>CM062515.1:77368521-79926106 GCA_031439585.1 Pterocarpus macrocarpus
GGCACGGTGGCTGGGTTCAAAGGCAAAACAAAGCAAGACGTTGTGGTGATTTTTTGCATTGAACACCTTAATAGCATAAATTGATTTTTCTATTATTGTAGAATTTGTGGCTAATTAGTATTATGCGTAAGTGCTGCTTCACTTTCTATGTTTTGTGATTTGGACTTCAGTTTGCTCTGTTTAGCAGTTGGAAACTATTGCTTTCATATGACTGACTTTGGTTTCTAATGGTATGATGCTGAGCTGGTCAACTAACAGATGTTAAGCTTGATCAACTAATGGCAGTGGAGCAAGGCTTGCAATCTGTGAGCAATGGCTTTATTGGTGGTTGAAGGAAGGGTTAATGCTTTATTGAGTATAATGCCCCTCAGGTATATGTGTCCTTTCCATTTCTTCCTCAATTCCTCTTTACATTAACATTTTCATGGTTAAAATTATGTTGAAAGAGAAACGGTTTATTGTCCCTTACGTAATTTTGTGGAGTCCTTGGTTTATAATGTAATTGAGCTAGCTTTGTGTTCAACTGTTTTTATAATGTAATTGAGCTAGCTTTGTGTTCATCTGTTTTGGAATATCATTCTCTTTCTATTAGCTTAATATTTTTTGTGCAGTCTCACCATAAAAAAAAAGAAAAGAAAAGAAAAAAAAATGCATCTCAGCTATCTTTTTCCTGCTTCTAAGATTTGTGATGGAATATTTGAAGTGTAAAATTAAAGGTTAAATAAAGTTTATGAATATTAGGCTAGGCATTAACTCTAGAAAATGTTGATGAGAAATCAATGTCCCTTGCTTTGTAGCTTCTATGTTCATTTCAATCCCTTTGAGATTGCATTACATTTGTCATTATTCATATGTATGATTCGTCATGTCAAGAATTGTGGTATTGGCTGTGGAAGAACAAAAAACACTATGTATTCCTTTTAAACAGAATATTTATTCAGAGTTATATCTATTTTGTAGGTATGTTTTGGTTTCAGAATTTTATAAAATACCTTTGTCAAATGGGAGATGAGGTATTATAATGCTTATTTTAAATAGCATTGAAGAAACAATGTTTATTTCTTTGTTGCTATTTTGAATGTGTTTTTTTTTGGGGGGGGGGACTTAAAGCTGCATGTTCAGAAACTTAAAGCTTACAAGGAGTTGAAGAGATCATTGCTGAACTCTAAAGTTAGGAAGCCTTCTAATGAAGACATTGACACAAAAGAGGAAGATTTCTGGATGCCTCCTACTGGTGAACACTAGGACAATGATGTTGGGGGAGATCAATAGGGTTCAGATTAAGAGTCAGAGCAGGAAAGTGAACAAGGAGATGTGGTTAGTATGTATGCCTCTCGCCCTCTCCAATATGATTTAATATCGAAAGCACTTAGTTAGTCAATATCATAGACTTTTATAATCTGATACTGAATTGCTATGGATAATAATAAATACTTTACAAGTGACATAAGTACATACAAAATGAAGAACAAAGAAGTAAAGTAGGAATCTAGACTTCATCAAATTCTTGATTAGAAACTGGGACAATTAGATATCATCACTGAATTACGAACTAAAAATGAATTGCAAAGACAAAAATAGTAATTGAATTTGAGTTAACAGTTTTGATTAATGTGTGGGTGGCTCTCATGTGTTATTTGAATTATTATATTATTCTTAATGTGTTTAGCTATTGACCGGTGTATTTAATTGGATCAGCTGCAGACTAGTCTTTACTTTATCAGTAAGTTTGATGGATTGATATGCTATAAAGTTCCAATATGTGTATGCAAAAGTATAGGATGTAGGGCATATTTGGGTTCGTTCTTTTGTTCTTAGTAGTGATAGCCAATCAAGTGCATGTTGTGGTCCTTCAATGATGCACCAATACTGCAATAATTTTTCTTTTGATAAGTTGAACATATTTTATTTTAATTAATATCTTTTTATATGATATCGGGTAATACTAGTTTACTAATATCTTTGATGAGAGATATAGTTGTGGAGTATTCTTTTATGTATTCATGTGACAATATTAGTATGTCAATTTGGAATGCATCTTCATGCTTACATTGATCCATTCAATTTATATATCATACGGTATAAGCAACTGAAATGAAATCGTTTCATGCACGGGGATCACCATAGGCATCCTTATGCTTCCCACTTTGAAATTGAACTAGAAACACAATTTTGATCTTTATTTGATTAACTCTCCAAGAAAATTTAATTTCTTTTCTTTCCACATTTCAATTTAGGCTACGGTGATTTTATGCTTTGTGAAGACTTGCTTAATCATTATTATATATATTATGATTACGATTATGATGGAACATTACACTTGTCACAGGAAGCATGCATTATGATGGATGTGCTCAGATGGAATCTATAAGTGGCAATGATATTAGGACCAATGCACTATGTTAGAACTCCTCAACCTATGTAATACATGTCTCATAATGCTACTATACTGCTATAGTATATTCAGTAGAATTTGAAAATTGACATGGTGTCCACTTTTGTAAATTGAAACCCATAATAGATAATGTATTTAGGAGAGTCGTAGAGTGTAGAGGAAGTACCTCTTTTCTCAATATTTCTCAGCATATCAGTGACATTTTACATGCTTATTATTTTTTCCATAATTAGAGAAACACTTAACATTTTCAAATAATTGTCTCATTACCATTAATTAGTTTCTTGAAGTTAAGGACTATTATGACATGCCCTTATAATCTTAGGGACTAAAGTGAGGATATGTCCTGTGTTATAGGTTACCTCATTAGCTTATCGTAGATTTGACTTCTTTAAAACAAGAAACTTATAAGTTGGACAATTCTTTAAGTAGAAACTTATAGGTTTACAAATTATGGACAATTTTAGGAGATGCTTTGACAATATCTATTGGGCGGTTTCAGGGTACACTTTGATGTTATTTGCTAGATAATATTGCATTACTGATAAATTTTTCTTTTTGTTTCATTGATTATCTATTGGTGTTCTTAAAATACTTGCTGATGAAATCATCTAATTCTTTATTTTCTATCCTTTTTCAGTTTCCCCTCGGTGCATTTTGCTTCCTTTACGAAAGCCAAGGAAGTAGAGGAGTTCTTTGTTAACCATGATAAGCTATCACTTGTTAGAAGTTAAAGCAGAGCCTTAAGTGGATTAACATCAATGCAAATTGGTTCTACGGTATTAAGAATGAGAAAAGTCTTGTTGAAGTTGTGAAAGAGTTGGCATACAAGAAATACTATGTTGTGTTTCCTCTTGTTTACTATTTAGCATAAATTTCTATGAAATAGTTGTGGGACTAATAATGACTTTCTTCAGTATGTTAGTGTAATTGTGTTACTATTAAGCATAAAACTAATTATGCATCTTCTAATCTAGTATAAAAGTTAAGTGATCTTATATCTTTTATTTAGATTTGATAAAGGTTAGACTTACTTGGAGACGTTATGTTATTAATACATAAGATTATTGAAATAGCTAGTGTTTTATTTATTTATTTTAAATTTCGTACTATGATAACAAAATCACAGCTTCAACATCCCAACTTGTATTATATATCCTATTAAAATAATTCTCTATGATTTTGTGGCACTAGGATGAGGATAAGGTTTTGTGTCTTATGTGTTGGACACAACTTTTATAGGTTATGTGCATATAAAGTGAAAAAAATATGCACAAATTATGCAGAACTAGTAAATGTGTGTGCTATTCTTTTTCTTTTTAGCCAAATGTTGAGCGACAAGTTATGCGATATTTAATTTTAATTGCACATTTGCTAGAAACCTATGGTCTATTGGCAGTAAAATATGATCAAGTGAATGTAAATATAAGATGGAATTAGTGCTACACTAGAAAAGCCACTTCAAATTGTTGTGCATAAGGTTGGTAACTTTCAGCAAATGTTGGTAATTATAATTTAAGATATTGGTAATTGGTCAACAATGCTAGTAACTTAATAAGTTCAAAATTTGGAAGGTATTAGGGCTTTTTTAAACTATTTTTGTGATAGATAACAAGTTAAGAAAACTCCTTCACAGTACTAATTGATGAAGTGAGTCTAAATATAATATAGAATTATTACTACAATGGCCAAGTAGCTTCAAATATTTCCACACTTGATTGGTAACTTAGCATCAAAAGCTAATAACTTTAGTTCAAAATGATGGTAACTTCTCGAAAATATTAGTAACCTTTTAGTTCTTGAAAATTTTGCAAGTATTGAGATTTTTGAATAAATTTATGTTACCGAACAAGTTACACTTTGTGATTGTAGATTAATAAAGGGAACCTGAAAACAGCATGAAAATAGTTACAATGCCATAAGAAGCATACCTTTTTTCCTGTACTAGCTTGGTAACTTGGATTCAAAAGCTAGTAACTAGTTCAAAAAGCTAGTAACTTATCGAAAAAGCTAACTTTTCAGGTCATAGGAATTTTGGAAGTATTAGGGTTTTCAAATCATGAGCATTTAGAAAATATTAGGAAGTATTTAGCAAGTGGCACCAAATCACATGGGACGAGACTTGAAAAGCCTAAGTGGCCACCACTTAGACCTACACATGGTTGGTAACTTCACCCAAAATGCTGGTAATTTTACTTCAATAAGCTGGTAACTTCAGCAAAAAGCTGATAACTTATCAGGAACTTGTAGTTTTGGTTCTATTGGACTTGCGGAATGGATTGACACATCCAAGCAACTTGGTTAGTAACTTGACCGAAAAAGCTGGTAACTTCAGTTCAAAAAGATAGTAACTTTTACAAAAAGCTGGTAACTTTTCAGTTAGTTGATGTTTCGGTTCTATTGGCCTAAGACATGGATTGATGCATCGAAACCACACCTATTTATGCTTTATTGATGGGGGAACCCTCATTTATAGATAGGGAGTGAATATCAAAGCCTAGGTGAGGATCTGCACTTGGTTGGTAACTTGACTCCAAAAGCTGGTAACTTTAGTTCAAAAAGCTAGTAACTTTATTAAAAAGCTGGTAACTTATCAGTTACTTATTGTCTTGGTCTAATGGCTTTGGGGATGGATTGGTGCATCCAAACCACACCCATTCATGCTATATTGGTGAGGGGAAGCCTTATCTTCATGTGGAGAGTGAGTAGTAAAACCTAAGTTAGGATCTGCACTTGGTTGGTAACTTGACCGAAAAAGCTGGTAACTTCAGTTAAAAAAACTAGTAACTTTTGCAAAAAGCTGATAACTTATCAGTTAGTTGATGTTTTGGCTCTGTTGGCCTTAGGAATGGATTGATGCATCCAAATCACACCTATTCATGCTATATTGATGGGGTAACCCTTATCCACACATGAAGAGTGAGTATCAAAGCATAAGTGAGGGCTTGCACTTAGTTGGTAACTTGACCCAAAAAGCTAGTAACTTTAGTTCAATAAGCTGGTAACTTTTACAAAAAGCTGGTAACTTATCAGTTAGTTATAGGTGCAAATAAATTAAGGTAGCAAATAAATTAATAGATTGGTGCATCCAAACTACTCTTTGAGGTAGCAAATAAATTAAACATGCAATGTACAAACCCATTACAAGGTACCAAGAAATGCTTCATAATCCAAATCATACTTTCTTATACATTATTCATTTTTATTACAAATCCAATTGAAATTACAAATAGTATATTTGAAGGTACATGAATATTATGCAAACCGAAATTACAAATTTAATGTTAAATCCATCCGCACACACAATATGAAACTGGCATCGGTCACATTCATTGTAGGTCCAACCTCGACCGAGAAATCTATGGAGAGGTTGCTTCCATGCAGCGAGATGACAAGTCCATTAATAGAGTCCTACAAGTTGCAATTGAAAATAACAGTAAGATTTATCTCCATTTAGACCATTTCAATAAACACAAAAAAGAAGTTTAAGGCATTATCATAAATAATATTTATTGTAAATGACCCATAAGTATTACATCACCATGAAATATATTAAGCCCCTAGACACAAATTGGCCTTTGTTTTATGTATGAGGAAAAATCTAAGGAACTAGTAGAGAACTACATGAACAAGAATAAAGATTGGCTCTAGCCTCATACAGACAAGCAACAAGTCTTTCAAAAAGTCCTTCATGTACATCAGTAACATTAATAGAATAAGGGGCTTCCTTAAGCCCATGAGAGGTAAGGTACTCCTCAGCTTTCTTAGTTAAAGAAAACCCTTTGCAAATGTAGTCACCTAACATGTACAAGTCCAAATGAGAATACAGAACTTCTATATTCCGACCAAATCCAAAACAATGATGAAAATATGGTGGTTTCCAGAATGCAAAAGCCAATTTTGAATAAGAAATGGGCCACTAGCAAAAAAAGTTTTTAGAATTTGGATAATTAGAATCTTCCAAATCAAAATAAATGCTCAAGATTGCTCGAGTTCTCTACATACCACTAGAGCCACTTCACCCTCCTATTATGGGCTAAAGAACTCCAAAAAATTAGCTTAACTTGCTAGCATCAGGAAAAGGGGTGTGCACTCACAAAACCAGTAGGCAACCAACAAACTAACACAAAACCAATAGGCAACTAGACAAACTAACATTGTAGCAAAAGCACATATCTTTTTGCTCATAAAGATTCCCTAAATCCAGTACCTTTTAACCAATGAACATGGCTTATGCCTAATTACGAAACTAAACATGGTTGGTAAATCCACCTAAAAAGTTGGTAACTTTTTTAAAAAGCTGGTAACTTATCAGGTTTCTCATTTTTGGTTCTATTTCCCTTGGGGAAAAGGATGAGTGCATCCAAATAAGTTAAGACCACATCTCTTCATACTAGGTTAGTGAGGGGAGCTTCATTCCCACTTGGGGAGTGACTTGATATGCTTAATTACGAAACTGAACATGGTTGATAACTCCACCCAAAAAGTTTGTAACTTTAATACAAAAAGCTAGTAGCTTTTTTAAAAAGCTGGTAACTTATCAGGTTTCTCATTTTTGGTTCTATTTTCCTTGGGGGAAAGGATGGGTGCATCCAAACAAGTTAAGACCACACCCCTTCATACTAGGTTGGTTAGGGGGGCTTCACTCCCACTTGGGGAGTGACTTGATTTGCTTAATTCGGAAACTGAACATGGTTGGTAACTCCACCCAAAAAGCTGGTAACTTTAGTTCAAAAAGCTAGTAACTTTTATAAATAACTAGTAACTTTTCAGTTACTTTGAGTTTCTTTCTATGCTATACTAGACATATATACAGCCACAAAATTTGACACATTTTAACAGTATTTCATGATCCAAAAATCTCGCGCACTACACATACGACACATCTCGAAGCCTTTCGATTTTGTTTAATGGTCATGAGAGCTGAACCATCAACTTCTATGCAAGGCTGCATCTTCCAATTGAATTTGTTTGAATGGCATAGCCATAAGTAACGCGATACACAACTAAAGCCTTATTATAAATATCATTGATATCCTCTATCTTGTTCGCACCATACAATTTCTACAAAGGGAGATTCCCATTAGTACATCAAACATGATGAAAAATCTGAAAGTAAAGACTAGGGGGAGGACCTGAAAAGTTCACCTACTTATAAATTGAGGACTTTAGCTGCCTCATGTTTGACTTTATCTTTGGCCTTAGAACAGGCATAAGTCATATCTTTCCTATACTCCTCATATAATGGGTCCCACTTTTCCATACAGCTCGTGGGTATTTCAATATCAAAACAAGGAAGTTTTCCATATAATAGTATATAAAGGCATGACTATTGAATAATAAAGAATTGCATTAGTGATATTCAATAAAATATAAGCATACACAGGTAATGTAAAGTGTAATTAAAAAGAAATAACCTCAAAACTGACATATCTATTTTATGTATATAGAAGAAACATGAAACAAAAGTAGCACAAGAAATTTAAAGATAGTACGAAGAGAGTTAGGAATTTCCATAATTGAAAGCTAAGGGAATACTGATATGAATAACACATTCACATTTGGTTGGTTAAAAAGTTGGCTTCAGAATACTAATATGAATATCAAATCCAATTTGGTATTGTTAAAATAATGGCAATATGGAACCTATATCAAAGAAAGCATTGAAAAGATAATCTTAAAAGATATCAGCATAAAAAAATAGAAGTCAAAATCAGTAGAAGCTTTAAAATGCTTTGTTCATAATTCGTAACATTGAAAATAAGATCAAGTAAAAACAGTACATTAGCACATTTACAATGGCATGCACTTTATAAAGATACATATAACACATTTAAGAGACATAATTAGCAAAAAACATCGCAGTGTCATAAAAGAAAGATTAAACAACACTTGAGAGAAACATACAATCAAAACAAGCACAAGCAACAGCAAGATAAGGCCATACTAAAAGAACACCAAATAATTAGTACAAAAATTAACAGTACAAACACTAATATATATCTGTGCCTCAGTGACATTAAATAAAGAAACTCATAAAGAAACTCATGATTAAGAGCATGGATTAGACTAACTCAAATTAAAAGCTTGGCAAGACTAAAACAATACATTTAAGCATTTGAATGGATGAGGATTTAAAAGACCCAATGTAGAAAAATTCAAACAATAGCTTCAATGGAACAATTCAGAAACTAAATATAACAATCATTCAATTGACAAAGTGACAAAAAAAAAAAAACCATGACAAAGTAAAGACTAGTCTGTAGCTAATCCAATTAAATATACCGGTCAATAGCTAAACACATTAAGAATAATATAATAATTCAAATAACACATGAGAGCCACCCACACATTAATCAAAACTGTTAACTCAAATTCAATTACTATTTTTGTCTTTGCAACTCGTTTTTAGTTCGTAATTTAGTGATGATATCTAATTGTCCCAGTTTCTAATCAAGAATTTGATGAAGTCTAGATTCCTACTTTACTTCTTTGTTCTTCATTTTGAATGTACTTATGTCACTTGTAAAGTATTTATTATTATCAATAGCAATTTAGTATCAGATTATAAAAGTCTATGATATTGAATAACTAAGTGCTTTCGATATTAAATCATATTGGAGAGGGCGAGAGGCATACATACTAACCACATCTCCTTGTTCACTTTCCTGCTCTGACTCTCAATCTGAACCCCATTGATCTCCCCCAACATCATTGTCCTAATGTTCACCAGTAGGAGGCATCCAGAAATCTTCCTCTTTTGTGTCACTGTCTTCATTAGATGGCTTCCTAACTTCAGAGTGCAGCAATGATCTCTTCAACTCCTTGTAAACTTTAAGTTTCTGAACATGTAGCTTTAAGTCCCCCCCCCCAAAAAAAAACACATTCAAAATAGCAGCAAAGAAATAAACATTGTTTCTTTAATGCTATTTAAAATAAGCATTATAATACCTCATCTCCCATTTGACAAAGGTATTTTATAAAATTCTGAAACCAAAACATACCTGCAAAATAGATATAACTCTGAATAAATATTCTGTTTAAAAGGAATACATAGTGTTCTTTGTTCTTCCACAGCTAACACCACAATTCTTGACATGATGAATCATACATATGAATAATGACAAATGTAATGCAATCTCAAAGGGATTGAAATGAACATAGAAGCCATAAAGCAAGGGACATTGATTTCTCATCAACATTTTCTAGAGTTAATGCCTAGCCTAATATTCATAAACTTTATTTAACCTTTGATTTTACACTTCAAATATTCCATCACAAATCTTAGAAGCAGGAAAAAGATAGCTGAGATGCATTTTTTTTTTCTTTTCTTTTCTTTTTTTTATGGTGAGACTGCACAAAAAATATTAAGCTAATAGAAAGAGAATGATATTCCAAAACAGATGAACACAAAGCTAGCTCAATTACATTATAAACCAAGGACTCTACAAAATCATGTAAGGGGCAATAAACCGTTTCTCTTTCAACATAATTATAGCCATGAAAATGTTAATATAAATAGGAATTGAGGAAGAAATGGAAAGGACACGTATACCTGAGGGGCATTATACTCAATAAAGCATTAACCCTTCCTTCAACCACCAATAAAGCCATTGCTCACAGATTGCAAGCCTTGCTCCACTGCCATCAGTTGATCAAGTTTAACGTCTGTTAGTTGACCAGCTCAACATCATACCATTAGAAACCAAAGTCAATCATATGAAAGCAATAGTTTCCAACTGCTAAACAGAGCAAACTGAAGTCCAAATCACAAAACATAGAAAGTGAAGCAACACTTACACATAATACTAATTAGCCACAAATTCTACAATAATAGAAAAATCAATTTATGCTATTAAGGTGTTCAATGCAAAAAATCACCACAACGTCTTGCTCTGTTTTGCCTTTGAACCCAGCCACCGTGCCCTTGGAGTGCCCTGTAACAGCCGCACGCCTTAGCCCAACTGTCAGCCGCCACTATGCCTCCACTCAACAGGCTGACCACGGCTTGGATATCCGCCACGTACCTCCATAGCCCATGACCTTCGCAAGTTGCTGTTGAAGTCGCAACACTGCTACATTGTCGTTAAGCTCGCGTCGCACATGAACCATGGAGCCTCCACCACCTTCTGGTTGTGCGTTCGGCGTTCGCCATTGAAGCCACGAACCACCATTCCCTTGCCAGCCCTGCCATCTTTCCAGCCCCAAGTCCCCTTCTGTTTGTTCATTCAAACCAAGTCCCTAACTTGGGGTATGGAGAATGATGGCAACAGTATGAGTGAGGGATGCGGGAGTGAGAAATTAGGGATTGCCACCGTAACCGGAGAAACTGTCGTCGTCTGCATGGTGTTGGTGATGGTCGAACTTGACACTGAAGGCGTCGAGCAAAGACGTTTCCTTTTCTCTCACTGGTTTGTTTTCCCTCTATAAATTTCTCTCTCTTCTACACGAGAGTTATTGAATTTGAAAAATATGCTGCTCGCCGGTCCATCATAAGCCTCTCTCCGTCTATTGATTTCGTCTATTGATTTTGTCGTTTTGTGACAACTTTATACGGTGTCCACCGTATATGTCGAATGAAATGTGGGCCAAATAACGTTTCTCACCATTAATCATTCACTTGCCACCATGTCCAATATATAGGGTTTTTTTACTATTTTACGAGGGTTATTAGGTTGGCCTATTTTTGGACTCAACTGCTATAAAACCCTTTTTTCAAAGGATTCTCAAGGTTTCAAATAAGAAAAAAATTAATTGAATCTAATTGATTTAAAAATTTTTGTGTCATTTAATTATATTTGTTTAAATTTTAATATATATTTATATTTTTTTTATTTATATCCAATTTAACTAATTCAACTAGTGATCCAATAATCCAGTGCCTAGAACGAATCAATCACCGATTTGAATTTAATAACTATGTATGGGAGAATAATAATACTTCTTAAACAACAAGAGTCTTGCTAACTATACTAATTATGTATTACGCTCAGAGATAGATATTAGTGATAAGTTAGTGTTTCAAGTCACAAATAAATAGAGACATACATTTTTTCTCCCTTTTTTGCAGTATTATGAACACTTAATTAGAGGACTGCAAAAGCAAATAAAATATGTAGACTCATCAAGTCAATCCACTTATGAATGACTAGTAGCTCGAGTCTCCATTTGCATAACTTCGGAATTCAATACTGACGAGAAAATTTTAACTAAATATCATTTCTTTTTTAATTTTTTTCTTTACACGCGTGATGCACTAAGCCAATAATGGCGCAGCAACCAGCAAAGCAGGCAGGAAGTAATATAATAAACCCAAAAAAGGAAAAGCATGAAGCAATACTATTTTATAACCATTACGTCTTTAATCGGAGCACTGCAAATTGCAAATAAAATATCCAGACTCACCAAGGTCGTCAATCCACCAACTATACCAATTACCGAGCAACTTCGCAGCATCCAATTAGACTTCCTCCTTCGTTCATTCATACCCCACCTAATGGTAGTATGACTCACAGCGCCACAATCTCCATTTGTATAACTCTGTGATTCCAACTAAGTGTATTATTGAAAAACCTTCTAACGACTGTTATCATGGTAGATCATGATCATGCAACATCCTCCTCGTATGTCATATATGATGTTTTCCTGAGCTTTAGAGGCGACACCCGCCATATATTCACAGATCATCTCTATCGTGCTTTGAAAAAAAAAAAAAAGGAATCAACACCTTCAGAGATGATCCGGATCTTAGACTTGGCGACGAAATGAGACCTACTCCTCTTAAGGCGGTTGAAAAATCAAGGATGTCTATTGTGGTGCTGTGTGGAAACTACGCGTCTTCCACATGGTGCCTGGATGAGCTGGTAAAGATCATGGAGTGCAAGGACAAAGGAAGACCAGTCTTACCAGTTTTTTACCACGTGGAACCAAGCGACGTGCGGTACCAGCTAAATCAATATGATACAGCCATGATCAAACATGAAGAAAGGTATGGAAGGGACTCGCCCAAGGTGGCAGCATGGAGGTCAGCTTTGTTTGCAATAAGTAACCTGAGTGGAGCATCTTGCAATAAGGAAAGGTGAGTTATTTTA
Organism: Pterocarpus macrocarpus; assembly: GCA_031439585.1. Taxonomy (NCBI): domain Eukaryota; kingdom Viridiplantae; phylum Streptophyta; class Magnoliopsida; order Fabales; family Fabaceae; genus Pterocarpus; species Pterocarpus macrocarpus. The sequence continues at coordinate 77,381,008 of CM062515.1, forward strand.
TAGTTAATTACCTATAGCTGACGAAGTTCCAGAAACGTTTAATTGTTAACTTGATATGACCATCCCTTAACATGTTTGTGACTTTCTTAAATATTTACGAAATATTAAATATTAAGTATATATAATCGTTCCGCAACAATGCATCCTATAGAATCTGATTATCTTTTTTGTTAGGGATTGTCGTACATGGAAAATTTTTATTATCTGTCGATATCTCATAGTCATTGTAAGATTTTAATCATTTACAACAATTTTCTTCTGTTTATTAGCATGTATCATTAAAATTAAATGCTGATAAATAGAAAGAGTGTGTTTTCCTGCAGGTATGAAAGTGAGATTATCGACGAGATTGTTGAAGACGTCTTCAAAAGAATTCCTCCTGAACCTTTACACATTAAGCACCCACTTAGATTCGAATCTCAATTTGAAGAAGTGAAATCACTCTTGGATCTTAAATCTCATGACCCCCGTTGCATGGTAGGAATTTATGGAGATGATGAAACAGAGAAAACCACATTGGCTGTGGAGCTGTACAACAAGATTAGACATCAATTTGAAGCTACAAGTTTTCTTTCTAATGTAAGTGAAAAATCAAAGGGAAGCATTAATTGTTTAGAAAATCTCCAAGAGACACTTCTGTCTGAGATGGGTGAGGAGGCCAAAACCAAGATGGGCAGCACATTTAAAGGATCCTCGGCAATCAAACGAAGGCTACGACATAAAAGAGTTCTTCTGGTTTTGGATGATGTTGATAGCATACAACAGTTGGACTCGCTAGCAGGAGGCGTTGATTGGTTTGGTCCTGGCAGTAGGATTATTATAACAATAAGATATGAAGATGTGCTAGATAATCATGTGCTGGATGGAGTTGAGATTAAGAAATACTGCATCGTAAGTAAGCAGGTTAAGGAAGAGGATGTGAAGGAAGGAGATGTAGTGGGCTTTACGAATAACTTTAGCTTTGTAATTGAGCAGCTTAAGGAAGAGGATTCAGGCAGTAATGTTATTTCCATAATTGGAATGGGTGGGTTGGGCAAGACTACCCTTGCTCAAAGGATCTATAACAACAATGAGGTCAAGAAGTTGTTCCCTTGCCGGGCATGGAGTCGTGTCTCCAAGGATTACAGAGCAAGGGAAGTTTTATTGAGCCTCCTCCATTCTTTGAAGTTGTCCACATCTATATATAAAAATTTAAATGAGGAGGATCTGAAGAAGAATGTGAGAACTTGCTTGAAGGGGAACAAGTACTTGCTAGTGCTTGATGATATTTGGGATCCCGAAGTGTGGGATGATATAAAAGGAGCCTTTCCAAATGATGGCAATGGCAGCAAAATTTTAATAACTAGTCGTAACGAAATGGTGGCCAATTATACAAGCCCAAGGACTCCTTACTACCTTCCCTTCCTAGATGAAGAAGATGGCTGGAAATTGTTTTGCAAGAAGGTGTTTTGGGATAAAGAGTGCCCCTCTGATCTAGATCTTCTTGGTAGATCAATTGTTAAAAGTTGTGGGGGTTTACCACTTGCCATTGTTACCATAGCGGGGCTTGTTGCCAAGAAGAAAAGGTCGGAAAGAGAATGGTTGAGAATTAAGGAGCATGTCCATTGGCATCTTACTGAGGACAAGACCAAAGTCATGGATGTACTAAAACTTAGCTATGACAGCTTGCCTGAAAGATTGAAGTCATGCTTTTTGTATCTTGGGATCTACCCTGAAGATTTTGAGATCCCTACGAAGGAATTGATCCAATTATGGATTGCCGAAGGTTTCATACAACCACAAGAAAATGGAATACCAAATGCACCAGAACCAGAAGATATTGGTGAGGAATACTTAGATGAGCTGGTGGATCGTAACTTGGTACGTGTGGTAAGATGGAGGAGTGATGGAGGTGTGAAAAAATGCCTAATCCACGATCTCCTTCGTGACCTCTGCATATCATTGAGCAAAGCTGACAAGTTTTTTGAGGTTTGCACCAAGTCCAACATCCATACTCTGAGCAATCCTCATAGGTTGTCCTTGCTGTGCAATGAAAAGTCGGATGTGTCTTCAATCAAATCTAATCAATCATGCATTCATTCCTTGTTCATCTTTGCTGGAAAGAGTTATTCAGATGATACTCTAGAAAACTTCCAGTCAGTTCATGTGCTACATTTGGGAAGACAAGCATATTTTCAAGATGTACCTAGTAATTTGAAGGCGATGATCTTCCTAAGGTACTTGAGAATAGAGAGAACTGCTGAAGTAAGAGATGTTCCAGGTTGTAGATGGAGCCTTTGGAACTTAGAAACATTGGATTTAAGGGGTTGGTGGACATACGATGTCCCCAGCGAATTTTGGAAGCTCGAGCGACTAAGACATGTTTATATGCGAGCGGATGCAAGGCTACCAGAAGACGAGTAATGTTATATTGCCCACAGTTTTATCGACACATACGGTGTCAACCGTATGTAAACACAAAACGACAAAAGGATTGCAGCAACCATATACTTCTCTACGGTCATTCATTTTGTCAAATTGAAAGCACAAATGAAAATAAAAAAGAGGGAAAACAAAACCCGCGCATACCTCCTCCTCCTTCGTCCCCTCCCTCCTCTGTAAACAACTCCAAGCCATGCCTAAACCATAAAGCCTCATCCTGCTTCCTTCATCTCCAGCTTCTCCTATTTCATCCCTCTTCGGCACCAAGTATTAAGTGGAGATTGCTGCTGAAGTCCCTCAAACATAAAATCTGAGTCTTCATTTCAAAATTTGCTGCTAATTCTTTGATTATTCGTTTCCCTTATGTAAGGCGATTTTGGGCTTCCATTAGCTGACGCACTCCCATTCTTCTCCGTGACCGACAGGCAAAGCAAGATCTTCTTCTCCGGTCAGCCACCAAACCAGATTTCAGTTTTGCTTTTTGAGAACCCTTTATTTATGTGATGATTGGTTCTTGTTTTTGGTTGTTGTTCATGGCCCTGTTGCCATTTCACTGTCTTCTTGTTTCAATATTCCCCCTCATTAATATTTTCTTTTTTGCTGTAATTTTTTTTTTTGGGAGTAGCCTGATTAATATTTGTTATGTGAGTGTTCCTTGAAGTTATTGTCTCCTCTGATTTTTTCAAAAAGTGGCTGCTTGGGTTGATGTCTAAATTCTGCTCTGGGTCTCTTATTTAGATTTTTTTTTTTAAAAAAATCTGAATGAAACAAGAAGCAGAGGCAATTTGTGAAATTTCCCTAAGTCCTAAAGGGCTCAACAATCTGTAACTTATCCGTATAACATAAATGTTGCTAAAATCAGCGATTGATGATGAATCCGAGCATGTTTCGACTGTGTGCAGACATAGTTATTAGTTTTTATTGGAATTGTGTGCTTGCATTTTTTTCTTTCTTGCAATGCTTGAGTTTACTTAAATATGAGAAATGAGTTTACTTAAATATATCAATTTCGATTTTTATTAAGTAATATATCATGATTTATATAAACCATGAGTTTACTTATATCACTTAAATATATTTAATCTGAGTTTACTCATGGTTTATTATTATTGGATAAAATTAACAATTCGATTTTTAGAATATTAAATCTATTTCTTATAAATAAGATATTTTGTTCCCACTCTTATCTCTGTTGCTTAGTTTTCTGTACAGTTTTAAGAAAACATGAACTGTGTTGAGAATTAAATCATATGTTGTAATTGCTTTGTAGAATTAGTTTCCCATGTTTCATTTCCCATGAGCAACAGCTTCTTTCTGCCTCGAACTCATCGGCTTCCTCATCATGTTCCTCCCTCTGTTGTGACATCACTGACCCATCAGCTCTCACTCATTTACCTTTCACTCACTAACCCATTCTCTCTCAAACCCATAGGCTTCCTTCTTCCTCCCTCGGATGAAAAGCAAGTGGCAGATACATCAATTTTGCTGAATGTTTTTTCCCCCATTTTGGTTAGTTGCTTTAACTATGGCACTTTTGTTATTTTCTTTTGGGAATATAAATCTGTTAGTTCTAAAAAAGAAAATGGAGAACAATATTCAGCAGAGATTATCGCTGTTGACAATATTTGATTTTAGAATGAAATTGTATTTGAAAAAAAAACTAATCTCGCTTGACTTTATTGGACTATGGTGTTAAGCATTTTTATTAAATATAATTTATATAAATCTATTCTTCTTTTGCAGTTTTGGGATTTAAATTATAGTCTGGTCTACCTCAATAGAGTAATGCTTGAGCATTGTAGGGGAAACTTGAGCTTTTCATGTTCTTCTGTCTTGGACATATTTTATGCTTTCACCTTATGATCTTGGCAGTGACTTGTTTGGAAGTATTGTAGGTGCATGTGCATTATGAGTTGATTTAACTATTAGATTTACATGTCTTTTTCTGCAATAGGAAGTTTTATTTCTAAATCATTATATTATTAACTTAACACTTTTCTACACATATGTACACCAAAATCTAATTAATGGCTGTGTCTTTGTACTTATATTATTGTTGTAGGGTCTATTTATATTATTGTTGTCTTGCTGCAAAATTGTTGTAGGAGCGTGTTAGTTAAGGTGTATACAGGGGATCATTATCATAACATAGTTGTTAGTGTTTTCTCTACTCTTCACTTGGCTTATGTGGGTTGAGCTACTTGTATGAACTTATCAGGAAAAAAAAAGGAAGCTTAAACAAATACTAGTGGAGGACCTAAAAATACCATCTAGAAAACATGAAGCAAGTTCTGCAGGTAAGATTGAAAATAAGTTGCCATGTACTGATTATTTTGAGTGCTGAAGAAAACAAAGAAAAAAGTAGATTAAGAATAATAATGAACTCATTGAAGAATTACTTTCATGTTAAAAGGTCCTTTGTACATGCATTTATGTTTCGAAATCCTTTCCTTTCTATATCGGTTCTCTGTTGCAAGCATTAGTACATGCATTTTTGTTTAGATGTTTAGCAATGTCTTGTTTTGTCAATTATCTTTCAATATGTTCTTTTAATGAATTTTGGTCCAGTCGAATTCCTGGGAATTCTCTTGATGCTTGTGTGTTTCGATAATAATTGTATATGTTGTTTTTCACCCTTCTATTTTGTCAAGTCAGGAATGATAAAATTTTTCCAACAAAGATCCAAATTGGGACCAAATGGTTTCCCTCATTAAATTGTGTTTGGGTTTCTGGGTAAAGGCCTGGTGTAAAGATTTTTCTTATCATCCAAATATATTTGTGTACAATTTCCATGGTCTAAAATCTTGGAATGGTAGAATGTAACTTTGCGTATGTTCCCTATAGTGTTCAGTTGTTGTGAATTGGTAATTAGCAGTATTACTTTTTAGTTTTTAAGTCAATTTTTAATGCCTCATTGGTGATGGTCATCTTTGCAGGGTGTTGTGTTTGTTTGAACAGAAATTGCTCAACTGTATGGCCTTGGTTCTTTCTGCTGTGTTGTGGTTCTATTGTCGGCTGATCTGTGCTTCCTAGAGGCCTCTTGTTTAATGTGATTTGTGTTTTTGCTGCAATGTTGGTTTGTCTAATTGCCTGTTGGTGTTCCTGGTGCTAGTAGGTTAAGCTATTTTTTGGAGTTCTTTGGCCCATAATAGGAGGGCGAAGCAACTCTAAAGGCATGCAGAGAATTTGAGCAAGGTTGAGCATTTGAAATGTTATACACTTGGAGGAGCCTTGGCAGAGGAGACCTTGGGTGAAAGTGAAGCTGATATGAACAAGCATAAGGAGGCATATTTATCAAATGTGGTGGTCGGTGTTGAGGCAACTGTTCTTAATACTGCTGCAGTTTTTTATTTAGCTAAGAGTCTTCTCGGATGTCTCTAGTTTTGCTAAGATCGGTCATAGTTCTGCTGTAGTGGGTGTTTTTTGTTTTTCACTGTGATATTCTGGTGCCTTTTGGTTTTTATGGTGAAGAGTTTGCTGTATGCATGAGTCTGGTAGAGAATAAAAATGTTTAGTAACACTTACTGCAAGTTTATTTGTGTCAAAAATAAAAGTTTATTTCTCAGTTTGTCTTTTAATTTCTGGAGATACCTTGCCTTGAGCAAGGCTTTCTTACTCATTGTGTATCAGAATTCCAAAATTCATTTGGACAAAATATAAGCTGAGTTTATGAAAGTCAAAATAATTTACTAATGAATAATTGCTTATAAGACAGCTTTTTCATAAAGCCTTCATTAAGTTAGAAGTTTGGATCATATGTATTGTCCATGCAACTTTTCACCGTAACCAAAGATTATTTTGATATGTAGAAATTGGGCTAGCAATTTTGGCTCATGTGTTTTGAATTCTTCCAAAATTGCATTAGGCTTGCAGCATTATAATGATGTGGAAGAGCACAAACCCACTTTATTTTTCCATGTGACTAGATTAGATTTTGGGAAAACATTGATTATTCTTTGCACCTACCAAAAAGAACTTTTAATGAGGTATATCTTAAACCCTAAACTATAAATCCTAAGTCTTAAAAAAATCCTATATTCGATAATAGGTGTTGGATTAATCCCATCCACTTACACCTCTTACTGTTAGGTTAATGAAATAAATTAGTTCTGAGGAAATTAGTGTTGCCACCACCAACGATAAGAGGACTCCCCATGATCATAGAGTCAATTTTGCCATGGCTGAACAAACCTAGGTCCTACACATGCTTGGTAATTGGGACCAAAAAACTAGTAATTTCAGTTCAATAAGCTGGTAACTTTTCCAAAAAGCTAGTAACTTTTCAGGTTCTTGGAGTTTTGTTTATATTGACCTTGCGGAATGGATTTTTGCATCCAAACAAGTTAAGATAACACTCATTCATACTAGATTGGTGAAGGGAGCCTTATCCCTACTTGGGGAGTGACTTGCAAAGCCTAAGTGAGGACCTGTGCATGGTTGGTAACTTCATCCAAAAAGCTTGTAACTTCAGTTTAATAAGCTAGTAACTTTTGCAAAAAGCTGGTAACTTATTAGTTAATTGATGTCTTGCTTCTATTGGCCTTGGGAATGGATTTGTGCATCCAAACCATATCCATTCATGCTAGATTGGTGAAGGAAGCTTCATCCCCATGTGGGAGTGAGTAGCAAAGCTTAAGTGAGGACCTGTACATGGTTGGTAACTTCATCCAAAAAGCTTGTAACTTTAGTTTAATAAGCTGGTAACTTTTGCAAAAAGTTGGTAACTTATCAGTTAATTGATGTCTTAGTTCTATTGGCCTTGGGAATAGATTGGTGCATCCAAACCACACCTATTCATGCTAGATTGGTGAAGGATGCCTCATCCCCGCGTAACGAGTGACTAGCAAAGGCTAAGTGAGGATCTATACTTAGTTGGTAACTTGACCAAAAAAGCTGGTAACTTCAGTTCAATAAGCTGGTAACTTTTTCAAAAAGTTGGTAACTTATTAAAAAATTTGGATGTTGATTTTATTAGTCTTTGGGAATAGATTGGTCCAACCAAACATGTTAAGATCACACCCTATGATATTAGACCACATGGGGAGAAACTTCCAAAGCCAAAGTGAGCAACTCTTAATTCTGCATTTGGTTGGTAAGTTGGGCCAAAAAACTAGTAACTTCAGTTCAATAAGCTGGTAACTTATCAGAAAATTTGAATTTTGGTTTTATTGGTCTTTGTGAATAGATTCATCCAACCAAACACGTTAAGATCACACCCTAGGATATTAGATCACATGGGGAGAAACTTCCAAAGCCAAAGTGAGCACCTCTCGATTCTGCACTTGATTGGTAATTTGGGCTAAAAAGCTGGTAACTCAGTTTAATAAGCTGGTAACTTTTTCAAAAAGCTGATAGCTTGTCAGGAAATTTGGATTTTTGGTTTTATTGGCCTTGGGAAATAGATTGATGCAACCAAACATGTTAAGATCGCACTTTAGGATATTAGATCACATGGGAAGAGACTTTCAATGCCAAAAAATTTTCAGCTTTTTAAACTAAATTTACCAGCTTTTGGACCCAAGTTACTAACCCAATGTGGGAAAAAAAATTATACTTCTTAATCCTTGCGCCTCTATTTCTATGCTGCGTTTAGGCTCCCTTTATCAATCTATAATCACAGGCAGTCCTATTAACTTGTTCAGTCGAGAACCCCAATACTTCCAAATTTCTACAGACTTGAAAAGTTACCAACTTTCTCAAGAAGTTACCAGCTTTTCATTAAAGTTACTGACTTTTGGGCCTAAGTTACAAATCCAATGTAGGAAAAAATTATGCTTCTATGTCATTCCACCTCTAATTCCATAGTGTTCAATCTGCCTTTGTCAATCTATAATCAACAGGGATTCCATTGTACCTCTAATTTCATGTTGTATTTAGAGTCATTTTATCAATCTATAGTGCCAACGGGTCCTATTAACTTATACCGTGACATAAATTTATTTAATAATCTTAATACTTCCAAAAATTTTCAAAACCTGAAAAGTTACTAACATAATTGAAAAATATTGATTATTATTTTGAACTAAAATTACTAGCTTTTGGTACCAAGTTATCAATCTAATATAGAAAATATGAAGTTACTTATATATTGTACCTCTAATTTCATGTGGTATTTAGGCTCACTTCATCCATTAATAGTGCTAAGGATCCTATTAACTTGCTCCATAACTTAAGTTTACTTAATAATCTTAAGACTTCTGATGTTTTCAAAACCTGAAAAGTTACTAGCATAATTAAAAAGTTATGAGCATTTTGAACTAAAGTTACTAGCTTTTGGTACTAAGTTACCAACCTAGTATAGAAAAATATGATGCTACTTAATCATTGTACCTCTAATTCCATGTTAAAGGAAAAGAAAATGAAATAAAATAAAAAATGTATGGGGTAATGTTGGTTGGTACTTTAGCTTTTAACTAAATCACTTGCACATGGCCACAGCGAGAAAACAAACTTCTGCAAGGAAACTGCAAAAAGTCCCATGCACCATTACAATGTCATCATTCTAGCTAATATTAACACTTAGCTATTTTAGTGTTCACACATGAAAACTGAAACTTGAGAAGGATAAATTTCTCGAAAACTTGAATAACAAATGATTTCCTGAGATGGCAAAACCACCTAGTTGTCACTAGTGCCATGGCCAATTAATGATAGAGAAGGAACAAGGACTGTAATTCCATACAAAGAAACACCAAACTCATTCCTCATGCAAATTCACAATCACATTTGCCAAGAAAAATTTGGATTACAAATTTTAATTTAATACAAAATGCAAACTTTAGTTAAAACTAGCTAAGGAATTAACTGTTTCCAACAAAAAAAAAAAAATATTGAAGTTAACGTGATATCAATTAGCATCTTCCCTCAGTATTATCTCATCAGTGTTTTTTCTATTAGATAAGGCTTCTGTTCTCCCATTTTCCATGTAGCCTTTTTGTTGTAATGCACCTTTTAGTCATTGGCTCTCCTGACCCTTCTCTTCTAGTTTTTCTTGCAACATCAAAACCTGCAGGTCCAATGAAGCTAAAAATTATAATCATTTTTACCAAACATACCAGATTATATTGATTATTGAAAATAGTAAGAAAGAAAGCTGTTTTTTGGGAAATAATCAAGATTCTCACACATGCACACAAAATCATATTCCATAGTAATCTCCGTTCCAAATTGTGTGGCATTGCCAAGACCACAACCATCAACTGCAAAACTTGATCCATATTTCACATATTGCCTTAGTACCACAAAGAATCCTTGCACACCATATATCCTTGCATACCCAATTCATTTAACAATAACTACACAACAAATATTAGTACATTCCATGCCTGTAGTGAATCAAGTAACACCGATAAATTATGAAGACAATTAGGCCACCAAGTTTCCTTAGAACAACAACACTCACATGTAAAACTAAGAATCAGGACTTCCATCGAGGGAGAGATCTTTTAACAAAGACTTGCAACAAATGCCTCCAAAATCCTATACTGCAACCTTATCCAAGACTCCAAATTTGAGCACATTCTCAACACCAAAATTCCAAGACAATGAGCCCAAACTGCTGCCATATCACAATAGTAACAGATACTATTTTGTAAAACTGAATTTGTGAGATACCAAACCACTTACTCTCTCATTCTTCCCTTTTTTTTATTTTTTTCCTTTCTTTTTTTTTCCTTGTCACATTCTCACATACTATCTCAATTATTCTATACCTCTTGAAATATCATAAAATCTTACAACACTTTGACTAACTCACTCACAACCTCATGGAAATCATTCTCACTCACTACCATGACTCTTTTCTTTCTCGATACTCTTTTTTTATTGTCATTCAATCTCATTTCAAAAAAGAAACAAACTTCAACTGCCAAAGGGTTAGACAAGAACCCTTGCACAGCAAACAAAAATCACCAACAAACAAAAACAAACAAACTGCCATACACACCAAAATACAAATTGTAATGCCAAAACTGAATTTGCTACCTAAGCTGAACAAATAACACACTACAATGTATCCTATAATGTAAAATACTGAGTTACAACTTGCCACAAGATTCCAAAGTTGAGTACATTTTCATTACATCAGAATACCAAGACCTTAAGCTCTAAAAATCGAATTTGTAAGATAGGAAGCATTTGACTCTCTCATTCATTCATTCATTTTTTTTTCCCCTTCTCTGTCCCTTTTTTTCTCTCTATAACTTACTCTCTCTAACTCACACACTCAACCCTTGAAAATCCAATCTATTCCATTTTACTTTTTCACTTCATTGTTCCTTCTCTCACACTGACATTGACTATTTTTTCTGCTCCTTTTTTTATAATATATTTTCACTCTCACATGCTTACCTTTAAAAGAAAACAAAGAAACACTTCAACCACCAATGAAGTAGACAAGAGAATTGGTACAACAAAAGAAAAGAACCTAAAACATCAGCTATGCTCACCAAAAATGTTACTACTTGATACCTTGAGATAGTACACCAACATCACTTCCCATAGCTGTAGCCAAGGTAAAGATAAATAAGACTCCTTAAACATGCAAATGCAAACAGAAGGGGAACCACCCCACACTCATATCACCTCATGGCACACCTCAAATTTCAAAAAAACCAGCATCACTTACCCATTGATTAAGATAAAACAACCAATTCACCAATTTCCTCCTTTGAAATTCTTTAGTATAAAAGATACATCTATTCTTACTCTTCCAAACAGTCTAGTTTATCACAAAGAAAGTAATCCCCTAAACCTTTCTATAGTTTCTGCTAGTCAACAAGCCATGACTTTAGATTAATATGAGTCAGTTAGCAGTTCATCCATTCCTATTAATATCAATGTTGCTACTATCCCACTAATTCTATGTGCATTTCTATTGCTTCATTCCTGCCTTAGTCAATTAAGATGAAAATTGCACGGAATATTAACACGTCACTGAAGTATAAGAAAAGCATTTTTTTCCATCACATAAGAAAAAAATTTGTGAATATCAAACATTATTCAAAAAATATAAGTGAATCAATATTTAAAAAAAAAAAAAGAATACAATCAGGAAATTCCGTTAAATACAACAACACTAATGGTGTTCAATGGAATATCAAAGCCCCATAATGTTGTGTAATGGTATATCATAATCCAATAACTTACGAGTTAGTGGCAATTTATCAAACACTAATGCAACCAAGCCAATAACAAAGAAAATAAAATAACAAATTTATTCTCAAACATAACCTCTAATGTTAAATTCTAGAACTATATTATTTCTTAAAAACTCATTCAACAGAACACCTTAGTTTCAACAACACTAACCAATGGTTTTTGGTACCCTCAAATCATGATGTACCATTCATGATTCATTTCAATGCACGTTAAGGTATTGAATGTAGAAACAAAACAATAACAATGAAGCATTATCCTGCCAGGTGAAGTCAGCTAAATATAGAAACAAAATAGTATCCAATCAACTAACCTCTCAAGTGTCTTACCAACAGGCTGATATTTTTGCCATGATGATTATTGAACTGATTTCTCTCAACCAACCAAAATCACGACAAGTACAATAACCAACAAAATTTTCTCATAAGTTCAGTGTTTTAAGGGAATTGCACAATATTTAATAGAAAATTTTTATTAAATGTGAAGGCAATACCTTTGCAATAAGATATCAACAGCCACAAGAAAGCATTTGAAATTGCATCTATCAAACAACTTTTGACACGATAATATATATTATTGTTAGCATTATTGTTATTGCTAATAAAATTCAGTGATAATAAGAGAAGCAATTGACAGCTTAGGCATACCAAACAAGGACAAATATAAACATATCATAATTCATGTAGCCTCAGTATATCGAACGGATTAAGATTACTAACCATAGCTACTGATGATAAAGGAAATTAAATGTCTTCTTTTATATGAAACCCAATCTTCTATAGGATTTGACATTATGTATGGTTTGCATATCAAACAAGAGAGGTAGTTACATTCAAATAATAAAGATAAATTAATAGAAAAAGAAGTAACAGGAAAAGATCCAACGTATTAAACACTTAAGGGTGAAGACAAACAAGATAGACCAATACATTATGAGAAACAAACATAAACATTCAATGCATTTGGTTTTTGTCTTACAAGATGGCCATCAATCAGTGGTCTAACTTCATGATAAATATTGACATGGATGTCATTCAAATGGCAGAAAAATGAAATAGAAGCACCACCACATGGTTGTATTCATCTCAGTTCCTGTATATGTTTTTAGTTAGCCCTTCAATGTTAATTCTTTTTTATTGGCTGCATACTCAAACTGATTACCATAGATAAATGCTTCAATAGTTCCAAATTTATGGACTAAACATTTACACTTATAGTTGTGCACAACTACATACGTGGTTCCATTTTAAATGTCCCACTTAGACACTTAGACTATTTAGATAGTCATGTACATTTGCACATAATTATTTTACATTAAAAAATTGTGTCTTGGGTTATGATATGAAAGTAAGTAAAATATAAATTTTTTTTTTCAAGTGATTTGTCAGTGTGAATGATCAAGAACTTCAATGTCCAATGCCAGAATGCCACAGCACATTAACGAAAAATATATTCACCAATTTTTATGCAAAATAGCTTTAAAGCAGAAAACTAAATCTTTCTACTAAAATAATTATAGTGAATGACTAAATCAATAAATAGTAAGATACAGAATACATATAAGATGATTAGTGATGACAAACATATATCCTAAAAATATAAATATGCTTAAACCTTAGAAGCAAAGGGTCATTGATAAAAAAAGAAAAAACAAATTGACATCCACTCATAGCATGCTGGCTGATGTTCTTTCTGCAATTTCTCCCAAAGGCATAGCACCATCTGTGGGCTTTGATAATGGGCAAGTACATAATTTGTTTCACATCCAACATTGTAAAGCCTCTCATCATTTACATAGTGCACTTCTTTACAACCATTCTTGAACTATTCAATCCATATGCCCACTGCAACATCTTCTAGTTTAAAGAGCTAAGAATAAAATAAAATTGTGCAGTTAGATAAAAGCGCTCTTACATTAAATGAGATTAAAAGAGAAAATTATACATATTTATTTTGCATTTGATAAGGACATATATAATGAAGTAATGGAAGAATATAACTTCTTGAACAAAACCCAAAATAATGCAATGATGGCAATTAAGCTTTTCAAAAATACACCTGTATTTAGTTTAAGATAATACTTGTTTAAGTCAATTTTAAGCTCCATTTGATTTTACAAAATTGAGTCCCTGGCAAAATTTTGATGCATGAGTAAGGTTTTATTCCTAATCCCCATAACCAAACTAAGAACATGGCAACTATTTAACACTTCTAATACGAAAAAACTTTGAGAAGCATATCCTTTAATTAACCAAGAGATTCTACAATAAGCATATAAGTTTTATCATTTTCCATCCTATAATAGGAAAGAAGAACCTCTTACCTGGAGTTTTCTTTCCTGGTGGCCATGGACAATGAATTTTGCTATGTCTCGGGAAAGGACATAGCCAGAACCATGAGCCCAAGGTAGGTATGTATCATGTGGCCATTCCTAAAATAATAATGATAGTAATAAGAAATAAAAAAACAAATAAATTGGTCAACGAAGCGGAAGATGAAGTCGAGCCAAAAGACGAACTTGTGTCCAAAACCACAAACTCAGCCATACAAGAAGCAAAAAATCGTGCACACTCTTACCGCTGGAGGAGGATGATGTGGCAAGCGGCGGTGGTGGTGGTGGATCCATTGCGCTTTGGCCTTTTGCGAGGAAGAGAAGAGAAAAGGAAAGGATCAAGCCATTTGATGATGCGCTTTAGAGTCTGGATAGGAATGTGAAGAGTTTCTGAGTGAGAGAAATGATGCGTTTCAGATGAAAGAAAAATGAAGCATTTCAAATTCGTCAATGCAAGTGAGAGAAGAGAAGAAGATGCGATTGAATGTGAGAGTTTCAGAGTGAGGGGCTTCAGTTCAGAGTGAAAGTGGGGGCGGGGAGGTAGCTGACGCAGGGGTTTGGGTTTTGCTTTTCTTCTTTTAAAATTTAAAATTTGTACTTCACTGTTTAGGTACCTAAGTTTATCTGATTTTTGTCTTCTTCCCACTATGCTATACGGTGACACCGTATATGTTCCAAAAAACGTGGTCAAAATAACATTGCTCACCAGAAGACAAGGTAGAAGTGAATAGCAAAACAATGTGGAATCTCCAAACTCTCTGTGAAGTGTGTTTTGATACACCAACTGCGTTCCTATTCAGCGATGGCAGCTTTCCTAACTTGAGAAAATTGGGTTTATGGTACGATCCTAAATTGGAGCAGCGTTGTTCGCTGGATCAACTATTATGTCGCCTGCACTGCCTAAGCAATCTCCGTACACTAAAATAAGATGTTGTTATTCAGAGCTTTCATTAGATGCATTCATGTTTCCATCAAATCTTACAAAGATTACCCTCCTAGTGTTTCGTAATTTGGACTTCAGATCCATAAACACTCTGGGACGGCTTCCCAACCTCCAAATTTTGAAACTATTAGAAGGAACCATACCAGATTGTCTTAATTGTGCTGCTGGGGAGTTCCTTCATCTTCAGATGTTAAAAATGAAGGAGGTACGGGTCCAAAGTTGGAGATTAGAGAAAGGTGCAATGCCTCGTCTTCGAAAATTGGTTGTGTGGAGAAGCTCTGGATTAAGCGAGCTTCCTGAAGAACTGTGGTCCTTGACTACCTTACAAAAAGTTCATGTTGTTGACCCCTCCGATGAATTAGAAAACAGTCTCCAAAATGTTGAGGTCAATGATAATTGTGATCTCACAATATCATATACCTCGAATTTAATTGCCGATAGTCTAATTCCCCTTTTTCCATTTGTAAAAGTGGCAAGTCACCAACAATTTATCCCTTTCCATTTTTAATCTCTAATTTCTTTCTTCGTCCTCTTCTTCTAAATTATCTTAATGCTGCGCTTTCACTCACTCTCATGTAACTTCATGGACACATTCAATGTCACTTAAAGGCTTTTGTTTTATATTTTAGCTTTCAAGATAGTGCAAATTGTTGGATTTAACTTACGACATTGAAATGAATTGTCATTCCTTTGCTTTTTTGTAAGCATTTTTCTGCTTTCCCGATATTTGGGTTAGCTTAGCATGGATCCTCCTTATCCACTGTTACATATGCATCTTGTTTTTCATTCCTATCTCCAAGCTCCATATATTTTTGAGTCCTTATGTGCTGTCTTAACCCATTACAGTTATATTTTCAGTTTAGCATTTATTTGTTAAGAAGTAATCATACATATCATGTAACTGAACTTATAGACAGCAAGTTAATCTATGGGGTAAGTTCAATTCAATTTTGCCCTGGCACATATTTTCTCTTTTCTCAACTCAAGAGCATGAATATGATATGAGAAATGCAAATTTACATTATTATATGCTCAACACAACTACAATCATTTCTGAAACAAAATAAGCACAGATACAAAGAGGGAAGCCAAGGTTAAATTGCTGTCTCATTTAAAATGTTTGCATATCCCTAGTTATTACAATAAACCATGCTTGCCTATGCCAAGTGATGGAAGAGTGCTGATCACTACATCCCAAAGTATGTAATAAACTATGCTATTAGTCTGTATAATGTCAATAGTGCAAGTAGAATTAGAACATGTGGTCACTACATGAATATCAGTTTCCTAACAGCCAAAACTTTCAGCAAAAATTCAACTTGTAGTTATTAAGGATATTGGCTAAGATTCAGAATCACTCCATCACATCAGTGCCATTTTGTATATCAGTAGATCCTATAGCAAATTTGACAAAAACCGTATTGCTATATGCTGTGCAAAGACAATGAGAGAGCAAGTGCTTCAGACTTATAGTATATCACTATTGCAAATGAGCTATCCCATGACAGCCTGCACTTTTTATTATCACTTCACTTCTCTGAATCCATCTACATTGCAAAATGCCCTGTATTAGGATCAATCAACTCCTATATCAATTGTATTATCCCTAGAGCAAGTAATTAGTTCACTCAATTGTCTGAACCAGAACGTGCCTCTCTTGGAGCTCACAAACATCTAACACTGTTTTCTTGCAACTTATAGTCATTAAGGAGCTTGGCTACTGGCTACCATTCAGAATTACTTCCTCATGTCACTTCCTTGCTGTATATAATGGATATTATAGCAATAGGTGACAAAAACAATATACTATATAGCTTCCGAGTTCCTATGTGCTGGTTGAATTTGGAACTCTTTTAGAGTATGGATCAAAGCGCGGGCCTGGTGGTTTGTTGCACTTGTTTTGACTGATGCAAATTTATAATTCTTCAGCTTAGTTCTCACTTCATTGAACTTTACAATGATCAACGTATATCTTGATGATATCTAATGTGAATCTCTCGACAAGATTATTATAACAAAGGTATTTGGTAATGATATCCAGCTTGATTCAATTTTTGTGGCTCGTGCGTTCCTTTCGCAGCTTTTACTATCTTGCACATTATACACCTCGCCAAACTGACAAAGAACCATTCGATTGCTAGTGTACTTATGTCATCTAAGTCTATGAACTAATCTTCTAACGGCCATTTTGAGTTAGAGATCTAGTTGTTAGAGAAATTAATTAATTCATATGTTTGCTCTTTTTCTTTTTGTATGTGGAACAGGATAAATACTCCCCAGATGTGTGCACAGTTTCGAAGGCCACGAAAGGCATGATATCATGCTACTAAACCAATAGGTTCATATCCTTCGTGAGGGTGCTGCTTTTGATAAAGTTTGTTGACACAATTGATTAAAGTGCTTTTGATAACCATAAATTTCTCTTACCATTTGTTGAAGTTTAAAAGTTATATTTTATGAAATTAAAAAAAAATAGATTTTCTATTAACTCAATCAAGGTTTCCAATTCAAGCAAGATTTGTTCATTGTGAATGACCCTACAGTAAAACAAGTAACATATATTGTTATTTTTTTATTGCTTATTTAGAAAGATTGTTGGTTTGGGAAATGAAACCTAAACTCTTGTAAATTCATTACATGCAATTAATTTATATATATTAAATAAAGATCTAGTACACTTTTTTTTTTTTGGAAAACAAAATTTCTGGTAAGAATGTAAAAATAGGTTGAGCCCAACCGATCAACCCAATACCTTGACAAAATGCGTGGATCATGCAAATAAAATAAAAATTTAATTTTGATATGATGGTAATATAAAAAAATTTTATATAGATATTTAATTATATATTATCGTATCAGTAAAAATATTTTAATGATCTATTATCTTAAAAATCTTATAAATAGAAATATGTGATTGAATGATAATGTAACACTCTTTTTATATTGGCAGTATATCAAAATTAATCTCATAAAATAAAACAAAAAAATTAAGAAATTTTTTTTGATTGACTTAACCTATTTCAATGTGGACTATCTTGTAATTTAAGATGATAAAATATCATGACCAAAACAAATGATAAAATATAAGTTCAATTGAAAATTTATTTATTTTTATGTCTAGACCACTCATATTTGGAGTTTACTAGACTCTAATTGATCTGACTCAAGTTAAGTTGGCTGTTAAAAATAAAGTTCTTCTTGTACCAGCTTTTTTTTTTTCCTTTTCTTTTTTCAATTATAAAACTTAAACTCAAGACCATATTTAAGAGAAATAAATATTGTGCCACTTGAAGAAATTAAGACTTGATAATTAAATTATTAATTAACAATAATAAAACTAACTAGTTACAACCTTGGAAAAGCAAACCTCATCCGAGTCAACTGTGTAAATAAAAAATAAAAAATTAACACTTCTTTTTAATATTATCAAATTATAAACAATTTAAGATAAAATACTTTTCTGAAAAAGATAAATATAAATAGTTAATAAAATCACCAACATGTAGTTAGTTTAAATAGATTGATATTTGATTCTTTAAATAAGATTTTAGATATGAATCTTACCAATAATAATAGAAAAGAAAAAACCTAACACAGTAACAACTTTATATGTCTACAATAGACTAGCCCAACTTAAATTAGATTAGAATAATAGAAGTTTTTCTTTTCAAAGAAAGAAAGAAAGAAAGAGAAGAATAGTTCAATTCCAGATAATTAAGCTCAACCTGCTATTGCTAAGGCTTGAACTCGTTGGATACACGGATATACATACATCATGATCGATTTTATTCTAGTTATTTGTGTGTTGTTTATGAATTTCATTATGTGTGGCTGCAGAAACATTTAATCACATTTTATTATATTACTAAAGCTTTTTAACGCATATAATAATAACTTCAGAAGCGAATAACATAGTAAAGATATAATTAATAGAAAAAAGTAAAATATTTTATATTGATAATATATATGAAAATTATTTTTTTATAATATGATTCTTTTATATTAGTAAATAATAGGAGAGAACAATAACAATTCTTAAATAACAAGAATCTTACTAACAAGTTCGCAGAATGAGGCTAAACAATTTAATTAGACTATTTCATTCATGGCCCATTAGCAGGACTTACAGCACCAATCTTCATTCGACGCCAGTCACTGATTATCTCAAGTAGAAGTAAAATAATCCCAAGTCTTTCAAGTCAATGCGCGAAAGTAAGTACTCCTAAGCAAATTCGCAGCATCTAGCTGCATGCGTCATTTATAGCCTGCTAATTAATGAATGCCTCACAAACCAAACCATCATGTTATGCTACTCAGATCTCTCACTTGAGCTTACAGTTGTAAAACCCTCCAACGATTGTTATCATGGCAGATCACAGTGCAACATCATCGTCACATTTCAGGTATGATGTTTTTCTAAGCTTTAGAGGCGACACCAGGTTTGGATTTACAGACTGTCTCTATCATGCCTTGATCAACAAAAGAATCAACACCTTCAGAGATGATCCAAACCTGAGAGTAGGTGATGAAATCAGACCTACTCTTCTTGATGCAATTGAAAAATCAAGGATGTCAATTGTTGTGCTATGTCAAAACTATGCATCCTCCTCATGGTGCCTGGATGAGCTAGTCAAGATAATGGAGTGCTCCGACAAAGGAAGAAAGCGACCAATTTTTCCAAATTTTTACCAAGTGGAACCATCAGATGTGCGGCATCAGAGAAATCAATATGAGACAGCCATGATAAAGCATGAAAGTGGCAGAAACTCGCACAAGGTGGAAGCATGGAGGTCAGCATTGTATGCAGTAGGTGACCTAAGCGGAAAACATTGTACTAAGGATATGTGAGTTATTTTATGATTAATTAACTTTACTTGACAAAGTTCCAGAAACATATATTTGTTAATATGATATGACCATCCCCTAGAAATGTTCATAACTTTCTTAAACATTTATGAAATCTTAAACAATACGCATATATAATAGTTCCACAATAATTCATCCTATTCCTAGGATCTGATCATCTTAATAAAGATATTGAGGTTTGTGGACGATTTTTATTATGCGTTGAACTCTGTAGATGTCGTTGTAAGATTTTAATGATTTATGACAAATTTCATTTGTTTATTAGCAATATATATATATATATATATATAGTTTAAAAACGTTGACAAATACGCAGGTATGAAGGTGAGATTATTGACAAGATTGTTAAAGATGTCTTAGAAAAACTTCCTCCTGAGCCTCTATTCATTGACCACTCACTTGGATTTGATTTTCAACTTGAAGAGGTGAAGTCACTTTTAGATATTGAATCTCGTGATACTCTCTTCATGCTGGTAATTTATGGAGATGGTGAAACACGCAAAACCATATTTGCTGCAGAGTTGTATAACAAGATCAAAGATCAATTTGAAGCTGCAAGTTTTCTTGCTAAGGTTAGTGAAAAATCAAGGGAAAGCAATGGCTTGGAAGATCTCCAAAAGATACTTTTGTCTGAGATGGGGGAGGAGACAAAAACCAAGATAGGAAGCACATTTAAAGGGTCCTCTGAAATAAAACGAAGGCTAGGCCATAAGAGAGTTCTCCTGGTTCTGGATGATGTTGATAGTATAGAACAACTCGATTGCCTAGCAGGAAGAGGTGATTGGTTTGGTCCTTGTAGCAGGATCATTACAACTACAAGAAACAAAGATGTGCTAGATAAGCATGAGCTAGATGGTGTTGAGATTAAGAAGTATTGCATTGATAAAGGTGAATTAAAAGGGAACAAAAGAAAGAGGGATATGGAGGAAGAATATGTAGTGGGGTTCGTCAATAACTTCAATATTGTAATTAATCAGCTCAAGGAAGAGGATTCACGTAGTAATGTTGTTTCCATAATTGGCATGGGTGGGTTAGGCAAGACTACCTTAGCGCAAAAGATCTATCACAACAATGAGGTCAAGAAGTTATTCCATTATCGTGCATGGAGTTTTGTTTCCAAAGATTACAAAGCAAAGGATGTTCTGATGAATCTTCTCCACTGTTTGATATCATCTAAATATAACAATTTAAGTGAGGATGAACTGAAGGAGTTTGTGAGAGAATGCTTGAAGAAAAAGAAGTATTTGGTAGTCCTCGATGATATTTGGGAACCTGAAGTGTGGGATGACATAAGAGGCATTTTTCCAAATGACAACAACGGTAGCAAAATATTGATAACTAGTCGTAATCAAGAGGTGGCTTACTATACAAGCCCAAATCCTCCTCACTTCCTTCCCTTCCTAGGTGAAGAAGAAAGTTGGGAATTGTTCTGTAAGAAGGTGTTTTGGGGAGAAGCATGCCCCTCTGATCTAGAGCCTCTTGGTAGATCAATTGTTGAAAGTTGTGGGGGTTTACCACTTGCTATTGTTACCTTGGCAGGGCTTCTTGCTAAGAAGAAGAGGTCAAAAAGAGAGTGGCTAAAAATTAAGGGCTATGTTCGTTGGCATCTTGCTCAAGACAAGACCAAAGTCATGGATGTATTGAAAGTTAGCTATGAAAGGCTACCTGAAATATTGAAGCCATGCTTTCTATATTTTGGGATCTACCCTGAAGACTATGAAATCCCTGCAAGGGGATTGATCCAATTGTGGATAGCTGAAGAGTTCATAAAACCACATGAAATTGGAATACCAAATGCACCAAGACCAGAAGATATTGGTGAGGAATACTTGGATGAGCTGGTGGATCGTAGCTTGGTACAAGTGGCAAGTAGAAAGAATAATGGGGGGGTGAAGACATGTCGGATTCATGATCTCTTGCACGACATCTGCATATCAGAAAGCAAAGCTAATAAGTTTTTGGACGTTTGCACTGAGTCCAACATCCAAACCCTGAGCAACCCTCATAGATTGTCCTTGTTATGCGATGCAAACTCTTATATCTCTTCAATCGGATGTAATCAGTCAAGCAGTACTCATTCGTTGTTCTTCTTTGCTGGAGGGCAGTACCCAGTGGATAATACTCTGAAAAACTTCCAGTCGGTTCATGTGCTACATTATGGAAGACAAGTGTATTTTAGATTAGTACCTAATGGTTTGGAGACAATGATCCACCTAAGGTACTTGAGAATTGAGTGTAACAGAAAAGAAAGAATTGTTCCAGATTGTATATGGAGCCTTCAGAATTTGGAAACTCTAGATTTATTTCTTCCTTACATATTGGAGATCTCCAATGGAATTTGGGAGCTCAAACGACTAAGACATGTTCATATAGGATGGGGTGAAGTGCTGCCAGCAGAAAAGCTAGGATCAAAAGGCAAAACAATGTGGAATCTCCAAACCATTTGTAATGTGCTTCTTGATCGGCAAATACCATTTCTAATCAATAATGGCAGCTTTCCCAACTTAAGAAAATTGGGCTTGTGGTACAAATACGATCCAAATGAGGATAAGTCTTCACTATTTGAATTATTACAAAGTCTGCACCATCTAAGCAATCTTCGTACATTAAAACTAGAGTGCGATGGGTTAAAGCTTTCATTAGATGCAATTGTGCTCCCCTCTAATCTTACTAAGATCACCTTCAAGTCGTTTTCTGATTTGGACTCTAGATCCATGAGTACTCTGGGAGGGCTTCCCAACCTTCAATGTTTGAAACTATTCGGTGGAAACATGGTAGATTCTCTTAATTGTGCCACTGGGGAGTTTCCACAGCTTCAAGTGTTTCTAGTGTCGGATATGGATGTGGGAAGTTGGAGATTAGAGGAAGGTGCAATGCCTCATCTTCAACATCTCGTCATCAATTTCTGCCTTGACTTGAATGATCTTCCAGAACAACTATGGTCCATAACTACCTTACAACAAGTGCATGTTAGTAACCACGCCAGTGAATTGGAAAACAACCTTAAAAATGTCGAGGTCAAGAATGGCTGTAAACTGATCTTTACCGATGCTTTTCCATGGGAACCACCGCGATGAAATTATGGATCAACCGATGCTTTTCCATGGAACTAATCTTTCTTTTCCTTCCTTCATCCTCTGCTTTTGAATTATCCTAATGCTCTGCTTTCACTTTGTCTCTCATGTAACTTAAGGTACATGTTCATTGTTGCTTAAAGTCTTTCTTTTCTTTTTTTTTTTTTTTAATTTTATTTTGTGGCTTTCAGGTCAATACAAATTGTTGGATACAGCTTTGCAACCTATATGATTAAATGTGCAATATGTAAATGATTTGTGATTCCATTGCTTCTTTGTATGCACTACTCTGCTTTCTTTCTAGATGGCCAGATATTTAGGTTAGCTTAATTAGCACGGACATCTATGTGCTGTCTTAACCTATTACGTTTATACTTATTTTTTTTAGCCCTTATTTGTTAATATTAAGAACTAATCATACATATCATGTAGTTGGACACCAAGATAATCTATGGTATAAGTTCAATTTAATTTTGCATTGGCACATATTGTTCTTATTTCTCAATTCAAGAGCATGAATATGATATGAGAATTGCAAATTTATATTATTATATGATGATCAAAATAATAGTTTTTTAAACAAAATAAGTGCAAATACAAACAAGGAAGCCAAGGATAAATTGCTGTCTCATTTTAAATGTTTGCATATCTCAAGTAATTATAATAAAAGATTAATTTTAATATACTATCAATGTAAATTATTTTACAATATAAACCATGTCTGCCAATTGATGGAAAAGTGCTAATAGATGTACATCTGATAGTATGCAATAAAGTACAAGTCGTGTCAGGCATATTCAACATTTCTATTTATCTTGTGATATTGTTGGTGGTTGTCTTCTGAGTTTGCTTCCTTTTGTTGTGGTTTTGCTAAATTGAGTCATTCTAACATGTATAATGAATTTGTACAGAACACTTGTCAAAGCAACATTACTTGCGATCCTGCAATCTTAGTATTGTTCTAGTGGAGTGTGATCCTGCAATCTAGGTATTTTTTTGGTGGAGAACCAAGTAGGTGATTCATGGTTATTTTTCTCGTCGAATGATAAATTTTTTTGTACTTTTTTGGTAGTTATTTGAGTGATAACTTCAATATTTGTACATTTGTATTGTAATTCTATGATGAACATGTTCTCTCAAGGATTTGAATGACATGTAATTCTTATGTTATCAATATGAATATTTCATATTATTAGCGTATATAACGCATAAGGGCGAGTCTTGATATAATGATAAGATTGTTGCCTTGTGACATGGAGTTGGAGGTTACCGATTTAGATCGTAGATCTTGTCTAAGATTCAGAATCACTCCATCATATCACTGCTTTGCCGTATATTAGTATATCCTATAGCAAATGTGACAAAAGCCATATTGCTACACTGTGTAAGGACAATGAGATAGCAAGTGCTTTGGAATGTCACTATATCACTGTTGCAAATAAGCCATCACATGGCAACTTGCACTTTGTGTTTGCATAGCTTGACTCTGGTTGAGAGAATATATTATCAAGGAGCTTCCACGTGAATATCTTTAGTTATGGTGGAATTTCCAATTGCCAAACCACTTTCCAATTTGTTTATGCCTTGGAGATATATCTTCGGTGAATTGTGTATATCCCTTTTTTTATTATGAATGCACTTCTCTAAAACCATCTATTTTGCAAAATGGCCTTTATTAGGCCTTGCAACTTTTGTGTTTGATAAGGCTAAGTCATGCCCATGAACAACTAGTCCAGACAAGAATAAGCAGAAGTACCAATGTGAAAGTGTGTGTGGCATAGCTTAGTGATGGTAAGATTTGAACGATTCTGTTCCCCCATTCCCGTATAGATGGCCCCTTCTGTTATCAAATCCTTTGGTTCATCAAATGACACACAAGCTAATCCAAGAAGAGTCATTTGACAACAATACCAAAAAGAAAAGATAACAGCCAATGTCAAAGGACGGTTACATCTTATAGTTACTTAGCTGAGCACCATTTATCTTATGAGATAATGTCAAGTGAACTGTGTACATTGTAGAATGCAAACAAGAAGGAAAGAAAATATATAACATTAATATAAATTTGGTTGCAATCACATCAAAAGCTTAGAAAGGCAAGGAAAACGATGCTTGATTTCTTTGATGAACTATGGCGAGTGCGCTATACAAAAATGTACTCTTGACCAGAAATATCTTATGATACTGTGGTCCTTGATTAATCAGACAGACCTAAATAAAAATACTACCAAAAAAGAAGGTGAAGGATATAGAATCTCACAATGCTCTATAAATTAACATTAATGATGTTGTTAAATCCACAAGTTGGAAGGAAATCAGTAGTAGGAATCAAGATATCCATAGGAGCGCCTCCTATTAGACTATAGCAAGCTTCCACAAATTCTATCCCAAATTCCAATATTCATACACTCATCATCAGAACTAAGAGCAACCCCAGATATTTCTCCAAAGAAATCAATCTCTTGACATTTACTGTAATCGGCCTTTGTACTACAAACATGCACAAAATCTACAAGCTTGGCGGCCACCATGAATTGACCATCGGAAGAAAAGCGAATACACCAGATTGCCCCGAGTTTACCGACAAGAATGGAAATTGGAGAAGATAAGTTTCTAACATCCCATACACTGCAAGTCTTATCCTAATTCCCTATTGCGAAGGTACGTCCATCAGGATGCCATGCAGAAGCGAAAGAATAATCTCGATGACCAACTAGAGATGCGACAGTCTAAAAAATCAAACAAGTACCAAAGGTGTTAGTGGAAGTTGCTTCCTTGCTCTAAGCACAGTATGCTGCTTTTGGTAAACAATAAAGCTATGAAGTAATGATGTGCCTGATCCATTAGTTTGACAATCATATCCATCATCCTCAATCAAAATAAAGTTAGGAGAAACTAAATGCAAATTGAAGGATTTGAAAGCAAAAATTAAAATATCATCCACAGCTATGGGTCCGTTTGGTTTCACTTTTGGGAGAAGATCTTTTGAAAAAAGGTCTTTTAAAAAAAGGCTTTTTAGAAGAATTACTTTTAAAAGAATAATTTTTGTTTGGTTTGAATATGTTAAAAGGCCTTTTAGGAGAATGAGTTTTGTTTGGATAGGATAAAATAAAGTTACTTTTGATTGTTGATATGAGAGTAATAGTAAGATTCCTTTTCAGAAGGTCTTTTTCTAGAATGAAAAGTAACTTTAAAGATACTTCTTCTTAGGAGCGCTTTGAAAAAGTTAAGCCAAACACTACTTATTCTTGTACAAAGTCGTTTTTCTTCTATAAAGCGCCTTAGCCATTCTGCTGGAAACCAAACGAGCACTATTCCAAATACCTCAATAGAATATTTTTCCAAAAAAAAAAAAAGAGTTATATTATTTCTATTCATATTTTCCCAACTTTTGTATCGACTTACTTCCATTCATTATTGGAGGGATATAAGATCCAAACTAGAGTGAGTTAGCATAAAAAATGAAAAAATATGAATATAAATAATATTTAAAGAAAATAAAAAAAAGAAAGCAACAGAAGGTCACTCTTTTTTTTTTTCGCTAAAGCTTCAACTTTTGCTTTTAACTTTCTTTATTTGTAACTTCGTCAAAATAGGTGCTTGAATTTTTGCTTTAACGTTCCATCTTTTAAAATTTCGTATGAACAGTTGGGCCGGTAATAATAATATAACAAACAATTGTTTGTTTTCTTTGCTAAGGCTTCAACTTTTGGAAGATATTACGGTGCTCACATAATGATTAGAAACACATTATATTCACAAAGGTTTTTTTTTATAACATTAATCACAACTATTGGAGAGTAGTGCATTAATCTTTAAGAAATTTAGTTTATTTACTGACAAAATATATATTCCACCTTTTTTTGCTACTTCTGAGATAATTACTAGAAAATCATATATTAATATCTGAGAAATTCAGTTTTTCTTTTTAGAAAATTAAAAATCGGACTCAGCTTTTTTTGTCTTTTTTATACACTTATTTATTTTGTAGTAGATAACTGAATTCCTTATAATTAACTCATGGTTTCCAGTAAATAAATATGAAAAAGGAAAATAGAACGTGAATTGCGAAACTTTTAATTCTCCAATAAGTATATTAAATTCTTCAAAAATTAACACATAACGTCTCAACAATATCATGAGAACAAAATTTTGTAGATGTCACATGCTTCAAAATACTTTGCGAGTATGGCAGACAAAAACCTCAGCTTATGCCTTGCTTTTTCATCTTTGATTTTGTCTTCCGTCTTTTCATGTTGCTTTCACATTGCCTTTAGATATTTGGTTGCCTCTTTTTTTTTTTTCTTTTTTTTTTTCTTTATTGCCTTTTGGACTTTGCTTTCACTTTTGATTTTGGTTCCTTTTTTTTAATTATTTGTAACTTTGGTAGTATACCTTTAATCAAATAAATCATAGGCTCTTCCGAAAAAATTGGGTAAAACATTTGGGCTGGTAGTAATTATAAGACTACTTTCTATGGCAACATATTAATTGCGCTTCTTATCATAATATAATTCTTTCATATTTGTAATATGAGAGTATAATAATGTTCCTTGAAAGCAACAAGAGTCTTGCTCACCATACTACGCTCAGGGATAAATATTAGTGATCAATTATTGTTCCTAATTACAAATAAAGAGAGATATATACATTTTGTTTTTTGCAGTGTTATGATCATGTAATTAGAGGACTGCAAAAGCAAATGAACCATGTAGACTCACCAAGCCAATTCCACGAAGTACCAAGCAACTTCGCATTATGTGGGTAAATATTTAATTAGGTAATTCATATCCCACTTATGAATGACTTACAGCTCGAATCTCTCTCCATTTGCATAACTTTGGAATTCAATACCGACGAAAACTTTTGTACCAGACACATCATTTCTCTTTATGTTTCTTTTTTACACGCATGCATGCACCAACCCAATTTTAACTTTAAAGAGCGGCAGCAGGATGTATATGTGGCTCGATAATTAGACTACCTGCTTCGTTCATTCATTGCCCAATGTTTGTATAACTTACAGCCCGAATCTCCATTTGCATAACTTTGTGACTCTAAATGAGCTTACAGTTGTAAAACCCTCCAATGATTGTCACCATGGCAGATCATGATCATGCAACATCCTCCTCATATTTCATATATGATGTTTTCTTGAGCTTCAGAGGTGACACCCGCCACGCATTCACGGATCATCTCTATCGTGCTTTGATCCAAAAACGAATCAACACCAATTCAGAGATGATCCAGATCTTAGACTTGGAGATGAAATCAGACCTACTCTTCTTGAGGCAATTGAAAAATCAAGGATGTCTATTGTGGTGCTGTGTGGAAACTACGCATCTTCCACATGGTGCCTGGATGAGCTAGTGAAGATCATGGAGTGCAAGGATAAAGGAAGACCAGTCTTACCAATTTTTTACCACGTGGAACCAAGAGAGGTGCGATATCAGCAAAATCAATATGAAACAGCCATGATCGAACATGAAAACAGGTGTGGAAGAGACTCGCCCAAGGTGGTAGCTTGGAAGCCAGCTTTGTTTACAATAAGCAACCTGAGTGGAGTATCTTGCAATAAGGATAGGTGAGTTATTTTATAGTTAATTACCTATAGCTGACGAAGTTCCAAAAACGTTTAATTGTTAAGTTGATATGACCATCACTTTACATGTTTGTAACTTTCTTAAATACTTATGAAAGATTACATATTAGGTATATATAATCATTCCACAACAATGCATCCTATAGAATCTGATTATCTTTTTTGTTAGGGATTGACATACATGGAAAATTTTTATTATCTGTCGATATCTCATAGTCATTGTAAGATTTTAATCATTTACAACAATTTTCTTCTGTTTATTAGCATGTATCATTAAAATTAAATGCTGATAAATAGAAAGAGTGTGTTTTCCTGCAGGTATGAAAGTGAGATTATCAACAAGATTGTTGAAGACATCTTCAAAAAAATTCCTCTTTAACCTCTGCATAGTAAACACCCACTTAGATTCGATTCTCAATTTGAAGAGGTGAAATCAATTTTGGATCTTGAATCTCATGACACCCTTTGCATGGTGGGAATTTATGGCGATGATGAAACAGAAAAAACCATATTTGTCGTGGAGATGTACAACAAGATCAGACATCAATTTGAAGCTACAAGTTTTCTTGCTAATGTTAGAGAAAAATCAAAGGAAAGCATTAATGGTCTGGAAGATCTCCAAAAGGCACTTCTGTCTGAGATGAGTGAGGAGGCCAAAACCAAGATGGGCAGCACTTTTAAAGGATCCTCAGAAGTCGAACGAGGGCTAGGCCATAAAAGAGTTCTTCTAGTTTTGGATGATGTTGATAGAGTACAACAGTTGGACTCACCAGCAGGAGGAGGTGATTGGTTTGGTCTTGGCAGCAGGATCATTATAACAACAAGAGACGAAGATGTGCTAGATAATCATGTGCTAGATGGTGTTGAGATTAAGAGATATTGCATTGATGAAGGTGAATTTGAAGGCAACAAAAGACGGAGAGATGTGGAGGAAGAACATGTAGTGGGCCTCATGAGTAACTTCTACGCTGTAATTAATCAACTCAAGGAAAAGGATTCAAGCAGGAATGTTGTTTCAGTAATTGGGATGGGTGGATTGGGCAAGACTACTCTTGCCCGAAAGATATATAACAACCATGAGGTCAAGGAGTTGTTCCCTTGCCGTGCATGGAGTTGTGTTTCCAAAGATTACAAAGTAAGGAAAGTTTTAGTGAGCCTTCTCAATCATTTGATGTCATCCACGTCTCAATATGAAAATTTAAGTGGGGAGGAGTTGAAAGATGAGGGGAGAAAGTGTTTGAAAAGGAAAAAGTATTTGGTAGTACTTGACGATATTTGGGAACCCGAAATATGGGACAAGATAAAGGATTTTTTTCCAAATAACAAAAATGGTAGTATGATATTGATAACTACCCGTAATGAAAGGGTGGCAAACTATACATGGTCAAGGGATCCTCACCAACAACTTCCCTTCTTGGATGTAGAAGAAAGTTGGCAATTGTTTTGCAAGAAGGTGTTTTACGAAGAAGAGTGCCCTCCTTATTTAGAGCCTATTGGTTGATCAATTGTTAAATGTTGTCAGGGTCTACCATTGGCTATCATAACCTTCGCAGGGCTTGTTGCAAAGAGGAAGAGATCATAAATAGAGTGGTTGCAAATTGAAGGTTTAGTCCCTTATTGGTATATTGCTGAGGATGAGGACAGTATTAAAGTGATGAAGATATTGAAATTTAGCTATGATGATTTACCTGAAAAGTTAAAGCCGTGCTTTCTATATTTTGGGATCGATCCCGAAAATTATGAGATTTTGGTGAGAGAATTAATCCAACTATGGATAGTACAACTAAAAAAAACTGGAAGATCAAAAGTACCACAACTATAAGATATTGGTGAGGAATACTTGAAGGACCTGGTGGATCGTAACTTGGTACAGGTGGCAAAGAGGAGAAGCGATGGGGAGGGTGTGAAAACATGTCGAATCCATGATCTTGTTTGCGAACTTTGCATATCAGAGAGCAAAAAAGCTGATAACTTTTTGGAGATTTACACGGAGTCCAGCAACAATTACAATACCATGAGTGATCCTCGTAGATTGTCCTTTCTGTGTGATAAATGGTCTTATATCTCTTCAATAACATGTAGTCAATCATGCCTCCATTCCTTGTTCTTCTTTGGCATAGAGTGGGACTCGGATGATATTTTTAAAAACTTCCAGTCGGTTAATGTGCTACATTTTGCAAATATAGTGCATAATGCATCGCCATTGAGTTATTTGAATAGGTTAATCCACCTAAGGCACTTGAGAATGGGACGTTTACAGAACGATGATTTTCCAGATTGTACATGGAGCTTTCAGAATTTAGGAACACTAGATATAAGGGGTAGGGACATGATGCCCATAGGAAGAATTTGGAAGCTTAAGCGACTAAGACATTTTCATATTCGATGGAGTGTGAGTCCACAAGCAGACAAACAAGGAGCAATTGACAAAACAATGCAGAATCTCCAAACCCTATGTTATGTGCTTGTTGATCCGCAATTAGGGTTCCTAATCAACAATGGCTATATTCCTAACTTGAGAAAATTGGGTTTAACATTCGAGGAAGGCCAGTGTTATTCAGTGGCTGAACAACTAGGGAGCCTGCACTGCCTAAGCAAGCTACATACGCTGAAATTACAATTTCTTCGGCGAATAACAAACGGATCTCTCTGTTCAGTGCTTTCATTAGATGCAATTGCATTCCTGTCGAATCGTACCAAGATTACCTTGAAACTTTTTAATGATTTGGAGTACGATAACATGAATGCTTTGGGACGGATTACCAACCTCCGAATTTTGAAATTTGAACATGGTCATGGAGGAGGATGGTATCTTTATGTTTGTCGGCAGCGTAATATTAGAAGAAGGTGCATTGCCTCGTCTTCCACGTGTGGTGATCCGTGGGTGCCGTTCCTTAGTGGAGGTTCCTGAACGACTACTGTCCTCGGGCAACTTACGAAAAGTGTATGATAGTGGGTTCAACACAGAACATTGGGAAACAGCCTCCAATATATGAGCTCAGGAACGACTCAAAAATCGTAATTGATGGAGGTGCTGTCTAAATGCCTCTAATTGAATAGATGCCATTGCTCATCCGTAAAAGAGGCACGTTACTCACAACTTAACCATTTCCATTTTTTAATCTCTCCCTTTTTTTTTTAAACCTTTTCCGTTCTTTGATTCTAAATTATCCTAACCAGATTAAGACCCGCCCAATGCGCGGGGAATAGCACATAGGGATTATTTAAAAAATATAGTGGGAGTAATTAGATTTGTATTGGCTATATAATAGAAATAATATAATATTTATTTAAGATAAACTAATAGTTTGATAATATTTAAAAAAAAAAGCAAAAAGAAAAGTGAATAAGCTTTTAGGTCATTTGCAATGTGATGAAAGCCTGTGTATACATAATAATCAAACATGCTTCATTCTTTTGCTGCCATATTTCTTCGGTCCTTTTTTTTGCACTAGTCTATTTTTCTGCACTTATTCCACTTTTTTTAATTAGGTTGCTTGTTGGTGTTATTTGTTTGTTTTTTTCCCTCTTGAAGGTTCAAAGTAAGATTGGTTCTTCATATAATATAGATGTATGTTTTACTTTCATTGTTGCCTTTCTTGTCCCTTGGTAGATGATTTCTTTATCTGATGATATCTATTGTATTTGATGGTACCTCTTTTTCCTTGAGCTTTTTATGAGCCTTAGCTCTTCATAGGATGATATTTCTATTGGTAAATGTGGTTCTTTAATCATAATAGGGATGAATGTTAGAAACAAAATTTGTTTTTTTAATGTATAGACCATTATGCTTGGCAAATGTTTTTGTTTATTTTTCTAATTTTAGAATAATAAACGTGCAAATTGTATTTGTATTCTTTTTTACTTGTTTGATTTGTTTGAAGAGTGGCTGAGCTTTAGAGTTAGGCACAAAAGTCTTTGTGACAGTGTAGTTATGGGACCCTTCTTTCAGGTTGTGATTATTCATCTTTACTTCAAATATGAGTATGTGATTGAAGAGGTTTTGCAATTTTGATGACATCTCAAAGTTGTTCCCATCTTGTTGGCTCTTTAGCTCTGTTGCAATTGTGCCTAGTAGTCTTTGAGTTTCTCGATCAAAAATTGTAAACGTTGCTTCAGCTTTGTTGTCGGAAACTGTTAATTGCACCATGAACTTGGAGTGAATAGTTAGAATTGTTAATTTAATTTGATTTAAAACATGATATTATTCTTTTGTATTTTTACCTTGTTTGATACTTGGATTCTTGTTGATCGACATGATTTGCAAATGTATTTGTCCCCTTCTTGCTGCAGTTTCTTCATGCAATTTTCACATCCAACATAGATCCAACCAAATGTGTCATCAATTTTATTGACAATAGCTAAGACTATGAATATCTTTCCCTATTTTTTTATATTAAGTTAAAGGTGTGTTTGTTTGGGATTATTTTGATAAAAAATTACTTTTTCCATACAAAAAAAATTAGTTTTCGTATGTTTCTATAATTTTTAAAAAATAATCAAATTATCAAAAAAATCTATTTTCAGTTTTTTTGTAGAAGCTGAAGAAAGTAGCTTCTAAAAAAAAATCAATTTTCAGCTATATATAAATTTAAGTTTTAAAATCACTTTTTTAAAAGCTAAAACAAACACACCCTAATTATGTAGAATCATATGATTTATGCATTGAGATAATGCATTAAAAGATACCTGAGTATCTAATTCCCATTTCATGGCCATTATATCATGTAGAGATCTTCAATTTCTAAGCATCCTCTTTTCGACGTCTACATTGGCATATTCTTAACTTGGGATCTCCATTATTTCTTAGTCTTCTTCTTTATTCGTATTAAAGAGGTATGGTGTAGTGCATTTGTTGAATAAGAATATAAAAGATTTAATATTTGATAAAAGCATTATGTAAGAAATACTACTTGTAAGTTCTGCAAATTCTTGAATATCTAAATTGATATACATCATTGTACTTGAAGTTGAGCTAATTGAATACTCATATGCATGTAATATTAAAACTAAAATAGAGAAACCAACGTACTTGCATATCGAATACATTAAGTACAATGACAGAAACACTTGATGTGTTCATTTAAATAACAGCATCAATAATATAATTAGTGTAGAATTTAACACTACAAACTATTTGCAAACATGGCATTATTTTTAAAAATTGAAGTAATCATTGACATAGAAGTCTATTTTGGTCTATATTTTGAAGTAATAAATTACTCAATGGTATTCAGTTAATACATTTAACTATAGTTGTCTATTAGTGAAAGTATTTTGTTGTTATTTATTTTTGAATTTGTTTTTTAGTTTAAATATGATATAGAAACCAAGATAATTAAATTATTTAAAAGAAATTATTAAATGCTTTTAATAAATCAAATGACCATATTGTTAAAAGATAAAAAAATATGTTTTATATTAAAAGTAATTTAAATAACAAAGCGGGTGTGCACCATCATTTTGGTTATAAATTTAATTTCCTAATGCAAATGTAGATTTTAGAAATTAAATCCTTATAAGCTATCTTTATTTGACACGATTTTTTTTGTGTGTTTTTTAGTTCATTAAAAAATAGAAAAGATTTATTTTAAACAAAAAATAATATAAACATTTGCTGGTCAATTGATATAGTATTGGACTCCACTATTTTTCATTCCTAAAAATCTTAATGTTGTATTTGAGAAATTGTTTTAATTGGTGAATTTTTTTTTTAATGTAAAGTAACTTATATTTAAAACTATTGTATGTGTTACTTTTTTAAATATATTTAAAGTAAGTCATATATATATATATAGACAAATATTTTTTCCCCTGATGTAAGTATACCTCTAAATCTGTTTATCAAGGTAGGTGTGACAACAACAATCTTTGGACCTTTTATTTGGGTTATCAATGCTTTGTTAATTTTAGCAATTATATTTTTTCACATGGTAACTTTAACTATAACATTCCTGAAAATTGAATAAGTTTAATAAATTATGATATAATTTTCATTCTTTTTTTTTTTTGTGAAATTGTTTAGTGTAAAGGGAAAGCCAATAGAATACAAAAATTTGCAATTTTGCTTTACTCTTTAAACATCAACTCCACTATGCATATTGTTATTGGTTTTTCATTGATATATACTTGTTCTTCATCTCTTAATGCATGTAGCCTTCTAATGAGATCTAAATAGGCAAGCAACAAAATATATCCGACTATGGTCAAGAGTCATGATATAAGTATGAGAAGTTCTGAATTTGTAAAACAAATAAATGAGAAAATTATGATATTAAACTTAACATAACTATGTTAAAGATAAGTTAAAATTTTAAACACGTACCTCTTAAGAAATTAAACAAAGCTCCAGAGCATTAAGCACTCCAATAAATTGCCCCATACCGAAGTCCCAAAAAGGATCCATGTAAATTTCCTATAAATGATTGAAATGATAAAACATTTGATATGCAAACATGTAATAGAAGCATGTCAAAGTTAGTGCTTAGAAAAAACAATTTTTAAAAAATCTAATTTAACAAACTAATTACTGCAGAATCTGGGTACAAAACACAACCATCAAACAGAAAAACAGTAACACAGACAAAACAAGTGCTTTGGGTGATAAGGGATAAAAGCTATTCCTCCACCCATTTGAATTATCATTAGATTCCTATTTCTTCTGTTGTCTCAGCCACTTTCTCTAAAGAACTGCTGTCCTGGAGCTGCTGGGAGCCACCGGAAAATGTAGACTCGCTGAAAAATGCAGAGCTTGCCATTGCTCACCCACTAGGAAGGGCTGAACCGCCTAGCCACCATGGACTCAATGCCATTGTGCCTCGCCATCGCTGAGCATGGGGGAGCGAAATGAGAGATAAAGATGAAAAATGTAGCGAAAGTGTTATAGAGGGAGAGAGATGCACAATGCACAAGACGGCAGTAGCAACGGCGACCCACAACAACTTCATAGTGCCCTTCATCTCTTGTCCGGTTACCAACGCCACCATACTTCTATTCCCACCGCCGATGACAAAGTACAGCAGGATGGCAGCGAAGTACAACCATCGTGGAATGCTTCGGATGTCCTCCTCTGCAATGCCAATTGCAATCTTCACTCTCCCCCATTTGGTACATGCTAATCATGAAGATATACAACACTATTTGGGATTTTAGGAAGGGAGTGAGGGTGTGGGAATGAGAATGAATTGGAAAAGGGAGAAGAGGGTCATGCTAGGGTAGGGAGAAAAGGAGAAGGAGGAAAAAGAAAAAAAAAAAAAAGAAGGAAAAATAAGGTGAGTAAATGGGGAGACACTATGAAAGTTAAAAAGCTAATATGTCACATTATAAAATAGCTAAATGTCATTTTATGGGTGTGACAATAGCTTGTGCTCAGAAATTATATATTATAAATAGATGCTATACTTTCACTCTCATTCTCATGTAACTTCATGTACACATTCATTGTTACTTAAAGTCTTTCTATTTTGTTTCGTAGCTTTCAAATCAGCACAAATTGTTGGATACAATTCTGCCTACAACCTGTTTGATTATAAGTTCGGCATTTAAATGATTTATGATTCCTTTGCTTCTTTGTGTGTGTATTTTTCTGCTTTCTTTTCCTAGATGGCCGGATATTTAGGTTAGCTTAGCATGGAGATCTTGTTTTTCATTCCCATCGCCAATGTCCTAATATTCCTATGTCCTTATGTGCCACCTCAAATCATTACATTAATATTTTTTTTGTTTAGCATTATTCTAATCATACATATCATGTAACCGAACTTATAGGCAACAAGTTAATCTATGGGGTAAATTCAGTTTAACTTTACATTAGCATAAATATGATTTGAGGAATGCAAATTTACAAGGGAAGCCAAATCTAAATTGTTGTCTCATTTAAAATGTTTGCATATCCTAATGAAACAGTGCTAATTGAATTACATCCCTTAGTATGCAGTAAATATTACAAATTGCTTTTAACGGATGAAGCTTGCACAAAGTATAATTGGCACCAGTTAAATCCAACACCATCATATGCCTAACCCATCCAACCCCAAAGAGTAACTAGCAATCTCCTAAAGAAGAATGCCTTACAGATGCAATTTTGCCTTATAACAAAGGTTTTCCCTTAGGACAAGGTAATCTCTTAAGGTCATCATAGGATCTACAAATTTCAAAAGCTTCTTGCCTTCTTATTGATAAAAGGTCATTTAAAAATCGTATCAGCTCAGAAATATTCCCTTGTTCTCTGTTTTGTCATATGATTGCCTTCTTTTTTTTCCTAGTATCTTAAGGGGTTTACTATGTACTTTACAAGTGGGTTCACATTATTTCATTTTCTCTCAATCATAACAGAAACTTCTGTTTCTAGTTTTTTGCTGAAGTTTTTAAATTGCTTTACTGTGGTCATATTCTTGTAAGCTATAATATTCGCTATTGTCTAGAAACACACTAGGCTGCAGTATATTTCGGATCTTTGTTGGTACAGTATTCATTATAGAAATTTATTATTAGTAATATAGGTATTATTAGATTCTTCTCGTTGTTGAATTTTTCTTCTTCTTGTTGAATTTTGCAGCTGCGTGGATAGGTAATTTATCTTTATAACTTGAAAGTATGTAGTGCATAAGCAAACAATAAAGCAAAAATGCCCAACTATATTTCTTTGCTGAAATTGACAAATTATCTGCTGTCCATGTGGTGATTCCTTAACTGGTAACTTAAAGAAATTCAAATAGTTGATGCCTATTACACTGCCTTGCATCTACTGATTGGCATGGGCTTATTATTTTTGTTGTTTGTCTTGTGGGTAGTTGTCTTGTGAGTTTGCTTGCTTTTGTTTTGTGATTTTGCTGAATTGAGACATTCTAACACGTATAATGAATTGGTGCAGAAGTCTTCTCAAGGCAACATTACATGTGATCCTACAATCTTGGAATTATTCTAGTGGAGTGTGATCTTGCAATCTAGTATTATTCTAGCAGAGAACCAAGTAGCTGATTTGTGGTTATTTTTCTTTTTGTGTGATTTTTTTTTTTTTTTGGGTATTTTTTTGCTACTTATTTGAGTGATAACTTCAATAATTGCACATTTGTATTGCAACTCTTTTATGAACATGTTCTCTCAAGGATTTGAATGACATGCAATTCCTTTTATGTCATCAAGATGAATATTTCATATTACTAGTGTATACAATGTATGAGGGTAGCCTTGATGTAATGATAAAGTTATTGTCTTGTGATATGGAGGCTACGGGTTCAAATTTTGGATCTTAGCTGATCTAGAATCTCACAATGCTCTATAAATTAACAATTTAACATTAATGATGTTGATAAATCCACACGTTGGAATGAGATCAAAAGTAGGAATCAAGATATCCGCAAGAGTGCCTCCTATTGTACTGTAGCAAACTTGCATAAGTCCTATCCCAGATTCCAATATACATACACTCATCATCAGGACTAAGAGCAACCCCAGAAATCTCTCCAAAGAAATCAATCTCTTGACGTTTACTGTAATCTGCCTTTGTACTATAAACATGCACAAAATCCGCAGGCTCGGCAACCACCATGAATTGACCATCGGAAGAAAAGCGAATAGACCGGGTTGCACCTAGTTTACCAACAAGAATGGCAATTGGAGAAGATAAGTTTCTAACATCCCATACTCTGCAAGTCTTATCCTGATTCCCGGTTGCGAAGGTACGTCCATCAGGATGCCATGCAGAAGCGAAAGAGTAATCTCGATGACCAACTAGAGATGCGACAGTCTGAAAAATCAAACAAGTACCAAAGATGTTAGTAGAAGTTGCTTCCTTACTCTAAGCATAATATGCTGTTTTTGGTAAACTATAAAGCTATGAAGTATTTTGCAATTCTCTTTCCCTCTCCCAACTCTTCTCATATCAAGCATGCATTCACTATTGCTTGAGAAAATCACAGCAAAAATTTTCTTCAAAAACTTTGCTTGTTTCACATATTCTCCTTGCATGATTGATTCTAACTAATGACAGATATGCCAGCAACATATGCACAAACAAGTTATAATATGTACTAGGCATTAGTTTTCAAAATGATGAGCACAATTCAAAAAAATAATTGCCAAAGGAATAAGAAACATCTAAAACAATCATTCCTTATAAGTCTAAAGGCACTAACTGGCTCCAAAGATAACTAGAGACTTATGCCGATGGTTCAAAAGAACCGCAAAATATTTTCCAGTTTTCTAGTAATAATTTTGTATAAAAAAATTCAAAAGGCTAACAAAATGAAGACAAGTAGTTTTTCTCATCAGTAGTTGCGATATCCACAAGCCATATAGGAAACTTAATTAGCTTGACAATCATATCCATCACTCTCAACCAAAAAAAATTTCATAAAGTTGGAGAAATTAAATTCAACTTGACGGATTTGATCCATTAGCAAACACATGGAAAATTACAATACCATCAACAGCTATTCCAAATATCCTAACAGAATATTCTCGAAGGAAACAAAAAAAAAAAAAAAAAAAAGAAGAAAAAGAGACCTAAACTGAAAATTCCAATAAAAATACATGATGAAAGGAACTCTGTACCTTCCCATTTTGATGATCCACTAGCAGTCCATCTAGGTGATCTCCAACAACAGTCATAAGCTTACAGTCTGGACTTATTGATGTGTGCTGCATCAAAAGCAAATAGTTAGGAATCAAGTAAGTGCATATAAAATTAAAATCACCAATACGTTTAAAAAGGTCAATCAAAATATCCAATCAAAACTGCATTTTCTAGGATCTATTAGATGTAAGAAAGATATAGCTAAAATAGTTTAAGTTCACAGTGAAGCAAGAAAACTAATGCAAGACAATCCAACACTATAAAAGAAGAAAACAGAAATGAACCTGAATGGAAGAATAACTAGACAATGAGCTAAGCACTAATTAAAAAGAAGAGATGGAAAGAAAAAATAAACTGCATAACTCAGAATGCTCACAGAGTGCTCACATTCACTGCCCAAGGGAAATGGGAGTGGTTCAAAAGCTGAAAGCTTTCTACATCATATTCTCTCACACCACAATCATTATTGGAAGCTACAACGTGAGTCGCACCGCTGCAAAAGTTTCCATGTCAAGCAATGCGCCAGAGTGAAAAACAAATAATTCAGTACAATAACTACTCAAAACATGGAATAAGAAATACCTCAAGCTGTCATATATTTCAATTGCATTCGTTATAGCATTATCATCATGTGTGACCCTTGTACAAAAGCTTACTCCCTTCTTATCCAAAAACTGCATTCAATATAGACATTATAAGCTCCAATCCAATATAACCCTAGCACAAACTGGAAAAACACAGTACACCAGAAGGATCTGGCTTGTGAAGCGAACTACATCTTTAATAAGATAAATAAATGATTCTATTTACTAAGTATATACAGCCAACCCAATTGGCAGCAATGACAACAACAACGACAACAACAATATCAAGAGAAACAAGGGGAAAACATCAAAGAGTACATAATCCTGAATGGGAGAGCTCAAGCATGGTATGTACACAAGCACAGCTACAAATACTGAAACTAATGTAATTTAGTAAAGCATTAGCTTGATGGGTGTGTAAAGAGGATAAGAAACCATCAGGAAAGTCTTGTAAATTAAAGAAGTGTTAACCCCTAAAATAAAGGGTAATTAATTGGGGATGAATCTGTTAGGACCCCAAACATAAATATGACTACCCCTGCCCCTATCATTGGTAATGTTACCCCAAGTAATGTTGTTTCACCGTATGCTAAGGTCTATAGTAGAAAGCACAGAAAGAGAGAGATTGACATGGGCAAGGCATGTGGCCAAGAGGGGTTGGGAGAGGCTTGTAACTAACTTTGCCTAGCTGGCAAGGTTAGTGGGGGAGAGGGACTACTTTGTTAATTCTGTTATGGGAAGAGGAGGGAAATATATGGGGAAGGGAGAGTGCTGAGGGGGGCAGCTCAAAAAGTTGGAATAGAATAGAATCTAGGAGGGTGCTAGGTCTCTCGAATACCTAGCTGGTTCTCATATACTTTTGTTTTCTTCGTGTGAATAATACATACTGCAAAAGGAGGGAGAGAGCAAGTATTACACTGGTATTGCTCTTCTTCTTAGAATTTCATACAGTTTTTTCCTCTTTAATTGACTTAGCTGATATCAGTTCTTACAACTGGTATTAGAGCTCTCGATCTTGGGAGCTCTATGAATGGTCACCACGCGAGCTGCCATGGAGGCTAGGTTGGATGATGTGGAGCGCAAGTTGGTCGAGATGCAGGAAGAGAATGTGCGTGCCATGGCGAATCTGACGACAACCCTGGCTCGTCAGATTGAACAAATCAGACGTGATCGAAGCTCAAGTGGGTCACGAAGCCGGGACAGCGATCGGCGCCGCCAGAACCATCATCGCCAGCGGGGGACAGGTCGTCGCGGCGAGTGGGAGAGAGAGGACAACTCACACTCGCAACAAGATGAGGAGTCACCGGAAGGGAGTGAAGACAACAATGACCAGTCTGAGGGGAGATGGAATGGAGACAGACGACCACGGAGGGTGGAGGTGAGTCGGAAAATGGATCTCCCCATTTTTTTCGGCGAAGACGCGTATGGGTGGCTTGTGCGAGCAGAACGCTACTTTCGGGTGGCTCAAATCAGTCTTCGTGACAGACTCGATTTGGTGTTGATGGCCATGGAGGGTGAAGCGTTGACGTGGTATGAGTGGTGGGAGGAGCAGACTGTGTTCCATTCATGGCGGAGGTTTAAGGAAGACTTGCTCCGACGATTTCAACCAGGAGAGGCTCAAAACCCCATGGGGCCGTTGTTGGACGTGAAACAAACGGGGTCCGTGATGCAGTATCGGAGGGAGTTCGAGCTAGTTGCGAAAACCAAGAAGAACATAGACCCCGAGATACTCATGTGCATCTTCATGAATGGACTTCAGAAAGAAGTGAGAGCATAAATGACAGTAGGGGAGTTCCGTAACTTGACAGCGATGATGAATCATGCTCTTGAAATAGAGAAGAGAAATTTAGCTTGGGTGGAAGCTGGAGTGTACCCAGGGGTAAAGGGTGTAGGTGGACCTTCAAGGAATTCAAGCTCATTTCGAACCCAACCTCTAATCAGAGACGATGCTGGAAGTGCTCAAGGGAGTGGACTGAAGAGTAACATTGGCCCAGACCCTACTAGACCCCAAGGTGGGGGGCGGAATAACTTGGGTGGGGCCCGCAGAAATGGGATGAGCCGCAGCGGCAGTGTTAATGGGCCGCCAGAAAGCAGAACAAGTGGTATTAGGAGGCTCTCCAATGAAGAATGGCAGGAGAGGCAGAGGAAAGGGCTGTGTTTCCGCTGTGGGGACAAGTGGAACCCCGAACACATTTGCCAACTACGCCATCACCAGTTCATTCTGATGGAGGAAGGAGCGGAAGGGGACCTGGGAGGTGAAGACGCGGAAACACCCATAGAGGAAGAGCTGGAGGCAGAATTAAGGGAGCTGCAATTATCTTCACTTAGCTACTGGGGGCTAACTTCGAACAAGTCTTTCAAGGTTTGGGGGAAGATTCAAGGGGAGCAAGTGATAGTGCTAGTAGATTCAGGAGCCACTGCAAATTTTATTTCTACCGAGGTGGTAGAGAAGTTACAGCTGCCAATGGATAAAGTGAAGGGATTCAAGGTGGAGGTGGGTAATGGAGCCATTGAAGAAGGGGTTGGAATATGTAGGGGAGTAGAGCTGCTAGTGCAAGGCATAAGGATTATCCAAAACTTTTTTGTCTTGGAATTAGGCAGACCTGAAGTGGTGTTGGGGGTGGATTGGCTGGTTGGCTTGGGAAATTTCGTAGGGAATTACAAGAACATGACACTAAGTTGGGTGGAAAAGGGGAGCCGTGTATTACTGAGGGGGGATCCTACTTTATGCAAGAGCAAGACGTCTTGGAAAGCAGCTTTGAAGGCTCTCAAAGCTGAGGGGGAAGGTTATTTAGTAACCCCAGTGCAGGCTGAAACAGTAAGGGAAGAAAATTCTGAATTATCGGAAGGGGTACAGAACTTATTGGCTGAATATGAAGACCTTTTCCGGCCTCCCACAAGCTTGCCGCCAGCTAGGGAGCAGGATCACGCCATAGTGTTGAAGGAAGGAGCTCAAATTCCCCATGTCCGCCCTTACAGGTATCCTCATTACCAGAAAACTGAAATTGAGAAGATCATAGATGAAATACTGCAATCCGAAATTATAAGGCCTAGTACTAGCCCTTTTTCTAGCCCGGTGATTCTAGTAAAGAAAAAAGATGGAGGATGGCGTTTTTGTGTGGATTATAGGACCTTAAACAAGATTACCATCCCCAATAAATTCCCAATCCCTGTTATTGATGAGCTACTAGATGAGTTAGGAGATGCAAGCATTTTCTCTAAATTGGATTTGAAATCTGGTTATCACCAGATTAGGATGAAGAGTGAAGACATCCCAAAAACAGCCTTTAGAACACACGAAGGGCACTATGAGTTCCTAGTTATGCCGTTTGGACTCACAAATGCTCCCTCAACCTTCCAAGCCCTCATGAACAAGGTTTTGAAACCTTTCTTGAGGAAATTTGTTCTAGTATTTTTTGATGACATCTTAATATATAGCCCAAGTCTTGAGTTGCATCTTACACACCTTCAGAAGATTTTTGAGGTCTTGAGGATTCATGAACTGTATGTCAACAAGAAAAAGTGCTGTTTTGAGCAACCACAGGTGGAATATTTGGGGCACATTATCTCGGGAGAAGGAGTGGCTGCTGACCCAAAAAAGATTCAGGATATGGTGGATTGGCCTACACCTACGGACTTAAAGGGCCTTAGAGGATTCTTGGAGTTGACTGGGTACTATAGGAGGTTTTTGGGGAACTATGGGAAGATTGCCTGGCCACTAACCCAACTCCTTAAGAAAGACAACTTCAAGTGGGGAGAGGAGGCTCAGATGGCTTTTGAGAGGTTGAAGAAAGCTATGACCTCATTACCTGTGATGGCTGTCCCCTCCTTCACCAAGCAATTTGTGATTGAAACTGATGCATCTAGTAAGGGACTTGGTGCTGTTTTGATGCAAGAGGGGAGACCCATCGCATATATGAGCCATGTTCTATCTGAGAGAGCCCAAAACAAGTCCATTTATGAGAGAGAATTAATGGCCATAGTGTTGGCAGTGCAGAAGTGGCGTCATTACCTGTTAGGACAGCATTTTGTGGTACATACAGACCAGAAGAGTCTGAAATATTTGCTGGATCAGAGGGTTGTGGGTGAAGACCAGCAGAAATGGGTGACAAAACTCCTTGGGTATGACTTCGAGATCAAGTATAAGGCGGGGAATGAGAATCGGGTGGCTGATGCACTATCAAGGAAGCTTCAATATTCTACCATTTCCATTGTCAGTGCTGCTGATTGGGCTGACTTAGAAGAGGAAGTTCAAGCAGATGCAAGGCTGCGGGATATTATTCAGGATTTGCTACAAGGAAATGACTCTCATCCGGGGTTCGAATTGCGGAAAGGGAGATTGTACTATAAGGGAAGGTTGGTACTTGCTAAACAATCAAAGAAAATTCCTCAGATCTTGCAGGAATTCCATGACTCTAGCATTGGGGGTCATTCAGGTTTCTTCAGAACCTACAAGAGAGTTTCGGGCTTGTTGTATTGGGAGGGCATGAAATCCTGCATC
Organism: Pterocarpus macrocarpus; assembly: GCA_031439585.1. Taxonomy (NCBI): domain Eukaryota; kingdom Viridiplantae; phylum Streptophyta; class Magnoliopsida; order Fabales; family Fabaceae; genus Pterocarpus; species Pterocarpus macrocarpus. The sequence continues at coordinate 77,425,063 of CM062515.1, forward strand.
CAGAAATATATCAAAGAGTGCGAGGTCTGCCAAAGAAATAAACATCAAACTCTTTCACCTGCAGGGCTATTGCAGCCACTTCCAATTCCGGCCAATACGTGGACGGATGTGACCATGGATTTTATAGGTGGGCTGCCTAAGGCGCGGGGAGTGGATACAATCATGGTGGTGGTTGATAGGATGACAAAATACGCCCATTTCTGCCCTCTAACCCATCCTTATACTGCTAAGGAGGTGGCTACCATTTTTGTTAATGAAGTGGTTCGCCTTCATGGGTTTCCAAGTTCGATTATCTCAGATCGGGACCGAGTGTTTATGAGCAACTTTTGGACAGATCTCTTTAGGATGGCGGGGACTAAACTGAAATTTAGCTCCGCGTATCATCCTCCAACGGATGGGCAAAGTGAAGCGGTCAATAAGTGTCTTGAAACTTATCTCCGCTGTTTTACAGGTTCTAAACCTTGACAGTGGCCTAAGTGGCTTCCTTGGGCTGAGTATTGGTACAATACCAATTACCACGGAGCTATTCACATGACCCCCTTCAAGGCGCTTTATGGAAGGGACCCTCCTACACTTTTAAAAGGTGGTAAGGAATCCACAGTTAAGGAGGTGCATATGCTAATGGAGGAACGTAATCAAATGTTGGATGAGTTGAAATTCCAATTGGAAAGGGCTCAGAATCGAATGAAGTATTATGCAGACCTCAAGAGAAGAGAGGTGGAATTTGAAGTGGGGGACAAAGTTTACTTGAAGCTGCAGCCTTATAGGCTCCAAACACTTGCCAAAAGGGTCAACCAAAAGTTAAGCCCGAGATACTATGGACCATATGAGATTGTGGAGAAGATAGGACCTGTTGCATACAAGCTGAAGCTTCCAAGTGACTCTAGAGTGCACCCTGTCTTTCACGTATCCTTGCTGAAGAAATGTGTTTCTCCAAATGTGCAGCCTCAACCGCTCCCAACTATTCTATCAGAAGGGTGGGAACTTCAGGTACAACCGGAAAAGGTTCTTGCTGTCCGTACCAACTCAGCAGATCAGCTGGAAGTCTTGATTAAGTGGCAAGCTTTACCGGATTTTGAAAATTCCTGGGAGTTGGCAGCAGACATTCAGAAGATGTTCCCTTCTTTCCACCTTGAGGATAAGGTGGATTTTGAAGGGGGGGTGTTGTTAGGACCCCAAACATAAATATGACTACCCCTGCCCCTATCATTGGTAATGTTACCCCAAGTAATGTTGTTTCACCGTATGCTAAGGTCTATAGTAGAAAGCACAGAAAGAGAGAGATTGACATGGGCAAGGCATGTGGCCAAGAGGGGTTGGGAGAGGCTTGTAACTAACTTTGCCTAGCTGGCAAGGTTAGTGGGGGAGGGGGACTGCTTTGTTAATTCTGTTATGGGAAGAGGAGGGAAATATATGGGGAAGGGAGAGTGCTGAGGGGGGCAGCTCAGAAAGTTGGAATAGAATAGAATCTAGGAGGGTGCTAGGTCTCTCGAATACCTATCTGGTTCTCATATACTTTTGTTTTCTTCGTGTGAATAATACATACTGCAGAAGGAGGGAGAGAGCAAGTACTACACTGGTATTGCTCTTCTTCTTAGAATTTCATACAGTTTTTTCCTCTTTAATTGACTTACCTGATATCAGTTCTTACAGAATCTAACACCAATGATGTGTTGCAGATTCGAAGACCACAGAAGGCTGTTTCCCTTGATATTTGAGTTATGGGCTGTGCTAGTTCAGAACCGACTGCAGACCTTCTTTTTGCATTGTTCTATGGCTGATTTTCTATGGAATGCTTTATTTGGGATCTTTGGTGAGTGTTGGGTGTGCCCTAGAACTTTGTATCAGTTCTTGTTGACTAGCTTTGTTGGTTTTGAGAGGAGGAAGGAAGCCAAATCTTTGTAGCAGTGTGCTATCTATGCCATTGTTTGGTTTATTTGGTTGGAGCATAACTCTTGCATCTTTAATGGCAGGCTTTCAAACAAGCAAGTCTCGTGGGATAAGATTAGGCCTCCTGCTGCCACTTGGTGCAAGGCGCATGATCATTTTAGAAAGGTGTCTCTCTTAGATATGTAGAGAGATTGGAAAGCTTTGCTTTTTTTATGTATTTTTGTTTATTCTTATCTTTTGTATTGAGGATACCTCGCCTCCATGTCCTTTGTAATATCCTTCTCTTCTTGTTAATAATATTTCTTCTCTCATCCAAAAAAAAAAAAAAAAATGGGGTTGAATCCTAGTGATTATGTTAAGCTGCAGTGTACAGTCAGTGCTAGAGTGTTGTCTTACCCAACATGTACTCCAGATTCAAGAATCTCAGTATAAATATAGATGTGGGCCAAAGGAAATTTGTGCTTCATCCTTTTTGGATTATCTCTCTTTTCTTTGTCTATTTCTCTTTCTCTAATAACCCCCCACCCCCACCCCCTACCCATAGGCCGGATGATGGATGCATGTTCAAGCAACATCACATAAATACAATGTATAAATGTTCAAGCAATCACAGTCTTCTGAAGTCCACTTATAGAAGAGTGTATCCCTTCCCACTTCTCACGGCACAAGTATGGGTCAAAAAATGGTATACCAGACATGAATTCCTCATTTTAAATCATTATACTGACAAATACAATTACAATAGGACTTTGTTTTGAAAATAGAAAAGATATCAGTCCATCATAAGCAACATTCTTAAGCTGATAATTGTTCATAAAGTTCTTCATTAAATATATGAGCAGTAAAAAGAATAGAAAATGGGTAATCTTCTATAAATACATTACGTAATCTCATCATTAAATTAAGTATCAAAAGCCAAAAGAACTACGTATATGACAGAGGCACAAAGCATGTTGACTCACCTTAAAAGTTAGTTCTCCTTGGAAGCCACCAGCAACAAGAAAATTATCCTTGACAGCCAGTGTACTAATCTGGGTCTGTGAGAATCCTTCCAATAAATTTCCTGCATGTTTCTACGAGGCCAAAGAATGCATAGTGAAAGGAAGAAAATTAATAATATATACTTAAGTAAAGCGAAAATAGTGAAAACATTATGATTGGGTTTTTGTAGAAAATTCATTCTTATTAACACTCTCAACTAAATTATTTTCTCAAATGAAAAACGTGATAACTTTTCCAAATTCATTAATCAAACATGGATATTGAACAACTACAGGTTTATTATGATCCCTAAAAAAATTGCAGCATAAGTCTTACATCAATAAAGCATGAAAAAGCAAATAGTGTTCTCGTTCCTCTTTCTTTATAGATGAACAAAGTTGTGTAAGAGACTGCATTACCTCAGTAGGGGCCACATGTCCAGCAAAATTGATTATCTCAGACAAATTGCCACTTAACGATGACCAGTGCATAACTGAGTAATTGGAGATAAGGTAGACATCATGTTTTGAAGTAGCCCATACTAAGTTCCTTAGCTGCATCCCACAAACAAATATGTTAATACTCTAGAATTTGTCCTTTCCAAAGTAAAAGTCATCACTCATTAGGCTTGAAAATTAATTGATAAAATACCCAAACCTACATCTGTAAAACTTTACACTGTAAGAAGAGTCCAATGCATATTGACACATGCTTGAATCTTGATTTATACATTAATAAGACAACTTGAATCCAACTTCTACAGCATAGTAGCAGTGCATTCAAAGATTCACCAGTTTTCTTTCCTCAATACTCACAAGTGAAACAAATGCATAAGAAGAAGTGCAGATGTACAACACAAGACAGTGGCACAAGCACCAACATAGTTGCCAATCATCGATGAGGGTCAACCACCAAAATAACATGTATTATCATAAGGCAGCATGCATTGAACTGATAGCAGATTATATCTTCAACAAGAATTACATACATGAGTTTCAGCTTTCCAGTCATACACTTTCATAAAAACACTAAAATTCTTATCAACCACGCAAAAATAAAGAGGAATAATAGAAAGCAAGTAGCAATAACGTGTAATCAGCATATGAAGAAACAACAAACCTGAAAATGAAGGATGGTAGGCTTAACCATTCTTGTATTATAGAAGAAGTCATAGTATTTGTCACCCCTCACAGACCGTTTGCACTCCTGAGGCAAAGAAACAAAATTTGAGTACTAAAGAAAACAACTTCTTATTCTTTCCAAAAAGGGTTGAAAGGAAACCTTCAAAAATAAAATAAAATAAAATAAAAACAAAAGACCTCATTTACAGCATCGCCAGATGAAGGAATGTTCTCATAATTCTTGTACTGTTCAAGCCTTGTAACTCTGTATCCATCCCTTGTTATGTTCAACCTATCCCACTGAATACCCTGAATGTCCTTTCCCTTTCGTGCTTGCGCAGCTGATGTATCAGTCACCTTTGTAAGCTGCTCCAATCATCAAACACCCCATGAAAGCCAATAAAAAAAAAAGAGAATAAAAAAACATACCAAAGATCATTATATTAGCTCAATGAATAGCTGAAAGGGTTCAAGGATGGTTGTAAACCCAGCAATATTCAGCAGGAGAAAGAAGAAAAGGAGGGGAAAGAAAACATACTATCTCATAGTCATCAAGAGCTTCATCTGTAACACCCCCATCATAGTTGTGGTCATCCATTTCATCAAAGAAATCTTCTTCATCCATGGCCTCAAATGGGTACAAGTGATGGTAGGACATGGTCGTGTTTGTGCCTCCAAGTTCAAAGCTTGGGGTTTAATACACGTTTTCGGACAACAGCATTGGTAAAGAACTGCGCTCTAAATAATAATAATAATAATAATAATTTCATTTTAATATTTTTTTAAAGTATTATATATATATATATATATATATATATATATATATATATATATATATATATATATATAACTTCAAATATAATTATTATAAAAATTAATTTTAATAATGATGTATTGATGTATAATCAATAATAACATTAAATATTTATACTAATAATTTATTGAATAAAATAATAATGACAATAATATCTCTATTCATAATAATGTTCGTTTAAAGTAATAGCATAAAATTAAGAAAATAATCTATTAAAAATTTATATAAAATAATAAATGATTAAATTATTCTTTGATTTGTTAAAGAATTATATTAATTAAATGATTGTGATAGATGAATTAAAAAGGTGATAAGAAAGAGTAGAACAATTATAATTAATAGTAGAGATAAAAATAAAGTCAGTATATAATAATTAATTATTTTCTAGAATTTTAAGACAACAAATAATAGGAAATAAAATTATTTTTTTAAATGATGATTATTTTAAAATGAAAGGGCCAATAAATAAGTGGCAAGAATGAAATAAATGTGATAGATCAGAATGTGGGGTCGAGTAATAGATTTTTGGCATAATACCATAAGGCACGCAATAGGCATTATAGCTTTGCGAATTGCGATGGGGAATATTAATGAAGGGATGAGCATGTGTTATGCATTGTTCTATGTGGTCGAAAAGAGATGATGACACCCTTGTGTGGGCTCTAGAGTTGGGTGAGTCTTGTCTCCCTCTTCTTTCCCTTCAGCACTCACCAAATAGGTGGTCCCCAGTAATAAGTATAAAAAATATTATATTATATAGCCACATATATGTTACTTATCATGATTTCATTTTTTATTATTTTCCCGTCGTTATCTTTTCTTCGTCTTTTCATGCCAAGTTTGAACCATGGACGATTGCTATTTACTTTTTAATTCCTACTAGTAGTGAAGTATCGTATCCGTAAATTAAACGATATTATTAAAAAAAAAAGAATGAAATCAAGAAAAATGAAAACATAAGAGAAAAAACTACTGAAAACGGTGAATAAATATGTGAAGTGTAATTTATCTTTCCAAATACTAATTTAATTTTGGAAATATTATCATCAACTTGATTTTCAAATGATAAATTTTTTTTTATCATTAAATGGTATCAATGTGGTTCAAATAAGTAATTTTCAAACCAGTTTGACGTTAAAAAAGATATTATTCAATGGCTAAATTGATGTAATAATTACGAGGACCCAAATTTTTGTTCCAACAAACTTTGAAAGATTAGAATGGCATTTACTTAAATTGTTACAAAGTGTGCTTTTTATATATTTATTTTGCTGTGGACTGTGTGAACTGAGTAAAAATGAGAATTTTTGCAGCAGACGACCGAGAAATGACACGAACAGTGAATGTTTCGTTTACTTGTCACACTAGCGTGCTGTTATTGAATTACATTTATCCTCTTTGGATCTGTAGCACTTAGGAGAATGTCAACTCTCATTGGTAACTTGTAGATATCAACATGCACGAGGTGTTGAATACATGCACTTCCAATTCAGCCGCCGACAATCTAGAACCTGAGACTTTAGGAGAAGATATTTTGCAGTTGAACAACCTTAAATTGAGAACTGAAAAGAAAAAAAAATGAAGGGGTTAGTAGTAGCAACTGACCGGGATTTGGGGTACAAGCCAAGCTATAGGCGAGTTTTAACAAAGGCAAAACAAGTTAAAAACAAGTATACTCAACTGCGTGATTGGGATTACAAGCTTTCTACTTTTGATTTGTGGGCAGCACAAAATTTAATTAACACAAGAGATAGCCCATCTCAATTGACATAAATAGAAACCTGAGACTTGACTACGGATGCTTGAATGGGGGAAATGGGGCCAGACTAGTACGTGAAGACTTTCCTCAATACGCAAGTTAAAGCACACAATATGGAATCTGAAACAACTACCCCAGAACTACTTCATTATGCAGGGCCAGTATATTTTGATCTGGGATTCAATATTTCAACAGTTTATTGAGTGAGCAATGCTCATAAATTGATAATGAACATTTGCACTGTGAACTCTTCTCATCAGTGATGATAATTTCAAGCACCTTGTAATAATTTGTGGATATCTACAAAGGTTTCACTTTACAAACCTCGATCACAAATCCACAATCCATAAGCAGCAGTAACCATGCTCGCTGCTGTTCGGAGAGTCGATCCCTTGGGCCTTTCACTTCAACAAGCTTGGCTTCACCGCTGTATTCTCCATTGAAACGCCATAGCAGCAAATCAGGCATTCCACTAGACCAGCTTCTATAGTCTTGAGCAAGAAGTTGGCAGAGAGAAGCCAAACAAGGGCCCCCAGCACAAGTAACAGCAGCACGTAGCTCGTCTAAAGAATGGCGGTCCCAGTTAACACCTCTACAAGCTGTTCCATTGTGGGTTTCCCATGACTTAACAAGAAACTCCTCACCCATGCCATCACGAATTTGCTGCAGATGAGATTCTATGCTACTTTTTCTCACTGAATAGAAGCTATCAGTAACCAAATCCAAAGGAGCATTCTGTAAATTCAAAGACCTTATTCGGTTTAATAAGCAAATTACAGTTAATGTGCAAAGCAGTTTAAACAATACAAAGTCTCTCAACACTAAAGATCTACTTTTTGCACCCTATTAAGTAAAAAGCAAAAGTTGAGGTGTTCAAATAAAGGGCAGCAGGTACAAAATGAAGACACCTGGTAAAGACAGTATAAAGGGGCTAGTCTAAAGGAGATACCGTCAATGCCTGAACTACCTCACCTTGTGTTGAATTTTAATTCGAGAAGAGAGGAGGCAGTAATGTTTGAAAACATGACCAATAAGCTTTGATACCATGTCAAGATTCAAAAACCAACCTTTATAAGAAGATTTCCACTACTTGCTTACTCTTACAGCTCCTTTGCTATTCTAAAAGATGATACTTGATCTCGAGTAACATGTGAAAAATAATTTAAATTTTAACAGTCCTGAGAAGGCAAGAACCTATATTTATTTTATACTCACCCCAGCCATGAGGGGCTAATTAAAAGGAAATAATATCAACTCCTGAACAAAGCGTGATACTGCCTTACAATACATTAACTACACACAGTTCCTGGTTCCCAAACACATGTTCATATATCCACTAAGAGAGACCGCTTTTGTTTCAAAATGCTAACTTGCTTGACTACACTTGTAACATAGGAACAACAGAAGGAGTAAGAAAGACAAGGATAAGAAGAAAAGGGGAACATTTCAAAATTATTTTTGTGAACAATCTATACACGAAATCTAGAGGCCATTATTCCATTAACATACAAATAAATCATGCAGGAAATATATAAATGCAGCATCAAGTTGCGAAAAGATGAAATGTTAATTCATCACTCAATAAAAAGTACCTGAAATCTAGTATAGAAGACATTTGGCACATCAGCATATATGACATCCCACATGAGAAGCCCAAAAATGGTTAACCATATGCCACTCTCTGTATGAACGCCTTGCCATCCACCTCCTTCCCCAGCATAATAATGCAAAGCAAGTTGTTCTACTCCACACTGCTCCCCCTCTTCACTGTAGAACCTGTTCTTCACTCCCAATTCAGAATTTAAAGGTCTCCCTTGAACATAAACCTGACTCATCATAAAAATCACAATGACAAGGCCTACTGTAAATCTGTAATTGTTAATTTGACTCGATATTCAACAAGCAAATCAGAAGTCAGAACCATGGAATCATAAAACAATAAAGCAATTACCTCAGGGATCTTCCTCAAAGCAGACCTAGAAAAACTAGGAACTTTCCAGCGCCTTGGTGGTTTTCCTAAGCGAATAACTCGCCTTTGCAGTGCCATTCTTGAACCAGCACGTACCCATGGATCCAGCAACGCATTTTCAGCAGCTTGAAGGCTCTCATCAGTGCAGCCAAGGTGCTCCAAGTCAACTGATAACCTCAGTGTCCAATACCCTCTTCTTACATCACAAGTGAAAAAATTTAGCAGCCACTTCAGTAGGTCAATTGCATCCCTATACCTGAGAAACAGACACCACTTCCGTCAACATCAGCAGAACAGAATTCAATAAATAAACTGCAATGATGATGCCACGTGTGTATGCAATCATAGTTACAAGCTCCACATATTATACATAAAGGGCAACCAAGAAGACTCCCTATGAGCACAAATGATGTGCTGCCACATCATCTTATGAAAAAAGAAGTTCAAGATTAATTCTAGAAGCTGGACTGTGAACATATCTCATGTCCATTAAAAGACTATGAAAGACATACTTGCTAAACATTAATTCAGAATCTTATTGGACAAAATCCTTTGAACTAGTGCTGTCTTGAAGCATGACATCATTGTTGGACCATACCACACAAACTCTATTTTAGAGAGAAAGAGAGAGAGAGAAGGAAAAGAAAAAAGAAAGTTTCTTTCTACCATAAGTTTTTAAGATTTCGATCTTATACATGTATAGCCAATGCCCTTCAAATTCATATAGGTTTTATGTGTGGCATTATGTGTTCATTTGACCAAGATTCAGATTAGAGTAAGAGACTGTAGATTAAACCAAGAACCCCCATACCTGTGTTCTTGCTCAAGAAGGGATATCGCTAATGTAACAACTATGGAGTATACCCATGAAGCTGTAAATAAATGGCGGACTGTAATTACTGATTCAGAAGTCAAGTACTGGGTGGGTAAAGCAGTGGATACATGGGATTTGGCAATCTTTATACACCTCATCACCACGTCTGTTCTATTTGTATCAAGAGCTTCATCCATAATTTGGGCCACTTCAATGGCCTGCATAGATAGTGTCATACAGAACAGTGGAAGGAACAAAAGGCCATTAGCATATCTGAACTTAGACATGTACCTCTTCATATGAGAGCAGATCCCTGCGATTTGAGAAAATTGGCTCTGATATGATGCACTTGTAAGTGGGATACTTCACTTTTCCCATATCAACTAAAAGAAAGGATGAGAGATCCTGCTCTCCATTTAAGAAGAAAAGTCTCTGCAAGAGGAATACCATTTACATCAGATGTAAGAAGTACCCAATTAACTTTATCCTGCAATTAACACAAGTAATAGAAGCCATAGTGGCACCTCAGTACGCCACATAAGAGACTCAGCTTTCGAAGAAATTCTAACACAGGAGCCGGTTCTATTCATAATCATAATTGATAGGCGTGGCCTGCACCAAACAAGAACCAAGCCTTAAATCAAATACTAATTCAGTTCACAAATTATAAGAACACAACTAAAAGTTTGAATACCATGGTCCATCTGCATATGTAGAAAACAGAGATGAAATGAGATCCTGCTTCTTCATCCCACGACCGCAACTCTAAGACATCAGTAGAATATACTAAATATTATAGATAGCCCATGAGAGACAGAGCAAATAACATATGGGAAATGCATTACCTCCTGGCCAAGACTACTGTATTAAAATATAAATAGAGAAATACAATAGAATTTTTAACTGTTTGGCCCGTATCTGTCCACATAGCATGTCTTTTACTATGTAGTCATCAAAAGCCAATCATCAATTTAGGAGCACATCCTATGGATACAACCATATTTAGGAGGATCCATCCAAAATGCTCCACATATTTATAAAATGATGCACATATATGCTAAGACTGTTCTCCTAGATAATAATGATAGAAGAAGTAAATCAAAAGCAGGAAAAAAAAATGCTATGTAGTATGATATGAAATCTTGAAACATAGTTGGCAAAACTGAACCAAATAAGTACTGCATATGGATGCAAGGACAAAAGAAAGAGGAAACAGCCTAAATCATGTTGAGATTTGCATAGACCTTTACGAAGGTCCCTTATCCTTTCATCATGTTAAACAAATAAAATTATGGAGAGGAGAATGTAAAAGCTTAAGGACATAAAAAAGTTAGCTTGAGAAGGTGTCCAATCTAGACAAAATTGAATATTTGGCAAACAATAAAACAAATCATTTGCTTTACCAAAATGGAGTTCAAAAACCTAAAATGTATACCCCTTAAAAGGTCCATGTTCAGAGGTACTCACTCAAATACTACCATTATGCTCCAACCAAATGCACCAAACCCATGCAAATTGAACATCTCATGAAGCCTTGTACTACTTAATTCTTAAAATCTCAAAAGATTGGCTACTGAGGAAATATTCCAAAGTAGCCAGCCACACCCTTTTTTTTTTCCATCAAATGTAATTAAAAATATCTATTCTATAACATCTGCACCACCTTGCAATGCAAGATAAGCTGTGCCGCTACCAATATGGTATCAAATATAAAATACAATTAGATCATTCACCAAATATGTATCTACAGTATACACACTCTCACATTTACCTAAGAGAATTATATCATTTGGAAAAAAAAAAAGATTCATATTGAATTCATTACTGTACAATAACTGATCTTTTTTCTTTAATATAAAAAGAAAAGTAGTAGGCAATCACATATCAACTAGCTTTGTTGCCCAACTTAAGTAACTTCTCTAGAAGCAAACACTCTAGTAACTTCAACAGACTTCAGTAATAGATTTTGTAATGGTCAACCTAATATCACTTCACGCGTATCAAATAAAACGCCCAGGTAATAAAATCAGGTAGCATGCAACTTGTACACAAAGTAAGAATAATTGCTAAACTATAAATTTGCAGTTGTAGTGAATTCTGTTCACGCATGAAGTTCGACAAGTCAATAAATCATGGCTCTAAAACTAGCAATTGATTTCTAACCTTTTCAAGCATACACCAAATTTCACGTAGCTCAGAGACAGAAAGGGTATTCAAGATATCATTCACATCGCTTTCAGATAGTTGATTTGCTTCTTCAACAGAACACATATATCCTTTCTCTGAAATTTGACCATACCAAATATACAGATCACAAAGGTGGTAATAGGAAGGGTTTGCCAGTTAAAAATTAAAAAAAAAAAAAAAAATCCAATTATATTATAGGTAAAGAAACAATAAATATCATACCAATACTAATTATATTAAATTACCAGCAAGTTCCTTAACGGCCTTTTGAGCATCAACTATTTCAGGATATGATATACTAGACATACGAAACCAAGGTCCTGCACAAGAGCCATATATGAAAAAAAAGATATCAACTCCACAAGACAATATAAAAACACTAGGCGAGTAAAATCACAAATTGGGTACATAAAATTACATCAAGAAGGGCATTTACACAAATAAACAATAACATCAAAGAATGCTATTGCTGTGTAAGATGTCCTCAGGAAACTTGGCCAGGGCAGAATGCTCGCATTAATGTTTGCATATTTGAGACATCCCTGACCAAGGATATGTTGCAGAACAAAACCGTCTTTATGCCTTTATCACCTGTTTGGTTTTCAGCACATAATTTCTTCACAAACCTCCAACACGGATATGTCAAGCGAATGAAAAGCTCACTCTATTAATGGGTTCATTTGTTCAAACAGGCTTTACCTTTTTACCATGGTTAACAAGCTTACATATCTTTTGGCACTACTATCCCCTTTCTAACAAAAAAAAAAATATGGGGCAGACAAGAGAAAATCAAGTAATCAACTACAAATATAGGGCAAGCACCTTACACCAAGAAGAAGTTAAAATTATAAATATTCAAATAACCTTTTCTGGTGTATAGCCGAATAAAAAGTCTCTGACTGTCATTTGAGAGTAAAGTGAATGACTCTGTCAACGGATGAGACATGGTTTAAACTCCGATAAAAAAGTTGAAAGAAAAGATAAGTCACAACAATTAATATTAATACCCAGATAGGTTTTTTCATCTTCAGTTAGAAGATGCGTATTATTTCTTAACACCTCTTGTAGCATAAGACAAAAATTCAGCTGATACTTCACAGATTGAGGAGGATTCCTGCTTGCAAATTCAACCACATGCTGAGCATTTTTCCATAAGTATTTAAAGGTCTCATCTTTATATTCACTTTCACCATCTGATGTTCCGTGGAACATAATCTGAATTGGAACAACATCAAGAGAATGTTTCGGAACAGAAGTGACATGTACCTGGAACAAATTCCAAAGAGAATAATGATGAGTACTTGAATCAAGTATTCAAGAAAATTTACTCTTGGCTCCTCAAGTTCAAATTTGAGGCATATGCTGGATTGCCTGAAGCAGAGTTGCTGGAAGCTGGGTCACCAGAAAGAGATCAGCGGCAGACAAAGAGCAAGAGCACGAGAGGAGAGCAGGGAAGAGAGCAGCAACTTGACTAAGATCAAAAGAAGAAAACCCTAGGCTTTCAGATTGAAATAAGGGAGAAATCACCCTTAACAAGTTAAACCCCTAGATTATTCATCAATGTACAAAAAATATACTTAAAACAGATTTTTTCTGCTGGGATAGGATAGCAGCTGCAATGCACCACTATGGCACGATAGCAGCGTGAAATACTTCTATTGACAACCCTGGCTCTGATTTTAAACACCGAGGACCAAAGATTTGCAAATAACCCCTAATAGCCCAATCATATAAAACCAGAAGTTGTTGAATAGAACCTTCTATATCACTAATTTGTTTGATGCAAGTACACCTAATAAAGCAAAGGAGAATAGACAAAAGCACATGCATAAACAACTTATTTTTGAGCTCAAACTTTTTACCTGAAAACGAAAGCCATGCTCATCAATTAGAGGAGATAGATATTGTGCCAGCTCGCGGGGGAGAAAACCTAATAACTTACAGCATGCAGAATCTGCAGAAACTACCTGAACCAAGAGGAGTAATCAGTTCCTTAAAATTGTTTATAATGGATAATTTCGGCAAAATCAGAAGCATACACTCTTAAGATCATATGGTCCCATATGATACTCTGGGTAAATATGATCAGATGGTCCACTTGATTGTGGCATGTGCGCCATTTGTGGTGTCAAAGAATAGAAGATGCCACTAGCTTATAGAGGGAAAAAGAAATGAACCTTGATGGCATTGGAGTCCTTAACATTTTGAGGGTCTCTCAAAAGAGCAATGGTAGTACCAGGACATATTTCCTCTCGATCAGCATATCTCCGACCAACAATAAAAGTATCAAGTGTCACTCCAAATATGTCCGGTTTATAATCATCCATCAACCCTTCAGGCATCTCATTCTTCAAGGACATCGATAAGGACGACGATAAGCTGCTAACTGTACAATCAATCTCACCATTCACACCCAGATTTTCTTTTTCAGTCAATTCTTCACACTTGCAATCCTCAATTTCTTCCTTAGCAACCGCCACAGGGGGCAACACATTGCCAACATTGTTTGACTCAACCACCTCATCAGGAACAATTTCAACTTTGGATATGGGGCTGAAGTTTAGCTGAAGGAGGGTGCGTTGGGTAAGTCTCCGTTTTGTTCCTCGAGACAAACACACATCTGAAACCATAAACTAACATGAGAGCTTGTATTTGCACCATTTTCACAGTTTCATCAATTGAGTGAACGAATGAAAAGACACATAAACAAAAATCACATACCCAGATGAGAGTTGATCTCGTTGTTTCCTCCGGAAATCTTAGAGCCACAAACAGGACATTCTACCTCGCTACATGAAGACAGTGCATTCTCATGCTCATTATCCCCTGAAGGCTTCAACTGGTTCAAGTCAGCATTTTTCAGCAACCGAGTTCTAGGGCCGTTATTATCATCAGCACAGGGATTGAAGGAGCTCTGAGAAACAACCAAATAAACACAAACATGTATCTCTACAAAATCAATCAATTAATTAATTAATCATTTACCATATATACGAAAATGTGAAGGCAAAGGGAGTGTAAAGGAATGCGTTAAATTAAATTAAATATATTTGTGAAATGTAAGCTGCCATATATGTTCAAAGTTCAAAGTTCAAACACATGGTGAACAATAGTTTATATAGAAAATCGAAATGAAATGGAAGCTAAGGTTTTATATATATAGAAGGATGGTATTGCCTGGAGAGTAGAAACGGTGTCGTAGAGGATGGAATGGCGATTGGGAAGGAAGCGACGCCGTTTGCCGATCAATCGAACCAAGCTTTCTCTACCAGTCAGCATTTTCACTCTCAACAAGACAACAAGAAGATGATGATGATGATGAACGGCGTCGTTTCTGGATTACTCTCCCATCAACATTCAACCATAGCTATAGCATATGATGCAGGTAAGAGAGAGAGAGAAAGGGGGGGGGGAGAGAGGGAGAGAGCCGGTGCCGACGAGTTTCACGATTGGATTGATAGGAAACCCTCAAATCTCCCGCCTACTACACTATATATTTTGCGCCAGATTTTTTTGACAAACACTATCAGTAATTTTTAAATATTTTTTTTATAAAAGTCGATGATTTTGTTTTTTGTGACACATATTAATAATTTAAAATTTTAAAAAAATATATAGATTCATATTTTAAATATGAGACGTAAGGTTCAATCGTATTCACGAACTAATAATGGTAATGTCCTTTTTTAAAACAAAAATATCTAAAGACTTTCTTTTATGATATAAGTTCAAAATTTGTGTGATTCTATTTGTTGAGATACTTATTTTCATTTTATTCACATAATATGATCAGGTGAAAACGAAACAAAAATTTTATTCCTGTATTTTATCTCTGAACTTGGTAACTTAAAAATATTTTTCAAGTTTCAGTATAAGCTCTATTTTTGGATGTTAAAAAACCTTCAAAGTTAAAGAACCTTTATTTAGATATTAATAAGAAGTAAAAGACTTTGTCGCATTACATTTGGGTTTGATTTGTGCTCCAATAATCATTCTTGGTAGCCCATTTGTTTCTACTCGACTAGTTTCAAAAACTTTCATAAAAAATGTTTCTATAGAAAAGGTTATTGTCAAGTTATAGAAGCTCTCTACCTAGCATTAATAAGAAGTACTTCCTCTCATGAAAAAGTTGGAATTGGCGTGGTACCTTCATAAGTACTCAGATTGATTGTAGACAGCTACTTAGACTAATAATTTCATAATAAATATTTAGAAGTCTATTAAATATAGCTAACGAACCATGGACACCATAATCATATATACAAGGCCCACAAAACATACAAGACCCCAGCGAGGTGAAGGACAGAGAGCTAAGGCAACAAAGATGAACGCTGATTGAGTCACTCTGACCAAGGTCTAAGATTCACTTAGGACTGCACACTAAAGATCAAGGTCATGTAAGTGCAGTTCCTCCCTGGGCTTGGTGTCAAGTGTCAACCATTTTCTACCCCATAACGATACTAACCAACTCTAATCTGCTTTTACAACGACGTATGTGACACTGTTATGGTATTCAATTAAGAACTTCTAACATATAAGATTTTGTATCTTATTCTCAAACTAATAAGGTGAACAAAAAAGAGTTCAGGACAATTCAATGGCCGTTTTTCTTTTCCCCCCTTTTTCCAGCTTTAACAGTTGAATATCGAAGAAAGTAACACTTTAGTCTAATGAAACTGAAAGAAACAGCAACTCTACAAAATTCACTGCCCAGCCATTTCTAATCAGACTGGCTTGTGCATAACTTATAATTGACGGTGTCACACCAGCAGGTGAAGACTTTTCCCGCACAACAGGTTCAATCATCTATATTTAACTGGGGATCAATATAAAAACAGAATCAGGCCTTTTATTGTTAACTACTTGACCGGGTTTGCTGTACTACTGCATCTGTTGCACTGCGCGTTCTTGTCAGAAAAGGAGCATAGCCGGATAACTTCCCAAACAAGCCAGAACTTGAGCCGTTGGTTTTAACTTCTGTAGGAGGGATTATGCTTGAATTCGCATGATTACTAGCAAAGTTTCTCTCCTCTGAAATCTGACCAGTCTCCTGAAAAGACAGATGGCCAGACAAAACATGGTCAAAAGATATAAGAGAAAGTAAAAGAATAAAAGATGAGAGGACCATGATGTAACACAGAGGCAGCAAAATCAAGAAAACAAAAATTGAAATTTACAACTAGAAGGACACTTTCAAGCAAAAGAAAAGGAGATTTTTTTTTTCCCTTGCAAACAAAACGCATCAATAAGAATGCAAATGGGTTTGAAAGTTTGTGAAGAAAATATTTCATTTCAACAACGAAGAACACAAACAACCTTGTCAACCATGCCAAACCACAAGCATATACACTACCAACAATTACCTAAAAATTCAAAAAATGCAAAGAGATTGATCATCTTTTCGCTGGTCAAATATAGCCAAGCATCTCCAAAGCAGGTGTGTCATGTAAATACTAATTAATCCCTCTTTATGCCTCCTCAGTAAATTATCCGAATCCAGTAGATAAAAAATAATTATAAAAAATTAAAAATTAAAAAAAACAAATTTGCAAACCTGGTAAGATCCAGCAGAATACGATGGAGATGGAGGATCAGTAGACAAAGTTGAAGGCACAGATCCAGTCTGTTAAAAAAATAACCAATAGTAGGAACTAATAATCAGCACACAATACAAAGGCAGCAGTAAAAGCTTTCAATAAAAAGTTAAGCACCATTCCAAAGGCTGCATATCCTTTATCTATGTTTGGATGAGAGGCAATAAGGGAGAGGGAAAGGAAGGGTAAGGAAAAGTGAAAAACCCTTGTTTGGAAGATTTTTAAACAGGAGAAAGAGAAAAAGAAAAGAAAGAGAGAGGGGGGGAGGAGAAGTGTCTGTGAGAAGTTAAACAGGGCATGAATAAACAAAAATAGTGCTAACTGCTAATAACCCCATCCTTAATTTGGATATACCTTTATTTATTATTGATCTAGCACTCCTCCTCAGCACTTCCAATCACATGAATAAATTAATGGTTTGCTTGGTTGAGTATGAGGGAAAGTTTAAAATAAAAGGGAATGAAAAAATATTTTCAATCAAGGATATGCTCAACGAGTATGTTTTGTTTTCAACTTTTTCATGTTTTTGTTGTACCAGGCAATTGCAAAGTAATTTTCATACGAAAATTTTCACCTGCCTACTTTCCACCCACTCAACCATGCAGACCCTAGGACAGATCAGAGATGCCCAGGAAACATTAGCAATACACACGAGCACTGGTATAAACTGTTATTTCTATAATATATGCTTCAAATTGATTTCATCTAAAATGATAGAAGTGTTACCCTTGACAATGGCGTAACAGATGGTGGCTCAAGAGATAGCCTAGAAGGAGCTGGCAGCGCTGCCTGTATAAATCGGATTACAAAGTTAACAATGGAAAAAGTTCCAAAGAAAAAATGGGGCTTAAATGTAAAGCCAAACTTAATGTTCATATATGCATTCTTTGGTTTATAGTTCATACAATTTATCTACTTGGCCAATGAACAAAATATATTGTTACACTCACAGCTAGAATTCCTATTAATTTGCAACTAAACATACTATGATTTCCAATGTATAATAAGTGTTTTTCAAATAGGGCATAATTCCATTTATAAATAAGCCTAGAGAGAAAGTGGTTACCCTAGAAGAGGGTGAAACTGGTGGTCGCTCAAGGGCAGGCTTGGAAGAACCGGATGAAGATGTCTATATAATTAAAAACATGTCATTAATGTAGCAGATAAATGGAAAGAAGATAATAAAAAGCACATCTGAAATTCAGACTGTGAAGCCAAGCCATATAAAAAGAAATCCATTCATAAAGAAAGTTCAGTTCATGCCTGAATATCCGTGGTAAATTGGCACAACTTAAGTACTCCTTCAGTTGTGGCCACCTAGGCAGATAGAAACAGTAGATCATGAGTATAAATGAATAATTGATATCATTCCCGATAAACAAAAACAAGAATGTTTAACCAGATAATGCACAATGACTTAAATTTAATTGATTATACCTGCTTCCCTTCTATTTCTTTGATTTTAGATTCCTGAGAAGCAAGGAGTCAGGCTTAAGTTAAAAATCCAAATATAGCATAGGACTTAAGGAAATAACAAATTCTTGCAATTGATTTACCAGAACATGGACGGCAACACGAACAGACTTGAAATCTCCACTTATTGTATCTGCTTCCTGTTGTATTACATTGATCTATAACAGAAGACACAATTATTAAACAACAAAGAAACAACAAGAAGCCAAAATTATACATCCTAAGTTCTTTACTCACCTCCTCCCTGGTAGTTTCAGTAAGGGCAGCACATTCATCTAAACTTCTATCCAGACGGTTCATTCTGGCAGATAACTTCTTCTTGGCATCCTGAAACCATTGAAGATAGGGAAATATCCATCCTCAAGTCTTTCATGAAGAGTCAAAAAGTAAATTGAGCAGAACCAAATTTAAAAGACTATTATCATAATTATTAAAGCTATTTTCAAAATTAATTTTATTTGAAATACAGGAAAGAAACCATACCAATTATGATGAAAATGATAAATGCAAGTTATGCACTTAGCACTGTCAGCAATACTTACACAATATGATTAATACACAGTAGCTTGACAAAGAAACCAAGAAAGAAGATCATTTGATTATTGTTATAAAAAAGATAATCAATTGATTATGAGTGAAAATCAATAAAAGTCAACTACATTTCAACTATATAGCCATATATATATCGCGTGCCAACTCACATACACAGTGAGATCCATATATCCTCATTAAGTTCGTAAGATGTAGTATCTTCTAATTCGATACAGCAGAATAAATAACGGTATCATAAACAAAAACAAAAAAAAGTGTTGACTTGGCTACTTGCCATTTTATTCTATGGCTATACTCCAGCTAACATAAAGTTATCATTTAGTTTCACCACTAACAGATATTGCTTGGATTTTGACACAATCTAAGAAGACCAAACTATCCAAGAAAAAAAATTACCTCAATTGATTCATATAGCTTCCCCATCTGATTACCTATAGACGAGCAAGCATCGGATAAACCACGCCTTGTTGCAAACATTAAATCAGGAAGTTTCCATCCCTGCAAGGTGCAAACATAACAAAGCCACAAAACTCAATCATCACCAAGGAGAAGAGATTTGGTGATAGGAAGGTAAGATTAAGGAAAGAAGTTAGGTGGTAATTAACGAATTTTTTATGTACAGTGTTTAAGCATTTAAATCTTAAAAAAAATGTTAAATTATTTTTTAAAAAAAAACTAACATTAAGGCAATGATCATCCAGCTTCTCTGGCATAAAAGTAGATCCATGTACAGTGCCAGGCCTATGTACAAGAGAGCGGACAAGCTTTCAAGAATTTATGGCAGTAATACAAGTAGTTTCTAGCTGTACTATTATCCCATTAATTTTGTTGATTTCCCCCTTTAATTATAAGAATTTTTGGTGTATGGATTTCACCCCAATAGAGTAAAGTTTCTGGATCTGTCACCGTCCAGCCACACCCGACAACTAAAGATCATTCACTTGCAAATAATGCAAATTATTCTGCTCCAAAATGACATGGAAAATATTGATAGCAAATAGCAACATGACTTGAGCTCAAAATAAAATCGTAAAGACTGCTCAGACAAAAAAAAGAACGATAAATGCAGTTTCGCCAAGTTTTATTGAATATACAACCAATTTACATATACGTAAAGCACCCACAACAACTGAAACAGCCACAAATGCCATTTGAACAAATCCCAATACAATTGAAAGATAAAGCCATTCCAAAATTTACATAACTTGCATGATTAATAAACTTTCAAACATGTTTGACACTCATCATGTGATGTGAAATACAGCACTTATTAAAAGCACCAAATATTTAAATTCAGATTTCAGCCACAAGCTTCCTATAAGAATGTATCATTGCGGCATCAAATTACTTAAAATCAACAATTCAGAGAAGAAAAACACATTACCTTCCACCAAATATATCCATATCCTACCACAACAATAACAATCACTGTCACATATTTTCTTCCAGCTGCATATGGCCAAAGCAAGTCAGAAAATAATGTAAAAATAAGAAATAAGGAAACTTCCACTTTTATACAAAGTAAGAACACAGCCCAAAATTAAAACCAGTGACCGAAGACTTGGCAAATTAACATGTCAACAATTATTGAGTTCCTAAAGAAATAACAAAAGGATCCCTTAATGTGTAAAAAGAAAGTAGCTAACTAGAACCTGTTCCGCTTGCATTTACAATAGTGATTGATCTATCTCTGGCAAGAAGTTGTAGTTCCTGCCGAAGGCTGTTGACCTGTAGATCAAAGGATTAATGAGCATTGGCAACTATGCGACATATTAAAAGAAATACCATTTGCTTTAGGAGCACTTGCCCACTTCAACAGGGGAAAATAGCAATCATGCTTTAACTATGAACACTTTTAACTCTTAGTATATAAACTATGAAACATTGTCATGTTTTTATTCAGTTCACTGAATGTGAGAAAAAAATATTCAGCTAATAGCTAAAGAACTATATACAGCTTCTTAAGTAGTGTCTTGCACACCCATCCACCATTTTCCAGAGAGTACATATTGAACATAAGCAATTAGATGTTTTAAGTATAAATGGAAGAAAGGCCAAGGTTCATAAATATATATTTCCCATTATCGACAAGTAAAATTACAATCCCTAACTTCTTAAGCTAAAATCACTAGTTTTTCACATCATACACTATTAGTACTCTATAGTAGGACTCCCCAAAGCATCCCCAGCATTAGCTTTAACTTCAAATAATTACATAAACTGAAACAAGATTCCATCCCATCCTGCCCGACAAAGTAAATGCTAGCATAACATCTTATAAGACCAAACTCTGTTATCAGTCCAACTTATAACAATTAAACCAGATCACACTAGCAGCTGACAGTCACACAGGATGCAAAAATTCCAACAATTAACAAACACAACCTTGCACCAATCTTGCAAAGCTCAGACCATATTGAATTTTGGTATGTGAAATTGTGAATAGTCATAACTTCCTGGCAGTAGCATGTCTGTTGCAAAGAAGCCAAGCTAGACATTTGTCCATGAGAACCACATTCACAACACATTTTTCTCATAGTTATGACTTGTCTGACGCTATATGTTTCCATTTAGCGTAAGAATAATAGCTAAATGAAGTAGTGTTGCATGAGACTAGACTTACTCGTACCAATTATTATTCACAATCAATACTACATCTATGAAAAAAATGAAAAGACAGCAACAAAATGCAAACCTGAGCCATCAAAGCATCATTATGCGGCTTTTTAGCAGCTGGAGCAGAAGATTCATTGCTCTTAAGTTGCTTCAAAACAACCTGGAGCACCAAAAAGAATAGAATGAAATCATATTTTATATACGAAACATGACCTATTCCTATACCACATTGGTGAACATAATTAAAAAATAAAAATTGAACATAATTAAAAAATAAAAATACAAAAAATACATGCAATATTCTTTTTCATCTATTAACCTGTACCATCAACATAATAATGCATTCTTACATCCTCCACCATATGATTAAATGCACAAAACGAATAGCGAAAACAGCATCATCTAGCCATCGATGTCGTAACTGTAAAAAACTAACCTTGAAAGCACCGGAGACAAAACTAGACACATCAGGGAGACGCCCTTCTTTTGCAATTATCGAACCAACAATACCTACAATGCACACAAAACAGATTTCACCGGGGTGAGTATCGTAATTTCACATGAACGCAACCCTAACAACCCTACCAGTGCAAAAATCAGGTTTCAGATACCACAACTAAACGAAGCTAAATTACGATTACCGTAAAATCAACGAGTTCCAGAATTTGGTCGGGGGGTGGGGAAATCCAAGTTGAAAAAGAAGGAATCAGAGGTAAGAGGATAATAGTGTGAACCTGCACCAACGAGGATTGTGAGCTTGCCGAGTGAAAGAGCCATGGAACGCAGTGACCCTCAGCAAAGAACTAGTGGAGTCTGTTGCGAAGCATTTAGCGTGAAACGCAAGCGTTTTGAGGTTCGGCAATGATGCGATTGTGATTTTTTGTGGCACAACGAAAAACGTGCGGTTCTTCTTCTATTTGCGTCGCCGGTAGTGAGAAATTGAGAATCAACAAACCCTTGGCTTGGTTGCTACTCCTTTTCCTCCGTCGACCCTAGTTTCTCAGCAAACGACACAAAGTTGTGAAAAAAATAATAGTATATTAATAGTATATTCCCCTTTCGAATAAACTTTTAAGTTTTAACTTGCATTTCGAAAAAAAAAAACTTTTTTAATATATTAATAGTTTATTTATTTATTTACGAGCATGTGTATGTTTTCTTTTTAACAATGGACACGTTGTTGCATCATGAATTTGTTTTTTTTTTTTTTTTTTATAAAGTTGCATCATGTATATTTTTTCTTTTAAGATTTTGGAGAAATTGTCTTTTTATTTTAAGAGTTGATATCAAAGACTAAATATGAAAAAAAGGAGTGGAGCAATTACTTACTTACTTATTTAAATTTAAATTTAATTTATTGTTAATATAAAAAAATTATTACAATATAAAATTTTTTTATATTAATAATATAATAGAATTAATCTCTAAATATTGTTTAAAGTGATGGTGTGGTTAAATCTTTTTAAAGTAAAAATTTAAAAATACACACTTTTAACATTATTGGTTTGACGAAAGCTCCAGTGCATCCATTATTACGAGGTGCACCATATATCTTAAAAATTTATGGCTTATATTGTGTTAAAATACTAATATACCAATTGTTGCAGGATCCCTTCAGGCTCCCCTCTGAGTCTTCAAATCACCGCCGCTGTAGCTCTTGGCATGCTCACCACCCATATTTTCTAGACGTCGTCGGAGGATCAAATGGTAGAGACGAGGCCGCCATCACCGTGAAATAGATGCTCAAACACCGCCAATGTTGCCATCCATCTCTCTCACTCATCATCAAAGACACATCATTATTTGTTTTTCTTCAATAACTCCATGTCCCAAGATTACCAAAAGGGAATCTTCAGCTTCTTGAATGGGTTCGAGAGATCTACAACAATTAGCGTGTCAACAGATACGGAGGGACAACAAAAGCTTTGAGGCACCACTGCCAGATAGAGGAAGAAGAAGAAGAACACAAAGGAAGGCTTCCACCCATTTACGAAACTGCAAGAATGTTGTCAGAATTCTTCAATTTCTCTCCCGCTAACACCACTGCCACTAAGCTTCTAGAACAGCAACGCCACCTCATGACAGTGACGCTTGGTTCCCCTTCCTCATCCTCCTCCTTGAGACCACCACAAGTTGTGCCGATGATGGTGGGAACAGGAACGTGGTGGTGATGATGTTGATGACCGTGCTTGTGCTATAGTGCTGCCAAGAATGTGTTGCCGCTGATTTTTCGCACTTAAGGAGAGGTCGTTGCTGAAAAAGCCAGGTGGTGTTCAAGGATGATGTGGTGGCTGGGACAGTGGTGACAAAGGTTGTCAATGGCTCAATGGTTCTGAGGGGAGGGTAGTATAGGTAAAGGAAAGTAGGAGAACAAATGAAGTGGAACACATTACTAATTACATAGGTAGTCCATCAACCATAGATCTTTAACGTGTGTGGTACATCTTACAACTATGGATGTACTAGAGCCTTTGCATTGTTGGTCATACATAACTCATGCATTTTTTTTGGGTTCGAAACGTGACTCATAAGGGAAATTTGAAACCATAGCCCGTTGGAAGAAATTTTGTTTGGTTCGTTGGTCCATTAGAGTACTCAATTTTTAACATTTTCCGAGCATTCGGGCCCAGCCCATGGGGAAGAACACCATGTTTTACCCAACTACCAATCAGATAATTGTTGGACCGGTGGGCCCAAATCTCAAGCCCAATTATATAGCACACGTGAGACTCCACGCAACCGCGAAGAGCCCGCCACATCCGCCTAACCCCTTCTTCCACGCTACGCAACGCAACGGGACAAAACAACAAATCCTCTCCTCCAAGGGCCAAAAGTCAGAGACTCTTCTTGTATTTCTTCTTCGTCTTCTTCATTCGTCGAAAACTCCAATGGATCCTTTTATTCTTTCTTCGCTGAGCTCCAACTTCAATCGCTTCAGAGCTTCAGCGAACTCGTTCCTCTCACAATACGAACCTCTCGTTCTGCTTCTCGCTCCTCTCTTCTCTCTGCTCCTCGCACACTCTCTTCGCTCCTTCTTTTACCTCATCCATGATCGAGGCCTCAAAGCAACACTCCTAGGGTTTCTCATGAACTCTATTAAGTAAACCAAAACACTCATTCCATGCATTAATTTTATTTTAACTAAACAAAAATTAACGATAATAATAATGAGTGAAAATTAAATTGCTCTTTTGGTGTTTTTGGTGAATTGTTCTGATTTGTGATCTGTGTTTTGGATCGACAGATTGGTCCCTGGAGTGAAGAGCTACATTGATAAAGAAAAACGGAAGGTCAGGTGTAGTGTAAATTTTAATGGATTGAAATTGAATTGAATTGAACTTCGGTTTTTGTACTTCACGTGATGTTGGTTGTTTCATTCATTGAACTGTGGTTTTGTTCATTGTGATCGGAGTGGCAGTGAGTTGAAAATTATTGAACTGTGGCTTTGTTCATTGTGATTGGAGTGGCGGTGAGTTGAAAATTTTGATAATAATATTAGATTGAAATTGAATTGGATTGAGCCTTGGTTTTTGTCTTGCAAATGGAGTCGACGTCACATGGTTTTTGTATGATTCGTTAATTGAGCTGTGGTTTTTTGTTTGTTGTGTGATTAGAGTGGAAATGAGTTGAATTGGTTTATTAGATTAGTGGTTAGTACACTTTTTTCTGTGCCTTTGAAAGTTGCAAAGCTTTTGGGGTGGGAGAATTTGTACTGGGCAATTCCTCCTTGTGGAGTAGTCTATGCCATTTTGGTTACAAGTTCCAGTCAGGTTGTTGTGTTATCTATCGTTTATATTAAAATGAATAGATGGTAGGTAGCATCGAGACCAAATATTGTGGAAATTGGTCTTCTTTTTTTTTTTTTTTTTTTTTTTTTGAAATTATTGACAGTGATGTTTAAGTCAGTGCCTCTCAGTCACTATCTTCTTGTGATGGGATGTCACCTTTGGAAAAATTCCTCTTTTTTTCTGCACTTTTAGTTTGGTATCTCCTTGAAACTTGGGTGAAGAAAACTTCATATTCATTATTCAGGGACGGGTTTTTCATATAAAGCTCAGCACTTAATTTTTTGCCTTCAGTTCTAGGGTCATTTTGGTATGAGACAAAAGTGGAGGTGAAAAAAGCTCATGGATAAATTTTTATTAGTAAAAATTGTATTGAAAACTGATTCATGAATTTATGACCTCGTATTTACCTCAATACCAGACTGAGTCTCAAAGGCAGCACACCAAACTTAGGTCCGCGTCTCCCCAAGTTTGAGACACTAGTTAGGTTTGTCAACTAAGGTTATTTGTCAAATCCAGACACACGAGGCTTCAATTTGTGGCATAAGCACCAGATGAATACTTGGATTAGTTTGTGAACTTGAGTGTCAATAACATTGGGAATGCCTTTCTGGCAAACTGGGTTACATTTTTTTCCTTTATTTGTCAACAATTGGGTGTACACTTTTCTGAACAATTTGCTGCTCTCTTTGAGCCATGGATTAGGGATGGTGATTAATTTTTTTGTTAATCACTGGGTGCACAGGTTGTGGATAAGTTGCAGTCTGATAGTAAATCTAAAAGAGAAGGTTGGAAAACAGAATTGCCAAGCACAGGACTAGGCACATCGGTTCTTGAGAAAATGAGAGAGGAGAAAAGAAATGATGCGAATTGGCAGGGCAAATGCTCTGGTACAGTGTATGTTTGTAATTCTGGTAACATTAAATGTTAAATTCTGACTATTTTTTGCTTGTGATTCCTTTTAATCTTGGTCCATTTGACTGTACTTACATCTGATGGATTCCTTTTTTTTTTTAATTAATTTGTTTATTTCCTGCAGCTACATTGGAGGAAGTGAAATTGATGGACATTTTTCTCTGATAAATGAGGCATGCTCAATGTTAGTAAGACATGGCAGAGTTTCAGTTGTATTTTTATGTTTATGTCAATATGTTATCTAAGTTTGTTAATATACTATAGATGAATTTGTGCATAGTTCAGTGGTTTTGAATCTATGCAAAAGTTTCAGTGGTTTTGAATCTATGCAAAATTTCAGCATACCTTGTTCAGAGAACCTGAGTTCATTTGCTTTTGGGGCTGGAGTCTTCCGACTACTGAGTTTTTTTATCAGACTCTATATTTTGCCTTAGCACAAATCTGACTTCTTTAATAGTCTTCCCTAGGCGTTATAAGGAGAGCATTTTTAATTGTTTGAAATTTAAAATATTCAAATCCAGCCTATGGTTATGGCTTCCAATATTGCCAAATATAGGTAAACTTGATACCTCTTTGCTGGTGAGAGTGTAACTTGAATGTTAAAAAAATAAAAAAATATCGATTAGTTCTCTATGTTTCTGATTCTTATGGAACTTTCAGGTTTGCACATACCAATCCCTTGCATTTGGATGTATTCCAGAGTGTTGTACACTTTGAGGCAGAAGTGGTTGCAATGACAGCAGCACTTCTTGGAAGTAAGGAAAAGAGTTCCGGAGGACAAATATGTGGCAATATGACATCAGGAGGGACTGAAAGTATATTATTAGCTGTCAAATCATCTCGTGACTATATGAAATACAAAAAAGGAATTACAAGACCTGAAATGTATGTCGCTAACAAATTCATTACTATATCTTTGGTAAAATGCCGTCTTTTTACCTTTTTTTTATAGTCATCTTCTTCTTAATTCTAGGATAATTCCTGTGTCTGCACACTCGGCGTATGACAAGGCTGCACAGTATTTTAATATCAAACTATGGCGTGTTCCAGTTAACAAAAATTTTCAAGCAGATGCGAAAGCAATTCAACGTCAAATTAATAAAAATACCATTTTGGTATGAAGTTACTCAATAATGCTTAGTTATTCTTCTGATACTTTTAGTGCAACTTCTATTTAAAAGATTCAAAGTTCTTGGTACAGGATTTTGTATGGTATGCAAACTTCGAATAATTTGAATTCTTGCTATTAATTAAGTGAAACTGACTTTTCTATGGTAATACAGATTGTTGGATCTGCTCCTGGGTTTCCTCATGGAATAATTGACCCCATTGAAGTAAGTTCCTTTTTTTTTTTTTTTTTACATCCAATTGCTGAAAAGAGAATACAAGTTCTTGGTGAATTGCATAATGTAGAAAATTTACAATTTCTTTCGTAGGAACTTGGTCATCTGGCATCAAGCTTTGGCATTTGTCTCCATGTGGACCTTTGCCTTGGTGGCTTTGTATTACCTTTTGCTCGTGAGCTTGGGTATGGCTGGCATAACTTATTCCAATTAGTTAACTATTTATTCAATGCTGCTGTCATTTTTACTTTGTTATTGCTTTAGGTGATATACTTCATATTAAATTTGACCTTTGGAGCTAAATCTGTCACCGTGTTAGGTTTTTTTCTTCTCCATTTGACAATATTTCCCTTTTTGTCCCTTAACTTACTGAACAGCTTTCCAAGCATTACAGGAACTATATCACAAATACACAACTTTTCTCCAATTTCTCTGTATCAGCATGTCTTTTTGTTTGCTTGGGATTATGTATTTGGCATAATATTGTGTCTTCATCTTTTTTTTCTAGGAACTAGGATCTAAAATGTTTTGATGATTGATTTTATTTTAAGTATACGACATATGCAATCACCAACCCACACAAAATGGGAAGAGAGGCACTATTATATTGGGGGTGATTTGTAGCTCTGATGTTGTTAATATCAATTTAAATAATTTATGTTACCTTTGCTACCTAGGTACCCAATACCACCTTTCGATTTTTCTGTTAAAGGAGTAACTTCAATATCAGTGGATGTGCATAAATATGGTTTAGCTCCCAAAGGAGCAAGTGTAGTTCTATATAGGAACCATGAAATCAGAAAGGTAAGTCCTTGGTTTGCTCAAAAAGCATTAGGCAATGTCAGGTGATATTTTTTTAAGTTTTCAGTTTATACTTGAATTCCAACTTTTGTTACTGAATTTGTTTGTAGTTAATTTTTGCATCATTTTAGAAGCATCTCACAGAATATGATGTGTTTTAATCTTCAGAAACTATAATTTCTTCCATTCTCCCTTTTTTCCAATTCTGGTGGTGATCAGTGCTTTAAAAATAACAATTCAAACATATTTACTTGTTTAATAGTGTTTCTACTTTTTCATCACTTGAAGTTTTTTCCCCACTCAACGTCTCTGTTCATAGTATATGTTCCATACCTAGAATCTGAATTGTCATTTCTCTAGGAAGAAGGATTTCCTAGTGCTGCACATGCGAATGTACTCAAGAGTTCATCTCTTTCTCTTCTTTTGGAAATCATGGAGAGTTTCCTAGTTAAGAATGGTATGGTTGGGAATGAAAACATTTTTTTTTTGGGGGTGGATAAAGTGATATAGACCGGAGATAGAAGAGGTAATCAGTCCATAGCATAGCATGTCCTCTGACTTATAAAATCAATATCTGAAATGCCAAGCACATTGTTGTTTTTCACATGGCTATTGCTTAACATAATCCCTTAGTAGATTTCCACATTCAACTCTCCAAATTTTATCTCTTGTAAACATATAGAATTTCATTTACAGCGAAGCCCCTAGCCACAGAATGCTATCAGCTTTAAGTTTGTCTCTTGGCCCCTTAAACTTTTGGTAATTATGTTTATGGCTTCTCTTTTGTGTTTTGCTCATGGCTGTTTTTTATGGAGTTGCTTGTGGCTCTTGCTGCATTTTTTATTATTATTATTATTGTTATTATATTCCTTGTTGTATCAATAATTTCTCTTTTGGAGGATATCTTGTCACCCCCTTAATTGTAATTTTTTGTTTTCTAATCAAATTTCTTTTGCCATAAAGAAATGACAAATCCTATTATTATAACCCAGTTCTCTTCTATCTGTACTCCCCCTCCCCTCTATTTTATGGATTAACTTCTCTGCAACATTTCTTCCTCTGTTATTGGAAAAGTGTTTGTTGACTTATTTGCAGCTGGTTACTAATGTATTTTCTTTCTGGCTTCTGGACTCTGCAGCATCAATTTGTTGCTGGTAAGTTTACAATTTGTTTCTGATGAATATTGTGTATTGGGGTTATTTTATATTGTCCATAAGAATACCCACACATGTGCGCATGTGTGTGCTCGTGCGCATGTGTGAATGTATTATCTTGCTTAAACAATATTATGATACAGTCATGCTTATTAGTTTTCTATATTTGAGTACTTCACATGACCAACGACCTGCAGGGAAAAGGGAAGAGTATAGGTGGTGAGATAAACTTACGACAAGAGCTAGTCTAAGTTCTGGAAAATAGAGCTAGTCATATATCTGTTTGGAGAAGTTTTTTTGTCCGTTATTGGGATTAATGCTGTTGGAGTTTTCTTTTTGATTTCTAATTTGTGCCAATGGCGCAGTTACCGAGTGGACTGGTGGGTTGTATGTGTCTCCAACCATAGCTGGAAGCAGGCCTGGAGGTCTAATTGCTGGGGCATGGGCAGCAATGATGTCTCTAGGGAAAGAAGGTAACAAACTGTCCACAACCTTCCTTGGCAGCCTTCGAAATAATTTGCTTTCCCTTCCTGCTAACTCTGATGCCTAATGTGTGGTGTATGGCCAATTAATGGTCCATTTATTCTACAGGTTACTTGGAAAATACGAAAGCAATTATGGAAGTATCAAAAAGAATACAGAAAGGGTACAGATACTATGTTTCTTGATCTATCTATCGTGTTGTGTCTTAGATAAAATTTTGAAAGTAATGGTTGTGCCATGTGCAGCATAGAGGAGATTTCTGAGTTGTATATCATCGGAAGACCCGACATGACCATCGTGGCTTTTGGATCTAATGTTCTGGACATATTTGAAGTCAATGATATGATGTCATCCAAAGGGTGGCATTTGAATGCGCTGCAGAGACCCAACAGGTTGGGCTGGGGAAATTGCACACTGGCTAATATCAGGATTTTATCTAACTTAACATTTAATGATTAAACAACTTGATGGATTATGGTTTCACTTTTAAGAAACTGAATATTTTTTCTTTTGAATCAGCATCCATATCTGTGTGACACTACAGCATGTGCCAATTGTTGAAGACTTTCTCAGGGATTTAAGGGACTCCGTGAAAACTGTAAGTTGTTTTACTTGATGAGGAATGGAATCAGAGTTATGATTGGATCATTAATTACGTCACGCATGGAGTTTGGGACACTTTTTCCCGGGTCACCAACAGGGTGGTTGCAGGGATGACAGTTGATGTGACAGTTCTTTGCTCAATACAAAGGAACTGTCTGAATTTACTTTGTATCTTCTGTTTCGCTAACTATTTCCATCTTTCTTTTTCAATTTCAGGTGAAGGAAAATCCTGGTCCAAT
Source organism: Pterocarpus macrocarpus (assembly GCA_031439585.1). Lineage (NCBI taxonomy): Eukaryota > Viridiplantae > Streptophyta > Magnoliopsida > Fabales > Fabaceae > Pterocarpus > Pterocarpus macrocarpus. Next base: position 77,456,156 of record CM062515.1, read on the forward strand.
AAGTGGGGGCCTCGCACCTGTATATGGTGCCGCAGGGAAGATGCCAGATAGAGGCATGGTCCAGGAATTGCTGGTGGATTTTATGGACGGTACCTGCTAGTGGCCCACATAAAACTATGGCATCTCTTCAATGTACCAGATTTTTCTGGCAAGATGTACTGTAATTGACCTTTGCCAAATCATATTCGATTTCACTGTGCATTCTTTCATGTTGGGTATAGAACTCAAAATTGAATAGAAAAAAATAAAAGCCCCTGTTTGTTTGTGTTGCATTATACATTGAATTGAATTGAAGAACTATGGTGAAGAGAAAATCGGGTAGCACATCATTTTAGATTCGCAAGTCGTTACCGTACCGAGCAATGTCGTCGGGGAGCTTGTTGCTGTTTCTTTATCTTCCTTGACTTAAACTGCAATAATGTACATGTCATTGATTATCATTTTAAAAATTGAAATATTATTGCTGTTTACTTTTAGCCTAAAATAGTTTTAAATGATTTTGCACATGTGAATCAAAGCTTAAACTTGCACGTTAATTTTAAAAACACGAATCCGACGAACACTTCGAGCATGGGTTAAACTGTCGTTGTCGAGGTATTTTCCTGCTAAAACTTGCTTCCGATGAAAACACAAGAATTTGTCCAAATACCTTTAAACTATAAAAATTAAATAAAATTATAAAGATCAAACTCTTAATTTAATCGCACTAAAATGATAGCTCAAACATTTTACTTTTCACATTTGGTCTTTTAACTATTGATTTATAACTTTCTTTGAAATAAAAATTTACAAAAAGCACTATTTTCATAGTTAAATAAATGTAAACCCATTCGGCACAGTTTAAAATAAACTAGTATAGCATTTTTGTAATTACACCTTTTTTTATTTTTCTTTAACGAATTGCACGGGATACTGATGGCTTTAATTATTAAAATAATACTTTAATTATTTAAGAAAAAATTGATATAATAATTCCTTCAATAAGCTAAAAAGCAAAAAGATAAATAGCTACCACATACCTAAAAACATAAAATTTCATATCAACCATTGTAATAGAGGTAACGAAAAACATATCAAGAAAAATAGGCTGGCAGGATGAGGGCAAGCATCACTACTATTAACATACCGTTCAAAACATTGTGGGGAAGATAATGTATTGATAATTCAAATCAAAATCTTACTGATCAAAACTCCATACTAGAGTAAAAGGATAAACATTTTAAAAAAAAATACAAATTGCAAAATGTTAGGCAAATTGGGCTGTTCAATACTTAGTTTGCCTTAATGACATCTACTAATCAGCAAACGTATATCCTAGAAGACATGCAATGCACCATCAGTTCTCAATAACACGGCCAATCAGGGGGCAACCACAATGCGCCCAGCAACTTGATCAAGATCCCTTCTACCACTAGAAGTGATTCTTCTACCCCTGCAAAGCAAAAAAACATACACAAGTTGAATGCTACAGACAATAAGCAACAATGTGGTAAACTAATGTTCAAAGAACCAAGCATGGCCTCATCCGATAGCTGAAACACCCGTCATTTGTTTAAATCAATTAGAATTTTCATCTTTTTGTACTTTAAGAGTTTCATCACAACTTACCCTTTGGTATCAAGCTCAATAATGTTCATGTTTTGCAACTGTTGCAGAATGTGTCTGGCGATACTGCCACTGCTCCTGCAGAAATGTGGGGGACGGCTTCCATTTCTCTTGCTTCCACCATAGATCCTCCTAAAAGCGCCAACACCAAGACCACCTCTCAGATAAACCTTCCTTACCATGGAGGCTGCAACCAAGGTTGAAACTCCATCAGTCTAACAATAAACATTAACATTTACCAACAGAATGAATTAAGTATGAGAGCATGCATTAATGCTAGGTTTTAACAAATTTCCACATAGTTAAAGAATAAACTTACCAGCTCTAACATAGTACCAGTCAGGATCATATGGAGCCAGTTCCTTAAACTTTGCAGTTTTCACAATATCTGTCCACTCAGGCAGCTCCATCTGTTGAACAATTAAAAGGGTGTCGATAAATTAGCATTTACAACATTTCATCCAATCGAACACATAAAGAGGACACTGAGACATTCACTGGAGCACCACAGCAAGCAGCATTATAATTGAAATAAAAAGATCAAAAGGCAACAGAAACATAAGCAGCCACCATTCTGTACTATGGAGTGTAAGACCAAAGCCATTTAACACCAAAAGTTTTCAGTCTTACTTAATCCAGATATGAAATTAAATTCCCAACTTTTCTGCCCCATAAAAGAACCATATGAATATAAATTACATCCAAAGCAAAAGTTTACTTTACATCTACTTAGCCACAATAAGAATATTTATCAGAATCTGAACATATCATCATTTGCACAAAAATTGTGATCGAATGCCAAGAACTCTCAAATCTCAAGCTGAAAACAACAGATTCACTCAACCTCACACATCATCAATATAACCCTAACAAATATAATTTTTTCATTAAAAAATGAAAACACAAATCTCAAAGACATACAAAAACAAAACCCAAAGCAACACAAACGATGGAACCCAGATGAAATTGACCATTGAAAAGCGAAAAAAAATATGAAATCAGAGAGACCCAGATAGAGAATTGTGACAAGAATGGGGGAAAAATTGAACCTTGCCAGAACGCTTGAGGTGAGAGGCATAAGCCTTGACGAATTCGTGAGGCGAAACATCCTTCACGGTCCTTGCAGTTGCCATAGTTGAACTTCAAGCACAGAGAATGCTAATCTCAATTCTCAATTTCTCTCTGAGATTCAGAGTTCGCAACCTCAGTTCTCAAATTAGGGTTTTTGTTTCGTTTCGGGTTCCCTTTATGTTCTGCCCGACCCGGTGCTATTGGGCTTCTCTTCTATATAACTACGGTTTGTGAAATTGTGACTGCACCGCACGTAATTAAAAAAAAAAATTTTGGCAAAAAGGGCTTCTTAGTTTCTTAATTTATTTTTATATTTTGTTGTGGTCTCTTAATTAATTTTTTTGTTTATTTTGGTCTTCTAATTATTAATTTTTTTATTTATTTTGGCTCCCTAACTTTTTATCATTAAGGAATCAAAATGAATAAAAAATTGGTTAAAGGATCAAAACAAATAAAAAGTTAGTTAGAGAACTAAAATAAAAAATAAAAATAACTTGAGGGACCAAAAGATGTATTTTGCTAAAAAATTTTAGTTTTTTTTTATACATAAAAAATTAAATAAAATTAAATTTTTAGTCTTTTTAGTTTAAAGATAATTAGATAAAATTTCATTTATTTTACAAAATCCTAAAAATTTGTATGAAGATTAAATAATTTATGATTCATGATTTAAATTGAAGTACTATATAATGATTTATATTTTTAAAATATGAGCATCCTATAATTGAAAAAAAAAGATTGAAATAAGTTTAAAGTTAATAGTTAACTAATTTTTCTTAGATTCATAATGAAAATTAAAAATTATTATATAAATAAATATAAATTAAAAATTAAAAATTAAAAATTAAAAATAATTCATAGATTCATGATTAAATCCGCTATTTTTTAAGTTAGGATTTACGAGGACATGAAATTTCAAAAAATATCACCTCAACATTCCAAAAAAAAAAATTAGCATAATATTTTATATAGAAACTTACATCAGTCTACAACAACAATAATAAAAGAGTCTTGTCCACTGGATAGAATTGATTATATAGATTATTTTAAAGCATATTATCTTATCATATACCATACTTACAATCAAATTATTAAAATTTAAATCTAATTTAATAATTTTATTTATAATTTTTCTTGATCTTACTTTACCTTTAACTATTAAACTATTTTCATCTTAATTTTTTTTATGAATATTTCTATAGACTTTTTCTACACAGGTTCAAATCATTTATAACAAGATTCTATCATTTTTTTTTTCAATAGGTGCTGCACCAATTCTTTTTTTCTTTAACACATATATTTCTAAATTTATCTTATCTAATATATTCATTCATTGAATGTAACATGCTGAACAAATTTTGATGTTAGATTATGCATGTGTAGTTATCACAGACAGCCGCTGTAGCGTATGGTACAGTGGTTCCATTCGTGTCTTAGAAACAGAAAGGTCAACTTTTGCTGCCAACAAAATCTTAGAAAGAACAATGTGGAGACTATTTTGATTGGGTAGTTCTACTGCTGCAATCAGGTATTATAGCAATGCCTCTTTCCTAGACCCCCCCCCACCCCCCCTTCACTTACAAATAAACAAGCGGGTAGGTCAAAAGTACAATATTTTGACACATACAAAATTTAGATTTAGAGAAAAATTTATCCCAATTTAATGTTTGAATATATCTCTGAGTTATCGAATATTTATAAATATACTTATATTAGATTCACTAAAAAAAAACCTAAAAATTAAAGTTAAATTATAACAATGGATAAACAAAGTCGATCAAATAAACCACCAAGTTCACATTCAAAGTACAATGTTTCCCCAGGATACACTCCTGTTTCTGTTAAGAAAAGATATGCTGGTTATTAATTCATCAATCATCATAACCATGGTGACAGATTCCGATGAAGGAGTTGGTTTACAACAAATAGAGCAGCTCAATTTTCTTTCGAAAAAAAATAGGAGTACTGAAGCCGAAACCCCATATGGTAACATTGCTAACGACATATAAAACAGACCATAATTCCTTTAGCGGGGGGTGGGGGTCTCCTGAACTGCCGTTTTGGTGCAGAGTTTATGATATTGTACAGTTCAAGAAAAACAGTAAGAATACGCCAACCAATGTCTGGTGTACTTTGCCAGAGAAAAGTAATGTTAAATGTGCTATTTATTGATAAACTTTTTATGCATATGCTTGAATAAATCTAGACCTCACATTCTGAATTTACAGAAGATATTAGTACCAAATTACAATTCTATTTATGAAAGATATCATTTTTTTGGCAATAAAACTCTCTCTTAACACTAGCTTCTTTTTTAAAATTTATACGATTCAAATTTAAAATTTTGTTTTTGAATAATAAATATTAAATTACTTAAATTAATCAATTATTATATCAAATTATAATTCTATCCACATATATATATATATATATGCAATTTAATAAATTAATATGTTTATTATATGATGTTTAAAATCTAATAATTTATTTTAATTTTTCATTAATACTATTTATTGGAGATAATTCTGTTTTAGGGATAGTTGGACATTAAATATAGACATTTCTATTAACTAAAATTTAAACTATAATTTATCATATTATGAAAATTTAATCTTTTTAATTAGACTCAATTTCTGTTGATTAAAATCTAATAATTTTTTAGCCAACACTTTTCCTCTCTTAGCAAGGATTTTAAGACATTCGAGATACTAAAACCTAATCAGAGATTGGCCTAGCATTTTATTTTTGTTAAAATAACTGTTACTTTTTTATTTTAAATTTAAATATCAAGCTAGCATATAGGGTAATTAATTGCCTAAGCAGCAGGCCTAATGAAGAATAAAATTGTAATACCATAGGCCGTAGCAAAGAAGGGAATGCCTTGGGGCCAATCCGGTGGGGCTTAGTCGGCTCCATAAGCACATGGACTTCTCAACAATCGAAAAAGGAAAAAAAAAAAAGAAATATTTTCTCCTCCAAAGGTGAAATCATCTTGGTAAAAAGAAATTCTCCATTATAACACAGAGAATTTGATACTATTATTAAATTATGAGTTAGGATCAAATGATATGGATATAATTTTAAATATAGTTATATTATTTAATAATTTTTTATATAATATATTTTTATTAAATTAATTGTTGAATTATAATTATTTATTATAAAAATTATTTATATCAAATTTCATAAAAATTAAATATAATTAAAAATATAATTAAATAATTTTTATTCATGTATATTTTAAACATATATATTATGTTAATTTTGATATATATAAAAAATATGTCAAATGATTTTATATTAATCTAAAATTTTATAGATAAGATCCATAAGATATAAACTTATAATCTAACTGTGAGTTTTACAAAAAATTGCACCAATAAAAAATTATTACGTGATATACTAATTACTTAAAGTTATACTGATATAATTTGATTCTAGCTTTTTAATTATATGTTATTATATAAAAAACTTTTAAAATAGTTAATATGAAAATTAAATACTTTATTTGATATAATAATTAAATGATTATATAGAATTTTTTTATATTAATAATGTATCAAAATTAATTTTAAATTATATTTCTTTTGTTCCTATATGTAATATTTATATATAACACCTTTTTTTTTAATTCTTATAGTCTACGGTAATTTTACACCAAATTCACGTGTCATAATAATAACAAGAGATAACAACCAAATTAGAAATCGCTACACGTAAAAATTAAGTTAAAGTTAAGCATTATAGAAGGATGAAAACATATTTTAAACCTTTCAATAAAATCTGTCAAAATTTCTTAGCTTTTATCATTACTGGATAAACAAATAGCTCCAACAGCACACGGCAATCCTTAATGCCCATCATCAAAATTATAACATATAATAATATGAGAAAAAGTGAAAAAGAGAAAGAAGAAAACACAACGTGTCATTTAGACCGTTACAGGGTCTATCATCTCAGGGCACTTTTTTGAAGTTACCAAATTGCCTCATAATGCTAGGATGGCCCCTAGGACTTGACTTATTCAACCTTGATATAGACTACTCTAATTTCCTCTACCCCCCCGAATGAGGGGAGAGTACACTTGATTGTTAATTATATTTTACCCTATTGGCATCCAACCAAATACTGTACCACGCCCCCACCAATGATTTGTGTTATCCAATCACATCAATCAATGGTCCATCACACTATTCAATTCAACCTGAAAACGCACAAGCTCCAGCATGTTCAATTCCAGGTTTACTTACATTCAACGTGGCACAACGTAATAAAGTATTAGGAGGTCCCTTAGTAATAAAGTCTTCTTGTTTCATTCGTCTGATTATAGTATGTTTAATTCTATTTTTTTAAAATTAATTTTAATTAGAAATAATTTTATTAGAATTAATTTGATTAAAATTAATTTTAAATTAAAATAATTTAAGATATATTTATTTTAATTTTTAGAAAATATGATTATAAAATATAAATTTTATATATAATAAAAAAGTTAAAAATAATTTTTTTTATAATTTGATTAATTTTTAAAAATTATTTAAATATATGAAAAATAATTTTTTTAGTGAAAAAAGTGATTTTTTTGTTAAAAAAAGTACAAATAAACACATTCTTATATTTAGTAATATTTCTAAAAATAATTTTGACTGAAAATAAAAAATTTTCACTTCTTCCAAAATTAATTCTAAAAATAAGAATTAATTCTAAAAATATGTAAATAAATATCACAAAAATTGTTCAGAATCGGTTTTGAAAAATCAAAATCGATTTTAACCGGTGGAATCAGATTTTAAACACATGTTTAATCATGTGAGTTATTGTTATTTTTTTACTTTTATTACATCTTTAATGTAATATTTGAGATGTTAAATAATTAATGGAACAAAGTAAGACTCTTATAGTAAAGAAATCTAAGTCATGCACGAACGGAAGACCGATGATTGAGATGTATATATATATTATACAAGACACCGTTAGCATATATTAATCCTAATGTAAATGAGTATTAAAGTACATACATATTGAAGTGAGGAAGGTATAATATATTTATATATGAGAGATTGTTATATGCAGTGTATCCATTTAATTTCCAAATAATGGGAAATAACCAAATGGAACATATAGAGAAGATCAAAGACTTTTGTGGATCTCATCTTATTGAATTGGATCCAACCCATAAAATCTTACACTACCCTTAAAAGTGTAATATTCTTTTCATATTCCAAAGTATTAGTTCAAATAATGAAAGATTTACTTAATATGCATGCTAAAATATAACACAGAAGGCGTGAGACAACTTATATGTATGATATCACAAAGTCACAAACAATGGACTCAAGGATTAATAAGTAAAATTTCCTACACCAAATCATGCATAGAAATTATCAGTCTTACTGTTAAGTCGACCTTGAAGACTATTAGATTAGCATTGTTTAGGACCCACTTGATTTAATGTTGAGATATAACAGCAAACAATGTTTGTAAGTATCTCTATGTTTTTCTCGTTGTATCCTCTCTATAAGACATCACTAGTTCTGAGCAATATCTTCTTATATGTTCTTTCTAAACTATCATCAATTAAGCATTGATAAACAGCTTCTTCTTTTACCTAATCCTCACACAAGTTAGCAAATCAAAACTCAAGACTTTTCTTGAATACTTATCAAAAGATGAAGGTAAGGTCCATTCTCAATTTTTCCTAGCATAACGAAAATCGATTCTATACATATTTTTCTCAGTTGGTTTCTGCATTTCTTTGCTGTAGTTACTCGGCTGGATGCATAGGAAATTTCGCCAGAATAGTAGTGAACCGTTCAAAGACTTGGTCATTGGTAAGTTATACCACTTATTTATGTTCCTCCAAACATGCATTAACTGCATGATAACCATCAATTATTTAGTGGTAGAGCATGAATGCAGAATTTACTCATCATGCTAAACAAAAGATAACTTCATTAATGATGGCCCTGGAAACTATAGCAGGTAGCTAAAGAGAACTCAATTATAGTGTTTGCAACTTTGCATGCATATAGGACCACAAATATAGGCCATGAAGACACAACAGTAGAAGATCTTACTCCAACCATCAAAAAAACTATGAACTAAATTTGAAGTATTTACAAAAATAAATTAAAAGTAATTAAAATTGGAAATTAAAACTAGACCATTTCAAATGCTGCTGAAGGTAACAGTACCCATAAATCTCTTCTCTTCTATTGCTTAGTCAATGAAAAATGAAGTTTTTTTTTTTCTCCCCCGTTTCTCTTTTATGGAATACTAGCATGAGATCAGAATTAAGACGGTGACTCTTGCTGCATGCTATTATGGAAATGTTATTATGGAAGTCCACTTCATGTTTTACCTCAGCATTACCCAAGTTGTTCCTGCATTTGTTTTTTGTGTCAGGGAATTCTTGCAATTGTCTTTCAGGGCAGGCATCACTTGATGATGACCAAAACTATCTCAAACCAAACCCTGGGGTCAAACTCTTCAAGCAAAACCAAAAGGGCCAAAACCTTAGGAAATCTTTTGCTGGCCTAGAATCTGCAAGAGTAGATGAAGACTATGAGGGAGAACCATCATCAGGTGCTATGTGTGATCTCTTCCCTGGCTTCCTAGCAATTGGAACTCTTGGTTCTGAGCAGGTTGTTTCTGACCCATCATCAACACCAACATTTGCCATATCTGTTGAGAGCATCACTGAGAAAGAGGATGAAGTCACTGAGAATGATCTTAAGCTCATCAATGATGAGCTAGAGAAAGTTCTAGGAGCTGAAACCAATGATGATGTCAGCAATGACTCATCTGGCAGAAACAGCCATGTCAGCACTGGGAGGAGTAGCCATGTTAGCACTGGGAGAAGTAGCCATGTTAGCATAATAACACTCAGTGGAAAGCCAATAGAAGGAGCAGTTTCAAATGTGAATGGAGGTGCTGTCTGTCCACTTCAGGGATATCTATTTGGAACAGCTATTGAGTTATCTGAAACAACAACTGTGGCAAAGAAAGAGCATAGAACATCACTTGGGGAGCTGTTTCAGAGAAGCAAGTTAGCTGAGGAGAATTTAAGTGGAAAGAGTGAAAAGGAGGACAAAAGAACTGAGAGGGATACAGATAAATCTGCCATGAACCTGATGAAAGAGAAGCTGAAGAAAAGAATTCTCCATGCTTCTTCAAGGAGCTCTACATCAATAAATGGTGGGCCGGTTGATTCTGCTTCAGCTGAGACAAAACTGAATAAGGTGCATATGCATGTTCTATAATTATCCAACCATAATTTTATATTAACTCTTGTTTATCCTAACTAAAAAAATTGTGTAACACATAACCATAATGTTTATCAAGAGTAGTGGTTATCTGTATACAAAGTTAAAATTTTATAAACATATGTTGGTAAAGGGCTGTCATATAAACTAACCTGCATTCTTGACTAAGCTTTTCACTTTTTTGTTCTATCTTTTATGCCTTAATTAATATATTATTTATTTATGTTCTTTGCCTTGGAAGATCAAGGCTATTGTTCTGGTCAGGACTTCAGCTTTGTTTCCACATGATAACTTGTGCATTGTAGATTCTCCATATGTTCCGGAAGAAAGTTCATCCTGAAAGTTCAACAGCTGCACAGAAGTCTGCTAAACATCGAAAGAACGAGAGCAAGAAGAAAATTATCAGTGAAGGAGGCCACATCAAAGGTGACATGGTGCATCCAGATGAAGATTCATTTGGGAACAGGGAGCACTGGATCAAAACAGATGCAGATTGTAAGTATACAATAACTATCAATAGGCCTATCTCACAGCTTAGTCCATAAAATCCAATTAAATGTCCATATATCTGTTAGCTCAATGTAGAGTTTCATAATTCACTTCATGAAAGAAGCAGAAGTTTGTAAGATAGCAATTGGTTGGGCCTCCATCACATGGACTTATCACTTATCTATTTTACCAAATGATTTTGTTGTTGTTGTTGGAAGTTGGAACAATGGAGGTGCAAGCATGTGGTCAAAACTACAGCATCATCATTGCACTCAAGTCTTAAAAGACTTAGGCTGGTCCCAATTGATCTTGTTGGCTAATGAGTTGTTGTTTTCTTTTTTGGTCTAAGTCATCAGTATTCGAAGTCCACTAGTTTGCTTACTATGGAGTTAAAACTCTGCTAATATTATTTTTTTTTTCAATTCACCAAATTCGAATCTAAGGCCGTATTTGAAGGTAAAAAAATACCAAACCACTTGAATCAACCAACTGTCGGCCAATGAATTGTTAGTTACACAGCGATTTGTTTGTTCTGAAAATAATAATATCTCACATGGCTAGTAGCATGCCTACTTTCACTTTCAGTCTTATATGTTGCTACTTCTTCTTCTAGCATGACCCGCTACTTCTTCTTCTAGCATGACCCGCTACTTCTTCTTCTAGCATAACCCATTTTGTTTTGTGCACTGCAGACTTAGTTCTAGAGCTCTGAAAGGCAAAGAAGAAATTGAGCTGGTTTCAATCTATCACCCTCTATTACTAAGAAGGAACTTTGTGTTTTTACTATGATTATATATATGTGCTTGTAACATATAATAAACCTTATTATTATTATATGAGAAGCAGCTTGGGTTGAATAATCTAATAATTGAGGTAGTCATCTTCACTGTCTGCCTCATAGTGGTCAGTGTGAAATGTAAGTTTTGTCTAGTAATCATGAATTTATGTATAATCACATAGAATCAATAGTAAAATCATTGTAGCATGCAAGTTGAACCGTGGAAATTCTAGCAGTCATGTAGATCACGAGGTGCTTTGCTATCCACACTCTAGTGACAAACAAGCAAGTGTATGTTGCAAGCAAACGAACTGATATTAGTGGACACCAGCTTAAGGATAATAAACTGAAGCCAGTACACTTGGTTTGGTTGAAAGGGATTTTTTCCTCAACCCATATTTTAGATACCATTTTAACACCTGGGGAATCAATGTAAAAATAACATCCGGAGATTTCAGTTACATTATGGTAAATGCGATGGAGGTAGTAAAATAACTAATAATAAATGTGAAAATGTGAAATCTTTTTACCAAATTTACTAGTAAGATTACTGAAATCTTCAATTATTATTAATACATGTATCATATCTTCTAAAGACAGATTTACTAGTATATGTAAATAAAATATTTAGTTATTTATATGCGATTCCCCAAATATTCTAATGATGTCTAAAACATTGTTGTACCAATAACAGTACTATTATGAAAATGTCCATGATGTGACAAAGAGTTTGTTAAAAACTTACAATGCTACTAAAATCTTTAGTAATGTTTGCTGATGTGCTTGAACAAGAACCAACCACTAAACCCTCTTAAAGAGTGCTATAGGAAAATTTTATCAGATTAAGAAAAATCATTAAAAGGCTCTAATGGACTTGAGCATACCCTCAAACAGAAAAGCATTGTTTCCCTTGTCACATAATACGCACAAGTTTCCTATGCAACCACTGACAAGAAAATAGCCTTTAACTAAATACAATGTTAGTATCTTATGTAGTGATCTTAAATACCATTAAAAACAAAGCAAGATAGACAACATGTTATATTTTACCCGGGCAGTGATATCTACACAAACAACTATTTTATAGATTCTTAACAAAAAGAATATAAGTTAGTGGTTGAAAGAATTTCATGGATTACTTTTAGAGTGTGTTTGGTTGGGGATGAAAAATGAGGAGAATTTTTTTATTGATAAGCTCCATATGTAATGATGATTTATATGTAACCAAAATATCCCCCAAAAAAAAAATCTATATATACATGTTTGGTTTTCAGAACACAACAACATAATCTGAGTAAAAGCTACTTGAAAAAAAAAACTATGGTTTTAAAATCTTTAAATGAAAAACTAGACATGTTAGGGTATGTTGGATTTAATTTTTAGGAGAATTATTTTTAAAAGAATGATTTTTGTTTAGCTTAAATGTGTCAAAAGTAAGTTTAGAAGAATAATTTTTGTTTGAATAAGATAAAGTAAAATTACTTTTGATTATTGATGTAAGAATAATGATAAGATTTCTTTCAAAAAAAATTTTTTTTAGAATGAAAAGTAACTTCAATGATACTTTTTCCAAAACCCTTTAAGAACTCCAAATTTTTTTTTAAAAAAAGGCCTTTACACATCCAAATATATTAATTACTGTATATTTTCATTCTCATACCAATAAAAAGCCTTTTAATCTCCCAAAATATAACCAAATTGGGTATCAATAGATATCTATCTGAAATATGGAGTCCAAGCCTTACGATAATATGTTTAGGCTCATGAGATATTCTCTATCACATCATAATGCATTGGACAATAGATGTGACTCCAATCTTGACTTTTGAATTATAAGATATCTAGGACTTTCTTCAAAAGTTCATCCTATAGAAGGTCTTATCTTCCTGTCAAAAAAAAAAGGACTTATATTTTAGATTTAATCATCATGTATTATTTGCCTAATCATTCACGTTTGACATTAGTTATCTATAGATACTTTTTAGTTATAATAAATGAAAGTTAATTATAGGTAAAAATTAAGGGACGATAATCCTCGACACCACTACACCAAATATGACCTTTAGCAGCCATAATTTTTGTCTTTAGCGGCTGTAGAAATGGCCACAAAAACTTTCACCGGCCATTAATCATTTGCCAGCACAGCCAAGGTCGGTAAAGGGTTTTCCCGACCATTGTGTCAAGCACCGGTAAAGACCATATTAATGGTCGAGAAAAGCCCCTATCTTCAACGGCCATTATTGTTGGCAATTTGTATTGCCACTAAAATTGATGTCAAAATTGTCCTTTTTTATCTTTTAGCAACCTTTGCTATGGCTGGAAAAACTTGAGCAATACTTTTCTCGGCAATTATTATTGCCAGAAAATATTACTCTTCTTTATCAAAAAATAAAATAAACAATCATTTCCAGCTGCCAAAAAATGTTATGCTTATTTGCTATCAATAGTATGGCTATTTTCACTAATAAGTTTAGTTACAATATTTGATTTTATAAAATTCAAATAATTACATATATTTCAAATTAAACATATTAAAAGTTTATTCTAGTAACACAAAAAATGTTCCATTAGATTCCGAAAAATAAATAAATAAATAATCATTAACGATGAAAATGTTAACAAAAAAGATGAACAGGTACATCATTTGTATCAAATAACTAGTGGCCTTGAGTCTAGTAAGTAATGTAGTCAAATAGTCACAATACAGAATAATCGAAACTTCAAAAACATTTCTTCAACATATGATCACAATGAAGTCTTTCGCACTGAGATTTCTGAAAAATCATAATGTCTGACCTGGAATAATAAGATAAAAATGTGTCATTTAAATATAAATCATCAAATTAAGTTATAAAATAAGAATATAAGTGCATGTAAATAACAACACCAAGTTATTACGGCAATAAACATGCAAACATGTATGGTACATGTAATCTATTACAAGGTCCAGTAACATGATTACGGTGTGGATACCTTATCTTTAGGGCATGGACTCAACAACATAAATTTGAAAGCTCCTTTGCAGCCAAATAACATGATTGTCATGAAACTGCTCCCAAGAATTTTCTATAAAGAAAAGAACTGAAATATATTGCAGCAAACTACAGCAAAGAGGAGCTGTTATCAACAATAAACTGCAACAAAAGAAATGATTGAAAAATACTGCATGGGTTATTCTTGACTGAAAGACTATTGAGCATAGCAAGAACCAACTTAAATAGCAAAACTACAAATTCCTCAAATTGAACCAGCAAGCAAACACAATCCAGAACAAGCGCAAGAACACATGCAGTGTTTCACATTAGAGCATGATATTTCTACTAAATTTTTACACCTGAACAAAAGAAAGATGCTCACAAACTCATTCTAAAGTACATATGTTCACTTGGTTTAAATATAAGTGTCTCATACAAACAGACATGCTCACCTTCATGACCGCAATAATTAATTTAGGAAAGTGGGAAAAGATTCAATTCAATTAATAATAACTACTCCTTTTTGGCTAATTAATTATTCATATAGTCAAATTCTAAAAGATTCACCAGCAAACCGTGAGCTGAGATGGTAAAAAACTTTGATTTCTTGAGGTATGTGTTCAAACAAGTCAAAGACAAAATGACAATGCTTGAAACTAATCCCAAACCCCCAATTGCGTGCTTAACTCCTCCAAATCAAACAAAACTAAATATTAAAATATAATGCCAATCATAATAGAATTTAGATTCCAAATAGGAAGAAAAGGGAGGTTTCACATGACAACAAGATGAAGCTTACAAAAACTGGAATGAACCTCACCTCAGTAACAGAATTCAATACCAAATGCAAGTAGTCCAATAAAACAGCAATTAACAAGAGTCTTGTAATTAAAGGAAATAGATCTAAAGCTTCATGAATCCTGTCCAACTCCTACAATTTCTACCAATGAAAATAGACAATGAGGTTTATATTGGAAAAGAATTATGCACAAGAGTATGAAGAAATTTGTCAGAGGGAATGAGAATTGAGAGTTAGATAGGGAAAGAAGTTTATATTTGACTCAAAACACACACACACACACACACACACACACTCACCAAAAGCAATCACAATATATATGTAGATGTATATATAGGCCAAACTTCCAATTTTAGAACTCAAGACTCAATGCAATAGGTACAATTAGCCAACAAACCCTGCAAGCTTTGGAGACGACTTCATTTCTTTTTTTGCCTGCTAATCATAAGTACACAAGTACTACAAAACACCCACATTTTATATGGAATTTTCTTTAATCAAAGAAAGATATCACAACACATGAATATGGAAACTTCAAATGTGGTTTTTGGCCCAAGAGACAAACTTAAGAAAATGTCTAAAAATAAGAAATTCTTCACATTCAAAACAGATTCCTGATTATTACCAGTGTCACAATTGTCCACTATTCATCACCACTATCCACGTCTTGATCACCACTTTTTCACATAGTTTACCTTAAAAGAGTAAAACCTTTTAGAAGTTACAGATTCAAAGGAAAAAAAGGTTGGGGGAAAAAACGATTCAGAAAAAAAAAAATAAAAAAACTTGAACAATTATCAGTTAGCACAAACAGGGTCTTCAATTATAGAACCAAAGTATAGTGACAGAGGCATGAACAGAATAAAGAACCTAAAAAATATTAAACACTAATTTGATTCTCAGGTTTATATCATAATGATGAAAACTTAAAACACGAACTACAAACCACAATGATTGAATCAGAGATGCAAGCATATAATAACATATATCACATAACACATAAAACTTCAAATCCTAAATAATTATCGATAATAGAAAGACTAAAAACTTTTCAGAAGTAATAGACCCAGAAATCTTACCCACAAAAACAAAAATGATAAATAGTAAATAACAAAAGGGTTTTGAATTTGAGGACCTATGGACAGAGAGCCATGCTAATCCACTTTTCTAGGAAACAAACAAGTATCAAAACATATAACCGAATGTGGAAGATCCAGGAAAATCATAGATCTAGGAACTGCAAAAGCATAAGAAGATACAGATGGCGAGCCTTACCTTTGAAAGCATTACAAGCACGAAGGCGATTCAAGGCGGAAGCATGATTCTTGTGCTGGGAGCGATCCTTAGAAACCTGTAAAAAGGAACACGATGAGATTAGATGAATCAATCAAAAGCAAAAGCAAAAGCAAAAGGATGAGATTACGATGAGATTTTGTGAGCGATGGTGACGACGGAATAAGGAATCACTTGAACGATGATGACGACAAAGGTGTGCAGCTGGGGCAGAGGTATGCGGCAAGGCCAAATGCGTGCAGCTGAGGCCACTGCGATCTGCGGCGGAGGCCATTGCGGTGTGTAGCGGAGGCCACTGGTCTTGAGAAGTGCCCTATGTGAGAGCTTCTTGTTGAGTTGTGTGGGCATGTGAGAAAAAAAGAGGGAGATGAAAATGTATAGACTTTGTTGGCGGGAAGAGTTTTAGTGGGTAATTAATATTACTTTTAGCGGCAATTAATAATAATTGCCGTCAAATGACAAGTTACTAGTGGCTAATATGCATCGGCTGCAAAAGCTTTAATTCATCGAGGAAATTACTAACTAAAATAGTATGGCCACTAAATAATTGCCGCTAAAGGTCAATTTTGGTGTGGTCTTCTTGTTTTAGTTCAAAGGATTCTAGAGTTTGAAAATAGTTTCCATGTGATAAAGTTTTGCAAATAAATATAATTTGATTTGATAAGTAGTAACCCTTAGATTATAACTGGACCTCTTCGAGATTAAAAATGAAATGTAATCCAATTTCAGAGATAAATTATTATTGCTTTTTATTCATCACATTGTTATTAATGATTTTTTTTTCAATTAAATTTTACCACTCCTTGTGAATAGTTACAGAAAAACAGAAGGTTTTTTTTTTTTTATTAGAGATAGTAGATTTAAGAAATTTTTTAAATTTAAATCAACAAGTGACTCACACACTTAAAGGAGAAAATGATAAAGGAGAAATTTCATCTTAAATGTTTATATTCACTTACAAACAAAGACATTTACCAAATATCAACTAAATTAAGTATGTACTTGAATTTCAACGAAACTCCTTCATTTTCTGCAAAACCAAATAAAACTACCATGGCTAGTGCCAGGAGATTTCAACAAAATAATTTTAGAAGATGGGAAAAAAGGAGGTAACAATAGACCCCAACACCAAATGACAGGTTTTAGAAAGGCTCTAGATGCTTGCTGGCTGAAGGATATTGGATATGTGGAAGAAAAATTCACTTGGGTCAAGTTGCAACACAACTCGATAATCACCCAGGCAAGGCTTCACAGAGCAGTAGCAACACAAGAATGGACAGATATGATGAAGATAAAAGAAGTTAGGCACCTTGCAGCAATAGTTTCGGATCATGCACCAATCCTAATTTTTTGCTCGATGGGAACGCAAAAAGAGTAAACTCCAAGGTAAGGAAGAGATGGCATTTTGAAGCTAGATGGCTTAGGCACCCGAACTGCCAAGAGATTACTAGAAATAGCTGGTCATCCCTCTCTGGCCCAAGCAATCTAACTACTGTCAACTCTAAAATCCATAGAACAAAGGGAAGATTAAAAGGGTGGAGCAAAAATGAATTCGGGAAAGTCTCAAAAGAACTACAAAAATTTCAACAGCAATTAGAAGATCTACAAAAGCAATCCTTGAACCAGGAAACACTAGAGCAGAAACAATTCCTTTCAGACACAATTAATGAACTCCTTGCTAGGGAGGAAGTGATGTTAAAGCAAAGGTAAAGGTGCACTGGTTGAAGGAGGGGGATAAAAATACTTCATTCTTCCATGCGAGAGCCTCAGCTCGCAAGGAAAAGAATACAGTCTCAAGGTTGCAGAATGATGAAGGGGTTTGGTGTTCGGAGGAGATGGAAGTGGCAGGTATTGCTATTAAATACTTTGAGAATTTATTTACCTCATCAAATCCACCATTCCTACCAGAGCTAATGGAGACTGTTTTCCTAAAACTCACAAGGCCAGTCAAGATAAAGGAAGTAAGAATAGAAACCTTCCAAATGTTCCCGACTAAGACGCCAGGTTCGGACGGTATGCCTCCTCTTTTCTTTCAGAATTTCTGGCCAATAGTTGGGGAGGATGTTACTAATTGTGTCCTAAATTTTCTTAATGGGGTGTCTTTTCTGGATAGCATCAATTATATCTACATCTACATTGTCCTTATTCCAAAAATTAAAAATCCAACAAACATGACTCAACTTAGGCCTATTAGCTTATGCAATGTAATCTACAAAATCATTTCCAAGGTTCTAGCTAATAGACTTAAAAATTTACTGCCCAATATTATATCTGCCTCCCAAAGTGCTTTTGTCCTAGGAAGATAGCTTACAGATAATATTCTGGTGGCATATGAAATTCTTCATAGTTTCAAAAGCCGAAGGCAAGGTAAGAATGGCTAGATGTCAATGAAATTAGACATGAGCAAGGCATACAACCGTGTGGAGTGGAAGATCCTGGAAAATATAATGAGAAAGATGGGGTTCGCAGAAAGTTGGATAAAGCTAATCATGGACTATGTATCTACAGTCTCTTTCACTATAATCCTGAATGGGAAATAGTATGGGAAATTCTCTCCTCAAAGAGGGCTCCGGCAAGGAGACCCTCTTGCCCTATACCTATTCATTCTGGTTGCCGAAGCCTTCTCAAACAATCTCCAGCAAGCTGAAGACCAAGACTTATCCATGGTGGTTTAGTAAATAGGAGGGCTCCCCCCATATCTCACTTATTCTTTGTGGATGATAGCATACTTTTTGCTAAGGCAGAGGAGAAGGAGACAAGAGAGATTACAAGACTGATCGATAAATATTGTGAAGCATCAGATCAAAAAATAAATTTCCAAAAATCCACAATCTACTTTAGTCCGAATGTACCAAGTGGAATGAGGAGATCAATTATGACAAGGTTAGGCCTAAACACCCAAGCTTTTAATGAAGCATATTTAGGGCTGCCAACAAAAGTGGGAAGATCAAAGAATAACTCCTTCTAAAGCATTACTAACAGGGTGTGGAAAAGAATCCAAGGTTAGAAGGAAAGACTACTCTCGAGAGCTGGTAAGGAGGTTCTCATCAAGGCAGTGGCGCAATCTGTTCCTAATTACTCCATGAGTGTGTTTAAGCTTCCTTATGGTTTATGTCGTAAATTATCCATAATGATGAGTAAATTTTAGTGGGGCTCAAACACAAATAGGAGGAAAATCCACTAGTATAGCTGGGACAAGATGTGCAAACCGAAAGCAGAAGGCTGTCTTGGGTTCAAAGATTTGGAGGTTTTTAACTTAGCACTCTTAGCTAAGCAGGGTTGGAGAATAATTCAAAACCTAACCTCCTTATGTAGCAGGGTGTTGAGGGCAAGGTATTTCCATGATAGCTCGTTCCTACAAGCAGAGCTGGGAAATAACTCCTCTTACACATGGAGGAGTATTTAGGAAGGGCGTAAAACACTAATCAAAGGTCTGAGGTGGAAAGTTGGAAATGGCCAAAATATTAATGTCCGGAAGGACCAATGGATAACAAGACCTTGGACTTTCAAACCAATTTCCCCAACACAAGAGGGATTAGAAGAGCTATAGGTAGCAATCGCAGGTGGAATATGGAAGCTCTCCAGCAAATTTTCTTGCCTCAAGATGCTGAAATAATTAGCAATTTGCCTTTGAGCTCAAGAGATGCTGAGGACACACTATTGTGGCATCTCACACCCAGGGGGAATTCTCAATTAGCAATGCATATAGGGTGGAAATGGAATGGAGAAGAAGAGTACAGAAAGGGGAAGGCTGCAGCTCGAATGAAGGTCAACAAGCAATTTGGAGGAGTTTTTGAAAAGTAAATGCCCCTGAAAAGATTAAGATCTTCAGCTGGAAGGCTGCCAGGATATCCTTCCAACTAGAACCAATCTCATCAAAAGGAAAATTCCAATAGACTACTTCTATCCTTGTTGTGCTGATAATCCTAAAACCGGGTTCTAGTCTCTCTGGGAATGCCAGGTTGCTTAACAAGTGTGGCATTTGGTGGGTCTTTTTGAGAAAATAAAACCAAACAATATGAGCAAATGCAAGGAGTGGTTTGCTGTCTTCTTAACATCTTTATCGCCAGAAATGTTCCAATGGTTCTTGATACTCTCTTGGTTCATTTGGCATAACAGGAACCAAGTAGCTTTCAAGGGAGAAGGGAAGCAAATTCTAGAAATCATTGCTGGTGCTGAATCTTTTTTCAGGAATTGGAAGGAAGCTGCCTCCGATTCTAAACAACTCATTTCTCTCCCCAACATTGCCGACCAACCAAATCCAAAATGGAGGCCCCTGCAATCAGGAACAATGAAGATAAATGTAGATGCAGCTGAATTTAAGGAGGAAAACAAAGGAGGATTAGGAATCATTGCCAGAAACTCTAGTGGAACTTGTCTGGTATGTGAATCCCTTCCAATTTGGTCACCAAACAAAACAACACTGATGGAAGCCTTAGCTATAATGGAAGGTTTAAAATGTGCTATATATCATGGGTGGTCCTCCATTGTGTTAGAAAGTGATTGTAAGAAAGTGGTGGAAGATCTAACTAAGAGTGTAAGTGACTTATCTGATATTAGGGAATTGATGTTCCATTTCTCATGTTGTTCTATTGCCTATGTTCCTAGGAAGGCAAACTTTGCTGCCCATAGATTGGCTAGATGGGCTCAGCATGCTGTTGAGAGGTTGGCTTGGTTTGAGAACCCGCCTCCTTTCCTAGTTGATGTATTGTTTCTGGACTTTTATTGTTAATGCAGCTTGAATGCTTTTATTCCCCGCCAAAAAAAAAAGTATGTACTTGGATTAGGTTATTTTAAGTTGAAAATAACTTATAATCAAATATTTTTAGGATAGTTTTTTTCAAAAAATGATTATTTCTATGAAATAGTTGGTTACTAGACACCCTTAATACTTTCAAACAAAACCACAGCCTTAAAAGTGTTTTAAACCTTAAAAGTGCTTTAAACATTAATTTTTATTTAGCTATTTTTTAAATTTTATTTTTGATTTACTACTTTTGTTGAATTATATTTCAAAAAGAAATTGTGAATAAAGTTGGAAAATGAGAGAAAAATGAGTTGTTATGAGAATAAATCCTTTAAGTAAATGAAAATATAACCCCTTGACTAGTTGCCTTCATAAGGTTATTTTGCTGCTTCTTAAGACAATTTTTTAGAAAGGAAAAGGACACCTCCTTCCACTAAAACCACAATGAGTTGGTTTTTAAACACATTGTAAATAAGGGAATAGATCTTCTCAATTGAAACTCTCACATAACCTTATCATGTATTTTTTTCACCATTGATTATATATATACTCTTATGAGCCCTATGTTATATACTCTTGTGATCATAAATTTGTTGCTAGCATTTTTTCCATACTAATTTGAGAATTTTTTTTTTAACGTTTAGGGGAAGTTTGGTATGATAGTGAAAATGAGAGAAAATTTTTATAGATTAAGTTTATGTGTAAAATTATACATAATTCTAATTTTTAAAAAAAAATTTCTCAATTTTTACTCCCATACACTCATGCCTCAAATATACATAGTTTTTTTTTAATTAACATAAATAATCATAATCCTTAAATCTTAATGGACTATGACAAATAAAATTTGATTTTATAGTATTACTTCCACCTGAAACAATATAACCGTTGCTAGATATTGGAGTTGCTATTAATTAAGCTACGTACAAAGCCACTGGTCAAAACAATTTTAAATCTAAAGAATTGTTTTCGTATAATTTTGGGTCGGGATGATACTTAGTTAAAATCCTCTCTAAAGTGATAACTCTAAAATTTCAACTCTTTAACATTAGGGTAAAGTTTGCCGATGGTTGCTAACTATTTTTTGGTAATTTTAGGGCAATATTTTTCAAAAATAAAATCATTATTAAATATAGTTTTAAGCCAAAAATGCTAAATAAAGGAGATACTACGTCAATAAGTATAGAGAAATGCTTTTTGTTTATAGCTTAAGACAACCAAATCGATATGTAATGAATCTTATATAAAAAAAATTGTAGATTTTAGTTATGCAAGTGCTGAACGTGATCTTAACTAATAATTGATCTACATTATTATTGAAAATAATATGTAGTAGATTTGACACCTACATATATCAATTTGGATATTTAAATGAGTATATTCCAATAATAAAATTGAACTTTAAAATATGGTATTTTAATAATTAGCTATAATCTCACCACAATTATGTATTGATATGATATGTTGATATCTTCTTAAAATACATTTAATATATAAACCTATGTGTAAATGTATAAAGTAAAAAATAATGTTTAATTGTACAAAATCTTATTCGTAAAACGTCATATAAATCAAAAACTAATTTTTAAAGTAGATGACCTATAATTTAGTGATTATTTTTTGCATACCTTATTATAGAATATCTTGTGTTCAATTCCTTTTTCCCTTTCCCTACCTTTTTATTTGAAAAAAAAAATTAATTTCTAAACATGTGAATATCACGTGATTTTTTATCATCAACTATTACACCTTTGTATCTTTTTGGCGAAAAATGTATTTGTACCATTAAGCACCACTGTAGAGTAAAATGGGCAATGCCATTAATATTTTAACTTTGATTTGTTGATAATATAAAATGTTTTTCATAATTATTGCATAGCTTATATAAATTTTGAACTATAATTTAGACACAAAAAGGACTATCCTTTTACCAAAATCAAATAAAAATAAATAACGCATTAAATGTAAGAAAAACCTACAAATTTTTTTTATCTAATCTGATTTCTTAATTTAAGTAAATAATCATGAAAAGAATCGTTTTATTTTAAGTAAATATAGCGTGAATATCAAGCCATGAGAAACATGAGTTGTTGGAATCGAATAAGAACGTTCTACAAATTGGAAATAATAAATAATCAACAATCAAACGTTATGGCACGCTTGCTGCAGTCTCCAATCCTCATAGGTCCACCAATGCAGCATATGCCCTTCGCACCTTCCCTGCTCGCTGCTGCCAGCCAACAACCACGTTTGGTGGTCAATACAAAATACAATAAACAATACAATTTTTTTATACATATAAATATAAACAATATAAATTTATTAAATGCTGCAGGTATCTTAAGCAAATTTCCACATTTAACTGAAATTAGATTTTTTTTTTCAAATATTCGTCTTTTTTCTTTAATTAAGACATTTTTAAAAGCATTATTCTAAAATTAATTCTTTAAATATCGACACAATTAGAAATTTCTACTTACTATTACTATTTTCAAAATTTTAAATCATGCTTAATTTACCATTTTCACTTTTTAGAAATAACATTTTGTTATTATCCACACTTGATTAATTTAAATAGTTGAGCCAAATTAATAATAGTCCAGTGAGACACTAGTGACAGAAAAATAAGTACTTATTTTTTTTTATATTAAGAGTCCGTTTGGATAAATTTTTAAAAAAATAAATTTTTTTCTTAATTTTTTTACTAGAGTTTTAATTTTAAAAAAAATTATTTTATATTTGGATAGATTATTTGAGAAGCATTTTTAATTATAAAAAATATTTATAAATTTATTTGGATACAAAAAAATAAAAGTATTTCTTTTATATTCAAATTATAATAAAAGATATTTGAAAAGAGGAAAGAGAATTAGAAATTGATAAAGAATAAGAAAGAAAATATATGTATTATAATTTTAAATAAAGATAAAAGATTTTTTAGAAGATAATTTTATTAAAAAATTATTTTTACTTTTATTTTTTTTAGAAGTTAAATATTCCTAATTTTTTAAAAAAAGTGATAAATTAATTTTTTTTAATTGAAACATTTTTTTTAAAAATTATATCAAAATATATATAAAAACTTATAAAAATATTTTTTTTTAAAAAAATAATTTTTTCTTAAAAAAATCAATTCAAATGGGCTCTAAATTGTGGAAGTTATAATTCTCAAAATTTCGAAAGTGGAACATTTACATATACATTTCTAGAAAATCAAATTTGTATTTCAAATTTTATAAAAGATTAAACTACTTATCATTTATTTATTAATTTGTTGGAAAAATAAGTACTTGTTCCTTCCTAATGAACTAATTATGGACTCTGGTTGAGTGGGTTAAATTGCGTCTAGCATATTATAACGAGCGTGTTTGTTTTAACTTTAAAAAAAAAATAATTTTAAAATTTAAATTTTATGTATAATTAAAAAATTAAAAATTATTTTTTTAAAAAAATTATTTTTTTAAAAAAATTATTTTTTTAATTTTTATAAAAAAATTTAAAATAATTTTTTTAAAATATAATTATTTTTAAAATAAAATATACAAAAATTGGTGAAAATATAATTTTTTATCAAAAGCAAAATTCAAACAAATACACTCGATAACTTATTTTTTAATAGTTTAAGAAAAAACTTGTTTATTAATTAAAAAAGGTTATAATAATGAATTTAATTTAAATATATATAAAATAATTTTATATTATCAATCAATAAAAATAATAAAAAATATCAACTTATATAAATAATTATCTATTATAATAAGAGATTTATTATAATTTTTTATTTTTTTATTTTTATTAATTAATAATATAAAATATAATATAAAATTATTTTACATTATTAATACATATTAATTAAATTTTATAATAATAGTAATAATTGAGAAAAAAAAGAGTTTAATTGAAGTATACTGATAATATAAAATTTTTTTACACTATTATTCAATCAAAATATTTTATTTGTATGACCATTCAAGTAGTGGGTGATTATATCAAAATTTTTTATTGATATGATAATATATAATTAGATATCTGTATAAAAATTATTTACACTAACAATATATTCAAATTAAATAAAAAAAATAAGTATGAATAGAATATTCTCAGTGAGAAGTGAGGAAAAGTAGCAGAATAACGTTAGCGTTCACATTTATCCACGTGTCGCATTCTCCCGCTCCGTCCATCTATCCGTTAACCCTAACTCTCTCTCTTCCTCTCTCTTTCTCTCTCTCTCTCTCTCTCTCTTCTCTGCTACTCTTCCACCTTCGAGCCCATACAAACCACAAATCCCAAAATCTTTAAAAAAAAAAAAAATCCAAAAAAGAAAAGAAAAGAAAAAGAAGAAAAACCGTTAATCCACACACATTCAATTGTTGCAATGGGGAAGCTTCTCTGCGATTCCACCACCGTCGCCGCGGAACCCTTCCAAGGTTCGCCGCCGGCTGCGCTCCCTTGGCGGGATCCGAAATCTCCACCGCAAATGGAGGCCATCGGAGCCGTAGATCTGGTTACTCCGGCGAACGTCGCCGCCGTCCCCGGCGGCGGTGGCTGGGAAGACGTCGTCGGCCTGGAGGACCAGCAGCGACGCCACCTCCAGAGGCTCCACGCTAAAGGCGTGCTGTGGAAGCCGCCGCCGGAGGAGGAAGAAGACGACGATTCTTCTTCCTCTTCCTCCTCTTCGCCGTCGTCCTCCTCCCTCAGATCCGTCGTCTTCCGCCTCTCTCACGGCGGCGAGGTCTCGGCCGATGGAAACTGCCTCTTCACGGCGTCGCGGAAGGCGATGTGCGACGGCGACGACGACGGCGGAGTCGATGCCCGGGAGCTGCGGCGGAGGACGGTGGCGCGGTTCATGGAGGATCTTGGATCTGCGGGTTTCGAGGAGAGAGAAGCGATCGAAGACGCGATCCGGCACATGTACTCGCCGGATCTGAAGAACGGTTGGGGGATTCACGTCGTTCAGGAGGTGAAGTTGTTGGCCAAGAAGCAGGATCGGTTCGCTCTCGATTCGGCCATCGACGAGCTCGTTCACCTCGGCATGCAAAGGTATCGCTCGTTCCTTTCTCGCGAATCTATCGCTTTAGAATCGATTTTGTGTAGCTGAAGAAAAATCTGTAAAAACATTCGTAACCTCGATTCTGCATAGGTGAAGCGATTTTGCGTAATATCGATTTGGCATAGGTGAAGCGATTTTGCGCTATCTCAATTTTGCATAATGTGAAGCAATTTGGCATAATCTGGATTATTACTTGTTTGAATTGAAAAGAAGAAGAAGAATTGAAATTGTTTTCTGAATATTTAGGTTTTTGAGGAGCGTTGAATTAGGGAATACAAGAAGTTTCATGATGATGATGTGCGAATTTGCGTAATATCGATTTTGCACGGGTGAAGCGATTTTGCACAATCCCAATTTTGCATAATGTGAAGCGATTTTGCATAATCTGGATTATTACTTGTTTGAATTGAAAAGAAGAAGAAGAGTTGAAATTGTTTGCTGAATATTTACGTTTTTGAGGAGTGTTGAATTAGGGAATAGAAGAAGTTTCATGATGATAGTGATGATGTTGTTGCGTTCTGGTTTTTATGGTTGTTTTCTTTACTCTGTGTTTTTTGTGTTTGTGTTTTCCTTCTGATTTGAAGAGAAAAATCTGTAAAAACATTTGTAACCTCGATTCTGCATAGGTGAAGCGATTTTGCGTAATATCGATTTGGCATAGGTGAAGCGATTTTGCGCTATCTCAATTTTGCATAATGTGAAGCAATTTGGCATAATCTGGATTATTACTTGTTTGAATTGAAAAGAAGAAGAAGAATTGAAATTGTTTTCTGAATATTTAGGTTTTTGAGGAGCGTTGAATTAGGGAATACAAGAAGTTTCATGATGATGATGTGCGAATTTGCGTAATATCGATTTTGCACGGGTGAAGCGATTTTGCACAATCCCAATTTTGCATAATGTGAAGCGATTTTGCATAATCTGGATTATTACTTGTTTGAATTGAAAAGAAGAAGAAGAGTTGAAATTGTTTGCTGAATATTTACGTTTTTGAGGAGTGTTGAATTAGGGAATAGAAGAAGTTTCATGATGATAGTGATGATGTTGTTGCGTTCTGGTTTTTATGGTTGTTTTCTTTACTCTGTGTTTTTTGTGTTTGTGTTTTCCTTCTGATTTGAAGAGAAAAATCTGTAAAAACATTTGTAACCTCGATTCTGCATAGGTGAAGCGAATTTGAATATCGATTTGGCATAGGTGAAGCGATTTTGCGCTATCTCAATTTTGCATAATGTGAAGCAATTTGGCATAATCTGGATTATTACTTGTTTGAATTGAAAAGAAGAAGAAGAATTGAAATTGTTTTCTGAATATTTAGGTTTTTGAGGA
This sequence comes from Pterocarpus macrocarpus, assembly GCA_031439585.1. NCBI lineage: Eukaryota > Viridiplantae > Streptophyta > Magnoliopsida > Fabales > Fabaceae > Pterocarpus > Pterocarpus macrocarpus. The sequence continues at coordinate 77,483,554 of CM062515.1, forward strand.
GCGTTGAATTAGGGAATACAAGAAGTTTCATGATGATGATGTGCGAATTTGCGTAATATCGATTTTGCACGGGTGAAGCGATTTTGCACAATCCCAATTTTGCATAATGTGAAGCGATTTTGCATAATCTGGATTATTACTTGTTTGAATTGAAAAGAAGAAGAAGAGTTGAAATTGTTTGCTGAATATTTACGTTTTTGAGGAGTGTTGAATTAGGGAATAGAAGAAGTTTCATGATGATAGTGATGATGTTGTTGCGTTCTGGTTTTTATGGTTGTTTTCTTTACTCTGTGTTTTTTGTGTTTGTGTTTTCCTTCTGATTTGAAGAGAAAATCTGTAAAAACATTTGTAACCTCGATTCTGCATAGGTGAAGCGATTTTGCGTAATATCGATTTGGCATAGGTGAAGCGATTTTGCGCTATCTCAATTTTGCATAATGTGAAGCAATTTGGCATAATCTGGATTATTACTTGTTTGAATTGAAAAGAAGAAGAAGAATTGAAATTGTTTTCTGAATATTTAGGTTTTTGAGGAGCGTTGAATTAGGGAATACAAGAAGTTTCATGATGATGATGTGCGAATTTGCGTAATATCGATTTTGCACGGGTGAAGCGATTTTGCACAATCCCAATTTTGCATAATGTGAAGCGATTTTGCATAATCTGGATTATTACTTGTTTGAATTGAAAAGAAGAAGAAGAGTTGAAATTGTTTGCTGAATATTTACGTTTTTGAGGAGTGTTGAATTAGGGAATAGAAGAAGTTTCATGATGATAGTGATGATGTTGTTGCGTTCTGGTTTTTATGGTTGTTTTCTTTACTCTGTGTTTTTTGTGTTTGTGTTTTCCTTCTGATTTGAAGAGAAATGGCGGCGGAGTCTATTTACAAAGAGAGGTGTATTCCGGTGAATGATGGTCCAAGTTGGGCCAAATACATGTTGATCTCTGGTTCTCCTGATGATGAATATGATATCATCACTTTGCAATATACTGAGGAAGGTTTGTTATCTGTAGATGAGAACAGAGGAGGTCATGCTGCCGCTTTCGGTGATGATATTGCAATTGAGTGCCTTGCCACTGAGTTCAAGCGAGAGATCTATGTGGTAAGAAAATATGGGAGCTTTTGCATTGATCCCATTAAGATGTTGCAGAAGTTGTTATACAATATCTAATTTTTATATTTTATTGATGCAGGTTATTTCATTTTAGTTTAGAAGCATCATAATTTGACGACAGTCCTTGCATTCTTCTTTTAGTTATATATAGTGTATAGTAGAGAAAATTTCAATTTCTTTGTGCTGCATTTTAGTTCTCGACTAAGAAAGTACTTTGAAAATTATGTTGTTATAGTTTATTGCTGAGTAGTTCTCACAATGTATTACTAGGTCCAGGTTTTGTTCAATTGCATTCCAAGAATTAATTGCAAATGTATAGCACCACGGGAAACAATTCAAATAAATCACTCCATAATACTTTTTTAATTATTAATTGGATTTAACAACATGAAACTGGAGTCTTGGCCTGCCATTGTAGATATTATTCTGTGAGACGTGTATAACACATTCAATTATTTGTTATTTTTTCTGTTCATTAATGAAGTTTGATGCCAGATGTTGAAGTGATAATCATCTGTAATGTCAATATGAAGTATTTGTAGTTTGTTGAATTCATACTTCTCCTTATAGGTTTGATTGTGACCTGAAATCATTGCTTATTGTCCTTATAATTGGGATTTATTTGTGGAGGTCCCAATTTCTTGTTTTCCCATTTTTGACATGGCTATTTGTTGTAAGTTCTCCTGATGTTACTACATGTGATGCTGTGAAGGTTCAGTTATATGAACAGGAATATTAAAATATTAAAAATATGAAAAATGATGCAATTGCAATTTTTTTTTGTGCTATTAGTTTGTTTACACGTTTGTGAGTGATCATCCGTCATCAAACTTTCTATCTGAATTTGTTTATCATCATCAGGTACAAGCGCATGGTTCCGATGCCATGGTTGATGAAGAAAATTGTGTTTTCTTCCTTCCGCATCGGCCAAGGAGCCAAATTACAGAGCCTCCCTTCTTCCTTTTTATGAAAGGAACAGGTAATACAGATCCTCCCTTCCTTATTTTCCTTATTATTTTTTTCTAATGAATTTGTTAAGCAATTTCCCTCATGCAGGTTGGTGTGGTGCTGGAGCTGACCATTATGAGCCCCTGATTGCACATCCTTGCACCCTTGTTTCGCAAGAAAAGGTTGCTGTTGTACTGTGAGGCTTCCCAGCCTGCAATTTTGTGAAGATAGAGATTGAGTATAACTAGAATTCCTTCACCCTATTTATTATGGCCCCTCTTAAAAATTTTTGGCCTGCCATCTCTGGTTCTCCTGATAATACTGTTCTTGGTGCCAAGGAGAATCTCATTGCGTAGCATTCATTTTGTTACTGACATCAGATTCAATCATCTTTGACTCTTGTTCCATTTGTTGACTAGCAGGTTTGGCCTGTAGTTTGAGCAACCCCTAGAGTATTTTAGTAGTTTTCACCGGCTTCTGTTTTTGTTGTTCCTGTTGTTGAGTTGATTAGAGGGTGTACCTTCTAGGTAGTGTGTTGTTCAAATCGGTAGAATTGTATCTCAGTTGATTTTCCTCAATTTTATTGAAGTGGCTTCTTTTCTGGCCATCTTAGTCATTTTCTACTTTGCATGTCACACATCTGAATGAATTTAGTGAAATGGGAAATGCCACTATGCCAGCAGTTGATGTCTTTGTGTCAATGAAAGGTGCTTCTGTCATTGTTTCAAACTTTTCTTACGATAATTTTGTCATGCATTTTTCAGTAGGTTTTTATTCCAAATAGCTATTTCAGGAGGAAAGCTCAGAAATGCACCTGTAAAATTAATGCTTCGTTCCATGCCAGATTAAAATTACTGTTTTATGTTATTTTTCGTCTCCTATTGCTGCACATAGTAGTAATGTAATTCTTGTCTCTTTCATAATAAGATGATTTATATGCAGTATGCACATAATATGGTGTTTGATACCAATTATCATGTTGAGCCATAGCTTCTTTCCAAGTTACTCAGACGTGACATCAAGCATCCTCTGTACAACTTGCACGGATTTTAACTTTACAACAACGTAATTGTGTACCATTAAAACGCTGACTAAACTAAAGAGTTAGAAAAGAAAAGTTCTTGAAGTTTATAATACATTTAATGCATTAAATAGTCTAGGAAGCGTTTACGTTGCACCAGGCAAAAATTTGGATCATTAATGATCCGAATTCTTACAGCCATTCAGATATTAAAAAAAATAATGTAATGGTTTAGATTTTATAAGGCAAATCTTACGTAATTATATTACTGTTAGACTATCGATAGACTACCGGTTGTCAAGTAAATTATTTAAAAAATAGAACCTGTTATATTGTGAAGTGACGCTAGTGGACAGCCTGGAGATTGAGTCGTGCAAACATGATACTGCTAAGGTGTACAGTTGCACATTCCATGCTCTGGCGCCTGGCGCAACAAAATACTGCTGCTATTATATATAGATATATTTTTAAGTGAATAGAAATTATTAATTAATATATACTGTTAATAATTAATAGTTATTAATAATTAAATAAGAAATAGTAATTGTTGTTAGGATATTTTGAACTATTAATGACCAAAGTAATCAATTAACGATTAATTTTAATATAATAATAGCAATAGTATAACAATAATGATCGCTAACAGTAACGATAATAGTAAAAGTAATTAGTATAGCTATAGTAATAGATAAATAATAATAATATGATTAGTGTATAGTTAATTATGAATAATTAACATTTTTCAAACAGCTTTGAAAATAAAAGTTAGAACAAAATATGATGTAGCATACATGCAATTGAAGGCCAAAAAACTTCGATATTATAATATTAGTTATAATTATTATGCCTTTTATTATATATAATTAAGTTTATATTGAATATTACTTATTACTAAACATTATTTAAAGAATCATTCATTGCTTATGTTAGAAATTATTATTCAAGAAATAAGTTTTATGAAACAAAATTTGTATAAATATATTTATTTTAAATAAAAATTTAATTTAAGAGAATATATTTGGTAGATTTTAAAGTGAAAGTTAAACAATAGCTGAATGCTACAGTGCACCTTATTTTATAAGATGCATCTTATACCTTGTAATTTAAAGGCTAAGATATATTGATGTATCCATATTTCGCATATTTGTGATATACTCTAAAACTCACGTTGAACTCGAAAGTCATAAACTTTATGCCAAAACTCTGAAACCTTAACTCAAAACTTAGAAAATAATGTATCCTATCTATGGTATATCATAAATTCTCTCTGTCCCGAGTTCTGAGTTCAATCGAGTTCCAAGTTCAAGTTTACTAGTTCCAGGTTAAAGTTTACGAGTTCATAGATAATTTTATGGTATACCATAGATGAGATACACTATCATATCTTATTCATTGAATAACAAGATATATTGTGCACTTTATGAAATTTAGTGCATTGGAGCTGTTTTCTAAACAGTAGCGAATAAAAAAATTGAATCATTGGTCATTTCTTTTCTTTGAATCATTGGTCCTATTTTTCTTTTTAAAGCTAACATCTACTTTTTATATGAAATTTAAAATATTAATATAACTTTAAATTTTAATAAAAATCCAATTTTATCCTTCTATTCAATGATAGAAAAAGTGAAATTATTTTGTTTATTGTGAACTATTTTAGATTTTAAGACTATGTTTATTATAGTCGTTATAGTCACTATAAAAAATCAAATTTTATCCCTTTCTTTAATATATATATCTATTATAATTATTTAAAATTTTAAGAGTAATTTTACTAAATACTACTTATATAATTTCTATTTATTGAAAATAATTTTTATATTATATTATTAAATAATACTACTATGACTTTTCAAGAGCAGTTTTTAAATAGTTCAAAGAATTCATCAGCTCTAAAAATACTACAATATTACTAAATCAAGTCTTGCATTCTCATCCAATCATATATTTCTATTTGTAGTATTTTTAAAATAGTGGGTAGTTGAGTTAAATTTTTTTACTTATATGACAATACGATTAGATATTTATATAAAAAATTATACACTAATAATATATCAAAATTAAATTATTATTAATATTATTATAATTGTAATTGTTGAAAACGTCACTATTATTATTGTCATTATAAATGATAAATAATATTATAATTATAATTATCATACATAAATGATAAATAATACTATAATTACAATTATCATTATTAATATTATATCTTCATTCATTTAGTAATGAACTGCATAAAAGGAATAGGAGAAATATACAATAATTTTAAAATTATTTTTTGATTTAATAACACCACAATAACTTTCAATATATATATTAAAAAAATACAAAGAAACACCATAGTAACTAATACCGCCGTATGTGAAATAGCCATAGAAATGTATATGTCACGATTGTGAAATAATTTTTAGAGGATGGGTTATTGTGTCTTTTCATATTGTCAAAAAAATTGACCGATAACTCACCGGAAATAATCCTGGTACACCAGTATACATGGACCATTGTAAACGTTTCCTAGTCTCTACAAGTCTGACTTTTAGTCAAAATTCTTTCTTGATCTTTGAAGACACTGATTGACAAAACCTAATAAATTTAGCTATAAAAAAATGACATGCCTTTTGTGTAAATAAAGAACCTTGAGGCTAAAGTGTGGTCATGCAAAAAAGAAAAGAAAATGTAATAAGTAATACAAAGAATGAATGTATTTGCAAAAAAATGTTCAAATAAAAGTTATCGGCACATAATTGGAAATTTCAAACTCATCTGATTTCAGTGCTACTCATAACCATAAACTGCCTCCGTTTGTTTTTTCCCCACGGTGCACTACTGCACATAAACCTACGAAAAAGACTAGTATATTGATGTTGACGTAATAACTTTGAAAACAAAAGTTGATGCTTCATGGGCTAGTTGATGCAATTTGAGTATGATAAAATAACAATAAATAATAATAATAATAATAATAATGGAAATGTTTGGTATATTTTAGGACTCCAAATCACTGATAGCACTCAAATTGAGTCCATTAACTGTGTGAGTAAAGTTCTTTAATGACATTTTTTTTTATTATTCAAAGAGTTTAGCTTGAGGCATTAGGTTTAAAAAATTTGTTATATTAAAAAAAAAAACAATTATAAACAAAGCTTATAAGATAATAACAAGATAAAATAAATCTAAACCCACATAAGATAAAACAAACAAAATTTAAATCTTGATAAACAATTGTTATCTTGTATTTACATTTTGGATTTAATTAGAATGCATGATCAGTATAAAAATTTTTTACATAGACATCCAATCATAAATTATTACATCAATAAAATTCTTTAATATAATCACTCACTACTTAAATGATCATATAAATAGAAAATTTTAATTAAATAATAATATAAAAAAATTTTATATTATCAATACACCTAAATTAAACACTTATATTTTATCAGAAACCATTTGAAAAGTTAAAACTGTCAACAAAAGTTGAAAATAGTTAAACGAAGGAGGGACAAATGGACAATTTGGTGTTGGGTGAGTGACAGATTGCAAAACTCAACGCGAACAGCAAACATTACATTGTCCTTGGTTAAATTGGGCCAACCTAACAACTCGGAGGAACCAAACGCCACATTGTCCTTTTCCACTCCGCAAAAGAGGAAGAAAAACAAAAAAGGTACAAAGCACCCTTTCGGAGATCTCAAGGGCCTTAACCCCCATTCCATTCCCCCCCTCGTCCCTCGTTTTTTCCGAAGTCTTCTTGTTAACTCTCACTCTCACAACCTTTGACAACACTTCTTCTAAAAAACAAAACACATTTTTCATCAATTGCTTCCTCAGGAACACGCAACCAACACTGTTTTTATGGCGACCCTTTATGTGACGCATTGCCGTTCATATCCCTCGCTGCAACCAGCTTCGTCGTCGTCGTCGTCTAAGCTCGGTCACGTGCTGCAGCACGTGACACTATCGTCGTCTTCGGAATCGAAGCGTTTCCTTGCAGCTAAGGTGTCCCTGAAATCTCAACCCGATTCACATCAGGTTGCCGTTCACACCCAGCAGCCGCAAAACGACGGTTCGTTCCTTTTCGTTTTGATGCTCTGCGCTTTCAGTTAACATAGCTATGTATTGCTTCTTCTCGCTATAAGCAAAAAATTCTGATACCCTTGTGTTTGTTGATTTCAATTGTGAATCTTTTCTGCGTTTTTTAGCATATGTGATATGGCCTTTTATTATCACTTTCATCCATCTTTTTTTTTTTAATCGGCAATTTTTATTTTATTTTTATTTTTGCCTAAAGTTATTACTATTATTATTTATATATAGTAATAATAATAATAAGTATAAGACTTGTATCAAGTTACTTATGTATATATTCATCAGATTGTCAAGTTCAATGCTCAAATTCAATTCTCAAATTAAGTAAGGACAAAACATTATTATCGAGACGAGTCACTTAAGAGCATGCACTCATCTCAAAAAGATGTCAACAAGTTGTTATTTGATTTGAGAATGGGATTGAATTGATTTAAGTCTTTTCATAATAATAATAGTAATAACAATAATTTCTTAACATGCAATGCAGTTTTGCAGTGTTAAACTTTTGGGGAGATGAGAGGATTGAAAATATATTTTTATTGTTGTATTATGTAGTGTGGTTTGGAAAATTCTTAGTCTTAACATGCAGATGGCACATGAATGTAGGTGCAGCAGCAGCTGCTGTAGCCCCTGTGGAAAATGACACTACTCAGAAGCGATTGAAGGCTGAATTACTGTCAGCTACCTCTTCGAAGGAGTCCCATGGTGAAGCCAGTTCTGAAAAGGATGAGAATGAGTCAACCGTTAGTATTACTGTCGTTGGAGCCTCTGGAGACCTTGCCAAGAAGAAGATATTTCCTGCCCTCTTTGCACTTTATTATGAGGATTGTCTTCCTAAGGTTGAAATTTGACGGCTTTCAATGTCTTTGTAGTTTTTAGAAGATTTGTTTCTATGTCTATGGTTGGGATTGAACTAATGCCTTGGTTTATGGTTATGGCAGCACTTCACCATCTATGGTTATGCTCGAAGTAAGATGACTGATGCAGAACTGAGAAATATGGTTAGCAAGACCCTGACTTGTAGAATTGATAAGAGGTAAACATTATCCCCAACTGTTTATACTTATATTATGCTGTGATTATTTAACTTGATTTCCTTATTTGTTATGCGTAGGGAATATTTTAATGTCTGGAAATTTATTCTGTTGAATTTCAGAGAGAACTGCAGTGAAAAGATGGACGAATTTCTTAAGAGATGTTTCTACCATTCTGGTCAGTATGATTCTCAGGAAAACTTTGCAGCGCTAGACAAGAAGCTTAAGGAACATGAGGTAATTGGAGAAAGGGATTTTTATGCAGAGAGTATGCCTCCTGCTAGAGAACACTGTTCATGGTTCATGCAGTGATTGCGCTCTCTTTATCCATATAAATGAAAAAGTGATTGTTTATGTTGCAATTATAATGAACAGGTTTTAATGTTTAATCATAATTCATAAATAATTGTATTTCCTTGTCACATGCTTATATTCTTTATTCTGTTGCTTCCCACTGTGCACTTTTTCATGTTGCAAGTAGTTTGTGCTTTGGTACATCATTTTAATTTGTGTCAAAAACTCAAGCTCAATATATGAGCGTGCAAGAACTTACCCCTTTTGTCATTTTATGCTCTTTTACTTATACTAATCTGAGCTTTTTCTTTCTGATCTGAATTTAACCAATATGTTTGAACTCGGTTTTTGCTCTTGTAGGGTGGGAGAACTTCTAATCGGCTGTTTTATCTATCAATTCCTCCAAATATATTCATAGATGCTGTAAAATGTGCAAGTTCGTCAGCATCTTCTGGTCATGGTTGGACAAGGGTCATTGTTGAGAAGCCTTTTGGTCGTGATTCAGAATCTTCAGCTGCTTTAACAAAATCGCTGAAGCAGTATCTTAATGAGGATCAAATTTTCAGGTTTTCTAACTAAACTGATTATATGCAATTTTAAGGACTGTAAAGTACATTACTTAAAAACGTGGAAAATCATATACAGGATTGACCACTATCTGGGGAAAGAGCTTGTGGAAAATCTTTCTGTTCTCAGATTCTCAAATCTCATTTTTGAACCATTATGGTCAAGACAGTATATAAGAAATGTACAGTTGATATTCTCAGAAGATTTTGGCACTGAAGGACGTGGAGGGTAACCTTTCTTCCTTAGCTGCATTCACACTTTCTAATCCACAGTGGGGATCCTCAACCAGTTTCTTATCTATGCCATGTGCAGGTACTTCAACAATTATGGTATAATAAGAGATATTATGCAGAATCACTTACTTCAAATACTGGCCCTCTTTGCAATGGAAACCCCTGTTAGTTTGGATGCAGAGGATATTAGAAATGAAAAGGTCTCATATCGTTATACACCTTGCTTTGTGTTCTTTTAAATAATTGTGACTTTTCATCACCAGTATTTCAATTGCATAATGGATGCCAGGTCAAGGTTCTTCGTTCAATGAGGCCCCTACAACTTGAGGATGTGGCTATTGGACAGTACAAGAGCCACACAAAAGGAGGTGTTACGTATCCAGCCTACATAGATGACAAAACTGTACCAAAGGACAGCTTAACGCCAACATTTGCTGCAGCTGCACTCTTCATAGATAATGCGAGATGGGATGGGGTGCCTTTTCTGATGAAAGCTGGGAAAGCATTACACACCAAGAGGTAAGTGGAGGGAATAACTTTGGCATATATATTATGTGTTGGTTCAATGCCCACTTCCTTGTATTCTTCAAGTGATTTTTTTTTTTTTTTGTTTTAAATTTTAATATTAACTGCTATGTTGTTTTGGGTTCAGAGCTGAGATACGGGTACAGTTCAGGCATGTGCCAGGCAATCTGTACAATCGGAATTTTGGGACAGATATTGATCGGGCCACGAATGAACTTGTTATAAGAGTTCAGCCTGATGAAGCCATTTATTTAAAAATCAACAACAAAGTGCCAGGTCTGGGAATGAAGTTGGACCGCAGTAATCTGAATCTTCACTACGCAGCAAGGTATTTTCTGTTTACCATGTCTAAAAATAAAGTTTATGGGACCCCCCCCCCTCTTTAAATACATCCAACATTTAGATTATATTTAGATGCTGCAAATTCACCTTATTCTTACCATCTTACATGGTGGTAGTAGAATTCTGATGTCCGTATTAATATTTTACACACAGACCATTATTCTACAAATGCCAATTTATTTCTTGCTTACTGTTGAAATTCAGTGTGTTAGCAGATACTAAAACTCCATTTGTAATGGACATTTTCCTTTGATCTCTTAAGCTAACATTTTCCGTTTGTTTGTTTGTTTTAGATATTCGAAGGAGATTCCCGATGCTTATGAGAGGCTACTTCTTGATGCCATTGAAGGAGAAAGAAGACTCTTTATACGTAGTGATGAACTGGATGCTGCATGGTCGCTCTTTACACCTGTACTGAATGAGCTAGAAGAGAAAAGGATAGTTCCAGAGTACTATCCTTATGGTAGTCGCGGTCCTGTTGGCGCTCACTACCTTGCCGCCAGATACAATGTCCGGTGGGGTGACCTTGGGATAGACATGGACCAATAACCCTGACATTTTTGTTGCAGTTGTGATCAGCCTCAGATGTTAGCTAACAAGCATGTTTGATTTGCGGTTTCTTGTTGGAGTGCAGCTTTTATCATACTATTAGCATTGTTGCTTCCCTGGAAGATAGATTTGAGGCATACATGAAATCATGTAAAGCATCAAAGCAGAGGAATAAAGCACTTAGATCATTAGGTTTTGGTTATTTTGTTGTTTTTTGGAGTTGGGGGGGTACAATTAATATGGCAAAGATGTTTCATGCAGATGCAGTTACCAATCAATCTAGCCAGGTAATGTATTATGATTCTGTATTTCTAAACTTATTGAAGTATGACAAAAAAATAAAATGAGGGTGGAAATGAAAGTATGCAAGCTGGTCTGAATCTAAACTCATTCAACTCATGAGTTCCCACTTACAGAATGTGTAGCACACAATCTTCCAGTTGAACCAGTTGTGTCAATAAGCAATATTATTGTTAATCACACGCCAAATTTAACATATTGAAGGGGGAAAAGATTGTAGTACTAGAGCAAGAGCTCAATTAATTTCAATATAACTGCATATTACATTTTTAGTCATCATTAAATTATGTGTTATGCATAACTGGTAGTGATTCATCTTTACTGATGTGGCAACCTTCAATATTACAATGTAAAACACTAGTCTCAATAATTTCTCTCTAGCAAAATAGCAATATCACAGGCATATGTTCGTGTGGTGTGGCCCTTGTATGTGATTCTGTACTAACGTGGGATGAGATAGTGAAAACGAAAGAGGGGACAAAAGGGGGAAAATGATGTGGCAATACACTTGGCTATCTCATGTGTCGGTATTCTGTCTGCCACAATAGTGGAATTTGCAAAATGTTATGACCTGATGAATAGACATTGTAAAAACATTGTGTGTGTTAATGTCAGCGTGAGTAAATGTTGACGTATAATGCATGTTAAGGTGGAATGGATGTAGGTATATCAGTGTGAACGAAAATGTCGGATTTGATGTTTGTGCATAAATAATAAAATTGGGGTTGAGTTTTGTATGGATATACAATAGCATGCAGCGGTAAAAGCCTAAAATAAAACAATTAAAAAAATAGCAAAATTATGCTAATTTTATAGTTAATAGACCCTAATTTATGCATTATAGTCTATTATACATAACCTAGAAATGGCATTACCGAACAAAGGTATTACTCTGTGGATAAAGTCAATGTCATGGTAAGCCATTAGAATTAGTTTAATAATGAAGAGTTTGGGTAGATCGTACAAGATCATAGATTCAAATCTTATTGTCCATAATTTAATGAAAAAAAGCAGTCAGTGTCACGACAGTTTTAAATTGACAAGATAATAATATCTTTTGTGAGTCAATTTAAAATTATGAAATGATAGTCTAATAATATAAGATGAGAAAGGAAACTAAACTCCTATGAAATAAGAGAAACAAAGGAATATAATTTTATGGAAAATTAATTAAGTTTTAACTTGTTGGTTGCTTTTCAATTGCATTTTTTTTAAGCAAAAACTTATATCAAGTTTTTTATATTTATTTCATCCAAATTTCAAAGAAGTTTGCTAAGTGGTATGAATATAATTTCATAGAATGACATACTAATTGAAAACATGAAGCAAATGATATGTGTTTTCATATCTAATCCTTTTCTTTCTCTTCACTCTATATTTTAATTCCACTCTAATTGGTTACGAGCCCCTTCTAATCCCTTTTACGAAAAGCACTTGTTATTTGTTTGTAGTACTAAATTTTAAATCAAGTAAAATTATGTGAATTTTTATTTTTTTTTTGAGATGAGTACACACTTTTAACTTCCAAGTTATTAACCCTAAAAAAAAAAAAAAAATCTTATGCCTTTACTTAATTTGAGAATTATAAAAAGAGAGATGATAAACAGTACAAAAATTTCATACGAAATATGTTTCAAAAGTACTTGTTGCTTTTTCATTGATAGTTTATCCTTCATCAATTGTATTCCGATGTTTGGTAATTGATTTCCCTCTTGTAATTTCTCTATCTTCTTTGTTTGATCATTTTCATAATGTAATTGTTCATATCAAATATAAATTCTCTTAAATAACATAGATATAAAGATCTTAATACAAGTATTATCATTTTTTTTATACATTTCTAATAGACATCAATTCTAATAAAGGCTTCTTATAAAAGAAATGGAAAAAACCTTAGCAAGGAAGGGAACAAAAGGAAGGGAAGCCATCCATGTAATGACTCATCTTGCCTATGGATAAAAAGAGGAGAGATTCTTTGATTTTGATGTACTCACTCCACACTACACACGAACTTAGGTGGACTGAATCAATAAGAAGAGACCACCTTACGACAAAGACCATATAGCAGCCCCATGCCCAAATGGTATGCTTTACAGCAAGTTACTTTTGATTGCTACAGAGAACGAGAACCGCAATTATTATTCTGATCTTCCACATGGATAAATGAGTTAGTAGAGACTTATTGAACATCCCTAATTATCGTTATTAAACTTCAGTCTTATAGAATTAATGTCTATAATAGTATTAATTAATTATTTTATACTAACATATAGTGCACGGTATTTATGCTTCTTCCTTATATAAATGGTTAAGCATTTATTGCTTGTTGAGTTTTAGATCAGGACTGTTCTCCTAACTTGAGTAATGCTATTGAACATAGTTGTGACATATGATGGTAAATTTTATTAATCTATGCTTCTTATTTGAATTTTATTTTAAATTATTTAATATCGATAAATTATCAATAAATATTTATTCCTTTACGAGGACTATAAATACGTACTTGCTACAGAAAAAAAATAGGGCGTGGGAAATTGAAAACACTACCCATCCTTGTCTTGTCTCGTTGTGACTCCCAGATTTTAACGACATGACATGACAATCCAATGTGTAAATGCATCTGCAATAGATGTGAACTCATTCACAACCTGTTTATATAAAAAGGACATGATGCATTCCAGTGTCCGAACATTCGAGTTCAACAATGTAGCATGATTTTATTTTCTAAGTTTTCCAATTTTATTATTGGTTTACAATAAACTTTTTTAATGGATGAGCCTATAAGCTCTTGTTTAATTAAAAAAAAAAAATTCGAATAGATTCCCTTGTACCAATAATTATTTTCATTTTTTTTAATAGAAAAAGTGCAATATATATAACTAAATCTTTCTAAAAAAATGTTCAGAAATATACTAAATAATAATAACCAACAAATATTCATTAACTCATTAAAGTTAAACTATTGGCATTCACCAAATAATTCTGTTTTGGTAGAGTGATGTTACCATCCTTTTTTTCTTTTTTATTTAAATCTGAAGTGCACCTATTTTTAATTATAAATCAACATTGTTTAATTACGTGTGATATGAGATATTTGATGATAAATTTAATTTATTTATGTTTAAATTCATTTTAATTTTTTAATACCAATAAATATCCACAAGTACCAGTCTTGTGGAATTAGAGATGAGAAATTGTAACAAAGATAGAGCAGCCAACAAGGCTTCACTACCTACCCTGCCTTGCGTCGTTACTCCCAGACTTTTAACAACCTAATGATTCAACTTGTATATGCATGTACATTGGATATCAGCTCATTTATAAACTATACATATGAAAATGGATATGCAACGATGCACTAAAGTGTCTAAATATTCAAATTCCAATTGTAGAGTATAATTCTATTTTTCAAGTTTTTCTAGTTTCATTATTACGTTACAATAGGCTTGTTAAATAAATGAGTTTATAATGATATGAGAGGGTTGCTATTATTTTATTTTATTTTATTTTTGTTGGATGGAAGACGATTGCCATTATTCATTTATGTTTCTTATGAAAATACTTTTGTTTAAATTATTTAATATAGATAAGTATCCACATGAATCTATTTCATTACAAGCAGCCGAAATCAATATTTGCGACAAAAATAGAGCAACAAGACATGGGCACGAGAAGCATTACTCAGCTGGCATTGCCTCATCACTCTTAGACTTTAGCAACTCAATAATCGGCGTGCATGCATTTGCAATAGATGCTAACTCATCCGTACATTGTTTTTATGAAAAAGGACATATTATGACACTGGAGTTCTAGTCACACTATACAATTTCGATCAGTTTTTTATTTCTAATATCACCACAAATCTTATAAAAGGGGGAAAAAAAATCAAAGGTTGTTTCTCATACCAATAATCATTTTCATAATTCTTTTTGTATTAGAAAGAGTGCAAAAACTTAAATCTTTCTAAAAAAATTGTTTAGAAACCTACTAAATATAATAACAGATAACAAATATTCAATAAAACAAATCAAACTGTCGGCATTTACTACATAAATGCTTAATTTCTTTTTTTTTGGTGATAGAGTGTTGTTGCCATACTCCTTTTTTGTGTGTTTAAATTTGAAGTACACATATCTTTAATTAGTAATCGGCATTATTTGATTATGTGGGATATGAGATATGTGATGATAAAATTTATTTATTTATTCATTTTTAACTTTATTTGAATTATTCAATAGCATTGAATATCCACAAGTGCCTGTCTTCTTATGGAGATAAGAGATGAATACTTGGAACAAAGAATACTTATGCCTTTCAAATTATAATCACTAATGCGAAATATTTATTACAAAAATATAACTAAACTATTAGTTTCGTTATTTGTTACACTTTCGATTTTGTAAGTATGTTAAATTATTAAATAATGTTGTGATGTGTAACGGTAAATGTATATATGTTTCTTATGTATATATTAAAAAAACTTTATTTTAATTTACTTAATATTTCTTTATAGGGATTCAATATCAATACTTGCAACAAATTCAGGACAATCAGACAAGAACACGAGAAGCATGACTCAAACCGCATTGCCTCATTGTCACTCCCGGATTTTAATGATTCGATAATCTAACATCTATAAACCTGCAATAGACGCCAGCTCATCTGTACGTTGTTTCATGAAAAGATTATGTTATAACATTCACGTGTCTGAACACTTGAGTTCCAACCATACAATGTAATTTTTATGTTTAAAATTTTTCCAATTTCATCACAAATATTAGAATAAACAAAAGGTTTTCACACTCAATGTTGACAGGCTCTAAAATTAACAACATAACATTCAAAGAAACTAGCTTGAACCAATAATTATTTTCATATACATATTTTTCATATATATAAAAAGAGTACAAAATCTTAAATCTTTCTAGAAAATTTTAGGAATCTACTAAATATAAGACTAACAAATATTCAATGCCTCATTAAACTATTGACATTCATTGTATAAGTCTTTCTCTTTTTGTGGTATGGTGCTGTTAACAGACTCATTTTTTTTCAAAAATAAAAATAAAATAAAATAAAATTTGAAGTCCACATATCTTTACTTAGTAATCGACATTATTGGTTACTAATTCTCATATTAAATATTTAGATTACAATGCACACTCAATTAATAAATATTTGACTGAATTAATAACTTTCTCATGTAACATAACATTAATTTTAAGATAAATATCATAAAATGTATAAGATTTGATTCGCTTTGCTATGGAAACTCATGGTCCATCTTAGGAGCCACCAATCCATCACCCAACCAAACTCCAAAAATCCCAACACACATTCCAATTGCGAAGGTACAAGGAAAGTGGAGCAAGCCAGCACACACAAATCAAATCATTAAAATAATAATAATAAAAAAACATATATATATATATATATATATATATATATATATATATATATATATATATATATATATATATATATATATATATATAACATACATAAAACTCACACCCCAAAACCAAAAAAAACACGAAACAAAACACATTCACTCTCTCCGTTATCTGTTCTATATCACAACACCGTACTCTGTTCTGTTCTGTTCTGTTGTGTTCTGTTCCACAGCCACACCATACCACACCCCATCCCCAACAATGGATTGTTGGTACTCTTCTATGCCTATGGACGATGAATTCGAGAAGCTGGTCATTAGAATGAATCCTCCAAGGTCGCAATTCTCATCATTCTCAACCATATCTTTTGTGTTTCTCATCTTTGCTTTCATGTGAAGAAGAACAATTGTTTTGCTTTTTGTTTAGTGTTGTTCTTGTTCTTGAACTGAATTCTGTGTTGTTAAATTGTTTTTTTGGTTCTGCTTTTCTTTTTTTGCAGAGTTACCGTGGATAACACTTCCAGCAGAACAGCCACACTGATAAAGGTTCCAAATTTTGAAACCTTTCAATTTTGGCTTTATCTTTTCTACATTGCAAAAGGGTCACCGAAAAACTCGATTTTTTTAATGGGTATTTTGCAGGTTGATAGTGCAAATAGGAGTGGGAGCTTGTTGGAGGTGGTTCAAATTCTCACTGATATGAACCTCATTATAAGAAGAGCTTACATTTCCTCTGATGGGGAATGGTTCATGGATGGTAAGGTTTAAGGTTACCCTTCTGAATTCTCTATATTTTTCAAACAAGGTAGACAATATTGAAGTGATGAATATTTTGTTCATGTTATTTTGTTTGTTTTTTCTGTGATTTTTTTGCCCCCACTACACAGTTTTTCATTGTACGGATCAAAATGGGAATAAGCTTCTTGAGGATGATGTAGCTGACAGAATTCAACAGGTAGTAGATCTGCATAACTAATCTGAAACTGTTTTTGGCTTTGAAATTTTTTATGCTTGTGTTAATTCTTGCATAATTTGGCAATGGAATTAAGATTAATTCTATGTTTTTTTTGTTCCTTTTTTTTTTTTTTCCCAGCTCATAGTAGTATCCAGTTATCGTAGTTTAATGTCTTTGTCATTCTCAATTTGTCAGTTTTCAGCTTATAGTAGTGTGAGTTC
Organism: Pterocarpus macrocarpus; assembly: GCA_031439585.1. NCBI lineage: Eukaryota > Viridiplantae > Streptophyta > Magnoliopsida > Fabales > Fabaceae > Pterocarpus > Pterocarpus macrocarpus. The sequence continues at coordinate 77,501,139 of CM062515.1, forward strand.
ATGATCTTGAATACCTGCTATTCAGCTTTTAGTCCTTGTCTTTTGAACAAAAAAGGAAATGGGAAACAAGGGAGAAAAGGAGTGGTCAATGAAATAGACTGTATAATTCTGTTTATGATCCATTTGTAACAAATTAAATCACAACTAAGCTGAAAAAGAACTAGTTTGTCTTCAAACTTGAATCAGCAATTTTTTCTCTTTCATGTCGTTCCCTGTGGAGCCAAATGGTTTTAAATTGTGGTTTCCAACTGCATCGCAACATCAATTGCAATAGCATAAACCGCATTTTTTTTTTTCCATAATTTTCTATCTTTGCTCTAATTGTAATGTAAGTGTAACTGCAATTTAAAACCATAAATTTTTTTTTTCTTGTTTCAGTCCCTTGGTCCAGGAGCCTTTGGTTTCCGATCCTTGAGAAGATCTGTTGGGGTCCAAGCCGCGGAAGAACACACAACCATTGAATTAACTGGAAGAGACAGGCCAGGGTTGCTCTCAGAGATTTTTGCTGTTCTTGCAGACCTCAAATGCAATGTGGTGGCAGCAGAAGTCTGGACTCACAATTCAAGAATGGCATCAGTTGTTTACATCACTGATGAGGCAACAGGGTTGCCAATAGAGAATCCTGATCACCTTGCCAAGATCAAGCAGCTTCTGCTGTATGTGCTGAGAGGAGACATAGATAAGAGGAATGCCAACACTGCTGTTTCTGTTGGTTCAACTCACAAGGAAAGGAGGCTGCATCAAATGATGTACGCGGATCGCGATTACGACGCCTATGATGGGCATAATAATGGATCAACAAGTGATAGGAACAAGCCCCTTGTAGCTGTTGATGATTGTGCTGATAAGGGGTACACTGTTGTGAACTTGAGGTGTCAAGACCGACCAAAGTTACTGTTTGATACCATGTGCACACTCACAGACATGCGATATGTTGTGTACCATGGAACTGTCATTGCTGAAGGGCCAGAGGCATATCAGGTTCGTAATTGATATTCCTGGAATTGACATGTAGTTAGTACTTGTACCTATATATCATAGCAACTTAGACTTGATAATTACCAATATTGATTACATGTCATGTTTAGTTGAAAAGTCTATTTTGCAACTCTTCTCTGACAGTTTGTCTGATTTTGCTATTTCGTTATAAAAATTTCTTGCGTGGATATAAATCTAACGATACATATTTAGACACATTCACAATAAAGTTGATGGGACCTAGAAATAAGTGAGAGTTAATGGGGCCCAATTTTATTATGAATGTACCTAAGTATGAGGTGTTAAATTTGTGTTCATGCAAGAATCGCTTTGGATGTACAATTAAACTTTGCTAATCCATTTTTTGCCTTGTTTTACAGGAATATTATATAAGGCATGTGGATGGATGTCCCATCAGTTCCGATGCAGAAAGGCAAAGGGTGATTCACTGCTTGGAGGCTGCTATTAGAAGAAGAACTTCTGAGGTACTACTTCACATGTTTTGCATAGCTATTTCACTAGTTCTTGCCAAATACTCATAAGTGACACTTATTAATTTTGTATTTGATATAGGGCATACAGCTAGAATTTTGTGGTGAAGACAGGGTTGGCCTTCTATCTGATGTAACTCGTATATTTAGAGAAAATGGCCTCTCAGTTATCCGTGCTGAGGTTACAACAAGAGGCTCCCGAGCCATGAATGTCTTCTATGTGACTGATGCATCTGGAGCTCCAGTTAAGAGTGAAACAATTGAGGCAGTTAGAAAAGAGATTGGATTGACCATACTGCATGTGAAGGATGATGTCTTCTCAAAACCTCCACCTCAGGAGAGTGGAAGATTCTCCTTGTGTAATCTCTTTAGAACAAGCTCTGAGAAGTTCCTTTGTAACTTGGGTCTCATGAAGTCTTGTTCTTGAAATTTGGTGTATTTTCAGGACATAGGGGCCTATATATATTATGTTGTAATTTGTGAATAGTAGACTAGTTTCGCCTAGAATTAGAATGGTTTGGTACCTCATTGCAATGCTTTATGGTTTTTCTCTTTAGATCTTTTGTCAGCTTAAGTTGCAATCAGATGTCAGATTATAGAGTTTGGTGTAGGCATGTTTCTTTGTAGTTATGTATATTAATATGACTTTGTTACATTCTTCTGGTCTCAAAAAATTTTTTATATTTGTTTTTTTTTTTTCGGTCATGGTTATATTTGGCTGTTATTCTTATATATATATATATACTATGTTATAAAAATCTACATCATGATAAATACTCCAATTAGTTATTCAATCTGCACACTACTTGCTTTATAATGTACATACTTGAAGTTGAGCTCTCACTGTCAGAGTCCATTGTCGTATTTTTTTTATAACTGGGGAGACATTAACAAATATCCAAGTGTATAAATGTTTGAGGTTTGTGGCCGATCACATAATTTGTTATAAAATTTGTCTTTTATCAATAAATAAAGAAAAATATTTTTTTAAAATTAAATGCTCAAGCTATCGTCAGTATTGTCTAAACAAAATCTATCCCATTAAAAATTTACAAGTAGTTAACAAGGATTTTGCTGTTGAGTGGTAAAACATTACAATAATGTTTGACCGATTCAGCCATTAAATGATTACTATCTTTCTTTTTAAGCAAGATCCTTTAAACATTAAGTGTAAAATCCTTGATTCATGACGAAATTAGAAAAATATTTCAAAAACAAAAGTTGTATTGTGTGAAGAGAATCTGGGTGCTTTCAAATATGCGAATGTTATAAAATGTTCTTTTCATACAAACAATATATGAATGAGCTGGCATCTATTACATATGCATACACATTGGATTATCTAGTCAATTAAACCTAGAAGTGACAACAACGCATCGCCGGGTAAATAGTTCTTCCGCACCCTTGTTAGATTGTCCTACATTTATTGCAAGTATTGATTTTGGATTCCTATAAAGAAATAGGAAGAAGTGGATATTCATCAATATTCAATAAGGTTTTTCATAAGAAACATAAATTAATAACATAATAAATGTTCCCACATTTTAGTGTTGTAATATGTTTTTTTTTGTAAAAACAACATACGAATGATCTAGCATCCATTACAGATGCATAGATATTAGATTGTCGAGTTATTAAGGTCTGAGGGAGACAATAAGGCAGCCTAGTGTGAGTAATATTTCTCGTGTCTTTGTTTGATTACCTCATATATTTCATCTATATTAAATAATTTTTTAAAAAAATTATAAGAAACATAAATGATTGTTCAAACAATCAAACAATCAAACATTCAAATGTTCTTATATGTTCCTTTTCATAAAAACAATTAGAGCTAGGTATAAAGGCTGTGGTCCTTGAATTAGTCCGTTTAACTCGCAATCCGCACCAGATCAGGTATTTTTCTAACCCGTTAATTTACAGATTTTTTTGGCCTAACTCATAGGCTAAACGGGCTGAGCGTGCGGGTTAGTGGGTTGGACTTTAGCATGGTGGATTATTGAATATTATAACACAACATATGTCTTTAGCATAGTTTTGCAACCACAAAAAATTGGGTTCAGGTCCAAAACCTACAGTTTTGACAAAATAACATAAAAAGTAATTAAAAAAATAATGAAACGGATGCAAGTCTTATATAATAATGACCTATATGCATTATGGACCAACCCGATCCAATCAATTTATATATGATCCATTGCGGATCGGATTAAGCGGACCGGATTGACTCGTGTATCCACCTATAAAAATAATATACGAATGAGCTGGTATCCATTACAAATACATGAATGTTGGATTGCCGAGTCATTAAAGCCTAAGAGTGACAACCAGGCAATATGAATAGTGCTTTTCATGCCCTTGTTAGGTTGCCTCATATTTGTTGCAAGTATGGACTTCAGATCCCTATAGAGGAACAAGTATGGGTTCATATTCACTGCTATCAAATAATTTAAAATAAATTCTTTAATAAGAAACATAAATGAGTGTTAAGGCATAATCTTTTTCATAAAAATAATGTATGAATGAGCTGATATTCATTGTAAATGCATGTATATTAAATCGTTAAGTCATTAAAATATGGGAGTGACTGCATGACGGCGCAAGATGAATAGTGCTTCTTGTAGTATTTAGTTTTATAAATAACATTCTAAAAGTTTAAATTATATTTGTTAACAAATAATGAAATTTGTGAAACTTGAAAAATAAAATTATACTTTGTGGTTGGAACTTGAATATTCAGGCAGTAGGGTCTCAACTCCCAAGTACAGGATGGCGGATTAGATAGACACGGTACGCCTTGTGAATTTAGATGATTTCCTTTAGTAACACGTGGCAAAATCTTTGAAGCTGCACATTGCATAAGAAGAGGGAAAAAAAAAAGAAAGGAAGAAAATGAAACATGAATTATAATTAAAACGTATAAAAAAATGAATATATGATGATAAATTAAGAAATTCCACCCGAAAATGATGGCACTGAGGCTTAACACTCTGCTTTCAGCTGTGTGTTCAAGCCATCCGAGGAAAACGAGGTTACCCTTCAGAAGTGGTGTTACTGCCAGAATTAGAATGGCCATGAGTGAAACTGCTTCAACCTCCAAAGTCATGGATTCTCATCTGCACGTGTGGGCTTCCCCAGAAGAGGTAACACAACATATCAACACTTCTTCACACTGAGCTTCTTGTCTTGTTATTCCAAAGCACCATTTTTCCCCCTTTTTGAAAAGTTTCTAATAATCATGTTACCAAATACTTACAAAATGATGCTCTGAGGTTTTTGTGAAGTGTATATGAACAACAAATAAGGAAAATTCATGCATATTTGTTGACTGTTAAATTTACTAAATTTATCAAATTTGTTCTGCATAATCCTATTCAGAAATTCATGTGCAAAATAATGATTTTGTACTATGTTTATGACTTTATATACATTTATTATCTTTTTATAAGGGTATTCATATAGCAAGCATTATCCATTTTTTTTTTTTTCGGTTAACTTTCAAATGAAGGCTGTTAAATTCCCTTACACTCCTGGACAAGAGCCCACTTTACCAGGACATGCAGATTTTTTGCTCCAGGTATGCATTCAGTTTGTTATCTCTCTACCTATGTGTGTATATTTTTGAATAGTTTTTTTCTAGATATTGCAAATTTGTTTAAACCGTTTGTTCTTGTATTTCCTGCAAATATTGACTCATTCATGGAGAATGTGATGCAGTATCCTTATCTGTTATTTCAAAAAATTCCTAACTGCTTGAGGTTAATTACATGGGAAATGATTGTGATTGGCTTTATGTATGTGTGAATATCTCTGGTGCTTACTCACTTTTGTCCAGTGTATGGAGGAAGCAGGAGTAGATAGTGCACTCATTGTACAGCCAATTAATCATAAATTTGATCATAGTTACATCACAAGGTATGTTCAACATTCCTTTTCTACTATTTGATGTTAGAACTTGGTGATTATGTGCTTTTAGAACTTGGTGACAGTCTAATCCCAAAGTTCTAGCAATTTAGATTTCTTGGAGAAAGGAGTTCACCTAGTTTACTTGTCTGTGATTGTTCTCATGCGTTTGCACACATATTAAAGAGGCTTCATATAGTTGCTAAAATAAATTTTTTTCCTTTTTTCTGGGAATTAGTAATCTCAGAGTTTCAGATGCAGGTGAATAAATATCATCTGTGAGATGTTTGATTTATGAATTTCTGAGCTATGCTTCATCTGATAGTTGTTATCATAATATTGGCTGCACATTGAGTTGGATGGCCATATACTAAAGGAGAAACCACTTACTACATCTTCCATGTGTATATATATAATGTTAAATTTTATGGTATCACTCATGCCAATTTGTTCATTGGACAGCGTTTTGAAGAAATATCCAACCAAATTTGTTGGGTGTTGCCTTGCTAATCCAGCTGATGATGGAAGTGGGCTTAAGCAGTTTGAAGATCTTGTTTTGAAGGTATAATGGATAACTTATTTTTATCAGACAGTTGATTTTTTCCAGAAGCAATTGAAGTTTTCTTTTTGTTTGGGTAGGATGGTTATCGTGCTGTTCGATTTAACCCTTATTTGTGGCCATCTGCAGAAAAGGTAGGCAACCCCTTTTCTTTTCCACTTGTATCTTTGTTCATGGCATAAACCATCCTCTTTCCCTCCTTACCTATCTATGTCACTTCGATTAGTCAAGAAGGTCCAATGTGTCACTTAAGACATTGCAATTAATCAGAAGGAAATCTTCCTTTTCTCGGACATACATTGAATATCCAGTTGTGATTGTATCCACCAGCCAGAATTTTATCAGCCAACCTCTATATCTGAGACTATAGTGGGAATTAGGAAACTTTATGGGATTTGGTTAAACGTTGGGGGTAAGATTGAAACTTTTTCTTATTTTCCTAGAACTTTCTTATGGATAAGGCAGATGGAAGGATACCAAGCAAAGAGAGACCCTTTTCTTAACTGACATTTGAAGAAAAGCATAGATATAGACATGTCAGTATATAATAAAACAGGATATAAAAATAAAAGTATATCAAACTGTTAAGCTAGAAACAGAAGATGTTAATACTACTAGACTAGAGCAGAACTTTATTAAAGGGCTGTTTCCTTCTATCTTTTAAATTTGATTCACTTCCAGTGTGAAACTTTTAATACTATCAAGAAACAAGAAGGTGTGATATTGTAGACTAGAAGTTAAAGCGAGGTTTTTTCAAGTACAAGACTTGAACTGCTTTTTGAACAGGTGGCATCCTATGTTTCACTGATTGTGTGCAACTTCTTACATTGTATTGTATCATAATTAAGGTTTTGGATAGAACACATTCATGTAGCCAAAACCCAGTGCGAAATGGCTTTTGTGTTGTTGTTGTTGTTGTTGTCGTTGAATGGATCAAAATTTTATATATATATATATATATATATATATATATATATATATATCCTTTGAATGATGTCATTGCAGATGACAAATGAAGTTGGGAAGACATTTTTTCAAAGGGCTGGAGAACTAGGAGTACCAGTGGGCTTCATGTGTATGAAGGTGTGTTGATTATTTCCTTGTATTGTAAATACAGAACTATCATGTAGAACTTCTTCCTCTCCCTATAATACAGTTTTAGGTAGGAAGAATATTTTCACTTGTGACCAATGGTATTGCTACCCTTCTACACAGTTGTTGGAACATATTTATTTTTATATGAAGTTGATGAAACTAAGATACTGAGTTCAATAATTTCAGGGGCTTGATCTGCATATTTCTGAAATTGAGCAATTGTGCACGGAATTCCCATCAACGGTTGTATTACTAGATCACTTGGCCTTCTGCAAACCACCAATGTGAGATATAGACATATAGTATAATCATTGCTACAATGGCCAAGAAAATGAAATCTTATAAAAGTGAATGTCATATTGCAGGAATGATGAGGAACGGCATGTCTTTTCCCGGCTTTTAAATCTATCTAGACTCCCACAAGTAAGTGCCTGATTGTTTCTTCATGAACAGAATTTCAAGGAAGCATAGTCTGCTTAAATTTTTTTTTATTGATTGCATTTTTTATTTATAGCTGAAGGCCTTGAGAGAAGCAGAAATTCATAGCTCTTCTAGATGCCTATCCTGTCTTTTTTTTCTTTTTTTTTTTCCAAATATAATATCAGACACTAACTGAAGGTTTCTCATGTCAATTGAATGAGTAAAATGGTAAAAGGTGTAAATCTGCAAAGGATTATTTCTGAGATTTGGATATGAGTCATATGACTCTTTCAATCCTTGTAACTTTGAACAGGTACATGTGAAATTTAGTGCTCTTTTCAGAGTGTCAAGAGAGCAATTTCCTTATCTGGATTTGTCTCCTCTCTTGTCCCAAGTTGTCTCCAGCTTTGGTGCTAACCGTGTAATGTGGGGCAGGTGACTTCCGTTCATGCATGTGTTTAACTAACATAGAGCTATTGAACTTCGAGAAAACATTGCAATAGAAAAAGGGGTGAGGGGATTTTATTCATAAACCATCATATTAACTATCTTTTAATCATATTGTTGCAGTGATTTTCCATTTGTTGTTCATGAATGTGGTTACAAAGGAGCCAAAGAAGCAGTCCATCAAATTGCCGATAAGATCTCTTTGTCTTCACCTGATTTGGAGTGGATCATGGGGAAGACGGCTACACAACTCTTCCAAAGCCCATTGACATCATAAAACGAGATTGATGCTGTAAAATAAAGTGCTCTTAGAATAGGAAGATATTGCTGCTTAGCAAAATTTTCAATGAGTGGGAATGCTAATGTTTAGGTTGAGTCTTATAAAACATTTTTAATGTTGTGCTAGACATTATATGTTGAATCTAATATATTATGCAATTGTGGCACCATTGAGACGTTTAATTGTCTTACTGGCGTTTCTTGTTTTTCATACACATATATTAACAAGGTACACGTTTTTGCTGTTTGTAATATTCCTTTCTGGAAACAATGTACGTATGCCTTGCTGTAAGGTTCAATGGTGTCCGCCTTTGGAATCATAATATGCCATTTAGGCGTAATTTTCAATGAATTTGACTCCTAAATTCTACATTTGATGTGCTGAAAGAGTTGGAACTTGGAAGAAATAAAAAGGCATCAAATTTTATCTAAATATGGACTTTCTATCCATATAAAATAGATATTCAGAATTAAATAAGAGAGAATGGATATCCAAAACTCATAGGCAAGCCACTTCATTGCAGGAACATCAACAAGGAGAAAGTTACATTTAGCAAAATCAACATAATTCAAAGACAAAAAAAAATTTAAATTAAAAAAAAAAAAAAAAAAAAAAAAAAAGATCAAGAAGATGACAGCTTCTTTGGGTAGGAGCAAAAGTCAGATGGAACCATTTTTGGGCTGATTTTGTTTGTGTTTGGCATCACAGTTTCTCCGCTTGATCCTCCTCAACTTGTCACAAGCGAATGCTCTCTCAAGCTGCTCCACCCTTTGGGACAGAGAGGCAAGATGCCTAGTCTGCATCTCATTCTTCTCAAACAGCTGTGCCATCATCTTCATCATCTTCTCATTGTCCTCCATCATCCTCTCCAACAGCTCCCTATGATTCCTCTCTCTTCCACTCTCACCACCATCTTCAACACGCCCCTCATCACCATGCTCCTCCTCTTCCTTCACCAAACAATTCTCCTCCTCAACCAAACTTGTCCCCACACTCTCTTCTCCCACACATTCTCCATCACCCTCCTCTTTCTCTTCTACCTCCATCTTCGCCTCCTCCTCCTCCTCCTCATTCCTCAAACCTTCCATTTTCTCACATTGAGAATCAACCACCAACATCTCAGAAGCATCCTTACAACTACCCCCTTCCTCTTCCTCTTCCTTCACCAAACAATTCTCCTCCTCAACCAAACTACTCTCCACCCGTTCTTCCATTTTCTCACCTTGAGATTCACCAACAAAACCAAATAATTTTTCATCTTTACCCTCATCCCCATGATGGAGTTCTTCACCTTGATCATTAGACCCCACCATCTGATCAACCATTTCTTGCAATGCAATGGCCTTTTTAATCACAGACTTTCTGCATTCCCTGACCCCAGAATAGTTATTCAGCACCCTCACGGAATCCAACTTTAGAAGCAAGTTCATGATGGTCTCACTCACCCTCACCCTCTCTCTTTGGTCCCTCTTGATCACCTTCAGGGAAGCATAAACTTCAGCCTCAACCTTCTCCACCTCAACCCTTATACCAATGATCCTCTTCATGGTGTTCCTCACGAGGAACCCTCTCACCATCTTCTGGATCTTGACGGCAGAGTCATTTCTGCTTCGCTCTGATCCCACAAAATCAACAGGGATAGTAACCACCTTAGAGGATGCCTTGTTGTACCTTTGTTGCTGTGAAGGCATGCCCCATTGAGTTCTATACAAGGGCATGTTCTTGTTCATCTGCATCATGTGTTTCTGTGTCTCTGTTTTGAGTGTGTGTTTTTGATGTGAAATTGTAAAATTTTGCGAATGTGGTGGTGTTGCTGTGAGGTATTTGTGATGTTCGTGAGAATTAAGGTTAAGTTTAAGGGGAGGATTTATATTGGAGGACGAGGTAGTTGGTGGCAACGTGAAAGTTCCAGAAGTTTCAAGGTTTAGAGTAGAGAGGGGAAAAGGGGGTTAACTGCTTGCTTACGTGGCATGGTTCCTGGCGTCTTGTTCTAGATAACTGTCGAATCTTCTTGAGTTTTGCCGCGGATTCTAACTCGCTCATGGATATTACGTATTCCGCCACGTCATCTTTTTTTTTTTTTTTAAAGTATGTTGGAGCACAGCCTCTTCTGCATTTTGATCTGTGTTACAACAACTTATATTTGTGCTTGTATTAAAATATTTTCTACTATAATAATTGCAACAAGAAATATAATATTTTTCCCCTCGAAAAACAAGAAATACAGTAATTCTTTTCTGGAATGTTATATAAGAGAAAAACTAACAAAGAGACACATTAATAGAATTTCCCAAAAAAAAAAAAAGAGAAAAAAACAGATTGATTGAGTAATCATTTTTACTATAAAATATTTTACATAATTAAAAGGTTGCTATACTGTTCACATTTTTTTATCGGGTGTGGGATGTTCCCCCCTGGGGATTGCCCGTGTGCTGTTAGCTGATTTAGACTCAGGTTTTTAGCTTTGTTTTCTTTTGCTCTCCTAATTCCTATGTTTACTGAAAAAAAACTTTATCAATATTATTGACTTCTATCATTTTTAATTTATCAATATTAACTATAGAAATAGGGTCCATAATCCGGAACCCTTAGAATTAAAGGGGTAATTTTACCTTTCCTATATGGTCCAGTCTAATATCGCCATTTGGATTCTATTATCCAACTCATATTAAATTTTTAAAATTACAAAAAAAACCTAATATAAATTAAAGTTGTGAAATTAGCCCCTTAATCAAATTAATTTATTTTATATAAACTATCCTAATAAAAAATTTTTTCTTCCTTGTATCAAAATAACTATCTTTCTTCCTCCTCCAAATTTTCTAGAAAACAAGAATCCTAAATAACACCAATACCTCGACTCTTTCCTCCATACTTCCCAAACCCATAAACACTAACATTCCCACCCATTGAGGAAGAGAAATCGCAGCTTGTGCATTTTGAATATTCCAGCCACTTATCAACTGCCAATGTGTACAGCTAACCATTGCTCACTACTTGAAAAATTGGCAATTGCTATTGATGTGACCATGAGTATTGGCTTGTAAATTTTTATGAGAGGATCTATTTTCATTGATGATACACAATTTGTTATGTGATTTATTTGACTTTATTGATCAAACAAACTCGAACTAAAGGAGTTAGAAATATAATTGTAATTTTATTCAATAAGGAATGTGTTGAGTATAGTAATAATCACATGTAATTACCCTTTCATCATTGGGCTAATATCACCTTTTCTTTTCTTTTCATCAAAGGTTAATCTAATCTGAAATAGTGAATAAATTCTAACTTCAAACAATCTATTTGGACCATTTTAATGGGCTTATGGATACATTGGAATAGGCCCAAGTTTTATTTATAAATAATTTTATTATTTATATAGAAATTTGACACCTAAATCGATATATAATGAGCATAGTTCAAGTAAATATAAATTTCAGTCATGTAAACATCAAATCAAAATATTATCTTCAAGATATATTTTTAGTTAATATTATATTAAATACTTATATAATTAAAGTTCACACTTTTATAAATTATGATCATTATATGCCAATTTGAGTGTTTATATATTATTTACAAAAAATACTTCTCATTTATAAAACCAATTGTAACCTAGGGTAATTAGTTATTTGTCTTAGTAGTGTTATTTCAACATCAAAATATCACATAAGTTATAACATCACTTTCATATAATTATACAATATGTTTATCTTATTTTATAATGTGTGTGTGTGTGTGTGTTTCTGGTTACTTTTTTACTCTCATTTTAGTTTGCAATGCCAATACTTCAGAAGTTTAAAAAACATTCTCCTTTGACCTTTCACTCCCTTTGAAAAACGTTGAGGAAAGGCAATGCATGATGAGTTGAGAGAGGGAACTTGTGTGATTTCCATTGCACATTCCCAAAACGACATTTTTATCCTAAAGTCCCGCCACGTCGAGTACGGTTCCGCCGCCTGATTCAGGCATTGAAGGCCGCACCCCCTTCAGACCACGCCTTCCTCTTACTTTGACAACAACAACTGTAACTTTGTCGCTGCTTTAGGTGAACATGCCCCTTCCCTCTATGGCTGCTATGTCTACTATCACAAGAGAAACGTTATTTGGCCCACGCTTCTTTCAACATATACGGTGGACACCGTATAAAATAGTCAGAAAATGACAAAATCAGTAGATGGAGAGAGAGAGTTATGATGGACTGGCATATGGTGGGTATAGGGTAGAGCATCATTTAATTTTCAAAATCTCTCTTATAGAAGAGAGAGAAAATCATTTATAGAGAGAGAAAACAAAACAGCGAGAGAAAGGAAATGTCTTTGTTCGATGTCTTCAGCGTCAACTCCAACCATCACCAACACCACGCCGATGACGATAGCTTCTCCAGTGACAGTGGCTACTCCTGCTTCTCTGGCGACGATATCTCTATCAACCACACTTCTCTAGCTGTCTTGTCGGAGATCTTCGGGCTCAAGGATCTGGAACCCAGCTACTCCCAATCTCCCTTCGAACCAGTGCATGCAGCAGCAAAGAACGAGAATGGAAACAGAAATGGAAACGGCTACGACCATAGCGTTTTCGTCTCCAAGCCAGTGCTTCCACTACTGGGAGAGATGGAGCCGAAGGAAGGTTATGCCTTTCAGGAGTGGCGTCGGTGAGGGTTTTGGATTTCTTTTCTCTCTGTCTCATTTTGCTTTGTGGAGTGAAATTTGTTTTCTATGAATTTGTTAGATCTCGTTTGAATATGCTTAGATCTAAGGTGATTTTGCTCTAATTGGGAAGTTAATTACGTGCTTGATCCCAAAGTTTTGTTTTTCTTTTGAATTGCTTGTGATCAGTTAGGACTAGGAATCTAGAATTGGGAAGCTTAGTCTTATAACTGTGGAAAGAAGTGAATTAATGAACTTAATTTGCTTCAATTTCAGTTCAATTAGTTAGTGTAATTGTATGTTAGGAAGGAATTGATTTGTTTGTATCCATCAGTTCTCACTAAAAGAGCAGAGCAGATTTGCTTGAACTTGTTATAGGATTATAGACCTTATAGTATCACTCTCCCATTTTGTGTGGGGGATGGTCCCTTGCAGTGTGCTTCACTTATAGATGTTGGATCTCTATAATTATGTGCAGTGAGGGGCTTTTGAGGTTAAATGTATGCTACAAAAATTTTAGTTGTTGGATTGGTAAAGCTTGGTTCTAGAGTTTTATGATCTGTCTTATGTGTTCAATGTCTTGGATTAAATAGTGGGAGACTTGTAATTGTTGACTGTCTGGAATGGGATGATCATACTCAATTTGACAAGATTGACTGTTCCATCTCTCCCCAATTAAGCTTAGATCATGGAAGCAAGCAATTTATGAAATAACCAGATGGTGATAAAGCTTGATGAGGATTGCATTAAGTCCTCCTGACAGTTTATTCTTAGATTTTGTGGTAGTGCCGAGGAAAGTATGAGAAACACATTTTTCTGCACTTCCTAAACAACTCTTGTTGGTAGAATTTTTACTTCTCATTTGCTCTTTCTTCCTTCCATATAATTTAGGGAGTAATAGATATTAGGCAATCTAGCACATTCATCAATGTAAATTATTCATCTATTTTAAACAAATATGTAAAAAAAAAAATTAATCCTTATAAATCTATATCATCAGATGTTAAAATTATGTACACAACATATTCCTCCTGTCTATATCATTTTGCTTGCCTTGAATAACTTGTTTGTCCACATTTAAGTATGAAGAGGTTACACTTGATGACCATTATCATGTTTTCATGGGTCAGTACTACATGTATATTAGATCTGAAATGAATTTTTCACTTTCCATGGTATTAGCTGACAAGGTAATATCAACTTTTTCCCAAGGAAAGAATGTATATTGCTAGATTTTATTTTAAAAAAATATATTGCTATAAATCATGAAATATAGTATTGCTAGTTTGAATATGATACTACTTTTATAAGATGTTTATGATTTTGGTTTAAGTGATTTTTTTTACAGGAAAAGGCAATGATTTGTAAGCCATCTTTGAAGCTTTGATGGGAAGTGCTAAGCAATCAATGGCTGCTCAGAACAATGGCAGCAAAAACACATCAAGTGGAAAGGTGGTATGCAGTCTTCAATTTCATGTTCTTACTTTATTTTCTATCATTCCCTAAATGTTGAAAGTCATTTAGTTCTTCCTATTTGGATGTTGTCTTTTAACAATCCTGTCAATCTGAGTCTCAGGCCAAGGGAGAAAAGATTTCTGCAGCATCGAAAGAAGAGGATGAGCGTGGAAAAGATGATGATGACAAATAAAGCACAACATGTGGCGCTTGCTGTCAAAGTTATGCCAATGATGAGTTTTGGATTTGTTGTGATGTGTGTTAGAGTTGGTTAGATGGTTATATATGTGTATTAGAGATGGTTCCTTGGCAAATATGTTAAAATCACTTTTGCTAAGGCCAAGCACATCACGCAATACAAGTGCCCCAGTTGTAGCAACAAGAAGGCTAAAGTTTAAAAGCATTGAGCCTCTGGACCAAACTTCAATCAAACAATCGACAAGTTTTAGAGTGTTGATAACAATTTATATGTGAAAAAAGTTGTTTGATGCCATTTCTAGTCAGTAACTTGAATACAGATAGAATTGCAAGAATTGTCAATGTTTATTCCCATTCCCATTCCCATTGTCTAGAATTAAGGGTTTCTATTTTTTTTTTTTTTGTGTTAAAGAACTATTATAAGATTATTATTATTTTTTACTAATACACAAACGGAACCACAACTCAAAATCCTTAAAAAAATTTTAAAAAATTTATCAAGTTATGAACACGATCAAATTATTATGTTCAAAAGGACTGAAAATTATCAACAAATAAACTCTTAGAAAACATGATAATTACACTCAGTTATTTTAGCATTAAATGCAAATTTTACTTAAGTGCTCTTTTTGAAGACTTGGTATTAAACAATTATTATAAGTGTTTGCAAACACACAAATATTGCCACAATTTAGTCGTTTAAATATATATATATATATATATATAGGAAATATATTTGCAATAGAAAACATGTTAAGAGCACTCCTTGGTACTACTAATTGATGAAGCGAACTTAAAAAAATTAGTAACTTTAGTTCAATAAATTGGTAATTTTTTTAAAATGCTAGTAACTTATCAGAAAATTAAAATTTTGGTTTTATTGGGATTGTCAAATGGATTGGTGCAACCAAATAAGTTAAGATTACACCCTCAGATGTTAGATCACATGGGGAGAGAATTGCAAGGCCTTGGTGAGCATTGCTTCGTCCTGCCCTTGGTTGGTAACTTGTATCAAAAAGCTAGTAACTTTAGTTTAATAAGCTGGTAACTTTTTTAAAAAGCTGGTAACTTATCAAGAAATTTGAATTTTGGTTTTATGGGCCATGGAGAATAGATTGGTGCAACCAAACACATTAATATCACATCTTAGGATATTAGATCACATAGGAAGAGAATTGCAAGGCCTTAGTGAGCATTGCTTCATCCTACCCTTGGTTGGTAACTTGTATAAAAAAACTAGTAACTTCAGTTTAATAAGCTGGTAACTTTTTTAAAAAGTTAGTAATTTATCAGGAAATTTGAATTTTGATTTTATGGGCCTTGGAGAATATATTGGTGCAACCAAACACATTAATATCACACCCTAGAATATTAGATCACATGGGAAGAGAATTGCAAGGCCTTGATGAGCATTGCTTCGTCCTGCTCTTGGTTGATAACTTGTATCAAAAAGCTAGTAACTTCAGTTTAATAAGCTGGTAACTTTTTTAAAAAGCTGGTAACTTATCAAGAAATTTGAATTTTGGTTTTATGGGCCTTGGAGAATAGATTGGTGCAACCAAACACATTAATATCACACCTTAGGATATTAGATTACACAGGAAGAGAATTGCAAGGCCTTAGTGAGCATTGCTTCATCCTGCCCTTGGTTGGTAACTTGTATAAAAAAACTAGTAACTTCAGTTTAATAAGCTGGTAACTTTTTTAAAAAGCTGGTAATTTATCAGGAAATTTGAATTTTGATTTTATGGGCCTTGGAGAATATATTGGTGCAACCAAACACATTAATATCACACCCTAGGATATTAGATCACATGGGAAGAGAATTGCAAGGCCTTGATGAGCATTGCTTCGTCCTGCCTTTGGTTGGTAACTTGTATAAAAAAGCTAGTAACTTCAGTTTAATAAGTTGATAACTTTTTTAAAAAGCTGATAACTTATCAGAAAATTTAAATTTTCGTTTTATGGGCCTTGGAGAATAGATTAGTGCAACCAAATACATTAATATCACACCCTAGGATAATAGATCACATGGGAAGCGAATTGCAAGGCCTTGGTGAGCATTGCTTCGTCCTGCCCTTGGTTGGTAACTTATATCAAAAAGCTAGTAACTTCAGTTTAATAAACTAGTAACTTTTTTAAAAAGCTGATAACTTATCAGGAAATTTGAATTTTGGTTTTATGGGCCTTCGAGAATAGATTGGTGCAACCAAACATGTTAAGATCACACCCTAGGATATTAGATCACATGGGGTGAGAATTGCAAGGCCTTGGTGAGCACTGCTCCGTCCTGTCTTTAGTTGGTAACTTGGGTCAAAAAGCTGGTAACTTCAGTTCAATAAATTGGTAACATTTTTAAAAAGCTGGTAACTTATCAGGAAATTTGGATTTTGGTTTTATTAGCCTTGGGGAATAGATTGTGCAACTAAATACATTAAGATCACACCCTAGAATATTAGATCATATCGGGAGAAAATTGCAAGGCCCTAGTGAGCACTACTCCGTCCTGCCCTTGGTTGGTAACTTGGGTCGAAAAGCTAGTAACTTTAGTTCAATAAGCTGGAAACTTTTTTAAAAAGCTGGTAATTTATCAGAAATTTTGGATTTTGGTTTTATTGGCCTTGGGGAATAGATTGGTACAAATAAAATACGTTAAAATCACATCCTAAGATATTATATCACATGGGGAGAGACTTGTAAAGCCTAGGTCAACACTTCTCATTCCTGCACATGGTTGGTAACTGACCCCAAAAAGCTAGTAACTTCAATCAACAATTTGATAATTTTTACAAAAAGCTGGTAACTTATCAGAAAATTAAAATTCTTTTTCTATTGGGCTACAGAATGAATTGGTATATTCAAATGACTTAACACTATAGCCCTTTTTGTTATATTGCTGAATGGAGCCTCAATCTCATGCAAATCCTAAGTAAGGACTTGCACTTCATTGGTAACTGCACCCAAAACGCTTGTAATTTTAATTCAATAAGCTAGTAACTTTTGCAAAAAATTGGTAATTTATTAGTTAATTATTGGTTTTGTTGGCCTTACGGAATAGATTGGTGTATCCAAACAAGTTTAGACCACACCCTATTGTGTTGCATTGGTGAGGGGAGCGTCAACCCCACATGGAGAGTGACTTGTAAAGCCTAAAAAAAAGGTTCTCAAATCTTGTTTGGTGAGGCAAGTTTATTTATAAATCAACGTACTTCCATAATTTTGCAATCATGCTCTAAAAGATTTGGTAACAATGATAAATTTGTTGGTTGCTTCCACTAGATTATAAAACCTTTCACCTTGGAATTGCTCATCCTTTAAAAATAAATTTACAATCAATAGTAATGAAAGTTAGAGTGCTAGTGCTAGTACTTTTAGTCATGATAATTGTAAGTGCAAAAAGCAAGTTCAACACTACAAGAAGTTGTTGCTTGAACTTAGAACTAACAAGGTAAGGAATGTGATGGACATGAACACAGTATATGGAGGTTTTTTTACATGGTAACAAGGTAAGTTATCTAATATTCTTAATATTGGTTCCAAAGAATGCGTTAATTCCAATTCCCTTTCTTTTCCTCTTTTAGCCATGATATCAGTACCTAATAATCAGACTATAACTTAATTCCAGCAACTGACTCCCCTGAAAGCTGTAAAGCATACTTTCATATTTTTTCCATGGCAATGAGTTCAGCTCAAATCCTTGAATATTGCTTCCTGTTAAGGCACTACAAGACACAAACATTGACAATGGAACATTTAAATAATTAGGAAGAAAAAATATAGCTGCAAAACCTTTGATACAAGTTTATTATAGCATCCAGTATTCTAATGGATTAGATCATCATTCACAAACTGAAATTATTTTAATGGATAGATTAAGCATTTCTTCAGTTTTACGTACATTAGAAGCTAATGGCTAAACTAGAAATGTACTGACATTCATGCTTGTTATTTGAACATGCAGTATAGATGCATCAAATACAATGGATATAATGTACTTCAAGTTACAACATGTTGGGAAATTGTGTAGTCCCCATGCAAGGGAATTGAATAAATGGAACTATATTACGAGCCTTATTCAAGCATAAAAATTACTAGGAATCCTTATCCATAAATGTGCATATTAGAAATGTCAACCCAATCCCAAGTTTCATGATATAAATTCTTTCATGTTACTGAAAATATTGTCTTAACAAAAAATTGATCACCTATAGCAAAAATACATCATGACATATTACTTTGACTCTTTATCTCAATTAAGTATTAAACTCTCAACAAAAGCTCTGATCAACTATAGCAGACTTGGATAATTACACAATGTTATGATTCTCTATGTCTATAGTTTCATATCTGAGAGAAGCCCATTTATGCTTGGCACTAAAATATAATGTCCCTAAAAACAGAGCTTGTCCCTAAGGTGCTTTACTTCACATAATGTGTTGTTCCTCAAGGAGACCAATTATACTTGATTCTAAGGACTATCAGCCCACACACTTTTCAAATATGGTTCCAACATTAAATGAGCCTCAAAGATCCAAGATCAACATGTTAATCCCAGCATACAATAAGATCAAGAAAGATGTCTAGAAGCTCCATATCAGTAGCATCAGTGGTTAAACCTCCTAGAGACATATCAGTAACTTTAGAAACATGGTCAAGATTATTAAAAAAAAGATTATTCTCTGTTGCCATGATGAAAATGACAAAAAAAAGTGATCTGCTATACTTGAACAGAAGCACCAGTCAATCCTGCGTATTATGCATTGATTTGAGACAGAGAACTAACCTCAAACCAATCATAACTGATCAACTCCTCATAACCTCTATCAGCACATACTTCCAAAACATTATTCTCTGCTACCATTTGTTTCTATACCAAAAATTCCTCCTTCACTCATGGAATTCAAGTCTCACTCATGCAATTCCTCCTTGACAAAGGATGCAACAAGTAGTTCTGACCATACATCAAGGTAAATCTATCAACAGGAACAACTTAGCAACTAAATGCATATAAATAGAGTAATTACCAAAAGGAACCCTCCCAACAAAAACACAAAAAGCTAAAAAAGAAAAACCAAAAACAAAAAGGAACCAGTTTCAACTAATTAAATTGCATTGGATACAACATATGGCTAGCGGAAATTGAAATTCTTACCAGGTACCCTATTTACACAAGCTACAAGCATTTCTTTGACAATACTTTCAACCAACTTCTCACCTGCACAATCAAGTAAAGAACATTAAATCCCAAAAAAGAAATCATAGGAAAATCATATAATGTAATTTCAATATCCCCAACCCTTATGTCAACAAATAGTGTAAATCTCAAGTATACATTTGGGATTAGAAATAGCTCAACTCTGATTATAATTAAAAAAAAATTGAGTCATGCTTATAGGCATTCATGTGCGTGTATTTGTGGATGGGTTTGGTGGGGGAGACTTGGCCACTCATGGGCCTACACACGGACATGGGTACTACGGTGATGGTGCCGGGCTTCATGGTCGGACCACAGCAAGGCTAGGCGGTGGTGTGGGGGCACTGCAATGAGACTAGGGCGCGGCTTGCTCGCTGGCGCTTTAGGTTGTGGTGGAAGCTGGATTACCTGTGGTGTGGTTCGTGGTGGTGCGATTATGGATGAGTTTGCAGGAAGAGGGGGGAGAGTTTCAGACAGTAAGTGAGTCCGCAAGGGGGAATGGGAAGAGAGAGTTTCTGAAAGTGAGCGAGTTTGCAAGGGGAAAGGGTGGGGTGGGTGAAGGGAGGCTTGCGTTCGCGGGTGAGGGAGGATGAGTCAAGGTTTGCGGGTGGGTTTTTCATTTTGGTTTTTGAATTTTTCACTTCCCTTTTGTCCTTTTACCGCTACCACCGTATCCACCCTCTCCATACGGTGGGTTTTTGTCGTTTCCTTTTTCTCATACGGTGTCGATCGTATATGGCTGATTTGGAGTGGGCAAAATAACATTTCTCTAAAAAATAATCTATCTACCTTTCCATTTATTTGAACCAAATCCATACAGTTATATTATATGTACGTATGAGAGGTGCAATATTATATTAACTCATATATTTAATTTATTATTAAATAGAATGTAAATTTTAATTAAATTGAATTCAATAAATTGGTATGATATTCTATATCTTATATGTGCATATATAATTTTTTCAATTTATATTATTTTCCTAAAGCCATTAATTAAATCCTTCTTATTCACTCACACTTTTCCAATCCATGTTTTAACCAAGAGTTTTGCTATGCCATTTTAATAATTTTTCTTGATGTTTGATAGAAAATACTAAAATATAAAGGTAATGTATTGATATCTTAAGAACATGAAACACACTTAATGTTTTTAATTTAATATAATCAGGGTAATTAATTAAAAAATTATTAGAAGCATTTATTATTTAGAATTAGAGATTTGTGAATAACAAATAGATAGATTAAAAGAAGATACTCTAACATAGGGGATATGGTTGATTGAAAAGGACTCATTTACCTTTAACCAAATATCAGGTATTCGATCCCTGATTTTGGGTATGGAGCAGCCTTAAATATTCGGGTCAGCTGTCTCATCCTTTGAGGTGCCTACAAGCCAACAGAGAGATTAATCACTGTACTCGACGGTGGATACCCTGATCGTGAACCAAAAAAAAAAAAAAGGAAGACCCTCTCACAATGATATACACTTATGACTGTTGGTTGTTCCAAATTATGATATTTTTATAGTGATACGTAAGAAGTGGATTTAAAAAAAAAAAAGAATAAGAAAACATTTGTTTTAAAATTATTATTTTTCTACACTCAAGTCACGACTCTGCCACCGGCATGCATGCTTCCAGTTTTACATATTTGCACCGTCGTCGGACATAGGAAAGCAGCTAGCTGCCTGCAGCATATCTTATCTTAGTTAAACTACATATTTTTATTGTTTTTCTTTTCTTAATTAGTTAAATTACATATTTTTAATTTTCACAGTAGTATATGTTTATGGATTGATCGGATTAAGATTGGATGAAGGGAGGTTATATTATAACTTAGAGCTAGCACTTTCCAAATAAGCGTTTACTTGTAGCAGCAAAGTAACTTAGTAAGCATACTTTTGTGTGATTATATATATGATTAATGAATCATGATGGCGACAAAACGAAGTTGGATAGGTAGCATGCATGTTTGACTTTGTGAACATAATTTAATTTGGATCTTTTGGCAAAGCAATGAAAGGTACACAGACACGAGCGTATGGGTCACGTCAGTAGACGCGCACACCTCTAGCTGGCGCTGCCTATAGCTCCTTCTACATTCTTGTCTGTGACAAACACCGGGCTTAATGGAACAGATCACCTTGCCAAGATCAAGCAGCTTCTGCTGTATGTGCTGAGAGGAGACATAGACAAGAGGAGTGCCAACACTGCTGTTTCCGTTGGTTCTACTCACAAGGAAAGAAGGCTGCATCAAATGATGTACGCCAATCGCCATTATGACGCATACGATACGGATAATAATGGATCAACAAGCGATGGGAACAGGCCCCTTGTAACTGTTGATGATTGTGCTGATAAGGGACACACTGTTGTGAACTTGAGGTGTCGAGACCGACCAAAGTTAATTACTGTTTGATACCGTGTGCAACACTCACGGACATGCAATATGTTGTGTACCATGGAACTGTCATTGCTGAAGGACCAGAGGCATATCAGGTTTGTAATTGATGTCGCTGGAATGGACATGTGGTTAGTACTTGTACCTTTATACCATAGCAACTTAGACTTGATAATTATCATTCTTGATTACATGTCACGTTAATTTCCCGGAAAAGTCCATTCTTACAAGTCTTCTCTAACAGTTTGTCTGATTTTGCTATTTCGATATAAAATTTTTTCGCATAGATATAAGTCTAACCGTACATATATAGACACATACACTAACAATAAAGTTGACGGACCAGAAATAAGTGAGTTTATCTTAATTAAAGTTGGTAGGTCCCAATTTTATTATGAATGTGGCTAAATATAAAGTGTTAGATCTACATCCATGTAAGAATCTCTCTTTAGATATACAACTAGACTTTGTTAATCCATTTTTTGCCTTGTTCCGCAGGAATATTATATAAGGCATGTGGATGGATGTCCGATCAGTTCTGATGCAGAAAGGCAAAGGGTGATACACTGCTTGGAGGCTGCTATTAGGAGAAGAACTTCTGAGGTACTACTACACATGATTTGGATGCTATTTCACTAGTTCTTGCCAAATACTTGTTAAGTGACGCTTAATATTTTTGTATTTGATATAGGGCATACAGCTAGAATTTTGTGGTGAAGACAGGGTTGGCCTTCTCTCTGATGCAACTCGAATTTTTAGAGAAAATGGCCTCTCAGTTATACGAGGCTGAGGTTACAACAAGGGGTTCCCGAGCTATGAATGTTTTCTATGTGACTGCACGTGCATCTGGGGCTCCAGTTAAGAGTGAAACAATTGAGGCAGTTAGAAAAGAGATTGGATTGACCATACTGCATGTGAAGGATGATGTCTTCTCAAAACCTCCACCTCAGAAGAGTGGAAGATTCTCCTTGTGTAATCTCTTTAGAACAAGCTCTGAGAAGTTCCTTTATAACTTGGGTCTCATGAAGTCTTGTTCTTGAAATTTGGTGTATTTTCATGAGTCAGGACATAGGGGCCTATATATATATATATATATATGTTGCAATTTGTGAATAGTAGACTAGTTTCGCCTAGAATTAGAATGGTTTGGAACCTCATTGCAATGCTTTATGGTTTTTCTCTTTAGATCTTTTGTCAGCTTAAGTTGCAATCAGATGTCAGATTATAGAGTTTGGTGTAGGCATGTTTCTTTGTAGTTATGTATATTAATATGACTTTGTTACATTCTTCTGGTCCCAAAATTTTTTTTATATTCGGTTTTTTTTTTTTTTTTGTCATGGTTAGATTTGGTTGTTATTCTTATATATGTATATTGCCACGGCAGCATTTGCTTGCAAAATTAAGCCTAAATTGGAGAAAGGGATACAATGTTATAAAAATCATGATAAATACTCCAATTAGTTATTCAATCTCCACATTGCTTCCTCTATGATGCACACATACTTGAAGTTGAGCTCTCGCTATCTGAGTCCATCGTCATATTTTCTTTAAAATTGAGGTGTCATTAACAGATGTCCAAGCATGTAAATATTTGAGGCTTGTGGCCATCTGATCACATAATTTGTTATAAAATTTGTCTTTTATCAATAAATAATGAAAAATAATTTTTTAATATTAAATACTCAAGCTATCGTCAGTATCGTCTTAAAAAAAAATCTATCCCGTTAAAAATTTACAGGTAGTTAACAAGGATTTTGCAATTGAATGGTAAAACATTACAGTGTTTGACCGATTCAGCCATTAAATGATTACTATCTTTTGTTGTTAACCAAGATCCTTTAAACATTAAGTGTAAAATCCTTGATTCATGATGAAAATAGAAAAATATTAAAAAACAAAAATTGTATTGTGCAAAGAAAATCTGGATGTTTTCAAATATGCGAGTGTTATAACATATTCTTTTCATAAAAACAACGTACGAATGAGCTGGTATCCATTGTAAATGTATGCCCGTTGGATTATTCAATCAATTAAGCTTAGAAGTAACAACGAGGCAACTTGAGGTTAATAGTGCTTCTCACACCCTTGTTTGATTGTCCTATATTTGTTGCAAGTTTTGATTTTGAATTCCTATAAAGAAACAGGAACATGTGGATATTCATCAATATTAAATAATTTTAAATAAAATTTTTCATAAGAAACATAAATTAATAACATGAATAAGTGTTCAGACACGTGAGTGTTATAACATGTTCTTTTCGTAAAAACAATATACGAATAATCTGGCATCAATTACAGATGCATAGATATCGTATTGTCGAGTGATTAAGGCCTTAGACAGACAATAAGGCAAAATGATGTCAGTAATATTTCTCGTGCCTTTGTTCGATTACGTTATATGTTTCATCAGATCAAATAATTTAAAAAAAAAATTTAGGAAACATAAATGATTGTTCAGAGAACCAAACACTCAAGTACTTTTATATATTCTTTTTCATAAAAACAACATACAAATGAGCTGGCATTCATTACAGATGCATAAATGTTGGATTGTCGAGTCATTAAAACTTAAGAGTGATGAGGGAACACGGTATGGATAGTGCTTTTTGTGCCCTTGTTAGGTTGCCTTACATTTGTTGCAAGTATGGACTTCTTATCCCTATTCAGGAACAGGTATGGGTTCATATTCATTGGTATCAAGTAATTTAAAATAAATTCTTTAACAAGAAACATAAATGAGTGTTCAGGCATGTAAATGCATAACATATCTTTTTCATAAAAATAATGTATGGATGAGCTGGCATCCATTGTAGATGCATGCACGTTAGATTGTTGAGTGATTAAAATATGGGTGTGACAGCAAAGCAACGCAAAATGAATACTGCTTCTTGTAGTATTTGATTTTATAAATAACATTCTAAAAGTTTTAATTATATTTTGTAATATTTGGTTTGCATTAGTAATTGTTAATAATTAATAATTATTATTTGAATGACATAAACATTCTTCAACAATTTTTATCATGATATACTCGTCTATTTAGAAACCCCATTGTAACAAATAATGAAATTTGTGAAACTTGAAAAATAAAATTATACTATGTGGCTGGAGCTTGAATATTTAGACAGTAGGGTCTCAAGTACAGGATGGTGGATTAGATATAGGGTGTGTTTAGGAAAGCTAAAATATTAAAATTATTTTAATAATTACTTATTTGTATAATTATTTTTTTATATAATCATTTATATAAAAATTAATTTATATTTGGATATTTCAATTAAAAAGTAGTTTTAAGATGATCTGTTTTATTTGGGTTATATGAAAAAAGTTACTTTTGTATGATAAAATTACTAAAAAGGATATGAAATGATTGTTTATATTATATAATATTTATTATTTAGAGTCAATTTGGTAAATATATAATAATTCTGAAATAATCAACTTTTACTTATAATTATAAGTTCCAAAATATTATTTATGATTATAAGTTATTTTTCAGTTTAAAATTATCAGTTTATTATTATAATGTGTGTTTGAGAAAGCTGAAAAATTAAAATTATTTCAATAATTATTTATTTGTATAATCATTTTTTTATATAATCACTTATATAAAAATTAATTTAAATTTAGATACTTCAGTTGAAAAATAATTTTAAGATAATCTATTTTATTTGGATTATATAAAAAAAATTGCTTTGTATGATAAAATCACTAAAAAAGTATAAAATAATTGTTTATATTATACAATATTTATTATTTAGGGTCAATTTCATAAAATTATAATAATTTTGAAATAATTAATTTTTATTTATGATTGTAAACTCTAAAATATTATTTATAATTATAAGTTATTTTTTAGTTAAAAATTATCAATTTTTAATTATAATCTATTTTTATTTTTGAACCAAATATGATTAATATTTTAAAATAGTTTTTTTTAAAAAAAAGCTCTTTTAGACGGTATCTAAATATGCACATAATCTATTTTCATTTTTTAATCAAATATGATTAATTTTTTAAAATATTTTTTCAAAAAAAAAAAAAAACCTGTTTTAGGCGGTACCCATCATGCACTGTACACGGTACGCCTTGTGAATTTCGATGATTTTTACTAACACGTGGCAAAATCTTGGAAGCTTAAAAAAAAAGAAAAAGAAAATGAAACATGAATTATAATTAATACATATAAAAAAAAATGAATATATGATGATAAATTAAGAAATTCCACCCGAAAATGATGGCGCCGAGGCTTAAAACTGTGCTTTCAGCTGTGTTCAAAGCCATTCGAGGAAACTAAGGTTACCCTTCAGAAGTGGTGCTACTGCCAGAATTAGAATGGCCATGAGTGAAACTGCTTCAACCTCCAGAGTCATCGATTCCCATCTGCACGTGTGGGCTTCCCCTCGAGAGGTAACATGACATATCAACACTTCTTCACACCGAGCTTCTTGTCTTGTTATTCCAAAGCACCATTTTTTTTCCCCTTTTTTCTAATAATCATGTTACTAAATACTTACAAAATGATGCTCTAAGGTTTTTGTTAATTGTATATGAACAAAAAATACGAAAAATTCATGCGTCTTTGTTGACTGTTAAATTTACTGAATTTATCAAAATTGTTCTGCATAATCCTATGCAGAAATTCATGTGCAAAATAATGATTTTGTACCATGTTTATGACTTTATATACATTTGTTATCTTTTTATAATGGTATTCATATAGCAAGCATTACCTTTTTTTTTTTTCAGTTAACTTTCAAATGAAGGCTGTTAAATTCCCTTACACTCCTGGACAAGAGCCCACGTTACCAGGAAATGCAGATTTTTTGCTCCAGGTATGCATTCAGTTTGTTACCTCTCTACCCATGTGTGTATATTTTTGAATAATTTTTTCTAGATATTGCAAATTTGATTAAACAGTTTGTTCTTGTATTTCCTGCAAATATTGACTCATTCATGAAGAATGTGATGCAATATCCTTATCTGTTATTTCAAAAAATTCCTAACTGCTTGAGGTTAATTACATGGGAAATGATTGTGATTGGCTTTATGTATGTGTGAATATCTCTGATGCTTACTCACTTTTGTCCAGTGTATGGAGGAAGCAGGAGTAGATAGTGCACTCATTGTGCAGCCAATTAATTATAAATTTGATCATAGTTACATCACGAGGTATGTTTAGGATCAACATTTCTTTTCTACTATTTGATGTTAGAACTTGGTGATTATGTGCTTTTAGAACTTGGCGACAGTCTAATCCCAAAGTTCTAACAATTAAGATTTCTTGGAGAAACGAGTCCACCTACTTTATTAGTCTGTGATTGTTCTCATGCGTGTGCACACATATTAAAGAGGCTTCATAGTTGGTAAAATATATTTTTTTTTTGTCATTTTTCTGGGAATTGGTAATCTCAGAGTTTCAGACGCAGGTGAACAAAAATCATCTGTGAGATGTTTGATTTATGAATTTCTGAGCTATGCTTCATCTGCTACTTGTTATCATAATATTGGCTGCACATTGAGTTGGATGGCCATATACTAAAGGAGAAACTTATACTTTGACTCAATTGTGCAGTTCACTGCAGTTACTACATCTTCATATATATATATATATATATATATATATATATATATATAATGTTAAATTTTATGGTATCACTCATGCCAATTTGATCATTGGACAGTGTTTTGAAGAAATATCCAACCAAATTTGTTGGGTGTTGCCTTGCTAATCCAGCTGATGATGGAAGTGGGCTTAAGCAGTTTGAAGATCTTGTTTTGAAGGTATAATGGATAACTTGGTTTTATGAGACAGTTGATTTTTTTCAGAAGCAATTGAAATTTTCTTTTTGTTTGTGGTAGGATGGTTATCGTGCTGTTCAATTTAACCCTTATTTGTGGCCATCTGGAGAAAAGGTAGGCAACCCCTTTTCTTTTTCACTTGTATCTTCGTTCATGGCATAAACCATTCTCTTTCCCTCGTTACCCATCTCTGTCACTTTGATTAGTCAAGAAGGTCCTATGTGTCACTTAAGACATTGCAATTAATCAGAAGGAAATCTTCCTTTTCTCGAACATACATTGAATATCCAGTGGTGATTGTATCGACCGGCCAGAATTTTATCAGCCAACCTCTATAACTGGACTATGGTGGGAATTAGGAAACTTTATAGGATTGGCTTAAATGCTGGGGTTAAGATTGAAACTTTTTTCCTAGAACTTTCTTATGGATAAGGCAGATGGAACGATACCAAGCAAAGAGAGATCCTTTTCTTAACTGACATTTTGAAAAAAAGCATAGATATAGACATGTCAGTATGTAATAAAACAGGATATAAAAATAAAAGTATATCAAAATGTTGAGCTCGAAACAGAAGATGTTAATACTACTAGACTAGAGCAGAACTTTGTTAAAGGGCTGTTTCCTTCGATCTTTTTAAATTTGATTCACTTCCAGTGTGAAACTTTTAAATACTATCAAGAAACAAGAAGGTGTGATATTGTAGACTAGAAGTTAAAGCAAGGTTTTAAGTACAAGACTTGAACTGCTTTTTGAACAGGTGGCATCCTCTGTTTCACTGATTGTGTGCAACTTCTTACGTTGTATTGCATCACGGGTTTTGGATTGAACACATCCATCTAGCCAAAACCCAGTGTGAAAAGGCTTTTGTTGTTGTTGAATGGATCAAAATTATATACATATATATCCTTTGAATGATGTCATTGCAGATGACAAATGAAGTTGGGAAGACATTTTTTCGAAGGGCTGGAGAATTAGAAGTACCAGTGGGCTTCATCTGTATGAAGGTGTGTTGATTGTTTCCTTGTATTGTAAATACAGAACTATCATGTAGAATTTCTTTCTCTCCCTATAATACAGTTTTAGGTAGGAAGAATATTTTTACTTGTGACCAATGGTATTGCTGCCCTTCTACACACTTGTTGGAACATGTTTATTTTTATATGAAGTTAATGAAACTAAGATATGAAGTTGATGAAACTAAGATGCTGAGTTCAATAAATTCAGGGGCTTGATCTGCATATTTCTGAAATTGAGCAATTGTGCATGGAATTCCCATCAACGGTTGTATTACTAGATCACTTGGCCTTCTGCAAGCCACCAATGTGAGATAGAGACATATAGTATAATCATTGCTACAATGGCCAAGAAAATGAAATCTTATAAAAGTGAATGTCATATTGCAGGAATGATGAGGAACGGCTTGTCTTTTCCCGGCTTTTAAAACTATCTAGATTCCCACAAGTAATGCCTGATTGTTTCTTCATGAACAGAATTTCAAGGAAGCATAGTCTGCTTAAATTTTTTTTATTGATTGCATTTTTGATATATAGCTGAAGGCCTTGAGAGAAGCAGAAATTTATAACTCTTCTAGATGCCTATCCTGCCTTTTTTTTTTTTTTTTGATATATATATATCAGACACCAACTGAAGGTTTCTCATGTCAATTGAATGAGTAAAATGGTAAAAGGTGTAAATCTGCAAAAGATTATTTCTGAGATTTGACTCTTCAATCCTTGTAGCTTTGGGCAGGTATATGTGAAATTTAGTGCTCTTTTCAGAGTGTCAAGAGAGCAGTTTCCTTATCTGGATTTGTCTCCTCTCTTGTCCCAAGTTGTCTCCTGCTTTGGTGCTAGCCGTGTAATGTGGGGCAGGTGACTTCCGTTCATACATGTGTTTAACTAACATAGAACTATTGAATTTTGAGAAAACATTACAATTGAAAAAGGGTTGAGGGGATTTTATTCATAAACCATCATATTAACTTTCTTTTAATCATATTGTTGCAGTGATTTTCCATTTGTTGTTCATGAATGTGGCTACAAAGCAGCCAAAGAAGCAGTCCATCAAATTGCCAATAAGATCTCTTTTTTGGTCAGTCGCCAATAAGATCTCTTTGTCTTCATCTGATTTGGAGTGGATCGTGGGGAAGACGGCTACACAACTGTTCCAAATACCATTGACATCATAAAACGAGATTGTTGCTGTAAAAGAAAATGCTCTTAGAATAGGAAGATATTGCTGCTAAGCAAAATTTTCAATGAGTGGGAATGCTAATGTTCAGGTTGAGTCTTATAAAACGTTTTGATGTTGTGCTACACATTATATGTTGAATGTAATATATTATACAATTGTGGCACCATTGAGACGTTTAATTGTCCTACTGGCATTTCTTGTTCTTTCATACACATATATTAACAAGGTACAGGTTTTTGCTGTTTGTAATATTCCTTTCTGGAAAACATGTATGTGTGCCTTGCTGTAAGGTTCAATGGCGTCCTCCTTTGGAATCATAATATGCCATTTAGGCGTAATTTTCAATGAATTTGACTCCTAAATTCTACATTTGATGCGCTGAAAGAGTTGGAACTTGGAAGAAATTAAAAGGCGTCAAATTTTGTCTAAATTTGGACTTTCTATCCATACAAAATAGAGATTCAGAATTAATTGAGAGAAAGGATATCCAAAACTCATAGGAAAGCCACTTCATTGCAGGAACATCAACAAGGAGAAAGTTACATTGAGCAAAATCAACATAACTCAAACACAAAAAATTAAATTAAAAAAAAAAGATCAAGAAGATGACAGATTCTATGAGTGGGAGCACAACTCAGACGGAACCGTTTTTGGGCTGATTTTGTTTGTGTTTGGCATCACAATTTCTCCTCTTGATCCTCCTCAACTTGTCACAAGCGAATGCTCTCTCAAGCTGCTCCACCCTTTGGGACAGAGAGGCAAGATGCCTAGTCTGCATCTCATTCTTCTCAAACAGCTGTGCCATCATCTTCATCATCTTCTCATTGTCCTCCATCATCCTCTCCAACAGCTCCCTATGATTCCCCTCTCTTCTCCCACTGGCACCACCATCTTCAACACGCCCCTCATCACCATGCTCCTCCTCTTCCTTCACCAAACAATTATTCTCCTCAACCAAACTTGTCCCCACACTCTCTTCTCCCACACATTCTCCTTCACCCTCCTCTTTCTCTTCTACCTCCATCTTCGCCGCCTCCTCCTCCTCCTTCTCCTCATTCCTCAAACCTTCCATTTTCTCACATTGAGAATCAACCACCAACATCTCAGAAGCACCCTCACAATCACCCTCTTCCTCTTCCTCTTTCTTCACCTCCTCAACCAAACTACTCTCCACCTGTTCTTCCATTTTCTCACCTTGAGATTCACCAACAAAACCAAATTTTTCATCTTTACCCTCATCCCCATGATGGGGTTCTTCACCTTGATCATTAGAACCCACCATCTGATCAACCATTTCTTGCAATGCAATGGCCTTTTTAATCAGAGACTTTCTACATTCCCTGACCCCAGAATAGTAATCCAGCACCCTCACGGAGTCCAACTTTAGAAGCAAGTTCATGATGGTCTCACTCACCCGCACCCTCTCTCTTTGGTCCCTCTTGATCACCTCCAGGGAAGCATAAACTTCAGCCTCAACCTTCTCCACCTCAACCCTTATACCCATGATCCTCTTCATAGTGTTCCTCACGAGGAACCCTCTCACCACCTTCTGGATCTTGATGGCAGAGTCATTTCTGCTTCGCTCTGACCCCACAAAATGAACAGGGATAGTAACCACCTTGGAGGGTGCCTTGTTGTACCTTTGTTGCTGTGAAGGCATGCCCCATTGAGTTCTATACAAGGGTATGTTGTTATTCATCTGCATCATGTGTTTCTGCGTCTCTGTTTTGTGTGTGTATTTGATGTGAAATCGTAAAATTTTGCAAATGTGGTGTTGTTGCTGTGAGGTATTTGTGATGTTCGTGAGAATTAAGGTTAAGGTTAAGGGGAGGATTTATATTGGAGGATGAGGTTGTTGGTTGCAACGTGAAAGTTCCAGAAGTTTCAAGGTTTGGAATAGAGAGGGGAAAAGCGGGTTAACTGCTTGCTTACGTGGCATGGGTCCTAGCGTCTTGCTCTAGATAACTGTCGAATCTTCTTGAGTTTTGCCGCGATTTCTAGCTCGCTCTGGAACAACAAGGTTACAAGAAGGTGAGTTGTTTGGTAAAGATAGTATTTTCATCTTCACATAAATATTTGATATGGGTGTAATAAATAAATGATATATAATAGAGATGTATTAATATATTAATTATTTATGATGTATTATAGTAATATTTAATTTTAAAAAAATTTAAAAATATAATTAAATATATTTTAAAAATTAATTATCATATATTAATAATATAAAATTATATTGATAATATAAAATAATTTTATACTATTAATGTAATTAAAAAATTTTATCAATATAATTTTAATTATCATATACTGATAGTGTAAAATTAAACTGGCAGTATAAAATAATTTTATACTGTCAGTGTAATTAAAAAATTTTATCAGTGTAATTTCACATAAAATTATACTAGTAATATAAAATAAAATAATTTTACACTATCAGTATAATTACACTGATACAATTTTTTGATTACATTAACAGTGTAAAATTATTTTATATTATTAATATAATTTTACATTATTAGTGTATGATAATTAAAATTTTGATTACACTGACAGTATAAAATTATTTTATAATACCAATGTAATTTTATACTATCAATGTATGATAATTAAAATTACACTGATAAAATTTTTTGATTACACTGACAGTATAAAATTATTTTATATTATCAGTATAATTTTATATTATCAGTGTATAATAATTAATTTTTAAAATATATTTAATTATATTTTTAAATTTTCTTAAAATTAGATATTACTATAATATATCATAGATAATTAATATATCAATACACATTTATCATATATCATCTATTTATTATACTCACATAAAATTTTCATATAAAGATAAAAATACCATCCCCACCAAAACATGCACCCCTTACAAGAATATCACGTATTCCGCCATGTCATCATTTTGGTTTTTTTTTAAAAGCATGTTGGAGCGCATCCTCTTCTGCCTTTGGATCTATAATACAACAACTTATATTTGTGCTTGTATTAAAATATTTTTTACTATAATAATTGCAACAAGAAATATAATATTTTTCCCCTCAAAAAGCAAGAAATATAGTAATTCTTTTCTGGAATGTAATATAGGAGAAAAACTAACAAAGGGACACATTAATAGAGTTTGCCCCCCAAAAAAAAAAAAAGAGAAAAAAACAGATTAATTGAGTAATCATTTTTATTATAAAGAAAATATTTTACATAATTAAAAGGTTTCTGCACTATTCATACTTCTTTATCGGGCGTGAGGTGTTTCCCTGCTGGGATTGCCCATGTGCTGTAAGCTGATTGGGCTTTGTTTTTTTTTTGCCCTCCTAGTTTCTATACCAAAATTGACTTTTCTTATTTAATTTGTCAATATTAATGATAGAAATAGATTCTCTTATTTCAAAATTTCACATCATATAATTGTCCAAATTTTTGTTATTGATTAGATCTTTCATATATTTTCTTTTTATCTTATCTTCTTAATCAATAATAAAATTTATGCATGATTAAGTTATGTTAAATTTTTATGAGAAGATCTATTTCTATTGATGATATATAATAAGTTGTGTGATTTATTTAACTTTATTAGTCAAACAAACCCGCATTTAACGAGTTAGAGATATAATTGGAATTTTATTAAATAAGAAAGTGTTGAGTAGGGTAGTAACTATGTATAATTACCCTTTCAAAGTTGGGTTAATCTAACCTTCTCTTTTCATCAAAAGCTTATATGACCTGAAGCGACAAAAATATTCTAACTTCAAACAATGTATTTGGGCTATTTTAATGGGCTTGAATCAGATTGGACTGCTTAAATAGAATGGGCCAAGTTCTATTTATAAACAATTTTATTATTTATATAGAAATTTAACACCTAAATTGATATATACTTAGTATAGTTTAAATAAATATAAATTTCAATTATACAAACACCGAATCAATATATTATCTTCAAGATTTATTTTTAGTTAATATTGCATTAAATACTTATATAATTAAAATTCACAATTTTATAAATTATGATCCCTACATGTCAATTTGAGTGTCTATATATTATTTACAAAAAATACTTCTCATTTATAAAACCAGCGGTAACCTAAGGTAATTAGTTATTTGTCTTTGTATTGTTATTTCGACATCACATTTATATATATATATATATATATGTTTCTGGATACTTTTTTACTCTCATTTTAATATGCAATGCCAATACTTTAGAAGTTTAAAAAATATTCTCCTTTGACCTTTCACTCTCTTTGTAAAAAAGAATTGAAAACATGCAGTAGATTGAACACGAAACGTCCCTATTATGCGTTGAGGGAAGGCAATGCATCATGAGTTAAGAGAGGGAACTTGTCGTGTGATTTCCAATGCATATTTCCACAGCGACATTTTTTATCCTAAAGTCCCGCCACGTCAAGTACGGTTCCGCCGCCTGAAGCAGGAATTGAAGGCCACACCCTCTCTCAGACCACGCCTTCCTCTTACTTTGACAGCAACAACTGCCACTTTGTCACTGCTTTAGGTGAACATCCCCCCCTTCCCTCTATGACTGCTATGCTATGCTATTACTACTGTTCTACAAAATAATCTATCTACCACTTCATTTTTTTTAACCCAATCTATAGAGGTATATTATGCGCAGATACGGGGTGTGTGAAACATGGCGATAACTCCACATATCCCATCTATAATTAAATAGAGGGTAAACTTTATTTCGATTGGATCTAATGAATTGATACAATGTCTTGTATCCTATATATACATATAATATTTTTTCAATCCATATTATTCGCCTTAAGCCAGTGATTAAATCCTTCTTGTTTGCTCACTTTTCCAGTCCATGTTTTAACCAAGAGTTTTGCTATGCCATTTTAATAATTTTCTTGATGTTTGATAGAAAATGCTAAAATATAAAGGTAATGTATTGATATCTTAAGAACATGAAACACACTTAATGTTTTTTATTTAATATAATTAGGATAATTAATTAAAAAATTATTAGAAGTATTTACTATTTAGAATTAGAGACGCGTGAATAACAAATAGAGAGATTAAAAGAAGACACTCTCACGATGATATACACTTATGACTGTTGTTATTGCAAATTATGATGTTTTTATAGTGACGCGTGAAAAAGTGGATTAAAAAAAAAACACATTTGTTTTAAAATTATTATTTTTCTACACACAAGTCACGACTCTGCCACCGGCATGCATGCTTCCAGTTTTATTTGCACTGTCGTTGGACATAAGAAAGCAGCTAGCTGCCTGCAGCATATCTTATCTTAGTTAAACTGCAAATTTTTATTGCTTTTCTTTTCTTAGTTAAAATACACATTTTTTATTTTCATGGTAGTATCTGTTTATGGATTGATTGGATTAAGCTTGAATAAAGGGAGGTTATATTATAACTTGGAGCTAGCACTTTACAAGTAAGCGTTTACTTTTAGCAGGAAAGTAACTTAGTAAGCATACTTTTGTGTGATTACATATATGATTAATGAATCATGATGGTGATAAAACGAAGTTGGATAGGTAGCATGCATGTTTGACTCTCTGAACATAATTTAATTTGGATTTTTTTGGCAAAGTAATGAAAGGTGCACAAACATGAGCGTATGGGTCACGTCAGAAGACACACAAGTAAAAAGGAGGGTGTGGCTGTCGTCGACAACAAGGACGCACACCTCTAGCTGGCGCTGCCTATTATAGCTCCTTCTACATTCACTTTTCCCAGGAAAAAGCCTGCTTCTTTTGTCTCTCTACTAACGTTCGTTCAACACAATTGAATCTTGTTGCCATGCTTTTCATTCTTTCTATAGCCACATCGCATGCATTTCGCAAATAATAAGTTTGAAAAAAGGAAAAAAAAACAATAGAATGTATAATATAAAATAAAATGATTACCATCAAACATGTATAATCTCAAGATATATCTTTTTTTTTTAATATTATAAGATTATATTAAAAAGAAGATTGACTTCAATTCAAGGGCAGAACATGCTCCTAAAAGTGATTATAAAGATATTTACAAAATATTTATCATTGACTGAACTTAAAAGTTGAACTAAAATTACGACAGTGTATAAATTAAGAGTGGTCAAGTGAATTAACTTTATCAATAATCAATAATCTTAGACATATCTAATAGAAATAGTTGAGATGATAACTAACATCGATCTAATAAGACAGAACATACAGGAATACATGGCAGTTAAAACACAAGAGTTAATCCTAAACTCAAATTTTCAATTTTCTGCCCAATTGGTTTAACTAGTGAGTTGCTCCTTTTAATTTCAGCTCATGTCCATAATTTATAGTAAGTAGAAATAAGATTGTCCATATCCCATTATTCCTTCCAAGTTCCAATATATCTCTTTTTATTTTTACTTTTAATTTCTTCCGTTTTTTTCTTTCTCCTTCTTATTTGTGACAGACACCGGGCCTTTTTGTAGCCTTGTAGTACTGCTATAAGAGCCACCTTGCACTGTTCCACAGCTCACAAATCTGCTTCAGCAGCTGATTTGTGCTACGTAGAGTAATGTCCATTTTCGTTTGTTCTTTTCTGGTTTTTAGCATTCTTTCACTGTTGGATTGACAAATATGTTTGCACCGCACCATGCAATCCTCGAGTAACCATTATGGCTGGAGGTATATAAGCCACAACACAATAGAGACAAGAGACAACAGTTCCTCTGAATCTGATCAAACCACAACAGATAATGACACGCGCTGCGACAGCAACAGACAAAAGCACCCTGAGGGCCCCGTTCTTGCATCAGTGTTATCCTTTCCCACACCAAAAATTATTTCATATAACACATAATATTTAGGTCTCAATCAACTAAGAATTCAATTCAATAATTGTTTTTATCAAGAGTTTGAATCTTAATTCCTTTTTCGAGAGTGCAACTTCCTTATTACTACTTTCAAATGTTGTTGATTGTTGAACCTAAAGATAAATGAGTATGTATTAAATAAAGTTAATAAATCCCAATTTTATTAAAAGAAATTTATGCAGATACCAATTTAACACCTTAATTTCAAGTATAATTATAATAAAATTATCTAAGCATTAAGAAACAATTAAGCGTATCTTGAATAAATTTGATACGACTTTTGATGGAACAGAACTCAACTTTACAGTTAGTATTTCTAAATATGATATATAATATTTGTATGCGCGTATGAATCCTCCACTTTATTGGAAGTGTACATAAATATTTATTATATTTAAGAAATTTTCCACGCACAGTCTTGCCTTATATAAATGGTCCCCTCCCTTCACAATTTTCACCACTCACTCTTTCCAACATTACTCCACATCTTGTTCTAGCTTTCTAGTGTTTTTCCATGAA
The DNA here is from genome assembly GCA_031439585.1 of Pterocarpus macrocarpus. Taxonomy (NCBI): domain Eukaryota; kingdom Viridiplantae; phylum Streptophyta; class Magnoliopsida; order Fabales; family Fabaceae; genus Pterocarpus; species Pterocarpus macrocarpus. The sequence continues at coordinate 77,538,564 of CM062515.1, forward strand.
CCAAGAGAAGATAATGCACTACCAAGTGGAGCCATCATGGAGCTACTACATGAGGGTTCGGAGCATGGAAGAAGGCCAAATGGAGAGGGTGGTGAGGCTGGCCTCACAGAGTGCAGTGGTAATCTTCAGCGTCAGCAGCTGCTGCATGTGCCATGCAATGAAGAGGCTCTTCTGTGGCATGGGGGTGAACCCGACGGTGCATGAACTGGACCAAGACCCCAAAGGGAAAGACATGGAGAGAGCCTTGATGAGGCTTCTTGGAAACTCAAATGGGGTTGTTCCTGTAGTGTTCATTGGCGGCAAGCTTGTTGGGTCCATGGACAGGGTTTTGGCTTTTCACATCAATGGCACCCTTGTCCCACTCCTCAAAGAAGCTGGTGCTTTGTGGCTTTAAATTCTTGGTTCCATAGATTTGGATATGAAAAGAAATGTCACACTTGGAAGTTGAGTTAATTACATGCTAGAAGAATGCGAGTAAAGCACTGACTCTTAATTTGTGTTCACAATGCTTTGTCTACGGTATCCAACAAATTCTATACATGAAAATTAGCTAGGCAGCCAAGAAATTAACGAAAAAAATTAGGGTGAAGAAGAAGTGTTTCTAACCAGATTTTGTATCTGTTGTAAGGTTCTGACATTCTGATCTGAAAAAAGAAAAAAAAAATGAATTCTCTCAATTTCTTATGCTTTGTAGTTTGTTGCTAGCTTGTATACAGATGCACATGTAACGTGGAAATGAACATTGAGGTCTAGTGAAACTTTCCGTAACTTTAGTTCCACTCGATAATTGGTGTGTTTGGTTTATAGTTTTCAAACGTTGGTTATGGTCCAATGATAAAGCAATTTATTTTATCACTTTTGTTCTAACGTAGTCTAATATTAAAAGTAGAAGAAAAAAATTATTATTGCCGGGTACAAGTCTGAGTATTAAATAACTCATAAGTGGTTGTCTGCGGGACTGTGACTTCATAATTTCTTAAATTGGTTGTGCTTTTTTTTTAATCTTATTACTGCAATGTTTTCTCAGTTTCAATTTTAATTTTCCATTTTCCATTGTTTTTGACATCATTTGAACTTCACATATTTTTAACAATGGAATGCTGACTGGTCCATAAGGCTTCTTACTTGATTTACGCCACAGCTTCTGCTTCTTTCTTTAAGTATTACTTCAACTAATCATTAGTAACCTTGATGTACACAACACTTAAAGAGAAATTAAATAAGCTCCCCTTTTCTGCTGAGATTGTGCACCTTGAATGGATGACTGGTTTAATTCAAAAAATTAAAGCTGAAACGTTTAGTTCGGTCAAGTGGGAATTCTAACTAGGTGCTGATTCAATCACATCAGTTTTTTAGCTTTTGAGAGTGGGAAAAAAGGGTGATTTTTTTTTTTTTTTTTTGCGCGTCATTTTTTTCTGAACACTTTTCATTACATGTATTTATTTGGATTTGAAGAGAGAGAGAGAGAGAGAGAGAGAATATAACTATGTTTCTTTTTTTATTTTTAATGAAAAAAGCGGTGTAAGAATAATATAGTAAGAATGATATGTATATAATGTTGTTTTGGGGAAAATGTCCCTCCTCTTTATAGCAATATATATATATAGAGCAGTTTTTTAAGGCACAGGGAGTAAATTAGTGGTGAGGAATTTAAATAATTATGATTATGGGTTCATTCAAACTTCACTTCTGTACAAAAAAAAAAAAAAAATGGTAGTTCCTTCAACTAACACACTTGATCCTTATCATTTTTATTTTTCCATTAATATTACTTGGATACTCCATTTATTTCTATTATTTTCTTTCTCTTTCATTTATTAATATAATTGCACAAAATTTATTTCTTTGCCCCTAGCTTGGCCTTTTAGTAGCCTATTATAGGCTTTTTTTTAAACCTAAGTATAATCGGACCTAACCTTAAACCTCTTTACAAAGTTTGTAATTTAAAATTTAAACTTAAAACATAAAATATTTTCAACAGGCTAAAATTGAAATAAAAAATTTAAAAAATAGTCAAAATCGATGTAAATTTTTGAACTTTTTAAATTCATTTTTTTTTAATGAGAACGGCTCAGTTCTAATTTTGTAATATTATTTTATTAATATTAATTAGCATTTTAATTTTTTCTCTCTCCTATTAATTTTTAAATGATTATATTAAACACATAATGTTTTTGTTATAAGAAGTGACTATTTAATTAAAAGATTTTTTTTATGCCCTAAATTTTTTTTAAAAATACTCTTTTACAAATTTAATAAAATTAAAAAGTTTGTTTTAAGCCATTTTACGGTAACTTATAATTAGGCATTTTCTTCGCTCATGCAGTAGGATCGGAGTACCTTTGTTGGGAGTTAGTTTATGTTGTTTTGTTTTAGTAGCATCAAAGAAAATGTTTAAGGTAATTTAAGATAATTATGTTAAATTTTTTAAGAATTATTTCTTTCAGAGATTTTATTTTTAATATATGATATATCAATTAGAAACATGCAGCATGAGTAAGAGCGTCAGAGCTTTGATTGTCTGGTTCCATCTATTTACACCATGTATGAATTGAAAGATCTCCTTTCCACATTTATCAGAAGATAAAAATAAGAAATAAACCAAATTGTATCTTAGCGTTTTAGTTATCTTGTTATTTTTTCTCAATTTTGCAAGGAACAAGTGTAAAGTGATTGTGTACCAAAGTAAAATGATATGTATTTGTAAGGAACAAGTGTAAAGTTTTTGTATAATTAATTAATGAACTCGTTTAATTAAGATTTTGGGAAAAATATTTTTTTAAAAATAAAATCAGAAGTAGAAATTGAAATAAAAGTATAAAATTATTTTATATTTAAATGTAATTAAAAAATACTTTTTATCATAATAAGAAATTATTAACTTATTTAGATGTGATAAATATAAAAATATATTTTTTTATAAAATTACAATATTAGTGGATAAGAGGTGGTATTTTGAATAAAAAATTAAAAATATAATGGTAAAAGTGTAGAAAAATAGTTGGTTACAAAATTCGAGAAGTATTTTTCTCTCTTTTCTCTACTTTTGTTTCTGGGAGAAGTAGCTCCCTCTCTATCACTATAAAAAATGATTATTTTTTGTTTCTTCTCTTTTTAAAAAGTACAAATAAATAATACAAAAAAATTTTAGAAGCATTTTTAAAAAAAAAACTATTAAAAAAGTACTTTTACTTTTTCCAAATTCACAAACAAATGGATCCAATATTAATTATTATTTCTAATAATTATATAATATTAAGTGTAATTTGATAAATGGAGAATAATTTATAATATGTATTATAAGGGTGTGTTTGACAACTTAAAAAATTAAATTAACATAGTATAAAGTGAAATCAGATATGTTAACATATATAAAAATAAATTAATTTTTTATTAAACGATGTTTGATTTGACAAGAACAAACATGAAGTGATTGTATCACTAATTAATTAATATTAATTATTGTTTCTAGTAAATTATATCATATTAAGTGTAATTTGATAAATGGAGAATAATTTCTAATATATATTATAAGGGGTTCTTCTTTTTCACCTTAACAATAAGGAGGAATAAGATTAGGATTTATGCAAATACATACCAAAAAGAATTGACAATGGAAAAAAAATCGACTAGCACGAAGTCTTCTTTTTTTTTTTTTCTTTGTCTTTGTCTTCTTCATCTTCCTCTTTTTCACCGTCTTCTTCTTCTTCTTTATGTTAAGGAGGAATAAAATTAAGATTCACCAAGATAAACTCAAAGGATTTATTAACAATTTTAATGGAAAGAATAGATTGGTATAAAGTGAAAAGAGATAAAATAAAAAGAGAAAAACTTGAAATAAAATAAAATTAATTAAAAATTATTTTTTTTCAAAAATAGTTTTAAACCTAAATTAGTTCACATAAAAACTAATTTTAAAATATTTACCAAATAATATTTATTAAAAACTAGATCCTATCACCCCTTACTACTAGAAATATCATATTTAGAGACAAAAAAAAATTCATCTCTAAATTATGTCTGTCACTAAATATAGGATCGCTAATTTTTAATAATGGATTTTTTCCATCCGTCTCTAATTAAAGATGGAATAGTTCCATTTCTAAATTTAAACTTTCCATCGCTAATATATAACCAACTTTGGTCACTTTTTTTATTAAAAAAAAAAGCCATCACAGATAGAATAATTCTATCGCTAAACAGAATATCTCTATCTCTAATTAGTGATGGAATATTTCCATTACTAATTAGAGACGAAAATATTTTCATCTCTAATTAGAGAAGGAACATTTCTGTTTCTATTTTTAAATTTCTTTTTCTTTTTTGCATTTTGTTTATAATCTTACGTTAATTTGAACCAGTAAAAAATCATGCAATATAACAAATTATAATTCCAATATAACAATGCAAATTTAGTATCAAAGAACATATTTTATTAATAGAAATACCAACAAAGTTCAAAGAAATATATTATAACAATGATATGAAAAAATCCAGTTATATTAAAAATAAATTCAAGTCTTACATGCAAGTATTAACATTACAAAAAAAATGGAACTATATCCACCTAAAGAAATACATATATTATGCTCCCATACAGTCTAAATGGTGTATACAAAATATAACTCCAAATAGAATAAGCATGAACCATCAAGTCTTGACATAAGTGAGCAACTCGACTTCAAATTTTCATCTGCAAATTGTAATTAAATATTAATAATAGTGTTAGTCGTTAACAAAATTGTTATCAATCTCAATAAGAATTAACCAAACTAAATACAAATAAATTGTTTGTTAAATAATATCAGTAAGTCTTGAGCAATCAAGAAAATACAACAATTATCTCCACTTGAGGAGAATTTCAAGTAAAACCAATGATGATGATGGAGAGCAAAGAGGCCCAATCCACTTTGCCAAAGTATAAAATTTTTGACCGCATGCAATACCCAATCAAAATATGTTGAATAATTCCACTCATTCAAAATCAATCCATTCACAACTAACATAAAACACCCTAGCTCATTCAGAGTGTGTTTGTGATTTTTTTATTTTTTATTTTTGTTGAAAATTATTTTTTTATTAAAAAAATTGGTTTTTATATATTTGAATAATTTTACTTTAAAAAAAATCAAATTATCAAAAAAAAACTATTTTCAGCATTTTCAAAACTAAAAAAAGTAGCTTTTAAAAAAAAATTAACTTTTAATTTTTTCAATTTTATATAAAATTTATGTTTCACAATAATTTTTTTAAAAACTAAAATAAACGCACCCTTAATCAGTAGCAGTTAGCACACACTAAACTTCGCCTTTCCAACCTACATTTTTCCCAATGCATATCCAAATTCAACTCGAAAGAACCCAAAATTTTGATGCTGCGTAGAAACTAAAAGCAGCCTAATTGGCAAATCCCTAGAGAACAATGGTTCCAAAATAAGATAGTGTGAGTTATTCAACAATTCAGCATATATCCCAGAACAATGAGGTTCAAGGAACTCATTAAACAGAATCAAGGATCAGAGAGATCACAAGCTCAAATTCACCTCTCTAGACTCAAACTTTCAAAGAAAGAAACAAAAAGTTAAACTTTCTTGTCACAGTCAAAGCATACCAAGTACAAATAACTAAACCCAGAGACAGCTCAACTACCACATGCATTCCCAAAATCTCACATTCACAAACACAACCAACAATACACCAAAACTTTGGGCCAAAAAATGAAGAAAAAATACTAACTCTTCATAAACAGGAAGAAAAAAAAGAACCACAGGCTAAACAAATTCAGAAGGTGTCAATTGAATAAACTAGTAAAGTACTGGTAGAAACTGCAAGGACATGGGATCAAATACCACCTTCCCCAAGGAGGGAGAGTTAACTCCCATTGTGTAAACAACATCAATGGACCAAAAACAATAAAGAAATCAAATTGAGAAGAACCATTTGTAAATATAAGATCAATAGTAAGAAAGAATGATAGTAATTAAAAAATAACAAGAATAATCAAGCACCATTTCTTAGACAGCTTATTGCTAATAAAGCCTTAATATAAGCAACATAGCTAGCTTTTCCAAGCATATAGTTTGTTTAATTATCACGTTGGACACCATATAAGCAACAAAATTTGTTGGGAAGAACCCATGTATTTCATTTTTTCAGTTTTGATGTATAGAACAATAAACAAAACAATTCATGCCCGTGATATCCCAATTATATGAGCTACATGCATTTGACAAAGGACTGACCTGACCCAATTCACACCCATGATAACCCAACCAAACAATTTCTGCTACAAGAATTAAAGAAGTGATGTAGTGAACAGGAAGAAAGATACACACAAAGGAAATTAGACATTTGGTAAATAAAAGGTGAGTCGAAAAATTCCACAAGTCATAAAACTCATGCTTTTGCCATACTTTGGGCACACATCAGGGATTGTCAAAAAAAAAAAAAAAACAAAAAAAAAGAGGGAGTGACGAATGACACTAAGAAACTATCTTGTTGCAAATCAAGCTCCATTTCAAAAACTTGAGCTAATGAGTTCATACATATAACTGAAACTTGGCATAAAGACACAACGGTCTTGCCCCTATATATTCTTATAGTCATTCAATGAGAATTAACTTTGCAGGTAAAGTACTTTGATTCTTAATAATTGGACAACTAAATCTTGTCAAAAGCATTGATGGCAATTATATAAAGTATATATGAAGAAACCAAGCCGTTATATTTATCAAGCTGATCCTAGAAGTTATTTCATTGTCTTTTTGTAGCAAGATATTACCTTTTCTTTTTTACTACAAAATGTATTATCATCTGAAAAGCTAGGTTCCTAGTTAAATCATTCAGCCTTTTGTATTTTATGTGTCATCTACCTCATAAACAAAATAATGTAGCAATTACCTTGTCAAACTTATAATAATTAGGGCAATTACCTACCAAGATATCATTAAGCGCTTATATAAGTGTAGTGGATTGAAATTTGCTAAGGGGTAAATTTCACACACAAGAAAAAGTTGAATGTGATGATTTGAAATTTAGCCCGATCAGTATTTGACATAATTTTTATACATTTTAATTGCTTAACCTATAATCTAAGTGAATAGGGTATTTCTCTCCAATGGCTTTTTACTTTTATTTTAACAGGTTTTTTTTTTGGAGGATTCTATTGAACTCAGAAGTTCAGCATGCACATGTAAAGGACGAGTGGGAGAAGAACTTCATGAACCACTAAACACAGCCCATAACTTTCCTTATTGGAGAGTATATATTATTAAATCATTATAACCATAATCATAATAATATTGAAAAGTCAGCCTTTATATGTGCGTTCTCTACATTCACTACATGTTTAGAACTTTAGATAGGTCCAGAACTTAAACAACATGAGAAAAGAACACAAAAAAATACAACAATTACCAAAAAAGAAGAAGAAGAAGAAGAAGAAGAAGGAAGGAAGGAAGGACCTGTAGGCATTAGAAAGAGAAGCAAAGTGCCTTTGTTGGAAGGGAGAGGGAACTGCTTTCAGAGCCTTAGTGGATTCTAAAAAACAAAACAAAAAGACAATGGCAAGTGAAAGACAACACAAATAATGATGGCTGGGAAAAAATTAGAAAAAAAAAGAGCCTAACAGCTCCAATAATTAGACCCAGATATCAAGACAGTTCAACAAATCAAATGGCGAGGCAGATGGTTTTCTTACAAAACGTAGCAGCGGTTGGGGTTAACGGCGGCATTGTGATGCGCTCTTCACCGGTGGCTGACCAGGCGTTGCAACGAGGACAATGGATCTGCGAGCCTACGACGGTGCAACTGCAATGGTGGTGAGAAGAAATGGACCCTAAGTGTTTGTTTGGATGAGAAGAAAAAATGAGAGGAAAGAAAATGAGAAGAAAAAAAAATAAAAAGAAGAGAAAATAAAAGAAAAAGCATATTTTTCTTTCTAATGTTTGGATATAAACAACATGAAAGGAAAGAAAAGTTTATATTACATAAAATGACATATATATTTTTAATAAATATAAATATATTTTTTAAATAAAATTATATATAATATATGATAAAGTATAAGTATATTATTTTATTTTATTTATTCCATAATTAAGCATATTTTTTTTTTATCATTTTTATCATATGAAATAATATATTTTATAATAATATTTGAATTAAAATACTCTCCAACCACGTTTTCATAACTTTCCTGGCGATGATGTTTTTGTCACTGTTGAATAACCATAATAATGGTTAAAATAGTAAAATTACTTAGTTTTCTCATGTCTTGCACTTTTCTTTGCGATGAAAACTTTTAAGTGGGATCCACGTAAAACGTTTTCTTTCCTTCCTACTCTAGTCGGAAGAGTGATTTATTGTAAAAGTGAAAGGATCATATGATTTTATATTTTAATTTAGACTATTAATATAAAATTTTATGATCAAAATTTGCTCTTTTAACTCTTATAATAAACTATTTTTTTAATATTATAATAAATCACTTCTCTCATATGATATGCTTCTTATATATACATGCCCTATTAGTGTAAAAATTTTTTACAAAAATATTTAATTATGTATTTGTCACATTAGTAAAAATATTTGACTTAATTACCTACTGACTTAAAAATATTACAAATATAAGTATCTGATTGGATGATAATATAAAATTTTTTAATACTATTAGTGTATAATAATTAAACTCTTTAATATATATATATATATATATATATATATATATATATATATATATATACAATTCTAATTTATATTAAATAATTATATTGCAAAATCACATTGACTTTTAATTTTACCCTTTAGAGACGAAATATGTTAGAAACGGAAAATTTTCATCTCTAATTCTGTCACTAAATCTTTAATACATTAACTAGTCTCTAATTTGCATTTTCTATCTCTAATTCCGTATCTAAATTTCATCCCTAAGAATAGGAACTTTCATCAGGTTATATAGATAAGTTTCCATACGTAAAGAATTTTTTTAAAACTTTTTTAGTGTAAATAAAATATCTTTTAGTTAAATAGTCACTTCTAACAAAAATATCATGTATTAATATAATCATTGTAAAATTAATAGAAGAGAGGAAAAGTTAAACTGTTAACTAGTGTAAATGAAATAAAATTATAAAATTATCCAAAACTTTAAGTTGATTCCTAAAAGAAAGTAGTGAATTTTTTGTCTAATACAAAATACAGAGCTTGTTAAGATCTATATAAATATGTGAAAATTAGCAATCCTCGTATATAATAAATATAAAATATATATGCGTAATGCACAATATATATTTATAACTATAATAGACCTAGGCTGACCTACTAGACTTGTAGCAAACCTAGGCTTGACCTACCAAGATAAATGTGCTTTCAAAATAAGTCCTAGTCTGGTTCTATTTATAAATAGGTCATGGCAAACCAAGTCAAATACAAACTAGGTCATAAGCCCTTAACAAGTCATCTAGACTATTTCTGTTGATAGTTTACTATTAGTTCACATTTTCAATAAAATAATATTATTTATACGTTAAAAGTAAACACTAAGAGTGGAAACTATAGAAAGACATGTAAAAGCATTTGGTGATAGTGGCAAAATTTTGTGTTTTGATGTACAACTAACATTAACCCTGTCAATCTAAATGTGAGTTGTATATCATGTGCAACCAACATTATTCTCTTGTCATAAACTTTGATGGTGAGGATCTGAATTTTAAACCATACCTGGCTGATGCTGATCACCTTCTGGTCCAATAATGGTGCTTACAGGAACACCAGACCCCCACAATTTCGCAAAGATATAGGCAAAGAACATGAATAGACCAATGCCAAGTCCTGTCCACAGAGCCGCTTTTTGCTTTCTAGTATTTTCGACATTAGTTGCCAATTCAATTGAGCAATACATCACTAGCATGAAGCCGAAAGATGGCAGAGTAGCTCTTATAACGAGACATATGATAGCTAAGTTGAATAGTCTTTCATCCGACATCTTTTTTTTGACCTTTTTTTTTCGGGGGTCTCACAATGAAGGCATATGATGAAACAACTTTGAGAGAAAAGGGAAAAGAAATTGTTCCTTTTTTGTTTTTCAGGTTTGGCGGAGGAAAGGTGTAAAAATGGTGAGAATACATAGATGTCACATATATGCATTGTGAGTTCATAATGTGCTTGCTTTTATCTTGGACTGACTCTGACTTCTGATAGAAAGTCATCTAGATAATTCCAAACATCAAATAATAAGTTAATAATTTTATAAAATTTAAATAAATGCAAATATGTGTTAAAATAGAATAATGTTTTTCATTTTAAAAATGTTTTTAACATTCATTTTAAGATATATGCATTGTCTCCACTAATTTTGAATTAAATGAAATTTTACAAATATGATAAAAATAGTATAAAGTATATCTTGTAAACATTTGTTCATCTTAAAAAACAAATGTTTATTGATGAAATCAACATTAGTCAGTTTATATAGTGCATATATACGTATGGGCGTGTGATGGATTCATTACTCTTTAATATATATAAAACTTTTGGCTACTGTTGAGGGGGCAACTTGTATTTCACCAATGCGTTTAGCGAAAAGTTATGTATTTAATTATTTAGGGTTAACAATAATAAAATATATATAATGATAAATTGAGCTAAAGACGTGAAGAGTATGAGTTTTAATTGAAAACTCCAATTAATGTTGAGTTAGTTATTGAAGCTTATTCGTTCTTCAATTTCAGATGACGTAACGGGTTCCTTATGTGGCAGTATTTAAATGAAATTTATCTGAAACTAGATTTAGACGACCCTACGCTTTGCGCGGGACAGAAATAGATGTATGTTTCTTCTAGATTCTAGAAATAATTTAATAGATGATGCGTTAATAATGTAAAGTCTAATAATTATGTAATAAAAAAATATTATTTATTTATAATAAAATGGTAGTCTAATAATACAAATAAAATAAAAATATATACCTTTTTCAGCCATTTTGAATATAATAAAGCTATATATATATATTCGATCTTTATTTTTATCCCCCTTTTTTTGGCACCTGTATCACATTTTGGCCTAGATTGATAGGGTTCTCTATAGAGATATTTTGATTTATGAAAAATATAAATCAATTTTTTCTGTTTGGTAAATTAAAAGGTCGAGGTGCTTTTGCTCTTGGCTCTTAAAAGTTAGGGGTGCTCTCGGGAGCTCTCATGAAGTACTTTTCAGAGCTGATTTGTGCTCTCTAAAATTTAAAAGATTAATATAATTTTCTTTATTTAATGATATTAAAAATAGAAATTATTTTCTTTAGTATTTATAACCATTGTAGTTATTTTATATATTAAAAATAATTTTACCAAAAATTACTTTTATGACTATAACTTTTACCAAATGATACTACTATAACTTTTTAACAACAGTTTTTAGAGAACTGAGAGAGCTTAGTAGTTTTAGAAGGTCATAGCAATATCAAACCAAGCCTTTATTTTTTGGATAGATTGTTTATAAGTTTTGTTTATTTAAAACTCTTTCTCTTAAAGCTTTTAATTAAGATAGACTTTCTATCTAATAATGAAACAATTGATTAACAATAACTGATAAATGGATATTTTTTAAAATATTTTTATATTTTTAATAAATATTTAATTGTATTTTTTATTGTACAATTATTCGAAATTAGATTTTAAAAATATAGATTTTTAAATTTTATATATATATATATATATATATATATATATATATATATATATATATATATATATATATAAGGATCTACAAAACCCTTGTCACTTGTACGCGGGTATTGTTATGAAAATTAAGCAAATGTTGCTTAGGTATTAGAACGGGCAATGGAAAATGCCTACCTTTTGTACTAGCATAATCCTCCTCAGCTTATCAGCAATGCTGTGTTGGCTGATGTCATGGGAGAAGGTTTTTGATAATAGTAAATTATAACCCTTTTTATTGAGAAATGATATTATTATACTCCATTTTTCTTTATTTTTAAAATATATATTTTTCTTCTCTAAAAAATTATATTAAAATAGAGTCTTTTCTCTTGAAAAATGATATTATTACACTCCATTCTTCTCTATTTCTAAAATACACAGTCTCCTCCCCTAAAGAATAATTAAGATAAGCTACATTTTAATTAATTTTCAATTTTTATATTAGCTCCCCATTATCTCATATTTATTATTTTATATTTGACCAAAATACCTTTTAATAATATTTATATATATTCATTTTTTTACAATATATATATATAGTTTAATTTAATTTTTAAATTATTACTATATTAAACGAACAAATATAAAAATAATTTATAATAAATTTTTTCAAACTAAAAAATTGCATATTTTATTAGCTATTAATATTAATGTATTTTTTATATATAGTAAAATCACAATTTTTTTTGTTATCTTCTTCAATTCATCTTTATATATGATATTAACAAATAATTTTTATTTTTATGTATATTAATATTCTAGAATTAATAGATGAGGAAATATATAATTTTTATTTTGAAAAATAATTATTATAAATTATTGTTACTATTAATAATTTGTTCTCTTAATATAGCAATAGTTTAAAAATTAAAATAAACTATACATATAAAAATATATCAATATTTTATATTATTATTGGCCATATATTTTATTTTTCTAAAAAAAAAATACATATAACAATCAAAGAGTGTTTTGATCAAAAGTAAATGATGAGATAATAGAAAATTAATAAAAAAACTTGAAAATGGATTAAAATATAATTTATCTTAATTTTTTAAGAAAAGAGAGTGTATATTTTAGAATAAAGGAGAAGAAATAACAATATTATTTCTCAAGAAAATGGATTATATTGTACTCCTTATTTTAATTTTTTAGGGGAAAAAAAGTGTATGTTTTAGAAATAAAGGAAAGCATAATATAATAATGTCATTTCTAAAAAGAAAGGATTGTATTTTATTCTTGGTATAATTGTAGGGGTTTTTGAGCATGTGACTGTATAGAGTAAAAAATGCCAACTTAATGTCAAGCTAACATAGCATTATTATAAAACATCTAGTATATCATTATGCCACAATTATAGTGTGTTTGTTTTCGCATTTGTTTCTACAAACACAGGTTGAAGTGCATTGAATGTAGCAATTAATATATTTGGGTGTTTTTACCTTTAGTGTTTGAGTTTTATACCTTGAATCCTAGTTGAACTAGAAGTAAGAATTTGTAGCTTTGAAATTAAGGGCCGTTTGATAGGGGGAATATGAAAATATTTCTTTGTTTGGTAAAAGATTGATAAAAATATTCTTGGAAATATCACATTCTAAGAATTGATTTTTCCTCAATATTCCCTCAAAAAATAATCTCATATCGAAATGTTTTTTCATGTAAAAAAAACCAAATTACCTTTATTGTTATCCATTGCCACCTGCCGCTGGCCACCACCCTTCAACGCCAACCATTGCTAGGAATATTTTCAAAAATATATAATATTTTCAAGAATTCAATCCGCCTATCAAACATTCTCAAAAATATATTTAGGAAAGTTATTCTTAGATATAGCAGTCTTGAGAATAAGATTTTCAAAATAAAAAAATTTAACTCTTCTATCAAATGCCCTCTAAAGGTAATTTTTCAATTAATTACAACTTTTAACCTTTCATTAAATATCTTTAAAATAAAATAAAAGGATAATATTAAAAATATAATATAAAACTCATATCCTTTTTAGTAATTATATATCTAAAAATAATTTTAATTAATATCATCTAAACAATATCTATTCTATCATAATTACTTTTAAAATAAAAGTTTCTAAATATAAGTCACGTTAATACTAACTCACTTCCGATTAAAATCAAGTTATAAAATTAAATTCATGCAAAATTGAATTTACAAACTCTAATTCAAATACACACTTAGTCTCAAATTTTATATATCATAGACATACAATTTTGAACTAGGGAACTCAAATGAAGTTTAAGTGGATAGCCAAGAATTGATTGCAGTTATTATACATATGAATCTCATGGAACAAGCTCTACTGTTTCTTTTCTTTTTCTTTTCTTTTTATTGGCAATCTCGAACCCCAAGTCATAATTGGTGCATACAATAAACTCTTGGCGTTGCAAGTCTTTTAACTTAATATACATTGAACTCTAAAACCAGCCTGAGATTTCTACCCATAATGCAAATAACACAGAATCTGCATTAATTATTTAACAAGTTTTGGGGCTGTGATCCCCTTACAAAGATAATATAGCTAATCAAATATTATATTGGCATCAACCAATACTTAGTTGATCTAAGTAATTCGATATTTATTTTTTTTAAGATATTAAGTTCATATTTTATAAATGGAAAAAATTAAAGTTGGGAGAACTTTACTCTCATAATAAATCAATTCAACTCAAGCCATATTTGATTTGAAATATGGTAGACTCTAGATATATATTGGTAGTTTAGACAAAAAAAAAATTATATTGACATATCACTAATGTAAATATATTTTTATTTAATAAAAATAGTAGCATGTCAAGTAAAGATTCTTAAATTAAGAATTTGTTTGAAAAAAATTAAATAAAATAATAAAATCATTATGAAATATTTTTATCATTCTTTATTCAATTTTATAAACACTTTAAAATTTTCTTAATTTTAAAATAAGAAAAATTGGAGTGACTATTTACCAATGTTTTCCCACTTTCCCATATGCTTTCTTTCCTACGTTTCTTTGGTTAGGATTAGGATCCTTCGAGGAGTTTTTCATATTTAGTGCTTGTACACTTTACTTATCTTCAATCGCAATATTTATAGTTATCCTCTAGAAAAGTAAGATGTTCTCTTTATAAAGTTGAAAACTTGGGTCTGTTTAATTTTTGTTTTCATTTTATATTTTCATTTTGCTTTCGTGTCTTTAGAATTAATTAACTCATAATTGGTTGTCTTCAAAACTGAGTTATATAATATTTTCTTAAATTGGTTGTGCTCTTTTTTAGCTTTTATTACTGCAATGTTTTCTTTTTTCTTTTTTTATGGGAAATTGAAGAAAGAAAATATCATTTATAGAGAAATTTAATGATATTTACAAATCGAAAAAGGTATATTAGATCTAAATCTATTAAGAAATAAATGCATTCTATATTCTACACTAATCAAAGATTTATGACTTTGTTCCTCGCCTGAAAACTATTGAAGTTTAAGCATCTTTTATAGTAAAAACCAACAAGAAAAATACTGCAGCTTGATAAACGTATTACGTCTTCTTTTAAAATAAATCTAAATATCTTTGTTATTTGTAATACTATCAAAATAAAAATATCCATAAGGGGAATCAAAATATGACCTATAGGGGAGTTAAAATAACTATAAAGAGGACAAGAAAAAAAAGAAAAGAGAGAAAAAAAAAGGATTAGGGTCGACTCTCTTTAGATGTATATATGGTACGACTCTTTGGTTTCAATTTTAATTTTCCATTTTTCATCAATCACAAATGTTATTCTCAAACCTAAATGCTATACTTTTTAAACATCATTTGACACTTCGCATATTTTTTACTATGGAATGCTAATTGGTCACATATTTCTCATGTGGCCAACAAACCCAAAATGCTTGAGACCCGATGACAAGGGGAATCATTGTATACATTGTGAAGAATTGGAGTAACAGCTAAACGAGAAACTTTTAGATACTCTTAAGATAAGAGAAAAATTTTGTTCTAAATCATTCATAATTTAACATGTGAGTTTTGTGAGTCATTACTATCTCTCATTTTTCTAATATTTTTTATTGTAATAACTAATATATTAAGTAATAAATAATACAAAACAAAATTTTTCTTTTATTCTAAGTGCATCTAAGAATTTCTTTAACTAAAACCTGAGTGGGCTTCTTAGTTGATGTATGTGGTTGCCACAGCTTCTAGCTTCTGCTTCTTTCTTTAGGTACTGTTCAACTTCTCATAATAACATTGATCTACAGATCGATCCCTCGTCCTTAAAGAGCAATGACTTTTCCTTTTCTGCTCAAATTTTGAACCTAGGATGGATGCTTTGTTTAATTCAAAAAAATTAAAGCTGAGAGGCTTAGTTTGGTCAGGTGGGAATTCTAACTAGGTGCTAATTCAAGCAATTAGGATATAGAAATTCGTAGGCACATCATTTTTAAAACTTTTGAAAGTGGGAATTTTTTTTTTTTTTTTTTGCACATCATCTTTTTCTAAATAACTTTTATTACATGTACTTATTTGGATTTTCCAAAAAAAAAAAAAGGAAAGAGAAAGTGAGCATTGGAAGTATTTTAGAGAAAAATGAAAAAGGTGACGTAGCTTGTAAGAATAGTATGATTAAAATGATATGTTAAAAATATTGTTTGTGGGAAAGTATCCCTCCTCTATGTAGCCAAAAGTATAGTAGTTCCTTCAACTCAGTCACACACCTCATCGTTAAATGTCATTTATCTTTTTATTAATATTACTTATATACTCCATTTATTTCTAACTTTTTTCCCTTTCTCTTTCGTTCATTAATATTTTAATTGCACAAAATCAATTAGGTAATTATGTGATTGCATGTTACATACAATATTACTCCTTTTTTGAATGAACCATCAATTTGGCCCCTAAAAGAGAAAAATATTGACAATTTAGTCTCCAAAATATACTATTTTTTCTATGGTATCTCAATAATAAATACACTGATAAATTAATTCCTAAAATATTAACACATTGACAAATTAGTCTTTAAAAAATTAATTTGCTAACCAATTAGTCCATGAAACCTCTTTTGTTAATACTAACAAAACTCATTAGCAATAATAAAATTTATTATTGAGATACCATGAGTTAATAAAATATTTTTTAGGGACTAAATTGTTAGTATTTCAATCTTTTGAGAATCAAATTGGTGATTTTCTCTTCTTTTTTTCTTCTTTTTCTTAGACACTACTGTTGGTTCAAATTTTTTTATAGAATAATGTTATTCATATATTAAAAATAAATATCAAGAGTGGATACTAGGAGAAACATACATGGCAGCTAATAAGATGTAGGCTTTATATCTCTTTTCTTATGATGATCGCTCCTAGTGTTTATTTTTAACGTGCAAATAACGTTACTTCTTGTTATTCAAATGAAATGTGAGATGCATATTATGTGCAACCAACATTATTAAAAACAACGCGTCGAATTGCACAACCTTCTTTTTAAGTCCATTTTGGGGTAAAAATGTTCAGCAAAATTAAGCCAAATGAATGACTTTGCATGAACCATATCAGTAGCTACTCACTCATGACTCAGCTTCCACAAATTCTCAGGCACCCAAGTCCTGACTCTTATCATAAACTTTGATCATGAGGATCATATGTAATGTTGAACCATGGCTTGCTGATGCTGATCACCTTCCACAGAAGTGGGTGCAGGTGCTATCTTGGTGCTGCTGTTGATTATTATATGAACCATGCCACAACCAGAGAATATGGCAAAAACAACAAAAGCAAAGGCAAAGACTATGAATAAAGCAATGCCAAATCCTGCCCATAGAACTTCTTGTTGCTCATTGCTAGGTCTATTTGTGATAGCTACCAATTCCATTATAAAACGGATCACTAAGATGAAGCAGAAACAAGCCAAGAGTGTACTAAAGAAAAGCAACAATGCTAGAATAGCCGATTTTCCTCTTCCATTCATCTTTTTTTTTTTTTATGGGGTCTCCGAATGAAGGCAAATAATGAAATGAATTTGAGAGAAAAATGGAAAAGAAATTGTTCCTGTTTTGTTTATTTAGCTTTGGCAGAAGATGATGAGAATACATAAATGTAATATACATGCGGCCTTGGGACTGCATTGTGACTTGATAATATGCTTGGTTTCGTCTTGGAGTGACTCAGTGACTTCTCATAGAAAGGCAACTAGACAATTCCAATCATTAAATTATAAGTAACTAAATTTTATAAAATTTAAATAAATATAAATATGTGATAAATTAGAAAATTTTCTTTTATTTTAAAAATGTTTTTAACATTAATTCTAAGATATATTCATTAGCTAGAGAATAATCTTGAACTAAATGAAATTTTCTAAATATGATAAGAATAGTATAAACTATAACTTATAAAGATTTGTTCATTTAAAAGTACATATGTTTATTAATGAAATCAATATTGGTCATTTATGGTCTAGTTTAGTAGTGCTCTTTGAAGGAATGCTCTGACTTATAAAAAGTATAAATCATTTTTTATTATTAGTAAACCAAAAAGTTGGGGTACTTTTGCTCTTGGTGGGTGCTTTTGGAAATTCTTATAGGGTACTTTTTAGAGTTAATTTATACTTTTTAAAATTTAAAAGACGAATATAACCTTGCTATCTTTAATGACATTAGAAATAAAAATTATTTTCTTTAGTATTTATGTTCATTATAATCATTTTAGATTTTAAAAGCAATTTTATCAAGCATTATTTTTGTGACTTCTGCTTATTAAAAGTAACTTTTATATTATTTTATTTAATGGTACTGCTATAACTTTTTTAGAGCAACTTTTAGAAAGTCTAGAGAGCTCAACAACTCTAAAAAAGTCACGGCAATATCAAGTCATCTCTAAAGGAATACTCAGGCTTATGGAAAGAATAAGTCAATTTTTTCTACTTAGTAAATTAAAAAATTGGGATATTTTTGCTCCTATGGGTGCTCTCAAAAACCCTCATGTGATACTTGTCAGAGCTGGCTTGTGCTCTTTAAAATTTAAAAGACTAATATAACTTTACTTTCATTAATGATATTAAAAGTATAAATTATTTTCTTTACTATTTATATCCCATATAGTCATTTTAGTTTTTAAGAATAATTTTATTAAATATTACTTTTGTGGTTTCTGCTATTTTAAAATAATTTTTATATTATTTTACTAAACAATACTATTATAACATTTTGAGAACAATTTTTAGAAAATTCAAAAAGTTTAACAACACTTAAAAAGTCATAATAATACGTACATATGGACATGTGAATTCTCTTAAAAATATATGTATAACCTTTGGCAACTAATGAGGGGACAACTTGTATCTCACCAAAGCCTTTAGCGAAAAGTTATGTATATATTGTTTTGTACTAGTGTGGCCTGAGAATATATTAAAGAGTTAAGAATAGTAAAACATATATATATATATATATATATATATATAATCATAAATTGAACCAACGACGTGAAGAGTATATTTACTAACCATGTTTTATTTTAAAATTCCAATGTTGAGTTAATTATTGAAGCTTATTCGTTCTTAAATTTGATATGATGTAACGAGTCTCTTGCGTGGCAATATTTAAATAAGAATTTTGAGAAACATAAAATTCTAAACTAGGGAACTCAAAAGTAGTTTAGCTGGATAGCCCAGAAATGATTGTAGTTATTATACATATGAATCTCATGGAACAAGCTCCACTATTTTTTTCTTTTCTTTTCTTTTTTGTTGAGAACTCGAACCCCGAGTCATAATTATTGTATGCAATAAACTCTTACCGTAACATGTCATTTAACTTAATATGCATGAATTAACTCTCAAACCAGCCAGTGATTTCTACCCAAATGCAAATAACACATAATCTGTATTAATTATTTAACAAATTTTGGGGCTGTCATCCCTTACAAAGCTAATATATATAGTTAGTCAAATATTATATTGACACATTACTAATACATTAGTAAATATAATTTCATTTAATAAAAAATAGTAATATGTCAGGTAAAGATTCTTAAATTAAAGAATTTGTTTAAAACAAATGAAATAAAAGATAAGATTATTATAAAATATTTTTTTATCATTCTTTATACAATTTTACAAACACTTTACAATTCTCTTCATTTTAAAATAAATATTTTGATGAATTTTTAATCCATGTTTTCCCCACTTTGCCATGTGCTTTCCGATGCTTGTTTGCTTAGTGCTAGGATACATCGGGGAGTTTGACATAGGCAGTGATTCTACACTTTATTTATCTTCAATGACAACATCTATCAAGATTTTTTTTTTTTTTTTGCTTGGGATGTATAAACATTGTAAAATATACTGTATATTAATGAGTATTTTTTTTTTTCTTTTTTCTTAACATTTATATAAGTGTAGTTGAATATTTAGAAATGTGTGCATCGAGTGTTAGATTTATTTAAAGTAGAAGTATCGAAACTCATATCTATTTATCCTCAAGGGGGAAAAAAAAGTTGAAAACCTTTATTTGTACATCATTTTAGTTCACATAAACTTTACGTAATTTCAGTTTATGTATAGTGAATAATTAAATTCCAACTTTTAACATGTTTAGTTTAGATTTTAAGGAATTTTAAACCACGCCTTAGGCAAAAGCATATATCTTGTTTTTATCCAAACTATAATTTTTGAGTTTCAGAAATGTTACTTTGCAAGATAGAAGAATACAATAGGCATCATTGGCAAGACTGTTATCCATTTCAAGAGGCAGAGAAAGACTTGGAAACTTGAAACCACTTGTACTACTTGCTCATCCTAAATTGCATGCCAATGCCACCACCCTGAATCCTAGTTGGTGCCACATCAAACTTGAAAAAGGTTACCAAATGGAAGTAGAGATCAAGCTTCGCCTCCCAGATTCAGCCTCTCACGAGAAGCTCTCCAACTTGCTCTCACCCTTCCACACCAAAACTCTAATCCAAGAGAACATCTTCTTTGATGGCACAAACTCAGAGCTCACCTCCAACCTTGCCGTTCTCCGAATCAGGTTCTACAACATGGACCAAAAATGTGTCCTCTCCCTCAAGGCCAAGCCAGTTATCTCAGGTGCTGATAGAACACCAATTCTACTTCCTTTTTTTTTTTTCTTTTTTTTTTTGTCTCATGAATTGCTCGCACAATCTTAGTCCAAGGGTGGTGGTTACATAAAAACCCTTTCTAACGACTCCAGGATTCAAACCGTAAAGTTTGTCTGGAGTTATAATCCATTTTCATTGTGCTCGCAATCCACATCCAATGCGACTAGCTACGTTTGGGTCAGTTCTCTTTCTTTTTAGCCAAAGAGAGAAAACTCCAATTCAACTAATATTCATGAGCAAATGCAATTTACTATTAAATAATTTTTAGTTATCTAAAGCTTATTTATATAATTAAATCCTACAATTAACTAGCTATAGGTAATATTATGCATACAATTTTTATTAGGTGGAGTCAGCCGCATGGAGGAGCATGAAGAGCCATTCGACCCTGCACTTGGCCGTGCATGCATTGCTGAGCCATGGAGGCTCTTATCCGCGGATGACTCGGAGATACTGAGGAGGGTGAGGGACGAGTACGCTGTTGGTGCAAGTGGCGTGGTGTGCTTGGGTGGGTTTAGGAATGTGAGGGCTGTGCATGAGTGGAAAGGGTTGAAGCTGGAGCTGGATGAGACCAACTATGATTTTGGGACGAGCTATGAGTTGGAATGTGAGAGTGCTGACCCTGAGAGGCACAAGGTATTGCTTGAGGAGTTTCTTAAAGGGAATGGAGTCCATTATTCATATTCTAATGTGTCTAAGTTTGCTGTTTTTCAGTCCAGGAAGTTGCCTCAGTGAGGGAAACTGGGAAAGTCTCCTCAGTAATTAGTATGTTGAATGCATAATATTACACTTTTTTTTATAAATTTTTATGGTACATGTATGACTTTAAATAGGAAAATTACTAAAGGATTAAAAATTTTTGCCAAAATGATATGAAATTATTTTTTAAAGATTTGATGGATGAGTGTTTTCACTTTTTTGACTTGTCTAATCACCTTCCTTGAATTTTGGCAAATTCTGTCAATAATTCTAACGACAAATTCTAGCAACGTAGTGTTGCTCTTTTCAATACGGTCTACTTATAAGCTGTCCAAATAATGCTACTAAGTTTCGGTGAAAGCTATGAACACATCTATGCAGAACTAGGACTACTATGCTAACGTAGTTCAACACAAGTTTTTGGCAGGCAAAATGTTGAGGAAGGTAGAATATCATGCTGTAAAGCCATCACATGTAAGTCTCAACGTAGAGCATAATGCTTACAAGATTAATGATAGTAGTGTTGACTCTGACTGACCAATAAAGTCAGTTGAATACACAATGCCACTTGCTATGCACCGTTGTAACTGCTAAGTTTTTATTCGTGTCATGTAAATGCCAAGTTCTTGGTACAAGTACAATTAACATCCTGCATAAATTCACAAATTTTGGCAGCAGCAGGTCTCTATTTGATACGTTAATCTTCAGTCAAAGTAATCATTTACAGCTTTTTATGATGATGGTACGTGCAAATATGGTGGGAAAGTGGTCGAGACAGAAAAATAGTATATGCTTAAGCGAAAATAATTGATTGTTGAACCAAAAAAGAAAAAAGAGTGAAAGTAATTGATTTGTCGTTGTTAAACCTTCAATGAGAACTACTGCCTCAGAGGCTTCATTGACAAAGATGAAAATGATCGAGAAAAAAAAAAAAATCCTTAAAGGCTCTCGGATCCCGAGCTAGAGCACATTATAGATTCGGACCTTTTTTTGCACAAGAAATACATATCCTAACCTATTCAGCCAATTGAAACAACCAACGTTCGCATATACATGGAACGCGGCAGCTTTAAATGAACAAGAGTATGATTTATCAGAACTAAACTATATGGCGTCATCAGCAACAGTGCGTTCCAATACAACAATTTTGACTAATGCAAACAAGTGTTACAATTCACAACTTCAACAGAACATATGGAAGCTGTCATTGAAAGTGAAACATGTATCTCTTTTAAAGCTTACACCTATACACATAAAAAGAACATATATGCAGCACAATGAACAGAGTAGCTGCATTGATTTAGCGCTTTAAAAAAGACGAAAACTACATTGGAAGTACTAGAGGATAAGCACATTTACTTAATGAGAAAGCATACATCCTTAGAATACCAAAATCTGCATTGTCTCAAAAAGCTCCAAGTTGTATCCTCTGAAGTATTCCAAAGGTGCCAATAGCAAGTGCATATAACTAATATATCACTGGTTCACTAAATAAACTTACATGATTAACTTACTGTGTATATATGACAATAACACAATGGAAACAAATCAAAACAAAACATCTAAGAAATAACATGCATATATTAAAATAAGCATAAGAATCTGAATCATCAGGAAATCTGTCAACTAGTTCAAACCCATGAGGCATCTCTTGGGTCCATTTACTGTATTTTGTATCGTCAGTAAGCCGTGGACAGTTCACCATACTGCTAAATGGATAGCTCCCCCTTAACTCATTAATTATAAGCTAATGGTAATTAAAGATACATCAGCTTCTGCACGAAGGTAGCGATATGGTAAAAAGCACTAGCAAGAAAATAGTACAAATAAATTGGCAATTATGCTTCTCAGATGATCCTAAAACCACCTTGAAATTCTCCCAACATAGCTTCAAACCACACGTCACAAAAATTATGAAAAATGCAACTCAACGGCCACGACCACGACCGCGCCCACGTCCACGTCCACGCCCTCGTCCCAAAGGCTTCCCTGGAAATGCAATCAAAATATATTCAATTTAAAACCAGAACTCACTAGGAAACAATTAGAATGAACTGAAAGAGCATGAATGAAGAACTTTGCAGTCAAACTATGTGCAGTACCTGCAGTTGGCTTCTTGGGCTTGACCCTAGGAGTCTCTTCAACAAGCAAAGTCTCGAGATTCAAGCTGTCAGGAAGAATATAGTAACGGATGTTGTTACCCCTCACACTGAGATGATCCAGAGTCACTGGATTTTTCCCTTTCAGAGTTAGTTTAACCGTTTTCAAATGTGTGTTCATACTGATATCAACACCTGTGGAAAAATTCCCAGCATTAGTATGCTGTTCCTTATTCTAGGCAGTGTTTTTGGGCAATAGGCAATAACCAATAAGCATTTACTAATTATTGATCTAGTTTAACTAGGAAGTGGAAAATATGCCTAATTTTAATAAAGAGTAGAGAGTACCCTTGGAGTTGAAAATATTTAAATGCCTAGAGACCTTCCAATCACTAAAGTTTCAAGCAAACAAACATCTTCCCACTGTTAATATTTTACTTGCAATTGCTTCTATTTTAATGAAATTTATAAATTATATCCACCCCCCAAAAAATAATAACAATAATAATAATACAAGGGTATCATTGGTGATTTAGGATTTTAATTTTAATGGGTAATCATTGATTTAGGAAAAAGCCTCAAGAAGACAACAACTTCAACAATGAAAGACATGAAAAAGAAAATGTGCAGAAGGGCAGAGGAACAAAACCAACCTGTAATGGTGCCATGAACAATAGTACCATTCTTGAGCTCAATTGATACAGTTTCATTGTTCAGCTTCATTAAAAACCTGCTCATAAAACACTCATGAATTTAAGCTCTCAACTCATCAGCATAAAAGTAAAAAATAAAAAATAAAAAATAAAAATTCATAGTACCAAAAAAGCCAGTATTAGAAAAGAAAGGAAAGAGAGAGAAACCTGACGAGCTTCATGGTGAATGGGAGATGAGGACCGTGCTGCCTCGTCTATTCACTTTCTAGCTTTGTCTCTGTGGAGTATAAACCGTTTATATATAAATACGAAAAAAAAAAATCCACCCCCCCCCAAACCAAAAAAAAAAAAGAGGAAGAAAAGCTCAAGGGATAGCTGTAATATGTGAACAACAACTCAACCATTTAACAATAAGCCCTTACAGAAATCTCACTATAGCTTGGTTTTAACACAAGTGAAGCAAAAATAAGAGATTATAATGTAAGTAACCCCATAAAACAAAACACAATGTTACTAATTCTCATGAACATATTAAAGTTCCCCCAATTTTTTTTATGAGCATTATATTTAGATTCCTTGCTTCCCTTCCCAAATTGAAGTCCCAAACATGCCCCCAAAAGGGGATTGTAGAGATGTAGAGTTTTAGGTTGTTACCTTCAAAGTGAGGGGCGACGGCGATGAGGAACGGTGGTTGTGGGCCGTGGCGCGGTGGCGGCGTGCGTCCTTTTCTTCCTTTCAGCCTTTGCGGGGCAGCCAGGGTTTAGGGCAACTGCAAAAATTGAAATCTGAAGAAGCGGTTTGTTTGGATAGGGGGTTTAAGGGATACTATTGTCTTTTTGAATTTTCATTCAGGGTATTGCTGTCCGGAAATTAATTATCCTAACTTCACTACTGTGCCAATGTCATGATGTAAGTTTATTAACAATGTGATGAATACACTTAATTTTTTTTTTTTTTCAATTCTAAGAAGATTCTAATGGAGTTAAGGAAAAATGGGAAAGAAGATGGACAAATAAAATAAAGATAGAATCCCTGATTTAATACTAATAAATTTTTAGTCACATGACTACACTTAAATTTAAATTTTACATTGATAAGCTATTAAAATTAAATTATCCATACAATTATATTTCTCTAAAAAAAATGGAGTTTAGATTCTATAATTTTGTGTAATAAGGATTCATTTTTTTTTTCATACGTTATTATTTAACAACTGTCCAAAAATTTTCAAATCCTCCATATTGCTGAAATTAATATTGAGCCAGCCAGCTACATGGTGTAGTTTGATTGAAAAATCAAACCTTAATAATAAAATTTCAGTATTGCCTTACTGACCATGGCATAAGTCTTTTTCTTCGGTCGGGGAGGGGAATATTTATTTGGAGAATGGAGAGAGAGAGAGAGAGGGGGGGGGGGGAGGGGAATTGGATCAAACCCTCGATGTGGCATTTAAGAGGCGGCTACCATGTGCATGTGATGTCATACATACTGCTCATGCTTCGATAAATCAGCAAAACTTAATTTCACATAAACTAAATTTGCGTGATTAAAAAAAATAATTATAAATGGACTGCGACCGATAGTTTCAAAGTTTAATGAAAATTAAGTCAGGAATATACGAAGGCTTTCACACTCGTGGGGTCGCAAAAAATATGGAACCAATTAATATGATGAAAGTGAAACGTGAGATGTCGAGCATTGTCATGTTCCATGAAGATGCAGTCTAACACAGCAGGAAAATCAATTGGTAGAAGGGGGCTTCTTGCTTCAGGCTGCGGTCGGTGTTTGATGCTGACTACTGAAATATGTTGTGTAGGTTTCGTACCAAGAAATAAAGAGGAAGATAAGCCGTTCTTGATGCGATCAGAACAACTCAAACAATAATGTAATAGTATTTATAGAAATAAATGATAAAATAAAGCTCGAAAAAATAAACTAAAATAAAAAGCAACATTGTTCAGAGTCTGCATCGAAGTTAAAGATGAAAACTACATGTAATATCTGTTGTTCTTGACCAATATGCTACCTTTGTTTTATAAGAGAATAATTTTAGAAAAACTATTTTGTTCATTTTTATTTGTCATTTTAATAAATTAATAAAATTATTAACTATTTTTAATTTTATTCTCGATAATAATAAGTAAAAACAAATATTTATGATAATATTTAAATATCCAAATATTCAATAACATTTTTAATTCTTATGATAAGTTGACAATCTTAAACAACAAATTAAAAAAAAATACTAGTATTTTAATGTTAATGTTCAGGCTTTAGAATCAACATGATTTTACCTCGAGAAATATTTTTTGTACCATTGGGGTAGGTAGACATCTTGGACACCCAGAAATAGAAAGAAGAAAAAAAATTGTAAAAGAAAGTAAAAAGAGTGAAATAATTGATAGAGAGAGAAAAAGCTGAAAAAGGGTGTTGGAGTGTTGGAGTTTGAGGTATGTATAAATAACATACCTCTTTTACCTCTACCCCTTAATGACTAGGTCCAAATGTTCCGGACAAACACCTTTTGACATTCATTCGGATTACAGAAATCGCATGCTTAGGGGCACAGGGATAATTGTTAACCTCCCAATTATATGACATACCATCATGAAAAACTAACGTTATTTTATAAACATATATGGTAACTAACCATCACAATGGCCTCGCATGCACTATTTCTTAAAAGGCCCCACTTATCACTTATTCTTAGAATTATAATGAGATTGTTGAAAATTTAGATGCATGATGGAGAGGATAAAATAAGTTGAAGCCACTTATCGGAAAAGAAAAAAAAAGTCGAATTTTAATTTACACGGTCGAATCGAGTTACAAGGTTACCTTTTTTCCCCATCACAAGCTAGCTACCAAGAATATATGGTGAGTGGAATGATCTTATGGAGCCTAAAAGCTAGCACAGAAGATTATAAGAGGGGGATTCTTGGCTCCGAGGAATTACAACGCGGAATTGAAAAATGTCCCTTTTTTTTTTAACTAATAAGATAACTCACATGATTGATTTTATATTTGTATTTTTTCACAATTTGAATTTAATTTTTGAATTATATTATCGATAAGTTATTTTTAAGCACCTCTATATATAGTCAATGAATTCAAAAATATGTCTCAATCCGTAGTAAACTACAATTTTCAACCTAAATTTTATTAAGAGAAAAACAACCATTTATGTAAAATGTCATAGGGCATTAGCTATTGAGTTTTTGTCAATAGAATCTATCAAGCGCACTTTTCTTCAAGTAGACCCCATGTAATTGTATATGACGGGCATTGAGTTTTGTTATTATAAATGCACGAATCTTATATGTATTGAAACAATATTACAGATATTACTGGCTAATCAGTATTTGACAATTCACTATTATCTAATACGAATTTCAAGTGTGATGCCAACCCTCTTTGTTAAGAGTTAATATTTTTTTTCCTTCATAATTGTTCATCTAATTTTGGATCAAAGATAGTGATTGTATACCCTAAAAAATAGACCAAAGATGGTGATTACGTAACAATTCTAAGACAATATAGGTAAACTTTGTCTGGTGTTACACTCTATTTTTACTATAATCAACCACTCTAAAACAAAAGCTAATAACTTTTGTTAGACTTGTGAATTTTGAGAGTGTTTCAAACTTAGAGTATTCTTTGTGTGTGTTTTGCTTGAAGTAAAAAGTCTCATATTACCTAAAATGAGTTTGAAGATACTTCAAGTGTGGATGCCTAATGGCACTAAGCTTCATTGTGGACTTACCCATAATCTTAATACCCCCCCCCCCCTTTATTGTCTCTTTTGCATGCATATGGCTTTCAATTTTCTCACACATTTATTTGTTAAAATTTGCTTAATTAGTAAGCAACCTTAGCTCATTTATTTGCACCTACCAGTCAAAAACACATTTTACTTCATCCCCTTCCTTAGATTTTTCTATTACTATTATTCATGATCTTCTTCACATTCAGTCCACTAACTCTTTCACAATTTTTTATGCATATTCAACTACTTAACGGAAGAGTTCATTGCTCAATATCATGAAATTATTGTGTAAGTTCTGGAAGAGGCCAACATTTAATTCTAAAAAGTTGTCTATTGAGGCTATTTGACCGAGTTTTGCTTCGAGTAGAAGTATAAAACAATAAGAGGCCCTTAAGAATAGTACTTTGTAAAATTTATGCTATATTTGCTCTCTCTTTCTCACTTGTTTCTTACTTTAGGCCTTTTTACTCTGCTTTTGTTTTTCAAAAGCTAGAATATTAGTTTCCCTTCTTATAATTCTACCAACTTTTACTCTTCGATATAATTATAACAGTTAAAAATATAATGAGAATTATGAGTTAACAAATATAATGAGCATTACGTGGGATAAGATAAGATTTAATAAAAACAAAAATTACGTGAGATAAGATTAGAAAAAATTGTTATAAAGTACACTTCAACAAATCATGAACAAACACGAGAAATAATTATGGAGGTTTGATTCAGATGCATATCAGTTTTATCTAAATTTTGAATTATTGATGCTTTTGGCCTTAAACTATGGATCTTCGCTTAGAATTTCTCTCATATTTGAATTTGAATCTAAATGGAGTCATTTATATTCATTTATATACGGTATGAAGGAGTATAAGGACCTATATTTTTTATTATAATCTTTATATATGGCATCTTGATAAGTTTCTCTTACAAGGATAGAGATTATGTATTATTATAAGCCTGGTAAAGACAACAATATATCGGGACAAGTGGCTAAATTATATAATCTGAATCAAATTGAAATGCTAAAAGGAAAGGTGAGTCACTACTTCCAAGCTAATCATCATTTTTTTTTTTTTAAATGAAAGATATGTTAACTTGTATGTCTGCCTCTATTATCCTTTGCTCAAATATTGAGTGTTGACCGGTGGGCTTTAACCTTCGCTTTTTTGGTGTCTTAATTTCTATCTGCTGAGTTGTATCTAACATATATATAAGGTTCTTCCTTCGATATCCTCAGTTTTAAATGGGTACTAGTACCTTTTATATATGTCATATAATAATTAGTTTATTTATAGTAATTAATTAATAAAAATTAAAAAAAAAAACTGATAACCTACAAGACTGGTAAAACAAATAATTTATTAAAATTATAACATTTTCTTACTTTTTTTTCAATTTTACAATTGCACCTACTTTCTCTTCCACTGCAAATCATTCCATTAATGGAAATGCATGCAAACAAGGAACCAAAGTAACATAGGCTTTTACCTAAGACGGTGAAAAGAAGACAAAAGTGAATCAGTCAGGCAAGTGGACTTTGTCGCCGGAGAAATCATGGCGCCGGCGAGGAGTTGAGAGAATGACTTGCAGTTGTCGCCGCCATCTGCAAAGAAGCTAGAGACATGGGTCATCGGACCAAGGTTGAAACCATCATTGAAAAGGCTCTCCATGGAAGAACTACCGCCATGTGGAGGCTCCCCACGGCCGCCGTCCACGTTGGTCTCTCTTTGTTTCCACCACCAACCATTCAAACTTGGTTAGAAGCAAAAAGCAAGAGAAAATTGATTTGAAAGAAACGAAAGTTGTCTTCGTTGTTGACAGAACCATGAATAATTTCAAGCGTTGCAGAGGAGGATCAAATAAGAGAGACTCTACTGTAGAACATCAAAATTAAAGCGTATTGTAGACCCTGCCACATTTCTTCTTTTTGTTGGGTTTGCACTAGTGCAAAATTTGTTTGATTTGCATCGAAGTATGACCTTAAAATAAAACCCACAAATCACTTCCACCAGTAAAGAGAGAGTTTTGAATCTTATGGGTACCGGTACCCAAAAAAAAAGAGGGGCACCGGAGTAAAGCCCATATAATAATTGATTATACCATTATTTAATCAAACAGTAATACTATGTGGTGCGAATAAAATATAACGAATGAATGGTATGAAACACGTGGCCCAATAATAGTTAAACGAAAAAACTGTTTGACCCCGCTTAACCATATAATAACCAAGTAAATGAGTAAAATGCAGCAATTTTTTTTATTCGTGTGTCATTGTATGAATTCTAATTCGTACTATACAACATTTCCCTTAATCAAACCTACATTTACATAATCAAATATTAATATTGATTTACTGTGAAACTTGTGAAATATAAATATTTTTAATTCAATTAAAATATGATAACAAAGTTAATTTTATTATTCAAGTTCTTTAATCATTAATTGAGCCGCACATTCTTAATAAATTTTTTTATATTTTTTTAATAGAAAAAATTTAAGTTAAGCTTTAAAGAAAAATCTCATTTAAGTCTGAAAATATATTTTCGAATTCATTAAAAATTTATAAAAATACCTATAAATAATTTATTAATATAAAATTTATAAAAATACCTATAAATAATTTATTAATATAAAAATTGAAATTAGACCTGAATTATAGCACTAGGCTAAATTCAGTCAACGTTGCTACTTTTATTAAAGTGCAAAAGTACACATTAAGTGGCGAAAGTATGCATAAATCATGTTACATATATAATATGTTAATGTTAACGTCAATGTTATGTTTATGCAGGGGTAAAAGTGGTCCAAGTAGAAATGTGGAGTCAACAAGAATAGCCGTATCTTCATGGCGCCAAATACCCGAACAAGACAACTATTATTGGCGCGTAGATCCACATGCGACAAACGAAACTAAAGTAACCACTTAAACAACATTAAAAAATAAAAATAAAAAGAGCTTAAGACCCCGCTTCATGGTCATCATTTCCATGATTATTGTCTCTCAATAACTTCTTCCCAATTCTTTTTTATTCAATCCAATTAGTTGGATCCAAATTCCAAAACAAGCCTCCATTTTTGTTTCCCCAATTTTTCTCCGAAAAACAGTTACGTGTCGAAATCCACAGCTGTTTTTGACCCAATTGAAGTTTATGTCGGCTACAAATGTCGTTTTCCCTTGTTGATGATATAAAATAAGAGATTTTATTAATTGCCCAATTTGCTTTCTTGCTAAAGGAAGCGACTTTGATTGGTTTTGTTGCATGCAATGGAGGTTTTGGATCATGGGTACTATCCAGCATGATCCAGAAAAGTCAGAAAAGTCTTACTCTTGCAGAGAATTGTCAGAGAAGGTCCTTTCTCTCTCACCCCTTTGTCCTATTTTTGTATGTAGTTCCTGTTTTTCTTCTTCTTCTTCTTCTTCTTGATGATGATGATGATGAATTTTTTGGTTATTTTTGTTGTGGGTCGATATTAGAAAGTCATGATTTAGCTAGGATCGTGATTTTGCTTGTGTTTATGTCAAAGCGGGATTTTATTTTTATTATTTATTTATTTTTGTGTTTCTAGTGGGATCAGAATGATTTTGTCTCCTACTTGTTTCTATAAATTCGAGGAATATCATTATTTCTTTTTTTGGATTTTCCTTTTTCTTTTTGTGTCTTTTACCAATTCATTTTACACTGGCTTCTTTGCTGTGTGTTGATTGCACACAGTTGAATCAGATTCATTTGTTTAGTTTCCGCGTGTTGATTTTTTCTATATGTTTGTTTTGCTACTAAATATGAAAGGTTAACTACTAGGTTTCGGCTTATGGGATGCTTCTTGTTTACAATTTGTTGCTTTCTTTCTTTTTTCTTCTTTTTTTTAACATTATTTTTTTATTTATCTTCCATGTTTTGCTACTTGCATTTCATTAAACAGTTCTAATGATGGATGTGGTTCGGGGTATGATGTCCTTGATGAGAATTTATATTTATATATTTTGTTTTATTTTATTTCAGCTGAAATTGAGTTTGCTCTCATAACTTTTCCCTTACTTTCTTCAATTCACAGTTCTTTCCTTTTTCAGATTCTCTTTTCTTGGTCTCTTCTTATTCTAATAGAACACTAACATCATTTCCAGGGAGGCAAGAGGTGTCAAAGAATAGGAAGCTTTACATTTGACATCTCCTATTTATTATTCCTGCTGGTCTATAACATAGGATATATGCAATAAAAAGGTTAGTTTGTAATTCTTCTGCTTTGGGGTTCACTGCTTTGATAAGTTGTTTATTATGGTAGCGGAAAAGGGGGGAATCTGCTGAATGGGTTGTGCTTATCAGCACATATTCATCACCTATATTTCTTTATGACAGTCCTTGTAATTTGTTGCAGACATTTTCATTGATTTTTTTGGGGAGTGATTGAGTTCCAGTGTATAATTATTGCAAAATGGAGTCAAAACACCAAACATCAAGTGTAATTTTAAGATTGATGGGTCTCGATAAAGTGCCTCCTGAACATCCTGTTGTTCAAGATAAACAGAAAGTGCTCTCTGAGGAATACCTGCAGAAAGTTGCCTCTATTGGTGTCAGAAAGAAGCGTCCGTCTCGCCAGCATCATTCCTTTGGAGTGAGTACTGATGAAAGGGAAGAATCCGAGGATGTTCTAAAAGTGGTCAAATCGATAAGGAGAGATAAGCACCATAACCCATCAAAGGGACATGGGAAAGAAAATCCATATTTTTCATTCAATCATGAAACAAGTGTGAATTCAGGGAGGACAGCTGAGCAGGGCAATCTGCAATTGCAACAGAAAACAAATGACAGATTGCGGAAAGATTTGCATGGACATGGAGAAGCTGGATTGTATGGAACATCTATTTTTCAAAAATCTCAATTGGATCTGAAGGATGAAACTTTCAACTCAAGAATTGCTGTTTTGAAGGCAAATCCTGGAAAGGGGGGAAATGGATTAAACTACGTTTCATTTCCTAGTTCTTGCAAAAATTCTCATTTGGCCAATGGGATGCTCCGAGAGATATTTTGTCCTAATAACATGAGAGTATATCCTGAAATGAGAGAGAGAAAGAAAATGTCTTGTGACAAAGATTTTGGTAAGCAGAGTTCTAGACCTTTTAGTAAAATATCAGATAATGTTTCAGTGCAAATGGGAAATGCTGCAAACAGAGTTTTAGATACTGTTTCAAGTTCATTTTCGAGAGGGAATGAAGCATTTGCTCAAAGTTCTGATGTGCTGAAGCCTGCTTCAAACATTGCAGTTGATGAGATCCGGGGCAATTCCTTGCTTTTCTGTTCTGTTGATGCTTATGTATGCTCTGAAGCAAAGAACAAAACCTTGGAACAGAGGGATGTGACTGAAAAATCACAAGCAGTTGAAAGACGTGGTCAAATAAATACCCACCATCAATTGCTTACCATTTCTGAGCAAGGATATGGAGCAAGAAATATGAATAATCAAAGTCATTTTAGCAATGATAAAATTAAAATGAACATTACATGCAAGGATGGTGTGAGATACAGCCGTGCCAAAAAAATTGCAATGACCAGACCTCTTCGAGCAGCTTCTGCTGACGCTGATAATCACAGAACCATGGCCAGGGATAACCTTTTTGAGAAATATTGGGGTTTGAGGAAGAATGCATCAGCAAAGTGGTCAACCCAGAAGTCAAAGAATCAAAGTATCAACCAGAAAGATTGTTCAGAAGACACAAACCTTAGGTCCAGCAGTGAGAAATCCCCATCTTCTTCCTTTTATTTCAATGATAATCATGTTGAAGAGAATTGTATTGGCCTGCATAAGTTGAAGAATGGCAATGATTTGTCTGATAAGAAACCTATGCATCCTCAATCATCAAGGTCTGGACCTTCTCCTACCTTCATAGACAGTCAGATCTCGCAGGAGACATGCTTAATGAACGATGAAGTGAAGAGCAATAAGCATGAAGACAGCAATATGCATATTGCGTCTCCTAGTTCATCAATTTACTGCTCGGTGTCTGATGCAAAGATTGAGGCTTTTGGCAGATCACATAATAATCCAACCATGCAGCAACCTGACACAACAGCCTTTGTTTCGTCACAAGAAGACAGTGATTCTTTGAGTCATAGCTCAGATGCTTCAACGCAGCAGGTATGATTTTTCTTTCTCAGAACTATCAGGATTATTCATCTTTTTCAAAGTTGTTATGTTAGGATGTTATCTGACAATTGAATCATCCAATAAACTTTTAATAGTGAGCTTGGATACAGGACAGATATCTGAGTTTGCATATTTTGATGAAAACATACATGAATTGTCCACAATAGAGTAGTATTATTGTTTCAGGTGTGGTATGCATTTTATCTGGTGAACGGGTGAAAACAGCGTAGAGTAACACATTTGGTTTATTGAAATTTAGATCCTTAAATACATAAGAAATGTTAAAACTCATTGACTGCTAACAGGATATATAAGGAAGTGTCTAAAACTATGAAGAAATCATCAAGTTTATTTGAGCATCTGGATGTTAGAAGTCCTTAATGGAATTTGGAAGTTTATTAAATAAGCTCAACATATCCAGTAACACTTAATAGAAGTCTTTGTCAACTATGTTAAGTTTCTAGCAGAAGAATGCCATTTATAGAGCAATTATATTTCAAGATTTAATAGTTAGGAAGCAAAACAATGTTTATTTTTCTTACGCTTTTCTGTTCTTTTTCCACCGTAGTGTAATGATAACGATGTTGTCTTGTGACCTAGTGATAGTGATCTATTCATGCATACCCTCATTGCTTCCAGCTAGAAGGCTATGTACATCTAATCTCCCTAGACCCCACAATGGTGGGAGTCTTGTGCATTGGGCACCCCCCTTTTTATTCTTCTTCTCCCCCATGTAATTTATAGATTCAAGTGTTGCTAATTGTTATTGACACTTTCTGTTAATATCCCACTACCTATTTTTTTATCTAAATCTAGGTGGCAAAATTAAAAAAGTTTCAGGATTGCTAACCTGTTACTCAATTGCTTATTTTGCCTTGATCTGTTGTGTTCTGTCTTCTGATATTTTATCTTGGGTATATTGAAGTCAAAATATAGGGTTAGCTTTGTTGCAACAGTCATGTCGTTGATTTGTGAACTTGTGGTCACATATTATAGTTATAGAAATGACTTCTCTGCTCATAGGGTTAACGTTACATACATCTAAGTCTCATCAAAATCTGTTTGCTGGAGTTCTAGTTATCATTCCAATTTTGATGAAGTTTAAAATTTTTAAGTTGGTTCTGCATCATTGTTTTCCATAAGCTCAATCATATTAAGTAAATCTTGTTTTCCTTGATTGGATATCAAATAGTGATAGGCAATTCATATTTAATTGTTTGGTAAATTGACTTTTCGCATTACAAAGAGTGATAGAATTCAGATGTTCTTTTGGTTTTTCTTTGTGAACTCTGTTATTTCAGTGGTGTTTCTCTCCTTAAGTTTGATTGCTGAAGTCATGCTGCTGCATCATGTTCTTAAATTACAGGATGCATCAGAATTTCAAGAAGATTCTGCATGTTCACTTTTATCTGGGACTGAGCCAGATTCTCTTGGTAGCCTTGAGGATGCATATGAACCAAGTCCAGTTTCAGTTCTAAATCCCTCATTCAGGGAAGCTATTTCATTTAGCTTGAAGGCTGTTGGTGCTGATGTATATGGTATGTAATGAGCATGCTGAATCTTTGCATAATTCACTTTACATCCTATTTGTTTGGAATTATTGTTTCATTTCCTAGTCTCCATCCTGTTTTGGTATTAACTACATATGTATCATCATTTGTTGATTTTAGACTTCTCTGAAGTGGATGATGAAGGATTTGGTTTGAATGTTTCAAGTGATGAAGATTATGGGGATGGATCTGTACGTGGATTTGAAGAAAAGAAAGATTTAGTAGGATCATTTAGATCTGAAGAAAGTAGGGACTTCTCTTATGTTGTTGAGGTCTTAACCGAGGCAGGTATTTCTAATAGGAGCTTGTTTACAGACTTTTCTACATGGCACTCTGCGGAATGCCCTATCAGACCTACTGTCTTTGAAATCCTGGAAAAGAAATTTGGTCAGCAGCAATTTTGGAAGCGATCTGAAAGGCGGCTTCTCTTCGACCGCATTAATGTAGGGCTGTTAGAGATTCTCCGGCCGGGTTCATATGTCCCCACATGGGAAAAGCCTGTGTCAAGAAGGTTGAATGCTGAACTGAGCCAGGACATGATTGAGGAAGAGATGTGGGGGATGCTTGTTGCACAGGAGAAGAAAGCCAGTAAGGATTCAGCAGACAATATGCTTGGAGGGGAAATTAGCTGGATAGAACTAGGTGAAAATATTGAAGATATTGTTAGAGAGATAGTTAAGTTGTTAATAGAGGAGCTTGCAGAAGAGATAGTTAGCTTGGAGAGTTTTTGAATAGTTTTGTGTGCGGCTATAGCATTCATGTATGTACAAGAAATTCATGTATAGCTTGATTTGGAGTCGATTTGAGAGGTTGATTTTGAGAGGTTGGTTTTGAGTCGATTTTCTGAGAGGTTGAAGAGTTTGAATTAAGTTGTAGGTATAGGTTCACCATTCATTCATATGGAGCAATATTGTATTTCATTTGAATCCAAAAAAGAAAAAGGAACCAGTCAAAAAAAAAAGGAAAAAAAAAAGAAAAAGGAAACTACTAGTGGATTTGTTGTGATCTTCTGATGCATCTCATTGCATTAAATCAACCTTCAAATGTATTTCGAAATGCATATGTCATGTCTGTTGTTGTGATCTTCCAATGCCAACTCCTTATGACTCAAGTCAAAATCGAGTTATAAAATTTTAGTTGTGCACACTGTTATATGGCTTGTCCCATATCCATGTCTGAAGTTAAGCGGGAGACCAATGAACTATAATATCGCCATTTTACATTAAAAATTTAGTGACTAAGTGGTACACTGTTAACCACAATCTTAGAAGTAATACTAAAATCTGTCTCAAGTAATGTGACAATCGAGATGAGTAATATCATTTTGTCAATCAAATTTAAAATTACACACTTGAGATAAAAGAAAGAAAATATTTATGAGAAACATAATTATCTATGGTCGTGAATATTGTTTAATTTTGTAAGGCTTTTATCAAAAATTTGATTGATGATTAGTAATGTAAACATGGATTACTACATCTTTTAAAACGAATTTTAATGTGCATTATAAATGACTTCTGCTCATAAAAAATTCCCAGTCATAAGGAGAAAATGAATCTTCTGCTTGTTAAGAAATCAAATACCATATACTGATTCTTCAATTGATTAATAAATTGGTCGCAACAGCCAACACATCTAAAGTAACTGAACTTACGATTACTGGTAGATTTTAACCTACCTTGATTCCATTTCTATTGTTCCTCTACATTTATTTTGGTCGGAAAAGAAAAGGAAAGTCATACTATAAATTATGACAATCGGGAAGCTTCCATAAGTCAAATAGCTCGGGTAACCTAAACCTTTTCTCTCTTAACACCAAACTAACCCTTTTTCATCCACTACAGTTCAGGCACTTGCTGGTCAACTTTTAAGAGTCCTAACTAACCGAAAACAACATTAACAGAATATTCAATACCGCCAAATCCAATTTATCAACTCCTATGTCAATCAGACCAAACCTTCTATATATACACATGTACAAATGCCCTCACATATACCAAAACAATATCTCAACTTTTGTATCTTCTCCTTTTCAAACCTCACCAATACATGGAAATCAAAAGATTGACATCAACCACAACTAAGACAAAGACATGCTTATTGTTTGTGATCTTCACCATTTTGTCTTCAGCTTCGGCTTCTGATCCTGATGATTCTCACTTTACCTTAAACTTCTTCATGCATGACACCCTTGGTGGCTCTAACCCAACTGCTAGAACAGTAACTGGGGTAGTCAACAACCCAGCACTCAGTGGCACCCTCCCATGTGCCAAGCCAAATGGGGCAGTCCTAGCCTTCAACAATGGGGTACCCCAAAACAATGGCAACACTGACCTAATCAATAACAACAACATTCCATTCCTCTCTGGCCTTGGCGGAACCACATCCTCAGTGGTACAAAACAATGTTAACAATGGTGGGGGGTTTGGAAACTTTCCTGTCTTCAGTGGTGGCCAGCTTCCTCGGGGTTGAACCCTTCAAAAGCTCACGTTTGGCACAATGACTGTGATTGATGATGAACTCACTGAAGGGCCTGAACTAGGGTCTGGTCTTGTAGGTAAGGCACAAGGGTTCTATGTGGCTAGTTCTGAAGATGTTACTAGTCACATATTGGCATTTACTTCAATGTTTCAGAATGAAAATATGCCGGTCGTATAAGCTTTTTTGGTGTTCATCAAACTGCTTCATCACAGTCTCCACTAGCCATCATTGGTGGGACTGGGAAATATGTTAATGCTAAGGGTATAGCTGTTGTGAAGACATTTCACGCAGCCAATATTCAGCATGAAACGGATGGTGTGGAGACTTTGATGGAGTTCAATGTTTATGTCACGTGCTAGTGTGTTTTTGAGAAATTCATGACAATTTTCAAGCATGTTTAATTAATGTCTGAAAAAATTGATTTCACTGCACAAAAAATTGTTTGAAGAATTGGAGTTATATTGTTTTGTGTTTCCCGAAACAGGATACTGTCTATATATATGACAACCTTATTGCATGAGAATTGGAGTTCGTTCCAAATTATGGCGGATTAATTCTTATTTGCTAAAAGAAAAGAATCAATGTTCACGGTGGCATCTTTTTCATTTTGGCATGTGATTAAACTAGCATTTAAAGAATGTTTAAATTGCAAATACATGAACATAATCTATTTCTTCAATTTATTTTAAATATTACACTTTTTTTATTAAAAATAATGTTAATCCGTTCTTCGTTTTTTTCAAGTATCTGCTAAATGCCAACTAGTCCCTTCAACCAAATCCCACCATCCTGGCATTCTCCCACCCAATACCTATCAAATAGTTAAATTATAAAACTTTCACTGAGGGTTTCCTTTTTTTAATTCACTTCCATAGTATTATTTGTTCATTTCTCTTTACTTTTCATATTCACAACTCTTAGTTTCAATTCTTCGTTAATTTTTATTTTCAAATCTCATTTTCTTCTTCATTATCTTTCACTTTAGCAGTATCTTTTTCAATAATATTTGAACATGTAAATATTAATTATTATTTTATTTATATTTTGTAAATAAATGAATAATCAAACTTTTTATTATTGTAATGTTCAATTATTTTTACTTTTTTTACTATCTTATATTAACTTACATTTTTTATTTTTATTGTTTTTACACTTTTATCATCTCATATTTTACCTATAGTTTTTTTTTTTTACAATATCAATATAATAATAATCGTATATAAAGTACAATTTTACGTGAACAATAAAAGAAGAGAAAATTATCACTAGTGTTAATAGGTCTACATGTAAGTGTATACATATATTAAAGAGTATTATTATAAACAAGTATATAAACAAATCATCATCATCATTATTATTATTATTATTATTATAAACAAATATTTAATATTGTATTAGCGGGGGTTTTAATTTGGGAGGCCCGGACGAGTGAGTTCTGCGAAGTAAGCAGCGTCAACACTCGGCCAGCCTATCACTCCTCCAAAAATTGATGTTGTGCAAGTGGCTTCCACCACTTGCTTTGATCCTCGTTCTGATTAGTTTTAAGGCATATTGGTTAGTGGCTGAAATTTTCGTATTTATTGATCACCTCGTGATTGGGTGTGAATATGTCTCCATCCATGTCGGACTAAGAATTTACAACTATATATAATATAATAATTGTGTGTTAGAAAGGATGAAAATTCTGTGTGTTTTCTGTCTATGCAATGCAATCTTCATCCATGGCTTCTGTTACAGCAGATTTTGCATCATCCTTTGTCACATATAGAACTTTTCATTAATTACAAATTATGTGTAAATTTCATATAATTTAGTCTACTTGACTTAGTCATCTATAAATAATCATTATTGAGCATATCCTTTCATATATTCTTAATCTCGCCTTCTCCATCAAGTGATAATTTACATATGACTAGATCATATAAAATTTATGTATGAAAAGATTTGCTTTTATGATGATGACACAATTTTTTCATTAGACTATCATTTTGCAAATAGATAGATCTTTATCAATTAGATACTATTAGTGTTGGACATAATAGCTTAAAAATCTTCTACCAATATTTTTTTTCGATATATGAGAAAGTGCTTTCACTCACCATAGGTGAGAAGCTACCAAAAGTGACTAAAGAAATAATGATACAGGACATCACCAAAAAATAAGCACTCCCCAAACAAAAGGGCCACAGCCAAGCACCACCCCCCGTAAAACCCCAAAAAACAGAGGGACCAACACCAAACAAGAAGACAAAAGCATGAAGAGACACAAGCACAAAGCAGGGCTAGCACACTAAAGACCACGCCCAACACCACCACACCATCCCAGCACACAAGCAAAGACAGAACCGAACCAGTTGAGCCTCCAAGCCGACATGCGAGGACACCGCCCACAAGTCGAAGCACCCACAGACAAACACAACCTCAATACCCTCCTATTTTCTTCCTTTGATGACTCTTTTTCCGCGGAAAGGTGAAATCTTGACATTCCTTAATTTTAGATATTGCTTCAACTGCGCATAGTTCATTACTAGTCTTGAGTCCAAAGGCCTTTCCCACGTTCCATGTCTTTTGTGCTTCCACTAGCTCCTCTTCAAATGGAAGCACAATCTCCAGTTCATCTCCCCTCTAAAAATTTGCGTCAACTATCTCCAGTTCATCTCCCATGGAAGACCATCAACGAAAAGAGACACCGTCTCTATCTTCTACCGATATTTTTTTTGAACTGGTTCTACCAACTTTTCTTAATTTAAGAACCACACGTATTCGTATTAGATTCGCGACCTTATCTTTCGTAATAATTGACACTGCTCTACTAATTAGATGTTGGGCAGTCTTTAGTAATCGAGCGATAAAATTGTTCAAATTAACAATTATCAGTATCCAAGTTTTAAATGCATAGCAATTCGAAAAGTTTACCAAAACTCATGCTTGAATTGCTTGACCAAAATGCCGCGCTGCATACTGGGTTCTGCCGTGTTAGTGGCCAAAAGTGTCACAAATAAATCAACACATTGTTATTATTATATAATCAACGCTATATTAATTCCGATACTCACAAATTAAAAAGAAAAAAGAAAAAAAGAAGTTTTACTCCGATGCTGCTGCCATTATGTGTTGTATTTGTGAAAGACAAACGACAATTTTGTCCACTCATTTAGGGCTACATACTTCACGGATTCAGACCTATCTTTGTCGTTTTCGATCTTCGATGTTATCATATTAACTGCAGATGAGCAGAGGAAAATATATAATGCTACGAGGATAAACCAATCAGTGTTATTAGCCACACCAAGGTTTATACGATATTATTATCACTGGATGAGAATGAAACAAGTTTATAGGTTTATAGGGTATGTAAATAAGTTTCTGGCGACATTGAGATCGAGATTCCATGTATATTGGCTCCAGCATAGCAAGATGTGAAACAACTCCAGAATGCCGAGTTAAGCTAATCATGGTGCTGATGCCATGGCTAAGCTAAGGTTGCGGAAGACTCGGAAGTTCTAGAGTTCCCCACCCTACATAGTTGTATCTTCCCTGTTCTGATCCTTTGTTTATTTATCTTCCAGCGCACCAAAACAATTATCACTAGTTTCAACAGATAAATATTTAGTACATAATGATATTATAATTATAATAAATTAACAATAAACAAATATTTTATATGAATTAGTGGGTGGGAGGCCTGCGCGAGTGAGTTCTGCGAAGTAAGCAGCGTCAACACTCGGCCAGTCTATAACCCCTCCAAAAAATTTTGGCGCAAGCGATTCCCATCACTTGCTATGCATCCTTACTCATTAGTTTAAGGCAAATTGGTTAGTGGCTGAATTTCTCATGTTTATTGAACTCATGCTTGGGTTTGGAATTTGTACCACATCTATGTGGGACTAAATTTACAAGTATATAATATCAGCAATGCCATGTATTTAACCAGAATTTTTGACAAAATACATAATGGTGGTTGGATTAAATATAATAATAAAATCCATTTATTTATTTAAAAATTATCAATAATATCACAATATCTTGGCATATAATTTCTGACAAAAAGTTTTGGCTATCGAGCATTTATCATGTATAATATAACCGTGTATTAGAAAGGATGAAAACTCCTTTGTCTTTGTTTTTATCACTTGTTCAAGGTTGGTGCTACCACCTCATGCCACTCCCCACAGTAATAGCAACCATGTTTCCACCATCATTTCTACAGATAATACAATAGGACTCAGACTATATCATTAATGGCTTTTTCGGTTGTGTGAAGATATGCTCATTCATTTATTCAAGTTTCTTTTTTTTTTTTTTTAACTTTTTTTTTCTTCTTCTTATATTCTTAGCAATTTTTTTCATATGGGTGTTTCATTGGCGTAAAAGTTACGGAATTTTCATATTTTACTTGTTCAAGCATCTCCATTGCTTGTTTTTGTCGCGTTGGCTATGCGTTTTATAGGTTTTCTTGAACAAAATAAATGAAAGGAAAAATGTGTTGATCAAATAGTTTTCCTGCGTCATGAATTTTCCACCAGATAACCTTTTATAAATAGATATTTGCTAGTATTACATATGGCTCCGGACATAAGAGCTTAAATCTTCCACCGACATTCTTTAATTCTTAGCCACCGTACGTACCGTATTAGATTCGTGAACATGTCTTTTGTAATAAATAACACTATTCTAATAATTAAATGTGCAGTTAGGATTCAAGCGATGAAAGTTATCCAAATCAATAAATTTAGTATCCGATTTTTAAATGCACCATGTATCTGGTTTACTTTGCTCGAGAAAAACAATTGAGAATTTACAAGAAGCAGAATTCGAATCCTTGTTGTCGAAGTGGCCACATTATTATAGTGCTACAAATAAGTCAACATTGTGATTATATAATCATTGTTGTACCCCGACACTGCTGCCATTATGTGTTGTACTTATGCCGTAAGACAAAATGACAATGGTGCTCGCTAGGGCTATACGCTTCACGGATTCAGGCCCTATCTTTGTCATTTTTTATCTCCGATGTTGTATTTAATGCAGATGAGCTGAAGACAATATATGCAGCTACGAAAGAAGCCAATCAGTACATTGGCCAGACCAACGTTTTTTTATTAGCATTTTTTCATGTCGCTATGTGCAGATTGCGTAGACAACACGTAAGAATTGGTCATGGCCACATCAACCTTTATTATATAACACTATATCGGAGATCAAATTACTAGGAACTAGGAATAGGAAATCCTTGTGCTGCTAATATATATATATATATATATATATGGCATGCTGTTATTTGCTAGTTCATGGATTATGTAGCATTAACATAAGATATGAGAAGATTTGTTTGTCATGAAGAAGGGCCAGGCAAGTATAATGTCTCCATCTTCCTTCCATATGAGAACTAATTAATTGATTATATGATATTACAATATTACAGTATATAACAACCGTCCATGCACGCATTGCATATGTAATTAGATATCGAGGGATCGATAGTAATGCAGCTAGATAGTGACACTAAAAGGTTAGATCGTTTTCATTGGAATGGCTGACTTTGGCTGATATCAATATTACAATGTAGCTTTGTGATTTTGGCTGATTGCAAGGGAATTTGCAGAACTCATCAACCGTAGCAAAACACAAGAGGTTAGATCGTTTTCATTGGAATGGCTGATTAATTAGTCGTTGCTTGCACTTTTAGAGGGATTTGAGATCATCTTCTGTATCATTTGGCTTGTCACAATTTACGGATGTTATATATGTAATCCATGGAATCCGATTGGCCAATGGGAAAAAACTAACCGAACAGATGATGGGCTAAGGATTTTAGATGCTATAGTTTAACTTGAAAGATGCTTAACTCTACCTGGACTACATACTCTACAGGAGTGTAATGACCATATGATTTAATTGAGGAGCCCACCAATTATATGGGCAGGTGATTTGACTTTAGTACTTCTTAAATGTGTTATTTGGCCATTTAATGATCGTTGATTAGGTAAAGATAGAAAACTTCTTATTTGCATTATGGGTCAATCGAATTAACTATGATTCTGGTACAGTTACTATGTGCGTAATTTTTTATAGTGTTCAGTCCAAGCGTGTTTTTTTCCTATAG
The DNA here is from genome assembly GCA_031439585.1 of Pterocarpus macrocarpus. Taxonomy (NCBI): domain Eukaryota; kingdom Viridiplantae; phylum Streptophyta; class Magnoliopsida; order Fabales; family Fabaceae; genus Pterocarpus; species Pterocarpus macrocarpus. Next base: position 77,582,880 of record CM062515.1, read on the forward strand.
TTAGTTCCCATAACTCGACTTACCCAAACCGAGTTAGGGAGCAAAACAAGCAAAGCAAAAATGCAAAAACAATAGAACAACAAATCTCCAATAGAACAGAACGGCAGATCCCAACTGCAGTAAAGGCCCAAGAGATGAAAGACAAGACACCAACAAAACCATTGATAACAGCAAAACTAGAGCTACTAAACAAAATACAACTCCCACTGCTGATGAGGCTAGATCCTTGCACAAACAAGAGCTTTGACCACACTTCCACCCCACCTTTGAAGCAAAGAAACCTAAGATTGATTTCGGGATAACACCTTGATGATCTTGAGCCTTCCTTTCCATGGGTGTTAAACAGGAGAACCACCAGTTTAGTTTTCAAAAGATCAAAATACTAACAATTTAATTCTTAAAAATATTTTATTAGTTCATGATATTCCAATAATAGATTTTATTATTGTTAGTGGGTTTGTCAATGGTAATAAAAGTTAAATTGTCAACATTTTATTTTCGCACATGCTTGCGGCCGGCACACGCACGTGTTAACATTCCCACCTAATGTTTGACGGTTGCTCATTTGGTATACTACACACATCCATTGATTCAAAACTCTTTTCATTGTTTACTACCTCGTGTGCTGTGTATTATATTTGGATCGATAGAGCCATTTATTCATTACCATCTTAAGTAAAGGAGAAATATTTTTTGTACATTCACTATCTCTTATATAATTGACACTCTCTAACAATTGACACTCTCTAACTATCTCTCTCCTTTCCCCCTTTGTTTTTTCACTTTTTCACTTTCTTTCATAATTTTTTTTTACTTGTTTTGTAAGTGGGTATTGGAGGGGTGTCCCATTTTAAAGTGATACAAATAATAACACTCTAATAAAGGTGAGTACAACCTATATTCCTGTATGTGTTATGTGTTGTGTCCAGGTTTGGTATCGTCCAAGAGTGGCCTAATAACAAAGTTTGGCGTTAAAATTAGGAGAAATTTTATTTGAAGACACGAGATATGTACAAAGATACTATATACATAGTGCTAAAAACACAGATATGAATGAATATTAAAGTATATGTGTATAGAAATTAAAGGGTATTATGTACAAATAACATAATTTTAAAATTAGTCCCAAGACATGTACAAAATATAAAAAAAATTTAGTCCCACATTGATAGTATGGAAAATCTTCACTCTATTCTCTGCTTATAAAATGGTTCCTTTAGTTAATTAAGAAATCAAAGAAATGGATTTGTGTGGCTTTATACAATACGTCTAGCTTTCATTTCCTATCTTTAATATTATAGAAAAAGATATTTTTATTCTTTTTCTCACGAATTTTAAAGGCAAGAAATGAAAGCTAAATGTATTTTATAAAAACAAACATTGTTTAGCTCTAGTTTTCATCAAAGAATTAAATTAAGATTAAATTAAGATACTTGATAATTATTTTAAGATTACAAAACATAATTAAAAAAAACGAATTTAATTTTGAGATCAAACATTTTCATATTCACAAAAATATTTAACTCAAACATTTATTATTTTAAAAAATTTATAAATAAAAATATATAATTAGATGATAATATAAAATTTTTTTATACTAATAATATATAAAAATTAGTTTGTAAAAGAAAAAAATTTGGTTTATTATAAGATGTGTAAATTTTCATATGGCTTGTATAATCAACTCATTTGTAAATAATTATTTATTGATCAGATTCTGTTGTGTTATTGCCTAGTCTCAGCTGCTCCCATAAAGAGATTATGCAAAAATTTCCACCAAACTAATCTTTACTTTGTAAATACATGGATATTAATTAATTTGGTACTTATAGTGCCGGACGTAAGAGCTTAAAAATCTTTCACAAACATTTTTTAATTCTTACCCAACTCGTATTAGATTCGTGACGTGAACATATGTCTATAGTACTCTAATAAATAACACTGCTCTGATAATTATATGTTGTGCAGTCCTTAGGATTCTAGCTATAAAAGTTATCCAAATTAACAAATACTGGACCTAATTTTAAATGCATGACAATTTGAAAAATTTTCCAAAACCCATGCTACTTGAATGCTTAAATTGCTGCAGTTAGAGATAAGATGGTTCTACCGTGTGACATTCAAAAAGTGGTCGATGTGACGAGATGGCAATCTATTTTGTTCTTGGTTGTAGAAGTGGCCAAAAGTGTTGCTACAAATAAATCAACATCAACGTTGTTCTCCGATGCTGCTGCCATTATATGCATTGTACTCATGCAATAAGACAAACTACAATTGTCCACCCTATAGGGCTATACACACCTCAAGGATTCAGACCTATAAATCTTCGTCGTTTTCTATCTCCAATGTCGTATTTACAAGCCAATCAGCATTGGACACGCCAAGGTTTATAGGATATTATCTTCATTGGATGAAAGTGAAACAAGCCAAGATATAAAATGATTGAATAGGAAAGCCAAGTATTTAGAAGTTGTAAACCACTAACACTAAGCCAAACCATCAACTTCAGTGAGCATGTAAAATAATTCATTGATATAAGATACCTAGATTAAAGACTTATGTACGATTCCAACTAACTAAAGAGTCATATATAATTTACATGTGACAAGATTGTTAAACAGTTTTAAATTCTTGTTGATCAAGAGCTTATATTTTCAAAGCTTTCGTACAAATAATTACTCTGCTATCACTCACTCTTCATTCTCTTTTTGGTATTGGTGACTAGCTAAAATAGGTTAATCATGTAATGTTACTTATATAAATAATTTTTTTTTCTCACACAATTCATGGAAATGTAATCATCCAAGAAAATTGCAATCTTGGATGCACGTTCCATATCGCGGTTTGAATGGGGTGAATGAATTTGATAACTATGGTTTAGAGCGGGTTTCCATTGAGAAATATGTAATTTTCCGTCTGGTGTTGTATAGTACTAGCCACTGCCGCTTCTAATGTCTTTAGCCACCAATACCTTCACCACCTTTGTTTTGGCCCCACCATTGCCATTACTATACTACCATTACTAGATAATACATACATTGATTTTTTATTTTATATATATATATATATATATATATATATATATATATATATATATATATATATATATATATAAGTGTCATTTTAATTGTTTTTCTTTTCCATCTTCATTATATATTAGGCACAAAAGAAGATTACATTATATGGATATTATTATCATTGAGGAATGCTCTCATTTGTTTCTAGTTTTTGTGTTCTCTCTTAAACAGTTTTGTAGACATACATGATTTTTGCACACCCTTTAAACACATAAGCGAAGTAAGAAATGAATAAAATATAGAATATAAAATAAATTTCTAAATTTTTTTAGAATATATGCTCCAAGATGTACTTAATTAATGCCTGCAAGAAATATTGAAATAACAGCAACCTTCATTAAATTGTTGCACTTTCGTTTTTGAAAACAAAGACGACCCATAAAAGTTTATAAATATGTTCTAGAAACAACCTACCTATACTTATATCAGTGGCTACTATAGTTATAGACCCTTCCAATTCCATGCATAATTCACCCAATACGACAAGGCATGCTCGAATATCACTACGAGACACACAGCGGGGCCTAACTTCATTTCTTTCCTGCGTTTTCTTTGTCCTATATTCGAATCTCATGGTCTTAAAAAATTACATATATGTGTATGGTGGGAATCACTTGGATACATCTGTATTGCAATGTTGACGCTACATTGAGTTTTATGATAGCATTTTTCCTGTCAACATGTGTAGATTGCGTAGACAACTTAGACAAATTGGTATTGGCCACATCAACACGTTTATTATAATACACTATCTGAGATCAAATTACTAGGAAATCCTAGTGCTGCTGACATGGCATGCTATTATTTGCTAGTTCATGGATCATGTAGCATTTACATAGGATATGAGAAGATATGAGCAGATTTATTGGTCATGTGGGCCAGGTGAGTAAAGTATCCGTGCTCCTTCCGTATGAGAACTTACTTGGTTATATTTATTTTTCAATAAAATATTTAAGTTCAGACCGAGAAGAAGGCTTACCCTAATTTAGTGTTAGAGTATATTTTTAAACTCATAAAGACTTATATAGACATTTATAAATGATTTATTAGTAAAAAGATTCAAATTATAAAAATATATGAGAAAAAGATTTACCCTAATTTAATGTTAGGGTATATTTCTAAACCCATAAATATTTACATAGGCATTTATAAATGGTTTATCGGTAAAAAATTTCAGAAAATAAATTCAAATTATAAAAATATATAAGCAAAAAGTTGATGAAGAAAACCGACTCCAGTTTACATTTAATTGATTATATCGTATTACAAATATTACAATATATAACAACCGTCCATGCATTGCAAATATATATATATATAGCTAGGGACCACGTACGATAGTAATGTAGCTAAAGAGTAACACTAAAGATAGAGATCAGAAGCTATATAGCTTTGTGTTTTTTTGGCTGGTTGCAAGGGGATTTGAGGAACTCAACTGAAGCAAAGCGCAAAGGTCAGATCGTTTTCAAGGGAATGGCTGATTAATTAGTCGTTGCTTGAACCTTTAGAGGAATCTGAGATCATCTTCTTTATCATTTGGCTTGTCTCTTCCTCAGACATTCGGTCGTCTTTACTCTTGGCTTGCGCATACGCCTCAAAAAATTCCTTGTTTTCTTTCTCCAGCTCATTCCACACTGCATATTATATACATTAATATATATATATGTATTCGTTTAAATATAAATTTATGTGACCGCAACATATGCACGTGCATAATGCTTTTATGTTTGGATTGTTTGGTGGAAGGTATCGGAAATGAGACACACATGCATATATTATAATTTTTTTTTTATGAATATGGTGAAAAAAAATAAGGGGAGGGATCGATAGAAAGTTAGAGCACTGACAATTGTCATTGAGTCTTCTATGCGTGGTTGCATACGATAATATCCTCATATTTCAATCTTACAATTCTTACAACTCTCTTAATTTTTCAAATTTTTAAGTGGTTCAAAATAAATAAAATCATCCTTCTATTTTTTATCCCTTACATAATTCGTCTAATTTAATCTTTGATTGACATTAGGCTGAAACTTATCTCATGAGGGGCTGAAAATTGACACAATTTGATCAATAAGAGATTATATACAGATTAATAATGTGATGAACTAAATTTAACACAAGAAAATTATTGAAGAGTAACACAGTTTTTTGACTAATTAATTTAATTATAATTCGAACATGCTTCTCACGGAAATCCTTTTAGACTTGAAGCATGAATAAATAGCATTCACCCAAAAGTTTAAAATGTTAGGTGGAAGATCAAGAATTAATGAATTATATCTAACAAATATTTGTCTTGTGTTCGGCTTGCTAATTTTCTAAAAGTGAGCCATGAGCATTAAGCATACATCTTCCAGGTCAGTCGGCTGGTTAATTCTTAATACATTCTCATTGATAAAGGCAAAGACTAAATTGAGGATTGTAGTTTATAAATCAAATTAAACTAGGTATACAAAATGTCAAGAATATCTACATAACTAGGTACACACTCAACTTTTTTTAAAATGTTCTTATATCATATCCCTTCAATTTTGCACGACATAGATTTGTATGTAATTTTGCAGGTGCATATGCTCTTCGCTTCTACGGAGTTTGTTATTTTAAACACAGGATATCTTGGAATTAATGAGAGAGAGAGAGTGAGGAACATACCAGTGGATGTTATGACAGGCTTAATATTTGCATGTTTAGAGAGAGCTTCCATGCATTCTTCCTTTGTCATGTGAAAGATCAAACACTTCTCAATCAGGTGCTGCACCTAATTTTTACACACAAATTAGCATGTCAACATGGATATGACAATTAGCTATATATGATCGACACAAAGAATGAATAGAGCTGAAGCTATATATATATATATATATATATATATATATACTTACCATATGAATATATGAAGCAGATGAAGAAAAGGAAGAAGAAGAAGAAGAAGAAGAAGAAGAAGAAGAAGAAGAAGAATCTCCCATGATCCTAGAAGTGGTAGCTAGCTCTTAGTAGTGGTTAACAGTGTCACAAGAGAATGACTAGAGAAATGGTGCAAATGTGATGATATGGAGAGGATCTTATGCAAGAAAATAGAATAGAGAGTACAACATTATATAAAGGGAAGAGGATGGAGAGGTAGGACCAGGTGTCCCACGTGAGAGATAAATGATAATTGGCTGAGAGGGGATTAGAGGAGATTTGTGAATGACCAATTCTTTGTCTTGTGCAACTGCCACAACAGGGAATCTACCCCCTCCACGTGATTTGTGGGACATCCCCACATAGAATTCCTCTAAACAGACAAACCCAGATCATCAATCGATGGCACAATCGATCTTCCAGCAATTACAAGAACATAAGACTTTATGGTTAACACATAATGCAGGATGTAGAACACACCTTTGATCATTCAACACCTATGCTTTTCCCTTGCCACCATCCAAAAATTGCCCATGCTTTGGCTAGGGGTTCAGCGACAGGTCGATATCAACTTGATTAATTCTTTCATTTTATCTATGTATGGTTGATCTTCAAATAATTAAGACAATGTGTAAACGATTCAATTTAAAACTTGGGTTAATATATATCGTGTGAACTATTTTTTTTATAAGACGAGGATGTCTTCTTACTTGTTCAGCTCATTTGAGCAGCTTATAAGACTAATTCTGACTCAACTTATAAGACTAATTCTGACTTGATTATAGAAGCATAAGGATTATGCAGGCTCTGTACAAGAGTTACCTCTCAAAAAAATTATGCTATTGATTGATGATCTAGAAGATTGTTTGGTGAAAACAATTGTTTGATGAAAGATCTTCAGTTGCCTCCATAACAGGAGTTGCCTCCCCACAATTTTTAGTAAAAACATTATTAATTTAATTTTTTATATTTATTATATAAAGTTTTAATATTTAAGTTAATTAATTGGGAATGCAATTGAATAAAATTTTGCGACAGTGTCTATAAATTTAATAGGAAGTTGAAATTGTTCAAATTAGATTGTAAAAATGATTTATTGAAAAAATAATATTAAAATGATTATTTTACAAAAGTGTACAATTACATGGATATTCTTAAAAAATTACTGGCTCTCACTTGTTAAAATAATTTTGTGATATTACTAGCAATGATTTTTGTAAGAAAAAAATAAACGAGTTTCACCGCAAAGTCAATCTTGTTCACGGTTCGTAAAAGATATTCCCAAGTCACCTTTACTAAAATTTATTCATATAACAAATCAAACCATATTTTTATCGGTAACATAATCATAAAATTTTTAATAGAATAACTAATTCTACTAGAAAAAGTTGATATTGAAAAGTACAAAATCTAGAACAAACATGACATTAGTTGTGACAAAAAATACTTCTTCCGCTTCATATTATCTATTTATTTATTTATTTTCATGTTTTAAATTATTTATTTATTTCAATATTAAGAAGTTATTAGTATTTTTTAAATTTTGTTCTCACAGTTAATCATGCTGATTAGTGTCATGAGTGAAAAATATAAATAAGACTGTAATTTTAATATATCACTCCTCCGTTTTTAAATAGGTATCACTTTTAAAAATTAAATTCTTTCACAATATATCTGTCATTTTAAAAATTCTGGAAAGCGTTAATTATTTGTCTCCTATTCTGCCCTTATTAAATAGAGGATATGAATAGATCGAAAAGATATTAAGAAAGAGAGAATTAATTAATGATAAGATAATTTTGAAAAATATACTTTAATCTCTCTAAAATTAAGATGTATTGAACATTTTTCTTTCAATTCATGTGTGTATTTAAACTGTATAGTTATTTAAAAATGGAGATAATAATAGTCTAGTTAAATTAGTTTATTTTTAACTATTGTCAATGTAATTTATATGAACTTTTTTTATTATGCATCCAAACTCTAAATGGGATATACTATGAAACAAAAGAAGTATTATATATATAATCTTCTCCCAACATTTGATAAGTTTAAATAATTTAATATTTATTTGCAGTATCCCTCACCTAATAGGTAATACTAATTTTTTGAAATATGATCAAATATTTAAGTGAGAATCCCTCTCAACAATTTTTTTTTTCACACATATAAATTTAGAGATTAAATCTAAGACTGATCAGCCCCTTATTAGTAGATGCAAAGTCATCCTTAATAATATAACGGCAGTAAGGACTAGAACTCTGCACATCATATTGGTTATTTTATCAAACTGCTTTTTAACTTTTTTTAATGTGACTCTCTCGAGCCGCTTCTCATCTTATAATAATATAAAAATGAAGAGACACCTTCATCTCTGAGAAGCGTTGCCTCAATAAAATAATATATATATGAAAATATCTAGCTCCGACCCTGGCCGTCGGCCGAGGATGCACCTTTGAAATGATGAGCCACAGGGTGCTAGGCCTGAGTTACTTAACTAGATATTATAATAATAAAAGTTCAGCTAGACATTCTAACAATCTGAATATCAGAATACACTTATATCCCTATAATAAACAAATATATGTAATACAATTTCAAACGATTTAAATTGCGAAAATATGAATGTTATTTTTTATGAACGTATATTATGAGATAAAATATTATCATAAAAAAATATATTTAACTTGAATTAGTAGGGTTTTAAAATATAATAATAAAGCTTAGCTAGACATTATAACAACCTGAATATTATAATACACTTATATCACAATAATAAACAATATATATTTAATACAATTTAAAACATTTAAATTACAAATATATGAATGTAATTTAGGAGTTGTTATTGTCACTCTAAATATTTATTAGCACTCCAATTTAATTAGATTTTATTTAATTTCTGTAAAATACTATTCTTCCTCTTTATTGATCAATTATTTTTAATTTTATGTTCAAGAAATTTTTAATGAGTCTCATTCACTAATTTTTATATTTTAGATGTATACTTCATTATATTTTAAAGTTCTCTAATATAATAATTATATAAATAATACAACAGCGAATATCTTAAAAATATGAATAAAAATAAACACTAATAAAGAAAAACTGATAAATTATGATATAAATACACTTATTTACGTTTTACAATCTAATATCTATATGATTTTATAGTTAAATAAACACAAGTATATACCTCTTTACTCTCAACTCTCTGTTTATTACCTCTATTATTAAAAATTAATCAAGATAACTTATTTTTCCAGATCAAAAGAAATTTAATAAGTTGATATCTTTATTTTGTTGTACACTATTACTAACACTCGTACAATATAATAATTAAATTACTTTTTTCTTTTTTGTTGATAAATTATAAGTTACCTATTTCCAAATAAATTAATTATAATAAAAAAAATTAGAACTAAACTACTAATAATTAAATTAAATTGATACATACCAATTTAATGTATCAAATTATCATAGTATTTAAGTCTAAATATTTGTATTAAATTATTAATATTAATGTTAATATTTAATGACTAATCAAATTTGACAAATAAAATTCATTAAAAAGGTTTAAAATATCTAATTAATTACTAATTAAGCTATCAATAACAAACTTAGATAAGATTATAATTAAATAAGGGATTTTGCAAACACTAGAATTATTGAAATCATTTTTAAAAAACCAAAAATCAACATATCACCTCGAAATGACCACAACAACTTCTCAAATAAATAAATATACTATAACAAAAATTAATGTATGTCAAATGAACGTTATAAATTAACTCGAATACACATATCCGCTCGTCATTGTTTAAAAATTAATTAAATATTCTGAGTAACTTTCGGCACCTTTTATTTTACGATGCTAATGTGCTTTTTAGTAACTCTCTCTGCTATTACTTCAAACACTACAATACCGATAAAATCTTTCACAGCCACCATAAAACAGAATAATAGCAATAAAGACTTAAACAGACACAAAAGGAACGACATAGAATCCTTAGACTATATTGGTGGGGGTGGATATTTGGAGGCCCGCTCGAGCGAGTTCTGCAAAGTAAGCAGCGTCAACGCTCGGCCAGCCTATAACCCCTCCATAAATTCTTGCGCAATGTAGTTAGCGCTGCAAGCGACTCCCACCGCTTGCTTTGTTTTCCTTACTCATTAGTTTAAGGCAGTTTGATTCGTTGCGGATGTTCTCATATTTATATACCTCATGGTTGTGTTCAGCATATTCCCCCATCGATGTGGGACTAAGAAGTACATGAACTGTACTCGTTCAGTCTTTGGATAACCCCCTGTTAGAGAATGAACATTATCTCAATACCCTTGCGGAAGTACACAAAGAAAAGCGTGCGACACAAAAGGTTGCAATTGCGGGATTTAAGCACTTACTGGATGAAGAGGCCTCAGAGGTTTTACATTGCAGCTCAATTTGTAGCTCATCCGTGCTTATTATTATTGTTTTCTATCAAATCTATCTACCTTCAACTTGTTGAAACTACTAAATGCTTGTGTGATCATTTAAGGGTAATCAGCATGTATTCATCACCTTTATTTCTTTTGTGACAGTCCTTGTGATTGGTTGCAGACATTTTCGTCGAAATTTTAGGGAGTGCTTCAGTTCCAGTGCATCAACTACCAAACACCAGCAAACAGATTTTGGGGAGAGTTATATCTATACTACGTTATCCCCATGAGCAGAGGCTATTTCTGTAGTTATGTAAGAGTTTGCATAGTTGGATGGAGGCATACATGAATTCTCCATAATAGAGTAGTATTATTGTTTCAGGTTTGGTTTACATTTTATCAAATTATCCATGAATGAAAATATTGTAGAACAATAATACTAGACAGCTAGAATTTCTGCCAGAATTATGTGTCAAAATTATGGGACAATAGAGTGAAAAATACAGAAATCATGGATAAGAAAAATAAAATAAAATAAAAGAGGTGTCCTTCAAACTATTATGCCACATGTTTTGGACAGCAAATTTCTGGGCCGTGAAGCACTTTTCATTGCAGTAACACGTTTGGATTGTCAAGACTTGGATACTTCAATACATAAGAAGTGCTAAAAGTTTATTTATCTCCATGATTAACAACATGTTACATGTGGAAGTGTCTGAAAATATGAAGAAATCATCAAGTTTAACTGAAAATTTTTTTATACAAATATCTAATTATGTATTATTATATTATTAGAAATATTTGACTCTCACAATAATTAATACAAAAATCATACATATTTTATTATGTGATTGGTTGTTTTTTTTTTCATGGAATTGTTTTTTTTTTTGTTAATATGTGATTGATTGGTAATATAAAATATTTACACATGTATATTAAACTAAATAAGAATCTGGGTGATCTTTTGTCCACTCCTATAATGGGCCGGGTCCCAAGCTAAGAAAGCAATAATTGTGGGCTTAGAGAAGAAAAATACCCGGACCCGAACAATGGCCCAAAAACCCACGACCCGTTTGCGGTTGTCGAAACTATAAATTCCTCTCCCCCTGAAGGAAGGATGCAGAAAGTGCGCGACGCAGAAGAAGAAACAGAACTAGGGTTCCGTTTTCTCCATCAGAAGAAAGCAATAATGATCTACGACGTTAACTCTCCTCTTTTCCGATCCTTCCTCAGCCAGAAGGGAGGTTCATCCGACAAGAGGTTTGCCTTCTCTCTCTCTCTCTCTCTCTCTCTCTCTCAATGAGTCATTTGAGGTTTTATGGTAATGGGTGTAATTAGGGCTTATGCATTTGGATTGGTTGAGCTTTTGGGGAAGAAGGGTTTTGGGTTGTTTTTCGAAGTCTCTGTTATAAGTTTTAATATTGCTGTACTCAGTAAATTATATATCGTAGAATAGAATATATATTCCAATGCATTGTTTTAAAGTTCTCATCTTTTGTTGTCTGCCTATGATTTTGTGGCATACCCATTTTTCTTGATTGTGAAAGATTCTTTCTTTGTGTGTGTGTGTGTGTGTGTGTGTTGGGAAAAATATTATGAGGGAAATTTATGCTACAGGGGAAATTTTGAATGACACTCATATGCTGTTTTTGTTCTCATGATTGTGCACGGTAGATAATGCTACCTATTTTGCGAGTTTCTTGTATTAGCAACTGAGCTTAGTGGGTATTCAGCTTGGTTTCAATTCTGTGCATGGCACATGCTTCTTTGTATGCATAAAGAAAATATGGAAAGAAGAATAAGAAAATAGACACATACACACTCAGCTCAGGCTTTGTGGAACTTCCTATCGTTTAGGCTTGACCTCAGGTGGGTGGTTGGGGAGTTTGGGAAGAGGTCCTATATTGCTGTTCCTGCACAGAAAATGAAAATTCTTTCGATCTTCCGCCAGTTGCTTTGCCTATTCTTAAAGTGTAGTCTTATGTAAAAGATCAATTTGCTTAATGATTGGTGGGGATTTTTTTAGTACAGTAAATGATAGAAAAGGTGTACCTTCCTTTGAATATTAGTTCAGTGTGGTAATGGTGTTCCCTAAAGTGATTGCTGCTTGCAAACGAATCAACCATTGATGCTGCCATCACTGATCGCTGGTATCAGAATTGCAGTTGACTGGATGTAGGAAGCGGGTTGGTATATCTAGCAATAATAACTGAGCCTTATCTCGTTAGGTGTGGTCAGATAGGTTTTAGGTAACATGGTTAAATGTGGAAAATTGCATCCTTTGAATATAATATATTTTTTTTACCTCATTTGAAGATACAGAACATGACTTTGAGAAAGTTGATTCAGATTAGTTAGATCATTTTCTGAATATCTGGGTTTTTTTATATTTTTTTTTAGTGTTTCGTGTTGGTCCTGTTTATGAGATTATTATGTTAAGACTAATCAAGACTGTTGTCTTGTATCTCAGGAAAACAGAGGAGCAGAAGCCAAAAGAGCAGAAACCCAAAGCCAGTGAGAACAAACCTGTTATGACAGAGTGACAGCAGCTTGGCTGCTAGAATGAATTAGGGATGTAGGTTGTTGTGGTATTGGTGTTTAAAAAAAAAAAAAAAAAAAAAGGTAAGAACCTTTAGCCTTCTGTTATTTGTTATATGTGATGACTCTAAAGCTGGTAAATGTAATGGTTTGATTTGGATTGCGGTTATCATGGACTTGTGATGGAAACCATTTGATGCACGAATGGCAATGGAGGTGCTGGTTTAGAAGTTATTTTTGAAATACTTTGTCATTGCTATGTCAACATGGGAAACATTGTTAGTTCGCTGTTATTTTAATATTCATGGGATCTGATTAAATTTGAAGCCGTCAGTGTAAATTGAAATTATTCTTAATTAATCTCACCATATTTTAAACTATACAGAAGTACCAGCATTAATTTACATGTTTTATTGATAAATTGAAAAGGCTCAATGTAAATGTACGAAGTCCAGGGTGCCTCGTAATAACTGCTGTAATTAACTTTTTTTACCGAAACAAACCATGGTTAATAAGAAAACAACAGGAGTCGCACCCAAAATAACATAAGATACAAAATAAAGAATTATTTCTTAAAAGTTTCATTCAGTACATTTTACAACAATTGTCCAATCAAATATTACATAGATCTTGATTGCACCGGGTTTCACAGCAATAAAGCCCATTCATAGAAAACTATCCAAAAGAATGACTAATACATTTTTTACACTACACTAGAAAGCAAACTTCAATGTTCTTTTGACAACAATGGCTCCAAATGGGAATCTTTCTCCTTGGGGAGCGGAGGTCTGCCATTACCGGACTCCAAATCAGTAATTGACAAGTTCTCTCCTCTCTGTTTTAGTAATCGCCCAAACAAACTAGGTTTGTCTACTGGTAAAGAGGGTGGTGTCTGTGAACTACTCGATCCTGCTTTCAAGCTCTGAACACGCTGCAGGCAAACTTGAAGAGCATCATGTACTCTCACAAAGTACCACTCTTTGCCTATTAGCTCCACCACACCAGATCTAGACAATGTAAGCAGAACTTCTGGGCTTGGATTGGAAATTGCTATCTGCAAGAAGAAAAAATCCCAAGTTACGTGGTCGGAACTCGGAACATTGTAGTTGATACTTCGAAGAATTTGAATATTCGAATGTAAGTCCAGAGTCTCATTCTACCTGAATGTCCCGTAATTTGTACTCCTGGTACAAGTCTTTCAAAGCCTGAACGGCACTAGAGTCTATGTAGGTCACAGCTGCAATCATCATAACCATATGCTTAGAACAGACAAATATTTCGAGGTGTTGTTCAACTATGAAAATACTTTCAATAACCATAATATCAAAGACTGAGAATACCCAGAAAAAAAAAAAAAGGAAGAAAAGAAAAAGAAGAACAAGGAAGAAAATCCAAGCATGCACAGAAGTATTTTAGATCGTAATTATGCCCATAACATACGAGCAATACAGCATATGCTTCATTGTATACAATAGCACAAGGCGAGCAAGACTTACGTGCCATCTCTAGAATTACAAAGTAAATTCTTTCAACCTCAGGTCCACGTCTTGTAGAATTATCAACATCAACTTCATATTCCCGCAACCTGATGGAGAACTCTAAATGAATTAAACAATGCTCTTGGTTGGAAAAAAAATTACAAATGATTCCTCGTTACCTGTCCTTTATGTAACTTATGTTTGCAAAATAAATAGGAGCATCAATACGAACAATTACAATTCCATTGTATGTATATGATTCGGGATACTGTTTAACATTTCTATAAACAGTTGTCCCCGGCAAACGACCCAAAACAGCTGCAGTGCACACCAAAATAATAATATCAGCTTACTAACATATTTTCCACCAAATTTAAAACAACTATGCACACTAGAATAATCTAAAGCATCTAAATCATTACTATTTGTGTGTGGTGTGTACTATTATGTCCTCAAATCCCATAAGAAATCTAACTCGAAAGATAGAAAATGTCTGACATTGTATTTGGATGCAAGAAGTTGGTAATAGGTGCAATATTGAACTATTCATAAATTTAGATATATTAAACTTGAAAAGTATATATTTTTATATCTTAAAAACTGTAGGCATGCAGGGATTCTTCTTTAAAAATCAGAATTTCAAGTAACTTCAGGAATTGTGTACTTGAAATACACTCCTCATGGCATTTGATTAAAATATGAGTCAACGAATTAAGATAACAGGTGATATATGCCAAATCCAAATACCTTAACTCAGTGGATTAATCCAGTGCAACCTGTCTCATTAAAACAAATAGTCTCATCACACTTCCTAGCTCTTTTTTTTTTCCTTGTGTATTGGGTTGTTAGCCTTCCTTTATTTGTTGTATAGGTTTTGACTGCAGTCTTCATATATTGATACTGAGGATTATAGTGATGTTTCTTTCAGTTAGAGTTAGTCTGGTAGATGTGCATATTGCTTATGTACTTGCCTTGAGGTTTCTTTTATTCCTGTGTGGTGCACTTAATGGTTATTATATTATTGTTTTTCATCAGAAAAATGGTCTTTCCGAAGTTTACAAATATATCTCTTTTCTTATATGCTGCTACAGGAATACCCATTATTGGTCTTACCACTTTAGCTTCAAAGTTGTCATCAGTAAGATGGGTTTTGAGTTTACTTTAAATTAACATTTACATGATGACATGATTCTTGGATACTCACATGGGGAAGATACTCTCTAATCTAATTCAACTCCATACACAGATATGAAACTAGAATTAACATATATAATTTCTGAACCTACACAAATCAACTTACCAATATGTGGATTTGCTGACTCATGAATGACAAAAGCAAGTGAGACACCAACCTACAATTTCAAAACCCTTATAAAGTCAGAAAAGTGATTATCTTATAATATAGAAAATGCAACATTTTGCAAGTCAAATACACAGAAATCGTTTTACATATTACATTTGAATGAAGAAATGAATTTATAATCATCTTTGACTGGAAATAAGACAATGAAGGACTGGCGTTTTAGCTAGCAAACGTTATTCCACAATGGATATGCATGTCCATATAAAGACTTCAGGCTCACTAAGGAGAAGCATCAGGATATGAAGAATTTCTGACCAAAAAGAAAAAACGGAAAAGGAAATTTTGGAAGGTAACATGCAGGCATTGCATATAACAAAGTTCACCTTTAACTCACCCCAACAAGTACGCCAATCTCAATACCAAGGAACAATGTTGTAATGCTAGTAATGGTCCAAAGAAGAAAATCTTTCTTATCTACACGCCACAAAAAAATGGCCTCATCATAATCTACCTGAAAGAATCATATCAAAAATTGAAGTAAATGCAGAGGTATGGAAAAAGTGATAACCAGCAAAACTTTCTCAATCGAGTTTAGCCAAACACGACAACCAGCTAAAATTTGTTAGCAGCTAAACTAAAATTCTCTATGAAAGACAATTGCTTGAACTAATAAAATTAGCTGGGTTAGACAAGAAGATATTCCATACACAATAAATAATTATTAATGAATTACATAGTTGTACTCTACCCATACTAGAATAATATGAATTGACATTAAAAGCTAAATAAATGCATCTATGCTGTGGATTAAATTCCATAATGGAGTTATGAAATCAAAGAATATCTCCTAACAGACTGAACAAGGATAGATCAACTCTACTTCAATTAGATGTTCCAGTTTCCACCACATAAAAGTAGTAACGTTACTTCTTCCTCTTTTTTCAGTATTGAGTAAATATATTACTTCTAACCATCCGTGGATGTTGAACATGAAATTAATCCCTCAGCAGAGATGGGAATTCTTACCAGACCTATCACAGCAGAGACCACAATGGCACCAAGAGCACACTGGATTATTGCAACCATAAAATTCATAGTCAGCAATCCAGCAAAGAAATGAATCTCTTAAATTTGAGTAAAAAAAAGTAGGAATGAAGTAAACAAAAATTGAAATTCAATAGAAAGGAAAGGAAGAAATTTAAATAATCTCTTAATTCTTGATGCCATTTCTGAGTGAATATTATTCTAGCTTTTATGGATTGAATCCCAGCAGATGTCATTTGTAAAATGTGACAGGTGGGAGTGGAACTTCCATTTGAACTATTAGTCCAAAACAGATAACACCAGAAAATACCTTTTCAAACACAGCCTACGGCCTATAAAGGCAAGAAAACAAACCTGAGGTATGAGCTCAAACAATGGAGTAAGAAACAAAAGTGCACAGGTCATTATAATTCCTGAAACAATCCCAGATATTCCAGATTTTGCACCACTTTCATGATTGACAGCTGACCTTGAAAAGGATCCTGCATTATTCAGAAGAAATGAATATTGTTTCAATATATTATTTTACATTAAAAAATAAGTTAAATCATAATCGTGAAATCAATGTATGCTTGGTACCAAAAGCAAAGTAGCCAACTACAAAATTATAGACTCCTTATTGAACTTTTCAGAGTCACATAGAAGTCTTACCTGTAGTGGGGTATGCTGAAAAGAATGAGCCAAGAACATTGGACACGCCAAGACCGAACAACTGTCCAATAAAACCGGAA
Source organism: Pterocarpus macrocarpus (assembly GCA_031439585.1). Classification (NCBI taxonomy): domain Eukaryota; kingdom Viridiplantae; phylum Streptophyta; class Magnoliopsida; order Fabales; family Fabaceae; genus Pterocarpus; species Pterocarpus macrocarpus. Next base: position 77,600,377 of record CM062515.1, read on the forward strand.
TAATAGTTAAAAGGTATTTCTACTAAACAAAATTGAAATCTGGCTACTTTTTCTTTCTCTTTCTTTCTTTCTTTCTTTCTTCGTCATTTTTTTTTTAAACTATAACTACAATTAAATCTTCTAGCCACTTCTTAGAAAAGAGAACTAGCTGCCAACTAGATTCTTGCATAAAAAGTGAAAAAACCCAGACATATCCAATAATAGGTAGGAGTGTTACTAGTCAAATCCATATCCCATCTCAGGGTGGATAACCCGACTAGAGATACTTTTACGCAACAGCAACAAAACAGGCACGGTAAATGTTTTGGAAATAAATATACCTCTTGATTTGAATCCAACTCATACCCATTTTTCGCTGCTAATGCCTTGGCAATTCCCACCGATTCCTGTGGTTTGAAAATTTATGTAATTGAAGAACAAGTTGCCAAACTACTATTATAATTAAACTCAAATAAAAAATAAAAAAAAGAACAAATCAGTGAAAAATGAGATCTCACCAATATAGCCACGCCAGTTATGAGAATAGCAGTTGGAATTAAGGACTCTGCATACTCAAAAGCTTTAGGAATAGAAAATTTTGGAAGGCCCTGAGGTATATCTCCCACCTAATTAAAAATCAATACAATATCTGTCAGTCTGTTAAATTGGTTTCTGCTAGCTTCATGTATATGTTACCAACTTACTGACCCTAATCATACATAGTTCTCGTTTACAAAAGAACATTCATATATGACAACAAAAAGAATAATAAATCAAGAATAATAAAACAATTATCAAAACTATGAATACTCTTGCAGAATCGAAAACTCAATGATCTGACCAGATAACGAGGCACATCTTTCTCATTTAATACATAGTCAATTTAAGGAGGTAATCAGACCACCGGAATGGCTACAACCTTTTTTCTTGGAGCTTAGAATCACAAGAGAAGACTCAAATGTTTTATATTAATGATTTGCAGTTGAATAAAAACACAAGTTTTTAACATATTGACAGGTTAAATAAATATATATAATAATGTTCAAGAAAGCTGACGTCTTCAAAATAAATAATAAATAAATAAAGATAACTCTAACCAACCAAGCTTTTTTTCCACTAGAGGGTTAAAAGATTAATCAAAATGAAGATAAAAGAAAATAGTTAGATACTGCTTCTATTGGTTCAATGAATCAAACAATGATCAAATTTAGCAGATTATTTCATTATTTCTCTCTGCACAAAAGCTTCAAAAATATTCTCAATTTTGGTCCAATTAATGCTGATAGCAATATGGAAGCACGCATATCTACCCCCCCCCCCAACAACACAATATATATATATATATATATATATATATATATATATATATATATATAAGTTTCAATTGGTGCCAACTTTGCCAAAAGGAATGAAAAATTGAAAAACATTTTATTTGATAATTGGAAGTGTGCTGTCTATATGAGAATTAGACATTCTCCAATAATATAAACAAAATACAAATTTACAAATTAACATGACTACTATGTATTATTTTATATTCAAAACCAAGAGTGGTTAATTAAGTCATTATGTAGTTGATTAACTAACCACTTTTTCAGTTAATGTTTCTCTTATAACAAAATTGTCAGAAATTCAGAATATTCTTTTTAGCAATTTTCTCAAAATTTCATGCATGACAATTATAGAGTATAGGAAACAAAAGGTTTTAAACTTAGTGCACAATTGTTAATCTAGTTAACAGTATCAGAAAGCAAAGTAATCATTCATTATTCATTGCTTTTGTAGCTTTACCCAGATTGGTATTACTATGACCAGTGCATTACAAAGCCAAAAGTTCATCTCATCTATTTGATTCTCACCAGAGAAATTGATGATGGATGAAATAGTTTTACAAAGACAGTTCCCAGAACTACTGCAGTGAGAGGACCAGCAGCTCTCAAGAATCTTAAGTGCTTCCTCGTTTTTCCCTGGATGTATAACATCAACACAATGAGTAGGATGCTGATAATAAGATAAGCATTTTAGCAAATACCAGAGATAAGTACATACCAGGTGCTTCATGGTAAGTAGCATTGCAAGTATAACTGATCCCATCACAAAAGGGGGCCATGAAAACTACAAAAGAGAAAACCTCCTCTGTTAAAGAAAGGGATTTGATAAGTGAAAACACCAAGGAAAAAAAATAAAATAAAATAAAACAAAATAAAATAATTGAATGAATACATATGTTAATTTAAAAGTAACAATAAATAATAAATAACACTACCATCCCAGGAGAAACAATATATTAAGCACATAAAGGGCAATTTAATCCACTAAATAAAATTAAACATATGTCAACTTGCGATAGAACCAATTGACCAAGTGCATTAAGAACAATTGTTGCCTAAATATCTACTAGAAGAGAATAATGGCATTGGGGCAAGTGAAAGCTATAGACCTGTTTGTTTAACTACTTAGTACTTAATATGCAATTTATCATTTAATTTGCATTTCATGCATACAGTTTCATTTTTCAACCACTCATCTGCAACTTCAAAACTCAAGATAAAGCAAAAATATTTGACTCAGCAACAATTTTAAAACTGAGGAACCATAAACATATCAACAGCTTCAGTTGCAAACTCGTTCTTTTGAAACCTCCAAACAAACAAAACTTTAGCAGTTTCTTCTTAAACAATTTGTACCAAACTTTTCTGATGCAGGATTAAATAATGCCCAGGTTATGAGTAGTAAACTTTGTCAAATTTCTGGTTTACTTATGATTCATACCGGTGTTCATAATATCCCATGTATCTAAACCCATCAAACCCTAAATCCCAATTTGGCAGGTACTGATTAGTGATTACCACACGCAAATATTCACTTAGTTGTTCCTAAGACCCCATGTTCTCGTATGCAAAATTGTTACTCACATCACTTATATTATTTACAAGAAATCTTCAATACACCATCTATTCATTTCCACCCGTAATTCACCCACAAAATTCAACTATCATCAAACTACATCCTAATGCCTTTGGTTTCCCACACCATTTAGTAATCATTAGCATCAATTAGCATATGTATTAAAGGCTAAATATTAAAGAAATGCAGAAGGATTAATTTTCCATGATAGTTATATGACCAAGAAAATCATACCACCACCTAGCAAAAGAAACTGCATTGAGTAATTCTAATTCAAATTAACCACGCAACATATGGGATGGTGGTGCATACCTTACTTGCTCCAGCTATTATACTCTTAACCACTGGTATGATCTTGCTACTGCTGTCTACTTCATACCCCAAGAAATATTTTGCTTGAGATAAGCCAATTGTAATAGCTGAAGCAGTTGTAAAGCCAGAGATCACCGAATGACTAATGAAGCGAATCAGCCATCCAAGCCTGAAATGACCAAAAGACAAGTATCCTTAAAATCCTTTCCATAAGAAAAGCCATGCTTGATGCTGAGTGGTTAGTTTGCAGGATAACATGTAACTTCTACAATAGTCCTATCCCTCCTCTTGGTATAAAGTATTCATGTTGCAATCTTCATGGCAATTTCTACAACCTTGTTTATTGACATATCAAAATAATCGTTTGATCACTTTTACATGTATATATGCTTTAAGACTGAGGTTAAAGTACAATTATATATTTAGTTAAAGTATCAGATACCTGAAAGAGAAAGGAAGAAACCACATTCAAGGCAAATATTCATGCATGCATTCATAACCTAATTAAAATGCTATACCTATATTCATGAAAATGAATAAAGGCAAAAATACCTCAAGAGTCCCATTATGCACTCCATTATCCCAACCATAAGAGACAATAGTATTGCCAGCTCTGTGTATAATTCACTGGATGGATCAGCTATGCTACTCAGCACATTAGAACACAAGAGAGAAACCAATGCTACTGGGCCAACTGCAAGCTGGCGAGAAGAGCCAAATATGGCATACACAAATATGGGCATGAAACCGGAGTCTTCCTTGCAAAGACAATTAACATTAATAACCAGATATTACCATTGTACTTGGGGATATAAACAACATGAAATATAGGACAAATAATATGAAACTAACAGACAACTGGCGAGAGTAAAAGGCTAGAATTTCGTCAAAATCAGTATGGCATGAACAACACTTGATTCACAAGAATAAAACTTTGAGAGGTTCTAGGCAGATATGGTGTATATTCAATTGGTGCATAGCTGGTTTGACAAAAAATCTACTTGGTGGGATCTAAATCAAGAAATGTTGAAAACCAAATTTCTATTGGTCAGGTCATGCTTACACAAACTCCTTGGCACATTGTATCATCTCATCTCTTTTTTATCATCTTTCAAAAAAAAAAAAAAACGTTGATATTGGCCTCTAGCACCTTTTTCCCCACTTACTCAATCATTTAAAACAAAACTAATCGCTAATCACTGCAGAAATTCAACAAAGCAAACTTTAATCATCAAAGGCGAAAGTTAATTCAAGTTTCATCGGAAAAACAAAAAAAAAATTAATAATTAGAATATTATATTTGGAAAACATTAAGCTGTGCTTTACTACAATACATGCATAATCCAGAAACTTTCATCAAGACATCAACATCATAGTAGAGTTCAGCAATCTTACAGAGTCCATATATCGGTTGAAGCCCTGCTAATTTTGCATACGACATCGACTGCATGAACAAACGAGCAAAGTTTAAAAAACAGTTTATATGTTTGGATAAGCTTGGTTAAAAACAGCTTATAATCAAAAACAGTTTAAAAAAAAGAAACGATTATCTCTTACAATCAAGCTGTTACCAAACACGAACTTAGCTAGCGATTCATAAAGCTCCGAAAGAATTATAAGAATTCATTCAATTTTCCTCCGTTTTCTCGGAAACCAAACAAGCACTAGTTACCTGAGGGACGAGCATGACGCCGACGGTGATGCCGGCCATGAGATCGACCTGGAAATACTCGCGCCATTTATAGGTGCGAATCCAGCGGTAGCAAGGGAGGAAGAACTCGATCCACTCGAGCCACGTCATTCGCCAAAGCTTCATCGCCCACTGAGAAAACGGAAACGGCGACGACGACGAAGACGAAGAAGAAGAAGACGTCGTAACGGTCGGATGCTGCAAGGGGATGATCCTCACCGGACGGCCGATGGAGGTGGCGGCGGTGGTGGTCGCCGGCGACGGCATGGAGGCGGAGGCGGAGGCGGAGGCGGCGTGGAGGTCGGAGAAACTTGGGGATGCGTAGGTTTTCTCCATGCGCACCGCCGGCGCATCGGTATGGTCTCAAAGCATGCGCGTGCGCGTGTGCGTGTTTGAAGTTTGAAGTTTGAAGTTTAACTAACTAGACTAGTAGCTGTGGCTCATAGGTGTAGAAGGAGAATAATACGAAGGGAAAAGGTGAAAATGGGACCCACAAATCTTTAGAAAAATAATGAAAAATTGACGAGTGAAAAGAAGAAACGTGACCCGCACGGGGTGAGTTCGGATGAAACAAGCTTCGGTCTCCGCATATGTTTTTGTGTTTGATTTTAAAAGTTATCTGTATAAAAAAAATATTATCTCTGTTTTGGTATTTGGTCGTATTAAATGACGAAATATTTCAAAAAACCAAAAACGAAAGAAGATACGTGGGGAAACTGAATTTTTACATTTTTTTTTCTTGGGTGGTTTCCTAGTCAAATGGTGCAAATATCAAATTATGAATAGAATAATAAGAATTTTTTTCTCAATTTTTTTAAAGATTGGTTTAGATTAAGGAGGAGATTTATCTCAATATAAGGTTAAAGTAGGTGCTGGAGACTTACCAAATACTTAACAAAACTATTTATAAATCACTCTTTAACCCCCAAAAAAAAACTTAAGAATTTTTTCTTAGTTTTAGAATATTTATGAATTTATCTAGGATTTAATTGAAATACATTATTAATATAAAAAAATTTTTAAAATTTTTTTATAATAAATAATTATATAAATAAAAAATTTTAATTAAATAATATTATAAAAAAAATTTATACTATCGATGCAACTTTAATTCATTTATCTAATTATAATAAATAGATGCTTTTAACAATTATTTTCTTAAAGTTTGAATTTTGGTTTTCTTCTCGAGGGTGCAAGTATTTCACTGCCACATCAACTTTGTCGGCTGCCAGGAGAGTGTGTGAAAAACTAATTTAACAATAATATTTATAAAGAATAATTTATTCAAGGGTTAAATAAGTATATAATCACCTAGTTTTGCTTTAATATGAGAGATTTGAATCTCTTAAATATATTATTTTAAGTTTGTATTTATATATAAATTTAATTTAAATATATTAATAGTATAAAATAATTTTATATTATCAGCTAATAAAAATAGTAGAAAATACCAATTCATATAAATAATCACCTATTATAATGAAAAATTTACTATGATTTCTTACTTTCCCTTATTTCTATTGGTTGACAGTATAAAATAGTGCATACCAATTAAACCCTTTATATATACAAGAGATATTACTAAAAGAGCTATTTTGATTCAATTCAGTTGTAATTTAAATTCAATTAATTACACATACAATAAGTATAAAAATATTCGTAGTTAGAAGAAAAGAATTTTCTTGATACGTAATAAAAGAAATGTATCAAAATTTATTAAAGAATTATGTTATATAAAAGGTAAATAGTTTTAATATCTTATTCTTATAAACTTAAATAAGTTCAATACTTTTCTACTTGTTTGTTTCTTCGGCAAAAATTGTATAAGCAGATATCCTTATATTCAACAAGGGTTTATGCAGTGCACGACCTAAAATAAACATATTTTTCTTCATTTAATAATGAAAGAATATTTGAATAAATAATTAAAAGATACATAATTAGTCTTAAGAATTACATTAATTTACTCCCTCTATCCGAAAATAATTGCCATTTTGGCAATAAATCTGAATACAAATTATATTTAGATACATGACTAAAATGACAATTCATTTTAGAGGGGGGAGTAATTTAAGTTGAATAAAACATAATTTAATTTCCCATCCACTGCTATTGTATAAATTTAATATTTTAGGATATATTTGGTTTAATTTATTTGATTTAATTTTTAAGAGAGTTATTTTTGAAAGAATTAAGCTGAAATAATTTTTAAAAAAATTGATTTGTATTTTGTTTAAATATGTCAAAAAAAATTTAAAAGAATAATTTTTATTTGAATATGATTAATGTGAGAATAATAGTAAGATTTCTTCACAAAAATATTTCTCTTGTAATGAAAAATAATTTCAAAAATATTTTTTTAAAATATTTTTGATTATTTGAAAAATATTTTTAATGATATAAAAAATTATCAAACAAATAGAATTATTATATAATTTCATTCTCATACTAATAAAAAAAAATTTATGTTTTAACTAATAAAAATACTTTTAAAACCCTAAACTGGAAACCAACCGGGCTCTCCTGAGAAAGATAAAATGTAGCAATTACTAATGAAATTAATATTGTACTAATTTATTTTAATCTTATGGACAATTTGTTATAGGATTCCATTATTGGACGACATCATTTGATGTACCATGGCCCATGGAAAAATCGAAGGGCGCGCCAATGTATGTGGCCAGATTGGTGGGTTGAATTAATTTATTCAGGAAGCCAATAAGCATCTTGTTTGCCCATTATTATAAAATATTGCATTTAGTGGAACCACAAAATGAATGAAGACAGTTGTTGTATTGTTCCCCAAAAATATTGTATATTATGCGCATTTGTCATGAAAGCTGCTAATAATAGTGGCTTGAAAATTTAATATTGAATGGTTGACATGAACCTGGACGTCTTTTCGGGGAGATCCAAAATTATGAGCTTGAGAGATTATGTGACACCTGCATGCAAGATTTTGTTTAATTAACTATATATTTTGCTTAACACTTTTTAGGAAAATTTTATATTCTTGGTCATTATAGCTGTAAGCTTCCAATTTTGTCAATTAAACTTAAAAAATGATATAATATAGATAGTTTACCTTTTTATTTTAAAAGATTTATATGGTAAATATATTTTAAAAGAACTTATTAATCATATTTAATAAGTTTAATCAATCTCATTGACTAGTTATAGAATATTTATCTAACTTAACTTGTCACCGCTTAATGTATTTACATTACTTTTAATTCATTAATAATAAAATCTGTCAAAGCAGTCCTATGCTTTTATTTAAATTCTCAAAATCCATCTTTGGCATAAATACTTAAGAAAGTGTTTAAGTATTTTTCTTTTTAAGTGTGTGTTTGGGAAAACTGTGAGATTAAAATTATTTCAACAATCGCTTATTTATATAATTACTTTTTTATATAATCGTTTATATGAAAATCAATTTATGTTTGGATACTTTAGCTGAAAAGTAATTTAAGATAATCTATTTTGTTTAGATTGTGTAAAAAAAGTTACTTTTATATAGTAAAATTACTAAAAAGGGTATGAAATGATTATTTATATTATATAATATTTATTATTTAGGGTCAATTTAGTAAAAATATAGTAATTATTAAATAATCAGCTTCTGCTTATAATTATAAGCTCCAAAAAATTGTTTATGTTTATAAGTTATTTTTTAACTTAAAATTATCAGTTTTAGATTATAATCTATTTTCACTTTTTGAACCAAATATGATTAATTTTTTAAAACAGTTTTTTTTCAAAAAAAAGCTGTTTGTGCTTGGTACCCAAACATGCACTAAGATTTGAAAAAAAGTTGTTTGTGCTTGGTATCCAAACATGCACTAAGATATCAAGTAGCTTACATTTTTCATTTAATGTTTTGCATTTGAGATTTGCCATATGGCACAAGACGAAAAGAACCAAGAGACACTTGAGCACTTTTACGGAAATCACAATAGAGTAATTACGAGTATACTCTGGTAGAGATGCTATTAAAATCTTTATTTAAAGATTCAATATAGTTGTCATAAGAGAAGGACATGTGTTTAGTGTGGAATCCATATTTATTATCTAAGTTCTAGGTCACATTTTCGAGTTTCGAGTTCTGAGTTCATCATATCTCATCTAGCAAATGAGCTGGTGACATGTGGAGATATGGACACACAACTAATCTTAAAACTCATCTCAAAAGAAAAAGTGAACTATCTCACGTTAAATGAATTCGAAATTTGAACACATGATCTAGAACTCAAACAATAAATATGGGCCCTACACTAAACACGTGTATTCTTCTTATTACAATCACACTGAATTTTCAAGTGAAGATTTTAATAACATCTCCACGAGAGCATCAAGGAAGTATACAGGTGTAAAGAGAAACAAGCAGGGGAGTGAAATTTTGTTAAGGCAAACTACATATTCGTGCAATTCGTGCGGTAAGTTTTTTGTGCCATTAATGATTTCTCTTTGTATTTTGAGTAACTTATAAAAATGTTAGAATGATATGCCATTACCCATACCATATTCAACAGATAAACTTTTAATCAACCTTTCTTTTAAAGCACTTAATTTCTTTCAAATTATGTCATTTTAGATATTTTAGATACTTTTAATCAACCTCTTTTTCAAAGCAATCCCTTTTTATTATTTTCATTAAATTATTTTTTTGACATGTTATTTTCATTAAATATAATTCTGTGAGAAAGTATAAATGAAATAAAAATACTTCAAGTGTTTCAATAAAAAAAATTGTTGACTAATATGATTTTATGCATGAGCGATTTTTTAGGTCATGTTCATCATGTTCATTTAAAGTTTGACTATGATGATGCACATAAAATGTCAAGTAATCATGTGACGGATGAGCCTATAGGCATTTGCTAATTATGTGTGTCCTTATATGTATTATATGGCTATTGTCACAGTCACTAATGAAGACCAACTTTATAATTACTTATAGATCATTGGCATAACTCATCGCATAATCTAAGGATAAATGATATGTGGATACAAAAATTGTGACACATATGCAACGCATACAACCAAAAAGCAAGGAGAAGGATATAAGACCATATGTTATACTCCACATACGGTTGAAAAGAATAAAATAAATTTATAACAAAACAATAGAAAGAGAATAATTTCAACTCCTACATGTAACTATATATTCTTCCCTCCTATATTCTGAAACACATCTTCTCCCTCATTCTAAAACTATAGCTATCCTTTCCTCGCCAAATATATAGTCCCTCTCTTTGAAACTTTGAACAAAAGCAAAAGCTGAGACCTTCAGTTTGGGGTTCCAGTTCCAACTCACAACCAATGATATCATACATCGCATTCTTCGTCTCTGACTCTATCTTGCGCTCTATTTCATCTACCATCAATTGTAGCTATTGCTTTTTCTCTTCCATCAGGTAATTTTTTGCCTTTTCACTCTTGTGCAAATCCCATTCAAAGATTACTAATCAAAGTAGTCCATGTTCCCTTTTCATTTTGTTGATGAATTTGACTATAGAGATGAAAACCCATTCTTTGATTTTTTTCATGTATGAAGAAAAAAATTATTTCCTTTTTTGTTGGGCGGGGATTCTATACAATATGAGAAGAAGGTAGGATTAGTTAATTACTTTGCAATGCTAACATACCATGACTGTGAATTCAATAGAGGAAAAAAGAAAAAAAATTGATTTTATCATGCCTTTATTCTTCAGATTGGGAATAAGGTTTTTTTTTTTGCACTCTCGTTGCACATAAGATGATATGTGACTTGCAAACTAAGATTTGAAATAACATATGAATACTCTTTCAATTAGATGGTGTTTGTTCACATTTGTTCTGCACTCTATGTTTTGTAGATTGTTACCAAATCTTCATTTTTACAAAGGGCATAATCTTTTGAAAGATGATGTAGAAGTACAGACTAACTGCTGATATTTTGTTGTTGATAAATATTCCTTTGATTTTACTACAAAAGGCATAATCTTTGAGAAATGATATTGAAGTAACAAACACTTAAGTCCTTCCTATAGTTAGTAACACTTATGTCTTTGTTGGTAATTTGTGTTGTAGTTGCATCTAACAAACTCAAATTACTGATAACTTGGCAAGTTACATAAGTTATGCATGTAGTTATTATTACTCAAAGTTATGCTAGTAATTTGTGTTCTAATTGCACATAGCAAACTAATTTCACTAATAAGTTAATAGTAAAGTCTTTAGAACTTAGGAGTCTTTAAGACTTAAGTTTATGTTAAATTTGCAAATTTGATTGAATTTAGTTGTTACGGCATAACTTTTTTGCCATGGTAGTAGTTGGTTAAACTTGTATTGATGATATGATCTTTAAGTTTGAAATGGTTGTGTTATTGTAAACTACTTGCAAAATTACCACAACCTTTTGATCTTAATGCTTTGTGATCTTTTAGGATTAGAAATTGGTGTCTGAGGTATAATTTGCATGTAAAATAATAGTTTGGAATTTGTTGAGATTTTTATGTTCAATATTAAATTTTTAACCATTATATATATCTATCATGTTCTGCATGGGTTTAGTAATATATATACTGTTCTGCATGGGTTTAGTAATACATATAATTTGATCTTTAGGGCTTAACATTATTTATTATTATTATTATTATTTTTCCTTTTGGTTTTTAAGAAACAATCCAGGGGTTTTTACCTCGAACAGAATGTTGCAATTTCCAATGTAGAAGATAATTATTTGGATACACAATTAGGCAATATGCAACCAAAAGGATTTGTGCCACTACTTGAAGTTTTAATCAAGATGTTAACCCCATGTATACAGGCATGTACACAACAAAGTCATTTATCAATTTTGATAGGTTACTTTAATTGATGATATCCTCTTATCCAAGTTGCACAGGATTTATTATACATAAGCCTAGTCCCAATGGACCTTGGAGGATCCAATCTTATAATTGCATATTCATGACTACAATATAGGTGTCAAATAAGTTCATGACTTAATAGTGTGGTATTATGATATTTGCAGTAACTTTTGTATTAAAACATTAGACTTTTGCTCTCGGCCATAGTGGTATATAAATGCTTTTAGTCTTTTCATTGGGTAACTTGACAGATATAGTTGTTGATGAATACAAATAATGAAACTTTTTTTTTTTGGTACAAGTATGATGATTATTAAATGCACATTTGTAATTCTATTTGCTTTGGCGTCGCTTAATATATTTTCTATTGACACCTTTTTTGAAATTCCTTGTTGTATAGGATGATAATTACATATTTATATGACACTTTTGTTACAAAGGAAGTTAGGGTCAAAATGTACATCATATTTTTTGTCAAAAGGTTCATTGTGATAATGGACTTTATTAGTGAGAAACCCCCAATATTTGAAGCTCATGGGAAAAGGAATTAGAGTAGTACCATTTTCTGTTTTCTTAGTTGTATTGATAGAATAAAATATATAATATATTTGATGGCACATGATTGGTGGCAATTATCTAAATTAGGTGGTAGTATGTGTTATAAGATATTTTTGTTTACAATATAGTATAATTCACATACCATCGAATATACTATTGGAATTTGTTATGTATCTATCATATATCTATAAGAAATTAGTCAATATTATCTTCATACCAAAACAATCTCCTAAACATTTGAGAATTGATTGATTGATTTTTACTCAAGTAACTTATCGAGGAAAGAAGGACACTCTTTCATAAACTCAAAAAAAAAAAAAAAAAACTCAATATGCTCTTCGAAGGACAAAAAGGAATTACCAACATGTGTATAAAAGAAGTTATTAATAATTAGGTTAAGGTTACCAACATATGTTGCTAGAGCATATTGACTTTTTTTTTTAAATATTGATTACTAGGAGAAATTATTGCAGTTTTCAAACACACAAATCAATCCAAAGTGAATTTAGAAGAAAATTTAACAAATTGAAAAGTTATCAAAATTTCCTATTAGATACTAACAATTTGTAAACTAGTTACTAATAATTTGGTCAAGATTACCAACATATGCAAATATAGTAGATTAACTTTTTATTCAAATATTGGTTACTAAAGGAAATTATTAGAGTTCTGAAACACACAATTCAACCCACAACTACATTTGGATGAAAATTAAGCCAGCTTAAAAGTTATCAATAATTATGGTTAATTACAAACATTTTGTAAACCAGTTTCCAAAAAATTGGCCAAAATTACTAACATGTGCAGGTATAGTAGATTAACTTTTTCTTCAAATCATGGTTAATAGTAGAAATTATTAAAGTTTTCAAATATACAAATCAACCTACAAGTGAATTTGGAAAAAAAAAATTAATAAATTAAAAAGTTACCAACATATTCAGGTATAGTAGATTTACTTGCTTCTTCAAATCTTTATTATTGGGAGGAATTATTAGAATTCTTAAAACTGTAAATCAACCCACTAGTACACTTTGTTGAAAATTAAGCCAAATAAAAGGTTATCAATATTTTTAGTTAGTTACGAATATTTTATGAATTAATTACTAACAATTTGACCAAGGTTACCAACATATACAGGTATAGTAGATTTGTTTTCTTATACAAATTTTTGTAATTGAGAGTAATTATTAGAGTTTCAAAACCCATAAATCAGTTCATAAGTGTATTTGGTTGAAAATTAAGCCAACTAAAATATTACCCAACTTGCTGCGAATAAGTTATCAACAATTTGGTTTGGATTACCAACACATCCAGGTATAGTAGATTCACTTTCTTTTTTAAATTTTTGTTATTTGGAGATTAAAGTCCTCAAACCCACAAATCAACTTATAAGTACATTTGGTTAAAAATTATGCCAACTGAAAAGTCACTAATATTTTGTGTACTAATTACCAACAATTTGGCTAATGTTACTAACACATACAGGTATAGTAGATTCACTTTTTTCTTCAAATCATTGTATTATATGGAATTATTAAAGTTTCCAAACCGACAAATCAACCCACAATGCATTTGGTTTAAAATTAAGTCAACTGAAAAGTTATTAATATTTTGCAAATAAGTTATCAACAATTTGACCAAGATTCTTTCTATTTCAAATCTTTGTTATTAGGAGAAATTATTAGAATTCTCAAACCCACAAATTAGTCCACAAGTGTATTTTGTTGAAAATTAAGCCAACTAAAAAAATTACCAATATCTTCATTTAGTTGCCAATATTTTGTGTACTAATTACCAACAATTTGGCCAAAATTACCAACACATCTAGCTAAAGTAAATTTGTTTTCTTCTTCAAATCTTTACTATTGGGAGAAATTATTAAAATACCCAAACCCATAAAGCAGCCCATAGGTACATTTAGTTGAAAATTAATTCAACTAAGAAGTTACTAATAGTTTTTGTTAGTTACCAATATTTTGGGAATTAGTTACTAACAATTGGCTTAGGTTACCAATATTTGCATGTATAGTAGATTTTCTTTCTTTTTAAAATCTTTAGTATTTGGAAAAATTATTAGAGTTCTCAAATACAGAAATTAGTCAACAATTGCATTTGGTTGAAAACTAAGCTAAATGAAAAATTACCAACAATTTAGCAAAAGGTTACCAACACATATTGGTATAGTAGATTTGCTTTACTCTTCAAATTTTATTGGGAGGAATTATTAGAGGTCCCAAACTTATAAATAAGCTCCTAATTGCATTTGGTTAAAAATTAAGTCAACTAAAATGTTACTAACATATTCGATTAATTACCAATATATTGTAAATAAGTTACCAATAACTTGGTCTAGGTTACTAACTCATCTGGGTGTAGTAGATTTACCTTTTTTTATTTTTCAAATCTTTATTATTGAAAGTAATCATTAAAGTTTTCAAACCCATAAACCAGTCCACAATTTTATTTGGTTGAAAATTATGCTAATTGAAATATTACCAATATTTTTTAGTCAATTTATCAACATTTTTTGAACTAGTTACTTTTGGCCAAAATTAACAATATATGTAGGTATAGTAAATTTACTTTCTTCCTCAAATCTTTGTTATTAGGAGAAATTATTAGAGTTTCCAAATTCACAAATCAGCCCATAAATGCATTTGGTTGAAATTAAGCTAACTGAAAAGCTACTAATATTTTCGGTTAGTTACCATTATTTTGAGAACAAGTTATCAACCATTTTGGCCTACGTTACTAACACATTCAGCTATATATATCTATTTTTCTTCTTCACATTTTTGTTATTAGGAGGAATTATTAGAGTTTCCAAACTTTTAAATAAGCTCACAAGTGTATTTGGTTGAAAATTGAGTCAACTGAATAGTTACCAATATTTTCAGTCAAAGTTGTCAACACATACAAGTATAGTAATTTGCTTTCTTCTTAAAATCTTTATTAGTTTTTGGTTAAAAATTTAACCAACTGAAAAATTACCAATATTTTGTGAACTAATTACCAACAATTTGGTCAAAATTACTAACACTTATAGATATAGTAGATTTATTTTCTTCATAAAATCTTTGTTATTGAAAGGAATTATTATAGTTCTCAAACCCAAAAATTAGTTCATAAGTGTATTTGATTGAAAATTAAGTCAACAGAAAAGTTATCGATATTTTATGAACAAGTTACTAACAATTTAGCCTAAGTTACCAAAATGTTCAGGTATAGTATATTTGTTTGCTTCTTTAATTCTTTGTTATTGGGAGGAATTATTAAAGTTCTTACAAATGCAAAATAGTTCACAAATGCATTTGATTGAAATTTAAGCCAATTAAAAAATTACCAATATTTTTTATCAGTTACCAACATCTTGTGAACTAGTTACTAACAATTTGGTCAAAGTTACCAATACATGCTGATATAATAGATTTGCATTCTTCAAATTTTTTGTTATTAGGAGGAATTATTAGAGTTTCTAAACCCACAAATCACCTCACAAGTGCATTTGGTTGAAAATGCAACCAGCTAAAATGTTACTAATTGTCACGACCCAACCGAGGACGTGACCAGCACATAAGGACACGTCCCTAGCAAGCCTACATTAGACCCTTTTTTTCTAAATAAAATCGGGCAGAGTCTCCTTTGTATTTAAGACTATTCCCAAATAAGAATCCTCGCCCTGCAAAAATAATACAAACACACAAATATTATTGGGGATCCAGGCATTCTCATAATACACCCCATAGCACACAATATGAGAGTTTAAAACATAATCACTTATGAAAATGTGCTTACATAACTATTCCAAAAGCTTTAATCCATAATCGTGAAAATGCAAATTGACATAACTAAAACAACATACTCTTATTACAAATAATAGCTGACACAAGGAGGATCCTGCTTGTAGACTAATGGAGCACTATTGGGAAAACAATATACACACTTGTATATAATAAACATAGCTTTCATATGGATATCCCTTTGGAAACCACATGATAAGGGTGTGGAATTTCTGAAAATCTAATGACTTCAGCAGGCTGAAGGCACATAGGCATAACTTTGTACCTATCTAAAAACATGGAGAGAGAGAGAGAGAGAGAAGTGAATCATACAGACTCAGTGAGAGATAATATATCTATAACAGTAGTGGAACAAGCTTTCACATTAACTTTTAGCAAAAATATAGCTTATAAGCTTCTTTAAAAACTCATACATAATTTCTTAAGAAAAAGACTATGTCTATATGTTAACATACTATAAAATTTCTGATAAAACATACCTGAAGTATATTCTATCCTTAAAATATCCATAGGTCCTTAATCACCTTTTTCTTTCCATTAGATAAAACTTCTTTATAAATATATATAAACATAACGCTTTTACAATTAGATGTAATAAATCATATATATATAATAAGAATATAAGAACTACGCTTAAAAGTAGAAATACTTTCTTATAACTTGAAAAGTAAATACTTGATTTAAAATCATAATAAAACTTAAGGAAGGATCCTATTTCAGAAATAGCTGCATGACTGGGTGGCCCTGTGGCCTAACTCTAGCAGTAAATGATAACTTTACGCTTGTGCGTGTCTATATATATTCCGGACATGTCGGCCAAGCATGCCGAGCTAGCAATCACCCTGTTAGCTAGGTTACTCGAGGTGCATCAAGGTTAATGCTATTGCCATTAGCAAACAGTTTCTGTTCTAGTTTCCTTCCCTTAGGAAAACTTATGCTTTACTAAAAACTTGTCACTAAATCTTTTCTTTATCTCAATTCATATACTTTCTTGCTCATATCATTTAACGCATAATAAGATTTAAGAAAACTTCCGTATTCTTAGCAAACATAGGTTCAGAGTATAATGCTTTCAAACTATTTATCTTAAGGTATCTAGAGCTCTTCTATAAAACATTAAATTCAAACTATCTCCTGAAATCAAATCCTTGATTCTAGATACATTGCTCAAACTATTTAAAACTGTAGAATTTCATGGAAATCAGTATTAAACTTGCTTTATAGAAATCTATAAGTTCTAAACACCATATCCATTCAAAACCTTTATAAAATCAATTTCCAATAACATGAACTACATCCTTTCTATCAAACTATTCAAGTATTAGCAATCAACTTCTAGGTACTTGTCCTATATACATACATAATCATATATCAAGGGAGAGAGGAGTAATATCTTTTTGCCCTTCAAGAATTTAATAAAATGCAATTTCAACTTTCAACATTTAATAGTATAACCATAAACATAACATTTTTAAAATCATACACATATTCAAAATAATCTATAGACATATTATCACTCACAGTTCAAGTTTAGAAAGGAAGAAGCTCAAGCTCTATGAAGCCTTAGAGCCACCAAGGGATTTCGGAGAGCATCTAACATGACAAATACATATATTAGACTCCCACAACTTAACTATTGTAAGAGTTTATTGGGATTAGCCTTATAGGGGTAAAACCCCCTATTTATAGAATCATAACCCTCCTTTCATAACTTAAACATGAAATTTATAGAAAAACTAGTTAATCTATGGTATAATAAAGAAGGTAGAGCTTAGAAATTACCTTAGAGAGTGGAAAAAGGAAGAAGAGCATGAGGGGAGTAGTGGATCTCCTCCCACCTTCGTTTCTCTCGCTAGAAAGAGGAGAGAGAGAGCTCCAAGAGAGAACACCCAAAACTATGGTGATGAAGATGATAAAGAAGATGGATTGGGTGGTGGATTTGAGTAAAAATGGGTGAAGGATTGATGGAGTTCATGCAGAGGGACAAAAAGAAGAAAGAGAGAGAGATTTGGGGTTGAAATGAAGAAGGCGGTCGAAACCCCAATTTCATATCGTGTAGCAGGCACTCAACCGCCCACTTTCGGGCGCCTGAGCGCGCAACAACCAAAAATGCTCAAAGTTGATTCTGACATCTAGCGCTCGAGCGGGCAATTCTTGGCGCTCGAGCGTCCAACCACGTAAAACTCCAAAGACTCCATCTCGCAGCTGGAGCTTGAGCGCCACTTTTTGGCGCTTATCCAGACAGCAAAGCTGATGCTTAAGCGCTAGTTCTCCAGAAATTTTTTTATTTTTTTCATTTTTTGCAAAATTTAAGCCTCAATCATTTTTGTTAGTCTTTTTCCACTCTAATAACTTCCAAATATTCAATAATCTCAATTTGGAAGATCATACCAAAGTGCATAATTTAGACAAACTTGAAATTTATCTCTTTAATACTTAATCTTTGTATCGAGTATTACACTAATATATCCGGTCAATTACTAACATTTTGTGAATAAGTTACCAAATCAACACATTGAGGTATAACAGATTTGCTTTCTTCCTCAAATTTTTGTTAATGGGAAGAATTATTAAAGTTTTCAAACACACAAATCAGCCCACAAGTGCACTTGGTTGAAAATTACATCAACTAAAAAGTTAATAATATTTTCGATCAGTTACCAGTATTTTGTGAACAAGTTACCAACAATTTGTCAACACATGCTAGTATAGTAAATTTACTTTCTTCTTCAAAGCTTTATTATTGAGAGAAATTATTAGAGTTCCTAAATGTACAAATCAATCCACAAGTGCATTTGTTTAAAAAATCAACTAACTGAAATGTTAGCAACATTTTCTGTTTAGTTACCAATATTTTGTGAATAAGTTGCTAATAATTTGAAAAGGATTACCAACACATACAAATATAACATATCTGCTTTTTTCTTCAAATCTTTACTATTGGAAGAAATTATTAGAGTTTTTAAACCCACAAATTAGCCCACAAATGCATTTTGTTGAAAATTAAACCAATTGAAAAGTTACCAATATTTCTTATCAGTTACCAACAATTTGGCAAAGGTTACCAATATATGCTGTTATAATAAATTTACTTTTTTTCTTCAAATCTTTATTATTAAGAGGAATTATTAAAGTTCTCAAATCCCCAAATTAACCTACAAGTGTTTTTAGTTGAAAATTAAGCAAACTAAAAAGTTACCAATATTTTCAGTTAGTTACTAATATTTTGTGAACTAGTTACTAAAAATTTGGCCAAGGTTACCAACACTTGTAAGCATGGTAGATTTGCTTTCTTCGTAAAAAATCTTTGTTATTGAGAAGAATTATTAGAGTTCCCAAACCCACAAATCAGCCCATAAATGCATTTGGTTAAAAATTAAGCCAACTTAAAAATTACTAATATTTTTAGTCAGTTGCCAATATTTTGAGAACAAATTACTAACAATTTGGCCTAGGTCACTAACACATTCAAGTATATATATTTATTTTCTTCTTCAAATCTTTGTTATTGGAAGGAATTATTTGAGTTTCTAAACTCTCAAACAAGCCCACAAGTGCATTTTGGTGAAAATTAAGTCAACTGAGCAGTTATCAATATTTTCAATCAATTACCAATATTTTATGAACTAATTACTAACAATTTGGCCAAAGTTATCAATACATATAGATATAGTAGATTTGTTTTCTTCTTAAAATCTTTATTTTTGAGAGAAATTATTAGAGTTTTCAAACCCACAAATCAGTTTACAATTGCTTTTGGTTGGAAATTTAATCAATTGTTAGTTACCAATATTTTATGAACTAGTTACTAACAATTTGGTCAAGGTTACCAACACTTATAGGTATATTAGATTTGCTTTCTTCTTAAAATCTTTGTTATTGGGATGAATTATTATAGTTCACAAACCCCAAAATTAGTCGACAAGCGCATTTGGTTAAAAATTAAGCCAACTGAAAGTTACCAATATTTTATGAACAAATTACTAATAATTTAGCCTAAATTATCAAAATATTTTGGAATAGTAAATTTGCTTTCTTTTTCAATTCTTTGTTATTAGGAGGAATTATTAAAGTTCTAAAAAACACAAAATAGCCTACAAGTGCGTTTGATTGAAAATTAAGCTAATTGAAAAGTTATCAATATTTTCGATTAGTTACCAATATCTTGTGAACTAGTTACCAACAATTTGGCCAAGGTTAGCAATATATGCAGATATAATATATTTGCATTCTTCTTCAAACCTCTGTTATTAAGAGGAATTTTCAGAGTTTACAAATTCACAAATTAGCTTATAAGTGCATTTGGTTGAAAATAAAGACAACTGAAAAGTTATTAACATATTTGGTCAATTACCAATATTTTGTGAATATGTAACCAAACCAACATTTTGAGGTATAGCAGATTTGCTTTCTTCCTCAAATTTTGGTTAATAAGAAGAATTATTAAAGTTCTCAAATGTACAAATCAGTCCACAAGTGCATTTAGTTAAAAATTAAGCCAATTAAAAAGTTATTAATATTTTCGGCCAACTATCAATATTTTGTGAATAAGTTACTAGCAATTTGGCAATGGTTACCAACACATGCAGATATAGTATGTTTGTTTTATTCTTCAAATCTTTGTTATTGGAAGAAATTATTAAAGTTCTCAAACCTATAAATCAATCCATAAATGCATTTTGTTAAAAATTAAGCCAACTGAAAAGTTACCAATATTTTTAGTTAGTTACCAACATTTTGTGAATTAGTTATCAACAATTTGGCAAAGGTTACCAATACTTGCTGTTATAGTAGATTTGTTTTCTTCTTTAAATCTTTATTATTGGGAAGAATTATTAAAGTTTCCAAAATCACAAATTAGCCTACAAATGCTTTTGGTTAAAAATTAAGCTAACTAAAATGTTATCAACATTTTCTGGTCAGTAACTAATATTTTGTGAACTAGTTACTAAAAATTTTGGCCAAGGTTACCAACACTTGCAGGCATATTAAATTTACTTTCTTCTTAAAAATATCTATTATTGGGAGGAATTATTAGAGTTTTTAAACCCAAAAATTAGCCCACAAATGCATTTGGTTGAAAATTAAACCATCTAAAAAAGGCTTAAATATATTTTTAGTTCTTGTAAATATAGGTTGTTTTGTTTTTAGTCCCTGCAAAAATTTTTTTTTTCACTTTTAATCATTATAAAATCTACTATTATGTCTTTTGTCCCTGCTATTTACTCAGCTCTATTAAATGCTGATGTGGCAGACGGTAGTCCCAATCTCAAATGCCACATCACTCCCATGATTCTTATTGACAAAAAATATGACACATAAGCCATTAATTACATAATTAACTAAAAATTTAACTCAAAACAAAAACAAAACAAAATCACTCTTTAACCAAGTTTTATTCATGTGACTGAAACACTTAACACACCCACTCTCACCATCATACACCTCTCTTCTCACTTCTCAAGTCTTCGAACCCTAAAGCCCTCCCACCTTCTCCTTGTTAATGGGACTGATGGTGTAACAATAGCACCTCTCATAGGCTTCTCTCTTGTAATACGGATGGACATATGACTCAGGGTCATCTCCAACATAGCATATGGCAACCACAACATACCTACAAGGGATTCCCACCAACTCCCAAAAATTGCAAGTGCAACAATGAGTTTCTAAATTTACAACAAATTTGTCAGTGAATAAGCTATTAGTGACCTCAAATTTTTTGTCTTTTGCCCATGTGGCAAACTAATTCCAACTACGCTCAATCTCTTAGTCAAGTCTCTTTCTAGGCCTAGGCATTACATTTCCAGGGTACTTGGCTAATTTATCGTTAAGTTTGGCAAATCTACCCATGATATAGACCCTAATCCATTCAAACATTGTAATAATTGGCTTGTCTCTAGCTACTAGAATAATGCTATTAAAAGCTTCACACAAATTATTCATAAGCACATCACATTTAGGGTAAAAATTGAATGCATGCTTACACCATGCATTAATAGGCACCTAATCAAGCTAATCATGAGCATTCTCATCAATAGTCCTAATTTGAGCAATTTTTTCTTCCCATGCTTCTATATAAGTGGCCTTTGCAGCACTTATCATCAAGTCTCTTAGTACTATCCCTCCACCAAACTTCTTCTTGAAATTGCTATATAGATGCCTCAAGCAGAATCTATGCTCAACACCTTCCAACATCTCCTGAAAAGTAGGTATCAAGCCCTATAAAGAGACAAAAATCCACCAATTAGGGTACATTATAAATAAAGGACAAATTAAACATGAAAGAATATTTGAATGTTACCTTCTACTGATCTGAAATAAAAACCAATCTATTTGACTTCATCTCCAATATCTTCCAACAAAAGAGTTAGGAACCACCTCTAGCTTTCCTTAGTCTCAATTTCCACAATAACAAATGCTAATGGAAAATACTGGTCATTTAGATCTCTCCCAACAGCAATCAAGAGTTACCCACCATATTTTCTTTTCAAATGACATCCATCAACTTCAATAAATGGCCTACATACACTTACAAATCCTTTCCTGCAACCTTCCAAGCACATGTAAAACCTACCAATTCTTGGCTATAAGTTCTGGGTAGGCCATTCCAAGTGAATTATGCAGGTGTTTCCTATACTAGACTTCCTCAACTTAGCTGCATAACTCCAAAGTAGTGTGTATTGCTTAATTGCATCTCCTTCAACGACTTCCTTAGCAAGTTTCCTTGCTTTGAATGCCCTTAACATAGAAATGTCAGTAGCATATGTCCTTCTTATGTCATCCACGATATCCTTCAATTCAATGTTGCTATTTGACCTAAATTTGTCAGTCATGACTCTAGCCACACATTTTGAATTTGCATTCTTATTGTCAAAAACCCTACGACAAGTATGTTTGCCCACTAGAGTCTTCACCCTATAGGTATGATCACTTCCAACTTAGCTCACTAGCATCATGAAACCACACTTAGCCTTGCACTTAACCTTCACTCTAACTAAATCATTCTTTAGAAACTGAATCTGCCGACCATTTAACACAGAGTTCCAGAATTGCATCCTTAAATTGTTGTAGTGATGAAAATTCTATACCCAATTTGAATTTAAAATTCTTACATATATCCTCTGGCTTATACTTAGGATATATAGGTTTAGGCTCATCATCAAGTTCTGAATCAACCAAGTCATTATCCAATTCTTCACTTGAATACAATTCATCCATATCTCCAGTAGCTGCTTCAGAAGCTCCATCAGCTCCCTCTTTCGAGTTTCCCTTATTTCTTTTTTTCTTTTCTCCCTCTCTGCTTTTCATTTGCAGTTTCTGCTTTGGTGACAAATAGGGCCTATATGGTGCCCTTTTTTTGGTTCTTCCTTTTAGCCTTTCAGGGGGTTTTTATAGGTTCATTTGTAGTTGCACCACCTCCATTATTGTCAAAACCATCATCAACTCCCAAATCTTTCTCCTCCTCACTATCACTAAAATGTACTGTAGTGACACTTTTATCAATGTTGCCCTCATTTTCTTCCTCAGCATGCCCATCATTAGCAAACCCTTTTCTTTTATCATTTTCAATTGCAGCATTATTCTTATTCTGTTGTTGCCTGTTCTCCTCATGCCTAACTTCACTCTCACCCCTGACATTACCCTTCAACCCAACTTCATTACCTTCTTTCCTAACTTCATCACCCTCTTTCCCACCTTTCTCAACTTCCTTCCTAACTCTACCCCCATCACTGTTTTCTATCATGAAATGTTCTTCAACAACAACAGGTTTTAAGGTAATGTGGTCGACATACATTTGTACTTCACATTTATTTTCTATACCAAAGTTGGCCATTTCTAAAGCATGTGAGTATCAAGTAATTGCTTTTAGGCATTCGAACCCTGAACCAGGAGGCTTCCACCATAATTTACAACTACCAAAGTTCAAGTACCCTAGGTCCTTCACTAATGATAAAGCTTCAAAGTAAGACCAAGTGTCAATATCCAACCCATGAAAGGCATCTACGTCTCCCCCTTTGTAATGGAGTTTCGGTTCATCCACAAAATTACCCCTATAGTGCACCACTATAGTAAAACCCATCTCTGTATGTAGAAATAAACAAAAAAATGTTTAGAAAATGCCCTAACAATTTCAATGTCCCCTCGTCCCCACAAGCATAAATCCATCCATCATTGTCACCAATATTTTACTCCCTTGGTCCCCATATGTATTCAAACCTCATAACAGAAACAAAAGCAAAAAAAACATAACATACCTTCCTTCCACATATTGTGCTTGTTGTCTCGAACACGCATTGCCTCTACCGAGCCTCAAGTGGTGCTTATGCTCAGACCACGCCGTTTTTGTCAAGAGGTCTCCACCAACGATTGAGAGTTTCAACACACGCGTAACCTAAATGTTGGGAGTTTTAGGGATTTTTCTGTAGATGTGCGATATTGAAATATGAGTGTGTGATGGTGAGAGTGGGTGTGTTACGTGTTTCATTCAAGTGAATGAGACTTGGTTAAAGAGTGATTTTGTTTTGTTTTTGTTTTGAGTTAAATTTTTAGTTAATTATGTAATTAGTGGCTGATGTGTCATATTTTTTGCCAATGAGGATCGTGGGAGTGATGTGGCATTTGATGATTGAGACTACCGTCTGCCACATTAGTAGTTAACAGAGCTGAGTAAACGGCAAGGATAAAAGACATAATAGTAGATTTTATACGGATCAAAAGTGAATTTTTTTTTTTTTTTGCAGGGACCAAAACAAAACAACTTATATTTACAGGGACTAAAAATATATTTAAGCCATCTAAAAAATCACCAACAATTTTGCTCAATTACCAATATTTTTGTGAACATGTTACCAACAATTATGCTAAGCTTATCAACATATGCAGGTATAGTAGATTTATTTTCTTTTTGAAATCTTTATTATTGAAGGGAATTATTAGAACTACCAAACTCACAAATCAATTTACAAGCGCATTTGGTTGAAAATTAAGTTAACTAAAAGGTTACCAACATTTCCAGTCACTTATCAATATTTTGTGAACTAGTTACCAAAAATTTGGTTATGGTTATCAACACATATAGATCTAGTGGATTTGTATTCTTCTTCAAATCTTGGTTATTATGAGAAATTATTAAAATTTTTAAATTGACAAATCAATCCATAAATGTATTTGGGTAAAAATGAAACCAAATAAAAAAGTTACCAATATATATATATATATATATACTCGGTGCTGTCAAATTAACTTTTAAGCCAGTATATTGCCTTCAGAATTACTTCATATTCAAGGAGTCAACGACACTTCAATAATTAAGTTACTACACATTCAGAGACATTTGTGTAGTTGAGCATGTTAGGGATGCCAAACTTATTTCATTTCCGTGATTTTCAAAGATCATAGGCAAGTGTCATACCTACTAATTAGATAAGTTATGCCACTTTAAACGATGGAAATGTTATCATCTTCTACAAGTCCACCGTCCTCCCTGGAAGCCATGCCTATCATGATTGATGACTAATGCCATAAGTCAAAGCAACTGATTCTATTTCTAAAAATGGAATAGAAAATTTGTTATTCTCAAGAAAAAACCTTGAAGATGGACATAAGGATATTAAGATTTGTTCCGTAATGAACAAGTTAATTGTACCTATTAAAGACTTGGGTCAAAAGTCTGATTATCCTCTAGGTTTCACTTTTACCTCACAAAAAGATACTCATGTTGAGGGAAAGAACAAGAGCTAGGAGAATTCAACCGCGAGTTCCCCTCTACATTTACTGCCTTATTATCTATTTTTTTTTATTTAAAATTTTTGGGGGTCAAGCTTCTTTATCTATTCAACAACTCAATATGTTAGGGTCTTCAACAACCCAATACATATGAAGACTGCCATCGGAGCCCAATATGGAGGCCCATCACTAAAAACTCTTATGAAGAGACCCAAAAGAGATCAACCTTCAAACTTCAAACAGTGGGATGGTGATCATGACCGAGGTAAAATAAAAAAAAAGCAATGATGGTGATGGGAACCCACAGGAATATTGCCCCACTTTGTCTAAGTTTGTGACAATGCTGTTCCTTACCTTAAAAGCTAATAATACTTCTATATTAATTTAGACACTTCACTAACATATCGTGTTTGTAACTCTCAATTTCCTTACAAAAAAAAATTGGTGGAGCGGGGAGTAGAGAGTATATGTGATCGGAGCATGTGTGAATGTATCATTATCAAGCCTTCTAATATTAAGTTTTGATAAAAGGAGTCATTCATATAATTTAATTAAACGAACAAAATAAATATGGTTGCAGATAGCCAAATACTATGTAAGGTATACATAAATAGAGCGAGAGTAATAAAACCACTATAAAGGAATAAGTATAAACAAGGGTCAACATTATTTTAAAAATGTATATTACGCTCAGAAATTGTGTTTTTCAAGAGAAAAATATTTTATATGAAAGAGGAAACACTTGCAGTAATTTCATCATTCTTCGTTTTACTACACTTTAAATATTATTTATGAAACGTTTTTAGTTGGAGAAGTTAATTTCAATTAAACTGACATCTCCACAAACTGACTTTTCAATATTGATTTTTCTTTTGAAAAAAAAAAGAAAACACTGTAACACATAAATAAAAGACTGTTTAAATAGATAAAATACAAAGTTGAGAACAAGGGAAAGAAAAAGAGAAATGATATTTGACTCATTTTCCTTGCCTGTAAAATTAAAAGAGAGAGAATTGGTTTAAGGGTGCATGACACATTAATGAAACCCACAACTTTTTGTGAGTGTATATCGGATAGTAAGTCCCAAAAGGTGTGAACATATATCAGTACTCAAAGAAAAAAATAAATCAACAATAATATTTATTTTTTAGTGAATATCAACAATAATATTTAAAAGGCCGCGGATATAAGCAAGGTCGTTAAGAAAATAAAGAGGCACAAGTATTTAGTAAGAGGGGATACCATTAACTCTCAAAAGTGAAATGGTTGGACACCGATTGAATGAAAAATTTTGGTAAGGAGAGCTGAGAATAGAATCATGCAATGTTTTAGCATTTTATGTTGTAGTATTACGCAATAGTGTACATGTAAGGCGTGGAGTCAGTCACATCGCATTCATTCAAATGAATATCGCGTGTCATATATACATATATTATATAGTCAGGGATTACACACCTAAATTGTCATATACACACACAAATTCAGATAATTTATGCAAGTTTAGATCAACTTTTTTTTTTTTTATGCCCAACACTATATTAAATTTGTTCCGTTGTTTTATCACATTTGTGACTATGACTTTTCTTTTCAATCACTGGCGGCTCTTCTTGGGGACAACGGGGCCATGGCCCCCCCAATTTTTTTTTTTGAAATATATATATATATATATATATATAGAGAGAGAGAGAGAAATTTTGTTTAATAAATAGATTTATGTTTGAATATGCTAATTTACATAAATAACACTATTCTATAAAAATAGGCTTCTCTAATTTAAAAGTTTATTAGTTTATTTTTAGATTACATTACAATTGAGTACCATTTTAGAGTTAAAATATTTTTTGTTATAATAGATAAGTAATTATAAAAATTGAATAGTATTTTTAATGATCAAATAATCGATTTATTAACTCTAAGCTTTATTTTAATTTATATGGATACTTACAAAATATTTGACACTATTAAATATACGTTTGAAGATGCAAGAAAACAACTTTTTTGAAAAAAAAATAAAAGTTGTGTTTTTAAATAATTTTACATGTTTGAATAAAAAGTTTGAATGAATTATAAACAAAAAATTATAATTTTAAGTGTAAATGTGAAAGAGATTTTTGAAAATTTTTAATTATACACAAAAGTTGATTATTTTTTAATTATAATATTTTTACCAAAATAACCAAAGTATCAAATATAATAACATATAAATAAATTATTTCATACTCTTTTTAATTAGTTATGATACAAAAATAATTATTTTCACTCAAATCAAATAAAATACATTATTTAAAAATTATTTTTAAATTAATACATTCAATACTATTAGATATTAATTTTTTAGTCTTTTTTTTATAAAATTAACAATTAATTTTAATTATTTGTTTTAAAATTTATATATATAATGCCTTATTAATTTTAATTTAATTATTATCATCTAATTTATATTTTAAATTATTTAGTCCCCTAATAATTTTTTTAAAGCTCCGCTACTGTCACTTATTTTACATTTCAAGTGCGTCCAACAACGATGGTTTTATTCATTAATAAATTAAAACTAATAAATTTTACATCAAAAATTAAAAAAATAAATTATTTAAACTATAAAAATTACATCAAAGCATGGAAAGACATGTAGTTTTTTCAAATGACGTAGTATAACGCTGTAAAGAGGCCATCAAATCAAATGAATCTCTTATTTGTAATTTCTATTTTGAATTTAAGGGTGTGCTTGTAAGTTGAAATTAAAAAAAAAAAAAAAAAAAGCTTCAAAAATAAAATAGCTTTCATTTTATTTTTGAAATCATACCACTTTGCACGCGCTGCGCATGGCATTTTAATATTAGTAATTTAGTGTCTGCTCTAGTTTGACCCGCGTCTTCGAGTCCAGTCCTAATTGCCAACTCATTGCACGTTATACACAAGGTAAAAATCTGTCATTATCCAGCGATATGGACACTTGATATGAAATGAATACGAATACGAAAATGCATTAAATTTATAAAATTATAGTATATAGATATGGCATATAAGAATTATACTAGATGAGAAAAATGATTTATTATGATAATAAAATAAATAAATTTAGACCATATAATTATATATAAATAATTAAGATTTAAAATTATTTAAAAATTATATAATTACTTAAAAATATTATATAATTTTATATTTTAATTTTGATCATATATAAGATTTAATGATCAAGATTTACTCTTTTCACTCTTTTATATATATATATATATATATATATATATATTAAAAATTTAAAATAAATTTATAATTTATAATATTATATTATAATATTTTTAGAGATTTATAAATATTAAACTATTAATTTTTATTATTTTTTAAACCTCTCTAAAAAAAATAAAATATTCTTAATATATATCATATATATTTTTTATATCTCTTTCAAAAAAATATGAAATATTATTTCCATTATCAACTCAAAAAAATAATTTATAAATAAACTTGAATTTTTAAATTTTTTTTATCCATTAAATAATTGGAAAAAAATACTAAATTGTTAAGACACAAACACGCGTCGTACTAGAGTTTAACGTGCATCAGTACCATTTTAATAATGTGTCCACTCTTCATAGGTCAACACAGATCTAAATTACACTGATTAATCGTCCCTGATTTTTAATTTATTATTAGTATATAATTCAACAGTTAGACATTCAGCACATTCAAAATAGTCCCAGCTAACAGTTTTACCAAAATGAGCATGACTATTATTGCCATGGTACAATAATACAATGGAACTTGCCAAGTAACCCAGCGAGAAAACTAAAAGCTACAGTACCAAAACTAACAGATCAAATGAGCATAACATAATTGTTAAGTTCTCACGCATGGCTGCCAGTATGCTTTGTGTGCGTTATATCTTTGGAAAAATTATCAACCGTATAACTCAGAAGGTAAGTTCCAAGGCAAAAGACGAATATAACATAGCCATATCACAAGTCTAATCAGGAATCTAGTCCAATGAAAATATTATATTTGCACAATTAATCAGGAATCTATTTTGGGCATATTATAAGGTTGCCAACAAGTTGGTATCGAGAGATGAGGATGCATGATAGACTTCATGACTAATCCCAAATTCAATTCTACAGCTCTCTGGACGGAAGTATAGCAACTTCTTACTAACTTACACCCAAGTTCAGATTCTGATCCAAGTGAAGTAGCTCACATTTACAACCGGTGGGAGATGAAGGTCAAACTGAAATTAAAAAACAAGGCATTGCTTTTCCTTATTGCTGCTATTAATGGGATTGAGCATGCTCAGGTCTGTGACTGTACTCATAATCAAGATGAACAAAGGCACGCTCAATCTCAGGCAAAAGCTCGAGCTTCTCTTGCAGTGATTCCCCAATATCATGAGCCTCTTGCAAGGGCATATCAGCTGGCAGGACAATATCAACCTCAACAAAGTAGTGAGACCCAAATGTGTAAGCCCGCACAGTGTCGATGTGCCTCACAGCCTTGTGGTGGTTCCAGCAGAGGTATGTGAGTTTCTGAAGATACTCCGGCGCAGCTGATCTTCCAACCAGGGAATTCACATTTTCCAACACTGTCAATGACCATGTGCGAATAGTGTACAAAGCCAGCTGCGGTAGAAGAATTAGACATAAGTAAAGCGCAAGTGCAAGTTATATGTGACAGGCTATACAAGGTGGCAAGTCAAATAGTGATAAGAAATTGCTTCCGGCAAAACATACTGCTCAAAAGAACCAATGGTGGTTCCCTAAAATTTTAGGTGTCCAGAATATGCAATAAACGATACGCACCAAGCCATCATATCGTGCGGATGGTTCAATGAGAGACTACAGAAATTATGATATGCTAATTTGATAGTTACGATCATCTAACTTGATATCCTGTATTGAGAGATTCCAGACAAAGGAACCTGAGATTTCAAATTTCAAAAATACCAGAGCATAGCAGAGGGTGACTCACAGAAGACCATGGTTGTCGATGGATGATGAAAGGAATAGAATACTATTTTGTATACTTTGGTTCATTAGCCTCTATCCCTAGGAATGAATCAGTCACTCAACAATCATAAATTCACAGAGTTTGACAGCAGACATGTCTGTCCTTACTCCAGGGCTACGAATGGCTGCTCAAAACATTAGACAAAGTGGAAGTATTCACTTACAATGATAGCACCAACAGGATCCATCCAACCATCAACATAATTTGCTAAAAGTGCAGCAATGAGGCCAATGACATTTGTGATCACATCAAAAAAGTGATCCTGGGCATAGGCTTTGACGATCTCATTAGTAAAAGAGCGGCAATAAATCATCAGTACGAATTTCACCAAAGTCACTGAAAGCATAATGCCCACAATCCACCGCTCTTGTTCCTTGGTTAAGTTGAATTCATTTTCCTGGAAATGTCATTATGAGATGAATTAGAGCTACTAAGAAACTAATGAATTCAACCAACTAAATGATTTACTGATATCTGTTTAGGTGCCAACTTTGCCTTTAGAAATGCAGCAAAAATCAACTTACATTGGACATTAGCATTCGGATTGACTCCAAAATTATTTGCAGTCCCAGTGTTGCCATGACAGAGGCAAAAACAAGAATCCCCTGCACCCAATTTTGAATTTAAAATTTCAGTGCCAAGATGCAATCATAATTATTTATTAGACTAGTAACTATTCAACAATGAACTTGCACTTTATGCTTTATCTATGGAACATATGTATACAGCATACAACCAAACCATATAGTAGTTTTCTTTCTCAACATTTAATTTGATTATAAAGTAAATCCTAAGAGCCATGGAGAAAGGCAAACAGAGAAGCACCATCTCTTCATATCGAAGGCAAAAGCACAAGTTGATGATACAGAAAATTTCAAACATAACATAAATTAGGAGAACTGACCAATGGTTGCATCCGTTTCTTTCCTATAGGGTACCGATATGGGTTTGGTGTTTGCATCGTAAAAGCAGTAAACCAGAGTATGAACCCAGACAGGAGATCAAGAAGCGAGTCCAAAGTGGAAGCAATGATGGCCAAGGAACCACTTCTGATTGATGCATAGACTTTGGCAGCAAAAAGAACCATGTTTGCCACATTTGATAGTCTGATGGCAAATGTCTCGCTTCTTGCCAACTTTTCTCGCTCCTCCTGCACACAATAGTGGATATTCAGCCAAGAGCATTTGACTATAGGTCAATCTTAAAGAGAGCATAAAGGAGGGAATGAAATAGAAACCTTCGACATTCCAGGAATGAAGCCACGGTCTGCTAAGGCATCCATCTCATTAAAGCCCTCAAGCACTTCAACCTGCTGCTGATAGTACTCAGCTATATTATCTTCTTGACCTGAAGAAATATATACAAAACATAAACAGAAAATTTAAGACATAATCCAAAAAATACCCCTTCAAATTAAGTTGCAGTGATACTATAATTTGAAGAATATTGTTTAGAAATGTAGCTGACCTCCTCTAAAAGGAAAACATGGAACACAAATTCACAGATTAAGAAAATGACATTTAAATTCGCAGTTACGCTTTAACTTTCCATAAAGCCCAAGTCCGTTATTGTCAAAAACCAGTTGCAAATTCACAGTTCAAGGACAAATTAACTTCATTCTCCGGACCACAAAAATTTAGCAAAAAGCTCCATGGACCAGAAAACATTAAAAGCAAGCCATAGCAACAAGCAAATAGATAAATAAACTCAAAAAGCAAAGGCTTTTCGCAAGAGCAGGGACCAAATAAGTAACAAACAACTCCATTTAAAGATACAGAGCAAAAGTCCAAAACCCAAATGCATTCAGAAGCAAAATCTAATACACCAGTTTCGTGCAATTTCTCCCACTAAAAAACATGGAACATGAAAGTGGAAAAACGCCAAGCACCAAAAACTACTAATTTATTGTGTAAAGATGCTTTTGCCTTTAAGTCTCTACAGCATGCAAAGCCAAAAAATTGGTCACCGCATTTATTATTATTATTATTATTATTATTTTTAAATAAACCCACCTCAAGTGCAACATAGAATCACTAAGCTACCAAAATTACCAACCCCAAAAACAACCAAATCTTCACAAAGTACCTCGCTTTATACCTACCCAACTCACAAAATTCCCATACGCATATTACCAAACCAGCCCAAAAAAAAAGGAGACAAAACTTGCCATGCTCACTCACCGTGAATGAAATCCAGCATCACAAAGAAAACTAAACTAAACAAAACTATCAGTATCAGACTATCAGCATACCCTTATAGCAAAAGGGAACACAAAGAGAGGGTCTCACACATAAAGAGAAAAAATCGAATATCAAAATGTCACACAGAAACAGCAAAAATTCCACCAGCACATAGCTCACAATTAACCACAACCATTCGAACAAAGTAAATTCCAGATTCCCGCCCACAATTAAAAAAGAAATTAGACAATAAATAAATAAATCACACCACATCTTAAGACCCCCCTCAAGGAAAAGAATCATAAAAAAAAATGTCAACTGAAAAAGAAAAAAGCAGATTCCAACCACAAAAAAAAAAAAAAAAAACACACACACACACACACAACCAAAAATTAAAAAAATGAAAATGTGATTTTTTTTTTTTTTGGAGTAAATCTTCAAATTAATCCCCAAAATAGTAAGCATCGATCAAATTAGTACCTGACATATGTTCATGTCGGAGACTATTTTGATCGACGCTTACAATTTCATGAACTAATTTAAGACGTTACTCTTATTTTTTTTTTTTGGGTTGTCGTTGTGTTACCTAGAACACCATAGCAGTCATGGATTCCGCGAGGGGGTTTCACTTGCTTCTCCGCGTGCGGCGATGACAGCTGGAACCCTTCGAAGTTCAACCGCCACGACCGGTCACCATTGCTCGAATCCGAAAGCAAAGAGCGCTGCTCCTCGCTCTGCAGCTGCGCCGTCTCCACCATTCCTCCCAGTCACCACCACCACCGAAACGCGCCGTCGTTTTTGTTTTTCGTCGTCGTCGTCGTCGTTGACTGAAAAGTGGATCAGAGAAATTAAGATAAGATCAACGGTGGCGATTTCATTGATGCATGGGGTGCGTTACTTGCGGTTGGTGTGGTGAGACTTGCTTGTTATAACAGTCTACGCACAAAGCCGTGGGAGATTTTTTGAACCGAAGTTGTGGGAATTGAGTTCAATGCGTTACGTGGAAGAGAGTGAGAGACCTTTCAAGCGCGTGAGGAACACGCGTGTATGTGGCTCTGGTTTTGATGGTTGGTGGTGGAGAGTGGAGGCGTCGCTGGTGGAGGGGATTGTGAGTTAGAAGATATTAATGTGATTGGATCATAATCAACTAAAGCGAGAAAATGTAAAATTATTTATTTTTAAATTAATAAATTATATTATATATGAATCTCATTAAATAATTTAAAGGTAAGTAATTCTCTATTCTCTTAATTTATAAGAATTTTTATTTTAAATGATCTAAATTCAGTGTGATTTTACATGAATTCTTAAAGGTTAGCTCTTGGGTTCGAGCCTGAAAATGCACTTGTAATAAAACCTGGAAGGAAGGATTTTGCTTACCATATAATCTTACCGGGATCGGACAAGATTATCTGGGTGGAGCATGCTTGTGATTTAGATAAAAGTAAGAAAGTGTGATTTTACACGTGGACGGGTGAGATTGCGCGATGGAAAGAGGTGGGTTTTGATTGATATACGTATGGTGGATGCTGGCTGGCGGACAGGAGCCACATGAATCTGGTCGCGGGTTGGTGGGGACCGGATTGCTGGAAGCCCGGTTCTGAAATTGGAGAAAGGAACATGATAATGATATATGCTCATGTAACATCACGTGTTCAGTGTACCTGTAGCATGGCATTACAGTCTTTTTGTTCCCATTATTTAATTTTTATATATTATTAATATAAAAATCAATTATATATTATTACATTATTAAAAATAATTAATTTATATAATAATTATTCTAAAATTATATATATATATATATATATATATATATATATTCAATTAATTGATAATATGTCCGTATTAAAATTAATCTTTTTTTTTTCTTTGATCAAGATAACATATTTTTCCACGTCACAAAAAAAAAAGCATATTTTCTCTTCTCAAAAAAAAGAAGTGTATTTTCATACACATTAATATGACACTAACTTTTTAAGTATGATTATATTTACAAGATTATCTTAATAATTATCTTTTTCAAAATTTGAATTTTAATTATCTCTTTAAATATACAATATGTTTAACACTCTTTCTGTTATTAATTTATATATTTGTTTTAAATTATATTTAAAAATAATAAATATGTAAATTAATGATAAAATTTACCACTAACTAAGATTAATATATCATTCTATAATTAGAGCGAGCGTAGTTCTTCAAAATATCGTACAATGATCTCTCTTTGTAAATGAGTTTATAAGTATAGGGAATGCTAGAGGATGCTCAAGACCTCAAGTGCATGGAATTAGTTGGAGAAATTCTTATATATATTCTTTAAATTTTATGTAGGAATATACTTATTTTGCATCAACAAAACAAATACTCATTTTGTGATAAATTTAATATTTAGGTCAAAGTTTATCACTATTGATTTATTACTTTTAAAATTTAAAAATGAAATATAGATATAATAAATAAGTCAGTTAATAATAAAATTCAACATGAATTGCGATTACAGTATCAGGTTTAAGAATGTATAATTTTATATAAAAGCTCTAATAATATGCCCTAATTTCTTGAGTTAGAGAGGGCGTGCAATGTAATGGTGTGTTGTCAAGCTTGCCGCTTCACGTTTTATTCAGACCTTGACTTTGCCAATGGTGACTTGACACGTGGTTCGGTTTTTCTTTTTTAAATTGGGCTTCGATGTTTATCATCAACAGTATAGTTCAGAGACATGGGACCTGGGAGGTAGAAAAATGTACACCCAAAGATATGATAATAAATTATGTATATATATATGATAATAAAATATGTGATGCATAATAATGGGAAGGTGCTATGTGTTGAGTGGGATTCTAGGGCCCACTGACTGACTCATATTGCAAATTTGTTATATTGCTGAGTTGATATATATGGCGTATTCATCCCATTAACAATAATTAATGTTTTGTACCACCATCAGTCTATCCAAAATTGGTGAAATCGATTGCTTGGATTTGGATTTGTTCCCCTGTCAAGTTGCAAGGTTGGATAACAACATTTCTTAATTTTTGCTTTTATTCTATTTTCGTTTATGAAATTTAGTGTTATCTAAGGAGATATTCTATTTCTAGCTGTTTCAAAATATTATATCGTCATTATACCCCAAAAAAAAAAAATGAATATCATC
Organism: Pterocarpus macrocarpus; assembly: GCA_031439585.1. Lineage (NCBI taxonomy): Eukaryota > Viridiplantae > Streptophyta > Magnoliopsida > Fabales > Fabaceae > Pterocarpus > Pterocarpus macrocarpus. The sequence continues at coordinate 77,636,541 of CM062515.1, forward strand.
GCTATTATCTTTTGAAGAATTTTTTTGTTAATTTGATCGGTAAATTATAGACATTATCATTAAATTCTTCATTCAAATAAGATAATGTTAACGTTTTATTAAAATACCTTTAATTTAGTTCTTCAGTCATGGCATTATTTTAATCCTTTAATATTAGAAATTAAATTGTTGCTATGTCTCGCTGTCATTATTGGATAACTAAAGTAATGATATAATTTTTAAAACAACTAAACTAATAATATTCACATATTTGGAAGATTAAAAAGTGCGTTTCCTTGCAATTAAATTGTCAAAGATGTTATGTACTTTTTAGGAATATTATAGTATTGCTTCTAGAAAGAGGAAATTGTTAATCAACACTTTGCAGGGACCTATCGATCATTTCTTGTGTAGTGTGGGAATCTTGTTGAGCATTGAAAAAAAAAAAAAGAAACTTAGGACTTTAAGGAAGGTATATGGACAATTTTAGGACTTTGAGCACGGGAACAAGCTTATTCTCGGATTTAAGGTTCGTTTTTTTTTTTATATTTTAAAAAAAGTATTTTTGAAATTTAAATTTTATATATAATTAAAAAATTTAAAAATTAATTTTTTTCAAAATTATTTTTTTTAGTATTTTCAAAAATACAAAAAATAAAATTTTTTGAGAATTTATTATTTTTAAAAAATTATTTAAATATATAAAAATTATTTTTTTAATAAAAAAATGATTTTTTACCTAAAAAAGTATAAATAAATGCACTCATAATTAATTAAAAGTAAGTAAGAAGGAAGACCGAAACGACAAGAAAGGAAATAGACGAAATCAGATCAGAGTCTTATAATTCCGATAACTGTATATATTTATATATACGGCCTTACAGGTTAGAAGTACAGCTTATTTTATTTGGACTATTATTTTTTCAAAGATTAATTTTTTTGGGTGCGATTTCCATTGACAATTTAAAATGCTTTTATATCACCAATTAATTATATTTTATCTTCAATCAATATAACTTTTAACATAATTCTGACAGGAATCGAACAATTTTAACTGTATATATTATTTTCATATAGGATAGTCTTACTTAATAATACATAAACGAAAAGGAATTTATGAAAATTTATACTATGATTTAGTTTTTGAGAAGTCTCAAAATAAAATTTTAATGAATAAGAATATCTCTTATAACTTGGAAAATCAGTACAAATAAGTTATCTTAGTATGTGATGCATGTATATAAGCAAAACTATAAATTGATTTCATGAAATAAAAGCATCAATTAAAACTTAATTCTTTTTATTTTTTATTTTTGGGTGAAATAAAAGAAAGAAAGACAGCAAAAACTAATCTCTAATGAACACCACTCCCATGGAACCTTGCGACCCCAGCAAGCAACAACATCTCTATAGGACCTACCAATTCTATGCAACACATCCCTGATAGTCCACCCAACGCTCCCAAGGACCATCTCGTTCCGCCACCGGCAACACCACCGGAAAGCCACAATGAAAAGAGTTCCTTGGGAACCCCTCAAATGACTAGCCAAAAAAGATCACTTTTTTGTGGTGCTTTTAAATCTTCCATAACCAAAGACCAACGTTTACTATCCTCACTAGCCAAACCCATAGTCAAACTGATCAAGATTTACCATCCTCAAATCCAAGATTTACTTGTTGAAGACATGATAATAACTATTTAATTTTGAAATTGTCATATGAAACTGATCACACATAAATGTGAGAGATTAGGGTTTACTCTTCTGCTCAGACTCCCTAATTACAAATTCTAAATGGAGCAAATTATAGACTAATGTTTATTAATCGCTCATAAAACCTAGCCAACTAATAAATCATAGTACCCTCTCATTGTGGATTTATGGGCTAATGCCTACACTATTATTCACAATAAATGAAAAAATAGATAAATCGCTTAAATTTATTAGCGATTTTCAGTATTGCATCCCAACATAATAATACGTTTTTGTCAAAATATAAAAATCTCAAATCATTGGAACTCAGTAGAGTTGTTGAGTAATTCTAATAGCAAGTAAAGCAAAAATGAAGAACATGAACAGTTTTGAAGTGAGAAAGTTATTAATGTCATTGTATGAAGATTTTATAAGATTATTGCATCTTATTTGTAAAAATTGAATTTCAAAGGGACGGTTACGAGGAATTTATTTTACTTTTAAAAGTCACTAAATTTCATCATAACATTATTGTTTTAGAAAGTAAAGTTAGAGTTATTGCCAATTTAATTCGTAAAACTGAGACATCTAAACTTTGATTGTTGAAAAATATAAATTAAGCATGTCAAAATTTTGAGTCGGCAACACCTTTTTTTCCTGTGAAAAATATAATTTTAGGTTTAGTGGAATATTCATTTCAATTCAAAATCAAAGTGTACATCTAAACTCTTTGAAAAAAATCAAATAGAACTAATCAGCGATATTTTTTAATATTAAATTTAGTATATATAGATAGTTCTGATATAAAAAAAAAAATTAAGCACAAATATTTGAGAAAAAGAAGTTTCTTGTAAGATATAGAGTGGAGATTAAACTCTTGATACCATTATCACACCTTAACTTTTATCAAATATACAATGAGTCTGACGTGATTTTGTACAGTTTGTGAGAGAGAACACAAGATTTTGTATATGTTGCTGAAGAAGCCAAAAGAGTAGAAGGAAAACTTTCACAAGAAAGGTATCATAAGTTCATAAACACGATTGCCAAACTATTATATGCGACATCCTTGCATAAACCATCATAATATAATAACGCATGACAGCTATTATCAATTTATCATCCTTGCATTCATAGTATTATGTCATTCAGTCATGCTATTATTCCTCCCATAAATGCAGTGCTTTACATGAGCAATGATACTCGTTTATTGTGATGTGCCTTCCTTTGCCCCTATTATATTTATAGAAAATGGTCCACCAAACTTGCTTTATCGATGAAGAAAGTGGTAAAGGACAAAAACAGATGCAAAATAACAATGATTTCGTTAGTGTTTATACATCTAGTTTTATAGTACATTTAGAAATCTAAATAATTGCATAATGTCCTAACTTATATATATTGAACTGAAGTTTTTATACTATACTTAAAAAATAAAGTTAAAAATAACTTTCTTGATTACAATATTTTGATTTTGAGGACAGAAAGTTAAAAACTTAGTCAATTTTTTTGAATAATAATGTCACAACTAAAAAAAATTATAATTTTTTATATAACATAATAGTGATTGTTACATGAAATAAAATAATATGATTTACTTATTCTTTAAAAAGAATAACAAACATGTCATATTATTATAATAAATAAATTTTGATGAAAATGTTCAATTTGTGATTTTTTTGTCAGTGGTTCTATTTTGTACAAATAGAAAATAACGAAAACAGTATAAAATTGAAGTGTTAAATTGGGATTATATGTTTAATCGGTTATGAACGAAAATCATGATGGAAATGAATGAGAAAGAAACACCCACATTATTTGTTTATGTTTTGTACTCTATCATATATTTTTTCACTAAAAAGTATTATTATTATTTTTTTAAAATATTTGGACGTCAAAACTTAATCAACTATTTCTTTGTTTGGTAAAAATCAACTCCTTGTTTATTTTGGGTTCAACAACTTATTTAAGTCTAAACACCCACTCTCGAATTATATGGATAATGGATAATGACATATGAATTGAGTGGATCTATTTGGGCTAGAACCCAGTGATCCAACCCAATAATGAGACATGCACTACTCAATGGATCTAGTATATGAACTAGTTTCATGACAAAAAGTATGTGCCTAGTTCCATGTACTGTGCTAGAAATATTGTTTGATTTTGTCAAAAATAAATTGTTTGAATGTGAGTGCTATGGACCATTGCACGTGATTGAATTGGAATTATACATTGTTTGCTGTAGTGGCTGTTCTCATCAACTTGACAAGTACCCTCAAAGACAATGGCTCAAGCGGATATATGCACATAAACAAGGGTGGGACTCGTGCTACACAGGCGAGAGTATAACACATAAATATTAATTTTTAAAATGTAAATGTCATAGTAAGCCACCTGTATATATGGTTGTAAAAGAGACACCTTTTGTCGTAAACTATTAAGTATTAAAATTTCTCTATTTTTTTTTTAAGTTTAGGTAAATTTGGTATTGATTATTCCATCAAAATTAAAATACAACCCTCAAGCTCCTAGAATATTTATAAGAAACTTATGAAATTACTTACCAATAAAATTCTCACATTTACAATGAAAATCAAACATCAAACTCCAACCATTGTAAAACTCGAATTCGTACCTTACCAATTCTCATTGCCATTTCTCTACTCTTTCTAAATCTACCTACTACCGTCAAATAGAATAATACTAACTTTTTAAGTGTGCGTAACACGATTTATTTACATTTTATACTTATAACAACAAATTCTTAGTTTAAAATAAATATAATTTACATATTTGATATTATATAATAAATATATAATTTTAAAAATTTTGTAGAAACACTTTTGACATATTAAAATATATTTAGATAAATTAATTAATTTCTTAATTCACGAGTCTTCTTATTTTGCTTTAGAAACCAGGATTTATATTTAATTCGTACCTCTCGAGAAACATTTTAGTTTATCTAACATCCTTTTCTTTAAAAGCAAAAAACTGATATTATATCATTAGAAAATTCAAAATTGTTATTTCTTATCAATAATAACATTAATATTGTTATGAGACATTGAAAATAAACTTGTTTTAAGAATTTAAGTTTGCTGGATATTCAGTATATATAGATATTTAATTATATCTTATTATATCATTAAAAATATTTAATTCTTTTAATAATTATGTTAAAGTCATATAATTAATTAATTAAAAGTAAAAATACTTTACAATCTGTATTAAAATTTGAGTTTAATCGATATGTACTGTCAGTATAAAATAATTTTACATTATCAATTAATAAAAATTTTAAAAAAATAAAAAATTATGATAAATTTTTTATTATTATGAATAATTATTTATATAAATTAATATTTTTTATTATTTTTATTGATTAATAATATAAAATAATTTTGATACATTTAAATTAAATTCTTAAAATTTATCTTTTGTTTTATTGGTGTAGCATTTCTTTAATAATTTAATCCTCTGTTACATGGAAGAAAGTAAACTAGTCCCACTGTTATAAAGTGCTTGTAACTGGTAAACGTTGTTTCCACCATCAGATTCTTCCAAATTTTCTTAACCTTAACAACTCATCAATCTCACAACAAGCATCATCACCTTCCATCTTATCTTATGTAAGGGAAAAAACAATTCAACTCTTCAGTTCAATCACAAACCCACTTTCTTCTTCTTCTTCTTCTTCTTCTTCTCTCTCTTACAACCAAACAAAATCATAGGATACTGAGCCATCATCATGTTTCTGTACCTACCCAGATGGGTTCACATGTTCTTCTTCTTCTTCCTCATCATTCCTTGTGCTCTCTTTGTTCCTCAAACACTTGTGTTTGGTTTGAGACCAACCCCACAACAACACCACAGCGACGAGTCCCTCACATACCTTTGGCCTTTACCTACAGAATTCACTTCAGGTGATGAGGTTCTTTCTGTTGACCCTTCACTCACTCTTTCTGTGGCTGGCAATGGTGGTGGCTCTTCCATTGTTAGAGATGCATTTGAGAGGTACAGAGGGATCATATTCAAGCACAGTGGTAGTGGTTTTGTTGGGTTTGGCCTTTTGAGGAAGTTGAGGGAAAGGCTCATATCTGCCTATGATGTTTCCCAACTGAAAATCACTGTCCGCTCAGACAATGAAGAGGTGCCTTAAAAGTTTATGAATTTGGTGTCTTTTTGCTGTTTCCTTTCTGGGTTTTGAAGATGGGAACTTTTTCTTGCAGCTTCAACTTGGTGTGGATGAAAGCTACACTTTGCTGGTTTCAATAGCCAAGGAAAATTCCATTGCTGGGGAAGTCACAATTGAGGTGCGTTACTGATTACAATTTGTGAATTTTTAATGTTTCTGTATGTTTTTGTTTTAGGATAATCGATGGTATCTTACTTTTTTCTTTTTTTTAGCCCTTCTTCTTTTAATTATATTTTGGAATTAAAGTTGCTTGTTAGAACCTCTCAAATCTCAGTCATCAATAGAATGCGTAAACTACAATTGATGAGCACCTACAACTCTCGCTTTCGTAGAAACCCTAAGATACCATTTGTTATATGGGGTGATCTATCTAGATTACTGAAAATATTTGATTAAATTACTTAGGTCCACAATATTATCTTATTTGGTTGGGTAATATTGCTAGTAATTCGGATTTCCAAGGTAACGTGGATTATGGTAGTCCTCCCATTATTATTAAAAATAATATTAATTAAATTATTGATAATAATAATAATTATTATAATTAATTATTAATTATATTAGTAATTAATTATTATTAAATTATTATTAAGTAATAATAATTAAAAATAATATTAATTATTATAATCATAATTAATAATTAAATTTTTTTATTCTTGTTAACAAATGATTATTATTAATTATTATTATTAAAATTAATATTATAATAATATTATTATAACTAATAATTATTGATATACCAAATAAAGTAATATGAATTGCCACTTAGCTTATTTGTATATACCAAAGACTGCACTGTAATATTACCAGCAATTTAAAATGTGACAATCTTTTAAATGATAATCTATATTTTTGATAATTTTAGTAGATAATGTGCCAAAACGCTACCTAAATATATACCATCACTCTCCCTTTCTAACCGCAAAAAAGTTGAATTGAATATACTTTCCATTTTTTTTTTTTTGAAATATTCGTACTTTCCTTACTAGGAACAACTAGATTAAGCACTTTGCTTATCTTTCTAAGATAACACATATATGTCTCGTATCAGCATTAACAAGTTACTGAAGCACTAATTTATTGAGCTGTCTTTAATAGAGCGAGACAGAGTTGTGGTTCACTTACTACAATTGGACTCAAAAAAATAACATGAACTAAGTGAGGTTTATAGTTTATTCTTCAACCCTTTTTGTTTAAACCAAACTGATGATGTACTGTGATACTATAATTCTAGATGGTTTCTAGTAATCTTATTTTGTGATTTTATTTATTGTAGGCAAATACTGTTTATGGTGCATTGCGTGGATTAGAGGTATGTATAGAATTCGCAAGTGCAACTCAATCAGCTCAAACTTTTTTTTTTCCTTTTCCTTTTCACCTTATTTTTGTTTTTTTCTTTGTGGAGAGGGGGGGGGGTGGGAGTCTGGGAGGAGAAAAAGATTGATGAACAGAGAACAGTTAGTTCTTGTTTAAAGCCTAAACTTGTGGTGCTTGATAGCATTATTTCATATCTGATCATGAGAGTTGTAGATACCAGACATCTCTTGATAAATTGTGACGTATATTGTTTAAGATAACTTCTAACATGTATCTGCATTCGTCATTTTTCATATTTTAGGTATGCATTTTCTCCATAGGATTTTTAGACCCATAATCTGTTCTGTCTTTTCATACTGGCTATAAGATGTCAGCAATTTATTAGAATGCATTTCCTTCTTATACCTTTGTTAATGCTGTGGAAGTCTGAATCCTAAAGTCTTAGTTTATATCTATTGTTACCTTGGAATTTGAAAATGAACTATTGTTGTCTTTGCGTGGTGAGCAGACATTCAGCCAGTTGTGTACCTTTGATTATACAACTAAAAAAGTACAAATACACAAGGCACCTTGGTCCATCCGAGATCAACCTAGATTTGCATACCGTGGGCTTATGTTGGGTGAGCCACAATGTTTTCAATGAGAAATCTCTATGCTGTGAGTGATTTTATACTATGATCAGAGATATTGGTACATATACTTTATTTAATTATTTATTTTGCAGATACATCGAGGCATTATTTACCAATTAACGTAATTAAGCAGATCATTGACTCTATGTCCTATGCTAAATTTGTAAGATCAATGTCTAAAGTTTCATTTTGTTTTTCCTCCATGCTGTTTGTGACAATTAGAAACCAAAGAAGTGTTACCTAACTGGCATATCCTGCTGTTTTGTTTCATGTAATGCTGATGTCAAAATTATACTCCATAGAATGTTCTGCATTGGCACATCATAGACGAGCAGTCATTTCCTCTTGAGGTACCTACATATCCAAATTTGTGGAAAGGTTCATATACAAAGTGGGAACGTTACACAGTAGAGGATGCATACGATATTGTCAAGTAAGAGTTACCTTATCCAAGTTAGTTTTTGTTTTCATAGTTTTCCTTGGGAAAGGGAATTTACCAATGGGAACAAGTTAAAATAAATTACCTATCAAGTCTATTTTAAAATCATCTTTGCTTCAACTGTCCAGCTATAAATAATGCTGTAACTACAACTATTGTATTATAAATGAAATTTTTACCATCACAAGCAATTCTAAACTAGGGGTTGTTAAATGTAAACTTGTATTAGAACTCAAGACAGGGGAAAGAAGGGCTATCAATGGGAAATATGTTGTTTTCCAAAATAATGTTAATTGATCCATGTGTGATATTTTCCTTTTACTAACCTGTTACTTTCCAGTTCCTATCTTTGCTAATATTTTTTATTTATTTACTTCTTTTTTCATGTTTCGCCGTGTACTGGTGTAAAGCTTTGCCAAATTGAGAGGTGAGGTTCAAATTTCTTTTGAAGTTTCTGCTACAGGATATCCTTAGCATTTTGCAGTTGATCATGATTTAAGATATTTAGTTTTGCTTTTCCTTTATTCTTTTCTTTCTTCTTAGTATCATGCAAAATTGCTTTACAAGATAAAAAGATTGAATCAGCATGCTTTTATGAGGTTATTTCTTGTGCCTGTTAAGCTATCAATTATCATCTATTTAATGAGTATTTGCATGATTTATCACAGGCATAAATGTGATGGCAGAAGTGGATGTCCCTGGGCATGCAGAATCATGGTAGAGAACATGTCGTGGTCCCCCCCCCCCTCTTCTCTCTCTTAAGTATTGCCTGATAGTATAATAGTAATTGTTTTCATTATTGTGACACATGGAGACCCAGGAAATTTCTCTTACTTTTATTCTCTATTATAAATATTTCTTTTAGGAGAAACTTAATTTACCATAGAGATGTTTATGCTTCTAGTTTGCAACTTGTAATTTCGTTAAGTGCTCCCTTTGAAGGAAATTAGATGTTGAATGTAGGTATGTGCTCAACTTATCCCTCCAATGATAGGGATGGATTGAAATTGTATTGCCAATTTTGTTTATTATAGTGGGGAGTTGATTATTTTTTCCCTTCCATATTTGCTTGGTCAGATTATATCCTTGTTGTCAAGCAGACAAGCACTGCATTTAAAATTTTTTTATTAGTTTTATAAACTTAGACTTTAATTGGCTGCTTTGTCAATTTAATATTTATACTGACAACTAGTGTGCATCAGAAATGTTTCAAGATATTTTTTTTCTTTCTCCCTGTGTAGGGGTGCTGGATATCCAGATCTTTGGCCATCACCTTCCTGTAGGGAGCCACTAGATGTTTCAAAGAATTTTACTTTCGATGTTATTTCTGGTATTCTGACAGGTTAAGTTCCTCTAAAACCTTAAGCCTCGCAGTTATTCAGTTCTTTCCAGATTTGTTTGCTACATTTAATAAGTTTCTTCTCTGATAAAAATCATTTATGACTTCTTGAGTTCATGATAATGGTTTTGTGAAGATCCTATTGAAACCAAGTTGGATCTTGTCAGTAATGTATGCTTAGATCTATTAGAGACACCATTTAATAATAATTTTGTGGTTGAAATGAGGGACTTATGATGTCAGTCTTAGCTAAAAATTAATTTCTGGCTTTATGATGTATGGCAATGCAATATGTTATTTGCTTATCTTGATAACATGATATTTTCTGAATACAAATTTATATTTAGTAATATTATGCTTTTTAAACAGAAAGTGTGACTGTGGAGTGGATAGCTGACAAAATAGTTACTATTTAACAGATATCACATCTATTGGCTTTTGCAAAATTTATTTTAAATCACTATGCAATATATCCTTTACCTGAAAAATAAAATTACTACAAGCTACGAGGTGCTACAACTGATGATGCAAAACAGAGTAAAGTTGGAGAAAAGGACCAAACAATCCAATTCAAAGTTTTTCTTTTTTGGTGATGGTTATGGTTGCATATAGCTAGTGTACCTCCAGGAAAGTACTCGATAACATTTTGAAAATAGCCCTTTCCTTATGGTGAAATAGTTCAATTATTATCCTGTTTAATTATATTGTTGGCTGGAAATCAAAGTACAATAGCTGTAACTGCAAATATTGAGGGAAATCAGTTAATTACCTTATGCTTTCTTCATTTTTTTTGGTTATTTGTTTCAGCACTAACAGTAATAAAACTTGCCGCATTAAGTTATTCATATGCTTCTTTAAGTTACTTCTTCTTCCCCTTAAACTTGTCCTTGCAATATCTTAAGATGTCATCAATATTATGGGGATTGTTAAAACCAGCTCATTCTATGTCTTCCCGAATCTTCTGCTGGCACTATGTACACTGAAATGTGTTTAGTTCATCTGCCATCTCAATTTGATCACTGTGATTAATGTTTGTGTAACATGTGCTATTCTCTCTCTCTCTCTCTCTCTCTCTCTCTCTCTCAAATTAACTATGTTTCTTTCTTTCACTTTTTTTAAATTTTGCAGATTTGAGAAAGATTTTCCCATTTGAACTATTTCACTTGGGTGGTGATGAAGTTAATACAGGTCAGTATGACAGGTTTCCTTCTGTGACTTACCAAAGAATCACTTGACCTGTAAGCTTAAGCTGTTAAACAAGGGCCTAAGTTGATGTTTAAAGTGATAAATGCTATATGAGGATAATGGATAAATCTTTAATGATGCTGGATAAATCTAGCACCGACTTTCTTCCTTCTTTGAATTTTGAATACTAATAATGGTCATGACATTGTTACCCTTTTAATTTAAATAACAACTCATATTGTAGGTTGATGCTTCTGTGCAAAGTTGTCTTTATTGTGAGTTGGTCTTAAACCTGCTGAATAAAGTTATCCAAGTTTAGATGTTATGAGGGTTACAGGAGCAGGTACTTCTCTTTGAATGGATAGGTTTTTATCTTAAAAATAAGTTTCCTCAGAATTATTTAATTTTCATAAACTACTTTCATTCCAATATTTAGAAACCTTCAAGGGCATTGGGATTCACATTGCAATGGGGCCTCTAGCAGACCACAGTTTGTTTTTCTATGAGTTTTTTTATCATTAAAACTTGACGAGGCCACAGGCTCCTTTTTTTCTTTTTTTAGCTCTTCAGAAATGATGTTATGACTGTGATCTTGTATGTAACTTCTTAACATTTATAATATAAGAGTTATAATGAAACTAGACCTTGAATGATTATTGTAATTTTGAAGCTATGTGTATCAATGCCAACTGATGGAAAACTATGTTTTTTGACAGATTGCTGGATCAAAACTTCTCATGTAAAAGAATGGTACTAACCTCTTTACATTTTATGATGACTTTTCTGTTGCCTAAAGCCATTAGCCATTTGAGTACGTCAATTATTGGAAACTCAAGTAAAACTTCTCATATGTAAAGGACTTGGGAAATGATGTGCCTTGCATGTTTTTCTCTGCCATGCAAAACTTCAAAATTCTAGCAGACAGCAATCTTAATCTAGACAGAATTACTCGCACTGATTTTGTTGCTAATCTTGATTGGGTTACCAGCATGAGAAGGTGAAAAAAATTAAATGGGGAGGGATAACTTCGCCATCGACCTCAGTTGTAATCCTTTGCAATCAACTGAATTTTTGGGATTATTTTCTTTGAAGAATTCATAGGAAATTAGCTTCTCAAATTTTGATTATTACTTCTCTTCTTTTTTCCCCTCTCTCTTTCAGACATTCCATTTTTGCTACTAAACATTGGGATGGTGATCAATTTCCAGAAAACCATCATGAATCTGATTGATTGTCAATGTACAAGCACAATATTTAGATGTGACATTCATTCTGTATTTTGACCATAACTCAAATGCAGGCTTGAGAATCACAAGATGACTACAAAAGATGCCTATCAATATTTTGTACTGAAGGCCCAAGAAATAGCCCTTTCTAAAAACTGGACTCCTGTGAACTGGTATGATCTTTATATATGTGGCATTATAACATAAGAAATTGATTTATACCCTTTATTGGTCCTTGATTGCTATTTGATCTGAGTACCCTTTTTCCATCCCACCCCTTTGTTCCTGTTGAAAACACTAATGAGTTCAAATGCCACTGATAGTTTGCACATGCATTAAATAGTATAACATCTGTTATCATCTTCTGCGTATGTCAATAAGTAATGCTTCTTTGTATTTATCAAATGTTCTTAAAATGTACATACATTTATAGATTTGATTCTCTTTTTTTGGTAACTTCTCAGGGAAGAAACCTTCAATGCATTTCCAACTAAGCTCCATCCGCAAACCGTAGTGCATAACTGGTGAGTTTCCATCCATATAAGTAGTCGTATTGTGGTATGAAGCTCAAATGTGTTTCAGAATAAAGTATTTCGAGTAAATACTGTAGGTTGGGACCTGGGGTATGTCCAAAGGCTGTTGCAAAAGGTTTCAGGTGCATTTTCAGTAACCAGGGAGTCTGGTATCTTGACCATCTAGATGTACCTTGGGATGAGGTCTATACTGCTGAGCCACTAGAAGGAATACATGACGCTTCTGAACAAAAGCTTGTGATTGGAGGAGAAGTATGCATGTGGAGTGAGACAGTTGATACTTCCAATGTTCAGCAAACGATATGGCCTCGAGCTGCTGCAGCTGCAGGTAAGCATGTCTTGCTGATGCTAAGTTGTTCACCATTCTTGTATTGTGTTCATAGTTCTACTACCACTAGAGCATGCTCCTTGCCTTTTAGACATGCTACATCTGTCTTCCTACCTGCAAGTGGTAATTCCAAGGCAAATGTATCAGGCAATTGAGTACCTTTACTTTGTTTTGAAATATTTGAAGGCAAATAAAAACAATGAGCAACCTACCCACTTTTCCATGTGGGTGAGCTGGCACGTGGTACTTCCTCTCAGAAAACAATTATTCTTGCAAAGTTTTGAGTCATTTACTGATATCTTTGCAGAAAGTCGGTGATAGAAATTAGTTACGCTCTCCCTCTTCTATAACATGAAGAACAGGTCTCCTTCATCTATATACAAAAATAAAAGGTTGCCTATCTATCTCACCCAGTTAAAAGGCAAAAAAAGGGTTTTGATATATCCTCCTAATACTTAATAAAGAAAGTATTAAATAAAAATGAAAATACATTTACAACGTGTTTAGATCTGCTTTTTTTTTTTTTTGTTTGTTTGGTTTTTTTTGTTTTTTTTTGTGGGGGGGGGGGTTAGAATTGATTTTGACCTTCCCCCCTCAAAAAAATTGATTACCCCCTCAAAAAAATTGATTTTGCCAATTTTTTATGTTGTTTGGGTTTTAGATATCAAGCTTAATTCTTGTCTCTAGAATTAATGCTAAGAGAAATGAATTATTTTATGTCAGAATCACTTTTAGAGAAATTACCTAACATAAATTATTTTATTTTAAAATTAATTCTAACTAAATAAATTGTGATCTATCTAGAATCAATTCTTCAAACACAGAACCAAGCATACGATTAATATCTTGTGAACATAAAAAGCATTCAATATTTTTCTTATTTAGCAATTAGAGGATTATTAGGAAGATGTTTTAAAATGATTTAACATTTCTGGGTAAAATATATGCATGCCATATGAAGAGCTCATGATAGTCTTAAATCTGTATTGCTTGCTTGGTACCCTTTTCCTAGAGGATTTAGAATATGACATATGTGTACTATTACAAATCCACCATTCTTTTTTCTTCGACGGAGGTCTCTCTTCCATTATGTATATAGAATTTAATTTTGATTCACTATCTGTTAATCCTAATAACTACTCCTCATCTGGCACAGAACGCTTATGGAGTCCGAGAGATTCTACTCCTAAAGGAAATGTTACCTCGACCGCATTGCCTCGGCTACAAAACTTTAGATGTCTGTTGAATAAACGAGGGGTTGCCGCTGCTCCTGTCACAAATTATTATGCTAGAAGGGCTCCTGTTGGTCCAGGCTCATGCTATGATCAATAAACCTTTTCAGGCTTCATCTATCAGCATCAAGCCTGTTGTTAATGTAATAGGTGTTTTATCTTGTATGACTGGATGATGTACTACAATTATAACCAGATGCTCAACTCCTTGGCAGCTATGTTTAGTGTATGTCAGGGCACTCTAGTGAACTTGCAACAGTCATATCGTAATGAAATCTGTTGAGGAGTTTAATAAAACATATCCAGTTTACTTATTAATTTGTTATGTGTTAAAAGCAAATTTTTATATGGACTATGCTTGTTCTTGTTCAGTACGTAAAGCTCTTAAATCTATATGACATCATACGTATCATGCTTTCATTTCTTGTTTTTAACATTAATTGCAAAAATCTCACATTGTTTTTCATTCTGTATTGTTTTCACTGTTCTTGAAAACAATAAATATAACAAAATAAGGTGACAGATTTGTAATTAGTATTGAAAATAGGAAATAAAAAAAGAAAACGTTTTTTAAAACCGATCAAACCCTTAAATTATTCAGCTGTATACGATGGAAGCTTTATAGTCCATTGTTCAAGTGAGTCTTGGTGAAACTAAAGGTGAGAATCCAGCTCCTCATCAGTGCACTCAGTTAAGAAGAAAGATTAACTATAGTCTCGAAAAGTATACAAGCCACTTAAAACGATTGATAACTTTTTCAACTATGATATTATGTAAGTAATTTTTGTCTATATGATGCTTAAATAAGAATTTGCCAACTACTATCCCCGAGTGTCCATCTAACTGTGATATATGTTATTCTTTTAAAATTTTGAGATCTGTTTACTAAAAAATGTTTCCATAGCCCTTTTTCTTTGGTACAAGTTATATTTTTGGATAGAGGATCAATTTTCAAACTTAAAAAGAGACCATTATCAGAAGTACCTATTAGTTGTAGCAATATTCGAGAGATTAATAGCACTCAATCGTCTACAAGAATGCTCAATTGTTAATAACTAATCACTTTTGTTATTTATTAACTTCTTAACTCTTTAAATTTTATAAATTAAAAACTGTCAAACTTACTATTTTTAACTTCAATTTTAGTGCGTTTTCCATTTGAACTAATTCAAATAATAATTAATTAATTATTTTGGTCAAACTAAATGGAAATTTAAATCATTAAGAGTGAGTTCGAGGTAAAAGATTTTGGTATTATAACTTCAAATTTTAATATTGTATTAGGATGTGATTTTATATGCAAAAATCATTCATAAATTTTTCACTCCCAATTTTAATCCATCAAATTGACCTGAATATCAGGCCAATTACATCAAAAACAAGTAATAGCCCATCACTCCACTCACTCGAGTACTTAAGATCACCACAAAATAATAAATGATTGACAAACAATGCCAACATGACAAGTGAGATAAGAGACTCTCGACCTCTTAACTGTAGTGCCGGGATTCGAGTCCTGAGAATGGAAAAAATCTTTATTAGAAGACCTCTACCCCTTTAAGGACCTCAGTCAGGATAGGTCGGATTAATTGGATTCCTGGTAATAGAGCTGGGATACCGGCTGTTCCATTGAGACAAAAAAAAAAAAAATGATTGACAAGAAATCTAGTAAGGTGATTCCTTCCATTGCTCTGCATTATTGCGGTATTCAATACTCTAATGACACAACCTGTAGAGAGCTTCTTCTTGCTGCAACTTGCAGCATATTAATTAATCACCATGCACCACTCGTGAACATGGGAGGACCAGCAGTAAATCAACATTAAAGGAGTGTTCCCTCCAAATTGCCTTGAGCTTGAGGGCAATGACCAAACAAGTTCACTTCTGACTCATTTGCTGCATCACAGGAAGCACGTGTTATCCAGATTTATACCCCTTATATATTTATGTTGTTTTTAACAACCAAGCTTTGATTTTTAAAAAAAAAAGTCTCCACATAAAAATCTCAAGTTTTTGTGGTACTCTATTAAATTCAAATTTTAAATCCATTAAGATGTAACAAAGCCACTTGTGAGCCTTCACCTTCAAGCTTATAAGATAGTTGGTCTTTGACATGTATTTGGACTTCCTTTGTCTAAACAGTCACGAGTTTGATCTACGTGGGGGAGCATATATGTTAAAGATGTAATAAGCTTCACCTAACAATTTAAACTTTTAAGAGAGTTTGCAGTAACAAAACCAACATATGGCGGTTGTAACATGGTGGTAGTTTACTATATTGTAACTAACTGCAGATAATGGCGATTGACGCCATATTCTGATCTCAATAACAATTCTGTTGAGGTTAAAGTGGAAGAACTACGTAGCACGCCTGATTTTGCTTAAGTGAGTGTAATAATGGCATTCTAGTTTGTCTACTTCAGGCTAGGAATCCTTGTGTGTTTGTGTGAGCTTTCTGAGAAATGTTTGCTCTTTGTTTTTGAAGTGATCAGGCTATGATTGGAGGTCTGCATGAGATCCTTTTATGCCCTAACCATGTCTAGTCAACATGAAGTATACATGCATGCCTAATCATTCAGTTTTAGATTAATTAATAAAGCAAAGAATTCATCATCTGGTATGTTCCAAATGTAAGAAACTAGACCATCACTTTAAAGTTTGGTTAAGACAATTAGTGACATTAAAATATCGTCAACTAGGAAAATGCGAGGGAGCCAGAAACCTTGTTGGAACTTAGTTGTTAGAATAATGAGGCATGACTAATGACCCTTAGATTAATGAGCTGACCATATTACTTCATTTCATTTAACAACTACCATGGTTTCTGTCAAAGATTTTGGTTATACTTTCTTGGCTGTGTAGCATTACTGTTAGCTTGATATTAAAGAGGTGTACAAATTTGGTGTTTTGAGATTTGGGCCAAAACAAACATTGTGCGACCAAATTAAGCATCAATCAGAAGCTGAGCTGGCTTGACAATTTGGCATATCAGCCTAGCTCGTTAAAATCAAGAATTTCTGCAGTGATACTGTTGGTGATAACAAGGTGGTCTGAAAGTCAAAACCCCCTCAATATTTTTAGTTGGAAGTCCGGGGGTTGTTGTTAATTTCTGGTGCACAGAACTGTAAACTTGAAAATCACAAGTTCATAGGTGGACCTTCCCATATGATCCTGAAGCTAACTAAACTAAGAAATTAAGGGTCTCCCCTAGACGGAGGATCATGCTAGAGGTAAAAATAGAAGTGAAAAACAGAAAATATGGCATGGAAGATGGGAAAACCAATCATAAACAGGGATATGCATCATTACAATGGATAAAGATCATAGCTAGCTCATAGATAGGGGTGCCCAAGAACTTATGAAAACTATCTTTGCCGTATTCTTTAGTGATGTGGGACTCTAATAGGGCAAACAAGAGTAATGATGGTTTGATGAAGACATGGACTATTTCATGCATAATGCAACAAGAAATGTCAATGAATAATTGTTGAAAAATAAGAAAAATAAGTGACGTGTCCAATTATGAACCTGTATAAGATGTCAAACATTTTAAATAATTTGTTAATATATAATTGAATGATAGATTGAAAAGATTATTAAGTTGAAATTCTTGCTTCAATTCTAGATGTTCGACTTTGATTTCTTGTTTGCACTAGCTGACTATAGTCTATAGTCATGTGTGGACCTTTCCATGACCTTGACGTAACACTAAGAAAATTTGAAGGGTAAGAGCTGATTTTGGATAACACATTAATGGCTAAGAATTAAGATACTCTTGACAAATGGTCAATGTAATCCCTTTAAGGTTTGGTCTCTCTCATTTTCCATGTGAACTATTATTGTCTTATTTGAATATTGTTTGTTAACGTAAGACTTTTGAAGCTATATGTGTTTGTGTAACATAATGCATTGGGTCCCTAAAATTATTTCTAGAGGCCCCCCTATTCTATGAAAGTTAAATGTGAATGCGACCTATTAGTGTCTGGAGTCTGCATGACTGCTTCATACCTCTAATCCTCCATATATCATGCATGGGGCGTGTCATCACCTGCACAATTGTATCAAAGTCTATGACGTTTTCAATAATTAACACAAATATTTCCATGTGAACACATAGTTGAAGTTAGTGTAATTTTAATACAAAAGTTTTGCCAGGACCCGAGTACCCATGATGGAAGTTTGAGAACCAATGAATGCATGGATCAGCTGGTGGCGAGACTATTTTATCTTAATTGGAGGTCTAGGGTTCAAACCCTTGGTAAGCAGCTGTGTTAAGAGAACTTTGTTGCCCAAGTTGTCTTATCCAACTTGACTAACATTACCTTTGATAG
Source organism: Pterocarpus macrocarpus (assembly GCA_031439585.1). Classification (NCBI taxonomy): domain Eukaryota; kingdom Viridiplantae; phylum Streptophyta; class Magnoliopsida; order Fabales; family Fabaceae; genus Pterocarpus; species Pterocarpus macrocarpus. Next base: position 77,654,974 of record CM062515.1, read on the forward strand.
GAGGATACTTGTGATTTCCACCAAAAAAAAAAAAAATGATGGAAGTTTGAGAGATGAATGCCTGCCAACCTTGAACACCTGAAGTAGTTGAAACATCACAATACAAACATGTGAAGCATAGTTTTAAATTATGGTTACAGTTGCGGTTGCGGATGCAATCACAATTGTGATAATTACAATTATTGGCGTTGTAGTCGCCACAACGTAGATTGCGACTATTGCAACATAAAATTTTCATGTGTTTATAAAAAATATAAAAGAATTCCTACTGTAAAACTTTCAATTTTTAACATTTTCAATTACTGCAATAACAAAAACTCAACTTAGTTACTACCCAACTGAACATGCATGATAAGAAGACCCTAAAGAATTACTTAGAGAGCTTAATATGGGATTGAAAGTTCAAAACAATGAACATCAACTTGTGATGCAGTCCATTATGGTTTATTGCAGCTGCAATACGATTCTGATGAGGCTGCATCACGATTATGTTGCAATTGTTTTTCTATGATTGTCAATCACACTACAATTGTAGGGTCATGCGAAGGCGGACCACGTCACGTGATAAGGTCCTCAATTTGAAATCATGATTGGATCTAATTAACTTCCCAAAAATGTCAATTTTATTAGTAAGGTAAGGAGTGATGGCATGGATGTATATATTCATTTTTTGCCAAAATCAACACGATCACTAGCACTTAAATATTTATCATAAGAGTATTGCTACCTAGTATGAAAACTTTTTGTGCAAATTAATGTCGAACTGTTTTGGCAATTGTAAAAATGCATAACACGGATGTAATTGTACTGCATGCGCATATTCCTTATAGATCAATGGCTAAATTTATTTGTAAATAGTTCTGTACAAATTACTTTCATACCATCAAGCAGTTTTCTTATCATCAATTTAGTTTATCTCACTCAACAAGAATTAAAATCGTTTCGCCTTTTTATGCAGAACCATTTGCTGCTGGTATAAGGATACTTCTTCAAGGAGTTGCCTAATGCCAAGTGTTCTCCCTTCAAAGTTCAAGCTCGATTTTGGACATAAAATATGACACAAGCATCATAGCAAACGGATTCCTTAAAAATTGGCCACTGCCTCAATTCAGTAATCGCTTGTATGTACATCAAGCAAAGCCCAAAAGCGTGCATGCAATGCATCCTTAAATGTTAGAGAAAAATATCAGACTGTTAGAATTTTTGTCCAAATTTATTTGCCAAAATTATGTAGTATGCATGTTGATCCTTACACGGATAAATTTATTTATATCATGCATGTGTCCAACTATTTTGAGTAATATCCTGAAGTAGTCGATTTTTTCCTCAACTAAGAAGGACAAAATATTGGACTCAATTTCTCTATCTCATTTTCCTGTTATTTCACTAAAAACTTGTCATCTGGAAAATTATGGATAGTTTTAGAAGAACTAATTCAAAAAGATACACAAGCAATGTCATATAATAATACTCTTATCAAATTCTGATTGAGAGGATAGCAAAAGGATAAGAAAACTTTCTATCTGTAAAATTATGAGCAGTTATGAAAGAGTTGGTTTAAAAAGATATACGGATGATATCATATAATGTTATGTGTCAAATTCTAATTGAGATGACCGGGGAAGAGACAAAAAACTTGATGGAAAATTTCAATCCCAAAATGTTGCCTTCTAATGGCATATCCACTTTTTCTAGGGTACCATTGATATGTTCACTTTTGAGATAGAATTTATGAGAAACTCCTAACCTTCTTGTTTCTTTATATTAATTCTTTGTTGGCCTGCATCGAAGTAGTTGATTCGCTTTAGCCTTTAGAAATCCCGGATGCGTTATAACTACAGTACAGAGTAAACAGGATCATTTTCATCAAACACAACACACAGTTCATTTGGTAGATGAAAACTTAGCCTCGATCTCCACCACTGGTTGTTGCTTGTGTGCCATGTATGTCGTATTCAAATATTCTACTTGGTATTAAAATAGAATATTGTTATTGAGCATATCAAGATGAGACATTATAAAGGGATATAAAAAAGACAAGAATAGGGAAGAATTTTAGTCCACAATAATATACATCTATCACTAATTATATTATTGGTCATGCTATCCTTACAAAGGTGTCTAAAAATTATGTACAACTAACTTTATATTAAAATATTTATATATAGTAGCTCGTAATACATCTTGATGATCTCATCAATAGTGTCGCATCATCACCATTTCCATGCCATTGGTAAAGAGCTACAGTTACACGACCAAACTCTTTGTTTATATATTTGGACATGTATATACTAGTTGGATGGACCTATGTTGATGCACAACTCTTATAATTATGAGCTTGATACTAATATGGGATTCTAGCAGATTGTTTACATATTTTAAGAAATACCAGATTATCAACGTTAGGTCCATTTTTCTTTATCGTTCTGCAAAAATAATCTTGTGTGTCAAATGAGATTGGGTACTTATCCTCTGAATTATAAAGGACAAGCACATGATATGTGGCAAGCCTCAATTTCGGTATTCAACTGGATACACATCTGCAAATTATCTATGTATTCAGTGTATAAGCATAATAGGTTTCTGATGATGAAGTGTAATTAAGTAAATAATGGATAGGTTGGTAATAATGTTGAGGAGATTATATTAAATTTCTGCTAAGAGTATAGTAGAAGAGAATCTTGTATAATTTAGTGTATCTAATTTGGACACCATACCATAACGTATTAGCACATATTCAAGCTTTAAGAAACAAACATTATATTCACGATCCTATTAAAAATATAAATTGAAGAAATTGAAGAAAAAATATAAATAACTTTTTAAAAATTACATGTGCATTGCATTTGTAAAATAAGACTATATATATCTATCATTCTTAAATCTTATTTAGGTTAATCTTGTTTAAAAGAATATTCTTGTTACTATAAAATATTTTTAGATGCTAAATAATAATATTTATATAAATTTAAAGGTTGAAATATCTTAAAAAATAACATAAACTCTCTCTACAACTTTTTTTTTTTCTTAAACCTTCACAATGAACTCACACAATAAATTTTACAAATAAAGACAAAGGATGATCGAGTCTTTCGTATGAAAGTGAAGGCTTTCAATTCATATAGCTTTGTATTATTAGGCTTGGTTAAGTTGAGTTTACATTGCAAGACAAATGATCGCCATCATCTCTCTCTCTCTCTCTCTCTCTCTCATTTTTTAGTAGTCAAATAAATAATGAGAAAACTCCTAACACAAAGACATGCCATCAACGCAAATAAGGGGCCTACAAAATACACTATTCACTCACCCTTCTCTCTTCCCTCCCTCTCTTATAAACACACACTGACTTCCCCTTCTTCCTTTGCTCAACTTATTAACACCCTCCTCCTTTTTCAGTCCCAATTCCAAAATTCCCCTTTCTTCTATTCTACACTTTCTCAAATCTCTAATTCTCTCATTCCCTCTCTATACCTCCACACAACAACAACAACAATAACCAACAGAAAAAAATGGGATAAAAAATAAAAATCTCACCTTTATCATACCCATTATTAATTGGTTCCTTCCCTTTCCCAAATACCCTTCAAATTTTTTTTCAGTTCAAGATTTCAAACGCGGTTTCCGTTACCCAAATTCCCCTCTGTGACCTAATTTCCCCAAACCCTAAGTGGGGTCCCCTTCTTCCCCCCTTCTTTCCAAATGCAGAACCCTAATTGGCTCCGATTCCTTAAGTACCGCTTAATCCCTAATTTTTCTCCATAGCACAGAACCAAAAAACCTAACTGCTAGGGTTCTTCCCCAAAAATCTCCCTAGGTTTTATTCGAAAAATCCCAAATTCCTTCGATTTTTCCCATGGTGGGGAACGACGATGCTCGTTCCCGGAAAATGTTCTGGCGGTCGGCGTCATGGTCCTCTTCCCGCACCGCGGCCGCTAACAACCCTTCCGGCGAGGCAGATCCGAATTCCTGCGGCGGCGACGCCGTCCCCGGCCAGAATCGCAGGTTCCCTCCGCCGCCACCGCTGACGCCGCGATCGCAGCAGAATTGCAAGGCCCGGTCGTGCCTGCCGCCGCTCCAGCCGCTGTCGATCGCCCGGCGGAGCCTCGAAGAGTGGCCGAGGGCGAGCTCCGATGACATCGGCGAGTGGCCGCCGCAGCCGCCCACGACACCTGGTGGCGGCGGGAGAGGTAACAATGGTGAAAGGTTGAAACTTGATTTGTCCTCAATTCAGATGAACAATGATAGGAACAATAGTGGTAGTAGTGGTAGTAATGGTAATAATAGTAATAATAACGGTGGTCTCTTGAAGAGGGATATGATTGCATTTTTTGATAAGGAATGTTCAAAGGTTGCTGATCATGTGTACCTTGGTGGTGATGCTGTTGCTAGGAGTAGGGATATACTGAAGCAGAATGGGATCACCCATGTTTTGAATTGTGTTGGTTTTGTGTGCCCTGAGTACTTCAAGGCTGATTTTGTGTATAGGACACTGTGGCTTCAGGATAGTCCTTCAGAGGATATCACTAGTATACTGTATGATGTGTTTGATTACTTTGAGGATGTTAGGGAGCAAGGTGGGAGGGTGTTTGTGCACTGTTGTCAAGGTGTATCTAGGTCTACTTCACTGGTGATCGCTTACCTTATGTGGAGGGAAGGGCAGAGTTTTGACGATGCTTTTCAGTTCGTGAAGGCTGCGAGGGGTATCGCTGATCCGAATATGGGGTTTGCTTGTCAGTTGTTGCAGTGCCAGAAGAGGGTCCATGCTGTCCCTCTTAGCCCTAGCTCTTTGCTGAGGATGTATAGGATTGCTCCTCACTCGCCGTATGATCCTTTGCATCTTGTCCCCAAAATGTTGACTGATCCTTCTCCGTCGGCCCTGGACTCGAGGGGTGCGTTTATTGTACATATTCCTTCTGCGATATATGTTTGGATTGGTAAGAACTGTGAGGCCATCATGGAGAGGGATGCCAGAGGTGCTGTGGGTCAGATTGTTCGCTATGAAAGAGTTGAAGGGCCTGTTATATTGATTAAAGAAGGTGAGGAACCGGCTGACTTTTGGGTTGTTTTTTCAAAATTTTTGCCTCTGATGGATAAATCTGACGGCAAAGTAGAAAGTACCAAACCAAGTGCTAAGGTTTTGCCTGGTGAGAGGAAAGTTGACTCCTATAACGTTGATTATGAAGTTTTCCAAAAGGCAATTGTGGGAGGTTTTGTGCCTCCATTTCCATCGTCAGAGGATGAACATGAAACCCATCTTCCTGCAAGAGAGAGCAGTTGGAGTGCTTTAAGGCGTAAAGTTTCCTATGCTCATAAGAAGGAGTTTGTCTCAGCCCCTAAGGTATCCTTTCCCAGAGTTTATTCTGATTCCATGCTGTGTATTCATACCTCAACAAATTCATCTCCATCCTCATCATCTTCATCGTCTTTATCATCATCATCACCCTCGTATGTCTCTCCAGATTCCATTTCTTCTGATTCAAGCACTCATTTAAAGTTCTTGTCAGAAATGTCCCCAGATAACTCTGCAGTTTTGACTGCCTTTCCAGGGTCTTCATCTTTGGCCAAGTTTTCTAAGTTGTCCGTCTCCCCAAATTCTACTTCTCAACTAGTGTCTAACAGTGCAGATATCCATGATGTCAAGTTATCACATCCTCATTCTCAGTCTGCCTCTTTACCATTGAAAAAACCATCAACTTCCCTGGCTGAACGCAGAGGTAGTTTGTCGAAGTCTTTGAAGTTGCCTCTAATGAATGATAAGACACAGGTAACAAATAAACCATTGACTTCTCAGGTTAGTCGACAAGATGGGATTATTGAGAATGGTAGCTTCAGGTATTTGCAACAATCAGAAACTAAATATAATTGTTGTGAGACCAACAACCATGTCAAGGATAGAGGTGTGAATTCAATTCATGTGGACTACAAGGATTCTTTGCTTGTTAGAAACTGTGGTGAGTCTTCGATAGATAGCTCCTCAAGAGGAGACTTGAAGTCTACTTCATCAAATGGACTTGATAAGGGGAGTGGCTCTTTTCAGTATAATACAACTCAAACTTTAGTATATCACTGGCCCAGTTTAGAAAAGATTGAGAGATTTGGTGCAAGTCATCTGGATTCTAAATCTGCTTTTGTCATGTTCTCTCCAACTATGCATGTAAATGCAGGAAACATTTTATATTTTTGGGTAGGGAGGTCCTTCAGTTGTGATGCTTCACGGGTTCTGTTAGACAGTGATAGAGAGTCAGATTTTCTAGGAGCAATTGACTGGAATCGAATTGGTTGTGATGTTCTTGCACGATTAAATTTGCCAAAGAATACCATCATCAAGGTATGACCTTATCTCTCCCTTATCATATTCAGGATTTTGTGACATCATGCCTACAGCTCCATGCTATAATCAGTGGCTGCAACTAGAACCCCTCTTTAATTTCCTGTTATCAAATCCATTTTCTGTGTCATACAAGGCCAACATTAAAAAACTTTTAGTAGTAATAATACCCAAAGGAAAAAAAAAAAAAGGAAAAATCTTCATTTGTTAGCCCCCAGATAATTTAAGGAACCTCAAACAGTGTGGGATTTTTTTATCTGGGTAGTTGAGCCTCCTCATAAGCTCATTATATAACACCATGTGTTTCATGATCTGAAAGACCTGCTTATAGATAATTGCCCAGTTTCAGTTTTTGGTCTCTCACATAGGTTTTTAACTAATGATTGCATATTACAAGGTTAGAGAACAGAACAGGGATCTCTCTTTCCCACTTTCAGTGGGATTGATAAGTTAATGTAAAGATGGTTATCGTTATGGGTTTCGCAATCTCTAATTGAACCTGATCAAAGTTGGATTGGTGTTTACTCAAGCGTTATTTGCCTTTTAAGATTTTAGGGTGCCCTGCATTTGGAATGTTTTGGTCCACAAACCGTATTGATGGTTTTTTAAAAAGTAAACACCAAAAAAGGAAAAAAAGAAAAAAAGTCAAATTGATTGACTTCAGTGGTTTGACGGGGTGATATATTTTCACTTTAGTTTACACATAGTCTTGTAATTTGTGGTCAAAATGAAGAAAATGTGAGAATGAAGGTCTCTTTAGCAATCTTGGTGGGATCAGCATATACTACAGAATCCTATTCTTTCTTGGTAAAGCCTAGTTTCACTTGGAAGTTTATGTCGATTTTCCTGTTTCCCTTGATTTTGCTTGTTTTTTCCCATTGATTTCGACCTCCTCTTGCTTGCATCAATGGAATTGTGTTGTTAAAGCATCCCTCATCTTGCAATGTTGGCAGTACTGAGTTTCAGCCATTACTCTTTTTCTTTTTTTTTTTTTTTGGCTCGTAGTGCCAAATTTACAATCAAGAAACCACTTCAATCTTGCCTTGTGATAGCATTTGTGTTTTATGTAGATCTTCCATTCACTTTTGTTTTTGTTAAACTAGAGTGACTTGAGATACCTGCATTACGGATTGTCCCAATATTTTCAATTCTCATGTTGATCATTGAATTCCTTTTGTGAATAGATTGTTAGAGAGAATGAAGAACCCCAGGAGTTCCGTTCTTTGCTGAGTTCATTGTAGCACAAGGATATTAGCAGAACCCTGGTCTCCAATAACTTGCATAAACTTTCCTGCATATGCAGCTTCCCTTACCTACATCAATTTGTCAGTCACTGATTTGATCTTCCCCTTGGAAAAGACATCAAGCGAGGTATTGAACGGCATCTTAGTAGTTCCATTACTAGTTCAGAACATTTAGTTTCTTTTAGTTAATTTTGATTAATTTATCATGGTAATAGTTCATTTTTATTTATCTATAGTTTGTATCAATTGTTAATAATATGTTTTAAGTCTAAGCTGGATCCTGTCAGAACTAACTATTCTGAACTTAGTCGCACTCTGGATTCTGTCAGAACATTACTGTTTGTTGAAAATTTTGCATGAAAATACCAATAAAGTGTGGATGAATGGGAATTCAAATGGATTTAGTGTTGTTCACCTAAAAAATTATGATGCTTTGTCATTGCAGTGGTTTTGCACACTCATTCATTCATACATTACCTGCCATGTCATTTAAAAAGTTTGATTCTCGAAACAGTTATCACAAATATATTATTTTAATGTCAAAAAATGATTAAGTAACAGTGTTTGCACCAAAAATAAACTCAATTCAATGTGTAGCTTAAAATTTGGGCAATGTATGCTTGTGTTTTCACATCTTTCATGCACATGGCACTTAAATTGACTTTGTCATATGTTGCTTGCAGGAGGTTGTCCCTTTGCCAAGTCCATCGTAGTCGGCTGATTGTACAGTGCTTTGACGCCTGCAAGCTAGACATTTATGTTCTGCATATAGAAAATTCTTGCGTATAAACATTTTATTAGGGAAAAAAAAAAAGAAAATTCATGCTCTCATACTGAAACTGGTAAGGAGTAGTTTATTCACTTATACCTGAACAATCGGACCCCTGAATCGAGAATTTCTAAATTGAACGAACAAGAAAACATGATGATATATAAAAAGAATGAAAAAGGAATATTTTGATAACTATGATGAATTTTTTTTAAAAAATTAAAATATGCTTTAGGGACAAAACATATTATAAATTTAGTTTTTATGGTTAAAAAAATTTTATGCAACTATTTTCAAATTTGTCGTCATCCTATTTTCAAGTAGGATTCCCACTTCCCAAAAAAAGAAAAAAAGATTCAAGGGTGTAGGTTTGTTCGATTTATGTAACCGATTTTATTTAAAAGAAAAATGGTTAGTTTGCTAGTATGTTATTATGCATAAGAATTAAAGATATATTAATAAATGAAAACGAAAGCGCGTTCGGAAGTAATCTTGGGATCACTGGAGCTAGTGGAGTTAGCTTGAAATTTTCGGTATGTAATATGGGTGAGTAAATTGATGTAGATTCTCCATTCTATTATGTATTATGCTTATCAATTTCGATAATCCAGCACCATGAACGAGGTTTTGTTTGGATGGATGAAGAATTGACGAAGAAGGAATGAAGTGATTTATTTTGTTAAACGTGTATGTGAGGATGGTTTAAAAGGAGGAATTCAAATGATAAGGAAGTAGTACGTTGTGATTGGTTCGGTGAATATGTTTGGGATATCATTTAGAATTTGAGTGTAATTTTTGAATAATTGTGGCACACCGATTTGCTACTTTTTTAAGAGAACTTCACGAAATAATTTTAGACCAGTCCTTGTTGATGTTTAGAAAAACAAAAGAAGAAGAAGAAGAAGAAGAAGAAATTATCATTGCGTAAAATATTCCACGTTACAAATATATATATATATATATATATATATATATATATATATATATATATATATATATATATATATATATGTTTGTGTGTGTGTGTGTGTGTGTGTGTGTGTGTGTGTGTGTGTTGATAATTGTGCAAATTGATTCATTTCATTACTCACGAGCCAAGACGTATGAGTTTGTTAGAGTCTAAGAGTTTAAGCAACCTAAAGTCGCGTTGGAGACAGCATAATTTTGCCTTTGAATTTCAGTTGGTCATTATACCCTGATTTTATATTAACTTTCCTTTCGATATATTAGATCAGGCACTATTTGTAAAAAAACAAGCAAAACATAAACAAATTAATTACACCAGATCCTAGGCATTCTTTGTAACGAAACATAAACAAAATATTCATAAACTTAATGATAATTTAAGACAAATAAAACATCAGCTTAAAACTAGTGACCCTAGCACATGGCATCTTTCTTGGCCCATGCCTTAGCAATAGTCTCACACTCGGCTCTCTCATTCTTGTACATTTTAGCAATCTCAGGCATTAGAGGCTCTTATTCCACATTAGGATCATTCAGCAAAGAGCAAATAGAAAGGAGGACCTGCAAAATTTCATAATTTCAGTCTTCAGACATAAAATATTAACCGACCTAACTATATATTAGGCGAAGCATACTTGTCACTAATAGTTGTTTCTAAAAAACCTTCGCCCATGAATTACATTGCTTATTCATAAATAATATGAGAGTTATTCCAATATTAATCCTGATAAGGATAGAACATAATGGAAGAATCAACCAGGATTAACATTACACATTGGCATGCCATGCGCAACAATGAAAACATTTGTTTTCCAAAAACAAAAAAAAATTAACACATTCCCTTAGATATGGTAAGGGCAGGGCTCCATTGGTCATCGAGAATGTCAAGGCAAATAGCACCAGTGCTGCTGATGTTAGGGTGGAAAACCTTTGTGTGGAATGAAACCTGCACATAATGATAATTAATTCATACAAACCACTCCTATAACTTAAATATTTGGTAGCACTTGTGCACAAATCCGATCAACAATGCAAATAGAAAACAGGGCAGCAATTAGTCTATAATCCCTTAATAGTTAATACTCTATAATTTAAGGTGTGTCTGGATAAGCTTATTTTATGTTTAAAACATTTTATAATTAAAAAATTTTTGAGACAACTTTTGAATAAGAAAAACGATTAGTTATCAAACATGCACTTAATCTCCTAGTTTGTTAAGCCTGAAAAAAATTAACCAACTAGTGAACCAACTTGGTTGAATTCGTTGGTCCAAGTTGTGATAACGACTTCCAAAGTACCAAAAACAAACTAAAAGAGAAAAATCGATGAGATCAATAAATCAACTATAAAATATTATAAAGTTCACAATAATTAATTCAAGTAATGACCCAATTGAGACATATATTAGCTCAAAACTTATATGGAATTATTCATCAAATCGACACACACCAAATATAAACCATTGATCCCACACATCCCCTAGATTTCAAGTGTTGTATCCAACCTAGTGAGATTTAGAACACTTCAATGCAAAAATCTATAATAAAACAAATCCTAAGATGCCATTTTTTTGAGTTCCGGCATTTGTACATGAGGTTGAAATACCCATATACAATATACTCTCATATAAATATATAATATATTATCTTATATCGATACACATTTATATCTCAGTATTTATCTGCACTCACATAAATATATTATGTTTTATACTATGTTTATACATAGTACTATGTTCAAAATATTTATGAGAATTCAATCCGTATATTTTTAAAAAACACATGTTTAGGAAAACTATTACTATCGCCGAAAATACTATTCCCAAAAATAAAAATTCAAACTATCTATCAAACGTCCTCTTAGAAAATTGGATTGAAACAAGAAAACAACCACTAGCAGATGGCCTATCGTAGGCCCAGAATTGTAGCTTGCCAGCGGAACATCTTATCACCAATGCCGTCAGAACAAGGCTCTTCTATTGTTGCACAATTTTCACTACAAAGTATTTATGTAATTGAGTTGAAGTAGTAGCTCAGTGGAGATTGAGTACACATTATAGTTACAAAAATTTAGTGAGCATTGCCAAAGGTAATGTGAAGTTATCAAAATTAAATGAGTAAAACATCAAACAAACTACTAAATATGAAGAGTGATTCACTCGGCTCTTAGTTGCCTTTTCTTTTCTTTTAGGTTGGGGGGTTTATGAGTCACTCAAAATACTCAATTTAAAGAAGAAAACATGATGCGTATGTGTATGCGTGTTAAAATGTGCTTAATCAATTGATATTTGTTTCTCTCTGATTGTGACTCTTTGTCATGCACCTACTAGCTGGCTGACAACCATAACTCAAATTAAATGTATTTTTTCAAATTCTCTTATTCAAACATTTACAATGTCGACTTCAAACGCACCACATAAAGGAGAGAAAAATATATAGATACATGTCAAAACATCTATTGATACTTGTTGCTTTTTAGCTGTGAATTCTTCTCATATATTTAGTAGTCACAATTAAAATAAAAGCATTTTTTAATTACCTTATTTAAAGGTTACAGAGTAGATTTTAAATGCACAAATTAAAGGAGAAAATTTGCATGCTTGTCAGAACACATTTTATCTACTAATACTCAGTGCTTTCTAGCTGTGACTCCTTACTATTCACTTGTTACTTGGCTGAACACCACAACCCAATTACATTTTTTTTACCCTTTGCAAATTTTCTTGTATGGACATTTGATAAAGTTGACTTGAAATGCATAACTTAAAGGAGGAAAGAAAAGATGTATTTAAATACATCTCAAAACATGTTTTTAATATGGTTAAACTTGGTGCTCTCTAATTGTGACTCTTTACCACAAAGTTGGTAACTTACTAACAACTGTCAAATTAAATTTTATTTATTTTTTATGCTTTTATAAATTCTTTTCTTTGGGTATTTACAAAGTTATTCAAATGCACAAGTTAAAGGAGTGAAAAAAAAGCTGTATTTATATGCATATAAAAACATGATTTATCCATTTAAACTCGATGCTCTTAATTGTGACTACTTATCATGGACTTTTTTATTTTATTTATTTTATGATGAACTGTCCCATTTCTAATTTTGAATGGTACATTATTCACTTATTGAGGATTTGAGTTTAATTTGTGAATATAAAATATTTTTACAATATTACTTAATAATGTTTTTGCATTGTTAAAAGGATTTGGCATCGCTAGAGGTTCACATATAACATATCGACACAATTTTTTTTTAATCGGCATATCGACTCAAAATTTACGAGATGTACTTGAGGGCCTTCTTAGGCCCAAGGCCTCTCTCAACAACAGATACAAAAAGCAAAAAGGACAAGAGCCCAGAATTAGAATTTCGGATCTTTGGGTAAAGGCAAGGTTATTTCCGTAATTTTCCTTCCTGTATAAATTCGTATCCACGTTCCTTCTCCCATCCAAAACCCTAATTTTAGGCAGCTGCAAGGTTTCTTAATTTCTAACTGACTCAGATTCTTATGCAGCTATTCGATTTCTTTCTCTCGTCTTTTTTTCGCCAGTATGATTATTCGCAACTTTTAATAACTGAATCAAAGGAGCCATTGTTGAATTTGAATTCTGAAGCACTTTTTCTTTTTTGTTAAAAAAAAAAAATCTTGTGGGTTTATGCTTTAATGGTTAATGTAATTTAGCGTTATATGTATGTGCAGGAGCTTGAAAGAAGTGTAGGTGAGAGTTTGCAATGGCTCCTGCAAAGGGTAAGTCTTTCATTTTATTTTATTTTTTTAATTGTCCAATTTTTTAAGTACATAAATGATCCTATGGTTTGTTTTTTTATTGCTTGAAGATCATATGTCAATCAAGAAAAACCATAGAGGAAACCATTAAAAAGTACTTCAACTTTATTGGGTTGTTGATAGACATGGTTTATGATAAGAAGCTTGATATTGTTCGATCCATGAAGCCTACCGTAGTGGGAAATAGCTTAGTTGTTGACAATCAGATGCTAATAATGTTCTGTTTTGTAGTAATGTGTTGTCTGTTTGCTAATCTTGGTTAGTTGGCTGATTGTGTATTGGTAGTTATATCCTGTGGTTTTATTTGATTCTGTTTGCCTGCGTCTTTTGGCATTAGGGCTCTTTGAGTTTTGATGTGTACATAACACTAAACAACTTGGTATATATGAAGATGAGCCCATTTCAATAGTTTTTACATGGATTAAGAAATTCTGTTTTTAATTTTGTTTTAGACTGGTGTTTGGACTTTGGAGTGTTTGCTGAGACATTAGTAAGCAAAAATGATAACATGTTGTATCTTGCAGCATTTCTTGTTTCTTAGTATTTAATACACTGTCACAAGTGTTGTGTAACTATAATATTGCTGTACATTTAACTCCTCAATCATACGTTATGTCCTGCTCTTCTTAGGCTTAGCCAATGGCCCAGTGTGCTAGGTTAAGTGCCTATTAGTTTAGTGCATTGTTTGATAGACATTGACATAGCAGTGTAGGTGGCAATATTGGATTCATGCTTATGATCCCAAAGATATTCATAGTTATGTCCTGCTCTTCACTGCAGACATTAATTATTATTGCCTTTTTTCCCCCCTTGTGCAGCAGACAATACCAAAAAGGCCGATCCCAAAGCTCAGGCCTTGAAGACAGCCAAGGCTGTGAAATCAGGTGGCCAAGTGTTTAAAAAGAAAGCTAAGAAGATCAGGACCAAGGTCACATTTCACCGGCCAAGGACATTGAAGAAGGAAAGGAACCCTAAGTATCCTCGCATCAGTGCACCACCAAGAAACAAGCTGGACCATTATCAGATTCTTAAATTTCCTCTTACCACTGAGTCTGCAATGAAGAAGATTGAGGACAACAACACACTGGTCTTTATCGTTGATATCCGTGCTGACAAAAGGAAGATTAAAGATGCTGTAAAGAAAATGTATGACATTCAGGCAAAGAAAGTGAATACTTTGATCAGGTAATGGACAAGACAATGCATTTAGGTCTGCCATATGTAAATCATAGTAGTCAATCGCGCGCTATAGCGGCGCTATCGCGCTGTCGCGTCGCGTTGCGGAGGGTGGCCGCGACAAGGACGGCGGTCGCGTCGCGTTTTGCAGGTGCGGCTATCGCGGCCGCGAATCGCGCCAGTTCGCGGCTCAAATCGCGGTTTCGCGGCCGCTTTTTGTTGCTGCCGTGAAGAACCCCTCAATATTCTACTGTTCTTCATCCTACCTCTTTCCTTTTGAGATCTCCGACCTGTCCTTTCTTCTTACTCTCGCTGCTCCAACTTTCGGCGACCAGTGTCCGACGGCAAGCCTCCAGTTCCGGCGACCAGTTCCGGCGACTTGGACTCGGCGGCCATACTCCTCCCTCTCTTCTCTGTTTCCTTTCTTCATCTCTCCTCCGTCATCTTTGTAGTTTATTTTTATCCTCTTTGCTTTTTTTTTGTCCCTTTTCTTTTTCTGATTTTTACTCTTCTTTTTTTTTTCCGAACGGCCCGCTGCCACTCATCTTTGCAATGTCTCTTCCGTTTGTTTGGGTTTTTTTTTTATTCACTATTATGAACTATGATTGCTTATATAATTATAAAATTTATTTGTTTATTTAATTTAAAATTTTAACCATGGCAGCATCATCATCTCAATCACAATAAGCTTCAAATGTTTTACCAATATGTTGTTTATGCATTAGATTTGGTATTGTCTTTTACTCTTTTATATTTTGCTGCCCTCATGCTGCTTGATAGTGCTGTGTTTTTTTGTTTTGCTGTCTTTAGGACTTTATGTTTATGCATTGAATTAATGGTGATTGCATACTTTTAGACAATGGAATGGATTATAATTTTTTATCATTGATGTGAATGAGTTTAATTATAGATAATTTTTATTTTTGAACATTTATATGTGTTATATAAGTTGTATAATAATTATATATTTTTTATCAAATAGCGGCCGGAACGCTATCCGCTATCCTGCTATAGCGATTTTGGGGTCGGCCGCTATGCGCCGCTATCCGCAATTGACTACTATGATGTAAATTTTGCTTGTTGCATCCAGCTGAAAGTAGAGCAACAGGGCTAGTTGCTTATGGTTCCTGCTTTAGTGGTTACTGTTTATTTGGATCCTTAGAAGTGAATTCATAACATTGATATAGAGATGAATCAAGTAGTAATAATATGTTAATGAGTTACGAGGTTGTGTTTTACAAGGCAATCAAATTCATAGTGCTTCATTATAATTTATATGGCATTGCATAGATGATAGTATTAGGGAGTATTATTATATTCAATGCTTTTTCCAACCTCCTTATTTCCTTCTATGCAGGCCGGATGGAACAAAGAAAGCCTATGTTAGGTTGACTCCAGATTATGATGCCTTGGATGTAGCCAACAAAATTGGCATAATCTAAGTTGTGCTGCTTGATTTGAGCAAAGTCCATCCATGGTTGCTAAGATAGTTTTTTTTTATACATGTCCCCTGTGTTAGGACTCTTGTTATCCTTATGTATCAACTAGAGAATTGTCTATTCAATTTTGGGAACTTTTTTTATGAATGCAGTTTTATACCATAATCAATCTGTTACTGATTGCTTATTTGCTTTACAGTTATTACTGTTTTAATATGCAGCTTACGGTGCTGTGGCTTTGCGCATTAGATTTAGTGTCGTTTGTTCTTAACTCATTTTATTGGATGAAAGAACTATTTTGATGGAAGCGACCTGAAACCATGATACTAACTAGAAATATATCTAAAATTTTGATTATATAGGCCAAGTTGAAAGCTAATTCAAGTAGGGAATGGATTATCTTAGGTAAAAAATTCGCATCATTTTGTCGTGTATAAATTTAGGAAATGAATTAAAGTAAGCTGACCTGAAACCGTGATACTAAATACCAATTTATCTAAAATTTGATTTGATAATATGCTTTAATTTATTTTTTTTTTTTGAGTTAAAATAAGCTAATTTAAATACATACTTAGGCTTTTAGGGACGAATTAAATTTTAAATTGTACCGTCTAAAGGATTTGCCTGTTTTCAAGAGGCTGGTTTGGCAGATTGTGTTGTGCTTTGCCGTAACAGATTGAAGTCATCAAATGGACCGTTAAAGTATTGGCAATTCTAGATTGGACTATACCAGATTCATATATTTCAGGGTTATCATTGCTAGAACAAAACTGTTTCGAAGAATGTGTTTTATTTATTTGGTGAGATTTTACTGAATATATGGTTATCTTTTGCTCTTTTTGTACAATGCATTACTCAATTTACTGCACATTATTTGGCAAAAGTTATAACAAAAACAACACTGAACTTGGACTACAGAGCTCAAAAATGAACATTCTCGCTGATGAAGAGTATTATCTCTAATAAGATAATAGTAAATGGTCACTATCAAACATTGAAAATTTTGAAGGAATCAATGACAGTCTGCAGTCTGTCTTTCATCTTCTCCCACCTTCTCTCATTTGCTCCTGTAGTCAAGGTGTAAAACTTACCTGCAATTAATAATGGAATATAAGTAACAAGCATGAATAACACGCATAAGTTCCTGACTTCCCCAACATCTGTTCATAAGAACGTGACTTACCCATCTCATTTGTTGTATTATATTTATTTTATCTTTTTATAAAAGAAAAACTCATGTTTTGTTTTTCTATAACTGAAGAGGGAAAAAAAAAATCATTTTAACTTGATTACAAGGTTACACACATTTTGTACTTCAAGGATTTTTATAAACCACATTCCAATTTCTATGTAAGTTTTGATTATGCTTTTAAATTTTTAATTAAACCAAATCATATAATTAAACCAAAGAAGAAAATCTCACGCACGTTCTTCTAATCAATTATAATTTATAAGATAGTTTTCAAATGGCCCAAGAACAAAAATAGGTGACATAATAGTAGATTATTTAATTGATTGTTCTTTACCGCTCAATAGTCAATAGTGTGTGATCTAAGCACTAAAAATTATCTTATTTCCAACTATTCTAATAGTTTAACCATGTAGAGATGTCAGATGAATAATTGGCAAGGGAGCTACACTTGCTAGTGCTTTAACCATTTTCTCCTTTTCTGTGTTCCAAGGCCAAGTGAGTTAAGTCCAACCTTAGACCAGAGGTATTTACTTGGCATCCTTAATATAACTTTGCAGTTATATGAATGATTTGAATCCACACAATGAAGATCAAAGAATGCATCTCTTTACGGTCCCCAGACATTTATAGGTCCACTGATATTAACTTCCCATTTTAATTTATGGCTTTCACCATGCACTTAAAATATTCAAAAGTAAGGATCCAACCATACCATTGCCAATGGAGACTGTGCTGAGAGCATGACGAGTATAGTTTGGAGCCTGAGCAATGAACTCAAATTGATAATATGCTTTCCCATCAATGTCTTGCTGTAACATCACATAGATGGAGCAAGCTATGATCAGTGTTTCTGTAGTTTTATGCATATACACTCATATATGTGAACCAGAAATCTTAACATTAGAAAAGGCGTCACTTGATGCATGTGGCACACTATAAAATGTGAGACAAAATGCCATTGTATATTTATGCATACAAGAGAACGTTAGTCACCATGCAAAATATTCATTAACCTGATTAGGTATCTTAACCTTCACAGAAAGAAACAAGGAAAACACAACAAATTTTAGAGAACTACGAATTAGGCACTTTAATATTTCTGATATGACAACAGTACCAAATGAGCAATTAACAAAATTCAAAGAGTTGCTAATGATGTGTTAGCAAGTTGCCAGTTTTTAGGTTAATATTCCTAGATTGAAAATTAGCTCACCATGCAGCCGACTTTACCTAGTGGGATATAGCTTAGGTGTTGTTGAAAATTTCGTCACCAGAAGTTCCTAATTCTTAATTCTACCTCTAGTGCCTGGAAGATCAATTGACAGAGAATATGATGACAACTAACTATTGCTCTTTCCTAATACCCTCAGGATTGGCATGTGAGACTACCATGCTAGTATTGAGATTGGTGAAATATTGTCAGTAGCATGAAATCTCATCTTTCTGGGACATAGCTATCCATGAATCAAGTTGCATGAAAGTCATCTTAAAAATATACTAGGCTGGACTTGATAAAATTTCACTGAGGATTCACACAAGCTGTCTTTTCCATTGATAAAGTGAAGGACACAGTAGGAGTAAATGAAATTCAAAATTTTCAATGGTAGTAAAGAAACTAATAATATTTTACTCCTTCAAATAACTATATCCCGAGTAAAGTTTGAGATTCAAAATGAGATGAAACTAGCAAAATAGAATAGAATAGGGAACACAAACATATATGGCAGCTGAACAGGTGCTGAAACAGGAAATGTGGATATATATTCCTATCAACCAAAACAATGATGACTGTAGAAATAACAAGAGATTTAGGACATCAAACCTCTTTTGCCTCAATTATCTTTGTTTTCTGGGTTGGAGGAGCCAAAACCTTCTTTATTAGAGTTTCACCAACCTGCAAACAAATTAAGATGAAGAACAGTTCCTCTTCCCTTCTAAGGACAATGCAACTCGCACTGATACAAGGCAAACCTGTTGAGGGGACCCGAATTCTCGAATATCCTGTTTGCCAGTTGCGATCATATTTACACTAACACTTTCCAATGGTTCAATGACATCTTTGAACACCTTATCTTGACCTTCAATCACTACTTCCTGCCACCCAAAAGGGTATAGGAATGTATACCCATCTTTCTTGTCCAATACTGACAAAAATCCTTTTTTGCTTTCTGCAGCAACTGAGCCATATCAAGTGTATATCTTCAGTGTGTCAGGCATCAGCATTTAGGAAAGTCTAATAGGTGGTAAAAATGCAATTACTTCAACATATGGAAAACTCAACTGCTTAAAATGCAATCTTACAGGAGTATGAATGTTGGTTGAACAAAAAAATCAGAGGGGAAGTAGCCCCAATGGCAATTACTTGGCGCCTTCCAGGTCTATCTGCCAGAGCATCACAAAAGATTAAACAAAAGAAATAACAATTCAATTTCAGATTGTTAGCTAATAGTCTCAATCCCTATTATGCTTTGCTGATTGTTCCTTATATAAAAAATGCAGACAAAAATCCTACTTCTCTCAACCGTCCACATTGACCTAAATTTCTACCGTGGTGATTATGCATTTGGGTCATATGAAAATTGACATATACTGCTTCCTGTTTTAGCCTTTCTGTTGAAATACATTTTCATTTCGTGTCGCTGTTAGTTAGAAAAGCATAAGAGGAGAAATTGTACACTGCAAATGCACTTCCAGCTAAATTGCCAGAATGACTTATGAGTCATATGAGATATGCTGTTTCAATGATATATGTGAGAGTTAATGTGTTGATTTAGACCGCAAGATGTACATCCCACAATGCAACTCAAAGTCTCAAAATCAAAAGCTAATTTGCCTACATTGATGACCACAGTTACAGACAAGTTCAATGAGCTCTTTGCATACCCTTTGGAAATTGTAAACTAAAGACAGCAAGGTAGTGCCAAAAAATGCAAAATAAATAGATTAATTGTAAAGTTCTCCTCACAACACAAGCAAGTCAATATAAAGGTATACTATACAACTATACATATATAACTTCTTATAAGATAATGATAGCTGTGAATTCAATCACAAGAGACAAAAATAGACCTTGAGAAAGAGACCCTGTTGAAGAAGCTGATGGCACTTGGGTAGCTTTGACAATGAACGAAATGCCTTCTTTTCTGGAGGAACGAAAAGCACCATGCTTCTGTAACAAGCACATGTTTCAGAAATACAAAAATATTGAATCAAATTACCATGATAAAGCATAAGAGAAAGAGATAATATGCCTGAGGGAAAGAATTATGGAAGAGGGTTTGGTATAGTGTAGGAGAATTCTGGAGGGAAGCCATTGTTGGCTGGGATTGCAAAGAGAAGCGAACTAGTTTCTAAAGTTAGATGTTTGTTTCTATTGCATTCTATGTGGTGGAGGAGACACTTATGACTAGGACTTATCCTTTATGCTACACTATACAAGAATTTAGCCTCTCCTTACTCTTTTGTCCATGTGGCATATCTTATTTGCATTATTTTTTCATTTACAGATATGTTGATGTGATTTAGAACAAAACATGCTAGGTAAGTGTTCATCTTGAAAAACAAACGAAACGTCAAAGATGCTACACAGGAAAAATATAATTAAGTTTTTTTTTTTTTTGAATTAGAATCAGTTTGCATGATCAATTTTTATCAAATTATTTTATTTAAAAACTATCCTTTAATTTAATTAGTATTGTCCTTTAATGTAGCTGAATTTTGTGAAAATTATGCTAGTATTTCTTGACCGTGTCGCAATACTCAATCAACATGTTCAAATTGATATATTTATGGGTGCTTTTATAAGAAGAAAAAGTAATAAGATATTTTGTTATATTTTAATACTTCAATTTTGTAAATTATTCTTATTTTTTTACGACACATTTAATATAAGAACTGAGATATAAAATTATAAATAAAGCATAGCACCATTTTTTTAAAACTCACATCGTCTAAGAAGTTCTATATTCAAGCCTTCAAATTGATGCACAGGGCCAATAGGAACTCTCTCTATCTTCTTTGTTATTGAAATTACTCTTTCATCCTCTACTTGTTCAATTGTTGTAGACTTCCCTGACAGCTCGGAATATAACAATTGACCTGTTATGGTGAAATAATACATAGACTTCCTTTGTAGTTTTGAATACGACAATTGGCCCTTGACTATTTAGTGTTACCTTATAGAAATTTCGTCTATCCCTAAGCATTATTACTATTTGTTTACTTGAATTTTAAATGTGATTGATTGCAATAGTTTAACTTTTGTTTTCACTGCTCATAATACAGAGTTTGAATTTTGTTTTCTTTTCCATTATCACTATGAATGCTCTTATGGCCTTGTAGAGGGTCTTTGTTTTTTCGGTCAACCTTGTAGCCTTGTATTGAGTACCAAAGAATTGTGGCATTAAATATTAACAGTGAGGAGTACAATTCTCCTATTTCTCAATTCTCCGCATAAAATTCAATAAGGTCTCTTTCTTACCAAACATTTGTGTAAAAGATAATTGAATTATAAAAAAAGAAGTGGTAGAAATAATGTTGTGATTTTGAAACTAATAAAATAAATTTAGGTGTTGAAACTTAAAATGAGCTACCCGCCACATGATTAGTTTTCTGTTCAGAAAACTTAAAACCATGATTATGGCAAAAACTATTCTCTTGTAACTTTTGCTCAAATTATGGTCATGAGGTTTTAATCAAGAAACCAAACATATAGTAAGTCTCGACTAACCCTATTTTTCATTTAGTCAATCTTAGTTTATAAGGCACTATACATTTCAATTAAAAAGAATCATAATGCACACCAATTCTTTCTTATACAATGAGGCCATTTAGCTAGTGTAGGGTTATGGATTGTGTTGAAAAGCCTTGTAATTAAATTCATTTAAGCAATTGAATTCAATTCTCTAGTTTAGAAGCAATTAATGGCATAAAATTAAAATCTAAAGAGAATTCAATTCCATAAAAATGACTAAAAGTAAATCAGACCAAAACAGGTTTGATTTGTAATTCTTAACCTAATGAGTTTAATGTTAAAAATTGATATACTAAAAATACCTTTAATCTTATCTAATATCTTCTCTCTTTTTCTTCTCTCTAATAACTAATGATGGGTAAAATAATCAAGATAAATAATTCAGTTTATTTTTATATACATTTCAAATAATGTAATTAAATTTAATTATGTAATTTATTGGTTTATTTCAAACATAAAAATTTAAATTATAATACAATTGAATTTTGATAGAATTAAATTCAATTCAATCATATTTTTTCATTCCAAATAACCCAAAACCATACCATCTTTTGGTAATTAAGAAATGAGACTAGATGATATTAAGTAGAGATAATTTCTCCCTATAGGCCTCACTTGAAGCCACTTCGTTAAAAAGTAAGTTAAAAAAAATTGAGTGACAGTAAATTGCTTGCGCCACTTCATCCGTGCATGGGAAGGCTTCCCACTGTGTAAAAATATTATTAGAAGAAAATGGCTGGCCTTTGAGAGTGGCTGATCTATGAATAGGCTTAGGGATGGAAAGTCAGGGGCCTTTGGAAATTTCAACCATGAACAATTTGAAAAATACAACTCAAAATCCATCAAATTAGTGTTTATTACATTATATCATCACGTTACACTTGAGTTATGTTTTTATACAATTAAGTAATTATCTAAAGATGATTATCATGACCGAAAGTTATAAATTACAACAATTGACTTCGCCGAAGCATTTCTCAAAACGCAAGATATGTCTTATTACTAAACTCTTTTTTTTTTTTGTCCTCCATTTAAGATTTGAAAATATCACATTATAACTTTTAAAGCACAAATGTATTTTATTGAAGTGTAAAACAACTCAACAATTTATATATTTTTTCCAGTATGGGTTCAATAATTTATATTTTAATAACGTGCATGCAGCAGAACAACAATTTTGCCTTTTCGAAAAGAGCAAAATCTAAAAATATACTTTATATACAAAAAGGCGCATAAAAATGAGGAACAGATCGAATGGACTGTCAAGTGTTGACACTCCCAATATTGTCCCCGCCCTTTTACTTTCACACACACGCACAAAATTCTTCAATATTTTTATTTTAACTTTTATAATTTATAGAAAATTTGTTGACTAATTAAGAAGTAATATTAAATATTCAATAAAAAAATTCTTTTATTTGAAATTCAGGAATACTATTAATTTTCAAGAAACTAAAATCATTGGATAAAAAATGTTAAATACTCTTTGATTAATATTCTCTCTTATTGTTGATCTTACATATGATTCTTACCTATTAATAAAAACCTTATTATTAATTTTTTTAGTTTTACCTATCGCATAATTTTAAATATAACATCAATTAAAAAACGTAATTAATAAAATAAATTAATCAAATATTAAAAATTATATAAAAATATTTTAATAAGCATGTTTTATAAGAAGGACAAAATGAAGTACCCAACACAACTTAATAATCAATCATTAGATTTAATGCATTTGTCGTTAGTAATTAATAATATTTATATCAAAATAACCATATAAAATTCATATAAAAATAATAATTTAAAATTAAAAAATAATCTCAACAACTCAGCAAAATAACATGTAACGTGTCAAGGGGCCAAAAGCTAATTTCACTCCAACACAACCATCATCATTGACCACAATTTTACCAAAACGCCCCTCCTCCGTTGTTCCAGCTTTGCACGTATGCCATCACCGTCACAGCGCACACTCACTGTATCTCTGTCCCTTTAAAAAGCCAAAAACCCATAAACAAACAAATTAATTAATAACAATAAAAAAATAAAATGCAATATTATCAAAATAAAATAAAAAAAAGAAAAATAAGAAAATTTCTTAAAGCGTATGGACGCCGGCGTTTGACCGTTAAACCTAACAAAAAAATAAAAGAGAGAAAAAAAAAAACCCCCAAAGCTGAAGAAGAAGAAGAAGAACGAAGAGGGGAGAGAGGGTTCACAAATTTCGCGTGCTACTCTCGGTGACTCTATCATTTCCCCTGCTCCGAAAAACCGTTACCGACCGAACCTTCAACCACGCGCCGCCACCTGAGGACGCAGATAAGGACACGGCGACGGCGGTGCCGGCTAAGGCCAGGACGACGTCGTTCGCCGGAAGAGAAGAACGAGAAAGAGAATATAAATAAATAGTTCGAAGGATTTTCTATTTTTTTCATTTTTTTCGGTGTTTTCGCGTGGATCTGAGGGTTTTTGTGTTTCGGAGGGAGAGAGATGATGGTATCGAGAGGATTGTTCGGGTGGTCGCCGCCGCACGTGCAACCGCTCACGCCGGTATCCGAGGTTTCGGAGCCGCCGGAGTCGCCGTCGCCGTACCTGGACCCCGGCGCCGAGACCTCCGCGTCGCAGCAGCAGGTGGAGCTCGAGGAGGAGATGGAGGAGCCGGAGGAGGTGGAGCCGCCGCCGGCGGCGGTTCCGTTCTCGCGGCTCTTCGCGTGCGCCGACAGGCTCGACTGGTTCCTCATGGCCGCCGGTTCGGTCGCCGCGGCTGCTCACGGCGCCGCCCTCGTCGTCTACTTGCACTATTTCGCGAAGATCATCCACGTGCTGAGGATGGATCCTCGGCAAGAGCACGAGCAGTTTCACAGGTTCAGAGAGGTTAGATCGTCGTTCCTATTCGCAAAACCCTAGTCTTTTTGCTTTTATTTTTTTGTTAATTATTATTATTATTATTATTTTGGGTTCTAGGATAATGGTTTTGCTATTGAGGTTTAATGTAATTGAAGCTTGAATTGAATATTTATTCATCGAAATCGTGGAATGGCTTTGTTGTTAGTTTGACTTGGTTGAGATGATGATGATGCATGAAAACATAGGATGTAGGTTTTCATTTCTAGTAATTTAATTTGGCTAACTTGGTTAGCAGTTGATTGAGGAAGTTATATACTTAGGGCTGAAGCCATGTGCATCAAATTGCGTCTTCTTCGTTTTTTCCCCCCTTGTTGTTGCTGCTGCATTTAGGGGAACATGGACTGTTATATAGTATTTCAGTTTTGTGATGGAAATAAACTGGGAGCTTTGCAAACTTTTGCTAGCCAGATTCTCTGAATTGTTGATGCTGGTTGTTGACGAAATTGATTGGGCAATCCGGAATTCAAGGAAACAATCTGGTTACGCTGATTTTGTCGTGGCCTTGGTTGCTTTTTGAAAACTGATTTTCATAGGCTGCATGTGCTTCTTATTTTCATAATTGCTCCTGTTGCATTGAATTGGGGCATTGCGCAATTAACTTTTGATGGAAGTTCTTTACCTTGTGTAGTCTGTGTACATTTATAAGGGGGGATTGTTTAGCATTTTCGAGATATTTTTGCCAATCCTTTTATAGTAGTAAGTAAAGTCATGCTGGATTGTTGAGTCTCAGCTCATAAGGGCTAGTCATAAATAATTTCACCTGTTGCTTGTTGAAGTTAAGCTTGATGAGTTGATACAGGAACAAGCACACATTTGTTGGTTGAGTTTTGGAGCTACCATTTGAAGAGTCCCACGTAAGGTTTGAGCTTTGGAAGTGGGCTCTACTCTAGATTGCCTCCCTAACCATTTACTTACAGTGCATTACAACTTTGCGAATCTGATAAATTGAAAGGATGACAGAATGGTTAGGATTTATCAGATTAGGGTTCTCTAAGGTGAATTGAAGGGTATAAAAATTGCTGATTGTAGTTTAACTGGGGTTATGTTAAAGGACGTGCAATTTTCAGGTGATACGGAGGGATTATATGGTAAATTTCTTTGGTGGGTCATGGGTTTGATCTTTTTATTGTTTTTGGCTGCCTGCTGAAGGCAAATAAAACTGGATCGAGTGCAAAATTAACAAAATGCAGGATAGTGTCTTGGAGGAATCTTTGCATCACGCTTCATATATAGGGTTTGATTACATTACATGGGTTCCTAGCTTGGAAGAGCACAGTTTGATGCCATAATTCATAAAAATGATCAATCTATTAAGAAAAGGGAAAAAAAAAATTACATTTTTCTAAACTGGCCTGCCTCCTATACCTATAGCTTGCCCTCGATGGGTAAGATACGAAGTCCTAATCCTTTAAGGATTTAGAACTCCTACTATTACTAGAAAAGATATCAAAATAAGAGTAAGACTCAATTTCAGCTAAATAACATAAGCCTAGTCCCAAAGTCAACCCAAGGGCAAACCAAAATTACTAATATGCTCTTCAACAACAATGGCTAAGTCTTCTTCCACTAGATGTGGTCGGCTTAAAACTAGTAGAACACCCTTGAACAGAAAATATTTAACTAGAAGTTTCATTCCCTGATAGGGTGGTTACAATCATGTGCTGTTAATTTGTCTTATGTGTGGTTGCTTGATCCTTTATTTTTGACTTTTTTTTTTTTTAAGGAATTCTTATTAATTAGATGGTTACTAATTAGATGGTTACTACAATTTGAGAAAATAAAGAGAGTAACAGCTAGAGGGAAAGGCAAAGAAGAGGATAAATATATTGAATGAATTATATGATACTTGTATTTTTTATCCAAAAAATTTTTGAATGAAAGGTGTTGTTCGAACTGATTATAGTCCTATATTTGTTGTTATAGTAGGATTATTGGTTTCATAATGACTCATGTCCTTCACTTATGTGTTTGTGAGTTTCACTTTAGAGGGCAAGGGAGGGATTTAGTCTTCAAACCCCTTTCCTTCCCTCCCTTTCCCTCCAAATTAAAACTCACAAACACAAGCTTAGAATGCAGTACAAGCAACAACTTCCATAAACCCATAACAGATTCCCAAATTTCCAAACTGAATGAAGAATTCATATGAGTTTGCGTGGCTACTGGCTAGTAGTTGCTAGTTTTTCTATGAGATATAGCTGTTTATACCATCCTTCTAAGGAATTTCAATGCTCTCATTTTTTCTTTCTAGATTTGGAATTCCTTTGATGGCCTTCTTAAATTGCCATATTGTTACTGACTCTGTTGGCCTTTATACGGTTTGATGACCTTTGAGATAGAACATAAATTGCCTGAATTCAGGGGAACACTCTTTTCCTTATTTTACATATATGCATGCTGAAGTTATAGTCCATTTTATACTGTCATCATAATTTCTCTTAACTCATAAATTTTTGATTTTGGTTTTTGTCGGTCTACTTTGGATATGCCTTTTGTTATTTGAATTTTTGTTAGGATATGCCTTTTATTAGGAACTTTGGATATGCCTTGTGTTCAGTTTTCTGCAGGGCATACAATTTGTGAACCAGATGTGAAAGGCGGATTTATGCTAACTTACCTCCTCTGTTTCCTGTGCAGCTTGCTTTAACCATTGTTTATATTGCTGTGGGAGTTTTTGCAGCTGGTTGGATTGGTAAACTTAAATGTTTATCGAAATTAATAATTAGAAATGTGTTTCATTAGATGTTGCATTTAAGTCTTTTGCATACTAATGTTCTTTCTCTTTCTTTTGGTTTAATAGAGGTTTCTTGTTGGATTTTGACTGGAGAACGGCAGACTGCTGTCATCAGGTCAAAATATGTTCAAGTGTTACTAAACCAAGATATGAGTTTTTTTGATACATATGGGAATAATGGAGACATTGTGAGTCAAGTATTGAGTGATGTGCTGCTTATTCAGTCTGCCCTTAGTGAAAAAGTATGTCTTCCTTGATCATGTGTATATATTTGCTCAACTTATTTGCAGATAAACTCTCTACACATGTCTTGTTTAATATGTTTATTTGCTCTTGATGAAACAGGTTGGAAATTATATTCATAATATGGCTACATTCTTCAGTGGTCTTGTCATTGGACTCATAAATTGTTGGCAGATTGCTTTGATAACGCTAGCCACAGGTCCGTTTATTGTTGCTGCTGGAGGAATATCAAATATATTCCTCCATAGGCTTGCAGAGAATATTCAAGATGCATATGCTGAAGCGGCCAGCATTGCTGAACAGGTTGTTTAATCTTTGAATTTAGTTCTGTTTTACATTGAACCAAATACTTTCCTCCTTTCTCTTTTTTGGTGTTTATACATGTGATAGGCATAAATGTAATGAAGTTGGAAATCTGTTCATAATTTTTCTGCTTTATTCAAAAAAGAAAAGGAAGAAAGTTATTCGAGTTAAAACTCTTCCTCCCTTTAACTAGCTGGACGGTTTTCTCTTCTGGTGATATGGTGGTTTTGTTAATTCTGTGGTGATCTCGAAGGAGGCACCATCCTTATCTCGAAGGAGGCACCATCCTTTATGGTTTATCCATTTACTACATATTTTTTTTATGTTTTTGAATTCGTTAGCACCATTGTCTTCAGCTAAGCAATAAATTCACATGCTACTTGTTTGCATGCACTCTCTCTTTGTTGGATTTCCTTGTGGTAGCTTGTAGTTGATGATATGATTTTCCTATCACCAATTTTTTTTTTATTACTTATTTTTGGTTTTCTTTTTCTTCTATATATTGCAGTTTGGGCTTGCATCAAGTGTTGCTTTTTGTTGTAATCTGGGATGAAAATTTGTTGACATATTTCTCTTCCTTTTTCAATGAATTTTCTTTTAAACTCCAGAGAGTCTTTTGATAACAGAAATGTGTGTTTGAATATCTGTGTGTTTGAGATTGCCTAGTCATTAGCTTCTGTTGACGTTGGTATACGAATTGGCAGGTGTATAGAACTATTCTCTTGTAGAAATTTATTTTAATATGTCAGTCTAGCTGTTCAAATTTGCCTAGTTATCATGTCCATCTTGCATGCCAAATTTCATAAAATTTGAATAACTTTAGCTGTGTAATATTTTCGTATGTTTGGAAAACATATGTTATATTTTATTTTCAATATAAATTGATGTTTGATGGAGTAGGAAACAATCTTGGAGTAGTGTGAAATTTTAGGAGCATGATATGCTTGTATAGACCGGGGAAGTAGACCATATTATGACTAATCCCTCTATTCTCCTAAACAGCAATTTCTAGATACAGCAAGGGACATGAAAATTAAAAAATGCAGCAAGGTAGTCCAGCCTTTGCATATTAGAAATATCAACTTCCTTAAAGATGCTATGAGCAGAATACCAAAGAGAAGTCAATGTCAAGATACATGAAATGGGTTCTGTGAATAAAATGCTTAAGCTTTCCAATAGTAATATTCTGCATAAGATTATGATGATATGGTATCACAAAGTTCATAGATTACATCCATAAATTGTATACATCTTTGGTGCATGCTTCTTGTTTCCTACCTACCTCATTGAATCCATATCTTTGATCGTATATGGAGCAGTTTGAAATTTACTTCTATAGTTTGATAGGAAACGAATATGAACTATTTTGTTTGTAAGATCAGACATCCTTCATTTTTATCTTTGTTGTTTTGAATTTGAAGCGGAAAGAGTGGTGAAATTATCTTTAGTTGATGAAGTATTTTAATTCTCAGTGTGGATAATCTCATGTGATGCAGGCAGTTTCCTATATAAGGACATTGTATGCATTTACAAATGAAACATTGGCCAAGTATTCATATGCAACATCACTGCAAGCTACTCTTAGATATGGTATATTAATAAGTCTTGTTCAAGGGCTTGGTCTTGGATTTACATATGGGCTTGCAATATGCTCTTGTGCATTGCAACTCTGGGTTGGAAGGTTCTTGGTTATGCATGGAAAAGCACATGGTGGTGAAATTATAACAGCTCTGTTTGCTGTAATTCTAAGTGGCCTGTGAGCATCATTCCCTACTTATTACTTTCATTCTATCCTTACCATTTTACTTATTACTTTTGTTACTTTCATAAAGGGGATTGAATCAAGCAGCAACAAATTTCTACTCATTCGATCAAGGGCGAATAGCTGCTTATAGATTATTTGAGATGATAAGCCGGTCATCCTCATCTGATGATCATGATGGCACCGCTTATGATTCTGTGCAAGGAAATATAGAGTTTCGGAACGTTTATTTCAGCTATCTGTCTCGTCCTGAAATCCCTATCTTGAGTGGATTTTATCTCAGTGTACCTGCTAAGAAAGCTGTGGCTCTCGTTGGCAGAAATGGCTCTGGGAAAAGTAGTATTATTCCACTCATGGAGCGTTTCTACGATCCTACATTAGGTAATCATTTTCCCCTTGATAGTGTATAATTTTTCTATTGCATTCAAAGCACTCAATTAGTTATTAGTCATTTACAGATTTAAATTGATTTGCCAATCTGTGGATCAGGGGAAGTTCTTCTAGATGGAGAAAACATCAAGAATATGAAACTTGAATGGCTGAGGAGCCAAATAGGACTAGTCACCCAGGAGCCTGCTTTGCTCAGTTTGAGCATAAGAGACAACATTGCTTATGGGAGGGATGCTACCATGGATCAAATTGAAGAGGCTGCTAAAATAGCTCATGCACATACATTTATCAGCTCACTGGAAAAAGGTTATGACACACAGGTGAAGCTTGATTGGCACTATGTTATGCCTGCCTCTTTTTCGCATTTTATTTTCAATTAGTTCTGTTTTAGTGACAAACTGATTTTATTTCCAAAACTTGGGCAACTGTCTGTCAGGTTGGTAGGGCTGGTCTGTCTTTGACCGAAGAGCAAAAAATAAAACTTTCTATTGCCAGAGCTGTGCTATTAAATCCATCAATTCTTCTACTTGATGAGGTTACTGGTGGACTTGATTTTGAGGCTGAAAGGGCCGTCCAGGAGGCTCTGGATCTGCTTATGTTGGGACGCTCAACAATAATAATTGCTCGAAGGCTTAGTCTTATAAGGAATGCTGATTATATAGCTGTTATGGAGGAAGGTCAACTTGTTGAAATGGGTACTCATGATGAATTATTGACCCTGGATGGCTTATATGCAGAGCTTCTTCGATGCGAAGAGGCAGCAAAACTTCCTAAGAGGTCTACTACTAGAACAAATCATGATTCTTCCTTTGACATGCAGTATTACTACTATTATTATTATTATTATTTTCCTGTCTGCCAGAATATTACACAGTTAATTTCAAAAACAAATATTGGGATGGTGAAAGTGGCTACAGTTTGTTAAGAAAATGATTTATTAATATAGCAAGCTAATAATATTGATAATTTATTTAGTGAACTTGAATACCCACAGAAGTAAAACATCTAATATTTTGTGTTTTTAGTGTCGTGTAAAATTTCCCCACTGGCATGTAATCTGCTGAACCCCCCCTCCTTTTTTTATAATGATCATCCAGGATGCCTGTTCGAAATTACAAGGAGACTGCAGCATTCCAAATTGAAAAGGATTCTTCAGCAAGTCATAGCTTCAAAGAACCATCATCCCCTAAAATGATGAAGTCACCTTCTCTTCAAAGAGTTTCTAATGTATCCCGGCCTCCAGATGCAAGCTTTAACCTGCAAGAATCACCAAAAGTCCAGAGCCCACCATCTGAGAAGATGCTGGAAAATGGTCAGGCTCTGGACACAGCAGATAAGGAGCCATCAATAAGAAGGCAGGATAGTTTTGAAATGAGACTGCCAGAGTTGCCCAAGATTGATGTTCAGCCTGTGCATCGACAAAAATCGAATGGTTCTGACCCAGAATCCCCTGTTTCTCCTCTTTTAACATCTGATCCCAAAAGTGAACGCTCCCATTCACAGACTTTTAGTAGACCACAGAGTCATTCTGATGATGTTTCAGTTGAAATGAGAGAATCAAAGGATTCACGGCATCGAAAACCACCATCACTTCGGAAGCTGGCTGAGCTTAGTCTTGCTGAGTGGCTTTATGCTGTGTTAGGAAGCATAGGTGCTGCTATCTTTGGTTCTTTCAATCCCCTTCTCGCTTATGTTATTGGCCTTGTGGTGACTGCTTACTATAGAATTGATGGAGAACATCACTTACGATGGGAGGTCAACAAGTGGTGTTTGATCATTGGCTGCATGGGTGTTGTGACGGTCATTGCCAACTTTTTACAGCATTTCTACTTTGGTATTATGGGAGAGAAAATGACAGAAAGAGTTAGGAGAATGATGTTCTCAGGTGCATAACTCCTCCTTTTTTGCAGCATTTTTCTTTTCAAAAATCTGGAATTTTGAGCAGTACTTAACCTGTTTCTATAAAATGGCAGCCATGCTACGCAATGAAGTGGGATGGTTTGATGATGAGGAAAACAGTGCTGACAATTTATCCATGCGGTTGGCCAATGATGCCACTTTTGTACGGGCTGCTTTTAGCAACCGACTTTCTATATTTATTCAGGACAGTGCTGCAATTATTGTTGGTCTTCTCATTGGTGCCTTGCTGCACTGGCGGTTAGCACTTGTGGCTTTTGCTACCCTTCCAGTTCTCTGTGTTGCTGCCATTGCCCAGGTTTGCACCTGCTTCTGGTTTTGCAAATATAACTATTGTTCTTGATGGTTGATTCGAACTTTCATTTCTTTATCATGTCAATGCTGTCTGTGCAAACTTTGCCTCTAACAAAATTGAGTGATTTTGAAATTTTATAATTCGTAGAAAATTTCAGATTATGAATGAAACATGAATTATGGATGCTAATCCAAAATCATGTTGATGGCCTTCTATCTTGATTTTATTTTTTCTTCAGTTCATTCATTGCAAACCAAGTCAGCTGCAGTGATGGATCCGGAAAATTTAGGTAATGGGGGCAAGAATAGAAAAATAGGTTATTTTCTTCTAATTATATTTTTTTATCATAGTATGGGGTCAAATTTAATAAATAATGGAGGCAAAAATATACATATACCTATATGCTCATAAAAAAGATTTCAAATTTTGGTGGGGGCGCCTCCAATATATAGATACATCCCTGGTCGGCTAGATAACATTCCAGCGACCAATAGCTATGAGTGTATAATTGGTGTGTCCTTTACAGCAAGAATGTTGTGCAAGACATAAAAATAACAAACCCATAGAGATATCTGGATATGTCAGACTTACCATAAATTAAAAAGAAAAGTATAAAACTCAACGAGTATTCATTTGTGATTGTTTTAATAAATATTGACATTGAAATTGCCGTGGCCTTGCATAACTGTAATATATCATGACATTTCAGTTTGCTTATCAATTGTTTTATAATGAGCTTTATTTTGCAACGTCTATGGTTAGATTTGATTCTTGTACTTAGAAAGAAATCAGATCTGAGTTCTGTTATATTTATTTCCTTGCAGCATCAATTTGTTACATGATTGAATGCTAGTTTACGCTTTTGTGTTGGGTTCACTGTCAGTCTTTATTAAAAAAATCATATTTACCTTGATGAATATTGATTTTGTTTACTAAATTAACGGACCTGTTCTGGATAAGTGAGATATGCAGCAGAACATAATTGTTTTCTAGATCCGTTAATTATAATGCCTTGCTGTAGTTGATTTACTCTAATATTTTGCTTAACACACGTATTAAGAGCAGCCTGCTTGAATATTGTAGAAATTGTGGCTTGCTGGATTTTCAAGGGGCATACAGGAAATGCACCGAAAGGCATCTTTGGTTCTTGAAGATGCAGTTAGAAACATTTACACTGTTGTTGCATTTTGTGCTGGTAATAAGGTAATGGAGCTCTATAGGCTGCAGTTGAAGAAAATATTTAAGCAGAGCTTTCTTCATGGAATGGCAATTGGTTTTGCATTTGGCTTTTCACAGTTCCTACTTTTTGCTTGTAATGCCCTTCTACTTTGGTACACTGCAATATGCATAAAAAAAGGTTATATGGATCCACCTACTGCACTCAAGGAGTACATGGTTTTCTCATTTGCAACATTTGCACTTGTGGAGCCTTTTGGATTGGCTCCTTACATCCTTAAACGACGGAAGTCTCTCATATCAGTGTTTGAAATTATAGATCGTGTGCCTAAAATTGATCCTGATGATAGCTCAGCATTGAAGCCACCCAATGTACATGGACGAATTGAGTTAAAAAATGTTGATTTTTGTTACCCAACTCGTCCTGAAGTTTTGGTATTGAGCAACTTTAGCCTCAAAGTCAATGGGGGGCAAACAGTTGCTATTGTGGGAGTTTCCGGATCAGGAAAGAGCACTATAATATCTTTGATCGAGAGATTTTATGATCCAGTTGCTGGCCAAGTTTTACTTGATGGGAGGGATTTAAAGCTCTACAACTTGAGATGGCTGAGGAGCCATCTTGGTCTGGTTCAGCAGGAACCTATTATCTTCTCAACAACCATAAGGGAAAACATTATATATGCAAGGCATAATGCCAGCGAAGCTGAGATGAAAGAGGCTGCAAGAATAGCAAATGCTCATCACTTCATCAGCAGCTTGCCTCATGGTTATGACACTCATGTTGGGATGAGAGGTGTTGACTTAACCCCAGGACAAAAACAGAGAATTGCAATTGCAAGGGTAGTGCTGAAAAATGCACCTATCTTGTTGTTGGATGAAGCAAGTTCATCAATTGAATCTGAGTCAAGCCGGGTGGTGCAAGAAGCACTAGACACGCTAATCATGGGAAACAAGACCACTATTTTAATAGCGCATAGGGCTGCAATGATGAGGCATGTGGACAATATTGTAGTGCTTAATGGAGGACGGATAGTGGAGGAGGGGACTCATGATTCATTGATGGCTAAGAATGGTCTGTATGTCCGATTGATGCAACCTCATTTTGGTAAGGCTTTGCGCCAGCATCGGCTTGTTTAGAATGGAAGTATGTGATGTGAGTTCTTGCTACTAATGTTGGTTCACGAGCATAGTTTCATTTTCGGCTTGAAGTTGAATCACTGGTGACTTCTGCACCTGATGGATTTTTCCAAGAATGTCAGGTGGAAGTTGTGGGTGGCAATGGGAATGAAGCTTGGATTAGCACACGGCATTGGTAGGCATAGGAAGAGGATACTGTAGTGGGATATAGATGTGTAGGATTTAAAGATAGGATTTTGCAGTTTGGTTGTTGGTTTGCGGATTTGGGGTGGATTCTTTTGGAGGCAAGAAGCTTAGTCTGATGTTCTGTATCCATGGCATTGATTTGTTTCTCTAGAGAGGGTGGAATCAACACACTAATTCTACTGGGGTGACTACTTTTCACTCTCCCTAACTCAAGCGTGGATGATGAACTTATTCTTAACTGTAATTTTGTTTTTCCAATCTGTGAAAATTGTAGAAAATTGAGATCCAAGAGATGTAACCTCTGTATATATACAGCGATAGTTTAGAAGGCATTCCTTTTGCTGCTTGAATTCCATGAGTGTTCTTTTCAATTTTGTTTCAACCCATTTTACTTGTACAAACAGGCTCAGTTCAGTGCACAACGTGATGTCCCATTTCATGACCTGCTTCGCACCCGCTCTTATTCAGGTGAAGCAGATGCTGTAGAACATATCTTGGGTCGGTTCAACATTACATGAGAAGACTTGAGTTCTTTTCACATAAAACCTTGCTTTCATTTTCTTTCTTATTCCTGGTTTTTGAACTGGAGCTTCTTCTTTAGGAAATTTATGTTTTGCACGTTTGCTCTTAGATCAGCATCGTCGTCCCAGTCTGCGGAAATTTACCGAGATGTACAAGGGGTGAGTTGGAATAGGTTTGAAATTGAATTTCAATTATGATTTATTATGAGAATAAAATTTTTTTGTGCTTTTTTTTTAATTAGTTAAGACTCAAATTTGAAACTTTAAGGGAACAAATGCTGAATTATTTAAATCAATCAAGAGTTGGTTAGATAGTTAATTGGATATTTAGGCAATTATATAAATACGGATATTATATGTATTTAGATTATAAAATTTTTAAAAAATGAGATAATATTCAGATTATAATAACCAAACATAATATAAATCTAGACATTACATCTTCGTTTCTCTTTTAACGAAGCAGTAATGCATTATCATATAAGTGGCGGAGCTAGGAACTTAAACTGAGGGGGGCATACTTAAGAACTTGATGATAATCTTATTATTAAATAAACCAGATTCAGTATAACAAATATACATAGAAAACTTCAAATGTAGGGGGGGCCATATCCTAGAGAGGCCCCGCGTGACTCTGCCCCTGATATAACAGTAGATCACAATTATTATATAACATTACATATTTGTTTCTCTTTTCCATGGTGCATGGTGCCACCATAATATTATGAAACTCAAATCAAGCACTTCACTCGGGCATTCAAGAAATTACACATGGTCTGTTATGTTTGATCCCAAATGTTAGGCTAGCCGGCACTTTCGCTGCTCACTATGTTTAGTGACTGAAAAATATAGCACAATCATCATCATTAAATAATGCCCTTTTATTTATGAATACTTTGATCCCCCATTTCAGCTGAAGCTACATCACATCACAGCCACAGACATGGCAACACTATGACCAAGTCACCTACAAGTGGCTTCATGTAGACCTCACTCCATAGTCCTTCTAGGCTTGCATGCTTGCATAATTGTACATCATATAGTCTTATTGACCGTTTCCTTGGCCCTCAATTTTGGTATTTAAAGAGTAAACAAACCTCTCACAGCTTTCCCTCACTTTTAACCAAAGTTATAGAAAAGAAAGAATCAAGAAGCACACAACACAGCTTCTCTTCTGTTTCTTCTGGTTCTGATTCCTGAGTTCATGGCAATCTATAGAATTGCAATTGGTTCTCCTGGAGAGGCTGGCCAGCCTGATGCTATTAGAGCAGCATTTGCAGAATTCTTCTCCATGCTCATTTTTGTTTTTGCCGGGGAAGGCTCTGGCATGGCTTATAGTGAGCACTCTACCTAACCCCTTTAGCTTATATATGTCCCATTAAAAGTTAAAGAATAGTTTATGATAATTTAATGACAAGTGTTACACCCAACAAGCCTGTAAGTCTGTAACTCTATTAGCAGCACTTAATTAAGACTTGGTGTGATGTTAAAGTATGAGGTTTGATCATCCACCGAGGTTAAAATTTCCCCTTCCTCTATTTGAACTCTTAATGTAAAACGAAAGCTCTATGTGTCACATAACCAGAGTTTAGTTCAGATTTAAGGTTAATTTCTGTAAATTAATACATAACTTGGAATTCTAAAATAGAAAAATGGATATATATGAGTTACAATGAAAAATTTATTAAATATAATTGATTCTATAATACATAATTCTATATTAAATCAATTTAATATTAGAGAATACTGTGAGATTCAATACCTTTGTCCTCTATTTTAATGCTTTTTCAGGCCTAGCAGTGTGAGAATTTTAGGATACTAGTGAAATGACTAATTGTTGCTTATTGTGGCAGCCAAACTTACCAACAATGGACCAGCAACACCTGCTGGTCTCATAGCTGCATCACTGTCTCATGCATTTGGGCTTATTGTGGCTGTTTCTATTGGAGCAAACATTTCTGGTGGTCATGTGAACCCTGCAGTTACGTTTGGCGCCTTCATAGGAGGAAAGATAACCCTGTTGAGGAGTATTCTGTATTGGATTGCACAGCTGCTTGGTTCAGTTGTTGCTTGCATTCTTCTCAAGTCTGCTACTGGAGGAATGGTAACCAACATTCATCTTCAGCTTTAACCACTACTACTATTAATTGAGAGTAACCTTCTGCACTCATCTATGATGCACAAATACTTCAAAATTGGTAACGTGTTCGTATTATACTAGCATCCAATACTAGTACCTGAATAATACTTCTTCATTCATATTTTTGACATATCTCTAAAAATTTTCTTTTTGATAGACATTTACTATCTTTAAAGTTTTGTTATTTAAAAAATTCAAGATAGAAACCCAAGTTTTGTCCTTACCAATTACTTTCTTCTAATCATATTATCATTTTTGGTAAATGTTTTACCATGTTTATTTTTATTACATAATTATAATATTTTATTGAATATATATTGTCATACTCATTCTTTTATAAAATTGTCATACTTACATATCGTATCTTATTCAATACTCGAACGTATACATGTGCAATAAGCAATTCATAAATTTATTTATTTATTTTTTAAAATTCTCACCTTGCAGGAAACATCAGCTTTCTCATTATCATCTGGCGTGTCTGTCTGGAATGCACTGGTTTTTGAAATTGTGATGACATTCGGCTTGGTATATACAGTTTATGCCACAGCAGTAGACCCAAAGAAAGGGAATGTGGGCATTGTTGCACCAGTTGCAATTGGTTTCATTGTAGGTGCCAACATCTTAGCTGGTGGTGCTTTTGATGGTGCATCCATGAACCCAGCTGTGTCCTTTGGGCCTGCTGTGGTTAGCTGGTCATGGACTCATCATTGGGTCTATTGGATTGGCCCATTCACTGGTGCAGCAATTGCTGCCATTATTTACGATAATATCTTCATTGGTGATGATGCTCATGAACCCCTTTCAAGCAGTGACTTCTAGAAACTCTTCTTTGTTTTTTGATGAATGTGAGTCTTGCTCTGCATAATGAGGAGTGAATAAATTATTCAAGTTTTGAGGCTTTTTGTTACTTTAGAGATGGTTAGGAGTTGAAAGGATTTTGAGTGCTCCATATTTTCTCCTACTTTGATGTAATAGAGATGAACAAGGAAATTTTTCCGTAGGAAAACTAATGAATATGTGCTTTATTAACTTAGCAATCTTTCCTTTTTAATTTTCTTGTGGTATTCCTTTTATTAGTCCGGTCACATTTGTGTACCAGAATGTAATGCATGAATAGATTTAAAGAATGAGGTTGCACTGAATTAGCAACAAAGATTTTTATTGCTGGTAAGTGTTACTGTATAAAGGCACTGACAAAAGTACATTGGATAACCACTTCTTACATTATTAATTTAAAGACAATCTCTTCTTATAGGAGCTTTTACCAAAATTTGCTACTGCTACACGTGCTGTGACTTGTGAATGATCGAGCAAGACTCTTAAACATTAATAAAAGCTATAAAATATGGTTGGTTCATCAAAATCTCACATGCATTTGCATCTGCACATGGTAGCAGACACATATATATTTATCATATCACCTCTAATTAAGGCAGGCGGTGGGAGCAATTAGCCGCAGCCAAGTCTCATCAAATTTCCTTCCTATCTTTTCGGTGCATCAACTAAGATTTTAAGCTAACAGACAATCAAAAATCTCTTCCAAACAAATGAACCATCATGCTCGTTTTTGAATAATAGTAAACAAAAAAGAGAAACATCGTATTGTTCCTACTCTTTTTTTTTTTTAATTAAAAAAAAAGAATTATAAGGATAAGTTATTTTGAAAGTATCCATCAGAACATATGCTGAAAGATTTTCTTTATTTGAAAAAAGATGTTCAACTAGTTTCTTAAAGTAAGCATCTCTCCAATAAAACAAGGTTATCAAATAAGCATAAAGTTGGGGAAAGAATGTAAGTTATGTAACCTTTTAACATAGGTGATATATATCTGAATCAAGTTCTTTTGATCCATTAGCATACTCGCATGATTAACCTTAATACTTTAAATTTTGATTCTCATTCCTTACCAATTTTTTAATGATTAGACAAAGTTACTTGCATTGTCCAAGAAAAAGAAAAAGGTACTTGCATATTCATTTCCAATTATACTATTTATTGGAAGTTATAATAGATACAAAAGTTGGATATCAAATTTAGACTCCAAATATAATACCCAGGACAGAAGTATATAGCGTATTTATTTTGCCGCAATACATATATACCGTTATACATATCTAGAAATTGGCATAATCTCATACAATGTTTATATATTACATGTTAAAAGGAAGAAAAAAAAATTCCTACTACCTAGAAAATAGTAGTGAAAAATGAGGTATGCATATGACTTGTGCAAATATTACTATTCTTTATATTACGTATACTAGTATACATGCTGGCTTATGAGTAAGTTTATGTGCAGATTTTTGAACAGCAGAGCATCTACGGGAGGAGACAACCAACCTTCATTCATATTTTCATATATATTTATACATACAAAAAGTATTATTTACTCCTACAAGTCATCAACCACTCACTAAACTTAACCCCTTAAATAAGCATTGTCCATACATCTCAATAGACTAAACATACCTGACATTTTCTGCTATTAGACTATACTATGACAGCAACTATAATTCTCTGCATCAAAATATTTTTGTTGCAATAAGCTATGTCAGTTTTCAACAATACATTACCTCACACCCTGAATTCATGGGCAACAACTCAGTCATCACAGCGCAAATATGAATTGCATTGTACAA
The DNA here is from genome assembly GCA_031439585.1 of Pterocarpus macrocarpus. Lineage (NCBI taxonomy): Eukaryota > Viridiplantae > Streptophyta > Magnoliopsida > Fabales > Fabaceae > Pterocarpus > Pterocarpus macrocarpus. Next base: position 77,694,984 of record CM062515.1, read on the forward strand.
GAAACCAATTCCAAATGGAGCAGGAAAGTCTCAAAGTCCATTCCCTCCATCACCAAACTTGCACCGACCTTCACATCTTAATAATGTAATGTACTTTCACTATACTTCGCCGTTAGGACTGGTCTCTGCACTATGCTTTTCTCAGGAAAGCTGTTTTTTAACTTTTTTTATCATTTTCCTATGGAAAACCTCAATGGAGTACTAAGGAAAAAATTGTTATGGGACCATTGTCTATATATGCAAGTTTGCCTAAATTCAATCCCAAGGTAAATTATTATATCATGATGCTGAAGTTGACAAATTTGCCAATTTCATAAGCTACTTTTCATAAGCCACCGAAATACACTGCAGAAAATGATCCTCTTTTGAGTCACTTTCATATGTACCATTTTTTTTTTTTTTTACATATTAGAAAAACATATATGTATTTATCATAAAAGACTTTTAGTTGTGTTACTGAATTTTCATCTATTATTAATAAGGACTTCAATTATTTTACTGCTGAATTACTAATAACTAATAGTACTATGTGTGTTGTCGTATTGATTCTTGAATCGGTTTCAAACAGCATTTGATAGCTTCCAAGAGTTACATAACAGAACAAATTATCTCTCCTTGTACAAGTTACATTAATTAAAAAATTGTAACTAGAATAGATATCATTGTAATATCTTTGTAGCAGAGAATGACTAGGATCAATCCTTAGTCTATCTGACACCCAAAAAGCTCCAAAGTGAGAACTACACCTTTTCTCTTTATCCAATCTCCTTGCACTCACCAACTGGCAAATCCTCATTCAGTTTTGAAACATCAGATTCCAAGGAAGAGAACACTGTGGATCGTGATATGTTTAGCAATTTACCAGATGAAATTCTGTGCCACATAATTTCTTTTCTGCCGTATGAATCTGCACTTGAGACCAGCCTCCTTTCTACTAGGTGGAGGAACCTGTGGAATGAAGCATTTGTAAGATATGGTACTGCTGAAGATATTACTAGTGTTGTTGCTGGATTTTTGACTAGTCTTGAGGAGCTTGATCCATTGAAGCACCTCAGAAGACTTCAATTTCACTTTGCTGAGGACAGTGCTGTCTTGGCAACTATTGCAAATAGTAGTAAGCTCCTTCTGGATTTCTCCCCTTCGAAGAAAGAGCTTCAAATGCAATATGAACTGCAGTTGAAGCTCAACAAGCAACACATCAATTATCACTCTTTTCCCTCCACTTTCCAAGTCAGGACTCTCTACTTGAAATCAGTGAGCTATTTGACAAGTGAGGTAGCTTCCTCCATTGTTTCAAGTTTGGAGCATATCGAGTAGTTGGTGGTCACTAAGTGTAATGGGTTGAAATATCTGAGTATTGATTCCAAATCACAGCTTCACAAGTTAACCATCTTAGATTGCTTGCAGTTTACACTCAGATCATTCCATTACGGTGGACCTCAGCCATGAATTTGGCCTGAATATCACTTCAAACTGAGTGATGCCATGCTTGATTGCGGGCAAGGCCCTAGCTGCAATAACTTGAAAACTAAAGACTTTGATGCAACCCTATTAACAATAAAGAACTCTGAAGTTCTAACTCTGTGCAAATGGACTATTGAGGTATGCTGTTCCAATCAGCTCTTGCTGGTTTTATGCATTTATCTTGCTTGATTTTAAACTTTTGGCAAATAGAGAAATTGTAACAACAACCTAGGACTTCTATGCAAATCTGTGTCACTCGACTTATGCTTATGAATTGCTGATGAACAAAACCATGTTCAATATGTGTCTCTCTATTTCTTATGAATAGTTTAATTGTCAGAGTTTTGTTGCAGGTATTAATAGGGCCATCTATTTCTCATTTATACGGGGGCTTCAAGTTCTATAAATTAAGAGAACAATGGTCGATTGACAGCTATGAGGGTGAATACATCATGGATGCCTTGTTCTCCTTCTTGAAATTATGCCCTGACTTGGAGCAACTTATTGTGACCGTATGTTTCCTTCTATAGAAGTAATTGAAGCTCTTATTATGCTTTAATGTTTAAGCTTTCTGACATTGTTTTTCTTTTACTTATTGGCATGCAGATTGATCCTAAAATTTATTTGGCCAGAAGGTCTAATTCATGGTTGATGCAAGCAACTAATCACACAAAACTAGAGCATTTGAAACTGATAATGTTTACGGGTTTCACAAGTCGAGTGGATGAAATCACAATGGCAAAAAATTTAATTCAGCTAGTCAAGGGAAAGCCTCTAAATATAAAGGCATCAGATGGTAGTTGCTTAAATGCAGTGCTTATGCAGTCATTTTTTATATCAAAATGAAATACAGCAAACTAAACATTTCTCTTGGTATCAAAGTAAGGAAAATGATTTACCAATCAAGCAAGAAAAATGAAAAAACAATATAAACAAATTATGTCTTAAGCATGCTGGCATGCATGTTATTACAGATAAATTTGTCAGCTAGCTTTTACAGCCCCTTTATTCTGACTTCTTCTTCTTCTTTCTTGCTTTCTTTCTTTTTTTTTTTGGGAGTCTTGAAACTTTTGCAGTCAATTCAATCCTGTAGGCAGAAGCATAACTTGAAATATGCTTCCTATTACCGTGTTACAGAAAAGGAAGTCAATTGAATGATCTATAGTGCACTCCTTGAAATATCTGATTGATTGGTTGGTTGCAATAAGCAATTATAATTGAATGGTTAAGAGTGAATTTCACCTAAAAAGAAACAAAGAGAATGGAAAAAAAAGGGGACACTAACACACAATGTTGCCATCATATGTTTTTGTTAGCTTAACCACAATTCACTGTCTTCAATTTCCATTTCACTACAAGCACATCAATCCTCCAGTTATTACCCCAGTAATTTTTATTGGAAGGCTTCATAGGGAGAAGAAAGGACCTCCTCCTTCAACCCCAATCTGATATCCTCAATTCACATAAAAGAATAGTTTATTTCCATACCAAATCCAAGTACCTACGATTGGCCAAAGAAACATGAAGGAGCTATGTCATTCTTCCAGTGACTTTGTGCTGTGGATAGACTGAAAATCTTAGATATTTTTATACTTTTTTACCTTTTTGGGGGTTCTGAAATACACAGGGAATGGAAAACAAAATGCATACGCACTGGTGGACATGGAATATCCTACAATATGTTAGGACTGACAGAGGAATAGCACAATGCTATTGAATTCACTTTGTTGTTATATCTTGCTAGTTAAATAGCTGATGAGGTTAACAATCCCAAGTACTTTTTTCTCATTCTCAATTGAAACCTACATGTCTAATCATATATGTCTCAAACTCCGGTTGTTAAATTGCACTATGTATCAAGTCTAATAAGAAGCCACTTTTCCCACCTAGATAACTCAAAGAAATTGAAAATTCATTGTCATCAGTGTCAGTGCCCTGACACTTCAACAACACATACTCATAAATAGAATAGACTCTGCAGTTTATTTGGCTCCATGAGATATCGAAACATTTATAACAAAGTGAAATTGCTCAACAGCTTAGCAATATAAGAAATCATGTATATTTATTTAAGAAATTAACTTGCATAACATCCAGGAATTCTCAGTTCTGGAATTATTGTCGTTGTTAATAGTGAAAGCACACATAGTAAGGGGGAATTCTCCTCTTGTCCTTCCTAAGTGAAAATTAAATATCAAGCTCATTGGTGATTTTGAGGATAGTAGAGAGACTCAATAGAGTAAACATATATAGAAAAACCTCTTGATGCAAATAACAAAGACTGTCCTATAAATTAACCTGAGAGTGAGAGTGCTCAACCCCAAAAAGGTTTTTTTTTTTATTTATTTTTTTGAAAAAAAAAAAAACTTATGGAAGGTCCAAAACCAATCAACAAAAACATGATACATGATTGGAAAATGAGGCGGAAAAGTTGGATATTAATCCATGGCTAAATGATACAAAAACCAAATGAAACGATGTGCCCATAACTACAGTTCTCTATGGCAAGGTAAACCAAATATTGGGTCATCCACGAATGGAAAGCGGAGAAATGCATAGAAAGAAACAGAAAATTCTACACAATTTATAAAACATATTGTGCTTTTTACAATCAGCAAACATGTGAATGGAATTACATCAAGGTGAGACGCACAGAAGGCACAACATTAGAATAATTTGATGAATCCTTATTGGATAAAATCGAAAAGACGGTAAGAAAAAAAAGGGGAAAAAAAAAAAAGACAACAATTCAGGAAAAAAGAAAAAAAGAAGATACAGTATCTCTCTTTTTATGAATGAAAATTGTTCAATAATGACCTTACAATCATTGTTAAGCTGGCTCTATGGAAAATTCATCGGAACTGGAGTCAGAGGAGCCAATAAGTTGCACTTGTAGTAAATTAGTCACCTTCAGTCGCGCTTCCTCATCCCGGTATTGGGTCGCTCCGTGGTTGAGATGTCGAAGGCGAGGGATTGCATCTTTCTCCTGTCTCCACCCCCCAGGGACAACGAGATCCGCCACATGAAGCACTTCAAGCTGTGGGAACTCCCCAGCTGCGCAATTAACAGAACCTGATATCCCTACTTCATATAGTTTCAAAATTTGGAGGTTGGCAAGCTGTCCCAGAGTGTTGATGAATCTGGAGTCCAAATCCCAAGATCTCAAGCTAATCTTGGTAACATTTGATGGAAGCACATTTGCATCTAATGGAAGATCATAGTTATAAGATCCAATTATTTTTAGCGAACGGAGTTTGTTTAGGCGATGCAGGCTCCGTAATTGTTCTTGCGACGACTCCCACAATCTTATAATTAAAGTCAATTTTGTCAAGTTGGGAAAGGAGTCATTGTTTAGGGCGGATGCTATTTGTGGATTAACAGCCACGCGACGGAGAGTTTGGAGATTCAACATTGGTGATCGTGGTTGGAAGAGAATCCCATTTCCGAAATAAATATGTCTCAGTCGGTTCATCTTCCACATTCCACTTGTAAGAGTGATTTCATCATCTCCAGGATAACGTTCACAATTGATATAAAGTGTTTCTAGATTCCAAAGGTTGCACACAGAAGCAAAATCTTTTTCTAAAGTTCTGTGAGTTGTTTGTATCGCTAAGTACCTTAGATGGATCAATGTCTTCAAACCACTAGGTGGCGAAGCAAACCGCACATCGACGAGGTACAGCACGCGAGCCAACTTGAGGCTTTTCCTAATCCATTCCCATCCTTCTGATTTGCTATCCCAGTATAGCTGCTTATCACCAAAGAGGAACAAGGAACGTGTGTGTGATTGGTCATATTTGGTCGGCGACAACTCTGTTTTGTAGTGGAGAGACAACCTACGGAGATTGCACTTATCAATGTCCGACTCCGTGCACACCTCCATGAACTCATTTGCTTTGCTTTCTGAAATGCAGAGGTCACGCAGACGATCATGAATTCGACATGTTTTGACACCCCCATCAGTCCTCCTTCTTCTTGCCACTTGCACCAAGCTTCGATCCACCAACTCATCCACGTAGTAGTCAGCAACATCTTCTGGTTTTGGTGCATTGGATGTTCCAATTTCTTTTTGCTGTATGAATCCTTCAGCTATCCATAGTTGAATCAACTGCCTCACGGGAATCTCAAAGTCTTCAGGATAGATCCCCAAATATAGAAAGCACGGCTTTAATCTTTGAGGCAGGTCATTGTAGCTAAGCATCAGTATATCCATTAACATTTTATTGTCCTCCTGCGCAAGATGCCAACGGAAGTTTTCCTTGATTCTCAACCACTCTCTTTTTGATTTGTCCCTTTTTGCAATCATCCCTGCTAAAACTATGATAGCAAGTGGTAAACCCTTACAGTTTTCAACCATTGTTCTACCCAAATCCTCTAGTTGAAAAGGGCACTTTTTTCCTCGAAACACCTTCTTAGAGAAGAGTTGCCAACTGTCTTCTTCATTGAGGAAGGGAAGTTCGTAGGGAATGGTTGTTGTTGTATAAGAAGCCATTATATAGGAAGCCACGTCCTTCATACGACTAGTTATCAGTATTGTGCTTCCATTTGTTTCTTCTGGAAATGCCCCTTTCAACTCATCCCACACTTGAGTTTCCCAAATGTCGTCAATCACTACTAGGTACCTGTGCCCCTTCAAGCATTCTTTCACTTTTGCTTTCAATTGCTCCACACTCAAATTTTTGTATTCAGATGTGGATGATCTCAAGCATTGGAGAAGGCTCAGCAGAAACTCCCTGGCTCTGTAATCATTGGACACATAGCCCCATGCACGGCAAGCGAACATGTCCGCCACCTCGTGCTTGTTGTAGATCTTTCGGGCAAGGGTGGTCTTTCCCAACCCGCCCATGCCTATTATGGAAACAACATTAAGACGAGAATCTGTTTCCTTGAGCTTCTCAATCACAATGCTGCAGTCGTTCACTAACCCCACTACCTCTTCTTCCTCCACATTCTTCCTTCTCTCTCTGAGTGAATTTGCAGCCTCGTGCTCCGTGTCTCTTTCACTTTGAAATTCACCTTTTCTGATTTTGTATTTGTTTTCGTTCCCATAAATTTCATCAATGGATCTCTTAATAGCCTCTACTTCAGCATCAACATCATGAAGCATCACCTCCTGGCCTAAGCAGTGGAGTAATTTATTGCATATGTTTCTTCTTCTTTGTAGGGTGACACTGGAAACGTAAGTGTCAACCACATCCTCAGCTTCATGGGCCACATCTCTTATTTGATTCACCACTAATTTCACCAGATCATCGTTGCGCTTCCCCTCAGAGCTCTTGAGGAAGACGTCCATAAACTCTAGCTCTCTGCTCATAGACTTGATTTTGGCCTTCACATTAGAGCGCAAGTTTACTTCATCAGCAAGCAGCTGCGACAAGTTTTGTAGTGAAAAGGTAACAATACTTTCCACCACACTATCCGCCATTTCCCTGATAGATAGAGATGGATGTGTTATCAAGTACCGAACTCAAGGTCTTCCAATAAGATGGCAGGGAAAGTACGAAAGTAGAAACAAATATATATTCAAGTACTGATGTATTATGAAGAACTTTAAAAAAGAAGTTAATTATTAGTAAACTTAGTATTATAATCACAAAGTTGTTTAAGTTTAATGATTAATTCCTATTTTACAGTTGACTTTTTAACATGAAAATAATAAAAAAAAATTACAATTGTTATAAGTAGTAATATAATTCTTGTAAATATTTTTCATCGGATAAATAGTAGATACATTTATTTTAATCAAATCAATAATTAACGTTCCTATCGTATGCTGAAAAAAGTGCAAGTTTTATATCCTTTTTCAGTCTTGTAACTTATCTATTTCTTTCCTTTTCTTCCCTCATGTGAGTAGTTTATCTATTTCTAAGTGAATATTATATAATTATATGAATATCCCCGTTCTAATAAGGGGAAAAAATTGGCTTCACGTCTATATTATTATAGGGGGTTCTCGCAAACACTCGAGCAAGGCACATGCTATCCTATGTTGTAGATTGATGACCAAATTAGGCGAATGAGGGAATATAAAAAATGCGAAATAAGAAATTGGAGGGTAGACTCTGGCTGTGCCCTTTTTTGAATTATCTCTTTAATATAATACTATCCTTTCTTTTGAAACAATTAGTTGTACATAGAGGAAGCATTTATTCCAAGAAACAATCATGCTAAATAAGGTCATCTCTTTCCAATTATTTTCATTCTTATCTTTTTTGTTTTCAACAAAAAGAATAGCTATCATCAACATTATTGTTATTACTAATATTGTTATTAGTTATATCTTATCCAATTCCTCAAATACAGGAAATTAATATGTACAGGGAGAATTGCCAGTTACATATGAAAATAATTAAGCAAATAAAAGGTCACCTGAATCGTTGATCAGAATGTGCATAAAAATTTTAAACCAATTTCCTTTTTGGGAGCAGTTGTGCCAAAACCAAGTACTAGATTGTAGTTAATTGCCACATTGAGAAGGGGCTGGGAGTTGCACATGCAACCTACACAGAACATGTAAAAAGAAGGGTAAACGGAAGCTATCAACATCAACTACCAAGAATTAATTTATCAACAACCACCAAGAAACCGCAACCAAATAAAATATTCACAACCACGACATAAAAAGATATTATGGTGGAACCATCCCACATGTATATTCCTACAGAATCCATATCCAAGGCATTTTCATATATGTATTTCTGAAATGTTATCTAAGATTTTTCTTTCATGCTAATATGTGTCTGAAGGTCTCCCTCTTTTTTTTTACTTATCCAAATACTTTATTTATTTATCTCATTGAGCACAAGGTTGCTCAACTCAATTAAGACTGTTGATGATTAAAAATCACGAAATGATAGAATGAATATAGACTAGGCAAGTACAACAAAATAAAGACTTCTTAACAACTTGGACATGAGTGTCCCCTTCGAATAATATTTAAAACAATGTTAATCATCTGTCTAAATTATACCATTTGTTAATTACTTATAGCTTCTTTGAAAAGATAGAAGAATAACCCCAAATCATTGTCAGTAAAATTCTCTATAAAATTGAAACGATACCTTCTCTAATTCAACAGCATAAAAAAAAAGAAAAGTTAGAGTACCAATCGAGATAGATTTCGTATGGAGAAAGTTTATAAAGTTAAACTAAAACAAATTTCAGGGTGGGTGCATTTGATTGTGCTTCTAGCATGTCAAAAGTACTTCTTCTTTTTTTAATTAAAAATGTACTTCTAATGATTTTAGAGTTATTTGTTTATGCTTCTAACAAAAATAGAAATAGAAAGTAATTAGCTTTTTTGTTCAATTTTTTTTCACTTTTTTGAAAAGTAAATATGGAGTTATTTTTTCAGAAAGCAAAAACAGTAGAAGAGAGAATTATATTTTACAAATTTCTAGACCACTACCTTTTACTTCTATTACCCTTCCACTCCTATTCTTGTTCTTATTCTCTTACTCTTTAATTGTAATTTTATAGATAAAAGTATTTTTATATTTATCACATCCAAATAATTTAATAATTTCTAATTTTATTAAAAAATATTTTATAATTATATCTAAATGCAAAATAATTTTCTACTTTTATTTTTGCTTCTGCTTCTAATTTTACTTTTGATTATATACTTCTACCAAAATTTTAATCAAATGGACCCACTAACTTATTAGTTTCAATAATAACTTGCATTGACTAGGTAAGGGAATATGTTCCTTTTAAAGGCTCCTGCTAAAGCAGTAATACCATGCTGTCCACCAATGGCTTCAATCAACCTCACAAGGGTAACAATAATCAACTAAATTCATGTGAAGTCAGAAGGAACTAGCAGATACTCACCAAATCTTAGGTATTCACCAAAATGTAGACTTTGAATATTGGGAATTAATAATATGGTCTTGTTATTGAGACTCCAGCTACTCGAAGCTAGGGTAGTGTACCTAAAATATTTAGAAAGAATTTAATAAATTCCATTGCTATGTTGAAAAATTGCAATAACAGCAGGAGACTTGGCAACATTAGTGAAAATTATATGTAAGTATGGGAAATAAGAATAAAGTCGCCAAATTTCCAATTTGAAATAGATTGGTGTGACATTCTGATATAAATACTTGCCTTGAGTGCCTCAAAGTATATATAGAGTCCAAAGAATATCTGCTTTTTCAACAAATGCTTGTTACCAGATAGAGGAAAAGGACCAAAAGTAACTGGCATTAATTCTTGCAATGAGAAGATTTGCGGAAGCAAGTATCAAAGCCATTCCCTGGCATGGTATGCCAATATCCAAATGCAAAACCAATTACTATTAGAAATTAATTAGCACAAGAAAGGAATAATTGTTAAATTCCATTCAAAGCTATACCATCCGCCATTTCCCAGCAAAGTAGTGGAATGTTATTAAGTAGGAAAAGTGGAAAATAGAAAGAAATATATATGTGTACCAATGCATAAAGAAAAACGAAAAAGAAGTCAATTATTAGTGGACTGTGTATTATTATTATTATTATTACAAAGGTTTTTTAAACGTAATGAATAATGAATAATGATTAATTTCTTTATATTTTTTATAGTTAACTTTTTAAAAATTTAAAAGATTTTACAAGTATTATAAGCAGAAATATAATTTTTATCTCAATATTTTCATCTGATACTTCTTATATACTATAAATATTTTCATCTGATAATTCTTATATGCATTTACCTTACTCAAATAAATAATTTTGTTCCTATTATATGTTAAAAAAAGTGCTTAACCACCTCTTATCATTTTACTTCCTTTGTAGCCTCGTAACTTATTTCTCTCTCTCTCTCTCTCTCTCTTCTATGTGAGTAGCTTATCTATTTCTTAGTTAATAGCATATGGTTAAATGTATATCCCTGTCCTAATAATAGGGAAAAAAATTTGCCTTCACATTTCATTTTATCGTAGGAATTCTTGCAAAATACTTACAAGTGAGTTGTTTTAAGTCAATATTGTTATGCAATATGTACTTACAGTCTTAGGTGCATGATAGATTAATGACCGGATGAGGCGCAAGAAAGAGTATATAAAACTAAAAAACTTCTAATATGCCCTGCATATCATAAAAGTTGAAGACACAAGCATTTCAAAAAAAGGAAGAAAAAAAAAAAAGCCATAGAAATCATTTCAAGTAAAGTGACCTGAGTAATTGGAGACTAGACTCGAGCTTGACTCTTGTTTCTGTTTTTTTACCCCCTCATTATAACAATCCTTTCTTTTGAAGCAATTAGTTGTAGATAGAAGAAGCATTTAGCTTAAGAAAGAATTATCCTAAATAAGATTATCACATTTCAATTATTTTTATTCTAATCTATATTTATTGTTATCGAAAAAATAAGCTATCCTCATGGTTATTATTATTATTATTAATCATATGTCATCCCATTCCTTAAGTACAGGGATTAATATATGAGAAAACTTGTCAATTACGCATGAAAACAGATAGATAAAAGTTACCTCAATTATTGATTAGAATGTGCATAAAAGTCTTGAACCAACTTTCACTTCAACAGCCGGTGTGGTGTGGTAATCGGTAACCAAAACCAAGTAGCTAGAATGTTGTTAACTGCCATAGTGAGAGGCATGCAGGCTGGAGGTTACTATGATAATCTACATAGAACAAGTTAAAAGGATAACAAGGAATGGTACAATCGTAAATTCATACTTTCTGCATGAAGAATAATATTTATAGAGTTATTTTGATAATCTTCCATTCTTATATATATTTTCGCTCCTGATTTCTCACCTTCTCCAATCAAATATCAGCACCTATATTTGTATAGCTTTCGTGAAACTTGTTTTGACACTAATTAAATAGCAGTGCTGAAGTGAAAAATCGAAAAAGCTATTAATATATATCAACTCCAATGGTACTGCAATACCAAATAATTAAATTAAAAAATCCGTAATCAGGATAAAAGGATATTATAGTTGATTATGCATATTCCGGCAGAATCCATATTCAATGCTGCGAATGGCATTTTTATATTTTTCTGATCTTTTATTTAAGAAATTTCTTTCATGCTAATATATGTCCAATAGCCTATCTCGTTTTACATATCCAAATATATATTTTTTTCTCATTGAGCACATTATGTAACTTAATTAAGACTGTGATGATTGAAAATAAATGATAGAATGAACATATACTAATAATATTGAAAACAATGATAATCATCTACGTAAATTGTACCTTGTGTTAATTATTTATGGCTTCGATCTTTAAAAGACAAAAGAATGTCTTCAAAGTATTCTCAGTAAGATTCTCTCTAAAATTGAAAAGTTGCCATGAGCACATAAAAATAATTTCGGAGTATCAACTGCGACAGATTTCGTACGGTAAAACAAACTACTATTAACTTAACTTACAATGATTAGGTAAGGGGACATGTTCCTTTTAAGTGCTCCCACTTAAGCAACAATACCATGATGTCCACCAATGACTCGAATCAACCTCACAAGTGTAGCAACAAACAACTAAATCCGTGCCAACTCAAAAGGAGTAGATACTTACCAGATGTCAAGTATTCACCAAAGTGTAGATTTTGATATTGGAATTTAACAGTAAAGTCCTCTTGTTGAAACTCTAGCCAATCAAAGTTGAGATCATGTACCTGAAATATTCAAACATAATTTAATAAATTCCCTTGTTATGTTGAAAAGTTGAAATAGGAGTAGGAGATTAGACAGCACCAAAGGGAAAACTATATGCAAGTTTAGGAAACATGAATACAGCTGCCAAATTTTGAAATGGAATGGTGCGACCATGTGCTATAAATACTTGCATTAAGGTTCCTTAAGTCATATAGAGTCCCAAGAATGTCTGCTTTTTGAGCAAATGTTTATTACAAGATACAAGAAAAGGGCAAAAGCAACAAGCATTTATTCTTGCCGTGAAGTTTTGTGGAAGCAAACACTAAAGGCATTCCCCAAAATTGTGTAGCAATATGGGAATGCAAAACTAATTACTATTAGAAATTGATTAGCACATGAAAGGAATAATCTATCTATTATCTATTATAATATATTAAAACTAAGACCCAAGCTATGTTTTTGACAACTCAAAAGCCAAAAGTACTCTACATAATTGCTATATCTGCATATCATTTGAGTTGTCATTTCCATATTGAATCCCTTATTTTTTATGTAGACACATTTATTCTGATACTATAATTGTCTATATATATGCAAATTTTAGTAACCAATAAATAGTCCACCTTTTAACTATACAATTTGTTAACTTCTATTTTCATCACTTAATTGTAAATATGAAGCATTTAGTCACCAACATTAACCCATTATAATAACATTTGATTATCCTAAATTCAATTTAAGAATGAAATATAACTATAAAATCATTAAAAATTTAATAAAATAAGCTATAGTACAACATCTACTGGATATCATTTCAATATCTACGTATTTACAAATTCACAAATATATATAATTATAGATTTACAAAATTATACACACTTTCTACAAATTATTAGATGACAAGTTAAACACTATTTTCAATTACTATAGTTTTACTTATTCTTAATATTATATTTCATACTCTTGTAGTATCTTATTACAATAAATTACAACTTTATATTCAAATATCATATAAATTTTAAAAATATAAGTTTAATTTCTATATACTGACAGTGTAAAATAATTTTGTATTATCAACCAATAAAAACTGAAGAAATTGCCAAATCATGGTGAATAGTTATCATGATATTAATAATTAATATTAAAAATTATAATTTTTTTTAATTTAAATCATATTGTTTGAATTCTTAGTATTCTATTAAACCATAAAAATACCTAAATTTATATTCTTTTTACTTTATTTTTAATTTATTCTTTTACTTTATTTTAAATTTTCACTCTATTGTACATATTTTAAATTACTAAATTATACACCTTAAATTTCTTATTCAAAATTATTAGAACTTTTATATTTTCGAACTTCACATTTTAAATCATTCTTCATTAAAAAATCTCATTAATTTTAAATATTAATATATCATTTAAATATTAATTTCAAACATTAATTAACACATTTCAAAAATATCGTTTCTATTAATCATTAAGACAATATCTATTAAATCATTTCTATATTCATCCAATTAATATCACTTATATCTTTTTTCTAACAAAAAAAACATATACTCATATCAATACCCATGCAATGCACGGTGTAAATCTAGTTTAAATCTAAATCATAGGTTCTCAAAAACAAACCATCTTGGATTACATAAAAGTTGAAGTCTCTCCATTTTGCAACTTCGAAACTTAGATCCTTCCAATATCGTGGACCACTCCCAGGCATTTGGAGTGAACATCATTTCAACTTGAGTGATGCCATGCTCGATTCCACGGTAGGCCCCGAGCTACAGTAACTTCAAGACTAAAGGATTTTTGTGAGATATGGTTTGAATTTTCAGCTCTCTACAGAAGGACAAAAGTATGTTGCAACTGAGGGAGTGGTAAATGGCGGTGCACATATTTTATGCTTGATTCAAGTTGATATATACAGCGCAACATTTAAAGGTTTGTATTTAAAGCTTTCTTTGGAAATCAAGACGGTGGAGCTTAATAAATAGAGCATGATGTGGAGCTTCGAGTAATCATTCCAAGTTCGCTCTTGTATTAGCCTTTGACTGCGAGAGAAGTTTGTTTTGATTCCTTTTAATACGTCTCTTTGTTTGTGTGTTGACTCTGGACTGTATACACATGTGAAATATTTTGGTATATTTTGGATTTGGATTTGTGTGGAGTGTTATCTCTTTTGCATCATCTCTATCATATTTAATTAGTGAAATATTTAGTTATTACTTTTATTGGTAAATATAGACTATTAGCTAAACCACATTAATTTCTTGTATTTATTTTTGAGCTATCTTGTTTGTACCTTTTGGGGCTGCAGCCAAGTGTTGAAAACAATCTGCCAGTCCTCGCTGCAGCCAAATCTCAATTCTTCTGAAGAGACTTCCGATGGGAAGAATCAGGATTGGATTTGTGGGTTGACGCCTCCACTAAAGCTTTTGAATCACATTCCGCTATCAGGTTCCGGATACCCCTGCTCCCACGCAATCTGGAGGCCAATGAGAACACCCCACATCTCAGCCACATAAGCAATTCAAGTTCCAACCGGTCTAGCAAATCTCTCTCACCAAGCTTATTTGATAAACACTTACTTTAGAGAAATAATTGCTTTTGTTTGAAATTTGTCCCAAGAAGCTTTTCATTCCAAGCTATTTTAACCTTAAAATAAACTAAACCAAATTCACACTATGACCTGCTGATGACTAAAAGCAAGTTCTATATGCGCCTCTCTTTTTTTTTACCTTGTGAACAATTTAAGTTCAAGGGTATTGTTCCAGGCATTAATATGGCCATCAATTTCTCATTTATCTGGGAGCTTCAAGTTCTATAATCTATACATTAAGAGAGCTATGGTGGATTGACAGCTATGAAGGTAATCACAGCATGGATGCCTTATTCTCCTTCTTGAAATTATGCTCTGACTTGGAGCAACTTATTGTGGCCGTATGTTTCCTTCTAGGGAATTAATTGAAGCTCTTGTTGTGCTATGTTTTACTAGCTTTCTGACATTTTTTCCTTTTGCTTATTGGTGTGCATATTGATCCTGAAAGTTGTTCGGCCAGAAGGTCCAATTCGTGCTTGATGTAAGCAAGCAACTAAATGCACAAAGCTAGAGCATTTGAAACAGATAAAGTTTGTGTTTCACAAGTTGAGGGGGATGAAAACTCAATGGCAAAAAATTTATGTCAGCTAGTCAATTTAAAGCCACCAAAAATAAAGGCATCACATGGAAGTTACTTGGATGAAGTGTTTATGCAGTCATTTTTTATGTCGAGCACAGCAAACTAATTTACCTTTGAAAATGATATAACAATCGAATAGATAAAAAAAAAACACAAAAGAAAAAGGAAGATGATATTTAAACTTGCACCAACCTTCGCATCAATATTTGTATTTTCACTATGCCTCGCCATTAGGACTGGTCTGCATTATGCTTTTCTCAGGAAAGCTGTTTTTTAGATTTTTATCATTTTCCTAAGGAAAACCTCTTTGGGAGTACAAAGGGGAAAAAAAATTGTTTTGGGACAATTATCTATATCTGCTGGCTTGCGTCAATTCAGTCCCAGGAAATATTGAGAATGCTTGGCCTGTTTAAATGTCTACTTTCATAATTTAATAAGAAATGTTACACCCAGCAAACTTGTAACTCTATTAACAGCACTTGAGTTTACAGGACTTGGTGTGATGTTAAGGTATGAAGTTCAATCCCTTTCCCTATTTGCAACTTTGTATCTGAAAAGAGAAATATATATGTTACATAACCAGAATTTAGTGTAGATTGGAGGCCAACCATTAAATAAGACAAACTGGTAGGAATGACTCATGTATTTAATACTTCTATTCTGAATACTTAAATTCGGCTACATAACATAGAGTTTCCATAGTTTAAAACAGAACTTGGAATTTTCAAAATGAGTTTCCATACCTTTGTCCTCTATTTTAATGCTTTTTTAGGCCTAGCAGTGTGAGGATTTTAGGATTCTAGTGGAATGACTAATTGTTGGTTACTGAGGCAGCCAAACTTACGAACAATGGACCAGCAACACCTGTCGGTCTCATAGCTGCATCATTGTCTCATGCATTCATATTTTGACATATCTCTAAAAACTTTCTTTTTGATAGACATTTATTATCGTTAAAGTTTTGTTATTTAAAAAATTCGAGGTAGAAAACCACGTTTTGTACTTACTAATTACTTTCTTCTAATCCTATTATCATTTTTTGTAAATATTTTATAATATTTATTTTTATTATATAATTATAATATTTTATTTAATATATATTGTCATACTCATATCTTGTTCTTTTATAAAATTGTTGTATTTACGTATCATTCATGAATTACTTGTGCAATAAGTAATTCATGAATGAAATTTATTTATTTATTTATATTTTTTATTTTCACATTGCAGGAAACATCAGTTTTCGCTCTATCATCCGGTGTGTCTGTTTGGAATGCACTAGTTTTTGAAATTGTGATGACATTTGGCTTGGCATGTACAATTTATGCCACAGCAGTAGACCCAAAGAAAGGGAATTTGGGCATTGTTGCACCAGTTGCAATAGGTTTCATTGTAGGTGCCAACATCTTAGCTAGTGGTGCTTTTGATGGTGCATCCATGAACCCAGCTGTGTCCTTTGGGCATGCTGGGGTTACCTGGTCATGGACTCATCATTGGGTCTATTGGATTGGCCCATTCACTGGTGCAGCAATTGCTGCCATTATATATGATAATATCTTCATTGGCAATGATGGTCATGAACACTTTTCAAGCAGTGTCTTCTAGAAACTTCTTTCTTTGTATTTTTCTTTTTTTGTTTTTGATCAATGCGAGTCTTGCTCTGCATAATGAGGAGTGAACAAATTATTCAAGGTTTGAGGCTTTTTGTTACTTTAGATATGGTTAGGAATTAAGAAGATTTTGAATGCTCTATATTTTCTCCTACTTTGATGTAATAGAGATGAACAAGGAAATTTTTACTTTGTCAAACTCATGAATATGTGCTTTATTAAGTTGACAATCTTTTCTTTTTAATTGTCTTATGGTATTCCTTTTATTAGTCTGGTCACATTTGTGTACTAGAATGTATGAATAGATTGAAAGAATGAGGTTGCACTGAATTAGCAACAAAGATTTTTATTGCTGGGAAGTGTTACCGTATTAAGGCAGTGACAAAAATACATTGGATAACCCTTTCTTAATTTAAAGACAATCTCTTCTTATAGAGCTTTTACCAAATTTTGCTACTGCTACACGTGCTGTGACTTGTGAATGAGCTAGCAAAATACAAGCTATAAAATATGGTTGGTTCATTAAAATCTCATTTGGATTTGGATCTGGACGTGGTAGTGGACAAATAAATACAGATCATATCGCCTCTAACTAAGGCACGCGGTGGAAGCAAGTAGCTACAACCAAGTCTCATCAAATTTCCTTCCCAGCTTTTCGGTGCTTCAACTAAGATTTTAAGCTAACAAACAATCAAAAATCGCCTTCAAATAAATGAATCATCATACTCTGTTTGAGTAATAGTAAACAAAAGGAGAAACATTGTCTGGTTCACACTTATTTTATTTTTCAAGGAGAATCATAAGAATGAGTTATTTCGAAGTTATCCATCAGACCATATATTGAAAGATTTGTTTTCTTTGAAAAAAAGGTGTTCAATTAGTTTCTGAAAGTAAGATCTCTTCAAAAAAAACATGGTAAAGGTATTCAATTAGTTTCTGAAAGTAAGATCTCTTCAAAAAAAACATGGTTATCAAATAAGACTAAAGTTGGAGAAAGAATGTAAGCTATGTAATCTTTTAACATAGGTGATGTATATATCTTAATCAAGTTCTTTAGATAAATTAAAATACTCGGCTGGTTACCCTTAGCACTTCAAATTTTAATTCTTATTCCTTTCCAAATTTTTAATTATTAGAAAAAGTTACTTGCATTAAAAAGAAAATTAGAAAAGGCACTTGCATAAATTAGGTGAGATACATTTACAATTATACTATTTATTGAAAGTTACAATAGATCAAAAGATTCTTGTTATTTGGATATCGAATTTAGATGCCAAATATAATATCTTAATATAAGTATATCGTATATTTATTTTTCCTCAATACATATGTATCTTAATGCTTATCTATATTCACATTCGTATAAAATATCTCATACAATGTTTATATATTACAAGTTCAAAAAGAAAATAAAACATTTTCCTACTAGAAAATAGTAGTGAAGAGTGAGGTGTGTATGTAAGTTGTGAAAAATCACTCCTCTTTATATTACATGTACATCACCTCACTCCCACTCAGAAGTTATGGGCAACAACTCAACCATCACACCGCAAATATGAATTGCATTGTACAAGAAACCAATTCCAAATGGAGCATGAAAGTCTCAAAGTCCATTCCCTCCATCACCAAACTTGCACCGACCTTCACATCAATAATAATGTAATATACGTTCACTATACTTCGCCGTTAGGGCTGGTCTTTGCACCATGCTTTCCTTAGGAAAGCTGTTTTTTAACATTTTTACCATTTTCCTAAGGAAAACCTCTTTGGGAATGCTAAGGAAAAAAAATGTTATGGGACCATTATCCATATCTGCAAGCTAGCATCAATTCAATCCCAGGAAATATTAACAATGCTTGGCATGTGTTTCATGGTACATATTAAATCATAATTCTGAAGTTGACAAATTTGCCAATTTTGCAAGCCACTTTTCATAAGCCACCGAAATACACTGCAGAAAATGGTCCCCTTTGACCATGTATATATATAATAATGATTTTTTAAGTCACTTTTATATATAACATTTTTTTTAACATATTAGAAAAACATATATGTATTTATCATAAAAGACTTTTAGTTATGTTACTGAATTTTCATCTATTATTAATAAGGACTTCAATTATTTTACTGCTGAATTACTAATAACTGACAGTACTATGTGTGTTGTCATATTGATTGTTGAATCGGTTTCAAATAGCATTCGATAGCTTCCAATAGTTACATAACAGAACAAATTATCTCTCCTTGTACAAGTAACATTAATTAAAAAATTGTAACTAGAATAAATGTCATTGTAATATCTTTGTTCAAACACAATCAGACACCACAATAATATTAAAATAGTGTATAACGTAAAGAACTCAAAATCATAGAACTGGTTAGTACATAGACTTGAATTAAACATTAGAAAAAAAAATCCAAAATTCATAGACTGGAAACTTTATAATAAGGTCCACAGCAGAGAATGACTAGGATCAATCCTTAGTCTTTACCTTTTCTCTTTCTTAGTCTTGACCCTTTCTCTTTTAACTGTCCAATCTCCTTGCACTCACAAAGCCTCATTCAGTTTTGAAAAATCAAATTCCATGGAAGAGAGCACTATGGAGCATGATTTGTTCAGCAATTTACCAGATGAAATTCTGTGCCACATAGTTTCTTTTCTGCCATACGAATCTGCACTAGAGACCAGCCTCCTTTCTACTAGGTGGAGGAACCTGTGGAATGACGCACTTGTAAGATATGGTACTGCAGATGATATCACTGGTATTGTTGCCGGATTTTTGTCTAGTTTTGAGGAGCTTGATCCATTGAAACACCCTAGAAAGCTTCAATTTTACTTTGCTGAGGACAGTGCTGTCTTGGCAACTATTGCAAATAATAGTAAGCTACTTTTGGATTTCTCAACTTGGAAGAAAGAGCTTCAATTGCAGTATGGACTGCGGTTGAAACTCAACAAGCAGCACATCAATTATCACTCTTTTCCCTCTAATTTTCTTGTCAAAACTCTCTGCTTGAAATCAGTGAGCTGTTTGACAAGTGAGGTAGTTTCCTCCATTGTTTCAAGTTTGGAGCATATTGAGAAGTTGGTAATCACTGAGTGTAATGGGTTGAAATATCTGAGTATTGATTCCAAATCACAGCTTCACAAGTTAACCATCTTAGATTGCTTGCAGTTGAAGTCTCTCCATCTTAGAACATCTAAACTCAGATCTTTCCATTACCGTGGACCTCTTCCACTGATTTGGCCTGAATATCATTTCAACCTAAGTGATGCCATGCTTGATTTCAGAGTAGGCCCCAGCTGCAGTAACTTCAAGACTAAAGACTTTGATGCAACTCTATTAACAATAAAGAACTCTGAAGTTCTTACTCTGTGCAAGTGGACTTTTGAGGTATGCTGTTCCAATCAGCCCTTGTTGGTTTTATGCATTTATCTTGCTTGTTTTTAAATATTTGGCACATAGAGAAATTGTAACAACAACCTAGGACTTCTATGCAAATCTGTCTTACTCAGCTTTTGCTTATGAATTGCTGATGACAAAAACCATGTTCAATTAAGTCAAAAGAGTTTTATTGCAGTTATTAATATGGCCATCGATTTCTCATTTATCCGGTAGCTTCAAGTTCTATAAATTAAGAGAGTTGTGGTGGATTGACAGCTGTGAGGATGAATACAGCATGGATGCCTTATTCTCCTTTATGAGATTATGCCCTGACTTGGAGCAACTTATTGTGACCGTATGTTTCCTTCTGTAGGTGTAATTGAAGCTCTTGTTATGCTTTACTGATTAAGCCTTCTGAATTTTTTTTTTCCTTTTACTTATTCGCATGCAGATTGATCCTGAAAGTTATTTGGCCAGAAGGTCCAATTCATGCTTGATGCAAGCAACTAAATGCACAAAACTAGAGCATTTGAAACTGATAAAGTTTATGGGTTTCACAAGCCGAGTGGATGAAATCTCAACGGCAAAAAATTTAATTCAGCTAGTCAAGGGAAAGCCTCCAAAGATAAAGGCTTCAGACGGGAGTTGCTTGGATGCAGTTTTTATGCAGTGATATTTTTATATCAAATGCAGCAAATTAAACCTTTGTGTAAGTATCAAAGTACGGAAAATGATATACCAATCAAGCAAGAAAAAAGGAAAATTATATATACAAATCATGTCCTAGGCATGCAGGCACGTTGTGACAGATAACTTTGTGACGTAACCTTTACAGCCCCATTTTTCTGTAGTCTTAAAACTTATACAGTCAATTTAGTCTTGCAGGTTGAAGCACAACTTGATACATGCCTTCCTATTACGGAAAAGGGAGTCAATGATTGAATGATCTATAGTTCACTCATTGAAATATCTGATTGATGCCTTGGTTACAATAAGCAATTATAATTGAATGCTTAATAGTTGTTTTCATCTAAAATGAAACAAAGAAGAAAGAAGATGGAAGAAAAAGGGGCAACTCACAATATCGCTGTCACATGTTTTTTTTTTATCTTAATCACAATTCATTGTATTCAATTTCCATTTCACTACAAACATATCAATCCTCCTTGTTGTTAGCTCAATAGTTTTTATTGGAAAACCTCATAGGGGGAAAGACCGGACCTCCTGCTTTAGCTCCAATATGATATTGTTAAATCACATCAAAGAATAGTTTATCTCCTTACCATATCCAACCATGTCTAATTGAAGCAACTAACTATAAATGGCCAAAGAAGCATGAAGAAACTATGTCTCATTGTACCTGCGACTTTTTGCTTTGAACAGATTAAAAATCTCAGTCACCAATGACAATTAAGCCTTGTCCAACTACTGAATATCTCAGATAGCTTTATATTTTTTGGTCTGAACTACACAAAAGGCATATGCTCTTCTGGACTTGGAGGATCCTACAATATGGTTGGATTTACATAGGAGTAACACGGTATTTTTGAAATCACTTTGCTGTCATACTCGTATCTAACAAGATAAACTAAATAGCTGAAGAGCTCAACAATCCTAATTACCATCTTCTCATGCTCAATTGTTTCTAATCATATATGTCTCTTGCTCCAGTTGTTAAATTGCGTTGTGCCACATGCCTAGTAAGAAGCCACTTTTACCGACCCAGATAACTCAAAAGAAATTGAGAATTAATTCTCATTGATGTCAAGGAACTGACATTTTAACAACATATACACATAAATAGAACTGACTCTGCAGTTTCTTTGACTCCATGAGACATCGACACATTATTCACAAAGTGCAAATTCCTCAATAGCAACATAAGTAATCCTGTATATTTATTTTAAAGATTCACTTGCATACCATTCTGCGCTTGTTAATTCTAGAATAACCGTCATTGTTAATAGTGGAAACACATATCAAGACTAATGGGATAGTTTTGCTATTCTCTTATAGTAAACAAACACAACGGAGTAAAAAATGTATAGAGAACCTGTTGACACGACTAATAAAGACTATTCTAAAAATCAAAGTGAGTGAGAGAGAAAGAGAGAGAGTGCTCAACCCGAAAGAAAATAAACAAATAATGAAGTAAAATAGAGAACCAAGCCATGATCTAATCCCAAAATGGGAGAAGAAAAAAAAAAAAGATTTGCCAGTACCAAAACCATTTAAGAAAAATATGATGCATTCTTGGAATAAGAAGGAAATAAGAGGAGGAGAGTTATTTCAGACCTTGAGGTAAATGATACAAAAACCAAATGAAATGATGCACCCATAACTAGTCCTATACGGCGAGTTAAATCAAATATCGGATATCCACAAAAAGAAAGCAGAGAAATGCATAGAAAGAGGAAGAAAATGCCAACACGTTGGATCAAACATGCATATTATGCCTTTTAATTACAATCAACAAAGACGGGAATTAAATTACATCACACTGAGCCTCACCGAAAGCACAACATTAGAATAATTTGATGAATCCTTATTGGACAAAAACGAAAAAGGGCAAAAGAGTAGAAAAAAAGAAAAGAAAGAAGATGAATCAGACAACAATAGAGAAATTAAAAGTAGGAAATATGGTAGCTCTTTTTTATGGATAAAGTTGTTCAATCGTGAGCTTACAGTCGCTGTTGAGCTGGCTCTTTGAAAATTCAGCGGAGCCGTAGGCATAGCACTTATTGTAACTTAGTCAAGGGCCGCCATTCTTCCTCTTGCTCATCCCAGCGATAGCACTTATCAAGGACGAGACGTCGAAGGCGAGGCATTGCATCTTTCTCTTGTCTCCACTGCCCTTCGACGCGGACATGCTTCATGTGAAACACTTCAAGGTGTGGGAACTCCCCAGCTACGCAATTAACAGAACCTAGTATGATTCCATGATATAGTTTCAAAATTTGAAGGCTGGCAAGCTTTCCCAGAGTGTTGATGAATCTGGAGTCCAAATGCCTCAACAAGCTCAAGGTAACCTTGGTAAGATTTGACGGAAACACATTTGCATCTAATGGAAGACTGGAGTTGCCACCTCTATATATTTTCAGCGTACGGAGTTTGTTTAGGCGATGCAGGCTCCGTAATTGTGCTTGCAGCGACGACTTCCCATTTCTTATCAGTAAAATCAATTTTGTCAAGTTGGGAAAGGAGTCAATGTTTAGAGCGGATGCTATTTGTGGATTAACAGCCACCCAACCGAGAGTTTGGAGATTCAGCATTGAATCACTATTTTCTCCTCTTGATGTGTGTGCTCGTGGCAGGCCCAGACACCCCGGATCAAAATAAACATGTCTCAGCCGCTTCATCTTCCACATTCCACTTGGGAGAGTAACAACATGACCATTTATACTTGGGAGAGCAACAACATGACCATATATACTTCTACCCATGATATATAGTGTTTCTAGACTACAAAGGTTGCACATAGAAGCAAAAAAATTTTGATGAGTTCTATAATTACTTGCTTCTATTTCTAAGTACCTTAGATGGATCAATGTCTTCAAACCACCAGGCAGCGAAGCAAACGACACTGAGCTGAGGTACAGCACACGAGCCAAGTTGAGTCTTTTCCTAATCCATTTCCATCCTTTTGATTTACTATCCCAGTATAGCTTATCACCAAAGAGGAACAAGGAACGTACGTGTGATTGGTCGTATTTGGTTGGCAACAACTCTGCTTTGCAGTGCAGGGACATCCTACGGGGATTGCACTCATCAATGTCCAACTCCGTGCACACCTCCATGAACTTATTTGCTTTGCTCTCTGAAATGCATAGGTCGCGAAGAAGATCATGAATTCGACATGTTTTCACACCCCCATCAGTCCTCCTTCTTGCCACTTGCACCAAGCTTCGATCCACCAACTCATCCACGTAGTAGTCAGCAACATCTTCTGGTTTTGGTGCATTGGATGTTCCAATATCTTTTAGTTGTATGAATCCTTCAGCTATCCATAGTTTGATCAGTTGTCTCACCGGTATCTCATAATCTTCAGGATAGATCCCCAAATACAGAAAACACGGCTTTAATCTTTGAGGCAGGTCATCATAGCTGAGCATCAGTATATCCATTAACATTTTATTTTCCTCCCGCGCAAGATGCCAACGGAAGTTTTCCTTGATTCTCAACCACTCTCTTTTTGATTTGTCCCTTTTTGCAATCATCCCTGCTAAAACTATGATAGCAAGTGGTAAACCCCTACAGTTTTCAACCATTGTTCTACCCAAATCCTCTAGTTCAAAAGGGCACTTTTTTCCTCGAAACACCTTCTTAGAGAAGAGTTGCCAACTGTCTTCTTCATTGAGGAAGGGAAGTTCGTAGGGAATGGTTGTTGTTATATAGGAAGCCACGTCCTTCATACGACTAGTTATCAGTATTGTGCTTCCATTTGTTTCTTCTGGAAATGCCCCTTTCAACTCATCCCACACTTGAGTTTCCCAAATGTCGTCAATCACTACTAGGTACCTGTGCCCCTTCAAGCATTCTTTTACTTTTTCTTTCAATTGCTCCACACTCAAATTTTTGTATTCAGATGTGGATGATCTCAAGCATTGGAGAAGGCTCAGCAGAAACTCCCTGGCTCTGTAATCATTGGACACATAGCCCCATGCACGGCAAGCGAACATGTCCGCCACCTCGTGCTTGTTGTAGATCTTTCGGGCAAGGGTGGTCTTTCCCAACCCACCCATGCCTATTATGGAAACAACATTAAGACGAGAATCTGTTTCCTGGAGCTTCTCAATCACAACGGTGGAGTCATGCACCAACCCCACTACTTCTTCTTCTTCCACATCCCTCCTTCTCCGACGGAGTGATTCTGCATCTTCTTCTACAGTATTGTGTCCTCCACTCTTGGAAACACCCTCACCGATGCCGTATCTGGCTTTGTTCTTATAGATCGTTTCGATGGTGACCTTGATGTTTTGTATATCAGCATTCACCTCGTGGAGCATCATCACGTGGTCTTTGCAGTGGAGGCACTTTCCCAACATGTTTCTGCTCTTGTGCTTGTTGACTTTGACGATGTAGGTGTCTACCACGTCCTCAGCTCGGTGGGTCACATCTCTGATTTGGTTCACCGCTTCTTTCACTATGTCATCGCTGCGCTTGCCCTCAGAATTCTTGAGGAACTTGTCCATGAACTTGAGCTCGCTGTGGAGGGAACTGATTTCATCCTTCACACCCGAAAGCAATTTCACTTCATCAACAAGTAGCCGCGACAAGTTCTCTAGTGCAAAAGTAACAGTACTGCTCACTACACTATCTGCCATTTCCCTGCAAGGAGAGGGATGTTAAGTAACAACTCAAGATCTTCCAACAAGGAAGGGAAAGATCGCAAATTGAAACAAATATATGTATTGTAATGCATTCAAGAAATAAAATAAAATTATCTATTAGTGAACTTTTTATTATTGTTGTCACAAAGGTGCGTTCTAAGTTTAACCGTTCAATTGCTTTTTGTCATAGTTATCTTCTTAACATGAAAATAAATGAGATCGATTTTTTAGTTGTTGTAATACAGTCATTACAATAATTCTTTATCTGGTAACTTGTATAAATATTTATTTTACTCAAAGGAGTGATTAATTAATCTACCTATTATAATTTATACGTTGAAAAAAAAGGCTATAAGTTAGGCCACCCCCTTATAATTTGACTTCCTTGTTGAGCCTTATAGCTTATCTATTTCTAACCAAATAACATGCATGTTTTTAAATATTCCACTATCCCAATCATAATTAGGGAAAAAATTGGCTTCACTTTATTTCATTGTTGAGACTTGAGGATTCTCGCAAAAACTTAAAAGCAGTCTTTTTAAATCAATATGATTATACATTATGCACTTGCAATCGAAGGTGATAGATTGATGAGATGCATAAGACAATATAAAAAACATGAAACTCCTAGCATATCAAATCTTTAAAAGTTCGACACAACAAGCATTCGTGAAAAAAAGTTAGTTATATAAATCAGTTTAAGTAAGCAAAGTGGCATGCATAAATAATTGGAGAGTAGACTCAAACTACACTATATATATATATATAACACTATGCTTTCCTTTTAAGCAATTAGTTGTACAAAGAAAAAGCATGTATCTCGAGAAACAATCTAAAGAAAAGGTCACCTAAATCCAATTATTTACATTCTTAATTTTTTTTTTTCCACTTTGGTGAAAAACATTGAGCTGTCATCATCATCATTAATAATCTATATTTACGTATTATTGTTGCTAATCATATCTCATCCAATTCCTCAAATACAGGAAACACACATAAGAGAGAGATTTTCTGGTTACATGTAAAAAAAAGTAAATAAAGGTCACCTGAATTATTGATCAGAATGTCCGTAAAAATCTTGAACAAATTTCCTCTTCAACAATAGGTGCGGTATGCAAACCGAAACCAAGTAGCTAGATTGTAGTTAATTATGCTATTGAGAAAGGGGCTAGAGGTTTCACTAATAACCTACATATGACAAGCAAAAAGCCGGTAAAAGCAAAGTATCAACATAACTCCCATGATACCACAATATCAAATAACTAAAATATTCATAACCAAGATAAAAGGATATTATAGTGGAACCATCCTCGATATATATATTCCTATGCAAGTATTACATACAAAACAGGGAATTCTCTACCACTTGGAAATGAGTGCTCTCTTCTAAGAATAATGTCCAAAACATTCTTAATTATCTACCGAAATTACAGCTTATGTTAATTATTTATAGCTTCTTTAAAAGTATAGAACAATATCACCAAAGCATATCCAGTAAGATTCTCTACAAAATTGAAAGGTTACCCTAGTCTAATTCAAGCTCATAAAAATATTTTTAGAGTAGCAGTTGAGATAGAATTCATATGAAAAAGGTTAAGCTAAAACAATTTTCTAACTCAATATTTTCAATAAACTTATATTGATTATACGTAAGGGGACATGCTCCTTTGAAGGACTCCTATGTACTAAAGCAATGATATCATGACGTGCACTATTGGTTTGAATCTATCTCATGAGTGTAGTAACAAACAACTAAATTCATGCTAAGTCAGAAGGAGCAGATACTTACAAGATCTTAAGTATCCACCAAAGCATAGACTTTTTAACATTGGGAATCAAAAGTATAGTCCTCGACACACCGGCCAATCAAAGTTTTCGTATTGCTCCTGAAACATTTTGACAAAGTTTAATAAATTCCATTACTGTATTGAAACGTTGCAATAGGAGTAGAAGGCTCCGGCAGCACAAGCCACACCAAAGTGAAAATTGTTTGTAAGTATAGGAAAAAAATAAAAAAGAACACAGCTATTGAATTTTCAAATTTACAATGGAATGGTGTGACATTTGTTGATATTAATACTTGCCTTTGGGTGCTTTAAAGTATATAAAGTCCAAAGAATGTCTTCTTTTTGGTGAAAAGTTTGTTAAAAGATATAGGAAAAGGGCCAAAAGCAGTGAGCGTCAATTCTTGTTGTAAGAAGATTTGTGGAAGCAAGTATTAAAGGCATTCCCCAGAATTGCGTACCAAAATGTAAATGCAAAACCAATTCCTATTAGAAATTAACACAATAAAAGAATAATTGTTAAATTCCATTCAAAGCTATACTTTCCTTATAAATATGCTTTTGTGTGAAACACACACAAATGGCTATGTTTGCCAACCCGTTATATTTTCAAGTGTCAAAAATGACTAGAACAGCTAGTTGAATGGATTCAATAAATAAAAATAGTTTCAAAATAAGAAAAATGTTTAATTACTTGGTAAGTCCTATTGTTCCAAAGATTTTGAGGATTCTAAATTTTTTTTTTCTTGAATATTTTATCCTACTTCTTATTTTTATTCAACACACACCGTGAATGTAGAACGAAGGACCTCCTAGCTCTATTATGATATCCTTAAATCACATACACCATTTTGAATTTTTTATTAATCAAGAAGCAAAATTGAAATATTTTTCATAATTTATAAGATAATTGGTATTTTATTTTACATAAGAATCTGAATTTAAGCACTCGAATTGTCGTTCTATTTCCTCTTACAATGCTTATTTCGTTTTGAATTAGAACAAAGTCTAAATGCCTTTATGTCAATACTACAAATAAATTTCTCAGTTGATATCTGAAAGATACAAATGGAGCTCAAAAGAAACAACATACAACATGTCACTTTTGGAAGGAAGACTCCAATTTATTTGGTATAGAAAATTTCAAGCTGAGGAGAAGGCCCTTGCTAGTCTAAGGTTAAGACATTGCCTTAGAGTTCATTGAGAGCTTACATAGATACTTATAGATGATTTGTAAACTAGCGAAAATAGGAATTAAACTCAAGTCATGTCAGTATATAAGCAAAAAACCAACCATGTTAGCCAACTTCCATTGGCAAGAAATACTCCAAATACTTAATTGCTTTTAATTTCCTCTTATGTCATAGAGTTTGAAAGTAATTTTTTTTAAAAAATAATAATTTTGATACATTATTAGTATAAATAATTTTTAGACAATTATTAAATCATATATTATCATATAATGAAAAATAGTTGACTCTTGCAATGACTGCATTGAAAGTTATATATATATATATTATTATATATATGATTGTTTAGTAGTATAAAACATTTCATATGTCAACATTAATGTCTTATTGTTACAAAATCTATTTCAAAAAACTTTTAATTATAAGACGTTTTCAACATAAAACAAGTTAGTCTAAAGACACGCTACATGTTAAATACATGTTAAAAAAGGAAGCGCTTAGCTACCGCTTACCATTTTACTTCCTTTTCGAGCCTTGTAACTTGTCTATTTCTTTTTTTGTTTATTATTTTATGAGCAGCTTATCTTAGTTCTTAGCGAATGTCATATGATTATATGTATACCCCTATCCTGATAAGGTAAAAAGAAATCTAGCTTCGCATGTATTTTATCGTGGAGGATTCTCATAAACACTTACAAGTGAGTCTTTTTAGGTCATTATTGTTATACAATATGCATTTACTATCTATGGTGGTAGATTGATGACCAAGTAAGGCATATGCGAGAGAATACAAAAATATAAGGAACATCAAATATGTCATATCTTCAACTTAGGTCAGAGGCATTAAAAAAAAGTAATAATCGTAGAAATCATTTTAAGAAAAGTGACCTGCCTAAGTAGTTAGAATTAGACTCAAGCTCGACTCCTTAGTCCTTAGTCCTTTTTTCTCTCAATAGCATCATTTACTGATATTGTTATTAATTATATCTCATCCAATTCCTGAAATACAGAAAATTAATATATATAAAGAGACTTGCCAATTAGACATTAAAATATGTAAATAAAAGATTACCTCAATCAGAATTTTCATAAAAAATCTTAAACTTTTCTCTTCAAGGGCAGATAACCAAAACCAAGTAGGTAGAATGTAATTAACTGTCACATTGAGAGGAGAACTGTGGTTTCACTATATATATAAAACAAACTATCAACATCAACTACCATATATGGTACCACCAAAACCACATAATTAAAAAATTTATAAGTAAGTTTAAAGGATATTATGGTTGATCTATCAACCGTATATTCCAGCAGAACTCATATCCAACGAAGCCAAAGGAATTTTCTTTCATGATAATATATGTCCAATTGTCTCCTTCGTTTTACTGATCCATACATTTTTTTTTTCTCGTTGAGCATAAAGTTAAGCAACTCAATTAAGACTCTAATGATTGAAAATAACAAAATCATAGAATGAGCACAGACTAAGCAAGTAATACAAAATAGAGAATTTCCCTTGATTTGGAAGTGAGCTCCCCCTTCTAATAAATAATATTCAAAATCGAGTTAATCATCTTCCTAAAATATACCTTGTGTGAGCTTCGTTTAATGGTTCGGGGGAAAAAAACCCGTAGCATTTTCATTAAGATTCTCTACAACATTAAAATGATACCTTGCTTTAATTCAAGAACATAAAAATTTAGAGGACCAGCTATGACAAATTTTATATGGAGGAAGTTAAGCTAAAACCGATTGTTTCAATAATAACTTGCGTTGACTAGGTAGGGGACATGTTCCTATTAAGGGCTCCTACTAAAGCAACAGTACCATGATGTCCAACAATGACTTGAATCAACCTCATAAGTTTAAAAACAAACAAATAAATTCATGGCAAGCCAAAAGGAGAAGATACTCACCAGGTATTTCCCGAAGCGTAGACTAGCTAGTAATATTGGAAATTAATAGTATTGTCCTCTTATCGAAACACCAGCCAATTAAAATTGTGATATTGTACCTGAAACATTTAGATAGAGTTTAATAAATTCCATTGCGTTGTTGGAAAGTTGCAAAAAGGAGTAGGAGACTAGGAGCACCAGCCACACCAAAGTGAAAAGTATATGTAAGTATAAGAAATAGGAACACAGCTGCCAAATTTCCAAATATGAAGTGGAATGGTGAGACCTTTCGATATAAATACTTAGCTTAAGGTGCCTTAATTCATATAGAGTCCAGAGAATATATGCTTTTTGAACAAAAGTTTGTAACAAGATACAATAAAACGACCAAAAGCAACGAGCATTTATTCTTACCGTGAGAAGATTTGTGGAAGCAAGTATCAAAGCATTTCTCAGAATGACATTCCAATATCTAAATGCAACACCAATAACTATTAGAAATTGATTAACACATGAAAGAAATAATTGTTAAATTCCATTCAAAGCCATACTTTCCTTATAAGTTGGTCTTTGTAAGAGACAAAGACAAATTGCTTTGTTTACCAATCCATTCTGTTTTAAAATGTCAACGATGATTGGAACAGTTATTTAGCTTGAATTCAATAAAATAAAAATATTTAGGAAATAAGAATAACTTAAAAAGTTTTTTAAATAAGTTTAATTTTCATACATTATTAATATAAAACTCTTTATATATATATATATATATTGTCTTTAAATTGCTATTAAAAAATAAATATTTTGTAACATAATTAAATAACAGTTTTTTTTTTTTTTGCCTGCTTTACTGATTATAATGTAGTATTGCCTCGTGCTTGCTTTGCTGGATGCTGTTCCTGCAGCCAGTGGCCATTCTTAAGAGTTGGGTCGGTCCATCATCCATGTAACAAAATAATACGTGAAACTTATATAGGACTTGGGCCGACCTTGCATTAAAATTGGCTGAAACTTATTCGCAAAATTGCTATATGTTCTTGCATGAATATGAGAAAGTTGTGAGATTAAAATTATTTTATTAATTATTTATTTATATAATTATTTTTTTATATAATCAATTATATGAGAATTAATTTATATTTGGATACTTCAATTAAAAAGTGATTTTAAGATAATCAATTTTATTTAGATTATATGAAAAAAGTTACTTTTATATAGTAAAATTATTAAAACGAGTATCAAATAATTATTTATATTATATAATATTTTATATATAAAATTAATTTGATAAAAATATAATAATTCTAGAATAATCAGCTTTTATTTATAATTATAAGCTCCAAAAAGTTACTTATTTTTATAAACTATTATTCAACTTTTAATTATAATCTATTTTCAATTTTTTTCTCAAAAAGCTGTTATGAGTGGGTTTCAAACACGCTACTTATGTGTTTGATTTTTTATTGCGTAGTTTCATTGATTGTAATCTTAGGTTTAACTTTTAAGTTGTCAGGTTTTTGGTGTATTACTCTAATATAATTTGGCTATCATCTTTAAAAAAAAAAAAAAACATTGAGCTATCTATTTAGGGATTTTAATTGAGTCAGGTCAGATTAGTTGGATTCCTGATAATAGGACCTAAATATTGGTGATTTTATTGAGACAAAAAAAAATGCTTTCCCATATCATAGTTTTTGTTTTCATTTTTTTGGTTTGAAGCCAAATGCTGAACTAGGTAAAGTATTCGAAGACCCAAAAAAGATTTAAAAAAAAAAACAAGTAAAATATCCATATTAATGTATGCCCTGGAAGAAAAGTATACGTCCTTGCTTATTATATCTTAAGCAGTCGGTGCTCTTGGTCCAATTGGTGACTGAAGACTCTAAGTGAAAGAATATAAGGTGAGCCCATTTGTTTGTGCTTCTATAAGTGAAAAAAGTACTTTTTTGTTTTAATTTTGAAAGAGGTATTTTTGAATTAAAAATGGATTATTTGTTTATGATTTTAAAAAAATATATAGAAGTAGAAAATAATTAATTTTTTTGCTTTTTTGATAAATAGATAGGGACCTGCTTCTCTCAAAAGCAGTAGAAGATAGAGGTAATTGTTTCTAAAAAATCAGAACCATTCCCTTCCCATTCATTTCCCTATTCATTTACCATTCTATCCTTCAAGTTTTACAAAAATAACATTCACGTCTTCCATCATTCTTCTCTATCTCCCCTTTTCCCCTTCCCTCTTGTGTGTATAGTAAGCTACTGGCCATCATACTGCTGCTCATTGCCATTATCCGCCAACTCTCTGCTCCTCTCCGTCGCCACCGGTTTCTCAATATTCAGGCTCTAGCTCAGCACCCCTTTCTATAGCTCTATACAGGTGTGTTTTCTTAATTTTTTGTTCTCTTAAAATTTTTCTTTTTCGGTTTTGAATCTACTTAACTTTTTAATTGACCATGCATATTTGGTTTTTCACTTAATCAACCCATTGTGGCAAAGTTGGTGTTTTGGGGGTTTATATTGGTGACGATTGGAAGAGGGGTTTTCAACCTTGGCAGGCTTGGGTTTGAGGTACTGGGTGTGTGGCCATGAAGCAGAGTAACGGCGCTGACCTGACGGCGAGCTCGATGCCAACTGCCACGGAGACAAGAGTTGAAGAAGGTGGTGGTTTGCGGTGGCTCTCCCACAGTATTAAAGGAGGTGGTGGTTGCGATGCGGTTCATGGGTGACACGGTGGATGTTTACTGTGGCTCCATCATGGGGGGTTGACGACACAATGTTGAAGGGCGAACTGCAGCGGCCCTGTAAGTGGCTTTGGGTGGCGGTGTGGGATGTGTTTGTTCTACGCATACATTTTCCAATGGGAAAATTATTCTATGCTTGTCAATTCTTTATTTTATTGTACCTACTTTTCTTACACTTCACTATTATTGTGCCTTACTAAGGTAGTGCCACGTTTATGAATCCATGTTTGGTTTGTTATTCTCTGCTAAATGGTTTGGTGAATAAGAGGACTAAATAATAAAACTAGTTTTGGAAAGTGCAGTAAATTGGTTTTGGCTACCTGTGTTTTTTTTGGTGTAGGTTTGATGCAGAGAGATGCAGAAGATGATTAAGCCTTTGATCTTAAATCCTTGAGAAGAATAATGTGATCAAGTATGACCAATCTTAACCTTACAACTTTGATTTCCCATTTTATCTATGCCCATACTTTTGGGTACCATAATTTTATGCTGGTGTAATATTTAGAAAAGGAACCAGACATACCTATGTTTATGTTTAAGCCTCTTGCTTCATGATTCTAGTAAATTTTAGATTGATTGAATCTCTAATGGCTTCTTCTCATTTCTATTTTTCCATTTCCTATTGTGAAGTTTCAATCTCTTATTTGTATAGATGCTACTGGAATAGAGCATCATAAGCATCTTATGAAATATGTTTATAGTAGCTCCCTTAACTATAAAGTGCCCGTTTGGTTCTCCGTTTACAATTCCCAGAAGACCTTCTAGGAGAAGGAAAATGACTTTGTACAGTAAATGGTAGTGTTTGGTTTAACTTCTTCCAAAAGGCCTTCTTGGAAGAAGTATCTTTGGGGTTATTTTTTATTATAGAAAAAGACCTTTTGAAAAGGAATCTTACTATTACTCTCACATCAACAACTAAAAGTAATTTTACTTTATCCTATTCAAACAAAACTCATTCTTCTAAAAGGCCTTTTGACATATTCAAACCAAACAAAAATCATTTTTTTAAAAGTACTTCTTCTAAAAGGCCTTCTTTTAAAAGACCTTCTTTCAAAAGACCTTCTCTCAAAAGTTAAACCAAACGGACCCAAACATGTTGGAATAGAATTTAAAACATGAATGGAGCATCTATATATCAAAATTTATATGGAATAGAATTAACATATTTGGAACGACTATAAGGAACTATTGCATGTTTTGGAGCATTTAAAAACATTAGGAGGATCCCTGGAGTGACTATAAAAACATGTTGCAAGAAATAATAGAGAGAGCAATACTCGCATTTTTATAGGACTAATCTGATAACATATTTTGCCTGCCTTAACTATTCCATATTTTGGCTTTCCTAAAAAGGTTTAAGGGTTCTCTATTCAAATTAGTTAAGGGTTACATGTAAAATATATGACACCCTACATAGTTGTGTGGCATGTTTAGCTCATTTGGTTTATAATTTTAATTTTTTATTATATTCAAACCAAGGACAGACACGCAAATGTTTTGAAAACTGGCCAAGTTTTTTATTACTTAAGGTAACAAGCTTTTTGCACCCCATTGCGTGAACCCTTCTATCCTCATTGAACTTGATTGGAATGCTATGCCCTTACTTATTTATAGCTTTATGTCATGATGGGCCCTTGACTCATTTTATAGCTTTACTATAATTTAGTTGTCAGAATGTATATATTTAGTTTTCAGTGAACTTATATGTATGTTGTACTTTTCTAAATGTTAGAATGGCAGCCAAAAGTTCTATGAGATGTAGTGAGGGAGATGGGAAAGATAAGACAAAATGGGATGATACCAAAATAGAAATATTCTTGAAATTGTGTGTTGAAGAGATAAATGCTGGGAATAAACCAAGCACACATTTTAGTAGAGAAGGATGGAAAAATATACAAAACAAATTTCAGGAGAAAACTGGTTTCGCTTATGACAAAACCAAATTGAAAATTAGATGGGATTTGTTGAAAAGAGAATTCACATCATTTTGCAAAACTAGTTGAAAAAGAGACTGGTCTAGGATGGGATCATAAGAAAAAAACTATACAAGCTCCTAAAGAATGGTGGGCTAATAAGGCCAAGTTATGTTTATGTTTGTTGATGATATAAATGTTTATTACAATATTTTTTACTTGCATATTGATTTATTTATTTTATTTATTTCTTTGGGTTACTAGGAGGATCCCGAGATTACGAAGTGGAAGAATGGGGGACCCAAGTTCTTTGAGTTACAAGAGAAATGTTTCAAAGGTACAATAATAACTACATTTGCTCTTTTAATGCCGTATCAGGATCCGCCATTAAATGAAGAAGATAATTAGTCATGGTGTGGACATTGAGGATAATCAACCTAATCCAGTTGATGAAGACGATGAAGACAGTGATGTAGGTGGTGACAACACGCAACCACCTATGGTGCCAACTTCTTCGAACGTGAACGCAAAAAAGAGGAAGATAGTGGGAAAAGGAGAGAAAAGGGTAGGGGTAGCAGAAAAGCTTCAAAAAACTCTTGATCGTATTGCTAATGGGATGGATAAGATATCACAAGCTACTGGCACAAGAGCAAAAGTAGATGACCCATACAGCTTAGAAAAGTGCTTGTTAATGCTGGATGAGGTGTCAGGCTTAATAGAAGGAAGTTTGGCACATTTGTTGGCCACAAGAATTCTAGCCACCAAAGAAAATAGGATAACATTTTGTTACTACATGCAGCATAGGCGTCATTTGGCCTATGATTGGTTGGGTACTTTTACTGAGGAACACATTTCACGCCCTCGTCGATTTAGTTGATATTGATAGCTTATTTTAAATTTTGTTAGACATATCCAATGGTGTGCTTGACATATACTTTTGAGTTTGTTTTAATTTTTATTAGACCTATGTGTTATGTTAAACATGAAATACTAAAATATTTTAGATTTATTTTATGTTGTTATAGACGCAAAGATCTCTTTTTGTTTACTTAGATAAAAGAAAACTTACAAATATATAAAGGTATAATATAAGTTTAATATAATAGGACTAATATTCCACTGTAATATTCATAATCATATACAAAAATTTGTATAATTTAAAATATACGAATTTGTATCGGTTTGTAACAATTCGTACTATAATTCATATATAAAGGGTATTTTCTTTTTAAATTCGTATTAAGTTTAATAGGACCTTCAATTTTTAAACTATACCTACCTATTAAACTTATATTAGTCCTATTAAAAAATACTTCGACAATTCGTATAGAGTGCCCATCGACATCTGATTGGCACATAAACTAATATGTGTTATATGGTATAATACCATTGTAATATATTTGGTTTACATATATATTTTATAAGTTTATATGGTGGTTGATATGAATGCTTCTCATCTTATTCATTTAAAATTTAAAAACTCCTTGCATGATATTTTTATATCTAATGTATTTATAAAAACTTTATGCTCAGTTCCATTGGTGACCACTTTTCAAATTTTATCTTTATCCTTCTAGATTACCAACTAATCAATTTTATCTCTATGCTTCTAGATCACTAACTAATCCTATTTCAATTTTTAAAATTTTTCCTTCATATTTGCTTTTTAGAGTCTCAATCTTCAACTACTTTTCAAATTTCTTCTCAATAAACTCCTCTTATCTTATCTATCTGTTAGCAAACTTTCTCAAAAATCTCTCTCATTCTACTCTATATAAAGGCAATGCACTCAGCAAAGAAGGGGGTTTTTGATTGACCATTTTCACTATTTTTCAATTTTATTCTCTCATCAAGTCTTGAATTCCATCATCACCACACCATTCTTAACACCAATATCTTCTACAGGATGTCTGATACTTCAAGTGATAGTGTTGATAGCTCTAAAATGGAAATGGAAGGTGAAAATAATAATAAACTTTATTGTGCAGGGAGTTTGGTAGCTACTGCTGCTGCTTGGTTACGAGTTATCATGTTTTGAAGTATGCAATGAAAGAGCAAAAAAGGACTTCAATACTTCAGGTCACAAATGGTTACATGAGTTAAGAGAAGGAAATGAGAATAGATTTTTTGAGCAATTTTGAATGAGAAAACCTATATTTCATCAATTGGTACAAAAGTTAACCCAAAAATATGGATTGGAGGCTACGAAGAACATCGAGGCAGATGAAAGTGTGGCTATCTTCTTATACATGATAGGTCATGGAGCAACATATAGAAATGTTGAAGAATGATTTCAACATTCCAGTGAGACAATTCATAGGCAATTCCATCAAGTTTTAATAGTTGTATACAAATTAGGAAACCAACTTATTAGGCCTATTGATCCAATGCATTTGGCTATCCCTAACTATATTAAGAATAATGAACGATATTGGCCTTACTTTAGAGATTGCATTCGGGTAATAGATGACACTCATATTATCATTCATGTCCCACCAGATAAGCAGATACCTTTCTTTAATAGGAAAGGCTATACGAGCACAAATGTCTATATGGCTCACGGCCGAAGTGTGAAAACCAGTCGATTGTCTTAGCGAATAATTGGTCTATAATACCCTTTAACAGTGTTGTATGAATGTGTAAAGATCGTTCCAACATTTAAGAAGGAAATAACGTTCGCTTCTTTTTTTTGTTTTTGTTTTTTTTTGGAGAGGGTTGTCAGAGAAATAACGTTTGCTTTATAAAAGGGATTTAAGAAATTTTGGACTTTTTCGACCAATCTAGATCTTTCTAGACTGATCAATTTTAAGTATGGGTTCAGTCCAAGATTTATACTCATTTGTGGAGTTGAATTGCTCATTTAATAAATAATTCTGTTATTTAAACATCAAATAGACAAATTAAAAGGAAACATTTAAAGGAGACAAAAGTAAGCAAAAAAAAAAATTGGATTATCATTATAATATACACTTACCACTCTTAATGTAAGAAATCACTATGTCCCATAATGATATCTAAATTAAAAACTAGCCAGGTACAAAATATATACTTGTTTGAGGAATGGCTGAAGCTCCCTCTCCACGAAAGAAGAGTGTAGTGGTTGAGTATTGCAACTTTTCTGCAAGTTTGTGACGCAACTTCACAAGCTTAATTTTATAGCTCAAGCATTCGAATGTAACAGACTTTTGTGAACCAATAAAACAAATAATTACTCGACTTAAGACTAATTAAAATCATTCATAATACTACACCAGAATTAAATATTCTTTTCATTCAAGATTTAAAGGGCGTGTTGCATGCACATCTAAACAGATCGATCGCAAAAATAGCAACATGGAAAAATTAAAAATAAAACTTTCACGGACGTAACTTATTATAAACTGCCACGTTAGGTGGATTACTTAACAGAAAAAACGTTACCTGTGCGGCCAATTGAATATAAAATAAAATACAACACTTCTCCGACAAGAAAAAAGAAAAAAGAAAAAAGAAAAAGAAGAATACTCTAAATTCAAATGAAGAAAATATAATTTGTGATTAGATATAAGTGGCGCTCACGCTGTCTCGCGTCAACTTTAAAGTTAGCTCAATTAACATGGCATTTTTTTTTTTTTTTTTTTTGGTGTGAGGTTAACATGACAGTTTTGATTGGTTATCTGAATCATATAACTTGTATTGATTAATCTATATAATACGAAAAAGGATAGTGATATATACTTGGATGCGAGAAGGATATAGCCAACTACAATATGCCATAAAAACGATCAATAAATAGTGACAAAATGAGAAAATGAGGTGCATCCACGTATCATACAAACAAACAAGTCAGTTCATGAGCTGTGAAAGTCAATATTAATGTCATGCAATATGTCACAAAAGCCAATTTATTAGTCATGATCCTGTTGGCTTGGCAGTTTGCAGCACTAATGGTGGGGAAGTGTTGTTGACTTAGCATAGTATTAACTTGAGGTTTTGGTGTTGTTCTTGCTTTGATATCACTTGCTTTCATATTCCTCTACCAATAAAGGGAATGACAAAATGTGGACATTACACGAAGTTAGAGAAATTATATTTCTACTTGTTAAACATCTTTATAAAGATATCATGATTTGTAATATAGATATTAATAAATTTACATCAGTGTGGGATTTAAATTTGCTATTACTTTTATCTTTTTTCTTTCATATATATATATATATATATATATATATATATATATATAAAAGGTACTTTTACTTTTGAGTAGTATCACAATAAAAGAGCTTTCTCTTATATTTTTTATGATTTTACCTCCCAACCGAATACATCCTAAGAATATAACTTATTTACTATTGCATCAAATTCTTATTGGTATTCAGTGTTTAAATATTGAGACTTGTAAAGTTAATTAGAGGAAGAGTGGGGGTGGAAGCCACTAAGATTGGTCTAATAATAAAGAATTTGGATCAATTACATGAGATTATAAATTCAAACTTTATTGCACACAATATTAAAAAAAAAAAAAAGAGCGTTGGGGTTGAGTTAATTAAGTTTCCACTTTGTACACCGTCACACTGGCCATTAACACAAACACAAATGAGAAACACAAATTAGAACGGCATTCATCACGCCGTCGCTTAAGTGCTTCCCCTTGCTAGGTTGGTAATTGTGGGTACTGACTCATTACTCTTGCCAGAGAACAACGAGTTTGACTTTTGCTTACTTACTTATTTATGAAATTTTGATGCCTGCGTGCTTGGTCATGCTTATTATGCATTTTCTTTTGTTTCTTAATTTAGAAATCTTTTCATACTACTGAGATTTTCACATTTCGATCGTCAGAACTTTTCTAAAACAACTATTTATAAGAACTTGGTTCTAGTAAAAATAGAAATTACTTTGGTGTGTTCATAGTTTTTAGGGTACCAGCAGTTATACCTGCAAATTGTCAAATGTCTTTTAGTTATAGATTATATTTAATTAAATACACATACAATATTACTAAAATCGACAACTCAAATAATATTCAAAAAATCATCAAGATGGTCCGTACGAAAACAAAAAATAAATAAATTGGCAGTTGAACTGTTCCAATCACTGATCAAGTGGCTTAACATAATAACAAAGGTGAATTACACTGACCTCCCCTGAAGTTCGGTGTAATTACACTTAGCATCTTTCTGTTTATAAATAATACACTGAGTAAAGTGAATTAAAAGAGTTTCGAGTATAATTACACTAAATCTTAGAGGAGATCAGTATAATTCACCCTAATAATTAGGTGCACTCATGAACTTTGTACAATATATCACAAAACAAATAACTGTTATACCTACTAAAGTACACAAAAAAAAAAAAGGCAACTCAAAGATTCCACGCAACAAACAATTAAAAAGGAATAAATAGTTCCATTTTATAATCGCCGTACGCTTTCTTTTTGAAGTTTTTAATCCACGTTTTTAGATTTCTAAATAATAAATGGTTGAATATTCACTATTAAAAATACATGATTATAATCACTTGATTTACACATGCATTGATAGAACTAATCTGAACGCAAAACAACCTTCAATATAGGAGACGTAGTTATATATTCCCCAACTAACTCATGAATTTTGTTAGAGTACATAGAATTTATTAGTTTGTTACAAATTGTTAATTAGAATTAGTTAGGAGGATATGGTAGTTAGCTATCTTTTCTCTCACAATATAAGTCATATTGTAGTTCTATTATATCAATTTTTCTCATTTTATCAATATACAATTTTAGATTTCACTTTCAATTCTCTCTTTTCTCTGCTCTACCATGTTTCTCAACATGGTATCAGAGCCATGATATCCACCCTGAAAAGCTTCATTTCCGCTGCATTGAGCTCTTTCTGGAGAGCAACTTTTGCTCACACTTTCCTTCACTTTCTCACATTTTCCTTCTCGCCAAACACTCTTCTATCTATTATTGCATCAAGAAAATTATTCTCTCTTTCCAACTCATTCAGACTTCCATTTCTTTTCAAAGGCTTCTCTTCATTTCATTCCACCTCGTTTCAATCGATGAAGATCAAAGTTCTTGTTCCAAATTTTGTTCTTCTCTTTAGATCTGCATCTCTCATCCTTTTCAAGCTCGCGTTTCCGGCTACCGCCGCCACCTCATTTCTCATCGTCGTCGCTTGTCTTCCTCATTTTTTAGATCGGTCAACTTTTGTTCTTCAAGAATTCGATCTCGTTTCAGATCTGGTTCGGAGTGGTTCCAATCTGATTCATCTTCGGCTCCGTTCGCGTTCTTTGCTGGCTCAACGCTAATTCGTCTTCTTCAGCGTGGCTCAGATTCTCCAATCTGCTCGTTTGTCTTCTTCCTCGTGCTTGGTTCTCGGCCACTAGTTCTATTCCGGTCTTGCTGCGGTTCCTAGTCCCCCTGTGTGAGTCAGGTTCCATGTGCTCAAGGCTATGTGATCGAAGCTTGTTCATTGGTGGTTCCACGCAACAAACAATTGAAAAGGAATAAATAGTTCCATTTTATAATAGTCGTACGCTTTCTTTTTGAAGTTTTTAATCCACGTTTTTAGATTTCTAAATAATAAATGGTTGAATATTCACTATTAAAAATACATGATTATAATCACTTGATTTACACATGCACTGATAGAACTATTCTGAACTCAAAACAACCTTCAATATGGGAGACGTAGTTATATATATTCCCAACTAACTCATGAATTTTTAAAGGCTACTGTATATATTGAAATCCATAATGTATCTTATTAATTAGTTAATGTGGTATTCCCATTGTCAGTAAGGGAAAATGATCATATAAAGTGAAGAGACTTGTAAAGTGATAAAATAAAAACTTAATCATTCTTGAATCAATAACTTCCATTGTGAGCGGTATCTATTATGTGATTCAAGGGTGATTAACCCTTTATTTTCTCACTTTACAAGACTCCTCACTTTAAAAGATCCAAATCCCTCAGTAAAAAATGCATATTAGTAAATCAATATCATCCTAATTAGGTTATGCGGACAAAGTGGAGAGTTATTTTAATGGTACAAAAACCAAATGAAATGATGTCCCCATAACTACAGTAAGTTAAATCAAATATCGGATAACCACCAAAAGAAAGCAGAGAAATGCATAGAAAGAGGAAGAAAATGTCAACATGTTCGATCAAACATGCATATTGTGCGTTTTAATTACAATCAACAAACATGGGAATGAAATTACAACACACGGAAACTCATCGAAAGCACAACATCAGAATAATTTGATGAATCCTTATTGGACGAAAACAAAAAAGGGCAAAAGAGTAGAAAAAAGGAAAGAAAGAAGAAGAATCAGACAACAATCGAGAAAAATAGAAAATATGGTAGCGTTTTTTTATGGATGATGTTGTTCCATCATGAGCTTACAGTCGCTGTTGAGGTGGCTCGTTGAAAATTTAGCGGGGAGCTACAGGCATAGCACCTATTGTAACTTAGTCAAGGGCCGGGCCGCCATCGTTGCTCTTGGGCCCATCCTGGTATGTGCACTCATCGAGGATGAGATGTCGAAGGCGAGGCATTGCATCTTTCTCTTGTCTCCACAACCCATAGACTCTGATATACTCCATGTGAAGCACTTCAAGTTGTGGGAACTCCCCAGCTACGCAATTAACCGAACTTGGTATGCCAACACGACCTCGTTTCAAACTTTGGAGGTTGAAAAGCTGTCCTAGAGTGTTGATGAAGCTGGAGTCCAATTTCCATGTTCTTCTCAGGGTAAAGTTGGTAAGACTTGAGGGAAACACATTTGCATCTAATGGAAGATCGGAGTTGCCACATCCATATTTTTTTCAGCATACGGAGTTTGTTCAGGCGATGCAGGCTCCGTAATTGTTGTGGCGACGACTCCTGCCCTATTGTCCATAAAATCAATTTTGTCAAGTTGCGAAATAAATCATTGTTTAGGGCAGATGCTATTTTTGGATTAACAGCCACCGAACCGAGAGTTTGGAGATTCAGCATTGAATCACTATTTTTCTCCTCTTGATATGTGTGCTTGTGGTAGGTACAGACACTCTGGTATAAAATAAACATGCCTTAGTCGTTTCATCTTCCATATTCCACTTGGGCGAGTAGCAACATCGCGAACAAAAATATACAGTGTTTCTAGATTCCAAAGGTTGCACATAGAAGCAATAATGTTTTTTAAAGTTCTGCAACTCGCTTGTATTTTGAAGTACCTTGGATGGATCAATGTCTTCAAATCATTACATGGCGAAGCTAACCACACTGGGCTGAGGTTCAGCACACGAGCCAACTTGAGGCTTTTCCTAATCCATTTCTATCCGTTTGAGTTATTATCCCAGTATAGCTGCTCATCACCAAAGAGGAACAAGGAACGTGTATGTGATTGGTCATATTTGGTTTGGCAACAACTCTGTTTTGTAGTGGAGATACAACCTATGGGAATTGCACTTATCAATGTTCGACTCCGTGCACACCTCCATGAACTTATTTGCTTTGCTCTCCGAAATGCAGAGGTCATGGAGAAAATCATGAATTCGATGTGTTTTGACACCCCCCATCAGTCCTCCTTCTTCTTGCCACTTGCACCAAGCTTCGATCCACCAACTGATCCAAGTAGTAGTCAGCAACATCCTCCAATTCTGGTGCATTTGATGTTCTAGTTTCATTTGGTCGAATGAACCCTTCAGCTGTCCATAGTCGGATCAATACCTTCACAGGTATCTCATAGCCTTCATGATAGATCCCCAGATATAGAAAGCATGGCTTTAATTCTCGAGGTAGGTTGTCATAGCCAAGCTTCAGTATATCATTCACTATTTTCTCCTTAGCAAGATGCCAATTGACACAATCCTCAATTTTACGCCACTCTCTTTATGACTTGTCCTTTTTGGCAACCAACCATGCTGACACTATGATGGCAAGTGGTAAACCCTTACAACTTGCAACCATTTTTCTATCCAGAGGCACTAGATCACAAGGGCACTCTTCCTCTCCAAACACCTTCTTGGAGAAGAGATGCCAAATATCTTATTCACTAAGGAAGGGAAGGTCATAGGCAAGGGTGGCTTTGCTATAGGAAGCCACATCTTTCATACGAGTAGTTATTAGTATTCTACGTCCATTTCTATCATCTGGAAATATCCCTTTCAACTTATCCTACATCTTACCTGACTCTAGTTATGAAGTTGGCTGTACAACTAAACTGAATTAGTTATAATGTAACTACAATTAGTTAGTTAAGTAACTTATAGTTAGAATGCTTTAGTCAATCAATGTAGCACTAACACTTGTATATAAGGACTTCTTGTTACTGTACATACTAAGCCAAAATATGAAGAAAATACACTTTGCACAAAGGGTTGGCATTTTTCTCTCTGTTTCTCATTCTAGCTTCTTAGTTTTGTGATGGTATCAGAGCCTTTCAAGGCTCTGCTACGCAATCGCTGCTTGTCATTCTCAGTGTTGTCCTTGGTGCCGTTCTTGCTCTTGCTCTCTCGATTTGCTCCTTGTTGGTTCGATCGGTTCTTGTTCGTTCGTCTCTGTTCAATCTTGTTGGTGTAGGATCTTCTTATTTTTTTGG
Organism: Pterocarpus macrocarpus; assembly: GCA_031439585.1. Lineage (NCBI taxonomy): Eukaryota > Viridiplantae > Streptophyta > Magnoliopsida > Fabales > Fabaceae > Pterocarpus > Pterocarpus macrocarpus. Next base: position 77,739,643 of record CM062515.1, read on the forward strand.
TTCATTCATCTTGGTGCAGATCGTCTCGCCGTTCAATCTTCTTGCTAGTTCACTGTTCCTCGTTTGATCCTTTCTTGGTGATTAACTTGATTTGTGCCCTAGTTTTTGGTGATTAGCTTCCTTATCCCCTAATTCTTGGTTCGATTATGGCAAATCCGAACCCTAACCCCGCGATGGATCCCTCAAGTCCCTATTTTGTTCATCCAAGCGAGGCTCCAGGGACATCCCTTGTTCCTACCATTTTGACTGGCAAGAACTACCACACTTGGACGTGTCTTATGAAAATGGCTCTAAAGGGGAATAACAAGTTGCAATTTGTTGATAGAAGAATCCACAGATCAGAGGTTGAAGACCTGTTGTTCTTGGCTTGGGATAGATGTAATACCATTGTGCTGTCTTGGATCAATCATTTGCTAAGCCTGGAAATCATGGAGAGTGTTTTGTGGGTTGAAGTTGCTTATAATCTCTAGAACATCTTGAAGAAAAGGTATCATCAAGGTGACTTATCTCAAATAGCTGAATTGAATGAAGAGTTATATGCTGTAAAGCAAGGTGAGGTTTCTATTACATCCTATTTCACTCATTTGAGGTCGATTTGGGAAGAATTGGAGCATTTTAGGCCTATTCCTAGTTGCAATTGTCCATCTGATAACTGTATTTGTGGCTTGGGAGTAATTAGAAATTATCGACAGTAGGACTATATAGTTTGGTTCTTGACAGGTTCGAATGAGTAATATAGCGGAGTTTAATCTCAGATAATGTTGATGAATTTGGTTCCTGACATGGATATAGTGTTTTCTTTGCTCACTCAACAAGAGCAGCAAATCCCAGTGGATATTGTTGAGTCTCGTATCCTTGCTCATCAATCTGAAGGCATGGGCACTCCTGCTTCAAGAGGAAGAGGCAGGGGGCGAGGTGCAAGAGGGTAAGGTGGTGCTGGTGGCAGGTTTAGTACTACCAAAGGTCAGTTCGGACAGATGTGTTCCTTTTGTGGAAAGATTGGACATACTATTGATTTTTGTTATCAGAAACATGGGTTCCCACCAAATTTTAGGCCAAGAACTTATAGTGGTGTAGTGAACAATTATTTGCCAGAAGGTGAAATTGATGATGCCAATAGTGTAGTATCTCAGAAGGAAGTGTGTGATGACTTGACTTCTTTCACTCTAGAAAAGAAGAGGGCACTAATAGCTTTGCTACACCAACAAGATTCATAGACTCCTGTTCACAACATAAACCAAGTGTCCTCCAACCCTAGACACATTCCACTTACCTCAGGTATACCTTGTGCCATGTCCACCAGTAACTCTAAGTTTCATTCATGGATTATAGACACTGGTGCAACTGACCATGTTTGTAATTCATTAAATGTATTCCATCACTTCCAAAAAATTAAAACCATTTTAGTTACCCTTCCTGATGGTAGTCAGATCAAAACTGATACATTAGGGACTGTTTTCTTTACTGAAGATTTTTACCTTACCAATGTTTTGTTCATTCCCTCTTTCAAGTTCAATTTAATTTCTATTTCTAAATTGACCATCACTTTAACCTGTAAACTGACCTTTACTGAGCTTTGTTGTGAGATACAGGATCTCCCTACATTGAAGAAGATTGGTGCAGCTAGAGTGGACCATGGCTTGTACACAGTGACTACTCCTACAGATAATTTTCCTTTATTCCCTTGTATCAATAATGTCACAGACATTAGTTTTATTTTTGGCACTCATGTTTAGGACATCCTTCTTATTCTAGATTACATGTATTGTGCAAACAACACCCTTATGTTGCATTTGTTGATAATGAAAGTCCCTGTGACACCTGTCATTTTGCTAAACAAAAGAGACTTCCTTTTCCCATTAGTGTTACTAAGTCTGAAAACATTTTTGACTTATTACATGTTGACATCTGGGGGCCCATTTCCCTACCATCTACATTTGGGCATCGTTATTTTCTGACAATAGTTGATGATAAGTCACGATATACATGGGTACATTTTATGAAATTGAAATCTGAAGTGTCTTCATTGCTTGTTTCCTTTGCTAATCTCATTAACACTCAATTTGGTATTAAAATAAAGTGTATACGGTCTGATAATGGACCTGAATTTAAGTTGCTCCAATTTTATAATTCTAGAGGTATTATTCATCAAACTAGTTGTGTAGAGACTCCCCAACAAAATGGGGTAGTTGAGCGCAAACACCAATATATTCTCTCTATGTGTAGAGCATTGCTCTTTCATTCATTTGTTCCTAAGAATTTTTGGCATCATGCTGTTAGCCATGCTGTGTATTTGATTAATAGGCAGCCCACACCATTTTTAGCTAATAAAGCACCTCATGAGGTGCTTTATGGTAGGATTCCAGATTTGTCTCATCTTAAAGTGTTTGGGTGTTTAGCTTATGGCTCCACCTTTGTAGCACATAAAAAAAACTAGATTCTCGGGCCCGCAAATGCATATTTTTAGGATTTCCCAATGGGACAAAGGGATATCTTTTGTTTGACTTGCATAGTAGAGAGACTTTTATATCTAGAAATGCTACTTCTATGAACAATGTTTCCCTTTCAAATTTGTTCCTTCCATTGCCACAAGCCACCCTTTTATCACACTGCCTACTTCTCCTCAGTGCATTGATGACTTATTTCTGTATTCAACCACTATGCATACACCAATTTCTACACCCTCAGCCCCACAAATTTACAATCCTCACTCTACACCTACTACCTCTGATCCTACACATATTTCAGAATCTAACCATACTAACATACCCATTGTTACTCCCACAACATAGCCTACATCAACCTCACTGCCCCCACCAAACCTTAGGAGATCCGCACGTCCTACCAAACCTCCTAACTATCTGCAAGACTATCACTGTTTGCTTGCCAAGGGACACTCCGCTGCACCAGTCTCTTTTATCAGGTATCCTTTAGCTCATTATCTTTCTTATACTTCTACTTCTCCTACCCACAAAAACCTCTCCCTAGCTCTTACCATTAATACAGAACCTACTAGTTACCAAGAGGCTGTGAAATTTGATTGTTGGCAGCAAGTTATTCATGCTGAGCTCAATGCTTTGGATGAGAATAGAACTTGGGTACTTACACATCTACCTCCTGGGAAACAAGCCATTGGGTGTAAATGGGTCTTCTAAGTCAAATTCAAACCTGATGGCTCCATAGAGAGGCACAAAGCCTGTTTGGTTGCCAAGGGCTACACTCAAACTGTCGGTATTGATTATTTGGAGACGTTTAGCCCAGTTGCCAAGATGACAACCTTGCGGGTTCTTCTTTCTCTTGCAGCAGCTAAGTGCTGGTTCTTGCATTAGTTAGGTGTCAATATAGCATTCCTCCATGGGGATCTTGAGGAAGAGGTTTACACACGTGTTCCCCTGGTCTTGAGACACATGACCCCGGCTTGGTGTGCAAATTGAAGAAATCTTTATATGGGTTAAAATAAGCAAGCCGACAATGGAATGCTAAATTGACTGAAGTTCTCCTTTCTTCAGGTTACCAGCAATCAAAGTTAGATTACTCATTGTTTACCAAACATGACCACACCAGTTTCACTGCTATACTAGTTTATGTCGATGATTTGATACTAGCTGGTAACAACCTCTCTGAAATCCAGTCCATGAAATCACTACTTGATGCCAAGTTCAAAATCAAGGACTTGGGCAGCTTGAAGTATTTCTTGGGCATGGAGATAGCTAGAACTTCCAAAGGAATTGCTCTATACCAACACAAATACACACTTGATTTGTTACAAGACCCTAGTTTGTTGGGTACTAAACCAGTAAGCACGCCTATGGACTATACCTTGAAACTGTCCAAAGGATCGGGTGATCCTTTGCTTGATCATTCTGCCTATCGCAGTTTAGTTGGCAAGCTCCTATATCTAACCCAAACAAGGCCCGACATCTCCTTTGCAGTAGTAAAGTTAAGTTAGTTTCTTGATTGCCCTACTTCAATCCATCATCAAGCTGCCATTCGGGTTCTGAAATACCTGAAATCTACCCCTGCTACTAGTCTCTTTTTTCCTGCTGATTCTGATATGAAATTAAAAGGGTTCTCTGACTCTGACTGGGGTGCTTGCCCTGATATAAGGAGATTTATTACTGGGTTTTGTTTTTTCCTTGGCTCTTCCCTAGTCTCTTGGAAGAGCAAGAAGCAAACTACCATTTCAGCTCTCTTCCTCGGAAGGGAATCTGAATGAGCTTTGGCACAATCTGCATGTGAAGCCCAATGGCTATTGTATCTTTTGAATGATTTTGGCCTTACTTCTTCCTCCCCAGCTGTCATCTATTGTGACAACCAATCTGCGCTCCATATCGCTGCAAATCCAGTCTTCCATGAACGGACCAAACACATAGAAATTGATTGTCACCTGGTTTGTGAGAAACTTCAAGTTCATATTATCCATCTTCTTCCTGTTTCCACTTCTTCTCAGCTTGTAGACATCCTTACCAAACCTCTTGCCCCAAGTCCATTTGATTTGCTTAAATCCAAGCTGGGTATGATAAACTTCCATACTCCAGCTTGCGGAATCTTACGACTCTAGTTGTGGTGGTTGTACAAGCTAATCGAATTAGTTATAATGTAACTACAATTAGTTAGTTAATTAACTTATAGTTAGAATGCTTTAGTCAATCAATGTAGCACTAACACTTGTATATAAGGACTTCTTGTTATTGTACATACTAAGTCAAAATATGAAGAAAATACACTTTGCACAGAGGGTTGGCATTTTTCTCTCTGTTTCTCGTTCCAGCTTCTTAGTTTTGTGACCACACTTCAGTTTTCCAAATGTCGTCAAGCATTACCAAGTACTTTATGTCGAAAAGGCACAATCATGGATCACTTTATGTCGAAAACAAAACCTTTTGACAATCTGACTAGTAACCCCTATCATCATCAATAACAATATAATTACAATCATTAACTAAACAAATAACAAAACCAACCAGTTAAATCATTTATATTCCAATCTAAAAATAACAGTTTAGCTAGACTAACTCTCAATCTCTTTTATTTCTCACAGTCCAAAATCCAAAACCTTAATGCCTAATTCCACTTGGAATTGTTCATATTCTTCCCAATAATAAACAAAATAACACAAGACAATCAAATTTTCAAGTGAGAGGGCATCAAAACATAAGAAAAGGAGCTCACCTAAGACTACAATTTGCTTTGGAAGATTAGAACTAACACTTAGCCACTAGGGCAATGCAAAATGAAGATAGACAGAGAGGGATGAACCACAGAGAGAGAGAGAGAGAGAGATTGAATCGAAAAGGATGGTAGAGAGAAAGAGAGACTTTTCGCGAGGAGGAAGAGACAGACTAGCAACTGGAGCCACGGTGGCACTAGGCCACGAAGCTGGCGAAGGATCGGTGCCTAGCTGGGCGATAGAGAAGGGACCGAGAGCAGAGAGAGGGATAGGGCGGAGAGAGACGGAACTGTGGTGGTGGCAGAGAACTCGTGGACGGTGGCAGTGGCAGTGGTTGAGGGAGAGTAGAACAAGGAAAGATATGAGAGTGAGTGGTGGTCCTCCCCTTTCTTCTTTTTCTTTTTTCTTTTTTCTTTTACACATACTTCCAAACTTCATTTAATTCATTTTAATTTCTATCACTATATAATTTAAATTAAATAGAGAAAATACCCCAAACGTTCAAGTGATATAAAATTTTAAAATTTTCGATTATCAACATTTTATTTTAAATAAAGTATTACAATAGTGGTACAGGAAAAAACAATTATCTGCTTTTTCTAGGGTTGCCTAATTTTTTCTACATAAATTTCAACCTAGACAGGTTACGGATAAAATCAGAAAAACAACTAACCATAACCAAAGTATTTTGCAGTCAGATGCTGGAAGTAACAACTGTCATGGTGCCATTAACAATTTGATTGAATATGTCATGTCTTCATTTGAAAGATACAAGGATTCAAAAAAGCTGGATGCAAAGTTCAACTCAATACATAAATATGGGCCTTTAGGAGAAAGAGATAAGAGCCCTCTGGGTCTAACCAGCTTCACAAACTTCACAAGATCATATCTCCCCTAAAAATTATACTGCACAAGTGCACGCACGCTAAATAGAAAAATAAATTAATATTTTGAGAATTAATAAATGAATATTAAATGATACAGTTGGTTAAACCAAGGCAAGGCTGCCCTCCATGATAGCTTGGAGAAACATAATTTTGCACCTGTCCTCTTGCTTGTTCATATCCATCCGCGAAAACATGAGTTTCAATTCATTTACATCTGCCTTGCCTTCCTTGCTCTTTGCAACCAGATCAGACCATAACTAAGAAAATCTTAATGTGAAATGCATAACACAGCAAATCCAATTTCAAAAAGTTAACATTACAATTTGAACATAACTCTTTCGTATCCTATTCAATTGAGTATTAGCTACTGGTATCATTGTTTTTGGACTGAAAACATTAGAAGAGCATGATGATTAAATAAACGCAGAAGTAAACAGTGCCCTTTATGTACTATGTTGAGGTTTTCAAGTGTTTAGCTTTCGTGATTCACAAAAACATTTTTGCAACTGGTTCTGCTAGGCATCTGTTTTTTGTGGGTGGGTTTTAAACAAGGTTGAGAAAATGCATTGAATGTATTTTTCATGTTGACAATGCGTGTTTGTCATGTTCATGTATATTATTTTCCCTCCTCTTCCCTGATTAATGAATATCTCCCATATAAGTTGAATATCTATCACTGTTTTCAACTTATCCCTTAAGAGGCATAAGTAACACGCCATGAAGGATTTTGCTAGCATTTCTTCTTCAAGTAGTCAAGAAATAGCATCAGCAATTGCAGTTAACCAACAATTATCACCATCTTCATCTTCGACTATGTAATTTCTTTACGGATTTTCCTTTCTTGTTTTAATTTTCTTTATGATTTGTTCTACATTTGTGATTTAACATAGATAAGTGGGTAGGAATTAGGATTAATTTGCTGTTAGTGAGTTAACAGCCACTTAACAGAAGGACCTACCATAACAATAATAAACCTTTTAAGGAGTAGCTGGGATGAAAATAAAGTTCAGGGTGCCAATATAAAGTGCAAGGTGGTTTGATGTAGCTTTTCGGTGATTTTTTTTAGATCATACACAGCAAACTAAACCTCTCTTTAAGTATCAAAGAAAGGAAAATGATATACCAATCAAAAAAAGAAAAAGGGAAAATGATGAGAATTCGACCAAGACCAACAATGTTCAAGATCAATTACAAGGCATGGATGGTCCAATGACCAGAGCTAGAGCAAAAAGGCTAAAAGAAGCTTTGCAAGGCCTAGTCGTGGAAGCAAAGACCAAGAGCAATCCAATTGAGCATGAGCTCCCAAAATGAACCAATCTTATTCAGTTTGAAGAACCGTCAATTCCAACATGAAGAAGTCCCTTGAAGACCCAAGATGAAGCCCAATTCGAGTGATCAAGTTGCAAACAGATTGGGCTAGAATAATTAGTTTTAATTAGGTGTAATTTGTCTTATTTTCTTGCAATTTTCGTGCATCTTTTAATGTGTCCAATTTTAGAAGCTTTTTAGTTGTTTTCAAAGTCAGTTTCAAGTATTTTAAGAGTTCCTAGGCAATTATGATAGATAGTGGGTCAGTTACTTGTGTTTTCAATGTTAGTGGGACTTTAATGCTTAGTGGAGTGTGTAAAGACTGCAACTCAATGTGCAGTCCCCTTCAGATTACAAATAGGAACTAAACCATTCAACACAAGAGAGAATATGAATAGACTTCTTTTGAGTTTTTTCCAATTATGAGAACTTCCTTTTTCTATTCTTGGGCAAAGAACTATAGATCTTATCAAGGCAACTTATGGCGATCAAAATAAGACTTATCACTCACCTTCTCATCTTCTCTTGAGTGTGGCGTCTATATCCATTTCTGATTAAAAATAAACAAAACTCAAACACAACCCTAAACTTCCATCCTGAAAGTGCAAGGCGATCTAGGATCATGCTAGTTGTTGATTCAAAACCATTCAACTCAATCAAAGCTGAATCATATCAAAAAATGATATAAACAAAGCAATTCCTAGGCATGCAGCCATGTTATTATTAGATTAAATTGTCATGTAACTTCAACAGCCTCTTTTTATTTCTTTCCTATTTTCCTGTAGCCTTGAAATTTATTCTGTCATTGTTAGTCCTGTAGGATGAAGCATAACTTTAAATGAGCTTCCTATTACAAAAAAGGAAGTCAACCATTGAATGATCTATAGTTTACTCGTTGAAATATCTAATTGATTACTTGGTTCCAATAAGCATTTATAATTGAATGGTTAATAGTTGGTTTCAACTTACAGAAGAACGACAAAGGAAGGAAAAAGGGAAACACACACAATATTTGAATGGGCAGAGAATGCGAAGGAACATTGTCAATATGTCGTTCTCCCTGTGACTTTTCACTTTAACCAGACTGAAAATCTCATATCGTTCTGTATTCTTTTGACTTGAAATACACGAAAGGGAATGAAAAACAAAATGCATATGCACTGGTGGACATGGAGGATCCTACAATATGATAGGATTGACAGAGGAATAGCACGATGGTGTTGAATTCACTTTGATGTCATATCTAGCAAGCTAGATAGCTTATGAGGTTAACAATCCCATCCCAAGCACCATTTTTCTCATTCTCAATTGAAACTTACATTTCGAATCATATTTGTCTCAGACTCCAGTTGTAAAACTGCTTTATGTATCAAGCCTAGTAAGAAGCCACTTTTAGCCATCCAAATAACTCAAAGAAATTGAGATAACTGACACTTCAACTCTGCAGTTTCTGACTCCATGAGATATCGACACAACAACATGCAAAGTGCTCAGTTGCAACATAAGTGATCATGTATATTTATTTAAAAGATTCAGTTGCATACCATTCTGCAATTATCAGTTCTAGAATTATTGTCATTGTTAATAGCAAAAGCACATATCAAGACTACTACTATAGTTTTGCTATTTTCTTATAGTAAACGAACTGAACAGAGTAAACATGTATAAAGAACCTCTTGACCCAATTAATAAAGACTACCCTAGAAATCAAAGTGAGTGAGAGAGTGCTCATCCCAAAAGAATATAAACAAATAATGAAGGGAAATAGAGAGCCATCCCGTGATCTGAACCCCAAAAAAAAAAAAATGATTTACCAAAACCAATTTTAGAAAAATATGATACATTCTTGGAATAAGAAGGAAATAAGATGTGGAAAAAGTGGAGAGTTATTTTAATGGTACACAAACCAAATGAAATGATGTACCCATAACTAGTCCTATACGGTAAGTAAAATCAAATATCGGATATCCACAAAAAGAAAGCAGAGAAAGAGAAAGAAAATGCCAACACGTTGGATCAAACATGCATATTTTGCCTTTTAATTACAATCAACAAACACGGGAATGAAATTACAGTACACTGAGACTCACCAAAAGCACAACATCAAAATAAATTGAAGAATCCTTATTGGACGAAAATGGAAAGGGCAAAAGGGCAAAAGAGTAGAAAAAAGAAAAGAAAGAAAAAGAATCAGACAACAATAAAGAAAAATAGAAAATATGGTAGCTCTTTTTTATGGATGAAGTTGTTCAATCGTGAGCTTTGAGCTGGCTCTTCGAAAATTCGGCGGAGCTTACAATAGTCAAGGGCCACAGTTGCTCTAATTCATCCCATTGATAGCACCGATTGAGGATGGGACGTCGAAGGCGAGGCATTGCATCTTTCTCTTTTCTCCACTGCCGTTTGACTTCGATCTCCACCATGTGAAGCACTTCAAGCTGTGGGAACTCCCCAGCTACGCAATTAACAGAACCTGATATCCCCACTTCATATAGTTTCAAAATTTGGAGGTTGGCAAGCTGTCCCAGAGTGTTGATGAATCTGGAGTCCAAACCCCAAAGAGATCTCAAGGTAATCTTGGTAACATTTGATGGAAACATATTTGCATCTAGTGGAAGATCCGAGTTTCTATGTCCAATTATTTTTAGCTTACGGAGTTTGTTTAGGTGATGCAAGCTTCGTAATTGATCATGTAGCGACGACTCCCCTGCTATTATCCGTAAACTCAAATTTTTCAAGTTAGGAAAGGAGACATTGTTTAGGGCGGACGCTATTTGTGGATTAACAGCCACGGGACGGAGAGTTTGGAGATTCAACATTGTCTATGCTAGTGGTAGACCCAGAATTCCACCTACAAAATAAACATGTCTCAGTCGGTTCATCTTCCACATTCCACTTGGGAGAGTAACACGACAATCACTACCGTAATTCCAGATATCCAGTGTTTCTAGACTCCAAAGGTTGCACATAGAAGCAAAGATTTTTTTTTGAAGTTTTCCTTTGTGCTTGTATTTTTAAGTACCGTAGATGGATCAATGTCTTCAAACCACTAGGCAGCGAAGTTAACCGCACTGGATCGAGGTTCAGCACACGAGCCAACTTGAGGCTTTTCCTAATCCATTTCCATCCTTTTGATTTACTGCCCCAGACAAGTCCATCGCCAAAGAGAAACAAGGAACGTGTGTGTGGTTGGTCATAGTTGGTTGGTGAGAACCTTGTTTTGTAGTGGAGAGACAACCTATGGGAATTGCACTTATCAACATTCAAGTCTGTGCACACCTGCATGGACTTATTTGCTTCGCTCTCTAAAATGCAGAGGTCACGGAGAAGATCATGGATTCGACATGTTTTGGCACCCCCATCACTTCTCTTACTTGCCACTTGCACCAAGATTCGATCCACCAACTCATCCAAGTAGTAGTCAGCAGCATCTTCCAATTCTGGTGTATTTGATGTTCCAATTTCATTTGGTTGTATGAACCCTTCAGCTATCCATAGTCGGATCAATTCCTTCACAGGTATCTCATAGTCTTCAGGATAGATTCCCAAATATAAAAAACACGACTTTAATTCTCGAGGTAGGTTGTCGTAGGTAAGCTTCAATATATCATTCACTGTTTTGTCCTTAGCAAGATGCCAATTGACAGAATTCTCGATTTTATGCCACTCTCTTTGTGACTTGTCCTTTTTGGCAACCAACCCTGCTAGCACTATAATGGCAAGTGGTAAACCCTTACAACTTACAACCATTTTTCTACCCCGAGACTCTAGATCGCAAGGGCACTCTTCCTCTCCAAACACCTTCTTGGAGAAGAGCTGCCAACTATCTTGTTCACTAAGGAAGGGAAGGTCGTAGGCAAAGGTTGCTTTGCTATAGAAAGCCACATCTTTCATACGAGTAGTTATTAGTATTCTACTCCCATTTCTGTCATCTGGAAATGCCCCTTTCAAGTCATCCCACACTTCGGTTTTCCAAATGTCATCAAGCACTACCAAGTACTTCCTCCCTTTCAAGCATTCTTTTACCTTCTCCTTCAATTGCTCCACACTCAAATCTTTACATTTAGACGTGGATAAATTCAAACATTGGAGAAGATTCCTCACTCTATAATCATTAGATACATAACCCCATGCACAACAAGAGAACATGCCCTTCACCTCATTCCTATTGTAGATCTTTTCTGGCAAGGGTGGTCTTTCCTAACCCACCCATGCCTATTATGGAAACAACATTAAGACGTGAATCAGCTTTCATGAGCTTCTCAATCACGATGGAGGAGTCATGCACCAACCCCACTACTTCTTCTTCCTCCACTTCCCTCCTTCTCGTACGCAATGATTCTGCAGTCTCTTTCTTATTGTTTCCTCCACTTACAAACTCACCTTCTCCGATGCCGTATTCGGCCTTATTTTTATAGATCTCATCAATCTTGCCCTTGATGGTCTCTATATGAGCATTCACCTTGTGGAGCATAATCATGTGGCCTTCATAATGGAGGCACTTCCCTATCATGTTCCTGCTTCTGTGCTTGTTGACATTGACAACGTATGCGTCTACCACGTCCTCAGCTTGGTGGGCCACATCTCTTATTTGGTTCACCACTTCTTTCACCAACTCATCGTTGTGCTTCCCCTCAGAACTCTTGAGGAATGTATCCATGAACCTGAGCTCGTTCCTTAGGGATGTGATTTCATCCTCCACATCCAAAAGCAATTTCACTTCATCAACAAGCAGTCGCGACAAGTTCTCGAGCGCAAAGGTAACAACACTATCTAGCACACTATCCACCATTTTTCTGCAGGCAGAGGGATGTTAAGTAAGAAGTAAGGATCTTCCAACAAGGTAGGGAAAGAGCGAATGAAAATAGAAACAAATATATGTGTGCTAGTTAACGAATTCAAGCGAAGAAAAATAAATTAATTATTCGTGAATTATTCCAGCATTTTAACTTTATTCATTCAATTTCTTTTTCTCATAGTTTTTTTCTCCTTTTGATGGAATTCTTTTTCTCATAATTAGTTGGCTTCTTAACATGAAAATAAATAAGATTTTATAGTGGATAAAATTAAGTAGCAATAATAATTTTTTATCTCGTAACTCTTACAAATATTTTGCTTTTAAAAAAAAAATGTTAAGCCAACCCTTACCATTTTTACTTTGTTGTAGAGCTTGCAACTTATCTATTTCTAAGCAAATGCTACATGATATATATATATCCCGCTATCCTTATGGTTTTATGTCTTTTTTTTTAGATGAATCATCAGTATTTGAAAAAATCTACTAAACTTTGACTAATTTGATTTAAATTAGATCTTTATATTTTATTGTTGGGGATTCTTGCAGATACTTTACATGCAGTCTTTTTAAATCAATATGGTTATACACTAGGCACTTCCAACCATAGATGATATATAGATTGATGACCATATCAAATGCATGAGTGAACATCATCATCATCATCATCATCATCATCATCATCGTAATAATAATAACAACAAACAATCTATGAAACTTCAATCATGTCAAATCTTAAAATTTGGACACAAGCATTTTTTTGGAAGAAAAAAATAGTTGTATAAATCAATTTAAGTAAAGTGACATGCATAAGTGATTGGAGATTAGATTTCAACTTTGATCTTTTTTTTCTTTTTTTTTTTTTAATATAACACTAAACTGTCATTTTAAACGATTAATTGTACACAGAAGAAGCATTTATCTTGATAAAAAATCATGTTAAACAAGCTCATCTCAGCCCAAGTATTTTCATTCTTATAAGAAAAAAAAATGAGCTATCATCATTACTGTTATTATTACTACTGTATTATGATTTATCATATCCCAGGAAATATACTTGAGAATCTTGCCATTACAAATGAAAACAAGTGCCAAAGTAACAGTACTACTCACTACACTATCTGTCATTTCCCTGCAAGGAGAGGGATGTTAAGTAACAACACAAGATCTTCCAACAAGGGAGGGAAAGATCGCAAATAGAAACAAATATATGTATTTTAATGCGTTCAAGAAATAAAATAAAATTAACTACTAGTGAACTTTTTATTATTGTTCTCACAAAGGTGTGTTTTAAGTTTAACCATTTAATTGCTTTTTGTTATAGTCATCTTGTAATCAAGTTGGAATATAGTCATTACAATAATTCTTTATCTGGTAACTTGTATAAATATTTATTTTACTCAAATGAGTGATTAATTAATCTACCTCTTATAATTTATATGTTGAAAAAAAGAATGTAAGTTAGGCCACCCCCCTATCATTTGACTTCCTTGTTGAGCCTTATAGCTTATCTATTTCTAACCAAATACCATGTATGTTTTTAAATATTCCACTATCCCAATCATAATTAGGGAAAATTTGGCTTCACTTTATTTCATTGTTGAGGACTCTCGCAAAAACTTAAAAGCAGTCTTTTTAAATCAATATGGTTATATACTATGCACTTGCAATCCTAGGTCATAGATTGATGAGATGCACAAGACAATATAAAAAACATGAAACTCCTAGCATGTCAAATCTTTAAAAGTACGACACAATAAGCATTCGTTAAGAAAAACAAAAAAAGGCTATATAAATCAGTTTAAGTAAGCAAAGCGGCATGCATAAATAATTGGAGAGTAGACTCAAATTACGCTCTTATATATATATATATATATATATATATATATATATATATATATATATATATATATATATATATAACACTATTCTTTCCTTTTAAACAATTAGTCGTACAAAGACAAAGCATTTGTCTCAAAGAAACAATCTAAAAAGGTCACCTAAATCCAATTATTTACATTCTTAATTTTTTTTTTCACTTTGGTGAAAAAATTTGAGGTGTCATCATCATTATTAATAATCTATATTTACTTATTATTGTTGCTAATCATATCTCATCCAATTCCTCAAATACAGGAAACACATATAAGAGAGATTTGCCTGTTACACGTTAAAAAAAAGTAAATAAAGGTCACCTGAATTATTGATGAGAATGCCCGTAAAAATCTTGAACAAATTTCCTCTTCAACAATAGGTGCCGGATGGTAACCGAAACCAAGTAGCTAGATTGTAGTTAATTATGCCATTGAGAAGGGGACTAGGGGTTCCACTAATAACCTATATATAACAAGTAAAAAGCCGGTAAAAGCAAAGTATCAACATTAACTCCCATGATACCCCAATATCAAATAACTAAAATATTCATAACCAAGATAAAAGGATATTATAGCGGAACCATCCTCCATATATTCCTATAGAATCCATATTCAAGGCAGCCAAAGGTTCTCTCTCTCTCTCTCTCTCTCTCACACACACACACAGAGAATTATCTTTCATGTTGATAGGTATCCAAAAGTCTCCCTTGTTATATTGTCCAATTATTTCTTAATTTTTCTCATTGTGTACAAGGTTGTGAAATTCATTAAGACTCTAATGACAAAATGATAAAATAAGCACAGACTACACAAGTATTACAAAACAGAGAATCCTCTACAACTTGGAAATGAGTGCTCTCTTCTAAGAATAATGTTGAAAACATTGGTAATTATCTACCAAAATTACATCTTGTGTTAATTATTTATAACTTCTTTAAAAGTATAGAAGAATATCACCAAAGCATATTCAGTAAGATTCTCTATAAAATTAAAAGGTTACATTAGTCTAATTCAAGCTCATAAAAAGATTTTTAGAGTATCAGTTGAGATAAAATTCATATGAAAATAGTTAAGCTTATACAAATTTCTAACTCAATAGTTTCAATAAACTTATATTGATTATAGGTAAGCGTACATGTTCCTTTCAACGGCTCCTACGTACTAAACAATAATATCCTGATGTACACCAATGTTTTGAATCTCCCTCGTGAGTGTAGCAACAACCACCTAAGTTCATGTTAAGTCAGAAAGAGCAAATACTTACAAGATCTTAAGTATCCACCAAAGCATATATAGACTTTTGGTACTGGGAATTAAAAGTACAGTCCTCTTATTGAGACACCGGCCAATCAAAATTGTGATATTGTACCTGAAACATTTTGACAGAGTTTAGTAAATTCCATTACTATATTGAAAAGTTGCAATACGAGTAGGAGACTATGGCAGCACAAGCCACGCTAAAGTGAAAATTGTTTGTAAAGTGTGGGGGGAAAAAAAAAGAACACGGCCGTCGAATTTTCAAATTTACAATGGAATGGTGTGACATTTGTTGATATTAATACTTGCCTTAAGGTGCCTTAAAGCATATAAAGTCCAAAGAATGTCTTCTTTTTGGAGCAAAGTTTGTTACAATATATAGGAAAAGGGCCGAAAGCAACGAACGTTAATTCTTGCTGTAAGAAGATTTGTGGAAGCAAGTATCAAAGACATTTCCAGAATGGCGTACCAATATCTAAATGCAAAACCAATTCCTATTAGAAATTAACACAATAAAGGAATAATTGTTATATTCCATCCAAAGGTATACTTTCCTTATAAATATGTCTTTGTGAGAAACAAAGACAAATGGCTTTGTTTGCTAACCCATTATGTTTTAAAATGTCAAATATGACTAGAACAGCTAGTTAGATGGATTCAATAAATAAAAATAGTTTGAAAATAAGAAAAATGTTGAATTACTTGGTAAGTCCTACTATTCCAACGTTTTGAGGATTCTAATTTTTTTTTCCTTGAATATTTTATCCTACTTCTTATTTTTATTCAACACATACACCGTGAATGGAGAAGAAAGGACCTCCTAGCTCTATTATGATATCCTTAAATCACATACACCATTTTGAAATTTTTGTTAATCTAGAATAAGCAAACATTGAAATATATTTCTTAATTTATAAGATAATTGGTATTTTATTTCACATAAGAATCTGAATTTAAGCACTCAAATTGTAGTTCTATTTTCCCTTACAATGCTTATTTTGTTTCGAATTAGATCAAAATCTAAATGCCTTTATGCCAATACTATGAATAAATTTTTTAGTTGAACTCTGAAAGATACAAATGGAGCTCAAGAGAAACAACTTACAACTTGTGGCTTTGGAAAGACGACTACAAATTTATTTGGTATAGAAAATTCTAAGTTGAGGAGAAGGCCTTCCTAGTCCAAGGTTAAGTCATTGCCTTAGAGTTTATTGAGAGTTTATATAAGTACTTATAAATGATTCCCAAATTGAAGAATCTAAGAATTAAACTCAAGTTATGTTAATATATAAGTAGAAGGTCGGCCACGTTGGCCAACTTCTATTGACAAGAAATACTCTAAACACTTCATTGCTTTTAATTTCCTCTTATATCATGGAGTTTGAAAGCAATTTTTTTGAAAAAATTTGGTTTTAATACATTGTCAGTATAAATAATTTTTAGGCAGTTATTAAATTCTGCATTATCACATCATTAAAAATATTTGATTCTTATAATAACTAACTCAAAAATCACGTATATCATGATATATGATTGTTAATAGTATAAAATACTTTATATACCAAAATTAATCTCTTATTTTTACAAAATCTGTTTCAAAATGCTTTTAATTATAAGTTGTTTTGAACATAAGATAAGTTAGTCTAAAGACATGCTACATGTTAAATACATGTTAAAAAAGAAGTGCTTAGCCACCACTTATCATTTTACTTCCTTTTCGAACCTTGTAACTTGTCTATTTATTTTTTTGTTATTATTTTATGAGCACCTTATCTAGTTCTTAGCGAATACCATATGATTATATGTATATCCCTATTCTGATAAGGTGAAAAAAAAAAATCTAGCTTCACGTGTATTTTATTTCGGAGGTTCTCATAAATACTTACAAGTGAGTCTTTTTAGGCCATTATTGTTATGCAATATGCACTTACTATCTATGGTGGTAGATTGATGTGAGGCATATGCGAGAGAATATAAAAATATAACGAACTTCAAATACGCCATATCTTCAAATTAGGACAAAGGCATATGAAAAAAAAATAATAATAATCGTAAAAATCATTTTAAGAAAAGTGACCTGCCTAAATACGTGGAGACTAGAGTCAAGCTCAACTCCTTAGTCCTTAGTCCTTTTTTTTCCCTCAATAGCATCATTATTACTAATATTGTTATTAATCATATCTCATCCAATTCCCGAAATACAGGAAATTGATATATATAAAGAGACTTGCCAGTTAGACATTAAAATAAGTAAATAAAAGATCACCTCAATCGGAATGTTAACAAAAAATCTTAAACGTCTCTCTTCAAGAGCAAATAACCAAAACCAAGCAGGTAGAATGTAATTACCTGTCAGATCGAGAGGAGAGATGTGGTTTCACTAATAACCCACATAGAACACGAAAAAAGAAAAAGAAAAAACAAATTATCAACATCAACTCCGATAGTACCACAATACCACATAATTAAAAAATTTGTAAGTAAGATAAAAGGATATTATGGTTGATCTATCCACCGTATATTCCAGCAGAATTCATATCCAACGAAGCCAAAGGAATTTTCTTTCACGATAATATATGTCCAATTGTCTCACTCGTTTTACTTATCCAAACAATTTTTTTTCGTCGTTGAGCTTGAGCAACTCAATTAAGACAAATGATTGAAGATAACAAAATCATAGCAAGTAATACAAAATAGAGAATTTCCCTTGATTTGGAAGTGAGATCCCCCTTCTAATAAATAATATTCAAAACCGAGTTAATCGTCTTCTAGAATATACCTTGTGTGAATTATTTAGAGCTTCTTTAAAAGGTTAGGGGGAAAAAAACCCATGGCATTTTCATTAAGATTCTCCATAAAACTTGAATGATACCTTATTCTAATTCAAGAACATAAAAAATTTAGAGGACCAGCTAAGACAGCTAAGCCAAAACGGATAGTATCAATAATAACTTACGTTGACTAGGTGGGGGACATGATAAAGGGCTCCTACTAAAGCAACAGTACCATGATGTCCAACAATGACTTGAATCAACCTCACATCACGAGTGTAACAATAAACAACTAAATTCATGCCAAGCCAAAAGGAGCAGATACTCACCAGGTATTTATCAAAGCGTAGACTAGCTAGTAATATTGGGAATAGATAGTATTGTCCTCTTATCGAAACACGAGCCAATTGAAGTTGTGATATAGTACCTGAAACATTTAGAGAGTTTAATAAATTCCATTACGATGTTGGAAAGTTGCAATAAGGAGTAGAAGACTAGGAGCACCAGCCACTCCAAAGTGAAAAGTATATGTAAGAATAAAAAATAAGAACACAACTGCCAAATTTCAAAATATGAAATGGAATGGTGAGACCTTTCGATATAAAGACTTGGCCTAAGGTGCCTTAGATCATATAGAGTCCAAAGAATATATATGCTTTTTGGACAAAAGTTTGTAAGATACAATAAAACGACCAAAAGCAGCAAGCATTTACTCTTACCGTGAGAAGATTTGTAGAAGCAAGTATCAAAAGCATTTCTCAGAATGGCATACCAATATATAAATGCAACACCAATTACTATTGGAAATTGATTAACACAAGAAAGAAATAAGTGTTAAATTCCATTCAAAGCTATACTTTCCTTATAAGTTGGTCTCTGTAAGAGACAAAGACGACAAATCCCTTTGCTTACTAACGCATTCTGTTCTAAAGTGTCAAAGATGATCAGAACAGTTATTTAGCTTGAATTCAATAAAATAAAAATATTTAGGGAATAAGAATAACTTATAAAGTTTTTTTATGAGTTTAATTTTAATATATTATTAATATAAATTTTTTATATTTATAAATTAATTATATATTATTTTTTTTAATTTTTAAATTGCTATTAAAAAATAAATATTTTTGTAACATAATTAAATAACAGTTTATTAAAATTAAATTTTTTTCTACTTTACTGAATATAAAGTAGTATTGCTTCATGCTTGCTTCGCTGGATGCTGTTCCTGCAGCCTGTGGCCGTTCTTAAAAATTGGGTTGGTCCATCATCCATGTAACAAAATAATAATGAAACTTATATAGGACTTGGGGGGGACTTGCATTAAAATTGGCTGAAACTTATACTCGAAATTGCTATATGTTCTTGGCGGTGTCTTTCTTGCGACGCACCTGCGATGCAACTTGTCAATCCAATTGATGAGATTTAATGGTAGATTGATACATCAATTATATGTAATATATCATAATAATTTTTAAAATTTATTTATATAATCTGAAAGTAAATAAAATGTTATCAGCATGATATTGAAATTAAATAGAATTTTTGGATGATATTTCAAAATCATATAGATAAATTTTAATTATTTTTAAAATATCTATGATGCACTGTAATAATTCTTAATTTTATCTGTGTGATTTTGAAATTAAATAAAATTTTATCTACATAATCTTAAAATTAAAGAAATATTTCTAGGGATAATTCAGGATCACGCAAATAAATTTTAGTTACTTTTAAAATATATTTAATCATAATTCTAAAATTTGACTAAAATTTAAAAATAACTACAATACACTATAAATATTTGGTGTATGAATACACATTCAAATCATGCCTATATATTATATTGCACCTTTACAAGGTACATGGTGCCCCTTACAAGCAAGGGGCACTGGAGCCTTCACCTATGTTCTTATGTGTTTGATTTTTAGTTATGTAGTTTCATTTATTGTAATTTTAGGTTTAGCTTCTAAGTTGTTAGGTTTTTGATATATTACTCTGATGTAATTTGGCTATCTTCTATGATTACTAATCAATAAAAAATATCATCGTTGACAAAAAATAAAAACACTGAACTAGCCCCATTCATTAGTATCAGTGCTTATGTATGCCGGCAGAAAAAAGTATATGTTCTTGCTTGTATCTTGAGCAGCCAGTGCTCTTGGTCCAATTGGTGACTGAAATCTCTAATTAAAATAATATCAGGCAAATAAGGGAAAACATGCTTGAATATCCGAAGGGTTTTTATAAAGGTTGAATATAAGGCTCACAGGCAAAGTGTGAAAGTGTGTTGTAAAGGGAAAACCCATCAATTGCCTTAGCGAGTGATTGATCTATAATACTCTTTAAGGGTGTTGTGTGAAAGTGTAAAGATCGTTCCAACATTTAAGGTGGAAATAGCGGTCGTTTTATAAAAGGGGCATAAGAAATTTTGGACTTTTTCCACCAACCTAGACTGATCGATTTTAAGTATGGTTTAGTCCAAGATCTTATGAGGGCGTTTGGTAGAGGGTTGGGAAATAGATTCTCGGAAAAGTTAAGAGAATTCCCAAGTTTGGTATAAGTTTTGAAAAAATATTTTCTGGGATTGGTTTTTGGGTAAGATCTCCCCCCAAAACAATCTTATCTCACACATGGGATTGCAACATTCCCATAAGAAGAGAATATTTTTCTTGATAAAAAGATCAAATTACCCCTACTGCCATCTACAACCACCCACTACCGATTACCCTCTGCCACCACCCTCCACCACCGGGCCGGACCACCATCAGGCACCAGTCGATCCACCCCGAGCTGCCACTGAATACTGCCGGACCACCCTCCTCCGCCGTCAAATCATCGTAGGGTATCCACTAAGGCCATTGCAATTTGCCACTAGACCGCCGTCGGGCCGCCGCCCTTTGTTGAACTGCCAAGGGTATTTTTGGAAATGAGCAAAATATTCTCGAGAATTCAATCTGTCTATCAAACACTCTAAAAAATACATACCTAGAAAAGTTATTCCCGATAATAACATTCCTGGGAATATAATTCTCGAGAATAAAAATTCAAACCCTCTACCAAACGCCCCCTTACTCATTTGTGGAGTCAAGTTGCTCATTTGACAAATAGTTCTTTATTTGAACATCAAATAGAAAAATTAAAAGGAAACATTCAAAGGAGACAAAAGTAAGAAAAAAAAAATACTGGATTACCATAATAATATACGCTTACCTCTTTTAATTTATGAAATATATATTTGTTTGAGGAATGGCTGAACCTTCCTCTCTACCAAAGAAGAGTGTAGTGGTTGGGTATTCTAACTTTTCTGCAAGTTTGTGAAGCAACTTCACAAGCTTAATTTTATAGCTCAAGCATTCATATGTGACTGATTTATGTGAACCAATAAGACAAATAATTACTTGACTTAAAATTAGTTTAAATCATTCATACTACACTAGAATTAATTATTCTTTTTTTTCCAAAGATAGGGAGAGGCGGGAATAGGAGTCACATATGGAGCATTCCAAGTTTAATGTGATATACAAGAGATAATCACTAGACGCAATATGTTGCATGCATATGCGAATAGATCGATCACAAAAATTTCAACATGGAAAAATTAAAAATAAAACTTTTATGGATGTAACTTATTATAAACTACTACGTTAGGTTGATTTTTTTTTTTTTTTTTGTCAAGGGTATCCCCTCTCCTTATTATTAGGGAAGAAGATTAATCTCTTTTGGACGTAATTAAATTTACTCTCTCAACTGAAGTTCTCTCCAAAAATCAAACTAAAATCCTCCCTGAGGTCTTAGTGTACCTCTACCTTTACACCAATACCTTTGTTAGTTTAAGTGGATTACCTTAACATAAGAAAAGTTACTTGTGCGCCCAATTATATATAAAAATTAATAGAACACTTCTCCGAAAAAAAAAGAAAAGAAAAAGAAGAATACTCTAAATTCAAATAAAGAAAATATAATTTGTGATTAGATATAAGTGGCGCTTAAGCTGTTTCGTGTCAACTTTAAAATTAGCTCAATCATGGCATTTTTTTTTTTTTTTTTGGTGTGAGGTTAACGTGACAGTTTTGATTATTGGTTATCTGAATCATGTAACTTGTATTGACTAATCTATATACACGAAAAAGGATAGTGATATATACTTGGATGCGAGTAGGATATAACCAACTACAATATACCATAAAAAAGATCGATAAATAGTGACAAAATGAGAACGTATATGAGGTGCATCCACGTATCATACGAACAAACAAGTCAAACAAGAGTTGTGAAAGTCAATATTAATGTCATGCAATATGTCACAAAAGCCAATTTATTAGTCATGATCCTGTTGGCTTGGCAGTTTGCAGCACTAATGGTGGGGCAGTGTTGTTGACTTAGCATAGTATTGACTTGAGGTTCTAGTGTTGTTCTTGCCGTGCAACTTCCTTTGATATCACTTGCTTTCATATTCCTCTACCAATAAAGGCAAAGTGACAAAATGTGGACATTACACGTAGTTAGAGCAACTATATTTCTACTTGTTAAACATTATTATGAAGATATCATGATTTGTAATATAGATATTAATAAATTTACATCAGTGTGGGATTTAAATTTGCTATTACATTTTTTTTTCTTTCATATGTCTTACTTTATATAAATATATAGTGTTTAAGATATTTTCACTTTTGAATACTATTACAATAAAAAAGCTTTTTCTTGTCTTTTTTTATGATTTTGAACCTTAATTTTCTTAAGGAATGTTTGATTGAGAAGTAAAAATAGGGGTAACAATTTCATGGATAAGTTCCATGTGTAAATTTTCTTATCCATAAAATTTTTACCCTATTTTTACTTTTCAATCAAACACACTCTAAAAATATAACTTTTTTACTACTGCATCTAATTATTATTGATATTCAGTGATTAAATATTGAGACTTGTAAAGTTAATTAGAGGAAGAGTAAGGTTGAAAGCCATTAAAATTAATCTAATAGTAAAAGGTTTGGATAAATTGCATGACCATAGGTTCAAATTATTGCCGACAAGATAAAAAATAAAAAAATAAAAAAATAAAAAAGAGCGTTGGGGGTGAGTTAATTAAGTTTCCACCTCCTACACCGTCACACTGGCCATAACCACAAACACAAATTAGAACGGCATTCATCACGCCGTCGCTTAAGTGCTTCCCCTTGTTACGTTCGTAATTGTGGGTACCGACTCATTACTCTTGCTAGAGAATAACGAGTTTGACCTTTTCTTATTTATTTATCAAATTTTCATGCCTGCGTGCTTGGTCATGCTTAGTATATATTTTCTCTTGTTTCTTAATTTATAAACCTGTTCATACTACTCAGATTTTCACATTTTGTAAGAACTTTTCTAACTCTACTATTTATAAGAACTTGGTTCTAGTAAAAATAGAAATTACTTTGGTGTGTTCATAGTTTTTAGGGTACCAGCAGTTATACCTGCAAATTGTCAAATGTCCTTCAGTTATAGATTATATTTAATTAAATACACATTCAATATTACTAAAATCGACGACTCAAATAATATTAAAAAAATCATCAAGATGGTCCGTACGAAAACAAAAAATAAATAAATTGGCAGTTGAACTGTTCCAATTACTAACCAAGTGGCTTAACATAATAACATTAGGTGCACTCATGGACTGTACAGTATATCACAAAACAAATAACTGTTATACCTAATAAAGTACACATAAAAAAAAAAAAGAAAAAAAAGACAACTCAAAGATTCCACACAACAAACAATTGAAAAGGAATCAATAGTTCCATTTTATAATCGACGTACGCTTTCTTGTTGAAGTTTTTAATCCACGTTTTTAGATTTCTAAATAATAAATGGTTGAATATTCACTATTAAAAATACATGATTGTAATCACTTGATTTACACATGCATTGATAGAACTAATCTGACCGCAAAACAACCTTCAATATAGGAGACGTAGTTATATATTCCCCAACTAACTCGTGAATTTTGTTAGAATATATAGAATTTATTAGTTTGTTACAAATTGATAATTAGAATTAGTTAAGAGGTTATGGTAGTTAGTTACCTTTTCTCTCACTATATAAGTCATATTGTAGTTTTATTGTATCAATTTTTTTTATTTTATCAATACACAATTTTAGACTTCACTTTCAATTCTCTCTTTTCTCTGTTGTATCATATTTCTCAATATAGTATCAGAGCCGTGGCATCCACCCTGAAAAGCTTCATTTTCGCTGCATTGAGCTCTTTCTGGAGAGCAACTTTTTCTCACACTTTCCTTCACTTTCTCACATTTTCCTTCTCACCAAACACTCTTCTATCTATTATTGCATCAAGAAAATTATTCTCTCTTTCCAACTCATTCAGACTTCCATTTCTTTTCAAAGGCTTCTCTCCGTTTCATTCCACCTCATTTCAATCAGTGAAGATCAAAGTTCTTGTTCCAGATTTTGTTCTTCTCTTCGGATCTGCATCTCTCGTCCTCTTCAAGCTCGCGTTTCCGGCTACCGCCGCCGCCATCTCATTTCTCATTACTGCCTCTTGTCTTCCTCATTTTTTAGATCGGTCAACTTTTGTTCTTCAAGGATCCGATCTCGTTTCAGATCTAGTCCGGAGTGGTTCCAATCTGGTTCATCTTCGGCTCCGTTCACGTTCTTTGTTGGCTCAACGTTAATTCGTCTTCTTCGGCGTGGCTCAGATTCTCCAATCTGCTCGGTTCGTCTTCTTCCTCGTGCTTAGTTCTCTGCCACTGGTTTTGTTCCGGTCTTGCTGCGGTTCCTAGTCCCCCTGCGTGAGTCAGGTTCCATGTGCTCAAGGCTGTGTGATCGAAGCTTGTTCATTGGTGGTTCCTTTGTTTTTCATTTCATTTGTTTGATCAATAAGTTTTAGTTCAAGATTTGTGTTCGATGATTGTGGTTGAAGATCTGGTATGCTTCGGTGTCTGCTGAATTTTCTAGTTCAAGATTTGGTTAAGATCTGTTGATTTGCTCCGTGCACACCAAGTGTTCGATGGTGATGCTTATTCTTGTTTTTGTGCATTTTCAATTGTTTGCTTCTGCCATGTCTAGATCAGAATTGGTTCTTCTTGGTTAGTGTTTGCTACGATTATTGGATTGATGTTCTACTGTGTTGGACACTGGTTCTGGTGTCAGCAATCTCTTTTTTCATGGTTTGATAATGGTTCAGCCAACATTGGCATGTTCAGTTCTTGGAGAAGATTTGTTGATTTGGCCTTATGTACCTTTGTTTTTGCCTCTGTCTTGATGGTTAAGTTTCAGAAATGGCTTCTGTCTTGATGGTTATGCTGTGGTTGAGCTTCTGCCTTTTGAGGTGGTTAAGCATTTGTTGTTTTCGCCTTTGATGTTTACTTCTGCCAAGTGGTTAAGCTCTAAGGTTGGGTAGCTTCTGCTTGAGTGGTTAAGCATTTCTCTTCATTGGTATTGATGATTGCTTCTAGTTGGGACGAGAGTTGTGGAGACGCCAAAAGAAGTGCTATGGACCTCAACCGTCACCAACATTTGTTATTTTCAACATCTTGTTGCCTTTACTGATATTATCATTGTATTTTTTTAGTTTGTTGTAATGCACTTTCATCCCAAGCTGGAGATGGTAATGTACGCATCCTCCAGCTTGCGGGGGGTGTTAGAGTATATAGAATTTATTAATTTGTTACAAATTGTTAATTAGAATTAGTTAGAAGGTTATGGTAGTTAGTTACATTTTCTCTCACTATATAAGTCATATTGTAGTTCTCTTGTATCAACCTTTCTCATTTTATCAATACACAATTTTATATTTCACTTTCAATTCTCTCTTTTCTATGCTCTACCATGTTTCTCAACAAATTTTTAAAGGCTATGGTATATATTGAAATCCATAATGTATCTTATTAATTTGTTAATGTGGTATTCCCATTCTCAGTAAGTAATGCATATAACTAAATCAATATCATCCTAGTTAAGTTATTTAATATAGTTCATTTTGGTTAGAGAATATGTAGGATCTATTAGGACAATCTTAGGTTTTTTTTTTGGTACAAAAGAAGTCTTCGGTTTAAGTTTGCCTATTGCATGTCAAATAGAATATCCATTAGGGTCCTAGTTGACAAGCAATCTGAAGAAGTACCAAAATATCTCAATATTTAAAATTCCTACTTCAATCAGAAATTTTAAAGGAGTGATGACAAAATATATTTCTAGTTCCACAAGATGCCTCAAGTATAAGAATAGAGAAGATAAAGATGCAAAATTCTCTTCCTCCCCAAGATTTTATGACGTTTCCTTAACATGGTATACGGATAAAATATGATAACCCTCAAGTCACGAAACGCATTTTTCATTAACAAATCCGGTCATATTCAACTTGAAGACTCATAACATAAAATTTGAAGAGGCTTGTGTGAAACCTATATGTAGGAGGGTCAGCTTGTGACCAAAGGAGCCAAAAGCAGCAGAGTATAACTTCCAGCCACTTTATTAGTAGTAGGAAAAGTTAGACCAAACTACTGAGATATCCCTGCTGGATCAACACATCTTTTGCAAGCTACCTACCAGCTTGTACCCATCCTAACTAGTAACTACACACTACTATTTCTAGAAACTAGGATCGTTTACCTGTAATTCATGTCTTTAAAGCGTGCAAATAACCCTCCCTACAAGTTCAAGTTATTTTACTTTTAGTTGTTTGTTTTGCTAAGACAAAACCAAGGAAGACCTTCATTTTATGTTGAAAAAAAAAATTAATTTCGGTGGAAGATAATATATATTAAGATGCGCATAAACAATCAATTAATCACTAATATTTTATTTAGAATAAGCACAATTGTTTAATGAAAGTAACTTGTGGTTGATAATGTAGAAAAGCGTTTTTAAATTCGAAGTTCTAGATCTTAACAAGCCGACATAGTTAAATTATCATTCTCTATTTTTTTTATTCCTCTTTGACTAAAATGTTCAGGCAGTCATGAAATTAATATCATAGTTGCCGCAGATTGTTCTCATTTATTTTATTTTAATGCAGCATCCAAGAAAAGCCTTTTTCTTCAATTTGTCATTATGCTGGGGGCCCATTAAATGGCTTGATTCATTATTAGAAAAATGATAGAAAGCTAAAAATTTTACCTGAATTTAGTTGAGCGAATTATATTTTAAAATAATTATTAAATTTTGAACGAATAAATCTATCATATTATTTCATTTTATCTAATAATTATTGTAATTTCTGTTAAAAATTCTTATTATTATATATATATTTATGAAACTTCTCCACCGAAATTGTTGATCCAAAGTCTCCAATGCGACCTGACTAAGCAAAATGAAGGAAATTGCTAGTGAGGAACTGTGACAGTAACTATGTATGAGGTGATGGATGATGATGGTGATAATTAATGATGATGACAGCGAACAAAAAGTCTACTTGATTAGTTGCGCTATTACACACAAGCACATAGTCGATTTTCTTGTTAACCAAGTAAACT
Organism: Pterocarpus macrocarpus; assembly: GCA_031439585.1. Classification (NCBI taxonomy): domain Eukaryota; kingdom Viridiplantae; phylum Streptophyta; class Magnoliopsida; order Fabales; family Fabaceae; genus Pterocarpus; species Pterocarpus macrocarpus. Next base: position 77,767,184 of record CM062515.1, read on the forward strand.
TTGCCAAGCTACGTCAGACTTTGCTATCCCATCCATTGAAGATAAAAACGTTACTAGGGAAGTTCATATATAGTCAATTGAGGCTAAGAATTGTCATTTTCCTATGGTTTGAGTTAAAGAAAAGAACATTTTCTAGATAATTTCGTGTCTCTCTACCTTGTAGTAGCTAACTAGTATCAGAAGTTGTCACCATCGCCTGTGGGAGCATATGTTATCCACAGAAATTCTAACTTCTCGGACAACCATCGTGTAACTCCTGTAACTTGTCGTGGTGTCTAAATTTAATTAATACCCATCACTTGTTAGGTAATATCTTAAAGAAATTGTCACTCTTTTGAAACACCGTAATCGAGAAAGATTATACGCAAAAAGTGAAGTGAAAAAATGGAAACCAAAGATAGAAACCAAGAAACACATGTGAAGCACATGGTTACTATGCTATTGGTCTAACTCATGGTCCGCTGTTAACTCGACTCAACTAACTCTAGCTACCAACAAATGTATAAGTGTTAATATAGAATTCTATGACAAATTTTATATGTAGAGTGTGAATACAACAAATTGACTAATTATATTAAAAGAGCTTCTAGATAGCAGCCGTTAAGATTAATGTATATTTCTATATTGAAGTGCACGGCGTTGGCATTTAGGAATTTCCATATAGACTTTATTACCAAGGAAAATTATATTTTATATGTACACATACATACACGTATATTAAGTGATCACATCATATATATTAATCAGTACGTCAGAGATATGAGTTAATTAGTTATTGGCTGATTACATTGAATATGATGGCCAATGCCGTATAACTGAGAGAAGTCAGGGATACAAACCTTCGTTATCTTTTCTGTCAAAACACTATCAGATATAGAAAGGGATTTAAATCATTTGTTTATTTTTCACGCTTAAGGCAGTTGTTTTGAATATTTGCAAGGAATTGAAATCAATATGATTATAGGTTCACACCAGATAGTACGAAAAAGTTTAGAAAATGAACAAATAAAGTATCATAAACAACTTATATATGTTTAGATTAATTAGATGATCACTCCCAATTCCACGTTAGAAGACTGGTTTTATTTTCTTTTACTTGAGAATAGGGATAAGTTACGTCACATTATTATTATTTAAGTTTTCTAGGGGAAAAAAAAAGTTTTATTTTTGTCAAGGACCAACATTTTTTCAAAATGTTAAAATGTATTTAGATAAATTGTTGAAGTAAATTACAAAGGCATGCTTTTTTATGGTGTTCCCCGTAGTGAAAGGTAAGATTTTAATTAAACTGTTACAGCAGTTTGAAGAAGTAAATTATGCAAACATTTTTCTTTGACTTATTATCAGGGTAAATAACATGAAGTTCTAGTTGTGCCCAAGAAATGAACAAATTTACACAGTGTGATCACTAAAATGTAAAAATATATGTAAACGACAGAATTTAAAAAACACTCATCTACCTATGATACACTAACTACCCTTCCAAAGTTTACAGTACTCAATAGTTCAACACAAATAATTTCCAATCTTCAAAAACTCCAAATCATTCTCAAAGGGTGTCAAATTCAAATCCAAAACCAAAACTCTCTTTTTGTTGCTTCCAGCTTTCATTCCGTTTGGTGAAGAAGAATCATCAAGACTAGTGCTACCACTACTACTACTCATGGTCCTAGAATTACGCAAGCTTCCGTTCGAATTTGCAGCTCTATGCCTCCTCATGTGGCCACCTAAGGCTTGCCCAATTGCAAACTCCAACCCACAAATTGAGCACTCATGGGTCTTGGGCTTTTGGGGTGAACCATGAAGCAATTGGGCATCCATGTTGTCACCATGATCATCCATCAACCTTGGCTTCTTGTGGCTAGCCCTGTGGCCACCAAGTGCCTGAAATGAAGGGAATTGCCTGTTACATGTCTTGCACTCAAAGACACGGTTGTTATTGGAAAGGCTAGAGTATGTGGCCTCAAACCCGCCCCCTCTAGAAAGTAGCATCAAACAATTTGCCATGGACATGCTATCAACCTCTCTTTCTCTCTTCATAGCTAATAATATTATGTATCAATTGTAAAAGAAACTAAAAAAATGGGTATGTGGGGTGTTATTTTTGGAGGTGTGATGATAATGGATGTGAAGGTTTGAGAAGAGAAGAAAGCAATGGAATTGGAACTTGGGGGAGTTGGAGGAGGGTGGTATTTATAAAGTGGTTGATTTAATTTGATAGCTTGAGTGTGTGTGAGACACTTCTTATGGTTGACATTTTCTGAATGAAAGTGTGACTTTGGTTACTTGTAAAATAAGCAAGTACAAGTGTGCAAACCGCTGCAGCAATTAAAGCAATAATTTGTTGCGTTGAACTAAGATGGAGGGGGGGTTACTTACTTAGGAGTTGTTTGGTGTGAAAGGAGTTGCTGCTGAAGACGTAAGCATGACAGATTTGCTGAGCCAAACAAGGCGGAATTAGTCTCTGTGGCCTAGTAAGTATTGGGGGCGGCACTACTATTGCTAAAGCTGTCGTAGAAATTGTTTAATAAAAAAAATAAGAAAGTTAGGACGGATAAACTTTGTCAGAATTTATTTATCAAAATAATGTAATATAATTATTAATTTTTAGATAAATAAATAGATCTTGTTATTTTATTTTATTCAATAGATACTATGATTTTTTTCAAAAATTTTTGTTATATCTTTCTCGCTGTATAACATTGCTGTTCAAACTTGATAGAAGATTCTCAGGGAAGGTTTTGTGTTGCTGATAGAACGGTATGAAAAGGAAGCAGAGGAGGACCCAAGTTTGAAGGAATAGTTCAGAATAATCAGACCGACATGTGAAACTGACTTTCCACACATCTAGAAATCGTGCTCAACTTTGAACAGAATAAACAAATAAACGAAACGAAACGAAATGAAATAAAATAAAATAAAATGCTCTGTAGTAAAAGAAGAAAGGTATATGCAAATAGAAAAAAAAAAGTAATTGTTTTATTGTTTTAATATATGTCTTAAGTTGAGAAAATTAATAAGGTGTGCTTGCAGGTAGGAGTTAACAGGAAATATTACTAGTCTTGCTGCGTTGACGAAGTTTTTTTTTTTATTATTTTCTATTTATTGTTCCATTTATGTTCTTTTTACTGAGCGGAGACTTCGTGGATTACCCAAATAATGAAAACAAAACAAGACGGGAGAAAAAAAAGACAAAAAATTTAGAGAGCAAAAGAAATTAATTAACTTCAGTTGATTTAATAAACACAAAATTAATTGTTTCTTGTAATTAATATTGTGACGACTAAATTACTTCAATCTTCCCTTTATATATACATCTCTTTCATGAAACTTACACGATTTTTTTAAACGGGGAAGGTTTGTTAAATATCAAAACACAATTCTAGAACTGTGCAGAATTTTTAGGAAGTATGCTCCAAAAAATAGAGAGAGAAGCAGTGTCCGTCAAAAAATAAATAAACAAAGATAATTCAACTCGTGATCAATTTGTAATTGCATTGGTCTAAGAAGGATATTATTAGACAATACCAAAAGCTCCTACCACAAAAATAAAAGATATTAATATCACTTGCTCTACCTTCATCAAATTAATATTGCATTTATAAGACTAGCTAATGGAACTTTTCACATTAAACAAAACTAATGAAAAATCATAAATATTGTTTAAAACTGACAGTTTCATGGTAAGTCTCTTTTTAAATTCATCAATAATCTAGCATTGGAAAAATCAGTAAAGCCATTTATAAATCTCTAGAAACTTTGTTGTTTTAATTAAAAAACCAAAATACTACATTTGTCACGAAAGTAGAATATTCATCATATTCATAACGAGCATGCATAAGTGCATATGTCACGAAAGTAGAAAACTGACACACGAAGCAGTAAACTAAAATGCTTGTCTTCGTGCCACTTTCATTTCACTTTCTGTACTTATTTGCATTAATATTTATGCTCGCCATTGTAGGATCATATATCACAAAATGAAAATACATGTTAAATACATTTCTCATGATCAATTACCATTTAAACTATTAATATTGCATGATTCTCCGGGCTCCGAATTGGCTGCCATAAAGCAAACGATTCCATTTCTAATTCTGTTAAGATCTACACCTAAAACAATTCAGGACCAATAGAGTATGGTGGCATATTAATACTATGCATGAACTTGTAATAAATTGAATCTGAGTAAAAGCAATCTCAAAGTCACCAAGGAATTGGTTGAAGTGATAAGCAATAATCTTAATCCTCAAGATCAGGAAGTGAGTTAAAGTACTAGGGAAGTAGCTCCCTTTAAGAGATTTTTACCTTTATACTTCCACAATTGAACTATGATAATTTTATGAATGATTCATATAGATTCAATCTCTAAGAACAATTCCTGGTCTAAAAAAATTTAAAGTCATGTGACTTTATAAATTTATTGCGTATTACTAATCATATATTTTCACTAAACAATTTAAATTTTTAGAATAGTCGTTAATATAATATTAGAATATATACAACAAAGTGATTTAGTTTGTAAATTGTTTGAATAATTAATTCTCTTGTGGTATATATAGCCTCTAAATAAGATTAATTAAGGTGATTCGCAATCATCCTTCTTCTTTTTTTTTTTTTTTTTTGGCATTCCAAAGTCCGAATGCTCTCATGTCAAAATATTTTCTATCTCATGCTGACTACTAAAAAGATTAATTCCCTCCCCCCCCCCCCCTCCGCCTTTTTTTTAACTTATCTTCTTAAAATATTAAAAACGGCAAACATAAAACATAAATGGTCCTTAAGTTTTTCTTACGTTGTCTTGCCTAATTAATAAATCTTAGCTTTAAATGATGAAGATTGAAGGTTTATGTAATGTCCATAATTTTCTAAATGATCAATAATGATATCAACGTGAAATTCAACCAATTAACCTAATTAATCTTTACAACTTATGTAAGCTTCAACAATCATGACCCATTTCTCTTACTTATCAGATCAAACCATTCCTATCTCATGCAAAGATAACAAGCCTAAATGTATGGTTATCCAGAGGAGAGTGCGCCGTAACAAATCCTCCAATACTTGAAGTAAATGCTAATATGAAAAGAGTGTAACGTGCTGGAAAAATTCTTGTGATTACGTGTTTTGCATTACGCGTTGTAAGTAACAGGTCTGACGTGGACCACAAGTCAATGGGCCTTACTCATCTTAATCCATTAGGTGCTTTGGATTTGGATCACAAGTTATTTGTTTTGAAGTTCCAACTAAATTGATATATTGACCAATGTCTACGCGCGTTATTGTCTGGCAGGCACCTTGGCAGCTAGCTACGTAATTTCCTGTGAAATTAACAAGCACTTTTGGAGTTTTGGTCCCATAAAAAAAAAAAAGTGGTCAGACTTTTGCCTTCTACTATTCTACTCTTTTCTTTTGTCAATTTGCATGAGCAAGTGGAAAAAATTTTTCGTTTGCAATATTTGTCTACCTTTTTTGGTTGAAGTATAACAAAGATGCTAGATATATTATATGTGACATATTATTCGTGTATTTAAAGTTAGACATCTCATGAGCATTTTAAAGAGCGATAGACACACAATTTTAGATAGCAGTGAGTGTTGAAAAAGAAAATAGTTTATATCTTTTTTTTTTTTTCTCTAAGATGTTTGATTGTTTTTTTACAAATAATTTTTTTTCATATTATATATGTACATACATGTATCCTGTCTTATTATCAAATGGATTTCTTGTAAACGATTACTTCGATTTATGAATAAATATGTGAAGATAAGTCAGGGCTAAGATATTCTAGACTTCCTCATTGAACTTCCCACCTTAAAAACCTAACAAACGAGAATTTCTAATATCTTCTGAAAGTAACATTATAAACTAAATGAAAACATAACAAGTAACACAAAAATTGAATTTGCTGATGGGCATCTTTTACATGCCGGATGCTACACTAGCTAACTTCAAATGTGGGGATACAAACTAGAAGTCTTGAGAGCACTCATTATGGGCAGCAATATCCGAATTTCACATTGGCTTGGTCGAGGAAGTGACGATGCAAGTGGATGTTTCGAGCAGTGGCCCAATGACTTTCGAGGAAGGCCTATTCTTTTGTTGGAAGCCGAAAGGGGTGAAGCAGATGGATACATAGTTTGAACAGCAGATATGAAATCAGACCCAAAAAAGAAAAAGAGATATGAAAAAGTGTGCGCTTGGGAAGCATCGTCACACTCAAAATTCAGTTTGACAAAATGAGCCAACCAGCATGGTATTTTGAGAAAATTTTAGATGTTCTTAGCGTAAAAAAAAAAAGTTTTGTTCCGTATTATTTATCACTTAATACATCAGTTATTACATTCAAAATATAAAGAAAATAGGAGATAATAATAGTCTATAAGATTAATATGTTACATCATAAATAGTATAGAGCAACTCTGAGAATAAGAATGCCTTTGGTATTTCAATGCAATTGTGCAATTTTGAGATATGTGTTTGCCAGCCAAGAGCAGAGATAAGAGGGCTAAATTTGAGAACTATCATGTGGCACAAGTTCTATTGAAAAAGATGTCAATCTTGCAGCTTGTACAGATATGATTCACTCACCAACAACCGGCCAAGGCCGGGAACATCCAGGAGGCATGGGTGCGTGAAGAAGGTAAAGCACCATCAGACGCGACACTTGCAGCTAATTTGGTCATAAGAGCACTTGGCAGAGGACTCAAGCCGCAAGGCAAAGCAAAAAAAAAATTGATGCATTATTAGTGTAAAAATGCGTTTATATATGTATCTAATTATATATATAAATCTTTATATTGATAGTTTATACTAACAACATATCAAAATTAATTTGAAAAAAAAATTATGAGTCCTATTTAGTTTTATTATTATATATCAGTCACATAAAAAATCTTAAATTTATATTGGTTATAGGAATTTTCATTTTAAGAATTTCTCACTTTATGTACATAAATTAATATGTAACATGTGTTAAGTGTTAAGTCATGTGAGTAAAGTTAAAAGTTTCTTTTAACCAACACATGGTTAATTAAAGTAGTAGATACTTATTTTTCATAATCCATGATCTTAGATTGGAGTCTTAGGTATGAAATAATAGGTGCTCATGCAACCCTCTATAAGAATTCAAATGTTTGAACAAGTTGCCTCCAATAGAAGGATACTTGTAATTTCAACTAAAAAAATTCTTTCAATTAGTACTTTGTACATATCAAAATGAAATTCCCACTAATACTCATCGTATGCCTCACTTGTGATGTATATCATGTGTCATTCATATGTTGGAGATCAACTAAGAGATGGTGAAGTTTTAGGACTTGGGACCAACAGAGGTGAGACAAGTTGAAGCCAAGGAAATAGTGCAAGTAAGCGTTGGTGTCAATGCAATGCAAAACTTGCTGGAAAAGGAAGGGGGCTTTCCGTGGAAGAGAAAACTCACATCTTGATACATTGTTTAGGGATTAGCTAGGTTCTTTTTTTTTTATTTATTTATTTACATTGCGTTTATAGTCCATTAGAATTTAACTGTTACATTTTTATATAGATGCTCTATTATGTTTCTGGTTATGTAACAGAGTAGCTTTTATTGGAATAAGGATGGGATGACAACTTATATAATAAGCTAATATACCATATCTTAAATTGTCTTCTATGCCAATATTTTAATGAGACACAACCTATGTTTCAGAAATAATATATTATAAATAGATTCCTTGCCTACCAATTAGATAAGGTCGAAGCTTTTGCAGGTAGGGAGATTATAGTCATTGTGCATGCAACTTAAGCACTTGGTTTAGGTCTTAAAAGTGATGATATTATTTTGGATAAGTGAAATATTTTTTGAATTTGTAAAGTATGAATATCATATAAACATTGTATATTAATATGAGAGTGAACAAGTATCAACATTGTAGATTAATATATCGAGGATAAGATTGATATATTGTATATTTATGTGAGAATAATGTTGGATATGGTACTTTATAATGGTTCACAAAAATAACACTTCTCTTATTAGAATTTTTTTTGTTTTTTTAAACCCAGTAAGTATAGACATTGACATGCATCAAGATAAGATGAATATTAATTAGTGTATTAAAAAAACTCCATATGCTTCACACATTCACAAAATTGATGCAAGAATATGATAGTTTTATCTAAAGAGAAGTGTTATATTTATACATCATTATAAAGCATCAAATATAACATCGCTCTCACATAAGTATATATATTTATCTTATTTCAAAATGCATATATCTCAATATTATTCGTACATTACTGAATCAAAAAAAAATATTATACCTACATTAATATATGACATCTATACTACATATATAGATTAAAGAAACCATTTCCTATTGATAATACACGTTATATTTTATGTCATTAGCATATATAATTAATAATCTGATGCAATAAGTATTGGTGTCTTAATAAGCATTGGTGTAATGAATGCTACGCTTATGTTTTCATATGAACTCGTTAGAATTGATTTATCCTTTTGCGTGTTGTCCATTTTTTGTAGTTAATTTCTCCTAACTAGATTTGACAAAAAAGGTGCTTTCTGGCATTTACCAAAAATATAGCAGCTATGCTTGTTACTACGTGATACTACAATACTACAGGATATATGGTAACTGTATTTACTTGTTAGTCGACAGTGAGATTCTTTGAGAATGACACGTTAAAGAAGCCACCGATAATAAAAGTGAAAACTAAAGAGATGCTGAGATACTAATGTTAATGATACGCGTAACAATAACATTTTAGTTGCTATTATTATTATTATTATTATTATTATGGGAGTATCTAAATCTTATTGTATACAAACAAAAGGATAAGCAATGATTATAGAAAAGGCTGGGATAAGTAATAAATGACATTTGATCGAGAAAATGTTGGGAGGTAACACTTTTCAGATCTTATATATATGTGTGTGTGTGTGTATAAAAGAGACATGTCGGCGGTGATTGTTTGAAGGTGAAATTTCTTAATAAAGTAATAGTAATAATAATTAATAATTATAGCATTAGAGAAAACATAATATCATTTGAATAACACTTGGAATGGCGGACAATGAAATATAATAAATGTTTGGAAGTACAGGACTATATATATTATATACATATGTATGCAATTTGCCTAAAAATTTTAATGTCACATTTTGCAATTTAGAAGTAAAATTGCTGACAAATTGATCAATATAAGCTTTTATGTAGAGAATTGCAAACAAAGATTCTCCTCTTTTCACATTTTTTTTTTCTTGAGAACTTATTTGTTAGTTTTTACTATAATAAAAATAAAATGACAAAATTGTCATTAGGAATTAGGTTATGTGATATAAAAGGCTAACCACTGACAATAATTATTATTTTTAAGTTTCCTATTATTTTGTCTCTATTACAAATTAAAATCAATTTATATTCAATTTTGAAACTTTAAAAAAAGGAAAACGTATATATATCTCAAGTAAAGCTTTAATTCTTTACAATCGTATGTAAGACATATCCTTTACAATAATGATGATTTCGTTCATAACTTAGTTATATAAAATAAATATCTCCAATTAAAGCAAAGCTATATACTAAGACAATTATATAAGCCCTATTTAAATATGCTATTATACATTATACATATAATATTTATTGGTATAATCTAACATAATATATCATTTTTCCGTAAAAAAAAAAAAACCATAATATAGCATGTGCTATATTTTTATTGAATTGGTGTCAAAATATATTAAATTTCCTTATTACACCAGCTATATCTAAGGTTAAATAAAGAAAAAAACATTTAAACTATTTTCTGTGTACATATAAAGGATATCAAGTTAGCCTTTTAAAAAATGTATATGTTGTTTTTTTTTCATACTTAAAATAAAAATTATTATTTTTTAGTTTAGACCACTAATCCATTAATATCCAGAACCCATTAGATTTTAAATAATCTAACTTGAGCTAAGCCCATTGGTCTATTATTGGGACAAAGTTTTTTTAGTATTAATTTTTTTTATTTATATAAGATTCAAATTTAAAATATTACTTAAGAAAAGTAAATATTAAATTACATGAACTAACTAAGTATTGATAAAATAAAAATTAATTTAATCCATTAATATATTTTCAAACAAAAATTGTTAAACAATACAAAAAATATTATCTAAATTCAACTTGTGACTATTCAATTCAGAAGTTCATTTATTCCATCACCCACATATAACAATCAAGCAGTTACATAATTGATTAATTTCTCTGATTGATTATTAATAAATTCTTCAAAATTTATAGTATAAACTTTGTACTCATTTAAACTAGAAAACACAAAATCTAAAACCTAAAATCTTTAATATTTAATAAATTAATTAATTTAATGTCATATGTATCTTTTTAAACATTATTTCCTAAATAATTTATTTGTTTTTTTAATTAAACAAGATAATGTTTTTTAAACACATAAACATCTTTGAATGATCATTTCCCTAATAATATCATCTTTAATGTATCTTTATAAACATAATTTCCTAAAATAATATTTATTTCACACTATAAAAGACAAAATTAAAATATAAAATCTTTAATGGATTAATTCATTGTCATGTATTTTTAGAAAAGGAATTTAATATTAACCCAAAAAAAAAAATATGCTTCACCTCTCACAGCCTATCAGCTTAATTAAATATCAACAGCCAAAAAACTTCAGGCTGCATATGTTCCTTGCTATATATGAGACAATCACACCATGCCATATTACAAATACAATAAAGCACCTAATGAAGTATTTTTAAATGTTGTCCTAATAAAAATAAAGTATTATCTCATTTCGTTTATAATTTAATATTTCAGATATTACTTTGCAAATATAATAAAGTGAGAGAGCCCGTATTAATTCACGGTAAATTGCTAGATAACACTTTTTTCAAATCTTGAGAAAAAGTTGAAAAAGGTATTCTTTATTTCATTCATAATAAGAAAAACACCTGATGAAGAATTTTCAAATGTTGTCCTAATAAAAAAGTATTGTCTCATTCCATTTATAATTTAATATTTCAGATATTACTTTGCAAATATAAAAAAGTCAAAGAGACAATATTAATAGTAACTATAAATATTACAGAAAACTTTAGTTTATAATGAGAATACATTAAAAAATTATCTACATTTAATTGATATAAGTGATTCAAAACTTAATTTTCTTAAATAAAATTTTATATTTAAGCCTTATCAATAAAAAAATTAGGAGAATTTTAACTTTACAATAACTCAATCAGATTCAAATCAGAGCTTTAATAAAATTTGAATATTTAAAAAAAAAAATATTATTCGCAACACCAAATACAAATCCAACCAATCGTCGTACTCCACGTGGCTATCCTCAGGGGATTGCGAGCTTTTTCTTGTGCAACAATTCAGGGATTGCCTTAAAAAGGATCAACGGTCTAGATCTTCCCTTCGATACTCCCGAAGCACGAACCACCTGTGAAAATACACGTGTACGGTAGAAACGAGAGTTTCACATATGGTCATCCTAGAGAGCCCCGCACTATATCTTTGATCCCACACTTCCCCTTACTAAACCCCATTCCTTAATCTGACAATACTTCGGTTTACTAGAACTGTCCCTTTCTCCGGCGGAGCTCCCTCCACCGGAAAAATTCTCCGGCGATAGTTTCCGGTTCGAAGATTCTCAACCTCCTCCGTACGCCGCCGTGATCGAAGCTCCAATTTCTCGGTTCCATTTCCTCACTCTAGGTTTTTTTTTTTTTCTAATTGCTGCTATTTTTTCATTTTACTTAAATTTGGTAGATTATTTTGAATTTTTTATTAAGTTCGAAGGTTTTGATTATTTTTTGAACTTTATGGTGTAGTTGATCGATGTGGAAGGTTTTCTCGATTTTACGGTGCGGTGATTCGTGCTAAAGGTGGTGGTGGTGATTTTGATTTTGCATTATACAGTTCGTGGTGGTGGTAGCGTGACTTGTTGATTCAGATTATTATACTTTTGTTTTTCGGAGCATCAAAAGTGAGAATGGTATGTTGAAGATGATTCTAACAAGCTATTTTATTTGCATGCAAATGCAGTGTCTGAAGTGTGCTTTTTTTTTCATTGATATAGTGCTTTTTTTTACTGTGATTATCATCATTTTATATGTAGTGTGCTTGAGATTTTAATATATTAAAAGTTTCTTATGTTTGCACATAATGTTGTGATGTGCACTTGATGGTTTGTTTGTTTATTTAAATTGTGTATGGGGGCCCTTGATTCAGCAATGTGATGATTGTATATATATCTGTGAAGCTGGTTTGTTATCGATTATAAATTTATCCACTTGATTGAGTCATCAGAATATAGTATTGGTGTGAGCCCCATATCACTCTCTGGCACTGTATTGGAAGCTTATTCTTGAGCTAACTTTTCTACTGATTTTTAAATTTTGTTTTGCAGATGTAAAGTGTCACCAGGAGGTAATGAATTTGTGACTAATGCGTGATATGTATGCATTGCATGAAATGAATTCCAGATGTAATTTCTATGAAAATTCTTTACCCATTTGTTTCTATCTAGTGTTTTAATATGTAAGGCATGTTGTTAAAGAATTTAGTTTGGAAAGTTTGGTTGAAAATGCACAAAATTAGATTCTTAGATAAATATGTTACAATCTTGTTATAAACTCTTCAAATATCTTACTTTTATGGTAGATTTTTTTATTGATGATAATAAGGTAACTATTCAAGTGAAACTAATTTATGGCCTGCAAACCCGTAATATTTGATTACAAACTCCATGCATGGGATACAATAACTTCTTTAAAATTCATGGTGGCTCATGTCACGTAAGGCTGCTAGTGTGAATGTCAAAATGTTTGAAGGGAGACATTTTATTGTCACTCTAAGAATATGTGTGTGTGTCTGTGTGTCTGTGTCTGTGTGCGTGCATGTAACATTATGATTGAAGGATGCCTTGCCTCTTGTTTGTAATTTTTCCACTCTCTTTAAGTAAATATTTGTTTAGGTTGTAAATGCTTACTTTTTGTGCCCTTAATGGTTTAAGACTTAGAAGACGGAGCAGGATGGTATTGTCTGCATATTAAAATTTGGTTACCTGTTGATAATTTATATATGATCTTGACGCTGAATTTTTATTTCAAGGATAATTACTTTGTTAGAACTTAAGAGAAATATCTGCTGTCGTCTTTGTTTTTCTGTTTCCATACAGCTGGTCAGCTTTTTGAATATTGCAAGTTCAGTCAATAAGATAAACATTCTAAGCTATGGTTTTTGCCTTTTGGCAGTCTTTTCAGCATAAAAGCTTTTGGCTGCCACGGGATGCTAGCTGCTTAGCTGGAGAAAATATGGGGTATGAGAATTCTTCCAGCATTGAACCAAAGCGTAATCATCAGTGGTTTATGAATACAGGTGAACCAGAAATATTCAACAACAAGAAACAAGCAGTTGAAGCTGTTGGTGGTAGGCCATTTTCGGGAGTTTCACATATGAATGTTTCTCCATGGGACACCAATTCAGGATTTCACTCTGTCACAGGTCAATTTTCTGACCGTCTATTTGGATCTGATGTTGTACGGTCTGTCAATTTGGTTGATAAGAATATGCCATCAATTGGAAGTGGAAATTTGAATGTGGGAAGGAAGGATTTTGAGAATCAATATGCTAATGATCAATCTGTCGGCTTGTCAATATCTCATACCATTGCAGACCCTTCATCATGTCTCAGTGTTGGTGGCATCAGAAAAGTTAAAGTCAATCAAGTCAGAGATTCTTACAATTGCTTGCCTGCATCAATAGGGCACTCATATAGTAGGGCAGATAATAGTACCATTTCAATAGGTGCTGGCTACAATAGGAATGATGGGAACATATCGTTGGGCTCAGCTTATAACCATGGAAATGACAATACCATTCCAATGGGGACTGGAATGAGTAAAACTGATGACAATCTTGTATCAATGGGACATGCCTTCAATAAAGCGGATGGAAGTTTTATGCTGATGGGCCACAATTACGGCAAGGGAGACGAAAGTATCTTATCGATGAGTCAGCCCTTTAACAGGGGAGATTTCATATCCATGGGTCAATTATACGAAAAGGGAGACAGCAATTTGATATCTCTGGGTAGCTCGTATGCAAAGGGGCATGAGAACTTTATATCAATGGGTCCAACTTATAGTAAATCAGGAGAAAATTTCATAAATATTGCTCCTTCTTATGACAAGGGCACTGATCATATAGTATCCATGGGTCCAACATATAATAATGCAGATTCAAACATCACATCAACAGTTCCATCATTTGACAGAGGAGATTCTAGCTCTTTTCCTGTGGGTAACAACTACAATAAGGGTGACAGCGGTACCATATCTTTTGGTGCTTTTAGTGATAATGCTGAGCCAAATCCCTCTGGAGGAATCATAAATGGCTATAATCTATTGATGGGCAATCGGAACTTAGCTCAAGGTTTTGATAGCCAGAAGGATCTGACTAAGTCAAACTCTGAACCACCTGTAAATAGCACTCCAAAACCTAATACTAAAAGTGATACTACCCAGAAGACCAAAGAGCCAAAGAAACCCAAGAAGGCTGCTTCTAACAACTTCCCTTCAAATGTCAAAAGTTTGTTGACAACTGGTATTTTTGATGGTGTTCCTGTGAAATATGTTTCATGGTCGCGGGAGGTAAAATTTGTAATAATTTTATCTTGTGTTATTTCTGACCTGTTTTAGGCTTTTATAATAAGGTTTTCAACATGTTAGATATTCTGCTTGGCAGAAAAATCTTGGAGCAGTCATAAAAGGAACCGGGTATTTGTGTTCATGTGAGGACTGCAAGCAGTCAAAGGTTATCATCTCAAATTGCTTAAATTAAGATATTCTGCATATCCAAGTATTGTGCTCATTTATTAAATTCTGTCATGAAGGTTCTTAATGCATATGAGTTTGAGCGTCATGCTGGTGCCAAGACTAAACACCCTAACAATCACATATACTTTGAGAATGGAAAAACCGTCTATGCTGTTGTTCAAGAGTTGAAAAACACTCCCCAGGAGATGCTTTTTGATGCAATTCAAAATGTCACTGGCTCCGCTATCAACCAAAAGAACTTTCGTAGTTGGAAAGGTAATGAGAGATTTCAGTTTTCTTGGTTGTGGTTAAGAGCACTTGGAAAACTATGTCCTTGCTTCAATTGTTTAGGCTTAGATATATAAGTACAACACAAATTCTTCTGTCTTTTCTACCTTTAATCTATATTCCCTTTTATCAGCATCATATCAAGCTGCTACAAAGGAGCTTCAGCGTATCTATGGAACGGATGAAGTGATCACGCCATCTTGAGTTCAGTTTTCTTCTTGCAAGTTCAGAACAATGGTAGATTTGTAATCTGTTTATAGCAAGTGAACAGCAGCTTCATAGGTTTTGAAATTGCAAAGTTTGAGCCGATGCTCCTTGTAGGAATTTGATTGTTTTATTTATGGAAATGAAGTTGTCTATTTTGTGGTTCAGTATCATTCTTTCCCTCAAAATTTGCTGATGTCTTGTCTTCTTTCCTTGCAAGCCATTTTCCTTTGTGAACGAGCCTTTTATCTATTTTCAACTCTGTTCGATCGTAGCATCGAACTATAAAAACTCACATTTGGGGATAATCAATCTTAAACTGATGACTTTCACTGCGACAAGTTGACAATTTACGGCTAAGTTATACCCCTTCCCTTCCCCCCATCAAGAAATACAACAAACTAACTCTAAGGCAAAAGATCGAAAAAAACTCAATGCCTATGTTGCCGGTGGTAGTCGTCCCGTCTTATCTATTATGTTTAAAACGTGGTATGAAGTTGAAAAGCTATTGCATGGGAGAGTAGACGGTATATTCGTTGTATATGTGGAACAAATGAGAGCTGTTAAAGATATGCTGGAAGTTCACACAATCGTTATGTTTTTGTTGGGCATTGTGAACCATTAACAGTTTATTTTGCCTTCAGGTTGAAGTCAGTTCCTTGGGTCATCTTGCTAGGATTTGGCACCTTAGTTTGCCGCTGTTGTATATTTTCCTTTTATGGTCTATGCCTCTAACATATATCATAGCT
This sequence comes from Pterocarpus macrocarpus, assembly GCA_031439585.1. Lineage (NCBI taxonomy): Eukaryota > Viridiplantae > Streptophyta > Magnoliopsida > Fabales > Fabaceae > Pterocarpus > Pterocarpus macrocarpus. The sequence continues at coordinate 77,783,282 of CM062515.1, forward strand.
GAAAATCAATGCTAACATCTCATGCATTGCTTCTTCTAGACTGCTAGTCAATGCCAACATCTCAGGTGTTTCTGCAAGAAGTTTAAATTATTCCACTAGGTCGTGGTAGAAAACCAGGCAATCACTTTTGTTTGTGGTTAAAAAAAAAGGGGAAAAAAAAAAAGGGAAATGGGGCTGTAAGGACTTCACTTCCCTTGGAGCCTAAACATGGTCCCGGTTTTCTGTATGAATAATGATGTCCAAAGTTGGTTAATTTGTCCATGCTAACGAATGCCCGGGATAGAAAATTATTGTGATCTACTTTAATCATGCATGGTGCTTGATCTGCACATTAGGAATGTGCATAAACCTTGAAGCGCACGAGTATCATTTTGGAATTGCACTTAAAATAGAATAAATAATGGTCTAATGCATGGTGTTAATAGCTTGCTTGGAGAAGCCATTTTGGGATGGAGCACAAGTAATGATTCTGATCATTAAATCCTACCAAAAGTTTGCCTTAAATGAAGCAGCAATTGCAAGTGAGAAAAGAAAACAGTGGCTTGCACAAAGAAAGGAGAAATACTTGCATGGTCAGGAAATGCTGGCGTGGGTGCTTTCTACCAATTATATAAGTGTATTTTGCATGAGATTGTGTGTTAGTGGTGGGTTCCATATAAAATACACTTATATGATTGATCCGGGAGTACAGCCACATGGTGTTTCCGGATCATGTAAGTATTTCTTTGCCAAAAGGCTTTTTAGAAAGGATAGTTAATTGGTTGGGGCTGCATGGCTTTCTGCACTAGCTCACTCTGCTCCTTCTGATGGATCTTGTAGAATCCTGTAGCTGTGGCAGCAGATGGGGCACGCCCAACATATTGATATCTTCCATGGCTCCTCTTCCCAATGCTTTCATGGAAGTCCAAAGACGAGATAAGATGTAATAATATGCACCCATCTTCATTGGCTCTTCCTGGCACCAAACCATCTCAGCATCTGACAGTAGAGAAACAAGGGAAAGTGTTAATAAGTCAATGCCTCACGTCATACGGAATTTGAACTATCAATAATACATGAGTGATGCTATTTAGTACAAAATTGTTGAGATATGAATAAATATGAATCTATTTCTCACGTGCAAAGATGAGAAAGACGGAAATCATCCGAAAGGTGAAAGTAAGAAAGAGAGAACTATATAAAAATCAATCAATGACTTTTATTCATGCATCACGTACATAAACCACTTTACGTATAAAACAAAATTTCTCATAATACATTATCCATGTTCACTCCACAATTAGAAATGTATAAATGTGAACTAATCAATAAAGCACTATATTAGCCTCCCTTAAATTCCCTGTAAATTATGAATCAATCAAGTATGTATAGCGTAAAAGTTATTAGGATTTTGATAATTTAGAACAGATTGAAACATCTATGGAAAATATGACTTCAGTTGATGTTGCAAGTATGCTTACTTGGATATCTTTTCAACTCGCTGAATGAGGTCATATGGGGCGACAAAGTTGTTCAACCCTACAAATTGCAATATCATATGCATTGATCTTTCTACGGTCTTCATCAAGATCATAATATACCTGCAAATATGACCCCCCAAAAAAAATTGTGCAATGTTATTAACATTACCTTGAAGGCTGAAAAACAGAACCTCACTGAGCTTATGATAATAAACCTCTCTTTCTTGGAAAGTTACAAACAAAAAACATGACAACTGAGAGAACCAATCTTATTATATGAATAAAGTAGCTGTAATGAAGATCATAAGGAATCTTTCCAGAGCATAGAATCACTCTTCTAACGCCCTCTTCCAGATCAGAGTGGTTATTCTGGTCTTCTATAAGACGCTTAAATATGGTACCCTCTTGGTCACCATGGCCTCCAACATCTACAAATTCTGATAGGTTTGATTTGCATTCCTTGTGACGTAGAAGGTATTTAGGGGACATCACAATAAGAGGCTTCCGGAATTCCCTGTGTATCTGAAAAATAACACAGCAAAATATAATGAGCAAGTGGAGAGCATCTAGAAATCTAGGTGAAGTTCAAAAACACGAAGTTCATGGGGTACCATGATTTCTTTTTTCCTAAGATACTAGTACTTAAAGTTGTCAAGTGTTTATTACATTATAATGTTCACAAAATTTGAAGTCTATAAAGTATATATTATCAAAAAATATTATCAATGAATTTAATTTTGATTCACTGTCGGTGTAAAGATTTCTTTACACATTTATTCAAACGTAAATTATTATAGTAGTATAAATATTTGACTTTTTAATCACTACTAAAATAACATATGATTGAACAATAGTGTGAAACTCTTTACATTGATATGTATCAAAATTAATTTCTATTATCAATAATTAGTTTGTAGCCTATCCGGCTAGAGTTCCTGGCGCCTCAAAACATGGAAGTAATTAGCAGGAGTTGTGATATTCACAACCTGCCAATTGCATTCCTGGATTTGCTTGGTAAAATTTGGATCCATCTCAGGTATAAAAAAAGGATTTTCATCACTCATCTGCAACGTAAGTAGTAAAACAACGGTTTAGACTTTTGTATAAGCCTTCAGTTAATTACTAATTAAGATTGCAAACTGTCTAATAATCTTTGCCTGAAGAAAGCGTTCCAATCTTGCACTTGAGTGCTCAGGTCCCTGGCCATCATAACCATGAGGAAGCAATAGGACAAGACCATTTTGGCGTAGCCACTTGGCCTCCCCAGAGCTCAGAAAATTATATATGATCACTTGAGCCCCATTAGCAAAGTCACCAAATTGAGCATCCCACATCACCAAGGAATGTGGATTTTCCATTGAGTAACCAAATTCAAATCCCATAACACCAAACTCTGAGAGAGTGCTGTTGATAACAGCAACAAATGTTAGATCAAATTAGAGACCAAGAACATACAAATGAAAAGATTACACTAACGTTTGACATAGGACTTATGAACCTCTTATATGTATATGACCTGTTGCTAACAGTGAACATTTCCTTTCTTTGGTTTGGGTTAACATGATCAAGAGGACAGTACTTTACCCCAGTTTGTTGATCATGAATTACGGCATGGCGATGACTGAATGTACCTCTTTCCACATCTTGACCACTCAACCTAACATGGTTACCTTCTGCTATCAATGTAGCAGAAGCAAGTGCTTCTGAAAACCCCCAGTCTATACCTTCTCCAGTCTCAATCATTTGGGCACGTTGTTCATAAAACTTTTTCACTGCTCTATGAGGTGTAATGCTGTTTGGTAGAGTTGCAGTTGACTTGCCAATTTTCTTCAAAGTCTCTAGCTTCACCCTCCATGATAGAATGGATATCTCAGTTGAGCTCAGAAAATTAGAGTTTTCAAAGAACTAAATGCTATTGGATGTAAATAAAAGCTCACAAACCCGGTGTTTCTAATAGATGACAGTTGATCTGGTGACTTGAATCCGGTCCAATTAGGCGAAAGCCAGTCCCTTCGATTTGGAACATGGTCTTTGTTGGCCAAAAACTGATCATTGAGGATTTTATTAATCTTGTTGTGTATGCTATCAACCTCTTCTTTTGTCACAACTCCTGATTCTACGAGCTTCTTCTCGTAGATATCAAGAGCTGTAGGATGATTCTTAATGACCTCCATTCAAGAAATAACTAGTAGTATTAAGTAAGTGTTAATGAACCGTCGCTTCCAGAAACTTAAGCTTCATAAAGGCTTTTATACCAAGTCATGAACTATTTTTCCCAAAAGTTTAAATTGTTAAGAAGAAGCATATGATATATCTAATGGTAAGCTTTTGAGTGGTGAAGAAAAATTTCAAAGGACAGAGTTTTAATCGAACCTATACATCATAGGCTGTGTGAGAAATGGCTCATCAATTTCATTGTGACCAAATCTGCGATAACGCCACCACATCAACCATCGCATCTAAATGGAAAGTCTGGCGCCACTCTGCTGCAAGCTGACACACAGGAGCAACAGCTTCCATGTCATTACCATTTACATGGAAAATAGGAGCATTGAAGGCCTTGGCAGTATCTGTGCAATACTCAGATGATCTTCCTGCAACTGGATCAGTTGTAAAAGGCAACTTGGTTGTGCAGCACAAGGTGGACAGTTCCACCAGCAGAATAATTTGGAAGAGCACTGAGGTGTAGGCTTTCATAGGCTACCCCTTGTCCTGGCAAGCTACCATCTCCATGTATCAAAATGCTCATGTTCTTGGTCCTGTCAGCATCATTGGAGTAATATTGTTTTGCTCTAGTTTTTCCTGCCACCACAGGATCCACAGCTTCCAAGTGACTAGGATTTGGTACTAGAGAAATGTGTACCTTCTTCCCATTTCTGGTTTGATGATCATAAGATGCCCCCAAATGGTGCTTGACATCACCAGTTCCTGTATATCCGGTTTCATTTGGAGAGTTTAGAGTGCCATTGAACTAGCAGAAGATTCGGCGCAATGGCATCTTAACCACTGTGCCTAGTGCATTCATTCTTCCCCTATGTGTGGTACCTAAAACTAGATTTTCAGCTCCAAAATCTGCAGCACTATCAGTCACCTCCTGCAAGCCTGGAATCAGTGTTTCTGCACCTTCAAGTCCAAACCTCTTAGCTGAACTCCACTTGGTGCCAAGAAACATCTCATACATCAAACTCCAAGCAAGCCTTTCAAGAATCACCAAGCAATGTTTGCGATCCAATTTCACGGTTTCTTCACTTTCGATTCTGTCTCTTAGCCAGTTGCATTTCTCCTGGTCTGCAATATGCATGTATTCATACCCAATTTGTGGCATGAAAGTTTTGTTGTTGCGAAGAAAGAACTTGAATTCTTGATGCATAATTCCATGAACCTCCCTGAAGTAGTTTCCTCTTGATAGGAAGGTTAATTAGAGTAGTAGCAGCTCTAGACCATGCCATAGCTTTGAGTTCACCCCCCAAAGTGGCTTCACTAGGAATCTGTCTTCACCAAATACTCAAAAAGCACAGCGGTTCCATTAGAGTGAAAGATAAATTAAGAAGAATGAAAAGTGGGGTATTAGAATATCTCATTAGTGATTTCTACAAACATTGAGAGAATGCATATGCAGATAATTTGCTCAGGAGAGACCTCTTACCTTGGCAACTTGTAAGTACTACCCTTAAATTATGTGCAAATACAAACAAGCAGCAGCACTCATGGGAAATTTTAAACCCAGCAATGAGCATACCTTTCCAACAATGATACTGGCACAACAGATGTAAATTTTATATCAGATAATGATAGATAGAAACTTTTGCTTTGTTTACTAATGACCTGCTTTTTGATGTTGGCTACTTCTTGTGTCACCGCTTAAGATTTAAGTCCTTAATACTTTTTAAACGTTTTAAAGACAGCATATCAAGTTAGTAGTAAGAGAAGTTGCTAAATACTATCAAATGCTTTAAGATTTACATTATTTTATTTTTCATAATGTGTGTGTGCGCGCGTGCAAAGTAGCACATTCCTTCTTTTTCATGATGGTGTTGTATTTTACGAATTTGGATGTTCCTTAAAGAAAATATACAGGGGTAATAGAAATGCGATTAAAGTGGCTGATTTTGCTATGGGGAGTAATGTTTTTTGCATTTGGCTGTGAATAGCACCAGTGAGGGTGCTGGAATCTATTTGACTTTATTTTTCAATGAAGGATTAAGTAATATATAAGATCCTTCTTCAACCTTCATGCATAAGCAGCATAACCCCCACCAATTTATTAACCACCTTGCCATGATGGATAAGCACAAGTAAAAAAACTTCAGTATTCTTAATTGACAACTGTAATCCTAGCCCCCTTCTTCTTTTTTTTTTTCCATTTTCCCACATATTTTATTTACATTACATCAAACGTATATTAAATTATACAATAAAAAAAAATATTTTAATAAGAACATAATACAAAGAGAAAATAAGATTCATCCAAACTCAATCTATAATCTATACCTACCAATGCTACCAATAACTATGAATCTCATTCATTTCTTAATACTTTTCATATTATAATATCATTTTGTATAAGATAATTTCCGCCAAAAGTGGTCCATTGCTGTCTAGTGTCCACGTCTTCAATTCGTGGTGCATGAAAATACTAGAAACCAAATGAGGAAAGGGAATCATCAATGCCAATATTCAAAAAAGGAAAGGAAATAGAATCACGATCCCTCTGTCCCTATGTTGGGGTTGGGGACAATGCCTGTTTTGGTTTTGTTTTTTCTATTTGATAGATATTAATGGAGTTGGCCACTTGACATGTATTGATAGGTGTCTTGTATCTATCATGAATTAACTACAATACCACCAAGTCCAAAACATGCACTTTCAAAGAGAGGTCCCACGCTGATAATAATACGAGTAATGAATAGCATCAGGAACTTTATCCCAAAAAAATTCTGCTCCAATTAAGGAAAAAATTGTCAATCCATACTATTTGATGTGTTGATGCGTGTATCTCAACTCTTTTATTAAAAATATTTCAAAATAGAAGGCAACAGTACATTATAACTGAATTGATATACAATGAATAGTTGAAAGGGGGAAAAATCTTATTAAGAAAGTATCAAATAAATTTTCTTTTATCTGTCACTTTTTTCAGAGAATATAACAATGCTATCACTGAGACTTGGTGCATAGCCCGTGATATAACACCCGACCAATCATTCACTTAATTAACACTTTTTTAAATACCATGATTATGACACAATAGATTATGACACAATAGAGCACTAAAAAAGGGGGTTGGAAAATGGGTATAGCAATAATCTTTCAGCCAACTAAAAGATATATGATAATAGGTTTAAAACTTGTATAATTGATCCGTCTTTTGTGTGATTAATCTTTGATTATTGAAAGCACTTTTTTTTTGCTAGCTTATTTTTTATCTTCCTCCAACTTCCCTACATCCTTATCTCACTAAGAAATCCATTCATAACGGGTATGACGTATTAATTATGTAATATATACATTATATGAGCCCTATTTAGCCCAAGAACATCATTCACGGATGCTTTCCCAGGTACACAATGATAATTAATTTCTCTTTATTGTCAAGAAATTGAAGAATTTCACTTGAGATGAGCCTCGCTCCTGTGAAGCCAGGATGCATCCAAACTGATGCTTTTGGAGTTGAAAGCATAACTACATGACATGATATCACCTCATTTAATATACATTATATGATTTTCCAGACAAATCCTCCTCAGAATCATCAACTCCCTCTTAATCATAACTCTTCAAAATATTCTCCATTCACTCATACATAAATTTAACAATTAAAGGGCGATGCTAAGGCTTGTTTAATTTGGCTTGTATCTCAGGAGAGAGTTCAGTGACAAGGCATGGCTCGTATTTGAGTGTCCACGGATTCATATGCTTCATCATACTACTAATAACTCTTCTTACACGATACAACACACCAAGAATAATATAACCAAAATCTTTAATAGAAATCATAGGCCAATAACCATACCACCTCACTCTAGCAATTAAATTTTAACAAGATTTTTCACTATAACATTTTTCAATTGTTGAACAGGAGAGATTTCATTACTTGTGCATTAGAGCTAAATAGGAGAGGTTTTATTAAGTTATAACAGAAATCGTATGCTTCATCATACAACTAAATATACTGCTCCTCTCCGTTTCGAATTCCAAATTAGCCTCAATTATTGAAAGTTCATTTATTCGTCGCAGGTTGTTCCTTTAGCCATTTTATAGAAAACCTCTAGAATGCTCAGTAGATGGATCATTTTATAGAGTTGCAACAGCATCACAATTCTCAAATAATACAATAGGCCAATTGCTTGTAACAATAATAATAATAATAATAGGGCTAAATGATGTTCTTGAATGATGTTTGTCAGCAAAACCGTAATAATAATAATAATAATTGAAAAACAAAATTTATTGGAGAGAATGTTGGCCAAGTTTCCGGGGCTATTCAACCGAGCAATGCCTCCGGTTTTACATGTCACAAAAATTATTGAAGATGCATTTCCAAATTACACATTATAAGGGTGAAAAAAAAAAGTTCGAAAAATATCAACACTTGTAAGGCAACACGCCTTTGTGTGTTCTATATGGCAATTACCTCTTTAGCAACGAAACGAAAAAAAATACCTCTGCATAAGTATACACTGAAAGTCAGCTTACCTGACATTTTTGTGGGAAACAGAAAATATAAAGGTCAAAACTCCATAAGCAAATAATTAAGAGATATTAAGCAACCTTCAACTATTGCTCCTAGCGTGGATTACATCAAATGCTCCATCAACTCCATGAAGGGAAGCATCCGCAAAGCCTTTAGTATGGGAAATTGACCGGTTCGCGCTGAAGGGCTTTCTCAGCAATCTCGGCCTGCTCCTTCTGGTGAACCTTGAGGAAACCAGTGGCGGTGGCCGCAGATGGAGCGCGGCCGACATACTTGACATCATCATAACCTCCCCTGCCTAAAGCTTTCAAGGAAGATATAAGCCGGGGTAGAACATAAGTGTATCCACCCATGTTCATTGGCTCTTCTTGACACCAGACAACCTCAGCATCTAGCAGAGAGCAACAGGATAAAATGTGAGACAAATAACCTTAAACTGAACTTATACTTTAAACCCTACCATTTTAATGCTTAGCAAAAATTAAAAAAAAAAAAAAAATTACTAATTAATTCACACACTGGCATGCTTCAAAGTTCAAAACTTTTCTGGATCAGGAGAAATATCAACATCAATTTCAATAAATACTCTACAAAAAGGGCAGTTAGACACATTAGATAATGAGTTTGGTAGCAGCATTCAGAGAAATTTCAATCAGGCTTTGGCAGGTAGGACCAAGAGTTGTATCGCAGAGAAAACTAGATAATTTCCTATCCTACCAACTAACAAGCAGAGACATGCACTCCACAAGTCCACATTGGCAGCCTTGCGTCATAGTAGTCAATCGCGGATAGCGGCACGGAGCGGCCAACCCCAAAAATGCTGTAGCGGGATGACAGATAGCGGGATGACCGCTATTTTAATAAATATATATGACTAATATGTAATTTATACAATATAATACAAATATTCACAAATAAAAAATACATACAATTAAACTCATACATCATTAATAATCAAAAATGATAATCCATACTCTAAAAACATGCAATTACCATCAATCTAATACTTAAATAACAACTTCAAAAAACACTTAGAAGCTTCCTGTGATTGAGATGATGATGTTGCCATGGCTAAATTTTAAATTAAATAAATTTGATAACTATATAAGCTATGACAGTTCAGAATAGTGAGCAAACAAACACCAAACTGGAACAGACATTGAAAAGAGGAGTGGCAGCAGGCCACTGGGGAAAAAACGAGTAAAGAACAGAAAAAAGAAAGAGGCAAAAATTGAAAAAAAAAAAAAAAAAACAGAGAAACCATGGGATAAAAAGCAAAAACAGAGATGGAGGAGGAGAAATGAAGAAAAGAAATAGAGAGAGAGAGAGGGAAAAGTATGGCCAGAAAGCATGGCCACCGGAGGTTGAGGTTGAGTTGCCGGAACTGTTCACCGCTGCCGGAAGCTTGTCACTGATGGTAGGTCGCCGGACATTGGTGCAGAGAAAACAAGAAGAAGAGAGAAAACTTGGGTCGGTGAAGTCCGATTGTGAGAAAGAAAGGAGAAAGAAAACCTAGCAGATTAAAGTGGGGGACAAAATCACCCTTATGCCCCATACTAACTCAGCAATAGTAGGATATCAGGGGTAATATCGGGTTTTTCTAACACTGCAACAAAAAGCAGCCGTGATACCGCGATTTCATCCGCGAACTGGCGCGATTTGCTGCTGCAATTGCCGCACCTGCAAAAAACGCAATGCGACCCACATCCTTTCGCGGCCACCCTCCACGATGCTATCGCACCACTATAGCACGCGATTGACTACTATGCCTTGCGTAATAGCAAAAAGTGAAAAATTCAAACCTTATTAGGAGAAAAGATGCAACTGCAATGGGAGAAAAACTACACACTAACACTTTCAACAAGCAATAAAGAAATCAGAACCAATTCGCAACGGACACTTTGTACCACTAAAAATACATACTTGGATATCGCTTAAGCTCTCTTTGGACAAGGTCATAAGGGAAGGGACAAAGCTGCTCCACCCTACAGATTGCAACATCCTTTGCCTCAACCTTTGTTCGGTGCTCATCAAGTTCATAGTAAACCTGCAAGGGATAGTTGATACTGATTGTTATAAACAGCATGCTTAGAAAACAACGGATGATATAAAACATATCTGTTATTGAAGTACTAGATAAATGCACAAATATGTTAGTCATAAAATCCATCAGATGGAAGAAGAAAAAAATTAGACAATATGAAGACAGCTGGTTCTAATATGATTACCACAAACCTTTCCAGAACAAAGTACTAGACGTCTAATACCCTCCTCAACGTTTGAGTGGTCATTTTGGTCTTTTATGAGGCGCTTAAATCTGGTTCCCTGCTTGTCAAAACCTGGGTGGCCTTGGACATCATCGAACTCAGATAAATTTGATCTGCAAGCCCTACTACGAAGCAGGTTCTTAGGGGACATTACAATGAGAGGTTTGCGGAATTCTCTATTTATCTGCAAGAAGAAAAGCAGAGTATGAGAAAATAAGGAACACAACCTTTTAAGTGACAGCGAACTCCAATCGAATAATTATACCAACCTGCCTCCGTAAAACATGGAAAAAGTTAGCAGGAGTTGTGACATTCACAATCTGCAAATTACACTCCTGAATCTGTTTCCGAAGAGTTGGATCCATCTCAGGAATAACATAAGGATTGTCATCAGCCATCTGCCATTAAATTAGTGGACATGTTATTTAAATACTAAATAGAGATAAAATTGAGAGATAGACAGAGCAAATGCAACAAGAATAAAAGGCAGAACCAAAGTAATCAGCAGCATAGCGTTGTTTAGGTTGATTGCTTGTTTACACTAAAAAGTAAAAAGGAAATTCCAACTGCCAATCTAGGGAGGCAAGCAGGTTCAAAACAGATGAAACAGAAGCTTAAAAGGTAAAAGAAAAAGAAAAAAGAAATCGGAAGAAGGCAGGGTACATAGATTCAGAAGAGAACCTGAAGGAAGCGTTCCAGTCTTGCACTTGAATGCTCAGGGCCCTGGCCATCATAACCATGAGGAAGTAACACGACAAGCCCAGTCTGACGGAGCCACTTAGCCTCACCAGAAGACAAGAAATTGTCAAATATCACATGAGCCCCATTAGCAAAATCACCAAACTGAGCCTCCCAAATTACCAGTGAATTGGGATTTTCCATTGAGTACCCCAATTCAAATCCAAGAACACCAAACTCGGAAAGTGAGCTGCATATTTTTTCAAAATTTTCTTAGACAAGAGAATAAAAACATAAAAGAATCCATCATTAGTTAAATATAAGTTTTTTAAGTACAATGTGGATTATGCTGCCATTTTTGTAATATTTAATATGAAATACAGTCATCCAGAAGAAGGCACATAACATGGGAAGGAAAAATGTGGGAATAGAATGAACAACAATCCCAATACTGAAAATACAAGTGCCTGTAGCACTTAAAAAACAAATCCATGAATATGTACAACATGCTAACTGCTGGAATAGTAATTATCTTAACAGAGAAATATAAGTCCAATAGTAATTATTAATGATTTTCAAAAATATAACCATTGTGCAAATCATGCCTAAAATTACTATAATCGCAAGCACTTAGGTAGCATAAAAGTCACAACAAAGATAGACTTAAATATGAACAACAATAACCAAAACAAAAATCCATGATCAATTGACCAGCAAGATGTTAATCCAAAATTCAGAAACTTGAGACTTATGAGTAACGTTGAACTAAAAAACAAAACCATATATATATATATGGAAACTCTAGAATCTTTTAATAATAGCTTGTATAATTAAAAATTTTCTTTCTATCAATAAAAAAAATAAAAAATAACTATAAACAACAAATGCATAATAACAGTTTACTGAAACAGTATAGTTGCAACATTGTCATATTATATAGGGTAACTAACAAAGACTACTCTTGAGGTTTACCCAAATAACACATAACCCAATTCTTCTCCTTATTTGATAGTCCACCCCACTTCTCAATACTGCACAGGCACTAACCTAAAGGAAACCATGGTTGTATTAAACTTAATTTCAACCACACAAAGTAACTTCTGTTTAACCCATCTGACATATGTGGGAGACCCACCACACCACGCCCCAACCACAACAAAACAGTGACCCATCATTTTACAAGTAGAGAGTGGATTAGAAGCAGTGAATCCGCTTCCCCCAAACCTCATCATCTTCGTTCATCCTGGTTTATGGCTGAAGGAACAAAAAGCCACTACCCCATATCTTCATCCCCTTACAAAATCTCAGCTTTGGCAGTGCAAGGCAACAACATACGATCATAACTAATCCAATTCAACTAGATAGATTGTCAGAGAAAGTGAGGAACTGCATTATAAAAAATGCCTTAAACCTAAACATAGCAAAAGTGGAACAATCTGGCATCCATGAAATTCAGAAAATGCAAACCATTGAATAAGATCCTCATATTGCAACAAAATAAGACTTCAAAACACTTTACTTGATCAAATTTAAGATGCTTCAAAATTACTGGAAACAAATTAATATTCACAACCTTTAAAACTTGTTTGATATCAGAATTGATATTAGAACCAAATCCAATAATGGAAATTATAACTCTCTACTTTATTTTGAATCAGCAACAAAAGCAAGCATTGCACGATCCCATATATTATGACTTCTACATGGCACAAACAAGTGAAAGATTTGCATCTTTCTTCTCATGAAAGGGTTCATGAGAAAAAATGTGCTAGTACCATGATCAAATATCCACTATATATCTAATTTTTATATTTTGCTTTATTTCTCTGTATTAGGACCTAAACTGATTGAGTGTAAGGGTACAACCAACAAGCGTTGTAACACTCAATTAAACTGATTTGCATTATCAATTGCACTTGAACTGTCAGAACCATGTTTTTCTCAGTGCTTATCAATTGAGGAATTTTATTTTGCTTCAGATGCTTCAAGATACCCGTTATCAGAAATCGAAATCAGAACCAATCAATCAAGCAGCATTTGCAAAAAAAAAAAAAAAAAAAAGAAGCCAACCTGAAAATTGGGATTGGAAAAGCAAAAAGGCATCAGAAAAGACCTCAAATTGAGACAAATCTGAAGGTTGTGAAAGTGAAAGAAGATATATATATATATATATATATATAGAGAGAGAGAGAGAGAGAGAGAGAGAGAGAGAACCACTTGGAGAGAAGTGGCCTTTGTTGTGGGTGATGGTCTCTCCCACGAGCTGTCAATTGCCTCTGGTTCACGCACCAGGAGCAGGAGAGTGTCGGAGAAGAAGACCCACCCAACCGAATGCAATTTTTTTTTAATATCATAACCATGGTTAAAGTGGGAATATTCCATTGGGATATGCCCTTTCAACCCAGTACTGACGTTAAGGAGTGGGGCAGACTGTCAAATATGGAGAAGAATTGGGTTATGTGTTATTTGGGTAAACCTTAAGGGTAATCTTTGTTATTAACCCTATTATATATCTTTCAAATTGGAACGCCCAGAAGAGTAGAAGACAGAGGCAAAGGCAAACAAGATGACTACGTGAGTGCGTGCGTGCGTGTGTGTGTGTGTGTGTGTGTGTGTGTGTGTGATAGAGAGAGAGAGAGAGAGAGAGAGATTACCTATTGCTGACAGTAAACATTTCTTCGTTTTGGTTCATGGTAACATGGTCAAGGGGGCAATATTTCTCCCCAGTTGTCTGATCATGAACTACAGCATGGCGGTGACTAAATGTTCCTCTTTCGACATCCTGACCACTTAATCGAACATGGTTACCTTCAACTATCAATGTAGCAAAAGCAAGTGCTTCTGCAAAACCCCAGTCAATATCTTCTCCTGTTTCAATCATTTGGGCACGTTGCTCATAAATCCTCTTCACTGCTTTATGAGGTGTGAAATTCTCAGGGAAGGCTGTGATTGCTTTCCCAACATTCTTCAAGATTTCTGGTTTCACACTGCAGGGAAAGATAACATATTTCAGCAGTGTTGTACAAACAACAGAAAAAGCTGACGGAAAAAGAACATAAGTATACCATACCCAGTGTTTCGGATGCGTGAAATCTGTTCAGGTGACTTGAAACCAGACCAATATGCTGAAAGCCAATCCCTTCTTTTTGGAATGTAATCTTTGCTTGCTGAAAATTCTTCATTTAGAATTGATGTCACCTTCTTGTGTATCTTATCAATGTCTTCTTGCATCAGCTCCCCTGATTCCAATAGCTTCTTCTGATAGATCTGAAGAGCTGAAGGATGGTTTCGGATGACCTATATAGCCCAGAACGTTGCAAGTATAATTAATCAATACAGAAGCAACACGCATATAAAAAGAAGAAAAGCATAATAACCAAAAGAACTAACCTTGTACATTTTAGGCTGTGTGAAAGATGGTTCATCAATCTCATTGTGGCCAAATCGACGGTAACACACTAAGTCAACAACCACATCTGAATGGAAAGTCTGGCGCCACTCAGCTGCAAGTTCACAGGCATGAACAACTGCTTCCACATCATCACCATTCACATGAAAGATGGGAGCATCTAACGCTTTGGCAACATCAGTGCAATACTGTGAAGACCTGCCAGCCCTTGGATCAGTTGTAAATGCAACTTGATTGTTGAACACAATATGTATGGTCCCACCCGTACTGTAATTTGGAAGAGCACTAAGATGCAGGGTTTCATAGACCACACCCTGTCCAGCAAAACTACCATCTCCGTGAATCAAAACACCCATGTTTTTCATTCTGTCCACATCATTTGAGTAATACTGCTTTGCTCGCGTTTTCCCAACAACAACTGGGTTGACAGCTTCCAAATGACTAGGATTAGCCACCAAAGACAAATGTATCCTCTTCCCACCCCTTGTAGGGCGATCATAAGACGTTCCCAAGTGATACTTAACATCACCAGTTCCTGTGTAGAGCCCAACTTCATCCTCAGGCTGACCACCACTAAACTCACAAAAGATTTGACGGAGCGGCTTCCGGACTACATTGCCCAAAACATTTAATCTTCCACGATGTGCCATTCCCATAACTATGCTCTCGACACCAAGATCAGCAGCTCGATCAAACATCTCTTTCATGCCTGGAATAAGAGTCTCACCACCTTCAAGCCCAAACCTCTTAGCTGAAGTCCACTTGGTGGCTAAGAAGTTCTCAAACAGCGTACTCCAAGCAAGCCTATCAAAAATAACCTCACGGCGCTCCCGGTTAAACTGCGTAGGGGTAGGGGTTTCAATCTTGTCTCTAAGCCAATTACACTTGTTGCGGTCCGCAATGTGCATATACTCATACCCAATGCTTCCGCAATAAGCCTGCTCAAGCCGTGTCAGAATGGACCTAAGGGTTTGCACAGGCCGATTCTCGGACAAAAAGCCAGACATCCTCCACACCCCCAAGAAGAATTCCCTATCAAGATCAGCCTCACTGAAACCATAGAGGGCAGGGTCCAAATCATCAGGGATCTCCCTCTCCTCCAACCCCAAAGGGTCCAACTTGGCCTTCATGTGGCCATTAACCTGGTATGCCCTCACAAGCAGCAACAACCTCATACTCTCCTGGATTGTTTGGCCAGAAATCCCAGGTGATGTGGAAGCCTGGCCCACAAAGTTCCTAAAGAAATTGTCCCAGGACTCATCAACACTGTTGGGGTCAGCCTCCCAAGCCCTCTGAAGCTCCTCCAAGTACACACTGCTTGTCCCATCTAAGAAGCTGTCAGTCAACCTAGAAAGGGGCACGGCGCGCGGCACAGGTGCAGCTTGCTCCTTGGAATTGAAAACAGTGGTGTGAAAGCCTCTACCCTGTGATGACGATGATGATGATGATGGTGGTGGTGATGGAAGGACCCTGGTCCTTGACACAAGATATGATGATCTACCCTGAGAAAGGGTTCTCCTAATTGCATGCTTTGCAATGCTGGCTCCAGCTCTAAACCATGCCATTGGATCTCACTCCAATCAATCAACAATATCACAAAAAATTTAGTTTCTTTCTTTCCCAATGATCTTCTCTAATCAAGCTCTACCTTTATAATCGGCACACATCTAACACACACACATACACAAACACAACTATTGTCAGGAAAAAATAAGTAAGTAAATAAATAAACAACAAAAATCAAAATTTGGCATCCACAAAGACAGAAAACAATAAATGCAACATTTACATAGAATCAACAGACATAAAAGATTCAACTTTTAATTAAAAAAATAACAGCGGCTTTCAAAGATCCATTGAGTCAAGTCTAAGAAAATACAAGGGTATGGATCGACGCGAGAAAAAAGGTGAAAAATTGAAAGGGGTAAATAGTTGGGGTAGAGAGGAATTTAAAAGGGAAAGAGAGGAACCTGAAGAGAATGGGAGAGGGATTGGAAAAGGCGCGCACCGAACCCTAATAGCGGTGAAGCGAAGCGAGTTTGTGTTGTGTGTGTGAAGGTGTCGGAAGCAGTTTTATTATGTGAAACATGAAAATGAAAGCTTCTAACGTTGGATGCGTATTCTCGCTATTGTCGAACATAGGAATGTGCTCCTTCTTACCTTTTTTCCATATTTCCCGGGTCCCAATTCCGACCAATATAAACCAAGTTATTTTTTATTTAATTTTCTGTTTTAATTTTCTTGGATTTGGTTTTACAAACATTTCAGTTAGAATTCGTTAGCTGTAACTAATGACAGGACAATTGTGTTAAATAATATTTAAGTTTACTTTTCATTTGAAAATGTCAATTTTTTTAAATATTAGAAAGGATGATTTATTTTTTGACCATAAAATAAATGTTAACTCGATTTTATAATTTTTTTATAATTTCGTCCAAAATGAATTTGTATAACACCCTTTATTTTTACTAAAATCTCCATTCAATCTAGTTCTTTAATAAACCCAGGTCATTGAAAGTAATCGATTCACCATGGAAGATTCTAAGTATGATGATATATATTTAAGAAATAAACTATTGACAAATAGATGATTGATACGTGACTGAGTCAAGATTGGTGTATTAGCCCAAAAAGCATGGCACTATTAATAATTAATAATTAAAACCTGAAATAGAGTAGAAATTAGATGGCGCTGCCCAATTTATAGAAGAAATCATATTCAATTTGGGGTATTAAACTTTGACTTCAATATCAATCAATCAATATACTTATACAAATTGAAATGTCAAACTCTCCTCTCTGTATATATTCCAATAGGCCGGGCTTCCAAGCACTCAATTAGCTTTAATTTAATGCAACAATATAGTACCATTGAATAATAATAATAATAATAATAATATCATGATCTAAAATTATTGTAATTTTCTTTTTGATAAAAGTCATTGCAATTTTGCTAATTATACCGATTGATCACATCGATAACTCCTATATTTGATTGATTCATCTGCACGATCATAAAAAGTGAAAAATAACAGAATTCATGATAAAATCTTCTTTGGAGATGACTGGCGCAACAATCACTCTGGCCATCCATATTGGGAATCTTAACAAAAGCATAATATACATTTATCGGCAAGCTATAAAGCCACGTGCCACTTCAATAAGCTTGGCATTCTAAGTGAAATAGCATGTACCATTGTATTGGCACACATATGAAATAGCATGGCTTTTTCTTCTTTTTGCTTCCACTAAATTTATGCCCGTCTAGATTCCCAAGCCAACCATCAAAATAAGAACATTTGGAAGCAATATATGAAAATATTTCTAATAATCTATCTGAATCTAGTCACGTAAGATATCTTTCTTAGGAGACACAGTACAAAAGAAAGAGGAAAGTGAAGCAAATCAACTAATCAAGACAAATCCAACAACTAAGTAAAAAATTTAAAATACTATCTGTCAAGCATAAACTTTGCAGTTGGGAAACACAAAGGGACAAATACATGTTCCCACTTGTAATGTCATCAAATTTAAGTATAGCACCCATATGAGGGCAAATGTTGAATCTGCACCCTCTTACTGAAGACACAGACTCTTTCATGAACCACAGCAAGCGGACTTTTGAGCAGCTTGGCCACCACTGGCTGCTTGGTCTGGTTGGTTAATCTTGATAGTCTGAGGCTGAACCACCACATAAGATAATATCATCATCCAGCATCAACAAAGAAGCAACAATTTTATGTACTTCCTTTGGAGAGTTAGCATTAAAAAACCCCAATATATTTCCTCAACAATTTTAAAAACAAAAAGAAGTTGATACTTGATGGGAAATATGGAGGAAAACAAAAGGTCAACAACATACCTCAGCCTTAGAATCTGTGTCAGCAAGCCTTTGCTTGATATCTCTGGCTATTGAAAAGAAAACTTCCTCCACATTCATATTTGTCTTTGCACTCTGCAAGTGTTCTTCCAATGTAAAAAATGATGAAGTCACATGAAATTCAATGAAAATGTAGTTGTCATCCATGTTCTACTCACAGTTTCAAAAAACTTGATACCATACTCATCAGCAAGAGCTTGACCCTTAGCAGTAGGCACAGCCTAGAGGAGAAAAAGAACCTTCATTGGTATCAATGGATAACAGTAACATAAAGCCAGATATAAACAGACACAGACAGAATGCTCAATGTCACAACAGTTAATAAATGTGGCTTCAACGGAGTCAATCATGCATGAGCTGCCTATTCGATTAAATTTGATCTCCAGCCAACCAAGATGTAAAATGTATATTGGAAAGGACCCTCAGAGGTGCATACCCTTTTACTTTCATCCATATCAGCTTTGTTACCCACAAGGATCTTGTTTACATTGTCAGAAGCATGTTGTTCAATGTTGCGAATCCAATTCCTAATATCTTGTCAGAAAGAAGCAAGGTACATTAAAAATTGAAAGGCAGGCAACAGGGACAAAAGAAGGACATAACCTTTTGTTGACATAATTCATTGTGAGTCAGAGAGGAAGACAATCAAAGGGAACAAGAAGAGAGTGAAGGACAAATAGCAAAAAAGAAAATACAATTTGATGGGTCAGCCACAGCTGAAATGAAATATACAAGAAATACTCGCAAACATTAGTGCACAGATACATAAAAACATCAGAAGAATGCCATTAAAAATATATTTAAATGCCAATATGACCAGGGAAAGGAGAGTACTGTTGAAGGATGCTTCATCAGTAACATCATAAACAAGCAAAATGCCCATGGCTCCACGGTAATAAGCTGCAAAAGCATATAACATTGTAAGAACCGTTTTCCCTCTATCAAAGAAATGGGGGGATACAATTAAAAGTGGGACATTCATCCACAGTGTAAACTTAAAAGAACAGTTAAAACTGAACACAACATATTAGATTAGCCACATTGCAGAAGACGAAACTCATACCTGTGGTAATAGTTCGAAATCGCTCCTGACCAGCTGTATCCCAGATTTGTAACTTTATACGTTTACCATCAAGTTCAATGGTTCTTATCTTAAAATCAATGCTGCCAAAGAGAGCATTATCATATGAGCTTATTTCCATAAACAAAATTACATATATGTTTACTTGTGTAATATTATTTATGCACAGACAGACACTAGATATATAGAGCAAGCTGGTAACCCCAACAATGAGACAATGTCTGTATTAAATATGATATTTGTTAAGAACAATATGCCACATGAAGTCTAGACATTAAATGCTGCCCTGCTATGTTTTTCAAAGCACATTAAAAGAGAAACAGGACAAATATTCTAGGCAGCCTTAATAATTCCTTAGTAGACAATATTCACTACTAAGTGGAAACTGGAAATTGGAAACATTGATATGAGCATCATGATATCCATATTAACATGAGGCAGCGACTCCTATAGCATTTTCACAAGGAATAAAAAATCAATAGGCACTAACCCAATAGTGGTGATAAAACTGGTTGTGAAGGAACCATCAGAAAATCGCAAAAGCAGACAACTTTTTCCGACTCCTGCAATGTTTTTTTTTTTTTTTTTGAAATTATATTAGAAGAGAAGAGAATGTACAAAAAGAGGATGAGACATCCTCACATAGATACAAAACATATGGCTAAGACCTAAAGGGATTAACCATGTAATAAAGCATGCCAATCTCTTTGAATATCAGCTAAAGGAATACCATTAAACAAGCCATGAGTTGAGTACCAAAGGGAATTCCAAAAAGTAATCTTATCCCAAATAAAAAGGCAATATCTTTTGGCAGAAAACTATTAAAAAAAGGCAATAGTATAAGTGAAATATACCCAAAAAAAAAAAAAAGGACACTATGCTGCTAGACCCTAATACAAATGCACACACATTCAGATACATAAACATACAAAAAAGACAAATGTACATGGATAGGGACGAGCAAGTTGATATGTAATTTACATTTTGGAGACACCATGATAGTAGAACTGTACCTGAGGCATATCAGATGCCAATAAACCAATCTGCCTTCTATCTCCTTTTTTTGTTATAAATTAAACTAAGAAAAAAATTCTTAATATTACTACTGAGTGATCAAAATCTCTAAATTTTAAAAGAGATAATCAAGGTTGTGTTTGTTTAATATTTCAAGATGTAATTTTTTAAGAGCTTCTTTGGGGTTTTAGCTTTTTTTTAACCAAAAACTTTATCTAATTATCTTCCTCTATCCCTTTTAATCAAATTATCTTCCTTTTGCACTTGATCCCCTTTTCTTAGTGAAGCCTTCTGTTGGTCCACTCTTCACATGACCAAACCATCTAACGTTGGTTTTTTTTTTTTGGGGGGGGGGGGGGTCATCTCCAGCATAATATATATTGGGGCTACTCTAATCCTCTTATACGAAAAATCCAAAACAGAGAGAAACTGATAGGCCACTATCACAATTGAGCTAGGTGCTATATCATATAATATGTACAAGATCAATTACAAGATACTAGAGTATGAGCCTTAATTGGTCTTCCTGAACTGGTTTGTAATCTTAATCTTTTTTACTTTTCTTTTTTTTTAATGCCTGCTCATCCACATCAACATTCTCATCAACTATAACTATATCCTCCCCAGAAGGCATGCAGTGAAGCACTAGTTCTTGAATGTGCCCAGAAGTATGCCGAATACATAGGTAGAAAGGGATTAGAGTCTATAGACACTGAGTTGACCATTGGCACAAACCACAAACCTATTATTATAGGAAATCTTTGAGTCATTCTACAAGTTTGCAAGCTAGTCATGCCACATCATACAGATCCTTTATAGACCCCATATACGGGATATGATTGCCTATCTTCTCTAAATCCTTTTATCGGACTTCTCATGGCACCTTATCATATCATAGGCTTTTTTTTCTAGATAAATGAATACCATGCACAAGTCTTTCAGTTTCCTACTTATCGTTCCATCAAACCCAGCAACAGGGATATAATCCCCACATTTGATCTTCCTAGCACAAACCAAATCGGTTCCCCATATCCCATTTGCAAGTCTCTTGTCTTAGTCTTCTAATAATGACTCTTTATCACTATTTCATAGTGTGGCTCATAAGCTTCATCTCCTTTTAGCTTGCACAACTTTGCATGTCTCCTACTCGGTTATATACTTATAAATAAGTAAAGGATTAAAGTAATCCTCTGACATCTTCTATAACCTCACTATCTCATTGAACAACTTAACATGCCAAATTATACCATTCCTCCCCAAACACTTCAAAACTTCATTGTTAATATTATCCCCAAAAAAAAAAAATCCTGCCAATTTTAGCAATCACTTATTAAAAAAATAAAAAAAAAAATTAATGTTCCAGCTCAAGACCACAACCACCATTAACAATCAAACTACCAGAAAGAATATCCCAGCCGCAGTAAACAGATTATGGCATGTAAGCTAAGTAAAAATCATAAATTGAAATGAACCCATAATTCAAAACCACAACTGGACCATCCCCTAGATAACTTACCACATACCCTTTTTCTCTAACCTATTCTTAATAAAAACCCAAATAAAAAATAAAGCACAAGGGGTTAACGAAAAATGCATAGGATCTGGAAACTAAAAAACAACCCCATTTACTCTCCTTCGTTTTAGATGCAGACAAAGTTGAATCCACGAAAAAAATTAAAAACACAAAGGAAATAATAATTGGGGAAAAGGGTAAGAAGGCATAGCAAAAGGAACTAACCGCTGTCGCCAATAAGAAGGAGCTTGATAAGGTAATCGTAATCGGCACGTGCCCTTGCAGGTGGTGCTGCCATCTATCTCTATATCTATCTATCTATCCTTACCCGCTTCGCTCTCTGCAGAGAGACAGAGGCGTGAAAAAAGGATTGCAAAAACGAAAAAGGGTCTCTCTCAGAGATCGCAGAAGAGAAGAGAAGAGAAGATCCAAATGGGTTACGGGTTTTGGTTTTTCTTTTCAGAGAGAGAGAGAGAGAGAGAGATTTGTTGGGGTCTTCTCTTCTGTTCTCTCTGTGTTGCGTGTTGTGTGTTGTGTCCGCGTACACTCCGTGGCCCCGCTCTAGTAGGTGGAGGAGGTGGAAGCCACCACTTCCAGTTATATACTTCTCCCCGTAAGACATTCTTTCTCGCACCTTTATTTTATTTTATTTCATTTTAATTTTTTTTAAGTAAACTCTAAAGTGGTTCATTTTTTAAATAAAAATATATAGATAATTCGATCCTTAATCCTTCAAAATATCAGATAATTTAATTTTTATATTAAATTTTTTCATTAAACACTCTATCATGATTCTTTATATAGTTGGCATGGTACTATTAACTTTTATCTTTCGTCTTAGTCACTCCTCTTTCTTTTTGGTATATTTTCAAGCTAATATACTAAATTTTATACTCTAATATAATATGTAAATAATAAAAGTTTGTTAAAATAATATTGTTTTAATAAATAGTAGTTATTAAGGTATTAGGATAAGAGATAATTGTGTTAAATCAATTGCTTAACAGATCACATCATATTATTTAACAAAAATAATAAAAAAATTTGATAAAAAGACTAAATTATATTATCCAATATTTTTAAAGGTTAGAGATCGATTTATTTTTATTAGAAACTAATTTATCAAATATAAAAATTGATAGGATCATTTTGAGAGTTTACCTTTTTTTCCAAAAAAAAAAGTCTCCCAAATTATTTTCCTATTTTTTTTGGGTGCACGTTTTCCTTTTTAATTGTTATCAATATTTAAAATAATAAAATTTATATGAAGTTACCTACTTCCATTCTATAGAATTTTTAATGATTCGGTACTTATTTTTTTGGTGGATTTTTAGTGCTTATTCTTTTAGGTAAAATTTTATGTTTGGATATTATAAAGAGTTTAATTGATATGTACTGATAATGTAAAATAATTTTATATTGTTAATCAATAAAAATATTAGAAAGTGAAAAATTATAATAGACCCGTCATTATAATAGATGGTTATTTATATGAATTGACATTTTTTATAATTTTTATACTATCAATGTATTTAAATTAAATTCTATTATAAATAGTAAAAATTAACATTGACAGAATTTTATTTTTATAATAAACTGACCCAACACAAGTAGAATTAATATAAATTCATTAAATTTCATCTATTGGTAATTTAAATGAAAAAATTAAAGAATACATGATATTTTTATAATTTTATATTAAGCATCCAAATAATCAGCAGTTAATTTTACTCCACGCTTCTTTTTCCTTTCCTCTCCTTTTTTCACCCACTAGTTTCATTTTGGCAATATAAGTACCAACTGAAAAAAACTCTGAAACATGAAAATAACACAAATCAGTTTAAATCAATTCGAGTCCTATTAGTATAACATAATACAGTTAAACTAATATACCAGAATATAGTTGGATTTAAGAATGACAAACTATTAATCTATCCAGAAGTTTTAGATAGATATACATGTGCGTTTGTTTAAATTTAGAATAAAAATTTCTTTTTATGTTGCAACTTTTTTGAAGTTTATACTCTTTCAATTTATGAAAAATGCACTAAAACATAATAAATTATCATCCTAAACAACTCTAAACAAAGAAAGAAGAAAATGAATATCCACGAATATGAAATTTTGCTAGGCATAATATCCGTAATGAATGAGGGATTATGACTCATCAGAAAATTTCAGTCCACCTCTTCAATGTCAGGTCATTTTTCAATTTTCCATCCATCATTAGCGCACAATAATTGAGAGTTATATCCAGGTGTTACATTTTTATAGAGATACAGTGACAATATTTTCAGTAGTATGTGGTTTGCTTAAACCATTATATTTCCAGTTCGATTATGTGGAGAACAAATGACGCCACAATAAAAAGAGATCGGTATTATGGAGAAGGCTCTCACACATTTTACTTTGCAAGATTTACCACACACCTTGTAATCTAAAGACTAAGATGTGATGGTGTATCTATATTTCTTATACTTGTGATATATTCTAAAACTCATGTTTAACTAGGAACTCAGAAACTTTAACTTGGAATTCGGAAAATTTAAGGTAGAACTCGGAAACCTGAACTCGGAACTAGGAAACTTTAACTCGGAAAGTTTACAAGTTTCGAGTTCAACGTGAGTTTTAGAGTGTACCATAAGTATAAGAAATATGGACACACCATCACATTTTAGTGTTTAAATTATAAGGTGTGTGGTATATCTTGTAAAGTAAGGTGTGTGAGAACCTTCTTCCATAATTATACATAAAACTCAAGAAGCACTATGAAAATTCCCTACCTTCCTATCATCCTAGTTCACCTATAATTCATTTGAACAAAACAAAAAGCCAATTACAGATCACTCTTCTTCTTTCTCCTCCTCTTCCACCACAATGCAAAAACACTCAAATATCAGAATTATCCTGTTTCAATAACAAAATGGAAATCAACATCAGCACTTGATGCACATATCAGCAGGCAACAACACGACTTATCAATAACCACAAGTGATCACCTACATATCCATTCTGTCTCGACTGATCTTGATGGAAAAGTTACTGCAGAAGAGAGGAACTGTATGATAGAATTGCTTGGGTCCTTGCTTGGTGTAGATACCCAGCATAACTATATATACCCGTTAAAGAATGAATGCATGTCAAAATTTCAAGAACAAGCAATAAATTACTAGCTGTTTCCCAAGAGTCTAACGTTTCCAATGCCATGCATATCAGACTCCATCCCAGTATGGCATTTCAAAAAAGACTAGCAGTCAATTTATCTGGAGAAATGCTGGCAAGCCTCAACTGCACCTCAACTGCTAGTTTGAGGTTGAGGCATTCTTCTCACCAATAGTCTCCGCACGAGCACGAACCATCCTTAAAATGATGAAACCTGTTTGCATCCCTTACAATTATCTCCCTTTCAACAAGCTTTGATATAAGCTTTATTGCTGAATGACAGTTTACACATGCTCGAAGATTCTTTATTATTCTAAGTGTAGTTCCAGGAGTAGTACTAATAAGCCCATAAGCAATTGCTATCCTCTCACTATGAACACAAAGATTCTCCTCCTTCTCTTCATAATTCAGATCATGCAAAACAGAATCTGTATGAGGGACAAACCCAACCTCCTTTAACCTTTTTTCCAATCTTTGAAGCTCCTTGAAAATGTCCTCAGCTCGTGGATGCGACTTGTCCCCTACATGAAATGCCTGCAGCTTCCCATTGATTTCAATTAAACTATAACCAAGGTCCTTACTCATTCCTTTCTCCTTCATCAGAACACGAACACATGCAACGCGATCCCACATGCGGGAGGAAGCATAGAGATTAGAGAGTTGCACATAGTGACCTGTGTTATAAGGATCCAATGAGAATAGCTTATTTGCAGCATATTCTCCCAATGTTACATGACGATGGACCTTGCATGCACTTAGAAGTGCTCCCCATACACTTACGCCAGGTTCAATTGGCATTGTCATGATAAAAGCAAAA
Organism: Pterocarpus macrocarpus; assembly: GCA_031439585.1. Lineage (NCBI taxonomy): Eukaryota > Viridiplantae > Streptophyta > Magnoliopsida > Fabales > Fabaceae > Pterocarpus > Pterocarpus macrocarpus. Next base: position 77,809,257 of record CM062515.1, read on the forward strand.
GCTCTATCTAGATAACCTGCACGTCCCAAGAGATCAACCACACAAGAATAATGCTCATTGCGTGGCTCAATTCCAAAGTCTCTCATGCAATGGAATAGCTCCCATCCTTCGTTTACAAGGCCAGAATGATTGCAAGCCGTGAGAAGCCCGATAAAGGTGACATCATTTGGGCACACCCCTGCTTGCTTCATTGCATGGTAAAGATTAACGGCTTCCCAACCTTGACCATGCAATCCATATCCCATGATCATGGCACTCCAAACAACGACATCCTTATCAGATGTACGATCAAATGCCCTGCGAGCAGATTCTACACTTCCGCATTTTGCATACATATCAATGAGCGCTGTACTAACAAAAGTGTCACTTCTATATTTACTCTTGCTGACATAATCATCCATCCATTTTGCTAATTCAAGGGAACCAACTTGTGCACAAGCTAAGACTGTAGACCTCACACTGACAGAATCTGGGCTAATATTTCTTGAGATCATGTTGCGAAATAGTTGTACCGCTTCCTCAGCATGACCATTCTTTGCATAACCAGATATCATTGCATTCCACATAATCACATTAGGTGTCTCCATTTGATCAAAGAAAGATCTTGCAACTGTCACCTGCCCACATTTTGCATACAACGCTGTAAGGGAGATAAGCAAATCAGGCTCATCTTCAAGACCCATCTTGATGACGCAGCCATGAAGGGATCTTCCTTGCTCCAAGTCATCTACATCATTATAAGCCCTCAGAATGCTTACCAGAGCAATCCAATCCGGTTTCACATCAGTATTTCTCATTTGATTGAACATTCTCAATGCTTCCATAGCTTCCCCATTCTGTGCATATCCAGAAATGATGGAAGTCCATGAAACAATCGTTCTATCATATAACCTATTAAACACCACTCTTGCATTACCAATTTGACCACATTTAGCATACAATGCCACGAGGCCATTCTGCACAAACACATCTGAAACAAACCCATATCTGAATACCTGCCCATGAACTAGGCGGCTTAAACCAAAACCTGACAACTCGGTACAAGTTTTAAGTACATAAGGAAAAGTGTAGCAATCTGGATGCACTGCTGCCCATCTCATCCGTCGATACATTTCAATGCTCTCTCTAAACATATTGCTCCTCGAATAACTCCTAATAATAGCATTCCACATAAACACATCCGGGTGGCAAAATTCATCAAACAGCTTACGTGCATAACAAATCTCTCCAAGATTTGAACTCCCATTAACCAGTTTGGTCATGAGAAACCCATTATGTTGCAATCCTGAGACAACTAACTGACCATGTATCTGATTCAGGTGTCTCTTGTGGGTAGAATTATCGACAAGAGACGCATAGAAAGAATCCGAATTGAAGCTTTTCTCAAGGTTAACACAATGTTCAAGGTGAAGTGCCGATGAAGAACAAATATATTTGACATATTTGAGGACCAAGCATGCGGGTATTTCAAAACTTGTAACCTTTTGGTTTTTTGTAGCAAGGGAAGACAGGCTAAGGAGTTTCCAAGCCATAGAGCTGTGTCCATTATCCTTCAATAATTGTTATCAAATTCTAACCTCATACCAACTATAGCACTTCAAATAGATCACAATATGTTTGATAATATGAGTATGCATTCCCAATGAACTGTAACTGGAGTTAATAAGACCAACAATTTGATTCCAAAGACATCATCAGAACACAAGTCAAGTTGAAACCAGTGCAGTATGAAATGAAATAGAGCAACTTTTGAAGCATTTGCTGGGACAGCTTCTTGAAGCATTTAGTCAAACATCTAGGCTACGTAATGTTTGAATTTGATAATCCATGAAGGTAAATATGAAACAAAAAAGGTTAACCTAATAGCAAACAGGTTGTGCTAAAACGACGACGTCGTCGGGGAAATGGGATTTTCAGGACGCGATATAAACCGGAGTGTTTCCAGAGTGAAACGGCAATAAATTGTGTGCCCTTGTTTGTTTTGTGGGCTCTTGTTGTTGCACCAATACCATCACTAAACCGTAAGCAGTTGTTGACCAAAAAAAAAAAGAAAAAAACCACATGCAGTTGATGTTAGAAAATTTATTTGTAAAAGATATCTTAGCTGATAAAATTATGACATTAATTTTGAGATATTAATAGTGGAAATTATTTCAGATTATTAATTAATTATATATTATTATGATATTATTTTGATATACTGCATCAAAATTTATATATGTAATTTCTTTGTATAAATAAGTATAATTTTAATAAAACTCTAATACTTTTTTATTAAACAAATCATAATTAAATAATTAGTAAAAAGATATATAATTTACACTAACAATTAAATATTTAGAATTTTTGTCTAAATCACCGGTATTTAAAATTCAATGAACTCCAACTAATCTATCGCTAATTATTTATTATTAGTAATATTATTAAATTTATTATACTTCACTAATTGTAGATTGCTAGATCTTACGATGGTAGTATATTGGATTTAGTTTTAATATATCGATCCATATTCTTGAAAATTATAATATATTACTGATGTAAAAAAATATTATATTATTATTTAATCGTATATTACTATATCATTGAAAATATTTGTTTCATAATGGTATATGATGGATTAATCATATATAAAATATTTTACAACACTTTACAACACTATACACTTTTAGCACCCATTTGGTACATATGACAAGATAATGCATGATTGTATTAAATATATAATACTCATTTTCTCTTATATATTTCAATATTTTTACTTGTATTGTATATATATATATATATATTTTGGTGAATACTTGTATTTTATATTATAATATGCAAAAGAAAAAAGAAATTATATTAAAATAATAATTTTTATTAATTTTTCAAATTTCATTTTAAAATGTAATATTATAATTAAGATTTTATACATATATTACCGGATATTTATATACTTCTTAATATTTATCAATAAAAATTTATGAGCAATATAATTTCAAGACAAAATGAAAAAAAAAAATTGTTACAAGGGCACATATTAGTTGGCTGCCGCGCGTGTCTAGTTGATCTATATTTTGAGAGGAAAGAAAGCTAGACAAATATACATTGTCATTTTTAAAAACTTTTAGGAATATTTTTGAAAACAAAATTTTCTCCTGCTTTTATGCATGGTTTTTTTTCTCTGTTCTATTACTTTGATTAAATCAGAAACAGCTCCGTACTCCTTTGAGAAAAGTAGAAAATAAGTTATTTTCTTATTTTATTTTTTTAAATAGTACAATCAAATAAACATAACATGTTTCAAGGTACTTTCGTAGGGGGAAAAAAAAATTTTTTTTCAAAAAATGTAAGAAGCATGACTAAAGGCACCCTTTTTTTTTTTTTGGCGCTGCTGAATATTAAAAACAAGACCAGAAACAGAGCACATAGGTTAACCTCCTTGGAACCCGATTCCCAGGGAGTCTGCAAGGAGGACATTACTTACAGCCTGGGGAGGGTTCTTCCAATACATCAAATTGCTCACTCCCAATGCCCCACTCTTGGCAAGCAAATCGACACCTTAAACTATATAAATTAGGTGAATTCTTTGTAAGGTACATCACACACCTTATAAAATTAACAGTTGGATGTGATAGTGTATGGATTTAGGATTTAGGGTTTAGAGTTTAGGATTTAGGGTACACCATCACATCCAACCATTAATTTCAGAAAGTGTATAATGTATTTCATTTTGTGAGATGCATGTCAGAATGCACCTATAAGTTAATATGATATTTTAAACTATATTTACGTAGTATTATACTCAGTAAGATGATGTAATACTACTCTGGCATACAAAACTCTCGTGGGAGCACAGCTGCAATTAAGCAAGTCAACCATTGTTTCCTTCCGCCCACAGTGCAGAATTCACAGCAGTCAAGATAGCATCATTGGTAAAGATTAACTTCGTGTCATTTCTCATATTTTCCTACGTACCTACTTTTTGTATTATCGAGCAATTCTCTTTAAAAAAATGATAATACAAACTCGAATTCATGTTATATTCGAATTATAAAAATATCTCAATCATTAATTTTATATATATATATATATCTTGAACAGTTAAAATATTTTTTATGTATAAAATTCAACATAAACTTGAATTTATTGTATCATTACTTTTTCTCTTTAGTTAATATGGGCTCAGACTTTGGAAACAAATATTGAAAGATAATGGACAGAACTCTATGCAATATTGGGGCCAGAAAGTTTATATAGTTAAGATAATAAGATAATTAATTAATTTATCATAAGACACTTTGGTATTAAACAAAATTTAGTTGTTGTAAAATAAAAATAGTAAGATTATTAAGTACAAGATGAACACATCCAGATCGAAAAAGACGTAAAATATGAACATATAAAAAAAATTATTTTACATACAAAATTATTAGGCCAATGAATTTGGATAACCGTATTCTCTGCTAAATCAAATGCTGTGACCAGTGACACTGGACTTGGGAATAGATAGGAATCGCCTTGGGTGCAGGTGAGGTGGAATCATGAATAAATTAACATAAACATATATTGCCTTTGATTATATATCCAAAGAATAATATTATTTGCACATTAATATTTGTGAGATATCATACTAATATATTCTCATTCACTATTAGATGAGAAATGTGGGATCCAAATCAAATAAAATTTATATATCATCTAATAATAAATAAGAATATATTAACTCAGTATTCTATAAATGTTATATACAAATTACGTCTCTCTTTGCCAGAGGAATTAGAACAAATTCAATTCATACCTTTGTTCAACATATATTGTATATAACTCTTCAAATATCAAATATAAATATCTCTCCCACCTAGAATATAGACACCACCTTTTTATTGTGATACCTATATACTTTAACATTCACCAATGCTCATATACTTCTTTTTTTTTTTTTTTTGTTTACTTGACCAATACTCATATACTACGTCTCAAATAATATTTTCCTCTAACCAATTCAAGAAGAAAGAAATGAAGTAATTGCAGAAGTAGCCAACCCAACGATATTACCTGTAACGATGTCCAATGTTGCCTCAATCGCAAATTTTGCCAACGCTGAAAGCAACCAATTTTTTCGACTTTCACTGTCTTGGCAAGCAGTTGCACCAGGAGGCGTACTACAAGGCTCATTTTGTAACATCTTCAGAATAATAGGCTCAAAGACATTCGAAAGAGTGGTCCTTACGGCCTCAAAATCACCTCTTTCTACAAACTGAGTCATAACAAGCCATGCTAAGGCACTCTCAACCGCCGTGTTGATCTTGTCCTTGTCTTGTGGCGAGACCTTTGAACCAATCTCCTCACTATTTATAACATTCCTTACGCAGTATGCATAGTTCTCCAATGCATTCCTTGCTTCCACATTCTTCCTATATCTCTCATCTTCAGCCTTGTACTTCTCAGCATCTTTGATCATCCTATCAACTTCTTCCTTTGATAGTCTTCCTTGACTACTCACCATGGTGATCTCCCTGCGTACCCCCATAGTTCTTTCCTCAGCACATACGTGTAAGATACCGTTATCATCAACCTTAAAGCAAACAATAATCTTAGGAACACCACGAGGGGCTGGAGGAATCTCCAACAAAAATTGTCCTAGCAAATTGTTGTCACTTGTTGTTTGTCTCTCGCCCTGATATACATGAATACGGACAGTGGTTTGGTTGTCATCACGTGTTGTAAACACATCTTCCATCTTTGCAGGAATGATAGTGTTCCTAGGAATTATTACATTCACTATACCTCCATCTACCCGCAAGCCAAGGGACAGTGGTGTCACTTCCTGCAGTAACAAGTCCTGAATCTTTTTATTGGCCTCACCACTCAAAATAGAAGCATGGACAGCAGCACCATATGCAACAGCCTCATCAGCGTTGATGCTCATGCATAGGTCCATCCTACCGAAGAATTCCCTCAATAGTTGCTGCACTTTGGGAATTCGAGTTGAGCCACCTACAAGGACAACATCATGAACACTACCCTTGTCCATCTTAGCATCCTCAAGGCACTTCTCCACATGCTTCATGCAATTCTCAAAGAAGTCCTTGTTGATTTCCTCAAACTTGGCACGAGTGATTGATGAGGAGAAGTCAATACCCTGATATAAAGAATCTATGTCAATTGTGGTCTCGGTAGTGGAAGAGAGTGTCCTCTTTGCTCTCTCACAAGCAGTCCTCAACCTGCACATGGCTTTTTGGTTTCCACTAATGTCCATTCCTTCCTTTCTTTGAAACTCACTCACAAAGTGGTACACCATTCTGTTATCAAAGTCCTGTCCACCAAGGTGTGTGTCTCCAGCAACGGTCTTAACTTTGAAGTCTCCCTTGTCAATTGTGAGAAGAGACACATCCAAAGTACCACCTCCGAGATCAAAGATGAAAACATTTCTCTTTCCATGACCACAATCTTTCATTTCAAGGCCATAAGCAATTGCTGCAGCAGTAGGCTCATTGATTATTCGCATGACATTGAGGCCTGCAATACGGCCTGCTTCCTTGGTAGCTTGGCGCTGAGAGTCATTGAAGTAAGCTGGCACAGTGATAACAGCATTCTTCACTGTTGATTTAAGGAAAGCCTCCGCAATATCACGCATCTTTGCCAAGACCATTGATGAGATTTCCTCAGCAGTAAAAAACTTTGTCTCAAGATTGTGACCAACACTAATCAATGGTTTGCCTTCAACACCAGGAACAACTAAAAATGGCCACAGTGTCATATCAATCTGAACAGTGGGGTCACTAAATCTCCTACCAATTAACCTCTTTGCATCTGCAAAATAGTAATGAATCCAATTTATCATAACTGGAGAACTCAAAAAGCAAAGACAAACAAGTAATAGCTATATAAGCGTTCTACAGAATGGATTCTTTATTGAGTTAACCACTTTTTCTCCAGAAAGAGTAATTCATTGGCTGAAAAGGAAAGTTATATAGTGATAAAAGCTAGTAACCTAGAGTCCGGCTTCTTTGGGGAACATAAATCAAGGTTAAAAATCCATAATGAAAAGAGCTATTTTTAGTTATTAGAGAGAAACATTTTTTATGGGAACTTTACATAGCATTACATGGGAAAGCATAACCTTCATATCTCATTCGTCAATTCTTCTCTTCCCTCTTTGTTGCTTGACGCGTCATATTATGTGAGGTTTCTGAATTGAACTTATTCGTGTAACAAACATTTCTCGACAAAAAATTACTTCACAATTAGATAAAAACAACAACTTAGGACAGTTCAGAATCAGAATGCAAATTACTTACCCCTTTAAGATTTGTTCTCTAAACATGAAAGTAGTTGATTCGGTTTGAAATTTATTGGACTTTGATTTTGGATTTAAAAGTTAGACTTCAATACATTCTTCAGTTGGGTTCGAACCATATTTTAAACTTGAGTTGCCCCAAAATTACACGATTCTTTAAACCTTATGTTTTTTTCATAATTAATGATAAATCATAAGACTTCAGTAAATATATTTTATATAACATGATATTATTTTTTATTGATTTAAATTATTTTAAAACATATATATATATATATATATTAATTTTTTTTTCTTCCTTTTAAAATTTTATGGCTATATTCTAAGCAGTATATACATTTGTATATGTCATGTAAATATTGCGTTGACTCGATCTGAACTGATTATTGGTTCAGCCATTGTTTATGTCGAGTCTAAATTTAAATAAATGACCTGACGAAAAAATAAGGCCAAGCTCAGATCTACAAAATCCACCCTAACCTATCTGCTAGACACCCAGTCATGAATAATTTATATTTGACAGGGCTAAGCATACATGGCAAGCTTCTGTTTAAAGAATAACCAATTGGTAATACTTTAGTCAGCTCATAATTGTCGAAAGAAAAAATAAAATATAAAATGTACAAAAAGGGAAGTCGCATCCCCCAAACCCCAAGTACTTATATAAGGATTAGTGAAGCCTTACGCCTCCAAACTAGATGAGCTTAAAAGATAATAAATAAGGGTGTGTTTGTTTTGTATTTTATTTAATAAAAAATTATTTTTTATTAAAAAAATTAATTTTTATATATTTTAAATAAATTTTTAAAAATAATTAAATCCTCAAAAAAATTAATTTTTATTTTTTTAAAGAAGTTAAAAAAATAATTTCAAAAAAAACTAATTTTTAATTTTTTTTATTATATATAAAATTTAAATTTTAAAATTATTTTTTTAAAAATTTAAAACAAACACCCCTAAATCATGATAGTGAATATTTACCAAAGACGGTGTTCTCAGGATTGAAAGCAGCCTGGTTCTTAGCAGCGTCTCCAATCATCCTGTGTGTGTCGGTGAAGGCAACGCAAGACGGTGTCGTTCTGTTGCCTTGGTCGTTGGGGATGATCTCAGCACGGTCGCGTCGCCACACTGCAACGCACGAGTAGGTGGTGCCTAGATCGATCCCTATGGCTGGTCCCTCACCTTTTGTTTCCATTCTCTCTCTCTCTCTCTCTCTCTTTCTCTCTCTTGCAGATTAAAGGAGTTAGTTAAACTGGAGGAGAAGAAACTTGATCTGCTGAGCTAGCGAAGAATGAAGAAGAGCAAAGTAAAGCCTTGCAGTGAATTGAAGCAGGGTTCAGAAGCTCAATTTACTTTGCACCAAACCAAAAATAGCACTGCTACTTATAGCATGACAATACGCGTACGGACAAAACTTGAATGAAATTGATTATATTAATTTTAATTAATTTTTAAATTAAATAATAATATATAAATATTTTTATTAAAATAAATAATTTAAAATTTAAAAATATATTTTAAAATAAAAATACCTATTTATTATTATTTGATTTAAAAATTTGATAAAATGGATGTAAGAAATAAGATTTTTCCTAAGCGTACGTGGTGTGCAGGGATATTGGTGAAAGAGAAAAAAAAAAATGGAAAATAACGCTAAATGGTACGAATATCTCTTCATAAAACTGCATTCGAAGAGTTAAACAGCCCAGCATTTCTTTTTAGTGTGATGAAAATTTGTACCGACATAATGAAGTGGTTTGTGAGCTTACACGTCGTCGGGGCAAGGATATTAATGAAAAAGACATAGGAAAAAATGTGGAACAATAATGCTAAATGGTGCTTAAAGTATCTCTTCGTATCGTAAAACAGCGGGCAGAGGCCAGTTTTAAAATGGCTGGCAAAAAAGCTTATAGGTGGACGGACAATTAGCAGAAAAATGTGTACTTGAAACAAATATTTTAGCTATTTTGAAATTACGAATGCGGGTAGGCTGAGTATCAAGGTATATTGCGAACGTATTGTACGGTGATAGAATTTTATATACCAAAAAAATAAAGCCCACATGTCGGAATAGAGTAAGAGCATGGGGTGGGAGTTTGGTGGACCCATTTTTTTATTTTTATTTTATTGTTGTATTAACTACTACGACATGAAATGTTAACAGTGGGACGAGTTTAGGAGATATATGTAAGCAAATTAATTGAAAAAAAAATTGGGCTTATTAAAATGAAGAGTTTATTGATATATATTGATAATGTAAAATAATTTTATACTGCCAACTAATAGAAATATAGGAAAGTGAGAAATTATGATGGGTTTCTTATTATAATAAGTGATTATTTATATGAGTTGGCATTTTTTATTTTTTCTATTGGGTGATAGTATAAAATTATTTTATATTATTAATACATTTAAATTAAATTCTAAAATGAAAAGGATTAATCTTTTTTAAAATATTATTTAATATATAAATGAACAGGAGATGAAGGAAATAATTTATTACAATAAATTATGCCCGAATGTAATTGAGCACACTATCATGTCATTAGTTGGAAAATATTAATTATAAGGGTAAGCTGGTTGTATAAAAATGAACAGAGCCACACAGTTAATAAAAATTTGTCCCAAGTTACAAACCATTACATGAGGGAGGGGAAATTTTATATAAAGAAAAAAAAAAAGTGCACATGGTTGGATGGTTGGTAAATGCTCGTACCTATAACTAGTGGTTTTCTGTTCAAGTTGTGGGTATAAAATAATGACTAGTGGGTGAACCCAAATCCTTTGTGGAAGATGGATGTTCATCAGGTTCGTTCAACTCACAAATCCATGGATTTCAGCCAAATCTAGCCCAAAAAACAAGGGCTGGGTTGGATTGACGAGTTGGATTGACTTGGGTCCATGATATATGAGTCAAGTTGTGAGTTTAAAAATTTTAAACTCACACAACCTAACCCAACCTATTTATATATAATGGATTAGGACTTATTTATGCTTTTTTGAAAGTTTCTAAAACTTATAGATGTTTCCTTAAGAGATTTGGATCCTCTAAAGTTAGAAAATAAGATATTATTTGCCTTTAAATCATTTGATAGAACCTACATAAAATGAAAGTTATTGATCCAAAGATGAATAACTCTTCATTTTCTTTCTTTAAAACAAATTTACTTTAAAGGATCCTAATCATTTTTTAAATTTATCCATGTTAAAATTTATAGATGTCGTGCTTGTCAAAAGATTTGATATTTATATTAAATTTATGTTATATCTATTTAGATTTATTATATTTGATTATATATTTTTACATTTTCCTAATCTCTCTCCACGATGGGTATAGGTTTTTGACACTTTGGAGGAGTCAAATACGGCTACTTTTGCTCTTTGGTGCTGCTTTTCGTAAGGCCAAAGGCATGACTAACTGTTATGCTTCATTTGCTTTTGACAGGTTATAATATGCTTTTTTCATATATATCGGACCTATAAATTTGACCCATCCCAAACCACTTATAAATGTGTTGGGTTGGGTAGGGTTGAAAGAAAAAATCTGCTCAACCTCAACTCATTCTAACCCATGGACATGTTAGTGGAAATTATATACACGAACAACTTGGCCACCAATCAAAAGATATATGTGGAAAATTCAAAATAATTGAGTTGAAAAATGTTATCTAAAATATTTTGAGTAAAGCAATAAGTGAAGGGAATTTTAGCGGAGGAAAAAGGTTTATGTAGATATTATACTTTGTAATTGTAGCACATGAGGCAACAAATGTACATAACACTTGTATGAAGCGAATAGAATTTAAATTGTTATAAATAATTAAAGTGAGGAGGTAGAGAGATTCAAGATCGAAACAAATTAAGCAAGGAGTATACAATTTGTTTAATTTGTGATCATAAATTTAGTCATTTTTTTTTTGGGTCAAGAAATTTAATCATTGTTGGGGGCCATACATTTTGTATAATGGTATGAGAAAATATTGGTTTGTGGCTAATCATTGAAGTGAGATAGCCAAAATCAAGGTAACGGAGGAAGCTTGCGGCCTAAGAATGAAAAGAAGGTCTACTGTAGAATGTGAAGTGGAGGCGGAGGCAAGTTCAATTGCAGTTAGTTCGATTACGGTCAAGGTCACACTTGTAAATCAGCATTTACTACTGGTTAATTTTGTCACTACACAAAAAAAAGGGCAAAAGGTTGCCGGACCAATAATAAATCATCAGTGTCCAGATTTATGATTAAACCATTGTAAAACTCAGTGCATACAAATTGTGTAAAAGAGTTTATTTGATTTATGCTATGTCTTTTCAGTTTCAGCACTGTTCTTTAGTACAAAGAAAGTTTCATATAGATTTAACGAAGCAATTTATAATTATGCATAAAAGATTAAGATTAAACATTATTTAATAATTATATCATTACTTTAAAAAATTATATAATTTTATATATTAATTTTAATTATTTATGTAATATCTAGTTTCTAATGATTAATATTTACCTATCTCACATCTGTTCACTTAATCTTTTTTTATGTATATTTTTAAACAAGTGTACATGATAAGATTATGGGGAATGAAAATGTTCTCTTCGTCAATCAGATCGATTGAAGCCTATACTCTACTGATCAGTTTCTAACGTCTACCAGTTGCTTGAATCTAGATATACTTCTGATTGCTTTTTCCTATTCTAAATTAAGAGTGTGTTTGTTTAAAATTATTTTGCAAAAAATCACTTTTTTGATAAAAAGAAAATCAGTTTTTGTATGTTTGAATAATTGTTTTAAAAATAATTAAATTTTAAAAAAATTATTTTTAAATTTTTTATCAATAACTTCTAAGAAAAAATTATTTTTTAACTATATATAAAATTTAAAATTTAAAATTACTATTTTAAAAAGTTAAAACAAATTTGACCTAAAACACATTGCAGCAATAACAAGAACCAAAGTATATAATAAAAAGTTATATAGTTTCTCGATCTCTATGTCGATACACTTTCATTTATTATTGGATAAGGTGTGAAACTCAAATTAAGTAGAGTTCGCACCCTATCCAACAATGAATGAGAGCGCATTGACATGGAGACCAAGAAACTATACGTATAAATATCATTTCTATATATATGTGTGTGTATTTTTTATTCTAAGAAAAGATTTTTTAAGAAAAAATCTTATAATTAGTCTTAAGTTAACAATTAAAGTAATTTTATTTTATCCTATTCAAATAAAAATTATTTTTTTAAATTTAATTTTAATATACTCAAATTTTATATAAATTAAATTTTTAAAAAATAATTTATCTAAAAATAATTTCTTAAAAAAATTTATTAATTTTTTTAAAAATTAAACCAAAAATAATCCTAGAAGTTCGCAACAAAAGCTGCAAATTAGGGGGAGGTTGGCGCCACCAGCGGAGATGCAGCTCCATTCTTAGCCAAGATGATTACATAGTGTTACTCTAATATAGGCAAAATGATGTAATACTACTGTATATAAAATATCCTGAGGGAATAAACCGATAGTCAGCCAAGTCAACCAACCAATTGTTTGCTTGAGACCATGTAAGGGAAGGGTCCACACTATTTATTACTATATATTTCGTGGAAGTGCCACGTACTAAAACTAATTAAGGAAAAGTGAGTTAGTAGGCAGTCCACTCAATTCCCTATCATGTTTAATTGATCAATAATATCAAACATTTTATATTGTTAATATTAAAAAATAATCTTATTTTATATCCATTTAAATCTAATTTAATAATTTTTTTTTATACATAAGGTTAGAAAGGAGAACCAGAAAGGAGATAAAAAAAAAAGGGAAAAAAAAGGCCAAAACACTATATTACGTTACGTCGAGTGAACCACCGCCACAGTTTCTGCGAGCAACAAGAGGCGCAAACGAGGGGAAGGTTCGTGCCACCAGCGGAGAAGCAGCTCCCTTCTTAGACAATATGATTATTGGTGTATTTGGTTCTATTTTGTAAAATTTATTTTAGATAAAATTAATTTTATTGAAATTAATTTAATTAAAATTAATTTTAAGATAAAGTGACTTATATTTGATAATTTTTTTAAAAGTGATTCTAATAAAAGATAAAAAACTTTCACTTTTTCCAAAATCAAATTCTAAACATTAGAATTGATTATGTAAGATTCATCCAAATAACATAAAAATCTATTAAAATCAATTTTTGTTCGGTGAATGCTATGATGCATCTCACTTTGAGGTCACGCGTCGCTGTATGATTAATGGTGAGATGTGAGTGCGTCTGGCAATACACCTTCATATTTGACCATTAATTTTATAAGGTGTATTGGTACACCCTCACATCTGACCATCAATCATACAAAGTGTGTGATGCACCTCACTTTATAAAGTGCATCATAGACAAACCCTTTTTGTTCCCCACAATCGATTCTAACATGCAGAAACGTGTTTCCAAACACAGGCGTAGTGTACTAGTATATTATCCTTTTAGTAAAGTGAAGTAATACGTATAAAATATTATTGGAGTATATAAAATACCTTGAGAGAATAATAATAATTAAAAACGTACATATAGTGCCAAGTCATGGGCCAATTGTTTCCTTACCCTCAGACCTTGTAGGAGAATGGTCGCTTCATGCTCTTTATTCCTCTCCAAGAGGATGCAATGATGCATCTCGGAAACTGCTCTTTCACGGAATTGTGATGCACTAAAAAACAACTAGGGAAAACTGAAGCTAGTAGGAAATAGTCCACTCCACGGATAGTGATGGATCTAGAAAGTTTAGATAATAGGGGTAGAGGTGAAAGTGAGTTGAGTTTGTCAATGTTTAGGCTAACTCATCAGTATTAGATCGAACTCGAGCTCTAACTAGCTCTTAAACTGGATGAATTTAATGAAATAATTTAAATTAAATATAAAATAAGCCTTTTTAACTTAATAAATTAGGATATTTAATCATAAGAACATAGTCTTGACAATAATAACAACAATAATAATAACAATAACAATAAAAATAAATATACCAAAAAATAATAATACGAGCGCGCACAAACACACACACACACACACACACACACACACATATATATATATATATAAAGTCAATTCAAGAATTAATGAGTTGAATATACTAAAGTTTAAGTTTGACTTATTTAATAAACGAGCTCAAATCTTATGTTGAAGCTCGATTCATGAACTCAATTCATTGAATTATTAATGAATCGAGTCAAAAATAGTTCAGGAGTTGATTTGACTCACTTAAATCTAAGAATTTATCAATATAGATTCGTTCGTCCACAGACCCCATCCTCCTCCTAGATGTTTCAATTGGACTAACGTGTTGAAATGTGTGCAATCCATGTGAGTGGTGTAAAATGATTAAGGAGAAGGAATTTGGTAATACATTTTGGAAATCAACCTGAAGTCTTTCCTAAGTTGAATGCGCTAATTATACGCTTTGCTATCATTCTTGTTCTCTATTTAAGCTGAAGTTCCTTCTTCTTCAATTAGACTCAAACTTTATTGAGAGAGAGAGAGAGTGTGTGTGTGGAAGCGAAACGTGAAGGACCAGCCATAAGAATCGATCTAGGCCTCGTGTTTTGCAATGTGGCGGCACGATCGAGTTGAGGTCATCATAAATGATCAAGGGAACAGAACAAAACCATCTTATGTTGCCTTCACTGACACACACAGAATGATTGGAGATGCTGCTAAGAATCAGGCTGCTTCCAACCCTACCAACACTGTCTTTGGTACAGCATCTAAACCCATGTAATATTAAATATTTATTGTCTCGCTTATGGTTCTACAATGTTTCCTTTTTCTTTCATGTGAACATATTTGTATAAAGTCTTATTTTAGTCCTTAAAATTATATGTATATTTCAATTTAATTTTTAAAATTAAAAAATTGATGACTTAGCCTATGTTTGGATTTCTGTTTGTATCATGTAAAATCAATTATGAGATATTAGAATTGATTTTGGACATTTTTTTTAACTTGTTTGATTTCCTATTAAATACTTCCATCAAAATCAATTCTTGCTTTAAAATTGATTTTGGATAGAAGTAAAAATTTGTTACTCTTCAATTCCATCATATTTGATTTTGAGAATTTTTTTATAAATTATATATTTAAAAGTGATTTTGATTAATACTATCCAAATATAAATCACTTTTCAGATTAAATTATTAAACATTAATCACTTTACTTCAAAATCAATTCTATAAAAATAAAACCAAACATATATTTTAGTTTCTAAAATTATGAAAAATGATTCACATTAGTTTTTGAAGTGATAAAGGTAGAGACTAAATTGAATCAGTCTATCAACTAACTTGAAAGCACATTTAATAATTTTAGAAATTAAATTAATAATTTCTTAATTTTAGAAATTAAATTGAAACATACATACAATTTCATGAACCAAAATCAGGCTTCACTCAAACATATTTATTGCCGTAATTTATTATTTTTTAAGCTCACCTGATAAAGAGGCTTTAGTTATCTCAAATCCATGATATCTAAATGCATTGGGGCACGATTTCCCTTTCTATACATTTCTTCCGCCCTCCCCCATGCCACCACTTGGGGGATAATCGTTAGATATATTACCAATTAATTTTTCTCTAGATAGAACGTGTATGCTTCACCTTATTGGTCTAACTAAGTCAATCATTAATTATTTAAAATTAATAATAATCTGGATAGGTAAAAAAGAGAAATAAAAAATTTGATTTAATTGCACTTCACCACCGTTTCATATTCTACAATTTCAATGATTCAATCAATTTTTTGGGATGAAAAAGAGAATTTATCAATTGGGTGTATAAAAAATGGGTTAGGATGGATTTTACTAAACTTGGCCTTTTTTCTATCAGGTTATTTCATTGAATTTGAAAATCAATGAATTTTTGTAGACCGCAAAAAAGATCAATGAATTTTTAACAGGTTGTTTCACTGAATTTAGATCTGAGCTAAATACTGGCCCAACCAAAAATAAGTTTAGATCAAATCCACACGGTATTTAGATTATATATAAATTTAGATATTATGTATAATTAAGCCATAAAAATTCAATAAGTAAAAAACCAAATTTGAATGATATTGTCTAATATATATTTTAAAATAAATTAAAAATACAGAAATAATATCATATTGTACAAAACGTATATTAATTGATGTCTTATATTGTATCATTAATTTAACCCTAAGGTTTAAAGGGTTTTTTTGACGTCACGATGAGTCAAGCTAACATTAAATATGACCCATATCTAACACAAAATGTATTAACTTTTTAATCCAAAATCAAAGTCCAATAAATTTTAAGCTAGGACAAATTATTGAGTCCAGTAAAATCTTGAATATATGAAACATCTACTTCTTCCATTTTAAAATATCTGTCACTCTAGTTAATTTTTTTATTTTAATTTATCTATCATTCTCACATTTTTATAAAAAAAAAATTTAATTATACCCTTGATATAAATACAACAATACAATAGCATGTTCAATATTAAAAAAGAAGAAGAAGATAGTTTGATAAAATTGTTCCATAATCAACTTTTAATTTTGGATTCTTTAATATTTGTACTAATAGGTAATGTGATAGATAATTTGGAATAAAAGAGTATTTATTAGAATTTAGATTGTGAGTTCTGTTATTAGTAGCAATTTATACTTTACTTTTTGAAGTGTATTTATTTTAAAAGAACTAAATCTTAATAGAAGACAGGAAATCATATTTTTAGTTGACTACTTTCATGTTTAGAGGGTGCTGTTTGCCACGAACCATTTTAAAGTGGTACACTAACACCGCATGAATTAGGTATAAATTGATCTTTTAAATAAATGTAAATTATCAAATCATAATAGGAAAATAAGCATTTTATAGGCCATGTACATCTTACTTAAGGACTTTTAAAAGATGTAAATCAATCCCTCAATTTTTTTAATGTACATTTAGTCTTTTTATTAAATTTTTATTCATTATTAATGAAAAATAAGTATATAATATCCTTAAATTTTAGATTATGTATACTTTCATCTCTAAACTGACATCCTAACCTTTGTTAAACATGTATTATTTTTTGTTAACAATAGACAGAAAAATTAATAGAAGGTCAATTTATATGGTTAGGAAATATTAGAGATCAATTTGTATGTTTTCAAAACTTTGAGTGTAGAGTGCGAATGATTTATAGTTCAGAAAGTAAAATATATATATTTTTCAATTATAATATTAAATTTAAAATAATCCTATAACAAAACTATTTAAAGTGTAATTAAATAAGAGAAAAATTTCTATGTATGAATCATGTAAAATAATTTTATATTATCAATTAATAAAATTATAAGAAATTATCAAATTATAATAGGTAACTATCTATAATGACAACTATCCACCATAATTTGATAATTAGTTGCAATTCTATTGACGGTAAATAAAGTTATTTTATACTGTTAATATATAGAAATTAACCTAAAAAGATAATTTATAATTTTAGACAGCTTTGAAAAAAAAAGTCACCAAACATGGAATTTAAAATCTAGATATTGCACTAACCTCCACATACTTTCTCTCTCTTTCTCTCTGCCCAAGAAATTTTTGTATGGTCGTGGATTACTTCTATCAGATGATAAAGTGACATTGAAATAAAAGTTTAGATCTTATCACAGTTAATATTAAAATATCACTTTATCATTAGATAAAGCAAAATTCACTTAAGTGCTCAATGATTATACAAGAATTTCTCCCCTCCATATATGTTCCCCAACAATCCATTACCATTACCATTGAATCAGGTTCCAGTGATCCCTCGTGAACTATGCCCCTCAAACTCAAAGACCTCAACTACTCCACTCATCATGACACAAACATTTTTCCTGCATTGCTATCACTTTATGAGTATTCGATTTCTACTCTTACTATGTGTGTGGGCAGTGTTCTAGTTAATTCTTACTTGAAAATTTGGGGTGGATGTTGAGGCACATGAGGTGTTTGAGGAATTGCCTGTTAGAAATTTAGTGCTCTAGAAAATTCAATGGGCCAAATAATATGCACAAATTGGGCTATTCGAGGAGGCTCTGCAAGTGTTTAGGAGGATGGTGGGAAATGGGGTGATTCCCTTGTGATTGTACTTTTTCTGATTGGAGACTATGACACTAGAAGAGTTATTCATGGATTTGCAGCAAAAATGTGGTTATGATTTCTAGTGTTGTTGAGGAGAAATCTCAAGATTCTAGTTCCTTTCATTTAAGGGTTATTGGGAGGGAGAAGGATTGGAGAATGGTGGTGATGGCGGAAAAGGAGTAATGAAGAAGAATTGTATAATACTTAAAGGACTATTTTGAAAATTAATGCTATTATTTATCTTCTTTTTGAGGACTTTTTTGCAAGTGGTTGACCGATAGACCACTTATTAAATGGTCCACTATAAAAGCCACCTATTTAGAGTACAAATCTCAAAAGGGTAAGTAATTGCATTTTATTCTAAACCATCCTAATTTGTTAGTATTTTTATCTAATTGGGAAGTAATTTCTGTAGAGAAATGTTTATTTGACAAACAAGTTCAATTCAGAAACTTCGCATAATATGATGCATCAAGCATCAAAGAAGAAAGAGAAAAATTAAGAGATGAGATACGTGGATTATGCTTTCCCGTGGATTATGCTTTCCCATATAATACTATATAAAGTTCCTCTAGAAAATTGTTTCTCTATAACTAAAGTAGTTCTTTCCATTTTATATTTTATAGTTTTGTCTTCAATGCACCGGGTAAAGTATGGTTCATGATGCACTTGGTGGTGTACCATGGACTTGCTTTTCCCTGCATTCAAAAAGTATGGCTAAGTGAGCCTAAAAATGTGGCTAAGTGAATTTAAAATGTGGTTGAACGGCACAACTACAAATCTTCTTTTTCCCCCTCCGCCATCTCTTCTCCATCTTCACCACGCAATCCACCGTCATCGTCGACGGTCTTGCCTCACTGAAATGACTCCTCGCCAACTCCTACCACAGACTCATCGTTTAGGAGCTGGGGAAACTATGGGAGGTAAAAGGTGGCGGAGGAAGGGGAAAGGCGATCAATGGAGAACGAGTGAGTGTTGAAGGGGGATCCGCACAAGGACGCAGAAGTGGTGGCTGAGCGCGATGGTGGTGAAGTTGAACAGGCCGTAGACCTACGAGTTGCAAGGCATTGGGGGGCACCACGCAAGGTTCTGAGGTTGAAAAGAAAAGGTGAGGCAATGGAAGGGTCATGGGGGAAGATGCAGAGGACGTGGTTGCGGCAACGATGGAGGAGGGCGGAGAAGAAGGGCTTCGAGGAGAGGATGCGATTCCATGACTTGCAGGTTTATTTGATACGCACGTGGTGGCTTCGGGGAAAGGACCCCATGACCTCCGCTGCCTCCATAGACTAAGCCGCCACCAGCATCGCTGTCGACACCACCGCCATGTCGGTCTTGGCCATCTGCTCATCCTTGTCAGACGTTGGTGAGATCGCGATCCCCCACCACCTCCACATTCCGTTGATTCGATCTCCACCGTGAGGTAATGGCTGGGGCCAGAGCGGGGCGGGGCGGGGGCGGTGGCGTGCCTGGCTGAGACGGGAAGGTGCTTGGCTGAGGGAAGAAAAGTGAAAATAAGGAGGAGGAGCACACATACACCCTATTTTTGCATTTGGTGTGTCATGTACATTGCAGAACGAACCATATTTTATGTCAAAAAAGACATTTCTGTTTAAGTTTCCCAAAGAAGTAAGGCTCTAAGGTTTGTAGCTTTCATATCAATAGATAACTTGCATTTTCAGCCAATGAATTACTCTTTCTAAAAAATGGTTAACTCACTAAAAGAATGCTCTTTTGTTTTTTTAGTGCATATAGTTGTTACTTGTTTATCTTTGTTTTACTTGAGCAAGATTAGTTATGATAAGTTGGATTCATTATTATCTTGCAGAAGCAAAGAGGTTAATTGGTAGGAGATTTAGCGACCTCTATGTTCAGAGTGATATGGAACTATGGCCATTTGAAGTTTATTGGTGTTGAAGACAAACCAAGAATTGTTGTTAATCACAACTGTGAGACAAAGTGTTTTACAACTGAGGGAATCTCGTCAATGGTCTTAGCAAAGATGCGTGAGATTGCGGAGGCTTTCCTCGGATCAATAGTGAAGAATGTTGTTATCACTTATCACTATGCCAGCTTACTTCAATGACTCTCAGCGCCAAGCTACCAAGGATGCAGACCATATTGCAGGCCTGAATGTCATGCAAATAATCAATGAGCCTACTGTTCCATCAATTACTTATGGCCTTGACACGAAAGATTGTAGCCATGGAGAGAGAAATGTCTTCATCTTTGATCTTGGTGGTGGTACTTTGCATGTGTCTCTTCTCAGAATTGACAAGGGAGACTTCAAAGTTAGGACCATTGCTAGAAACACACAACTAGGTGGAGAGGAATTCGATAATAGAATGGTGGAATACTTTGTGAGTGAGTTCCAAAGAAAGAAAAGAATGGATGTTAGTGGAGACTAAAGAGCTATATGTAGGTTAAGGGTTGCTTGTGAGAGAGCAAGGAGGATACTCTCTTCCACTACTCAGGCCCCTATTAGTTAGATTCTTTATGTCAGGGTATTGACTTCTACCCATCTATCACTCGTGCCAAGTTTGAGGAAATCAACAACGTCCTCTTTGAGAATTGCATGAAGCAATTAGAGAAGTGTCTTGTGGATGCCAAGATGGACAAGGTTAGTGTTCATGATGTTGTCCTTGTAGGTGGCTTAACTAGGATTCCCAAAGTGCAAAAGCTATGGAGGGACTTCTTTGATGGTAAGGATATATGCAAGTGCATCAATGCTGATGAGGCTATTGCATATGGTGCCACTGTCCATGCTTTTATATTGAGTGATGAGGCTAGTGAAGAGATTCAAGACATGTTACTGTGGGAAGTGACCCCACTGTCCCTTGGCTTGCAGAAAGAAGGAGGTATCATGAATGTAATACTTTCTAGGAACACTATAATTCCTAAAAAGATGGAAGATGTGTTTACAACACATTTGGACAACCAAACCGATGTCTTGATTTATGTTTACAAGGATGAGAGACAAATAACCAATGACAACAACTTGCTAGGGAAATTTGTGTTAGAGATTCCTCTTGCTCCTCGAGGTGTTCCTAAGGTCAATGTTTGCTTTGAAATGGATGATAATGGTATCTTACAAGTATCTGCTAAGGAAAAAACCATGGGGATATGCAAGAAGATTACCATAGTGAATGACAAAGGAAGACTATCAATGGAAGAAGTTGAGAGGATGATCACAAATGCTGAGAAGTACAAGGCTGATGACGAGAAATATAGAAAGAAGGAAGAAGCAAGGAATGCTTTGGAGAACTATACATACAACATGAGGAATGCCATAAATAATGAGGAGATTGGTTCAAAGCTTTCTCGACAAGACAAGGACAAGATCAACACTGCTGTTGAGTGTGCCTTAGCATGGCTTGGCAAGGCTCAGTTTGTAGAAAGAGAAGATTTTGACATTGTTAGATTAAGCGCTTACCACCAGGTCAAAAGCGATAGATGTTGACAAGGGTACAACTTTATTTTCTTATAGTTTCTTAGAATCGTATTAAGCATAAGGGGCTACACCCATTATAAGTGCGATGGGCCGGAATGTTAAGCCTATCGAATCCTAAGGGTGATGCTGGCCAAATAAAACCAACAATCTCCCCACAGTGTCAGCCGGAAGATTTGAACCCATGACCTTGCTTTAATATAACTTGTTGGATCCTAACCTATAGTTGCTAGTTCTCTCAGTTTTCGTAACCAAGCATCAGTTCACTCTTTTGAACACTGTTTCCTTGATTTCATCCCCTAAATATGATTTTTCTGAGTAAAAACATGTCATAAAATATTCTCAAATCAAGTATGTTTCAGAATAAATTTTAGACATTAAGAATGGAGTAATTTCAATAAGATAAAAAAGGAAACAATTGAACATGACATTTTCCTTTAACAAGAATATAATCAATCATCAGATTTAAACAAATTAATAAGATATTCATTGTTAAAACATTAAACCCAACATTCTCCCCCATTTTTATGATGACTCAATTATAGAATATTATAAACAATTTGAGCATAATTGGAAGATTTAGAAAATAGGCAACTATCAAGTCATCTTGTCCTATATTCAATAATAATCAAAGTTGGCAACAATATCATCATAATCAAATGTATTTAAAGAAATTAAAGAATGAAAGTTTAAAAAAGGCTCCCTCTTAATTCATGAGTTATTTATTTATTTATTTATTTTTGGACTTACTATGCTCCCCCTCTATCCATGGCTCCATTCTTGCTCTTTGACAAGTAGATGTATTCCCCTTTAATCCATGAGTCTTTTCTTATTGCTATGCTCCCCTTTAATCCATGAAGACTTGATCTTCTATGAATTCCTTGAAAATCATGCTCCAAATTGTTAAACCTACCCTTTCTCCCTTTTCAGTATCAAAAAGGTCAAGTGCAATATGTATAATAATTAAAGGAAATAATTATAAGATTTTACAAATAATAAAGTGAAATGATTAGGATATGCCAAAATAAATATCAACGCATTCTTTTAAGATTTTAGAACTTATAGTGTGTTTAAGAAGGCCCTTTTTAAAGAAATTGAAAAAAGAAAATACAGTTTGAAAAGCTTCTAAGCAAAGTTGATTTTCCATAAAATCCACCAAAACCTGTCCAGATCTTATCTTTTGTAATTCATCATCAAAACCACTCTTGTAAACATACTTCTAATTTTCTTATCACATAATTACAGCATAAAGAATTCAGCATAGTCAACCAACCATGTAAATCTAGTGGTAGCACAATCAAATGATACTAATACCATGTTCAACTATAGGCATGTTATGTCCACAAGCTATAGAATCTAATTCAAGACAGACAAGCGAATGGATAAATTACAAATTCAATCGAGGATATGGATGTACATATATCCATTTCACGAGCATTGCACAATAGAAGAATAAGCTAATAATATTAGTTCCATAATTCCAACATTAGAGCAATTTTCCATTATCAAGCCACGATTCAAAGAACAAAAACACAACCAGATAAAAGTTTTTTTGGATAAAAGATTGCATCCATAAAATTGTGAGCTAGAACACTTTTTCGACCAATGATAAATATAAAAATTCCCAGCACAATACTTTAACTACAGTACTATTTGTCAGGTCAAATAAAATACCTTTAACAACCACTTTTGTCACAATAACACAATAGGCCCACAATAAAAAATTGATCCCCCAGCCAAAAGCATTAACCAAAGCATATCTTAGCAACCCACTTACACTTAGACACACACCTCATGCAACAGATGAAGCTAATATCTTAGCATCATATCTAGAGCATATATGTATCATATTCCCATTACAAACAGACTAAATTTTTTTAGAGAGATATGCAAGACTAAGAGATAATTTTCAATATTCTCTGAAACAAAAAAATATATATCAAGAACTTAAAAATTGACCAAAGAACTCACAAAGCGTGGAGAAAGTCGTGATAGGATCTGAAGCTAAGGAGTTGATGCACAAATGGAGCAGCACAGAACCTGACATTGATGATTATGGGCAGTCTGAGGCTGCAGCAATGGGGGGTGGACGCCGTGAACTGCCGCACGCTGTTCGTGAAGCTGCAGGTGGTGTCGTGGTAGCTACTGTTCTTCGGAGAAAAAAACTCGTCGCCAGTCCTTCGCCGTGAGAGGTGTGATGGTGGTCTGTCGAAGAGGAGCACATGACGGTGCCTTGAGGTAGGTTCTCTATTTATAAATTTGGGGGCTAAGTTTTTGAATGAAAGTAAAAAATGAGAAAGAAACAAAATCAGAGAAAGATAACGTAAGATGAGTAGGGGAGTCCCCTTCTTCCTTTTTTTCTATTTTTTTAATAGCAAGACATATTTGCCTTTACCTGGTGGAGACTAAAGCTTAAGGCATTATATGAAAAATCAAAGAAGAACAGCAACTATTCTGTGGTTGCTGCTTTTCATAGCAAACTTAGATCATGAGGTTTCATAATAAGAACTTAGGAAAGGTTTAGGCATGGCTTCAATCACATGTACATGACATAATTATCATATAAAATCATCATGTCATGCATTTTTATCATATAGAAACACAATTAAAACCTTATGTGTGAGAAACACATAAAGCACACAATTATGTAAGATGAGTTTATATTAATTTTACCAACTCCAAAACTTATCCTTCTTTTAATTATCTCCAATGTGATATTTCTCTCTTGTTGAGCTTGCTGGAGGTAAAATTGGCTAGCTCCTTTCATGTGAATTAAGCATCATTGCTAGTGAGTAGCTATTTCTTCTTTATGCACACTTACGGAATAGATGTTGCCTTTGGTACACAAATCATTTGGGGCCCTTGGTGGTTAGAGCTTGATGATAATTCCTCAGGAACCCATATCATATTAGAATCAAATTTCTTAATAGTACATGTATGTGATATGTGTCCTTTTTATCCACAATAATTACATGTCATATATGGGGTTGTAAAAGCACTTGATTTTACCAAAAAATTCTTATAGTATTTTTGCCCTTTAAATTGATTAAAACCAAGTCCACCTTTATCAAGTGAGCATTTTTGTGATCCCAAAAGAGTATCCAAATTCTCTTTTCCTTTCACAAATTTTGCAAGGTCTTTAGTTAGCTCATCAACCTTTTCTTTTAAAGAGACATTGTCATGAAACAATTTTTGGTGATTTTCTTTTGAAGCATTTTCTAATTTTAAAAGATTAACTTCCTTTCTCAATTTATCAATTTCAAACAAAGCATCATCATATTTGGATTTTAGAGCAAAATATGATTTAGACAACTTCATAGAATCATTAAGTAATTGTTGAAAATCCTCATATAACTCATTATATAAAGTGTCAAGTATTTACCTCATCATCCTCTTGCTCACTTTTTGCCATGAAGCACATGTTGACTATCTCCACCTTTTCTTCTTCTTCACTTTCTGATGAGGATTCATCACTATCACTCCAAGTGGAGTTTTCAACTATAACTTTCTTCTTCTTTTTGAATTTTTGTCTCCTCTTTGGCCTATACCTTTTCTTGTGGAGCTCATAGAGTCTTTTGGTTAGAAAATTATCTCTTCATCTTTACTCATGTGACCTCCTTCATCATCTTCTTCCTCTTGGTTGGAGCTTGTAGTGGCTTTTAGTGCAACTCCTTTCTTGTTCCTGAATTCATTATGCAATTTATTAAGAAAAGTAGTTTCATAATTAATGAGGTTACCTCTTAAGTCATCATAGGACATGGAGTTGAGGTCATGACCTTCTTAGATTGCAGCCACTTTTGATTGCCAATCTTTAGTGAGGTTTCATAGAATTTTTCTTACCAATTCTCTATCCATGTACACCTTTCCGAGAGCATCAAGTGTGTTGGCAATGTTTGAGAACCTCTCAAACATTTCATCAATGTTTTCCTCCTATTTCATGGTGAATAACTCATACTCATATACTAGCATATCAATTTTTGCCTTTTTTACTTGGCTAGTACCTTCATAGGTGACTTCTAATGTATCCCACATTTGTTTGGCAATTTGGCACCTTGAGATTTTTCTAAAGTCTTCTGAATTCACGGCACAATAGAAGATGTTCTTCACCTTTGCATTTTGCTCCATCTTCTTCATATCTTGATCATTGAATTCCTATTCTAGTTTCTCCACCTCTTTGCCATCAAATATCTTCTTTGGAATGCTTGGTCCATTCTTGATTATAAGCCAAAGCTTGTAGTCTACGAATTGAATGAATATCTTCATTCGTTCCTTCCAATAGGTGCAGTTGCTCCTATCAAAATATGGTGGCCTTACGATAGATTGTCCTTCAATGATAGTTGAGTTCATCAAATTTTCTGTCATTGAACCGACAAAGATTGTCTTTTCAAGCGGTTAAGCCATAAAGAGAATTAGGCTCTAACACCATTTACCACTAGGCCAAAAGCTATAGCTGTTCGCAAGGATGTAACTTTATTTCCTTATAGTTTCTCAAAATCGTATCAAGCATAAGGGGCTGCACTCATTATAGATGGGCCAGGATGTTAAGTTCATTGAATCCTAAGGGTGACGATGGCCAAATAAAGCCAACAGACATTATAAGGGCCACTCTTTCAAATGTCTTTAATCTTATTATTGTGAGGATGGTACAAAATGAGCCTTGTGGTAGGCCTCCAAGTATAGTTGCCTACCAAGGCACTGAAAGTCGAAAGAATCGCTTGTTGTCAGCATTGGCCAAATATAATCCAAGCAATAGTTTCAACTATTACAGGTGATATCATTGGATTGACTTCTTCTATAATTTCTACTTTCGTGTCAAATTGATTAAAAATTGATACAATGTTAATATTGTACCATGAATTGAATTGGGTCTAATTCTTTTGGGAATCAAAGGCAACATATGTTTATGCTAATTTATTCATGATGCCTCCTTATCTCCCCTCTAATTTTGTACATAAATATAAATATTTATTTATGCGCTAATATTCTTAAACTTAATTATCTTACCTACACTCTAAAAATTTTCTGGCTCCATCATTGCATAGAGTTGTGTCAGAACACAATTCTAGTTAATTATTTGTTACCAAAGTCTAACCTCACATCAACTCTATGGCACTTAAACTTAATTATCTTGCCTTTAGTCTGAAGACAATGTCAAAACACAATTCAAGTTGATATCACTGCAGCATGAACTGAAACAAAGTCACTTTTGAAGTATTTACTAAAACAACTTATAAAAGCATTTAGTCAAACGTGTAGGCTATGTTCTGTGTAAAAGCATTTACCTTATTTTAAAAATTAGGTAAGAGAGAGGATGAGGAGGAAGAGGAGGAAAGAGAGAGAGAGAGAGAGAGAGAGAGAAAAGAAGGGGGAGAGGGGAGCAATAGGGAAGATTGGATAAAACACACATAGTTAGGGCAAAAGTAATGATAGGGGAATGTATAAATCTACGACGCATACGGAAAAGGTGAAGAAAATGAAAAAAATGTTGTATCTCATATAGCGACTTGAGTAAAGGTAGTAAAGTTAAAAAAAAAAAAATTGAAAGAGAAACAGAAAACCAAAACCCCGCATCCCCCACCTTCTCCCAAAACCCAACCTTCTCAATGTCCAAAGTTTGCATTGATCATTGTTTTTTGTGTCCAGGTTCTCCATCTTCTTCACTAGATTATTTAAACATTTGTCAGTGCCTTATGCTCTTGGATGAGCTAAAAGGTACTTTAAGCATACTAGGAAAGCTTTGATGCTCTAAAACCCATTAGTCATGTTCTTTGTTGGCATCTCAAATTGCCTTTGATTTGGTGGAGAATGAGCACCTAATGTCCATGACTTTCAGTTATAATACTTGAAAGATTATTGACTTGTGTTTCATTCATGCTTTTGTTTCTTTATGTTTAAGCTTTATGGTGCATTCCATTTCCTCCAAATATTGGTACTTTTGAAATCTTATAAATCAAATTTTATGAAGTCTAAGATATAGGAAAATGTTAAATTTATTCATTTAGGTGCCCTTAGTCAATACTTGTTAGAAAAATAAGAGAAGAAAAAAATTATACAAATAGCAAGCTTTCCAGAAAGTTACCAACATTTTCAACAAAGTTACTAATATTTTGGCCAAATTTACCAGCATATTGTATAGAGTTACCAGTGTTTTCAGCAAAGTTACCAGCGTATTGTATAGAATTATTATCATTTTCAATAAAGTTATTAGTATGATGAAATCTTATAAATAAAATTTTATAAAGCCTAACATATAGGAAAATGTTAAATTTATTTATTTAGGTATCTTTGATCAATACTTGTTAGCAATTAGATAAGGAAAAAAGTTACACAAATATCAAGCTATCCAGAAAGTTACCAAAATATTGTATGGAGTTATTAGCATTTTCAACAAAGCTACCACCGTATTGTATAGAGTTACCAGTGTTTTGCTGAAAATGCCGGTAAATCTTTACAATACGCTAGTAAATTTTTGGAAAGCTTGTTATTTGTATTTTTTGTCTTCTCTAATTTTGCAAACAAGTATTGGCTAATGACACCTAAATGAATAAATTTAATATTTCTCTATATCTTATGCTTAATAAAATTTGATTTTAAAGAGCTCATAAATTGCTAGTAATTTTTCATGAAATACTGATAACTTGGCTGAAAATGCTGGTAACTCTATATAATACGTTGGTAACATTTTGGAAAGCTTGATATTTGTATAATTTTTTTTCTTATTTAATTTTGTTAACAAGTATTGACCAAGGATGCCTAAATGAATAAACTTAACATTTTCCTATATCTTAGGCTTTATAAAATTTGATTTATAAGATTTCATCAAATGCTAGTAACTTTGCTGAAAACGCTAGTAACTTTATACAATATGTCGGTAATTTTGCTGAAAATGTTAATAACTCTATACAATATATTGGTAACTTTCTGGAAAACTTGATATTTGTATAATTTTTTTCTTCTCTAATTTTACTAACAAGTATTGACCAAAAACATCTAAATGAATAAATTTAACATTTTCCTATATCTTAGGCTTCATAAAATGTAATTTATAAGGTTTAATCAAATACTAGTAATTTTGCTAAAAATGTTGGTAACTCTATATAATACACTGATAATTTTTTGGAAAGCTTAATATTTGTATAATTTTTTTTTCTTCTCTAATTTTGCTAATAAGTATTGACCAAAGGCATCTAAATGAATAAATTCTCTATATCTTAGGTTTCATAAAATTTGATTTACAAAATTTCAAGAGTACCAATCTTTGGAGGAATTGGATTGCACCATAAAGCTTAAACATAAAGAAACAAAAGCATGTATGAAATCCAAGTCAATAATCTCTCAAGTATTATAACTAAAAGTCATGGACATTAGGTGGTCATTTGCCACCAACTCAAAGGTAGTTTGAAATCCCAGCAGAGAACACAACCAGTGGGTTTCAAAGCATCAAAGTTTTCTTAGCATGTTTGCAGTACTCTTTGGCTCATCTAAAAGCATAAGACATTGACAAATGCTTAGATAATCTGGTGAAGAAGATAGAGAACCTGAACCAAAAAGAACAATGATCAATACAAACCTTTGCGAACCTTTGGGCATTAACAGGGTTGGTTTTTAGGGGTAGGTGGGAGATGCGAGATTTTAATTTTATGTTTTTTTTTTCAATTTTTTTTACTTTTGTTACTTTTACTTGAGCCACTGTATAAGATACAATATTTTTGTCATTTTCTTTATTTTTTCCATATGTGTCGCATACATGTCGCAATTTTATGCGTTTCTCTATCATTATTATTGGGGAAATGAGTTTTTTATAGGGAACAAAATAAAATGAGGAGTGTTTTAAGAGTGAAAGGACATTTGTAGAAGCTTCGTTAATGTTTCTGTTGTTATTATAAAACCGTTTATGTTATGTGTATATTATTTTTTGTGACAAAAAATTATATATGCGTATAATAATGTGTAAAAGAAATCTTAAATGATAAAATAGTTACATTAATTTTTATATGCTATTAGCGTAAGTTTTTCTTCTTTTTTTTTTTGGTTACATCTGATTGATAAAACAAAAGAATGTTAGTGCAAAATATTTTATATTATTAATTAATTATATTATTCATATATTAGCTACGTATAGTTTTTGAAATATTTTTTTATAAAATTTAAATACTATTTTACTAAAATTAAATAATCATGTAAAAGTTTTACACTGATAATGTATTATATTTAATTTTAATATATTATCAGTATAAAAATTTATTATACAATTATCTAATCATAAATTATTATGTCATTAGAAACATTTATTTGATATAATAATATATAAATGACAAATATTATAAAATATTTTACATTTTCCCATATTAATCTTATTTTATATATGCTTAAATCTAATTTAGTAGTAGGCTTAAATATGTTTATGATTTATATAAATGTTGTGAATTTTGGTTTAGGTCCTTAGAAAAATGGTTTAGATCCAAACATTTTCAAAAATATTTGGCTTTGGTCCCTATAGAAGTTTCTTTTTTATGTAGATCCAAATATTTATAAAAATATTTAGTTTTCGTCTCTGAAAGAATTATGATAATTTGGTTTCAAAAAACTCAAATTAATATTCTAATAGACTTAAACCAAATTAACATAATTTCTTAGGGACTTCAAACTAATATATTACTTTGGTAAAGGAACCAAAAATAAAATAAAATAATAGTAGGACTTAAAGCAAGTATTTTAGAAAATGTTTAGATTTAAACTAAAATTTATTTTTTATAGAGATCAAAACCAAAATTTGCAAAATTTCCAAGGACAAAAAATTATATTTAAGCCGTAATATTAATTTTGATACATGAGCTTGGAAAAGAGGAGCAGAAAAGAGAGGAAAAAAAAAAGAAAACAAAGGACAAAAACACTTGCGTTGAGTGAACCACCCCTATGAATAATTATTAGATAATTAGTTAAGATTCACTACTAATTTATATTTTCATCTAAAATATTACTCTATTATTAGGTATAAGCAAATCCATTTGGTACACTCCATTACCATCTAAGGGCCTACTTGGATTGCAGATTGTGGGGGCAAATAGTCTTTTATTGATGTGAGAACGAAAATATACAGTAACTAATATATTTGGGTGTATAAAGATTTTTTTTTGAACTTATATTTAGAACTCTAGAAGTCTTTTTAGAAAAAAATTATTCTTAAAATTACTTTTTATTCAAAAAAAATATCTTTTAAAAAGAAATCTTATTATTAGTCATGTATCAACAACTGAAGTAATTATACTTCATTCTATCCAAATAAAAATTATTTTCTTAAATTTATTTTTGCATACAACTAAATATAAATTAATTTTTTTTAAATAATTTCTTTAAAATATTTTTTTCAAAAATAATTCTCTTAAAAATTAAACCAAACATAATCCTAAAAGTTCGCAACAAAAGCTGCAAATTAGGGCGAGGTTGGTGCCACCAGCGGAGGAACAGCTCCATGCTTAGCCAAGATTATACGGTGTTACTCTGTTATACTTTTAGCAAATTGATGTAATACTACTATATATAAAATATCATGAGGGAATAAACCTAGAGTTAGCCAAGTCAACCAACCATTTGTTTGCTTAAGACCATGCAAGAGAAGGGTCCACACTCTTTACTTCGTGGAAGTGTGTAGTACTAATAGCATGTTTGGGAGCCTTCTAATTCCCCGTAATTGATTTTAGGATTTTTAATGATGTTTAGTTTTTAAAATCAACTTTAGCCTCTAAAATTGATTTTAGGATAAGTAAATTTTTTTATTTTATATTAAAATTACTTTTAAATAAATTATCAAATATAAATTACTTAACTTCAAAATTAATTATAACCAAATCAATTTTAATAAAATTAATTCTATCTAAATTTAATTCTATAAAGTAGAATCAAATACGTACTAAAACTAATTAAGGAAAAATTAGTTAGTAGAAAACTGTCCACTCAAGTCCCTATCCTGTTTAATTGGTCAATAATATCAAACATTTTATATTTTTAATGTTAAAAAATAATCTTATTTTATATCTGTTTAAGTCTAATTTAATAAATTTTTTTATACATAAGCCTAGAAAAGAGGAGCAAAACGGAGGAAAAAAAAAATAAAGGCCAAAACACTATACTACGTGAGTGAACCACCCCCGAAGTTTCTGCGAGCAACAAGAGGTGCAAGCCAGGGGAAGGTTCGTGCCACCAGCAGAGAAGCAGCTCCCATCTTAGTAGAGACGTAAGTGGATTGAATTAATTGAATAAACTAGTGTTTTGTACCCGTGCGACGCATGGAATAAAAGATAAAAACATATTAAATTAAATTAATTAAAAAATAATTTAGCAAGGGATTATGTAATAAAAATAAAAATATTTGATTTTAAACAAATAGAAACTTTTAATGAATTTAAAATATGAAATAGTATATAATACAAACAATGCATGTCAATAATAGAAAATATTGATGGTGAATACAACAAAGCATACTTTACCTGTGCTATTGCATTGAAATTTGATACTCATTTGAGAAGCTGCATTTAAATAAACAAAAATATTAATAATGATGAAATAATTGATTTAAGAATATAATAAAAAATAGTGTAAAAAACTCAAACTGAAAAATAGAATGATATAATTAAAATGAGTCACTTGTATTTTAAATTTTTTGAAAGACAACCTCTTGGTAAAGTATATTTTTTATTGTGTTTCAGATATTAAACTTGACTTTTCGGGATTATTAGAATAACAATAAATATTCATGGAGGTGAGAATATGCCGCTCACCCGCATCCTAGTTACTCACCGCCTCCCATCTTAGTTTAGAAATTTACCTCCCACTTCTGTCATGGATTTTCATTTCCCACTATCTGTATAGTTTTAAATTCCCATGGATATCTATGGTTTAAGCAAAATATTTAGAAAAGTCCAAAAGAAAATAAAAAATTCCTAAAAAAGACCTTCTTATACCCCGAATAAAGCATAACAAATATCCATAATCTATTATGAATATATCTAGATTAAATTTTAGGAGAATTATTTTTGAAAGAATTATTTTCAAAGGAATTACTTTAAAAAGAGTTTATTTGTATTTAATTTGAGTATATCAAAAATAAATTTAAGAGAATAATTTTTATTTAAATAAGATAAAGTAAAATTATTTTTTATTATTGATGTAAGAATAATAGTAAGAGTCCCTCTTAATAAGTTTATTCCTAAAATGAAAAATAATTTTTAGAATATTTCTCTTAAAAGACCTTCTAAAGTTCTAAAAATAAGTATAAAAAAAGAAAACTATAACTTAAACACACTCAAACACTTAGTATTTTCATTCTTATATTAATAGAGGACCTTTTGAAACCTCAAACCGCAATTAAAACAATCAAAACAGGCTCTATAACATTATTACTGGGGATGTCAACAGGGCAGGCCGGGCGGGGGTGGGGGATAGGCCCCTGTCCCTTGCCCCGTGAGTAAATACCCACCTCCGTCCTCGCCCCATATCCGTGTGAGTACCCATTTTTTACTTATCCGCGAGTTTATGGGTACCCGTGGATATCCATAGATACCCGTTAGAATATTAAAAATTTTAAAAATTTAAATTAAATATAAAAATTCTAATATCATAAAATATTTAAAATAACCATAAATAATAATCTAATTTAACAATTAAAATTCTAACAATTTAATATACTTAAAATAAAAATAAACACATAAAATAAACAAAAAATAAGTACAATAATCCAATTCTACAATCTAAATTCTAACAACTTAAAATACTTAAAATAAAAATAAACATATAATAGTAATCCAATCATTAGTCTAATATATAATAAGTACAAATAAATCTAAGTTATAAATTTGAACCTTAGTCTAATCAATTTAAATAACAATAATATTAGTTTAACTAAGTTAATAATTTAAGGGTAAAATAATAATTTTATGGCGGATACCCGCGGGTATGGGGATAATGATCCCCGCCC
Organism: Pterocarpus macrocarpus; assembly: GCA_031439585.1. Classification (NCBI taxonomy): domain Eukaryota; kingdom Viridiplantae; phylum Streptophyta; class Magnoliopsida; order Fabales; family Fabaceae; genus Pterocarpus; species Pterocarpus macrocarpus. The sequence goes on from CM062515.1 coordinate 77,843,071, forward strand.
CCGCTCTATTTAACATGCGGGTATTTAAAATCCTCGTCCCTATTACCCTCGGGGGCAAAATCTTCCTCCCATACCAGCCCCATTGCAGGTATTACCCGCGGGTATCCTCGGGTGCGGGTTTTTTTGACACCCCTAATTATTACCGTGACACAATTCAAATTAAAAATAAAAATACCAAGTAAAAAAAATTAAAAATGAAAATAGAAGATGAAATCTAATAAAAGATAATTAAAAATATCATCAAAATATATAATGAAAGTCCCATATTATAAATTAAAAAACAAATTAGAACTTAATAAATTAGATTATCAACTAAAGAAATTAAATAAATACAAAAAAAAAATTAAGTGACTTAGGTTTAAAATTCATATTTATTTAGTTAGCATTATTTTATATACATTTATTTACAAAATGTAGACATAACTGAGTATTAGAAAATTTAGATATCATTTCATTCCTTTGGATACCAAACAATATGGGTTCGGCCTAATTGTAGGGATGCCCAACAGTTTAGGTTCTGTGGAAACCCATAAAGTAATAGTTATACTTGTAGAATTAGAGAATATTTTTTATAGGATAGATTTTATAAATATTAAAATTGTGAAATCAGATTAAAGATTTCTATATAACTATAAAATGTGTTATATAGAGACAGAGACATGATTGCCGAGACTCTTGATTACTTGTGGATTTATACAAAATATATTTACACATATAGGAGCCCAAGAACACATACATACAGTGTACACCCAAGTTATACAAAATACAAAATTTATATACAATTAAACACATACTTCAGTACATGATCCAACATACAACCAATTCACGTATCTACATAAATATTTACATTAACAAATTGCAAGCTCCATAGTCACACTTCAACATGTCATCCACATTTTTGCCCTACTCCAAATACTACCACAATGTTGAGTCTCGAAGGAAAAAAGCAAAATAGCAGTTGTGCATCACTCTCATACCGTGCTAAAGCATCATAATTGCTTTAACCATATCTGCTCCTCATGGTTTGTATTAACCCAAACCCAACGTTTACCAATCATATTCTGACAACACATCATAGTTCCTTCTTTCTTACAATATTTACAGTATACAATCTTATTGATTGAAGGCCACAAAAGTGAATTTCTCAATCAGATGCAGAAATACAATGATGATATTTGGGCATTCAGGTATTTCCCAGAGAAAAGCCAGTTTTCCACATATTTCTTGTTTTGTGCAGAGAGGGAAAAAGGTACCCAAATGATAGGCTTGGAAAAAAGAAAATCTGACAGCCATATGACCATTAAAATGCATAATCCAAGCAAATATCATTTTCACATGTCAATCATACTACATAAAGCCCAAGTGCACTCTTGCATTGGATTTATGACCAACTCATTACTGTGAATACGTTTCTTAATTCCAGCTACTGGCTTATAGTTGATCGACCCTACATAACTTGAGTAGGCAAAGGCAGAATAACAAATCCTAGCAATTAGTAATTTTTTTTCCTTAAGTAAAGTTCCTTCTAAAGTTAATGGAAGAAAATAAGATAAATCAATTAGTAATTTTTTTTCCCTTCAGTAAAGTTCCTTTTAAAGTCTCTACAACTAATTTCTTTCATTCAGTAAAATTAAAAGTGATAGCATAAAAATACTAATGTTGTGAGGAGAAAAGATAAATATAGAAAGAAAAAAGTTCAAAGGAAAAAAAAGTTCAAATGCCTCATGAAGGAAGGTTGAACACTGCATCATCCGCATAACATACTTACAGAGGGCTGAAAGAAGGATCGCTTAGAGATAGTATGAGGTCCTTACAGGCACTTTCATAGGTACTGATCCCAACACCAACAATGATGATAGGTAAACCCTGCGATAACTGAATTCAACCAAAAATGGAACATATTAGCAATGATGCATGTGTATGATAGTAGGCATTGCAGATGATCTACCAAGATCTAATGTCTAAAATATAAAAACATCATCCATAAAAAATTAAGCCAGGGAAAAACAATGAGGAAGTAAGAATATAAATTTAAATTTATGCCAAACATCAAAGCCCGAACAAAATGTATCATTCTTTCTAAAGCATAGAGTACCTCCTTTGTGTAACTTGACATTCCTATGAGTTGAGAATCTCGCACACGTCTGTACAAATCAGCAGGATTGGCTTCTGCTAAAAACAAAGAGTAATACTCAACAATGTAGCACATTTATGATTACAAATTAGATACATCAAGTTCACATCGCATGTTTCTAGAGTAAACATAACAGATAATCAAGGTCGGGAAATAGGTAGATGTGTCGATGATGCTATGAAGGTTGAAAATTTGATTCCTTCACTTGAGCAATTCGATAGCAAATTTAAAATATAAGCAAGTAGAACACCGATGTGTAGCAAGGGGAAATCAATTCCAATTACTAAACAATGTTCAAATACCAAATAATAAAATGCATTTCCTTATGCTGCAAGCAAAATTTAGTTCTTTAATAAAATAAAATAACATAACAGACTCAATTTGTTAGTTTATCACCTTGTGAGTTTTGAATAATATTTAATTGGCAGACCAAACACGAAAAATTTTAATTCCAAACCTCTCTTGGACTCCCTTACTCTCCTACTTATTCCCTATTGATCCATTTGATCGAAACGTAAGACAGTCAGCTATTCTTGAATGTATACAAAATCTATCTATAACAATATGAATATGCTGCATTTAATAGCATATTTTTAATTCCCTCCGACTACTTTCAAACCTTCATGATTTTATTTCTATAACTTGGGCAACTGTGGTTATTGACTGAAGCAAATTCTAGCAAGTCCATGCTCCCTCATCTCATGAGTTCATCTGGGAGAATAAACTTCATATTATCTTATACAACTAAATAAATAACTTAAATTCCAATAATTGACTTCAGAATAGACCCCAGATTATATTCCACTAAACAAAAAAGTTAAATTCCAACATTGAAACAAAAACTTCAAGAAAAAAAAAGAATCAAATAAAAAATTAAAATAAGAACCTAAATGATATCATGCAAACAAATGAGATTAGGACCATTAATGCGTTGAGGATGAAAATCTCTGATATAAGGCTCTCCTGCAACTTTTTGTTGAGGCAAAGCGGGGGAAATCTCCTTGATGGCCACCTCCGTGACGAATAATCGAGAATAACCTCACATCTATTTGTATGTTTAAAGGAAAATTTTACAAAAAAAGAAAAAGGGCAAAAATAGCACCGCAAAAACAACCCCCACAATAATAAAACAAAACATTAGGATTCATCACCTGTCCAGATGAGCCGCCAAATTGATGAAAGCTTGCCAGATAACCGCAAGAATCCATTAGCCAATTTGAAAAAAATGATGAGGTTTCCAGGTAAGATTCAAGCACAATAGTTTCATTTCATTTCTATACCGTAGTCGTTCTAAAAAACAAAGAGACAGATAGAGAGATAAGTAGGTTGCCGGTTCCCCTTCTGCTTCTCCTTTGTTGCTGCCGCGTAGCACCATTCCGATTGGCTCACTGGTTGCAATATTGAAAGTGGAGAGAAAGAGAGACTAACAGGGGGATGTGATGTGATTTTAGGCTTGAGAATGGCTATCCCTGACAGAGAATTTGGAATGGGTGTAGGTTTAGATTTCTCAAAACAGAGACTCTCGGTTCAGATAAAAAAATTTTTTGAAAAGGAATAGAGAGATGAAGAGTTGTATAGGAACTGGGCCTTACGGTTTATTGTGAGAAATGGAATCAATGAATCTGGCCATATTTGTAAGTTGGTTCGTGAGTTAGTAGCAAAATTAATAAAAGAATTGCAACGCATTCAGAAAAGAGGCAATGGAGAGTAGTGTTAATGCAGATACTGGATAGGCAGAGCAGCGTAGAATACCGGGCTACAATTATTAGGGTCAGTATTTTTGGCTAATAAAATAATCTGAAAAACCCTACTAAGAGTGCACAGAAACCTTTCCTTAATTAGCAATTTTTCAAATTACAATTAATATTAAAAACATCCGAAGTTGACAAGTGGCAAAACTTTCCACTTAATGCTTCTAAATTATTATATTCTTTGATTCAAAGATTGAAAACCAAATTAATTTAATTGGTTCAGATTGATTTGAGTAATTGATTCATTTTTAAAATAAAATAAAATTAAATTAATTATTATTGATTTAATTTTAAATTTATAAATTTTTAATCTGATTATTTAAACATCCAATTCGAACAATTGATTAACTATTTTTTTTTAATTTCTAATATTTCAAAATTTTACACTTAAATTTCTATTAATATAGCTTTTTTTTATCTTCTTAGTTAATATATATTTAAAAAATTTATCTATTTATACTATTATTAAGTATATCATAATTAAATTTTATATTATTATTAGTTGTTATAAAAATAATCTTTTTTAAAAAATATAATTTTTTATTTTTTTACTTCAATTCAATAACTTAAACTAAATCGATCTTATCTTAATTGAATTGGTTTAGTTTGATTTAGCTTAAATTTATTAAAAAAAAATTTAAAATCCAAATTCAACTAATTTAATTAAATTTAATTAATTTAAATTTAATTTTTATTAAAAATCAATCCAAACCAATCCATTTATACCCAAGTTCTTAGACAAGCTGATTACCTGTACTACTATATTATACTTTTAGTAAAGTGAAGTAATGCGTATAAAATATTATTGGAGTATATAAAATATCTTGAGAGAATAGTTACAATTATAAACGTAAAAGTACATACAGTGCCAAGTCCTTGGACCAATTGTTTCCTTGCCTAAGACCTTGTAAGAGAAGGGTCGCTCCACACTCCTTATTCCTCTCCAATGAAGGATCACGAAAACTGCTGTTTCGTGGAATTGTGATGCACTAAAAACCAATTAACGAAAACTTAAACCAGTAGGAAGTAGTCCACTCCACATGCAGTGAAGACTCTAGAAAGTTTGAACAGTGGGGATAAAAATAATACATATACATAACAAAAAAAAATATCGCATAATTTTTATCTTAATATAAGATCAAATTAATAAAATAATAAAGACAAAATATATACGTACTATATACTATAAAAAGAAATCTAAAAATTAGTGGGGGCATAACCACCATTTCTATGAATGTAGATTTGCCCGTCCACCCTCCTCCTAGTTGTTGCAATTGAACTAACGTGTTGAAATGTCTGCATTTCGTGCGAGTGGTGTAAAATGAAGGAAAAAGTATACCAGAAAAAAAAAATATGGTAATATATTTTCCTTCAAAGTCAACCTAAAGTCTTTCCTAAGTTCAATGCGTTAATTATACGCTTTGCTATCATTTTTCTCTACTTAAGCTGAAGTTCCTTCTTCATCAATTAAATTCAAACTTTATTGAATTGCAAGAGAGAGAGAGAGAGAATGGAAGCGAAATGTGAGGGACTGGCCATAGGAATCGATCTAAGAACGACATACTCTTGCGTTGCAGTGTGGCAGCACGATCAAGTTGAGGTCATCGTAAACGATCAAGGGAGCAGAACAACACCATCTTACGTTGCCTTCACAGACACACAGAATGATTGGGGATGCTGCTAAGAACCAAGCTGCTTCCAACCTTACCAACACTGTACTTGGTACAATATCTAAACCCGTGTAATATAAAATAGATTTAATTATTCTGTAAATTCTTATAATTTGACCCAATTTTTAATTAAGTCTCTATAGTTTAAAAATTTTTAATTAGATTCCTATATCAAATAAATTTTTGTAATCAAGTCTCTGGAGCAATCTATCATTACAAAATTGATGGTTAAATTGAATAAATTTTTATGTTTGAACTTATAAAATTGGGTTAAAACCTATTAAATTATATAAAATTTTAAAAAATTTTGTAATTTGAGGTTGCTCTAAGGATCTTATTACAATAATTTATCTAATGTAGGGACCTAATTAAAAATTTTTAAACTATAAAGACTAAATTAAAAATTGAGTGGAATTATAGGGACCTTCGAAATAATTAAACCTATAAAATATTTATCGTCTTGCTTATGGTTCTAGAATGTTTCCTTTTTCTTTCATGTGAAAATATTTGTGTAAAGTCTTATTTTATTCCTTAAAATTATATGTATACTTCAATTTAATTTTTAAAATTAAAAAAGTTAATGACTTAGCCTGGGTTTGGATTTCCATTTGCATCATATAGGATCAATTATGGGATATTGAAATTTATTTTGGGTACTTTTCAATTTATTTGGTTTCTTATTAAACACCTTCATTAAAATCAATTTTTGCTTCAAAATTGATTTTGAATAGAAATGAAAATTTATTATTTTTCAATTCTATCATATTTAATTTTGGACATTTTTTTATAAATTTTATATTTAAAAGTGATTTTAATCAATATTATCTAAATATGAATTACTTCTCATGTTAAATTACTAAACATAAATTCACTTTAACTTAAAAGTAATTTTATAAAAGTAGAACCAAATACGCATTTAATCCCTAAACTTGTAAAACATGATTCATATTAATTTTTGATCAATACATATATTAACCCCGGGGGGCAATATATGAGGAGATAAAAGTAATAATCATTAGATATATTACCAATTAGTTTTTCTCTAGATCGAACGTGTTTGCTTCCCCTTATTGGTGTAACTAAGTCAATCATTAATTATTTAAAATTAAGAATAATAATCTGGATAGGTAAAAAAAAAAAATCAAAAAATTGATTTAATTGCACTTCACCACGCTTCATATTCTACAATTTCAATGATTCAATCAACTTTTTTGGGGTGGAAAAGAGAATTTATCAATGGGGTGTATAAAAAAATAGGTTAGGATTAATTTCACAAATAACATAACTAAACTTGGCCTTTTTTGTTTGTCATGTTATTTCCTTGAATTTAGATCTGACCTAAATTAAATAAGAGGACAATTCCTATGTATTAACAGTGTAAAATAATTTTATCTTATCAGTCAATAAAATTGTAAGAAATTAACAAATCATGATGGTTAACTACTTACTGTGACAACTGCCCACCATAATTTGATAATTACTTGCAATTCTATTGATTATGTATAAAGTTATTTTATATTATCAGTGTATGATAATTAATCTCAAAAGATAATTTATAATTAAAAGTTATTTTAGACAACTTTAAAAAAAATGTCACCAAACATGAATTTAAAAATCTTGAAATTGCACTAACCACCACATAGACACTCTCTCACTCTCTCTCTCCCCCCCTCTCTACTCTGCCTCTCTGCCTAAGAGATTTTTGCATGGTTGTGGATCATTTAGATGGATTGTGCTCCATCAGATGATAAACTGACATTTGAAATAAAAGTGTGGGTCTTATCACAATATTGAAATGTCATCTTATCATTAGATGAACCAAAGTTCACTAAGTGCTTAATGATTATGCAAGAATTTCTTCCCTCCATGTATGTTCCACAACAATCCATTACCATTACCACTACCATTGAATGAGGATCCAGTGATCCCTCATGAATTATGCCCCTTAAACTCAAAGTCTTCAACTACTCCACCCATCATGACAAAAATGTTTTTCCTGCAATGCTATCACTTTATGAGTATCTGGTTTCTACTCTTACTATGTGTGTGGGCAGTGTCCTAGTTAATTTTTATTTGAAAATTTGGGGTGGTGGTTGAGACACATGAGGTGTTTGGGGAATTGTCTGCTAGATATTTAGTGCTCTGGAAAACTCAATGGGCCAAAGAATATGCACAAATTGGCCTATTTGAGGAGGCTCTACAAGTGTTTAGGAGGATGGTGGGAAATGGGGTTGTCCCTTTGTGATTGTCCTTTTTTCGATTGGAGACTCTGACAATGGAAGAGTTGTTCATGGATTTATTGCGAAAATGGAGTTATCGTTTCCAGTGTTATTGAGAAGAAATCTCAAGATTCTAGTTCCCTTCATTTAAGGGTTATTGGGAGAGAGAAGCATTGGAGAATGGTGGTGATGGTGGAAGAGGAGTAATGAAGGAGAATTGTATAATACTTAAAGGACAATTTTGAAAATCAATACTATAATTTATCTTCTTTTTAAGTATTTTTTTGCAAGTGATCCACCAGTAGACCACTTATTAAATGGTTCACCGTAAAAGCTACCTGTTTAGAGTACAAAATCTTAAACGGGTAAGTAATTGCATTCTATTCTAAACCATTCTAAATTGTTGGTATTTTTATCTAATTGGGAAGTAATTTTCTCTAGAAAATTGTTTGTTTGACAAACAAGTTCAATTCAGAAACTTCACATAATATGATGCGTCAAGCATCAAAGAGGGAAGAGTAACATTGAGAGATGAGATATGTAGGTTATGCTTTCGCATATAATGCTATATAAAGTTCCTCTGGAAAATTGTTTCTTTGTAACTAGAGCAGCTCTTTTCAATATATATTTTATGTCCAAAAAGACATTTCTGTTTAAATTTCCCAAAGAAGCAGGGCTCTAAGGTTAGGAACTTTTATCACTATATAACTTTCATTTTCAGCCAATGAATTACTCTTTCTGGAGAAAAAATGGTTAACTCACTAGAAGAATCATTTTTTTTCCTTTCCCCATACGTAATGCATATAGTTGTTACTTGTTTTTCTTTGTTTCTACTTGAGCACATCCTGTTATGATAAACTGGCTTCATTATTATCTTGCAGATGCAAAGAGGTTAATTGGTAGGAGATTTAGTGACCCCTGTGTTCAGAGTGATATGAAACTATGGCCATTTAAAGTTATTGGGGTTGAAGACAAACCAAGAATTGTTGTTAAACACAAGGTTTTTTCTGCTGAGGAAATCTCATCAATGGTCTTAGCAAAGATGCGTGAGATTGCGGAGGCTTTCCTTGGATCAACAGTGAAGAATGCTGTTGTCACTGTGCCGGCTTACTTCAATGACTCTCAGCGTCAAGCTACCAAGGATGCAGGCCATATTGCAGGCCTCAATGTCATGCGAATAATCAATGAGCCTACTGCTGCAGCAATTGCTTATGGCCTTGACATGAAAGATTGTAGTCATGGAAAGAGAAATGTTTTCATCTTTGATCTCGGTGTTGGTACTTTGGATGTGTCTCTCCTCACAATTGAGAAGGGGGACTTCAAAGTTAAGACCTGTGCTGGCGACACACACCTTGGTGGAGAGGACTTCGATAATCGAATGGTGAACTACTTTATGAGTGAGTTTCAAAGAAAGAAGCAAAAGGACATTAGCGGAAACCAAAGAGCCATATGCAGGTTAAGGACTGCTTGTGAGAGAGCAAAGAGGACACTCTCTTCTGTTATTTTGGCCTCAATTGAGATAGATTCTTTGTATGAGGGTATTGACTTCTGCTCATCTATCACTCGTGCCAAGTTTGAGGAAATCAACATGGACCTCTTTGAGGATTGCATGAAGCATGTGGAGAAGTGCCTTGTGGATGCTAAGATGGACAAGGGCAGTGTTCATGATGTTGTCCTTGTAGGTGGCTCAACTAGGATTCCCAAAGTGCAGCAGCTATTGAGGGACTTCTTTGATAGGAAGGATCTATGCAAACGCATCAACGCGGATGAGGCTGTTGCGTATAGCTGCTATCCATGCTTCTATGTTGAATGGTGATGCCAATGAAAAGATTCAAGACTTGTCACTGCAGGAGGCGACCCCACTGTCCCTTGGCTTGCAGAAAGAAGGAGGCATCATGAATGTAATAATTCCTAGGAACAGCACTATTCCTGCAAAGATGGAAGATGCATTTACCACACATTTGGATAACCAAACCAATGTCTTAATTCATGTTTATGAGGGTGAGAGACAAACTACAAGTGAGAACAACTTGCTGGGGAAATTTGTGTTGGAGATTCCTCCAGCTCCTAGGGGTGTGCCTAAGATCATTGTTTGCTTTGAAATTGATAATAATGGTATCTTACAAGTAACTGCTATGGAAAAAACGATGGGGGTATGCAAGAAGATTACCATACAGAGTCACAAAGGAAGACTGTCAAGGGAAGAAATTGAAAGGAAGGTCAAAGATGCTGAGAAGTACAAGGCTGATGATGAGAGATATAGGAAGAAGGTAGAAGCAAGGAATGCTTTGGAGAACTATGCGTACAACATGAGGAATGCTATAAATATTGAGGAGATTAGTTCAAAGCTCTCTCCACAAGACAAGTACAAGATCAACACTGCAGTTGAGTCTGCCTTGGCATCAATTGGTGAGACTCATTTTGTAGAACAAAATGAATTTAACCGCCTAAGGACCGCTCTTTCGAACGTCTTTGATCCTATTATTCTGAAGTTGATACAAAATGATGCTTCTGGTGAGCCTCCACGTAGAGCTGCTAGCCTTGGTAATAAAAGTCGAAAAAATCGCTTGTCATCAGCATTGGCAAAATTTGGATTGAAGGTAATGTTTGATGTCGCTACAGGTAATATCACTGGATTGACTTCTTCTGCAATTTCTTTAATGTTAGGAATGCAAGACTAAAGCAAGACAAGATATGGGACTCGAAACAAGGATAGCTTCTGATATTATTTTAGAATTGTGAGCTCAAAAAAGGATTGTCCAGATTATATGTGGAACTCAACATTTCTTGTCAATTTGATTTATTGTACCGGGAATTGAACTGAGTGCTCTTTTGGATAATTAAAGGCAATATATATATATTTGTGTTTGTTTATGATACCGCCACCTCACCTGCGCTCAACCTGACTCCCATCAGTTCTTGAGCCCATTGTAACTGTTGGTTATCCGAAGTCATTGGCCTAATGTTCTATTTTACGCCTTTTTAGAATTTATCAAAATTTAAAGAATGCTCAGTGAGAGAAGGCAACCAATGTGGTGGTACCTTGCTAACCTCACCCTGTCACATGATCTTGGTTCGGATTTCACCCTTTTGGGACTGACCAACCCCCGATTTTGTGTGCAAATATAGATATTTATTTGTGTTAATATTGTTCTTAAACTTGATTATTTTACATTCACTATATAAATTTTTTGGCCACGTCATTGCATAGAGTTGTGTCCGTTTTCTTTCAATATTTGCTACCGAAGTCCAACCCCATATTAACTAGAAAACTCCTTTAACGGATTTGATATTCACAGGTCATTTTTATTATATGATTCTTACCCCATTTCTATTTTAGATAACAAAAAATACATTTTATAATACATCTCTCTCTCTGCGTTTTATGTTTTACTAAATTAGTGTAATATTATATGGTTTATGAAAATTGTATGTGAATATAACTTTCCCTTCGTCAATTAGATCAATTGATGCCTACCCTATTCAGTTTATGATGTCTAGCAGTTGCTTGAATCTGCATATAGTTCGGATTTTTTTTTCCCAACCTAGACTAAAGAACACTGCAACATGAATTAGAACCAGGATTATATAATGAATTTCCACAATGCTTGACAATGAAACTTACCCCCTAGCAACTGAAGGTGAAAGCCATAAAACCAATAGTAACTCAAATGCTGTGACCAGTGGCAACATCAAATGAAAGCAATCTCACATAGTTCTGAAGCTACCGTTACAAATGTTTAACTAAAACATTACCCTCCATAGAAGCAAACTTGTTGAGATGTCAAAGTTGATAATTTTTAGTCAACTTCAATCTTCTTGTGCAAATACTATAAATAGGAATCATGGTATTAACACTAACGTCAAATTTTAGCATTGGAGAGTATGCAATGCTTAGTTCATGTAAGAGGGTAAAGCTCAGTTATACTTTGTTATGAGTTAATTACTGCTGATGCCAGCACCTGAGTTTAGGCGGGAATTTTGTTTTCAGATCTATGTGTATTAGAGCTACTATATAAGCTTAAACCCCTTGTATGCAATTTACGCATCATTTCATGTTTCATCATCTCAGAAACTTCTCACAAATTCTCTCTCAAATTCTGTCTTTGTTTCTCGTTGGTTCATTGCTACTGGAACCTCTAATAGTTCACAGGACATACTTCAAGAAACAATAAAAGCCAATAAGCAACTAAATACACATGCAAACGTCGTTGAGTTGGTCCTTCGGATGTTTCACTTGCTATTTCATTTTCTATTCAGTGTTATTATATTAGCTCTGCATTTCATTTGTTTTCCTCCCCCTTCAACACTTCAGAGCTAGAAAAGCCTCTGCATGGTTGAATTGTGCTTTTGTTTACCTGTCTTCTTACATGATATTTTGGATCAAGTATATTTAGTGGACTAATGTTTTGGGATTGAGAAAAAAATTTTGAACTCATAATTCACACCCTATTTTAGATACTTGAGATTGAGAATAAAAGTGCAAATAACTTAGATTTCAATTAAGTTCAAGGTAATTAATAATAAATGTGATAACTAAAACTCTATTTATTAACATATGATTCTCCATATTTTCCTTGCATACATTTATCAGTAATATAGCTAAAATTCTTAATTATTTATATGCAATTCCCTAAGTATATCAATTATATATAAAATATAAAATCTCAGTACTTTTTTTTCTTATTTTTAATTTACCAGTAAAATGGTAATTTACTCCAGGAATGTGCAGAGCACTATATGGCCCAAGGGCCCAGACAACGAATAGTCCATAGACATGCAAACCAGTTGAACAACATTTTTTTGCCCCTTTTGATTCAAAGACACCTTTTTGTGTTTTTTTTTAAAAAAAAGGGAGTTTTGGCGTGTTTGACAAGAAAATAAGATCTTTTTTTTTAAAAAGAGAATAAGTTACTCATTTCGTGTAAAATATTGAATGTTATTATTCGATTAAAAATTGAGTTAATTGGATATAAACACCTTCATATAAGTCTTATCCTATATAAAATCATGTTGCGGCAGGCCATATGGCAATTGCTGAATGACGACAATAATGCAAAAACCTGGCTCATTTTCTTTGATATAGTAATTGGTCTAAATGTCGATAAGCATTTGCAGAATAATTCTCTAAGAAGAAAAGCCAAAGTTTGCCTTAAGAAATACTAGTACCATTCATTGATATAATGATCTAATTTATTTATGATTGCATTTACTTTAGTCAACCTTTGGAAGAACTGGTCAGCACATGCCACAAGTAGTGCCATGCAGTAAAAACAAAGCAGGAGACAACAAATGAAATTGATGTATTAAGAATCTTCTGATCGCTATCACTATAATTTATTTATTATTATTCTTATGAATTATTAAATAATTTTTGTTATCATTGTCTTCTGTTACATTGTTCCTTCTTAAATAAACACACGGTCAATGATTCACGAGCTGTGTTTCGTCTAACGTTGTTAGTTTGAATGTTGGATAACTTAAACATGACAATTTATTTGATAAGCAATTTGCATTTTCACTTATTTCCTTGATTTATTATTTTTCTTTTTACAACTTGTTTCCTTGATTTGTGCGCTAGACTTTTGTCATTTAAACTTCTCTTTTGTTCTTTTGTATTTTTTGTCTTCTCTAATGTTTATGTCCTGGGAAGAAATTAATCAAGATTGAGCCTAGGACCTACATCAAAAAGACCCATGAATTAATTTATCAATTACTTGCTGTATCAGTTTCTTGTAGTTAACAATTTATAAAAATTTGATCTTTATATAAGTAGATTTATAGGGCAAGTGCTGATTACGGATCTAGCCCAGTTACCTAATTAATCACCGGCCTCAATCAGGATCACATGGAAATAGTAACACAAACGAAAGTTGAATCACGGAAAATTGTCACTATATTTGTATATATCTATTTTTAAATCAGCAGGCAATTGAAGTTTTCCGTTGGACCATTTCACATGGCACCCTGATTAAAGCATGATTTGATGAATTAAAGACTGCTACTCCTATGCTTAAATCTAGTAGTCTTAAAATAATAATAAATATTAATTGTTAAAGATTCCACTCAAATGAGAAATCAGTAGTACTAACTATAAGAAATTTCAGTCGAATGAGTATTCATATTAAGCATGAGATTTATTTACACTACCAGTCAATTCTTTTATTATTATTGTTGTTGTTGTTGTCGTCAATGCATTTTCTTGACTAATACTTGGGTAGATAAGTGGTGAGATATTCTTCTGTTTTTTCCTTTTATGGTGTATCTTAATCACTCATTATTTATTTATTTATTTATTTCTTTCTTTCTTGTTGATATTTGATGACATGATATTTCAAGAAAAAATTACTCCTTCAATTAATCTAGTTTAAGGGTGCATTTGATTGAGGGTAAAAGTAGAAGAAAATTTTCCATGACCGTGTGTAAAATTACATTTATGATGTTTATACACGAAAAACAAAATGTACCGGAAAAAAAAGGGTATTTTCACATGCAAAATAACTGCTGAATTGAGCATACATGAGTTTTTGTGACAAGATGAGTCCACAAGTAATCATCCAAAATACAACAATACAACAATTCCTTAGGCATTGACCAGGTGATGACCTTGACTTCTTTTCCTATTCTATACTCCAAATGCTATATTATGTGCATATATATATAAATGTGTATCACACAAATTAATACACACTTTGTCCTTTTGTAGGCGGGCAGTGATTAATCAATATCAAGTCAAGCTGAGGCGAAAGCGAAATCAAACAGATGACAAATTTAGTAGTTGCTTACTCCAATTTACTTTGAAACCCCGGAAGCCACCCTTCTTCATAGCTTAACCTGGCATGGAGGTTTTATACCCCTTTCATACAATAAATGAGACTTGTATTCTCCCAACTCTGATTTCCTAAGATTAAAGAGATACCTTTGCCACACTCCAAAGAAATCAGCATGAGCTACATGACCAAATTCTTTTTGTACCAACATTAATTGTTAGCTAGTCTCTCTGATCAAGACCAACATTCTCTAAGAGTTAGCTCCTAACTTGGCTCAAAATCTATCTTTAAACAACCTCTCCTTGGGGGGGAAGCCAGAAGTTTTCATCGGAGGTACTAAGTTGTATTTGGTTTATGTTAAGGCTAGAATTTCATGTATGAAATTCCATAGCATTTTGTATTTTTGGTTTGGCCTTTGTATTTTTCATTACTTGGGAATCATTTCAACATGCCAACATGAAGGACTGTGAATTTTTAGCCAGTTCATGCAATTTTGTGGATTAATTATTAGTATTTCTATCATATCTATTTCCAATCCTTTTCTGTTCACCAAAGAATCTGCATTTAACCTTGAATTCATGTGTACAATTTTGGGTCTTCAAAATTTTTCCAATCCTCCATTATGATCAGCGAACAAAGCTGTAGCTTTCTCTTTCAGTCCTTGGATTGCAAATTTATCTTAATGCAGCAGCAAGTTCATTTTCTGCAATTTAATTCCTTGACTCCATTGCTCCTTGCATGAAATAATTGGTGACTTGAACTTTTATTCATTCAATTCAAGACACATAATATATCATATTCTCAAGCCATTTATAATTGAACTTCTAATTTTTCCTTTATGATTTGATTTGCGGTTATCAGTATGTCAGAAGCTACTCCTTATTCAGTTGATATTGCAAAAATGAGAAATGCTCTTCTACCATTTGTTCCTCCACGCCTTCACTGCTATGGTAATAACTTTAAAAGCTATTAATTGCAAATTTTTTGAATGGTGAAACTTAGCTACCAAGCTTTTCCTAATTTCCTTTTTTTCTTTTTGGAAATTCAGGAAACGATGAAGTTCAGGTGGAAATTTTAAAAGGCTCCATGCAAATGGCCAACCTAACGTAAGTGATTATGTGCTACTATCCCAACACTTACTTCAGTTTGTTTTTCATTTTGTGGCTGTGAAATAAATGAATCAAAGTGAACGAAGTAGGCATAATTCAATAAATTAATCTTACACAATATGTTATGTTTATTTCATATGTCCTTATTTCCATTTTCAAGTTTCACCTGGTTAATAGCATGTTTGGTTTCCCTTTGGAAACTTTCAAATCATACAAAAACAATTAAGCCTTTTCGCATTAACCTTCAAACTACAATTTCAGCAAAAGATTCTCTTTTGTAGCTGCTGTCCAAGCCATAGTTTGGGAGTTCCAAACTAAAATCCAAACATGATATAAGCTTGTGAGAATCATGAGTGTATAGAAATAAGATTGTGTAGCTATATAGAATATGATACCATTATTTATCAGTTAAAAGTCAATTGTTAAAGACAAATCACATGATTATGTTAAGGAGTCTATTACAGTATAAAACAATACCATTGTGTTATATCATCGATTTATAGCCATCTGCTAAAGACAAATCAACATGATAATACAAGCAAGATAGGCCAGACAAAGGCTTATTCCGCCAAATGGTAATTGTTGAGCTAAAACTGGTTTGAAAGCCAGTTGTATGATATTTCGTATTATTTGTTATTATTTAACATTGAAGGAACCTTGACTTTGCTATAACCATGAACGGAGGTTGAACAAATTAAAAAATTAATTAGAAAATTAAGTTTATCATTTTGAGGTCGATGGGTAAAAGTGATTGACCTTGGACTATGCCTGACAGATTTAAATATGCATGCAATCAAAATCTCAATTTAAGTATTAAATATTAATCCCAAAAGACTCAATAAGAATTTTAATTAATTTTACCATTAACAAATTGCATTGAAAATATTACAAATCTTGGTCCATTTCTAACAGTTTCTCCATTTGTAATATTCTTTTAGCAATGGTCATTTTCATAGCAGTGGACTAAACATGGAGTCTAAAGCGTTCAACGATGACAACCATTTGATTAAAGGAGTCTATACACCGCCTAGCCAGTCTCAGCCTATGATTTATAACAATCATCAACCAGGTTTGGTGCATTTTCCTATCACACTAGATCTTAGGAGCTCCTTTTTCTCTACCTGCCCTGCTTATCATATGTTCACTTTCTCTAGTCCCTATGCCTATGTTGAAATATAATTTTGTATCTTAGTGTAACTGATAACTATCAAGATTTCTAATAATAATTGAAGAGTAATACAACTTCTTGTTAGACAGGTAGTCTATATGGCATCTCAAGCAGCGAAGACATAATTACTCAGCAACCACTGTTACTTGGCAAGAAATGTTCACTTTCTCAATATGAAGGAGTATGTCACTGTTTAGCCCTCTTGTGTAGTTGAATCATCTCAACTTAAAATGGAACTTTGCATTATGAATTCCCAACATACATGACTTTTTTTTGGGAATTTATTGTTTGATAATAAGGGTTGAGTCTTATGCTACTTCGAGCTTCTCGATATTTAAAATATCAGAACATGATCAAGGTCTCAAATGGATTATGATTTCAATGACAAAGTATTAGAAACTCTTAATTAGATGTCAACCTTTGCAGGTAAGTGGACATGCCAGGAAACGTCCATTTGAGCACATTGATAACTTGTCCCTCTGGAAAAGGATGAGAAACAATTCGAAAAGCCAAGTCGCATTCTTGGAACCAAAATGGCATCAAGCTAGAGAAACTTCAGAGATAATCCCTAGGCAGAAAGTAATAACAAAGCCATTCTTTTTTGGTTTATGAATGCTAACCTTGAGATATCAATGAAACTTGTGTACTAAATATACCATTTCAAGTTTTCACTGTCTTGAAAAGGACTGAGAAAGACAAACACATAATTATTGTGCATTGAATGTAGAATTACAAACTAGGTTTTAAATTTAACTTTTAGTTTTTCCTGTTTTGGTGATTAAGTTAGGCACTAGGTATTGTTGCATTTAATGGTAATCCTTTTATTTTGTCCACTTTTGCTTTCAGTTGCATGTACCTATGAGGAGAACTCAGAAGCTTAGCGATAAGGTAACAACTCTACAAAAGCTAGTTTCACCTTTTGGCAAGGTGAGTGAATCATATGATTGCTACCCCCTAATGAGCAAAACTTGGCTACCTAGTTTCTTAGTAATTAATAAAACGCTTTTCATCCCTAAACTTCCAAGAAAGTGACATTGGGGTTTCTCTATATACCGCAGACTGACACTGCCTCAGTTCTTCATGAGGCTTCTCTGTATATCAAGCTTCTTCAGTCACAAATCCGGGTATATATTTATTGCTCCTATCTCTATGTAGGAAAATATGTTACCAGGTGTTAAAACAAAACCATGTGAAAAGGAATCAAGATTCAAGGATATGTTCCCCTTTTCTTGTTTTTCTTTTTGGCTGAAACTAGATCACAGACTCAAACAACTTGTTTTGAGGTTATTCTAATTTCTTTTCTCTCTTTTTTCTTCTGGGATGGCAGACTTTGTTTCAGATGCTGAGCTACTCTTACATTAGTACGGCAAAAGCCCCTCATAATCAGGTAGCTTATTAATTATCATGCTATACACTCACTTCCTCATTTTTTGAATTCTAACATCTTAAATGCAAAAGAGATATGCTATTCATTTTTTTTTTTAACCTGCTTTTTGTTTGCCTCTAACCATTTTGTTAACTAACTGCTGGTGTCACTTCAGGAATGTGAGGACAAATTGCAGGTTGACCTAAGGAGCAGAGGACTTTGTTTGGTTCCCATATCAGTCACACACGAAGTAGCAATGGAAGATCAGATTCATCATGTTTCTACCTCAGGAAGAACTATCCTGCCATGAAATTTCAAATTCAATATAAATTATGGAAAGCATGATGCAGACAACATACATGTAGGGAGATAGTTCCTTTATAAGCTGATTGTAAAAAAGTTGTCCAGTATTTTTGCATAGTTCAAGTAATGCTTATCTCTAAGATTTCATTAGGACATCCTCAAATGAAATTCTTCCTTAATATATTTCTCACTTTCAAGAAGAAAACAATCGACTGCATATCCTTAACTATCCTTAGGTTAACTTCCCTCCATTTAAATTTGAACATGCACTAAGCAAGAGAGTTTTAAATGCATGCTTGTCTTGAAGAGATAGGGCTCGAAATCATATGTGTTTATACAGCCACAAAAGCGAAAAAGGGGGAAAAAAGCCAAAAAAGAAAAAAAGAAAAAAGAAAAAAGAAAAGAAAACAAGCTACACATATATCCCATAATTATAATGTGGCTACATGCAGAAAGTTGTAATTGATAAAGTTAAATTTTATTTATATCCAATTATATCTATAACACAGATATTTATGGTACATATTTGAGACTTATACGTCAGTTGCTAAAACATATTATAAAAAAAAGGGCCATCAAGTTCACTAGTACATGATTAAACTCGCACTTGCCGGCTTTATGTGGGGCAAGATGATACTTTCTTTTACACGTATGTTTTAGGCTGGATTTGTAAGGAACTTAACATGCTTGTGGTATTCATCATTAAATTTAAGTTGCATCATTGAAGAAAAAGGAAGAGATCGAAATCTAGTGGGACGAGATGAGACTGGAGAAAGACTTTGCTGTGTGTGGCAGCGGCCTTTTATAATATACGATGCTTTGTATTTAAACTGTTTATGTTGTTTGTTTTATGTGGATGGAGTCCGTATTACCCAAAGTGAAAAATAGTTTGAGATTATTACTATTTTGGACACATGATTCAATAAATTTATGATCAGTATAAATTGAATCACATATCAGGAACTCAATCTCAATGCAATATCTAATGACAAAAATAAATTTGTTGCATTCCTCTAGTTTTATTTTGCAAGCTTATTCTTCATGCTTTTAGTCACAATTTCATTTTAACGTATTACCAAAAACAAATTATAGAAGGGAAAAACCAACAGCATATTCTCACCACGTCTCTTTCAAAAAACAACATACCAAAGACCAATCCGAAGGTAAAAGATGCCTATTATACACCGTTAACCAAGAAATCAACTTCAGGGGTACGAAGTCACATTTACATTCCATTCTCAAGTAAAAAGTTCAGTTACTATTATAAAAGATCACTATATATGTAAAGATTATAAGTTCCCATATTTGGATTGGTTCAATAAGCTTTCTCATTAACGCAAGCTCAATAACCACACCCTGGTTCTTTACAAGCTAATCACAGTTGGCAGAAGTTACACTGAGTGTCAACCAGTCATGTTGTAATCTCCTGCTGCCGTGTATAAGTTGTAGCTATCAGGTGCTTCCATTTTTCCAGCCAGATAGTCACTCCCTGAAAAATTGAATATGGGATGTAACAGAAGTCTCGATTGTCCAATTCTGTAACAGCAAGAGGTTCATGCATGAAGATATAACCCTTTGCCGAATCCCCAGATTAGTAGTCCAAGGTAATTTTCACAATGCCAAGGCTCCATTACTAGACTCTCTAGTCTAGTTAAATTCAAACACAGAGAACAAGGTTCATCAAAATGGAAAATACCAGAAAAACACACTTGCATGCAAACTCGTATGCACAACTTTGAAAAGTCTTGAACAGGATCTTAGACTTAATAATCATGTGTTTTGAACTGGAGCCTTTAAATGTATAGTGTAAGAGGCACTATAAATGATCATAAAATACATAAAAAGGAAACAATTGATGCTCAAATGCAGATACTAATTTGTACGAGTAGTTACACTTGTCGAGGAATGATATTACATATTTCTCAACACAGAATAAAGAGAAACTCAGCCATCCTTTGCGGAACTTTCCAAACTTTCTAGTATTGAATTAGTGCATAGAAAACAAGTACTTTATGCTTTTCCAAAATCTCTGTTCTCAATAAAATTACAATACTTATGGAAGTGGCACTGACTTCACCATCGCAGGACAGGGAAGGAATTTCTCTCACAATTTTGTTGCTGGTGTTCACTTCATTCTTTTAATGTGTAATGACTTATGACTAAATGAATTGAATATAAGATTTCTTGGTATCTCTAACAATTTATAAAATAGTAGAGAACACTAATCTTACTTTTCGTATAAACTTAAATGATTGACTAATAAAGAGACAAGTAAATGCAGGAAACACAAGAAGCAACATACTTGAGTTTGATAGCATCCCATTGAAAACAGGCACATGACCAAAATTGCTTGTGGATGTTAGACTGCCATCTGATGGGAACATGGAATCTGATTTATTAGACTCTGGATTCAAGTACTGCAAATCAGGGCTCTGGAAGCACACATTCTGAGCAGCCCCAGTGGTGACACTTCGCTGTGACTGAAATTCCTCAGGTTTCGTCTTCTTATCCTTGGAATCAACCTCAGTCTCTACTTCTGATTCAGTATTATTGCCGGGTGCCACATTCTGCTGCTTTCTTTTCGATCGAGCACGCCTGTTCTGGAACCAATTGTAGACATTAGTCTCAGAAATTTGACCGTGCTGGCTGAGTTCGGCAGTAATCTCCTTGATCTTCTCCTTGCTAGGGGTCCCAGTCCCCTGATCAAATATCCGCTCGAGAATCTGAAGCTGCACAGGCGTCGGAGTCCACCGCTGCCTGGAAGTTATTTTGTGGCCAGCAGAGGCCATCAATGGGTCACAATACATACTTCCCAGCCTAACCCCTGACCAACAAGAAACACCAAATTTTCTTCAATAGACACAAACTAATCCATAAACAGAAAAAATTGGCTCTTTTAGTAAACATGGACTAATTATTTATGCTGAATTAGGATACATAAAAAGTGATCTGATGAAATGTTTCTTTCATTAACTTAGCTTAATCTTTGTACATAGCATTTAGTAGCACACTACCATTCATAAACCCTCCCATAGGCAAACAAAACCAAGCTACATAACTAACTTACTATTTTTAGAAAGTAACTGATGTTTTAACAGAAAGGTGTGTGTATATATATATATATATATATATATATATATATATATATTATGTTTTTGAGTAATGGATATGTTGCCACATGTAGAACTCACCATGAACCTGAGACTACATAATCATCAGTTTCAACAGAAAGGCAATAACTAATTTATAACTAGATCCCTAAAACAAAGCTACATAACTAACTAACTAACAATTTACAGAAAGCAACTGATATTTTAACAGAAATGTAATAACTAATTATAACCAACCCACTTACTAATTTAATGTTTAATACTAAGAATTATAACTTCCTAACCGTTAAAATAAATAAGTAACACCAACCAGCAAGGTCTTGCTGAGCAGAGAGGGTCTTGTGCATCTCGATGAGTTGCTCACAGATGGTTGCATAAACCGCGATTTGCTTCCTGAGAGTCTCTAACTGCTCATCGGTCATCACCTTGACGTACATCATCTCTCCGGTCACGTTCCGCTGCTTCTGCCACTCCATCGCGTTCACCATCTCTCTCCCTGCCACGCCACACGTCTCACATCCCTTCATCATCTCATATACATACTCATATTTATTTCAATATTTCAAAAAACAATTAAAAAATTAAATATTATATTACCGACTCGAGCCAGATTAGTTAAAATCTAACAATCTTCGGATACTGGTTGCTTATTAAAAAAATATATATTATATTATAGAAAATAAGAATAAAGAAAGAGAAAGACAGAACCCTAGTTGGTTAGTTATGACAACGTCGGAATGAATGATCGAATGATGAGGAAAGAGCGAAGATCGAGGAAGAGAGGAGTGAGGTGTCTGACAATGTGAGAAGATGAGGAGGAACAGGAAACCGTTGTGTCGGGGAACGGCGCACGTTAGCAGTGGGCAGCAACTTGATGGTGTCGGCGGCGTACGAGGAGGGGAGCACAGAGAACAATAAGAGGGAGCGGAACGAGGGTAGGGCTTGTCATTTTGGAAACTCGTTCGGGGTACTTTTGTCCGATCAATAAACAGGTTGCCGCATGTGGATTATAAAAGTGGTTTTGGAATCTAAGAAAATTTTTTTCAAAAGGTTAGGTTAGGGTTGGTTGGATTAAGACATGGACTCATGGCTGCCAGCCTGCCAATAAAGTTTTTTTTTTTTAGCAGGAAAAATAAATTGGTTATAGAAATTGATTATTCTATAATTTTTTTCCTTAAGTGCATTTATAAAATGGATTTATTTGTTTGTATTATCGGTTATATAAAAAAAATTATACTAATATCCAATTATATATTATGATATTAACAAAAATATGTGATTCGATTATCTATTACATTAAAAATTTTATAAAATAAATATTTAATTAGATAATAATATAAAATTTTTTATATTATTAGTATATTAAAATTAATTTTTTATAATTTTTTTTTAAAATGAAAAATAATGCACGGTTGAACTATGATATTTGGGCAACTTTATGATATTTGGGCAACATTTTGGAAAAACATGTTCGACACCCGCGAATTTATACAATCGTTTGGTTTATAAAATCGTTGGACCATGAAAGGAGAAATTGTAGATACTCTTAAAGCAATGTATGATAGCTAGTGAACTATAAATAATTACCTTACGGTTATTCCCTTATGATTAATTGATTATTGTTTTATTGGCTAAGGCCAAATGCTTTTGAATCGAGACTTTGATCAATGCAATCATGAATTAGTATTTTGATTAACGTTGATTTTGATCGAAAATGACATATTACTTTTTGTTTGATTATATGAGTTTTTTAAATTTACAATCTCAACCTCATATTCTTTTTTTTTTTTACAATATTTTTATTTAATCTTCAAGTTCAACCTATCAAATTGTCCAATTCACATGGATGCAGGTTGTGTTTGGAAACTATCACTTTTTTTTGGTGGTCGGCATTCAGAAAAGATGAACCAACCCAATCTACCCCATTGTCTTTATAAAATAGGTAGGTCAAAATATTGCTTAAACCCAACCCAATTCTCAAGCTCCACCCAACAACATTCTTATGGGAAAACCCAAAAAAAGACTTATGGAGAAAATTCTTTATCTATTTAATTCTTTGGCTTTTTTAACATTAAAAAAAAAGATTTCATTTTTTTTTCTTTTTAAAAACAAAACATATTTTATTGAAAAATAAAGATCTTAACGGGAGAATCTAGCAAAAACGCACGTACAAAGAAGTTACTAGTTAGTTAGGTGTTGGTAGCTGATTATGCTGTGTTAGAAGAAGGCAATGCGAACAACAGCCACCATCGTAGCCAGACATTATTCACTTCACAACCATAAACACTACCACCGCCACCACCCTCACCATATCCAAGCCTTTGCAATTTCTCAGACACCATCTTCTTCATCATCCACCACCAACAACATTCCACAACACCACCACAACTACTACCTTCACCTTCTTCGTTCTTGCAAACACCTGAACCCTTTACTCCAAATCCATGCCCGTTTGGTTGTGTCAGGCCTCCAACAGTGCACCTTGGCACAATCAAAATTCAATTTTGTGACAAACCCATCTCTGGTTCTGTGGAATTCTATGATTAGAGCTTATTCTAGGCTTCAACAGTTCCATGAAGCAATAAACTTGTATCATAGGATGTTGGGAGTAGGGGTTGAACCAGACAAGTATACATTTACCTTTGTTTTGAAGGCTTGTACTGGTGCTTTGGATTTTCATGAGGGTGTTGCCATTCACCAAGATATAGCTTCTAGGAAGTTAGAATGCGATGTCTTTATTGGGACTGGTCTTGTTGATATGTACTGTAAAATGGGTCACTTAGATAGTGCAAAGAAGATATTTGATAAAATGCCAATGAAGGATATTGCTTCTTGGAATGCAATGATTTCAGGATTATCTCAGAGCTCGAACCCGTGTGAAGCAATGGAAATATTCCAGAGCATGCAGATGGAGGGTGTGGAGCCTGACTCTGTGAGCATCTTGAACCTGGCCCGGGCCGTTTCTAAATTAGAGGATATTGATTCTTGCGAGTCTATTCATGGTTATGTGGTTAGGAGATGTATTTGTGGTGCAGTTTCAAACTCGTTGATTGATATGTACTCTAAATGTGGCGAGGTTAATGTGGCTCGTCGGATATTTGATCAGATGCGGGCTAAGGATGATGTCTCATGGGCAACAATGATGGCTGGCTATGTACATCATGGTTGTTTCCTTGAGGCTCTTCAATTACTTGATAAAATGAAACAGAAAAATATTAAGATGAATAAGGTATCAGTTGTAAATGCCCTTTTGGCAGCTGCAGAGATGAGAGACCTAGAGAAAGGGAAGGAAGTTCATAATTATGCTTTACAGCTGGGGATAATTTCAGATATTGCTGTTGCTACTACTATAGTTAGCATGTATGCAAAGTGTGGTGAGTTGAAGAAAGCTAAAGAATTGTTTATGAGTCTTGAAGGAAGAGATGCAGTTGCCTGGTCTGCTTTTATATCAGCTCTTGTCCAAGCAGGGTATCCTGGAGAGGCATTGTCTATATTCCAAGAGATGCAGCATGAAGGTTTGAAACCAGATAAAGTGACTCTAACAAGTGTTGTTTCTGCATGTGCAGAAATTTCGAATTCCAGATTAGGTAAGAGTGTGCACTGCTGTGTTATTAAAGCAGATGTGGAGTCTGACATCTCAACCGTAACAACCCTTGTCTCAATGTACACTAGATGTGAGTTATCTACATATGCTATGACATTATTCAACAGAATGCACTATATGGATGTTGTGGCATGGAATAATTTGATAAATGGATTTAGCAAATATGGTGACCCACATATTGCACTGGGAATGTTCCATAGATTACAATTAAGCGGGATTCAACCAGATAGAGGAACTATGGTGGGTTTGGTTTCAGCTTGCACCCTTCTGGATGACCTAGATCTAGGAATCTGCTTTCACGGGACTATTGAAAAGAGAGGGTTTGAATTTGACATTCATGTAAAAGTTGCTCTAATAGACATGTATGCCAAATGTGGGAGCCTTTGCTCGGCTGAAAAATTGTTTCACTTAACCAAGCATATAAAAGATGAGGTATCTTGGAATGTTATGATTGCGGGGTACCTGCATAACAGATGTGCCAATGAAGCAATTTCCACTTTTAACCAGATGAAGTTGGAAAATGTGAGGCCCAATTTAGTCACATTTGTGACCATCTTTCCAGTTTTATCATATTTGTCACTATTAAGAGAGGCCACAGCTTTTCATGCCTGTGTAATCCGAATGGGATTTATTTCTTGTACCCTTGTCAGAAACAGTCTGCTAGATATGTATGCTAAAAGTGGACAACTAAGTTATTCTGAGAAATGCTTTGATGAGATGGAAAACAAAGACATTATCTCATGGAATGCAATGCTTTCAGGTTATGCAATGCATGGCCAAGGTGACCGTGCCCTTACTCTTTTTTCACTTATGCAAGAGACTCATGTCCATGTTGATTCTGTTTCCTACCTCAGTGTATTGTCTGCCTGCAGACATGCTGGTTTAATTGAAGAA
Source organism: Pterocarpus macrocarpus (assembly GCA_031439585.1). NCBI lineage: Eukaryota > Viridiplantae > Streptophyta > Magnoliopsida > Fabales > Fabaceae > Pterocarpus > Pterocarpus macrocarpus. Next base: position 77,869,169 of record CM062515.1, read on the forward strand.
GGAAGGAACATTTTCCAGTCTATGCGTGAAAAGCACCATCTTGAACCAAATATGGAACACTATGCCTGCATGATTGATCTTTTCGGCCGAGCTGGTTTATTTGATGAAGTTTCGAGCTTAATTAGTAAAATACCAACAGAACCTGATGCTCAAGTATGGGGCGCCCTCTTGGGAGCATGTAAAATTCATTCCAATGTGAAGTTAGGAGAGGTTGCCCTTCATCACCTCCTTAAACTTGAACCAAGAAATGCAGTTCATTATGTTGTATTGTCAGATATATATGCTCAATGTGGTCGGTGGATTGATGCCGGAAAGACAAGATCAAATATGAATGACCATGGGTTGAAGAAAAGTCCAGGATATAGTTGGGTTTGAGCTCATAAACAAGGTTAGCGAGGACATAGCAAGGATGCATCTACCACTGAAAAATAGAGAACATAGACACATGCCTGATAAGAATTGGTACTAAGATAGGGACAAACAGAACAAGGAACTGTTTCTTTGAAATCAAAGGAGAAAGTATACAATCAGATTCTCTATTTTCTATTGAAAATAGAAAAGAAGCCTACAAGAATGACTAACCAAGGTGTATATTCATGTATATTCAAACGCACTGTTTTAGATTCCTTATTTTGAATTGCGTAGCTGTAGCTGCCATTCAGCAGTTGGTGTTAATAAAAAGAAGCCAAAATGACATAAAGTCAATTCAGCCAGTGAGTAGTTTAAATATGCTCTTCTCAGAAAGCACCTCATAATGCAAATTGTGCAGAAGTAAGACCAAAGGTGTCCAATTCCATAGTAAAGAACAACTTTGGGAATGGAAATGGAAGCAACTCTTCTAGGAGTTTGATTCATCATTCATCTTTCTTTGACTCTCTGGCATCAGATTCACTTTTAATTCTTTTCAAATGTAAATGCTCGGATACCAGGATAGGAGCTGTAAGCATACCATGTTGGAATCAGGTTGAAAATGTATTATAGAGCTGAAAGTTCATTTTACATTGTTGAAAGTAATGGAGTCACATTGATTGTTTGCCAACCTGAAACTAAAATGTCTCATATATACTCCAAAGTGACTTAGAATGGCGGTTTGAACCAGAAACATACCAACTAGAAAAGTTCAAAGCGAGAGCAAGAATGGAACCAAAATGTGTGTGTGTTGGTTCAAGCTAAAGGATTTTCTTTTTCTTAAGATATGTTATTTCAAATTCGAGTCATGTAAATAAGCCGAGAATAGCCGTGGTTAAGCCAACAAAAATAATTGTAGTCCTAGCTAACAATTTTGTAATATTCATGCAATCAAAGCGAGAAAGAATGAAAGAAAAGTAAGTGATAGAAGGTGTATTAGGAACGTTAGCTTTAATAAATAAAGAATTCATATGAATTTTAATAGTCGTCCCAAATATATATATATATATATAGTGGTGTGGTTACTTTAGGTAGGTGGGGAATAAGTTGGACTATTTAGCTTTTTTAATTGATAATTATAGATATAATCAGTTGTAAGATTCCAAGCAAAGATAAAAATAAGCTATGCATGGTTAAGAACTTTCAATCCTTGTGTCTTAGATGAATCCTATACGTATGAAACAAAAATGATATATCCTCATGGTCATTGTAATATTGATGTATTATTATTACCCACACTTCTAAAAGCGTCCATAAATTGGTTAGCCAGATATGACTTATAAGATTTAAAATTAACATTCGCTATCAACAAGTGGGTCCGTAGCTCAGCGGCAGAGCATTTGACTGCAGATCAAGAGGTCACGGGTTCGAACCCGCTTGCGCCCTTTCATATTTCTATCTTTAGTCTTTGTTTTTTTTTTTTTTTTCGGTCCCCTGTATCAGCCTTCATAAGTTGACTTATTCATTCACTTCGTACACAAACTGAAGCATTCGCTCTCTTGCACGTAAAAAGTGACATGCGAGACATCGATTTAGAACATCATTATTTGTACTGGAGTTATTACTCTGGTCCATAAAAATATGGGCCAGTGACTTCTCCCCCACAATTCATACAATGTTCGCCAATCTACACATAAAGAAGCAATCATATTCTCTGCTTCAACAACCTCGTGATCTTTCTTCTGGCGAAAATTGACTATTATAAAAGCTCACATCCTCAGGAGCGTAACGACCACTTTATGATTTAAAAGAAGGGACAAGCAAACTGCTCGTACGTACATGAGAACAATTAATCAAATTTCACAAATCATGCTCAAAAACACGAACTTGTAGATGCTCAAAATAGCGCAAACGATTTCGAGGAAACACCTACAAATAGTCCCTCGAGAGCCCTCAAGATCTATGGAAATGTAACATGCGATTTTTCATAAGATGTCATCCCAATTGACACAATACCAGCGAGAGAGAATGAACCGGAACTATAACACTAGATACTGTACGTATGCACAAAACAAAACATTATCTTTCATTCCATCCGTTTCAAATAACAATCTACGAAATTACAACGTCAAAGATATAACACCACAATAATAATATGGTGTAAAGGCCATCAAGTGTTGCCGCTTTTTCCTTTTTCAATTGTGTCTATGTGTGTGTGTGTGGGTGTGTGTGTGTGTGGGTGTGGGGTTTGGGTGGGGGGAAGGGGTAATGGAGGAAGGAGAGAACGTGTATGGGGAAGATAGTCTAAAATCAGTTCAAGCAAACATGGGGCAAAAGAAGAAAAAGGAAAAAATTGGACACGGTAAAAGTGGTAAGACCCACTAATCCTAAATTCTCACCAATACTACCCATATAATCTACTCCCCAGCACCTAAGTCACCTGACATTGCCAAAGTAGTCAAAACTCCGATTTACTTTCCTGTCCAAAGTTCGATACAAGTTCACCAGTCAAACTCCTGAAAATTGTGTCATCAGAACTGCTTCCAAGTGTGGAAAATTTCAATGAATGAACAAAAAGTCATCTACATGTTGAGGCCTCCTTGTTATAGAAGCAAAACTGGCCCCCTAAGTTTCCATGAGCAAATTGTTGATCTTACCAACCTGACACTCAATCAGTTACTAAACCCATAGTTAGTTAAGTTTAATACCCCTTTCTTTCGCTACTTCAACAACATCATTTGCCTCTCCGATGGTCTTTTTTAGCTCATAGAAACATCTCCACAAATTGATAGAAAATGGATACACTGATAGAGCCCTTCTATAAAACCTCTCAGATATTGCCTCGATGCCCATTGCATTGTGCAAAAACCCCCCAGCTTCCACCCAAACATATTCTGGGGGGATTGGGATGGCATCCAAAATTGCATTTACCAGGGTTGAACAAGCCCAAAACCATATACTGGCTGAATTTAGGTCAGAAGAATTGTAACCCTTGCTTAATAGCTTGCAGACAGTAACAGCTAATTGAAAGTTGCATGGAACCACCTCCATAATGGCTTCAACAAAATCAACGAGATGTTTTGGGTCTCTGACCATTTGGGGTAAAAGAGATGAATCAAACCATGATTGAAGTATTAAATTTAGCAGAGAACAATCAAATGAAACCGGACTTAGTATGTTGCTTATCAGATGCTGCACTCTAGGCTTCTTGATGTTCTCAATAAATTTTCTTGTTAGCACCTTAGGGACAAGAAACCCCTGAGAGGAACCATCCATATATACCTCCAAAATCTTCTTCATAGCACTGTTAGGACCATCCTCCTTTAAGGTCAATGCATCACAAAGTAGAAACATTACATGTTTTCTCATACACTGCTCTAAACCTCCAAAAACTGCAATATTCCTAGCTTGATCAACTGCTATACATGCTTCTGTTACATCATTCTGGAAAAAATTATAAAGAGACAGATTAAGAAATCCAAACATCATATCCATCCGTTTATAATCAGAACTCGATGTGTCTGAAGCAGGTTTTGAATTCGATCCCAAAGAGCCATAAGAATCACCACCATCGCTGGTATCCATTCCTCCATTTGGGAGATCCTGAACCTGCCAGACAGAGTGGAACCAACGGGCTGTAATTTCTTTTGCAAAATCAATTCTTCGGTCCCGGATGGCATTTTCAATGTACTGATTCCAGATGCAATGGACTCCAGGAACTTCATTTGGCCATCTGCTAATGGCTTCCTCAAATCCCATGAAACTGTCAACACCACTCTCCTGTTTCTGTATACAAGCTGACAGCAGGACCAATTCTATGCAGGAAGGGAACAACTTCTTGTATTTATCCAACAAATCCGTTGAGCATTCTAGGCAATCAAGTGCAACCATACATCTAATATGATTGAGAGCAAAAAGTTGAGCAGACCTGAGATTAACATCACTTTTCACTGATTCACTATAGATATAGGCATCAATAGACTCAACAGCAGTTTCCACAATTTTAATAGCCATCTCCTTATCATCTTCTGATAAACAAGTAAAGGGCCATTCAATATCAAGGAGATCTTTCTCACATTCAAACTTCTGTACTACAGCGTCAGGCAGTTTCCTGTAAATAACTAAGTAAACACAACAAACCCAGAACACACATTTGTCAGAAATTGTTAAGCAATTGAGCATATCTGAGAGTGACAGATGATGAGGCTCATTGGATTTAGTCGTAGCAGGGAATATTCCATAACTTTTCTGAATGGCTTTTTCAACATTTCCTGACATGCATAAGCAATCCAACATCTGCAGAAACAGGTCTAAGATGCATGCACTTTCATGCATTCTGTCCTTCAGAGTAGCTGATGCGTGCTGACAGAGCACTGAGAGAGCAGCATCATAGGCAGCCAACCGATCATCAAGCTTTCTCTGACTGTTAATGTACATGAGCCACAGTACATAAGATCCTTCGCAGTGCTTAACCTGAAAAACAATATTTGAGTGTTTCCTTGGAATGCACATATTCAGTTCTCAAAAGAAGGCTTAACAGGCTAACAAAAAGGTCGCAAAGGAATTAAGATAGGGACTAAAATAAATAAAAAAAGGCTTTATCTTTTCAAATAAAATAAAGAAACTAGCACATAAAAAAATAATAAAGAAACTAGCATAGGATTCTATCTTATCTGCATGGACAAAGGCCCAAAGAAAAACACATGGACCAATTATTTAGAAATATTATTTTTGTCTTAACAATTATTCACTCAACCCAATAGCATAAAACAAACAGTCTTCTATAAAATGATAGTCAGATTTTCACAGTGTAGCATTTTAAAATGATGTTTTAATATATAGTCCTGCTGTACATCTCAAAGTTCCCAACAATATGTTAACAGCTGTGAACCTGGTATTTTGGATAAGTGTTGAGTTTTACTTGTGTGTGGAAATAGAAACAAGTTGGAAAGATTGGTAACCATACAAACCAAACTAAAAGGCCTAACAGTCAAGTTATAATGCTACTACCTCAGCTTCTGGTATCAGGATTCAAGACTCAGGACAATAAATAAACAAGTCTATCATTAGATTTTTCTGAGTTTCACCATTGACGATAACTCCTACAGTCTCTACATCCTGAAATATGCTCCATTCTCCATATCAGAAGGAAGAATCACTCTCCACAGCACACTCCACATTAAAGTAGGAGAAAAAGAAAAACATACCGCACACAAGAACATGTCATTCTTTTCATTTGGCTTGAAATTTCCATAGTAAATGAGCAGATAAACAATCCATAGAACCACAGATGTTGGATCAGTCTCCAGAGCTTTTGACAGTATAGAAAGAGCCTAAAAAGTCCAAAATTTGAGATAAAGAGGAAAGAAATAAATGAATGAATTCCAACACTAACCATCAAGATAGCCAATGCATAGACAACTGTTACCTTTCTTGCACCCTGCAATTTATTAATTTCCTGGTTGAGAACAAGAAGAGCCATCTCAACAGCTTGTTCACTATCAGCCATAGCCTGCTTAATTTGATTCTAATTATGCAATAAATGAAGGGGAAGTTAGCCTGAATAAAGGAATTCAAACATTGAAATATATTATGTAGGTTAAATAGAGAATCAAAGCCAAGATTAATCAAGAGGCTTTGACTGTGAGTCTGGGATAAATGCCAAGTTCCTATTATAGCCAATAACACAATCTCATATATATATATATATATATATATATATAAACAGATACTTATACACTTCAAAGTTCACAAACTCAACCAGTTATTTAAAGTTTTCAGTGCTCTAGTCATAACTTGAAACTCTTTGATAAGTTCATTCAGTTACACAACCGTAGCCCATGCATCAATAATATATGTGCATGCACTGATATGCACAGGTACACAAAATACATAGTAACACAATACATCATATTTTAAATTTAAAACGTTGGAATATCATCAAAAGAATCAAAATTATAATCACGTAACAAGAATAGAAGTGTGACACATGCAGGACAGAAGCACTAAAGGAATGACAATGGAATGAGATGATTAGAAATTGGTCTGGCACACACACAAAAAAATCCAGTAGGAAGAAACTTTGAAATTTACCAGGACAAAAGAAAGTTCTTGAAAAAATATAGAATTATAGATAAACGAAAAATACAGTTTTATCTCGTTTTACAAATAGCAGGTCCCTTTATAGACAGAATATTGGAAAGCAAGTATTCTTCAAAAGACGTTCCTAACCCATTTAGTTAGTAGCCTTCAAATTTCTACCATAACTACCATAAAATCATCTAAAATAACAAAATAAAATCCTAAAAATAGTTCCTACGAAATTTAAAATAAAATAACCAAAAATTAAAATATAAATTATAAAATTAACCCATTTTGTTCACTTCTGCATCAAAGTGATAAGCTTAGACTGAAAACATAATTAATGAAATCAGACTTGAAAACTGATAGAAGTGTAATAAATCAGGGATTTGTTTTGATAGAAGAAATAATTTTATTAGAGAAAGTAGAAGATTCAAGGATAAAAGTTTCTTTTTCTGTCTAATAAGCCAGGAAAATTAAAATTTACAGTAAGAAGTAACAAACCCCAGCTCCACTTCTCCACTGAAAAGAAGATAACTGCTTCTTCCATGGCCCATGGACCTCTATTCGTTCATCACCACCATGCAATAATGGAGCATCAGCAGGTAAACCATTTCGAAGCATATTCGAAGTAGCTAAAGTAATACTGAAATGCTTCTGCCAGCATTGAGTACTTCTATGTGCCACAACAGGTTTATATGCATATTGATCCGCTTTCAAAATATCTAAGCCAACAAGATAAGTTGGCAGAATTGGAGCTTTGTGACAACTGGGAACTTTTGTCACACCATTACAATTTTGTTGATGCAATGGTAATCTACCTTGGCAATCTGCTGAAACAGTGAATAAAAGTGTCTTTAGAAAAGATAATAATGATAATATATGTAAACTATTTAACAAATGAGAGTGGTTGGTATAAAAATGATATCATATTATCTTACTTTAGAAACATCGACTAAACCCATTTTCCCATGAAAATTTTATTATGTGGCACAGCTCCAGATTTGAATGCTCTAATAGTGGAATCATAGGAGCAGGCCTAAATCATACTACTGAACCCCCATCCTCCTTTAAAACAAGAAGTTCAATCGTTAGAACATTCAAATCAGACATACCCTAATAAAAAACCTGACGTACTTTATATAAACTACTATTTTACTCCTAAACCCTAATTCTAGTGATAAAATAAAACTGTATTCTCCCCAAAATGCATTCTCTTCCACATAGTATCATCAGAATTCTTTACAAACCTGATTATCTCATGCATGCAAAATTTTTTTTTTTTTACTTTTTTTTTAGCTTCAGAAAACACCCAACCAAAAAAAAGAAAAAAGAAAAAAGAAAAAAGAAAAAAAGGAGAGAGATATTAATGCCCCATTCTCCCTTATGTAGCAAAAAAAGAAGGCAAAACATGTAGGTTTCATATTGTCATTAACTTCGATACCTGCATTATTAGAATCAGTGTGCTGATGCTGATAAATGTTTGCATCACCATAATCCTTAACATGCTGCCATGGACACTCATCATTGTTGCATTTTCCTCGGAGCTCATACATGCAAAGTGGCCAGAATGGATCAACTACAGGACTGCAGCTATAAGAGCTTTCTTCTGAGAGTAAATTCCCAACAGTGACAGGCATCGAGATTGCTAACAAACTGCTCCACTTTGTTTCATCAGAACTAAGGCAAGTACCATGTTTATTTTCACTATCATTAGTGTGAATATACTTATTTTTAGTCTGGAATTGATTTGAATATAATGGAGACATTTCTCTCAGCTCACTAAATGCACTCCTAAAAATCAAAGGTTGGATGTTCACATTATTTGTTGAGTGGTGACCTTGACAAGGCATATGTCCTTGATCTCCCGAACCAGCACTGCCATTTGAATCCAAAGAATTTCCACCATTGTTTTGCTGACTTTGAATCTCATTGGAGTCCAGATGGAAACTCCTTTCATGCCTCTCAATGCCTAAAGTTATTGAATAATGAGGAATACAAGTGAGAAACTTGCAAGTTCTTCAACAATTGATAAAGTAGAACTAGCATCAACACATAATTTCTCACAATTTAGGACCAACAAGCATTGGACAGAAATCTAATTAATTGGCCAATACCTAAACGCGCCAATAGTTTGCTACACTGAAATTGACAGTTGCCTGAGCTACACTATGGAAAAGTGAACCAAGTAGAGGGGAAAGGCATAGATATGAGTACATGGACTTTACAGTTGCCTAAGCTACATTATTCTTAATCAAGATTCAGGATCAGCATTACAAGCTTAACAGTCATATCTGTATAAGGGAAAAAAAACACCATAGCATACTAAATCCAAAAAAATACCTTGAAGATCATTATCATCCGCCACAGAGAATGGTGCAACAGCATGATGTACCGGACTTCTCTCACTTCTAACCTCATTTTCAGCCCCTCGTTCAGCAGCAGGCTCTATGTTGCTACATGGAATGCTAGTCTTTATGCCTCTAGTTCCTAACCGTGCAAATAACTCAGACCTCAATGTTGCTTCAAGAAGCAAAGAATCCTGATGACTATCAGTAGAAAATTTAGCATTTGATGCAGTATCTATGTCCATCATTTTGGAAGTAGAGTCCTGTTTTCTATTATATTCAGCATCAAGATGATTAGACACAAGTCCAGCCGGCGAGATCTCTTCATTTTCATTAGCAGATGTGTCTAATTCATCCGAAGGAGAATAAACTCCATTTGCAGCATTATTACCCATTTGAGGTAAAGGCTCCGATGTACTAGCATCTGGATCACCGCAAGGTTCAGATCCTAAATTTGCTCCAGTCACATGGCGGTAAGATGTGTTGGATCGCCCATTATTGATGCCTTCATTATTAGAGTCAAAACTTGGATTATTGATATCATTACATTCAGCCTGCCTCTGACAGCTTGATGTGGGTATTTCATATCCATGTCTGGGTAAGTAATCCAGCCCATCCAGATTTTGGTGCTGCCCTGAAGACCAAGACAAGCTGGAATTGTTTAAAATTAAAGATCGTAACTTAGCTGAATACAATTCCCTTTTATGATAAAGATTGGTGCATCGACCATTAGCCTCAAGCAATGACCTTTGAGCTTTAAGATAAACTTTAAGTGCATTTCTTTCTTCAATTTCACACTTGTGCCTGTGTTCCTGTGCTTCCTCGAGTTCCTTGTCTATCAATTCTTCCATTTCAAAAAACGAATCCAAATCTATGCTGTTATGGTCAGAGACATTTGCATTGCTTAATGCTTCCTACATGAGAGATGAGAGGAGGGAGTTAAGAGAGAGTCAATACCACGAAAAAATACAGAAGAATACAAGTGTACGATATATTAAAGGCCTTTGTTCAACTGTTTACTGTTAGTAATTTATTCAAGAAGAAACTTGGCGGATGAATCAACCATACACTATTTTTGAAGTTAAGGACAACACAAACAACATGATATTGAGAAATTCAAAATTTTACAGCAAACACTACTGTGGTATCGTCAAAAAATTAACTTGGATGATCTATGACCTACTGCAAGCTATACTCTTTTAAGAACAATGAAGAGATGCACACTGATTACTAATTAGACAAGTCCATATGTCGCTCACGAATCAGGTAAGGGAGAGAGGGTGTCAGCTCATTACAGGGCATCATAAATTAGATAATCAACCATTGATAACTAATTAAGTGACCATGAATGCCATGTATAGCAAATTATAACTTATGGCCAGTAAATAAACAGAAAAAGCACAGGAAAAATTTTCAGTGAAGTCACCAAGTAAAAAAGAAAATGCTATGCATAGCAAACTTACTAAATTTTTGGGCATGCTATTGGAAGTCATATTTGCTGGCACCGCACTCTGGTCGAGAGCAATGCAAGGGTCAATAAGCCTACTACTCTTCTCAGTCTGATTGCCACCATAATTGACATTGCCTACAGAATATAATCAGACCATGAGAGATTTTAACTAGAAAAGGACATAAACACATTTTACTGGCTAGTTTTTGGGCTAGGTTGCAACCAAGCCACCAGCTTTGTTATACTTACTCAAATCATTTAAATCAAAACGAAGTCCTGTTAGACAATTATTTAACACATTCTTATAACATGGCAATATGAATTTGCAGTGGCACTTGGAAGCAGCCTTGTATAAAGTATAAACTTATGATCAGAAAACAGAGGATACCACATAACCAAAGGCAATGACTCATTGAAATGGAAGAAAAAAAATATTGGAAAGCATTTCTTCAATTTTAGAGATCTACAAATTTGACTGAGGTGCAAGTAACTTGTTTAACACAAACTTTAATTTCCAAAATCAAGAATAGTACAAAAATTTTCTATGCTAACTTGAAGACCAAAATGTTTGAGATACAGATGATATACAAGCGAAGTATTTACCATCTCTTGATATACAAGGCATATTTGGTAATGAATTATCAAGATGTTTGTCAGGCTGCCTTTGTGATCTGATAATTGTTGGCTCTCCTCTACATAATGGATTCTCTTTTTGGCTATGATCAAAATTGCTTCTCTCCTGAGGATAACTGTTCTCTTGTGCAGAATCTTTCGATGGTAATATAGATTTTGAAGCAGGAACTTCTTGCTGACTACCAACAGCTTGAGGCATACCATAAGATGTGCCAAGTTTCATGCGTTTTCTATCTGGTTCCTTTGGCTCCAATTGTGCAGCCTCTGATGAAACTGGAGTATATTTCCTAGCTGCGTCATTCTTCAGATTCAAGGCACTGTGATCCCTACCCAAAACTGAAGCAGACTCCTTACTTTGCTGGGCTGCCTTCAACCTGAGTTCACTCTCCCGAAGTGCAATCTGATGCCGCAAATCCTGGAGTTTACTGTCATTTGATACCATTCCTTGATCACGTCCACGCTCTCGAATCACTAAATTTTTATTCATTGGATTGAAATATCTAGTCCACGATCCTTGTCCCAGTGACACAGATCCAGCACCCTTAGAATTAGAGCCATGGTTTTTGGCCATTGGTGAGATAAATGTGTGATTTGAAGACAATCTCTTGGGGATTGCCTTGTGTACACTTCTACCATTTTGCTGTAACTGTAATTTGTTTGATTTTATCATGTATGAGCTTGGTAGCTTTACATTGCTATCCAACCGGGAAGCATTACCTTTAGTTTCAAAGTCACTACCACTGTCATCATCGGAGAAGCTTATCACGAGATTTTTATCGGTGCTCGCATGACCAGGCCACGGAGAAGATTTAGGGGGTAATTGGTTCTTTAGCAAGCTCTTCTGTGAAGTTGATTGCTTGGTCTTTTGTGACTGCACATTATTGAAGCCTGTAGAAATATTGCCACAAATAGCTTACCATCCAGATATTGGACATACCAGTAAAATGCCTTTTGATAGATGACATACATAATTAAATTCAGACCAAAAGACAAAATATCCTTCATGTATGAAAAAGCATCAAGACAAATTTAAAAGAAAAATTACATTTAATGGGTCCTATGTCCAACAAGATGAAGTTACCAACTACAATACCAACAAGATAATCATGAGATTACTATTATTGGAAATAACCCTGGATAAACCAGATAGCGATACAAAGTTCAAGATGGTGCCAGAAGAGTGATGCTGCTCAATAGGAGAAACTGGTACCCAAAGAAACCAAAAGACAAACACACTAGTTTTCCTTTAACTAACAGTTAGCAAGACTTACCACCCTGAACACCTTGTGTACTTTTTTGCACCAAAGGAACTGCGCTGGACTCTGCAGCAGGGGGGGTGGATCGAACCGCAGAGCTATCAGGGTTTTCCTGGTAGACCAAATTACCCATTAACAAATCCATTACCAAAAACAACATTTAAAAAAAAAAAAGAAACAATCAAATAGAATTAGCAAGTAAGAACAACACATTGATTCCGCCACATGCTTTAAACTTCGATACACTCTCTCATTTTGCATTTCTACTATTTCGGCAAAACAAAGAAATAAAAAACCATAAAACCCTACTCTTCAGTGTTCACAAATAGAATCCAAACAGAACCAAGCCTTACTCTCTGAATCTCTTAGATCTACAGCAACCGCATAAACTCACGAGCTAGCTAAGATTAACCGCTGAATTCCACTACCAAAACAAACAAAAAACATATACGAAATCGAAGAATCATACAAATTGTCCTAAAATTCCTAGAAAACAAACAGACAAAGAGCGGTGCAGCAGCAGAGAAAGCAAAAACGCGAGTCAACGAATGCAAATTAGTAAACGAAAACGGCAAAAAAAAAAAAACCAAAACAAAACAAAAATCGCGAAACTAATTAGAACCAAAAAATAAGAGCTAGGGCTTGTGGTGAAGAATTACGTCGCCATCGTCATCGGAGGAAGAGGAGAGCTCGCCCTCTTCTCTGGCTGAGGAAGGAACGGTGTTGGGGGCGGCTTCTGTGGCAGCCTCCGACGCCATGGTTGTTGTGGTTGCTCTGAGCTCAACGGTCTCTTCCATCGTCGCTCTTTCTCTCTGTCTAAGCTTTTTTTCCCTCTCTAGAAGTCTTGTTTCTCTCTCTAGAGCAGAGCGGTTGCCATGGAAAAAAAGGAAGCAAAACGCGCACGAAATGGGAGAAAGCGCAGGGACACGGTAAGAAATGAAAACGAGCCGAGTCGCGGGCGGCACTGCACATTGCAAGAGTGTGGGATTACCAAAGTATCCTCGCTTTCGTATTCTACTTACCACCGCCCCCCCTTCTTTTTTGGGCGTCTGTTATCTGTTATTTATAAAAAAGTTTGCAATGTTTCACGTAATTTTATGTTAATTATGAAACTTGAAGATAAGCAGCATCAACCTCGTGCTACGCACGGGTACATGAATCCATATATTCAGCTATTAGTAGTCTATAAATTCAAACATTTGCAACATTTTTTTGGTGAGTTGAGAAAAGAAACGAAAATTACGAACGAAGAGAAATAGTTCCAAAACATTTGCAGCATTGATTAGATCCATGTACATTTTCTCTCCAAATAATAAGAATAAAATGTCAGTCATCTTTATTATAATAAAAATTCAACACATTTCTCTTTTCTAAACCTTTTTTTTGTTTTTAATCGTTGTTGGATGCTTTTCCCAACAGCGGTGAGTAGCCCATAATACACACAAATGGAACACATTTCCTTACAAAGAAATATTAAATAGACAACATTAGTCAAAGTGAAAAAAAGAGAAAGTAATCCTTAAGACATCACACAAATATTTGTACAATCCCACTCGGTACACCAATTAGAAGTTATCCTGCAACAGAAACAGTGAGAGAACATAAGGATAATGCATAATATCAAATCCAGCCAAATATCTCTATTTTATCCCTTTCTTTACCTCGCCATGGATTCCTCCATCGAACTTATCCCTTAATCCAAAAACTATAATTAGCTTATAACTCTCAGTTATAAACCTCCGTAAGAGTTAATCACAGTTGAAATTCCAATCACATAACATGAAAATGACAAATGACAATTCCATATGAGTGATGAAGGCAGATATTAGAATGGTCACTATAGAAGAAAAAGAGCCGCTACACAAAAGCTTGGGGATTGGAACGGAGGATTTGTTCATCCCTCATAAGTTACAACTAATACTCATCACTCTATGGGAATATCCTGAAAAATGAACAAAATTAAAATGATGACTAAGGGCTTAAAAATGTTTTTTTTTTTTGGGGTCTGAGGGAGGGTTTTTTTGGGAGGGGGCTGTGGGGTTGGTTTGTAGATCGAACCTGATGCAGTTTCAACAGAGGCCAACCATTGTGCCACTGTGCTCACGCCTTGGCTGCAGGCGACGAAATGTTACGTGCACCATTTTTTGAAAAATGTTTGGGAAATCCATCTTTTAGAAAGTAATATGGGATGTATATGAAAAAAGTAAATAAAATGAAAAAAATGTTTGGATAATGGGTCTCAAATAATCTTATTACTTTTATTCAATTTTTTTTATCAAAAGTTTTACCAGCATTTTTCAATAATATACTGATAAGTTTCAAAATGCTGGTAAGTTTTGCATATGCAAAATTTATCCGAGTATTATTGAAAAATACTAGTAAATTTTTTTTTTTTACAAAATTTACTAACGTATTGTTCAAGACGCTAGTAATTTTTGTATTTTATATACAAAATACAAAACTTACCAATGTATTGTTGAAAAATATTGTTATTATACAAAATATGCTGGTAAGGTTTTTTTTTTTTTTTACAAAACTTACCAGCGTGTACACTGTTCACACTAGTAAGTTTCTAAAAAAAAATTTGAACAAAAGTAGTAATAATTATATAGAACCCATCATACAAGCATTTTTGTCATTTTTTTTCACTTTTCAGTATATATCGCATATGTGTCTACTATTTGTGCGTCCCCTATCAGTTCTCCTATTTTTTAGACAATAAAGAATTGGCCTAGTTTGTGTTTATTATACTACAAAACCCAAAATCAAACTAATATATGGCCTTATGGGGTGAACTTGATGAGGTTATTTCTAGGTATACGAGTCTAACAAGAACCATAAACCTAGAGATAAAAGACCCAACAATCGCCAAGGTGATGAGGGAAAGCAGCACTTTTGTTAAGGATAGTAGATCCAAGTTGTTATATTATTTTGTTCACTGATTTGAACTTTGGTTTCTATTATTATGTTTGCTAGGGTATATTATAGGAATGGCTTAGTTGAATAAACATCAGAATAAGGGTGGATCACATAATCTCAAAGGAATCAATGACACGAGTACAACCTGTGCACTGACCTTTGCAGCATTCCCCATTACTAATGCTAGCGAGGTTCAAATAGAGCTTAGATATTAACAGTGATAACCAAACTATCATTTTTGTGCAATGCATTTGCTAGAATTTTATCTCTTACACATGTTTTTATCTAAGAAAGTTGATAAATATATCGGAGGCATAATAAAAGTATTTTTGAAAAAAAAATTGTGTAAATAAATATTATCATATTTTAAAGTTTTTTTAATATATATTGTAATATTTACTTTTTTCATAAAAGACTCTGTATAAAATAATTTTAATTCATTTGAGATTGTAACAATAATCAAATGATTAAATAATTAAATTTTAGATATTAATTTTTTAAAGTAAAACAATAAATTTGCATTGGTAATAACAAAATATATTAAAAATAATATTAAGATTTAAAATAATTCTTGATTTTAAAGTTATGTATATTAACAAATAATAATAATAATAATAATAATAATAATAATTTAATTTTGATATATTATTAATATAAAAAAACTTTATACAAATATCTAATAATATATTGCTATATTTACAACATTACTTAATTTAACTACTCACTGCTTTAAATATTTTAATCTCAATATTAAATCCTTGCATATAAGGATAAAACAAAGGATAAGGCTAAAAAAGTAAAAATGGCATTACATAGTGAGCCACGCAAGTAGTTGACGTTGCAAACATAGTGACCAACTCTAGTTTAATTTTGGGTTTAAATATACTATTAATCTCTCTAAATATTTGATTTTTTTTAATTTGATTTCTAAAAAAAAATTTGTTTGATTTTGATTTCTTATTTTTCAGATATTATCAATATTAGTTCTGCCTTCAACTGAGTATTGACGTGACAACGTGAGATCTAATCAGTATTAACATGTGTTAAAATCTCACATTATCACATCAGCACTTAACAAAACTCAATTGATGGCAGGAACTAATATTGATAATACCTGAAAAATAAAAGACCAAAATTAAGCAAAAAAAATTTGAAAGACCAAATCTAAAAAATTAAATATTTTAAAGCACAAAAAATATATTTAAACTTTAGTTTTGACTATATAAAGGGTTGGTGTTGGGCATTTTCGCAACACAAAGGGAAGAGGTAAAAATCAAGGGAAAGAGGGTGAGATCTCATCTGAGAAGAAGGGATAACACAGAGAAGAAGAGAGAGAAAAAACCTTAAGTACTTGGGGACTAATGCTTAGTGGATTGAATTAAATTATGTACTGATATCATGCTGCTGCTGTGTTGATTTTGATCCTGCTTGGTGTAGCTAGTTTATAGAGGTTGGTTAATGAAATCCAATTGTGAGGCTAAGGCTTCAGGCTTGGATCTTCTTTGTTCAGGTTAGAGCCTTTGCACTTAATTTGAGGTATATCGTTGAATTTGCTGTAGTTTCTTTTATTATGGTTGTATGGCTCATCTCTTGTATTAGATCTTTTTTTGAGCCGTATATTCCAATTATCAAAATAATAATAATAAAAGGGAAAGAGAGAAAGAGGAAGAGAAAAAGAAGAGGAGAAGTTTGCTCCGTTCATCCACCAAAAATAAAAAAAAGGAGGAGTAACAGGATCGTAGAATTTGGTACTCGTGTCATTCTCGTTCCTACGAAAATTTGTAGGTAAGTTTATTTTTATATATTTATTATTTTTAAGTTAACGTTGTTTGCTAATTAGTTGCTCTTTTTGATAAGATTTATTTTTATATGATAAATTTTAAGTTTTATATTATTAGAAAATATTGTGAGTTGATATTCTCTTATTATTTATATTTTTTAGATGATTTCAATTAAACTGTTTATGTGAGTTCATTATTTATGTATTAGAATATTATTTTGACTTATCAATATTTATGTGTCAATTTTTTTGATGGGACCAATATTAAAATCACAAAAATATTTAACACTTAAAATTTATTACCTTTGATGTATATGGATTTGGACAGTTGGACTATTTGTCCTGGTGTTTGGGATATTTATACCTTATCTTGAAGATTAGAGTTATCAAAGCGGGTCAATTCGGTTTGTCCACCATAGGTCATAGATTGGGATTAATTATAGAGATTAACTCACTTCTTTGGTGAGCCATAAAAATATCAATCCCATTCAATCCACTTGAGTTGGTAGGTTAAATAAGTTAGCTCATAAAAAAAGAATTAAAAAAATTAGAAATAAAAACTTTAAAACTAATTAAAAAATGCCATAAAAAGTTAAAAAATTTAATGAGTTGTATATACACAGGTATCAAAAATTTTGGCTATACAAAAATCAAAAGAAATTATACAAAATAAGGAGAACAACATATAGAATTTAACACAACGAGCAAAAGTTCACTAAGTAGTAACAACTAATAACTTATAATCTTATCAGATAGTGGTTAAAATTGGTCAAACATAACAATTAAGCAACCGCAAAAAGTATACATCATAGAGTCTAGTTATTACTTATTAGTGTTACCTATTACTTCTTATTAGTGTTAACTTTTTTTAAAAAAAAATTGTAAAAAAAAAAATGCTAACCCACTTTCAACCTGATCCGAACCCACTTAATCCGTGAATTATATGAGTTTGGTCAAATTGACCCATTTTTATATGAACTGAAATTTTGTTGGCTCAATCTACTATTTTAATAGATCGAGCTGGACTGACTCATGGATTGCGGTCCACTTTAACGACTCCATTGAAGACCACATTATGACCTTTATACCTTGGCTTGGAGACTTTGACATATGAACGGTATTATGACTTTATAATGATGACTTTTGCAAGGAAATGATCTTTGTCCATTGAATATACTATGATAATAAAGACAAATTCATGAACTATGATGAAAATTCTTAAAAAAATATTAAACACAGTCATAATTATAAAGTTGGTTCCTTTAAAAATTGATATTTAAATTTGATAACTCTATTTTTTTATTTGAGATATTATTATTAATTAAATATTAAATATTTACAATATGATGAATTTACTCATATAGTCAAAGTTCATTTGTTTAAGTTATCGCTCTATATTGCTTAAGTTTATTATTTATTCATATTATTTGTGTTTATGCATTACTATATATGTCATGAATTTATGTAATAATAAATAAATAATTTAAAAAAAAGACATTTAAGTCTTACACTTAACTGCTAAAGAGACAGAGATAAATATAAAATTATTTTATGTTATTTGTCTTAGTTATTATCGTAAAGGGTTGGATTTTATTCGTTACAATATTATAAGTAACGTCAAAGAGGAAAAAAGTCCTTAAGAGAATGCTTTCCATTATATTTGAAACAAGCAGAAACGGAAAGGAAAAGTGGAAAACGAAGGCAAACATGTTATAGTGCATATAAGGCTTGTCTATTGACGATGCATATAGAACTGCATGGCATCCTCTATTCGGTATTTATTATTCCTGTTATTATAGATGATATATTCCGTATTTGTTACTCATGTATGGCATAACAGAAATTAACTATGGTTTTCAAATTTTTCCAGAACCATTCATTTTGTATTAAGAATTTTCAAGGTTCACTTTATTTGGGGTAATTTCATATTAACTCGATAACGTTATAAAGAAAGGCAGGCTCTTTTCAACTATTATAGACTTACAAACTAGCTAATGTTGAAATAGTTATAATTTTTATTGATTTTAGAAATAGCTAGTTGAATCGTGTATCTATATTGAAATACTTTGATGTACTTGTGTAAATTAATGTTCAATGTTAATTTTTTTTTTAATTTATGTCAATAACTTTATCTTAAGTGGAGATTACATTACAAGTATTCTCAAATCACATATTAAAAATTAGAAATAGTATTTATTATTCATAAATGCTTAAAGAATAAAGCATTACATCTTCAAAAATAATAATAATAATAATAATTTTAGGATTTTAAAATATTTAATAGTTGCGTACAAGACAATATTATATTGGTGATTTACACAACGTTTATTAGAGAAAGAGATCAGTACGATTACCAAAAAGTGCACCACAGCTCACGCTTCCTCTCTCAAAATTTCCCGCCTTCTTGGAAAAATTAATTAGTTACTCAAAAGTATTAAAGTAACGAATTATAGATGCTATAATCATAAACGAACTTTAGATATAATATTTAAATTATAATTATAAAGCTCTTATTTAGAGAAAGACTTCACTTAATTATTACTTCAGACTTAAAATCATATGAGTAACTAGAACAAAATAATAAGTATATCTTTCTTTAATAATTTGTATGTTAAGTTTCTTAATCCCTACAAAATAAAAATTTTCAGGCATAGTTTTTAATAATTAAAATATTGGATATATTTTTTAGAGTCCTTAACCATTAAACACATCCATCCTTAAAAATAACTTATATAACTAACGTTACTAAATTTTTAAAGATTTGGCTGAGAATTTTTATTTTCCAAGATCACTATATTTGACATTATTTCGGGAAGAAATAAATTTGGAGATTTACTCTAAGACCGTGATTGGGTTATAATTTGCAAGCTATAGTTTGATCCATCGAAAATTAACTTTTTTTCACTTTTACTCAAACTATAGTTTAAGATTAAAAGTTATGTTAAATATAGTTCAATGCAATTTTATTAAACATATTAAAATAAGTTAAAACTCAAATTATATCTCTCAAATTATGGTTTGAACTTTCTAAACGGCAAACCAAACTCACACTAAGTATTTTTAAGGAATAGATTAGGAAAATAAACTAAAATGAGAAATTAAACTTTGTTTTGCTCTTTCTACTTGTGCTTCTAACTCCAACATATGTGCAAGTGGGAATTCATGTCACATGACAACTCTTTATTTGATCATTTTATGTCTTTTACTGCCTCCCTTGCTCTCTCTCTCATTACCTCCATTTTTAAATAATTGCCAATTTTGAAAGTAGTTTTTTTTATATAATTACATGTCATTTTAAAAAAAAATTTACAATATATTAATTATTTTTCTATTATATCCTTATTAAATAAAGAATTTAATTACTATATAATAACAATTTAAAAAAGTTTTTCACTGTCATCCAATGAAATATTTATATTTGTAAGATTTTTAAGATAATGAATAGTTGAGTCTAATATTTTTATTAATGTGATAATATATTATCAAATATCTATGTAAAATTTTTTATACTAATAATGCATATAAATTAAATTCTTAATAAATTGCTGAGAACGATATAAATGGGTGCAAAGGACGTTAAGGAACAAAGAAAATTGAGTGGTGGGAATAAACTTTAAAATTACACTTTATCTAAATTTAAAGTCTACTTAATATTTTTCATAATTTGTGTACATATTTAAAAAATGACACTATTTGAAAATGAGAGCAGTAATTTTTACATCTTCACCTTTCATTAAGTTTGAAAGACATCTTCTAATATGTAAATTGTATTTTTGCCTTGGGTAAGCTAAAATTTAGGTTGAGGTGTAAACTACCTCAATTAAAAACTTATAGATACACATACAATAAATTCAATAACACGATAGCTCAATATTAAAATAAAATTATGGTAATACATAAGCTAAAAATTGATAACGTGAGTCATCCCTATTGACCAATGTGCGTATAATTTAATAGTATATACATTTTTACTATTAACTAAATTATATTTAAGAAGTAATAAATTAAAAAAAAAATAAGAAATTTAATAGTGAGAATATGTACGATTAAGTGCCCTCTGGCTTAAAGTTTAAGAGGTACAAAAGTATTTTGACAAAAGTGAAAAATTGTTATTTTCTATAAAAATATTTTAAGATTAATTTTTTTCCTTTTCAATTTACCAACATGTAAAACAAACACATCCTAAGTCATAATCTTCCACCGTTTTTAGGCTTAATATATTAGTATTTTTTTAAAGGGGTACTAATATTTATGAAAAATATAAGATAAATTTTATTTGTTTGATAAATAAATAAAATGATATGCTTTTGCTCCTACTTTTAAAAGCCAAGGCTGCTTTTAAGAGCATCGTATGGAAATTTTTTAAAATTAACTTATAGTTTTTAAAATTTAAAATATTAATATAATATTAATGATAATAAAAATAAATTTTATTTTTTTAATATTTATATATATTATAATTATTTTAAATTTTAAAAATAATTTTATAATATATTTATTAAATATTACTCTTTTACCTCCTTTTTATTAAGAATAATTTTTATGTCATTTTATTTAATAAATAATACAATTATAATATTTTAATAATAACTTTTAAAAAGATTAAAAAACTTAACAATTCTAAAAAGTGACAGCATTTCTAAACCAAATCTTAATACGCAAGCAATATTTGCCATATTCCTAGACATAAATCATGGGGTGATTAAATAACATGAAATGGTAGGATTGATGTAAGATACAACAAAATATCACATCATTCTCGCAATTAATCCTAGCAAAAAATTTCTAACTCTCAAAATTTTTTTGTTTTTTTTTCCCTTAATACACACATGGCACCATTCAAAGTCAAGTCACACGTGTCCAAATATTAGACCAGCTCGATCAAAATTTGGCGTCCCCAACAACCAAGCCCCTGCATCATCCTCACTCTATAAAAGCCCCTCTCCCTCCCTCCCTCCCTCAATCCTGTACTGCACTCACTGAAACAAGTTCACTAACACACACACACACACACACACACTCACTCACACTTTCTCTCTCTTCGCAAAACCGCTCCCATTTTGCGCCGACGCAATGGCAGCCGGCATGGACATGTCCCTCGACGACATCATCAAGAGGTCCGCCGCCGAGTCCTCCGGTCGCCGCCGCGCCAGACCCCCTCCCTCCGCCCCCGGCCCCGACCGCCGCATCCCCATTCGCGTCTCAGCCCAAACGACGCCGTACTCCGTCCCACAGGTCATTTATATAGTCTCCGTTTCGTGTCAAATATATTTTTTCTGTTTTCCATTTCTTATTTTTAATATTGAAATTATAAGAGCTCCACCTTGTTTTCATTTTGTTTTAAATTTTAAAAAAGATTCTAAAAATAGTTAATGGAAATTAGAAAAATGTAATTTCTGAAACCAAACATATCATTAATATTTTAGGGTTTCCTTTGTTTTGTGGATGAACCAAACAAGGTCTTACACTCTTACTGTTCATACACATACACTTGCATTTTTTTTTTTTTTTTGGTTTTGTTTTTTCGATTTTGGATTGTGAGGTGATGAATAATTAGCAGGTAGCAAGGCAAATTTGGCAAGGGAGCGTTGTTCCATGTGGAGGAGTAGGAGTGGTTGTGGGTCATGTCAATGAAGCTGAGAGTGAAACCAAACTCTATATATCTAACTTGGATTATGGGGTTTCTAACGGAGATATTAAGGTCTTATTGTTATTCTCTACCCATGATTTTTTTCTCTCTGATTTTTTGTATGCTTCCCCCCCCCCCTCTTAAATGTGTTATGATTTTCTTTTTCTTTTGTTGGGGGGGGGGGTATGTATGAGCCATTTTTGGCACGATTGTTTAATTTTGTTAATGCATGAGGGCATGGACGTTTTTTTGAACAGATGGAAGTTGTGCACTCCATGATGCTAGTAGATTTTCGTTAATAATGATGATGATACAGATATATCATATTGATTTTGCGTACTGCATTTTTTTTTTTGGGGGGTGTTTTTGTGGTTCCATGATTTTGCTGTGTTGTGTATGAGCTCTCACTAGCGTCTGCAAATAGCATTGTTGGATGTTTAGAGTTTTGGACTGGTGTCTAGAACATATGGTTTGCTTTATAGCTCTGGGTGCAGTGGATATTGCTAATGTCTGCCAAGTATTCATTATCAATTTATCATCATTTTCACAAGAATTTAGAGGTAAGAAATAAACTGGTTCTTTCACAAAATAAAACTATGGTTACATTTAGTTATTACAAAGTTGCTCATTTTTATATATTTATTACTTTTGAATTGACATTGTTAGCTAATTCGTCCGTTGCTCTTTCTATGATAATGTTTATTTTTGTATGGCAAATTTTGAATTTCTTTATACTACCTAAAAATTATGATATTCTCTTATAATTTAATTAAAGTTGGTATTTTTGGTCATTTTACTTAAACTGTTTGTGTGGATATACTGTTTGTTTGGATTTATTATTTATATATCATAATATATTTTTTTGAGTTGTCAATATTCATGTGCTAATTTCTTTATGGGATCAATACTAAGATTTAAAATTTATGACACTTAAAATAAGTAAAGCTTATTACCTTTGATAAACATGGACTAGGAAAGCTAAACTATTTGCACCATTACTTTGAATATTTATACTTTGACTTGGAGATAATATCATGACTTCACAATGAACTTTAAACATTGACTTGGAGACATTATTATGAAATTATGGTGACCGTGGACTTATGGATAATATTATGACTTTTTGATGACATTTGCAAGGAAATGATCTTTGTGCGCTAAATATACCATGATGACAAGGACAAGGACAAATTCATAGACCATGACGAGGACCTTGGAAATATATTAAACAATAATAATAATTATAAAGATGATCCCTTTAGAAATTGGCATTTGGATTTAACAACTATGTTTTTGAAATTTGTTTTGGGATATTATGCTTAAATATTAGTTTATTTTATAATTGATTTTATTTATGTTATGGTTTTTTTAATTTGAATTTGGGTCATGTCTCAAGTTTTTATTGTTGTTGTTATTATTATTTTTAATTTTTTGGGTACAACATCTACCCAAATCCCCACTCTCCCCAACCACCAATGCTACACCCAAATGGGGGGTCTATCAAAGCTGTGTTTTTGGTTTTTGCTTGCTATTTTTTTTGGGTTTTGTACCCATGTTTTTCATCAGTCAAATGATGTCAATAAATGAGAACTCTTGTCTGCCTTTTGCAGCTGCTGTTCTCAGAAGAGGGTGAATTGAAAAGATACTCCATTCATTATGACAAGAGTGGGAGATCAAAGGGAACGGCAGAAGTTGTCTTTGTGAGGCGGTCTGATGCTATAGCAGCCATGAAGAAATACAACAATATGATGCTTGATGGAAAACCATTGCAAATTGAGCTCGTAGGAACGACTGTGCCGGTAGGTCCTTCTGTTATGCCTCTTATTCGAGATGGCATACTGGGAAGACCAAATAATGTCGTTGTATGGTAAGAAATTCTGATCCCTGATCTTGTGAGCTTCTTCTTTATGTACCGTTCAATAAATTTGTCACCTATCTAGCCAGAGTTGTAAATGCATGGCATATATTGAGATACTCAGTAATCTTCAGTTAAAATTTTCTCATTTTGTATGGAATCACAAAGTATGTTTGTGAGTAAAATTCTGGAATTTAAATAGCTTTTGATTCTGAGGTTATGAATGGATGGTTGTTCGGTGTTATATTTGAGTGGAATCCCTTGCTCTGATTTGTAACCATGGTGATGCCACGGGAATTGTCCTTATATATATATGTATATATGCTCTTTTATTAAGACATATCTTTCTGTTAATTACAAGTTTCATGTTATTCCTTTTCACAGTGGACAAGGAAGGGTTGAAGGTAGAAGTTTCCACAATGGCATTACAAGTGACCGCCATCTAAGGGGCCTGGGAGAGAAGATCCATATTGGAAGCGTATCTTCTAGAGATCTTGATGATGATTTGGAGAGGTATCACCGCCGTCCAAGAGGCCGCAGGGAAATGAAGGGCCATAATGGAAAGCTATCCTTTAAAGATCTTGATGATGACTTGGAGCGGTATCACTTAGAGGCTATGAAACTAGGAAAAAAAAGTGGAAATTGATGTCATGGTTGATAGCGAGAATGGCTCCTTATATGAGTAGATAGATCAGAAGAGTATTAGATATAGTATAATGGTAATATATCTGGTTCTGATTTCCAATTATAGTTGCAAGGTCTTACTTCTACTACTGTATATATAGCCTGTTTGGAAGGACCTAGAGTCGATTTTGCTAGAAGGAAGGAGGTTCTTCCTTTGTTGAAAGTTGCATCGGAAATTGGGATTGTGCATTGGAAATCACGCATTTCCCTTAGCAGAGCAAAGTCAAACAGGCTAATAGATTGCTATTTCTACTTCTCAGTTTCAAAACATTTAACAGAGATATGCACTGCTGTGTATGTGTTTTTGGTGGCTTAGTAGATATATAGAAAGATTCGTGATCAAAATTTGCATTGCATGTTAAAATACAAATCAAAAAAGGTTTTCAAAATCCAGAGTCAAAGATCCTCGCATTTAGGACCTAATGGGTGACAATCTAGGAGCCCTTTAAATGGTTCTTGACCCAAGTAATAAGAATGGTTCTCAAGGTCTCTCCTAAAATGCCTAGGTGAAAAAGGAGAATGGAGAGCTAAATGTGCTTGATTGTTTGTCAGCACTTGTCAACGTCTAAGCAAACAGATTTCAACTTG
Organism: Pterocarpus macrocarpus; assembly: GCA_031439585.1. Lineage (NCBI taxonomy): Eukaryota > Viridiplantae > Streptophyta > Magnoliopsida > Fabales > Fabaceae > Pterocarpus > Pterocarpus macrocarpus. Next base: position 77,894,740 of record CM062515.1, read on the forward strand.
GATGTGTAATGTTTTCCATCTGAATCCAAGGAATGGTATTGTAGTATATGTTCTGGATTGTGGCCATATTTTATATTGACTAGAGTTTGTCTGAGTGACGTGCTTCTTCTGTTAGGCGTTAATTAGATTTTTCACCCGTGTGTTGGTAGAAATTGTTCATCTTTTCACACCAGATTCTTAGCTACTTACCTGTTCGCTTAGCCTAAAGAAATTTAGGGACAGTATCAAATGCCGTTTCAGAAAACCAATGTCTAGTTTGTCTGGCTGGTCCGGCATGCAATGGATCTCAACATCACTAAGAGGATGGAGACCAACATCATTTTCGGTGGTTATGTAGAAAGCTATTAAACATATAATTATGCCCATTTTAGTGAATGTTCTGGTTTGTAAAGCTTAAAGGTTCAAAGGAGAGCCAAGAGTCACGTTTAAAAGATGATTGGATGAGTGTTGGGGCCTCGGAAATAATAAATTTGAATTCTTAAGAGAGGAAAGCTAGAAAATGAACTATTCCTTTCTCTTGATCATTATTTTGAATCTTGTAGGGCATTATTTCTAATACACTTAAATCAATTTAAAGTAAATCTTTCGAATAGCATAATTACCTTAAATTTGTTTTACTTAGTAACCAAATACCTGTTAGTTGGTCACTGTCAATCCAGGGTAGGTACTTCACCGAATCTAGTCACTGTCGTCCGCACCTATAAAAGAAAATGACCCGATTGCTAGAAAGATTCATGAGATTAACCATAGAGGGGAGATTGCTTGTGACGTATCAGATGCATCACATCAATAAAGAAACTGTGTAATGTTCAAATTAAATTTCAGAGACGAATACAGCCAAATAAACAAGGATTTGATATAAAAGTAGAGGTGAAAATTTTAGGTGCTAGATGCATGTGCTAAATAATGTGATTTACAGGTTACGTTGGTTATCTAGGAGCATTCAGGCATTTTCCAATGGCAGCTCAATGCAAATCATATGGGAAAAAGGTTTCACATTCACCCTTCCATGTAAATTTTAGAGCCTGTGTATTGCCTGGAAGGAAACATCAAAAAAAGCAGAGGGTATATTATTTCAAATAATAATAATGTATTATTAAGTTTACTAAGATAAATTGGCACATACGTTTACAATGTAGCCCCAAACTTTGGGCATCATAACGTCATCTATTGAAGAACAAAAGCTCATAAAGGATAATAAGAGGCTGTTAGATCACAAACTGTCCTACATAACCATTCCCACCACAAAAACCTGTATAGATAATCTACAAAGTAATTTCTCAGATACATGTTACAATTCTCGCAATAAGGGTTGGTGGATCACAAAGGAAAAATAAAATTAAAATCACATATTTACAGAAAGACAAGGAGAGCAACTTGGACGCCTCTAAAAGTAGACATCCCATGATGCCCCCTATCAGATCTGTGATCATATTGACAAAGTACAACAAAACTGAGTTTTTTCTTTTCCCATGAAAGGTCCTGTAATGCCAAGTTAAAAAAGCAAGCATACAGGGCAGCCTTCATGAATGAAAAAACCAAAGAAGGCTCGGTGGGAATCTAATTCCTGTACAAAAGGAGCATTTTTCCTTGGAATATATAATGCACACCAGCACACCAGCCAGCAACTGCATGCACACAGAATGATCACGTTAAAACATGTCATGAAATAATACAACACTTCTGTGAAGTCAAATAAGTGAAAAAAAAACTGAATTCTTCAAGAAAAATTTGGGAGAGGGGAGAGAACATGAGAGAAACAACTCTAGACTAGAGCTATGCTGAAGAGCCACACTATTTATCTTGATGTGCAAGTAATCTCCAGAAGAACAATGACTCGTACTGAAAGGCCTTGTACATCACAAGGTTTAGCCGGTGTATTGACACTTGCTCAATACTGGGCTTTCAAGTAAAGGGATATGTTCATAGAGCCAAGTACCTATGGATCATATTCACAGGCCTGCAAAAGCCCCTTTGGATTTCAAATTGCTCCCCACCACCAAAGCAGAAGAAGGAGGGAGGGTGGGAAGGGGACGTACCTGAAGGCATGTCAAGGCCTAGGTCAGCAACATTCAGCAGCTCAGTCAATCAGGAACGTTCAAAATTATTCCCGAACAGAACATTGGCTTTCACCTACCATCCAGGGAATCCTAGACCATCAGCTAAATAACACTTTCATAGATTTTCTTAACGGCCTCCGTAGTTGAAGAACATGCAGACAATCAAGGCATGATGGCAGATATAGCATGGCTGTCCAAAAGAATAATACCCTGAAGAGATCAACAGGCATTGAGGGCATGCAGCAGATTTCCTGGTTCTGTCAATCACTTCTCAGAAAAATCAATCAACACAAGGGCCCACCAAATTCCGCGGACTCTTTTCTCTGGCCACAATTATACTCTTCTTGGCCATGTTGAATATGAATCACTACTTTGTTTCTGGAAGGAAGATTTTCCCAGAGAATCAATAGTGGCTATTCCTCGACCCAACATGGATCTCCTACTCCAAACCAATAGTCCTCCAGAAAGACATGCCATTAAGATCATAAGTCAATTCCAAGATCATTTGCCAGTTGAAGTATGCCACGCATTTGAAGGTATGGATTCTCTAACAGTTTTTCATTGTTGCTCTGTGCATTGCCAATATAAAGCATGACCATACAAGTGACAATATTGAAAACCTCAAAAATACTAAATTATTCAGAGAACTTCAAAGAAAACAAACATTTAGAAATTTGAAAGAAAGAAAACTACTTTTATTTGAATGCAATGAAATGAACTGCATAAAGTCCATAGAGAATTTTTGTTTGTTTTGGATAGAACTCCATAGAGATCTTAACAGATATGTTATGAACCTCTTGTTTGAAATTAACCTTAATCCATGATGATTTGATCATTCAACTTTCTCCCTAGGCAGCAATGGATTTCTCATTGTTGAAACAATAGAGTTAGATGGAAAAGGAGGAAACGGTAAGAGGGATGCCAAATAATTTCGTGAATATGACTACACAGGATATGCGATACAAAACCCTGAACCCATGGTCCTATTTATACTAAAAACATAGGCCAAGTACAAGGGTGGTCCAACTAGTACAAACCCATCCCAAAAGGACCACTAACATAAAGTCTCCCAATACATGATAACCCTAATATTCTAACACAATCCATTGCTTGCATGCACAACCTCAAACTATTTTTTCAAACCTAAACCTATTATTTCAACCTACTTATTCGCTGCAACTGGACACCTCCAGAAACCACCACATTATTTTTGGGCTTCATCAATGATAATCACAATGGTTATATAACCGACAGAATTTAAATATGTAGCTCACTTAAAACGCAAGACCAACATGTTAATCTCATCTTTACTAATGATAATGGAAGAAGCAAATCATTAAAAGAATAAAGGTACCTGTTGAGCTTTAACAACGAGATTCTGAAGCATGTGTTGATATTTCTCTGGCTTCTCAGTCATCATTCGCTGCAGCAATTAAAAAATAATTACAAAAGATTATATTTAAGAAACTAATACAAACATTTTCAATAAGAAAAATAAATTAAAGCCCATGCCTTCAGAAGAAAAGCTGAAGAATAATATGCCACTCTTGAATCTGTGTCATCCAAAAGTTCCCTGCAAGATGCAACAAGATTTGAGCTTTATATGTCAATGCATTACAAAATACGAAAACAAACTAACTTACAAAGAGCATAGAAGTTTAGGATCACCTAAAAAATTGTTCCAGACCAACTTCCTCGAAAGCAACAGGATCTGCTGTGCATTTACCAATAAGAAGTAGCAGAAGTGTGGCCCGAATATCAGATGTCGCACCAGGCAGGTTTCCTCTTCCTTTACTTCCAACAGCAACACCCAATGCAATATCATCTGTTGCAGCTCCAGCCAATTGAATTAGTGGCCAATATAGCAAGGCCGCAGGAACACGCGCAATTAATTGCATTGGGACAATGGCTCGTCCTTGGAGAAGTGCTGCCATTGATGCAGTCTCATGATCCAGTTGGTAATTATTAGGGTAGCTGGGTCTTCTATTAGTTTCTTCCTTGTTAGCTTCATCCCAGTGCATTGTATCTTGTATGAGGGCATGATTGTCACTGTCAAACTTTCTGCTTGCACTTGAGGAAATTTGATTTCTGCCATGTTGCACATCATCTCCAAAGGACAAAGCTGTAGTTGGAGGAATTCTTAAGCACAATTGAGAGAATAGTATGTCACACATCTGTTTAGAAACAAATAAAGGGTGAGCGAAAACGGTTATGATATGCCAAACAATACTCAGAGAAGTCCCGAACATTGACCAAGATAAAAATTCTCCAACATTCCTCCAAGGAGTCATAACATGCAGATTTACTAGCTATTTTTTCTTTTCAATAATTAATGTGGTTTCATGATTTTATAAGTATTTATTGCTAATGACATGAGGATAACTAGTACAAAGCATTCTGAGTTAGGAAACAATTACTTTCAGTATATTGATGCGGTCTGTTTCATTTATCTGAAACACCAACGACAAAGCACTGCTCATCGTGTCAATCATTGCATTGGCTTTCTCAAGATGCCAATCTTTCTTCCCATGGCCAAGATCTTTGCTGCTTGAGTGTTGCATTTCATGCTCATCTAACAAAAATTTGCATCTCATAAGAAGCCTTTCAAGAACATACAAAAATCCCCATCTAATATAGTAGTATTTCGACTTTAAAAGACCACACATCAGTAAAATGGGCAAAGGAACATCTGATGTATTCAAAGAATCTGGAATTCCAGCTTGGGCAATTTTCTGCTGGAAGTATTGGATGCTTGACCATATATTTCCCTCTCTTTCTCCACTAATCTCAGCAATAAGAAGATCACCTAACCAGATATACCCATTTTGACGGTAAGAAATTCTTTCAGAATGAAGAAGGGAATGTAAAGTGGCCCATGAATGCTTTGCCTTCAAAGCAATTCCATTTCTTAGAGACGCACTGTCCATATTTTCCAGAAACTTGTGAGATTTGGTTGTCTGAATCATATGAGTGAACTCTCTGTCCAAATGAGTGAATGAACTTATTATTGCGTCAAATTTCTCTGCCACAATTTCCAATAGCTGCAAGAATTTAAAGAAACAGGCAAGAAACAAATCAATAAACACACAGTTTAAAGAAGACCTATTATAAGCCAAATATATAACAAAACAGATTTCAAATTGAAAGTGACAACAAACTCCTAATCTATAATTAATTGGTATTATGAAGAGAAAATAATAAACCTACATTTTAACTAAATAAGTGAAGCATTCATCCTAGAATTATTCAGAGAATTAGAGCAAAAGTTAAGGAAACAGTAGACAGCTCAGTTAAAGCAATAAATAGCAAGGCATCACTGCCTCAGACTTTCTTCTAATCAGTTATTTACACTTGCATTGCAACAAATTGATATTACAATGGAGAAGAATCATATCTGACAAACTATTCTGAACAGGGAAAAAATTCATCTTTAAATTTTGGTTACCCCAAAAAAAAAAAAAAAAAAAAGCCCTCAAATAAGAAAATTTAAGGATGACATCCACTAGATAAAAATTTACTATCACCACAAAAAAGAATGTCAATTTGATGAATCACAAGGAGATTCTTATGAAAGACGAATCATCATCATGATATAATCCAAGCGATAAACATAACTTTTTCTTCCAAAATTTTGCTAATGCCATCTTAAGTATATACAAATTTAATGAGTTATTAGTTCTAACTCACATTGACTTTTCGCCCACAATGAGTTCATAATCTTATATTTTTGTGGCAGCATAGCCTTTCGGCATGTTGAAGTTATTCCAGAATGCTATACATAATTATTATGAATGCTATAATATCTCTCTTGAATGTCTTCTCCAGAGCCCATGAGGTCAAATATTACCCCCTTGACAAACCAATCCAAGTGGAAATCTTTTTCTCTATATTTTACAAAGAAACCTATCTTGTGGGTTGTTGGTATTTATAAAACCATTGAAAGGCTTGTTATGTCTACCAAAACATCCACTGAAGGAGGGGAGGAGAAGAGCACGGAGGAATGCATATTAGCTCCAAGGAATTCATGAAAAAAATATAGCCCTAAAACTTTAAAGCATACAGACAAGGAAAAATGGAACTACCGTATTTAGTCGTTCACTGTTCGGATATCTGGTCAGAGCAGATGCAATTGATCTTCTCAAAATCTCTCCAATGCCTTCCACCCCAAGTTTAACAGAAATATAAAATGCCTCAGGTGCATTTGTTTGAGCAAGGAGAGCAGCAAGAGGTTGGATCTCATCATCAATGAATTCGCTGACTCCTGTAGCTATACATGTTTCATTTATTTTATGTAGAATGTAGTCAAAAAGCACTGAATACAGATTTTTCCTCTCTTCTCTTGAGTTTGCAAAGGAATACTGAATCCAACATTAAAAAGCAGGAGAAAATCAGAAGTTTGCCCCAAGTAACAATGTAAGGATATTAGTTTAGGACTTTATTCTACACTTTATACCAACAACAACAACAACAACAACAACAACAACAACAAAGCATTTTCCCACTCGGTGAGGTGGGATACATGGATCAAATGATGCCAAAGTGTTCTATAATAAACCAAATGATATGGCTGGAAAAAAGCCTTTTCCCCCTTCATGCTCTTGTTAAAAAAAGGATGGAAACTTATCAGTTAAATGATACAGCAATGTATAATGCGCATACCAAGCAATCATAACATAAATGACAAATTCAAAGAAAGATTTTACATCTCCAATTTAAGGAACAAAATGAACTGTAAATATTTCCAGTCCTATGTAGTCATTAGCCTCAATTAAGTCCAAAAACTTCAGAGCATGTGAAAAAAATTCAGATATCATTTATTACCATCTGGTCTGGCTCCTAGCCTAATCATTTATTACCTACTATTCGAAGCATGAACCCTCAATGCTCTGTCACAATCATCAACAGTATGGAAATACAATTTTGTTGATATTTACTATTAAAGAGACATCAGTATGATTATAAGATTATAAGACTAATGTTAAAAGAAAAGCATACCTCAAGAAAAATAAATTGAACTCCTCCAATCAGATCAAGTTGATCCACAAGGAACTTTGGTGTGCTAAGTACAGGCTCGACAGCTTCATCCAGAACTTCATAAAACATGTTGGTTAACATGGAAATAAGCTTACAATGAACTAATTCTGCCCAAGAATTCTCCCTGCTGGTTCTTATAAGTGCCTTCATAACCTAAAGGCAGATTGTGATGTGAGGCGTGAGCAACCTTTTTTATTGTTTTGGGGGATAAAAGATGTGAGCAAAACAGAGATATCATAACTAATGACACAGCACATTAACAATCAATAATAAAGCAGTTATGAATAGCTAAATAAAGATGTTAAGACTGGTATCACGGAAGTAATAGGATGGAAAAAAAAGTAGAGTATAACTGCAGAACCTGAGCTTCAGTGTGAAGAACTCAGCTCTGAATCATGTATATTCCAGAAAAAAAAAAGAACAATAACAAGAAAATAGCCTGGGCATAGAGGAGCCCTTCACCCTCTCAATGTTTCTCTCAAAAATCTCAATTTTGTCTTTATCCTCCTAATGGGCTTGGGGTCAGCCCATTAACTCTATTCTTCTTCCTAGTATATACTTGGCCATATTTGGGGTCCGTAACAATACCCCCTCCTTGAAGATTCACCTTGTCCTCAAGGTGGAAGTTAGGAAACTCCTTTTGAAGTCTACTTTTTAATTCCCAAGAGTTTTCAAAGTCGGGTAACTCCACCCATTTCACCAAGACCTCTTCAAAACCAGCAGAATTTAGTCTAGTAGCAAGAATTTCCTCTGGTTGTACTTGCAACTCCCATTCCTCTGTGAGAATAGTAGGAAGGGGTTGGCACTTGTCCTGAGGAGCTACACATCTCTTAAGGAGTGACACATGGAACACCGGATGCACCCTTGACCCCTCCGGTAACTTCAACTTATATGCCACGGATCCCACCTTCTCTACAACTTCATAGGGGCCATAGAACCTTGGACTTAATTTCTGATTGCGTCTCTGAGCTAGCGATTTCAGCTTGTAGGGCTGAATCTTGAGATAAACTAATTCCCCCACTTCGAGCTCAAGTTCTCTCCTATGTTTATCTACTTGGACTTTCATTCTGTTCTGCGCCTTTGCCAACTGCTCTTTAAGCTCATCCAGCATGAGATTCCGGTCTTGCACCATCTGGTTGATATCCTCCACATTTGATGGGGTCGAATCTCCTCTCAACAGAATGGGAGGATCCTTGCCATAGAGAGCCTTGAAAGGAGTGGTTCTTGTGGATGCGTGATAATTAGTATTATACCAATATTCCGCCCAACTAAGCCATTGAGGCCTACTTTTGGGCTTCATACTAGCAAAACACCTGAGATAAGTCCCCAAACAGCGATTTACCACTTCTGATTGTCCATCTGTCTGCGGGTGGTAAGCTGTTGAATACCTTAATTTAGTGCCTGCCATCTTGAACATCTCTGTCCAAAAATTACTCATAAATAATTGATCACGATCCGAAACAATGGTTTGTGGAAACCCATGCAATTTGACTACTTCCTTAATAAATATTCCAGCCACTTCCTTGGCTGAATAAGGGTGGGAAAGGGCAAAGAAGTGGGCATATTTTGTGAGCCTATCCACCACCACTAGGATTGTATCTAATCCCTTGGCTTTAGGTAGCCCCCCTAGGAAATCCATGGACAAATCAGTCCATGTAGTAGCAGGAATAGGAAGTGGTTGGAGCAACCCTGCAGGGGAGAGCGTGTCATATTTGTTTCGCTGGCAGACCTCACATGCTCTAACATACTCTTGGATATCTTTCTTCATCCCTTCCCAGAATAGAATGGCTGAAATCCTTTTGTATGTTCTAAAAAAACCAGAATGGCCTCCCGAAACTGAATCATGAAATTCCCTCAGTACCATTGGAATTCTTGCAGAAGCCTTGGATATAACCAGCCTGTCCTTGTACCACAGTTTCCCGTTTTTCAGTTCATAGCCCGGATGAGCTTCAGGATGGATCACCAAGTCTTGCATCAGCTTCTTTAGTCTTTCATCTGCCAATAGTTCTTCCTCTATGCCCTCCCACTCGAAAATCTGGACTGTCGAGATTGCTGAAAGGTGCACCCTTCGTGACAGTGCATCCGCTACAGCATTTTGCTTGCCCGGCTTGTATTTTACTTCGAAATCAAACCCCATCAACTTAGACACCCACTTTTGTTGGTCTTCTCCCATTAGCCTCTGTTCCAGCAAGAACCTTAAACTCTTCTGATCAGTGTGGACTTCAAAATGTCTACCGAGTAGATAGTGTCTCCATTTTTGAATGGCCAACACCATGGCCATCAATTCCCTTTCATAAACTGATTTCCTCTGGGCTCTTTCTGACAAAGCTTTACTCATAAAAGCTATGGGTCGGCCTTCTTGCATTAACACAGCTCCTACACCTTTTCCTGATGCATCAGATTCAATGATGAACGTCTTATCAAAACAGGGGACAGCCAAAACCGGCACTTTCACCATAGCATTCTTCAGTTTTTCAAAGGCCGTTTGGGTGTCTTTCCCCCATATGAATCCTTCTTTCTTTAACAACTTAGTCAAAGGTTGTGCCAACCTCCCATAGTCTTTCACAAAGCGTCTATAATACCCTGTAAGCCCCAAGAACCCTCTCAGGCTCTTGATATTCTGTGGTACCGGCCAATCTACCATTGCTTCCACCTTCTTGGGGTCTGCTGAAACCCCTGCTCCTGATATAATATGGCCTAAGTATTCCAGCTCTGACTGCCCAAAATAGCATTTCTTTCCATTGACATATAACTGATGCTGTTGGAGTAATTCCAGCACCCTTTTCAAGTGTTCCCCATGCTGTCTCACATCCCTACTATACACTAGAATGTCATCAAAAAAGACTAGTGTGAACTTCCTTAGGAAGGGTTTCAAAATTCTATTCATCAGGGATTGAAACGTGGATGGAGCATTCGTTAAGCCAAATGGCATAACTAGGAACTCATAGTGCCCTTCATGAGTCCTAAAAGCTGTCTTTGGCACATCTTCAGCCCTCATTCGTATCTGATGGTAACCAGATTTTAAATCTAGTTTGGAAAAGACCTGAGCGTTCCCCAATTCATCCAAAAGTTCTTCTATGACAGGGATAGGAAATTTATTGGGGATAGTTACTTTGTTGAGCGCCCTATAGTCGACACAAAATCTCCACCCTCCATCCTTCTTCTTGACTAATATAACAGGGCTACAATAAGGGCTAACACTATGCTGAATAATTCCAGCTTGCAACATCTCATTCACAATTCTTTCTATCTCATTTTTTTGGTAACAGGGGTACCTATAAGGGCGAATATTTGGTATGGCTGCACCTTCCTTCAATACAATGGAATGGTCACACTCTCTACTAGGGGGTAGACCGGTTGGAGCTTGGAAAACAGTAGGGAAACCCTTCAAAACCTCCCATATTTCCTGAGGTACCCCATTTTGCTCGCTCACAATGGGGTCATCCTGCCAAGGGGTTATCACATACCCTTCTCCTTCTTCCTTCAATACTTGCATAGTAGCTTTCCAAGAAGCTTTCGCCTTGCATAGGGAAGGATCACCCACAATCTCCCACAGCTTCCCTCCATCCCTCCATTGCAATATCATTTCCTTGAAATCCGCTTGGATCCTCCCGAGACTAGATAGCCAGTCCATGCCCAAAACAACCTCCGATCCTCCCATCTCCATGAGGAAGAAATTTTGAGTTATGCTGATTCCTTGTATCTTCAGCTCAAGCCCACAACACACTCCTGCTCCTTGTTCCTTTTGTCCATTTCCCACTTCAATGGTAAAGGTAGGAATCTTCTTAACCTCCAGCTGCAACTCCTTTGCCACTCTAGCATTTAGAAAGTTCCCGGATGCTCCACTATCCACCAATACTAGCACATCCCTCCCTTGAATTTCGCCTCTCACTTTAAACGATTTATTGGAAGTGAGGCCAGCCAAGCTATGAAGGGAAATCCTCATGTTCTTCAACCCCGTTCCCTCTTCTTCTTCTTCGAGAGTTCCTCCACTCTTATCTCCCTTTTCTTCTAATTCCTCCTCCTCTTCTTCCACCAATATTAATTGCATCCTCCTCATGGGACACACATGATCACGGTCCCAATGGCCCCCACATTTAAAACATAGTCCCCTCCGCTGTCTTTCTTGCCATTCTTCTTGGGATAACCTTCTAGGCTCCGTTCGAACCCTATCGTTTCTTCCCTCCTGCACCACTCTTCCTCCTCTTTCTCCATAGGCGGCCGCCCCTGACCCTTCACCCTGCCTGGCAGTTCCAGGAGCCTTATAAGTTGGGTTAAGTCTAATGTCACTCCCTCCTTTCGTAAACCTGCTCACTCCCCTTTCCCTCCATGCTCCATTCCTTTCTTCCAACTCTAGAGCCTTGTCCATCAATGCTGATAAGGTTCTGAATTGGCCTATCCTCAACTCTGCCTGAAGCTCTTCCTTTAGCCCACTAAGGAAGATACACATCATTACCTCCGGTTCAAGGTCCTTCTTCGTACTTGCAGCTCGCTCGAACTCCCTTCTGTATTGCAAAACAGAGCCTGTTTGCCTCAGCTTCAGCAGCGGCCCCATGGGGTTCCTAGCAACCCCTGGTTGGAACCTTTTGATGAGGTCCTCCTTAAATTCTCTCCAAGTGGGAAAAGGAACTTGGTCCTCCCACCACTGAAACCAAATAAGGGCATCCCCTTCCATGGCCACCATAACCAGCTCCATTTTGTCATAATCCTCTACCCCATTGAGCCTGAAAAAACGTTCCACCCTTGCCAACCACCCATAGGCGTCTTCCCCAGAAAACAGGGGAAGTTCTATCTTGCGACCCAGCTCATGCCGCCTTGGGGTTCGTTCCTGCTCCCATGGGTCATTCAGTTGCTCATGGCGCCTCTGATTCCTTCTGGGTGGGTCTCGGTTGCGCTCTGGTGGAGGAGTCCGCACCTGCTCTTGGGTGTACTCTCTCTCCAGATTTCGGCGCGGCTGTGGTTCTTCTAGGGGTGGGCTCATGTGTCTCTCTCTGAGTAGTTGTCCCAGCTGCTGCGCGATGAGCTCCAGCGCCTTGCCCTGTTCCTCTTGGCGTCGTTCCATGGCTGTGACACCTCGCTCCAAGTCTTCCATTCTCGCCTCCATGGTAACACGTGGGGAAGCCATCCCAGAGCCCTTTGGATCGATAGGCTCTGATACCAGTTGTTAAGACTGGTATCACGGAAGTAATAGGATGGAAAAAAAAGTAGAGTATAACTGCAGAACCTGAGCTTCAGTGTGAAGAACTCAGCTCTGAATCATGTATATTCCAGAAAAAAAAAAGAACAATAACAAGAAAATAGCCTGGGCATAGAGGAGCCCTTCACCCTCTCAATGTTTCTCTCAAAAATCTCAATTTTGTCTTTATCCTCCTAATGGGCTTGGGGTCAGCCCATTAACTCTATTCTTCTTCCTAGTATATACTTGGCCATATTTGGGGTCCGTAACAGACCTAATATAGAAACTACACAGGATTCACAAACACCGGTTTTAAGAATAATTTCATGCCTTAAATGCATAAAACTACACAGCTTACATGTAGCCTTATGTCTTTGAAGGAGAAACAAACTGTATCTATGGACAATGAAGACAAAGCATTGGAAACTAAAGAACACCTAGAGAACAGTGTTAAAGAATAAAACAGACAAACAGACTCTCAACTTTTGATATTTCCTTGCATTATTTTTTCTGTGTTTTAGTTAATGGAACAATATTAGTTATTATCACTTTAGTTATTTTGTTCGACTAATTACCTCCCATCCCCATGCTTTCATTTTCTTAAAGAAAGTCTTACTTTCTAGCAAGACCTAAGGAAACTTACCAAGTTCACTAGTCAGTAAGCATCCTGACCCCCTGGGCCAATCTCCCAAAAAAGCAAAGGAAAAACTTACCCACAAGAATACAATATTGAAAATGGGATTTCCATGAAAAACAGGAAGAGTTAAATGGGAAAGGGGGATACTATTTCTCACCCTTATATCGAGTCCTCGCAAACGGTTTCTCCAGATCTTTCCTCTATCACAGACAAAATAAAGCAAACAGCTAAGTGCAGATGCCCAGACGGATTCCTCCTTTTCTTCAGTCTGTAGAAAGCAATTAATCAGCACAAAATGTTGAGCTTATAAGAACAGCATGATTAGACCAGACATAGACAACAGAACATACTCCCAAGTAAGTTCTACTATCACACTACAAATCCACCTATAATAGCTATCTGCCTCTTAAAAGATAAAATAAAACTGCAAATTCCCTGGTCTCAATGTTGTCAATAGACTTTGCATTAGCAGTCGTCTTCTATCCTAATTTTCAAATCATTCAGCTTTCAAAAACATTAACAACAACCCTTTCTCATGTTAGTCCTTCCATGGCAGCGCATGTATAATATCAATCAACATCATATCATCTAAAACAGAAACCAATATTTTGAGAAATGTCTAAAGTAAAATATTGACACCAAACAGATGATCCTGACCAAGAAAACTTGTTAGGAAACAAAAAGCAATAATCTTGTCCGACAACTTTTTTCTGCCCATTAATACCTGAACAAGAAGAAGTAGTATCTCATACAAAATATTTAAAATCCAAGATTCAAAATTATTAATTGCAGACTCTGCGTCCGATTTGCTCTTAGAATTTGCTTTTCGGCTTCCTTCAGCCGTAAGTTGAGTGTCACTGTCATAATAGGATTCTTGAGAATATTCTTCAATTGTGGAAGCATCATCCGCAGTCATTGGTTCTAGAAGATGAGCATGAACCCCAAGATTTAGAATTAAATCAAAAGCACGAACCCTGCAAGCTGTCCTAGAAGAACTAAGCATCTCCTGAAAGATGTATTTGAAACATAAATTAGTAACAATAATACAATTACAGATATTGTTGTAACAAGAAAAATTGTACTTTATTGATGCATCACCTCAAGCATAGAAAGAGTGAGAGGAGCAGCTGTCTGTGAATCTAAAACATACCTACAACACAATATTTTTTACGGCCATCATGCATAATCAAACTCACAGAATAGCAAAAAACCATAAAAATGTGAAAATAATTGGATAATTTCAATCAAGCAGATGAACAGAAATTAATGCACATGATATGCTTATCCTTGACCCTGAAAAAGTTCAATCCTCAAAGTTTTGAGATATAATGTAACTATATCTTGGCATTTTTTTAGTAGAACAATTTAACGACAGTTTATCCAGTAACCCAAACTACAATCAAATAGTCATTAGCCTAAGTACCAGTCAACCAGTTATACATTTGATCGGCAGATACAAATATTCTTACCAAAAAGAGAAACTATAATTGAATCGCTTTCACAATATATGTCATAAGCCATCTCTCCCAAAAGCTTAAGCTGTTAGATAGAGACAGATGAATGATTTTATATTTTAACATGCCTCCTCACGCAATAGCCTCTTTTGGGGTTTGAAGCGTGGATAATGCATAGGCCCACTCTACTTTGTGCTAAAATTTAACATTTATTTTCAAGAATAGCGGTAAATAAGGATCGAACTCCATACCTCTTGGTCATAGATGCTTTGATACCAAGTTGAAATATGCAAAATATTATTCACACACTAACTGTACAGGGATTCCTCCTTTTTATAGAGGAAATTACATCAGGTGATTGACTAAAAATAAGGAAATCAATATCCTAAATTAGGGAAAGAATATATGAGAATAAGGAACTACCTAAAATAGACTAAGCTAGGAAAGGAAACAAAATAACTATACAATCAGACTTATTTACAGATAAATCTTAGTTTCAAATCGAGCTTTAATGCTCTTTTGACACCCTATCGACAGAATACATATATTCAGGCAACATAGGAAAGGCAGCAAATTTCATTAAAAGAATTTTGGATGGCTCTCAATCCACACCCACAAAACTATTGCAACCATTGCACACCTCCGTAAGACATTCAATTCCTTCTTTTCGTCAAACCCTTGTAACCAAACACTAGGAACTCCTCCAATTGTGACAGCCAAACACTAGTTAGAATTAGTAGTTATGTCATAGAATAGACATGTAGTTTGGATATGTTCTTGAACATATAGTTTGTTGTAGGTCGAACCACATTAAATTCGGACTCTTATTTTTCTTCTCCCAATTTGCTGTTTGTGCACCTTGTTACAACAGCATCTAAACATGGCCTTCCTTATTTCTGTGCAAACAGCCAGAAATTCTGGCTGACTCAGAATATAGTCTTACTTGGGTTTGAAATTTTAACTCCACTATTCTATCAAAATAAATAATAATCCCATATCATTTTTCTTTGATGTTCAATCTCACTTCCTCCTCTCTCCAGCACTTTGAGAATTAACTAAACATGCCCTATTATCCAAGTTGCGAGATGAGGATACTCACAAAACTTAAATTTTAATCATAGAAATCAGGAATATATGGTAAAACTGATAGAAGAACATGATGTAGAGTAAATTGACAGTAACCCAAAAAGGAATAAAACATGAAAGACAACAATTGATTGAAACATACATGTCAATCACTAGTTTAATAAGGACGCTCACAGCCACATCCATTGATGGTTTCCCACTTTGATTGCTTAGTCTAGTTGACATTGTCATGACATTGGTATTTGGGGTAGATGACTCTGAGCAAACTGCAGCAATAACATCACGTACCTCAGCAGGGTTCAACCGTAAAGGTTGTTGTTCACTGGTCAGCATGAGAGAACATTTTGTCAGATGTGGAAACACTAAGAAACTCTACTATTAACAACTAGTGTATGATTGATAATTGTAATTTCTTCTCCGAAAAGACAAGCAGTAAATTATTTTCTGTTAATTAACAATTCATATTTAATATCCTTTAAACAATACACACAATGTAAGCAAATGAATGAAAACAGCCAAATCACATAAAGTACGATGGTGATAATAAAGCAAAAAGGTGTAACCATATGTAACATGTTCATCGTCATGTGCAGGTCACAGGACCTCCTCCCAAACACATCACATAATCATATGAAAGTTACATTAGCAACAAAATGATGAGGAACATATGAGCTAAAGGAGAGAAATATGCAGTCCTTGTATAAATGTAAATAAATTATAAAGATATTAAGATAATGTAAGATATAAAAACCATTACTATGCTTTCACCTAAAAGCTTAAGCTTTTAGAGAGATGATTAATGACATGGTATCAAAATACATATGCAAACATTTTAACAAATTCTTTAGAAGAATCCATCTTGTCACTATGATCTATACCTGTAATGACGATACTGGAAAAGCTGTCGAGCTCGTGGACGAAAGGTAATCACAGGAGAATCCTCCCTGTAGAAAAATGGCAGTGTTCAGAATAACAGATTAAATTATGAAAAGCATTCAGCATACCAAGGTAATGAAAAAATAAATGGACGTTTACATTCCCCTTGTGGGTAAAAAGAATATGAAACATTTATCCCCAACAAAAAAGAAGGAAAATCAATCTGCAGAGAAGCAATTCAATTATTTATCACATAATTGAAGCTTTCAAACCAAGGGTCATAACAAGATCATATGTATGATTGAAAACAAACTGTGTCTTACAAATTTTTCTAGGCTGATCCAGGATTCTTACCCTGGTGTTGCCAAAGTCCCTTTTCCCCATTTTCAAGTTTAGTACAACTATATATCTTTTATATTTCTCTTATTTTGAGTCACTTCTATATTTCTATTTATCACATATTTTGGCCTACTTCTTTCATCAGTGCATTAATATTTTGGGTAATTGTTACTCTTCCTTCAATATATGCAAGTAAAGCACAACATAAGTAACAGGTCAAACAACTTAATCTACCCTCACAAGGCTTTACTCGAACTCTAATCAGACCAGTATGGTTAAAGGATCAGTAGAGCCTAGATACACTCTTTTTAAATCTGGACTCTGGAGTACTTCAATTTCAGCATTGCTCTATAAGCTACATATTAAGAAGATGGAAAGTCAACCTTATGATATAATATCTGGCTCAAAATATAAATTTCTATAAGACTTTCATGACATGACATTGGTTAAAAATTAAAGATAATATATATATATATATATATATATATATATATATATATATATATTAGAAAGAAAAAATGTCAATGTCGGGTATCTGATGGAAGAACATACCAAATTGGACGAGAGCCCTGTTTTGTGCGTTTGGATGCTGTTATTACTCTCAATTGGGGACGAGCAGAAGCAGAATCAGTAATTGGTGTTACTGGAGAAGACTGCAATAGTTGATCCAGGTATGGCATATCATCAGTTCCAAAAAATTTCCATGGTTGCCCGTTCATCTTAGATTCAATGTCTCCTACTAGTAGAGCTGCTGCACCTACTTCTAAGAAATTATGTGCTCTCATGTCTTGAGAATTCACAGCACGATCACTATATGAAAACATTTCATATAACAAGGTCAATTCCTGAAGCAATATGGGATGGGAAAAGTAACAGGGAAAAGCAGAAATATACAGCACAGTGGCTACTATCAGGATTCCTAAAACAACATCAAGCATAAAAGATTATTTACTTTTCAGCCCCTATTGATGATGACTGTGGTTCATCAAGCCAGCGCCATTTCAGAACATCAGGGGCAATGTACCCAAGTTCATCCTTTTCATCAATTTTTTCGATCTTTGATAACTTCGAAACAGATGAGGCATTTGAATCTTTCTCTAATGTTTCTGGAACACTTGCTGCTGGACTTAGCTGGGAATTGAAGGATTTGCTCAGCAATGATGACAATGTTGGCAGTGATTGTCCAGACGAAGAAGGAGGTCCAGCAAATGAAGCTGGTTGAAAAAGACGTTTTGGAATGTGTTGAGCCACTAGGGATCGCACATAACTCAGTGACTTCACAAGTGCCTCGGAAGCAACAGTAGATACAGGCAAAGGATATGTATTTGTAGATGTTGTTGATGCACCAGATTGCCGATTCACAGATCGCGACCACGGTTGATTTGGCGTAATATCACATTCAGCAATTATGGTTGAACAAAAACGATCTATCTGAAGTAATGTCTCCTCACTTGGTTTGTATCTGCATTAATTACCAAGTTTTGAATGCTCAATGGCTAAATAGAACTAACAAGAATAATATTCTGTATAGATACCAAGTATGCATCATTATTCTGTATGTAAGATTGGTAAAGCAAAATAATATTTCTTCCAAATTAGTAATCAAAAGAGTAGAAACTCAAAGTTAGCACAAAGTTTAGTTAACATCAACCAAGTTATGCATGCAAAAAGAAGATATACCAATGATTTTTTTGGCATGGTTGAGGAGATACCTGCTAATATTCTCTACTTTTTGGTAATGTTAAAGATTGCGAAGGCAAAAGGTGTAAAATAAATGAACATTTTCACTGAAAAAGTGAACATTATAGTAGCACAGAACAATATGATATACGATGGCAAAGAGATAGGTGATTCTCACAGATACAACACTGTAAAACTATTGAATATCCACTCATGCAAGCACCATACCTTAGGAGATACCGCTTCAAAAGTGCCACACACCTTGAGACTACTGCAGGACTGGGTGAAAATAGTATCAATGTTAGAAGCAGTAAAGTGAAACATGAAATGTTTCACATAATACTGTAAGGCAAAAGTAATAAAGAAAACAAAACAATAAGCAAAGTAAATCTAAAGAAAGCAACAAATATATAATAAACAGAAGTTGTGAACTGGTGCTTGAAGACTTATTTGAGGTGCCTAACAGGCACTAAGCCTAAGCAATGGCCTAACTGGCTCAGCTGGACTGAGTTATGGTACAACACTAATTACTGTAGTTCAAGTAAACTCCTTGTTTAAAACTTTATATGGCAGGGATAGACCTGTTGAGTTCAGAGGCACTGAAGTTTCTTCAACTGTGGAAGACATTAACAGACTCATGGTATAAAGGAACCAGATGGATGAAATGAAGAAAAATCTGGTTCAGGCCCAGATCAGAATGAAGCTACAAGCAGACAATGAAAAGGTAGGACAGGTGGCATGCAGGTTGAAAAGTCCCAACAACAGTTGTATTCATCTGATTTTTCATGTTTCCATGCTGAAAAAGTCAGTTTCTGCTTCTGCTGTGGTCAGCCCTTACCTAGAATTCTTTCTGAAGAATGTGAACTCCAGGTTCGACCAGCTGAGGTCCTAAACCTCAAGACTACACAGAGGAGTACTATTTTAAGTCCCAATTTGATGGCAGCAGTAGCACCTCCCCAACTTCAGGATTCATTGGGATCCTTCACAACCATTCAATAGTACTTTCGTGACTTTCTTGAGGACAACATGAAATTGCTTGGGAAAGTATTGCTAGCAAAGCACCAATAAAAACAGATACATTATGGGAAGAGAAAGAAATGCAAGCTAGGTATGCACTGAAAGCAACAAGAAAGGGTATAACTGCCAGCACATGTGACAGGAGGCATGGGATGGGTGAAATTAGAGGACAGGATAAATGATAGACCATAGGAAAGGAAGAGACAAGCCAAATTAAGTGGAGGGAAAATGGATAGAGAGAGATCAAGGCCTCAGGAAACCTTTGGTTATCGTATTTCATTTTCATTTTTCAGTTCATCTTCTCTGTACTTTTCTGTTTCTGATGATGATATCTGTAACAGAGTACACACTAAACATTCATTTCCTTGTCATTATCTCGTGCAGTGTCTATCAATGTCTTAAAAGTTAAAACAACAATTGCACAACAACTCTCACAAATACAACATCCACGTGAACAATTTAGATACATTAGCTTCTTATTCAAGAAAAGAAAACAGCTCTCAGCTTTTAGCACACTACATAATCGGAATTATAACGATGCACACAACATTAGCTCACTTACTGCATGACATTGTCTAAAGTATGCTGCATAATAGTTTTAAATTGGTTTTAAGCAATCTGCCTAGTATCACCAACTACCCCATTTCAACAAAATAAACATGACAATTACCTGCGCTCCCTCTCCGCAATAGTATGCTCCAGAATTGCGCCATAGGCCAAGTCTGTGGTTGCAAAGGATTTCAGATAGTCCTGCAATCATATTTTAAGTCGTAAATTTTGTAAACTGAAGACCTTGGCCACTGTGCATCAAATATAATGGCATAGTGATTTGCAACCGAATGGGTTTTCAGTCATAGTATATCATGAAGAATGACAGGTACGTGTGGCATTAAAAGTTGGCTATATTATAAGATGCAAAAGTATGTTTCAGATTGTTAGAATTTGCAGCACAACACAAGCAGAGAAAGTACAATGAATTCGGTTTTCCCCCAACGACGTAATGAATCCAATTAGAGGATGCTTTCAGCCCATGTGTACAAACACTTAAAAAAAAAAAATACACCTTACTTCTGATACAAAATATATATATCACCTTGTCAGATACAGTAAACATTACCATTACATGTAAACTATCATAATGCTTTTGCAATGAGAAAACATGAAGAAGACGACATTCGCATTAAAAGTTACACAGTAAATACAAACTTCTCCACAAATGACTTCATACACTGCCTTTGTCATGAGCTGAAAACAAAGACAATAACACTCATTATTCAGGGAGTACCTTTAAAACTTCTTTTACTTGTATGCATCATTACTCACTCAGCCATTCAAACTTTTCCACATATCAGCAACAAATGTAAGGGAAAAAAACTTTCACCAGGTATATATAATAAAGAAGCAATCATTACATTACCAAATACAAATATAAACTATATCAAGAAACCCCTCATAGATTCAACTTGAAAACTAAAAATCAAAGAATCAGAATCGCAGCTAATTGAACTCTCAGAACTTCCCACAAGTAAAAATCAGCCATACAACAATGACAAAACTGCCCCTTCCACATTTCTGTTCTAAAAATTCTTTCTTCGCTGAGCACATATAAAAAGCTTTATAAGGCCACTTGATCCTACTTTCTTTCCAAGCAAAAGGGACGTAAAATAACTTTCTATTTTCAGCCAAACAACAAGGAAAGTCACATTCACATTATGAAAACACCCAAAAACAACAAAAATTTATAGTAAGTATGTGTTTGTATTACCAACAAGCTTATAATCAAAAGCTTCCTAAGCCAGCTTTTAAGAGAAAAAAACAACTAATTCTCCAAAATAAGTGTTTACCAACCATGCCTTAGGCTACAAAAAGACGTCATTTTTTCTGCAACCGTGTGAATTTCACTGCACACCCACTAAACAAAACACAAATCAAGCACCCCAATTTCCAATTTCCAAAATCTCGAGGGACCAAATAACAAAAAGATTAAACACACACAGAGACAGATATAAAGATCCAATTTTGGGGACTGACCCGGAGGGTTCTGGAAGGTTCGTTGGCGGCGGAGGAGGTGGTGGCGGGCGCGGAGGAGAGGCAGTCGGCGACGGCGCGACGGAGGGGCTCCGGCAGCTTCCTGTGGGACGACGATCTCAGCCTTGACACCGACCCGACCCCGCTCAGCTGCGGGCTGTAGCTGGAAGACATTTCGGGGATTTTCAATTTTTTGGGTTCGTTCAGAATGAATCACCCAAAAAATAAAATAAAATAAAATAAAAATAAAAAAAGAAGAAAAAAGTAGTGTTAGCGAATCTCGAATTGGAC
The DNA here is from genome assembly GCA_031439585.1 of Pterocarpus macrocarpus. Taxonomy (NCBI): domain Eukaryota; kingdom Viridiplantae; phylum Streptophyta; class Magnoliopsida; order Fabales; family Fabaceae; genus Pterocarpus; species Pterocarpus macrocarpus. The sequence continues at coordinate 77,916,418 of CM062515.1, forward strand.
TAGGGTAGTTAAGGAAGGGTTGCACATTTGAACCAATCGAACAATCCGAGATGCGAGAGAGTGTGTTGTGTTTGTGTCTCAGAGAGAGAGAGAGAGAGAGAGAGAGATTGAAGAAGCGAAGAGAGAACAGAAGAGAAGAGAGTGAGTGTGTTGTGCTGTGTTGTGTTGTGTGCTTTGGTGTGAGATTTGAGAAAGGGGGGATTGTGTTGAATTTCTTAATTTTCGCGAGTGTTGTATTAGCTGTACGTAGAGCCGTAGTTTTATGAACACTTATGAGCTGGCATGCGCTATAACTTAAATATTAATGATAATGACAATAAAAACAAAAATAATTAAGTAGGGTTAACTTACCTTACTAGTGTTTGCTTATACTTCATTGTCATTTAGGTTTCTGATTCTTTCGTTTGTGGAATTTCGAAGTGTTCGATAAACATACAAACATATCCAACTCTTGAATTAGAACGTGTCCTTTTTACTATCTAAATTTAATGCACATCAAGAAAAAAATAATAAAACATAGTAAAATAAATTTCTATTGGAGATAATTTAATTCTAGGTATAATCAAATATTATAAGTAGGTACCTCTCTAAACTGTAATTTAAATCATAGTTCATCACATGTTCTTGGCTAGACTAGCTTTTTTTTTTCCCACTAGACCTAACCTCTATTGATCAAATAAATTGTTAATTGGAGTAAGGTTGCTAGTTTTAATGTTTTATGAACATTTTTAGCGGACTGTTACTCAAAAGATCAATATTTGAGATTGTGGTTTCCTTGAATGGAAGTTGTCAATGGATGTCCGAATTACTTGGACGTATGATTCCTTTTCCTTTTTTTTATACAGAAATGGTAAGTGTTTAATTTGGATAGTATTTTTTAATCAAATGTTGAATTGCGATAATATTTTTATTTTGGAATGCTAACTAAATCGATATGAAACAGCTTAAAAAATTTAGTTAACCTTTCTATTTATTATAATTTTAAGGAAGGATTCGAATTTTTTCATATTATTTAGATAACAAAAGTTAAAGTGTATTTATTTTAACTTTTAAAGGAAGTGATTATAAAACTTAAATTTTATATATAATTAAAAAAATTAAAAATTTATTTTTTTAAAAAATTATTCTTTTCAATTTTTATAAAAAAGTTAAAAATAGATTTTTTTTAATAGTTTAATTATTCTTAAAAATTATTTACATATATGAAAATTGATTTTTTTAATAAAAAATAATTTTTTTAATGATTTTTTATCCAAAAAAATCACAAATAAACATTCTCTTAAGTCTCATATTTATTTTCATATTTAAAACCTTAAATGCTTAATGCTACAAGAATAAGAAGCTTAAACATATATTGCAATCCGTACTTCACGCCAAGACGGTAAAACATGATAATTTTTAAACAAAGTTTTATTCTAGTGAGCTTTATTCTAGTGAGCTTTTGGTTAACATTCATTCGAGGCACTTACGATTTATTATTGTTATAAGCTACTCCAAGTCAAATGGAGAGCTAGTTATTCCACAATGCTTTTGTATAAGAGTCATGCTAAATGGCTCGAATATTTTTTATATGAAATGCACGAATATGTAAAACAAGAAAAACAGTGGAAATCATGGCAAAAGAAGGATTAAGAGAAAGAAAAAAGTCAAAAGTGATTGACCAATAAAAACAACTCATTAAATATATATGAAACTACATTCATATATTTCGTACAAAAAATATTCGAACCATTTAGCATAACTCTTGTATAATATTAACTTCGGTTCACGTTAGTTTAATCTCTTCTTCGGTTCTAAGAACAGAAGGAAGATGTCAACTACTCAATGGATTTCTCTTTATTTTTTTATGATTATGATTAAAAGACTTCTTATTTTTTATGGTCAATTGATTAAAAGATTTCAAAATGAATTGATTTTTGTTGATACCCCATTAACACCTGTTTCACATTGAATGAATAGAAATGGGTTTTGTACAGTCCAGAAGTAGAAGCTACAAATATGACCTATGATGTCCAATTAGCTATCGACATCAAAGAAATCTTACTGACCTAATCAAGGAGGGTGCAAAATCTCACAACTTGTTGTACAAGTAAAAGAATTGCACAACTTTGGTTTCAGCCCAAAAGGCGCGAATCAGTGTCCAATGGATTGTATCACATCAGCCTACCATTTAATTCTAAACTCCTATTTAGTCTCAACTTGTAAGGTTGGCACATAAAAAACAAAAGCCCCAAATTGTAAGCACAAATCATTATAGTTATCGACTTAAAAAAGTTCATTTTCAAGCCCTTGATATTTTATTTTTTATTAAATTAATACTTAATATTGTATTTACATTAGTCAAATTAGTTTATGATATTGTGTTATTGTTAGTCAAATTAATCTTTAGCTAAAAACTTAAAAGCGATTTCGTAAAGTCAAGAATTATTATAGCCGATACTTTCAATTCTATGGGACTAAAGCCAAGATTTACTTATTTATTCGGATTCTCATGATTAAGTGCAAAGCGGAAGGGACAAATCTATCGTCAAAGTAAAATGGACTTTCATTCACTGATTCTACAAACGTTTACACACTGACTACCAATGGACATCCAAATAAACCCAACACCGCTAGAATAGTTTACAAACAGGCCCAATCCAACACCCAATAATGGGCTGTCCAGGCCCAAATATTCTTTATTCACGCTATACCCGAGCCCAATGACCAAACCTACCACTCCTAGAGCCGCGATCCGGTGTTGTTTCTCTCACTAGTATCCTCAACGCACCGTATCACGTCACCCAAAAAGCTCTTCCGATTCTCAGCGTAAACGTGTCCATCCCACACTCTCTTCAGCAGCCCCTCCGCAAGCCCCACCGCCGCCTCCACCGTCTCGGCGGCGCCGCCGTGAGCCGAGTCCACGACCCCTAACCTCACCGCCTCCTTCGCCGTGAGCTTCGCCGCCTTCATCACGACCTCCCTCCTCGCTTCCGGCGATCCAACCTTCGCGTTCACGATCGCGACGAACCACCTCGGAATTACGAGGTTTATGTCGAGCTCGCTCATGTAGAGGAATCCTCGGTCGCTTCGCATGAGCACGTAGTCGTGGCTGAGCGCGAAGACGAATCCGGCGGCGGAGGCATGCCCGGTGACAGCGGCGACGGTCGGCATAGGAAGGGTGAGGAGTTCCGTTACGACGGAGCGGAGCATGGAGTCAGCGAGGATCAATCGGTCCTTTTGGGCCTGAGCTTGGGCCGGGGCCCGGGCCCAATCGAGGTCGTAGCCGTTGGAGAAGTATTTGCCGTGGGCGGTGGTGATGAGGGCGGAGGGGGTGGTGGCGGCTTCTTGGCGGAGGCGGCGGAGGGCGGAATGGATGGCGGAGAGGACGGTGGGGTTGAGGCGGTGCTCGCCGTCGCCGGTGAGTGTTAGGATGAAGATGTTGCCACGCTTCTCCAAGGTGCACATGTTTTTTGATTGATCGATGATGACTACGGTGATTCAGCTACCACACCTTTGATTCTGTCTCCCTCGTATCTGTTGGTTCAAGTTGTGACCTGTGAATCTTGTGATATTTATATGATGATGATAACTTGTTATGTTGGCTCATATAGGAAATTCCGAATTTATTATTCCTGAATTTTTCCATGCTGCCTGGTCCATCTCCACGGAGGTCGATATTGAGCGCATTTCATAGACGAATTTATTATTCCTGAATTGTCAAAGCTTTTTGCTAATTTTTTTAGGAGGGCGGCAGGTGAGCGACAAAGCGAGTGATAAGAAATTGACCAAATTTAAATGAAATGTTCAAATGTGTTTGAAACCAATTTTAAAGAAGGAAATAGAATGATAAAAGGGCCAACGTGCCTTTCTTTGCCACTCAAAACTTTCCTCTTTCCCTTCAAATTGAAGCATTAAGGAAGGAAAAAAATGATTTTTAATGGAAACTCTACCATTTCTTAATTAAAGGTATGTTGGGATGCGTGATAAATAATAGAATAGAATAAAATGAAATAGAATGGAGAGGAGAAAGATCTCTAATCTACTCATATCAGAAATAGAGTCATTTTAGATTAGCTTTTTTCTTGAAAGAAAAAAGTACTTATTTTTTTAAAAAATATATTTTTATAAATTTTTATAAGTGTTTGAATGTAATTTTTTAAAAAAATATTTCAATTAAAAAAAGTTAATTTATCATTTTTTTTAAAAATTAAGAATATCTAATTTCTAAAAAAAAGCAAAAATAGAAATAATTTTTATTAAAATTATTTTTTAAAAGTATCTTTTATCTTTAATTAAAATTATAATATATATCCTTCCTTTCTTATTCCTTATCAAATCTTACTTCTCTTTCCTCTTTTTGAATATTTTTTTGTAATTTAACCATAAAAAAATACGTTTATTCTATTATATCCAAACAAATTTATAAGTATTTTTAATATTTAAAAATATTTTTTATATGTTTATCTAAATACAAAAAAACTTTTTTTAAAAATTAAAACACTACTAAAAAAAGTTTAGAAAAAAAATTCTTTTTTTTTTCAAAAGCTTATCCAAACAGGCACATAATAGTGCAGATAACATTAGTAGTGGTGGTTTTATAGTGAAGATTTATGTCAATGTACCATATACACCATAAATTGTAATAGGAATTTTGTTGAAAAATAGTCGACGATATTATTTGACTTATGATTTTTTTTTATTAACATAAAAGTGTTATATTATAAACAAGAAAGACACAAATAACATTAATGTAAATAGTAGTAAGTTTTACTATATTAAATACTTTTTTCTAGTAACATCACACTCTTATATTAATAAAATCAGAAAATATTTATCTATACTCACAAATTGACAAACACTTTGCATTAATTAATTTTTCAAAATAAAGATGTAGTATTTGAGAAAGAAAAGATTATTTAAAAAAAGAAAAAAATTCAGCACTAAAAAGGAAATTGAAAGAGTTATTGTTAATGTGAGAAGTTACAGAAATTATTATAGAAGGCTTAAGAAAGTGAATAAGAGTAAAATGAGAAATATAATTTTGACCAAAAGTATAGATTATTTATATATAGCTCCTACGGTAACTTTTGTTGTAACATCTAAGAAGTGATCTCCCTAGTAACTTCTGATTTTCCTTATACCGCGAGCCTATCTCGATGGAGGTTGATATCGACTGTCTCTCACAAACTAATTGTAAGTTTTGCATTTTTTTTTCGGTTGCGAGGGAATATTCTATCAGAAATGCTGGTGAAGACGTCATTCAGTATTTTTATAAAACCTTATGGAAGTTGGTTGTATCAAGTACGGACATGAATAACGAAATTTAATACTTACAGACATTTTTTATTTCATTTTTGCGGATCCCTTATTGCCTATCTTATGACTTGATAATAACTCTGAGAATCCCGCTATCAAGCGATGGAATGAGACTTAACCCACACGTCAAAGAAAAAAAAAAAACCAAAGAGAGACTTAATCCGCAGTCAAATTAAAAAAAGCAAAGAGATTTAACCATTATTTAAAAAAAAAAAAACCCCCAGCAGAAGCCAAAAACTTTTAATCCACCTCTCAAAAATTCAACTAGCCCATTCAACATTGAGAAATATTTTTTGTATCATTGGAGTAGGTAGACACTTTGGACATCCAAAAATAAAAAAAAAATTGTAAAAAAAATAAAAAAATCGAAATGATTGATAAAGAGAAAAAAAGCTAAAAGAAGGTTTTGAAATGTTAGAGTTTTTGGTATGTACAAATAACATACCTCTTTAACATTTACAGCGAATTTCTTTTATCATGTTCGATCTCCTAAAACATGGGGGAAAATGGCACTTGACGCGTAGCAGATGGCTAATATTTCTGCCTCCTTAAAAGGGCGCACCCAAAGGGCGCGAGTTCGACACAAGAGGCAGAGCCCCGTAGCCCCCAACAATTCCCCTCTCCCCCAACCAAAAAAAGAGAAAAAAAAAGGGGGAAAATGCATATTATATTGTTAGTTTTGCGCATTTTAATGGCTTTGGTGTGCAAAGCTTATTTAGAAAAAATTACTAAATTTTTTGACAAAAAATTAGTCTCAGATATATTCTTGTAAAAGAATTTCTTTTAAAGCTTTTAAAAAAAAAAAAAACTCTATTCTCCGGTCTAAAAAAGTTTGCATTAAAACATATTTCATGTCATTTTATTAGTATTTATATTACCTTTTAAAACGAAAAAAAGTATTTATATTGCTTTCACTATTAAATTCATCCTGAACCAACACATGTAATGTCCACGCCTCAATGGATGCGTTGGTACTTGGTAATGCACTCCAGGTATCCAAATTTCCCAAAGAAAATTTATCATGCAGCCTAGGCGCTTATGTAGAAAACCAATGTACAGAAAATTTATCACTAAAGCCAAAGAAGAATAAACATATACAAATGCTAGAATTATAAGATAGTAAACCAAGTTGATGTGGCTTATAAAGGATTAAAGGAAAGGCATTAAAAGACACAAGCACAAATAGTGCTTCTCTCATATGATGCGAATTGGGAACAAAACCAGATTACCTTACCAGCCCATCAATGTTCTTCTAACTTTGTCCACAATCTGACTTCTTGCTTTGCTGCTGGTCAACGGAAATTCGCGGCTTTCATCCAGCAAAAACCTGTAGACTTCCCACTGGCGTTCTTGTGTTGAATGTCTAACAACTTCAGCCTACAATAAGAATTTTTTTTTTTTTTTGAAAAAAAGTTAAAGCAAATAGAAATTCTACTTATAAATTGTTTGAACGTAGACATAATGCATAATTTATGATAAAACAATATGATGTCGTCTAATCTATGCAGCCGACTTTACTTAGTGAGATAAGACTTGTAGTTACTATTGTTGTTGTTTTACTTAGAAACTGTGGCATAACTTAATCAAAGAACATCCATATTTTCATGATAAGCTTTAACTTGATAAACTTACCGAGAAAATCATTACTCCCAAAGCTTTTAAAGCCAATGTAACATCATAGAATACACGGGGCCTTCCCTTCCCAGACAGCTCTACTGGATTAGCAACCAGTAGTTCTGTATCCGGGCCCCGGTTCACTATAATTACCCGCAATGGATGAAGCATCTCTTCTTTTAAGCAAGAACATAGAGTTTTCTGACTTTCGGGATCTATGATCTTCTTGCCATCTGTTTGCTGGACCAATAAGTCAATATTTCGGAAGCCTTTCACGCTTGAAGAGAATCGACCATGAGCAACCTGATTGAGAAAGGAAGAACAACTATAAAATTATAAAACTCGTTGGAAGAAACTTTTATGTAACTAAACATATGGTAAGAAATGGTATATAGAAAATGAATGCAAGAATGATTGAGTAGACTAAATCAGACAATAACTACAGGTAAATATATATTTATATTGCACAAAGATTGTTGAACAAAATTCATTCAAGTTATTTGTTTCTCCTTAATAAGTATGAAATATTTGTTTCAAATTGTTTACTTTCTTTTCAGGTTGCTTCCATTGATTGCTTGATGCATAAATGCTTCACTAGGGAGAAGTAGAAGGGTATGTCCAAGCATAAATGACAACTCAAGACAGAATACCTTAATATCAGAGTCCTTAGAAATCCTCATAATGTCATAACACAAGCCCTTCTGGTCAACACACTGTATCTGAAGCAAGGTATGAGCTGGGCTCAATGAATTATCCACCATAACAGTCGGTTTCTTCAATGTTGCCATATCTTGGCTGAGAGGATGCAAAGACGCCTTGTCTAACAGCTCTGAACTAAATAGTTCCTCAGCAAATGCTGGTGGAAAAGAAGAAAACCCCTGCAAATGTCCATATTCCGGCCCAGCCAACTGAAGTTCACTGGAGATACATCTCTCTCCTAGAGCATCCATCAGATATTCACAGACGTAATCTTGCCTCTTCTTTGTGTGAAGTAACTCCCTGTTTTTATTTTAAAATATATATATATATTATACAAGATATTGCATATTAGCTTAAGCTTCTAGCTACCAACAAAAATGCAGGAGCGGACAGATATTTAACTTATTCTGATGTATGATTGATCAGCAGCTTCCGAAGCAATACTTTTACATTTAAGACAACCATTAAAAGAATTGAATCGAAACATTAATTAATAGAGCAGATGCAGCAAATAGGAGAGCAAAAAAATTAGTGACATGTATATAATCTGTGACAATGTAATGTTTCTTATTGTAAAAAATCCAATCTCAACTGATCGTTCCTGTTTAAGGCCTTTAAGTATGTTTCATAATCATGAAGGGAAGAAGAAACTGCAGAAGCTATAGAACAAACTTGGCCTTATCCGAAGTACTTGAGAACAGGTAATCACTAAAATCAACAATAGTTTAAAGCTGGTCTTGCACTGGATTCTCTTCTGATGTTTGTCCATTCCAAAGAAAGTACTCAATAGATTCAACGATAGTAAGAAAGAGTATAAAGCAGATGCAGGATATATAAACAGGAATCTTATACTCACATCCCATCAGTGATAAAGAACATGTCCAAGGCCCTGCCATCTGGGGTTGGCATCACTTTGACTCTCTGAATAATAAGTTCAAGGTTGCATAGGATTTCATTAATATCTACAAGGACACCAAAAAGAGTGTCAAAAAATGTCTTCATGTGTGGCAAAAGATAGAACACGAGTGCTAATGTCACTAGTTACCATGTAGTAATCCTTTCTGATCAATACACCAAACCTTCAACAAGTAAATTGGAGGCGGTAAAGGACTACTGGACTGTTGAGTCAAGTGGTAAGTGAATAAGCATGAAGGGCAAGCTGAAAGAAGCCTGGTCTTCAAGCTTTCCCAGTCAACTTTGAGTGATGCTGGATGTGGAACAACCCAAAACACTATGTAGCACCACCTTCCATCCGTTGAAATATCTACAACACCATCCAAATCCAATTCACACATGAGAAAAAGGAAAAGAAAAAACAGCCCCAAATAACAAAATAATAACCAACTCCAAAGTTCAAACACAGGAGCCCCATATGATTATGAAAGGTGAAAGAAACTAAACATGAAACCATGCATTGCACGGTTCTTCTTCCACAGGGAAAACTCAAAAAGGAACACTTTTTTCAACAATAGGCGCAATTTTAAAAAATGGTTCATCCTCAAAAATAAAAATTTCCATTTAAAACATGCACTATTTTTGTCGAAACCATAATCATTAGACTCCAACTAATTGTTACAAGTAAAGCTCTCTCAGATTATTTTTTTTTTTCATCCACAAAACTTTAACTCGAGAATTTATTGAACGAGACAAAATTTTGAATTAGTTGAACTAACCAAACGTTATTAAACAAAAAAGAAGAAGAAGAAGAAAAAGGAAGCAAATCGAAAATGGGTAACAAAATTTGATATTTTTATTGGAGAATTGAGGAAACGAGATGGGAAATGATGAGATACCAGCTTTGTTGAAGCGGAGACCGAACTCGAGGGTGATTCTGCAGAGATCACAACCGAGGCCAGCCTTGTCCGGGCAATTGACGGTGACGACGGTGGGGTCATTGTTGTCTTTTCCATGCTGGATCACAACGACGTCGTCCGAAGGTATTCCCATGGCTGAAGCCCCTGAAGAGGTTTGAGGGTTCAGGGGTGAACGGCCGGTGGCAAGAGCATTGCCGGAGCTCGCAATGGTGGCTCCAGCGAAGTGGGGTTGGTTGGTTGGCCGGTTAGAGAGAGAGAGAGAGAGATAGAGGACAAGCCAACTATGAAATGTAGCACATGAATGAATTTTTGTATTTTGTCGTTGTGGTTTTAGCATGACAGCATCTATTTATTTAGACTAATGTCGTTTATAGTATCAATTTTTTATATATCTTTTAAGGTGTACATTTTTTTTAAGGTGTCCATTATTCCCGTCAAAAAAATAAGTGTACAATTATTGGTCGCGAAAAAAGTTGAACTTAATTCTCAACTAAGGACTAAAAAAATCCTTTTCAAGATAAAAAGTGATATAAAAATATTTTTTATTTATTTAAAATTTGTGTACATCGAATTTATACAAATAATTTGATATATATTTATTCTACATAAGGTTTCAATTATTATTGATAAAAAAAATTAATTTCTTCATTGATAATTTAAAATAATTTTATATTATTATTTAAAAAAATAAAAGAATATGCTATATTTTCTAAATTCAAATTCATACAATTATCTATTTTAATAATATAATATATTATTGTATTTTTAGTAAATGATAATATAAAATTATTTTATATTATTAATATATAATAATTAAATTATAAAATAATATTAAAAGAGTTTACTCCATACTTAATTAACTCAATTCGAGCTATGTCAGTTGATATCTAATAAATTTTTAATATTTTTTTATCTAATAAATTTTAAATATTAGTAATATAAACTTTAAAAAAATTATTTAAAATATAACTCTAGCAAGTGTGAACAAGCTTTTTTGGCAGCAATACAATTATGTATTGCCAAATTATTAAAAGAGCCATGTATTATTATATTATTAAAAATATTTAACTTTTATAATAATTATTATAAAAAAATGTAATTTTTATATATTGATAATACAGTATAATTTTTCATGGCCAACAATAGAATTAAGAAAAGTATCTATCATAATAAATAATTATTTACTATAATAACTATTTATTATAATTTATTATTTTTTTAAATTTTTATTAATTAATAATATAAAATTAATTTATACTATTAATGCATAAAAATTATTCTCTTCTAAAAATTACACACATAGTATGATATTATTAGTTAATAGGAAAAATATTTTATATTATTTCAAAATTAATCTCATTTAATTATGTTATTTCTATATAAAAATAATATATTATTGATAAGTTCAAATTACATAACAATTAAATTTAGTTACCTTTTTATTTATTGCCATGTATTTAAGGTATGTTCTTTAAGTTTATAAAACATTTTAACAATATAATTAACCTAAAATGATTTTTTATTTTTTTAATTTATTAATATTATTAAAATAAGTTTTTTAAGTTTTAATTTAAAAATAATTAATTATTTATGCAAAAATACTCTTTTCTTTTGAAAAGAAACTTACATAAGCGGACTTAATCTTATTACACATATTTTGAATTGTTTATTCATGGAAAGAAATGCATTGATTACATTTTAGCTAAAAACTATTGATTTTAAGAAATTTTTTAACAATATGTTAATTTTAAGTTAGCTTAATATAAAATAATTAAATTCAAACTTCTCATATTGGACGAAAAATCTGCAATTGTTTTTTTTTTTTTAAATAGATCTTCTCTTATATGGTTAAGAAAATTTGAAAAAAAGGAGTAACTTTTCATTTAAAATTTATAATTTTTCAGCCATTTATTTTCCTCTCCCCATTCGAACAAGGTACCAGTTAACTGTACATTTTAATTATGCTAATTATAAATGTCAATTTTGTCATATAATATGAATTACGTTATTAAAATTACTCTTCAGGCATTATCGAATTAATATTTAAATTATGCAATCGATGTGATTAATTATTATTTAAATATTAATATATTATTAATAAATAAAATTATGATGTTGAATATATATTTAAAATGAAATTATGTACTTAAATTGTCTTTTAAAAAGATAAAATTAGTAACATCCAGTATTTTTTTTGTTTTGAACCGTAGTAACACACTAACATCCATTATTTATGTTAAACTAATCTAATAATATTAATAAATGAAAAATATAATATGATCTGAAGTATATATTTATACAGATAGTAAGTTCATTTTGCAGATTTCCCACATAAAAATCATTATACAGCCACTAGCTCTTGTAATCTAGCAACTAGTACAATCCAATCCAAGATCTATTGATTTATTATAATGATAAAGCTCTCTAAGTACTATTTTTTTTATATAAAATTTGAATTTAAAATTTTATTTAAAAAAATAAATATTAAATTACTTGAATTAATTGATGTTGGTTTAGTCACTATTTTTTTTTAGTGGATTTTCACATGTATCCTCCGCTAAAAACAATTTTACTCAAGACACGATCGGGCATTAGATATGACATCTCTTCCTATTAGAATTTAAATTGTGATTTATTATTTTGTGGAGATTAACTCCTTTTACTAGATCAATTTTCATTAGTCACTAATTTCTTTCATCTCATTAGATCTTTAACAAGGAATAGGAACCTCTAAAGTGATTATAAAATAAAAAAGTGAAGGGATATTCATCCATAAATCAATAATTTTTATTATATATAGGTCTTATAAAAAAATTCTAAAATAAATAGTTTCTTATTTTTTCATTTTATAATTATATTTATTTTAAAAAATCTAAATCTCTTTTAACAAGTATATTTTTAAAATAATTTTAAAATAAGGATTAATATTTTTTTAACAAAAAAAATCAATATTTATGTGGTTTTTGTGTCGAGAAACTTACGAATATAAATAACCTTGCCCTTTGTTATTACATAATTTCTTTGGTACATAATTTATTGGCACTTTTTGTCGTTGGTTTTTATTGGTGGAGAGTGAAGATTTGTGCGCGGCACTGCCTGTAGTAGTATTCAGTGGGCCCAAAGGTTTCTCATGTCATGTCTCATCAGTACGTAGGGCCACATTTTCATTTCTAGACGATGTTGATGTAAGCCCTTGATCGAATCATGTGCGGCGTACAGGCAGCAAATAAAATCAAGCCGAAACTATATCAAGTCATCTTGTGGTTGTTAATAAGAAAGCTGTGAGGTTTTATTTCAATAATATAATTATAATTGTTTTTTATATAATTAATTATATAAAAATTAATTTATATTTGAATATATTAATTTAAATATAATTTTAAAGTAATATATTTTATTTAAATTATATAAAAAATTATTTCTATACAATAAATTATTAAAAAGAATATAAAATAATTTTTTTATATTATATAATATTTGATATTTAGAATTAATCTTATAAAAATAACATAATTTTAAAATAATCAATTTCTACTTATAATTTCTATTTTCAGTTAAAAATTATTAATCTTTTATTATAATATATTTTTATTTTTAATCCATCATCATAGATTTTTTAAAAATAGGTTTTTTACTTTAAAAAAATAGTTTTAGGGTGCTTTCCAAATCCAACCTGTATTTAGGAAAACTGCAAGAATAACGGTGTCTTTGGTTCAGTTTTTCCTTTTTTTTATTATAAAATATGATTCTTTAATCATTAAAAAATTTACCTTTTATATAAGTTACTTATTTTATTTATTATTTAAAAGTTAAAAATAGTTTTTTTTAGCTTTTAAGTAAAAAGTAAAATTAATAGCTTTTATAAAAGTTATAAGCTAAATTAAACATAGCCTAAAATTATTTTAATAATTATGTATTCATATAATTATTTTTTTATATAATCAATTATATAAAAATTAATTTATATTTAGATATTTCAATTAAAAAATAAATTTTAAGATAATCTATTTTTATCGTGGTTGTATGAAAATATTATTTTTATATAGTAAATTATATAATATTTAATATTTAATATTTAGAGCCAATTTAATAAAAATATCATAATTATGAAATAATCAATTTCTTCTTATAATAAAAAATTTTAAAAAATTACTTATGATTATAAATTATTTTTTAACTTAAAATTAATATTTTTTATTATAATCCATTTCCACTTGTTTACTAAACATCTTTAGTTTTTTCGAAAAACAATTCTTTTCTAAAGAACTATTTTAGGATAGTTCCCAAACATGCTACCAAAGTTAAATTAATTCTAATATAATTGATTATATAAAAAAAGTAAATAATTTTAGTCTTACCGTCTTTTTAAACACACACTCCATGTCTCTTTCTTTTGCAACTTCTTTTTAATCGCATGGTTGATATAGATATATGCGCTTTTTATTTATTTATTTATCAACTTGTACTGATGTTTACTAGCACTTTTGGCAAATATACAGCTATAGTTGCGTAGGTGTCGTGTTCAATAGTTTGTGATCGTATACCCTTTAATTCTTTGTACATTTTGGTAAATTTGTGGGCAAATCATCGAAAGTATGTAAGCGTCATTCCAGTGGTGGTGCAATTGATGATTACTTTTCAAGGGAAATGATGCAGGGGTTAAAAGAGGCAACTTCTCAATGTGATTAACTTGAGAATAAACAAAAGAGAGAGAAAAGAGAAATAAATGAAAAAAAAATGTGATAGAATATATAAATGAACTATTTTTTAATAATATAATATAATTGATTTTTTATTTAAGTTTGTCCAATATAGTTTAAATTGTTTAAATTTTATAGTTTATCTATTTTGTCATTGTACACATTCTAATCAACAAAAATAAGGTAAGGTTATTAAGATTTAAGGGTGTTTCAAGCATTGAAATAATTACAAATCAATTCATATTATTTTACAACAGATTTCAAACACGATAATTAATTTATAAATTAAATCAAATCCAACTTTGACTATTTTAAGCACCATAACTTTAGAGGTCAAACCAAACAAGGTTTCGTTTTCCGAAGCATCTTCTAAAGATTATTGCTTTTGAAATTGTAAAATATTTATAGAAAATATATTTTAATTGATGACATAAGTGCTTGTTGCTTATTAATCTCATGAGAAATGTTTAGGTGGTAATTCCTACCACATCAACATTTAAATATTTCATTCATATTTTAACATATGCAAAAATAGTGGTTCACCTGTCTTGCTCTCTATTAATACTACTTGTTTATTAATTACTTTCTATTTGTAATATCTATCTATTGATAATTACTAATATCTAAATATAGTAATTATTTTTCTAAATTATCATCAAATAATTAAACCATTAAATTATCATTAAACCATTCAACCACTAAATATATACATACATAAAAATAAACTTTAAAAAAAATCAAAATATAACCACTAAGTATTAGTTCATAAAACAAAGAAATAATAGCTGTTAAGAACATATGTAAAAATAATTTTATGGGATAAAAATCAGAATTTTATATTTTATATTTTGTATTTTTATTTTTATCATATCTTTATATCAAAATATAATCATTATTTTTTAAAATTATCATTTTTAAGTTACTTTTCCAACAATTTTTTTTGAAAACCATCATTAATAATAATATAAAATATGAAAACACCATTTTTAAATTATTTTTTACCAATTTATTTTTAAATTATTATTTTAAAAAATAATTATTATATTTTGATATAATTATATAATAATAATAAAAATACAAAATATAAAATTCTAATTTTTATGCTATAAAATTATTTTTACGTATATTCTTAACAAAGAAATTCTTAGGCAAATATTTTCTACCACATCAGCGTTCAATCACCTTCTCTAATGAGGATTCAATTTGTGATTCACTATATTATGAATTATTGATACTTTCTACTAGGATTAATCCCTGTTAAAATAAAGATAACATTCTTGTATTATTGCAAAATATATTCATTTAACATTACCTACCAATTAAGTGATACGGAAGTCAGGCAAAGATTGTATTGGGATATTATCTAAAGCAAAATATAATGCCATAATGACGTGTAAACACGTAACTGATAAATTGAACAGCTAATATTGTAATTCGTGGTTGTTTTTAAATTTTTTAAGAGAAAGGTTTGCAACTTGTGAATTAGATCCATGTCGCATTGTTTTATCTAACAACGCAATAAAAAAATGCAAATAATTGAGAATATAAAATTTTATATAATATAATTCTATGGTGCACTCTGAATAACGCCATTTGGGTCAGCTTGGCAAATGGAAGCTGATGCAATCATTACAAGTAATAATACAGGCCGACTTGTTGAGTTAAAAAACAATTAGATTGCAAATCGACAAATCTTTGAAATTGATAACTTTGTCTCTGTGAAAAAGACATGTCTTATGATAGCCAAGTTCATTTTAATAACCATATCGATGAGCCAGAGGACAAATTCAACTAATCAAGTTGGGCTAGCACTAAAACATTCCCCAGTCAAATTCGAGCTAAACTTCAAATTTAAGATTGCTCTAGGTCTCTAACTTGACTACAAATCCAGCTCACCAGATACATAGCTAGCAAAGTTATCATCAAAATTAGCAAACCAAATTTAATGACCACGTCCTACCAACCAACTTCAATTTGATCACTATTTTCTTGTGGAGCATAACAACTCAAGATCCGAAGTGTTTGTGGTTCACATGCAATAATTTTTATTTCTTTCATCAAAAAACAAATATAACTTGGGGTGATGTGCATGGAGAAATTGAGATTCGAGATCCAAGAGTGATAGGCGTGAAAAGTGGAATTTGATTCCAAACAAACAAAATTTATACTATCATAGGTCTTTACCTAATTATTATCTCGACACAAATTTAAGTAAATAATTTCTAATGAAAAAATAGAGGAAGAAAACATCAATTGAACTTGTTAAATAAAAAGTTACTTGAAATGGTAATCGCATGTACTGAGGTGACCCTTTTTTTTGGGGTTTAAATGACAGTGTGAAGGTAACGGCCTAAGACAATGATAAATTCTGGGGATGAAATAGATAAATCTTTCTCTTTGTGGGGGTGATGGTAAAGTTCTATATCGAGTAAATTTAAAAAAAAAAAAACTGTAATGTGATATTTAAGTTACAATTTGATTTGGATGCATTATCAGTATAAAAAAGTTTTAGAAAAATATTCAATTATATATTTTAAATTTGTCACATTAATAAAAGTATTTGACTTAATCATACATTACCTTAAAAATTTTATAAATAGAACATAAACAATATAAAATTTTTTTACGTTGATAATACACTACCATTAAACTCTTCCCTCACTCAATAATTTATTGTTTTGGATTCTCTCACTTAATAACTTTTGATGCCTCAATCTGTATGAAAGCTCTAACCGCAAATTGTGCAGTTATTATATACACATAGAAATGTTTTATACTGAAATCTCACAAAATTAAAATAAGTAAATTCTCACTTTAGATCCTGAAATTATATGTATAAGTCACTTTGATTTTTTTTATAAAAGAACTTTTTAATCTTTGAAGTTGAAAAGTGTGATATGTGTTTCGCTGACTCCATTTTCATTACTGTATCATCACTTTTTTAATTAATACGTCACAATAAGTGATATGGTAGTATCCCACGTGGCTTTCACTACTAGAATTTATCGGAATAGCGATCGATTTAATGACCAAAAATTTTTGGTCGCTATTTTTGATATTTAGCAACCAATTTAGCGACCAGTATACATAAGTCAAAATGAGGTTGAAAACCGGTCACTAAAATCGAAATTAGAGACCGATTTCCAAAACACACAATTGTTCGTCCTTTAATACAATCGGTCACTAATTTCAACTTTAGTGACCGATTTCCAAACACACAATTATTCCTTGTCAAATAAAAACGGTCACTAAATCGGTCGCTAAAATTGAAATTAGATTCCGATATAGTGACCAATTTCCTAAACACACAATAGTTCCTCCTCTAATACAATCGGTCACTAAATTAGTCACTAATTTCAATTTTAGTGACCGATTTCCTATCACACAATTGTTCCTTGTCGAATAAAAATCGGTCACTAAATTGGTCGCTAATATTGAAATTAGAGACCGATTTTCTAAACACAATTGTTCCTTGTCTAATAGTATCAATCACTAAATCGGTCACTAACTTCAATTTTAGTGATCGATTTCCTAAAAACACAATTTTTCCTTGTCAAATAAAATCAGTCACTAAATCGGTCACTAAAATTGGAATTAGTGACCGATTTAGCGACCAATTTATTAAACACGTAATTGTTCCTCATCTAATATAATCGGTCACTAATTTCAATTTTAGTGACCAATTTGCTAAACATATAATTGTTCCTCTTTTAATAAAATCCGTTACTAAATCAGTCACTAATTTCAGTTTTAGTGATTGATTTCCTTAACACATAATTTTACCGTATCCACTAAAATCGGTCACTAAAATTGAAATTAGTGACCGATTTAATAACCAATGTAATTTTACCGTCTCAATTAAAATCGGTCACTAATTTCAATTTTAGTGACCGATTTAGTGACTGAAAAATCGGTCACTGTTTTTTAATTTACCCCCAAAAAGACCTTAAGTTTCATTCTTGTCTGCTGCTGCCTCACATTCACACACTCTCACTTCTCTTCTTCTTCCCTCCCCTACCCCACCTTGACCTCCGTCCAGCCAAGAGACCGCCGCTTTAAAGCCCGCTGCAGCCGTCATGTTGAAGCCCGACACCACTAGTCACGTTGACGTCGCCACCGTCGCGTTGCAGCTGCTGTCTGTTGGAGTTCGCGGCGTTTCCTGCTGCAGTTTGGGCAGCGTTTTGCTTCCATTTGAGGTTGGATTTGCTGCACTTTTTGCGCTGCAATTTTGCTGCTGTTTGGGTGCATTTTCATTTGTCTTTGTTGGTAACATTGGGGCTGGTTTGGGGGTGTTTTGGGTGGCTGATTTAGAGGTGTTTAGGGGCAGTTTTGGGCTAGTTTGGGTGACTGATTTGCGGGTGGGGTTGTTTTGGGGGTGATTTAGGGCTTTTTTTGGTTGTTATTTGTGGCTAATTTCTTGGGTTAGTTTGAGTAATTTAGTGTAGGTGAGAGAGGTTGAAATAGAAGAGGATATTAGTGCCATTACGAGGAAAAGAGATGCAGTTTTTTTGGTTTATTATTTGATATTTAAGGACCTAAAAGTGTTGTTTTTAAGATCGATTAAGTAGTTTGATTTAGATTTTATTGCAGTGTTGTTATTTTTCTTGTGTTTAGATTTAGAAATTTGTGGTATCTTTTGTTGTTTTTCTTCTATTGAAGTGTTTTGGTTGTTATTTGTATTTTGTGTTTTAATTTGACATTGCAAGTTTTGTTTTAAATATGTGAGATGATGATGTGGGCATGTGGTTGGAGTTAAATTTTACTAAGTCAAATGAGAAATATTATTTTTTTGTTTCCTCTAAGTTGGAATATTTTAGATATGAGGCTAGAGATTTTTATTAATTAGAGAGATTAATTATGAGGATAGTTATAAGGCATTAGAGATTATGTTGAATTAGAAATTGTTGTTAAGTAGACAAATTAGTTATAAGATTAGTGATAAGATATTAGTGATAAGATATTGATGATAAGATATTAGAGATAAGGAGTTAGAGATTATTAGTGATATGTAGTGGTTTGATTGTTATTTGTATTATATGTTTTAATTTGTCTATGTCTTTTTGTATAGATATTGTACATTGCAAGTGTTGTCTTAGCTATATGAGATGATGGTGTGGGCTTGTGGTTGCATATAAATTTTACCAAGTTAAATGAGAAATGTTGTTTTTTCCTTTCTTCTAAGTTGGAATATTTTAGATATGAGGATAGATATTTATTAATTAGAGAGTTTAATTATTAGGATAGTTATAAGGCATTAGAGATTATGTTGAGATTAGAGATTGTTATTAAGTAGAGAGATTAAATATAAGATTAGTGATGAGGTATTAGAGATTAGTGATATGAAGTGGTGAGATTGTTATTTGTATCGTGTGTTTTAATTTCTTTATGTCTTTGTGTAGATAATAGATATTGCAAGTATTGTCACTATAGTTATTCTTGGTTTAATTTTTTCCTCTTGTGTTTTTAATGACTTAAGAAACTGATAGAAGTGGTTTAGTGGAAGACCTTTAGCTATTATGAGGAATTTCTCATGTAAGTTCATTTCTTCTAATTCTTGAAGTATTATGTCATTATATTTGCTCTTGGTTTAATTTTTTTCTCTTGTGATTTTAGTGACTAGCTTGAGGAAGTGATAAAAGTGGCTTAGTTGAGGACCTTTAGCTGCCATCAGAAACTTCTCATGTAAGTTTATTTCTTTTAATTCTTGACATACTATGTAACTATAGTTGTTCTTGGTACTGATTTGTTATGTTTTTTATTTGCAGTGGTAATCTTGTTTATTTTGGGTAGAGTGCGGTATTTATTAGTTCTTTGGTATTGATTACTCTCAAAGGTACTTTAGTTTAATTTATTGACCATATATTCTCATTAAGATTATGACCATTAATTGTTTGTCAATTGATGCTATGCTTTGATTTTTGGCTTTTGTGTTAGTGTATAATAATTTGAGCGAAACCCTTGATTCCCGTTTGAGATTCAATATTATGAGCATGTATACATTTTTGTATCGCTCATTATATTAAATTTTGAACTGTCCAAATCGGACAGTTTGGGAATAAGCTATTTCTTCATTTGGTTAATATTTGTTACATAAATATCATATTTTATACTTGTCAAAATTTCAATTGCTACAATTCTTTTTGTTCTCTAAGTGCATATGAAATTGTGGTTAATGTTATCACATTTAAGTCATGCACTTGGAGACCAATGGAAAGTGCTACTGAAATTTCGTCAAGTATAAGATGTAATATTTAAGGAACAAATGTTAATTAGATGAAGGAATAGTTTCTTCCTAAATAGGATAAGGCCAAACCATGAAAGAATAGTTTGTTTTTGAACAATATTATGTTGTAATTATTTGTTGTATGAACTTTTTTTGTAATGATGTGCAATTCATTATGATATGTTGTTTAATAATGGTACAGAATATGGACATACGTCAATGTTATAGTTGAATGTATAATAGACTTATGCCAGATCCAAGGGGTTATACTAATAAGTTTCTAAATAAGGTAGAAGAGTTTATTTCTTTTGTATGCCAACAGGTGTATTTGGTAAATGGAAAAATTAGATGTCCTTGTTCTAATTGTAAAAATATGAACTGCATTCTCCCTAAAGAAGTTAAAGTTCATCTTTATAGAAAAAGATTTGTGTCTGATTATTGGTATTGGACAAGCCATGGAGAAGATAACCCAACTTCATGTGGGAAATTTTATATTCAATGTAGTACTTTGACGACAGAAATTGGTAACAATGAACACCTAAATAGATTTGAGGCTATGGTTTATGATTTGTGCTCAACAATGTTGCAAGTGGATGACTTATTATTGATGGAGCAAAACATTGTCACAATCATATGTAAATTGGAGCGAATTTTTCCTCTTAGTTTCTTTAATTCCATGGAGCATTTACTCATTCATCTACCCTATGAAGCAAGAGTAGGAGGTCCAGTTCAATATCAATGGATGTATCCATTGAGAGATAAGAGTTTACAATACAAAATTTTACACTTTACAATTCAATACTCTTATTAATGGAATTATTACTTACTAAATTCATATTGTCATAGGTATTTAAATAGACTGAAATGAATGGTTAAAAATAAATCACGTGTCGAGGGATCCATATGTGAGGCATATTTATGTCAAGAGACCTCTCATTTTTACTCATATTATTTTGAATCTCATGTGCAATCAATGAGAACTAATGTTGGTCGAAATAATAATAGGGGTGTTGATCACATTGTTTGGCCAACTTTATCAATATTCAACCATTCTAGTCACTCAGCTGGAACTTGTAAGAGCTGATATTTGAATGATAAAAAATTTAGCCGTTGCACACTTACAGGTTCTACTTTTAATTGTGAATAGGTTCAACCATATATTAAGTAAGTTTATTAATGATCTATCTTAGTTTGTTGTGTTTTGACATTTATTAGCATATTTATGAAATTACTATTAATTTTAGATATTTTGTGCAACACTTGGAAGCAATCAATCGACACATCAATCGCACTGATGTTGATGGTATAATAACATCTGAATTTCCGATTTGGTTTCGGGGTTATGTAAGTTTGCTAATCCTTTTTATTCTATAAGTTCGTTATGCATGTACATTATTTATTATACTTAATTGCCATGAGTCTATTGTTGTTGTTAGGTCTGCGATAAAAAAATTTGGTATCAAATCAATTTTTACACCACTTAGCATGGGATCCTAAGAGAAAAGTTCATGCTTGGCCTGTTTATTTTGTACATGATTTTAAGGTCCATACAGAAGAATGGAGTATTGGTAAGAAAACTATCAATTTTGGAGTTTGTGTTAAGGGTGATAATGATGAAAATGAAGAGAATTATTATTACGGGATCCTTAAAGAAATTGTGGAAATAGAATACCCTGGTGACCCACTGAAGTAATTAGTGTTGTTTAATTGTGAATGGTTTGATGAAACCCTTAATCGTGGAGTAAAAATTCACAAAGAATACGGTATTGTGGAGGTATGTCATACAAGACGGTATTCAAAATATGATCCTTTTATATTTGCAAAAAATGATATTCAAGTTTACTAGGTCCCATATCCACAAAATATAAAAAAAATAATAATAATTGGTGGGTTTCATCAAAACCAAACCAAGAGGCACAGTTGATGATTGATATACTTTAGAGCTGGCGTATCAAGATGAAACAACTCTTGTGGATTTTGTGGCAAATGATGACCCACTTGAACGTTTGAGAGATGAAGAAGATGCATATGATGAGGTTGAAGTGAATGTAGCTCATTATCAACTCGATGATGAAGATGACATTGAAGAGAATGTAGCTGATGATGAAGAAGAAGAATTTGATTTTGATAATGATTCTGAAAATGACAATGAAGACATTCAATTGGATAGATTGCTTGATGATGATGATGATGATGATGATCTCAATATTGATAATGATGATAATTAGTCTACTTTTTATTTTATGTCAAAGGAAAATTAAGTGTTTGATTTTCTTATGCATATGTTAGTTTTTATTATTTGGCATACAACAATTAATGTAACATTTATTTGCAGATGTCTGACAAAGATAAAGGAAAAGGAAAAATGTCGGCTTCTAAGAATAAGCCAAAAAAATTGAAACCGACACTGCTTGTTGATAGTTCTCAAGAAACACCTTCTCAAGCTGCCCCATCTCCAACATTTCCACCCAATGCATCTACTTCTCAATCAACTTCACCACAATCAGTGCCAAGAGCACATTCTCCTAACACTCAAACTCAAGGAGATGCTCCACATGGATTGATTTCCTCTCCTGATTCCACAAATATTCAGAGAAGTGATGGGAAGAAAGTTTTACATCTTGATGGAGCTGCGTATGTGAAAAGTTTTTAATGAATTTAAATATATTTGATATATTTTAATTGATAATATTTGCTTGTAGATTTTTGCTTTAACACATTGTGGCTGGTGGGATCACTGAGGTTATCAAATGACACTATTTACAGCCATGGTCATCTTGGAAGAAAATACCACCTCTCACTAGAGGGTTTTTGTTTGATGAATTTGTGGTGAGTCTCAAAATTTTATTGTTTATTAAGTTTATGCGTACAAGTTTATAATGTTTCTTTTGGTTATTGTAGAGAAAATTTTATTTTGACCCATCAGATTATGCTTGGGCCCAGAAAAATTTTGAAATGCAAACTGCAGTTTTACTCAAGAATCTGCTTTAGAAAGCCCGTACCAAACAAGTCAGACCAAGACGGCTAGGAGAAACAGTATGGGACAGACTTTGCGAGCATTGGTCAATTGAAACCTTCAAGTAAAAAAATTCACAGGCAAAATTAAATCAATCATCTGATTGTGGGGGATTTGGAGGTTCTCTTCATACCGGTGGCTCAATTACCACTTCCCAGCATAGAGCTAATTTGGTTAAGTTTTCAAATAACTTATTATTTTTTTCTTAAAGTAATTTTATTGACATATTAATTTCATATGAACTCAGTATATTTTTATTTATATTATTGTTGCATTTATAGGCAAGATTGCATGGGAGAACTCCTATGCCATTAGAGTTGTTTCGCCATACACATAGACATAAGGATCAAACATAGGTGGATAAGAGATCGGAACATATAGATGTAAGTAACCACTAATTTGTTTTATAGTTATTGTATGCATATCTATTATTGTAGATTATAACGTATACCTATATTTCGTGCTTAATTATAGTGTCTCTTTATATATCATAAGTATGCTTGCATTTGTTAATGTGTATATTCACATCATATTGGTATTGGCAGGTTGAATTTACACGTGTCATGGATAAGGTATCCCAAAAAGCATCTGAGGAAAGATCTTATGAACCCAATGAGATAGATGTGTTGCATGACACTGCTGGAATAAAAAAGGGAAGGATTTATGGTCTTGGTTGAGAGTCTACCGTGGTTAATAGAAGACCATATTATCGTGGCTCAAACTCTCAATCAACTGACTGGATGCGAAGAATGGAGCATGAAAAAATGATAAAGAAGATGCAAGAAGAAAAGAGTGAACTTATGGCTAGGTTGGAAAGAACTGAGACTCAAGTTCAATTTAATAATAAATTGCTGCAAGAAATGTTGAAGCAGATGAATTTTCAGATTTCTAATTTTCAACCACCAATTGAAGACACTGCTGATGGGGAGGAGGATGGTGATAAGCAAGACAATGATAATGATGAAGAGAACTAGAGAAGGACTAGAGTTGGAGTAAGAGTATGCCTAGTCATTGACACTAGAGTTGGAGTAGTTATGAAGACTTATGTTGGACTAATTATTGAGACTTGTGTAGGAATTATGTTGGAGTAGTTAAAAGCCTATTATATGGCTTTTAGTTTGTAATTTAATGAAAACAACTTATTTGCATGGTGTTTAATATTTGTTTGGTATAAGGAGTTTATTTGGATGGACTGATATATAAAATTTATGTATCTTTGATGAATAAATTGTCTGGATTTCAGGTGCTTAAAATGGGAAAGTTAAAAGATACAAAACCATACGTTTTGACATTAATTAGGCATTAGCGACCGCTTTAATGACTGATTTTCCATTTAGCGACAGAAAATGAGAACATCTTTGATCCGAAACCAGTCATAACATTAGTGACCGCTTTAGTGATCGATATAGAGACCGATTTAATGACCGATAATTTAGTCACTAACTAGAAACATATTTTGTGACCAAACAAATTAGAGACTGATTTAGCGACCGAAATATCAGTCGCAAAAACAGTGACCAAATCGGTCACCATTTACATTGTAGCGACTGATTTAGAGACCGAAAATTCGGTCTCTATTTAGTGACAGATTTGTCGGTCACTAAATATTGAACAAGCCACCCATCAGAATTGGTCCCCGTGCTCTCAAAGCAGTCGCTAAATCGGTCTCTATTTTTGGTCGCTAAAATATTTAGCTGCCACTATTTTAGCGATCGATATTCTTAATTTAGTAACCAAAAAATCAGTCGCTATTTACTGATTTTCTTGTAGTGTTTTAAGGTACCATCAATGAACAATAGATTTAAATTAGTCCATTGAGATAATATTTATGTTACTATATTATTTGATTCACATAACAATTTTGACACATTTTTTGAAATTTCAAGAACTAATTTTAAAAATTAACATCCATGCCACCTTAGAAATTACATAAAATGCCACCATATCATTTAATATGACATATCAACAAAAATTTGACTGCAAAATAACGGAAGTGGAATTAGAAACTAATATAACTCATATTTTATAATTTTAGGGACTGAAAAAGTTAATTTTTAAATTTCAAGGACCAAAGTGACTTATGCGTACAATTTTTAGGGACTAAAGTGTATTTAAGTTAAAACTGTTATAATTTATTTTATATTTTATTCTCTTTATTTTTTAATAAATGGTCCATAAAAATATTTTAAAGGTATGTGCAAAATGGGAATTTTTGGGAAATGGATGAACATTTGGGAGAAAAACTCATGAGTACTAGTTAATATATTGATCAGGAGACATTTTTATAAAGGTAGTTTATCTGAATCGCTTATAAGATAAATTATTATCTTTTTGGTGGGAGGTAAATTAATATTGAATTACTAGAGTATAAAACTAATGCATTATTTAGGATTATTTTGGGTGTGTTTGATTTATGAAAATATTTTCTATTTTATTTTTTTCTTTTTATTTTATTTAGAAGGATTTTCATTTTCAATTTCTTGAACTTTAGAAAATGTGTTTCATTTATAAAAGTAAATTCTGTTTTCAAATAGAGAAAATAGTAAAAATATATTTAGTTTGTCCATTTTTAAAATGCAATTTCCAAAATCAATTTTACAATAATAAAATTATATTTACTATTAAAATTAAAGTAACTAGCACATTTATTATATATATATGATTTGCACATTTATTTTATCCACCAAAATTATTTATTAAAGCAATAAATAGTTCAATAAAATAAGATCTTTGTTTCTAATAAACTTCTAATGACAAAATCTGTTTAGAATATATTTGACTTTTAAGTAGATTATAGTCATGATAAAAAAACAAAAGACATAACTGAATAAAATAACTAGCACTATTTTTAACTATAGTCATTATTCTACTTCAACCTATCATTCTACCAAAAAATACAAAAAGAGACAGCCATAACTCTATCAGAAAATACACAAAAGAGATAATATAATGTCATGCATGATTGGCAATTATTTCTTTAAGTTGTTATAAATATAAAATTAAAATCTCCCTAACAGGTCATATGGCATAACTATGCTCTTTGTAGTTACACACTCTCTATTGCTTTTAATTTCAACCTACCATCTTTTTCCTTTTTAAAAAAAAGAATTATATATTTTGCCTGTAAACATTTTCTATTTTAATTTTTACTAGAATACTACCATGGCCAACATAACACAAAGAGGATGGTAGATATAAAATGAACTGAAAATAAGTGCAAAACCTGTAGGCAATTTTCAAGTTGCACTTGCATATAACACATGTCATCATTAGTGCAAGTTGCTTAAAAAGTCTTTGTTAAGAATGAACATGATCCGTTTCTTTACTTTTTCAATATTTATAACACTGCCACCACCTTTTAAGTTGAAAATATTTTCGATAATTGAATGGAAAACGCTGAAAAAATGGAATGGACATTTTCAATTTCACATATTTTTCACAAAATATTTTCAATAAAAATATTTTTTATATACCATAATCAAACATATTTTCAGGTGATTTTCTCATTTTGATTGAAAATGAGAATGAAAATAGGTAAACCAAATACGCCCTTAATTTTTCACTTCATTGTTGTGTTAGATGCGGGTCGAAACTTCAAGCCACACATTAAAAATGAAAATGGGCTTGGGCCACGTTTGATGTGGGCCCACAATGAAAGACCAAACACAATTAAGAGCAAAAACCACTTCCGAGACAAAAACGGCTTCTTCTCTTTCGATCATTCGTAGCTTCAGCGAGAGAGTGTTCCGATCTCAAATTTCGTTGTCGCTGTTACACGCAGCGGGAATCATTCATCGCCGTCTTTGGGTTCTTCCCGATCTGAAGCCATCAGATCGCGCACGAGGTTCACCATCACAACATTCATTCCCTCACTCTTTCTCTTCTCTCTCGCATTTCTCGATTTCATTTTTTTTTGTTTCCACGGCACGCCTTTGTTGATTTTTCTCATATCAATCGTTATGATCTCACCGTCTTCGATTTGTTATTTAACATTTTTTAGATTGGAGAATAAATATTATGTATATCGATTATTTTCGTTACTCAAACGTATCGGTTCGATTGAAGCCACTTTTTTAACCGAGTCAACATTTCTCATACGAGTGATCGCATAGCGGAGTGGATATCGCGTTAGACTCCGGATATCGCATTTCCCACTTAAGATGTTTTGGTAACCATCTTAAGTGGGAAATGCGTGGCATTTGTTTTGTTTGGTTGTTCATAGCTTCATAGATTATGTAAATTGTCTATCTGCAAATTGCAACCATTGTCTTCTATTAAGTGCATTGTGTCTAGCAGTGTTAAGGACAAGATACACCTGCTTCGGTCTTTTGGGTACGGCATTCATAGTTTGGACACGCCAATATTTATTTATCTTCATGCATTTTAGAGCTCAGAATGATATTGGGAGTACCCATTTCCATTTGAGATATACTACAAGCTATTAAACAAAGTTAATGCACTTGGTTTTGTGTCAAATAGAGGTAAGGTCAATTGATCATTAATCTGAATGGAGCCAGACAATGGAAATTGTTTAAATTTTTTAGTGATGATGTGCTTGTGTTGGCCATCTTAATAGGTGTGGGATAATTTGTTAGCTGGTTTAGCATTAATCAATACATGCCTTATTGTAGACTTGTATAAGGATTCAACCAGAAACAATTAAGAAGACAAAAAGGGTGCCTAGCCTAGTAAAAGGATTTCAATGCGGTAGACGAAGAGTAGGTGCTCTTATAGCTCTAAATACCTCAATAGACAGTATTATATAAGTTGGAAGATTTTTGTACCCATGATTTTAGATATCATTTGGCTATATCGGAATTGATGCATAAATAAATAGGGATTTCAGTTATGTTTCTATCGAGTGTGATGAGATAATAATGGATGTGATATCTTTTCACCTGATTTACTAGTAGAATAATTGAAATTCCCAGTTATAAATATATGATTCCCATATTTTCACATGAATATATTCACTAGCAATGCAACTGAAATCACCAGTTTTTAAATCATGATTTCTCTGGTGTCCCAATGACGTCTGAAAAAAATGATGTACCGATAATAGTACTCATATAAGGAAGATTGTTTTTGTGCCCCAATTAGCTTAAGTCATGCCAATCATCAATGACCCCACTGTTGCTGCCATTACTTATAAAAGGCCAGCAGTGGGTGAGAAGAATGTGTTGATCTTCAATCTGGATGGTGGTATTTTTGATGTCTGTCTCCTCAGCATTGAGGAAACTTGAGGTTAAGACCATTGGTGGAGATACCCATCTTGGAGGTGGGGACTTCGACAAGAGAATGGTTTCTCCTTTTGTTTGGAAGTTCAATGAGAAGGACATTATTTGCAGCCCAATGACCCTCGGGAGTTGAAAGGTTAAGGTTTGCTTGTGAAAGCTCTAAGAGGACTCGTCCATCCACTCTAAAGTCTACCATTGAGATTGATCTCAGTTCATGATCCTGCCTTGTTGGTGGATTTACCCAAACTTCAAAGGTGCAGAAGCTGCTGAAGGAGTTTTGCATGAACCTCCTACCCAGAGCTGTTCACTTGCTCAGGCCGTGATATTGAGCAGCGAGGGTAACCAGCTTGATCTATAAATGTTAGAAAAATGTTATCTTTGCAAATCAGCTTCAAAGATGAGATTTAGAATAGTTAATTCAATCTTCATCAAATTAATCTTTTATATTTCAGAAATTCCAAAGACAATATTTCATTATTATTATTTTACGATTTCAATATTGAAAATCAAATTAAAAAAAAAAAGAGAGGACGCAAATTAGAGGATCTTTTTTTTTTCAAACAAAAATAAAAATTACTACATAGCCTAGAAGATTTGAATATTTGATGAACCTATTTGACATCACAATTTTATATATAGACAGATGTTTGGTCCATTTCGGGCTGCATGAGGAGAATACTTTTTATCTTTTTAAGGTAATAAGGGATGTGCTGTTCATCAAAGTTTATCATCGAGAAATCCTTTATGTTTTTCGGAAAATATCCTAGATGAATCGTTGTCACTAAAGTTCAATGCAGAAGATATTTTTGTTAATTGATGCTCAAGTTTTGCACAAAGTTTCGCATTGTTATGTCTACGGTAATTTCTTATATTATTGACAAAGTCATATGCAGGTAATAGACCGCAACATTGTAGCTCCTAACTAGGCAGTTCCTGTTTGGGAGGCGTTGAAAATCGATTTAGGAGATTCTTCCTTTGTACAAAATTGTATTGGAAAGCCCTAAAATTGGATTGCAAAGCCTTATTCTTTCGTTTGCACTGCTATCCAAACAAGTTCGAAATAGGATTTGCATACTTGAGTAAAGCAAAGCCATTAGTGGATGAAAAAAATTAACAAAAATATATTATTTTGATTTTTTTATGGAAGACAATATTATTTTAATTTAACCTATAAACTCTATATCAAATTTAAAATTAGTACATGTTAAGAGATAAGTAAAAACTTTGGATAACATCATTAAGTATTTTTAAATCATTGTTTGTATAAATTAACATACTCAAATAAAAATAAATTTTTTTGTAATTGATGTTTCTAAAAGCTAATTATTTAATAGTAGATTGATAACTATTACAAGCTTATCATTTTTTTTATATTTATATTTATTGAGATGAAAAATAAGTACAATAAACATGATTTTCAAAGTTTATAACTATTATATAATAATAAGTTAAGATTTTTAAAAAAAATTATAATTAAAAAACATATTACTTAAATGTTTATATTAATTTTAGTAAATAATTAATAATAAAATATTATTTTATAATGTTGTTATTTGTCCTTTTACCTTTGATTAATTTATTTTTTACTTTGCCATACTTTTTCTGTATGATTTTTAGTTTATGTAGTGGAGATATTTTTAAATTTTAAAATCAAAAGAAAAAATTATGATATTAATTGTTCATTTCATAATAATTGAGTTGAGAGTGACTGACAATCATGTAATGATTCACACACTAAATTTAATAAAATATATTTATACTTTAAAATTAAATGCCACATGTAAAAATTTATGTCATGTAAGAATTCACATCTTAAATTTAACAACATATTTGAATTTAATATTAATTATCACTTGTTAAAATAAAACATTTTATTATATATTTGATTGATTCTCTATTTTTTTTAAAAACCCGATTGCCATACATTTATTAAGATATTTTTATTAAATTACAAAATGTAATATTTTATTATATATTTGATTCATGATTCCAGATTTTTTTTAACAAAAACAATGACATTAGGAATGATTTTTAAGAAATATTTTACGGGAGGGGATAAGAGTTAAATATGAAATATCTCATATCCAAATGAAATATATGGGAGACAGTCATTAGCTATCATATCATAATAATATTTTAAATAATAAATTGTTTGTTATATATTTAATTGATTATAGGTGGACGATATTGTAAGTCTGTTGTAATTGTTTCATGAGTCCTACATCTTTGCCTTAATCTTAGTGGTATAATTGATATTGAACTTGTCTAAACTTTTAACTACTAAGAAAAAAAGATTTTTTAAGAAATAAAAATATTTGTGTTTTAATATTAAAATATAAAAAATACACAGGATATTTACATAAAAAAATAGTTGCATTTTAATATACTTGGCACATGATAGGATTATAATTTATATTATTGTTGCATAAGAGAATTATTGATTTTTTCTCCTTTAATGTGTCATATAGATTATGTATTTTTGCAAATAATCAAAACACCTATGATCTGTACCCAAAAAAAAAAAAAAAACCTAGGATCATAAGATTAAAAATGCCAAAAATACAGTCAGCAGTGACAATGATAATTACTAACAAAGGAAAGAATATTTACTTTTTCTTTTTCAAATTAATTATCATACCATACGCCGCTTTATACTATTGGATTTCTTAATGATGGTGACGGCAATTTGAATTTTGAACTTAGACATAGCTAAACCCGTTACATCTTTAATCTTTAATTTTAAAATTTAATGATATGTGAATCCGAGTTGGCAGATAAAGAAACATCTCGAACCAACCAGAGAGCAGAGAAAGAGAGGACCCGTTCCCACGCCATCCCGAAAATATGCAAAATCCCATCTACACGGAACCGAAAGAACATTCTAGAATTCCTAAAATTGAAAAATCAAAACAAAACACACTACTCCCTCTCTGGCCGTCCAAACCCATATATAAACACTCCCCTCTCATCCAACGTTAACCTAAAAACCATTCTCTCTTCTCTCTTTGTGGCTGCGCCTCACAAACAAAGTCTAACGTTTAGATCTCTCTCTATTTTCTCTCTTTTTTTGTACTGTGTGTGTTAGCTTCGATCTACGAATATGGCCGGAAAAGGAGACGGACCTGCCATCGGAATCGATCTC
Source organism: Pterocarpus macrocarpus (assembly GCA_031439585.1). NCBI lineage: Eukaryota > Viridiplantae > Streptophyta > Magnoliopsida > Fabales > Fabaceae > Pterocarpus > Pterocarpus macrocarpus. Next base: position 77,948,161 of record CM062515.1, read on the forward strand.
GGAACCACTTACTCCTGCGTCGGAGTGTGGCAGCATGACCGTGTTGAGATCATCGCCAACGACCAAGGGAACCGAACGACGCCGTCTTACGTCGGTTTCACCGATTCCGAGCGTTTGATCGGTGATGCCGCGAAGAACCAGGTCGCCATGAACCCTATCAACACTGTCTTCGGTAAGATCTGTGTTCTATTTCTTCAGCCGATCTAGATCTGTTATTATTGTTAATTTTATTGTTGTTTGCGTTTTCGTGTGCATTGGATCTGAATGTATCTACAATGTTTGTAGATCTATGGTTATGTTGTCTGTTTGCTCGTTAGTTAATGTTGATTTATTTTTTGATATTAATATCTTATATATTTATGATTTAATTCGTACTTGAAATAATTATTTAGTTAATTATTTATTTGATATATGCATCGTATTATTATTCTTAGTACAATGTATCTTTGTTTGAGTTGATGTTATCGATTTATTTGTTCTATTATTAGGCTTGTACGGTAGAATCGCTTTGTTCGTTGAAATCTATGTTTGAGTAAAATAAATAATATGATCAAATCGGTTATTTGAGTTATTAATATTGATCTTCATAATACCGTTGGAATATGCTGTATAATGCTGTCTATATTTGAGTAGAATAAATATTGTTATTATTTGATTATGTTGAGATTAGTTTTCTCATTATTGGTTATTTGAATGTGCTTTGTAGATGCTAAGCGTTTGATTGGTAGGAGATTCTCTGATGCCTCTGTTCAGAGTGACGTGAAGTTGTGGCCATTCAAGGTTATTGCTGGTCCCGGTGATAAGCCCATGATTGTGGTCAACTACAAGGGCGAGGAGAAGCAGTTCGCTGCTGAGGAGATTTCCTCCATGGTCCTCATGAAGATGCGTGAGATCGCTGAGGCTTATCTCGGTTCCACCGTGAAGAACGCCGTCGTTACCGTCCCCGCATACTTCAATGACTCCCAGCGTCAGGCCACAAAGGATGCCGGAGTCATTGCTGGTCTGAATGTGATGCGTATTATCAATGAACCCACCGCTGCTGCCATTGCTTATGGTCTGGACAAGAAGGCCAGCAGTGTGGGCGAGAAGAACGTGTTGATTTTTGATCTCGGTGGTGGTACCTTTGATGTCTCTCTTCTCACCATTGAAGAGGGTATCTTTGAGGTTAAGGCCACCGCTGGAGACACCCATCTTGGAGGTGAGGACTTTGACAACAGGATGGTCAACCACTTCGTTCAGGAGTTCAAGAGGAAGCACAAGAAGGACATTAGTGGGAACCCCAGGGCACTTAGGAGGTTGAGAACTGCCTGTGAGAGGGCGAAGAGGACCCTTTCATCCACTGCTCAGACCACCATTGAGATTGATTCTTTGTACGAGGGTGTTGACTTCTACACCACCATCACCCGTGCCAGGTTCGAGGAGCTCAACATGGATCTCTTCCGGAAGTGTATGGAGCCTGTTGAGAAGTGTCTGAGGGATGCCAAGATGGACAAGAGCTCTGTCCATGATGTTGTGCTTGTTGGTGGATCCACTAGAATCCCCAAGGTGCAGCAACTCTTGCAGGACTTCTTCAATGGAAAGGAGCTCTGCAAGAGCATCAACCCAGATGAGGCCGTTGCTTACGGAGCTGCCGTTCAGGCCGCTATCTTGAGCGGTGAGGGTAACGAGAAGGTTCAGGATCTCTTGCTGTTGGATGTCACTCCCCTTTCCCTTGGTTTGGAGACTGCTGGAGGTGTCATGACTGTCCTCATTCCAAGGAACACCACCATCCCAACCAAGAAGGAGCAGGTTTTCTCAACCTACTCAGACAATCAGCCTGGTGTCTTGATCCAGGTATACGAGGGTGAGAGAGCCAGAACCAGGGATAACAATTTGTTGGGCAAATTCGAGCTCTCTGGCATTCCTCCAGCACCTAGGGGTGTTCCTCAGATTACTGTCTGCTTCGACATTGATGCCAACGGTATCCTCAATGTCTCTGCTGAGGACAAGACCACCGGCCAGAAGAACAAGATCACCATCACCAACGACAAGGGCAGGCTCTCAAAGGAAGAGATCGAGAAGATGGTTCAGGAGGCAGAGAAGTACAAGGCCGAGGATGAGGAGCACAAGAAGAAGGTCGATGCCAAGAACGCTTTGGAGAACTACGCTTACAACATGAGGAACACCATTAAGGATGAGAAGATCGGCTCCAAGCTTTCCCCTGATGACAAGAAGAAGATCGAGGATGCCATTGAGAATGCAATTCAATGGCTGGATGGTAACCAGCTGGCTGAGGCAGATGAGTTCGAAGACAAGATGAAGGAGCTCGAGAGCATTTGCAACCCCATTATTGCCAAGATGTACCAGGGTGGAGCTGGTCCTGACATGGCTGGTGGTATGGATGAAGACGTGCCACCATCTGGGTCCAGCGGTGCTGGCCCCAAGATCGAGGAAGTTGACTAAATCGGTTGATTGAGTTAGATGTGGTTATGAATTTTCATTGCAGGACTTTTTCAGCTTTTTTATTTTTATTTTGTTTTAGACTATTGGTAAACATTTTGGTGTCCTGCCATCTGGATGTCGTGACGTTGAATGCTGTTTCTTTTTGTTTCTGAATATTTATCCACACTTGAGCTGGATGCAAACTGTTATGTTGAAAATTTTTGGCAAAGGAAGTATTTTTTGTCGCCAAATCATTTTCCAGTCTTCTATCTTGTAGGTAAGTTCCTAATATTTAATTTTTGGATCGTTGTTGCCATTTAAATTTTAGCGGATTGTTATTTAACCTGAAGAAAGTTGGTTTTCTTCCTTCCGCGCCTACTGATCCGAAGGGATATTTTTATTAACCGAAGTTGGTATATTTTATTTGGATAACGTCATAGAAATACACTTTCGTATTCAAATTGGAAAATTAATACACCTCAATTTTCTTTGTTGTGACGGCGATCTATATCTTTCTGATATTTCTACTTAAAGTTAACTTACTATTACAATATCGAGGAGAATTTCACTATCATTTATGATTGTGGTTTTTTTTTTTTGGGGGTCCAGAAAAGGACTGCATTTAAACAGTTGAAATAGACAATCCCATAACCTAATGTTGATATCTTTTGCTGATCTTCGTTCTCTTAATTGACCTACTATTACAATGAATAATGATGAGAATTTCACTTTAGACGGCGCCTTTCAGTATTATTCGTAAGTGTGGTCCGTATAAACTTCATAAATGGAAAATATAAACAGTTGAACGAGACCATCCCATTAAAAAGACTTTTGGATGATTCGCATGTTGTCTCGTTTTCCGAGGTTTTCTGAAGCTTGAAATTCATTTTCGATTGTAAATTTCCAGAGCATCAAAGTTTCGTCCCTCCCAACATATCCTATAAATAAATTAAAATGAACATTGGATGTCTATGTGGACCTCCTTTGTGAATTTCAAACCAATTTTTTAGATATTGACTTCAAATAAATTTCTAAGTACTGCTTTTTGTTTATGTAATCGCATTGAAAAGCACAAAATGGTAACTGCTTCGTTGTGAAAAAGAAAAAGAAAGGCACGAATTGCTCATTTCACATCATTTAATACCTCTAACAATCCCCCCCCCCCCCCACCAAAACAAAAAAAAAAACAAAACAAAAAAGAAAAAGAACAGAGATAAAAGAAAATATTGAAGACTCAAACCGTGGAAAAAGATGGGCTGTGTGGCCATATTAATGAATATGGCCTTTGATTTGTGCAGCCACAAGGAGGCATCATTGCCTGTGATGGCGGAATATAGATGATTGTTCAGTCAAAAAGCAATCCAAGATACATGAATGAGTCACAAACTCGCTTGTGCTTATTGTTATGGTGTGCACCAACCCTTCTCTTTTGTCTCAGCTATTATCTGCAGATGTAAGTACAGCTCCATAATTAAGGCATGTTATCTTGATAAAATAAATCAAAACAAGGATGTCCCAAAGCTATGCTTAAGGATTGTTCCTTCATGGAGTTTTACCAAACTTGTATCCCCAGATGATTTAGCCAGCAACATGGAAATGATGCTGTTTTTTAAGATCACAGGTTATTTTCACAAGCTAGGCTTATATAATCTTTTATAAAGATTAACTTTAATTTGACATGGAGACCAAAAAAGTTATGCAATCTTCTATAAAATTTGGTTGTTTGAGATTTGAACTTACTCCTATTTCATCAAGTTCAAAGTATTTATCACTTTAATCAAACTCTCATAAATGAAATAGTACTGCATGATTAGCATGTCTCTCAATCTTTATTTTTACTTGTCGCTTAGGATGTATAAAAGTAATTGGTCGTGGTGGAAGTGAATTGCAACTCTCAACGAATTTTATTTGAAATAATAGGGATTCAAATATTAGAATCTCCATCACCTCAATCCAAAATTACGTGAGTAATTCTCTTTATAAAGTAAAAAAGTAAATATATATATAAAGTGACAAGCTACAGTTTCAAGATAAAAACTTAAGAGGATTACAGATCATGTAAGGTTATTTTAGTTTCTTTTAAAGTCTAAGCATCAACCTTATTTTAAGTTCCGTAGCTAAAATCACCGATTTTAAGCAAGAAATCATAACTGGCTTGACGATCTAATATGGTACTCAGTTTTGTAGTAGAGGCATTAAGATGCTCGTGATCTCCTTCACAGCATGTTATTGTTGCCTTTTGTTCTTGACTTCTTGTGCAAAGACAACCAATCATATACACTGAAGACCGTCCATTCCAATGCTCCCCAGTAGTTTTCAGGCTCGAGTTCACAGGCGTTGGGTTCTTTCTCCTTGGAACTAAACATTTGTCGGTGTGGCACATGAAAAAAGAAAGAACTAAGGTCCAAGATGGGAATAGACATTTTCTAGTGCGTCCTGAAAAAGCTGATTGTTGAATGTTGAGCGCGTATTTGGATCAATTTTTGCAAATTAATTTTTGCTGGTGAACGGATTTATATTAGAAGCATTTATATAAAAATGCAGTTTTGAAAAAATATTGTTAATTATAATATTAATAAAGTCATTTTTTTTTAAACACGTAGTTATTAAAAAAAACGTCTGAGGTTTCGAGCTATACTTTAATAAGAAATAATATGAATGTTGTTATAACAACTTTTTTTAATATTTTTATGCTTTTATTACTTTACCAAAGAAGTAGAATATGCATGGCGTTTAATTCTTTTTCTTTTGAAAAAACTATGGTAGTTTTATAAATTCACACTTTAAGTGTTGCATTTTATGTAATGAACAATAAAGTTAGTTTTTTTTTTTTTTTAGAGTCATAACAATAAAGTTAGTTAAATTAGTACAATATATATTTTTTTGGGGTCAACACAACGCATCCGGGGGGATGGGGCAAGCAGTCTCTGACCGCTATGCGAGTCGAACTCGTGCCCGAAGAGTATAGCTGTTTTAGTGAGGCAAGAGATTTGCTGTTTATGTTGCGCCTCTGCCACAATTTTTTTTTTTGTCCTTTTTTTAGGGGCGCGGGAGAGGGGCATGAGATCTCTGACCCTGGACTCAAACCGAGTCCCTTAAACTCCCAATGTGGCTACTTTAGAAACAAATAATTGCCACTTATGCCAAGGCTTCGGCCACAATTTGTACAATATTAGCTATCACATCTCTGATAAATTTTTTGGTGGATATCCGGCCGGAGCCTAAGCACAAAAGGAACTACACAATTAGTTGTGGGAATGCCTAACCAAACACAATGTGTTTGTCCCAAAAAAATTTGAAAAAAAAAAAACAGTGTATGCGTGCTTGTGAGAGAGAGAGAGAGAGTGCTTAATACATTGGACAACCACCTAACCAAACAAAATATTATATGTATGATTAAAATTTTTATTGAACATAATTTACGTTTTCTTTTTTTTTTTGGATATATTGGACATGCGATATATATATATATATATATATATATATATATAAGAGATGACTACTCTGATAAAAAAATATCTAATGCGTCACACTTCAGCCTTAAAACACCATTAAAAAATTTAATATTTAATTAATTTAAATAATTTGACATTTGTTTACCTTAAATAAAGTATTAGGTCAAGTTTTATAAATATAAAAATCTAGAATAGAAAGAATTTTAATTTTATAATAAATAAACCTAATTCGAGCCAATTTAATTAAAATTAAGTGAATTTCATATATGAATAATTTAGACAAAAGAAAAAAAAATGTAAAAAGCTAGTACCGATAGGGGAAACATCAAACCGGGTTGTACATTTGTAAAATTGCAATGACCAACTACATCATTTCCATATGAAGTACCCATGTTTTTAATTATTGAATCCATATGTAGTACTTTAGCGCTTAAACTATCATCTACAAATATATATATTCATTTCAGCATGCAGAGGCTATTTCAATTCGTTTGTGTTTAACACTTCATGCAATACAGCTTTCTTTTTAATAAATGCAGCACAGCTTATTAGGCTGTGATTAGTTTCTTTCCAAAAAAAAAAACTGTGTTTGGTTCTGCAAATTTGATTCTTAATAACACGGTTTTGCTAATTAATTTTGGTTTAAAGTGATTTTAAGTTAAGTAAATTATATTAAGTATTTTCATTTGAAAAGTTATTTTAACAAAATTTGATAAATTAACTGCAAAAGTCAGTTAATGTTACCTCCGGTGAGAATAATTCTGGAGTCATAATTCTGTTTAAGAAATAAATAAACGTGAAATCAAATAAGTTTGCAAAATAGACAAACTTAATTTTTCTATTGCAAACTCATTTGGTTTAAGACCCAAACACACTGTGTGATTAGTTTGATTAGATAATAATTACTATTCACAAAATAAAATAAACTAAACAATATAAAACCCTTCTATCTGGCTCAGACTGTCGTCCTAGGGATTTGTGGCCCATCTTATATTAATTTAGGAGTTACAAATGAGATAAGCTAATGAAGATGCAGAATCTAATTAATTAATTCATGACAGAATGACAATTTCTTCCGCTATTTAAGTTGTTGATTATCATCATGTCTAGTGAATCAAATGAAGCAATAGCAATGTTGCTTCACTTTGAAATCATACTCTCTAGTCAAAACAAAAATCATGCAAAGAAAAAAAAAAATTCAACCAAAGTCATGATTAAGCTTTCAAAAACCGGAAGACATGTAGTAGACTTTCAGATATGGAATCATTGTCCCTCCGAAATTGTCAGGAGAGTAACATTGCACTAGTACCAACTTGAGTTATGGGAGAGAAATCTTCCCTTATTTGAAGGATCTTACATTATAAGTTTATTATAAACTTTATATTATACATGTAATGACATATTGACATGTCACTTTCCTTTTCTTTCTGATCCCATGTGAGCTTCTCTCGAAGGACGAGACCCCCCAACCGTGAGCCAGACAGGTACATGCTCATGACCCTCTCTTGGCTGGAACACTGTAGTTATATTTTTTCTTCTGGCTCCTGGTTTTTGTGCACCTCCACAAAAAGTGGTTTATGGTTTAAGGGGATCTTTCTTTCACTTCTCACCTATTTAAAGTGTTACCATCTTAGAGGTTAATGATGGGACTAATCCATATGAGGGTGCTTAGTCTTAAGTGGGGTTAAAGCTAAAGGCTATTATTGGGGCTCATGCTTATGATTTGCAAGTGTTGCTTTCAAGAAAGAGAGAGTGCTTTTTCGTTGGCCCTTTTAGCAGATTGGTGTTCTGTGGGAGGCTTTTACAATTTGCAACCAAGGTTTGTTATTATGTCAAGCTTTTTTGGTGCGGAGGGGAATGTGCTTATATAATATTGCATTGAAAATTCTAGTCAAAAAGATGATCTAGATTTTCAGTGCTTGCATATTCAGAAAGAGCATAGGGTTGAGACTCTTAGTAGATGTAACATACCCCAGTAAGCTTTTTCCTGAACTCTTACATTAAGTGTCTTCTCTTTGTTGAATTTGTTTTTATGATTTTCTGGATTGAATATTATACTTTGGACATTAAGCATCTTGAGAGGTTGAATTAGTTCAAGTGTTTTTCAATGTGATTTGAGGTCAATGATGAAATCTTTGAGTAGTGTAGGTCTTGGTCTGAGCATTGTTTTCTGTTGCCTTTTGTTGGCTCTGGTAGCTGAGGTTTACTATTTGTTATGGTGGAAGAAGAGGATAACCAATAGAGAGATTGAGAATAACTATGGCAACCCGGTGAAAGAGTTGTTCTACATGTTTTGTTGGAAAAGGCCGTCATCATCATCATCTTCTTTGAGGCACACAGGTTTCACTCCACCAGAGCTTTGTTCTTCAATAAGGAACAGTGACATCCTTGTTCATGACCCAGAAGCACAGCAACAACTTCACTCACAAACTAACAAGGAATTTCTCTTCAAACCCTTTGGTGAGGATGGCATGGATGCTGAGTACATGAGGCAGCAAGAGCTCTTAGGCCCTCCAAGATTCTTGTTCACAATAGTGGAAGAATCAAAGGAGGACTTAGAATCTGAGGATGGAAAATCTAGGGGTGACAAGAGTGGAAAAGATTCAAGGGGTAGAAGCTTGGGTGATTTGCTAGTTGTGGAGACACCATATTTGACACCTAGTGCCTCTCCACCATTTTTCACTCCTCCTTTCACTCCTATTAGCCCCTATAGCCAGCGTGGTTTCAATCCTCTTTTTGAGTCAGCAACTGATGCTGAGTTCAATAGAATAAAGTCATCACCTCCTCCAAAGTTCAAGTTCTTACAAGAAGCAGAAGAGAAGCTTAGAAGAAAGTCACAAGATGACAACAATAATGGAAATGGAGATGAGGTAGATGGTTCCTTCATGACAATAGTTGTTGACAAGAAAACAGAAAGAGAGCTTAACCACCACTCTCATCATCTACCACAGTACCATTCAAGCTCTTCACAGGTACTTCCCTTAGGTTCTTGAATCTTTGAAACATTTCAGATTTCACTACTCAGTTCACCACACCAGAAAAAACCATCTAACACCAAAGTTCTGTCAGTCAAGTAGAGAGAGTTTTTTCTGTTTCATTAATCTTTCTAATTTACATTGTGATGAATTCCACTTTTTTTAGTCTTGGGAATTTGTTTTCTCCCCTTTTGAATTGTTTTGGGATGCAGTTATAATTCAATCTGCTAAGCCAGTTGTTCAATGTACTCTTAATGTTACAAAAGTATTTTCTTCCCAGAAATGCTTAAAAGTGGGACTGATGCAATTGGGAAATTATGGGGTTCTTTTATTTTATTAAAATTTCCATTTTCCTAATGCATCTGACACTGTAATTATTATTATTATTATTATTATTGAGTGATGAGAATGAGATGGCCCTAATCTTCCATTCATGCAGCTGTCTAAAGGACATTGATGGAATTCTATCAGAGTCTTTGATATTTTTTTTCTTCACTTTACAAGCCTGTGAATGAGACATATCTTAAGCCAACATTGTCCCATGTCATGTTTTTTTGCTTCTTGGTCGCCATGTTTTAGCCAAAACTTGTAGGACAAAATCATATCTGCCGTGTGATCAAAATCTAGTGAAAGATCAAAGATGGATTTGTATAGTGAGCCATTGAATAGTTACAAGGTTAATTTGCATAGGGCTTATGCTAGCACCACTTTAACTAAGTGACAAATTTGGTAAAAGAGAGAACACTGCTTTCGTGGCTTTTTGCTAAACAACAAGGGATGCAGTTGCCCGTGAATATGTCTCGTGGGTCATGACCGAAAGGTGCCCTCTTTCTAACCCCACCACCACATTGAAGAATCATAACAGGTCAGAATAAAGAATAAAATATGGCTTTAGTCATAACTTTTCGTGAGCCCTTTTTGTGTTTCATGCCAAAGGTAAAGACTAATGTTATATAGTCCGTATTATTTGCTAGAATTATTGTCGGAATTTGTCAAGATTCAAGAAGCTTTGTAAGTTAAAGAAGTAAAAAATTATTTACCCTTTTAAAGATTAGAAATAATATCACATCATTGCAAATTCTCGATAACAAAATTTTAACTATATAGTATTTTCCGAAGGTAAAATATGCATGAGCTATTGAGCTCAAAATAACAAATAATACTAGAATGTCTAGATTTTATTTATTTGTTTTTTTAAATACATTGGATATGTATACAATTTACTTAGAAGGAGAGTTTTACCATCTAAGTATTCCTACCTAATTTAAGCAAAATTACCTCTAATAAGAAGATATCTGTGATTTCAAAAAAAAAAAAAAAAGGTTCCCAGAGGCCTAAAGTTTTTGTCTCATAAATCAAGGGGTGGACGGTTGACCTCATTAACCTTTCTTATATCTTTATAAATTCATACTTAATAGGGTTATTCCTGTTAGTGACTGAAAGGGTGAATTGTTGGATGTTGAATAGCAAAGAGTAAAGCAAGAGGTCCATCCTTGGCCAATTTGCAATCAAAAGGTTTCTTTCTCTTGTCAAGTGCAGCTTTAGTCGATGTTTAATATTAATGTGAAAGTTTTGAGTTGAAAAATACGTATATATATCTGCAGAATGATGGCCAAACTTCCAAGGTACTGTCCGTATAGACAAGTGAAAATTAGAAGGATGTGACAAAAGAAGCCACAAAACGTAATGGAACAAATTTTGTAGAAAACTCTTACAACCTTGAATGAATGAAACAAGAATCATAACGCAGTCAGACCCCCTCCACCTGCTTAACTGATCATTTTCTTCCCTTTAGAAACTTGGCTTCTTCTTGTAATTCTCTGCTGACAGAGATGCCTTATTGTTTACACAGTTGACCTCAGCCAAAGGTCCCTAGGTGCAGTGGTTTAGTGGCACCTTAATGAGACAGGGAACTTCCATCTTATCTATATTTATATGGATGTATGCTATAAGACATTAATAACAATCGAGCCTTACTCCGCTAAATGCGATCAACTACAAAGATTAGATGCTATCATATTATCTTGTTATAAACCATATTTAAAGTCAAGGCACTAAAATCTATTTTTTTTTAATGCTGTAAGACATGAACGAAGGAAAAAATCTCACACGAGAGATCACCAATTGGACGCGAGACATCACCATTATTTTGTGGTCTTGTGTGAGAACTATAGAAGGACCAAAAAATTATCCTACTTCAGAATGCAAAAGTCAACCAATATGAATTGTACTATTGTCATAAACTCATCAAATATATTATATGTAACGGCCTATTATTATTATTTTCGTTACATTAATTATAGTGTAAAAGGTTATTGCAAATTATATTGTCCTTTCTCTTCAACACAAATCTATGACAATATAGTTTGCAATCATAATACAATTCAAGTCAGAAAAGTTATTAGTAGGCAATTATAACTGAACTTTGAACTTATCATCACTATTATTTTTACAATTTTTATACACTGGAAACATGATATACTTGTTATTATATAAATCGCATATTTGCTATGTAAAGTTTCAGATTGACATTATCTCAAAAATAACAAAATAAAAAAGTTTCAGATTAACATGTTCAAAATAAAGTACAATAAACCCTATGAATTAAGTGAATCAAACAAAAAGAAGATAATATGCTTAAAATGGGCAAAAGAAAAACAAGAGAACATGTTGAGATAGACAATAACAGATTGCCTTCTTCTAAACAGTTTTAGTGAAACTCAATACTTCAATTGATGCATACAATCATTATCACTGGGACCTAGTGGGATAAGATGTTAATATTTTTATTACTGTAAATATAGTCATGCACATCAAACTAGATGGAAAAATGACACTCCACCTAAATTTTAAAAAATATATTAATCCATCAAGAGTGGATTGGAGGTGAAAGCTTCATACAATTTGCAGGAAATCTTGGGTTGAAACATACATACCACCACGTATCCAAAAATTTGAATATATATATAGCATCCAATTCTATTGGACACATGCATAGTGGCAAAAAGCAAATCAAACCCTTTCAGCCAAGGCAAAAAATCTCTTAAGTTAGAGTCACTTTGCAGCTGTTTCAGTAATTCCCAGTTCAGAACAAAGTGACTTCAAGCCAGATTCTTCTAACAGGCTGAATGCAGTAAATCCATAGTAGGAGTGGTACAAGTCTGGAAACTCTCCAGGGAATTTGCTGAAACCACCATACTGTTGAAAAACAAATAAATAAATGCAGCAAAATATGAGTTTCAGAATTAGTCCAACCAGCCAAAGAAAAAGTCAGGAGTCAGTGAATCAAACAGCCAAACACAGATATTGGAATCACATATTCCCCGTTCTTGTGTCTTGATAGGAGGAAAAATATAGTGTTTTCTAGGTGAGCTTAAAATCCTCATTTCACCAATTACTAACAACATGAACTCAGCATTTCTTTTTCCATAATAAGCTTAACAACAAAACTCAGGTTTATTTTAAATCAGTTATTCCTTTCTTTTCATTTCCTATCATTTTTATATTATAATATACCACCAAATTTTATTTCTCCCAAAAATCTAAAACACTCTACACAGAAAAGAGAATAGTGATTGTAGTACCTTATATTGACAGGAAAGCAAAAATCCATGTAGAGCTTTATTGTCAACAAAATTGCAGGCCCCTAGAATCCTTAAAACAGCTCCAATCCTACCAAACACATACTGAACCGTCAAGGCTTTGGTGACTTACAAATGATGCAGTACCATAGAAATCAAGGAAGGCTCCACAGTATCCTCACCAAAATGCATAACATGTATCACTAGGTTTATTAGGTCTACCTTGAAACCCACCATCTGTCCCCTGCCTCTGAAAAGGAAGACAGAATTAGCGAATCTTGATTCACCAAAAAGAAAACACTTAAAGTGTTAAAGTTAACCAAGCACTAGTGAACAATAAAGAATAATCATCAAGCCATTTTTTGAAGGGCATTCGCAAATAAGTAGCTTTTGAGAATGACCCTCATGCCAATATGTATGATCAATCTTCAGCTTATAGTCAAAGAGCCTAGATGAAAAGTAAAAACCTGCAAGATCCAGTCCAGCAGCAATGGCACATCTATTAAAGAAGACGAATCACAACTTGAGAGAAGATTATCTTCAATGAATCCCATTAACCGGAGAGATGCAATAGCACAATAAGTTCCACCACCTGTGCCACTAATAGAAGTAATGTTGATAAATATCATTTAAGAAATAATAAAATTATAAACAATGGACGAAGACCACCTTTAAAGATGCATGCACAGACCATATGAAGAATATTCAAGGAACATAAGATTTAAATAAAATGGAGCATGAGCAGGTAACTAGCCAGTACGAATGACAAGTATTCTATGAGTATGACAATGGCCACCACAAGGATTCGTGAGAGCAGCCAAATGATTGGTTGACAAGGATATTAGAATGACGTAGTCACTCCTACTATGCCAAGAGTGTAAAGACAATTAAAACAGAAAATATCAATAAAAAAGAAGTTGACCTTAGCTCAAGAAGACAATCCACAATCAACCTTACTTCTATTTTAATGATAGATACTCATGTCATGAGAATAAAAAGGGCAAAAAAAAAAGAGTCAAAACCAATATGTCCACCTAAACAAAGGGGAAGAAAGAATGGCCAAAAGCTAAAACGTAACTCTCTCAAAATTTCATTGCTAATGCGTAGGATTTTACTGTCCTCAAGTACATCTTCTAAAAGGACAAAATCTGTTGATTAGATAGCATCAGCATTTCAAATCATTAAAAATAGAATTGCTCCTAGATTTCAACCTCCTACCAACCAAGACAAATGTAAGCGTACATCAAACAAATTTATCAGATGGACAATAGTATCCAAAAAATAAAAAGTTACTTCAGGAAAAAGATTACCATAATTGACATAACTATTGAGTAACAACATTGCAATAGCCCTTATTATTACAACAATGAATCAAATATAAATTATAATAAAAGATAGTCCAACTCACCGTGAGATTCTGCACCAGGAACTAATCCAAAGCCACCGTCATAAGACTAGAAAGAATGAAAAAAGAAAAAGAAAGAAGTCAATTTTATTTATACAGAAATGCGCGCGCGCACACACATTTTCATGGTCATGGGTCATGTACATCTAGAATATAGTACATCATGAGATAATATGCTAAAGCCCATTACTAGGTGATGCATTAGCACGACAAACCTGGCAATGTAATATGTAATCCTTGGCTTTCTCCTTGTCCATGCCACTCCAGTTATCCAGCATGAAACAGATGGCAGCTGAAACAGTCAATTAGTTAAAATGATATAATATACTAGGATTACTTGTTAATGAACCAAGTAGCATCGCCATCTTATGCCTTTTTTTTTTCTCTTACCTGCACAATATACAAACCTAAGATCTGTTTCACCCCCAGTATGAATAGGCATAAAACTGTCCACAGAAATGAAAATCTCAGGAAGAAGTAATTTTAATTAAGCATATAATGGGGATGTATATTATATGACCACTAAGTATGCATGAAGGGCTTCAAAAGCATACCTTCCATCAGGCTGTTGAAGGTTCCGCATTGAAGTCAACATTGGCTCAGAATCAACATTGGACAAGTCATAGCCAACGATTTTCAATATTGCAAGGGCACAGTAAGTACTTGCCAAGTGACTATGGTTGTGATCCATTACCTTCAAAAACAAAAAACAAAGGGAGGATTTTTCACCAACAGAAAAAAGCAAAAGCTTTTTTGAAATTTCAATATTTCATTACCCCATTCTCATCTGGAGGAAACTGTGAAGTTCTGGAGCCATGAAATCCATAGAATTGCCCTGCACCAAATCCATTCAAATGGGTCAAGTGAAAAATCAAATTTTGGAGACCAAGTGCAGCTACAAATTGCTTCTTCTTTTTCTTTTTTTTAATTTTTATTTGGCAAACCATTGTTGGGGTCAGCTTTGGTTGCAGGGTGAACTTGGAAGGACAAAACCCAATTGGCAATAGCATCTTTCTCAACCTGCAACCACAGAAAGAAAAGAACTTGAGCTCACAAAAAAATGAACACAATGAGTGATAACAGTAACAATATAAGACAAGAACATAGGATGATTGTTATGTATGTACGAGATTGAGGGCGTTGAGGATGTCGAGGCCAGAGATAACAAAGTAAGCTAGGGTGAGGTGGTTGATCTCTTGGGACTCATATGGAGATGGGAGAAGGTGGAACATCATCTCAAGAAACGCGGTGTGAAGATCCTTGTCCATGGTGGTGGTCTCGCAAGAGTTTGGTGACTCCGATGATGGTGATGACTCTTCTGTGGAATCCATGGTTCTCGGTTGCTACTGTTGCTCAATGCTTATGCTAATTAATCGGCGCGAGGTTTTTAATTTTGATGGGTGTGAAATGTGAAAGTGATGATTTGATTTTATGGATTTGGATTTCATGAGGAAGGTTAAAGCACGAGTTTAATTTTAACCAAAGATAAAGCATGATTTTATTAACCAAAGAGAAGGCATGTTTGAGAATAGATTAACTTTAAAATGTAATTGTAATTTTCAAAAAACGATATAAAAAAAACTACATAAGTTGTGTAATTTCAATAAAAAAGCTTAACATGAGAACTAGTTAAAGATGAACAAAAATATGTGCCTAAAAAGAGTGAAGGTATTTACATGTTAGTGAAGGTAAATATGATAAAAAAAAATACAAATAAAATTAATAGATCTTCATGTTAGTAAATAACCTCAGTTCCTTAGTTTCTTAAAACTTATCAAAAAAATTAAAAAAAAAGTCTAAATGAGTGAGTTTGTATAGATAAAATGCTATTTGTCTCGCGTTGTCAAAAAAGAACTGTGATAAAAATTTAGAAAAATAAATTTTCACTTATTCTCTAATTTTAATTTAGATGTTAATATAAAATTATATTATTTAAAAATAATTAATTAAAGTGAAAGTGAAATATAACCTTACACAAATTTTACCTGTAATATAAAAAGTTCATATTAGGAAATTGTTATTTTAGAAGAATTTATCAAATTATCAAATTGAATAAGTAGCTTCTTAAAAAAAAAGAAAATATATAGTTAGATCAAACTCTTCTAATAACATAATTATTTTATATTAAGATTTAATTTGTGCACAAAATTTCTTTAAGTTATTATTATAAAAAATTTTTATACTGTTATTTAAATATAATTAAATTTTTAATTTGATAATTAAATAATTATATAAATAAAAAAATATAATTAATTGATAATATAACAATATTTTATAATATTAATGCATCAAAATTAAGTTCTTTACATTATTAAAATAAACCAAAATCATGTTGTATAAATTAGTCTAAACTGCCATGGTAGCAACTTATTGCATAGCCTCCAAGCTGCAAAGGCATAGCATTTAGTCGTGCAAGGTTGCGAAACATTTTATCGAGCAGGTGGCGTGCACACTCCAAACCAAACACCCATGAAACGCATCAAACCAGCAACGCTCTTGACATACGCTGAGAAATGCAAGGTAAGGTTCTCTGTCTCTTTAAGTTTCATTTTCTTCTATTTTTTCCAACTCATACATACACATGCTTCCCTGTTTGTTATGTTATATTGTGTTATGTTATGCAGAATATATTAGCATCAAACTGGCAAGGTTCCCTCAATACCATCAAAGCAGATGCCAAAGGAAGGTACCCACTTTGTGTCACAAACACAAACCTTAATCACTGCCTTGCATCCTTTGCACAACTTAACATGATGTATAATGGTGTTGTCTTTTATTATGTTATGGTTACAAGGGCATGTCTTTGTGATGGTTCTGTTGCAGCGTTAGTGATTTGCTAATTGGATGTTTGTTTTGTTTACATTTTTTGAATGGTTTTAACAGCAAGGGTGATATCCATACGTCTAAGGTGAAGTACATACTCACAAGGGGGCAGCCATACCTTTGGGTGCCAGAAAACGATTTGCATAATGTGGTATGTTGTGGTCTTTCCATTTTTCATTTTTCTTTTCTATATTTTATTCTTGTGGAGGGTAGTCTAATCGGCAGAGGTAGAGGGAAATCAAGGTAAACTATGGGTGAAGCCATTGAAAAAGATTTAGATTTTAGTGGTTTCACTATAGACATTATTTACGATAAGACACTTTGCATCATCTTTCATTTACGTAATCGGCCCCATCTAAGTAAGACAAGACTTGGTTATTGTTGTTGTTGTTGTTGTTGTTGTTGTTGTATTCTTGCTTCTTAAGAGTGTGTCCAATGTGAATATGAGAAGACTAAAGAAAAGTTTTAGTTCATCATAAAGTTCATGTCGTCAGCTGGACCTGTCGAGTTCGCCATATTGTAGAAGAACTTTTTAGCAGGAATGGTTAGAAGGCTACCATCCAGCTGATTAAATCTTTAGAATTACTTTCGCATTCCTTTTTCTCCTATACAAATGCTTATTTTCACATGCGAGAATGTGACTATGTGCTAACAAATCATCTAAGTATATTTCATAGTTGCAAGGATGACACAATTGATTCTTGTTTTATGCAGAACACAATCATTGATGAGCGTGGTTCATTTGCTGTGACCAGCCCATTTCCAGGCCCATTAGGTGTCCTGTTGAAATCAATGAAAAAGGTTGTGGAGGGCATACTATGTTTTTGTTTGAAAATAGTACTAGAACAATATTTTCTGATATGAGAAACTTTTGATGGACTAGCTTGATTCTCCATAGAAAGTGCCAATCAAGGGCTTTTGTCCTTATGAAACCTGCTTTCAGATTCTCACATAATTAGAGGAAATAAATTTATGAATTAATTGATTGATCTATTCACATGCTGCAGTTTCCAGCACGGGTTGCTTTAGCTGGAGATGTTCTTCCTCTTAAAGACGATAAGGTAATGCCAGAGTAACCATCCATATGCATGCTCTTTATCATTCATGTTCGCTAATATAATTTACCAAAATGCTAGTCCTTTCCAACCAAATGTCTCTGTTTTTTGAGCTTTGTAGTGTTTCAATGTGCTTAGCATGGCCAAATAATTGCTGGCGCTTCAGTAAACTTCATGTGCCAGCCTTTAGAAGTTTAAATTTAAAATAAAATGCTAGGTCTTCATCATGATCAGTAATTTAACCTTGATAAGTTTTTAGTTGTGTAGTAGTTCGGTTGGGTCATACACTCAGAAACTGACTAGTTTGAAATTAAATTAATTAGGAAAAACAGAATGAAAGGAAAAAAAAACTTAAATAAATCATTTTAAATATTCTTATATCTTGATAATTTAAACTGATAGAACTGCACATCCAGCATTTTATGGAGGATTTCAGCATTTTGTGTAGTGAAATTTTAGCTTATTACCTTCAATATTATATTGGAACTAGGAAACTTCTTTTTATTCCAAACGCATGCTTGTTAATGTGAAATCCAAATTCCAATAGAAGAAATAATCAACATCTGTCAAGTCCTGATTGGAAGAGGGGAAGCTTAAGTCTATATTTTCAGGACATTGCCTTTTAATTGTACATTTATTTTTGAACCTTTATTTTTCTTGACATATTCATATTGTATGAATAAAATGTGATTACTTGTATGGATGATACCAGGAACTATGGACTTTATTGTTGTTCTGCAAATTTGCTACTTTGGTTTTTATAAACATCAACCAATGGATCTAATGATACTAAACTGCTGATGAGTAACATTACTTTCTCCTTTTTGCTTCAGCTTCTATTTCTAGTGTTAGCATTAAACTCCTGCTCACACTTATATCTCCAGCTAGGTTTGGGATAATATTTTGAAAGTTGACTTACCAATGGACACAGTGGCGTCCTTCGATCTTGTTGTGGCTTACTGCACTATTGGCAAGTGGCAACAGAATTATTTCTATAGACTTGTTCTCAATAGTAACATTAAGTTGTTGATCTTGGTGTAGGCTAAGTCTCTTGCTGAAAAGCTTCAGGAAGTCATATTATCTGAGCGAAAAGCAATTGATGAGTTCACTTACACTGTTTCTGGAGTACTAAGTTCTAGTGCTAGCAGTACATCACGAAGTGATAATCTTCAGCAACTATTGGGAGACAATGAAAGATACTCTGTATATCGACTTAAAATGAGGTAGGTTTGTGTATATTTAAATTTATACCTGGAATTGTGCTATTTCACTAGATGGATGCAAGATCTTGTTCTATTATCCAAGGTACCAAAGTCATATTTGATTAAACCTATTTAGTTTTCTCTGTTCACCTCTGTCTTTTTTCTATTGGCATTGAAACACACAGGTACTTGTGGTGGAGAGAGGGTGACCATACTCACTGTTTTGTTTCCTTCTATGAAACTTATGGTTTTTTAAAACTTTTTTTAATGCTTATAAGTTTGTAGCAGTCTATAGTTAATATACTCAAGAAATGGTTACTGTTAAAAGATATTAGAATGATAATTTAGAGAACCTTTCAAAGGTGTATATGTTGCAATCCAACAATTATCCGTGATCTTGTTATTATTATACTCAAGTAATGCTGTGTGCTCTGACAAAAGTCATTATTTTGGACATTTCTTCCTAAATAACCATCTTGAGAAAACTTTATTATCCTGCATTCATGTAAAGTATGATCATGACATCATTAAGCTATGAATGAATTCAGAAAATCTAAAATGTTTGTTCCATCTAATGTAAGAGTATAATGCTCAGATCTTGCACATTTATTGATGGCAATGGAGGCACTTTTGAAGTGGATGTTGAAGATATGGAAAAATCCAAAGCTGATCTATTAGGTAAAGACCTGGTCTTAGATGCATGAAACGAGTATCTCTTACTTATGTGACAAAAATATTCATATCTCTTGTATGTTTCTTTTGTAGCACCATTTTCAGAAAAGTTGATTGATGGGATTAACCAAAGTAATGCTAGGCGTCGAGCCCTGATGCTTTTTTGTTTTGTTTACATGAATGCCAATGTTAAGGTAACAACTTAATGATCTGAATTGTTCTTTATATCCTTTTCCAGATGAACTGCTGCAGTTGGTCAATTATTCTCTTCTTGGTTACAAGTGTGGTTACAAGATACATTGATACTTTAGGTTACTCGGTAAATTAGTCTATGATTCTCTGTTGCATTCTTTTAGATAATGGAGAATTGCATAGCATTTTAGAAGCACGAAAATAGATGGGTTACAGTTATATTTTAAAAATATTTTCATTTTTATTATTTATACTGCAATATAGAATATTTTTATGTATTTGTAATATATAAATTTCTATTTATTGTTTATATTTTAAAATATTTTATTTTATATTTGAAATATTAAATAATTAGAAATATGAAATGAAATTAGAAAAAAGAACAATAAATATAATTATGTTATGTTTGTGTGATTTGAAAACTTTTTGATTCTATATCCTCATGCGGCGGGATAAAGTCTTTCTGGCGTATGTCTATCCTTCTCGATATGTGAGAATTTCTATGGTTTCTTTTAGTTTTCTTGTTTAGTACTATGATCATTAGGAGATAAAGACTAAAATATGTTCTATGTGAATGAAACATCTCCTAGTAACATTGAAACCATGAAATAGTATCATCTCATCTAATCTCATGTTCGCAGGATTAAATAGAATATACCTCATAATTGATAAATTAGATAGTGCTCATGCACCTAGAGCCCACATCTTACTATATCAGTGTTATTTGCATTTTTAACTTCTAATATAATAATTTAACTTCTTATGCACCATTTTCATTTTACTATTTTAATCAACAACTAACTAATCTGCCGGTGTTGTTCAAGGATGCATATATAGCATCTGTTGATCGCAAGGGCTTTGATGTGCTGGCAAAAGTTCCCAGTCCAGTTTCTAAGGATGGCATTGGTCACTACCAGTGGAAAGAGTTCAGGTTCATGTTCAAGGAAGAGGCAAAGGACGTTGAAACATTCTGTCGTCAACTAGTGGAAATGGAAGAGGAGGTCATCAAAAAGGTATCAGTCTCTAGTGGACTAGCATAAAAATAAGTCACCTTGTCTCACTAATCGGATCCATTTTTTGTATGTTTAAATATATATATATATTTATTTATTTATTTTTTGTTTAGCTAAAAGATATGACAGTCATACATGCAAGAGAATTTGAATCTCAGCATGTATCATTAGTTTTTTGACCTTATACTTTATATTGTTTTTGATCAATTACAACTGTGACAAGGCAGCCTATTTTTGGTCTGGTATAATGCAAGATTGGCTTCCCAACTATATTGTTGCATTACGTCTGTAAATGTTATGTTGAGGTTCGTACAGGTCTGGCTTGTTTACCCATTACCAACTTGATATATCTTGATGTTTCAACATTAAAATTCTAGATTTGTTACCAAGGATTTCGTTAAACCCTGAGGAACTGAGAATTGTGTGAGCATCTCATAGTCCCTTGTAAAGCCCAACATCAAATGATCCTTTTATGAGTCTATGGTTTTAAATCATATTCGATAGACACATGTATGCTCCCTCTCAAGGTCCAATATTCCCACTAATTTTATTGGCTAATCTCTTTATCAAGAGACGTCAAAAAAAAAAAAAAAAAATCTTTACCAAGAGATCTTGGCTTGCGACGTTAGTTATCTACTTGGGACACCCGGAAAGAGAGCTTCTACAAGTACTTGAATTAAACTTTTATTTTCGGTGGCCATTATGTTAATATTTAGATATTTGGAAACATAAAACGTAAGCGTTCAAGTGCAAGAAATAACTAGATCGAGTTGACATTGACATACTGCAAAAATATAAGATGCAGGAGATTGTTTAATACCATTCTACAAGGATACAAAAATTATATCACCGAGTTACAATGAGCGAAGCATAACTATTTTATTTTCCAGAAAAAAGGACAAACAGAAAACGATAACATAATTGGAATGCAAAAATCTATATTGCCCGTAGGCTGTAACCCAACAATAGGTTAGCAACGCCTAACTAGTCCACTTAATCAACCTCCTCAATCTTGGGGCCAGCACCACTGCCACTAGCAGGTGGAGCATCATCATCATCAACGTCACCGCCTGCCCCACCTTGGTACATCTTGGCTATGATGGGATTGCATATGCTCTCAAGCTCCTTCATCTTGTCCTCAAATTCATCAACTTCAGCAAGCTGATTGGCATCAAGCCATTGAATGGCCTGTTCAATGGCCTCCTCGATCTTTGTCTTGTCTGCTGAGGAAAGCTTTGAACTGATCTTCTCATCCTTTATGGTGTTTCTCATGTTGTATGCATAATTCTCCAAGGTATTCTTTGCCTCAACCTTCTTCTTGTGCTCCTCATCTTCAGCCTTATATTTCTCTGCTTCTTCAACCATCTTCTCAATATCTTCCTTTGATAATCTTCCTTTGTCATTGGTAATGGTAATCTTGTTCTTCTGCCCAGTGGTTTTATCCTCAGCAGAGACATTCAAGATGCCATTAGCATCAATATCAAAGCACACAGTGATCTGAGGAACACCACGAGGTGCCGGAGGAATGCCTGAAAGCTCGAACTTGCCCAGCAAGTTGTTATCCCTTGTTCTCGTTCTCTCACCCTCAAAAACTTGAATCAAGACACCAGGTTGGTTATCTGAATATGTGGAGAACACTTGTTCCTTCTTAGTCGGAATAGTAGTATTCCTAGGAATTAATACAGTCATGACACCTCCGGCAGTTTCCAAACCCTGAGACAATGGGGTGACATCCAAAAGCAACAAATCTTGAACCGACTCATGGCTTTCACCACTCAATATAGCTGCCTGGACAGCAGCACCATAAGCAACAGCTTCATCGGGGTTGATGCTCTTACACAGATCCTTCCCATTGAAAAAGTCCTGCAATAGCTGCTGAACTTTCGGAATCCTGGTAGAGCCACCAACAAGAACAACATCGTGGACACTGCTCTTGTCCATCTTTGCATCCCTGAGACACTTCTCCACAGGCTCTACACACTTCCTAAAGAGGTCCATGTTAAGTTCCTCAAACCTAGCACGGGTGATTGTTGTATAGAAATCAATGCCCTCAAACAGAGAATCTATCTCAATGGTGGTCTGAGCTGTCGATGAGAGTGTCCTCTTCGCCCTCTCACAAGCAGTTCTCAACCTCCTAAGGGCTCTAGGGTTTCCACTAATGTCCTTCTTATTCTTCCTCTTGAACTCCTGTACAAAGTGGTTCACCATCCTATTATCAAAGTCCTCTCCTCCAAGGTGAGTGTCTCCGGCAGTGGCTTTAACTTCAAAGATACCCTCCTCAATGGTGAGGAGAGAGACGTCGAAAGTACCACCGCCGAGATCGAAGATCAAGACGTTCTTCTCACCAACACTAGTGGCCTTTTTGTCAAGCCCATAAGCAATGGCCGCTGCAGTCGGCTCGTTAATTATTCTCATAACATTGAGTCCCGCAATAACACCAGCATCCTTGGTGGCTTGACGCTGAGAGTCATTGAAGTAAGCAGGC
Organism: Pterocarpus macrocarpus; assembly: GCA_031439585.1. Lineage (NCBI taxonomy): Eukaryota > Viridiplantae > Streptophyta > Magnoliopsida > Fabales > Fabaceae > Pterocarpus > Pterocarpus macrocarpus. The sequence goes on from CM062515.1 coordinate 77,971,440, forward strand.
ACAGTTACAACAGCATTCTTCACGGTTGACCCAAGGTAAGCCTCTGCAATCTCGCGCATCTTTGTTAGGACCATAGACGAGATCTCCTCTGCAGCAAATTGCTTCTCCTCACCCTTGTAGTTGACACCAATCATGGGCTTGTCGCCGGCACCAGCAATGACCTTGAATGGCCACAACTTAATGTCACTCTGAACTGAAGGGTCACTAATTCTCCTACCAATCAACCTCTTAGCATCTGCAAAACCACAATCCTTAGTTACAAGCTATTACCAATAAATAACCCAAAAAAAAAAAGGGCTAAAAACTAAAACTACACAAGCAGAAAGCATCTTCAAACAACAAAATGCCTTGTATTAAACCTTTATTCCACCGCTACAAACAAATTACGGAGAAAATCACCATCCACAACCTTATCGAACTAACACCCACTAATTCAGCTAAATACAAAATTTAGACTTTACATTCCAGACAACACACCGTTTTGAACAAAAAAGAGGATTAAATCATTAAACTTTAAAAAAAAAAAAAATATGAGTTTCCAAGACAGCCAATCAAAGTCAAAATCTATACTCAGATCATGCTCCGCAACATATTATTTAGGAAAATAATTACCTTTTTTTTATTTATAAAAAACAGTCTCAAAAAACTTTCAATTATAAGCTATTTTTCGGCTAAAATAAGCTAATCCAAACACAAACCATAGTAATAATGATGATAAAAGGGGTTGTTTCGAGGTGTGAATTTACCGAAGACGGTGTTGGTAGGGTTCATGGCGACCTGGTTTTTCGCGGCATCGCCGATGAGCCTCTCGGTGTCGGTGAATGCCACGTAAGACGGCGTCGTACGGTTGCCCTGGTCGTTGGCGATGATCTCCACGCGATCATGCTGCCACACTCCGACGCACGAGTACGTCGTGCCGAGATCTATTCCGATCGCAGGTCCCTCTCCTTTTCCGGCCATTATCTCAGGCGAAAATCTCAAAAAGAGCTTGCAACAATTGAAGAAAAGCAAAAGAGAACAAAGAGAGTAAGGGAAAGAATAGAATGAAGGGTTAAATGAATTGGGAAGGAGGGGGTTGGGGAAGGGTATATATAGGTTTAAGGAGGGGAGAGTCTAGAATGTTCTATGAGTACTGTAAGTGGGGCCCTCAGCCGTTGATTTTGTTAGCGTGTGTAGTGGAGTGGAGGGAAGGACGAGGGAAAGAGGGAGGAAAGTGTTGTTCGGTTGCACCGTTGTTGTTATTGGACTCTGCACTGACGTCGGCTACGCGTTTATGTGCCACCTCACCTCGTGCATGCAACTAGCAATGGCATATGAGAACCGATGGGAGACGCATATACAGCAGACGCAAAGGTGATGCATATTGAAAAATAAAAAAAATGATAATAATGATTAGACGATAGGTACTATATAATTATCATTATTTTTATTTAATTTCTTAATTCAAAAATTTTACACAAAATTTATTCGTATATGTACTATTTATACTGATAAGTTTTAGGGAAAAAAAAAACTTTCAAAAATTATCAGTGTATATATTGTTTGGATTGGTAAGTTTTGTAAAAAAAAAATAAAATTTACCAACACAAAATTTATTAGCATGTACATTGTTTAGGCTAGTAAATTTTGTAAAAAAAAAAATTACTAACTTGAGTAGTGCATACGTAAATAAATTTTGTATAATATAAATAAAATTTATCAGCATGTACACTATTTATACTGGTAAGTTTTGTAAAAAAAAAATAATTACCAGAATGAACAATGCACAAGTTGATAAATTTTGTGTAAAAAAAAATTTATCAATATTTTTTAATAATATATTGATAAATTTTGTATTTTGTATTTTGTATACAAAATTTACTAGCGCATTATTGAAAAACGCTAGCAAATTTTTGGATTAAAAAAAAAACTAAATAAAAGTGATAATAATTATATGAGATCGATTATCTAAATATTTTTATCATTTTACTCACTAATTTCATATATATCCTGCATTACGTCTCAAAAAATAAGTCTTGCAAATATTTTTCATGGCATATTTGTGAAGGCAACTTTTACATAGATCTTCTTCTTTCGTTTTAGAAATATTTTTTTAAACTAGTTTCATAGGTTGAATAGTTTTCTAAGGTTAAATTTAAATTTACTTAATTAAATAAGACTTTCTGGACCTACGGAAAAATGAGAAAAGGAGGTAGATAAATAGGAATCGAATCCCCTATCCCAAAGCTAACAAATTTTTTGTCACATAAATTAAGGGAAGTACCGTTTAAGCTAAACTTCATTAATTTTTTTTGTACAAAGCTTAACTTATTTATTAAATAAATTAGATCAAAGTAGGTTGCGCCTAAACCCAAAGAAATAGGAAGGCTTTTCCACCGATCGTGAACAAAATGGTTTATTTTCATTTTCCCAAGTCCAAGTATGGAGACTCGGAGCCCAAATCCAAAGTCTGTGGTAATAATGGGTCGTTAGTTTGTTCTGCATTTTGGTGCGGATAATGGGTTAACTATTGCCCCATAAGCCCAGCTTTATCATCAGAGAGTCTTCATGCTTGGAGCAACTAGCCCAAGTTCCTGTTCAGGGTGGTAAGGCCTTTTATCCAGTGTAGCCCATATGTCTTCAGAGACGCTAGGTTTGTAGTTTTCCATGGTCCTTAATTATTTGTTGATCTAAATCTCCGTTCACAATGGGCCATTCATTTGGTTGGTATATTTAATTAATTATTTATTTGCCTACGGTATGAGCAAAATGAAAGGTACTACCTTCCCACCCTCAAGTCTCAACTCAACTCCTCTTCTCTCAATAACATTAGGTTCAATTTTAAATTGTTAGTTATAGTACCTGTTGTTGAAAATTCTATTATTAAGTCATCGAACACCTTTGTATTCAATTTACAAGTAATTGTATAGGAGATTGATCTAGATATAAGGGATCTCTTAAAATTATAACTCCCGTGATATTATTATCTAATAATGCAAACTAGATCAGTTCTCGCTTGACGCAGCGCAAACCATTTACTGTGTATTATGTTTGTGTGTGTGTGTGTGTGTTTAACTTTCGCGGAGTAAATCAAAACAAAGGGTAACAGTCAAGAGTTATGTTACATAGTTAAATAAAATTGTTAGAATTTTTGATAAAAAAATGATAATTATTTGACTGGAATAAATTATAAAGTGATAAAATATAAAAAAATGATAATTATTTGAATGGAATAAATTATAAAGTGATAAAATCCACTTACTCAACAGTCAATTTAGGTGACATATCATTATAGCAAATGAATTCAAACAAAAGTTTTGCCTCTAATATTTTATAATAGTAAAATAAATAAAATAGAAACACAACCCCAATTCCTATTTTTGGGGGGAAAAAGGGGCTAACGCCCGAGACACAACCCAATTCCTAACACATTAAGTAAAAAACGGAAAAAACACAACTTACTATTACGAATGAAAACGAATACCTTACGTACAATTGGTCGTGTTTTTTTTCAGAAAAAAAAAATGGGAATGGTATTTAGTATGAAATGAAATGAAATACCTACAAATTATTGTTCTTCCAAAAATACTGATGCAAGAAGTGACTTCATAATCAATGGTTTATATATTTTATAATTTTTTAGTGAAAAAAAAATGTGTATCGCTAATCATTTTTCTTTTTTCTCCCCTAATATATAATGTTATAACTTTTTTTTAACCAGTATTTTGTTATAAATTTAATAAGCTAGATTCTGCAAATAAAGAATAAATATAGATATAAAGAGTATATACTTGCATGCTTCACCCAAAAAAAAAAAAAAAAAAGAGTATATACTTGGCACCACATAGTGACCTAAACACCCAAAACATTTCACCTATATTCACATAGTGTCTTTGTTTCATCTTAAAATTATTCTATTATTTAGCTTTTTCTTTAGAAGTTACGTTTTTTTTAGCTTATGAATTTTCTTTTTAAGTTTTAGCTTTTTCTTCGAAAAACATATTTGCCTATCTCAAATTATATATATAATTAAAAAAATATTTTTTTCTTAAAAAAAAAAACTGAAATAAACATCGTCAAACTTGGCTAGTTTAAATTTTGCAATATTATTTTGTAAGTTGTACGAATTAATTGAAATCACCCCCGCTTTTTTTTTATCACAGATTAATAACCCTTTTAACCACTTTGACTTCAAGCCACAACATAAAGTAACGTCAAGCTTAGAAATTTGAAATCGTAAACACAAAATTTATCAAGGGCAAGAAATAGCACATCATGAATATAAACAAAATACGTTATGATTGTTTAATTTTAGTAATAAATTATTAGCAATGTGGACCTGACTTTGACTACGTGAGATACGGTGGACCATTTTTAAATTTACTTACCGAAGATTTTTTTTTAATTAATCTTTTCTTAAACTCCAGTCTCAAGAAAAATCAATTGGCAAATGACTACTAGTTAGGAGGTACTAAATACCCTAATTCACTTGATAAGGAATTAGGGATGTTTATTTGATTGGATTGATCCAGAAAACTTCAAAATCCAATTCAAACTAATTAATGAAATTGATTTAGTTTGATTTCAACGGTTAATTCTAAGACAATTAAATCGATCAAACTATTATTGGTTTGGTTTTTAGATTCAACTAGAAACTCAAATACACAAGTTGTGCACCAGATCAACTAGTTTTTTTTTTAATTATCTTTAAACTTTAAATTTTTGCACTTAAACTTTTATTAATAATGTTACTTTTTTATTTTCTTTATTTGTATTTATTTATGTATTTATTTATTTGCATCATTACACACACACACACACACACACACACACACACATATATATATATATATAACTAAAATATGCGGAAGATTCATTACACTTTTATTTCTATTTTTTTAGACACACTTAGATATATTTTTATTAATTTCTTCTAAATAAATCAGTTGATTTATTTGATAAAATTTAAAAAATTGTGATAAAAATCATTTAAAGAAGTGTTCTATAAATTATATACCAATTGACAAACAAACTCAAAAAGTGAGTCTGTGGCAAAGATGAGAGGATGTATAGAGAAACAAAAGATTGCTAATTGAAATTCTAAAGTAATTTATGATTTGCAGTGTACCAACCAAAAAAACTATTTGTAATTTGCAATTTAAAATCTGGCTAATATTAAAAGAAATTAGAATTTGGCTTGCAAGCAAACTACAATTTAAAATCTCAGGTTGAACCTCACAACTTGTCTAGCTAACTTTTTTTTAATGGTAAATAATCATCTTTATTCGTCCTCTAACTTATATTGAAAGGATAATTGCTAAAATGTTTAACACAAGTTTTACTATTGATAAGTTTCATGATTTGAAAGATGGCCTGCTCAATTTTGGTGAAAATATGATATATACATAAAGTATGTTTTATTAGCACATATTATAACATTGATCTCTTAATGTGATTAATACTTTAGCCCCCCATCATTAACTATTTTATAACCAATCCTTACACTATTATCAATTGTTATAAAGATAAAAATTTTAAAAGGATTATAAAATTTTACTTTTTATTTCAACTTCGTTGATTTAATCCATATCAACCCGATCTTAGTCAATTTTGATTTGAATTTATTGAAAAATTGTAAAATTTATATTTATACAACTGAATTAAATTTGATCAATTTAAATTTATTACTTAAATCCGATTCTAACTAACCCATTTACATCCGTATAAAGAATCGATACTACTAAATGGATTCTGAATAATATGATATGAAAATAAGTTAGTGTCAGCGCTAAGAAAATTAAGAAGATATAATTCTTATTAGTTATTATCTTAAAGTAAATGTGAGAACATTAAATGGCAGATTGCGTCCAAATAAATACGCAATTTTTATACATTACTGGATAGTTTACTAAAGAAGAAGACTAGCAAAGAGGCATTTATACTCGGTACATGCCTAGCCATCAATATAACAGTTGGTAAAGTTCGTAGTGTCTTTACGTCGGTCGATATAGACTTATACCGATATATCATTATTATATGCCTTCAGTATAACTTAAAATAGTATATATATGAATCTTTATAAGGCAACTCCTAATTGGTTTTTATGCAGTGAATTTGGTAATTAGCAATGAAATTAATTTCATATGCTCAAGATTTATCAATTTTTTTATGAAGAAGAAACATCTCATTCATCCGAACAAGTGTTTACACTAGGTTGCATGCCCACGTACATACAGTTGAAGATATATAATATTTTTGAAGTGACCAAGAATCTAAATTAATCTAAAAGAGATATATGATTGAGCTAATGTGGGGCAACGTGAGGCTTTGGAACCAAGATGGAATGGATTGGAATCACAGAAAGAGAGTGATCATGTACACAAGGACGTCACAAAAGTAAAAGCTGCCAAGGAAACAAGAGAACATATTCACGCCTAGACATGTGGGCATCAGCAACTATGGCATAGTAAAAAAGCTTTGCTTGGGATTCCGAGCTTTAGTTGCTGCTGTTGCTGCTCCTCTTCTTCTACTTCCTTGCTCTGGCCTGCTCCTCCTTCTTCGAAGTTTCTTTGCTTTTATCATCAGATATAGGTATACGAGAAATTTGTTTCTTTTTTTTGTATATATTTATTTGTTAGACTTCATTATAGGTATAAGATGATTTACATTCTAAGTACGGGTAAATATTAACTATTGCAAAACTCAATTTTTGAGTGAATATTCAGTTTGGTATTTGAAATTGTATGTTGCTTTATTTTAATTCTTAAAATTAAGAAATTAATAATTTAAGTGTTGAAATTGTAAAATGTGATTCAAGTTAGTTGTTATAATTATTTAAATTAGTCTTTAAGAACATTATTGTAAAGATTAACTTGAATAATTTTTTACAATTTTAGAGATTAAATTATTAATTTTTTAATTTTAAAGATCAAAGTGAAGCAAATAAACAATTTTAGGGATCAAAATAAATATTCACTTCTTAATTTTTTTTTTCTTGTTTTTACCTTTTTAAGTTTTTTATTGAAAATTTTCTTATTTAATATTTAAATAATGAAATAAAAATATTGTTAAACTCGTTTAACATATTGTAAGTAAAAAAAAAGTTCATACAAAATCAAATATTGTTATATTAGTAAAAAAATTTAACTTTTATATCTATTATTTTAAAAGTCTCTCATATAATAATATATAGTTAACTGATAATATAAAACTCTTTTATATTAATAATATATTAAAATTAGTCTTATATATTTATATGATATATAATATCCAATAATGATGCGTATAATACTTCTCTAATGGGACTCTCTGCATGTATAACCGTAGATAACTTTTGTGGTCACCATCCCATTAGTACACTGCGACCAACCGACCAACAAAAACCTTCCTTCACTGTTTCCTCTAACAGAGAGAGAGTGAGAGAGTGGCTTTTTGACTATGTTGTGTCACCTTTATTCCTTGTAAGCCAGCAATTAGCTAGCTTTGGTAATTGCAAAAAGCAAACCCCAAGCCACAGATTCCATATCTAAAACCCAAAAACACTTCTCTCTCTCTCTCTCTCTCTCTCAATTATATGATATGAATGATGAGTGACATTATAATCATAATTAGGTTATCACAAATCCGCTGAGTGAGATTGATTTCCATGTGCTTAATTAGTGCTTATTATAATTATAGTAAAACAAAACTAAATATGGAAAGTTTATATCTAATCAAGGAATGTATTAATAAGCCTCCAATCACTAAAATATTAATGCCCCTTTTTTTCTCATTATTCTTTTTCCTGTTTTTAATCACTTTCAGACATTAGGGTTTAAATCAGCACTTTAGCAATAGTCTTCTTCTATTTCAGTTCTTTTGATTTTATTCAAAGTCATGTACCAAGAGATCTAGATCCATGAAAGAGAAGTTGCGTGGTTTTGAGCGGGATTTTGGCGCTTCTTTACAACATATGTTACATATCCTCCTTTTCCATGGCTACCACTCTCAGTTCACATGTACAACAAACAAGTACGATCCATTTGGTCAATTTCCTTATAATTCGATAATGATTTTGGCCACCAAATTAGTACATATTCGTATTGCTATACAAAAACAAAGTGACTGTATCTCTCTCTCACTCTCATGGTCCCCAATTTGGATGTATCCAAAGTCCTTTTTTCCTCTGAAGGGTGAAAAATAAGTAACCCAAGGTAAAAACAAAGGCTTCTCAAAATATGAGACCAATAGAAAAGTCTAGGAATTTGAAGTTTCCATTTAGACGATTAAAGTAAGCAAGGTTGGACGTACTACCAGTGAGTCAGATCAAACTAGGGCTAGGTTCAACGAGACAAAATTAATGCATATATATGGGTGAGTAATCTTTCACGAACCTGAACCATCAGGAACGATATTCGTTAGCACCTTCCGTGCCCTCCAAAAATGGGAGTCTTCATGCTTTAAATTTAGCACTGCATCAGTGTTCAGTTCCATGGTAGTGTTATCTACATAATGTCTACGTGAGAGAGAGAGAGAGAGGTGCAGGGAATCGAGATGGAGCCTTACAAGTATTGGAAAATGCATATTTAAATTTCATTTAGTTCTTCCTTTTACTCCCCCTCACCTTTCTCTCTATTAAATGTAAATTATTTTATATATTTTCATGTAATCAGTATTAAAAGTAGTAAAATCTTTCGATAATTATCTTAAAAGTCATATAAAGATAATATATAATCAATTAATCGTGTAAAATTTATAATAAAAATATATCAAAATTAAATTTTCTATATATATCTATACTTTTTACCTGTGATATATAGTACTGCATAAATATTTTAAAAACTATGTGAGAATTTTCGCAAAATGAAAAGTAAAACACGAGAATATTGAATTGGGACCAAATCCCTAAAATATCCAACTCCAGGTATCTTGAGCTTGTTAGGATTCCCACACTGTACGTTCAAATACAATAAAAAAACAACTTATTTTGTTTCAAACATTTGGTTGACACCAAAATTCTAAAAGTTGGATCTAACTGCGCCAATAGAATATTTGTTGGACCATAAATTGGTTATACTTTTTGTTCAAACATTTATTTATTTAATACTATAATTTAATTATAAATTTAACCGGCTGAAGCATGAATAAAAACTCTCACATGTTCAATTTTTAAAACATATAGGTCGACGAAACCAATATTCAATTACCCCGTATATCATGCATATTTTTTAATGAGGAAAGTAGTACAGTAAAGCTATACTTAACTAAGGGAAACCAAAGAAAGTAAAAGGAACGGATGTCAGACATTAATGATATGCAACTAGATTCTTTAATTTACACATGGTTCAAATGCTCAATTAGTAAATATAAAATGGCATTATGACCACGTAAAAGCCTTCTAGCCCACACAGCTGCACACGCAGTAAGTAATATTAGCTTAACCGTTCGTGTCATAACAAACATTCACATAATTAAACAAATTAATACACCAACTTTCTCTCAACATGTTCATATTGAAGTACAACTAAACAATAATGATATCCATATATTTGATGGGAAAAAGGAAATAACTCCAAGAGTTGCTTACCACTTTCATATCTTGAAGTAATGCTAACTGTTTCTGATCCTCCCTTTCCATCTATCCACGTAAGACTCAGAGGGTGGAATTCCATATATTCCATACGGTTAGCAAGTGATTGGTTCTAACTCTTATACCTTGGACCATTTCTATGATCACAAAAATATACGTTTCTATGAGGAAAGCAAAAGCATAAAGAAGGATCACAACAAGTGGCTTGATGACGAAGTGAAACTAGGAACTTCACTCCATGCACTGCCACTTCCACTCCAAAATAGATCATTCCCTGAACTGCCACTACCCAAAACATTTTTAGACAAACTCAACCCTTGATTATTCTCCTCCATTTTCATTGTGTTAACCTGAGGCATTATTCCACCAACACTAGAATCATCCATTGCCTTATTATTAGAACGGAACCTGCCTCCATGATCCCTTACATATTCAGCATTTTCTCCATGATCAAACTGAAACAACCCAACTTGTGGTTCTAAATTAGTCAAGAAATTAGGAAACTGCTGATGAACTTGTTGCAAACTGGGCAACCTCCATTGTGCAGCAAGGCCATTTGACAACACAGAACCACCATTAGTACCAATTTGGAACTCAGCATCACTTCCAGCACCACTAATATTGCCATTTCTAACCACCAAAGATGATGGGGTTGCCCCAAAATGCAAGCCAGTGCCACCAGAAACATAGTCACCGCTACTATAGCGATGCAAAGTAGGCAAGAACGGCAATTGGGTTGGTGGTGGAGTTTGCAAATGACCCATCACATCATTATTACTAGTGCAGCCATTAGAGGAAGAGTTTGCACTTGCGGAGCTAGAACCACCTGCACCATGGCGATGATCAGGTTTCATAGGAGACTTTGATCTTGTGGTGCTTGTTCCTTTGCTTCTCTTGTTCCTTCTGCAGCCACCCCCAACGGGAACGTTCCTTAGTGCACCCCCTCTTGTCCAGTACCGGCGGCAGGTCTTGCAGAAGTGGCGAGGCTGCGAGAGGCTGTAGTTGTTGTAGTAGCAGAACTTGGTGTTCGTGGATTCGCACCGTGGACACTTGAGTGGTACCTCAGGTTGGTGTAGCTTTGCCAACCTAGCTCTATCGGCCATTGATCCTGGCCTGGTAGAGCCTTGGTAGCCACCACCTCCAACAGCTGCGACTGATGGAAGTGGTGGCTGTGGAGTATGTGGAATCTGGGGATTCTGGGTGCCAATTCCTGCTAGCTGATTAGGCTGCTGTGAAGATTTTTTTTTACAAGTGTAAGAAAAAAATAAGAAAAGAAAATAAATAGAGAAAAGAAACTATAGATTGAAAAAAATATATATGGTATATTCAGGAAAAAAAAAAGGATTGATAAAGTATGTAGGAATATCTGTTTTCTGATTAATTATGTTCTTAGCTTTATTGATGAAGAAGCTAAAGAAAGAAGAAAGAAGAAATCCAAAATTAAAAAAGAAAGAATTATGGAAGAGAATGAAAGAATTAATCCTTACCTGTTGTGACCAGTTGGATGGATCTAGATAGATTGGAAGGGATGGGAAGACCATGGCTCCTCTTAATTAGAGAGAGCTTTCTCTTTTGTAAAAGTTTGATGGGTTTTTTGGAGGTGTGTGTGGGTGGAGAATCACATCAACATGAGAGAGTTGCAGAGAAAGAGATCACAAGGAGACGGAAAAAGATAAAGGAGCTTGTGGGGGTGTATGTTTATTTATTTTTGTTCTTTGTTTCCTCTTCTTTCCTCTCTTCCTCCACACACTCCTCTTTTTGTTTTTATTAAAATTTGTGGGATTATTAAAGGTCACCAAACGAGTTTCTTATTCTATAAGCACCTTTATCTTCTTCTTTTACTGTGGCATCAACATTAATGACTTTACTCCCATGCATGTTAAGAGAGAGAAGCCCTAGCCCTAGTTTTATATTAATATAGTATACTTGTACTCTATGGTTTTTGAGGTCTTAAAAAGATTTTACAATAATAATGTGGAATTTAAAAGTAAAAAGTTGATGAGTCATGGACTCATGGTGGGGAGGTCTTGGGTGGAAGTGTCACAATCGAATGTACCTTTGTTTTCCCTTCGGCTTTTGTTGCAGGAAAAAGTCATTATTTTTTATTCTTTATTTAATTAAACTTTATTTTGTAGTAACAGCTTTTTCCTTTTGTGTAGAATTATTCATTAATATGTTTCATAAATTTACATACCTTTTGCATATTGCGATATTTGTTTACCTCCAGTCATAGATTTATAGGATTACAGTTTAATAATGAATGGTACTCTCTCGTCGGCTGCAATTAAAGAACACGGACTACTAAGATTCACTGCCATGGTATAAATTCAAAAAGTAGATAAAAGATGTCGAATATAAAACTAGCACTAACCAAGCAAAACATTAGTTGAGATTAATTAATTTTTGATGCTCCCTTTTTAAACTATACAAGTTAAGGGGTACATGACCTAGGATGTTATTTTATATGGTAAAGGAAAAGAAAAGAAAAGTAAAATCAAATGAATCACAAATAACTACTACATATAGTAATTCTACAAACATTCATTACTAATGGATCGATGCAACATTTAAATTCTTGTTTTTTGAATTACTTGTTACCACTAATTATTTACATTGGTCATGGTCTGCCAAACTGTGTTGAAATTGAAATGACCAGTTTGAGAGTGGAAAGTGATGGAGGGTTTCACTGATGTGCTAATGGATAGGGATAGACAAAATAAACGTGGAAATTAATGGCCCTGTCATAATCTAGAGGAATAATTTTTTTCTTCCCTGGTAGGTGTCTAATGTGTTAGATTAATTACTGTCATTAGAACATATAAAATGATATTGTTCCCAGCCCAATATGACCAATGAATGGATAAGAACATGGCTATATATATATATATATATGTGTGGTTTTCTGTGTCATATTTTGATTTCATAAAATTTTTTTCATAGTTATATTTGTATTACATATTATAAAACTATATACATTTTTATTTCTCTTTAGCTCATGCAATAAAAACAAATACATTTTTATTCCATTGAATGTATATTAAGTCGTTAAAAGTTGTGCAGACTCACTTTATATAAATCTTTATGTAGACGTAAAAAAAATACAGTTGGTGCAGAATTAATACAATTATATATTTTGAATGATTGCAATTTTTTAAAAACGGATCAACATGACATAGAATTAAATCAAAGTGTAATTTTAAATTTAAGGATATTTTTATTTAAAAATGAATGTAAGAAAAATATTACATATACTGCACTTGTGTTATATGATTTTTTTTTTCTTGCTAGAAACAATTCATTTAAAGACTAATAATTAATTTGCTTGAACAAAAATTTAGGGGAAGGAAACGTCCTCCATTCTAAAATAATATACTTACACATCACTAAGCCCATTCAAGTTCCTAATATTTATTTGGAGATTACTACATATTTGGTATCTATACGGCTGCCAGCAAACCTTGATCCACGAGCCCCTATATGCCAACTATCAAGAATGTCAACCTTAATCCAAGAGTCTCAATGCCAACTATCAAGCATATATGCCATCGCCCGCATGAATTTAGTGCTCACTTATTCGAAGACAACATCAAGACGGTAGCGTTGGTAAGGTTAATATCATCTGGACATAAAAAGTGAATATAAGAGACCACCAAAGTATTGGTCAGAGTTTGGATCCCTTAAACATGAAGTCATAGATTCAATTATAGGATTTATGTATATGTATAAATTACTATTGGAAGAAATCTTTATTTAGATACTTGATCATATCCTGAAAGATTAATTTTTCATCTATCTGATAAGGGGATACTTTGAAAAAATAAATAAATATAAGAATAAACATTTATATGTATAGACAAATATAATTAAAGTCTTAACTTTACTTATTATGATGAAATACCTTTTTTTGTAAATGCCTACTCTTATATCCATTTTGTATGTCCAAATATCATTAAACTCCTTTGGTGTTTTTGTTGTCTTAATTTGTTTTATGGAGAATTTTGAAGACGCAACAAAGTGTTCTGCAATAAAGATTGGGATGTTGCTAGTACATATTATATCCAGATAGCTAACAAACATTATAAGTATCATATAGCCTCTGAACTGAAGCGTTCTCTTAAAGTTAGGCATCATCTCCCTTTTTGCCTATCAGACTGTGTAATTGTGTTTTTATTACGATTTTCTTTTTATGTTCCCGGGACAGTACGCGTCCATTTGACAATTGAATGAAATAATTTAACTTTTACGACCAATCCAAAGATTTATGGCAATTACTTTAAAATGGAAAAAACAAAGGTTTAAAGGGTATTTGCAAATCTTTGCTTGAATTTCTTTTACATAGATTGACTTATAATTCAAGGACTGTCCAAATAAGCTTAAGACGATATACGTTTCTAGCATTATTCTAATTAAAATAAGATGCCATGCATACATTTGGAATTATAAGCATACGGATACATACAGATAATTGTACATAAAAAATGAAACATTTGTTTTTTCTGTGCTCTATATTGTTTGGAATTATAAAATTCTTTTATGCTACATCATACTTTTGTGTACAAAAGTTTATTACTTAAATTTCGCAGGATAAGATTTGCGCCTTAAAAAGTTTCATTGATAATATCCAATAATAACGCCAAAAAACGTCTTTATGCAGAGTACGTAAATGTAGATCCAAAATCTGATATGGATCTAGAAATAATATTCTCATATATATACAAAATAAAACTAAATAAAATAAAGTGTTTTGAGATTATCATTAAATTTATTTGGAAATAAATTAACTTTGTGACATGATTGGTTGCAACTAACTTTTTTAAAACTGCTCAACTCTTTGATTTATGTAAAACCTGCTTTTAAAAGATTATAGTAGTATTATTTAATAAAATAATATAAAAATTATTTTTAATAAGAAGAAATTACAAAAATAATATTTGATAGATATATTATATAAGTACTTTTAAAATTTAAAATAACTATAGTAGATATAAAAATTTAAAAAAGTAATTTAAGAATATATTAATCTTTTAAATTTTAGAAAGCATAAATTAATTCTGAAAAATGCTCCATGAAATATTTTTAAGAACGCCCTTGATTTTTATATGTCAAAAGCAAAAGCACCCAACTTTTTTATTTATTAAATAGAAAAAATTAGCTTATATATTTTATAAACGGAAATATCCCCTGAAAAAATATTATCAAACTAAGCCTTAGAAATTATGAACAATTAATCCTGCAAAAATCTGTTTAATCTTGTATTTACTAATTTTACTTGATATTTTATGTAAATAGATCCTAAGAAGAGTTCTTTTGTGAATGTCAAACTATGAAATATTAGTTTATGTTAAAAATTAGGGTGTTGTTGCTTCACCCTGGTCTTTTTCTTGGCTATAAATATTTTAATAAGTAGTTGTGAAAGATTTAGTAGTAATTGATTAATTATAACAATATATGTTTAAAATCTATTACATAGAAACAACAAAAATAAGGTTGTGTTTGGTTTAGTTTATTTTCACAAAAAAAAAGTGATTTTTTAACAAAAAAAAATCACTTTTATAGAATCTATTTATTTTAACTTTCACTCAAAAAATGAAAAAAAAAATATTTTTAGTAATTAAAAAATCATTAATCCCAAAAAAAAAAAAAGATTGAAACAATCACACTCTAAATATTTGATAGCTAATAATTAATTAAAGTATTATAATCATCATCAACAAGGATTGGTTCACCTAGCAGACCTTTCATTCTTGCATCACCATGTTCATTCTTAGATTCTGCCATTAATAAATAATCTATAAGTATTTCTATAAATATTTTGTAAACATAAAAACATGTCCTAATCTTAAATTGGGACAAGCCTTCACCTCATCCATAAACTTTTTTGTTGATTTAAAAAAAAGTATTAGCACCATCATATATATAATAAAAATGGATAGCAATTTACAAAAAATTAGGAATAATTTACTCCGATTATTACAAAAATAAAATAAAGATACAACTTTTGATCATTAGAATATAATGTAGCAAGCAAGGCCCCACCTGTTTTTGCTAAATTTCAAATTTTGATATTAAAAAATTTGTTATTATTATTATTATTATTATTATTATTTTTATTATTATTATCTATAAAAGGGAGACAACAAAGGGACAAAGAATGGTGGTGGTGGTGGGCAAAGCCAGCCTCCAGTTAATGTGGGGAGGTAGAAGCAATGGCGGTCTCAGCATATGCAAATGGCTAAGGTGGGGGACTCTTACTTTAGTGAGCCAAGACCCCCCTCCCCTGTTTGATGATGCAGGGTACAGCCCCACACTCATGAAACATTAAGCTATGATTATGGATATGAGGCTTCCATGCATGGATTGTGACATGGAAGATGGGAAACATGCATTGTGCATCAAATCTCTATTTTAAGATTAGATCGTGACTCTTGATTCCATTACTCTACCCCACCAATATTTATGACATTTAGAGATAAATGTACATACGTATGATATGATGTGACTAGCTTTATGTGTATACTGGAAAACAAGTAAAGTTTTAAGTCATTGCATGCATTTCCTTGTGGAAAATGAAAATAAACCAATCGGAAATCTCAGAACCATCAATTTCTTTTTCTTCTACGGCAATTATAAAAATAAGAGGAACTTTATTCATCCGGCAAAAACCAGTAAAATAAATGTCTGTCAAGTACACAGATAAACCATTTTTACACAGATAAAACATTGTTAAAAAAAAGAAAGAAAGGACAATTATATCAAAAGGAATACTATCTCGTAAGACTAGATACATGAATGAAAATAATAAAACAATTCAAGCTTTGAATTTAAATAAAAATGTAAAATTTCCGAAATCCAATTTATCAATACTATTGTTGATACATAAAGTCGCAGATATGAAAGATACAAATCTATGTAGTGAATATATTGTACCATGGAGATATCCCTTTTAGGTAGCTTGTTGAGAATCTTCTGTATAGTCAGCTTCCTTTTCACTTTTTTCTTTTTCTTTTTCCCATTAGTCTTCATAATCAAGCTCATTTTCCACAAGTCCTTGCTCATTCCCTGTTAAACAAAATATTCTCTTTATTTCCATCACTATTTCTCGTTAGAGCTACGATGGGAGTTCATTCGATGATCGATCGAGAGCATGCAAATATAAAATTTTACAAGCGTAAAATATAATTTCTTAAAAATTATATTTAACGATCACAACTGTCTTTTTTCCCCCTCTTTGAAATAAGTGGATCATAAGTGAATCATAAATTAGTTTTGGATAAGAAAGAGACACATTAATCAAAACAATCTCGATACATAAGAAATACATCTAATCAACTAATTATGTGCAACATAACTCTTCCCTGGTTTGCCTCCAAAAATATCAGCACAGGCGAGGTCCCCTTTCTCTGATTTGGGTCATATTCTGTTTGGTGAAAGTTTCAATCACCATGTTAAATCCTATCTTATACAAGATATGTTGTACTAAGCAACACGTCTCCAGCTAGCTCAGATATTTCATATGGTTCTTAATGAAGATAGCCAAGCTTTCTGTACATTAATAATATAATTACGTTACATATTCGTGGGCAAGTCACTCTCACTAGGCCTTCTCATACCTTACACTTTCATGGTTACTGATTTACAGATTTACAGATTTTGACATTCCGCGTAGATGTAAAAATGATAGTTGCCTACTAATTCCAGCAAGGCAACATATAGTAAACACTGCTTCGTAAGTAAGCCTAACCAAAATTCTTGTATCAGCAGCTTTGTAACGGATCTTACACATGTTGTGAGTTGTGTAGCGTCTATCATTGCGCAAGTTTATATCAACTTCACTATAACTTATTCTCCAAGATTTTGGGTTATTGATTTAAATTTAATAACGAATTTATCTTCTCAATTATGCGGTCAGTGGGGCTCCTGAGAAGATATAGTAGGAATTTTACTCTTAAAAATGCAACCTTGAAGTGAATTATTATGTGAATGACATTCAAGTGGTAGATTTGAACTTTAAATTTATGCTTTTGTTCAGAGAAGAGTTATTTGGACATGGACTTTCGACATTCATGCAAGGACATATATGGAAAAGGGGGATTGGAAATTGTAGAAAGAGAAGTAATGAATAAAGAGTATATATAGGAAGTACAGATATTGGTATAGACACTTGATACGACATAAATATGGATATAAAGACACATTAAATTCGTAAAATTATAGGATACAGACACGATATATATATGTATATATTAAAATTTTAAAAAAAATTCAAAATTCATAATATTATATTACAATATTTTTAGATATTTATAGATATTAAACTACCAATTTTTATTACTTTCTAAATCTCTCCCAAAAAATATGGAGCATTCTTAATATATGTTATGTGTATTTCCTATGCTCTTTTAAAAAATATGGAGTACTATTTCTGTTGACATCTCAAAAAAAATTCCTAAGTAACTTGGGTTTTTGGTCCTTTGAATTTTTTTTTATCTATCAAATAATTGGAAAAAAGTACTAGGCGTTGTCTTGACTGTGTCCAGCCATGTCCAAGCTGAAAAATAATGTTTTTTAAATTAGACACATAAGACTATATGTCGGACATGTGTCGTACTGGTGTCTAACTTGCATCGATATCTCACTTATGTTGGATATACGAACACACTATCAAATTGATGTGTTTGTACTTCATAGGTATATATATAGTAGACCACTCTATTTGACTCTAGATGTCTTAATATGTGTCAGATTTTAGGATCAATTGCAGTTTACTCCCTATATTATAGATTATATGCACTTTATCTCATACATTTTAAAAATATGCATCCCGACTACTTGCATTTTTCTCAAATGTGCACTTTACCTCAAATAAATGCATTATACTCACCTAAATTTTGGGTTATGTGTAAATTGACCTCCTAAATTTTTCAAAATGTGTAACTCGACACCCTGAATGTGTAATATTTTTATTCATAATTGATGAAAAAATCAACAGAAGGGCCAAAATGCACATTTGCGAAGATACAAGTAGTCGGGATGCATATTTTTAAAATGTAGGAGGTAAAGTGCATATGACCTATAATTCAGAGGAGTATATTGCAATTAGCCCCAAATTTTATATGTCAAAATAAGATAACTTTTTTAAAATAAGAAAAATATTGTAAGACTTTGACTTTGTGAATTAGATAGGCATTTAGATTTTCTAAAATGAAAAGAGAAATCCGACTCATTTCCTGAATCGGGTGTGGATCTCATTTGATTTATGTCACACATTCTATCTAATGGTGGATAAGAATGAGTCAGCATAAAAATCAAAATTTTTTTGATACAAATAATATAACTCAAATGAAAAATATGATGTCTCCTTCGTACATACATATTTAGCTATGTAGACATTCAGTTTTTTCTAAAATAAAAAAGAAATTGTTTTTTTTTTAATATGAAAAAATGATATCTCTTTCATGTACATACTTTAATAGCTCTTCATATATGGTGTTCATACTAAAAGAACAGCTGCCATCAATGATATCTCATTATAAATAAAGTTATATATGTTTAAATTTATTATATTTAATTATATATTTTGAAATATTTTAATAAATAATTTTTAACATATATATATATATGTCAAACTCACTGGTTTGACCCAAACGTTGCATATATTCACACTATTGATCTATTAAAAATAGAAAAAGAAATTGTACAAATGTAAATTTAGTATTTAAGATTTAGATAAACTTATAATAAAATTATACCTCACTAGAGTAATTGAGTGTATTTTAAACAAACTTGACAAAATAACTTAGTACGTTAGACCCACTACTACATATTTAGTTTTTAGCAATATTTATTAAAATTATTACATGTAGAAAATTGTTGGTAAATGTATAATCTTATTAAAATTCTTTAATAACATTTTTATAAGTGTTGTATATAAGCTATCTTACTATAAAGAGTTATAAGAACACTTTTTTTTTTTAATAATATAGTGACATTTGAAAATGTTACTAATTCTCAATTAAATTGTAGTGTAAATTTTATTATGAGAATGCTTTCTGGATGAAATTATGAGCAAGTTTAAAGTTGCATTGTTTTAGTTTAATCATTTTTTAAATAAGTTACTCGTATCAAGGTTAAAAATAGACTTTTTTTTTTAAAAAAAAAATTGAGTAGAAGCTATAATGAGTAATTTTTATAAAAAATAATTTTTCAGTTAAAAGTTATTTTTAGGAAAAAAACTGAAATTAACGCATTGTAAATCTTATTAATTAATTTGTGTATATATATGCAAAAATTTCTGGCAAAAAACTTTGTAATAGCTTCAATGAAGCTAATCAATAAAACTTAGGCATTATCAACCAAAAAAATAAAACTTATGCATTTTTTATTAAATGAAGTTGATAAATATTTTCGAATAGTTTATCATTAATTATATATTCAGATTACTTTAAGTATGTTTCGAGTGCATTATGTTAAACTTGTTAATCTCACATTTTTTTCCACTCCGTTAATTTATATTAAAATTGATATATAATAAATTTCGAATTAGTGAAAATATTCATCGCTTAATTATATACGTGTAGTCCTTTTGGGCAAAATATACATGTAATTGTTTGATGAATTCTATAAAGTTGTATACAGCACATTGTTATTACATATTGTAATAGTGTTAATTCTTATATACTCCATGGATAATAGCTTTCGGCAACTTCAACAGCTTCCGAAAAAGTCGGGACTTCACGCCACGCTACATCTTCTGTTTGTTATTCTATTATTTTTCACTAGTTGTAGTTTCCGTCTTTTTTAAATCTTTTTCCTTTCTGATATGTGTGCAGCACGTATAATTCATTTAGAAGGATCAACCATTATGTTTTTCCCCCAATTAAAATTAGTTTCAGCATTAACTGACGTATTAAATGTTTGGATTCGAACAAATCATTTTTATACTATTCTAGTTCTACATAAAATTTAGGGAAAATGTTTCCTAGAAGAAAAAAAAAAGGGGGGGGGGATGATAGTTTGTGTGAAAGTGTATTCCATGACATAACACATGAATTTTCAAAAATTGTACTCTCAAAAGAATCGTTTTATTTTTTATTATTCTACTCCTGATTCGTTATATATTCGGTAGTTAACTTTTCTTTTTCTTTTCATTCTAATAGGATCACATGTTTTGTCAAAATTTTCGTAACATCTTCTTCGTACCATTTAGTAATACTGAAAATAATTTAGTCCAAATTTTTGGTTAAAGACTCACAAACATGCAACCTACACAATGTATGCATAAAAATAAAATGTGACATCAAATCAATGTCTTCACACCGCCCTTTCACCTTGAGCAAAGGCCTGTTTGAAGGTGTGTCAAAACCTAAATCAAAAACCGGCACTTGGTAACGTGAAATTAACATCAAAGTTTTGTCTCTCTCCTAGAAAATTGAGCTAAGGTCTCAAAAGCAAAAAAATCTTTCTGCCAGTAGAATTAGAGTATATTTGGATAAATTTTTGAAAAAAAAAATTCTTTTAATTTTTTTTGGTATAGATTTAATTTTTAGAAAAAAATATTTTATATTTAAATAAATTATTTGAGAAATATTTTTAATTGTGCTTATAAGTCTGTTTAAATATAAAAGAATAAAAATAATTTTTTATAGCTAAATTACAAAAAAAGAAATTTAAAAAGAGAAAAAAGAACTAGAATTTGATAAGATATAAAAAAAAATATATGTATTATAATTTTGAATAAAGATAAAAGATATTTTTATAAGATAATTTTATTAAAAATAATTTTTATTTCTACCTTTTTTAGAAGTTAGGTATACTTAACTTTTAAAAAAAAATAATAAATTAATTTTTTTAATTAAAATACTTTTTTTAAAAATTATATCTAAACACATATAAAAATTTATAAAAATATTTTTTTAAAAAATATAAATACTTTTTTCTTAAAAAAGCCAATCAAACGCACTCTTAATCCCCTTTAATGCAGCTGGCATTCCATTCAGAGCAGAATAGTACCAAATACAGTAAAAACGTTGAACAATATTTATTATTTAGGCACGTTTGAATGTTCCAAAAGGTAAACCAGAGGAAATATGTGGTTATAAAAATTAAAGCCATAGACTCAGTTAATTTGTTCTCAAAAACAAGTTTTTCGAGTACTAAGGAGAGGCCCATCTACTTAATTGGCCAATTGGCTATGTCCTTATCTTAGCTATTGAAACCTTCAGGTTATAAAAGGCCAGAAATTGAGCCAATTTGGTTCGCAGAAATTAAGAGCTTTCTGAGTACTAAGGATTGGCCCGAGATGGATAGCACACCCTCAAGTTCTACAGCTACAAGAACCATCCTTCTCCTTTTGAGGGTCTTAACCTTTGTGTTCCTTCTCATAGCCCTCATATTCATTGCCATAAGCAAGGCTACTGAAGATATATCCGATGGTTCATTGGATGCTACTGAAGATACATCCAATGGATCATGGGATGCTAAGTTAA
The DNA here is from genome assembly GCA_031439585.1 of Pterocarpus macrocarpus. Taxonomy (NCBI): domain Eukaryota; kingdom Viridiplantae; phylum Streptophyta; class Magnoliopsida; order Fabales; family Fabaceae; genus Pterocarpus; species Pterocarpus macrocarpus. The sequence goes on from CM062515.1 coordinate 77,993,472, forward strand.
CGTTCAATGATGTTCATGCCTATCGGTAAGTATTGTCATTTGTTCCACCTTATTGTCTAAGCTAATTAATGTTCTCATTTATAATAAGACTTTGACCTTTAATGAGAAATGTGGGAAGGATTGATTTTCAAATACTTAATGAAGGGCATATATTATTGCTTGACAAAAATTAATGTCAAAATTTGTCATCGATCTATATTATTGCACCGCATTTTCGTTTTTGGGATGATATAAACATAGATATCATCTAGCTAATAAGCAAAAATGGGAGAGAAAAAAAAAAGGTCAGTGCCAAATTATAGAGCACATTTTTACACTTTAATAGTGTATTGTCATCTTTTAACAATTTATACTACATCATAATTGAAAATAATATAGATCTGTTTGCACTTTAAAAAGGAGCATAGGAAGAAGTCAGTACTCTGTATATTTTAAACTTAATATAGAAAAAGAAAGTAGACTCTTTACAAATAATAATATTTTCTTTATTTACAAAGACTCAAAACTACAAATTTAGTAGGCATTAAATTTTTCTCAAACACTCACTTAAGCACACATGCACCTTACTTGCATATGCACACGCTAGAAAACTTACCAAGCCACTCACCTCACACACTCTCTCTTTCTCTCTCTCTCTCTCCCTCTCTCTATGCAAACCATTTGTAACATCATCCCGAAATACAGTACTATACTTAAGTCATAGTACCATACTCAGGAGTTGTTCCCATTACCTGAGCGGATCTTTTTTGACAGCAACTTCAGCTGTCTTCTAAACTTCTCGAGCTATCTGGAGATAACATAAAAATAGGAGTGAGAATTTAAATTCTCAATAGGATTCACTAAGAAATTTCATGTCGTATTATCGTTATTATCTCTAACTGTTTCGGTTTATTAAAAAAAAAAAGTGAACATGTTATACGAACTATTCCGTTTTATAGTTTGAAAATATATGGTCCGAAACAGAGTTAATTTTATTCATGCACTTGTTAAACAGAGTAAGGATTCAAGCATGAGTACAACAATATTTCATAATAATAATAATAATATTGATAACAAGAGCCTACTTGCAATATCATAATAATAATAATAACAAACATTATTTGTGTGTACGCATTGTTCATCATAAAATCATACATATGCTTTGTGTTTCTTTTGTTTTCTTTACTTGACATACCTAGGCGTTACGTATTGCCATCTCTAGGATATATGCATACATATGTCCTTGCCTTTAATCTTTGCTGCCCTTGGGTAGTCTGATCTAGGAGTGAGCTCAACTCGTGACCGTCGTCACACAGTATTGATTCGCAAGAGGACCCACATGCTTCTAGGTCGGAGGGACTCAGTTGGCCAACTGCCTCCAACATAGAGAGACCCAAAAGTTTTAGCTATCTTCACGGGGAGGGACCCAATATGCTACTGCCTCTAAGTGAAGGGACCCACATCTTTATCTTTTAATTGCCTTCACTTGGAGGGATCCAAATAATTGCCTCTAAGTGAGAGGATCTTATATATTCTTCCTTCATTCATATGCAAATATACATACTCTCATAAAAATAATTCATGATCATATCACCATAATATATTAATAATTATATAACTGTTCATATCATAAATTTCTCGTAAAATAAACACTCATAGTTTCATAGACTTCTGCCGAAAATTTGGTAGCAAAACAGATTGAGTCTGCTTCCCTATGAATAGTGCCAGTACTTAGACAATCAATTATCCAAAAAAATCACAATAGTGCATTCACATATCAGTACCAATCTCATAGAAATAATAGTTGCACTTGAATTTTAGTTGCTGCCTATTTTCCTTCACTCTACCCGATTTTTGTAAAATGATCCATAATTTCTATTTAATTCATTTAGACTTAAATTTTGGATATGTTGGAGTGTTATGTGTCTATTTTCTAACTTCTTTAGTCCCATCTAATTTGGATAAATGTAGCCCAAGTTACTATGGTCCTATCTTGGTTTGCCCTGTAGCTAGCCATAATTGTATACCTAAAAGTAAAAATTCACTAAAAATCGAAAACTAGTTGAAATCATACAAAGTTTGTATAATATTAAAGTTAACAGGACAAGCTTTCATCTTCCACTAGTTTCATCTTATTTGCATAAGCAGAGCTTGAGATATAAGTTTTGAAAAATGACCATTTTGGACTGCCCTGTATAAGTCTGGTTTAGACTTAAGGCAACTTCATTGAATTACTAGAAACGATTGGGAGCAGAGAAAATTCTGAAATTTTTATGAAATGTTCTACTACATGTTAGCTTTCAAATTAGACTAATTTCGTTTAATTTGAAGGTGTATGGAATGAGTTACATCCCTCTCAAGCAGAAAACCCAGATTTCTAGGTCAATTTCAAAAATTCATAAATCACTCAATACTAATCCAATGACCATATAATTTATATTTATGGAAATCTCTGAATGTCTAGTTTCGTATAAAAATAGATTCATCAAATTTAAATGGCTTTGGGCAGAGCCCTACACTCTGCCGAGGAAAAACCCTAATAGGATCTTGAACTTATGATTTTCTTAAATCAATCCATTCAATCTTCAATCCTAACTCAATCATACATCTTAAGCCACCCATAACCCATCATATCCAACCAATATAATATCAAAATAAAGGGAGAAGGGGGAGCCCTAGGTAGCCCCAAATTAGAGAAAAATAAGAGAAAGGATGAAGTTCCTACCTTAGAGGAGTAGAATAGGGTTGGATCTTGATCTTGAAGTGAAATAAGTGATTGGAGCTTAAACCTATGGGTGAGATGAGATGAAGGAGGATGAAGAAGATGAAGAAAAATGAAACAAGGGGAGCTGGTCTGCACACTTAAGGCAGAAATCCTTAAGGAAGAAGGAGAAGATTTTTTGTGTTGTTGGAAAAAGCAAACAATATGATTGGTTGATAGTTGAATGGTTGAAATTGAGCCACAACTCTCTACAAAGTTGGCATGCAAGTGGCGCCACTCTTCAAAGGGGAAGTGGCTGAATTTGTGCCATTTGATCTAGGGTTTATATAGTGTAATTTCTATTGGTTCAGTTTTGACAGTTTAGAATACCGAAATCTTATCGATTTCTTTTAAATCGGTAAAATAGTTTTGGAAAAATTCGATGAGGTCTCTTATGTTTCTAATCTAACTTCCTTAAATCTAATCTCTCTAAATGATACTTAATTGGCCTTAGATAAATACTTAATCGATTTCTAATTAATTTCACTTATTCGATAAAAATCAAATAATTTAATTAAAAATGATAAGATTTTTCGAAGTTTACACGATTCACTTTAGGTGCACACTATATATGCTTATACAGAGTAGCACTCTCACCTAAATTAATTCACTCTGCATTCACACCTCACAATGAGTACACACTTGAGCACTAACTTTCTGCACATTTACACAAATGCATCACACTAGCATTTATAGGCTCTCAAAGTTGGTGATATCACCGATTGAAACGTTGCTAGAGAATTCAAGCATTCAACTTCCTGTAGATATTTCTTGTTCTTCCTTCATTATAATATTATAATATTGATTATAGAAAACTTTAATAATTTCTAAATCTTCTCCAAACCAATGCAAGAAGCTTCTAATATGTCGGGGCTTTATTTTTTTTCAGCTGTATAAATTGTTCTAGAAGAATTTGTGCTGAATTTTCACTTAACAAGAGGGAGATAAAATTATTTTACTGAAAGGTTGCTATTCAATATTTTGTTTTCAAAAATGCTAATTGTACACGATTGAGAATCATGCGATGAGACAGAAATTTAAAAAAAAAAATTAAAATTAAATATAAAAATATTTGACAATGAATTAAACAGCATGTCGGACAAAGATGTTCGAGTGGTATGTCTGTATATTATAACTCTGTTACTTTAGTTGGTTCTGGAAGTTTGCCATGAAATAACCAAAGTACCCTTTGTGATAAAGAAGAGGTTGTAACTTAACGAAAGATTAAGAGACTCTTCCATTGGTGACTCTGCAACCCCCCCTCCCCCCAAAAACCCAAAAAAAAAAATCACAAATAAATTTCAATGCAAATTAAATTTATGAAATAAGAAAAACGATGTAGTTTTGCCATTCTTTCCTTCTTTATTAACTGGCGACAATTTTGAAAATGTAGATACATGATCTCCACAACAGTCATCGGATTTGCCGTTGCGTATAACTTCCTGCAGATGGCACTCTCAATCATAACCATGGTCTCCGGAAAGCGTGTATTAAGCGGTGATGCTGGCTACCTATTTGATTTCCTTGGTGACAAGGTACATCATTCATGCCATAACAATAGTCTTCAGGCTTATGTAATTGTATGTTGTTCTACATATGTACTAAATCAGTTTGGCCTCAATATATTGTGGTTTTAATTGTGTCATTTTATCCAAACCTATGCATTATATTCTTTCCTTGGACAGATTATATCATTCCTTCTAATTTCCGGTTCAGCTGCTGGATTTGGTGCCTCCGAAGATCTGCACACATTATTCAAATCAGTAGAACTTCCCTTCGACTCATTTTTTGCAAAAGCAAATGCCTCAGCTGGCCTTCTTCTCATAGGATTTCTGGTCACGGCCATAGCATCAATTTTCTCTTCGTTTGCTTTGCCAGAGAAAGCTTAATAATGATGTTCATGAATTATGAATTATCATTCTTTCTTCCCTACGCTAGTTTGGTTTAGTTCAATTCCTTTGGCGGTCAATCAATTGTAACTCATCGTCGATTTATATCGTCCACATTTGTATCTTCATATCAATTGCAGTAACAATAGTCTAGCCTCGAGTAGTACCTCTTCCTAGGCTTGGTTGGGTATTGCTGTAATTTTTTAATTGTGTCATTTTATCCAAACCTATGCATTATATTCTTTCCTTGGACAGATTATATCATTCCTTCTAATTTCCGGTTCAGCAGCTGGATTTGGTGCCTCCGAAGATCTGCACACATTATTCAAATCAGTAGAACTTCCCTTCGACTCATTTTTTGCAAAAGCAAATGCCTCAGCTGGCCTTCTTCTCATAGGATTTCTGGTCACGGCCATAGCATCAATTTTCTCTTCGTTTGCTTTGCCAGAGAAAGCTTAATAATGATGTTCATGAATTATGAATTATCATTCTTTCTTCCCTACGCTAGTTTGGTTTAGTTCAATTCCTTTGGCGGTCAATCAATTGTAACTCATCGTCGATTTATATCGTCCACATTTGTATCTTCATATCAATTGCAGTAACAATAGTCTAGCCTCGAGTAGTACCTCTTCCTAGGCTTGGTTGGGTATTGCTGTAGTTTTTTAAAAGTTGCTAAGTTTTTCCGACTATTTAAAAGTTACTTTTAAAAAGTTATAGTAGTACTGGCAAAATAATGTAAAATTGCTCTCAATAAACAAACAGAAGTTACAAAAATAATATTTAGTAAAATTGCTCTTAATATTTAAAATAGCTATAACAGTTATAAATACTAAAGAGAATAATTTCAATTTTTAATATCATTAAATAGAGTAAGGTTATATTAACCTTTTAAATTTTGAAGAGCAAAAGCCGGCTCTAAAAAGCATCCCATGAGAGCTCTCAAGAGCACCCCTGACTTTTAAAAGCTATGAGCAAAAAAATCTCAATTTTTTAGTTTACCAAACAAAAAAAAAATTAATTTATATTTTTCATAAGTCATAACACATCTACAAATAGTACTACTAAACTTGGTTTTACTATACCTTGTTGAAAGAATGAAGCTACTCACGGATATTGAAAACGAAAATTTCAACCGCCTCATACTTTTTTTAAAAAAAAATTAAAAAGGGGTTATTAGTAATATTTAATGTTCAATATCTCAGTTTTGTGAGTTATGTTTATTTTTTATTTTACTTATACTTTTTAATGCAAAAACTGGAATATATGCTACTTGTATAGTAAGGTATTAATAAACAAAGAAAAGATGTTAATGTAAACAAATATAAAAATATAAAATAGACATATAAGAGTTTGAATATTTGCCTAAAAAGGTATTTTTACGGGTAGTATTTTGTCATATGTTTCATAGAAAATTGTCTCACATTTTAAAAAATAAAAACACTTAGTTGAATTTTTTTTTTTTTTTTTTACTTCTCACAAGTGTCCTCACCTAAAGATTATCTTATTTAAGATACGATCATATATTAAATGTGGGCATCTTTCTTGTTTAGAATTCGAATTGTGATTTCCCATAGGGGATTAATTCCTCCCGCTAAACACAATTTATGTAGGTAGCTTAGTATGTGTTTTTTTGAGATATTTTTGGTAAAAAATTATTTTTATTTAAAAAAATTAATTGTCATATATTGGATAATTTTTTTAAAATAATCAAAATATCAAAAAAAATTTGTTTCAACTTTTTTATAGAAATTAAAAAGAATAATTTTAAAAAAAGTAATTTTAAGTTTTTTTTTACTATATATAAAATTTATGTTTCATAATATTTTTTTTTAAATTGGAAACAAACGTGCCCTTAGATGAAAATATAAATAACAACAAATATAAAGTAAAATTATAATAAAAAAATGATAAGCTAATAATTATAAGGGATACATAATTATGTGGAAGGAAAACCCAAAATTTAGAGAAATCTAAACCAACTAACTAAGTAAAAAACTATAATAACGATTCAGATGTCATATTATAACCAAAAGTCATAAAACAATAAATTTATAAATTATTTGTATTATATACTCTTCATTTATTTTTAAAGAATGTGAAACTTTACCACTTATACTATATACTTAAAATTCCAACAATGCTCGATACTATGAATTTGCCAACAAGTTTTGATTGGCCAATGAAAAAAACTGAGTTGGCAGAAGCATTCCCAATCATTATGCCTTTTTTTTTTTTTTCACTCTTTCAATTTTATGTAGACTACATTATTAAACATAAGACTGGCAGACACTTAGACGCGGCTTTCAATAATATTATATTGACATTGTATTTGTATACTTGTCCCTTGCTCCTTTCAATGAATCCTGCAAGAACTTTCATTGCAGTTTCACATTGCTGACCAATTCAAAGACGTTGTAAGTTTGTAACCCCTTCAATGAAGCTAATCAATAAAGCTTTCACGATTTTTATTTAATGATTTTGATTATGCTTTCATTATACAAGTTATTTTTCAGGTGTAGGTACTCAGAATTTTTTTTTCAAAATAAAAATTAAAGTGGGTTTGATATCAATCATCCTACCAAAGTCAGGGTACATATCCCAAATACAAAGGGTACTTACAAGAGACTAAAAAAATCATATGTCAATGGAATCCTTACATCAACTACGAGAATCAAACTTGCATTATTATAGGATACAAACATATTCCTTGCATAACCCTCACTAGGCTCAGAAGTTATTTTAAACTTTATATCTATAATTATAATATTTTATTCGATAAGTAAATATTTAAACAGTGTTTGAAGCATCTTATTTCAATTTAAAAATTATATTTAAAATCTCTAAAGAAAATGTTTAATTGAAAAGTTTTTTAACTATAAAATAATTTAATTAATCATATCAAAATAAAAAAAATTAATAGAGAGATTCAATGTAAAATTGGCAATTAAATTACTTGACTTTATTTTATTTTCTCTATCAATATTTAGGGGAATTTATGATTTGGATTTATATGCATAATATTCAAATACAAGTTAAGGGCCTTTTTTATGATGTAAAAGACCTATATGATTTTCGCTCTGTGTCGTCTTTTATTTTATATTTTCACTAATAATTATTTTAATTTCTATTTCAATCTTAATCCGTAATTCCTTCTCAAAATAATTTTCTTTACATCTGATAATCATAATAAATATATAGTTAGAATGATGTTAGTAATTGGTTCTGTGATTTTGAGTTAAGAATAATAGCCAGATAAAATCCTTTTCTAAAGTGACAATTCCATAATCAGTAATTGCTTCATGAACCTCAAGAAGATTTTACTAATAATAATAATACAGAATATAAATTATGATAAGAGATCGTAAGATGAATATTTAAAAAAATTATCATTATTCTATTTAGAATTATAATTTATTTACATTATTTTCATAAAATTTCAAGTTCATCAAATATTATACTTTTTCACTTTGTTAACTATATATAGCAAAATTACACATAATTTATGTAAAAAAAATAAAAATGTGATATCAAATCAAAGTCGTGCAGTAAATATTACTCTTAGCACAAACCTCCAGCTAAGGTCAACCAATGGGAAGTCAACGATATCAAGGAATGAGAGCTTTCTTAGAAATCTTAAAGCAACGACAGATTGTAGTCAACAATTTTGGTTCGGCACGTTGTGATGCCACCATTTTCAAAGTCACCCATTTTTATTTTATTCGGAAGTCACTCTACCTATCTATAATCTACTTGTCCAATTGGCTATGTCCTTATCCTGGCTATATTAGACCCCTGAGCTCATAAAAGGCCAGAAATTGCGCCAATTTTGTTCGCAGAAATTAAGAGCTTTTTGAGTTCTAAGGATTGGCCTGAGATGGATAGCGCACCCTCAAGTTCCACAGTTACAAGAACTGTCCTTCTCCTTTTGAGGGTCTTAACCTTTGTGTTCCTTCTCATTGCCCTCATACTTATTGCCATAACCAAGGGTACTGAAGATACATCCGATGGTTCAGTGGAATTCAAGTTCAAGGATGTTCATGCTTATCGGTAAGTATTGTAATTTGTGTTTCTGTACTTTGTTATATAATTAATTAATGTTCTTACTTATAATACGAGTTTGACCTTTTTATAATTAGCAATGCAAGATGGATTTCTCATTTCCCTACTTTATTACCTGCATGCTAGTTATGGTTAAGGATTGATTTTCAAATACTTAGTATTAAAGGGCATCTATTGCTTGACAAAAATGCCAGAACTTGTCATCGATCTATATATTATTGCACTGCACATTCGTTTTTGGGATGTAGACATATATATTCGTTAGCTGAGAAGTACAAATGAGAAAAGAAAGTAGCATAGTAAGAACTAAGAAGTCTGTATATTTTAAACATAACAGTAGGGAGACAAAATTATTTTACTAAAACATTGCTGGTCAACATTAAATTTTAGTCTTTTGAGGAAGTTAAGCATGAAATAACAAAAGTACCCTTTGTGACAAAGAAGAGGTTCTACCTTCCTTAGTGTAAGATTAAGAGTCTTCAATTGGTGACTCTGCTTCCCCCCCTCCCCCCCAAAAAACACAAAAAAAAAAAATCAGTAATAAATTCAATGTAATAGATTGAATTTATGAAAAAAAAAATCATTTAGTTTTGTCATTCTTTACTTCTTTCTTTTTTTTTTTACGATAATTTCCTTCTTTGTTAACTAGCTACAATTTTGAAAATGTAGATACATGCTCTCCACAATAGTCATTGGACTTGCATACAACCTCCTGCAAATGGCACTGTCAATCTTTAATGTGGTCTCAGGAAAGCGTTTAATAGGCAGCGATGCTGGCTATCTATTTGATTTCTTTGGTGACAAGGTACATCATGTGCCATAACAAGTCTTCCGGCTTACATAATTAATTATGTTGTTCTACAAACTGATTAAAATTTATTAATTGGCCTCAATATACTATAGTTTGTGTCATTTTAAACAACCTATGCGTTTTCTCTTTGGACAGATTATATCATATTTCCTAATTTCCGGTTCAGCTGCTGGATTTGGTGCCTCCGAAGATCTGCACAGACTCTTGAAATCAGGACTCGAACTTCCCTTCAACTCCTTTTTTGAGAAGGCAAACGCCTCAGCCAGCCTTCTTCTTATTGGATTTGTGTGCATGGCCATAGCATCAAATTTCACTTCGTTTGCTTTGCCAAAGAAAGCTTAGCTAGCTTGATGCAAATTAATGACGTTCATAAATAATGAATTATTCATGAATTATGATTGTTTCTTCCCTACTCTAGTTTGGTTTAGTTCGTTCCTTTCGTGGTCAATCAATTGTACCTCATATCGTGGATTTGTATCTTTCCTTTCTTGTCTGTAACTTCCCTTCCTAAGATAAGCCGCAATTGTACTTATTTTGATTTTTGAATAGAATGGATTTATATTGTTCTCCGTTTGGATTGCTTCTATGTCTATATAGTATATACTCTACTTATTATTAAATTAAATTATTTATGAGTAATATAATATTAGTGTGATAAGAGTGTCGTGAGAGCAAATATGAAAAACTAATCTACGTTCAGAAAGCGTAAAAACCTCGTAATCTGTTAAAGAAATTATATGAATAGTGATAAAGTTAATTATATATGCTTCATATTCATTTACTCTAAATTTAATTGGTTTGACTTTTGGGGCTATACTATTTTATTATTGACAAGGGCTTGACTAAAATAAAATACTTCTGAAAGAAGAAATTTAATAGATAGGACCCTCTACCAAAAAATTGATATGTACATTAAAAAAAAACAAAAAAAGAGGTGAAAGTTTTGATAGAAATCTGACTTTTTGTTATATTCAGCTTTAACCGCGCTAGAAGCATTAATAGCGTGCACCCAATCGAAGATATCAAAACCGCAAAGATTATTCCCAGTTGAGTGGAATCTCACTTGCGTTCAAATTAAAACATCTTTAGTGATAAATATAAATTAAGTCAATTATCAACTATGAAATACAAGAACAAAAGTATTTCTCCGAGTGTGAAGCCTCTGATTTGTAGGAGCGTTTAGACAATATATACATGGATAGGAAAGATGCCGTGTGCATGTACTAATGCACAAATAGGGATGAATTTCACTGGCAACTACATTTACGATTACATCAGCGCCAGAATTCATTTCTTCACAACCACATGCTATTTTAGCATATAGCCATGCTTGATATATCTTCCACATTGATCAAAGCCCAACTTTCTAGAATATCATAATTATTATAAACCATAGAAGAATATGTTCATCTTAAGATGTATAAAAAGCCCAATATACGAGACTCTCACTTGGTGCGGTTTAAGGAGGATAATATACGCAATTTTATTCTTGCAAGCAAATAGCCTCCCTTCTAGGATTTGAATATATAATTAATATCCAGTTTACTAAATAATACTCTTACCAATATGAGAGACTCACCCTCTTATCTAAGATAGATACATATGATTTGCAAAATATACATTGGTTGGCATACACTTGGAGCCACTTTTTTTCTTATTTTTATCTCTTTTTTCAACTGTTCCATTTTAATATCCTCACTTGATGGTCAAATAATGGAACTCAAAGAGGGGGGAAAAAAATTCTGTGGAGATCTTCTATTTTTGCCATTTGGTAGTGTGCTCTTTAAAGAACTAGAAGTTTCCATTCTTCTTAATATGGAAACTAATCTGCTATGCCAAAAGATATAAACTTATTTAGTTATGTAGTTTCTACAGCTCTCTTATGTTGTCTGATATTGCTAACGTTCATTAATCAATATAGCAAAGATTATAGCGTGTCAATAAGTGCAGCTGATAGAGCTCTTGTAGATTCAAATTGGTTTCACGCTGGGAAGCATCATAAAGAAGGAACAATAAGCGTTATGTGAATATCGGTAGTGACAAATCATTTCTGTTAATTACCTGCTTATAATGTATTTGCGTTCGAGTTATTTCATGGTTTCAATCTACACCATTTATAAGTTGGTAATTCATAGATATAATTAATCTTGAGGAAAAGAAAAGGCCACAAAACTACTGGAAAATTAGTGGAAACAGCTAAGGCTAAAGGCTATTCTTCTGTATCACAAATGCTTGATGTAAAAGGCGATGAAATTCTAGAATCGATCATTGTTGGCAACGATGCTACTACAACTACTTCGAAACAGGCATGCTAATTTTCTTCTTACCCCTTTTCAGCTATCTTGCTATTAACATATAAAGATTGCTTGTATGTGTTGGTTAACAGAGCTCCTATTCATCTATCTGATTCATAATTTTAACCAGAGCAATGATCAATATGGGTAATTGAAGTTCTAACGAAGTTGTTACAAGCAATGCGGTTTCACCAAAGAAGTCAATTTCTCTAGCAGATATTTGACATTTACTATCTATCTATTTATAGGAAGATTCATATTATGCATCAATGAATCATTTTTTCAGGTTTTATGCAATCTTCATGGTAGTTACTTCTTGCAGGAGATTGTCGTTATTCTATTAGGGGAGCAAGGGGGAGAAAAGTCACCCTTGGCATTGTGGAGAAACTTAAGAAAGCAAAGAGAGAACTATATTATGGCATAAAAATTTGCAATGAAGTCTCAAAAAAAGAGAAGAAAATAAAAAACGATGATGGCATCATTCATGTAAAGGAAAAGCTGTGAAGTGGACTTCAAAGTTTGTATGTCTCAAACCTTTTCAAGAAGATATGAATGAAAGAGTGAATGAAGAAGTGAAAGAACAAACTTGCAAAGGCACTATAGTCATAGATAGTCATGATAACGTCAAGTCTCAAACAACCATAGAAGGTCTCATAATATAAAAGAACATACTATAAAATCTGATGTTGAAGAATCAGGAAACATTATTTTGACCTTGACACTACTTTAATGGGAATGGATCTTTTTATAAGAAAATTTTATATAATTTGATTATGTATAGATTTTTATCATTGATCAGGAAGATAGAATTTAGCCTAGGATCTACAAAAGAATCTAATCAATGGTGAAATTTCACACATGACCAAATCATATGAAATTTTTATATGAGAGAGTTTGTTCCCATTAAAAGTAGTGCCAAGAGATAAAATAATATTTCTAAATTCTTCAACCTTATATTTTATTGTATGCCCTTTTAGTTTTTGAGACCTTCCTACAGTCGTTTAAGACTTGAAATTCTCATCATCATCCATCACTTCTAGTGCCTTTGCAAATTTGTTTTTTCACTTCTTTATCCACACTTCATTCACATCCTTTTGAAAAGGTTTAACACACATAAATTTTGAAGTCCACTTTGCAACATTTTTCTTTGCACGAATGATGCCATCATTATTTTCTATTTTCTTCTCCTTTTATGAGTCTTCATTGCAAATTTTCATACCATAATATGGTTTTCTTCTTTGTTTTCCTACGGCCAGGGGGTGATTTTTCTCTTCCTTGCTCCCCTGGTGGAATAACTACTATCTTTTACAAGAAGTAACTAACATGAATGTTACATAGAATCTAGTAAAAAACCATTCATTGATGCATAAAATAAATTTTCTCATAAATAGATAAAAAATAAATGCCAAATATTTGCTTGAGCAATTGACTTCGTTGGTGAAATTGCATTGCTTGTGGCAGCCTTGTTTGAACTTCAATTACCAACATCGATCATTTACTCCTGCTAAAATTATAAATCAAATATATGAATAGAAGCTTTGTTAACCAGCGTGTATAAGTAATCATTATCTATTAATAACAGAATAGCTGGGAAAGGGTGAGACGAAAGTAGCATACCTTTTTTCGAAGTTGTTGCAGTATCATCATAGCTAACATTGGTTAATTCTAAAATTTCATCACATTTCACATCAAACATTTCTGATACAGAAGAATAGCCTTTAGCCTTGGTTGCTCGCACTAATTTTCTCATAGGTTTGTGGCCTTTTCTTTTCTTATAAGATCACTTATATTTAAGAATTACCAACTCATGTAATAAACAGCGCATGGTAAAACCACAAAACAAGTCAAACACAAACATATTACAAGCAAATACTGCAATTATATGTATCTCTGCACTTGGGATGTTTCTAATCATTCAACTGGTCTACTTCTTGAGTTTTTTCATATCTAAATCAATACAATCAAATTTTCAACGTTTAAAAATAAATACAAATAAATAATACTTTAGATGTGTACTTTTAACAAAACAGAACAGTTCTAAAGAAATCTCAACAAAGGGGTTAAATAATTGAATCTAACGTGTTCAAGTCTAGCAAAACGAACATTATGGCATTATCAGCGGGAATCAAGTAACAAAGGAAGCACCATCATCAAAACGAACATGCAACCAAAAACAAAGGCATATATAACATGAATAGATTAGTCAATCAACAAAGATGATCTTCATCTCTTGTGGGCTAAAGTTTTCATTTTTCCTGCCATTTCGACATTTTCTTATATATCCATATCCAAAATATTTCCTTTAAACAAATTATGATCACTCTCCAAAAGATAAAGCATGAAAGAAATTTAAATAGGTATCAAATAGAAATTCAAGAAAATTACCTGATGGCAAGTTTTTAATTCTTTCATTTGCATAGTTGAGCTAGGATGATCAAGCGCCACTATTTCTGTGCAAGAGCAGAAATTGTAAAATCAAGCTAAGATATCTTTGTCTTTGGACCTAATATGGGTTTGAATTTCTTTGACTAGACAATGTGTGAAAAGCTAGAGAGAAAAATGGTGGCGAATTTTGAAATTTGTTTAAAAAATTTTCTATTCACTATTGGTTCCTTAAACTGTTCAGCTACAGAAGAATAGATATAAGGTTTGTGATTTAGGTTAGATTGATATCAATGGAAATTTATAGATGGTGAATCAATCCATTTTATATGTGAAGAGTGAATCAGTTAGCTTTTGAAACGGGCGGGTTTGGGTCAAATTAAAGTAGTGTATAGTTTGGATCCACTTAAGGTAAAAAAAAATTATTTTGATGATAAAAAAAAAGTAAAAAAGATTTATTTGTAATTTTATATATTTTAATTTACAATAAATTGGTTAAGAAAGTATTAAAGGAAACAATTAAACAAATATAAAATATAATTCTAAAATTCCTGTATAAAAACAATTTGGAATTTGATTATTTATAACTATGTAAATTCAATAAATTTTGAATATTTATAGTAATAAGTAATAAATGGCCCATTGAGTCGTGGTGAAGGAAACTTCTTCTCTCATATATGATATTAGAAATTAATTAACAAAAATAAAAAATGATTATTTTTATTTTTTTGTAAATATAAATAAATTCATGAATATAAAATTAATGTATTTAAATTTTTTAATTATAAAAACATTATATTTAATGAAAGTAGAAGACAGAGTCATAAGTCGCAAAGTTGATGTATTAAGATATAAACAATACTTGCGTAAAAAAAAAAAAAAAAGAAGATATAAATGATATAAAGCATAACCTTTATTTTTTTCTTGTTCCTGTTCCCTTAGGATGTTAGAATTTCTCATTTATAAATGTCTTGCGAAAATGAGGCTGCGCGCAAAGTTTGATTGCTGTTTTAGAGCTATCAGCATTTACATATTGTTTTATGCTATGAATTTTGTGATCTTTAACGAAACCTCTAATAGACTGGTTTCCCTTTCTAATCTTCCTATTTCTTGATATAGGTGCAACCAAACTATGCCTTTGTACATGCGAGTGCTACTGGACTATAGAGGTGATGAAGCAAGGATGATTCAATTTGGGGATGCAAATGTTATGGTGACCAGAGGTAGAGTTCATTGTTGATGCTAATCAATATCAGGATTCATTTAAATCATGAGCACACAAGGTACATCAATTTCCATAATGGTTGCATAGGTGGCAACAAGAGAGAACAAGTGTCTGGAATTCAGTTGAAAAACATTAAAATTTGATGCATGATTTTGTAGGAGGGGATCCCAAAATCTAAGAAAATCTAAATTGATGGACTAAGTAAAATTTTATAATAGTAAGTTAGACTTCATATCTTAAGTCAAAACTTTAAGATAATAAATCTATAAATATTTCATATTATATACTTCTCACTTAATTTATTTTTAATTAATATTAGACTTTATTACTCCCGATTGAAATTCTAGCACTATGATTTCCCTCAATACAATGCTCAGTACTGCAGCACACATGCCAATTTCATATGTGAACAAGTGCCTACTTATCCTCTATATCGAATTCCAAAGGACCTATTAGGTCAACAAAAGAGCAGTGTGCTCTGCCTCTGCTTCATGTATTCCACTAAAGAAAGACTTCTCATTTCGTCAATGAAGAATATTATATAAAACAATCAATATAAACTCATAAAGGAGTCAAGCTCTACATATTCTCGATTAGATCATGATAGAAAAGTAAACACAATTTTTTCACACTGCGTATCATTTGAACTCACACTGTTCATGCTTAAAATTATTCACTGAACATTTTTATCGGACAGGAGATATTGCTATTTGTTATCTGGATTTAATTTTTTTCATCAAAATATATGGTAGGTATGAGAAAGAAATCAATAATTAAATTCAATTTACAATTAAGAAATTGAACTTCAAATTTTGTTATTTGATCTGTCAGAAAAACAGAAATTTAATAGATGGGAATTATTTTATTCTATCCCCATGTGGTGGCGGGTGCTGTTTCCAAGTAACGTCGATAGATAAATTATTTTTATGCCACGCATCTAGTGGGTCCTGAACATTTTCTTTCTTTTTTTATTTTTCTGAAAAAAAAACTTGTAAACAATTTCTTTAACTTGGCCACCTGAGGTGTACGGCAGAGTGAGTACTAAAACATTTGCCCTTTCAACTGCCAATGATAGTCGCAATATTATATTGATTTATATTATATTTATAATTGAATAAAATATAAATTTATATCTTATTTAATAATAAATAAAATATAAATCGATATAATATACATAAAAAGAACCTTCACTTAACATTACTCAATGCTAATTGGTGCTAATGTCCGCCAGCACATGTTGGAAAAGAGCAAAATTATATTCACCACTGGCTAAATCAAGCAGCACGCAAAAGACAAATGTACGATGCAGAAAGAAACAAGGTGAAGGAAGAAAAATATTTATATGATTTAGAAGTATTATATAATCATATTAATTAATTATATAAATATATTTTTATAAAATTATGTATTAATAAAAATTTTATATAAAATCTACTCATATGATTGGTCAAAAAATACAAACACTTAGTACTTTCGAACAAAAAACACGTGAAAAACATACGAAAGAATTGGTACCTAGCCCATAATAAATTTATTCCAATCAACATTAGAGTTTTATCTTACATAAAGATTACTTGATTCTAAAGATCAATAGATAGAGTGAATAATATTTTAATAAATAGAAAAAATATTATTATATTTAGTAAAGAAAAAGTGCCGAGTCGTAATATTTAAATAAAAATAAAAATTTAGATTTTATTTTTATAAAACGTGAAAACAATTATTATTGGTAAAACATTAAATAAAGGATTAGACTCCTTACTTATTTTATTAGATAAAAAACAAGGTCACGTGACTTGGGGTGAGATTCTTGGATTTCAACCAACGAGATCATCTCAGGAAATTTGATTCCATGGTAAAAATGAAATTCCGAAAAAACACATTTAAAAAAGAGTGCCACTGTGCCAGGTGCCAGAATTGTTATTATAAGTGACTGACAAAGTGAAAGTCCCACAAATTGTTATAAAGACAGAAATATTTTTCTTACATCCTATTAATTAATATATTTTGATATTTTATATCTATCTTTTTTTTCTCTTTCTTTGTTTTTTTATTTTTCTTTTTCTTTTATAATTTTTTTTAATTTTATCTCTAAGTATCTAGCTATCTATAATAAAAAATAATACAAGTAACACATCTCTTATAAAAATTGCCTCGATTTTGTATAATTTACACATTCTACTTCTCGGCACTTAATTACATAACTAGGAAAATTAGGATATATATAGTACTACAGCGTAGTTTACTATCAATGATGTTCCATTTTTATTTCTTTCAATTTGAAAAAATCATTGCCATTTCTAAAATCAAAACTAAATATGTTGTTAATAATTACAACCAAAACTAAATATAATCTTGCTAGAGCTACAGACAGTGGAAATATATCGATTGGTCAATGTGATCCTTTGCATGACTGTTTTGGATTCTACTTACTTTCTTTTTTTTTTTTTTTTTCCGTGGCGTATTGTACGTACTCTTTTACTAGTTCCTACACATTGCTAAAATTGAAGTTCCAGTAAACACATGGTAGGGCCTGTGTTGGTGGTCTGCAATTACTTAGAACTAGATAAAGACCTGCGTCATGCGCGGAGCTAATAAACTATAAGAATGAGGAATAAATATTATAGAAATAAGTTAAATTGAAATGACTATACAATGAAATTTAAAATATAATTTATTCATGATAAAGTGAAAGTCTGGTAATGATTTAAAAAAAAAAAAAGACATATGTCATTTACAGCCGTGTAGATTGAATTAAAAAGCACATAGATGTTTGATATTCAAATATGTTTCCTCCTTTTGTATGTCTTCTTTTCTGCATTTGTTTTTCCTTTTTTGTTGGACTTGCTTTTTTTGAAGCTTCAGATTAAGATTGACTCATCATCTGATATTGGTGTATACTATTTTCTTGGTGTTGGCTTTCTTGTTCCCGTGTAGCTGATATCTTCATCCGATGTTGATATCTTCCACCTAAGACTAAGTGATTCTACTTCAACCAGTTGTAATTAGATGTCAAATGTGGTTGAGCTTTATGATTGCTTTAAACCTAATTTGACTATTAATATTCTTGAGCTTCTAAGATTAGGTTGTTGTCTTTGGTTACTATATAGTTTTTTTTTTTAAGTGTCAGAGATATTCATAGATAATGAAGCATCCATCCTTTTTTCACATTCTTTAATTCTTCAAAATACAAGTATAGAAATAGAATCATGTCTAGGCCCCAGGTGAAGGCCAGACTTCATCTTGGCATAGAATCATATTCTGTTTAGCCAACAAAGGTTCTTTATTAAAGCAATTAGTTTCATTGAAAAAAGAAACTACGATCATATTAGAAAATCGAGTTTATTTAGCTTTTGAAATATGTCAAATCTGTCTGAGTACTTTGACATGTGTATCTTTAAAAGTTTAGTGTATTAAAAAGTTTGCAATATACCTTTTGGTGATAGGTAGCAAGTACTAACTTCCAGCTATAAAGATTTTATAGATTTTTTAGTGCAAATGTTTTTAGACTTTTTAGTGCAAGGAGATATAAAGAATCTAGAACTACATCCCCACAACCATTTAGCAAGACAACTATAGCCTAATGAGGAGGTGAAATACCTATAAATATGTGAGAGTTTGAAAGCTTCCTTGTATAAGGTTTCATCAAGTAATTCAAGTTATCTCTCAAGTACTTAGTTGATATTTTTATCCTCTTAATCACAGTAACTTTGGCAACTCTCAATGAGATAATGGGTCTAAGTTACAAACACAATGTTGTTGATATCATATAAGAGAGAAACTCTTTGTTGCTCGAGGTTGATCAACCTCCTGTAAGTCAGCTCTCCATAAAATGTTGGAATCATCTTCAAGTTTACAACTCACAATTGTCAAATTCGAATTTGGAATTCAATTTGTTAGTATGTATAGTTTTAAATTTGTTAACATATAATTAGGCACGTTAACATATTTCAATAATTCCTTTATCATAAGCATATTAATGTAGAAGGCTTTGTAATTACCTGAATTTGAAGGTAAAGTAGTACTCCTCTTTAAATTTAGCAATTGCTTTCCTCTCATCCTCGCTTCTCGGAATTGGGAAAGCTTTTGTGCACCAAAGAGTTGTGATATTATAATTGGATATTACAAACATAAAATCCCAGTACAAAATATATAAATTTATCATAAAATTAAAAATATTGCAATCCAAATATTAAGATCTCACCAAGGCTCATAAGCATCACCTGAAGTCGCAAAATCTCTATGCCTCCTTTATTCTTAAGCATCTTCATACCCTCTTCAATCTAGCTATCTTGCAAGATAATTTGTGCTGCTTACTACTGCAACTAAATAACCCTTTACCAACACATGAGGTAGACAAAAGTAAGCTATGGCTATTCATTCTAAAACAATAAGAACGCAGACAGTAAGAATTCAAAAATGTGAAATAGAAGATTGTGAAATAAAGTTTAAGAAGAGAATAGGGAATGTTAATTCAGTTATGTAGTCATAAATGTATCTTAATAATTCTAGCTGTTGTGCTAATCATTCATGACAAAAATTGACAATTATGTAAAAAAATTTGAATCAACAAATGTGAGGACAATAAAGGTCAAATCTGAAATACTCCTTTTTTTTTTTTATAAATAATAAAGGTAACCCTAGCAAACAAAAGGGGATTACCTGAGCATGCCGATGATCTTCGCGGTCACTACCTTCGTCTTCAACGTCACCTCTTCACCCTCATTCTGCACGGTCAAGTCGTACTTGTTGGCACCATTAGTAGCAAGCGTGTTCTCCAATCCATTGTTTGACTTAAGCATAGACTTGCTTTGGTACACCGGTGTCCCATGGTACTCTAGCAACGCCACTTTCCCTGACGTCATAATATTCTTATACCTTGGCAGGAATGCCTTGAAGGCATCATCCATGGGGCAAAAGATGGTTAATCCACCGTCGACATTGTCGGAGAAGGTGTTCTCTGCTTCAGGGGAGGCTTGGAGAGTGTCGGCGAAGACCTTGCACCAGAAAGGACATAATGGAGGTGAGGTTTTGCCGGGTGCAAGTGTGTAAGGGATTTGGCAATACCGAGGGGCAGGGCCTTGCTGATCTAGATGACGGAGATGTTGTAGAGGATTTCTTCAGCGAACTTGACGAAGAAGGCAGAGAGGATGCGCCGTTGTTGTTTGCGCCGAATCCGACCTTTCCACCACGGAGATCGGTGATCGATGATGTTGACGAAGCCGGAGGAGCGGGGGGCCTGGAACATGGTGGCAGCGAGGGCGGTGCTGTTGGTGATCTGGTGGAGCTTCTTGGCGCCAAAGTAGTCGAGGAGGACATGAAGGGAGAGGATGTTCTTGAGCATGTAGGCAGATGGGTGCTTCGCAAGGAGGTCGTTCATGGCGGCATTGTCAATGGCGCAGACGGTGACGGTGGTGCGCCGGTTGATCTCCGGCGCAAGATGCATTATGGTTAGGCAGTGGTTGAAGGTGGAGAAGTCAGGGTGCTTTGCAAGAATGCGCATGATGTTATGCGCATGCGTGGTGGTGGCGGCGACAAAGAGGAGCACCGACGCCGTGAGCGCCACCAGATTCACCGGCTGGAGCTTCTGCATATCCTAAAGGTTCTGAAGAGAGAAAATGAGATCTGCAAAGAGCAGAGAAGGGGTCGTGCAAGGGTAGGGAGAAAGAGAGAAAGAGGAAAAAAGAAAAATGAAAAAGGGGAAAAATAAGATGATTAAATGAGAAGAGACCAACTAAGTGAAAAAGCTAACATGGCACAATATAAAATAATTAAGTGTCATGTTGTGAGAGTGCCAATTCTTGGTGCTCAGAATTTATATATTATAAATAGATGTGGAATTAAGAGCATCCCTCACTTCAGGCTTGCCTCCCCGCAAATGGGGCGACTTACTTGGTCCCATGAGTGAACTATAAATAATTCAAGACATTCTTACATGTAATTAGAGTAAAAAAATATCTTATTCTATATCATTATATGTTTATTACCCTCGTTATATATGTTATCATTTTCTTTCACTTTAACTTTAATGTGTGTTAATTTTATATTTTTCTCAAATACTTGAATCTAGTTTTGTAATGTGTTCCCTGTAGACGATTTACAAATGAGCATAAGCGAGATCTAGCCTTTTCGTTTATATGTCGAACATTAAACCTATCCAGATAGAACCGTTGTCCATTGCTTCTGTTCCTTTTCTCCATGTTCATTATATTCGATATGTATTATTACATCTCTAGAGCAATACTGAAATCAGTTTTATAAATAAGGCAAAAATATTAAGAATAATAACAACAACAACGCACACTACAATTACTATTGGATTAAGCGTGGAGACAGCTTCAAAATGAATGATCAAGCAAGCGGTCAATTTTGCCTTAGAAGCTGAACCGAAGAAATACAAATTGCTCTTCCCAGTACATCCATCATTGTTTTCACTCCCTCATACTGTAACACATTTATTAAATTAGTCAAAATAAATTGACACTAGATGCCAATTGCATATGTGACCATCAAACATAGGATTGACATTATTTGCACCAAATACCAAAAAAAAAAAGAAACTAAAAAAGTGGCCAATTATTACCAACATAATAACTAGTCTAGAGGAGGAATTTCATCTGTTGGCAAAAAACTAAAAGCTAAGAAATCTTCTAACTTCCCCTTGTGACAAAAGAATTTCCTGAGCACTCCCTCCCTCTGGAACCCAACTTTTTGCAAGACCCTTTGGGAAGCTTTGTTTTCCACAAGAGTAAAAGCCTGCAACCTTCTCAAATAAGGGAAGACTTGGAACACTTGGGACAAAACAATCTTCACTGCTTTGGTAGCTATCCCTTTGCCCCAGTAGTTGACCCCTATGGCATACCCCAAATCAGCCTTGAACTCGTCATCACCAGGCCAAGGAAGCACCCAAACAATCCCAATGGAACGGTCATCGAGGCATATGGACCTTCGAAATGGGTGCACCATGCACTCATCTCTGATGAATGCTAAAGCCTCTTCCTTGGAAGCACAAGTCTCCATTCGAGTGTTATGTGTCACTCTATCATCTCCTGCCCACAACAACACATCATCAGCATCGCTAAGCTTGAATGGCCTGATAGAGACCCTTGAGAGATCTATTGCAATGGCCACACCTGGTTTTGGGAAAGGTTTCTGTGTTATATCATATATGTGTGCGCTATTGATGTTGTGGCCTTATATTATATACTAAATTACTAATATATTAAGTGCTCATGAGAATGGCGGAGACGAATAAAAGGAAAATCCGGCAAGCAGATATTTGTACTCGTGAATTGTGATCCAAGGGTGTCACACTGCCAAAAGACCAGGCTTGGATCACGTTGATATGGGAAGCTATATGATAAGAAATGAGTGGTTATACATGCACTATTATATTGAAAAAAGGTAGCCACACCATCATTGCTACTGGATTTCATATTGTTTCATTGTACCAAAAGAGTAAAGGTTTATTGTAATCCTTGTAATTATAGGCAAGCTTCATTTTAATCTTTAAAATTAAGAAATTAACTATTTAATTTTTAAAATTATAAATTATGTATTACTTTAGTCCCTAAAAAAAAATATTTTCAGGCACAATATTTACAATTACAAAAATTAAATAGTTAATTTTTTAATTTTAAAAATTAAAATAAAACGTACCTACAATTTTAAGTATTAAAGTGAACTTTTATTTAATTTTTTATATATTTTTGTTGGCTTAAATTTATATTAGGATTGCTACACAGTAGTGATACTACAGAAATCTCTGGTAAGAATAGAGTTACGAAAACTTTATAACTAATTAAGGTGGGAAAGACGAAAGAGAAACAGGAAGAAGGAGGAAAAACGGTTTATAATATTCTTCTCTCTTTAATTTTTTTTGTTTTGTGTGCAGGGGAGGGCTCTAAGCCCAAAAGGGAAACAAGAAACAACTAAGCAATATTCTGGGGGACAAAGAGGCCCCGATACACCAGTAAGAAACCTGAGAGAAATAAAGAGATGGGGGTGCGCCATGTGTGCAGTCTATTCTCATTTTGTCCCAGGACCCAGTTAGCCAGAGTCCATCTGCGACTTGATTTCCCTCTCGGTTAACCAGTAATTGGTGTTTTTTGGTCAAAACTGACCAAAAATTGGTTTGTGTGACCATTTTCAGGCTATTAGATGGGCTTGGCCCATAATAACACCTGTGGCCAAGGGTTTTTCCCTTTGAGAGTTGTTGCCCATTGCTGGCTTGCCCAGTTCCGGTCGTCCAGAGCTATGTATAATTCCCAAACCAAAGAAAATTTATGTGGACCAGAAAAACATACCCAGACCAAAGAAAGAAAAAAAGAGCTATGCTTAATATGCAGCTGAGGCCTACTTAGCACAGTGATACAGTTGCTGCCTTGTAATCCCATGTCTTATCGTCTTTCTTATTTTGATCATTGGATTAGATTTATCTTGAATTTAAAATTATTTTATTTTCCAATCCAATGATAAAAATGAAAAAGATCAATATTGGACCTGCTTATAAGGGTCCCCAGTATCCCTCTCTCCCAGAAAAAAAAAAAAAAGCTATGTCAAAAAAAATTATTGGAATTTAATTTCTATATATGATTATATAAAATAATTTTATGTTATTAATTAATAATAAAATTTTAAAAAATGTCAGTTTATAATAAATAATTATCTATTGTAATTTTTTTTTCTTCAAATTTTATTGGCTTATAGTATGCTATCAATGCATAAATATCACTCCCATTATATTGGTCTATTAAATTCTTAAGAAGACGTATTATTGGGGCAAACAAAAAAAATAAAAAAAGGCAACTTATTCAACCTAACTACAAAGCACGATCCGGTGTAGGGTGTAAGGATATATTTCCAAAGAAATCGGAGTGAGACAGAGAGAGAGGGAGAGAGAGACCTGTGTGAGTTTTCCAGACCTATGTAATAAATAAGGCTAGTAGAAAATTGATGTGAAGGGAAGAAGAGCCTTCCCTTCTACAGTAGACCCTCAAGTCTCGACTAGGGTTCAAGTTCAAGTATTTTAATTTGCATCATTCTGTTCAAAACGAAGCTCCTTTATTTTGAGGTTTAAGGTTAAATAGAAAGAAGAAGAAGAAAGAAAGAGGGATGAGCATTGTTCCGAAGGAGACGATAGAGGTGATTGCACAGAGCATCGGTATCACCAACTTGTCTCCCGATGTTGCCCTCGCTGTCGCCCCTGATGTCGAATACCGTATGCGCGAGATTATGCAGGCACACCCCCTCACAACTACCTCATTCCTTAATTTTTTTTTTTTTTTCGCTTACACTTACACACACAGCAACAATCACGTGCCTTTAATTGTTCCTTGATTTTTACGAAGTTTTTATTTTTATTTTTTTTAATTTTTTAATTATTTTGCAAGCACAGGAGGCAATCAAGTGCATGCGCCATTCTAAGAGAACAACATTGACGGCAGACGATGTTGACAGTGCCCTCAACCTGAGGAATGTTGAGGTAAGTAAGCAGCTGCTTAGGGTATTTTTGGATTTTCTTTTTTAATTTTTGAATTTATGGAGATATATACTTTCTCTGAAGCTAAAAATTAATATGATGGAAATGTTTTTAAGATGATTTATCAGTTTATTGCTTCTCATTTTGAAAAGTTCTTAAATTTAAGTTATATTTTATTAGAATGACAGAAGTTTACCCTCCTTTGCTTTTCTTCTTCAAAACCGTTAAGGGGGTTAGTTGCATTGCCAGAAATAGTGTTTGAAGTGGTTGGCTTTTCAGAATGTTTTCGTTTTCTCACATGTGGTGTTTGTCCGTTGCCTGCTTCGATTGAAACATTTAATGCAGGGAGGCTTGCAATGTTTAAAAAAAAAAAGAACAAAAAAGAACTTTTAGGATGAAACCTCCCATCCTGTGATTTTTTTTTTTGGGGGGTGTTCTTTTTGTATGCACAATGCAATAATAGGAATCGTTTAGAATGATGCATATTAGAGCTACCATGTGGAAACTTTTGTGGATGTCTCTTACTCTCTTTATTGTGATAATTGCTTAGTTTTTGTCTCTAATCTTGTTATCACTTTTTTTTTATTAAAAAAAAAATCCTTATTTCAGCCAATATATGGATTTGCATCTGGTGGTCCTTTACGGTTCAAAAGAGCTGTCGGACACAGAGATTTGTTTTATATTGATGACAAGGATCTAGAGTTAAAAGACGTAAGGGAGTACTCAGTACATTATCACTTCAGTTGGATTTAAACTTCAAGTGCATCACCTACTTAAAATTATAGTTTGTATTAATTATAGGTTATTGAAGCTCCTTTACCAAAAGCGCCCCTTGATACTGCAGTCACGTGCCATTGGCTTGCCATTGAAGGTGTACAACCTGCCATTCCAGAAAATGCTCCTGTAGAAGGTACATCTCTAACTTAGCGAGTGCTACCAGTAGTTTTTTCATTCATATATGAATGGTTCATGGTACAAAACTTTGAACTAGGTTGTAAGTTGCTGAAATTAGCTCTTGAGGGAATTAGGACTCCTTGGATGTATGATTTTCTGATGTTATTGTTGGCATGCCATTATGGAATGCTCTGTCCCTTCATGATATTCAGGTTTTGTTTTTATTTTTTAGACAAAAATAATTTATTTGTTCCTTAACTTATTTTCTATTTTCAAATTCGACCTCTAAGTAATAAACGTTCCAAATTTGTTCTCTAAGTAATGAATATTTCAAATTTGTGATTTAACTTTTAAAAAGCAAACACATTTGTCCTCTTTGCAACCTCTTCGCAAATGTTGTTTGTTTCATTAGAGGGTAGATTTGAAAATATAACTTATCACATAAGATGTCATGTATATTATTTTTGATAACTTAGATGTCAAATAGAATTTTTTCATCAATATAAGAAATATCGTTTATGAAGAGGATAAACATGTTTAGTTTTTGAAAATTAGAGGACGAATTTGAAATATTTATAACTTAAAGGGCAAATTTGAAAGCAGAAAATAAATTGCAGGATGGATATATTATTTTTGCCAATTTTTTATTTTTATTTTTTGGAATTGGTGGTTAGATTGTGAGACGGAATTATTTAAGTGATTTTAAATATTTTCTTATTTTTAGAATATCACCAAGAAAAATTATAGACAAGACTATTTAAAAGGACCTAGATTTGAATGATTTGTTATTGTCTCCAAACATAGTTTATAATAGGACATATTGACATCATTTGATTCATGTAATTGACCTTACTTTATGGGGAAAGACTTTGTTGTTGTCGTCGTTGTTGTCGATGTTGTTGTTTTTGTAATATCACCATAGGAAGGTCATCTTCACATTGCTACAGTAACACGCTTATCAATAAATAACCAGCATCTTCATGAAAACTAACCATTAACTGAAAATGGTAGACATTAAAAATCCTATAAATTTGAATAAATATGCCGTTTGACTGATATGCATATGCATGTTTGTAGCTATATATACTTGTGGTAATGCACCTTATGGAGACAAACAGGGATTATTAGGAATCTTAATGCTTTACGATCTATTAATCGATTCTTTGTAAATTTTTTCCAATTTACCTATAACTTGCACTCCCCTGCCCTTTAAAGAATAATTGGTTTTCCCTTTAACATTTTATTTGCAGTAATTTCGGTGCCTTCTGATGCCAAAAAGCACGAACAGAAGGATGATAACCTTCCAGTTGACATCAAATTACCTGTGAAGCATGTATTATCTAGAGAGCTTCAGGTATCCAAATCATTAAGCTACTGTGAGCTATCTTGTTTCTCATCCTGTAGTTTATTTACTTTAGTTTTACTGTTTCTTGCAGCTGTATTTTGATAAAGTGACTGAGCTAACTTTGAGTGAGTCTGATTCGGTTCTCTTTAAGGAAGCATTAGCAAGTTTGGCCACTGATTCAGGACTTCATCCGTTAGTCCCTTATTTCACTTGCTTTATAGCAGATGAGGTAATAATATTTGGCTTATTATCATGTTGGTGGTAAAGAAGGAAAATATCCTCCTATATTCTAGCTCATTCCAACTGTGTGCTTCTCTGTTCTTCTCAGGTTTCTCGTGGTTTGAATAATTTTCCTCTTCTATTTGCCTTGATGCGAGTTGTCAATAGCCTTCTGCAAAATCCTCATATCCATATTGAACCTTATGTAAGTTCGCCTTTTGTTGATTTAGTATATTTGGTTATATTCTTGTTGTTGTAATAAGATGATCTTTGCATAAGCAAATTTCTGTTGTCTCCAAATCACACAAACATTCTGAGGTATTACAGCTGATTTGTCATTCGTTAATCTTAAACAAAACCTCTCATATCTGTTTCTTTTTATTTTGCTTGCTTCAGCTACACCAGTTGATGCCATCTGTTGTGACCTGCCTTGTTGCCAAAAGGTTAGGCAGTAGATTGGCAGACAACCATTGGGAACTTAGAGACTTTACAGCTAACCTGGTTGCCTCAATATGCAGAAGGTTAGATGTCCTCAATCTTTTCTGTTATATCTTGTGCATCAAGGGAAATGGAAGCAATTTTACTTGAAACTTTTAATCTTTTATTTGTATCCTATTTATTTGTTGCAATTCATGCTACATTTCCTCCTTTAATTTTATTGTAGCAAAGTGAAAGAATCGTATCTTTGTTGTGTTTTAATTTCAAATGCACCATTATTTTTGGACATTGATAGAAACAGCAAGTAGAAGACAGATAATAGAGAAGTATGATGTATTATTATCACTCCTCAGACTGATATCAGTGTGAATCAGCTAAGGTAAAAGAGAAGATAACAAAGCTCAACAGAAAAAGAGAAACACTGGGCACTAAGCAGCCCAGCCTAACCCAAGTCTTGCCTAATCATTCCTACCCCCAAACCCCTCCAAATATTTCCTTTTTTCCAACAGAATCACCCATGCACGCCCTCCCCGCACATTCCCTGCCAGCACAGCAAGTTTGTTATGCTGAATTGGGACCCATTTGCTTCACCTCTACCCTATTCTCAATATTCCCTAATTTACCCCTGTATTTCTTTCTCCCGTACACCTTAATCCCCTCAGGAACGTGGTCTCTAACAAACATCCTGTCCAAATGCACACTTCGGTGTTTTCATTTGCGGAATTCGTATAGCTAAAGCTTATGCTTTGTTGCTGAGTTCTCAAACAATTTCCCAGCATAGCTGTTGTCCTTTGTAGAAGCTGAGCTTGGTAAAGACGGTTGAATCATTAATTGTAAACTGGAAAATCTAGCCTTGCTTAATGCATTTAAGTATCGTGCCTAGTTTGAAATATAGCATGGCTTATTCATTGGGAACTTTTTGATTTCCTTGCAAATTTTGGGTCCGTTTGGTTAAAATTGTGGGAGAAGTACTTCTTCAAAAGTAGTATCAAAAGCAGAAGTAAGAGTAGAAATAGAATTATTTTTTGTTTGGATATAATTATATAAGTACTTTTTATAAGAATCATAAGTTGTTAAACTATTTGGATATGATAAATAAAAGTACTTTTTCTCATAAAATTACAATATTAATAGATAGAGAGTGATATTTTCAAGAAAAAGTTAAGGATAGAATGGTAAAAATGTGAAAAAGTAGTGGATTCGAAATTTAAAGGTCATTTTTCACTTTCATTTATTGCTTCTGCTTTTCGGAGAAGCAGCTCCCTATCTATTTCTCAAAAAAGCAGAAAAATTGTTTATTTTTTACTACTTTTTTTTTTTTGAGAAGCATAAACAAACAATACTAGAAGTATTTTTTGTCAAAATTTTTTGAAAAAAGGTACTTTTTCCCTTCGGAGAAGCGCAAACAAATGGGCTCTTTGTCTGGCCCTCAAATGTTTTTTGTTATGCAGGTTTGGTCATGTTTATAGTAATCTACAGTCCCGGTTGACAAAAACATTGGTGAATGCATTCTTGGATCCCAAGAAGGCAATGACACAACACTATGGTGCAATTCAAGGCTTGGCAGCGCTGGGACCCAATGTGGTATGCATATCTCCAGGCTCTTGGCAATTATGGAATTTGTTAAAGACATAGTGTGATAGACAAAAATGAATAAACGGGTAAAGTTTTACTGGAACGCTGAGGCCATTGTTTCACAGGAAAGATGGGGGAAGAGAAGTTACCTTGTATCTTAGCAAACTCAACAAATCTGATCCTTTAATCTCAACTCTTTTTTTTTGGTACAATTCTATCACTAACTGAAATAGATGAATTTGATCTTTATGGTTTCAACTTTTATAAAATTATGTCCCATAATATAGTTTTGTCAAGTTAAAATAGCAACTCCCCTATGCTTGTCATGATCTTTAACATTAGGTTCCCATTTTGTTCAGCAAGGGAGGGAAATGTTATTTCATTATAAATTCAATATTATGATGCATGTTGAGACACTAGTTAATATGTCGATTTGGGGAAAAAGACTGCTGCTTCTTACTTGATGTTTGTTCATATGTCTAATCAAGCGTGAAACATGGTTTTGTTAGTTGGTGTTTTTTCAATTTATCTGATGGCAATCATGAGGATAAAATTAAATAGAAGTGGTAGGTTTAAGGATTAAAGTGACTAATTTCAAAAAATACATGCATGTTGTGATATCTATCTTAGTTGTTTAACTCTGATTTGATACTGACATCTGAGCCTTTGACATGTTTTTAATTGATATCCTTACCTTGAAATTAGGTTCGCCTTCTTTTGCTGCCAAATCTTGAACCGTATGTACGACTTCTTGAACCAGAGATGCTTCTCGAGAAGCAGAAGAATGAAATGAAAAGGCATGAAGCTTGGCGTGTTTATGGAGCCTTGCTGGTAAGATTTGTTGTCAGATGCAGATACTTGTTGGTAGAAAGTAGGTCATTT
Organism: Pterocarpus macrocarpus; assembly: GCA_031439585.1. Lineage (NCBI taxonomy): Eukaryota > Viridiplantae > Streptophyta > Magnoliopsida > Fabales > Fabaceae > Pterocarpus > Pterocarpus macrocarpus. The sequence continues at coordinate 78,023,706 of CM062515.1, forward strand.
TTCAAACAAAAAACTTCAAATTATAATATGGTTGGTCCAATGATTGTGTATTATTCAGCGTGCTGCAGGTCAGTGTATATATGATCGACTAAAATTGTTCCCAACTTTCCCATCTCCTCTTCCTCATGCTGTCTTGAAGGCTAATGCAAGAGTTCTTACTTCTTCAACTCGTGAGTATCTTACTTGTTGACCAAGAAATTAATGGTCAATGGTAGTAGAATTGTTTGATTGTATTTTTACCTTGTATATCTGCTTATAGCGGGGAAGGCACCTGGTGCTTGGGTAGTTAGTTTAATGTTGTATGAATCTGTATAATACCCACAGAAGAAAGGGATTGGCATCTTACTGAATAAGGAATGAAGTTTTTGGACTTGAACCAATAATTAAGTCTGGTCATAATGTCTCTACCAAATCACATGACATAAGATTATTTCGTTATAAAATAAAATGTATTCATGCATTAAGGAGTATGGCTGAAATTTAGGATGCATTCGACTGTTTAACTAAGACTTATTGCTCCATCAGGTAAATTGCTTATTGTTTAGAATAATATTCTACTGTGCATGAATTTTTGTTTGAGCTGCAAATGCTCTGCATTGTATAAAAATGAATGCTCTTTGAAGTGCTCATCTTTCCAATATTAGTTATTTTCTTGTGGAGATGTGTTCACTTGTTTTTTTTTTTTTTTATTTGGCCATATTTCAGTGGAGATTTTTTCAGTCTAACCTTTCTAGATTATTGAATAATGATACATTTATATGTTTTTGAAATATTTTATTTCTAAAAGAAATTGCAAAATCTTTTCATTGAAAGTGACTGCTATTTTGACCAGGAACTTGCTGATGAACTAGTAAGCTAAGCTGGTAACCAAGTTTCTTTGTTAGGCAATCATCCAAGAATGCATTTATATATTTCATGTACAAAACGTTAATGCTTCCATCAACTACAGCTTCTTTTACTTGTTTGTTAATTTGACTTTCTTAATATCTGATATATTAGGAGTTATTAATTTCCAAATTTCTATGGATTTCTGTTATTCATCAAGTTATGATGATTGTAAAGAGTATGCAGTGGTCCACTTGAGACTTCTGGTCTGTAGTTTGCCAAACCATAGTATCAACTATTAGCTTTGTACTTTTCCATGATTAGTTTGTATACTGAATCCTTTCCGTTATCAATTTTCAAGAGAAACGCAAAGCAAGCCTTGAGCAGTTGGAACAGCAGCCACCTTTGAAGAAAACTGCTACTGATGGTGAGGTTGATGTCGTTCTGACAAATTCCTCACCATCTCATAATCAACAGGAGGCAGGGACTCAAGCTTCTTCAGTTGATTCAATCACTGGCTTATCATCTATGAAAAATGAGACCACTGGTGACGGCATTGTTAGAAGTGGCAAGGTGGATACTCAAGCATGGAAAACGTCAGCTGCCCTTGCCCAGATTTGGAAGGATGAGCTGAATTCTGGACGTATCCTGGTGTCATTGTTTGAGTTGTTTGGTGAAGACATTCTTCCCTTCATTCAGGCTCCTGACTTGTATATGTTCTTGTAACTTTTGATATATTATACTTTTGTTTATTAATAGATCATGGATAGCCATAGATATTAATTTCTGGAACAAACTGATATTGATCCTTGGTATAAAATATAAAATTTTCTTTCTGGTGAATGATATTTCTGGTTCATGTTAAACTTATATTTATGTGGTTAGACTTTAGAGGTTTGATGATGTTGCTCGCTGAATGACAAAAAGCAGTTTAAGCAGATATTTTACTGGAAACAGTAAGTTAAAAGAACAAATAAGACATTACAATATTCCTTCACTTGCAGAACTTGTAAATCTCTTGAGCTTGAGTAGAGTAGTACTTAAGCAGACACTTTATTGGACTCCCTTTCAACAGCTTTTTTCAGGATGCTGTCTTCTTCCAGGACCATCTGAACTGGCAAGAAACCCATCCCCTCTGCCATGGCAAGCATCATCTGCTTGGTTTCCTTCTTGAATTCTTCCAGATCAACGGTCCCGTTCAGGTTGTGGTCGAATTGTATGAACAAGGATTCGTATATGCGAGAAAGCTCATCTGGGTCAGGCTCCACATCAACACCAAAGTGAGTTTCCAACACCCTAAGGCTTTGGAGCTCCTTCAACATCTCTGCGTAGGAGAGAAGACCATCATGGTCTGTGTCAAGGTTAGCAAACTGGTTTCCTACTAACATGCTAAATGCGTCTTCATCCTCAAGGAAGTTCATAATGGTGGCACCATCCAAAATTTCTACACTCATCTTTCTCTTGTGGTCAAAAGGAAGGTAGGTGTGTATGGACAAAAGGAGAGGTTTTTTGGGTTTTCAAATGCTAGTGCTTTGAATAAAAAGTGTTGGATTCTCCTACTATATATATAGCCATTGGAAGTCGGTTGCAAGAGCATATATTCTTTGGTAACTAACTTAGATACCAAAGAAGACATGGTATCAGAAACCTTCTCTTGTTTAGTGTCCCTTGTTTAACTTTGTGTTTTAGTTTGTTTATTCTTTAACCAAAACCACCCAAATTGGATGCTTCCTTCCACCATTAAGTCGTAATTGTTGGAATTGTTCCTTGTTTGGATTCTAGTAGTGCACAGGTCTATGTTGCACTATGATCATGTATATTGGGGAGCATTCATAAGATAGTTATTGGTCATTGGGGTAAATTATTTGAATCGAACGGCTGGGATTGAATGAGTCATGGGGTGGGGCAATTCTTGGGCCAATTGCAGATGACAATTGTAAATTGGTGGGCCTATGACATTCCAATTGGCTAGGTCAGTTTTGAAGTCAAAATCCTTCTAAATGTAGGCCAAGCCAGTGCACAATTGCCTTGTTGTATTGGACAAGTTGGAAAGTCCTAAACAAGGATACCCACCGATTATTTTAACACGCTGTAAGCAAAAATTATGCTATGCAGTTTTCCCATTTTATTACATCAAATAAATAAATGAAGGATCTTCTCGGTTTATTCTCTCTCTCTCTCTCTCTCTCTCTCTTCGCACAAAGAGCACAAGACTTTTTGGAATAAATTAATCGGAAGCAAACAGGAAAGCTCAGGGGAAAACCTTCAGACGTATAATTGGGGCTGAATTGACACCTAGACTTATTATTAAGGACACTCTAATACGCCATCAATGACAAAGCCTTTATAGATTTTATTTTTCGTCCCTAAATTTAAAATGAATTGATGTCAACATGGAAGGAACGTAGAAAAATAGATACACCATCAACGCCAAGGATCTCAATATAATTTAGGGGAAAAAGGCATTTTCCTTCCTAGATTTAGATATTGAATTTAACTCCTGTATTAAAAAAAAAGAAGTGAAAATCGACTCCTAAAACTCTTTTATTAACTTTTCGATCTATTGTTAATAGAATTAGTATATATTTCAAAAAAATTTAGGATATTATATTGTATGTCATTTATAGTTTAGAGGCTAAAACATACATGATGCAAAGTTTAAGAGGTATAATGCACTTATTTTTTATTAGCAATACACAAAAATTGAACAGAAAGAATAAAATATACATTTAAGAAAGTTCAAGAATTGATTTATATCATTTTAAAATATATAGATTTAAATACACATATACTGTTCGTTATAGTTCGAGGGGAATAAATAGCTTCCCCACTATAATTTAAGGCCGATGGAGAGGAGGCCAAGATGACAAGATCCTGGGAATCGATTTGAACAACTGCTACCTTATATCTATTTAGATAAATTTTATTATTTCTTTATCATATTTTTTTAGAGAAATATTATTTCAACATAATATATAGACACTCAATTTAATATGTGGTAATGTAATTTAAATTAATATGGATTTTAATTATATAAATATTGAATACAATATTAACTAAGAATTTATTTATACTATTAATGAATTTGATATGCGATTTGATATTTACATGATTAAAATATATACTTATTTAAATTGTAATTATTAGAAATCATTATAGATGTCTAAATCTTTAAGTACAAATAATGGAACTGATTGTTATATCAGCACTTACGCTAATAATGTTATAATTTTAAGTTTATCGCTTTCTTATTTTCTGTTGAAGATAGCATAATATTTATCTTGTATTTAACCTGTTCATTAAAAATAGTAAAATACCCACTTCTCAAACCGATTCAACTATATATTATCCCTATTATTTGATTAATTTTTCATTAACACGAAAATCATAATCTTTTTTCAATTTTATCATTTTTTAAAAAGAGATCATGGCAATTTTGTACTAAATAATTATTATATTTATTTAAGTTAAATTTTTTTGGTATATCATTGGTTATGAAGTTTAAATATGGGACTTCATGTAAATTACTAAACCCCTCATGGAGAAATTCTATTTTACATATATTATCGTCAATGCATGATTAATATTTTAATTGCTATATATTAACAATGAAAAATAATTTTACACTATTATTCAATCAAATATTTGTATTTATAAAATTTTTAAGGTAATAACTGGTTGGATTAAATATTTTTACTAATATAAAAATACATGATTGAATATCTGTGTAAAATTTTTTTACATTAATAGTGCATACAAATTAAATCATTTATTTACCTATACTCGGACTATGTCTTTTTATAGTTCCAATGTGTCATAGTAAAGTCCTAAAATAGTCCGTTGTGAAAATATTACTGGATAAATTCATTCTTGAAAAATAAAAATTCTTAATATAGTCCTTAAGAATTTGAAATGTGGGTTGAATTAGTGCTTTTGAGGGACTAGTGTATCTGATGAAAAATATTTCATAAGGACTAATACGTCTTTAAACAAGTCTAATTTGAATAAGACTAATTTGACTCACCATTTTATTCTCAAGGACTAAGCTCAAAGTTTTTATTTCTCATGACGAATTTTTCTGGTAATTTTTTTTTTTTGTCAATGATCAATTTAATTGTTTACTCTTAATGTATTTTAAAATAAAAATATCTTCTATGATGTTAAATATCTATCACGACAATATAATATACAATATAAATAAATGTTTCAAATGCAGATATTCTTTTAGTGCACTTACCCACACAATTTCATGTTTTTTAGTTCTATGATAACATAAATAATTCAACTGAAATACCGAAAAAAGTGATCAACATTTACGTTTTGAGAATAAAACCATCTGTAAATTTATACCTTAGATATGTTAGTAGAATAAAAAGTTTACTGATTTGTTTAGAATATGTTAAAATTATATGAATTTGGTTAAAAGAGAGTTTGTGCGTGAGTTAAAATCGAAAACCAAGTTAAATCAATCATTTTTCATAAAATAAGAATCAATTCAAACCAATTTTTCGATTTTGATCGGTGTTAGGTTATTTTGAATCAAAATTTGGTTTGAGGTTGGATTTGAACACTCATAACTTTGAAGAGCTACAAAATTAAGTAACTATTTTCTTTTCAATCAACATAATATGAAATTTACTTGAACTTTTCTTTTTCTTAACTTTTTAGTAGGAAAATATTAATCAATGATAATCAACATATATTCCTTAGTGGTCTATACTGAAGGTCATATGAACGAAAAATAAAAATTCACCTTTCATTAGTCATCTTCTTATGAAGATAGTTAATATGTGTGTTTGTGTGTGTGTATATATATATATATATATATATATATATATATATATATATATATATCAAAAGAAAATTTTTCATTTTTATTTCAATTAAATATGAAACCAATTAAAAATATTAAATTTTATGTAGTTTTTCTCTTTCATTTATTTTTTGTCCTTTTCATTGTTTTTGGTAAATATATTGTGTTGTGAAATAAATTATAAATGAAATGATTTCATGAGACATTTTAGAGTTAGCTTTTGGAACTCTTGATCATGTGATTTGAGAAGGAAATAACTTTGCATGACATATTTGGATGGAGTCATTTTTTAATAGCGAGTGTACGATAGCTGTTGAGAATTTTCGTCACACTTCTTAAGATATTGCACTTGCAAATTGATGATGCCAAATTAATATATTATTTTTTAGTTGATATATAAATTTATGATTTATGGTGATCAAGAATTCAAAATATATATATTTCTTGCATAATTTATCATATTAATTCATAGTTATGTTTATTTAGTTTTTAAAAATATTTTTGTAAGTTGTGTTAAAGATGTCGGGATTAATATTTTGATTAATATATTATTATTTAGTTGATATATAACTTTATCTTTTCTGGCGATCAATAATTCATAATATTTATCTCTTGCATAACTTATTATATTAATTTATAGTTATGTTTATTTAATCAGTTTTTAAAGATGTTGTTGTACGTTGTTGAAGATGTAGGAAATTAATATTTTGATATTTTTTAGAAATATAATCTATAAAAAAACTGAAATAAACACTATATTTATATAATGCTTAAATTATATTTGCACAATGTTTTCATACACTCTTTGAAGGGTCCATATGTTGACTTTTTTTGACAAGTAAAACAGATACTCACCCACAACAAGATGTGGGGAGGCAAGGTTCACAATATCCAAAATAAAAAAAAGCCACAGTTATTAACAGTTATTTTGTTTACACATGTACTACATCAACATTAGAACAGAAAAATTAGACTAACACCAAGCAATATACACCTTGTCTCAAGAGAGAGAACAATGCTGGATAAAAAACGATCATCTGGATTGTACAGACTCTCCTCATACTGTTGTGATGACTATACACCAACCTTCAAATAGGATATACCACATGATGATTTAAGGTCCAGGCACTGAGCTTCAAATGATTATAGGGTATACATTCTTACGTGGGCCAAGTGGAGAAAAATTTTTCAGGTATCTACACTGATCAATCAAATGAGGACCATGCCTTAAATAAGCACAAATTGATTTCTTCATATAAGAACTACTTTAATTCCAAATTGAAGTCACTACTTCATGAAGATTGTGATCCTGATAAAAGTCATGGTGGATTTGAAGATGAAGGCTTTGGTTGCTAACCTTTTATTGGGCCTTGCACTTCCCATTGCGCTCCTTATCACTCTTCTTTTTGAACGAATTGGTTTATCATTCCTAGATCAAGGTCTTTTTCACCAAGCGTAAATTTTCAGCCGTGGCTATAATTAGGAAGACCTTATCCTTGATAAGTAATTAGTGACGCATCAAAAGTACCACTGACAAGATCAAATATATATAAATTAAACCCATGTAATCCTTACCATACTCGATGGTAAATCATACAATTAATAAATTGTTGGATATTAGAAATAGTTTTTCCCCCTCTTTAGAATAAAATATCTATCTTTTGTTTTTTTTTTTATCCTCATTAGAACAAAATATCTATCTTTTATTTTTTTTTCCTCTAGAAGAAAATATCTTTTGCTACTAAAATGAACAAGAACATGCAATTGGCTAGATGGATAACATTATAAAATTAGCATCATAAACATTATCAAACAAGGGATTAGCGTTCTTGATTTTTCAAATTTGGGTTGAAAAATGTCTTTAGGTGTTAGGAATTCAGGAGAGCTAATTATGTTTGATATTTGAGAATAAGCAATTTTTGTTTTTGAAATAATGGTCAGACTGCTTAAGTTGACAAAAATTTAACACATAACCAATTCATATTGGGCCAAGCAAGAAGATTCCAAACCATTTTATTTACAGAAGATACCATAAAAATCACCTATTTTATATTACATCAAGGGCCATGCACATGCAGTACTTCTGATGGGACTACATTGAGAATGACTGAAATAGGGGTGACAGAAAAGGAGGGAAAAAAATTATGAATAATGCTATAAAATTTTTGAGAATTTGCCAAGATTTGAGGATAACTATAAGTCAATTAGAAACTAACTATTTATCTAATGATATGCCATTCGGGTAACAATTCGACTCATTAGTATTTTATTTTACAAAAATTAAATTATATATGCTTTGACAAGTGAATTTCCAAAGAAGCTGCTATGCATGACTTTTCGTGCATGTATACTTTCATTTACTTAACGTAGATAGGCATGATAGCTTAAATTTGTATTCTATATATAATACACAGAGTTCTGAAATTAGAAAATTAATTGAACTATATATATCTCACATTATTTAATGCCTACACCCGTTTCATAATTGAATGTAAGGGTTATAACTCCTGTTGGAGTACTTTGAGAAAGACTGAGTTGGTGACAGAAAAATTACCAAAGGTAAAAAAAAAAAGTATATGTGCCTAACAATTAATTTTCCAATTGCCTGCAAAATTTTTATGCTTACTTTCATTTACAAAACGATGATGATCGTTAAAGCTGTAATTTATATTTTATCATATAAAAAGAATATCAAATTTAGAAACAAATTTATACTTAAACTCTATTCCCTCAACTATATCACTATTTCTTACTTCCTTCAACTACATTTTTAATTTCTTTTTTGCATCCAAAAACAGAAAACTGGAGAACCTGATCTTAGCCCAAAGAAAGAAATGACATTAATTCCCTACAAAGCCCAACAGAGTAGCAAAAAGGAGTGGCCCAAAACAATGCTCCAGCTGAAATGGACTGGACTGATGCAAACCAACAACTTTCAATATCAATTTCAAGGCACGCAAGGCGCAAGCTCAGTGGCCAAGTCTTGGCCTTGCAAGACGTGCAGTTGGACTCGAACCTTTCAGAGGTAGGTAGTGCGTAGAAGAACCCATCCTCCCCCCTCCCCAAGAGCCCCCCTCCTCCTACCATTTTCTATTTTCTATTTTTGGTGGAAATGACAATAGAAAATAGCAAATCAAACACCATCTTATTTTTTTAAGAGCAGTTGAGGTGTTAGCTTAGATAGTGTGTCCACCTCTAATTAATTACACCTAGGTTTGATATCAAGTTTTTGTGGTATATGAACTCTTGCCCTTAGCTATCAAGGTGTGTGTCCGTTGACACCAAAAAAAAAAAATTCTTGTTCAAAAAGAAAAAATGAAAACAGAAGATTGAAAAAAAAAATTCTTTTCGTTCATTATTCTTTTTTTTAAAGATTTAAGGAACTTTTTTGGTTGGATTGAGTTGAAACAGGACCTGAAAATTGGGCTAAATAATATTTTGAAGCTTGAGCTTGAAACATTGAGCTTTTATTCTCTTTTTTCTCAATTTTTTCTAATATTTTGTTTTATATTTAAATTGTTAATTCTTTCTTTTCTTTTTTTCGATCATACAAAGTAAAGGAAATACGCAAAAACAACCCCAAAAAAAAATTGTAAAAAGAAGTAATAGGAAGGAAGAAAATTTCAGACAAAAACATAATGTTCACAGGCTAACTAAATAATTTTGAGGAGTATTATTCCTTTCATTTTAAAATAATTATCACTTTGACCAAATTGGTAATATCTGAATTAATCTATCTAGATTGTTATATCCAAATTGATTAATTTAAGAATATATCAATTTGATTAAAATGATAATAATTTTAAAATGAAAGAAGTAATTAGTGCATAAAATAGTTACAAATGCAAGTATGAAATTAATGTAACTAATAAAATTTGCATAATAGTAAAAATCACAGGGTTGGGCAAGGTGGTTTCTCTGTTGAAGTGGAACTTTGATAACTTATTATGAAGTGGTAAGTTGTCTCAAATAAATAGATAACACGTGGGGATATGTTAAGAGATAGAGGTTGGAAGATTCTCCAATAGGATATGTTGGTTTGGTGACTACTATGGTTATTAAATCACAGCCTTCTTCAACTTAATTTTTTGGGCCAGCTTTCTTCTTCTCCTTCTTTCTTCATCCTTTCCCCTTCCCTCCCCTTCTTCCTCCCACCTCTAGTTGCTCACCACGCCAGCACTGTCGCACAACCAACAACAACAACAACTGGAACCAACACTGTTCGCACAACCAGCTTCAAGGAAGATTTTGGTCTTTATTGGAGAGTGTTTGGATTTTATAAGTAGTTAGATTTCCTTGGTTTGTGCTATTTTTGTGTAAAAATCCGACCTTTCTTGTTGGGTCATGCAAAGTTTCTAGCTTTGTGTAAAAAAATAACATTTTGATATGCTTGTTGGTGATTGTGAACTTACTGCATTTAAGGAAGAATCTGTTTCTTCCTGTTATTTGGGTTTTCTAAGGTTGAGGTTTTGTAATTAGAGATTTAGTTTAGGTTTTATTCATAATAGTTAACTTTGATAGTTTAATTAGCTATGACAATGGCGGTGGTTGATGGAGTAGCAGCAGCACAGTCTAATGGAGTAGTAGCATAGTTGCTAGAAGAGAGGTGAAGAAGAAAATATTTTGGGTGAAAAAGGGTTGCGAGGGCCAAGGTAGTCCTTAAGTTAAAGGGATTATTTTAAAATCTTCCTTATTATAATTAAGGAACAAGTGTAATCCTTTCGTTCGTCCAACTCATCACTTCACGGTGAATTACCAAAGTTCCACTTCATCGGAGAAACCACCCCTGGGCAAAGGTTAATTAGAGAGAGAGAAGTAAAAAAAAAAAAAAAAAAAAAAAAGAACCAATCAGTTTTCATTTGTGTAGATGGTATGAAATAATTTTGGTACCAAACAGTATTTCTGAACAATTTTATCTATGCATTTCGTGAATGAGTTATTAAACTTGGACTCTCGACCCAATTATTCATCAACTCAATTAGTGTAGATAAAAACAAGCTTAAATAAACTTAACACACATGACATCAACCATACTATATAGCAAAGATCATGTTCAATTAGCAACAATGAGCTGCAAAAATTAGCACATAAGATTCTCAATTTTGAAAGTTTTTGGTTAAACGCACAATACAATATTATTAAAATAAAAAACATTTTTTAACAGCGGTCATGAAGATTAGTATTCATCACATACTAATAATCATCCACATCACTTTTTCTCGTCACACCATCCATGGTTAATCTTGATCGTTATTGGTTCAAGAATGCTCTATGGCTTGTTAGCAAAAGCCCAAGGGAAAGGATGTTTTTATGCTGGACCTTGCCTTGAAAGCTTGATTCAATGAAGCTTTGGCTTTACGTGCTATAGACAGTTATTAATGTATCCTTAATTATTTCTATTACTTTTAAATCTCTCAAATCTTTTTTTTTTTTTTTCTTTTGTGGCGCCAATCTTGATGAAGTGAATCTGGAATTACTGGAATCACGTTGCTCACCCTGTTCCTATGGTGTCAAATGTAACTTTCCCGTTAATTAATTTAATTTATTAATTGCACCCAAAAAAAAAAGAGTTTGTTTTATGCCGTCACAGTCAGAGTCTCACCACTAGAAGCACAGCACACACAGCTCTGCATTTAACCTTCACAAGCTTATTAATCCTCAAAACCCGTTAATTGACGCTACGTGCATAGCAGTCATGGCTAACCACAGCCACACTAGCTATCAATAAAATAAACTCTAAATGTAGCATTCTAACACCTTCACATTTGCACACAATTTATTTATTGATCACGTAAGGATCACAACTCCCACCAATTTCACACATACAGAAGCTTTACCCATCATAGGCACAATTCAGTACTCAACCGATGACAGAAAAGTGAAACAACCCCCCCCCCCTCCCCCAAAAAAAAAAAACACAAAAAAATCAACAAAAAGAAGAGGCAAGCAACAAGAACTGGATTTCCTAGCTAATAATACTCGCCAGGGCTTGAACAAGAGTAAGAACAAAAGAAACAGGATCTCCAAAAATTGCTGTAAAGATTAGCTGGAATACCACTGACGCTATCTTGCCAACAACCTTGATTGTCCCTGATCCCTTTGAGCTTCCTCCAACTTTGACAATCTCCTTGCTTGTCAGTGCAAGCTGAGTCTTCGTGTCACATGTCTGTTTCAAAATATTTTCTTCGCGGAAATAACCCTCTTTCCATTTCTCGATAATCAATTCCTTGAAACAGGAAACATGATAGCAATACTTTCTATCTGAAGATTCGTATGACCAGCCTTTAACTTTCCTTTCATTCCCAACTTTCATACTCTTACATTTTAGACACTTTTTGGTAATCTTCCGACGCAGTTTCAGTGTCTTTGTCTCATCTTCCTCTTTATAAGAAATAATATCTTTCAGATTTAAACAACATGGATGTAAATCCAAACCGGTATCGTGAAGATGGCCAGTACTATCGGGGCGATGGTACACAAACCCTTGCACTTCCTTTCTACAAGCATCACAGCGTCTAGGGTAACTAGGTGGTTCCTCTAAGAACGAGAAATTGCTTTCTTTGAAAAAGGGATGACTAACTGTTGCACTGGAATTTTTAAAAGCGTTTGCACAGTCTTCATGGAGGACATAACTGCACTCACTACTTTCACAACGGTAACTGGGTCCGAACCCCAGTTCTCGACATCCACTGCACTCGTATGGTCCTCCTCCAGCCGGCTTCAACGTTAATGGGTGTTTATGGCACCGGAGATCCAGCTTTTTAACTCCTATGACTTTTTCTGTTATATAATACAAGGGTAGTTATACAAATTTTGTTGAGAGTTTGAGACCAAGAAAAGCAACAAAAGAGAGAAAAGATCACATGAATACTTCGTGAAAAATAAAATTAAGAAAAATATTATCGGTACTCATTTTGGGATTCATTGTAGACTCGATCGAGAAAGTCAGAAGTTGACGAGCATTACTCTAAAATTAAATACGAGACAATTAATTACCTTCCCCAGGTTGTGTTTCAGGTATGGCTTGATTGGAAGCAGATGAAGAAGAGGGTGTTTCTTCCTGTAGCAGCACCGAATCATAGACGTCTTCAATAGACGGCAAAGGAACTTGTCGCATTATCCGTGACTTTGCCGCAGCGAACTGGTCATTGAGACCCTTGAGGAACGAGGCTACTTTGTCTTGTTCCATGCGCTTGGTTACACTCGCCAAAGCACCGCAAAGGCACTTTTTCTCACAGGTGCACACAGGCGGTGGGCGAAGAACTTCGAGCTCCTTCGAAAGTAATCTAAACTTCTTGTGGTACTCTGACACTTGTTGGCCTTCTTCCTGTCTTAAGGAATGGATTTCTTTCAAAAGATCTGAAATTATGATCGGATCCCCCGGGGAATACCATTGCTTCAATTGGCTCCATACAGCAGCAGCCTTATCCATCTCCTTGATGCTGTCAGCAATCTCGGAAGAGACAGCTTCGATGAACGATGAACGAATCAGCTCGTTGCACCGGTTCCATGCTTCATCTTGGTCCGTTGCTGGAGCATCGATCGTGCCATCCACAAAACCTAGCTTGTTTCTCGATGCCAAGGCAGCGTTCATTGCTCGGTACCACTTTGAGTAGTTACTAGATCCGGAAAGAACAAGAGATACCTTCACCGGAGTCTCATTCGGATGAATGTAATAGGGACTTTCCGGGTTGGCAATTGAAGCTCCATGAGAGATTTGTGAAGAGCTTTGTTGCTTTGAAGCCATGTGAAGGAAGAAAGGTGAGTATGTGTTGAATGAAAATGGAACAGTGAAAGAGAAGAACTTGAGAGAAATGGAAACGAAAGTGGAGTAGGAGGGCTATGAGGTGTGCCAAGGTTATATAGGAAATGCGAGGAAGTGTGGTGTTTTATGCCACGGCCTGGTTATATTTATTGGGCTAGATGCAGCTAGGTAGCTCGTATAACTCACGTTAAAAGTGAATAATTAGAGAATAATAAGATGTCAAGTTTGACGACACAAAGATGATTATACTCTCATATAATAGCCACGGTGAAAGGTGCAATTCACCTACTAAGGACATTAAAATCATAATAACAACAACGCTTAACCACTTATACATGAAGGGATAAACTTGCAAGACTTTTCCTCTTGCAGAAATTTTCAGCCATGGCCCATATTTTACAATTAATACATGATTTTGTTCTTTTTAGTACGTACATAACGCTCCGACACACTCTGACAGAGTGGAGCAAATCGAAAGAGATCTTTAAGATACATCAAAACAAAGGTAAGCTTAATTTGTGAACAAAGGTAAGCCCCGCTTCATGTGTTGTCTTAGTCTTAATTTGTTTCCACTTGCTGTGGAAAAGTTGGCAAAGCAAAAGCATAATCCTGGACCTGTAAGTGATCTTTCAAGGTAAGCTTTTATTAGATGTCATGGGGAAAAGAATATTCTTTAACCACATGAATTCCTTGATTGCCGCACAAGTGAAAACAGTTTCAGAATATGGTTATTTGTGGTGTAGTATTTTCACTTACATATTTTTCCGTATTTACATAAATGGGAATGTTGACTTGAATATTGCAGGTGGTTGTTCTACTAAATACAATTATGACTGTTGCAATATTGTATACAGTTTTAGTAATTTTGAACTCGGTATAGACATTTTTAAGGGAAATCTTTTTCTTTTGTTTGTTCACGTCTCTTCACCATTAGCCTTGATAATATAATATATATTTTTTCTTTAGAACAATATAAAAATCATGACATGATGCTATAACAAGCAAATAACTTCATTTGTCTGACATGTCTACTTTCCATGCTAATCATAACATGCATGGCTATACTTATTTCCCTTTCTAACTTTTTTACAAGGTTTTGTTGCTTTGTTATAGTCCTTCTCGCATGACTCAGTTTTGCTCTTGCCCTTTAGTTGTATATAGTTTTTTCATGACCAATCTTAGGATGATTTAATCACTTAAATATTCGAAGTTTTATGTCTAAATAGTTCCAGTTGCATTTTACCGTCTACTCTATTTTATTTTACTGTAGTTCTATTTTACATAATGATGAAAATTTATATGACAAAAATCTGAATAAGGAAGCTTTTCTCAATATGATTAAGCATCATTGGCAGGAATGGACTGGGTAACAAATTGATTATATGAGGATTGAGTATTCAAGTTTTGGAAATAGAGCTGTATGCAGCATAACAGGTTAATGAATAGAACACTAAACAAAAGAAAATCTGAAGGTGAAATTCCTTTTCAGAGGCCATTGATATGGTGGTTCAGAAAATGTGTTGGTGGTTCAAGATAAAAGAGCAAGGTCAATTTGGCTGCGCAATTGGAGGATGATAATTGATCAGCATATGAATAGAACAGTTATTTGGAATCCAACGACAAATATGGGCTGATGGGTGGTTACCAATGTGTTATGGGTGATTCAAATAACATTATATTATTGCCTTTTTTTTCCCTATGTCTTTGTATGCTAGACACCACATTTGTGATGCTTTTGCTCCCCGATCGTGCTGTTGGGTGAGTCTGGGTGAGCCTATGAATTGACTTATAAAAAGAAAAAAATCAAAACAAAGGTAAAAACAAAGAAAGAAACTCATATAACATTACGGAGGCTATTCTAATAGCCACACCAAAATCAAGCTTTAAAACTTTTTGTCTCCTCTTCAAACAATTCGAGAGCTCTTCCAAGATGAAACCTTCTAAGATCAGTGCACAAATCTTATAAACTTGAAGCATGTTCGGACCTGATTCTGTACGGCACCAAAAAAAAAAATTCCTATTCTATTTAAAGAAAGAGAAGTCTTCAGAAATCATATTTGATTTTGGGAGTTGATTGTGCTCAATGGAATAATTTAATCCTACTTCATCCCTGGATACATTTATCTCTGGGCAGTGATCAGCTTAAGTCAGTTATTTAAGTTAATTAATAATCTTGAAAATTTAAGTTTTCCCATTTTATTTTATTTCATTATTTTTTGAAAAATGAATTGAAAGACACAAGTATTTTTAAAGCAAACAGCAAAACTAAGATTTGTTTTTTTGGTAGATAAATTGAGATATATTACTTGTTCACAAATAAAATAAGTAAATTGACTTAATTTAATTTTTTCTTGATGGATGAACTTGCGCTCTTACATATCACCGAGCCAATTAATGGTAAACTCAAAACCACATCGTTTTTAAAATTTTTTTAATAGTGATTGATTTTAATTATAGAAATGATTTTTTTTGTTTGGTTTTTTGTTTTTTTAAGGGATATATTACAATTGAAAACAAATTTATTTTGTGTTGGGTTCAACATAGGCAAAACTATATGATACGTTAACAAATCCTCATATCCTATATTCAACATCATCTATCAATATTTACAAATTTGTTAGTTTTTGCTTCTTCTTTTTTTTTTTGTCGAGATTTATGATTATTACTGTTAAGTTGATTGTTTCATGACTTTTCGCTAGTGTTATAATATTTATTCATACGAAGAAATATGATTTCCTTCATATGCACACATCTCCCATCTGATTTATTAGGCTTCTTGGTAGACGAATCGTTCATATATATATATATATATATATATATATATATATATATATATATATATATATATATATGATTCGTTCTTAAATAAAAGAAATATAATTAACATCCTTGCTTTCATGCTATAATGTTCTTCTTTGATCGAGGATCCTAATTAAATAATTTAGTAAATTTCCATATTCTTTTATAATTGAATCATTACAATTCATAAATATATAGGCTAACTTTCACCCTTTGAATAATGATTAGCATTTTTCACTCCTTTATGAACAAAAAGAAAACTTCATTATTTTTTTCCTCTAGTTTGTACCAGCATGTTAAATTTTCATATTAAAAGATCCATTCCATTTTTGAGAGTATAACATCCTTTTAATATTCCAACATATGAGTTCAAAAATGAGACTCTTTTACGCCCCTCTATTAGCGTAGGTAAAAAAGAGGAATAGAAAGAGACAAGATCAAAACTTGACCAATGACACCAAGTGTACTACAGCAAAAATCATATCAACTGGCAACTACGAGCTTCAAAAATTATCACACGAGATTCTCAATATTGAAAGGTTTTGGTCAAATGCATAACAAATATTCTTTACAACAGCCGGCCGTCATGAAGATTTGTATTCATTACATGCTTAATATAAAGTCTTGACCCTGAAAAATATTACCTAGACAAAAGAGACCCTCAATTATCTATATATCAGTTTGTAATCAAGGAGGCAAAACAAGCAGCTTCAGCTTTAAAACACGAGGAAGCTGAAATTAACGCATACAAAACAAATCTCCCTTTTTTTTAATTATCACTTTCCTCATCGAAATGGATGAATGTAATAAGGACTTTTCGGAGTTAATATTAGTGGTTTAAACTCAAAAAATATCTTCTTCATATCAAATTGATCAGTAATAATTAAAGGATCTTCTTGATTTATTCTCTTCTTAATTTTCTTTTCTTTTCACAAAGCACACAAGACTTTTTGGAAGTTGGAACCGGAATTTTGTTTTATTTATCAAAAATAATCAAAGGAAGTAATCAAGAAAAGCTCAAAGGGGAAAACCATTAGCCCTGTTATTAAAAGATACTTTAATATGGTGAACTACCGTTTAAATTTAACTAATTTATAATTTTATTTTAAAGAATAAATGTTTAAGATTTAGCTACCTATCAATTTATTATTACAAAATTGTCTTAAATAAATTAATTAAAATGTTTAGAGTAAAGTTAGAAGTGAGATAAATCAGTTTATAAACTATTTTTGGATTGGTTTATTAATAGTTTAATAAATTAAACTCATGAATTTATGAGTTGAACTTGACATATATATAGATTTAAACTCGTTTATTAAATAAGCCAAACTTAAATTTTATTATATTCGATTCATTAACTTATATGCTGACTCAATATATATATATATATATATATATATATATATATATATATATATATATATATATATATATATATATATATATATATAAATAAATTTTGTTATTACTTTTTGGTACGTTTATCATTGTTGTCATTGTTGTTGCTATTAAATCTATCTTCTTATGATTAAATATCTTAGTTTATTAAGAAAAAAAATTTAATTTATATCTAAGTTTATTTTATTAAGTTTAAACGGTTTATGAACTAATTCAAATTCGATAAATTTCTAGTAAATTAAGTTAGAACCTAGCAATTAGGTTCACTTTGAATTTAAGCTAAACTTAAGTTCGATCAAATAGTAACGAGCCAAGTTTGAGTTTTAACAAGGTCGACTTAACTTTGACTTACTTTCACCCTTGTTTAGAGTAATTAAATTGCTCAACATAAAATATTTTATAAAAACAGGAATACCATAGAAAGCATGTAGGGACAAAGAACAAAACCAAAAGATCAATGATGCCTTCAGTGGGCGTGGTGATGAGGTGTCTTAGGGAAATTTTGTTGTATGCTTAAGGAGCAATAAATTCTTCCTCCTTCGTGCGTATATCTCTGTGACTGACACAACTAATAAAATTATATATATATATATATATGAACGATAGATGTGCGTGTGGAGAAAGAAATTTTTTTCCTCCTTGAGCTTACAAAAACTTCTCATTTATTAGGATTGGAGGGATTTGGGGTTGCAGGAAAGTTCAGAGAAACTGCCTGCATAAGAAACTGAGATAGAGAGACAAAGTCCGAAAGTGACAAGAAGAAAATATCTCCTCGAGAAGGAGTCCTATCCATACTCGGTGTAAACGATTGAATGGCTTATCCGGTAAAGAGAGAAGAAGGTCAAAAAGAATGCAAAAAGTGATCATGTGATTAAAGTTAAGGGTGGTTCTGCAAAGTAGTAGAGTACATCACGCACCAATTGTAGAACTTAGGGTATGTCGTGGTCCCATCCCACATTTTCATCTCCTCTATATCGTTTTCACTTTTCTTCCTCCCAGTTAATAACCACCATGCCGCCACTTTTGCACAGCACCAATGCTTCCACTGCCCATCACTATGTCGCCCAGCTCCGCTAGCTCCAATCTTTGCATCGCCCTCCACCTTGTCCGCTCCAGCTACTGCATCGCACCATCGTGCTGGTTCTTAGCTGCCGCGTCGCTTGCTGTCGACATTGAAGAGGGAGGCTGTTCTCCTCTGGCCCAACTGCAGGGATGCTTACTCCGATGCCAGATCTGCCTTTCCCGATGGAAGCAACGGCAAGAATTCAGCCATGGTGACACAAATGATTGTCAAGCACCAACCAATCATGCATATAAATCTTCTTCTTTGAGATGTGATGGCATGGTGGTGGTGGGTAAGAGATTGTGGCGAAGAGAGGATGGTGTGGTGATGTTTGGTGGTTAGGTGGCTGATGGGATGTGGAGGAGGAGAAAGGAGATTAGAAGGAGTCATTTAACAACATTCATAATTCATTTAATCGCATTTATAGTTCATTTAGCTACACTTCTATTTTTCTTTAACCACATTTTCATGAATGTGGATAAAAAATTACACTAACAAATACATTATGCACCACATTTTATAAGGCGCATTAAAGATAAAACCTAAAGTTACCGCCTTATGTTTTGTTTGGGTATTTCTGCATCTGATTGAACTCATCATTGCTTTTATGTTGAGTTGAGTTATACGTTCGTCTTGTTTATTTCTTTTTGAAAGTATCAAAAAGTAAATTATTTAAATTAACCTTTTCACTTTCACCGGTTTTATCAATTAAAAAAAATTATTTGGTTTCATACATCAAAATTTAATTTCTTTCATACATCGAATAATTTATTTTATAATACTTAAATAAAATTTATTTAATTTCACATATTAAAATTTAATTTCTTTCATACATTGAATAATTTTATTTTATTTATAATTAAATTTTTAAAATTATTTTTTTATTATAATGTTAATATAATTTTATTTATAATATTCATAATAATACTAATATATTTTATTAAAAATAAAACGAAATACAAAAATAATATTAAAAGTATAATATAAAACTCATGTTCATTTTAATAATTATATATCAAAAGTAATTTTAATTAATATGATTCAAACAATATTTACTTTGTCATAATCCTTTTTAATATAAAAGTTTCCAAGCTATATTCACATTAACACACTTTTACCGAAAATTAACTTTTTAGAATTAAATTAGAGCAAACCCCCATTTCATAAACTCTAAACCAAACACACCCTCAATATTAAATATGAATCTTTTTTAACGGTAAATCATGTTGATCTTCTTTTGATCTTTAGTGAAATTATACCCGATTCTCTTTTATTTGTAAAGTTATTTTTGGAGAATCCTGAGTTTTACAAAATATTAGAAATAGTTTTCGTACATTGCATGTATTTGCTTATATTTTTATAATTATTTTTAATAAATATACTTTTAAAAAAGATGTAATAATAATTAAAAATTAGATATGATAAGAATATATTGAAAGGAAAACTTTCCGTTGCTGGAGCATCGATCGTGCCACAAAACCTAGCTTGTTTCTGGATGCCAAGGTAGCGTTCATTGCTGGGTACCACTTTGAGTAAGTTAGTTACTAGGTCCGGAAAGAACAAGAGACGCCTTCACCGGAGTCCCATTCGGATGAATGTAACAAGGACTGTCCGGGTTGGCGATTGAAGCTCCATTAGAGCTTTGTGAAGAGCTTTGTTGCTTTGATGCCATGTGAAGGAAGAAAGGTGAGTATATGTTGAATGAAAATGGAGCAGTGAAAGAGAAGAACTTGAGAGAATGCGAGAGAAATGGAAACGAAAGTGGAGTAAGAGGGCTATGAGATAAGCCAAGGTTATATGGTAAATGCGAGGAAGTGTGGTGTTTTATGCCACGGCCTGGTTATATTTATTGGGCTAGATGTAGCTTGGTAGCTCGCATAACTCACGCTACCTATCTTTAAAAGTGAAAAATTAGAGAATAATAAGCCATCAAGTTTGACGACACAAAGATGAAGCCGCGGTGATAGCTGCAATTCACCTAATAAGGACATTAAAATTAAAATCACGACAACGCTTAACCACTAATACATGAAGGAATAAAGTTCGCAAGACTTCTCCTCTTGCAGAAATTTTCAGTCATGGCCTATATTTTATAATTCGTACATGATTTTTTTTTTAATTATTATTACGTACATAACGCTCCAAACTGCGACAGAGTGGAGCAAATCAAAAGAGATCTTAAACATAAATCAAAACAAAGGTAAAAACAAAGCAAGAAACTCATATATCATTATGGAGACTACTCTAATAGCCACACCAGCATCAAGCTTTAAAACCTCTTGTCTCCTCTTCGAGCAATTCCATCTTCAGAAATCATATTTGATTTTGGGAGTTGATTATGCTCAAGGGAATAATCTTGAAAATTTTTGGTTTTCCCGTTTTGTTTTATTTCATTTTTTTCGAAAAATGAATTGAAAGACACAGGTATTTTTAAAGCAAACAACCAAATTAAGATTTTTTTTTTGTTTTTATAGATAAATTGAGATATAATACTTGTTCACAAATAAAACAAGTAAATTGAGTTCATTTAGTTTTTTCTTGATGTATGACCTTGCGCTCTTACATATCCCCGTGCCAATTAATGGGAAACACAAAACCACATTATTTTTTAAAATTTTTAATAGGTGGTTGATTTTAATTATAGAAATTATTTTTTTGTTTGGTGTTTTTAAGGGATATACTACAATTGAAAACAATTTTATTTTGTTGGGTTCAACATAGGCTAAACTATATGACACATGTTAACAAATCCTCAAAATTATCCTGTATTCAACATCATCTATCAGTATTTACAAGTTTATCAGTGTTTTGTCTGTTTTTCATTTTTTGTTCGAGATTTATGAGTATTAGTGTTAAGTTGATTTTTGTTTTTTTGGGATAGATTTAAGTTGATTGTTTCATGACTTTTCGCTAGCGCTATAATATTTATTCATACGAAGAAAAATAATTTCCTTCCTATGCACACATCTCCCATCTGATTTATTAGCCTTCTTGGTGGAAGAATCGTTCATTATATATGATTCGTTCTTAAATAAAAGAAATATAATTAACATCCTTGCTTTCATGTTATAATGTTCTTCTTTGATTGAGGGTCCTAATTAAATAATTCGGTAAATTTCTATATTCTTTTATAATTGAATCATTGTAATTTATAAATATATAAGCTAACTTTCACCCTTTGAATAATGATTAGCATTTTTCAATCCTTTATGAATAAAAAAAACTTCGTTATTTTTTTTCCTTTAATTTGTACCAGCATAGGTAAAATTTTCATATTAAAAGATCCATTCCATTTTTGAGAGTATAATATCCTTTTAATATTCCAAAATATGAGTTAAAAAATAGACTCTTTTACACCACTGACCACTCTATTAGCGTAGGTAAAAAAGGGGGATAGAAACAGACAAGATTAAAACTTGACCAATGACACCAAGCGTACTACAGCAAAAATCATATCCACTGGCAACTCTGAGCTTAAAAAATTATCACATAAGATTCTCAATATTGAAAGGTTTTGTTCAAATGCATGACAAATATTATTAAAATAAAAATATTCTTTACAATAGCCGGCCGTCATAAAGATTTGTATTCATTACATGCTTAATATCAAGTCTTGACCCTGAAAAATAAATCATTAACCAGACAAAAGGGAGCCTCAATTGTCTATATATATCAGTTTGTAATCAAGGAGGCAAAACGAGCAGCTTCAGCATTAAAACACGAAGAAGCTGAAATTGATGCATACAAAGCAAATCTCCCCATTTTTTATCCTTCTTAATCATAACTTTCGTCATCGAAATGGATGAATGTAATAAGGACTTTCCGGAGTTAATACTAGTGGTTTAAACTCAAAAAATACCTTCTTCATATAAAATTAATCAGTAATAATTAAAGGATCTTCTTGATATATTCTCTTCTTTTCTTTTCACAAAGCACACAAAACTTTTTGGAAAGGTGGAACCGGAATTTTGTTTTATTTTATCAAAAATAATGATAGGAAGCAATCAAGAAAAGCTCAAGGGAGAAGACCATTAGATGTGTTATTAAAATATACTTTAATATGGTGAATTACAGTTTAAATTTCAACTAAAAGAAATGCCTATATTAGTCTCCAACCATGTCTTAAATAGAATTGCCTTCCATTGAGAACAAATGTAGGGCGAAAAAAAAAAAAAGGGGGGACACTCTGTCAGTGACAAAGCCTATAGAATTTAAAGTTTGTTAAGATCAACTTGAAAGGAGCTTGGGAAAATAGATACACCATCAACGTCAAAGATCTCAATACAATTTAAGGTGGGTGGATAGTGGAGGTCCACTTGGAAGGAACCTGGGAAGTAATTGAACTATTGCTAATTTGCTATGTATTTAAACAATTTTTACTATTTCTTTGACTATTTGATTTTATTTGTTTTATCAGCACTTACACCTAATGAATCAAAATTCTTTCTTTTTTAAACCATTTCAATGAAAGCTTGAAGAAATTTCTATGTTGCTTGACACTGACATGATTTCCATAGTAGTTGAAGGGAGCAATCTATGTTTATCTGTCATGCAAAAATATTATAAACAAAATATTCAGTTTTTGTTGATTATTTTATATTATATCAAGGGCTATGCACATGCGGTATTTGTGATGGGGCTGCATTGAGAATGATTGAATTGGGGTGACAGAAAAGGATAAAAAAATTTATTAATAATGCTGATTTATTTTGAGAATTTGCCAAGATTTGAGGATAATTATTGGTTAAGTCAATTAGAAACTATTTATTTAATTATCTAAGGATAGGCTCGTCAGGCAAGCAATTCGACTTTTTAGTATTTAAAAAAAAAAAAGGATTATATATATGCTTTGACAAGTAAATTTCCAAGAAGTTGCTATGCATGACTTATATATATTACTTAATGAAGATAAACATGATAGCTTAAATTTAATAATATATGTTTTTTATAATACACACAGAGTTCTCAAATTAGAAAAATAATTGAACTATATATCTCACTTTTTTTTTTCTAGGGGCATATCGCGCATTATTTTATGCCTACACGCATTTCATAATTGAATATGAGGGTTATATAACTCCTGTTGGAGTGCTTTGAGAAAGGCCGAGTAGGTGACAAAAAATTAAAAAAAGGCAAAAAAAAAAAAAATCGCATATGCGCCTGGCAATTAATCTTCCAATTGGCCTGCAAAATTTTTATGCTTACTTTTATTTACAAAACAATATTATAACCGTGAAATTAAAGCTTAAATTTATAACCTATCATATACAAAGAGGGTATCAAATCAGCAACAAATTGAATTCTATATGTAGCATTCTCACACTTATATTACATCTGCACACATTTCGTAATTGATCACATCACCAAATTCACACACAAAAGCTTTATCCATCATAATCACAACTAATTTCAAACTCAAACACCCTTACCCAAAACTGACCAAAATCAGACACGCAAATTGAGAGGAAAAAAGAAGCTAATTAACAATCCTAATCAATCTTGAACCAGGGCTTCAACAAGAGCAGCAATGGCAGAAATAGGATTCCCAAAAATGGCTGAAACTATTAGCTTGAGGACCACTACTGCTATCTTGGTGTACTTCTTGATTGTCCCCAATCTCCTTGACCTTCCTGTATCTTGTACCATCTCCATGCTTGTTAGTGCAAGTTGAGATTCATGGTCACTCCCCTGGATTGAATTGTTTTCTCGAGAAAAATAGCCCCTCTTCCAATTCTCAAGAATCAATTCCTTCACACAAGACACATGATAACAAGAACTATCCTCAGAAGTTACATAAGCCCAACCCTTAACTTTGTTCACAACATTCCTACTCTTGCATTTCAGGCACTTTGAAGGAAACTTCTGAGACAATTCCAGTGTCACACTTCCATCGGAAATACTATCTTTCAGCTTCAAACAGCATGGATGTAAATCATATCCTGTGCGGGAGCAATGGTACACAAATCCTAGCACATCTTTTCCACAAGCATCACAATATCTAGTGGCGTACCCAGGTGCTTTCTCATAGAACTCGAAATAGCTTTCCCTGAAAAATCGATGAAAGGCAAGGGGAACAGCATTTGCACACTCTTCATGAAGGATGTACTTGCACTTGCTGCTTTCACAACGATAACTAGATCCAAACCCTAGTTCTTGACACCCACTGCACTTGTATGGTGCTCCAGGAGGCTTCAACTGTAAAGGGTGTGGATGACTGGGATGTTCCATCTCGGTTACTTCCATATCTCTGATGGATTTTTGTTGTATATAGTACGGTTATGTCGCTTGTAAATTCTGTTGAAACAAAGAAAAGAAACAAGACAAGAAAGTTAATGTAATGATCAAAAGCGAAGTTGGAAATTTTGAGCATGCGATAATTTACCTATATTACCAAACCATAACCAGATGATATAGGGGCATCGGTACTAGAGATAAATTCAAAGATGTGAAAATATCAGATTCGAACTATTCAAAACAAAAAAGGGTACCCAAAAAGCGATGATTTGACGCACGTAGGTTGTTTAGATTAGTTTCTTATTCTAAACACGGATATTTATAGACAAGACAGAACGTCTAAAAAATGATATTTTTTTAACATTTGATGTATAAATATTTTTAAGATATATTATGTATTAATGTAAGAATAAGTAAATATCAAAATATGTGTATCCAAATGAGCATAATATTATTATATAAGAGAAATTTTATATTTAGTGTCCAATCTTAATATACAAATAATTATAAAACTCGACAAGAAACTGTCTTGATTTATTTAATATGTGCATATATATTAACCAAAACTCGTTACTTGGAAATTAAGTTAGCTAAGGCTGTTATTTTTCATACTTCTCAGAAAGTCGGTTTTTATCTTTATATCTTCGTTCATACACAACAAACGTGTCATTCAACTAGTTGTTATTACTTTTGGATCCTTCTGAGTGAAAATTTCATTGCTTATAGGCCAGGCAGTGAAGCATAGTACGTCACGTGCACACTATCTAAAGGTAATTGACTATAATGTTTAAAATATCCATACAATATTAACAAAGTGTAATTGACACTTTTCAATACAAAATAGAAATAAGGGCCATACAAATTACAGAAATAAAATAATAACCGTGATAATGATAATTTCCAACCTGTTCAAATGTTCTAAATATCATAATTGTAGCAGTTGAATTGGCTTCAAATTTTCCGTAATTGCGTCAAACTCCATATCTCTTATGGATTTTTGTTGTATATAGTATAGTTATGTATAAATTCAAAGGGGAAAAAAAAAAAAAGAAAACTACATAAGAAAGTTAATGTAATGATCAAAAGCGAAGTTGGAAGTTTTGAGATTTGTGATAATTTAACTATATTACCAAACTATATATCACTAGATAAAATTGGTGAAGCTGAGACTAAGGGCATGTTTGAGAACCAATAAAATTTTTTTTTTTTTTTTGAGAGAAAGCTGTTTTGGAGAAAGCAAGTATATTTTGTTGGGGAAAATGCCACTTTTCCTTTGAGAATTTTCCTAAAAATAGAAAAATAAAATATACCAGGAACACTATCATAACATAAGAATTAGTGTGGAAAACTCCAAAATCGGAGAAAAACCAAGGCTGTTGTCGAAAGACTACTAGAGAATAACACTATGTGAAAATTTTTACAACACACAAACTTTTTTCTCAAACATCCCATGACCCTAGTACACCCACATTTTTCAAAGCAAATATTCCAAAGCAAATATTTGATCTATACCTCACAATACTTTAAGATAAGAGTATAAAGAAAAGAAGAAAATCATATACAAGCATAAAGTATTTTCAACCGGGGCAAATTGAAACAAAAGACTTGGGTCAATATATAGCCTTGAACTCCCTCTTCTCTTCCAATCCTAGACGATGTAGGACTTGTTCCAAAATATTTTATTTCAATCAATTCTAACAATCTCCACCTTGATTGAAATGGACACATCTTCCTCTTTCATTATTTATACTGACAATCATAGTTCAAAAGAACTATCATACTCCATAAAAAGTATACTCATTTGGGATTAGGTAACTCCAAGAATTTCTTCTCGGCACATGTCAAAACCATACTGAAAAATTTATTGTGCAACTTCCATATTGGCTTTCTGCGGAAGTTCTTCAACCATCGACATAATCCCACCACACACCTTACATCAACGCCAATCAATGCCCGTGTGTAATTGTGGATCCGCTAGCAATAACTTATCCCTTTCAATGTCATGTGTAATTTTGATTGTATCAACATATCCTTGACTTGTATTTGCCATAAGTCAAAGTTGATTCTTCCATCAAATTTCTCTATGTCAAACTTCATAGCACTTGAAAAATTTGACATTGCAATCGTATGCTGAAATAGTGTATGCAAACTGTAAATTGTACACTAGGCAAGTTCCCAGGAAAGAGAGGTGGGTCACAATAAACACGCTTAAGTACCAAGCGTTTCTTAGCTAGAACATTTCCAAAACAGCACTCACATAGTATCACATTTCTTTCCAGCAACCAAGGATAAATCTCAACCAACAAAGAACAATTCTTTTCTGATGTGGAAGATCAGACAATGTTGCAACTATAGAGCATATTAAGAATTTGATATCCCACTGAACCATAAACTCTTGATACCACTTGTTGGGAAAAACATCATTTTCCTCTTGAGAACTTTTCTAAAAATAGAGAAATAAAATGTACCAAAAACACAATCACAACACAAGAATTAACATGGAAAATTCTAAAATCAGAGAAAAATCACTGCCGTTGTTGAAAGACAACCGGAGAATAACACTCTATGAAAATTTTTACAACACACGGATTTTTCTTTCAAACATTCCATGATCCTAGTACACCCACATTTTTCAAAGCAAATATTTGATCTATATCTCACTACACTCTAAGACAAGAGTATAAAAGAAAGAAGAAAGTCAAATACAAGCTTAAAGTGTCTTCGACTGGTGCAAATTGAAATAAAAGACTTGGGCCCATATATAGCCTTTCCTCTCTCTTCCCTTGTAATCCTAGGTGATGTGAGACTTATTCCAAGATGTTTTATTTCAATTAACTCCAACATGTTTGGATAATTTTTGTTGATAAGATTATAATCCAAATGTGGTAATTTAAGCTGTTTTGTAGAAATAATTTTAAGCTATTTTTTGGATATTTTTTTTATTATAATCAAAATCTACTGTATCTAACATGATCTAAATTTATCAAATTGATTCTAAGTATCAAATATTATATGATATAAATAATTATTTCATACTCTATTTTATAATTTTATCATATAAAAGTAATTTTTTTTATATAATTTAAATAAAATATATTATTTTAAAATCACTTTTTAACTGAAATATTTAAATATAAATTAATTCTCACATAATTAATTATATAAAAATATAATTACATAAATAAATAATTCTTAAAATAATTTTAATCTTATAACTCTTTCCAAACAGGCACCAACTAGTTCAAAGATGTGAAAAGAAAGTAAAACGACGTAAGACTAATTAGATTCGGATTATATATTCAAAATGAAGTACGCACCCAAAATCCATGATTTGACGCACGTAGGTTGTTTAGATGAGTATCTTATTCAAAACATGCACGGCTATTTTAGGCTAAGTCAATTGTCTAGGAGATTAAGGTATAGCTAAGACTATTATTCTTCAACTTTATTGCTCAGAAAGTCGGTTTTTATCATCATCTTCGTTCGCACACAAAACGTGTCATTCAACTAATTGTTATTACGTTGGAACCTTCTGAGTAAACACTTCATGGAAATTGTGTTTGCCAAGACAACGCTTCTCCTTCTGTGCTTACAAAGTTTCGGTTATTTCCTTTATTTTTCTTTGGTACGACTGCTACCGCGTAGTCCAATTTGTAATTTCCCCTTTGATTGTATCCGGCCGGGGAGGCAAGTACGTCACCTGTAGACTATATCAAGGTAATTGACTATTGTGTTTAATTTATTCCTACAGAATAACACAGTGCAATTGACACTTTTCAATACAAAATACATTAAATGATGATAATTTAAAACTTGTTTTAAACGTCAAAACTAAATTTAAAACTTGTTTTAAACGTCAAAACTATCTTTTTTATATATATTAACCAAGCGTTAAAACTATGATCATATTGAATTGGCTTCAAACTTGCCTTGATTGCATTAAATTTCAATATATTACCGCTTTAAAACCGACTTAGTTAAATACAATCGCTGTTAAAAGGTTATATTACAAGCATATTTCTAAAGTTATCAATACGAAATTAATAAACTACGAAGGAACTTTCATACGTTATATTTTTTACAACGCTTCTGCAATTTTATTTTCAGTATTTCAGTAACAAATTCTAGTAACTTATACCGTCATCTTGATATAACTTTTACTCCTATGATACGTTTAGATAAATCTAGATCTTGGAGCTATCTTAATCCAAGTTTATGATGTATCTATGTACCAAATCCTTGTGATGCATTTTAATACCTCCCCAAATTTTCCAAAATCTTCTCCTTAGCCATCCTTCTCCCTGGCACCAATTGCAAGCAGCCCATGACTGGAAAGAAGTGTTGAAAAATCCGATTACCAAAAAATAGTGTTGGCGAATAGTGCTTCATTTATTTAGTTTTTTTTTGTTGAAGACTTATTCAAATCTTATAACGTTTTTAGCAATATTTTTAAATTATAAAGTTTTACTTTCCTTTTAAAAAATTCAAACAAGCAGGACTTAGTTTCGATAACATTTCAATCGCTGTTAAAAGGTTATATTACAAGCATATTTCTAAAGTTATCAATACGAAATAATAATAAGTCACTTGTAAGAGAAGCTCATACAACATAAAAGTTTAAAAAAATATACAATCATATATTATTATATATGATACTTCTAAAAAGTTGCCGAAAGAGTAATGTATTTGTAAGAGTAATATATTGTAACTTCACGATGCAATGCTAGTTAATGATTGAAAAGATTTTATATTGATAGGGCATAAAAATTTAAATCTTATAAGAATAATATGATAAAAATGTACTGTGATAATTTTTTTTTTTTTCCCGGTGACCTGAGTCGGGTTAGGTGATTCAAGCAGTGAGCTGAATTGGATTGAGTAAATTATTCTTTTAACTTGACCCTCTCAAATCCCTTGGTCCATGTGCATTGAAGGACTGCTTTAACATATATATTTTTCCTTTTAAGATTTGAAGTTTGAAAAAGATTATTTTTTTCATAAAGCCCTTTTTTTTTTTTTTGTATCCTATATTACTATCCGTCATTGTTTTATATTGTTCTTTCATTCCAATCTCAAGTTGATTCTTCTATTTTACTTAATTTCAAGTTCCAAACGTTAGCTTTTTTAATTCTTTTTTTTTTTTTTTGAGTTTCTATTCTAAATTTTTGGCCGATTGTTGTGTTCTTATTTGGTATTCTTTTTTTTTTTTTCGGTTGATTTGAGTGTATAGAATCCTGTTCCCTGTTTCGTTTCTGGATGTTAACCATTACACTTTGCATGCGAAATTTCTTTTTTATTGGTCGTGTTTATTTTTCATCTCTTTTTTTTTTTTTTCATTCGATGATCATCGATTTTTTAGTTTTTATTCTTAATTGAACCTGACATATTTTATTTTTATTTTATGTTTCAAATGCAGATCTTATTCAAGTTTAATTATTCTTTATGCAGATCTTATTCAAGTTTAATTATTCTTTCATACTCATGGAGCATTCTTAGCTCTTCATTTTGATTGTGAAACAGAGAGAAAAAAGATTAAATTTTGGATATGTGTAGTGGAGAGAAAAAGTTTTCCTCCATACAAGAATTTTTCGAGGCATGAATTGTTTCATTATGCATGTTATCCTTATTTCTTTTGGGTATTTTAAAATTTGTTTGTATATTTATTTTAACCAACTTATCTTTTTGTTTCAAATGTTTTTTCATTAGTATTCTAAATTTGTCCTGTTGTTCTGCTGTGTTCCTTTTTACTTATTCCTTATATATTTTACTTTGAATATGGATATGATTTTTTGTATTATAGATGTGCATGGTTTCTCACGGACATTATGATAGTTGCTAATCTTCCTGTCCATGACGACTTTTTTTTTTTTTTTTTTTTAAATTGTTGCATTTCATTTCAAAGCTTTGTAGGGTTTTATCTGTTAGTCTATTGAAATCATTGTCTCAAATTTTTTGCTAATATCTGCTGCATTACGTGGTTATTCTATTATGGTATATATCTATTTTTTTAAGAAATTTTCTATATACTCAAATAATAATTTCATATTGTTTCAATTCATGGATTCGTTATTGTTTTGTCATATCATTTGGCTTTGGACTTTTACAAGTGATTTCGCCTAATATTTGTTATCTTTTTCCTAATACAGCAAGCCCTCATTGAAATGTCGGCACCTGCTAAGAGGTACCAAAATCAAAGATTTTTTATTCTCTTATATCTTTATTCTTGTCTTTTTTCACTAACTCTTTCAATATCTGTTGATATTGTGGTTTAGTTAGTTACGGACCTTGTTTTGTTCTTTAATCATTATTTCGACTTTGCAGTTGTAATTTTTATTCCTAATAGTTATGTTGATGCATAATTCACTCCTCGAACATTGAAGTATTGAGAAATTATTATGGAAATAGTCCTTAACTAAAGTAAGTTTTGATGTGATTGCATATTGCAGTTCATTTTGCAAATTGATATAATTACATTATTTTTTTTTTCTAATGTTTACTTCTCTACATGTTTTTCAGAGATCTAGAAGGCAAGAGTACTTTATTACTATTTATGATGGATAGGGAAATTCAAGGGGCTGAGAAGATCACTTCCTAACAAGGGAACCAATATTATATTTGAGTTTCAAAATCACTGCATCAAAATTTAGTTTGTTTCATTACACAGCAAAGAAGCATGAAAATTAAGATGGGGTTTCTTTGTCTTATAGTTACTATGAACATGGTTCTCATATATTTTAATTACTCCATGTTTCACTTAAATATTAAAAGAATATATCCCACATTAAATTTCAATTGTTATTACGAATATATATCACCTTTAGCATGGCTTTAATAAATATCCTAATCTGTAAATAGATAGTATGATTAAATTTTAGTTTGGTTTTAAGAATTTATTAATGTCATACCAATTTTGTATTTTAATTATTTAATTTTCATTTAAATATTACAAGAATATATCCTACATCAAATTTTAATTGTTATTAAGAATATATATCCTCTTTAGCTGGGTTTTAATAAATCAGTATTGGAAGGCTAAATAATGAAGGGGAAGGGGAGGGAAATAGGAAAAAAAAAAATAAAGAGAAGGAGAGGAAAATGAAATAAAGATTTTTCTTTAGTAGTTCGATCCTCACTCAATAAATGATAAACAAAAAAAAATTCTAAAACACATTTCACTTTGAATAATGAGTTGTTATGTGTAATGTATTTATACAATTTTCTATGAAATAATCTACTTTCTTCAATAATAATTTTACAATTATACTTTTTGTTGCCACAGTTATTTCGAGCAAATTGTAGATAGAAAAATGTATTATGTAATATTTAGAATTATTGTATATAGGGTTGAAAACTTTACATGAAATATAATCAAATTAAAAAAGTATGAATTTGAGTTAAAAAAATTGAATTTTCGTTATATAAATATTATGAGGATATGGTTATATTAAATTCCTACGAAAGAATTCGTAAATGGCTATTTAGGTGTTAGTTTGGTTTTAAGAATTTGTTTTTAGGACAAAGTGAAGAAGGTGGGAAAGCAATTGGATTTTTTTAATTATTATTTTCTTCTTAAATGTTGTAAAAACATATCATAAATTAAATTTTAGTTTTTTTATTAATATAATTTATTTTTAGTTTGGTTTTAATGAAACACTACTAGGAGATTGAATAAACGGTTGGAAGAGGGAAATGAAGAGAATTTTTTAATAGGGGGGAGTAAAACAGAATGAATCTTTTTTCTTGAGATGTTTAATCTTCATCTAAAAAATTAAATATACAATCTTATAATACGAATCACATTTTTAAATAATTAGGAGATTGAATAAATGGTAGGAAGAGGGAAATGAAAAGAATTTTTTAGTAAGGGGAGTAAAACAGAATGAATCTTTTTTCTTCAGATGTTCAATCTTCGTTTAAAAAATTAAATATACAATCTTATAATACAAATTACATTTTTAAATAATAAGTGTTATATGAAATAAATTTAAACAATTTTTCTTCAATTTTTATAATTATTTTTGAAAATTAAAAGTTACATATTAGTTCTTTCTTCAAAAAGAAATTAATTATTACATAATTTATTATAGTATCTATTTGTATGTAGTTCCAAATTAACACCCATGCGTTGTACGAGCTGGTACACTAGTGCATTGGCAAAAGCATAGTTATCAAAATCAGATTAGATCGGCCGGTTTGGAGAGGAAACTCCGTCTATGGACATGGGGTAGTGGCAGAGCTTCTTTGGGGCCAATGGGGGGCATCCCCCCCCAAATTTTTTTTTTAAAATCAACTTATATATATATATATATATATATATATATATATAAAATAGGAGAGAGAAAAATATATAAAAAAGTTTTGTTTGATAAATAGGCTAAGTTTAAATATACCATTCTACATAAATGATATTACTCTCCATAAATAGGTTTCTTCAGCTTAAAAGCATATAAGCTTATTTTTAATTAAAAATAACTAAAAACTAAAAGAAATCATATAATAATTGAATATCATTTTAGAATGAAAATATTTTTTGTTACAATAAATATGCAATTATAAAAATTGAATAGCATGTTCAATGATCAAATAATGGATTTCTTAATTCTAAGCTCTACTTTAATTCTTAAGAATGCTTACAAAACTTTTGATATTGTTAGAAGTGTGTGAGTGTTTGTATGTGTGTGTGTGTTAGTGTGTAAGTGTGTAAGTATTTGGGAATACAAGGAAATAATATTTTTTTAATAAAAGCTATTTTGAAATAATTTCATATGTTTGGGTAAAATATTCGATCAGATGATAAGTAAAGTTTCTAATTTTAAGTGCAAAATCCACTTATAAGTAAAATCATATTTTTGAAGCTTTTAATTATAAGTAAAAACTAATTATTTTTTAAATATAATATTCTTACCAAAATAACTCTAATATCAAATATTATAAGATATAAACAACTCATTTGATAACTATTTTTGGTTTTTTATCATACAAAATTATTATTTTTAATACAAAAGTAAAGCACACGACTTTAAAATTACTTTTAAGTTAATATATTTGATGCTATAAAATATTAATTTTTTAGTTTTTCTCTATGAAATTATTTTATCGTATTATTTATTTGATTTAAAGTTTATATATGTGATGTATTGTTAGTTTTAATTTGATTATCATCATCTAATTTATGTTGTAAATTATTTGACCCTTCTAAAAATTTTCTTCAAGATCTGCCACTGAGTGGGGGCGCACACCACTACCAGTAAGTCATACAACTTATTGTGTTATAATATATCAATAATAATATATACTATATATTTATTTGAATTATATTGTACATTTATATATTTATTTAATTAAATTTGATTTAACCAATAACTTATTGACTGAATCAATGATCCAAAAATCCAGTACCCAAGTCAATCACTGGTCCGAGTATAACTACGGACGAAAGAGAAAAGTTATAGAGCAAAAATTACATTAAAAAAAGGATTTAATTTGAATACACTCACAACAGAAACTTTTTACACGATATTCAATCATATCACAGCAAAAGTTTTCGATATAATCACCCACTACTTGAATGGTCATACAAATGAAAGGTTTTGATTGGATAAATTTTACACTATCAGTGCACCCTAATTAAACTCTTAAAAAAATGCTCTTATCCTTAATTCTCAAACACATCTATTTCTTGCTGTTAATTAGTTATTACCATCAAGCAGCAAATTCTGGAACAATCCCAACGCCTTCACTCAACAAAGCAGCATGAACCGCTGCTCCGTAAGCAACAACTTCATCAGGGTTGATGCTCTTGTACAGATCCTTCCCCTCGAAGAAATCCTGCAGCATTTGCTGCACTTTGGGAATTCTACAAGAGCCCCCGACAAGGACCACGTCATGTATACTGCTCTTGTCCATCTTAGAATCAACAAGACATCTGTCTACTATTTCCATACATTCACTAAAGAGGTCCATGTTGAGGTTCTCAAACTCGATACGAGTGATTGTTAAACAGAAGTCAATACCTTGGAACAAAGCATCTAAATCAATAGTTGTCAAAATATTGTATGAAAGCATCCTTTTAGCCTTCTCGCATGCAGTTCTCAACCTCCTCAAGGCTTTTGGGTTGCCACCAATGTCCACTTTGTTCTTCCGTTTGACCTTTTCTATGCAGTAGTTCACCATACTGATATCAAAGTCTTCTCCACCGAGGTGAGGGTTTCCATGAGTGGCTATAACTTGGAAGACTTTATCCTCAATAGTAAGGAGCGACACCTCAAAAGTACCACCACCAAGGTCAAAGATGAAAATATTTCTCTCTCCAAGGCAATCATCTCTCTTGTCAAGGCCATATGCAATAGCTGTAGCAGTGGGCTCATTGATTATCCGCACAATATTGAGGCCAGCAATGGCACCGGCATCTTGGGTGGCTTTAAGCTAAGACTCATTGAAATGAGCAGGCACGGCAACCACTGCATTCTCCATAGGTGACTTCAAATATTTCTCTACAATGTCACACAGCTTTGTAAGAATCATAGATGATATTTCTTCTGCAGAAAGAAGTCTCTTTTGACCCTTGTATGAAACGGCAATCATTGGTTTGTCATTAACATCGGCAATGACCTTAAACGGCCACATCATGAGGTCATTCTTAATAATGGGGTCACTATATTTCCTACCAATTAACCTTTTAGCATCTGAAAAAATAACAATGACTCTTAGCTATTCATTTGTAATCACAGCAAGAATAAGTGTAGTCTAGTAACAGAAGAAACAAGAAAATAAATAAATCAGAGAATGTTGTAGTAAGCCAAGATCAAAAGAAGATCAAATACCAAAGACAGTGTTGGTTGAGTTGGTGGCAGCCTGGTTCTCAGCGGCATCACCAATCAAAATTTCATTGTCCGTGAAAGCAACATAAGAAGGCGTTGTTCGGTTCCCTATTGGTCGTTGTGTATGATATCAACTTGAGAGTGTTGCTTCCTCCATACTGCAACACAAGAGTAAGTTGTGCCAAGGTCGATTCCCGCTGCATATGTTTCAGCCATCCTCTTTTAAATTACCGAAATAACGTAAATAATAATAATAATAATAATAATAATAAAGTTAATTAGGCTTGGGAAGATGCAGAGTACAATGAAAGAACTTAGGGTTTCTTTGGTGCAAAGGAAGGAAGAATCGAAAAAAGCTTGTTGATTTTTTTTTTTTTTCTCCAAACATTTCCAACCTAGTATGGCGGTAGAGCTCTCTAGTAGAGACTAAATGAGGTTGCTAAAGAAAAGAAAGATGCTAGATGAGAGGGCGCGTTGTTGAAGAAAAATATAGACATGGAACAAAAATATTCAGGCCTTTTAACTTGATGAGAGAGTAAATGAAAGAAGAAGATAATCGTCTTGATGTCACACTTTGGACAAGCCCTCTTTCACAACGAAGCAAGGCCTCTCTCTCAAGAAATCAGACTTCAAATGAGACTGGTTGAGTAAAGTAAAAGTAAGTCATATGTATAGGAAGGGGAAATAACGATGTACACACACACACACGCATTAAAGCGGTAGATATTTTCACTAAATATTTTTATTTTTATATTAACTACCATACTGTAGAATACGAATCGATGCAATAATTTTTGAATGATGGTTTTGATAGATTGGTTATTAAAATAATAGATTCGCTAATGTGATAATATTTTATTATATATTTAATTGTTCTTAAAAATCCAAATTTAGAACTCACATAAAAAAAAAGGACATCAAAAGAAAATTTAGAAATAATAAAATTTAATTCTAATATATTGTAAATTTATTTGATTAATTAGTTTTTACCACCCAAATAAGGGGAAAGTGGTCAAGGATCAATTCTTGGACAATCTGAAGAGAAAATCTCATCCTTTACAAAACTAAAAACTATTTTGCATTTTAACAAGGGCAAATGCAAAATGTCAAGTTTATATGCCCCATATGCCACAGATCTTAACCCAAAATAATAATAATAAATAAATAAATAAATAAAGCCAATATTGCGTACAATGAGTTCGAAAATGTTCTCAACCTCCTCCATATAATCCACAACCATTTTTATTTCCTCGTCCTTTAATTAAGGCTTTCATCTTGGTCATTATTGGTTCGGAAGTTATAAAGCTTGTTCATATAGTTGTCCAATACATATGTTTTCACCTGCGGGCTACCATCAAGAAAATCTCTAGCCTCTCAAATTGCAGCCCTTATTCTCTGCTTTTGGTAAATCTTAGAACTAATATTGGAATCCTTCATAGCTTTTAAAA
The DNA here is from genome assembly GCA_031439585.1 of Pterocarpus macrocarpus. Classification (NCBI taxonomy): domain Eukaryota; kingdom Viridiplantae; phylum Streptophyta; class Magnoliopsida; order Fabales; family Fabaceae; genus Pterocarpus; species Pterocarpus macrocarpus. The sequence continues at coordinate 78,060,871 of CM062515.1, forward strand.
GAAGAATCAATAGACCCCAACTTATTAACAAATTGTGGCACCCAAATATCAAACAAAACCCTTCGTCAAATTCATTAGTATATAGATAAAATACTAACTCCTCATCCTTTCGGCTCCCTACAAATCAAATGACAATAATCAGGGGCCAGTATTTACTTCATTCAGTTGAATCAAGACTCAGGAATTGATTCAAAACGATAAAATGTATGATTTTGTCTTAATTCACAGTGATAGAGCATGATATTCTAAATTCATATTCAAATACCAGTCTTACACCCTTACCATATCTCTGCTAATTCAATGTCAAAAATATTTTTAACTAGAGCAATCATTGTTGTTATTCTTAGTTTCTCTGCTCGTTTATATAGAGCAAGCTATTAAATATTTAATCAAGCATACAGGTGATGTCAAGCAAATTATGCAAATTTTGTGTATGTAACAAGGAACCAATACAGAACAAAAGAAAATGCACCAAACAAATATAAGCTACAAACATCTTGTTCCATCTTCTTACTGATGGGTGAGAGCTATGTCAAATCAAAGGTAAAAGCAATGCAGCGTGTGCATATTTGTAAACTCAAGTTGATAATTCGCGAGACGGGATCTATGAGAGAGTATCGCAAATCAAGTTAATTCTGTAGATATTAGATATTGGCACATTACCTTGTTATGTTACACTTCTAAGGACCAAAAAATAGAGTAAATTGTGGGTTAGTATAAGGTGTTTGAGATATGGAGCAAGTGAAACACAAATCTTTTTCGGCTTTCACACAGATCACTCGAACTACTACGAGTTCACAGTCACTGAAATGCATTTATATCATGGTTCAGATTTCACAATTTCTTATTTATAAAGATATTGAAATGTACTATTGATTTTTAAATGATTCAAGGAAATTTTTGACTTGCACTGAATAATATTTTCTCTCTTTTCGCCTCGAGTTAAAAAGCCAGATGGTACCCCTTTTTTTTTTAATTAACAGGGCTCATAACAACTTGCTGAAAAAAAAGAGGAGCCAAAGTTCTGATACAAGACAAAAGAATAACACAGACCCGGCAAGATATTTATTTAAAAAAAAAAAAGCAAAATAGAAAAAGCTTGAATCTAAATCCTAAACCAAAATAAAGTATACCAAAACCTGCCAAAAACATATCAGCCACACCAAACTCCTATATACCAAGACTGATGCTGCACCTTATTAGCGAAAAGGTTATGTTATTTGAACATATGAAATGTGAGACATCATATCGATTCACATGCTATCTATTATTGGATAAAATATATACTTAGCTCAAAGGAGGTTCACACCTCATCTAATGGTGGACGAAGTATGAATTAGCATGGTGCTCCATACCTCATATGTTTAAATAACATTTTTTTTAATGAAGCTCCACAAAACCAGGTCCTACCCAAATAATAAAGCATCAATCTGCTACCTTAACTTGCGGCCACCTCTTGACTTCCTCATTCTTTGGCAGCAATGCTCTTGGAAACTCTCCCATATCTCCATTAACAAACCAACTTCCAATATATATATATATGTATGTATTCCATATCCTTTATGATAGTTTTTAATATTACAATTACATTAGACTGATCAAACAGGAGTCGACAACCTTCTCAAACAAAGCTTTAACCAACCATGTTCTGATCTTCATATAGCATCAAATAACACACCAAATGAATCTTTCTCCGCTAATGCAATGAAAGCACCAAAAAATTCGGTTATAGGTTCTGTTACGCATCCTATACTTTAGTGGCTCATGTATACAAAGCCAGATACCTACAATGGAATGCTTGTGAAACTTACCACACATAGTATCACTCCTAACGTTTTACGACTGGCTGATATTAGGTGGGGACTTGATTCCCGAGTGTCGATTTCCCATTCCCTCTAAAGGATCCTAAAGGAGGTCTCCATAGGCAAGTAAAACACATACAATGTGCTTGAAACGTCTAGTACAATTTTACCAAGAAATAGAATAAGAATACATTCAATGGTCAATTCTAGAAGTCTGCTAAGTCTACAACATCTAAAGGAACTATTTTAATAGGATATATCCAAGTTGGTCAATAAATTAGCGTTTATCACATTCAAAATGTTCAAGTCTGCGCCCAAAAATAGTTTGACAAGAAGTATCCAGCAAAACTAACATGCTCTTAATGATTTGTATCACAAGCAAAATATCAACTCCCAAAAGAATCTGAACAATAAGAAAAGAACTAGCCAATCTTGGCGAGAATGGGCTCAAAAATGAGCTCAACTTCCTTCAGAATATCCTTAAACACATCTATTTCTTCCTGCTGGTTGTTACCATCAAGCGAATTTCTGGCCTTAGTGATTGCAGAACCAATCTTCTTCTTGTCCTTTTGGCAAAGCTTAGAACTAATATCCTTATCCTTTAAAGCTTTTTCCATCTTGTAAACATAATCATCCAAAGCATTAACTGTATTAACCTTCTCAAGGAACTTCTTATCTTCAGCCTTGTATTTCTCAGCTTCCTCTACCAATCTTGTAATTTCTTCATTTGACAGTCTTCCTTTGTCATTGGTTATAGCAATCTGGTTCTTATTGCCAGTGGTTTTTTCCTCAGCAGATACGTAAAGGATACCATTAGCATCTATATCAAAGCATACCATAATTGGATGGATACGTAAAGGATACCATTAGCATCTATATCAAAGCATACCATAATTGGATGGCCTCGAGGAGCAGGAGGAATACCTGAAAGCACAAATTGACCCAGCAAGTTGTTATCACTGGCTTTTGTCCTCTCACCCTCGTAAACCTCTTCAAGTACAGAGCATTGGTTATCTCTAGTTGTGACATACTGATGTGTCTTCTTTACAGGAATGGTAGAATTCCGAGGAATCACTACGCTCATGACATCTCCTAGCACAGATACACCGAGTGACAACGGAGTAACATCATGTAGCACTACATCTGGAACATTCTTAGTGCCTTCACTAAGCAAAGCAGCCTGAACTGCTGCTCCATAAGCAACAGCTTCATCAGGACTGATGCTCTTGCAGAGATCCTTCCCCTTGAAGAATTCCTGCAATAGCTGCTGCACTTTAGGAATCCTAGAAGAACCACCAACAAGCACAACATCATGTATACAACTCTTGTCTATCTTAGCATCAGTAAGACACCTATCCACTGTTTCCATGCACTCTCTAAAGAGATCCATGTTGATTTCCTCAAACCTCGCACGAGTGATTGATGAGCAGAAATCAATGCCCTGATATAAAGCATCTACTTCAATGATGGTATCAACAGTGTATGAGAGTGTCCTTTTTGCCCTCTCGCATGCACTTCTCAACCTTCTCAGGGCTCTTGGGTTCCCACTAATGTCCACTTTGTTCTTCCTATTGAAATCTTCTACAAAGTAGTTCAACATTCTATTATCAAAGTCTTCTCCGCCGAGGTGAGTGTTTCCTGCAGTGGCCTTGACCTCAAAGACCTTCTCTTTAATAGTAAGGAGAGACACATCAAAAGTACCACCACCAAGGTCAAATATGAAAATATTTCGCTCTCCAACACAATCAGTTCGCTTGTCCAGGCCGTATGCAACAGCTGCAGCGGTGGGTTCATTGATTATTCGCATGACATTGAGGCCAGCAATGGCACCAGCATCTATGGTGGCTTTACGTTGAGAGTCATTGAAATAAGCAGGCACAGTGATAACTGCATTCTTTACAGGTGACTCAAGATATGCCTCTGCAATCTCACGCATCTTTGTGAGAACCATGGATGAGATTTCTTCTACAGAAAGATGTTTCTCCTGACCCTTGTATGTAACAACAATCATTGGTTTGTCATTAACACCAGCAATGACCTTAAATGGCCACAACATGAGGTCATTCTTAACAATAGGGTCACCATATTTCCTACCAATTAACCTTTTAGCATCTGAAAAATATATTGATGACTCTTAGCTATAAACTAGAAACACAGAAAGAGTAAAGTACAGAAGAAAAGAAGCCACTGACAAAAGAAAATCCATTACCAAAAACAGTGTTGGTTGGGTTGGAAGCAGCCTGGTTTTTAGCAGCGTCTCCGATCAACCTTTGCTTATCCGTGAAAGCAACACAAGAAGGCGTTGTTCTATTGCCTTGCTCGTTGTGGATGATCTCCACTCGGCAGTGCTGTTCCTGCCATACAGCAACACATGAGTAAGTTGTGCCGAGGTCAATTCCCACTGCACGTCCCTGATATCTTCTGGCCATCCTCTCTTAAGTAAACAGAATAAGGTCAAAAGAAGTTGATGTTAGGCTTAGGAAGATACAGAGCACAGAGAAAGAGCTTATGTGTGATGCTAATATGAAATAATTGGATTTTAAACAAAGACATTTCTTATGATACATGTTAACTTTTAAATTATCATCACATCTTTGTAACTGATGCACTCTACCTTTGTTTATGAAAAAGATTAGTGTTTCGTGATACTATTAAATGTTTCATGATAAATAGCATTACCAATATGAAAATTATAATGTATTTAGAATGGGAACATAACATGTTATCCACTAATTGACAACAACAGACATTATTAAATGGAATAAGAATAAGAACAAATGTATTATGAAGGGAAATATTATGAATTAGATGTATTTCCATATTGCATAACAAATTTAAACAAAGCTATCAGGAGTGAGTTAGTGGTGAGAGGTTTGGATAATATACATTAAGTTATAGGTTCAAATTTTATTGTCATAAGTATAAAACAAAAAAATTAGAGAAAAAAAAAAAAACAAGAAATCTCATCAAATAAAGCCGTCAACAATGCTTGATCAAAACTAAAGCATAGACAGTAGACACCTAAAATTCCAACTTAATAGTTTAAGACTTAAGAGTGATCGCTTAAAACTTTGTCATGTTAAACTTTTCGAGTATTTCCATGAAAATGCAATACAGACCAAGTTTTTCTCAAGACAAGCAGCAAAGTTTCCAACATTTCAAAAGAAGAATGGTGTTTGGATAACACATGAGAAGGGAACTCATTACTCATTTCTACTTAGTCGGCATGTTTGATCTCTCAAAGTCTCAACTACAGAGACCCATAAACTGAAGCTAGCGAAACTAAAGTGACAGAAGATTATTAGGTGTCATGACCAAGCATTTGCTATTTTTCAATTTTTTATAAGACCAAACTCAAAAGAAAATATAATTGTGATAATCAAAACATAAAAGAATAATATAGTTGTGGAACATTACCTTAAACGGTAGATGAATGGAAAAGAAAATCCCAGATACAGCTCTTGATGTCACTTAGGTAATGAGCCCTTTGTTGTTGCTTACGCTTCAGAATCAAAAACCTTCGGAACTAAGCAAGCCTCTCTATGAAGAACTCAAATATCTACTGGAAAAGTGGCTAGTTGAGCAAAAAAGCAAGAGCAGAAAAAGGTAACATGATGACGTAAGAAAGGAAATTAAAGATGAAAAATTAAAACCCAACTATCAAACATGAAAAAGTAGGCGGTGTAAGTTAACGGTGTTCAAAACCGATCCAAATCGAATTAAAATCAAAAATTGATTCAAAAAAATCGAAAATTGATTAAAACCGAAATAAATTGATTTTAATTGGTTCTTATTTTATAAAAATCGATCGGATCGGTTCGGTTTTTGGTTTTAATTTCTAAAATCGAACTAAACCGATAATATATTACACATTAATAATTATATATGCATATAAGATATATTACATATTACATATTACTTATCCATATCTATATTTTTACAAATATACATGTAAATATATTTTACAATATTATAATACTAGAATTATTCAAATATTCTTATTATATCTTAACTCAATATTTTAAATTTGTAATTATCGATTAATTCTTTTAGTTTACTCAAAATAAAATTTATTTTTTATACTTTATAAAATTTTTTATTAAAAAACCGAAAACCGAACCAATCCAAACCGATTTAAATTGGTTTGGTTTGGTTCGGTTTCTCAATTGTAATCAAACCGAACTAAATCGAACCGAAATAAAATTTATTGTTTGGATCGGTTGGTTTTTCCTCCAAAACCGAACAAAACCGAACCGCGAACACCCCTAGTATAAGCTACGCTGGGCGCAATCATCAAATTAAATAGATGTTTTTTTTTAAAAAAAAAATTCAATAATTTTATAGTACCATAAAATATTTTTTTAATTTGTCTATGTAATCTCAAAATTAAATAAATTTATTTAAAATATTTTTAATAATTTTAAAATTATACAGATAAATTTTAATTAATATAAAAGAATATTTAACCATAATTTTAAAACTTAACTAAACTAAACAATTATGTATATGTTTAGTTGAATTTTTAAAAAAAATTATTTTTTGAAGAAATTTTTTTGAAAAAAAGTCTTGTAGGAAAATTACTTTTAAAAGAAGTATTTATATTTAGTTTGAGTATTTGAAAAGTAAGTTGAAGAGAAGTGTTTTTATTTAGATAAAATAAAATAAAATTACTTTTGAAGATATAATTACTATAAAGGATATAATATAATTTAAAAATAAATTACTATATTTTGAGTTAATATTTTGAGACTAAAAGATAATTAACTCTCAAATTATCTTTAAATTTCTTATGTTTCAGTATTTTACTTAAATGCAACTTTCTTGTATATTTTTTAAATATATTTAGCCTAAAACCATATTTTTAAAATGAAATAATTATCATAAGAGTTTAATTTTATATATTAACATTGACAGTACTTTAATTCAAAATAATTCAAAGCAACAAAATTATGAATTAATCATATTCCTACATTCAAATACAGACAAAAAGACACTCAAAATATATGGCAACACTGCATGCCCCCTATTTAAGTTATACAAACAAAATATTTGCACAAGTATTCCAAAATATAAATATTGTCATAAACAACAACATTCACTAGTTTCTACTTTGGATAACCACAATTTCATCTCTAATTCGATCACGAATATAATCCATTTCTGTTGAAGAAGTCAAGTCAACATCAAAGCCTGTGTTCAAGTTGCTATCATTATTAAGATCTTCTGCCATAGTATTATCATATTCCTCTGCATGATGAAACTCAATATCTGAGGCACTATTTTTGTGAATAAAGTTATATATTGCCATTATAGCATAAATTATCTCCACTTAAGTCGTGTATTTAAAATCAAGCATATGGTGAAGAATGGCAAATCTATTTTTCCACATCCCAAAAGTTTTGTCTATGATGCTTCTTTTGAACACCATATTTTGTTCAAGATAAAAACAAATAAAAAAAATAAAACAAAAAAAAATAAAAGAAGAGAAGAGAAGAAGGAAGGAAAAGAAAGCTAGCCCATTTTAAAATAAGAGCATAACCCAATCATAAAATATTTTAGCCAAAAAAAAAGAGAGAAGAAGAAAGAGAAAATGAAAAAAAAGGGAGAAAAGAAGAAAAAAAAAATCAAAATCAAATCAGAATAAATGAAAATAAAATCTAGCTAGGATCTCTTAATTTTGGGCACAATCAATTTTGATATTTATATCTAAATCAGATCAAATCTATCAATCATTATTAAGATAAAATTTCAATTAGAATCAATCAGATTTAATAGTAATTAATCCCTCCAATATATATAAATAGAGCAAGCAATTCAGAAAGAGAGGTCCTTTTAGCAACAGCAAGAGAGAATAAGAGCAAAAAATTTTGATTGTGTGCAAAGGAACGGAAATACTGAAAGAGGAGAAAGGAACCAGAATTGTTGCAAGCTAGAGAGAAAAGGAGAACTGTAATCAAAGCAGAGTATCGCTATGTATCTGCTTGCCAAATTTCTTTTTGCCAAGGATGTTCCTATGATAACTCGCCATCATGTTGGAGCTCGTGTGTGCCTTCTTTTATTATTCTTTTTGTTTCGGCTCACGCGGTCCCTCACAGCTCGTCATGATTTTTGCCAAGGACATTTCTATAGTGCATCGCCATTATGTTGGAGCTTGCGTGAGCCTCTTTTTTCCCTTCTTTGTTTGTTTTAATATTTTTTAAAGAAATAAAAAAAATGTTGGTTTTCTTTCCTTTTTTTACTTATTTTGGGCGTTACTCTTTTCTTTCTTTCTTTATTTTTATTTTTTACTTTTGATTTTATTTATTTATTTATTTAAAATATATACAAAATAAGCTCTCTCTTTACTCAAATAATAAGAATAAAAATTTTCATCTTTAAAATTTATGCAACAATCTCTAATATTGATATATGACTTGGCTGTTCTCAAGGGTTAGAAGAATTGTAAAGATTTATTGTATAGCTTATGCTATTCTAAATCTTCTGTAAGAGTAGATTTTGTTTTTTTTCTCTTTTTTTTTTAAAAATCTCTTTTTATAAATAAAACCAACTAACACACAATTATTTTCTACAAAAACTACATGATTTTGAATTCCTCATTACACCAGAGGATACGTAGGAGTGGATAATCTCCGTCAAATCAAAAGTTAAATTTTCTTAAATTGGTTCGATTTTAATTCTTTAAATAATTATAACATCAATTTTACTTTCTTTTCTGTTTGTAAAAAATTATTATATCAATTTCTGTTTCTTTTGTAAATGATCATAACATTAATTTTACTTTCTTTTTCTTTGTAAATATTGTTATATTAATTTCTATTTCATTTGTAAATAATTATATATTAATCTTGCTTTTTTTTTTTGGAATAATTATCATATCAATTTTGCTTTTCTTTCCTTTTATAAGTAGTTATCAATTATGTATTTTCTTTTGTAAATAATTTCTTCCATTTTTTGTTACATTTTCAAAGGGGAAAAATAAATATTATTATAATTATTAATTAATTTACATAACAAGCTCTAGGGCAACCGTTATAAAATAGATGTATTACAGGTGCAGTGGGATTAAGTTTCCATAATTTCCTATGCATAAATAGACTCCCGAATTCATTTTCTTAAAAGATCAGTTTTGTAAAATTAAAAGGTTTTTCCGATTTTTCCCATAATAAAAATTGATAATGACTTTATTGAAATTATTTTTTAATATTTTATGTTGCCTCTCGTTGTGACGCCCTCCGGACACGTTGTGACACTTCTTAAACTAGAGTGGAAATAACTGAATACTTCATTATGATTGTTGAAGCCAGCAACATGAAGTCAGGTAGATGATACCATTCACATCTGTATGGATGCAAGTATCCCAATGGTGTTAGATAACCATAATCAACCAAATAATATTTACCTAAAAAGATATAGCTTATTAAAATCATAATCTACAAAAGAAAAATAAGAATTTTGACTTTTGTAATGAGATCAAACTTGAAGGAGGATGTGGAAAGTTATAGTTCGACCTTGTTAGAGCATCCTTGGATACCCAAGCATCATGAGTTGATCCTTCCCATCCAGGCAATGCAAATATGAAGCACATATCCCAGTCACAAATAGCTATGGCATTTTGTGATGTATATCCATTTTGACCAATATATTTTACACACTCGTTGGGATTAACTACACATGAGATATGAGTACCATCAATTACGCCCATACAACTTTAGAGTACGGCCAATACCGATTATCACATTGAATTTTCTCGTGCATATGTTAAAATCTGTAATCTTGTGGCCTAATTAAATCAAATGATACCTTCAAGCACACACCAAGAACTCTGTGAAATTGTCTACTAACTGTTTCACTTGAATGTTGAAACCTTTGTTGGATTATCCTATTTCCTACTCCATGTCCTAGAACATGCAAAAACATGGCAATCATCTCCTTTACTCCCATGCATTTAGTACTCTTTAAACCGTGCTCAACTACCGCAGCACAAAGCAATGGAAAAACCTGCTTATCCATCCTAAACATTTCATAGCATCGTCTATTATTTCTGTGTAATACTTCTTGGACTCATTTATACCTAGTTACTTTACTTGTCCCACATGGCTGTTTACCCAAATATTTTATAGCATATTCTCCAACTAAAATCTCTGCCATAACTGCCATAGGCACAATTATCTCATCTATTTCATTGGAATCAATTTCATCTCCTGAATTTTCATCACATTTACTTGAGTATATACATGACATTTATATCTAATGGTCTACATAAAATTAATAAAAATTATAAACAACAATATTAATTTATATAAATAGTCATATATTAAATACAACAATAAATTAACAAGTCATAATATAAAAAGACATGTATTTAGTACATAATACAACAATAATGTAACAAACCATAACAAACCCTAAACTAAATAAGTTAAACACTTAATTTATCAAACCTTAATAAAATACACACCAAATAAGTCATACACTTAACAAACTGTAATAAAGATAAACTATTAGGTCATATAGTCGATAATAATATATAACACACATTAATTCTACTAATGAGGATTATATTTATATGCCATCCGCTTTAGAAAACCAATCTTCAAATCTTCATTAGGAATCTTATAAAAGACCTCTCTTGCATCCTTCTTTATCAGTATCTCGCAACATCTAGTATAAAAATCTATATTCTCCATGACTGGTTTCAACTTATGAAGCTCAGCCATTGCTACACTAATGCTATAAGGATCTTCCTTCTTTGCAATAATAGCAGCAACATGAGACTCAACTGCAAAAGTTATAGATTTAAGGTGTTCTCCTATAATGGTGACATTAGCCATTTTACCCTTTCCCCTCCTCTTTTTCTTTTTTCTCCATTCCTTGCACTCCCTACACATTGAGAGGTGTTTATATTAAGGTTTCCAACTCCTACACCATAATCGGTTAAATCAACCCCTATAGTTAGATTATCACTATCTCCAGAACCTTAATTTTTATCCAACCCAACACTCTTAAATTATTCATTATTTTGGTCATATTCCTCATATCTATCTGGCAACTCTCTACTTGAGGGTGCCCAAGAAAACTCACATGTGGTTGTTTTATTTTTTAAAAAATATGTCAATTCATGTGTCTATAGTAGTCCCTCATTATGGTACTTACCATAAAAAGAATTTTGCCTCAAGAAAATAAATTTTGATTACTTCAATTATAATAAAAAGATTGATTGAAAGTGCTAAAAAATATTTAAACAATAACAATATATGCTTACCAGTTCCTTTGCATTCCACCAACATGGACTTGCAATAAAAGTGTGTTTCTCATTATCCCATCCTAGTCTAGTTGTATGTATAGATTGTACTAAACAACCCATTCCTTTCTTAAACTATCCCACTTATTTCTCAATTATACTCTATCATCAGTCCTCCCAATAGTAGTACAAAATTGGGCAATTGTATCTTTCTAACCTTTTTTCGACAGTGTATGCTCACTGCGTTCACCTTTTTTTGCTTGTTCTAAACAAGCATTAATGAACAACTTTGTTGTTGTCCGATCCCATATGGCCTTTGATTTTGGCCCATGATTTTGATCACTGGGGTAGAAATTTTGGGACGGGGCTTTTTCCTTCAACTGATTATTGATTTTAATCAGTTTAGGATTTGACATCCTACCTTATATACACATAGCAAAATTCATAATTTAGTCATATAAATGTGAAAAAAAAAGTTATCACATAAAAATAATAATGCCATCATAGCTACTAGTATACAAACTCAACAAGAACAAGTAAGCTTAATCCATTGTCTAATTTGTACATTATTGTTCAGAGCACATGCATTTTTTGCAAGATTCTTTTTGTAATATCCTTAATTTCATGTCGTGCTAAATTACCTCAATAATGCTTAGTAATTAGGCACTTAATGAGAAATTATAAGATTAAGGCTTAATTAAGGGGTTGACTCAGATGAGAAGAGTCAAGAGAATGCTTAATCGAGATTAGATAATCTCTAATTAAGCAAGTCAGAGCCTTTATAGTTTAATGAAGCACGAATCGCCTATAATTAGCTTAATCGAGTTTAATTAAGGTTAATTAAGCTTACTCATAAGATTAATTTTTGTTAATCGTATTCTTGTGTGTTAATCACTAATCCTTGCTTAATAATCTTAATTAAGTTGTATGAGCACTTAATTACATGATTAAATTTAAATTTAGTCAACTAAATAATAAAGTAGAGAGTGATATTTCTTAAGCACATAGCATTAGACAAGACTACGTTATGTAAGAGTTTGACCATGCTTTGTCTCCCCATCATCCCGTTTGTCCCCTTAATCACTAATTAACATAAGATAACACAAAGTGAAGCAAAAATATCCCTTCTCATGCCATTACAAGTTTCGGCCACTTCATGCACACACACACACATTCACTTCATTTTCAACTTCTCATTTTCTCTCTAAAGTTCTCAAACTCTCCAACCTCTCTCTACATTTCCTCTTCTTCTTTTTCATCTTCTTCATCATTCTCCACCTCCATAACCAAACCTTCCTCACTTAGCCCTTCAAAGGCCTCATCTTTGGGTCTTTGGAGACAAGATCAAAACACTACAACTTCCAATTTCACAAGATCTCAAGAGCTTCTCCTTCCACCAAGCCAAACCGCCACCATCTATAAGGAAAGGAACCACCATCATCTTCTTCTTCTTCTTCTCTTGTTTTTGCTCCATTTCTAAAAAAGGTAGTGATCTTCATCTTTTTCATTTTGTTTGCTCAAGAAAGCTTAGAGCTTAGTTCTTTCATGACCAAGATCTCTAAGTGAAAACTTGAGAAGATCCTTCATGCTCTTCAAGAGCAAAAGTTTCCATTTTTGGCAAAATATGTTCCTATTGTTTTTCATGTGTTTTTAAGTTTCTACTTTTAGAAAAATATATTCTTGTTATTCTTCAAGTATTCTTAAGTTTCTACTTTTGATAAAATATGTTCTTGAATATTCTTGATGGTATCTTGCTTAAAGTTGTTCCCTTTTTTTTTATGATGAGTTGATGATTAGAAAAGCTTTATCTTATTATGTTTTCATGATTTGATAAGATTATAAGCATTCTAAAAGCTTTACATTTTAAAAAGTTTGCTTCTTGATGCACAAAAAGTGGCGCAAGTTTTAGTGCCATCATAAAGTCTTCTTTTGTTTTATTTTGAAGACAAAGATACATGTAAAAGTCTAAGCTTTCTAGAATAACAAACCTTTTTGAGTTATAAAATGATATCTTGTTACTTTATGTCTTAGAAATCAAACCTTAAAAAAAGACCTTTCATAAAGTTTCAAACTTTTATTAAGAATAAAACCTTTAAGTCATAAAAGTGTTGTTTTGTAACATTTAATTCATAAAGTTTAGATCTTGAACCAAAATAATGCCAAAAGGTGTTAACTTTTATAAAGAACAAGACTTTTTAGTTAAAAGGCTAGTAACTTGTATCATTATTACATAAGAGTCTAATCTTTAAGACAAGAGCTTAATTTTGAAGGCACTTACTTTCATAAAGAATAAAACTTTATGACTACTTTATAAAAAATGATAACTTTAATAATGTTTAAGGTATAACCTTGATATGTCAATAATGAAAGCTTGAAACTTTGCAACTTGGTTAAGTTAAAAGTTACCCTTAGTGTTTAGTAAACATGGTGTTGTTGGGTTCACGATGTGGTTATGCGTTGCCATGACCCAAGGATTAGAGGGATCTTGAATTCCTTGGGAATAGAAGTATGATTAGGGTCTCTGAGCATACCATAAACCTAGGAATCACTAAGTGCACTATCTCAAGAAAAGAAAACAATCACTTAACTTAATTAATTTGAACAAGTGTTCCATAAGACATGTATTTAAGTAAAGAATACCTTCATACGAGGATTAAGTAACTAAAAGACCACAAACACATATCCTAACTATGTGGTTCTCTCATTGTTCTCCCATGAGAACTTTGTGAGCGATTTTGGGATCTTCCAACCCCTGGGTATCTCATCCTGTTGAATATACTTGGGAAAAGCAGATACAAAAAATGGTTGGTTAGCAAACTCGACATTAAATCCAAACCTATTGAGGACTTGTTCGACTACCCTAGCAACATTTTGATTCTGATTTTGATGCCCCCTATATTGTTTTGCACCCTACGCAGAACATTGTCAACATTTTGCCTTCATCTAACCATATGTATATTGGTTTTGGGATTTTCTAATGTTTGAAGGTTTACCGTGTGTGTATCATTCACTTGTGGATTTTCATCTAGATTGATTACTTCGGCGATGCGATCCATTTGCCTTGCCATTTGCTCGAAACGAGCATTATTGGTTGCTAATATTGGATTTTGGACAACAATTATTTGCTATGTGAGCAAATTCGCTAAATCATGGTGACTTTCGTCGATCTATTGACGAAACATTGGCAATGATTTGAGTGTGTTGGCCGAAGAAACTACTGCATTGTTATGCGACACATTAGGGAATATGGGTCCCATATTTTGTTGTCACATGGTAGTTGGAGGATTAGTAGAAGTAATATTGCCCACCATTCCCATATTAGTTGGTGTCATATTGGTTCCGCAAGAGTAAATGCCTAATTGTGGCAAATTAACCATTGGTGGCAAGTTTTGATACACTGGATTATTTTGAACCACGCTTGGTATCATTCCCATACTTGCTTGATTCGAAACTTGGGGAACGAAACCTGGAGGTGTATACCCGGGTGACAAGCTATAATATGGCCATGCCATCGTACTAGAGGCAGTAGTGGCATTCGCGCCTGTCACTAGTGTGCTATTCTCAACATTTCGTTCCATTGGAGCCATCACTGGCTCCATGTTTCGAGCATTGTTTTCTCTTTCGTTTGTGCCTTTCTCAGAGGACGAGGATGCTCTTGACATATTAGACACTACCATGCCACTACACAATTGCATGCATGAAATGGGACTTTGGTTATTTACCACTCTTTTCTTTTCACTTGGTCCCACTAAACGTGCCAATTTGTTTCCTGATTTTTTTGTCGAATCAACAAATAAAGTCAACAAACAAACTTGCTTCTTGATCTCAATTCGGGAAGTAGAAGTGACTCCTCTAAGTGAGTTCTCAAAGCAAGAGTGGGTGTGTCGAAAATGAAAGGGATAAATAGTACTCAACAAAGGAATATGTAATAACTTTATTGTAATGTGATAGTACACGTAAAGAGAAATAGAGAGACTAATATTATATAATCAAACGAAACGAAAGAAAGGGCAAGAAGAATTACTCAATTGACTCGTATCTCTTGCTCGTCATGATGACTTTGAAAGAAATATTGAGTGTGAGTAAAAGTTCCAACCCTTAGTACATTGATCAAACTCATATTTATAGAAAACTTGAGTCTCGTGCATGGTGGACACGTGTCTTCAACAGTTACTAGCGTTTAAAAAGCCACGTGTTTCTTCGTCAATTATCTTCTTATCGTCCCGCATCCTTTGCCACGTGTCCCTCACCATCATTTTTGTTTTGATGTACAACATCGATATGTATTTGTCAAATCCTCTATATTTTCCCAATAATAATAATAATAATAATAATAATAATAATAATAATAATAATAATAAACCCTTCCAAGTGTCTTATTATAAATGTTCAACCATAAAATTTTTGCGACACCATGTTAATGTCGTTCACCGCACAGTCGTTTTCGACCTCACTACCTGCACCCTATGTCGACAGGTTGCGCTATCGACAATGATATTTATATTTTGTATAACACTAATATAAAAAAATAACTTATACTTTTTATAAATTAGAATATCCTCTCAAATAGTGTTCTCAAATCAGGCCTAAGTCTTTTCCTCGTTATATACGTTAGAATGACTCCACATGGGAGAGGGTAAGAAAGAAGTGCTGGAAATAAGTAAAAGTGACACGTGATTAATAAGGATATATTTATTTTAACTTTAAAATAAATGATTATAAAATTTAAATTATATATGACTAAAAAAGTTAAAAATAAATTTTTTTAATAAGCTTCTCTTTTCAATTTTTATTAAAAAAATTAAAACCTTATTTTTTTATTATGATATATTAAAAAATTCATTCAGATATATGAGAAGTGAATTTTTTTATATAAAAAAGATGATTTTCCTATTTGTAAAAATATTGAAACAAACAGAGTTAAAGTTGATGGCACAATGTTAATATTGGGTTTGTTTGGATGTAATTATGGTTAAAAAAAAGTACTTATTTTGATAAATAAGTAATCTTAAATATTATGTTATTTATTTGTATGTATTTATGGATAAAAAAAAATAAAAGTAAAAAATAATTAAATTTTTGCTTATTTTGAAAAGTAGATAGGAAGTTGTTTATAGTGTTAATCCTAAGTAATAGAAAAGAGAGAAAATATAGGGTAATAAATGAGCAAATTATATTTCTAAACATATTCTTAACATTTTTCTAAAATGACAAAAGATTCTCTAACCTCTATTCTAATATTAAAAACTATATACAAGACACTTTTATAAAAATAAATTTTTTATCAACTTTAATTTTTATAGACTATATATTTAATTAAATTATTTTTAATTAAAAATAAGAATACAATTTAATCACAATTTGTTTTGAAAATATTTATTATATATAGGTTATGATTTTAATAAAAAAATATTTTTATAATTATATTAAAAATAAACTAATTTTGTACTTATGCTTATACTTTTGATTGTTATTCTGCTTGTACTTTAAAAAAATATTTTTTCTATAAACTTAACCAAATGGCATCATTAGCTGCAGGCTAGGTTTCATTCATGGACGACCCTACTCCCCTCGCGTCACAATAATTTAATTTAAATGACTTTAATGTCATTAGCTTGAGTAATAATATTTGAAAATTATTTTTGTATAAATTAAAATGTCTAGAGAGTTGCAATAAAGTAATTAACAATTTTAATTATAAAGTTAGTGATTAATATTTTAATTATCTCATGGTTAATAATAAAAAATTATATTTTTTTATTAATTACTTTGTCACAAGGAGTGCCATCTCTAACGTGCTGCATGTTCATAGAGCTGAGCAAACCATTAGTGCCGTAGGAGTAGGGGCATAGATATACAAAAATTGTATTTTCTTTTCTTTAAAAAAAAAAATCCTTTCCCTCAAGAATTAATAAAGCTTTATAACTGGAATAATTATCAAAAACTTCCCGAATTGATCCGTTAATGGTATTTGATGAGATTACAGTAGGTGCCATCAAAGCGATGTTTACTACTCTAATTAAATTAAAAATACATATATTTATACTCATTTTCAAAATTTATTGTAGATATATAATTAAAAAAATTTAAGATAATGAGTATTAAAAATAAATTTTTGCAATATTTTATATTCTTTCAAAATGATTAATTAAAAAATAAAAAATAAAAAATAATTTATTTTAAAATTATTTTAATAAAATTCACACATAATAAACATTATTAATTTAAAAATAAATTATTTTTTTATTTTATAATTATCTCACTTTAAAAGATTTGAATGTATTCCATTTTTCTTATCTTCTGAGTGTGTGTTTGGTTTAGCATTTTATATGCCAAACCTTGGTTGAACTGCCCTCAGACGTAGTGCTATTATGTTTGGACTTTTTGCGTCATGATTCCATCAATGGGTTTTGCTATTGAAATCCTGGTTAGCACGAAAACATAAATTTCTTGCTTCTTCGTTTATTTATTCCCATATGAGAATTGATACCAAAAAGTAAATTTTTAATTATCAATATTGACCTTCTCCTAATCTTTGACATAACTCTTTATGTATCTTATTAATTAAATTTTTTTATTCTAAATTTTTTTATTTATAATTTAATATTAATATCCTCAAGTATCTTAAAAAAATTATTCATAATAATATTAATATAATCTATTTAAATATCGTAAAAATAAAAATAAAATAAAAATAATATTATAAATATAATATTATACTTATTTTTTTTAATAATTATATATTTAAAAATAATTTTAATTAATATTATATTAATATTAACCCATTTTTTTTAAAATTAATTTTAACAAAATTAAATTAATACAAACCTCAATTTACAAACTACAGTTCAAACATGGACTCAAGCTTTTCTTGCAGTGTGGCTGGGAAGGTTTTACAATTTAGAACTAATAACAGGACGCCAAGTAACACGTTAATAAGGCTGCGTGAGTTATTACGGGCGGCGACATCTGTATGTTGTATACCACGTACGTCTCATCTACCGACACATTCACTCTCCTCCCATTTCCAAAGCGAGAAATTCTTAGATCCACCATCCGCATGAATCTTATACTATTAATTAGTTTTAGTAAATAAAAGAGACGATAAAATCAATAAAAATGGCTAATAGATATTATGTATTAAGGAAAAAAAAAAAAGCTTCCTTCCTTTCTCGATCGAAGAAGCAAGAATTTCTCTTCCAAAACTTGGTTGCTCTCTTACTGTTTCGGTTGCTTTCTCTCAAATTGTTTCTCTCACTGTTCCTTCTTCGTTCAACACATATACACGCATCTCTTTCTTCTTTCCGTGCCTTAAAATCAACAAGGACCTTCAAAGAGCTCTCATGGAGCTCCAAGCGCCGACGACGCGCAGAACCTTAGCCCTGAAATTCCTTACTACATTCATCGGAGTGAGATCGATCCAGAGTTGTTCAAGCCAACTCTCGTTCTCTCTGGATCTGATAATTACTCGAAGTGCTACCGAGAGATGAACGCGACGTTGGCGTCAAAAAGGAAGCTTGGTTTTGTGGATGGCACGATTGCGAATCCAGCAGAGGACGACCCAACGTATGGACCATGGGAACGATGCAACAAGCTGGTTGTTTCGCGGATCGTCGAAGCTGTCTCTCCTGAGATTGAAAAGAGCGTCCATGGCATGGATCAGGCAGTTGATGTATGGAGAGAAGTGAAGGATCGTTTCTCTCTCGGGGATGATCGTTTAAGATGTGTTTTTAAATTGAGATTTTGGAGAGAAGAAGAGAAAAGAGAGAGAAGGCTAAATTGAGATTTTGGAGTGAAGAGAAGAGAAGGGAAATAACCTTCCCTCCTTTCCCCTCTAAAATCCCATCTTACAAACATACACTTAATGTCAGTTATTCAGGATAGTATATGTTGCTTAAGACAACGAAAGCAAACCGTGGCAACCTATTTCACGGAGTACTCTTGTTTTCTTTGGGGTAAACAGGAATATCTTAACCCACTACCTGCGTGTACTTGTGTGACAACGTGCTCCTGTCATGCTACGGAGAGAGTAAAGAAGGGAGAGAAGGAAAAAGTGAGGAGATCAATTCATAAAGGGTCTTGATGACCGGATCGATGCAGCAAGGTCACGGATAAGGCAAGAGAATCCTTTGTACTCTATTGTCAAAGTCTTTACTTGGGTAGTCCAGGAAGATAGACAGATGGTTACGGAGCCAACTGGACAACTCAGCAGAGTCAAAGTCCTAAGCAACACCAGAGTCGACCAACTGCTTCCATTCCAGCCATTCCTGAAACTCAACCTGAAAAAGGTAATAACTCCCTCATATTTAATTTCATGTGTTACATGTATATTAGTGGGTCATCTGTGTAAGCATTTATTGAGCCCAATCAAAAATTTTTTATAAAAAGATTCTCATTGCAGCTGAAAAAAAAAATTGCGAATATTGTCTTTGTTTCTTTTCAAATTTTATTATTAATTAAGAAAATATGTTACCATAAATTTTGTCAAAATTCATATGTTAGATGTGGCATAATTATTGATCATTGATTGGATAAATGAATACATCATATTATTTTATTTTATACAACAAGTATTATGACTTTTGTCAATTATCAATCTTATACAACGTCATTACCCCAAAAGCGACCAAATTTTTTTTTAAAAAAAAGGAGAAATTAAAAAAGAGAAAAAGGGAGAGAAAAAAAATAGAGGTAATCTTAATATATTTTGAATGAAAGACTAATTAAACTTAAATATGAGTCATATTAAAAAATAAGATATAAAATCAATAAATAATAAAAAATAAAAATAAAATTTATAACTAAAAATAAAATAAAATAAATAAAATCAAAATTTTAATAAATTAAATATCTAAATCTTAAATAAGATGGTACGTCGTCCTTACTTTATCACTACCGACATTTATAGGATTTCCTAGCTAACATTTGGAACCAGGGCTTCAAGCAGACCAAGAACTAAAGAAACAGGATCTCCAAAAATGAGTGAAAATATCAGCTTGAGTACCACTAACGCTATCTTCCATAATATCTTGGCTGACCATGATCCCCTTGAGCTTCCTTCAACATTGACTTTTCCCTGCTTGTCAGGGTAACTTGAGTCTCCGGGTCATATGTCTGCTTTGAAATTCTTTCTCTGGGGAAATAATCCTTATTATATTTCTCAATAATCAATTCCTTGAAACGGAAAATATGATAACAATTATTTCCATCTGAAGCTACGTAAGACCAGTCTTCAGTGTTATTATGCACTTTCTTTTTCTTACATTTTAGACACTTTTGTGGAACCGTCTCACACAGTTTAAGTGTCACATGTTCCTCTCTATCAGAAATACTATCTTTCAGCTTCAAACAGCATGGATGTAAATCTTTTCGTGTACGATCGCAATGGTAGTAAAACCCTTTCACGTCTTTCCCACAAACATCACAAAATCGCTCCCGCCAATCTGGTGCTTCCTCCTGCAACATGAAATTGCTTCTTTTGACAAATGGATGAAGAACACCGGAATTATCAGCAACAGCATTTGCGCAAACTTCATGGAGGACGTAACTGCACTTGCTGCTTTCACAACGATAACTGACTCCAAACCCCAGTTCTCGACATCCACTACACTTGTATGGTGCTCCAGCGGGCTTGAATGTTAATGGGCGTGGATGGTAAAACTACACAAAGATGATTATACTCATATAATTGCCGCAGTGATAGGTGCAATTCACCTAATAAGGACACTAAAATTATAATAACAACAACGCTTAACCACTAATACACGAAGGAATAAAGTTCGCAAGATCGACTTCTCCGTTTGCAGAAATTCTCAGCCGTGGACTATATTTTACAATTAATACATGATTTTTATTTTTATTTTTTAATACGTACATAACGCTCCAACACACTGTAACAGAGTGGAGTAAATAAAAAAGGATCTTAAGCATGCATCAAAACAAAGGTAAAAACAAAGCAACAAACTCATTTAACATTCTAGAGACTATTCTAATAGCCACGCCGACATCAAGCTTGAAAACTTTTTTTCTCCTCTTCAAACAATTCGAGAGCTCTTCTAAGATGAAACCTTCAAAGATCAGTGCACAAACCTTATAAACTTGAAGCATGTTCGGACCTGATTCTGCACGGCACTTAAAAAACCATTTTCTATTTAAAGAAAGAGAAGTCTTCAGAAATCATATTTGATTTTGGGAGTTGATTATGCTTAATGGAATAATTTAATCCTACTTCTTCCTGATACATCTATCTCTAGCCGGTGATCTCCTTAAGTCAGTTATTGTCCCTGAGAAAAATTTTGAGGGATAAATTAATTTCTCAAAATTTAAAAATTTATAAATAGTCCCTTATTATTTAAAAAAAGGATATATTAAATTCTTTATATAGAAATTTTAAAGATTTTTTAGTAGTACAGATTATATAAAAGAATTAATATGTCCTCTTTTTTTAATGTTAAGGGGCTAATTTCTCCTCAAAAATTTTTCTCAAAACTAAAATGGATATTTTGTCTTTAAGTTAATTAATAATCTTGAAAATTTTGAATTTTTCCTTTTTATTTTATTTCATTATTTTTTGAAAAATGAACTGACAGACACAAGTATTGTTAAAGCAAACAACCAAATTAAGAATTTTTTTTTTTGTTTTTATAGATAACTTAGATATAATTCTTGTTCGCAAATAAAACAAGAAAAATGAGTTAACTTAATTTTCCCCTGATGGAAGAACTTGAGCTCTTACATATAACCGAGCCAATTAATGGTAAACTCAAAACCACATCGTTTTTAAAATTTTTTACAGTGATTGATTTTAATTATAGAAATAATTTTTTTGTTTGCTTTTTGATTTTTTTAAGGGATATATTACAATTGAAAACAAATTTATTTTGTGTTGGGTTCAACATAGGCAAAACTATATGAATGTTAACAAATCCTCAAAATTATCCTGTATTCAACATCATCTATCAATATTTACAAGTTTTTTAATTTTTTTGTCGAGATTTATGAATATTAGTGTTAAGTTGATTGTTTCGTGACTTTTTGCTAGTGTTATAATATTCATTCATACGAAGAAAAAAAATTTCCTTCATATGCACACATCTCCCATCTGATTTATGAGGCTTCTTAGTAGAAGAATCGTTCATTATATATGATTCGTTCTTAAATAAAACAAATATAATTAACATCCTTGCTTTCATATTATAATGTTCTTCTTTGATCGAGGATCCTAATTAAATAATTTAGTAAATTTCTATATTCTTTTATAATTGAATCGTTATAATTCATAAGTATATAGGCTAACTCTCACCCTTTGAATAATGATTAGCATTTTTCACTACTTTATGAACAAAAAGAAAACTTCGTTATTTTTTTCCTCTAATTTGTACCAGCATATGTTAAATTTTCATATTAAAATATCCATTCCATTTTTGAGAGTATAATATCCTTTTAATATTCCAAAATATGAGTTAAAAGATGAGACTCTTTTACACGCTGTATTAGCATAGGTAAAAAGGAGGAATAGAAAGAGACAAGATTAAAACTTGACCAATGACACCAAGTGTACTACAGCAAAAATCATATCAACTGGCAACTATGAGCTTCAAAAATTGTCACACAAGATTCTCAATATTGAAAGGTGTTGGTCAAATGCATAACAAATATTATTAAAATAAAAATATTCTTTACAACAGCCAGCCGTCATGAAGATTTGTATTCATTACATGCTTAATATCAAATCTTGACCCCGAAAAATATTAACTAGAGAAAAAAGACCCTCAATTATCTATATGTCAGTTTGCAATCAAGGAGGCAAAACAAGCAGCTTCAGCATTAAAACACGAGGAAGCTGGAATTGATGCATACAAAGCAAATCTCCCCCCCCCCCCCCCTTTTTTTGGTAAAATAATCATCACTTTCCTCATCGAAACGGATGAATGTAATAAGGACTTTCCTGAGTTAATACTAGTGGTTCAAACTCAAAAAATATCTTCTTCATATCAAATTAATTAGTAATAATTAAAGGATCTTCTTGATTTATTCTCTTCTTTTCTTTTCAAAGAGCACACAAGACTTTTTAGAAGTTGGAACCGGAATTTTGTTTTATTTATCAAAAAGAATAATAGGAAGCAATCAAGAAAAGTTCAAGGGGGAAAACCATTAGACGTGTTATCAAAAGATACTTTAATATGGCAATCTATGGTTTAAATTTCAATTGAAAGAGGTGTCTATATTAATATTTAATCATTTTCAAATCAAATTGTTTCTGGTAGAGGATACATGTAAAAAAAGACACTCTAATACTCTATTAGTGACAAAGCCTATAGAATTTAAAGTTGGTTGAGGTCAACTTGAAAGGAACTTGGGAAAATAGATACACCACCAACGCCAAAGATCTCAAAACAATTTAAGGTGGGTGAAGAGTGGAGGTCCACTTGGTAGGAACCTGGGAAGTAATTGAATTACAACTAATTTGCTATGTATTTAAACAATTTTTACTATTTCTTTGACTATTTGATTTTTTTATCAACACTTACACCCATAGGGAGGATGAATCAAAATTCTTTCTTTTTTAAACCATTTCAATATATTTTTTTGAAGTGCATGAAAGCTTGAAGAAATTTCTTTGTTGCTTGACACTGACATGATTTCCATAGTAGTTGACGGGAGCAATTTATGTTTATCTGTCATGCAAAAATATTATGAACAAAATTAATATTCAGTTTTTGTTGATTATTTTATATTATATCAAGGGACATGCGCATGCAGTACTTGTGATGGGGCTGCATTGAGAATGATTGAATCGGGGCGACAGAAAAGGAGAAAAAAATTTATGAATAATGCTATGATTTTTTTGAGAATTTACCATGATTTGAGGATAACTATTGGATAAGTCAATTAGAAACTATTTATTTAGTTATCTAAGTATAGGCTCATTCGGGCAAACAATTCGACTTTTTAGTATTTTTAAAAAATTATATATGCTTTGACAAGTAAATTTCCAAGAAGTTGCTATGCATGACTTTTCATGCATATATATTCTTTCATTTACTTAATGAAGATAAACATGATAACTTAAATTTAATAATTTATGTTTTGTATGATACACGCAGAGTTCTAAAATTAGAAAAATAATTTAACTGCATATCTCACATTATTTATTTATTTATTTATTTTAAGGGGGATATCTCACATTATTTTATACCTACACGCTTCATTAAAAAAAAGGAAAAAACTTGTATGTGCCTGACAATTAATCTTCCAATGGCCTGCAAAATTTTTATGCTTACTTTTATTTACAGATCGATATTATAACCGTGAAAGCCTAAATTTATAACTTACCATATACAAAAAGGGTATCAAATTAGCAACAAATTGAATTCTATGTGTAGCATTCTCACACTTATATTACATCTGGACACATTTCATAATTGATCACATACGCATTACAACAGCCACCAAATTCACACGCAAAACTTTATCCATAATAATCACAACTAATTTCAACGTCAAACACCCTTACCCCAAAACTGACCAAAATCAGACACGAAATTAACAGGAAAGCTAATTAACAATCCTAATCAATCTTGAACCAGGGCTTCAACAAGAGCGGCAATGGCAGAAATAGGATTCCCAAAAATGGCTGAAACTATTAGCTTGAAGACCACTACCGCTATCTTGGTGTACTTCCTGATTGTCCCCAATCTCCTTGACCTTCCTCTACGTTGTACCATCTCCATGCTTGTTAGTGCAAGTTGAGACTCATGGTCACTCACCTGATCAATTGAATTGTTTTCTTGAGAAAAATAGCCCCTCTTCCAATTCTCAAGAATCAATTCCTTCACACAAGACACATGATAACAAGAATTATCCTCAGAAGACACATAAGACCACCCCTTAACTCGGTTCACAACATTCCTACTCTTGCATTTCAGGCACTTTGAAGGAACCTTCTGAGACAATTCCAGTGTCACACTTCCATCGGAAATACTATCTTTCAGCTTCAAACAGCATGGATGTAAATCATATCCTGTGCGGGAGCAATGGTAGACAAATCCTAGCACATCTTTTCCACAAGCATCACAATATCTAGTGGCGTACCCAGGTGCTTTCTCATAGAACTCGAAATAGCTTTTTCTGAAAAATCGATGAAAGGCAAGGGGAACAGCATTTGCACACTCTTTATGAAGGATGTAATTGCACTTGCTGCTTTCACAACCGTATCTAGATCCAAACCCTAGTTCTTGACACCCACTGCACTTGTATGGTGCTCCAGGAGGCTTCAACTGTAAAGGGTGTGGATGGCTGGGATGATCCATCTCAGTTGATCGAATTTTGTTGTATATAGTACAGCTATGTCACGTGTGAATTCTGTTGAAACAAAGAAAAGAAACAAGACAAAAAAGTTAATGTAATGATCAGAAGCGAAGTTGGAAATTTTGAGTATGTGATAATTTACCTATATTACCAAACCATAACTAGATGATATAGGGGGCATCGGTACTAGAGATAAATTCAAAGATGCGAAACAGTGAAAGAAAAAATCAGATTCGACCTATTCAAAACAAAAAAGGTACCCAAAAAGCGATGATTTGACGCACGTAGGTTGTTAAGATGAGTTTCTCATTCAAAACACACGGATATTTATGGAGAAGACAGAACGCCTGAAAAAAGATATTTTCTGAACATTTGATATATAAATATTATACAAGATATTATGTCTTGATATAAGAATAAGTAAATATAAAATATGTGTACCCAAATGAGCATAATATTATTATATAAGAGAAATTTTATATTTAATTTCCAATCTTAATATACAAATAATAAAACTCTATAAGAAAATGTTTTGATTTATTTAATATGTGCATATATAAACCAAAGCTCGTTACTTGGAAATTAAGGTAGCTAAGACTATTATTCTTCGAACTTCTCAGAAAGTCGGTTTTTATGGTTATATCTTTGTTCATACACAACAAACGTGTCATCCAACTTGTTGTTATTACTTGTGGGTCCTTCTGAGTGGAAATTTCATGGAAGTTATGGTTGCCAAAACTATATGCTTCTACTTCGTTGCTCAGAAGTCGGTTATATTTCCTTTATCTTCTTTGACTAATGCAACTCGACATTGCTCCCAATCCTTTAATTTGAAGAATCCTTTTCATGTATATTTTCGATTATAGTTTTCCCTTTGATTGTGTCAGGCAGTAGCGTCGTGCAGAGTACATAAAGATAATTGACTATGATGTTTAATTTATCCACACAATAATAACAAAGTGCAATTGACACTTTTCAATACAAAATAGAAATAATGGAAAATTACAGAAATTAAATAATGACCGTGATAATGATAATTTCAAACCTGATCAAATGTTATAAATATCATAATTGTAGCAGTTGAATTGGCTTCAAATTTTCCGTAATTGCGTCAAACTTTATATCTCTTATGGATTTTTGTTGTATACAGTACAGTTATGTAACTTCTGTTGAAAAAAAAAAAAAAAAGAAAGTTAATGCAATGATCAAAAGCGAAGTTGGAATTTTTAAGATATGTGATAATTTAACTATATTACCAACCTGTATATCACTAGGCAAAACTGGGGAAGTAGAGACTAATTAGATCAAAGACGTGAAAAGAAAGTAAAACAAGGTAAGATTAGTTAATCAGATTCGGATTCTGCAGTATTCGAAATGAAGAACGTACCCAAAATCCATGATTTGACACACGTCGCTGTTTAAATGAGTTTCTTATTCAAAACATGCACGACTATTTTAGGCTAAGACAATTGTCTCGGAAATTAAGGTATAACTAAGACTATTATTCTTCAACTTTATTGCTCAGAAAGTCGGTTGTTATCATTATCTCCATTCGCACACGAAAACGTGTCATTCAACTAATTGTTATTACTCTGGAACCTTCTGAGTAAACGCTTCATGGAAATTGTGGTTGCCAAGACAATCCTTCTCCTTAGCTGCTTGCAAAGTTTCGGTTATTTCCTTTATTTTTCTTTGATACGACAGCCAGCGCGTATTCTTAACTCAAAATTTTATTTTTTTCCCTCCATCCACAAATGACAATTAATTTGATAAAATTAATATATTTGAATATAATAAAAATAATATATTATGAAATTAATGTATTTAAATGCATTACATCTAAATATATTGATCTTTATAATATATCAATCTTATCAAATTGATAATTATTCGCGAACGAAAAACGGTTTCAGATGATAATTTCGCCTTTCATTGTATCTGGCCGGGGAGACATAGTACGTCAGGTGTAGACTTTATCAAGGTAATTGACTATTGTGTTTAATTTATTCCTATAAAATAACAGAGTGCAATTGACACTTTTTAACATAATTATAAAAGTCGGACAGGTGAGTAAATCCGTCAAGGCGCTAAATCATTGGATTAATGATTTAATCAATAAATTATTGATTGAATGGAATATAATTAAATAAATATATTAAAATTTATATAAATTTAATAAAATAATACAAATAATTAATAATTTAACATATTTTAAAAATTTATATGCTTATTTATATAAATCATTGGATTACTAATTTAATCAATATATCATTAATTGAATCAGATATAATTAAATAAATATATTAAAATTTATATAAATTTAATAAAATAATATAAGTAATTAATAATTTAATATATTTTAAAAATTTATATACTTATATATATATATATATAAACATACATTTAAAATAAAAATTCTTTTTAATTATGATATGTGTGTGTAAATTTCTCGATCTCAGCTCTATATCTGTCTGTTGAACTAAAAGTTGGTCAGGAGATAGGGCCCATTGGCTGCCTATCATTACATTTTTTTCTATTTTAAAAAACAATAAGATAAAAAAGCAAAGCCAACCCTGGATGCCAGTTACCTCTTAACTCTCCTCTTTCTCTACAGCCGCACACACATTAACTCTTCTCTCTCTCTCTCTCTCTCTCTCTAACGCTCACGGCCCCCTTTCTCTTTCTTACTAATCACAACGCCTGCCCATCGCCTATTGCATTAGAGTGGCGGGCGAACGAACGACGTGATGGGGCTGCACCGCATATGGGTTCTGTCCTTTTCGCCTATTGCATTCTTCTTCTTTTTTACCATGACCCCGTCCGGTTTAATTAAACCGGCTGGGTCATCAATTTTCATCAAAAATCACCATGTCAGACTGGTTTATACCGGTTCATTGCATGGCCGGTCTTTAAAGTAATTTGGGCCGGCTAGTTGGCCAATTAATCGATTTATTGGTCCGATCGGCCAATTTGAGCTGGTCTTTACAGCATTGCTTTTCGATTCAATACAAAATATATCAAATAATGATAATTTAAAACTTGTTCCAAACGTCAAAACTTTACTTTTTTATCTTTTTTTTTTTTTTTATATTAACCAAGCGTTAAAACTATGATCATATTGAATTGGCTTCAAACTTGCCTTGACTGCAATAAATTTCAATATATTACCGCCTTAAAACCGACTTAGATAAATACTTCGCATATGTATGTACCAGCTCATTTCTTAATCACGATGGCTTTTGGGAAACTCTCATACGTTATATTTTTTATAACGCTTCTGCAATTTTATTCAGTATAATAAATTCTAGTAACTTATACCATTATCTTGATATAATTTTGATTCCTATTATACGTTTAGATAAAGTTTAACAAAGAGTATTTTTATGATATAACTTTTCATTTGTGGCTTTTGAAAAAATATAAATCTGCTTTTATTTTTTTATTTAGTTTTTACTTTTCAAGACTTTTTCAAATATTATAACGTTTTTAGCAGTATTTTAAAGTATAGAGTTTTACTTTCCTTTAAAAAATTCAAACAAGTAGGAAGTTTCGATAACATTTCAATCGCTGTTAAAAGGTTATACTACAAGCATATTTTTAAAGTTAGCAATACAAAATTAATAATAAGTCACTTGTAAGAGAAGCACATACAACATAAAAAGATTACAAAAAATATATAATCATATATTATTATATATGATACCTGTAAAAGGTTGCCGAAAGAGTAATGTATTTGTAAGAGTAATATATTTTAACATCATGATAAATTATTAGTTAACGATTAAAAAGATTTTATATTGATAGGATATTAAAATTAAATCTTATAAACATAGTATGATAAAAATGTACTGTGATAAACATTTTTTTCCGTTGCATGAGTTGGGTTAGGTGATTCAAGCCGTGGATTAGATTAGATTGGATTGAATTAAATAAATATCTCTTTTAACTTGATAGGGTCAAAATTAAACCCTTGGTCCATATGCATTGAATAAATAGTCGTATCATTGGCGTTGTATATAGTGCATCCAAGTTTAAAGCCCCCAAAAAATCTCCCCTCCTTTGACCGAAAAAAAAAAAGGACTTTTTTCCTTTTTCTTTTTAAGATTTGAAGTTGGTAGAAGGTTATATTTTTCATAAATCCTTTTATTTTTTGTATCGTATATCACTATCCGTTTTTCATTGTTTTATATCATTCTTTCATTTCAACCTCAAGTTTGATTCTTCTATTTTACTTAATATTAAATTTGTTCTGCTGTTCTGCTCTGTTTTTTTTTTTTTAATTCCTTATATTCCTTATATATTTTACTTTGAATGGATATGAATTTTCGTATTATAGGTGTGCATGGTTTCTCACGGACATTATAACAGTTGCTAATCTTCCCGTCCATGACTTTTTTTTTTTTTTTTAATTGTTGTACTTCATTTCAGAGGTTTGTAGGGTTTTATCTGTTAGTCTATTGAACTCATTGTCTCAAATTTTTTGCTAATATCTGCTGCATTACGAGGCGCTTCTATTATGGTATCTATCTATTTTTTTTTCCTTGAGGAATTTTCCATATACTCAAATAATAAGTTCATATTGTTTCAATTCATGGATTCGGTATTGTTTTGTCATATCATTTGGCTTTGGACTTTTTACAAGTGATTGCGCCTAATATATGTTATCTTCTTCCTAATACAGCAAGCCCTCATTGCAATGTGGGCACCTGCTAGGAGGTACCAAAATCAAAGAGTTTTATTCTCTTATATCTTTATTGTTGTCTTTTTTTCACTAACTGTTTCAATATCTGTTGATATAGTGGTTTAGTTAGTTAGAGAATTTTTTTTGTTCTTTAATCATTATTTCGACTTTGAAGTTGTAATTTTTATTCTTATTAGCTATGTTGATGCATAATTCACTCCTAGAAGATTGAAGTAGAGAGGAATTATTATGGAAATAGTCCTTAAGCAAGTTTTGATGTGTTTGTATGTTGTAGTTCATTTTGCAAATTGATATAATTACATTTTTTTTTTACCTCATAATCTTTCATCCATGCAGGTCTTTTTCTAACACGACCAAGTGCTTGAGTCGTTGCACTAGTTTCTTCTCCTGTTGTTGGTAAACTTTCAGCAACTAGTGGAACAGTTTTTGCTAGAATTTCAAATAACGAAATTACTACTTCAGCTTCGTTATTAGCAAGAACTTGAGTAGGCTGATTCTTATCCCAACTCCATGTATTTTCTTCATCGAAACCAACATTTCTGCTAGTCACAATTTTCTTTGTCAAGGGATTATACAGCTTTTATGCCTTAGATTCTTAGCTAACACCAAGTAATACACACTTCTCACCTCTATCATCAAGCTTTTTTCTCATTGCATCTGAGACATGTGCATAGGCAATGCACCCAACAATTCTAAAGTGATCTACAGATGGTCTCCTTCCACTCCAAGCTTCTTCCGGTGTCATATCTCATAGAGCAAGAGTAGGACCCCTATTCAAGATGTAGATGCTCTAATTCACAGCCTCCGGCCAAAACTCCTTTGGAATTCTTCCTTTTCCCAACAAACTACAAACCATGTTAAGGATTTTTCTGTTCTTCCTTCTGACACACCATTTTGTTGAGGTGTATATGCAGTTGTGAGCTCTTTTTTGATTTCATGACTATCACAAAACTTCTCAAATTTATTTGAGCAATATTCTTCATCACGATCTGTTTGAATAGCTTTAATGGTCTTTCCAGACTTATTTTTAGCACGAGCCTTGAAATTCTTGAATGCATTAAAGGCCTCTGATTTCTCCTATAACAAAAAGATCCAAGACTTCCTAGAGTAGTCAATAAAACTGATAAAGTATCTCTTACCTCCATTGGAAGCAGGAGTTATAGGACCTCGAAGTGGATAAGCTTTAGGACCTCATTGGCTCTCCAAGACTTGCCTTTCGGGAACTGAGAACGGTATTGTTTTCCAATGACACATTCTTCACAAACTTGAGAGGGAATAGCAATTTCAAGAAGACCAGTTACCATACTTTTCTTTTGCAAGGTTTTCAACCCACTAAAAGCCAAATGGCCATATCAAAAATGCCATAGCCATGAAGGATCCTTCACTTCTATCGTCAAACAAGGTTGTGCACTCTCAATCTTTAATGGGAACAACCTTTTGGAATTCATTTGTACGATAGCAACATCTCCTCTAGAAGAATTTAGAATCTCACAAGCACCATTTCAAAGAGTGATAACATATCCCTTTTCCAGCAATTGACCAACACTTAACAAATTGCTTTTCAAAGCAGAAACATATAGGACATTAGATATTGTTTCTATCAAACCATTCTTGGTTTTAATTCTAATGTCACCCTTTTTCATCACATCCACATTGAAGTAATCACCAAAACTAACTATAGAGTGAAAGTTGTCATTCAAATGAGAAAAAGAAGAGTTACTTCCACTCATGTGGTTACTACATCTTGTATCCACATACCATACATCTTTCTTGGATTCCTTTTCAGCTTGAAACACCATCAACAAGGTTTCTCCTTCCTTGTTTTCAGCAAAATATGACTTTTCGTCCTTGTCATTAAGCAACCTTGTATAACATTCAAAGCGATAATGACCAAATTTATGACATTTGAAACACTCTACCTTGGATTTGTCAAAATCACATTCTTTGCTACTATTCATTCTAAGATTTTTATTGCCATCTCTGCTACCTCCATCTCTATTTCCTCGATCTCCTCGTCCTCGTCCTCATCTTCTACCTCTACCTCTTCCTCTAAAATTGAATGGGTACTAGTAGAAGCCTTCAGTGCTTGCTCTTTGAAAGTTGAACTTCGGTTCATCTTCTGTTCATGGACCAACAAGGAGCCTTTTAATTCACAAAGCAGAAGGTTATCTATGTCTTTTGACTCCTTTATGGAGCAAACAATATAATCAAACTTTAGTGTTAGAGAGAGCAATATCTTTTCCACAATGGTGACATCCACCATTTTCTCACCATGGAACCGCATCTTATTGCAGACCTACATGGCTCTAGCGAAATAGCTAGAAACAGATTCTTCATCCTTCACTTGTAAGGTCTCAAAATCCCTTCTCAAGGCCTGAAGTTGTGCACGCTTTACTCTAGCAGATCCTTCATACTTCTTCTTCATTGAATCCCAAATGTCCTTGGAAGTTTCTTTGCAAAGAATAGTTTCTAAGATGGGACGATCAATACCTTGAAAGAGATAATTTTTTGCTTTCAAATCTTTCAGCTTCTTTGCTTCAAACTCTGGCTTTTGGACCTTCGTCATATTTGCTTCTTTTGCGGGTTTTCCAATACCGGATTTGACAATTGGCAAAAACTCCTTTGACCGTAGGAAATTTTCCATCAACATGCTCCAATGGTCATAATGACCATCAAAATGAGCAATGGCTGATTACACAAAATTGCCTTCTGTGGCCATGGGTGATAAAGAAAAACTTAAATGGAAAAGAATTTAGCTGCTGCTAAGAATGCGTTCTCAAAAACACATTCCCAGGATAACAAGCTCTTGATACCACTATTATGTAATAGCATAGATAAAACAAAATAAGATGGAGAGAGAGAGAGAGAATAATGTAGATTGTAAACTTTTCTTGTATATTTACATGCACAAAACACTCAGCCTTATATATGTTTTACAAACACAAATATGTGGTAGTGAATACTATTCACATAAACCACAAAAATAATAGAAATATATTAGTGAATTTTCTTACTCTAAGAGAATGCTTTGACTTATTTTTCAACAATTATACAGATCCTTCCCCTCAAAGAAATCCCACAGCAGCTGCTGCACTTTGGGAATTCTAGAAGAGCCACCAACAAGGACCACATCATGTACCCTGCTCTTGTCCATCTTGGAATCAACAAGACATTTGTTTACTATTTCCATACACTCACTAAATAGGTCCTTGTTGAGATTCTCAAACCTAGTATACCACAATGTACAGTTGAGTTAGTGGCTAGTGACTGTTGTGGTTTGTTAGAGTTAGTTGTGTCAGGTATATATATATATATATATATATATATTATCAGTGTTAGTAAATTAATGAAATATCTTTTATCACTCTTTTCATTTCTAAGTTGTGATATGGTATCAAAGCCCATCTTCTAATTGCTATTGGTCCATCAACAGATATTTAGTCCTGCAAACTTTACGTTCTAGATGTCTAGTCCTGGGTGTAAGAGGGTGTGTTAGTATTAAAACATCATTTAAGGATATGACCTAAATTCGATATGAGTGATTGTTAAACAAAAGTCAATTGCCTGGAACAAAGCATCTAAATCAATAGCTATCAAAAAACTGTATGAAAGCATCCTTTTAGCCTTCTCACATGCAGTTCTCAACCTCCCCAAGGCTTTCAGGTTCCCACTAATGTCCACTTTGTTCTTCCTTTTGAACTCTTCTACGCAGTAGTTCACCATTCTGTTATCAAACTCTTCTCCACTGAGGCGAGGGTTTCCATCGGTGGCTATAACTTGGAAGACTTTATCCTTAATGGTAAGAAGCAACACCTCAAAAATACCTCCACCAAGGTGAAAGATGAAAATATTTCTCTCTCCAAGGCAATCATCTCCCTTGTCAAGGCCATATGCAATAGCTGCAGGAGTGGGCTCATTGATTATTTGCATAACATTGAGGCCAGCAATGACACCGGCATCTTGGCAGGCTTTAAGCTGAGAGTCATTGAAATGAGCAGGCACGGTAACAACTGCATTCTTCATATATAGGTGGCTTCAAATATTTCTCTACAATCTCACACATCTGTGTAAGAATCATAGATGATATTTCTTCTGCAGAAAGAAGTCTCTCTTGACCCTTGTATGTAACGACAATCATTGGTTTGTCGTTAACATCGGCAATGATATTAAACGGCCACATCATGAGGTCATTCTTAATTGGATCACTATATTTCCTACCAATTAACTTTTTTGGCATCTGAAAAAATATAACAATGACTCTTAGCTACTCATTTGTAATCACAGCAAGAATAAGTATAGTCTAGTAATAGGAGAAAGAAGAAAATAAATAAATTATAGAATGTTGTAATAAGCCAAGATCAAAAGAAGATAAATTACCAAAGACAGTGTTGGTTGAGTTGGTGGCAGCCTGATTCTCAGTGGCATCGCCAATCAAAATTCCATTGTCCGTGAAAGCAACATAAGAAGACGTTGTTCGGTTCCCTTGGTCGTTGTGTACGATATCAACTTGAGAGTGTTGCTTCCTCCATACTGCAGCACAAGAGTAAGTTGTGCCAAGGTCGATTCCCACTGCATATGTTTCCGCCATCGTCTTTAAGTTACTGAAATAACGTAAATAATAATAATAATAATAATAAAGTTAATTAGGCTTGGGAAGATGCAGAGTACAATGAAAGAACTTAGGGTTTCTTTGGTGCAAAGGATGGAAGAATCGAAAAAAGCTCGTTGATTTTTTTTTTCCCCAAAGATTTCCAACCTAGTATGGCGGTAGAGCTCTCTAGTAGAGACTAAATGAGGTTGCTAAAGAAAAGAAAGATGCTAGATGAGAGGGCGCGTTGTTGAAGACCAAACTCAGAAAAATATAGACATGGAACAAAAATATTCAGACCTTTACCTTGATGAGAGAGTAAATGAAGGAAGAAGATAATCGTCTTGATGTCACACTTTGGACAAGCCCTCTTTCACAATGAAGCAAGCCTCTCTCTCAAGAAATCAAACTTCAAATGAGACTGGTTGAGTAAAGTAAAAGTAAGTCTTGTGATGAGTGATGTCATGCTTAGGAAGGGGAAATAACGATGTATATACACACACATTAAAGCGGTACATATTTTCACTAAATATTTTTATTTTTATATCAACTACCACATGGTAGAATACGAATCAATGCAATAATTTTTGAATGCTGGTTTTGATAGATTGGTTATTAAAATAATAGATTCGCTAATGTGATAATATTTTATTATATATTTAATTGTTTTTTAAAAATCCAAATTTAGAACTGACATAAAAAAAAGGACATCAAAAGAAAATTTAGAACTAAGAAAATATAATTCTAATGTATTCTAAATTTATTTTATTAATTAGTTTTTACCACCCAAATAAGGGGAAAGTGATCAAGGATCAATTCTTGGACAATCTCAAGAGAACATCTCATCCATTACAAAACTAAAACCTATTTTGCATTTAACAAAATTTCAAGTTTATATGCCCCATATGCCACAGATCTAAACCCAAAAATTAAATAAATAAATAAATAAAGAAAAGAAAAGCCAATATTGCGTACAATGAGTTCGAAAATGTTCTCAACCTCCATATAATCCACAAACACTTTTATTTCCTCTTCCTTTAATTAAGGCTTTGCACTTGGTCATTATTGGTTCGCCAGTTATATAGCTTGTTCATATATTTGTCCGACACATACGTTTTCACCTGCTGGCTACCATCAAGAAAATCACTAGCCCCCCTAATTGCAGCCCTTATTCTCTGCTCTTGGTAAAATCTTAGAACTAATATTGGAATCCTTCATAGCTTTTAAAAGAAGAATGAATAGACCCCAACTTATTAACAAATTGTGGCATCCAAATATCAAACAAAACCCTTCATCGAATTCATTAGTATATAGACAAAGTACTAACACCTCATCCTTTAGCCTTCCTACAAATCAAAGTTCCAACGGCTGCACTTTATGACACTTTATATAAGTGCACTTCATTCGGTAATATTTTACTCGATCACGGTTAGTCTCTTCACTAGTAGCATAAATTTTTGAGAGAATCACATCCCAAAAATTAGCTATTAGAGTGGGAGAGTTCAAATTCTTATAAGGCCTCCTTTTCAAGGTAGCTTCCCCGATGTGAGACTCGTAATATAATCATAGACCAGTATTTAGTTCATTTAGTTGAATCAAAACTCAGGAATTGATGCACAAAGATAAAATGTATGATTTTGTCTTAATGCACAGCGATAGAGCATGATATTCTAAATTCATACACAAATACCAGTCTTACACTATTACCATATCTCTGCTGATTCAATGTAAAAAATATTTTTAACTAGAGCAATCACTGTTGTTATTCTTAGTTTCTCTTGCTCGTTTATATAGAGCAAGCTATTAAATATTTAATCAAGCATACAGGTGAAGTCAAGCAAGTTATGCAAATTTTGTGTATGTAACAAGGAACCAAAACAGAACAAAAGAAAATGCACCAAACAAATATAAGCTACAAACCTCTTTGTTCCATCTTCTTACTGATGGGTAAGAGCTATGTCAAATCAAAGGTAAAAGCAATGCAGGGTGTGTATATTTGTAATCTCAAGTTGATAATTCACGAGACGGGATCTGTGAGAGAGTATCACAAATCAAGTTGATTCTGTAGTTATTAGATATTGGCACATTACTTTGTTATGTTACATTTCCAAGAACAAGAAAATAGAGTAAATTGTAGGTTAGTACAAGGTGTTTGAGACATGGAGCAAGTGAAATACAAATCTTTTTCTGCTCTCACACAGGTCACTCGAACTCCTACGAGTTTACAGCCACTGAAAGCATGCATTTATGTCATGGTTCAGATTTCACAATTTCTTGTTTATAAAGATATTGAAATGTACTATTGATTTTTAAATGATTCAAGGAAATATTTTTTGACTTGCACTGAAAAATATTTTCTCTCTTTTCACCTCGAGTTAAAAAGCCAGATGGTACCTCTTTTTTAAAAAAAAAAAAAAAAAATTAACAGGGCTCAGAACAACTTGCTGAAAAAGGAGCCAAAGTTCTGATACAAGACCAGAAAGAAAAACACAGACCCGGCAAGATATTCAAAAAAAGAAAAAAAGCAAAACAGAAAAAGCTTGGATCTAAATCCTGCACCAAAGTAAAGTACATCAAAACCCGCCAAAAACATATTAGCCACACCAAACTTCTATATTCCAAGACTATTGCTGCACCTTATTAGTAATGAGTTATATTATTCAAACATATAAGATGTGGGATACTGTGCTGACTCACATTTCATCCACTATTGGATAGGGTGTAGACCCAGATCAAATGAGGTCCACACCCTATCCAATGATGGATGAGGTATGAGTCAGTAAGATGTCTCATACCCTATATGTTCAAATAACATTTTCCTTAGTGAAACTCCACAAAACTAGGTCCTGCCCAATAATAAAGCATCAATCTGCTACCTCCATTTGCATCCACCTCTTGACGTAGCAATTGTGTTTTGTATGAGAATAGTGGTTAATTGTGAGTATCAGAGGAATAAATTTGGACCATTGAATCTTACGTGAGTGTTTAAGATTAAAACAAAAAGTCACATAATTTTTAAAAGTAATCATATGACCTTTAAATTTTGACAATTCATATATGGTTATATTTATTCTATATATATATAGAGAGAGAGAGAGAGAAAGAGAGAGAGATTAATTATTGTATACTGACAATATAAAATAATTTTATATTGTTAGCCAATAAAATTTCAAAAAAATAATAAATTATAATAAATAATTACCTACTATAATATGGCAATTTCTTAAAATTTTATTAGTTAATAATATAAAGTTATTTTACCCTGTCTTATATATATACTCCAATCCCAATGTGAGATGTATAAGAGATTTGCGCAAATAAACTTCAAGCTATATTACATATTATTTTATTTTGTGACATTGCGAAGAATTTAAAAAGAGCGTAATTGAAGTGCACTGACA
The DNA here is from genome assembly GCA_031439585.1 of Pterocarpus macrocarpus. Classification (NCBI taxonomy): domain Eukaryota; kingdom Viridiplantae; phylum Streptophyta; class Magnoliopsida; order Fabales; family Fabaceae; genus Pterocarpus; species Pterocarpus macrocarpus. The sequence continues at coordinate 78,098,915 of CM062515.1, forward strand.
GTGTAAAATTTTTTTACACCGTCATCCAATCAAAACATTCCATTTATATGACCATTCAAATAGTGGATGGTTATATCAAAGACTTTTGCTGATGTGGCAATATATGATTGGTTATCTATGTAAAAAATTTTTACACTGACAGTGTATTCAAATTAAATCTATTTAAAAAATAGAATAAAGTAGCTCATACCTAAAAAATAAGGAGAGAATTGTACAGGAGTTATTGAAATACAGCCCTTTTTTACTCTCATGGAAGAAAAATTATTGGGCACATAAAAGTGTACTCTATCCAATAATTTCTTCTCGCTCAAAACACTCCTACGGCTACGGATTGTTTATGCTTTCAACATCTGCAGGTAAGTCGTGGTTCAGATATCACGAATTCTTTATATATAAAAGTAATGAATGTACTATAGATTTTTACATGATAACAAGCCAATATTTAGGACTTGCACTGCACTAGTATTTGCTCTCTTTGCACCTCTGGTTGAAAAGCCAGATGGTAATTACAATGGAATGCTTTGCTCAAAAACCTAAAGAACAAGGCGGTTTGGGAGCAGGAAATTTGGTTATGAAGAATTCAGCGCTTCTCTTTAAATGGTGGTGGAGGTCTTTGAAAGAAGAATGTCCATTATGAAAGAAGATTGTGTGTTCTTGTAACAGAAATCAGCCTGAACGATCTGTAAACTTGCAAAACGGGAAAACAAATGGAGGGCCTTGGGCTAACATTTGCAGTTTGCAGGTTAAAGATGTGAAGATGAGGAATGTTATTAACCAGGGCGTTGGGATGGCGGTAGGTGATGGTACTGAGCTTTTTCCATTATTATATATGGTTTCAAACCAGAAGGGGTGTCAGGTGTGTGTGTTAAGTCACAGGAAGGAAGAAAGTGTCCAGCACCTGTTAATCAATTGTGAGTTCTCTAGTTATCTATGGAGACATTGATTAAAGGAGTGGAATGTATCATGGGTTGTTCTATATATGTGATCAGAGAAGTTTTTTTGAATCATGGATGGAAGCCAAAATAAAAGGTTGTAGGAAAAAATTGTGGATGGCAGGTTTCTTTGTTTACAATTTGGTCCATTTGGAAGATCAGGAACAAAACTATTTTTGACAAAAAAGAAGTAAGTAAGGAGGAAGCACTTCAAATGGCTGTGTTTTGGCTTCAGCAGTGTACTGGAGGGTCATTCCGTTATTGCCTGTGATGGAGAAATATTAGAAGCTACAAATCAGTTTTTGTTGACTGGAATCTATGTTGCTACCATACTCAGTAGTCAGTACAAAAGTCATGAAGGTGATTGCTGGTTTACTGGTGCAAGCAATAATGTTTAGAATTGGGAATCTTCATTTTCTGTGCTTCCTTTGCAGCAGAAGTGACAATATATTTCACAATACTTTGTGGTACAAGAGATTGGGTTCAATTTCAAAAGGGGTGGTATATGTGCTTTTCGAATGTCAATGCTGGAACATGGAAGCAATACTAAGTAAGCCTTAAAGGGAGCAGCTGGTCATTTGATTTCCAACATGAACGGGGGTTCTCTTTTGTAATAAGATAGACCACATGAGTCATGGTCTTAGGATATGTTTTATGGTTTTGTGATAATATATTGTAACTCTTATGCTCCTCACTCATTCTTAGTGGGTTGAGCCTTTTCTCATATTTGTCTGGAAAAAAATAAAAAAAATTACCACACATCACTGGAAGTATGCTAAGTCTACCTAAGAACGATTTTATGAGGATATATAAATACAAAACTATTAAACTATTTCAAGATAATATCGATCACAAGGAGTTGCGTTTAAACACATGCAAAATCTCAAGTCTATGCACAGCAAATGACTTGACCAGAGAGAATATGTATCTAAAAAAAACTTGAACTCAAATATGCCCTCAACCTCTTTCAAGCAATCTTCAAGCATAGCTGTTTCTTAGTTCAAAATATACCTTGTGATAATGTTGGTAATAAACATTTGCATCACATGAATAATCTCGTTTTTGTAATGCAAAACATAAATCAGAAAAGGACTAACCAATGTAGGTTACAATGGGATCAAAGATGCACTTAACCTCCTTCAGATACTCCTCAAACACATCTACTTCCAGCTGCTGGTTATTTCCACCAAGCAAAGATTTGGCCTTAACAATTGCTTTAACAATCTTCTCCTTGTCACGTGGGTAAAGCTTAGAACAAGTAACCATATCGTTTAAAATTTTCTCCATCTTGTAAATGTAATCATCCAAAGCATTCATTGCCTTAACCTTCTTAAGGAACTTTTCATCTTCTGCCTTGTACTTCTCAGCTTCCTCAATCAATCTTTTAATTTCTTGGGTTGAAAGTCTTTCTTTGTCATTGATAATAGTAACCTCTTTCCTAGTACCAGTGGATTCATCCTCAGCCGACACATTTAGGATACCATCAGCATCTATATCAAAGCATACACTTAAAGGATAGCCTCGGGGAGCAGAAGGAATGCCAGAAAGATTAAAAGAACCCAACAAAGTGTTATCACTTGATTTTGTCCTCTCACTCTCATAAACCCTAAATGGGACTGTGGTTTGATAATCAGCAACAGTGGATACTACTTTTCTCTTCTTTGCAGGAATAATAGTATTCCTAGGAATCATTGTACACATGAGATCTCCTTTTGTCTCAATACCAAGTGACAACGGTGTAACATCTGATAGCACCAAGTTTGGAATATTCTTCATTCCTCCACTCAATAAAGCAGCCTGAACCGCTGCTCCATGAGCTACAGCTTCATCAGGGTTGATGCTCTTGCACAGATCCTTCCCATTGAAGAAGTCCCGCAACATTTGCTGCACCTTGGGAATCCTAGGAGAGCCACCAACAAGGACAACATCATGTACACTGCTCTTATCCGTCTTAGCATCGACAAGACACCTATTTACTGTCTCCACACATTCTCTAAAGAGGTCCATGTTGAGTTCCTCAAACCTAGCACTAGTGATCGATGAACAAAAGTCAATACCTTGATATATGGCATCCACCTCAGTGATGGTATCAACAGTGTATGACAGCATCCTCTTTGCCTTCTCGCACGCAGTTCTCAACCTCCTCAGGGCTCTTGGATTCCCACTAATATCCACTTTGTTCTTCCTTTTGAGCTCTTCTACAAAATAGTTCACCATTTTGTTATCAAAATCTTCAGCACCGAGGTGAGTGTTTCCAGCAGTGGCCTTAACTTGAAAGAGCTTATCTTTAATAGTAAGGAGAGAAACATCAAAGGTACCGCCACCAAGGTCAAAGATAAAAATATTTCTCTCTCCAACACAATCTGCTCTCTTGTCAAGGCCATATGCAATAGCTGCAGCAGTTGGTTCATTGATTATGCGCATGACATTGAGGCCAGCAATGGCACCAGCATCTTGGGTGGCTTTACGCTGAGAGTAGTTGAAATAAGCAGGCACAGTAATAACTGCATTCTTTATAGGTGACTCCAAATATGCTTCTGCAATCTCACGCATCTTAGTAAGGATCATAGATGAGATTTCCTCTGCAGAAAGGAGCTTCTGCTGACCCTTATATGTAATAGCAATCATTGGTTTGTCATTAACATCATCAATGACCTTAAATGGCCACATCATGAGGTCTTTCTTAATAGACGGATCAGTGTATTTCCTACCAATCAACCTCTTAGCAGCTGAAAAGAATAACAATGACTCCTAATCTTAGCTATTTATTTGGAAATCCAGAAAATATATATATAGTCTAGTACCAAAAGAAATACATTAAAGGAAAAAAAAAGGTATAGCAAGTTACAAGGTCAGTTTGACAATTACCGAATACAGTGTTAGTTGAATTGGTGGCAGCCTGATTCTTAGCAGCTTCACCAATCAACCTTTTTTAGTCCGTGAAAGCAACATAAGAAGGTGTTGTTTTGTTGCCTTGATCGTTGTGGATGATCTCCACTCGAGAGTGTTGCTCCTGCCATAGTGCAACACAAGAGTATGTTGTGCCAAGGTCAATTCCCACTGCAGGTCCTTCGTAGTTTCTGTCCATATTCTTTGGATTGAATAAAATGCTGCGGTGAAGTCAGCCTCGGGAAGGAAGACGAAGATATATAGCAAACTAGAAGAAATTAGGTTTTTTTTTGTACTACGAGTAGCTAATCAACACCGGAAAAATCTCTAGCTCAACGAACACTAGTTAATGTGTGAAAGGCTAAAAAAGTGAAAGCCTCTTTGTTAACTTTCGTCTCACCGTTTTAAAATTAAAAAAGGAAATTCCTTTACACGCACTTGTCTGAATTTTTTGCCTCCTTCATAGGACAATCGTATGTATATTCCCTGTCTATTTCAATTGCTTGTAGATAATATAAATGTAACACCCTTTGTATGTTTGGAATGAATAAAGATAACAATTGATTTAATTTGTAATTCAAATATTATATTTAGATTTTTTTAAGTAAGAAATAATTTAACTTGACAAAATCAATTTCATTGTTTTAACTTTAAAATCTTCTCAAATTTGATAAGATTTATTAAAAATTGATTACTTTTAAAATTAAATTCAAATCAAATCAAATCTTATTTTTAATTTTCAAACATTATCTAATTAATTTCAAACATAATAATTGATTTTTAAATGGATTCAAATCTCATTCGATTTAAATGGATTTATATTTCAAGGTGAGTTTTTATTCATTGGAACATGATTAGCTCCAAATATAAATCAAATAAATTTAAATCAATACATAAAATTAAATTAAATTCTATTTTTAGTAATTCTAAATACTACTTTTATTTAAGAAAAATCAATCTGACCTTTATTGGTCATGAGATAATTATGTTAGCCTTCTTGGTTTTCAAGATTTAAGTCTCAGTTTGTTCTACGCTATTATAATTCGGTTGCTGATATTTTGGCCAGACACGCTAGGAAATTAGATTGTCCTATGATCCTATCTGGCTGGATATTATCCCTGACGTTATTTCGGAGCAGTTAGCCCTTGATTGTTTACCAAAAAAATTTTTTAAAAAAAAAAAGGTTAGCTCTTGATTTGGTTGAATGAATAATTAGTATTCCCACGGAAAAAAAAAATAATGATTTTACCGTACCTCATACTAGTAGAATGTTCATTTGGTCGCCGCCAATAATCCCCACTCGATAGTGTTACTCTTGTCGTGTTCAAAGCACAACCAAGCGAATCGTATTAAAAAAATCCCGCACGGAAAGACATTAACTTTCATAGATATGAAATATTATCCACCATGTCGAATTTAAAATAATTACTATCTGAAAAAGTTTATGCTTATGTATCTTAGTACAATAATTAATTATACGATCAGAAGTCAAGTCTTAATCCTCAAAAGCTGTCTCCCTCCCCCTCTACCCCGGTCAGAATCATCTTATCATTATTAGTGTACACTTTTTGTATTTTAGAAATCAAGAGCGTCTAGAATGATATGTCTAAAATGGGGTGCTAAAATATATTTTTTTTCTCCTCCTAGTTAACCCTTTCCCAGAATGCAACCAAAAAAGTTGAATTCTCTCCTCACACCTGAATTAATTTATTAAAAGATAAAGCTTTCAAATTTTTTAATGTAGTGAAAAATAACTTTTTAAAAATTATTTTTATTTCTTAAGTTCTTTTAATCAATACCTTAAACGTCGTTTAGAAAATCTATAAATAGATGCATGAGACTAAAAACCTGAAAGCCTCTTTCTTATCCAGACTACATTCTTTATTTCAAGGTGAGTTTTATTCATTGGAACGTGATACACGGCATTTAGTTTAATTATATAATTTTAACAGCATGTTTATATAGTTTTTGTTTTGTTTAGCAGAGATCTTCTTTTTTTTTTTCGGTAGAGATATATAGTTTTTGTTTAATAAGATAATCAGTATATTTGTAATTTTTTATGAATTTAATTTAAATGTACTGACAGTATAAAACAGTTTTACACTGTCAGCCAATAGAAATAGTAAAAAATGCCAACTTACACAAATAACTACCCATTATAATGAGGGATCCACCATGATTTCTCACTTTCTCCTATTTCTATTAGTTGACAGTGTAAAACAATTTTACACTGTTAATGCATACCAATTAAACTCATTTTTTATTTAGATTCCAATGATAAGTTTTTTGATTGAAGATTCCATTGATAAGTTAGTATTATAACACTAATTAATTTTTTATAACTGTTGTTAATGAGTATCTTGTTTAAGACTTAAAACAGAAATAACAGTAAATGGTATAAAAAAAAATGGTTTTGATAATTTAAAAATTATTTATCTTTTAAAAGATAACTAACAGAAGGGTAATTGTCAACAAATAGCATTCGATATAAGTGGCAACCGAAATGTCTATTGAGTGGTTCTGTCCTTATTAGTCACCGTCCTTATAGTTTTGAATTTTGTTTAACAATGCTCACACTTTGTTTGTTTTCCCTTTTTTTTTTATGTGCACTCTTTCATTTGTTTATTAGAAAACAAAGAGTTTAATTGTTATATAAAAGATGTTTATACTATTATCTAATTAATTATTTATGTTTATAAAACTTTTAAGATAGTATGTAATTAAATTAAATTATTTTATTGATATAATAATACATAATTAAATATTTGTATAATTTTTTTATATTAATAATATATAAAAATTAAATTTTAAAATAATATAATAAGTTTGTATAGATCACCAATATTAAAAAATGCACCAAACTCTGAGTAATTTAATTCGAGTCACAAATATAATAAGTTTTGATCTTTGAACAAAGTATTTCTACATATATTACTATGAAAATTCACTCCTTGAATTTGCGACTAAGAATCCCTCCAAAGAAAAATAATATAATAAAGAATATAGAAAATGGTTTCAAATGGATATATTTTTCGGTTGAGTTGAGAGCGGTTATTGACATACCCTTTTTTAAGTCTATTATCACTCCCACTTAGCAAGCCTATTTATTAATTTTACTAAAATATCCTTCCTTTGTTTAATAGTTAAATTAACAAATATAAAATATATTAGGTTAAATTATTTAAGCAAAAAACTTGAATAATATAAATTGAATGTGACCTATATTTATTATGATGAAAATAAAAATAGCTTAGAAGCTGAATTAAATATTTGCTTCACATATTTTTAAGATATAATATTTTTATGTCTTTATATTATAATATTATTTTAGAGAAAATTTGATAAACTTTTATTGATATGTCAAATTTTGAATTCAAAAGGCTTAAAATCACGTTAATTTGATACTTAAGATTTAAATTTATATTATAAATTTATAAAATACTTAGTTATCACAAAAATGTAAAAATTAAAAGTGAAAATAAACAAATTAAAATACTTTTAAGAATTTAAATAAGATTAGGAGTTGTAACAAAAATAATTTTAAATTTTATTGATTAAGAAAGGAAGATGAATATTTTAGATAGATTATGTAACATTTAAGTATATAGGAGCGGCAATGGACCCTCCTTAAAGTTATGAATAATATTATATATTAAAAAATATGTGATATAAAGATTAAATCTAGCCTCCAAATTATTTTTATTATCATAACAATAAATATAGGTCACATCAAAATTATTTTATGTATTTTTTTTTTAAAATTTAGTCCAATATATATTTTATAGAAAATTGTAAAATTAAATATTTTTACTAATTTAACTATAAAAATGGAGAATATTTTAGTAAAATTAATAAATAAACTTACTGGGTGAAAGTGGTAATAAATAAAAAGATGCGGCAATCGCCACTCCCGGTTGAGTTACACAAACACAATTTTGTGCTTTTCAAGCTCTATATAAATTACTTATGTGATTTCTTCTTCAAATTTTAGTTTAAAATTTGTATTCAAGATCTATTCTTATAAACTATCTCTTTCATCAATCTACATACTATTCAAAGATATTTCTTAAAACTCACCGTTCATTCAATTTTATTTAGCAAATTTTTCCATGATTTACTGTTTATAATTTACTCCGATGGCTATTGTCCTAACATGAAATTATTGTTGTCCAAGACGACTAGGCAGGGACTTTTAAGAAACTAGCTTGGCCATAATTGAAACTGGTGATGTATTGCAAACTGTTATTTGTAAGAAATAGCATGGCCAATTCGCTTGAGTACTCAAGTTGATAAAGCTTAATTATGTCCTTCTGTTAATTAATTATACATTTAAAAATCATTTTAATCAACAATATCCAAATAAATCAGTTTTACATAAATCACTTTATTTTAAAAATTCTTTAACTAAAATTAATTTTATCAAGAATTAATTTCACAATGCACTTTAGGTTGTGTTCATCAGTTGTGAAGGAAAAGAAAGGGAAGGCATAACAGGAAAAGAAAGGAAAAGGGAAGGAAGGGATTTTGAGTATTTCAGTTAATCTTGTTCACGAGTGTAAAATTAATAAGAGAAAGAAAATAAAGGGCTTATAATATATTTTTATAATTTTACTTTTTATTGAATATAATTAATATATTTTATAATAATATTAATTTTTTAAAAAAATTAGAAAATATTATATACATTTTGTAAATTTAAAAATATTTTCTTTCTAAATATTTTTTAAGGGGGGAAAAACTTCAATGCAAGTTGATAAAAAAATTAGAAGAGAAATATAATTTATGTGAAAAGCTAAAATAAAACTAGAATGAATTGATAAAAATGGTAATTTATATTTTAATATGAATAGAACAGTAAATTAAATTTAAATCTCAACAAACCCGCCAAGTTGGGGGAACAATGAAATGGGAGTCTTGGAGGGTTTTGAGGAGTTAGTTAAAATCTCATATACCTTTCCCTTCCAAGAAATAAAACTCATGAGCAAGGTGTAACCTCCCATAAGTTTTTTCCTTCCTTCCCATTCCCTCTTAAGCTAAACTTGTGAACATATCCTTAAGAGAAAATAGTTGCTAAGAAAGTGATTTGGAGAGCAAAGGATAAAAATGTGAGAATGTTAAATGTATGGGCCCTAATCAAGAAATTGCAATAAGAAAGTGAAAAATGGACGAATATAGTGTAGGAATTTTTAGCTATTTAACAAATAGAATAACCAATAATTCCTACTATCAAATTAATAATTTAACTCGAATACGACATGTATAAAATTACCTGAGATAGTTAACATTGAAGAATGCATAGTTATCTTTTGACCTAGCAAAGAAAACACACAAATAACAGAGAGAAACTCTTCCTATACCCTATAGTTAGAATACTATGTTGTGCCTCAATGGGGCAACTCAACACACTATTATGGCAAGGAGTAGGGCAATGGCTTCTCTTGTGTTAGTAAAACAGATGGGCTAAAACCTACCTATTATGATAAGCTCATACACAAGGCCCAAAACTATGTCCACTTATTAACAATATGAAACATAATTAAGCCCAATCATAATATTGATCACAAAATGGGCTAAATAAGATGCTCTTATAATATTTTGGGATCTAATTAATCTGGAATTAAAATTAAAATGCAATATGACTTATGTTACTTTATAAAAAATAATCTAACATTCTCCAACTTGGACAATATAAATCATATTACAATATTCATACGAAATCAACGCTCCAAAGTAATTCACAATATGTGGCTATTACAAGATGTCAAACATTAGCCAACATTATCAACCATAGGTCTAATATGTTATGAGATCACAAGCATCTTAATAATGCAGAAAATCATACCTGAAGGAGTAATGACATCATATCTATAAGATACTCATCTCCTGGTGGCCCAACAAAATGTGGAATATGGGTAAATGGAAAAGCACAACAAAATGGCATGTTAATATGTGATCAAAGTACAATTCACAACAAAAATGGTCCAAGCATCTACCTAAGATGCTATATGAGAGTTTATAAATCTCATCACATTAACAAAATTGAGATTAGGTCCAAAAACGTCTCCACAATATATTATAATACAATTATACAAATAATGAAGCTACGCAAAATAAGGAGAAATATAGCAATAACATCAGTAGAAATAATTATTACTCAATGCCTCAAAAAATTACAAATATGAGGTCACAACAATTTATAAACGAAAAAAAAAAAAAAAACTCTCATAATCCAAAACATAAAAAGACCCCACTACACCCATATGGATTATATGATCAACAAAAAACTTTAAAAGCTAGGCCTTTGGTTAGGGGATCAGTAACCATAAATTTTGTAGGAATATGCTCAATGCGAGTTTTAAACTCATGGATCTTCTCTCTAACAAACATGTATTTTGTGTCAAAATGTTTTGACTGCTTTGAGCTTTATTATTATGAGAAAAACACACAAGAACAAAGTTATCACAATATATAATTAGAGGCCTAGAGATACTCTCCACAAGGCTAAGTTCAGCAATAAAATTTTTAAACCATATTGCTTGATGTGTAGCCTTATAACAAGCTATATACTCTGCTTCCATGGTTGGGATAGCTATAAGTGTTTGTTGACATTCTTCCAAGAAATAACTCCTCCTGCTAACATAAATATATAACTTAACGTTGACTTATGATCATCTGGGCAACCACCATGATCCAAATCAGAATAACCTATTACCTCAAGATGATCTGAGCCCTCATAAGTCAACATATAATCTTTGGTATCTTGCAGATACCTCATAACTTGTTTTGTAGGCTACCAATGTGCTACACCAGCTTTGCTGAAGTATCACCTGATACACTAATAATAAAAGCAATATCAAGACATGTACAAACTTGAGCATACATAAGGCTACCAACAACGAAAGCATAAGGGACTATCTCCATTTCTGCAGTTTCTTTATCATTCCGAGGATATTGAGCTTTAGAAAGCCTCTCACCTTTTCAAATAGGTGCAACACAAAGTTTACAAGATTGCATACTAAACCTATCCAGAATTTTGTCAATGTAACCTCTTTAAGACAAACCAAAAATACCACTTGATTTATCATGGTGAATCTCAATGCCCAAAACAAAAGAAGCATCACTAAGATCCTTCATATCAAAATGGGCTATTAGCATCTATTTAGTCTCATGTAGAAATTTTACATCATTGCTAGCTAAAAGAATATCATCAACATATAGAACAAGAATGACAAACTTCCTCCCACTATTCTCAAGATAAATGCATTGATCAACTAAATTTTCCTTAAATTCAAGAGAGCTAAAAATTTCGTCAAATTTCAAATACCATTATCTGGAAGCCTGCTTCAAACCATGGATAGACCTTCTCAATTTACAAACAATGTGCTCCTTGCCATTTTCAACAAAACCATCATGTTGATCCATATAAATATCCTCATATAAGTCACAATTTAAAAATGTTGTCTTGACATCCATCTGATGGAGCTCTAAATCATAATGAGTTGTAAGTGCCATCATAATGTGAAAAGAATCTTTAGTAGAGATAGAAGAGAATGTTTCTCTATAATCTATGCCTTCCCTCTGGTTGTACCCTTTAGCAACAAGTCTAGTTTTATACTTTTCCGCCTCTCCTTTAGCATCACATTTGGTCTTAAAGACCTATTTATAACCAACAATTTTACAACCAGTTGGTAATTCCATCAAATTCCATTATTCTTTCTCATAGAAGCCAGTTCATCCTTCATGGCAACCATTGTGAACTATGAAAATTAGAGATGGCCTCATGGAAAGTAACAGTATCAGAATCCTTAACAGAAACAAATTCATGTTCCTACAAGTGAACAACATAATCTCTAAATCTAGTCAATCTAGTGGATCTAAGAACTCTCTCAATCTCCTTGGTGGAGGCACAACAATATCTGGATTCTGAACAACATGCTCAATATGTTGATCTACATCAACATTAACATCAATAATGGGATCAGTTGCAGTGTCATGGACCAAAATAGGTGGCACAGACTTTGGAAAAAAAGGCAATAAGTGTAGGAGGAGTAACATGCTCTTCTCTAAAACTAACAACATGTGGCTCCTAAATCACAACATGTCTTGAGTCCCCTTCAAAGTATATAGCACGATCAGACTCAATAATTCTAGTCATATGTGTAGGATAATAAAATCTAGAACCTCTAAAGCCAATATAATATCCAAAAAATAAACTACTAATGGTTTTAGGATCAAGCTTCTTTATCTCTAGATTATAGGGCATGACTTCTACTTTACAACACCAAACACACAAATGACTTCACTATAGATCTTCTCCCTATCATAACCTCATATGGAGTCTTGGGAATAGATTTACTAGGTACATGATTTAGAATATAAGTTGCAGTCCTCAAAGTTTCTCCCCACAAAAATTCTAGAAGAGTAAAATAACTAAGCATACACCTTACCATCTCCATAAGGGTTTGATTTCGCCTTTTAGCAACACCATTTTGTTGCAAAGTGCCTGGCATGGTGTATTGGCCTCAATACCACAATCCTGTAAGAACTTAGTAAAAGGCCCAGGATTCCTACTAGTTTCATCATACCTGCTATAGAATTCACCACCCCTGTCAGACCGTACACACTTATTTGTGTGCCAAACTTCAACTTAACAACAACTTTGCATGCCTTAAAGGCATCCAAAGACTCAGATTTCTCACGCAACAATTCAACCTAGCCATGTCTAGAGAAATCATCAATAAAGATGATAAGATATCTAAAACCTCCCAAAGCAAAAAGAGTAATAGGCCCACACATTTTTGTATAAATCAATTGCATTATCCCTTCACTCCTAGTAACCCCTTTCTTACTGACTTTAGTAGTGAGCTGCCCTTTCACATAATCAACATAGACTTGAAAATTAGATAAATTCAAATTATGAAGAATATTCTCCTTGACCAACCTGTCTATTATTTTCCTAGAAATATGCTCTAATCTCTTATGCTACAGCATGGAAGAGCTTTCAGCTACTCTACCATGTTTATTCCCAACAACATAATTAATGTTCGAATATCGTTGATCAATAGAAAGAGGATCAACATTCAACATGTACAAGTCATTTGACAGAATACCATAACCAACAACAGATTCATAATATAAATAAACTCTTTTATTGCCAAAATGGAAAGAGTAGCCATAATTATCCAAAACTGAAACATAAATCAAGTTCCTTCTCATGGAAGATACAAAAATAGTATCTTTCGAAACCAACTTGTGTCCATTACATAGCTTCGAATAAACAACTCTGATGTGGTTAACATTCATTCCATTTCCCACTGTGACGGTCAACTTCCCTTCATTTGGCTTTCTACTAGTTCTAAACTCCTGCAATGAGTTTGTAATATGAATAGTTACACCGTCTAACCACCAAGTATAAGAAGGAACATCAACTAGATTAGATTCAAAGCACACTAGAGTAAAGGGATTACATTTCTTCTTCTTCTTTAACTAGTGCTTAAACTAATAATAATATAACCGCTTATGCCCAAAAATATCACAAAACTTGCACTTTCCATTAAACTATGGTTTCACCATTGAAGACTCACCATCTTCATGAATTTAAGGAGGTCCATGCTTATCACCTTATTTCTTCTTGAACTGAGGCTTGCTACTCTTCCCCTTAAGATATTTCTTCTTCCTCTCATTACTCTTGTGAGAAGCTAACTGAACAACATGGGCTTTGCCCTTTCTCATAGTTTGCTCCTCTTGTGTAAGATTGGAGATGAGCTCCTCAATAGACCATTCTTCCTTCTGTGCATTGTATGAGGTCCTTAGCACATTGAACCCAAATGGAAGAAAGTCTAGCACCTACCAGACCAGAAAATCACTTCCTAATTCCACTTTGATGCCTTTCAATTTATTATACTAATTAGTGAGCTTCATAGCTTACTTACAAATGCCAAAGACACTATCATATTTGGTCTTAATCAGCAAAGAAAGATAACATGCCTTCTCTATTTTGTCAAACTTCTTGAACTTATTGCTGGTAGACTCCAGAAACTCCTTTGCATTATTTGACTCAGGAACATTATTGTTAATGATCTTGTCCATAGTAAACTTCATGGTCCTTAAACAAACTTTGATGGAGTGAGCCCACTTATCATATTTTCCCTTAACAGCTGCAGAAGATTGATCTGTGGGCTTTGGAGGCTCATCCGCAGTGAGAGCATCATCCACATTAAAAATCGGTAGGAATAATTTAACAAAGTCAGATCAATTATCATAATTTGTCCTATTCAGCTTTGGCAAAGAATTCATTTGCATAGGCAAAGCTGAAAATTGATCATTAATGGGAGATTTTGTCAAGAATATTGCATATACAAAATTGAGCTTATAACAACAACAGAGTCATCTCATACAATTGCAATCCTATCGATGGGTCTTGAATTATAATGCATGAGTAAACTGTCACAACACAAATCACATTCCTAAAGCTAGTACTGATAGGGTACTGAGAACTCCAAGAATATAATTAACAAATCATCAAGAATCATATTAATAAAGACAAACTGATAGGACACGTGCATTATCAACATAACTCCTAATGCAACAATAGTGGCAATATTTTCACAAAATAGCATCTTAACACAATTGGTCTTGTGAAAGCGAGCTTATAATCATGAAAAATGCCCAACAATAGTACCATAAGGCCTTAAACAAAATATCTCTACATAATATTGCACAAAATTTAACAAGAGCAATATTTCATAATTACAATATGAAATAATATATACATAAAGGGAACTAAATTATTTAAATAACGAAACTATATCAAATCTGAGAGTATGCAATACATGATATTCTTAACAATACTAGAAATATGCACAAAAATTTTTAGAAGAAAATTTGGAGAGTACCATATAATTTTTAACAATTTAAATACTATGAAATTCAAAATAAATATTTCTAGTATCTAGAAAAATAAATAAAAGTCATGAAAAAATCAAAATTAATTAGAAACATAAGATTGCAAATTTTGGTGAAATTTGGGTCTCAAATGGGCCATGCATGCCCCCTACATGTTGGGCCTATGAGTGCGCCTAACACATGGTCATTGTTCATTGTCTTCCTCGCTGGGCGAGTTGACCTGCAGCCACGCCAAACCTGCTTCTTGACAAACCGGGTATTGAGCGATTTCTCGCTCAAATCTTAACGAAATCAAGCGATTCTAGTTCTGTTGGCATTTAATTAATCTGGAATTAAAATTAAAATACAATATAATTTATGTTAGTCCACAAAAAATAATCTAACGCGTAGTTCTCGGGGGTCACAATAAAGTATATTTACTTTTTAAAATTTTCTTTATTAAAAAAAATCAAGGAATATGAAATACATATACGAAAACTGGATATAAAAAAAATTATCAACAATGAGACCTAAGCCCAGGAATTACATATAAATAAATCTGGAGATACAATGTCCAGCTACATCCGCAAGGAATTCAAGAAATATACATGTAGGAAGCTCGTTAAAAAATGAAAGACCAAGGGGAAGCCCATGTCCTAGCTCAACTAGCCATCTGCACGCCTGTTAGTCTCATGATAAACATTGCTAATCCTAACAACAGACGATTGCCCCCAACTCAGCCACAACAATAGTGTACTTTCCTAGGTTGATGCTCCAAGTAGCCACAATGTTCCCATTTTGATATCTAGCAATCCCATCACAGGAACCAAAGGCCAATTTGCCCAGCAATCAGCCACCTGCATTTATCTTTATCCAATCTTCCGGAGGTGGAACCTATGTTACCCGCTTGATCTGGTTGGGTGGAATGCTCTTCCTTGCAGCATCTTTCATGTTAATGTTTCTATCATAATCAGCAGCTAATTTCAGCACTTTACAAGATAAGAAATCATGGGCATTAGTTTGATTCTCAAAAATAAACAAATAACAAACAACAACTAGTAACAAATATCAAGGACCAGTCTATTCCTTAGACTTGTCGAGTTTCATCCAAAATATTCCCTTCAAGCCAACTCATGAAAGGTTGATGCAAGAAATCATTCTTTAAGAAACTGTCTCCAACGCTCTTCCACATCTTTCTAGTCTCATAGCAATCACGAAAAGTGTGGCGCGTTGTTTCAAAGCAAGAACAGCAAACAGCACAAATTTAAGTGTTCGTTTGTTTCAACTTTTGAAATAAATAATTTTAAATCTTAAATTTTATATATAGTTAAAAAAGTTACAAATTAATTTTTTTTTATATTTTACTCTTTTTAACTTTTACAAAAAAAGCTGAAAACAGATTTTGAAAATCTAATTACTTTAAAAAAATTATTCAAACATAGGAAAATTGACTTTTTTCAATGAAAAAGTGATTTTTTTTTTTCCAAAAAATTCTAAACAAAATGTTAAATCAAGATGGGTAACTACTTATCATGGTAGCTCATCTACCATAATTTATCATTTTTTTTAAATTCTATTTGTTGATAGCATATATAAAATTATTTTATACTATCAATACATAGAAATTAATCTCTTTAAATAAATAAAATTTATAAGTATTTCATTGAATATAATCAATTTGATGACAAAAAAAAAATATCTAAATTTTATGTATTTAGTTATTAATTTGAAATACACGAATTGTATTATGTATATATCAGACGTGTAATGATTATACATTTATAAACATTTTTAATTAATATTATATTAAAATTAATAAAAATAAATGTATTTATATTATAAGTAATATTTTAGACCTTAATGAAACTATAAATATAAACTTTTAGCAAACTTAATCAATGCATCACTACTAGTTACATTGTATTATATCATATTTTAGGTAAAATAGGCTCTTTAGTCCTTTATTTGCTTAATTTGATCTTTTATCTTTTTTTTTTTCAATTTGATCTCTTAAATCGTTTTTAATTTGATCCCTCATCACAAAACTAATGAAAAATACTAACATGACATAATCTATAACAAATCGACATACATACCATGTCAGTACCATTTGTGCCATATTAGCATTTTTTGTTAATTATATGATAAAAAAGTGATCATGAACCAAATTGAACATGATTTGTAATATAAGAGTCAAAATTGAAAAAATAAAATAAAAATAAGATGCCAAATTGAGAAAATGTAACCCTCGTTTATATTCAAGATAATGGCATGAATGTAAACAGGAAATTTGATATTGACATTAATCTACTTGAAACACAATACTACTGGCTATACATTAAGTACTGCTAAAACTAGTAATAGTAGTTACAACTTCTCCCTTACAAGCCCATATGTCTCCAGCGACCAGAAAGAATTTGTCTTTTTCTAGGGTATTACTTAATTAATTTGAAATCTCCATAAATAAAATGTGAATTAAAAATTCTCAATAAAAAATAAACAATTCAAAAAATATTTGAAAATCATGATTGGTTTCAACTATGTCATTGCATAGAAAATTGGAAGGCTATTGCATGCCACATTAAAAAACCTCTGATAGCCACATATTAAGACCTAATATCATAAGTAATAAGCACTGAATAAATCACACTGCTCTAACTCTTCATGTAACATAAATAAGTCAATATTGTATGTATGATAACATCTTTGCTTTATTTTCAATGTTCCTAGATCTATCCCACACATGGTCGAGGCATTTTTAATTTAACATGATATCTTTGGCATATAGTTCTCAAATAAATATTTTAAATAATAACTCACATAAACAGTTTAAATATAATTAAAAGAATACCAATTCATAACACTTTTTGAGTTGTATAAAAGAGTTCAAAAATAATCATTATCATAAGAGAATAACTAATAAATTAACTTAAAAATAATAAACATATAAAACTTAGTAACTTTATAACAACAAATATAGCGAAGTTTTTATTTTAAAAATAAATTTATTTCCTATCTTTATATTTTTGTAATGGCATCTCCTTACTAAATTCGTTTTTAGTATCCCTTCTTTCTTCCTTTGTTCTGTTTTTTTTCTCTCTATTTCTTTTCTTTATTTTTTTCTTCTCCTTTTCTTTCTTTCTGTTTCCCCCTATCTCCCCTTATTCTTCCCTTCTTTCCCTTTGAATTGCTAATCCCCTGCCCCAACTTTATAAAGCTGGTGGCAAGCCTCGACACGTCAGGTGCTTATGTACCTGAAGATGCCATCATCATCATTATTTTTTTTTTCTATTAACGTTATCTTTTTCTAACTTTATTAACGAAATCAATAAATTATATTATTATTATTATTATTATTATTATTAACTTTATTTATTAAAATCTTATATTAATATAAATTATTATAACTAATTTATAATTTTATTTTAAAGAATAAATGTTTAAGATTTAGCTACCTACCAATTTATTATTACAAAATCGACTTAAATAAATTAATTTAAATGTTTAAAGTAGTTAAATTGCTCGACATAAAATATTTTATAAAAACAGGAATGCTATAGAAAGCATGTAGAGACAAAGAATCAAAAACAAAAGATCAATGATGCCTACAGTGGGCGTCGTGATGAGGTGTCTTAGGAAAATTTTATTGTATGCTTAAGGAGCAATAAATTCTTCCTCCTTCGTGAGTATATCTCACCCTTAAATTAAAACTGCCAGTGACACAACTAATAAAATAATATATATAAACGATCGATGTGCTTGTGGAGAAAGAAAAATTTTGACTCCTTGAGTTTACAAAAACTTCTCATTTGTTAGGATTCGAGGAATTTGGGGTTGCAGGAAAGTTCCGAGAAACTACCTGCATAAAAAAGTGAGATAGAGACAAAGTCCGAAAGTGACAACAAAGAAAATATCTCCTCGAGAAGGAGGTCCTTTCCATCCTCCGTGTTTACGATAGAATGGCTCATACGGGGAAGAAAGAGAGAAGACGGTTAAAAAAGAACGCAAAAAGTGACCACGAGATTAAAGTACGCAAAAAATAATAATAATTTTATAAACGGTGAACCAAATTCATGCAAGTTGACAGCCCGTAGCCACTGAAACAGTGATTTGGAGAGAGAAAGAGAGATAATGACAAAAATAGGATAAAGTAAAATAAACAGCGGATGGGGAAGAAAGTGCGTAAAGAAAGCTAAAGATGGACGACCCAAGTCCGCTTGGGTTGCAGTAAAGCAGATTTATTTTTAATATTTTTCTTAAAAGTCCGGCTCGACGAATATGAAATATATTTACGAAACTTGGATATAAAAAAACCTTTATTTTAATTTTTTAATTTACTAAATAAAAAAATTTAACTAATACTTTTTATAAGTTAAATTATTTTCTTAAAGAGTATTGCTAAATCAGATCTAAATCTTTGTCTCGTTATATACCGTAAAATGGCTAAGAGTCTATTTGAATTGCAGTTTATATTTATTAGAAGATTTTTTAAGAAAAAAAAATAATTTTGTACAGTAAATAATAGTATTTAGTTTAATTTTTTACTTTTTAAAAGATCTTTTAAAATTTTAAAAGGCCTTTCGGAAGAAGTATCTTTGAGGTTACTTTTTATTCTAGAAAAAAAAATTTTTGAAAAGAAATCTTACTATTACTCTCATATCAATAACTAAAAGTAATTTTACTTTATCCTATCTAAACAAAACTTATTTTCCTAAATTTGTTTTTGACATATTCAAACCAAATAAAAATTATTTTTTTAAAAGTAATTCCTCTAAAAAGTTTTATTTTAAAATACCTTCTTTTAAAAAATTTTCTTATAAAAGTTAAATCAAATGGACCCTAAACATTCGAGAGGGTAGGAAAGGAAGTGCCAGAAATAAATAGAAGTGATCACATGATTAATAAGGATATATTTACTTCAATCTTTGAAAAAAATAATTATAAAATTTGAATTATTTATATAACTAAAAAAATTTAAAAGTAAATTTTTTTTAAGTTTCTCTTTTGAATTTTTATTAAAAAATTAAAACCATATATTTTTAGATTTTGATATATTAAAAAATTTATTCAAATATGTGAGAAGTGAATTTTTTTTTGGTTAAAAAGGTGATTTTTTAATTTTAAAAAATTGAAACAAACACATCATAAAATTGACAGCATAATGTTAATATTGGATCTGTTTGGATGTAATTATGGTAAGAAAAAAATACTTATTCTGATAAATAAGTATTCTTGAATATTATGTTATTTATTGTTTGTACTTACAAAAAAAATCATAAAATAATTAAATTTATGCTTATTTTGAAAAGTAGTTAAGAAGTTGTTTGTAATATCAAGCATAAGCAATAAAAAAGAGAAAAAGTGTAGTGCAATAAACAAGCAAATTATATATCTAAAAATATTCTTAACATTTTTCTAAAATGACAAAAGATACACTAATCTCTATTCTAATATTAAAAACTATATAAAAGACACTTTTATAAAAATAAATTTTTTATCAACTTTAATTTTTATTGACTATATATTTAATTAAATTATTTTTAATTAAAAATAAAGAATAAAGAATAAAGAATAAAAATTAATCATTATTTGTTTTGAAAATATTTATTATACACAGCTTAAGATTTTAATAAAAAATATTTTTATAATTATATTAAAAAATAAAATAATTTTCTACTTATATTTATACTTTTTAATTTTTATTCTGCTTTAACTTTTAGAAACATACTTTTTCTATAAACTTAATCAAATGGGATCATTAGCTATAGGCTAGGTTTCATTAGTGGACGACCCTACTTCCCTCGGGTCACAATAATTTAATTTAAATAACTTTAAGATCATTAACTTGAGTAATAATATTTGAAAATTATTTTTGTATAAATTAAAATATTTAGAGAGTAATTAACAATATCTAGAGGGTTGAAATAAAGTAATTAACAATTTTAATTATAAATTTACTGATTAATATTTTAATTATCTTATGGTTAATATAATAAAAAAAATAATATTTTTTAATTACTTTGTCAGAAGGAGTGCCACCTCTAACCTGCAGCATGTTCACAGAGCTGAGCAAAGCCATTAGTGCCGCAGGAGCAGGAGCAGGAGCATAGATAAAAAAAAATTGTATTTCTTTTCATTAAAAAAAAATTCCTTTCCCTCAAGAATTAATAAAACTTTATAACTGGAATAATTATCAAAAACTTCCCGAATTGATCCGATAATGGTATAATTAGAGTAGATGCCATCAAAGCGATGTTTAACACTCTAATTAGATTTTATATATATATATATACACTCATTTTCAAAATTTATTGTAGATATATAATTAAAAAGAAAAATTCAAAATATAAGTATTTAAAATAAATTCCTGCATTATCTTACATTTTTTCTTCTAATTTGGATATTTTAAAATGAAGAGAGTTATAAGGTGAAAAAGTAAAAAGTTATTTATTTTTGAATTATTTAGTAAGACTTACACATAATAAAAATTTTTGATCTAAAAATAAATTACTTCTTATTTTCTTACTTTACAATCATCCTCATAGGGATGTCACCCACGTAGAGTCGGGGTGGGGAGTGCCTCCTCGTCCCCACGACCGCAAACTCTCCCTGCCCTCGTTCTCAATCCCTGATGTGGAGAGGAATTTTCCCCATACTTGTTCCATGCCTGCCTGCAGGTTCCCACAAGGATCCCCATTTGAAGCAGAAAAATTTGAAAAAAAAAATTAAAACATAATAAATAATGATATAACTAATTAGTCCAACAAGAACATTAAATATGAAATATGGTTGCAAATCAAATATCAGATCAAATATATAGACTTACAAATCAAAATAAAATGGCAAGAAAACAAAATGAAAAGAAAGAACTTTCACACCTAGAATAAATACAAATAAATGGCAAGAATAGAAATCACTTGTTAGTTTTCATTTTTCAACTTTCACACCCAAAGTTGCAGATGCAACAGAAGACAAAAAAGAGGAGCAAAGGCTAAGGCTTCCTAGAGTTGTTGTGAGAGTGGCCAGCGAGTAGAGGTGCGGCAATGGTGGTGTGAGGCAATCTCACGGCGGTGGTGCGGCGAGAGTGCTAGATCTACTGTAGAGGTGGGGCGACGAGATCTTTTGTAGTGGCAAGTGGCGGAGCTTCTTTAGGGCAATGGAGGCCATGGCCCCACCCAATAAATATATATATATATATATATATATATATATATATATATATATATATATATATAAGAGAAATATATAGAGAAGTTTTGTCAGATAAATAGGCTTCTTCAAATTAAAAGCCTATTGGCTTTTTTTTAATTAAAAATAAGTAAAAACTTAAAAATCATATCATAATTGAGTATTATTTTAAAGTGAAAATAGTTTTGTTATAATATATAAGTAATTATAAGAGTTGAATAGCAAGTTTGATAATCAAGTAATGAATTTCTTAACTCTAAACTTTACTTCTATTCTTAAGGATGCTCACAAAACTTTTGACATTGATAGGCGTGTATTTAGGATTGTGAGGAAACAATTTATTTTGTAAAAATAAAAAATCTTTTGAAATAATATCACATATTTAGATAAAAAAATTTGAATGGATAATATGCAAAAATTTTAATTTTAAATGTAAAATCCTCTTATAAGTGGAAGCAAATTTTGAAGCTTTTAATTATAAGTAAAAGTTGATTATTTTTTAAATATAATAGTTTTACCAAAATAACTCTAAATATCAAATATTACAAAATATAAAAACAACTCATTTCATACTTTTTTTAGTAATTTATCATACAAAAATAATTATTTTTATGCAAGCAAAATACATTATTTTAAAATTACTTTTAAATTAATACACTTGGCACTATAAAGTATTAATTTTTTAGTCTTTCTCTATAAAATTATTTTAACATGTTATTTATTTGATTTAAAGTTTATATATGTTATGTTATGTTAGTTTTAATTTAATTATCATCACCTAATTTATGTTTTCCCCTTAAAAAAAAATTTCAAGATCCATCACTGGTAGTGGCGGCGAGGTGGAGACTAGAGATAGGGCCAAAAAAAAGAAAGGAAATAGCAGTTGTGCACCTTTCTATCAGTCTCACAATCTAATTTAGAAAAGGAAAAGAATGAGGTAGGTTTAAGTTAATTTAAAAATATTTTAAATTATTTTATCAAATGAATATATATAAAATATCATAAAAATATATATACATATTGAGATGTAATGAATATTTATTAAAATAATTTAATCTTTTCATATTTGCAAGACCATGCAAAACTGAAGAGGTGATCCCTGCACCCATTTTCGAATCTTTCACAGTGAAATTTTTACCCCTTTTCCAATCTAAAAGAAAAATCTCCAAAAATAGGCCCCAAACAAGGCAGTGCTCGTAAAAATCCCTGTTAGATAGGAATTTTTGACATCACAACCTCCTCGCTTTAAAAGAACGTAATCCGTTTTTCTTATCTTGTCAAGCATTTTTCAGTACGTGGCCGGTAAGGATCTAGAATCGTGTATTAATAACATTAATAAAATATTTAATAGCATTAAGGACCTAACACATGTAATGAGTTATACGGACGGCTACACCTATATAGCATGCCGCGTACGTTTCATCTCCTGACACACATTCACTCTCCTCCCCATTTCCAAAACTTGGTTGCTCTCTTCCTGTTTCGATTGCTTTCTCTCAAAGTATTATTTCTCTTATTATTCCTTCTTCGTATAACATATATACACACATCTCATTCTTCTTCCCATGGCGTCAAATAAACAAAGCCCTTCACAGAGCTCTCATGGAGCTCCAAGCGCCAACGACGCGCAGAACCATAGCCCTGAAAGTCCTTACTACATTCATCGCAGTGAGATTGATCCAGAGTTGTTCAAGCCAACTCTCGTTCTCTCTGGATCTGACAACTACTCGAAGTGGTACCGAGAGATGAACGCGACGTTGGCGTCAAAAAAGAAGCTTGGTTTTGTGAATGGCACGATTGCGGTTCCAGCAGAGGACAACCCTATGTATGGAGCGTGGAAGCAATGCAACGAGCTGGTTCGTTCGTGGATCGTCAAAGCTGTCTCTCCTGAGATTGAAGAGATCGTCCATGGCATGGATAAGGCAGCAGTTGATGTATGGAACGATTTGAAGAAACGTTTCTCTCCCGGGGATGATGTCATAATTTTTGATATGCGGCAAGAAATATATTCCAACAAACAAGGAGAAGGAACCGTGACAAGCTATTTCACGAAGTTTGCTTTACTTTGGAGTCAACAGGAAATTCTTGACCCACTGCCTGCGTGTACTTGTGTGACAAAGACAGAGTGCTCGTGTGGTGCTATGCAGAGAGTAAAGGAGAGAGAGGATGGCAACCTGAGGACGTTCCTAAGGGGTCTTGATGGCCGGTTCGATGCAGCAAGGTCACGGATAAAGGCAGAGAGTCCTTTGCCATCTATTGACAAAGTCTTAACTTGGTTAGTCCAGGAAGAAGCACAGACGGTTACAACTCAGCAGATTCAAGATCCTATGCACTACCGGAGTCAACCACCCTCTTTTTGCTCTGCCTGCATCCCAGCCGTTCCCGAAACTCAACCTGAAAAAGGTAATAATTCCCTCATATTTAATTTCATGTGTCGCATCATATATATATATATATATATTAGTGGGTCGTCTGTGTAAGCATTTATTGAGCCCAATCTAAATGTTTGGATAAAAAGATACTCATTGCAACCGACAAAAAAAAAAAAAGAAAACAGTCTTTGTTTCTTTTCAAATTTTATTATTAAATAAAAAAACACGCTACCATAAATTTTGCGGAAATTCAAATGTTAGATATGACATAATTATTGATTATCGGTTAGATAAAATGAATAGGTCATATTATTCAATTTTATTCAATAACTATTATGACTTTTGTCAATGATTAATTTGATTTTATATATATATTGGCTGTATAACGTTTATGTAACACATATATTTGATACTTTGTTGTTAAGCATTATAATAAGCTAAATATCAGTCCTATATAAGCTAGTCTACATAAAACACAAGTTTTGTTATTTCGATGTTTAAATATTGCTTTGCTGTTGCTCTCCTCTGCCAGGAGAATCTTGAGTCGTTTCAATAAATATCGAAAAAAACGATGTTTAAACGTTGAATTTAATTTAAATATGTTGAAAGTATAAAATAATTTTATATTATTAATTAATAAAAATTATAAAAAATATTAATTTATATAAATAATTATTTATTATAATAAAAAATTTATTATAATTTTTTATTTTTTTTTATTTTTATTTATTAATAATATAAAATAATTTTATACTATCGTATACCAATTAAACACTTAAATATTTGCTATGTCTTTTAAACATTCTAGTAAAAAATTTAATGTTAGAATATTTGTTATCTTTGTTCTGAACAACAGAAGTCACAAGAACTGAGAAGCTGTTTCTTCGCGTCCATGAACACGAATTAACGTTGACACCGTCGCCGCCCGAAGAACCATACAAGTGCAGTGGATGTGGACAACGAGGGTTTGGACGCAGTTACTGTTGTGAAAGTTGCAAGTACTTCCTCCATGAAGAATGTGCGGATGCTGTTGACAAGTCCGGTGTTCCTCATCCATTTTTCGAAGAAAGCGATTTCTCGTTCTTAGATAAACCACTTGGTCGCCCTAGACTTTGTGATGCTTGTAGAGATGAAGTGACAGGGTTTGTGTATCATCGCAAGGATAATGGGCGTCCTGACGATACAGGTTTGGATGTACATCCATGTTGTTTCAAGCTGAAGAAGAGTATTACTTATGAAGACGGAACACTGGAACTGCGTCGGACAATTCCCCAAAAGTGTCTAAAATGCAAGAGTATGAAAGTTAAGGATGATGTTAAAGTTAGAGGCTGGGCATATGAATCTTCAGATAAAAATTATTGCTTTCATGTTTCCTGTTTCAAGGAATTGATTATTGATAAACTGGAAGAGGGTTATTTCTCCAAAGAAAAAATGTCGAGGCAGGTGAATGATCCGAATGAACTTCCAGTGACAGGCAAGGAGACGGTCAAAGTTGAAGGAAGCTCAAAGGGATCAAGGACAATGAAGACGGTCCGCAAGATAGCGTCACTGGTATTGCAGGCGATATTTATAGCCATTTTTGGAGATCCTGTTTCTTTTGTTCTTACTCTTGTTCAAGCCCTGGCTGGGATATTTATTACCTAGGAAATCCAATTCTCCCCCTTTTCTTTTTCTCCCTTATTTGGGTGTGTTGTGTCTACATACGATGGGTAAAGTTTCTGTATGTGTGAATTTGGTGTGTGTTGTAATCCTTATGTGATCATTAAATAAAATGTGCGCAAATCTAATAGTCTTAGATGCTAGATTATTGATAGATTATATTTTATTGTTAATTAGTGTGGTTAACCGTGCTATGCACGAAGAACTATATCATCAATTGCATTGCATATTCTATCAAAATAAACGGAATATTATATCACAATATCTTAGTCTTTGTTATAATGCATGTGTTACTTTTTTAAACTAAGTTTAATGAAATAAACTAAATAAAATATCATTGCAGGATAAACAGTAACAAGATCAAAGCAGATTAACTCGAAAAATAGACCCAAGAAAAAAACGACAAATAATACCAATCTTTGAATAGTATAATTTATAATTGAAATTGTCTATAAAAGGAGTCCGAAATAGGAAATCAGAAACAAATTATACTGACTATAAGAATTAAAGAGGCAAACTGAGGAAAAAAAAAGGCTCATTAGTTGGTTTTTTTAATCAACTTATGTTTTTTCAAATAAAATGAACTTCACGGCCCTAATTTCAGTATTGCATTCTTTTAAAAGTTGATCTTTGCAATATGTTTTAAAGGTTATAACTTGAAAATTAAAAATAGTAATTCTAAAGTGCCATATGGGTTAAAGCTAGATGAATTTTAATTATTATTTTATCTTTATATTAGGCTTTTTATCAATCACAAATGAGTTAAAAATCAGAAATATTCTATTTTTATAATTATTAAAAATTACAGGATCGACTACTTTTTATCAGGATTAATATATATACTGAGAATATATATAAAAGTTTACTCTTTTTTTAAAGTAACAAAAAAATTTTATTCTAAATCATAATATTTAATGTTTAACTAATTATATTAAAATTGTAATCAAAATAAAAAATAATTCTTAACAAATAATAAAAAATAATAATAATTCACAAAATTAAAACATTAAACACCAAATGATTTAAAATAATTTTTTTCTCCGAAAATACCGAAGTACGCAATAAAGAAAGTGGAAGCTGACGTCTGACCTACTTGTCAGCTTCACAGTCACGTCGACTTGATAAAATTATTCCGACCAACGTAGGGCTGTTCACTATGTCTATGCATCGTCAACTAAGAATATATATTTATGTTTTAATCTGCACGCCAACTAAGAATATTAAAATTAAAATAACAAAACTGCGTTGTTCTAGACAGCTTTTTCCGAAAACATTTCATGAATTATTTTGAGAATTGTTTTAGTTCACGGTTTAATTAGGGTTTTGATTAAGTCGAGCTTAGAACAGTAAAATTTATATCAACCCGCCTTTTATATACCCCAAGAAAAATTGATAAAGAGAAAATATATATAATACATAAAAAGAAAGAGTATATATAGGAGACCTGTGAAGCGTGGAGTGGGGCTCTGTTATAGTGTATGTAATTAGGTTGGGGAAATAACTGGAGATAGCGTCAGTTGTATTCCAGGCAATATTTATGGCCATTTTTGGAGATCCTGTTTCTTTTCTTCTTGCTCTTGTTAAGGCCCTGACTGGGATATTTACTACCTAGGAAATCCATTTCTCCCCCTTTTTTGGGTGTTTTGTGTCTACATACGATGGGTAAAGCTTCTGTATGTGTGAATTTGGTGTGAGTTGTAATCCTTACGTGATCATTAAATAAAATGTGTGCAAATCTAATAGTCTTAGATCCTACGTTATTGATAGATTTTATTTTATTGTTAATTAGTTTGGTTAACCGTGCTATGCGCGAAGAACTATATCATTAATTGCATTGCATATTCTATCAACATAAACGGAATATTATATCACGTTTTTTAACTAAGTTTAATTTAATGAAATAAACTAAATAAAATATCACTACAGCATAAAAAGTAACAAGGTCAAAGCAGATTAACTCAAAAATAGACCCAAGAAAAAAACGACAAATAATACCAATCTTTAAATAGTATAATTTTATAATTGAAAATGTCTATAAAAGGAGTCTGAAATAGGAAATCAAAAACAAATTATATTGACTATAAGAATTAAAGGGGCAAACTTAAAAAAAAAATCATTAATTGGTTTTTTCAATCAATTTTTTTTTAAATAAAATGAACTTCACGGCTCTAATTTCAGTATTGCGTTTTTTAAAAAGTTGATCTTTGCAATATATTTTAAAGGTTATAACTTGAAATGTAAAAGAAGTAGTTCTCATGTGTAATATGGGATGAAGTTAAGGAAATCTTAATCGTTATTTTGCTTATATATTAAATTTTTTACTAATTATAAGTGAGTTAAGAATTAAAGATATTCAATTTTTACAATTGTTAAAATTATGGGATTTGATTACTTTTTATTAGAATTAATATGTTACTAAGAATATTATCAAAAATTGATATGAAATTTTTTTTTTCAAGTAAGAAAAAAAAATTATTCTAAATCATAATATTTAATGTTTTACTAATTATATTAAAATTGTAATCAAAATTAAAAAAATTCTTAACAAATAATAAAAAATAATAATGATTCACAAAATTAAAATATTAAACATCAAATTATTTAAATTAATTTTTTTCTCTGAAAATACCAAAGAACGCAATAAAGAAAGTAGAAGGTGAGAACGTCTCACCTTCTTGTCAACTTCCCAGTCAAGTAAACTAGATTAAATTATTCTGACCAACGTAGGGTTGTTCACTAAGGAAACCTAATCTGTAACCAACCGTCTATTCATTGTCGACGATATATATATATATATATATATATATATAGGCCAATTTATATATATATAGGCCAATTCTCAGATGGACTTGTAAAATAGAGAAATACTTATATAATTTGGAAGTACTATATAGCTATATTTTTTGACCAATTATATAAGTGTATTTTATATGAGACTCACCATTAACACATAATTTTATGAAAATGCACTTACATAATTAGTCAGGAGTACAGTCACATGGTGCTTTTAGATCATGTAAGAATTTCTCTATAAAATGTTAGATTTTATGAATTTTTGTGTATTTATCACCGTCTTAAACAAAATTATCTGTATTTTAGATAAATTTACCAATATTTTGAGTAAATTTACTAGTATATTTTATAGATTTATTAGTATTTTAGACAAAATTACCAGTATTTTGGATAAATTTATCAACGTATGTTATCAATTTACCACCGCTAGTAACTATATAATACGCTAATAAATTTGTCTAAAATACAAGTAATTTTATCCAAAATACTGATAACTTTACTTAAAATACTGATAAATTCACAAAAATCCACCATTTTACATATCATCATAGCATGCACCATGTATGTTTGTTTTAATCTGCACGCTAACTAAGAATATTAAAATTAAAATAACAAAAATGCGTTGTTCTAAACAGCTCTTCCTTTTACGAAAACATTTCATGAATTATTTTGAGAATTGTTTTAGTTCAGGTTTAATTAGGGTTTTAATCAAGTGGAGCTTAGAACAGTAAAATTTATATCAACCCGCCTTTTTATATACCCCAAGAAAAATTGATAAAGAGAAAATATATATACATAAAAAAAGTATATATAGGAGACCGGTGAAGCGGGGAGCGGGACTCCCTTATGAGGGGGGGGGGTGCGAAAAGGGAGTAAAAAGTGATCATGTGGTGAAGATTGATGATGGCTTAATATTAAAACTGCAACAGAATTTTTTTATAATCTGAAACGGATCAATCTCTAAAAATTTAGGGCAAGAGGAAAAGTCTTGCTAACTTGCCAAGTTGATCCCTCGTTGACGAGAAATTGGTAACACTTTTTGTCTTTTTCCTAAAGTTTTGCTCCTTTTTTTTTTGTGGTCCTTATATATTCAAGCTGCGGGCGTTTGTAATTATTATTGCTATACTTGTCAATAGTTCTTCTGGGCTTCTGGCTAGAGTTATTTTAAGAGATATAAGGGGCGAAACTTTTGGATAAACAAAAAGTTATTTTAATTTTAAATTCTCATCAATTTAATAAGATTTAGTAAAAAGTTTAATTAATATGTACTGATAATGTAAAATATTTTTGTATTATCAACCAATAAAAATAGGGAAAAGTGAGAAATCATGGTGGGTCCTTCATTGTAATGGGTGGTTATTTACATGAGTTAACACTTTTCACTATTTTTATTAGCTGACAGTGTAAAACTATTTTACATTGTCAGTGTATTTAAATTAAATTCTTTAGTAAATTTTGATTTTAAATTTAAATTTAATTCAAACCAATTATCATTTTTAATTATCCTAAACATTATTTGATGGATTCCAATTTTCAAATATAATAATTTTTTTCTAAATCGATCCAAATTTTCTGTTATATAATTAATTTTAAATATGAACTTTAATTTATAAATTAAATAAATTCATATCAATACATATAAAATAAAATCAATGGTAATTTAACTTGCATCTTAAATGAGAATAGAGGATCGAGAAATAATTTACAAAATAATTTAAGCTCAATCCCCACCTGGTACAATATCAAGAGAATAGAGTGAGAACCTGCGCGATTCAATGGTACAATATATTTGCTAGCTACGTCTTCAATTTTTATTTTTGTAGCGTTAATTGTTATTTTTAGCAATAAATAAATAAATTTCTCTTAAATATAAGTATGAGGGTGCGTTTCTGAAAACTCAGTTGGCCAAAATGAGAATAAAGGATCGAGAAATAATACTTGAAGTCTCTACATTATGTACCTAAACAATAATATTTATAGATTTTGGAATTGGTTTATTGAACTTGGATTCTCCACCCATTTATTCATCTAATCGATTAGTGTAGATAATAAATTATATATCCCCCCAAAAAAAAAAGTTTAAAATATAACTTTTTTCTTTCAAAAAGTTAAAAAAATCATAAGTAGTAACCCATGACATCAAGCATTACTGTAAAAATAATGATCGATTGGCAACTTCACTTCCACCAGAAAAAAAAAAAAAAAGATGAAAATATTTCTATAACAACGGTCATAAAGATTTGTATGCATTACATTCCGAATACATAATAAAGGATATAAATTGTTAGATAATATGAAATCATCAAGTGAAAAATAATCTAACGCACTAATAACTGACTAACAGTTTAATTCGTGACATTTCAATGATCTTATTTCGTGGAAACCATCCTTACATATATATATATATATATATATGGACTTGACCGTCACTAATGTAGCCCGAAAATGAATTGATGAGAAGGTGAGACCTCAAATTCTGCTTTGTTTCTTTCCACAAAGCTTTCTACGTTAGTATATGATATATGTATGCAAAAATGTTGTTTGTTTTTCAATTAAAAAAATATCAATAATAATAACTTATATAGTATTATTTAATAAATTATAATTTTATTTAACATTATATGTTACTTACCTAATTGTAATTTTTAAGAAGCTTTTAATTCTCTTTATATTTTTTCTTTCATTTTATAACATAACGACCTTCTCTAAATAGTAAATTAATAAAATCAAAATATTACTTCAAAAATTTGATTAAAAAAGTAGTTGTAAACCATAGAAATGAGCCGAACTCAAACCTCATATTTTTAAACAAGCAAAACTCAAGATTTAAGCTGGAGAAAGGGTGGATGACAATTAAATAATTTTTTTTAGTTGTTATATTCTCACTAAAAAATGGTAAAGTAATATCTTTATAAAATAAATTATATTTTAATTAATGAGTCATATGAAATCTCTTTTTGGTGATTTTTGTCTACTGATAATCTGGTCCGCATAGTTGTTGTTTATGTTATATGCATAGCTGTTGTGTTGTTGTTTATGATGTTTTCTGCGGTTTCCTGGTACATATTTGATGTCCTTTGTGGAGTATATGGTTTTGGAATCATCTTCTAATCTTGAGGCTCTAAGGAAGTGGAGGATCTTGTGAATTTCTTTGATCTAAGATAAATCCAGGGGTGCACAATTTTCACATACCGGAGTAATGTGTTGATGCTTGTAGAATTGTTTTTTGAACCACTCAAGCTGCCTTATTAACGATGGTCTTATGTTGTTACTTTTTGCTATATGTTTTCTATGTGGTTTATGTAGTTTGCTGTGTTGCCTTGTTTTCCTTTTAGCCTTGGTTTTGTTCGCTGGAATTGATGGCTATATGTTCCTGGACTATTCGGACTATGTTGTTGATCCATAAATAGCTCTCCTCAGTTTGAGTGGTTGAGCTCTCATTATTCATAAAAGAAAAAAAAAAAAAAGAGTTATGCAAAATACTTCTATGAAATATCTTCATTAAAATTATTTTACTACAAGTTTGAAATTAATTTTTTATTTTATTATTTATTCCTCATTTAAAAGAGAAAAATCCTCTTTAAATTAATTACAAGATAAAAGATAAATTTCAATATAGAGAGATTATGATTATTAAGAATTATAAAACATACATACTATATAATTTATACCTATGCATTATACGAGCCAAATACACTAGTGAATAAATAAGCCAAACGTGAGTGATGTCTTATTTTACAAATTAAATTTAAGTTTTCATTTAAGTATTCAGCTTGATTCTACTCCTTCACACCCTTATTTACTCTATAAAAAATGACTAAGGCATTATTGAAAGCAAAACTTGAGGTCTCATCTTATCAACTAATGTTTAGCCTAAACTAATGAAGTCAAGTCAATTTGAATAAATTATTGTGACCAACAAGGAGCGGGGTCGTCCACTAAAGAATTATATGGTGCTAGGTTTACGAATAGGAAAGTTCCGAGAAAATGCCTGCGAAAAAGGTGATTTAGAAATTAGAGAGAATAAGACAGAACGTGACAAGGAGAAAGTTAAGGACACGGGAAAAATTACATATTTGTCCTGAATTATCTTCAAAAGCTTATATGAAACGCAGTTGTCGGTACAGAATTAAAAAATGCTTTGGTGAAAGTACCTCCGGCAGGAAGTAGTCCTTTCCTCCGTGTGTACGGTAATGACTCATCAGTGTTCAGGATCTACATCTGTGTCAATGCCAAGCAACTCATTTAAAAGAGGAATGTTTTTTAACATATAAAATAAACCTAGTGTGGATATAGTAAGAGATAGAAAGATGCAAAGGTAGTGCATGTGTTGGGTGGGGGGGGGAATTAAAAAAAAAAAGTGATAAATCTATTATTTTTTTGTCTTTTTCTCTTTTACTATGCTCATATTATGTTTATTGTATATATATAAACAATATTTTTCTGTTTAAAATAATTAATTATTGTAGAAAAATGTTAATTTATACTTATTTTGTAAATTTTTTTTTTATGCTTTAGAAACAAAGACAACAAAAAAGAATTTTGTAAACTCATTTTAAACACATAAAAAAGTAAAAAACACAAAAATTGTAAATATCAAAAAAAAAATTGGTGGATCCATCATTTATATTTTTCTTTTGTTTTTAGGTGTTTAGAATGCAAAACAACTCTTATTGCAGCATCAATTATAGAGGCGGCCTATATATATATATATATATATATATATATATATATATATATATATATCTATTCTTCTCATATCGCCGGATCAACAAAGCTCTTCACAAACCTCTTATGTAGTTTCAAATGCCAACAATGCACAAAATCCTACCCTAGATATGGTGTGAATTTTTTTTGTATTTGTAATTTGAAATTGAATTTGTTCCGGCTTATTATAATGTATTGTGGTCCTGACGCAATCTGTTATAGCTCTGATGCAATAATGTTGCAGTTAATTTACATCAATGGGTGTTGCAGTATGATGTGGTTGCAGTAGTAGCTGCAACCGCAATATTACGGTTGTGTCATGTGACACAATCTACAATTTGAAACCTTCTAGATCTTGAACCAAGTTATCAAATATGGAGGCGGGAGGTAATTGAAGCATCCATTGAAATTGAGCAGGTTGATTTTGGTCCTTTCTCTCCATCCAGAAAATTGTATACATAATAGAAGCATCCATTGAAATTGAGCATGCTGGTTTTGGTCCTTTCTCTCCATCCAGAAAATTGTATACATTACATTATCTACAAGCTAGTTTCACATTGCGACCCAACAAAACTCAAGTATGAAACAACCATGTCAACAGGTATACTATGCTCTGGAGTGGCCAAATACCAACGCCAAACTATTCTGCAATAAGAAAGAAAAGGACAAAATCGAGAAATGCAATAATCCTCATTCAACTCGTCAGATTTGCCTCATCAGACCAAGTTGGATCAGAACCCTCAGTAAGCCAAATCATTCCATAAAAGATTCCAAACAAAACAGTCCAAGTTGTAACCATGATCTGCAGCACAATCGTCACTCAAGCCATTTAGTCTCTCTAGTAACCAAGCTAGACTGAGCAATATCTAGACCTCAAATATTTCGGTGTTTGAGAAATTTAATTTTGCTTGTGCCAAATCTGAGGGGGAAAAAATATTTAGGTGCAAATTAAAATTTATAGATCAGCATATCTTTAAACTAAGACAAGTCACATGAGCAAGTCTTTTTGAGCAAGGCAACCATGCCCTTGCTATAGTGATGGCACCATATCATGCACCTTGTTACAATGTATACATTACGTTTTTAAACTAATTTTAATGAAATAAACAAAATACAGTTTAAAATATCATTACAGAATAAACAGTAACAAAAGATCAAACATATTATAATTATTTTTATACTAACAATATATACTAATTAAATTAAAATATTTGTTAGGTAATTTTTATCCATATTATTAAGTACATACTTTTCTTTGGGTCATAATTTAAAAAATAAATAAATAAATCTGGAAATAAGTTCATTGAGACAAAGCACCAACCAACAATAATGATAAAATGTCCTCAGGAGGATCCCTAATCCAAATATTGGGACCACCTGATAACACTAAAAGAGCTAGCTTATCTGAATGAAAGTTTGCTCTTATTATTATTTTACCTTACCGGAATCTTGTCAACAATGTTTTTCCTTACTTTTTTTTGTTTTTGTTTTATGGATAGTTAAGAAAAGCTCAAACTCTCTCCAAAAGAGAGGAGCATCAACATAAATAATGAGATAGGTACTCGTCACAAAAGATGCTCAATACAATCCGCTCGAGAGAGACTCGTGACATTAAAAAACACACAAAAAAACCACTCTAAAGTAACCCACAACACAAAAGAACACACTAATACAAACGAAAATTATCTTGAAAGAAAAGAAACCACTCGGCAAACCACTAACCACTGATAACCACTTCAATTTTTCAATTTGTCATCTTTGTGTTCTGCTTATTCCTGCGCCTTCCTCTCTTTGATTGGTTTTGAATTAGATTATCTTTTTTTCGAATTTAAGCCTTTGGCCAAAGCCTCAATAATATTTCTAGGAATCATTTAGGATTTGCATGCTTTCTTAAAAATATTTAGGATTTATACGTTTTTTCTTGAACTTATGTATGATCTTAAATTTATATATGTTTGGATTTATAGTATTATTATCATGTTTGTAAAGAGACTTATATTTGATTATATATTTTAATATATTTTAAGATTTTTTTTTATGTATGTCGACCCTATGGGTTTAACTCAACCCAGTTCACATCTGAATAAGTTGGGTTGGATCAAGTTGAAAAAAAAAATAATTGCTCAATCAAACCTAATTCAACCAACTAATGGAATGAGTGCGTTGAACCACAATTTTTTCTTTAAATCCACCCAACCCGACCCATCCCTTTTTTTTGGTCAATACCCAACCCAACCCATCCGAACATCCTTGATCAAAACTCCCGTATATGTCCTTCTAATATTATAGACCTAAGGCCCAATTCCCACACGAGTTTAGCCCCGTCCTTTGCAGGGAGGATCTCCGCTCTACGAGCGTCCACCACTCCTTGCTCCTTTCTACACAATAATGACAGTCAAGTCAATTAGATAAAAACTGTGTTTGTTGGGATTTTTTTTGTCAAAATATTATTTTTATATTAAAAAATTAATTTTTATATGTTTGGATAATTTTTTTAAAATAATTAGATTATAAAAAAATTTATTTTCAATTTTTTTATAAAAATTGAAAAGAATAATTTAAAAAAAAATTAATTTTTAACTTTTTTAATTATATATACAATTTAAACTTTAAAATTACTATTTTTAGAAATTAAAACAAACACGCCCTAAGTTATTCTTCCCAACAGGAGTAAGGTAGTCCACTAAAGAAACCTAGTCTATAGCCAATACCGAATACTGTTAGATTGTGCTGGCTTTCCATTCCACGTCAACTAAGAACATGAAAATTAAAATAACAAAAATACCTTGTTCTCCATAGCTTTTTGTGAAAACTTTTTCATAAATTACATGAAATTTGCATAATAAGGGATATAAAATGTTAGAAATATATTTTTTATACAAGAAGGAAAATTTCATTGATAAGCAATCTTAGTGACACATATAAATCGAAAAAGATATATCGGATTGAAATCTGATAAGAAATGAATGTATTTTACATCATGAGCTAACCAACAATTTTTAGCTCTACTCATTGCCTGAAAACTATCGATGCCTAGGTATATTTCATATTAGATACTAACATAAAGAGTGTTATGATTCGAAGAATGTGTTACACCTCCTTTCGAAATATATTTGAATGTCTTTATCATCTGTAAGAGTATAAAAATAAAAATACCCACACAAAAAAATCAAAACATTCACAAAGAAAAAACCAAAATACCTATAAAGGGGACGACAAAAATTCCTACAAAAGGGGACAACAAAAACAAAAGAAAAGGCTCAAACAACAAAAAGAAAATGAAATGGAAGAGCTGCCGTGAAAGAAGAAATATGGCAGCCTCTTAATAATACTCGCACGGCTAGCATGAGTCGCCAAAAAAATGTTAGATATACATTGATACAAAATCATTGACTGAAAAAATAATTTCATGCATGAGTAACAGTTTAATTCGCGTGACACTTCATCAATCTTATTTTGTGGAAACCAGCCCTATTCTTAAAATAATTCTTGAAGAACCTTTGACATGTTATAAAGCAATAACAATTACAAGTGCCCACAACTTGTGTGTATACACAGTATTTTATTTAATTTTTTATATGATATTTTTTTTCGATAATTAAAAAGACTCAAAGATACTTCCTAAAGAAAGAAGCCAAAACAAGAACATGGTATGAAACCAGAAAAACAACAAAAAAATCAGAAGCCCAAACACCTAAAAAGACCCACTCTAACACCAAATATAATTCAAGTTTCAAGATTTTTTTTCGATAATTGACAGGGGCTCAAAACACACATAAAAGGTGGAGCACTTATTAAAAAAATTCAACACAAAGACTTGTCAATACTCAAAAAAAGATATAATAGAAAAGGGTGACAAGGCATAAAACACACAAGATGGACAAGATCAAAAGGAACATAACAACGACAGACAAGCAAAACGATCAAGATTTGCCTTTCGTTATCCTTCTTTCTTGCCTTTAGCATGAGTGCGTTTTGTCCTTTTTTCCTTCTCCATATGATCAGTTGCCAAAGCATCAATCATGTCCTCATCATTATCAGCACTCAAACTAGGATTCTTACCAATCTGCCAAGTACATCTAGCTTCCTCATCATCATCATAAAGAACCGATTCATAAGGTCCCTTTCTCAGTCTAGTATTTTTAGATGACATGTTTGAATTTTTCTCAAGATTCTTGTCCTTCCCATTCTTCATTCTTGTATTCCGACCAAGAGCAGAATTAACAAGCACTAAGTCATCACCATTATTCACATATGAGGAGGCTTTCTCATCAATATTTTATTTTTTTGGTCAGGGGAATGGGGATATTCGGGGTGGCCACAGGGCTCGGCCCTTGCGACTAGAAGTCGCGCCCCTAGAGCCATGCACCTACTTTGTTAAGGCCAACTGCTTTTGCCAGTCGTTCCACATTTTCACATTTTCAATATCTTCATCTATGTTACCATCAGGCTGCGGCCCAACAACTGATAGACTAGCTTCAACAAGATGGGGCTCAAACCCTAAGCTTCAAGATAATATTTCACCATACCAATCATCAAGCTCTAGATAAGTCAATTCTTCTCCCCAAGGAACTCTCGTAGATAGGCACTAACCAAAAAAGAATAAAGCACACTAATGCATCCATTAACACCAAAGGCTTAACCAACTTTAACATTAGTAACAAGAAATGCCCAACAGCAAGCTAATTTGATTTACCTTTTTTTTTTTAATTTACTTAGCTTGTGCATATTTTTGATACGTCAATGATAATGAAGTTCAAACATTGATCTCCTGTATATTATCCGAGTCTCTTAGCATTCTTGGTGGTTGTGTACATATAAATGATTGATTATCACTAATGTAGGCAGAAAATGAGGAAAATTATGTAGAAAGACAGCCACTTTAGGCATAAAATGATTTAAAAGTCTTTTTTTTTTAATATTTTAGTTATTGACTTTAACATAACTACTTTAATTTATGATATACAGTTGGTATTAAAAAATATCACCTAAGCATTAGAAAATGCCAACTAGGCATTAGAGAAAATCAACTATTTCTTGTATTTTATTTTTTCAATTAGCTTAAAATAAAAAATTAATAATTATATATATACATATATCCTTTACAATGACTTTATGAAAAAAAAAATCAACTATTTTTATATTTTATATTTAGTTAACTTAAAAGATTATATAAAAATGTGAACCATTTATTGTACTTTATTTTCATATATCAATAACCAATAAAATAAATAGATTAATTTTGATGCATTATTAGTGTAAAAAAGTTTTATATTATAACACAATTATATACTTTTATTTGTATGACTTTTAAAATAATAAGTGATCGAACCAAATATTTTTATTAATATAATAATATATGATTAAATATTTTTATAAAATTTTTTATATTAATAATACATCAAAATTAAATTCTAAAATAAAAGGCAAACTTTATTAAATATAAATATAAGTAGAACAATTAACGGAGTTCACATAACTCAAGCATAGAAATTCTTATTTATGTTAACCGTAAAAATTAATGAATATTATCAACAATACCAGTCTACAAATAAATTTGTACATGATAAACGAAAAACTTATATATATATATATATATATATATAGAGAGAGAGAGAGAGAGAGAGAATATATCACATGAGAGAAGTAATTTATTATGAGAATGAGAGGAATAAATTTGAGTTATATAATCATATATGGATGATCAAGATTTAAAGTTGTTTAAAAGTCACATGATCACTTAAAAAAGTCATATGACTTAATATTTTAACTTTAACTATTTACGTAAGATCTAATAGTCAATATTTGTCCCTCTCACTCTCACAATTAACCAGTTCTCTTATGATAAATATATATATATATATATATATATATATATATATATATATATATATATATATATATATATATATATATATTATGGATAAGCACAACCCTCGAAATCCGTGGAGGTAAGACAACAGTCTCAAAGGTTTCAAAAACAGAACAGATCTAAATATGAAGAAAGAAGAAAAACTACATAAAACTAAACTCTGAAGGAGAACCAAACAGCACGCCACTGTATTAAGAGAGCCCCATAATCTCGGCCCCTGTTATGCACAAGACTGATCTCACGCCACTGTATTTTCATTCCAAGAATCATGGCTCTTATCAAAATCAATGTCTAATTTTGTGGCACCCCGGAATCCATTGCTCCCGTGTGACAATCAGTAGAAATGCCGCTATCCGTTGACAGAGTCAACTAAATCAATTCGGTTACTAATCCTCAGGCCACCAATATATCAATAAGTAAACAGTCTCTAAAAGCTGAAGTCTCCCAACCGCCGTACCATGCTCCCCTCAGACTCTGTACTTCATCGGTTGACCCAAAATTTTGCCATCTCCACAGCTTCTAACAGATTTGTTTCCTTTTTATCAAAGACGAGTCTGTTTCTGCAGATCCAAATAGTCCAAATGACAGCCAAGAAAGCTGAAAAACCACAATTTTCTTTTCCTTCTGCCCAATTTCATTTCCATCCACGACTCCAAAAAGCACCTGTTATTATTAGCTAGGGTATGTCCAACATACATTCAGCTTATTCATCCAAAAGCACCATAGGGACCATGCAAAATCTCAGCTAAAGAAAAGATGCTGCACTGTTTCCTCTCCTTTGGAACACGACACAATTTGTTCCATTTTCTTGCATCACTCCAAGCCTGCAAAGTCTTGTCTTATTATTGACCCTTCCGATCACCACGAACCAGGCAAAAATCTCTGCTCTAGGAGGAACAATGCCTTTCCAGACTCCTTTAACAAAACTGTAGCTGTTGACCTCAATTGTGTTCTGATTTCCTGTGTTTAAAACCTGTATACAAGATTTGACAGGAAAAAAGTTACTCTGTTATCAAACTTTCAAATGATTCGATCACAAGACGAACTATTAACTTTCACATTAGTTAATATTTGATTCAGATCATCAGGTAGCTCAAGTTCCCATTGAAATAAGTTTCTGCGCCATTGAAAACTCCAACTCCAAGATAAACCATCCCACAAACAGCACTCTCGTACACACTGCTCCTTTTGATTAGATATAGGATGTAGTATTTATTTGGGTTCCATTATTTTGATGAAAAATATACTTTTTTAATAAAAAACGGTTTTCTTAATTTTTTTGGTATGTTTAAATAAATTTTTTTAGTAAAAGTAAAATCACTAGAAAAAAATATAAAAAATATTTTTTAAGAAGTTACAATTTTTGTTTTTTTAAAAAATGATCTTTTTATAATATAAAAAAATTTAAGAATAAAAGAAGATTTTTTTCATATTATATTTAAATATAAATTAGTTTTATATTCAAATATAAAATAATATTTATTTTTTAAAAATATTTTCTAAAACAAAATTATTTTAAAAAAATATCTTTTTAAAAAAGTTCTTCCAAATGAATCCATAGTCCGAAAAAAATGCTTACATAATTAATTATTCTTTAACTTAATATTAATTTTGGTTACCCACACTAATTTAACTTGCCACACATCACCCAGTGTTTTAAGACAGGCTAATGTTAAGCGAGGGCTTCAATTCCAAGCGAGTCATTCTATTGCCTCTCAGGGATCCTCTCTGGGGTCTCCAAAGCCAAGGACATCGTATACAGTGTGCATTGTGAAATTAATATATCTAGTGCAAAGTGACTAGATGGGAAATGTATCCAAGGATGAACTCTCTAACTATGCTAAGTCTACTTAAGAACAATTTTAACAGGATATCTAAATACAAAACTAAAGAACAATTTTAAGAGGATATATAAATACAAAAGATTAACCTATTTCAAGGTATTATCGGTCACAAGGAGATGGAGTTGTGCAGTGCAAGTTCAAAAAATATTTGAAAACCATGGTTGATTTCAATTGTATCATTATATGGATTACCGCAAAGCTATCACATCCCACATTCAAAAATCTTATATATAGTGATATATCAAGATATAATATCATAAATAATAAACATTAAATAAATTATGCCAATACAACTTTTCATACAACATAAACAAGTTATTATTATATATATTATAATATCTTTATTTTAGTTTTATAGTTTATAGATTTGTTTGTTCCACACATTATCGAGGCCCTTCTCTTAGGAAGTTCCTCCTCTTGCATTACTTATAATATCATAATAATAAAACAAGATATTTAGATTACACTAATCAATGAAGATAATATAAAATTTTTTTATATTTATCTCTCTATCTTCTTTATATTTAACTGCAAATTTTGAATATTTTCTCTTTAAATTAATTGCTTGGTATTATATAAAATTTCACAACATAAAAATGTATAGACTTAAGAAATAAATAAACTTGAGCAATATGGAGTGATATTTTGACAATATGAACTTGAAAAATATGAATAAACTCATCATACGCAAAAAAAAAAAAAAAAAACAGCTTAGGAGTACAATTCTCAAAATAATATTTTAAATAATAACTCAGAAATAGTTTAAATAAAATAAAAGAAAAAACTTTTAAAAAAATACCAATTCATAATTTTTAAGTTATATAAAAGAGTTAAAAAATAATCATTATCGTAAGAGAGTAGCTAATAAATTAACTTTAAATAATAAATATATAAAATTGAGTAATATAGCCATATTTTTATTTTAAAAATAAATTTATTTCCTATCTTTATAATTTTGTAATGGCGTCTCCTTAGTAAACTCTTTGTGATAATTATTTTTTTTGGCTCCATCCCTTCTTTCTTCCTTGATCCCTGTTTTCTTTTTGTCTATCTCTTTCTTTCTTTTTCCCTCTATCTCCTTTCTCTATATTCCCCCCCACCCCTCCTCTCTCTTTTTCTCTCTCTCTCTCCCCGCTTATCCTTTTTCTTTTCCCTTTTTTTTTTAACTTCTTTGAATTGCTAATCCCCTGCCCCTACTTTACAGAGTCCTTAAGTTGGTGGCAAGCGTTGACGTCAGGTGCTTATGTACCCGAAGTTGTCATCACCGTCATTATTATGTTTTGCCTTATTTTTAATTTCTTTAAATATTTAATTTTTTAAATTTGATTCTTAAAAATTTTTTATTTAATTTTGGTCACTTATTTTTTAGATATTATTAATATTAATCCCTATTATTAATTGAATATTGTTAAGTATTAATATAGTAATATGAGATTTTGATATATGCTAATACTGATTAGATCTTATGTTATCACGTCAGCATTTAATAGTACTTAATTGATAACAAGAATTAATATTAATAACGTCTGAAAAATGGGAGATCAAAATTAAGTGATAATTTTTTGATAAATTAAATCTAAAAAATTAAATATTTAAAAGAACTAAAAATATATTTAAGCTATACGCTTTTTCTATTTTTAACTTTTTGCCTTTTCTAACTTTATTTATGAAATCAGTCGATTATATTATTGTTATTATTTTACAATTTACTTTATTTATTAAAATTATATATTTATAAATTATTATTACTAAATTTATAGTTTTATTTTAAAGAATAAATGTTTCAGCTACCTGTCAATTTATTATTACAAAAT
The DNA here is from genome assembly GCA_031439585.1 of Pterocarpus macrocarpus. Taxonomy (NCBI): domain Eukaryota; kingdom Viridiplantae; phylum Streptophyta; class Magnoliopsida; order Fabales; family Fabaceae; genus Pterocarpus; species Pterocarpus macrocarpus. The sequence continues at coordinate 78,141,869 of CM062515.1, forward strand.
CAACTTAAATAAAGAAATTAAATTGCTCAACATAAAATATTTTATAAAAACAGGAATACTATAGAAAGCATATAGAGATAAAGAACCAAAAACAAAAGATGAATGTTGCCACAGTAGGCGTCGTGATGGGGTGTCTTAGGGAAATTTCTTGTATGCTTGAGGAGGAATAGATTCTTCCTCGTTCGTGAGTATATCTTAATAACGTTATTTATTACTTTTCTTGACATTTTAAAATTATATTTTTAATTTTTTTATCATATTTAATTATATAATTTATTATTTTAAAAAGATCATTTTTAATTTTTTTGAAAAATTAAAATATTTAATTTTTTTATACATAAATATCTAACTTTTTAAAAAATATTTTAAACAAATACTTTTATTATTATATATATAAATATTTAAATAAATTCTTTACGCAAATAAACCCTAAAACTACATGACAGACGCAACTAATAAAATAATATATATGAATGTTGATAATCCCTTGGCCCCACTTTCTTAAGTTCTCGGTAGCAAGTCTTGACGTCAGGTGCTTATGTACCTGAAGATGTCATCATTATCATTATTATTTTTTTTCTATTTTTCACTTTATCCTTTTCTAATTTTATTTATTAAAATTATATATTTATAAATTATTATTACTAATTTATACTTTTATTTTAAAGAATAAATGTTTCATCTACCTATCAATTTTGTTCCGTTTGATTTATAGGGGTTAAAAGACTTTTTTTTTAAGGGAATAAAAATATATAATAATTAATATATTTAAACATATAAAAAAAAATTTAAACTTATTTTTAGAATTTTAGGGTATTTTTTTTAAAAAAATATCATTAAAGTTATTTTTTATTTAAAAAAAAGTCTTTTAAAAATGAATTTTATTATTATTTTTATATCAACAATAAAAAATAATTTTATTTTATTTTATCCAAACAAAAATCATTCTTTTAATCTTATTTTTAATATATTTAAATTAAACATAAATTAATTCTTTTAAAAGTAATTACTCTAAAAATAATTCTTTTAAAAGACCTTATTTCAAAAATAATTCTCCCAAAAATTAAATCTAACATACTCTTATTATTACAAAATCAACTTAAATAAATTAATTGAAATGTTTAAAGTAAATAAATTGCTCAACAAAAAATATTTTATCAAAACAGGAATACTATAGAAAGCATACAGACATGAAGAACCAAAAACAAAATATGAATGATGCCTGCAGTGGGCGTAGCGATGGGGTATCTGAGGGAAAATTTATTGTATGCTTAAGGAGGAATGGATTCTTCCTTGTTCGTGAGTTGTATCTCAATAGCATCATTTATGATTTTTTTTAAACAATTTAAAATTTAAAAATTATATTTTTACATTTTTATCATATTTTATTATATAATTTATTATTTTTTCAAAAATTATTTTTAATATTTTTTCAAAAATTAAAATATCAAACTTTTTTTTTATACATAAGTATCTATCTAAAAAAAAATTTAAAAATTTTAAATAAATATTTTTATTATTATATATTCAAATATAAAATAATTTATTTATAAATAATTTTAAAAAAATATTTTTACATAAATACTTAAATAAATTCTTTACACAAATAAGCCATAAAACTATGTGACAGACACAATTAATAAAATAATATATATAAATATTAATAAATGTGCTCGTGGAGAAAAAAAAAAAACTCTTCCTCTTTTGGGTTGTAGGAAAGTTCAGAGGAACTACCTGCACAAAAAAGGAGACATGGAGAGACAGACGGAAAGTGACAAGAAGAAAATAATATCTCCTCCAGAAGAAGTTACACGGGGAACGGGAAAGAGAAAAGAAAGTGCAAAAAGAAAGTAAAAAGCGATCACGCGATTAAGGTTAACGGCTTAAAATTAATATGAATTTTTTAGAGTAAGTTATATTCATCCTCTTTGAAGTTTAATGAAATTACAGCTGATTCTTTTTTATTTGTAAAGTTGTTTTAACAAACTTCTAAATTTTACGAAATATTACATGGACCTTACTTTTTAACATTAATCTTTTCTGAGATTTACTAAAAATATACTCAATCTTCTCAGAGATTTACTAAAAAAAGGTTTATTAGTCTTTTTTTTTTATTCATAAAATTTTTTGACAATCCATCAATAATATCCATCAATTTTCTATGTATTTTTTGGTAGTATATGAATCTTAGTAACAATGACAGGATCTAACATGATTTAATGGTAATGATATTATGAGGAGGAAGAATTACTTTTCCAACAAGAGGAGAAAAGTATAACTCCTGTTTCATCACTCATCATTTTTTTTTCTTAGCCATTGTATTTTTTTCCCCCTCCCTCCCTTTGTTACTCTTATGTAATTGTATAAAGTAAGGCCAAAGTTGTGGTACATTTAATATTTTCTTTATTTAACAATTAAAATATTATTAAAAAATATTTTAAGAAAATTTAACATTTTTAATGATTTTATACTTTTGAGCCTTTTTTCGGCTATAGCAGGCTTCTTCATATTCCTAGAAGGTCCCAGAATCGTGTAGAAAAGTCTTCCTCTGATTTCAATTTCGAATGCCACTCTCTTTGAAGAAGCAAGAGGGTCCTTCGGAGCAAGAGGGCACCTTCGGAGCAAGAGGGCACCTAAAAAACGCGTAATATATCGTGGTGTATTTGTTTGGGATTTGTTTTAGTAAAAAATTAATTTTTTATAAGAAAAAAATTAATTTTTTATATATTTAAATAATTTTATTAAAAATTTAAAATTTTTAAAAAATTATTTTCAATTTTTTATAAAAATTAAAAAGCATAATTTCTAAAAAAAATTAATTTTTTTAATTATATATAAAATTTAAATCTCAAAATTATTTTTTTAAAAGTTAAAACAAACACATCTTATATATATAAACCATGAGCATAGCGTACACTACATATTTTATAACATAAAAATATATTATTTTTACCTCAAATTTATGTTTTAATTATTTTAAATTTATTCTTAGCATAATAATTTTTTAATTAATTTTAATAAATTTAATTTATAAGTGTTATTAATAAGAATATTATTTTGATTTGAATTTAATATATTCTTTTAAACTTAATAGATGAAGACTTTTACTAAATTTATTTGGATATAGAACAAAAGATAATATTGATGAATAAAAAAAATAAAAAGAAAATATTGTGATGAAGATTTGAAGTTTTGAATTTAAATAACTGAAAAAGATTTGGAAGAGGTTACAAATTTACTGTAAGTATGTTGTAATCCTTTTCTTAAGAGGTGAGGGAGAGCTCGGGAAAGAGGAAAGGAAATATGACTTTTTAAATATTTAGATTTTTTTTTCCTTCTATATTTCTTAATGTTTTTAGGGTATGCTTCACAACCTAAAAAATTAAGTTAATAAGATATAAAAAGATTAATTATATTAACCTGTATAAAAATAAATTAATTTTTTACTAAATTTTACTCTTTTTATTTGAATATATTTATTAATTTGATCAAAATAATATATTTAAAAAGAAATGTATATTAATGTTCCCGATCCCCCAAAACAACACCAAAAACAACAAAAAATGAACTAACACTTATATATTTGTCATATTAAATATAATTTTTTAATAAGTTATGCATTTAATTATTAATACCCAAAAAAATATATAAATCTGGCTCCGCCCCTGTTTACTTTCAAGAACTAACGAGGCAATTACAATTACGATATTGCGTGAGTTACACGGGCTAGTGGCTATAAGTAAGACGCACATGGAACAACACAATCACCCAGTCACATTTCCTCAGCTTGGTTCACAGCCCTCTTTCTCCTTCACTTTCGTTGTGTTTCGCACTTACTTCTGATCTCAAACTCTTCTCTCTCACCGTTCCTTCTTCATTCAACAAATTTACATCTGCACCTTCTTCTCATGGCCCCAAGCGGAAAAAGCACTTCACTGAGCACTAGTGGAGTTTCAAATATCATCCCCCGGGGAGATCCTTATTACACTCATAGTATGCATGAGAATTCGGTGACTCTATCTCTGTTTCTTTCTGAATCTGGTGAAAACTACCCGACGTGGTACCGAGAAATGATGGTGGTGTTGACCCAGAAAAACAAGTTAGGCTTTGTGGATGGCACGAGAACAGATCCAGCAAAGGACAACCGTCCGTATGAAGCATGGCAAAAATGCAACGAGTTGGTTCTTTCATGGATCCAAAAAAATGCCTCTCCCAATATTGGTAAGAAGATCCAGGGGATGGATAAGGCAGCTGATGTATGGAGTTTTCTGAAGAGCAGTTATTCTCCGGGAGATGTGTTCATTATTTCAGGTCTTAGGGATGAAATTCATTCCTTAAGACAGCGGAAAGATGAAGAGGTGACAAGCTATTTCAACAGGTTTGGTACACTTTGGGAGCAACTGGAAATTCTTTGGCCACTACCTGTGTGTACCTGTCGGAGAAAGTGCACCTGCGATGCTTTGCGGAGTGTGGAAAAGCAGAGATGGCAGGATAAATTGGGCTCCTTCCTCAGGGGTCTCCATGACAGGTTCAATCCAGCGAGGTTGGAGATAATGCAAAAGGAATCTTACAAATCTCTTGATCAGGTCCATAGGTACCTACTCGGGGAAGAAAAACAGATGGATAGAGCTAAACCGTCACCTTCTTCTGCTTCGTCTGCTTACAAACAACCAAGGAAAGGTAATTAGAAAACCCCATATTTAATTTCGTGTGTCACGGAAGTATACTCCTATCTTTCTCTTTTTGTTGCTTTTCTTCCCTTCAACAAAATCTGCACATAACTATATATCCTTGTTGTACTAAATAACAGTAGCCACACGAGCTAAACAGGCAGCTCAACCGAGTTAAGGTCTTAATAAGTGTCATAAACAATCCCGTAATCATAGAAATTCTAATATCATATTATATATATTATGAAACATCTCTTTCACAAACTTAAGCTTTCAAATAAAAACACATAAATAATTTTATAACTTAATAATAAGTAACATCAAACTCAACCATGTCCTCTTCCAAACATGCCTCACCTAAACCTCACTCTAGAATAGGTAATTTAAAATTGTTAATATGGACATTCCTTTTCCGCAGCCATACCCACCCGGCACCTACGGAGAAAAAGAGTGATAGATAATTATCGTAAAAGAGGACATAGAAATATATATATATATATATATATATATATATATATATATATATATGTATGTATAAACACAAACACACATACACGATGTGTCAAACCCTTTCTGTGTGTGTTGGATTTGTTATTTTGAATAAGTGATAGCATAAGGCCACATAAACAATTTATCATGTCCAGTGTTAGTTGGTAATGGCCATGGATACCAAATATATATAACATATTTCGTTAATAGGAGATGTCTATATATTTCATGGATTTAAATAACATTTCACTGATGATATCTATTCATATCCATCTATTTTGTCGCTTTTCTTTGTTTCAACAAATTTTGCACATATGACATAACTACCCTTGTACTGTATAACAGAAGCCATCACTGGAACTAAGAAGCAGCTGGTTCTTCCCAATCGCATCCATCCACACCCATTAACGTTGATGGAGCCCGGAGAACCATATAAGTGTGGTGGATGTCAAGAACTAGGGTTTGGACGCAGTTATCGTTGTGAAAGCAGTAAGTGCAGTTACGTCCTCCATGAAGGCTGTGGACATGCTGTTCTTGATAAATCCCCTGTACATCATCCATTTTTCAAAGAAGACAAATTCTCGTTCTTAGAGAAACCCCTTGGTTGGCCTAGACGTTGTGAAGCTTGTAGAAAGATAGTGCATGGGTTTGTGTACCATCGCGCCGATAATGGCCGTCCTGATGATACAGGTTTGGATTTACATCCATGTTGTTTAAAGCTGAAAGATGGCATTACTTATGAAGAGGGAAATGTGACAAAGACACTAAAACTGAGGCGGACAATTCCCCAGAAGTGTCTAAAATGTAACAGTCAGAAAGTTGAGAAGGATGAAAGTAAAGTTAAAGGCTGGTCATACGTATCTTCAGATGAAAGTTATTGCTTTCATGTTTCCTGTTTCAAAGAATTGATTGTTGGGAAAGTGGAACAGGGTTATTTCTCCGAAAAAAGAATGTCAATGGTTAAATATGATCCGAAGACTCAGCGCCCACTGACAAGCAAGGAGATGACCAAAGCTGCAGGAAGCTCAAAGGGATCAGGGGCAATCAAGATTGCCACCAAGATAACGGTAGTGGTATTGAAGGTAGTATTTGCAGTCATTTTTGGAAATCCTACAAGTCTGATTCTTGATCTTCTTGAACTTGCGTTTCCAGCTGGTATTAACTAGGAAATCCAATACCTGTTGGTTGCGTCTTATTTCTATGTGTGTGTCACTTTTGCGGTAAGGGTGTTTCACTTTGAGTACTAGATTGTTTTTACGATGTAACGCTTGTGAATGTGTGAATTTGATGTGAGTTGTGATCCTTATGTGATCCATAAGTGAATTGTGTGCAATTGTAGTAGTGTGAATCTAGTGGAAGTTGTGATGAATAAATAAAATGTGTGCAAATGTAGTAGTGTCAAAATGCTGCATTATTGATGCGAAAAAAGAATGCTACATTATTGATATAGAGTTTATTTTATTGTCAATTAGTGTGGTTAGCCGCGCTGTGCACGGAGAAATATATCCATTGCATTGCGCACTCAATTAAAATAAACATATTATATTATATTTTAGACTTTGTTATAAGGGGGATACAATGGTGCCATCGCTTTAGCAAAGGGCATGGGTGCCTTACTCATCTGGACCAACAAGACTTGTTCATGTGGCTTGTCTTTGATTAAACAGATTGACTTATAAATTATATCTGCCTGGTTTTTTTTTGGGTCAAATTTGGCCCAAACAGATTTAAATTTCCCAAAATCCAAATAATTTAGGTGCATTGGGTTTTAAATTGCGATTGCGTAGATGTAAATGTTTTGATTACGAATATTGCAGTCATTGCAACGTGCATTGTAGCCGTTATGGCGTGTATACATACATATATATATATATATATATATATATATATATATATATATATATATATAGTATTTGCAACTTGAAATCAAGTCTTTGAGACCTATTGTGGTCCTAATACAGACTGTTATGGCTCTAATACAGTTATGTTATGGTTAATTTAAGTGAATAGGTATCTGTTTAACTAGTTTTTTGTCGATAAACAAATAAATGACAACAGCCTTGCTTCTTGATCTCAATTCGGGAAATGAAAGCGGTTCCTCTGATGGGTTCTTATGATTTTAAAAGTGCAAGAGATGAGAAATAAATAACAATTTAATGGAATTTTAAAGAAGATAATGCATTGTAAATGAAATAAATGTACTAGCAAAGATGCAAAAATTAGCACTAAATAAGAACATAAGAATGCAGTAATTTAACATAGTAAAGAACAAAGAACTATTATATTCACTCCGTAATGTGAAGATGAATATTGTGATAGAGTTCCTCTAGGTGTCCCAAGTCTATAGAAGTCCCCTAATGCTACCCTTATTTCCCTATTTATAAACAAATAACTTCCTAGAACCCAGGCCCATTACATCCACGTTTTAGCAGTTCGCGTCATCGACGCTCACATTCACCTTTGCTATTCATTATCCCACGTTCTCATGCCACGTCCCTAAATCATGTGTGGGCCCCTTCTTTTTAGCTATTCCTGACATGTCACTTTATCATTATCCACTTTAATTTTATGGATGACCCTTTAACTCATAATCGAAATATCATCCTTCCTTTGAAGCCAATCTTTACCCACTCGGTTCCCTTCTCGACTCAAACATCAGGTTTTGTTGATCAGGACCTTAAACAGTGTCTTTCATACTTCGATCTGCTCTCTTTTCGAAAGGTTATTCTTTGTTTTTCGATCCTCTTTGAATTTTCTCAAAAAGAAATCAAATCTTTCCCTTTGTCTTTGTTGGGATGGTTTTCTTTTATTATTTTTGAAACGTTCCCTTCATCCACATGTCAAAACCCCCTATCTTCAGTCACTTCAACCGTCTTTTCAATTTAACATTTTCCCTTTCTTTCTTCTTTTTTTTCTCCATATAAATAACCTTTTTGAATTACTCCTTTCTTCTTTACGCTTCTTCTTCTGTATCCCTTTTCACATTCCCTTTTCATCGTTTCCTCTTCTTTTATATTCTGCCTTCAAAACTTTGTTGATTACTTCCTTTTCCTTCTTTCGCTCTTTTGCTTGAACATGGTTGAAGCATCTCAAACTCGCATGGTTGTCTCTGCTCTAGAGCCTCTTGTTGACGGCGATCGCCGCTTGGCTCCGAATCCTAATCGAGGCTAGGGAATTATTTCAGAGTCAGGTAATCCTTCCTTTTTCCCTTGGTTCTTCTATTCACCCTTTTCTTGGTCCTCTTCTATCCCTTGAAGAAGCCCAATCAGTTCAAGCATTCTTTCCTTGTACTTCTGACCAATCCATTCTTGCTAGTCAAGAAGAAATTTTTATCAAACAGTTCATACTATCTAAGCGTCCTTTCAAAAATCCTCCCAAGAATATCCAAGAGTTTATTGGTTGGCTAGATAGGGTACAATCGTCCAAGGGCAACTTTTGGAAAGAAATTGGCATTTTTCATTTCCTTCAATTTTTTCGGTATCAGATTTCTTTTAACCCTGCTATGTTAGGTCCTATTTTCTAATTTTGGAACAAAACCACTAATACTCTGCAACTTTCTTATGGTATGATCTCCCCCACTCTTTTTGAGTTAGCTGCTATCATTGGTCTTCGACCCACGGAGAAGATCATTCATTTCGACCTTATGCCTGATTACGTGAAAAATAACAATTTCGATGACTCCGAACCTTCTTATTTAGCCTTCATTAGAAATTACATGGGTTCTCCATCGACTTCTATTACAGATGCAGAACACGTGGCCTTTCGCTCGTATTGGCTTAATGCTATCTTTTTTTGTGGTCGAAGTCTACAAATGCTACCTCGTTACTTTTCCCTAGCAGTTATGCTTCATGAAGGTCATCACCTTTGTTTAGTAAAACTTTGCCCAATGTATGAAGAGATGGATCTTATTGTTACCAAGCTTCAACACAACGATTTGATCAACCCTGGGGGCCCCATCTGGTTTCTATAATTATGGGCTAATGCCATTTTTCAATCTTTTCTCCAAGATTCTTCACCCAATGCATTCCCCTGAGACATTGACGGTCCTCGACCTTGTCACATTCATCGAGTTGTCCCAAAAAATACCCACATAATAGATAAATTTTTCTTCTTTTTTAAACATCTTCATCAATTATCATTTTCCGATAATAGGGGTTTAAACCTTTCTCCTTATGGTGATCGATCAATCGGACCTTCCTGGTTTACTTGCTCGAGGATTGCCTCGACCCCTTATGCTCAGAGGGAGTTGGATGAGATTTGGTCCAACTTCTTATGCTGCCAAGTTTCCCAACAAGTCTTCTAGATTCAAAAAATAAAAATGTCGAACTACGCAATGCTTTTTTTGTGGCTCGTCAATTTGGGTTTTCTCAGGCCATACCTGCTTCTTACTCTCTCGATCCCCAAGTTCAACTTTGTGCTGCTTCCTTGGGATATTTTTCCAACTTGGAATATTTTTTGTCAAAAAATGATAAAAAAAGAAATTTCTATTCTCCATTAGATTTTGAGCCAAGTTATTTTGCAACCCTTTCGTTTATTACTTGGTGGTCTGAATATTACAAGTCTCAATGTCAAAGAATTTCAGTTTGCAAAGAAAGATTGATTGCTAACCTTCTTACTGATTCTTTATCAGTTATAAGTGAGTTAAGAATTAGAGATATTCAATTTTTATAATTGTTAAAAATTATGGGATTCTATTACCTTTTATTAGGATTAATATGTTTACTAAGAATATTATCATAAATTGATATGAAAGTTTTTTATTTTCAAGTAAAAAAAAATTTATTCTAAATCATAATATTTAATGTTTTACTAATTATATTAAAATTCTAATCAAAATTAAAAAAAATTTCTTCACAAATAATAAAAAATAATAATGATTCACAAAATTAAAATATTAAACATCAAATGATTTAAAATAATTTTTTTCTCTGAAAATACCAAAGAACGCAATAAAGAAAGTAGAAGCTGGCGTCTCACCTTCTTGTCAACTTCACGGTCAAGTCAACTGGATTAAATTATTTTGGTTGTTCACTAAGGAAACCTAATCTAGCCAACCGTCTATATATTCATCGTCAACTATATATATATATATATAACAAAAATGCGTTGTTCTAAACAGCCTTTCCTTTTCCGAAAGCATTTCATGAATTATTTTGAGAATTGTTTTAGTTTAATTAGAGTTTTAATTAAGTCGAGCTTAGAACAGTAAAATTTATATTAACCCGCCTTTTATAACCCCAAGAAAAATTGATAAAGAGAAAATACATATACATAAAAAAAGTATATATAGGAGACCTGTGAAGCGTGGAGTGGGACTCCGTTATAATGTATGTAATTAGTTTGGGGAAATAATTGGAGTTATGGGAAAAGTTCAGAGAAATGCCTGCAAAGAAAAAGATAGAAAGCTAATTTTTTTGTGTTTGTTTTTATTTTTGTTTTTTTTGTATTTTTTTGTCTTTTTTTTTTGTTTGGGAGAGGGGAGAGAGAGAGAGAGAGAGGGGGGGGGGGAGGGAGTGCGAAAAGAGAGTAAAAAGTGATCATGTAGTGAAGATTGATGATGGCTTAATTTTAAAACTGCAACAGAATTTTTTTATAATCTGGAAGGGATCAATCTCTAAAAATTTAGGGCAAGAGGAAAAGTCTTGTTAACTTTTTGTTGATCCCTCCTTGATAAGAAATTGGTAACACTTTTTGTTTTTTACTTAAAGTTTTGCTCCTTCTTTTTTTTGTCCTTATATATAGAAGCTGTGGGAGTTTGTAATTATTATTGCTTTACTTGTCAATAGTTCTTCTACAGTTATTTTAAGACATATAAGGGGCGAAACTTTTGGATAAACAAAAAGTGTTACCAAATTCTTTTCGAGGAGGCATCGGCTTAGGAAGACTTTTCTAGTTCAGACTACAACAAGATCCGGTTGCATCAATTTTAATACTAAGCCATCAACATATAAAAGGAGAAAAACTTTTGAATCTAGCTATTTATTTGGAAATCCAGAAAAAAAAAAATTATATAGTCTAGTACCAAAAGAAATAAAAAAAAAAAAAGTATAGCAAGTTACAAGATCAGTTTGACAATTACCGAATATAGTGTTAGTTGAATTGGCGGCAGCCTGATTCTTGGCAGCGTCACCAATCAACCTTTGTTAGTCCGTGAAAGCAACAAAAGAAGGTTTTGTTTTGTTGCCTTGATCGTTGTGGATGATGTCCTGCTCTTGCTATACTGCAACACAAGAGTATGTTGTGCCAAGGTCAATTCCCACTGCACGTCCTTCGTATTTTCTTGCCATACTCTTTAGATTGAATGAAATGGTCAGGCTCGGGAGTCGGGAAGGAAGATGAAAATATATAGCAAACTGGAAGAAATCAGGTTGTTTTTTGTAATTTGAAAATCATTCGGATATTTGTACAGGTTAATATTAAGGATTTAATATTAACTTCAAATCGCTTGCACTTATTATGTTTGTATCATAACGCTCAATTTCCACCACGTTTATCTTCTTTGAAGAAGTTAATTAGTGTCCTAATTAGTTGTGAAACTTTTATATCGCTAGCTATTGGATACGCATACTTAACCGAAATTATTAAAGTAAAATTAAGCATACGTTTTAACTTTAGCATTCTTTTCTGACAGCTTTTGTCAACAAGACAACAACACTGATACCATTCCATTTAAAAAAAAAAAAAAAGCATTGATACCAGGTAGCTAATTAACACCGGAAAAATAAAGTCTCTTCGGTGCAATGAATACATTTCAATTTTATTGCTTAGTTAATGTATGAAAGGCTAAGAAGCGAAATCCTCTATGAGCTGTACTATATCTGAATTTGAATTGCTGGTAGATAATATTAAATGTAACACTTTTAATACTCATTTCGTTTTAATTTATCTATCAATTTAGACAACTTAATTCATTCTTATTATAATTTAGAATGAATAGAGATAGATTAATGTGGTTTCTAAATTCAAATATTATATTTGAATTTAAAAAAAAAAAGAAATAATTTGATTTGACAAATTGATTTGGTTGTTTTAATTTTAAATTCTCATCAAATTTAATAAGATTTAGTAAAATTTGATATGATTTTAAATTTAAATTTAATTCAAATATATTATCATTTTTAATAATTCTAAACACTATTTGATGGATTCCAATTTTCAAATATAATAATTTATTTCTAAACCGATTCAAATGTTGTGTTATATAATTAATTTTAGATATGAAATTTAATTTATAAATTAAATAAATTCATATCAATACATATAAAATAAAATCAATGGTAAGTTAACTTGCGTCTTAAATGAGAATAAAGGATCGAGAAATAATTTAATAAAATAATTTAAACCCAATCCAAGTTAACTAGCTTTCTCCTTGAGTGAGAACCTGCTCGATTCAATGGTACAATATATTTGCTAGCTACGTCTTCAATTTTTGTTTTTGTACCGCTAATTATCATTTTTAGCAAAAAATAAATAAATTTCTCTCAAATATAAGTGTGCGTTTCTGAAAACTCAGTTGACCAAAATGAGAATAAAGGATCAAGAAATAAAACTTGAAGTCTCTACATCATGTACCTAAGCAATAATGTGCATAAATTTTGGAATTGGTTTATTGAACTTGGATTCTCCACCCAATTATTCATCTAATCGGTTAGCGTAGAAAATAAGCTGTACAACCAAATAAAAAAAAAATCATAAGTAGTAACCCTTGACATCAAGCATTACTGTAAAAATAATGATCGATTGGCAACTTCACTTGCACCGAAAAACAAAAAAAAGATGAAAACATTTCTATAACAGCGGTCATAAAGATTTGTATGCATTACATTCCTAATACATAATAAAGGATATAAATTGTTAGATAATACGAAACCATCGAGTGAAAATAATAATCTAACGCACTGATAACAGACTAACAGTTTAATTCGTGACACTTCAATGATCTTATTTCGTGGAAACCATCCTTATTCTTAAAATAATCCTAAAAAAGAACCCTTGAAGACTGACGAGTAAAGCAATAATAATTACAATATATATATATATATAGTATGTTTGTGTCTGTGTGTATAAATGACTTGACTGTCACTAATGTGGGCAGAAAATGAATTGATGAGAAGGTGAGACCTCAAATTCTGCTTTGTTTCTTTCCACAAAGCATTCTACGTTAGTATATGCATAGAATATAGGTATGCAAAAATGTTGTTTGTTTTTCAATTAAAAAAATACCAATAATAATAACTTATATAGTATTATTTAATAAATTATAATTTTATTTAACATTATTTGTTACTTACCTAATTGTAATTTTAAGGAGCTTTTAATTCTCTTTATATTTTTTCTTTCATTTTATAGCATAACGACCTTCTCTAAATACTAAATTGATAAAATCAAAATATTACTTCAAAAATTTGATTAAAAAAATAGTAGTTGTAAACCATAGAAATGAGCTGAAGTCAAACTTCATATTTTCAAACAAGCCAAGCTCAAGATTTAAGTTTGGCTCATATGAATAAATAAGCCAAACGTGAGTGATGTCTTATTTTAGAAGTTAAATTTAAGTTTTCATTTAAGTATTCAGCTTGATTCTACTCCTTTACAACTTTATCTACTCTGCAAAAATTGACTAAGGCATTATTGAAAGCAAAACTTGAGGTCTCATCTTATCAACAAATGTTCAGCCTAAACTAATGAAGTCAAGTCAATTTGATTAAATTATTGTGATCAACGAGGAGGGGGGTCGTCCACTAAGGAATTATATGACTAGGTTACGAATAGGAAAAAGTTCATAGAAAATACCTGCGAAAAAGATGATTTAGAGAGAATAAGACAGAAAGTGACGAGAAGAAAGGTTAACGGGGGAAAGATTATTCTAACATATTTCTGGAGAATTGTCTTCAAAAGCCTATATGAAACGCAGTTGTCGGCACAGAATTAAAAAATGTTTTAGTGAAAGTAGCTCCGTCGGGGAAGAAGTCTTTTCCACTGTGTGTACGGTAATGACTCATCAGTGGTAAGGATCTACATGTGTGTCAATGCCAAGTCGCACGCTTAAAAGAGGAATGTTTTTTTCGGGCTGAAATTATGTGTTTTTTAACATCAGTGGTATTAACTTTAATTTTTATTGATTATATTGATTCAAAAAAAATTATTGATTATATATTTAGTTAAGTTATTTTTAATTAAACATAGAGAATAAAATTTAATCCCAATTTGTTTTGAATATATCTATTATGTATAGCTTGTGATTTTAATAAAAAAAATACTTTTATAATTATATCCAAAAATAAAACAATTTTTTTGGTTCTGTTTATGCTTCTTGATTCTGATTTTGTTTCTTAAAAAATATTTCTTCCATAATCTTAATCAAATGAGACCGTTAGCTACAGGTTAGGTTTCATTTAGCGGACGACCCTACTCCCCTTGGGTCACAATAATTTAATTAATGAGCTTAGTGTCATTAACTTAGCAATAGTATTTCAAAATTATTTTTGTATAAATTAAAATATTATGGTTAATATAATAAAAAATATGTTTTTATTAATGACCTTGTCACAAGGAATGCCATCCATAACCTGCAGCATGATCATGGAGCTGAGCAAAAACCTGCTGCGGGAGTAGTGGCATAGATATACAAAAACTTTATTTGCTTTTCATGAAAAAAAAACAATAATTTCCCTCAAGAATTAATAAAGCTTTATGACTAGAATAATTATTAAAAACTAGCCACAGATGTGGAGATATATCACATGAGAGAAGTGATTTATTAAAAAAGAAAAAGAAACAAATATTGACCGTATAACTATATATAAATAATCAATATTAAAAGTTATTTAAATATTACATGATTATTTAAAAAAATTATATTACTTTATATTTTAATTTTAATTATTCATATTTAATAGTCAAAATTTATTCCTCTTACTCTCAATGTTAACTACTTTTCTTACTTGATCCCCTCCTCCATAGTAATATTTGGTGAAATTAGAGTGGGTGCCATCAAAGTTATGTTTACTATTCTAATTAAATTTTTAAAAAATATTGTTTATATTATTTTTAAATTTATTGTAGATATATAATTAAAAAAGAATTTTTTTTATCGAAATTAATGAGATTAGAAATTATTTTTAGAGCATATTTTTAGGGGAAGAAGATGGAAGTCAAATATAAAATATTTCATATTTAAATAAGACATACAAAAAATAATTATTAGACTGGACTCAATTCAGCACTATCTTATGATATAAGATGGCTTATCTTGTGTCTTCAATAAATAAATACATTCGAGCTTTTTCAATATCGTTGATAACGATCTAAAATTGTGTATCTAGTAAGAAGACACCAAGTCACACATTAAAAATAAAAATAAAAAAAAGCTGATATTGTAGCGTGAGGTACACGGGCTGGCGACCTAACACCCATATATACAGTACTAATGTTTTGAACATATTTTGAGCCCTAGCACAGCACGGATTAAAAAAATATTAAATTAAAAATAAAATGTCTAATATTAAATGAAATTGTAAAAAAATATAATAGTTTAAATAATGAATATAGAAATTAATAATAATAATTTGTATATAACATTAATATCTATTGTAAATAAATTTAAATACCAAATTTATATAATGCATAATCAAGATAAAATTTACGAAGTATAGAAAAATAGAGAAAATAATACACTCAAAATAAAAACAATGAATAGAATAAATAAATTTGCATGTAAATGAAATCATGCCAAGCGCGCCGCTGATGACTCCTTATCTATTGCCACTAGTATCATTTAGAAGAAGTCTCCTTTGATCATTGCCCTCATTAACATCCTAAAGAACTATATTGATCGCAGGTGCTTGCCTATATCTCGAAGCAAAAGCTGTGAATTGCCTTGGACATCCAGGAATTTGGCCATCACAAAAGCCAAAACAAAAAAAAAAAATCAGAAAAGACATGAATGAGAGAAGAAATTATTTAAAAAATAATAAAATAATATCAAAGCAAGAGTAAGGATAAAAAGATTCTAGATAATGAAACACACAAATGAAAGGGATTTCTATCATAAAAAAATAAGAGAAGAGAGCAACGAGAAACCATTCTATTTAGAGTTAGAAATGATTTTTTGGAATAAAAGAATTGTTCACTATTAAAACATGTGAATGAATGCATGTATGTGTCTTCGGATAAGGTATATTTAATTTAAAATTAAATTGTATATGAATGAGAATTAATGGGCAATAACTATAACAGTGAATAATTTATTTTTGACATAATTATTAAAGCAAAAATTTAAGATCTTTCGGAATAAGAAGTATTCTTAGTTAGTGGAATTGTAAATGCAAAATTTTGTGATAAGTGTAAAACGTTTCACATTATAGATTTTGAATTATTGAAACTTTTAAATATTAGTATATTATTATTAGTATATAGAAGTTAATAAAGTTATTTTTAAAAAATATTTGGATTCTTAAAGTTATTTTTTAAAGAAATTTTGAATTTTTTAGATCAATAAAATATTGAAATTCTTTCTAAATAAATGCACCTATACATGTATCATATACACATATATAAATGTATTTATATTTAAATTCTAAATCAAAACATTAATAGTTGAATTTTTTCTAAATATAAATACATTTAAATTTAAATTCTTTTTAAATTTTCTTTTTTTAATGAACGTATTTATTTTTTAAAATATAACTTTTTAAACTGATTTTATTTTATTTTTTATTTTTTAGAGAAATACATTTAATGTAAAATTAATCTGGTTGTGATAATGTTTCCTTATTATTTTTTTTGTTTTATTATCAGTATAGAACTATAGATATAGATGCCACGGTTCCATCTAGCAACACATTCACTCCCCTCCCATTTCCGAAACTTGGTTGCTTTCTTCCTGTTTGGATTGCTTTCTCTGAAATTCTCTCACTGTTCCTTCTTCATTCAACATATATAAACACATCCATTTCTTCTTCCCATGGCGTCGAATCAACAAAGCCCTTCACAGAGTTCTTATGGTGCTCCAAATGCCAACAACTTTTTTTTATCTATAACATTACATTAAAAATTTTGTCATTTTATTTTATCAATAAAAAACTTAAGGTGATGTATTTTATCTTGAGAAGAAAATAGTTTTTGATAAAAATATATTATATGATGATAATAAACAGAAGTCAAGATTAATCATTAAATTATAGTGCAAAAATTAAAATTTATTATTTCAAAAACTTCGTAATGAAAGGTGAAGAAATAATATATAGGTTTTTTTCATATAAAAGAATTATGCAACAAACAAAAAAATTTAAGTTACTTTTTGAGAACATAAAATATTGTATTATTTTATATTAACTATTAAACACGTATTTTTATGTAAATAAAATGCATATAATTATTCACTAAAATACATTATATAGTTAATCATCAAAGTTTTTTTAATATATTTGAGATAAAATGATTTATATACGACCTATGTGTATATATAATTTTTAATAGTTTTGGTGTAAATGTTAAGCAAGTAATTGTCAAAATTTAAAATTAAGTCAAAAAATTATTAACGAAGGTAAAAAATTATATATATTTTTTATGTTATAGAAAAACTAATACAACATGAAAACAAAATTAAATTATTTTTGAGAATAGAAAATATTGTATTATATATATATATATATATATATATATATATATATATATATATATATATATATATATATATATATATATATATATATATATATATATATATATATATATATATATATATATATATATATATCTATATCTATATATATTAGTTAATTTTTCTTATTTATACCATTATATTAGAAATTTTGTGATTTTATTTTGTCAGGATTTTGTCAATAAAAGACTTAAAATAGAATTTTATTTTAAGAAGAAAATAATTCATAATAAAACTATATCATGTAATAATAGTAAATTAAAGTCAAGGCTAATCACTAAACTTTATTGGGCTATATTTGGTAAAATTTGTATCTTTTTATACATAATTATGTTTTACATTGACAAAAGTATCCTTGCTAAAATGATTATGTGTTATTATAATTGAGAAGAATAATAAATATATAAATTATACTAAAAATATTACCTACAATGGAGCATTTAATAAATTCAATGTACTTTTGATCAAAGGTTAAAAAAAAAAGTTATATATTTTTTTTATGTCACACAAAAACTAATACAATATGATAACAAAATTAAATTACTTTTGAGAATATAAAATATTGTATTATTATATATTAACTATTAGTTAACTTTTTCTTATCTATACCATTATATTAGAAATTTGTCATTTTATTTTGTCAGATATTTGTCAACAAAAGACTAACAGTTATATTTTATTTTGAGAAGAAAATAATTTTTAATAAAGATATATTATGCAATAATAATAAATTGAAGTTAAGGCCAATCATTGAATTATATCGGATTATATTTGGCAAAAATTGTATTTTGTTATGTGTAATTATATATTGCATTGGCATAAATGACCTCATAAAAAATGTCATGTGTTATTATAGTTGAAAAGAATAAGAAATACACAAATTATACTAAAAATATTATGTATAATGAAATATTTAATAAATTTAATATACCTTTAATATATTATACCATATCTAATTTTTAATTGCTATCAGAATTATTTTTAAAAATATTATAGTTAAAAATAATTATAATAAATATAATTAAACCCCTGCAACGTACGGGTATTATATCTAGTGTGTGTGTGTGTATTATGAAGAGGGAGGCAAGACAAGGACGCTCAAACTGCATAAGCCGAATACCAAAAAGTGTCTAAAATGTGAGAGTAAGAATGCTAAGAATGAAGATAATGGCTGGCCATAGGCGTCTTCAGGTGGAGATGGAGAGATTTGCTACCATGTGTCCTGTTTCAAGGACTTGATTATTGGGAAATTGAAAGAGGGTTGTTTCTCCTAGAAAAAAAAAATGGCAATGCTTTCACATGTCCCGATGGCTCAACTTCCACTGACGAGCAAGAAGAACGTCTCGTCTTAGTTTAAAGAGAGGCTGATTTAGAAATTATAATTGTGCCTAATTTTTTTTTTTTTCACCAAATTTGTCCCAAACAGAATTAAATTTCCCAACACCCAAATATTTTAGGTCAAGCTTGATCCAAGTTATCAAATCTGGAGGTGGGAGGTAATAGAAGCATCCATTGAAACTGAGCAGGTTCGTTTTGGTCCTTTCTCTCCATCCAGAAAATATTATACGTTACATTATCTACAAGCCCTTGTATACTTCTGTCGGATTCCTCAATGAAGTTGAGTACCACGGCATATGAATAGTTCCAGTATAACGCCAATAATTCTCGATAAGAAAGAAAAGGACAATATTGAGAGATGCAATAATCCTGGGATTTGCCTTATCACACCAAAACTCAGTTTGATATTGGTGTGGCTTTTACAGAGCTATAGATTTTTTTAAACTTTTTAAAAGCAGTTCTTAAATATCATAGTTTTACTATTTGATATTTGTTAAAATAATATGAAAATTACTTTTAATAAAGAGAAATTATAAGAATAGTATTTGATAAAATTATTTTTAAAATTTAAAATAATTATAATTAATATAAATATTAAATAGAATAATTTATATTTTCATTATCATTAAAGAAAATAAAATTATATCAATATTTTAAATTTTAAAAAGTATAAATCAATTCTAAAAATCTCATGAGAGCTCTCAAAAGTACTGCTTGACTTTTAAAAGTCAATAACAAAAACATCCAAATTTTTTTATTTATCAAATAAAAAAAATTAACTTATATTTTTTATATAAATAAAAATACTTTATCAAATAATACTACTAAATTAAACTAAAGTTGGATCAAAACCCTTGACAATCCAAATTATTCCATAAAAAGACTCCAAACAAAACAGTCCAAGTTATGACAACCATGACCTTCAGTACCATCCTCACTCAGGTCATTTATAGAATATGGCAACCAGAGTCTCTCTAGCAACCAAGCTATACTAAGTGACTTCTATATCTTGAATGAGGAGAAATTTGTTGATATCAATATAAAATTTGATATACTTACACTTTTAATAATTTTTTATAGAATATAATTCTTTTTAATCTAACTATTGGATTATAATTACAAATCATAAAAATAATTTATACCAAAATTTTTAAAAGATTGAATATTATTAATGATGTGATCAAATAATTCTTTTTTATATATATTTAAGAAGTATTTATTATATATATATTAAATGATTTCATATTAATGTAAAATTTTATAAATATAATCTATAGTATATATATTTTCAATCTAATGGCTAGTTTTATAAAAAATTTCTTCAATAAAAAATTATTTAAACTTATATTAGTATAAGTTGATCCTTACCCATCTTAAATATTTCGGAAATTTAATTTTGCCTGGGACTAATCTAAAAGAGATATCTAGGTACAATTATAATTTATAAATCGGCATCTTTTTAAAATAAGACAAGTCACGGTGCATGATGATACCATATCATGCACAGTGATAATTGCTCCGTGATAATGCATTTTAGGTTAATAAAGAATTGAGATTCAGGATTCAGCGGCTAGAGTTTAAAGTTATAGAAATTTTAAGTGGAAGTAACTTCGAAGATAGCGATTTGGAGAGAAAAAGACAGCAAATGGCAAAAGTAGGAGGTCTAATATATAGGGGACGGGAAAGAAAAATAAAAAGTGATCTTATAATTAAAGATATGTTTATTTCATCTTTTAAAAAAATAATTTAAAAATTTAAATTTTATATATAATTAAAAATTAAAATTAATTTTTTAATATTAAATCATCTTAAAAAATTATTTAAATTTATAAAAATTAATTTTTTTAAATAAAATAATAATTTTTATTAAAAAAATTCTAAACAAACACATCTTAATATTGAAATTAGCTATAGCCCACAGGCTAGTTTTCACTAGTCGACGACCCTACTGCCCGCGGGTCACAATAATTTAATTTAGATGACTTGAGTGCCATTAATTTGAGTAATGATATTTTTAAACATTACTTCTGTGTAAATTAAAATATTTAATGTACCAAAAAAATTTAAAATATTTAGAGAATTATATAAAATAATGAAAAAAATTTAATTATATTATTAGTGAATTTATTTGTAAAAAAATAAAAAATTTATATATTAATAATTAAGTATATATTTTAGTTATTTTATTCGTTAATATTGTAAAAATATTTGTATTTATTATTAATTAATTTATTACATTTATTATATTTAGCAGAAATATAATTAAAATTTTTAATATTTGCATTTCCATCCTCATATATTTAAAATAATGTCTAAATCATGAGTTGAAAAAACATTTCTCCGTTAATTTGTGTAAAAAATGGAAGGAGTGCCATCTCTAGCCTGCAGCATGGTTATAGAGCTGAGCAAACCATAAGTGCTGCAACAGTAGTGGCATACGTATACAAAAACATCGTTTGTTTCTCATATAAAAAAATCATTTCCCTCAAGAATTATAATAAAGCTTTATAGCTAGAATAATTGTTAAAAACTCCCCGAAATTGATCTGATTGCGGTATCTGGCGTAGTTAGGGTACGTATATGCGCCATAGTTTTGTTTCTTGCTCTAGTTAATATTTTATTTTTATAATATCTTCTTAAAACATTTTTTAAATGATCATTTTAATATCTAATAAATATATTTAATATTTTGTGTACATTAAAAATATTTAATATTTTCTTTATTTAACAATTACTTCCTTTATTTTAATTTATTCATCTATTTAAATAATTTAATATATTTTTAAATAAAAATATCTAAATATAATTTATATCTAAATATATTAATTTAAAATATATTAAATTATTTAAATAGATAAATAAATTGAAATGAAAGAAATAAAATATTATTAAAAAATATTTTAAAAAAATTTAACATTTTTAATGATTTTATACTTTCGAGCCTTTTTTGGCTATAGGTGGCTTTTTTCATATTCCTAGAAGGTCATAGAATCGTGTGAGATAAGTGTTCCTCTGATTTCAGTTTCGAATGCCACTCTCTTTTCCGAAGAAGCTAGAGGGTCCAAGGAAGCAAGAGGGCACCCTCGGAGCAAGAGGGCACCTCAAACACGCGTAATAGAAACGCTTAATCTAACGCGTACGCTACATTTTTCATAACATAAAAATATATTATTTTTACCTCAAATATATGTATTAATCATTTTAAATTTATTCTTACCATAATAAATTTTTAATTAATTTTAATAAATTTAATTTATGAGTGAGAATATTATTTTGATTTGAATTTAAAATATTCTTTTAAACTTAATAGATAAAGATTTTTACTAAATTTATTTGGATATAGAACAAAAGATAATATTGGTGAATGAAAAAATAAAAAGAAAATATTTTGATGAAAATTTGAAATTTTGAATTTAAATATCTAAAAAAGATTTGGAAGAGGCTACAAATAATTTACTATAAATATGCCACAATCTCTTTTTTATAAGTATGTTGTGAGTTGAGATTTTAGAGGAAAGGGGATTCTATTTTATTCTTCAAATCATTTCTTTTTTTTTTTCAAAAATTTCAACTCACAAACACATCCCTATATTCTAAGAGATGAGGAAGAGCCCGAGAAACAGAAAAAGAAATATGACTTTTCAAAAGTTTACGTTTTTTTTTTTAAATGGTACAATGGTACAATATATTTGCTAGCTAAGTCTTCAATTTTTATTTTGTACCGTTAATTGTTATTTTTAGCAAAAAATAAATAAATTTCTCTCAAATATAAGTATACGGGTGCGTTTCTGAAAACTCAGTTGGCCAAAATGAGAATAAAGGATCGAGAAATAATACTTGAAGTCTCTAGATTATGTACCTAAACAATAATATGCATAAATTTTGGAATTGGTTTATTGAACTTGGATTCTCCACCCAATTATTCATCTAATCGATTGGTGTAGATAATAAGCTATATAGCCAAAAAAAAAAAAGTTAAAAATATAACTTTTTTCTTTTAAAAAATTAAAAAAATCATAAATAGTAACCCATGACATCAAGCATTACTGTAAAAATAATGATCGATTGGCAACTTCACTTCCACCCAAAAAAAAAAAAAAAAGATGAAAATATTTCTATAACAGCGGTCATCAAGATTTGTATGCATTACATTCCTAACACAGAATAAAGGATATAAATTGTTAGATAATATGAAATCATCAAGTGAAAAATAATCTAACGCACTAATAACAAACTAACAGTTTAATTCGTGACATTTCAATGATCTTATTTCGTGGAAACCATCCATATATATATATAGACTTGGTCGTCACTAATGTAGGCAGAAAATGAATTGATGAGAAGGTGAGACCTCAAATTCTGCTTTGTTTCTTTCCGCAAAGCTTTCTACGTTAGTATATGCATATAATATAGGTATGCAAAAATGTTGTTTGTTTTTCAATTAAAAAATATCAGTAATAATAAATTATATAGTATTATTTAATAAATTATGATTTTACTTAACATTATTTGTTACTTACCTAATTGTAATTTTTAAGGAGCTTTTAATTCTCTTTATATTTTTTCTTTCATTCTATAACATAACGACCTTCTCTAAATAGTAAATTAATAAAATCAAAATATTACTTCAAAAATTTGATTAAAATAGTAGTTGTAAACCATAGAAATGAGCTGAACTCAAACTTCATATTTTTAAACAAGCGAAGCTCAAGATTTAAGCTGAAGAAAGGGTGGATGACAATTAAATAAATTTTTTTTAGTTGTTATATCCTCATAAAAAAATGGTAAGGTAGTATCTTTATAAAATTAATAATGAGTTATATGAAATCTCTTTTTGGTGATTTCTGTCTACTGATAATCTGGTCCACATAGTTGTTGCTTATGATATATGCATAGCTGTTGTGTTGCTGTTTCTGATGTTTTCTGCTGTTTCCTGGCACATATTTGATGTCCTTTGTGGAGTGTATGGTTTTGGAATCATCTTCTAATCTTGAGGCTCTAAGGAAGTGGAGGATCTTGTGGATTTCTTTGATCTAAGATAAGTCCAGGGGTGCAGAGTTTTCACATACTGGAGTAATGTGCTGATGCTTATAGAATTATTTTTTGAACCGCACAAGCTACCTTATTAGCCATGGTTTTATACTGTTACCTTTTGCTATATGTTTTTTATCTGATTTATGTAGTTGCTGTGTTGCCTTGTTTTTCTTTTCACCTTGGTTTTGTTTGTTGGATTTGATGGCTATATGTTCCTGGACTATTTGGACTACATTGTTGATCAATAAATAGCTTCCCTTGGTTTGAGTGGTTGAGCTCTTATTATTTATAAAAAAAAAAGAGTTATATAAAATACTTCTATAAAACATCTTCATTAAAATTATTTTATTACGAGTTTGAAATTAATTTTTTATTTTATTATTTATTCCAATCCTCTTTAAATTAATTAAAAGATGAAAGATAAATTCCAATATAGAAAGATTGTGATTACTAAGAATTATACAACATATATACTATATAATTTATACATGTGCATTGTACGGGCTAAATATGCTAGTGAATAAATAAGCCAAACGTGGGTGATGTCTTATTTTACAAGTTAAATTTAAGTCTTCAGTTAAGTATTCAGCTTGATTCTACTCCTTTACATCCTTATTTACTCTATAACAAATGACTAAGGCATTATTGAAAGCAAAACTTGAGGTCTCATCTTATCAACTAATGTTCAGCCTAAACTAATGAAGTCAAGTCAATTTGATTAAATTATTGTGACCAACGAAGAGCGGGGTCGTCCACTAAGGAATTATATGGTGCTAGGTTCACGAATAGGAAAGTTGCGAGAAAATGCCTGCGAAAAAGGTGATTCAGAGAGGATAAGACGGAAAGTGACAAGCAGAAAGTTAAGGATACAAAGGAAAAATTACTCTAACATATTTCTGGAGAATTATCTTCAAAAGCTTGTATGAAACGAAGTTGTCGGTACAGAATTAAAAAAATGTTTTGGTGAAAAGGTGAATGCTTTGGTACCTTTGTAAATTTGTACCTTTGGTACCCTCTTGATTTTTTTTTATATATATTTCGCATGCCATCTTTTAGCACTGGCGCTGATAGCACGTCTGGCTCGTCTTTGTTTTTCTAAATTCCAGGTCGTGAGTTCGAATCCCCTTGCAACATTTTTCCATTTTTCACAATTTTTTCATTTTTTAAATTGAAAAGGGCAAAAAAAGGGAAAAAAAAAAGCAGAAAAATAAGAAAAAACACACAAAAATAGCCTTACCTCTTTCATTTAAGTAATAATATCACTTTACATAAAAAATAAAATTTATTTTATTTTTCTCATTCTCCCTTTTATTCAAGATCTTACTAAAAATTTATTGAAATCAAATAGAAAAAAAATTATATATTAATCAATAAAATTAACATTTAACATATGATGTATTCCTATATTAATGTTTGATTTTTTTTATTAAGATGCCAAAGAAAAAGATGGAAGTGGGAAATTAAATAATTTTTTATTAAATTTTTACTGAAATATTATATAAATATATCATATATTAAATATTAATTTTAATGATTAATATATAATTTTTTTATTTGATTTCAATATATTGTTAATAAAATGTTGAATAAAAAGGAGAAGGAGAAAAATAAAATGAATTATGTTATTTATGTAAAGTGATATTATTACTTATATAAATAAAAAGGCAAAATAATTAACATTAAAATAAAAAAGATAATAAATAAAAAAAATGTAGAATAAAAATAAAATAAAAATTATTAAATAGTAATAATTAAATGATGAATTCTCTGATATCTTTATAAATTTATATTTTTAGTACTTTTTTATTTTTTTTATATATTTTTGCGTGCACCTCGGTACAAGTACCAGAGTATTCACCGACTGGCGAGAAGTCTCTTCCTCCGCGAGTACGGCTGGCGAGAAGACTGGCGCCAGTTGATCCTAATATCAAATATATCCTAATAATTTTTTTAATAAATTTTTTATTATATAGCCTAATATTTCTAATAAAAAGAAACAAGATTATAAATATCTTAATAAAACTTTTTAACATTAAACTCAAAAAAAATTTATCAGAAGTTATTATAATTTTCTTTAAAAAATTAATAATAATTTTTAAATTGAACTTATGGATAAAATCAATATTTTAATCTTAAAAAAAACTCATAGTAAAAATTATTATACTTATAAACGGAAAATAAATTAATTAAAAATTATAGGTAACAAATAAAATTTAAATTATCTTTACAAAAATTGTTAAACTGAACAAAATCACCAATAAATTTTGTGTGAGCATTATACAAGATCACCTAATGTACACAGAAAAAAATTGAAGCAGTATTGAAAAAAAATTGAGGCAGAATTGGTGCAACTCTGAAAAAAAAAAATGGAAACTTGAAGTAGCACTAAAAAAAAAATCACATGAAGCAGCACTTAAAAAAAAAACGTGAAGCAGCACTAAAAAGAAAAAAAAAATTGAAGAGCCTTATAGCTAGAATAATTGTTAAAAACTTCCCGAAATTGATCGGATTGCGGTATTTGGAGGAATTAGGGTACGCATTTGCCCTATAGTTTTGTTTATTGTTCTAGTTAATTTTTTATTTTTATAATGTCTTCTTAAAACATTTTTAAATAATCATTTTAATATTTAATAAAAAATATTAAATAAAAAAGTAAATATATTTAATATTTTGTGTACATTAAAATATTTAATATTTTCTCTATTTAACAATTAAAATATTATTAAAAAATATTTTAAAAAAATTAACATTTTTAATGATTTTATTCTTTTGAGCCTTTTTTGGGCTATAGGTGGCTTCTTCATATTCCTAGGAGGTACCGGAATCGTGTAGAAAAGTCTTCCTCTGATTTCAATTTCGATTGCTACGCTTCTCCAAAGAAACAAGAGGCTGCGAGGAAGCAAGAGGGCACCTTCGGAGCACGAGGGCAGCTTTTTAACTCAACTGTTCCACTTTTCAAACTAAATACTACAATATAGTAGTTTTTAAATTATTTTCATATCTGTTGTGACTTCTGTCACAGTAAAAGTAACAAATTTTTTTTATTATTTTGGTGACAGGACCGTGGTGCAAAATCAACATGCGTCAGCAATCAATCACCTCACATTCCTGACTGGCACAGTAGGCTGGCGCGAGTTGATCCTACTATCCAATATATCCTAATAATTTTTTTAATAAATTTTTTATTATATAACCTAATATTTCTAATAAAGAGAAACAAGATTATAAATATCTTAATAAAATTTTTTAAAATTAAACTCACAAAATTTTATCAGAAGTTATTATAATTTTCTTTAAAAAATTAATAATAATTTTTAAATTGAACTCATTGATGAAATCAATATCTAATTTAAAAAAAAAACTCATAGTAAAAAATTATTATACTTATAAACTAAAAATAAATTAATTAAAAATTATAAGTAACAAATAAAATTTAAATTATTTTTACAAAAATTGTTAAATTAAACAAAATCACCAATAAATTTTGTATGAGCATCACCTAATGTACACAGAAAAAAATTGAAGCAGAATTGGTGCAACTCTGAAAAAAAAAAAAAAAAGGAAACTTTAAGTAGCACTAAAAAGAAAATCACCTGAAGCAGCACTAAAAAAAAAAAAAATCGTGAAGTAGCTCACTAAAAAGAAAAAAAAAAAACTTGAAGCATAATCAGTGCAGGGTCTATAGGTGGGGGAAGGGGGGAAGAGCCACGGAGGAAGAAGCATAACCAACTGATGGCGCTGGATCAACTCGCGCCGGCCCCTCCCAGCGCCAGTCAGGAATCTGAGGTGATACACTGCCGACGCATGTTGATTTTGCGCCACGGTCCTGTCACCAAAAGTATGAAAAAGCTCGTTACCTCCACCATGATAAAAATTACAACAGATATGAAAATAGTTTTAAAACTATTGTATTGTAGTATTTAGTTTGAAAAAGTGCAGTTGAGTCAAAAAAGGCGCAAGAGGGCACCTCAAACACGCGCAATAGAAACGCGTGATCCAATGCGTAATATATTATGAGTGTATTTGTTTAAATTTTTTTTTATAAAAATTAAATTAATTTTTATATATTTAAATAATTTTTTAAAAATTCAAATTTTAAAAAAAATTATTTTCAACTTTTTGAAACTAATTAAAAAGAGTAAAATCTATATATAAAATTTAAATATCAAAATTATTATTTTTAAAAATTGAAACAAATATTCTCTCTATAGTGTGCCACTAGCATAGCATATATTACATATTTTATAACATAAAAATATATTATTTTTACCTCAAATTTATATATTAATTATTTTAAATTTAATCTTAGCATAATAATTCTTTAATTAATTTTAATAAATTTAATTTTTAAGTACTATTAATGAGAATATTATTGTGATTTGAACTTAATATATTCTTTTGAACTTAAAGGCTTTTACTAAATTTATTTGGATATAGAACAAAAGATAACATCGGTGAATGAAAAAATGAAAAGAAAATATTGTGATAAAAATTTGAAGTTTTGAATTTAAATATCTGAAAAAAGATTTGGAAATGGTTACAAATAATTTACTTTAAGTATGTTGTAATCCTTTTCTTAAGGGGTGAAGGAGAGCTTAAGAAAGAGAAAAGCAAATATGACTTTCAAATGTTTAAGTTTTTCTTTTTTCCCTTCTATATTTCTTAGTTTTTTTAGGGTGTGCTTCACAACCTAAAAAATTAAGTTAATAAGATATAAAAAAGAATTAATTATATTAATTTATATAAAAATAAATTAATTTTTTATTAAATTTTATTTCTTCTATTTTAATATATTTATTAATTTGATCAAAATGATATATTTAAAAATAAATGTATATTAATGTTCCCGGTCCCCCAAAACACAATAAAACACTAAAAACAACAAAAAATGAACTAACACATATATATTTGTCATATTAAATATAATTTTTTAATAAGTCATGCATTTAATTATTAATACCAAATATATATATATATATCTGGCTCCGCTTCTGTTTACTTTCAAGAACTAACGAGGCAATTACATATTGCGTTCTGTTTGCTTTCAAGAACCAACGAGGCAATTACAGTTTACACGGGCTACCGACGACGAAGCGGCTATAAGTAGACACACATTGCCGAGCTTGGTTCACAGGCCTCCTTCTCCTTCACTTTCGTTTTGTTTCGCACTTCTTTTCTCAAATTCTTCTCTCTCACCGTTCCTTCTTCATTCAACAAATATACATCCGTACCTTCTTCTCATGGCCCCAAGTGAAAAAAGCACTTCACCGAGCAATATTGGTAAGAACATCCAGGGTAAGGATAAGGCAGCTGAGATATTTCGTGTTATTATGAGATGTCCATATATTTCATGGATTTAAATAACATTTCATCATTGATATATATATTCATATCCTTCTGTTTTGTCGCTTTTCTTTGTTTCAACAAATTTTGCACATAACTACCCTGGTATTAGGAAAGGTAATTAATCACCTCATATTTAACTTCATGTGTTATGGAAGTATATTCCTGTCCTTCTCTTTTTGTTGCTTTTCTTCCCTTCAACAAAATTTGCACATAACTATATATCCTTCTACTAAATAATAGTAGCCGCAGGAGCTAATCAGGCAGCTCGACCGAGTGAAGCTCTTAAGAAGCTACATCAAACTCAACTATCATCCTCTTTCGAACATGCCTCACCTAAACCTCAATCTGGAAAAGGTAATTTCCTTGTCTATTTAATTTAAAATTGTTATATGGACCTTCCTTTTGCACATCCATACCCACTTGGCACCTACAGAAAAAGAGTGATAGAAAATTATTGTAGAAGAGGATGTATACCAATCCCTTTCTTGTGTCCGTGTATGTGTTGAATTTGCTATTTCAAATAAGTGATAGCGTATCTTTATTTTATTTACGGGTCA
Source organism: Pterocarpus macrocarpus (assembly GCA_031439585.1). Lineage (NCBI taxonomy): Eukaryota > Viridiplantae > Streptophyta > Magnoliopsida > Fabales > Fabaceae > Pterocarpus > Pterocarpus macrocarpus. The sequence continues at coordinate 78,171,967 of CM062515.1, forward strand.
CATAAACAATTTATCATGTATGGACATGAGTAATGTTAGTTGGCAATGGCCATAGGACACCAAATATATATAACATGTTTCGTGTTATTATGAGATGTCTATATATTTAATGGATTTAAATAACATTTCACCGTTGATATATATTCATATTGTTTTGTTGTTTTTCTTTGTTTCAACTAGTTTTGCACATAACTACCCTTGTACTAGGAAAGGTAATTAATCACCTCATATTTAATTTCGTGTGTTATGGAAGTATATTCCTGTCCTTCTCTTTTTGTTCCTTTTCTTCCCTTCAACAAAATTTGGACATATAACTATATATCCTTCTACTAAATAACAGTAGCCGCAGGAGCTAATTAGGTAGCTCGATCGAGTGAAGCTTTTAAGAAGCTACATCAAACTCAACCATCGTCCTCTTCCAAACATGCCTCACCTAAACCTCAATCTGGAAAAGGTAATTTCCTTGTCTATTTAATTTAAAATTGTTATATGGACCTTCCTTTTGCACACCCATACCCACTTGGCACCTACAGAAAAAGAGTGATAGAAAATTATTGTAAAAGAGGACGTATGCCAATCCCTTTCTTGTGTCCATGTATGTGTTGAATTTGCTATTTCAAATAAGTGATAGCGTATCTTTATTTTATTTACGGGTCACATAAACAATTTATCATGTATGGACATGAGTAATGTCAGTTGGCAATGGCCATAGGACACCAAATATATATAACATGTTTCGTGTTATTATGAGATGTCTATATATTTCATGGATTTAAATAACATTTCACTGTTGATATATATTCATATTGTTTTGTCGCTTTTCTTTGTTTCAACTAGTTTTGCACATAACTACCCTTGTACTAGGAAAGGTAATTAATCACCTCATATTTAATTTCGTGTATTATGGAAGTATATTCTTGTCCTTCTCTTTTTGTTCTTTTTCTTCCCTTCAAAAAAATTTGGACATAACTGTATATCCTTCTACTAAATAACAGTAGCCGCAGGAGCTAATCAGGCAGCTCGACCGAGTGAAGCTTTTAAGAAGCTACATCAAACTCAACCATCGTCCTCTTCCAAACATGCCTCACCTAAACCTCAATCTGGACAAGGTAATTTCCTTGTCTATTTAATTTAAAATTGTTATATGGACCTTCCTTTTGCACACCCATACCCACTTGGCACCTACAAAAAAAGAGTGATGGAAAATTATTGTAGAAGAGGACGTATGCCAATCCCTTTCTTGTGTCTGTGTATGTGTTGAATTTGCTATTTCAAATAAGTGATAGCATATCTTTATTTTATTTACGAGTCACATAAACAATTTATCATGTATGGACATGAGTAATGTTAGTTGGCAATGGCCATAGGACACCAAATATATATAACATGTTTCGTGTTATTATGAGATATCTATATATTTAATGGATTTAAATAACATTTCACCGTTGATATATATATTCATATCCTTCTGTTTTGTCGCTTTTCTTTGTGTCAACTAGTTTTGCACATAACTACCCTTGTACTAGGAAAGGTAATTAATCACCTCATATTTAATTTCGTGTGTTATGGAAGTATATTCTTGTCCTTCTCTTTTTGTTCCTTTTCTTCCCTTCAAAAAAATTTGGACATAACTATATATCCTTCTACTAAATAATAGTAGCCGCAGGAGCTAATCAGGCAGCTCGACCGAGTGATGCTTTTAAGAAGCTACATCAAACTCAACCATCGTCCTCTTCCAAACATGCCTCACCTAAACCTCAATCTGGACAAGGTAATTTCCTTGTCTATTTAATTTAAAATTGTTATATGGACCTTCCTTTTGCACACCCATACCCACTTGGCACCTACAAAAAAAGAGTGATAGAAAATTATTGTAGAAGAGGACGTATGCCAATCCCTTTCTTGTGTCTGTGTATGTGTTGAATTTGCTATTTCAAATAAGTGATAGCGTATATTTATTTTATTTACGGGTCACATAAACAATTTATCATGTATGAACATGAGTAATGTTAGTTGGCAATGGCCATAGGACACCAAATATATATAACATGTTTCGTGTTATTATGAGATATCTATATATTTAATGGATTTAAATAACATTTCACCGTTGATATATATTCATATCCTTCTGTTTTGTCGCTTTTCTTTGTGTCAACTAGTTTTGCACATAACTACCCTTGTACTAGGAAAGGTAATTAATCACCTCATATTTAATTTCGTGTGTTATGGAAGTATATTCTTGTCCTTCTCTTTTTGTTCCTTTTCTTCCCTTCAAAAAAATTTGGACATAACTATATATCCTTCTACTAAATAATAGTAGCTGCAGGAGCTAATCAGGCAGCTCGACCGAGTGATGCTTTTAAGAAGCTACATCAAACTCAACCATCGTCCTCTTCCAAACATGCCTCACCTAAACCTCAATCTGGAAAAGGTAATTTCCTTGTCTATTTAATTTAAAGTTGTTATATGGACCTTCCTTTTGCACACCCATACCCACTTGGCACCTACAAAAAAAGAGTGATAGAAAATTATTGTAGAAAAGGACGTATGCCAATCCCTTTCTTGTATCCGTGTATGTGTTGAATTTGCTATTTCAAATAAGTGATAGTGTATATTTATTTTATTTACGGGTCACATAAACAATTTATCATGTATGAACATGAGTAATGTTAGTTGGCAATGGCCATAGGACACCAAATATATATAACATGTTTCGTGTTATTATGAGATATCTATATATTTAATGGATTTACATAACATTTCACCGTTGATATATATTCATATACTTCTGTTTTGTCGCTTTTCTTTGTTTCAACTAGTTTTGCACATAACTACCCTTTTACTATATAACAGAAGCCATCGCTGGAACTAAGAAGCAGCAGCTGGTTCTTCCTAATCACATCCATCCACACCCATTAACGTTGATGGAGGCCGGAGAACCATATAAGTGTAGTGGATGTAAAGAACTAGGGTTTGGATCCAGTTATCGTTGTGAAAGCAATAAGTGCAGTTACGTCCTCCACGAAGCCTGCGCACGTGCTGTTCGTGCTAAATCCCCTGTACGTCATCCATTTTTCGGAGATAATGATTTCAAGTTCTTAGAGAAACCACTTGGTCGCACTAGACTTTGTGATGCTTGTAGAAAGGAAGTGACAGGGTTTGTGTACCATCGCGAGGATAATGGCCGTCCTGACGATACAGGTTTGGATGTACATCCATGTTGTTTAGAGCTGAAAGATAGTATTTCTTATAAAGACGGAAATGTGTCACGGACACTGAAACTGCGTCGGACAATTCCCCAAAAGTGTCTAAAATGTAAGAGCATGAAAGTTAAGGACGATGTTAAAGTTAGAGGCTGGGCATATGAATCTTCAGATGAAAAGTATTGCTTTCATGTTTCCTGTTTCAAGGAATTGGTTATTGATAAATGGAAAGAGGGTTGTTTCTCCGAAAAAAGAATGTCAATGCTTCAATACGGTCCGAAGACTCAACTTCCACTAACAGATAAGAAGATTGTCAAAGATGGAGGAAGCTCAAAGGGATCAGAGATAATCAAGGCGGTCGGCGAGATAGCGTCAGTGATAATCCCGCTAATATTTACTGCCATTTTTGGAAATCCTGTTTCTATTGTTTCTATTGTTCTTGTTGTTGTTGAATCCTTGCCTGCTGTTTTTAAACTGATTACTAGCTAGATTGTCTCTACAATGGATAAAGCTTCTGTATGTGTGAATTTGGTGTGTATTGTAACCCTTATGAGATCATTAAATAAAATGTGTGCAAATGTAATAGTCTTAGATGCTACTTTATTGATAGAGTTTATTTTATCCTTAACTAGTGTGGTTAGGGAGAAATATTCATCAATTGCATTGTATATTCTATCAAAATAAATGGAATATTATATCATAATATTTTGGACTTCGTTATAATGTATGTATTGCGTCTTTAAACTAAGTTAGATGAAATAAACTAGATAAAATATCATTACAGGATAAATAGTAACAAGATCAAAGCAGATTAACGGAAAAATAGACCCCCCAAAAAAATGACAAATAATACCAATCTTTGAATAGTGTAATTAATTAATTGAAAAAGTCGAAAAGGAGTCCGAAACAGGAAATCAAAAACAAATTATATATATTGACTATAAGAATTAAAGGGGCAATGGATTTGGACGCAGTTACCGTTGAAGTGCCCCGGAGCACCATAGAAGTGTAAAGGATGTCGAGAACTAGGATTTGGACGCAGTTGCCGTTGTAAAAACAGAAAGTGCAATCACGTCCTCCATGAATATTGTGTGAATGTTGTTGCTGATAATTCCCTTGTCTTTTATCCATTTTTTGAAAAAGGCAATTTCTTGTTCTATGAGAAACCACCTCATTCCTGTAGAGTTTGTGATGCTCGTAGAAAGAATGTGCTAGGGTTTGTGTACCATTGCTCCGATACGGATATGGATTTGCATCCACGTTGTTTAAAGCTGAAACATAGTATTTCTGATAAAGAAGCTGGTAAACCCATCTGACACTCAAACTGTGTCAGACGATTTCCAGAAAGTCTCAAAAATGCAAGAGTAAGAAAGTTGAGAATGAAGGTAAAGTTAAAGGCTGGTCTTATGTATCTTCAGATGGAGATTATTGTTATTATCATATTTCCTGTTTCATGGAATTGATTCTTGAGGAATGGAAGGAGGGTTGTTTCTCCAAACAAAGACTTCCAAGGCAAACTTATGACCCGCAGTTTCAACTTGCACTGAGAAGCAAGGAAATGGTCAAAGTTGGAGAAAGCTGAAAGGGATCAGGGAAAACAGAGATGTACTTCAAGATAGCGACAGCCGCATTCAAGCTATATTTTCAGTCATTTTTGGAAAGCCCACTTCCTTTATTGGTGGCCTTGGACAAATTGTTTCCTTGTTTTGACAAGGACATTCAATACCTATTGGTTGCCCTCTTTTCTTTTTTTGGTCGCTTTCGGGGTAAAGGCTTTTCAGTTTTAGGGATGTGGCTAAAATGGTCTGGACCATTTTCATCTTTAAATCCTGTTAGTTGAATTTTATATATAATAAAAAAATTATTAATAAATTTTTTTTATAAATAAGATTCAAGAATCAAGATGGTGCATAACTCAACAAGGACCATTTTAAAATTTACCGATAGCAGATTGTTTGCAATGAGTAAAGCTTCTGTCTGTTTGAATTTGATGTGAGTTGCAATCCTTATGCGATCAATAAATAAGATTTGTGCAAACGTAATAGTGTTGGAATGCTACGTTATTGATAGAGTTTATTTTAGTGCTGACTGCTATGGTTAATTAGCCGTGCTATGCACGGAGAACTATATTAATTGTATTGCATATTTTATCAAAATAAATGGAATATTATATCATATTTTAGACTTTGTTATTATACATCCATTACGTTTTTAAACTAAGTTTAATGAAATAAACTAAATAAAATTTAAAATATCATTACAGAATAAACAGTGACAAGACCAAAACAGATTAACCGGATAAATAAAAATATAATTATGCGGCAAACTAAAAAGACTCGTTAATTGTTTTTTTTTTTTTAATCACAGGCGCTAACTTTGGTATTACTTTTTTTGAGAGTTTAATCTGGGTGCATTGAGAGTGTCATCCAATCAAAACTTTTTTATTTGTATGACCATTCAAATAGTGGGTGATTATATAAAAAAGTTTTGCTGATAATGGCAATATCTGATTGAATATATATATAAAATTTTTTTATACAGACAATGCATTTAAATTAAATCTTTTTTATAATAGTATTTTGCAAAGTTTTTGAAGTTGCAGCTTGCAATGTAAAAGCTATAGATTGGATAAGAAAGTTATGGCGTGGAGAGCATTTATAATACTTGAACACATTTCAAAATTCTCTGGTTTGCATTAATAAATTATCATAAAAGTCCATTAGATATATCAATATTTGAGGCTTTTTTTAAGAGAATAAAAGAAAAGAACGGCAACAAAACTAAGCTGTAATGAGAGTAGACCCCATGTAATCCGTCCTTAGCAAAGGAAGCAACCCCGTTGGAGAATCCTCCAAACAAGAAACACTATGCCGCTAGCTTTGCCAAATAATCTGCACTTTGGTTAGCCTTCCTGTGGCTTTGTTATTTGAATTAACTCTTGGACTTTTTGTGTTATTATCACTTATTTTTTTGGTTGTGACTGAAATTTTCTCAATGTAAATAAATATCACATAGGGACAAGTTATAAATAAAAAATTACGTTGAGAATTTTTCAGTTAGTAAAATCAATACAACCACATTACGTAACAATAAAAATTTAATGGTAGAGCTGGAAAGTCTCTCGTATGCATTGCAATAGAAAGTGTGTAATTTAAAAATTTTAAAGTTTGGATTTTGTTGATGTGTGTCCTTAATATAAATATTAATAAACAAAAAATAAACTATTAAATAAACTTATATGCATTTAAGTTGAAAATTCAAAAAATATTAATACCTTTTAAATTAACAGATACTGCTTTAATTCATTAACATGTGCTTTTAAAAATATGTTTGGTATGAGAGTAAAAATTTGGGATAAAATTTTATGGATGGGCTTAAATTTATATATGGAGCTTATCCATAAAAATTTATCTCTATTTTTGTTCCTATACCAAAAACACACCCTGTAAACATTTTGATTTCTTAATGGCATATGTTAACAATTCCATGAAATTATCCCGTATGTAGCATCTATTATTGGAATTGTTTTAATGGAGATTTATAAAGTGAGTTTGATATTAAAATAAAAATAAAGGTGAAAATTTTAAAAATTAAATTTTCATATAAAATTATTCATCAATCTAATTCATAAATATTTTCTCCATTTTTGCCCAATGTTTTTAACTGTTAAAGTTAATTGTTTCGCGACTTTTCACCAGTGCTATAATATTTACTCACGCGAAGAAAATTATTTTCCTTTATGTACACACGCATCTGATTTGTTAGGCCTTTGGGGAGGAGAACCGTACGTTATATATGATTCATTCTTAGAGAAAAGAAATCCAATTAACATCCTGGCTTTCATGTTCTGATCGAGGACCTAAATTCAATAATTTAGTAAATTTCTATATTTTAAAAATTGAATCATTATAATTTATAAATATTTTTACTCATTTCCTATGATCACTTAGCACTGTAACACTTATATCAATTTTGCATAATTATGTCACAAACAAAATGTTTAGAGCTTAATTAGTTTTTTTTTTTTTGATAATTTGAAACCGCTCAACCCACAAGACGAGCTTAATTAATTTACATAGTCAGTCAAAAAAAAATTGACACCAATATTTAATGATATACTGATTAAAATATAATTATTTGTATAATAACAACACATACTAATTAAATTCAAATATTTATTAGGCAATTTTTATCCATATTATTAAGTACATACTTTTCTTTGGGCCATGTAAGTTTGTTCTTATTATTTTACCTTGCCAGTGTTTCTGTCGACGTTGTTACAAATTAAGTAGGTCTTTTTCAACGTCCAAAAAATAAAGTGGGTCTTTCTTCAAAATTGAGTCCCTATTGTCAGGTATAATTGTGAGGTTAAGGGCCATAATATTTTCATTCAGCCTCAGCCACCACATTAGCCCAAGCCAATTGGAGTACTGCACCCGAGGTAATATACCAGTGTTTGACGTGGGGTTGTGTTGGACTCTTTGGGGGGCCTCAATGAATAAAAACAGAAAATCCCTTTAAAAATTTAAATTAAATAAATATTTGTTAATGTGTATCCTTAATATAAATGTTAAGAAAAGAAAAACTCAAAATATTAAATAAAATTATATTTATCGAGTTATTGAAAATTCAAACATATTTAATACTTTATTTAATTAATAAACAATAAGTAATAAATATTAATTTAATTGCTTCGTGTCTTTTCACTATTGCTAAAATATTCGCTCACACAAAGAAACATAATTTCCTTTATTTGTACACATCTGATTTATTTGGCTTCTTGGGAGTAGAATCGTAAATTATTATTATTATTATTATTACAGAACGGTACATTATATGTTATTAGTTCTTAGAGCAAAGAAATGTAATTAAAATCCTCGTATATGTCACAAACAAGATGTTTAGAGTTTAACTAGTTTACATATTGAAATAATAAGGATTTAATTTAAATGCACTACCAATATAAAAAATATTTTTACAAACATCCAATTATGTATTGTCATACCAGTAAAAATCTTTAATATAATTATCTACTATTTGAATGGTCATACAAATTTTACACTGCCAATATATCTCAATTAAACTCTTGTAATAATATTTAATTGATATATTGATTGCCATATAATTATTTTAAGACTAACAATGAATAATAATTTAAAACAAATACTTATTAGAAAACTTTTTTTTTTCAGGGGTTAAATTTCTTCTTTTCTTTTTTTTTGGGTCAACCTGAAATATCGTTCCATTGATGACAAAACAGGACAGGAACAGGCCCATCACCACAGCAGGATTTAACAAACAGACACATGAAACCCAATCCGCTAGGTGGGTCAAGCAAGATACATCATTATCTTCGATCACAGCCGATTCCTCCCCAAGCTTCCATTTCTGCAGGCCTCAACTAGTTACAAACAATCAGACTCAAGTATTATTGATTCACAGAGCACCCCCCCTTTGATGGTTTTTAATTTGTTGGAGATTCTGTATGACTTGAGTGTATGTACTTGCTTAATTGTGCATGATGTGCTTGATGAGATGTATTTCCTAGTGCTGAGTTTATGTTTTAAAATAATGCTTGCGACTTGTTTGATGTAATGTCTGAACCAGGGAGTGGTCGTGCTGATTCCTAATCCACTTGTCTTGGTTTGCTCTTTTATGTTATGTTCTATTTGCATTTTTTGTTTGGAGTTTGTTCAGTTATCTATGGTCTTCTTGGAATTTTGCACAAGTAGTTTGGTCTTTTAAATTGTTTGCCTTACAAGGAAGTGATAAATCATTTGCTTGAACTTTATGGGGATATCTTGTAGCAATTCATGATGGTTTGATTTTGAGAAGTATGGTGTGAAGTGTATATGATTGGTTTGACGATGAAATGCCAATTTTATGTTGATTGAAATCCTTCCAGCATGGATGTTGATTGAGCTTTCTATAAATGCAATTGAATGATGCATTGATTTTGCTGATCTGCATATAACTATTGATGGAGGCCTTTGAAAACTTATTTGGTCAGTTTGTGTTTTTGATTGTCTGAAGGTCTTGTTTGGCCCAATCTGCATTTAAACCATTTTGGGTGACACACATAGTCAGAAGCGTCTCGTGAGGATGAATCGAAAATTTGGAGGAGGAAGGCAGCCGACAGGGACTCCGTCGTTGGCTTGGTCCTGTGTTGTTGTTGTCTTCTCTCTTCTTGCTGGTGCCTCTGTTGTCCACAATATCTACAAGCCTGATCTTGTATGCTTTTCTCGTTACCTTTTTCATGGCTGTCTCTTTAGCACTTTCTTGATTCATTTTTATGAGTTAAACATGCATAAGGTATGTGTGTTCCATTTGTTGGATTTGGTATTTTGAATGTTCCATATTTTTCATGAGACATAGGGAGTTTATGTACTTGGTTGAAACCTATACCATTTGAAGTAACATTTCTTTTCAAATTGCTAAATAAGTTTTCTGGATGTTGTGACTTGCTAATAATGCACAGTTGAGACTATTGCTTACTATTTTTTTAAGCTGCTATTGCCCATCCCTTTACTTGACAGTGGAGCATATTGACCGTAACTTGAGTTCAACTTCTAATGAGCAGATTGCATCCTTAAGAGTGAAGTGCTATAGCCATTGATGAAATAACTAACTCCTTACAATTTTTCAAAAATCCAGAAACTTGAATAAAAAGTCACGGATATGTAAATCAATATGCTCCTTTGATTTTGTCATCAAATAGTTATCACTTACACTTTAGCACTTTACTACCCAAAGTGCATAAGGTGAACTTTAGAGGATCTAGATCTTTTTGCGATAATGTTATTAACTCATCCAACTTTATTTTTTTATCTATGTAGAAAATACCTCCAGTTGATGGAGTTGATGGGACCAAGCAGAAACTAGACGAGAAAGAATGACGATCTCTATCTTTGTGAATTCTTTTTTTAATATTGTGAAGATGACCATTGAGGCCTAAACTCTGCTGTCTCTGCAAGTAAGCTTGAGACACAAGGAATTGTATTTGTTCTCTTCATATTGCTTCTTTTTATTACACTAGCTGAATAACCCCGTACTATGTATAGTTACAATAATTCATCACAAACATATTATATGGCACCGTTCTTCGCCAGTAGATCATACCAAGTAATGTAACAAAAGTATGGCACCATTCTCAATCGATTTGCAAAGTATCAATCTCAATTGTTTCATTATTTGAGACTCCAATTATGAAGGACCATTTCACAATTTCAAATAAAGATCACAAAGCACTTGAGTTAGGTCCAATTACTTGAACACCTCAAAAAGTTTCATAAATCACAAACTTTAAAATCAAAACAAATTATTGTGTGTTTGGATCGGTGTTTATATGAGTTAAAAGTGGGTTTGCAGCATCAAACCAGCTTTTGGTGTGAAACTTGTTATGTTCGTTACCCGTTGGGTTACAACTTCAAACCCACTTTTGGTTCTAAGCCGGCTTATAATAATTAAATACTTATTAAAATTTTATATTATATATTTTTTTCACAATTTACATTCATGCGTTGCATGGATTAAATATACTATTTTTTTTAATATAATCTTTTTGTAGTATTGGGAGTCTAGTAAGTTTTAACTAATTTTTTGAGATAGGTTGGTTTATTTTGAGATAAAACTCCCCTCTTAATTATTTTTAATCCATAAAATTCGAATATAAGACTATGTTTTAAAAGAAATAAGTACCGAATGCTTAAACTAATCAAGTGGTGGTAAATTTTTTTTCAAGTATGCTTGCTTGCAATTCATAAAAAAAGAAAAAAGAAAAGTGAAAAAGGAGAAGTCAAACATCCTGTTATATTCCATGATATGGGAATAATTTAAAATTTAAAATTAACATGTTAGTTCTTAATTTTTTTTTAGAAAAATTTAAATACCTTCTTATACTTTGAAATTTGTAATTGAGTCTCTAAATTTGCGAAATGTTATCATGAAAAGTTACTGGTTAGTTGGCTACGGTCCCTTTTACAGGATAACAACAAATCAGTTTCCTCCAACTTCAAAATCCTTGATATGAAAGTCGCTTTTTTACTTTTTTGGGTAGATAGTAGTGCCAAAGGCGCAAGCGAAAAACCTAAGACACACAAAGCAACCCCTGAAAGATCAGCTGAAAGCAGATTGGTTAAAGCACTTAGGTGAAGGTTGGTGTCATGATTAAGAGCCCAATATACCATCCAATCTGCACGACAGTTAACCTTCTCCATTGGTACGGGAGAAAATTATGTTCCATCTGCCAATGTGAGAGTGATTGTGAGATGACTCATTAATCACGGAAAAGTCTGCTATGATACTTATACAAAGCCTATTCCCTTCACACCCTCAGGATCTTTGCACAGGAGTAACTGTGGCATCTACCTTCGTGCTGATGCTCGAAAATGTGGCTGAAAGATACAACCCAATACAAACCAAGAGAGGCCAATTGCGTGGCATGGACGATGGATGGTAATGACTAATTAGTAATCACGCTATTAAGTTACTCCCTCCATTTCAAAATAATATCCAGCTATATTAATTCAATAATGTGCTAATTTAGTTAAAATGATAGTTATTTTGAAATAGAGAAAATAGCCCACAATTTAAGTTGAGGGGTTTTCTGCTCTTCATTATGTCCTAAGATTAGGAATTAAATCATTAATTTTGGAGTGAAAGATCCTACATTTCAGTAGTTCTAGATTCCGGCTAATCGTTTCATCTTATATATATATATATATATTATATTACCTCAGATCATCGGAACTAGAAGCCTAAGAAGGCCTTAGTTGCCAGCGATTGTATAACACAAGATGGTGGCCCCAACCTCACTCCCCTAGTGACAATGATGACCACAACAATGAAGGACTTCATTTTATTTTAATTTAATGTTTATACAGCATAACTTTATTGGGCATAATACGGCGGGTCTTAACAAATTACAAATTTAACGAATATTTTGGCAGTCCTAGTTTGATGGTAGACATACTAAGTCTTATTTCCATATAATTTTTTGTACATTTAGAGAAGTAAAGTGTATGTCCGAAGGCGTGAATTTAATAATTAAAGCTAAGGATTACGCCTTTTCAATGAATAAGCAACTTTCTTGTGTTCCTAACCAGATATTATTATCTTGCTTTTTAGTTTTTATTGATAAAAGGGGTTTTGTTGTATAAGCTTACAAAATAGTGTTCAAACAACCGATCAGATGGTATGATATTGTATAAGCGTTTACAATCAGATCTAATATATAATGTGCCAAATGAACCAGAGAGTTTTGTCAACTTGTCATACTACAATCTTATAACATCCTATCTTATTTTATCTATCGCACTAAATTATTTAGTCCTAATTCGAAATAGGATAAAAATAGAGCACAAAGAACAGTTCCAATAAGCCAGTTGCATCTAAGCTACAATTCTTGATTCTGCATAACAATAAAAATCAGCATCCGACCACTCTGAATCAAGTATTTACTCTCAGATTAAATAATACTTGTGAATTAACTCAGATTTGAAATACTCTTGATATCAATATAATGAGGGTGATGCTATTTTCAACCCAAAAAAAAAATAAAAATGGAACTTTATGTTACACGTGATAAAATTTCACCAACTTAAATACGAAAAACTTTTGAGTATGTATCTATATGGTACTAGAACTACTGCTTAACCGTAAATCGTCCAATAAATCCTTTCATCTACACATACGTAAAATCTGAACAACTAACCAACCATCTAAGTTTTGTAAGACCTCAACTACTAAAATGTAAATGTTTTATTATTTTCGATTCCCTTTTTATTCTCTCTTCTATTTAAACACACTGCTTTGCTGGCAATTAGTGCTTATAAATATAAACTTTCTTCCTCCTCCTTATTTCTTTCAAATATTTGCTGGCAGTCTTGCGTTACAAGAACTTGACAGAGCATATTCAGCTAGGATTGAAGATGTTGTGTAGTGCTAGACAACTATTTGTGGTTGCAAAAGTGGACCCCAAGTAAGACTAGCTCATATTTTATTGTAAAGTGGATACTAAATTGAAAGTTGATCATAGAAAAGGCTTGCATATCCTTAAAGTGTTGGTGTCCCCAGAATCTTTGATGGCTGCCATTCCATAATTAGAGGAAAGGGGTGTTATATCTCTTTCTTGTTGTCCATTCATTTTTATATGAAAGTGGGAGAGGAAGAATAGGTTGTTACAGCCTTTGACTCAAGCAAATTCCATAGTTTCTGAAGTTACTATAATCCATTGACTATACTTTGCTGTACCTGCGCTAATATCTCTTCCTCAATCCAATACATGTTGTTCTTTCATGAATGGTGTCCGAAAATTATGTTTTTATTTGGTTTCAATGATCTTTCCAATTTTGACTTTAACCTCGTAATTCATTTGCTAAAAATATTATGACGCTGATTGAAATAACAAATAACAAATAAGAAATATAAAACAGTCCATCCGAGAAAAACAAAGAAAGATAAAACACAATTGATATATGTTCAATATCGTGAATGTCCCTCCCTTACTCTCCTAATGATCACTGTACTTCCAATGTTTATTAATTGCTGATTTTGAAGTCTTAATAAAGCCAAATACTATCAAACCTCCTTTCATCAATACGCTTTCATAAGTATTTTCTACACTCCTAGAGTCTTTATGATTAAATGTACATAGGAATAAACTATTATAACACACACTTCCTTTTATGGCATGATTTAAACTATCCAGAAACCAATATTTTATCAACTCCATTTTAACTTTTATATCCTTGTTTGGATTCTCAAACACACCAATATCCTGTCTGTCCAATTGTTACAAAACGTAATGATCCTCGCGAAAAAAAAAAAGGAAAAAGAAAAACTTCATTTGAGTTTAAATGAAGTAATATTCAAATGCTATCACATTATCAATTGCAAACGAGTTTGTGCTGAGAATGAGATTGTTTTGCAAGGAACATTACTTCCATTTCAATATCACTGCTGTTGTTATATTTTTATTTTTATTTTTATTTTAGTTCATTATCAATGCAACATATTTTTACATTATTTTTTTTTATTGTGTTGATATAATATTGTAAAATTTTGATATTTTAAATAATTATTAGGCTATTTTGGTTTGAACCACCAATATTTATAATTCAGTAAATTTCAGCTAATCTAATTTGAATTGGATTATCTCACTATTGAATTAAGCACTCTCAACATTAGTTTGAATGATTATTAGACTATATTATTTTAATAATATAAACTTAAATGTGATAAAAGTATACTAACTTGAACTAAATTAATTAAAATTCCATAGATTTCAAATATTGATAGTTTGGAAAAAAAATTAATAAAGTAAATCAAAATTAAGTTTTTTTACCCTTATACAAACACAAAGTTTTTTTTTTTAATTTTCTATAGTATTCTCTTTCTTAACAGGTAGGAGATTAATTTCTAGGAATATAGTTAGATACTTAAACAGGAATCCCTTTTAATAATTTTTATTTTCATATACATAAATTTTGAAATTGAATATAGGACCATATACTTAAGAAATTAAATCATCTTTTATTAGAACCAACATCTTATTGGTATAAAACGTATAAAATTGAGATATAGAAAAAAGTGATGTTTAAAATGTTTACCCATAAAAGTGAATATTCAATGTTCACATAATTTTTAATTATTGATCAAGTTAAAAAAAAAATCTAACAGTTAATATTATACAAAAATTGATTATGATATTTTATATGATATTTGAAGTATAAATAGTTATTTAACATCAATCATTAAATTTATTTTTTAATTTAATCAATAATTAAAAATTAGATAAATATTAAATATTTATTTTTTATAGATGAGCATTTTAAACATTATAGTAAGGAAAAGGGCAAGAAAGTGAATTTAGGTTACTCAAAAAAAGAAAAATTGAATTCAGGTGAAAGAGAGTCAATAATGAAAAATCCCAAATAAGAGAGCATCACAGGGTAGAAAGGAAAAAGTATGGGAAAAAACAGAAAAATTAATGAGAAGAACAGGGCCAAACACACCACCATCCTATCCCCAAGGAAGCGTTCCTTTTTTTGATTATTCAAAATCACAAAATCCAACGGTCCACATTGCATCTTGTGCTTCTTATATTCAACCCCATTTTCAGCCATTGCCATTTGGTGTCTCTCTCTCTTTCTCTTTCTTTCTCTCTGCATTCTCTCTTGTCTCTCTGCCTTCCATCACCAACCCCTCGCCATTTCCCTTCCCCAAGGTCCGTTTCCCTGTTCCTCGATCTGTTACGGTTTCGTTTGGATCTGTTTATTCAGTTTCCCTTTTGAATTTTCAGCTTTGAGTTTTTTGGTTTTTCTCAATTTTTATGGGACCTTTGTTTTAGGTCTTTTTTGGTTGTTTGGTAGTTGGATTTGAAATGGTTCGTTGTTGCATTTTAATTTATTCAATTGTGTGTGTGAAATTTTTCATCTTTTTGGATTTTCCTTAAAAAGTTGGAAATTGGTTGGTAGGGAGCTGGATTGATGTTAGAAATTTGGTTTGTTTGATGTTTCTTTAAATTTTTTTTTTTTTTAATGTGGGTTGTTTTTCGTTGATCGATCTGGGTGTTGTTTATGGAGTGGTTGATTTATTTTTGCGAAAAAAAAAAAAACAATTTTTGATGGGTTGAAATGATTACATTCTTCACCATTGTGCTGGTATTTTTGAGATTTTTGGCCAATGGGGTTCGATCTATCATTGTTAAGCATGGGTCTATCGAATGTTGTTTTTCAGCTGAATGGGGGAAAGAATCTGAATTGTTGTTTGAGGTTGAGAGAACTACATTGATTTGTAATAGTTTGCTTTTTGCAATGATGTAATTTATTGGTGATATTTTAGTTAAATGGGGGAAAGAATCTGATTTGTTGTTTGAGGTTGAGAGAACACAATGATTTGTAATAGTTTGCTTTTTGCTTTGACGTAATTAATTGGTGATATTTGAGATGAAAATGAAATTTGCTGAACCTTCCTTTTCTAAAGAAAAGTAAGAGATATACTGAATAGGAAATGTAATAATGCTTTGCTTGTGGACCCTTTGTTTGGATATTTTCAACGTTCTGAGTGATCCCCCACCATTCCAACGACCAACTTTTATGGTTCATGGTGTATTTCTAATCAACTTATTTTTCTTTTGCTGACCTCTTTGCTGTTGTCTGGGAAATATAGGGTGTGTGACTGTGTGTGCTTGTGGGTATCCGTGGTGAAGTGGGTATGTGTACAATAGGCACTTTTATTTGTGTGTTACTATGATCGTATACATTCATGTGTACCATGCAGTTAGATATACTAGTTTCTTTTCTAAGTTTAATACTTATCTGATGTTTCTCCAAGTTGTTTATAGCATATTTCAGCGTTAAATTGTATTAGAGACACTGCAAATCTTTTTACTACATGCTGTAATGTCCATGGTTTAGTGGGTTACCAATACCATAATCTTTAGGTCAATTTGTTGGATGTTACTCTGAAATGACTTGTGAGATGAATAGGCTTAAAGGAATTGAAAAAAAAAGAAGAAGAGTAACAAGTGAACATATAAGATTTAAGCATATATGTTTTGCCCTTTGGTCATGGATGACTGTAACTGGTTGCCTCACTGTTTGTGTCAATCTTTGGAATCATTTAACTGATAATTTGCCTGCATCTTTTTTCTTTGTAAATTATGAGAATAATTGAAATTCATTTGGCTAAATTATGGTTAAACTATGATATCCTATCAGTGAATTATTGGTATTGGCATATAAAGTTAAGGAAGTGGAGAAGTAAAAAAAAAAAAGTGTTGGGATTTTCTCATCCAAAATTCCCCTTCCAAATTCCAATATATTACTGGCCTCACTACTTGTCACTAACTTTTTAGTGGCTTTGTCTAATTGTCTATACAATTGTGCTGACTAGTTGTCTTTTATCCAGCAGATAGTAGAAGATGGCAGACGCTGAGGATATTCAACCTCTTGTTTGTGACAATGGAACTGGAATGGTTAAGGTACAGAATGGAACCTTTTCTGTATTAAGTTTCTTCCAAAATGTAGCAGACTGAGTTGCATATTTTGGTTTTATTGGAATTTCCTTTTTCACTAGTCTTGCTTCTGTGAATTTGAGAAACCGATTGCCATGTTTCTTTTCAGGCTGGATTTGCTGGAGATGATGCCCCACGTGCTGTTTTTCCCAGCATTGTAGGTCGTCCTCGTCACACTGGTGTGATGGTAGGCATGGGTCAAAAGGATGCATATGTTGGTGATGAGGCACAGTCTAAGAGAGGTATTCTGACTCTCAAGTACCCAATCGAGCATGGAATTGTTAGCAATTGGGATGATATGGAGAAGATTTGGCATCATACCTTCTATAATGAGCTTCGCGTCGCCCCAGAAGAGCATCCAGTTTTGCTAACTGAAGCTCCTCTTAACCCCAAGGCTAACCGTGAGAAGATGACCCAAATCATGTTTGAGACTTTTAATGCCCCTGCTATGTATGTAGCCATTCAGGCCGTTCTTTCACTATATGCTAGTGGTCGTACAACTGGTAAGCAATCCTCGAATTGTTTGATTAGGTTCAGGTTATAGTTTGAACTATTTTGGGAGCTTTTAGATTGACAACCTCCATGAGTATCCAGAAAGCCTGTGCGTTGTTTGTGCTATTTTCAGAAACATTGTAACAAACTGAAAGTTATTCTTGTGATTGTGTATGGTTTCACTTAACATGCCTCTAAGGGGGGAAGAAGCATCTTGTGTAAACTGGGACACATTTGGAAATTGTGACTGTAGAGAACCTTTTTAAAGCAATCATATGTCTTGTAATTGACATTTTTCAAGTTTACTTATTTGCCTTCTCTTTGCAGGTATTGTGTTGGATTCTGGTGATGGTGTCAGCCACACTGTCCCTATCTACGAGGGTTATGCTCTCCCACACGCCATCCTTCGTCTCGATCTCGCTGGTCGTGACCTCACTGATTTCTTGATGAAAATTCTGACTGAACGTGGGTATTCATTCACCACCTCAGCAGAGCGGGAAATTGTGAGGGATGTGAAAGAAAAGCTGGCTTACATTGCCCTTGACTACGAGCAAGAGCTAGAGACAGCCAAGACCAGCTCCTCGGTGGAGAAGAGCTACGAGTTGCCTGATGGACAGGTCATCACCATCGGCGACGAGCGTTTCAGATGCCCTGAGGTCCTGTTCCAACCATCCATGATAGGAATGGAAGCTGCAGGCATTCATGAGACAACATACAACTCCATCATGAAGTGCGATGTTGATATCAGGAAAGACCTGTATGGTAACATTGTCCTATCAGGAGGAACAACCATGTTCCCAGGCATTGCTGATAGAATGAGCAAGGAAATTTCTGCATTGGCCCCCAGCAGCATGAAGATCAAGGTGGTAGCACCGCCGGAGAGAAAATACAGTGTCTGGATCGGTGGTTCTATCTTGGCATCCCTCAGCACCTTCCAGCAGGTTCGTTATGTTCTTTTGTTCTTCTCTGCTTCTTGGAATGTTTTGAGATGGGTTCATATGTTTGATTGCTAATGCGACAAACTTTCCTTTTGAGTGCAGATGTGGATTGCAAAGGCAGAATATGATGAATCTGGACCATCAATTGTGCATAGAAAGTGCTTCTAAGCTGTTCTGAGAAATAGGGGGTTATTGAAGGAAAAAAATACTATTGTTGTGATTCCTCAAGAAGCAGTGCAGCTTGTAACCCTTTCAATTCATTCTAGCTTTTGTTATCCGTTCATGTTTATTATCATGTTGGAGTGATGATTTGCAGAAGGCGAGGAGTTGTTTTTTTAATCAAAAATGGTCCAGTTCTGGAGTACATTTTGATAAAGTTTTTGACTGGTTCATTCTGCATATGAATTAGCTGGGATTGTTAAAACTATGAGTGCGTGCACGTTGGCATGCAAAATTATAATCGTTGATCCGTTGAATTTACAAATTTAACTCTTGCATGCAGCTAAAGGGAATTGGAAGTCTTTATTTAATTCACAATACATTGCATATCTTGTATGCCTGCAGTAAATTGAAGTGCTATTCTCCGCTTCGTAACAAAATATCTTATTTTGGTGAACAAAAAACATTTCTTTTTATCTAAATATGTTGTGTTAATCAGGCTTTGAGTAAAGGCTTTGAGCATCGATAAAGCAGTTAACGTGTGACACATAACTATTAACTATTCAATACCACATTAAGCCTTGCAACTAACAAATGTTATAACCTGTGTTCTTTGTACCCGTTGATTCTGAATTTTGCCGTAGCTCCCGCTTTGACTCCTTGCTTTCGTGAACTAGATTTTCTCTCTGGTTTCATTCTGCGGTATTGAGTTTCTTTTCTAACATTGTGTAAATCATATTCATGTTGGCAATATTCATTGCAAGAATTGCATTTACATCTCTCGTAAATTATCAATGCCAGTTTAGCTATTCACACATAAAATATGTTATTTATCACATGATTATTTTATAATGCACCTATTAATAATATATAATAACATCATAAATAATTCAATTTGCATGCGGAAAATTCATGTAAATTTGATGCAAAACACTATTCAACTCGTTTACTTCATGAACTAGCTTGGTTAATTGGGTTTATATTTATCTTATTTCGACATTTTTTTTTATATATAATTCGAGCTAATGAGCTAAACCGAACAGTTTGGGAGCATGCACTGAACCGAGTTGGTATTTCAAAAATTGGCTCGTACTATACTCTAGCCGAGTTTCGGACTGAACCATTTTTTATTAAGTAGATTTGACTCGTTCTTATGCCTAGTTTATAAAGGATAAAACGAAAATATCAAGAGATAAAGAGTTAAAACATAAATAAAACAATATGCTTTTTAAATAAATGTGACAATTTACAAGTAAAGTCAACTTAATGCGTCTTGCATATTAAGGAGCATTTTCAACGTCTCCTTTCTTTGCAACTGAGAAGATGGCAGACACAAAGGATATTCAACCCCTTGTTTGTGACAATGGAACAGGAATGTTCATGGTACAGAATGAATATTAATTTTGTCCTATGTTTGTTTTAAATTTTTACTTAGTTACATTCGTAGGCTCTATTTTAACATATATTTACCTTGCTTTAGTGGATTCAAGGTAACTTAATTACAATGTAGCATAACATTTTAGGCTGGATTTGCCGGAGAGGAAGCTCCATGTGTTGTGTTTCCAACCATTATAGGTCGTCCACGTATTGCTGGTGTGATGAAGGCATGGGCCAAAAAGATGCATATGTTAGTGATGAAGCAAAGTCTAAGTTTAGTTTTCTGAATATCAAGCACCCTATTGAGCATGGAATTGTAAGCAACCGGGATGATATGGAAAAGATTTGGCACCATGCCTTCTATAATGAGCTTCATGTTGCCCCAGAAGAGCATCCAGTTTTGCTAACTGAGGTTCCTCTTAACCTCAAGGATAACCGTGAGAGGATGACACAAATCATGTTTGAGACTTCTAATGTCCCTGCTATGTATGCAGCCATTCAGGGTGTTCTTTCACTGTATGCAAGTGGTCGTACAACTGGTGAGCAATTGTTGCATTGTTTGATTGTGTTCAGGTGAAGGTTTGAGCTTTTGGATTGAGTGACAGATCACAATACCGTGAGTATCTAGAAAGAAGATGTCTTATGTAAGTATTCTTTTTTATTGTGCGTGGTTTGACATCCCACTAATAATTGCGGAAGAAAGAAGTACTTTTGTGAATTGGTATGAATCTACTGTTTTAGAAGAATTAGTTTCCTCCTCAACCAAGACCGAAGAGTCAAATCTCTTTCGAGAAATGTTTTTTGACATCATTCCGAACACTTGGGAATTGATGTGTAAATAAATTAGTTACATTTCTAGTGAATATGGTAGATGTGGTAAGATAACTAATAATGGATGTGATATTCTTTTATTGAATTCATCAGCAAGATAACTGAAATCCTTAGATATTAATACATGATTCCCTATATTCCCTCACAGGCATATTTATAAGTAATGCAACTGAAATCTCCAATTGTTTGTATGTGATTCTCAGTGTCCCAATGGTATCTAAAAAACTAGCGTCCAAACATCAATACTGATCTCTTTTGGTTCTCTCATTTGCCTGTTTTTGTTTGAAGGTATTGTGTTGGAGTCTGGTGATGGTGTCAGCTACACTGTCCCTAACTACGACGGTTATTCCCTCCGACATGCCATCAATCATCTTGATCTAGCCGGTGGTGAGATCACTGGCTTCTTGGCCAATACTCTAGGTGAACAAGGGCATCCTTTTACCACCTTTGGAGAGCTTGAAATTTTAAGGGATATGAAGGAAAATCTGTGTTACATTGCCCTTGACTATGAGCAAGAGTTAGAGATTGCCAAGTCCAACTCTTCAGTGGAGAAGCATTATGAGTTGCCTGATGGGCAAGTCATCACTATTGGGGATGTCCGGTTCAAGTGTCCAGAGGTCCTTTTCCAACCATCCATGATGCTACCAATGAATGAAGCAGTTGGCATTCATGAGATGACATATAACTCCATAATGAAATGTGATCTTGGCATAAGGAAAGACCAGTATGGTAACATTGTCCTTTCAGGAGGATCAACCATGTTCCCATGCATTGTTGATAGAATGAGCAAGGAAGTTTCTGCATTAGCCCCCAGTCCCCACCAGCATGAAGATCAAGGTGGTAGCACCAACTGAAAGAAAATACAGTGCCTGGATTGGTGGTTCTATTTTGGCATCACTTAGCACCTTACAGCAGGTTTTGAGTGCTGTCTATGCTTCTCGGAGTGCTGTCAGATGCACTTATATATTTATGATTGCTAATGAGACAAACTGTACTTTTGAGTGCAGATGTGGATTTCAAAGGCAGGTTATGATGAGTCTGGACCATCAATTTTGCATAAAAAGTGCTTATAAATTCATCTATGCTATAAAGGTTAACACCATCAAAACAGTAACTATTTACAATCACATCAAGGGTTACAAAATCATATTACAACTGGCAATATCTGTACATATTTATACTCTCTTCTAGTCTGAATTCTCCATAGCTCAAGTGCTGCATTACATCTCTCTACATAGAAAGCAAAGATGCTGTAGTCAGTTTCTCTTGATCGATAAAGGGGTGTTCTATATTATAATCTTCTCCCGATTTTGAATTATTCTCTAGCAGCTTTGATTCCTTGTTTTCATGAACTTGTTGATCTCTTTTGTTTCCATTCACATTATTGTGTTTCTTTCCTAAGCTTGCGAAATCATATTCTTCATGTTGGCAATGATCAAAGTAAGAATTACTTCTCCCATAGATCTTAGGAGGTAAGTCATTTATCCTTTCATCTATGGCCGAGCTTCGTTGGTTAAAACTTCCAAAACCTTCAATCCCACTAGAAAGCTGGCGCGCTCTTGCTCTTTCTTCTTTTAAAAAATCCTTGTTTCTTAAAAGCATTAATATTCTATCTGATAATTTTCTCACACTCAAACCCCAGTTGAACCTGTAAAATGAAAAATGTAACAAGGGTCACCACTAAATTCATGCAACAAAGTTGTGGTGACAAAAAATATTTGAGACTGCACCTACCCTTTCTCATCAATATACTGAAATTGTCCAATCTCTTCAATTACATCTATATCACATTGAAACTCCTCAGATACTCTCAGAGGTCCGTGAGTTAGAAGATATTCTAGTAATATTAGGGCCTTGTATGAGGCTCTCCAACACCCTTTATCAAATTTTGACAACCTGTTTTCTCCAAAAAAATTAGAAGAAAATTACACTTTGAAGAATAGAGTCTTTGAGGACAGAACAGCAAGATCAAATCAGGATATAAGAAACTAGAAACCTGCTATGTAAAGTCCCTACAATTCTCCAGTATTCATCGACTTCAAAGGCAGCCCGTGATATTACTTGCATGATACGTGTATCTGGTGGCCATGGATTTCCATTTGTGGCTTCTTCTGTCATTCTTAAGCCCCATTTACAAGAAAGCAATGTGAAACACATCAAAAATCAAATATTTGATTGTACCCAAAACGAATCAAATAATTACACTACAAACAAAAAAATTTTATGGCCTTTTCTACCAAAGTTTCACAATTTTCAAGTTCTAACCAATTCTCTTGATCTTGACGTTAACAAATTGGAAATTACATTAACAAAAGGCTTCTTGTGACTTCCACTGTGATATTAGTTTATCATTCTCTTGGTGCTATGATGAATAAATATCTTATATTGTTCCAACATTGTTAAAGAATGCCAACTAATTTTTTCCACTATCCTGGTCATCTTGTAGGAAGGATTTTATGTTTTTGCAAATAAATAATCAATAACTTAAAGCATGATTTGAGATGAAAACTCAGGAATATAAAAGGAAAACTTACAATTCTACAGGTGTAACATCCGTCAGAACTAGCCTAGCACTTTTAATCTTCTCCTTCAAGAAGTGGGAAGCTTGCCTTTTGATTTCATGGATGAGAATAGAGCTCATATTTGCAGTCTTCTGCGGACGAATTTCGAGGATAATGATGATGAAGATTATGTTTTGTTATACATCTATGTGTTCCTTATCTATGTACGTAACAAATGCAACTGCTCCATTAGCAAAAGCAGATATATTTTCCTGAAAGTGGATTTGCATACGTAATGAAGCGTGGAATAAGCTTTAACTAGTGAATAGGAAAGGATGAGGAATAACGTAACATGATAATTCAAAGGCAAGTTTTGCTGAGGCATCTTGTCTTTAAGGTTATGTCGTTTAGAAGAGTGCCTTGAGATACCTACTAATGCCCAAGAAATTTGACCAAAAGACGAAATAAGACTTACAGAAACTGTTACATCTCAATTTCTTAATGTATATTAAGGTTGACAAGTATGGTTTAAAATCTGCTTGATGTTGTAAAACTGGCATATAAAACTCGTTGCCTAGAAAATGTGGTAAAAAGAAAATGTGGTAAAAATATGAAATGAAAAAAAAAAAAAAAACTTTTCCTCCTGAGGAAGAAATTCTTTTAATATTTAGAACCGTTCAACTTTTTTAATTTTGGAGAAACTTCCTTTTTTTTTTTGGGTTGAAAGATGCATTTTTTTCTAGGAAAAAACAATTGCTTCTGCATTTTAATTTTTTTAGTTCAATTTTTATGAATTTAATGTTCATTCATTCATCCGTAAGTGCACTATATGATTCAAGTTCCATATTATTAAAGGACCAAACTGAATATAATTCAAGTATACCAGCAAATTGTTAGTCGTACATACTTTATATCTCACATTTCAAATATTTTGTCGGTGAAATAGCATGTAACTACTGAAGCAGAAAGCAAACATATCTTTACCAAACATGCGACGTGAGGGAAAAATAATGTACAACTAACATTTCCCATTACACAATTTGCACCGGAAAAAACAGGCTGCAGCTTCTTTTATTTTTGAGTCACATGACGCGGCTTTACTAACCCTGCAGTAATAAAACCTGCATACAGCCACACAATTTACATCCAGGAGAGATGTGATAAAAGCATCAACATTTTACCAGTGTCAGATAATGTCTTTCAAATTGCATTGAAGGAATGAAAAGTTTATCTATAGAGCATTTTGATTATATAAGAACACAAGTACAAGCTAATGTGATCAGAAGCATTTCCCTTACAATAGTAACAATATGAATTGTTGAGTACGTCTAACCAGTACAAAAAGCAATAGTAAGCAAAGCCAGAGCCTCCATGAACCCAATCTAAATGGTATAATCCTGAAGGTTATGGTTAGTCCTACAACTTTAAATATTGCATTAATGTCCTTCAAAGCCGGGCATGGGAGTATAATATTTGCTCCCAATAAGAGGTCACTCTCCTTTTGGTAACAAAATGCTGCAATTCTTCCCAGTTGAAATCGATCATGGAAGCTCAGGTAGAATTAGAAATTCTCCACATACCAGTCCTGTACCCCACAGACATGAGCACAAGCTCCCAAAGCATGTTAGGTATACTTAGAAGATTCACCTTGGATCCTGGAATTTCAGACCAATTCACAGAAATTTCTGAAATTGGGATCCCAAACTGTTTGCAAAGGAAGACTAATTCAACATCAAAGCACCACCTGCAGAGAATAACAAAGCTATTATAGAAAAGTATAAACTTTTCACCAACATGTGGCAATACGGAGTAGGTATAGATATGCAGAAGGCTTGATTGAACAAAACTACCCAAACATTTTCAACCTGTGTGTGTGGCGTGAAATCTCAAGAAAATTGCGTTCAAAATTTAAGAAATTATTTCATTCCACGGAGTTCTAAGAGTAATCACCTTTTCAAGCGAACATTTGAAAAAAGCTTCCTGGCTGCTGCCCTCGTAAACATCTTGAAACCACACTGTGGATGTAGAAAGTCAATGTTAGACAGAAAAAGAAACAAATTACACATGTATCCAAAAAACAACAAACGTGCGCTCTCAAACAAAAGCAATGGAGAAGCGAAGTACTGAAAAGGAAAAAATCATACTAAAGACAACAGATGTCTGACACAACTAATCACTTCTGGTGAAGCTTTGGTCACTATGTACACAAAAGAAATTTGCCAGTCATGAGAGTAGGAGATCAGAATGCAAGGGTAAAAAGATAAATGAAGTAGGAAATTACCTGTGTATCACGAACTCCTGGACCAGCAGCCAAGAGAACCACAAAATGGAACCCCTTCATCAAAAAATTGCGGTACCACTTCCGCTGTAAACATTAAGCTCAATGATTCAACCAAGATGGTCTACACATATATGGCAACAATAATACAAAAAAATGAAGAAAGCCACACTTACTGTAGCCAAAGCCTTCTCCTCCAGATGAGCTCGTGAACCAAATGCAGCAATAGGAATATCAGATATTCTAAAGCTAGGATCACTAGTACTTGAATCTCTATGTTGAAATTCCTTTTTGACCTTAGCTTGAATCTGATGGCAGTACAGTAGCCAATATATATCAACATTTGGCCCCAGAAATTAAACTAAAATTTGATTATAAGATCTACTAAAACTGTACACGATAGCATTCCATTAACCTCATTTTCAAGCTTTTCTAGGTCAGTGACCTTAGTTGCTCCATCAGCATCGAGCATAAGAAGTAGCTCACCACGTGAATGCAGCATTCCCTGTAATACAATGCTTTCAAGGAAAGAAGAAAGCCCTAATTAATCATCAACAACTATATTATGACACAACAATATGATATAAGGAATAGATTTTAAAATATTAGAGTTAAAATTAGACTCACTTTTCTGATTGCTTCTCCCTTGCCATGATTTCTTCCGAGAAGAATAACTCTCACCTTGTCTACTGTGTATTTCCTTACAAATTCAAAAGCTACTCTTTTAGTCCCATCAGCACTTCCATCATCAATAATGACAACCTGCTCATGTGTCCATTGATAAGAGAATGACAAGTAGTGGATCAACAATGTGAAATTCACAAGCCATTCAACCTGCTTCTTATATCATTGTTTCACATGGTGTTATATTGAATTTTATTTACCACTCTAAATCTATATTAATATTTTGATTATTTTCAAGGCAAGAAGCTAGAATCTAAAATAAAAAAGTCAGAATTAAAATACTATTATACATACAAAAAACAATAAGCAGTCAAATAAATGGAACTGGAAGTACCTCATAAGAAAATGAAGGATCCTTTGAGGCACGTTGTTGAAGATAACTACAAAGAACGACACAAATAATATTGTGCTCTTAGTAATGACTAACAACTATAAACAATAAATGCTATACTAAACTAGTTCACAGGAGTAGCAGTAAAGTAACTTGTTGCACCACAACTCTATATAGTCCCAACCCATTCAAATAAAAGTTATCATCAAGAAAGTGCATAACAAGTGAAATTTTCCATTCTATAGAAGTTTGGATTTCTTGCTTCTATTGGCTGATTACAGTGGTTGTTTTTACTTTACTATCTTGTTTGGGAAAAGGGAGGTTAAAATTAGGGGTGTTCGTGGTGCGGTTTGGATCGGTTTTGAGTAAAAAATTCATCTAATCCAAACAATATATTTTATAGCAGTTTGGATTGGATCGGTTTACTTTAGGTTTTAAATCCGATCTAATCCAATCCAATTATTTGCAGTTTGGATTGGATCGATTTGATCGGTTTTTGAAAAAAGAAAAATTTTAATTTATAATATTATAAAATAAAAGTAACATAAGCCAATAAAATGAATAAATAAAAATAAAAAATTAAAACAAGTCATTAAATATTTATAAAATATTATTTAAGTAAAAATGATACATAAATAAAAAATTATGTAACAAATTTAAATTATTATAAGTAAAAATATAAACTTAATAATAAAAAGATTATGCGGTTTGGATTGAATTGGATCAGTTTTGAAAATTAAATCCGAATTCCGATCCAATTCATGCGATTTGTAAAAAATAAGATCCAATCCAATCCAAACTTCTGCAGTTTTAATCGATTTTCGGTTTGGATTGGATTGGTTTAGCAGTTTTGATTGGGTTGAATTGGATTTTAACAGCCCTAGTTAAAATGTTACATATCATTTGGCATCTGTCATGTATATAAATCACCTTACAAAAACTAATCAATACACACGCATGCAGGCATTTGGAATATAAAACTGTGAAGAAGAGTAGTCAAATATACTGATCGCAATCCCTGATACACACAACATAAAACTACTTAACAAATAGACCAAGGTAGACTAACTCAAAGTTCCAATCAAACCCAAATCCTTCCATTAATATTAACACCAAAAGTATATATGTTGGTAAAAATGGAATGCTTTGACTTACTTCATAGTTTCTTCAAGAGCTCCAGGAATCCTATGCTCCTCGTTGAATGCAGGAATTATCAAAGACATATACTTTGCTGCTGGATCAACAATGTGTGGGCAAGGAACCTAAATAAGCAAGAGTTCAAAACCAATTCATAACACAAGGCTAACCTCATAAAGCTATGCGTTGAACTTGAAACTTACCAAAACAAAATTATAAACATGGGGGTAGAAGAAACAATCCCTAAGAGAGTCTATTGATATACACAATCAAGACCAAATGTCATATAATCAATAATCAGAAAAAAACAAAGAGAATCTTGGAGCACTGCATGATTGAATTCAGGATGTATCTTTGGGTGTGAGGTGACCAAAGATTTACGTCGAATTCAATTGAGATGAAAAACCCTTCCCCTTGAAATTGACATTAGAACCAAATAATAAAACATGGAATTAAGGATATGTCATTAAATGGCAACAACTCCAGCTCATGACAGAGCAGAGACTGCTGAAGAAAGAGAAAGAAAAGTGAGATCGGAATGATTTCATGAAGCTAAGCATCAACATAGCAAGAAATCAAAAACAAAAGTGCTACAAATCATGAACAGTAATTTAGCATAAACAGTAGACTCAAATACCAAAGGGGGATTGTTGAGACTCATTCCACAGCATAGTTTTAAATTGAAATAAATAAAGCAAGAAAAATATTAACTGTATTGCATAACACAATACCCAGCAGCTTCAGCATTTGCGGCACAAATAATACCTAAGTTGCATATCAAATTGTTACATAGAAATGAATCATTCCCTCTAATGCAGTCACCATTCAATCATACATCATTCTCATGAAGCACAACTTGCACCACTTTATGAACCATTTTCCTTTTACAAACATATAAAACATTAACAAAATTTCCATTAAATTTCTCTCACTTCTTGATCACTCCACAATGTCATCGTCACTTTGTAACTTCTATGCCTGATTCCATAATAGGATACATAAGCTAAACCTGCAATCTTCAATTGCTACAAGCCGTACAATTACAGTAAAAAAAACATTTCACCCCAAAAAAAAAAGCAAGCAATTTCAAAATTTCGCATCTCCAAGTCGACTCACCTGTTTCAACGAGTTAGGATCCTCGAAAATCGCCGGAACCTCAACATGCCTTATCAGAATCAAAAATCAAAACATCAAATCAACAATTCAACTCCATACAATAATAATAATAATAATATCATCATTACGAGTAAATTGAAGAACATACTGATGGTTGTTTCTTCTTCTATATGCTTCAACGATTACTACAAAGAGAAACCCTAAGAACGCAATCAGAAAGAAGCTGACAAGAAGACACGTGTACTCCTCCATTCCTTTTCGGCGAACTCTGATGATATGAGATGATGTAGCTATTGTTATGTTATGAAGCAGAAGCCATTGTTCACACAAAAGTGAAAAAAAAACATAGGAATCAGTGAGATCGAAACAGTGTTTGAAGAATTGGTGTTTACCAGATTGAGCTGAACGAAGAGAAACAGAGAGAGCTCGACAGCGTCGTAGATCAAGTTTTTGGAGATGAAGACTTCAACCCCATCCAATGCATCGTTACACTCGCTTCTCTTCACCGTTTGTTTTTTTTTTTTTTTTGTCATCACCACTAATATGTATGGGCTTTTACTTCTCACATTCAAGGTTAGTAGCCCAACTTGGCCCAATGGATTAAGGTGTTTTCATGACCAAAGGTTTGAATGGGCCTAAATGTTTTTTCCTACCCAAACACATTAAAGGTTGTTGACCAAAATTACGGCCGAAAGCAAAGGTTGTTGACCCAAAAAAAAAGGACATTAAAGGTTAATATCCGAAAAAAAAAACCCGAAATTAAAGGTTTGCACTATTGCATAGACTTGCATAAATTTATGCTCACATAATCATCCAAAAAAAATTTACTCTCACAATGTTTACATATATTCCCATGCTAGTTATATTAGATTACAATTAGTCCTATTGTAGTTTTTTTCTTTTTTGGTCGTGGAAACCTATATAGTTTGTGAACGTATTTTCTCGCAAGTGATTGTCGTTTGGGCTGACCAAAACATTCAAGCTATTATATACTTTGTGTATGTTAGCATTGACTTATAGCATATATAAGTTGTGGTCGAGACCGAGGCAAAATGGTTAAAGTAGTAGCCTTGTGAGAAATCACAACCAGATTCAATCTTGAGGATCAACCCTTTCCCCTCCCCCTAGAGTGTGTGTGTGAATGTATAATGACAAAAAAAATAGCAAATATAAGTTTATTTTTTATTAGTGGTTCATGGAGTATTTAGTTTTTAGAAAAAATATTCATATAAAAAAAAATAATAAATAATTTTTTTGTTTCTTATAGTATTCCCTCACGTGATAGGTGAGAGACTAATCTTACAAGATATAGTCAAGCAATTAAGTAGGGACCATTGATCAAATTAAATTTATGATCACATACTTAACTCTCTGTTTGTTTTGGGAGAAAATAAAATAAAAAAAAGAAAAGTGAAAGAAAAAAAAATGAAAAAAAAATTGAGTTTTCCTCTATTTGGTTAACAATAAAAATTGAAGGGCAAACAAAAAAGGTGGATGGGGCCCACCTTAAAACTTTTCTCCTCTCATAAGAGTAGAAAATGTGATGAGACCAAGGAGAAGTTAGTCAATTACTTTTATACCCCCTTAAAAATTCATGGAGAATGATAAAATATGATAATTTATATTACAATTTTTTATTTGAACAGAAGTTTTTAAAAAAAGTTTTATAATTCAAATTTTTTATTAAAATTATTACAAAATGTTTATTTATTTAATGTATAAAAAGCATTTCAAATCAAATTAAAGTAATATAATAATTTTTTACTTCATTAAGAGTATATATGGCATTTTAATAAAACTCTCATTTTCTTTCTTCTCAATTCCTCTTCATCCAAATATATAAAAAGAAAACATATATTTCTCTTTATTTTCTTTTCTTTCTATTTTCTTTCCTCTTTATTTCTCTTCACATCCAAACAACCCATAAGAGACTCGAGCACCTTCTACCCAGACAATACCTTATTAGTAGAAATAATAAATGATTAAAGACGATAATATGAATAAGTTAATGAATGAGTAAATAAATTTTAAGGTGAATTACATTGATCTCCCCGGAGGTTTAATATAATTACACTCGGCACCTCTCAGTTTATAAATAATACACTGACTAAAAGTGAATTAGAAAGTACCGAGTGTAATTACACTGAACCTTAGGAGAGGACAATATAATTCACCCTAAATTTTATTATGCATTTTGTTTAAATTTGCATAAAAATAATGCTCTAATAGATGTGTGAATTTGGTTATGCTGCAAATGAACTTAATAAATAAATCATATACAGATATTATCAAAATGGAATTTATAAACCATACATTAAAAAAAAATAGCCATATTTTCTTACATGCACACACAATGATCATCTTTTCAATTATTATTATTAAGAATTCTTTTATAATTCTCCCTATGTATTATTGTTACCCTGTTAGTTGGTGGTCATATTCCATGTCTGGCATGGGAAAATTTGTCATTAGTTCTACTACTTAGTGTATGTTTGATTCACAGAAAAAATAGGGGAAAATTTTTCATGGATAAGTTTTACATGTAATTTTATATATGAAGTTTATTTATAGAAAAGTTTTCTCCACTCTTACCCCCAATCAAACGCCTCTCGGAGTGAAAATTTTTTCCATTTCCATATATTGCCTAGAAAATTGAGGGGGTAAAGAACTATCTGATCAGCTGGGTCACCCCCTCTTATCAAATTGCAAGTTGTAACATGTAACATGTGACACTCCATAATACAGACTGGCGGTGGTACCACATTCAGACCTACACATTTATTGTGTCCAAACTCCAAACACAGACGCTTTCGCTCTCTCAGGAGTCAAGGAGCCCCCAATCTCATCATCATATTTGATGAATATACAATACAAATGGCTAAAAGCTAGTGGCTTAATTTGCTTGCATATGCTGATACATAAACATCTGCAAGCATCGAGAGACAGAGATGTCCATGATTCTTGTGAAGATTAAAGTGGGTTGGCACTTGACATGGGTCCTTCTCATGCCATGATTAAAGCCAGCGGTGGGCACAAGGGAAAAAGAAATATGGTCTCTTTCCTTTTTCCTTCACTTTTCTGCGCCATTAGAAACTTTGCGCAGAGGGAAAGGTTGGCCATTGTTCCTTCTCCATCATGGTTTTAAATCACATTATGGCCACAATATTACTGTTGTAATGATCTTTACAATCATATCATAATAGCAATTGCAACTGTATTAATCACATTTTTATAGAATTTTTTACAATTACAATAATTGCAATGCAATTGCAACTGCAATAACAATTTAAAACCATGTTCTCCATGGATCCCATCTCGATTCTTCCATTGTGAGTACTATACTACTATTCAATTCCCACTATTATAGGGTAGTCCCCATAATTCATATAGCTGCAGCAGTCACATTCCTGCTTCGAATATTTTACCAGTGCATTTTTCCGAAGCTAGAATATTTTATGGAGGATCCCTTTTAAACATTTCGAGATTATTTGGCCATTTGCTACACATCAAATATTTTGTAACATTAATATATAATAGGGTATGGTTCGTGGATCACGGGTAAGAGAGTGGCACAATTTACCAGAAAACAGTATTGCAGGAGAAAAAAAAATTAGTTGAGCAGTTTTTGTCCCTCATAATATAATGTACTTGCAAATTATCGGATCCATTAGTTTCATTGAAGCCTCGCATGCAGTGAAATTTTCATTCTGCTAAGGAGCTGAACACAAATTATAATCTTGGCGAGCAGAAGGAGTTGCAAGTGCAGTGAAAAGAATAATAAATTCTTTTTTAGCCCTGTAATATTGTTACGAGGTTAATAACATGTTTCACGAAACATTAGGTTTTATTACCTTGTGTTATGATCTACTTTGAAAAAATCGAGGTATTAAAAAATTCTTACCATAATCTACTCTAATTTTCAACAACTAAACTTTATTCTTTCTTTTGCGCTAACTATAATAGAAGTGGAATCTTCTCAGGTCACAACTTGCAGAGATGATATATATGTGTCTATGTGCTGTAAATTACAAATGTTGAATAGGGCATATTACAAATTACAAAATAATTTACAGAACAATCGGTAAAAGCTGCAATAACGCATATTGTGCTTTGCTAAAAATTACCATATACCAAAAACGGGGTGGGAGGGATCAGAGAGATAATTGAGCATTTCGTTTTCAGGGGTACGAGAGTAGCCTCAAGAGAATTAGTGTACCAAGTAAGAACAAAGAAGTTAGGCTAACTCTTGTGCCGCCTTGACAAGTTTGTTTTGGCATGTGCCAGCTGAAAAGACAAATTCAATCTGGACTCACTATAAACTTTCGATTCGATGCCCAATTATTCATGCTAAATTACACCTTCTCAAATTTCCCCTCAAATCCAAAAGAAAAGGCCAAAAAGAAAAAGAAAAGAAAAAGGAATACAGATCAAACAATATCATCAACAAATAAACCAATATTAAGCTAGCCTCCCAAAATTCCAAAAAAGACTAAGAAAAACAAGTTAACAAATTAAGCAAAAATATTTCTAATTAAGATCCTAAGAATGACCATGATGTCAATATTGTGAAGATGAAGACATATATAATATAATCTTCAATAATTCATGATGCTGATGATGGATTGATGATGATGATGATTGATCATAGCCTTGCCTAATGAGCCATGGCTACCTGATTTTGTGAGTAACTGATGCTTCTTTGGTGTGGCATGGAAAGCATAACAGTGTGATCCAAGAAATCCTTAAGCTCCACGACAGACTGAAGAATAGTCCTTAGATCCTCAGTACAAGAAAAACCGAAGCTCCCAACTTGCCTAACAGCATAGACATAGAAAGTTATGCACCCTTTTCTAAACTTGAACCTTGCCATCTCACAACCAACAAGACCCCTTATGAGCCTCTTGTTAACCTCACCAAGTGCAATCTCCGGTGGCCAAGTTCGATCCACTTGAGCCTTCATGGCTTCATTCTCAAATACAAAGACTAGCACCTTGGATTTCTTGGTTCCAAGGCCAAGTGTGAGTGTGTGCCAAGCATGGTGTGCCAAGATGGTGAAGTTTGTGGGCAAGAAAGCCGTGGTGGAAGGGAAAGGAAGCTTGTCCTTTGGCTTGTTGGTGTTGCTTTTGTTGGTTGGTGGGAATGAAAGCACCTTGAGGAGCTCTAAGGGCCTTGCCCTTCTTATTGTGAATGATTTCACTATGAATTGGCCTCCAAATCGAAGACCCTTTACCTCGGAGCTTGGCTTGAAGGAGAAATCGGAGGCTTGCTTTGTGGTTTGGTCATTGGGGTGTTGGTGCTTTTGCTTCTTGTTCTTGTTCTTGGTCTCTTTCTCTTTTTCTCCCATGGTAGTAGTGAATCGGTGAGGGGATTGAGGAGTTTTGGTAGAGAGAGATTGAGATTAGTATTGTTGTTTGATATCATAACAAAAACAATCCAATGCTTTCCATGGAGTGTTGCTTTTTCGTACCAGAGTAGATTGATTTTAGTCAAAAAGGTGCAAAGAAAACACTTGTGAGTAACATTAATTTCAAGTTCAACCATTCCTTGCGGAAAAAAACAGGGCACTAATAAACTACTATATTCTGATATATAGATATTTTCTTAAGTTACTCGGTTCGTTAGTGTTAGGAATACAAATTAAAATATTCCATCTATCTCTTTCCCTAAAACTTGAATTATTCATTTAAATCATAGAATAGTTTAAATTTATATTTCAAACAAGATTAACCATTTATTTTTTTTGTCTAAACTATCAATATTTGTTTATTGGATTTAAACTAATTTGACTCAACTCAAATTGACTCTTATAAAATAAAGTTCTCTCTATATTAATTTTTTTTTTTTAATCTACAAGACTGAACTCATTTTTCAAACAAATAAATGTCAAATTATTTGAAAATCAAATATGAACTCTAATAGAAATAATTGAGATAAGTAAGATGAATAAAAGTTTATGAAGCAAATTATAATTTTGTTAAAATTATGACTTTTATTAATGCTCCACATAAAAATTAAGAGTTTTCTAAATTCTAATTAATCTTATTAATTTACTACATTGATTTGAGTAGTTTGTCTCGAGAAATAATGTGTTATCCATGTTATTGTAACTTGGAATTTCAATGAAGAGAACAACACTGGTGGTCTTGGATCAAACAAAAATTTAGCATTGTATCAAATGTATATCGTACCAAAAAATAAAAAATAAAAAAATCAGTTGTTCTTATCGTGAAACCTAATCAATCCACCAGTTAAAAGATGATTAATAGCTGGTATATGCCACAATGAATAAATAAATGGAATTGTGGGTACCACACATATTTAAATAACTAAGTGGAAAATACATATTGGAATTCTTGGGTGTACTTCTCTATTGAAAAATAACAAAAGAAAGATAATTTTCGTACACTCACAAATGCGTGATTACAATTATATATGTGGACGATATGCTGCATATCGGAAAAGGGGAATCCTGGAGTGGTGTCAATACCATGCACCGACACATCTAAGCAATCTTATGAATCCAATTTAACAAGTTTAATTTACGAGAATAGCATGTGAAGCCATGGTACTGTACTCATTAATCATAATTACCTTGCAAATGGATTCACCAATAGAGGTCGGGACCGCACATAATGACGGTCTCATAGAGATATCACAAGGAAGTTCAGCTGCTTGCAGCAGCCATAATAGCACCCATTTGTTTAAAGGTCTTTAATTCCCATAGGATTTCTATCAATATTTTATTTGTTAATGGTGTTGACATCAATATGATAACGGGAAAGCATTATAATACAATGAGTCTTGCGCTTTTTTTTTTTTCATTAAAATTTAACATCAAATGCAATATATTTTTTATATAAGTATATAATAGAAACACAGAATATTTGATGATAATAAATAGAGTTAAAATTTTAAGCGTTTCTCTTCATATATCAATCACTAATATCTACTTTCAATAAACAAATAACATTATTCTTCAATATTAATATACAATTTCTTATACTATATCTATATATTTTATGTTAAAAAAGCATCTTTCGGGATACAATATCAAGAACACAATTTTTTTAATATTAAATTTGAATTTTTTGTCAATGGCAAGTTTGGTTGGTGTGGAAGTTATTCAACACTTAACGTAACAAAAGTAGATTTAAAAAATAAAATAAAATTAAGCATACATGATCAAGTCAGATATTTGGTCGAAGTTACAACTATGAATACTTTATATTGAATTTCAAAGGCAAAAATTATGAAACAATTAATATTAACTTTTTTTTCATTTGATATGAAATTCAAATTAATTTTCATTAGTTTTAGAATATATATACAGTTGTTTCTTTTTAGGTGTATTTTTCACTTCTACCAAATTGTACAAAAAGTCTAAAAAGATGGTGGGTAATATATATTTGAAAAATGAATGTATAAAAAGTATTTGTCTAACTTACTAATTTTTAAAGTTGAGTAGGGGGTTAATGTGTAATGTCAACAAACTAATTAAAAGAAAAAAAAATTGACATAGGTTTACCTAAAATTTAGAGCACCACTTGAATTCAAATCCACCATGCAACTATGTATGTAGTTTCGAATCTGATATAACTGCGCAACATTGTATAATATACTCATAGTATTCTTCTTATTTATATGCATAATAAAAGAGAGTGGTTGATTTTGTATTTGATTCTCTTTTGAGAGGGAGAAGGTAGGCTTACCTCATTTTACAACCCGACAGTCCTCTCATCAAGGCGTATCCTTCTAAAGGCATCATTGCCTTCAATAATAATTAAATTCCAGAGAACATGAAGAGAGACGACCTGCAGCAATTACTTTGTCCATGGTCCTAGAAAGTATTCAAATTTTTAACTAGTTTCATATGCCCATATTATATAGCTTATTAAGCTTTTTTGTTATTCATCTTACTTCAAAAAGGCTTGCGAAAATTTGCTGCCTGCAGTAATGAAGATGTAAATTAAATATTCAATCTCTATCAGTCATCATTTGGCATCTATGTTAATCTGAAACTAAGTAATTCATGCAAAGTACGAAATTTTGATTCTTCATCATGTCTTTATTTTTTTTTTTTAACTTATAGTTTGTTACGAATGATATAATATAATATAACGTAATATATGGATAGATAAATAGATAGATATAGTACTTGTTGAAGGGTCTATCAGTGTCAAACACCAGAATTGATGGGTACTTTGACATAAGGTTTCAACAAAAAGTGATAGTTCTTTTTAATCGATAGGCTAATTCATAAAGCGTGGTGTCTTGGGATTATGCCTACAACCTCTTAATTAGTTGGCACGAAAACTACCAATTATGATCAATAATCTAACGTGCAGCATTTCCTGAACATCTAACACAACCAAATAGCTGATGTTGGCTTCTATATTTCAAAATGCAACAATATAAAAACTCAATTATAGATGCTTGCTGTGTTTGACGTTTCTAGGACGTCAAATTTTATTTTCTTTTCTTTTTAGTTTACAAGGAAAGTCGAAAGATTTGGTATGAGAATAAAGTAAAATAGGTTAAGTGTGAATATAAAATTGGATGTCATTATCTTAAGATTATAGACTCCATGAAGTCTCATTTGGTTGAATGATGGATTATCCTGCATATAGGATTAGAATGAGACATTTTCATATGCCAAATAATAGGGATAATTTGAAACAAAAAGAATAATATTAAAAAAATTTTAATTAGTGCCACCAATTTAAATAAATAAACTAGTAATGTCAATTAATTTTAATTTGTAAATATTGTCTTGAACACCACCACTTAATAAATGTAGTAAAAAATTACTATATTAATTATATCAGGGAAGGTCTAGTATAAGACGATGCATGTGTATTGGCTATTCTATTCTCTATCATATGACTATAAAGATATCAGTGATAAATCATTCATAAAATGGCTGTGTATCAAAATATGTAATTTCTGAAGAATATTATAAGGTGGAGTAAGCATAGTAAAGTCAACCAAAGATAAAATGTTTATTGAAGCCAATTTATTTTCTTGAAACGATGGGGGACCTATATGAGCTTTAAAAAGTGTTTGACTTCATAGCGAAGGGTTGTTACTGCTATCCTTCTTTTGGCGACTGGATATGACCCCTTTTCCAATTTTCCGACTAAATTCAATAGATGCAAACTTCTTCATCAAGATTGTCTGTGGTTAAGGAAATGACAGAATCAAAGAAAGTGCTTTACCAAACAGACAACAAGAATTACCATCAAAGAAGGATCGAGAATGGAAAATAGAAGGGCGTTGTTAAAGATGTTTCATGATTCTCATTAAAATATGAGAAACATATCATGTTAATAGAATAGTACCAAAATATATGGGAAAGGAAATGATTAGTTGATTGCTGTTGTTTTATGCTCAAACATCTGTGCAATTTTATGATGAAAAGAGATAGTGGAAAGTAATAGATGATAGCTTTGTTTGTAATGCACTTACACATTAATATTGCTTAACAATGGCATGGTCGTTTTGCTTGTCACATTTTTATTTTTATTTTTTGGGTTTTAAGGAGCTCTTAATAGAGATACTAGAAATGAAAAAGAAAATTAATAAATATGGATCGAATCCTGATCCAATACTAACAAATTCATTATCAATAAAATTGTTTTATCGAACTTTAACTTACTCGTTCTCTCCCAAATCTTAAATATCCTTTGCAACAATTTGAAATAATGAAAATAAAGCAAATTGAAAATAATAAACTGTGATTTTTCGGTCTTAAATCACTTTGGCATTTGGATTAACTTTAGATCTCCATATCTGCCTTTCTTTGGGGATTTGTATGCCAAAGATGGGCTCATACACCAAAATTTAGGTTGGGCATATATATAATAATCTATGAGCTATGATGGGCCGAGAAGTTAGGTTAGTGTGGCTGTGGCTGATCCTGTTTGTCCTAACCTTCCTCCGTTAATTTCGTCCTTTTTAATGGTTGTTATGCTCCGTGAGTCCATGACCGAAAAAGAGGGGACAAAATCACAATTAAAGGACTCATCTAACTTTACCAATGGAGGGTCTTCTCTTATATAAGACGCCAAAGCCCGCATCAAAGTTCTTATACGAAGGAATAGCTTAGTATATTTTTTAGAAGCATAATGATTTGAAAGAGACTTAATTTTATATTTGAAGAATGTGAAATTTGCACAAAAGACAGTTTTTAGAAATAACAAAATGGAAAAGAAAAATGCGGTTGGAAATTGGGAATAAAGTATTACAAAAGCCTCAAAGAACATATTGTTGTACGTGCAAGATATTACTCCTCCCAAAATATCTCTCATGTTGAATAATGTCAAGTATATATGTTTTCAAAGAAATTTGCATATTATACTGGAGCGGACTAGTACTTGGTTTTAGACAATCAGACTTATAAAACTCAATTGAGTTACACTCCACTAAGGCCAAGCAAACCAAAAGGCTGTTAACGAACCTTAATTACATGAGATGTTTGGATTATTCCATTAAGTATTTATAACGAGCAATCGTCTGCTTGGCTGCCTAATTTTAATTGGCCGCTCAGTTTAATGATTAAAACCAATGACCAACAACTCCTATAAGAATTAAGAAGTCCTCTCTAGAGCTGGACAGGATATATTTTATTTTGCATGTCTCACACTCTCTACACAGGGACCTTAGAGATCAGTCGTACCCTAAATACAAAATACCCAAAATAGAGGCAGGAATAATATATAAAAAGTAAGATAAATTAAATTAAATCTATGATCAAATAATACAAAAATAAAAATATAAGACAATGTAAAAGTAAATATAAATGTTTAGTAGTGTTGTCTTGTGTAATGGGAGGCTTTTTGCGAGATTCTTTATCTTTAATTGTAAGGTTCTGATAACCAATATATTTAAGCAACTAATAAAAAAATAAGTACTTATACTTGAGAAAAATACATGCATTAGTTTTTTATTCTACCTATATACCTGTTTCCTTCTTTATTTTCTTTATAGAGAACTAGCTAGCTCTTTCCTTCAATTTATTATTATTATTGTTGGCTGTAGGACACAGAAGTCGCTTCTGAGCTCTGAATTCTGGTCAAGTTTGCAAGCGGTCGTAAGTTTTACAAATCAGACACGAATCAATTTGACTAGCCAGGTCATTGAAGCGTTTGACTCGTATAAGGGGTGCGGTTTGATTCCATTATTATGTGTCCCCCTACTTTCGCACCAGCAGACAGGACTTTAACCGAATGAAAGAATGAAATCCAAGCATAAAGCGTTTTGGAAATTAGGGATCACCATCATTGATTAAGCTACAATCATAATGCCATGAGATTTCCCTGCTTATGAAACAAACTGCCATAGACAAACCATAGGGCAAGCATGAAATGCCATGCCAATGTTAATTAATTAACATTCTTCTCGTTTAGAACAATATACAAACTAAATAATGGAGTATCATAATGAATACATAGATCACAAGGCCACTAGCACAAAAGCCACACTCACACCATTTTCCCCCCTTCGTCGTAAGATCGTATCTTCATGGGATTTCTCTATCTTCTCTCGTCGTTGCATGATGGTAATGGGGCTTTCTCTATCTTCGTCTCTTGACCTTGATATTATGATATGATCTTCAAGACACATACTTAGATTTTACAATTATCATGGCCTGCAAATAAGAACAAAATAACACATACATTATAAGCCATATGAATGAAACTTACGTTAATTAAAGTAAAATTACACCCCCTCCACAATTTTTTCCTAAAAAATTGGTGTTGAGTATTGAGTATTGAGACTTACTTGGATTAACGGAGGTAATGACACCAGTGTGAGCGAAGTCACAGTTGAAATCGTGGCGACCATTGGCTTGGTAGTAAGCATTCATGGCATAGGTGGCAAGTGCCCTAACGTTGTTTGGTGCATAGCAAACACCCCCTGGTTGGATTGGACTGCAGTCAACACCTTGGCTGCACACATAGTTTATGTTGGCTTGCAAGGCTTGGTTGCTCGCATCTGCCTTGGGCACGCACCATTGCTGCCCTCCTGCAACTGGTGCTGCTGGACCATTGTTACCTGCTACTGGTGCTGGTCTCTGCATCATTCATCCAAATACGCCTTAATTAACAACATTATCAAACTATGAAATTGGATCCGTGATTATAAAAAATGTAAAGCACATGCACACTAACTAAAGCTTGGATTGGAAGTTCCAATTGTTAAAGTTAACAAATCTCATTATAATAAAAGTGAAAAAGATAACGTGAGTTAACAAGGAATCAAACTAGCTTTCTTAAAATTGAAAAAAAAGCATTGAAATTTGGTACCTTGCAACGAATTTGTTAATATTGTTGTATACACGTGTAAGAAGCACATCAGGTAAGCAAGAGAAATAGTTAATTACGAGAGAAAAATAAGGTAAAATATTGAGATACACCTCCTCCACACATTAACTCTACTTGCCATGTTTTATTACAAATCTGAAGATAATCAATTTTAAATCCGTATAAAACCAAGAGAACCGTATCATACTATAAGACAGCTTAGACAGGGATAGACAATTTTTGATAAAAAAAAAAGTATTGTTTATGATATGAATCAATGACTTAATTATATTAAAAAATTTACGGTAAAACATAATAGCATTGGTTGAATTAAAAACAAAAAAAAAAAGAGACTATTTTCATTGATAGATATACAGTAAAATTTCTGAAGTGTTCTTAAACTTATAAAAAAAAAAAAAACTGCTTTATTCTATTCACAATTTAACACTTTATTACATTTTATTAAAATTATAATTATAATAAGAACGGAAACAACAATAACCTACAAAATTAAAGTGTTAAATTAGGAACGTAGCATATAACACGAATTATTTCTTGTTATGTTAGCACCTAAAAATTTCTAGTACACACACATTATTAGGTGAGGCCATGTGATGCACAGTTACCCTGGTCAGTGAAGCCCGTGAAGGACACCAGATTTTTTATGTAAAGCAGTGCAAAAGAAAAGAAATGAGGAAAACATTAAACAAAAGTACGAAAAAGACAAAACACCGCCAAAATTTCTCAAAAACAGAACCTCACCAGTTCGTTGCGCAAGATTCCAGCGTCATAGACCGGAGTAAAGTCCGGTTGGAACAACCCCCAGTTCCTCTCCGCAATAGGACCAGGTTTCTGGTTCTCATTAAACAGCGCGAAGACATAAGTCTCGAACCTTCGGTTCGGCATCAACGGTGTCCCCTTCCCTGTGTCCACGTGCCTCACGAGGTTCCAATTGTAGGACTGCGCGTTCGCCACGCTGCACGCGTCCCAACCGTCGCAAACCGAAGGCCACCCTGTCTCCCCAACGGCTATGTCCACGTCAGCATACCCTATGGCCTTCATGGCAGAGTACACCGCGTCCAAGAGGGCGTCGAATTGGTTCGTGTAGGTTAGTCTTGTGTCCCTGTCGTAGAGGCCACGGTTGGGCTTGAAGAGTGCAAAGTTCACGTTCTTGGGGTTGTACCCGAAGTATGGGTATGGGTTCACCATGAAGGGTGCGCGGGTTTCCTTCAGGAACTTGAGCATTGGGCCCAGCACGCGCTTTGCGTACCCGGGCCTGAACTGGCCCCTACTTGGTGGAATTGATTGCCGCATTATCGCCAGAGAATGTGCCGTCGTCACCTGGAAATTGTACCCCACCAAAAAAAAAAAGGAAAAAATTCAGCTTTCAACTTAATTAGATTCAGAATCTGAGCTGAAAATTGATGTAATACATGGCTTTTTTGGAAAAAAAAAAAAATTGTTAAGCAAAAGTTTGAAGGGAGAGTTTAATTTAAGGAAGAACCATCAGTAGAAATTAATCTCAATACAGGACCAAAAAAAATCTCAATATTTTTTTAGTGAATAATTTGATTATTGAGCTAAGTTGTGATATTACCTAGAGATAATGTCATAAGATATAATGTATGTTCAAATTAATTTGTTTTGCATTCAAAATAGTTTATAAAACAAAAAGCTTCTATAAAAAAACAATTTTTTTAATCTAAAATCAAGCAAATTTAAGCATGCATTTAAGGATTATTAATAAGCATGAAACTCAGGAACATTTATAACACATTTTGGGTCTTACTTTGAAACCAAAAAAAAATTGAATAATATGGTTAATTGCCCAAGCCAACTTTAGCAGCAACGTCACGCTTCAAATTCTATATTTGTAACCACCACTTTCACCTTGAAATTATGTGAGTAATTTCCTTTTTTTTTTAAAACAAAAAATGGAGATAGAGGTAATGAGTTTGATGATGATGGTTAGAACTATTACCTTAATATCCCTGATACCCTCAGCGAGAAGGGCAGAGTAGAGGGTTCTCATGGCGGGGACAAGGCTTCTGATCATGTTAGCGTCACCCCAATGCAACACCTCGCTTCCGACGAGGATGTAATTGATTTTCGTCTGAGGATGAAACGGCTTGATGTTGTTAACCACCCACTGTCGAGCCGAATTAATATTCGTTAGTGCTGCTATGTCGCCGTTAGGGGCCGTAACGGTGACGGAGATACCCGTGTTGGCGAACGCCTGAAGGATCTGTGGGCTAACGCTGAAGATCTTGACGCG
This sequence comes from Pterocarpus macrocarpus, assembly GCA_031439585.1. NCBI lineage: Eukaryota > Viridiplantae > Streptophyta > Magnoliopsida > Fabales > Fabaceae > Pterocarpus > Pterocarpus macrocarpus. The sequence continues at coordinate 78,215,608 of CM062515.1, forward strand.
GTCGATGGTAGTTTTCGTTTTGAGGAAGTTCGCCACCGCGGCCGGCGGCTGCAGGTTGTCGCCGAGGGTGCCGTAGTTGACGCCAATGGAGTTTGCGGCGGTGAAGAGGTGGAGAAGGAGGAGGAGAAAGGGAAAGAGGGTTGCCTTGGACATGGTGTTTTGTTTTGGGAACATGTGGTGTTATGTTGAAAGAAGAGTCAGAACCAACGGCATTATGTTACGTTTTCGTGGTTATATATAGAGAGAGCGGGGCTGAGCTGGTAAGATTTGGAACAGTAAGATTTTGGAAGGGTTGATGTGGGCGTGTTTTATTTTTTTTATTTTTTAAGGACACTGGTCAAAAAATAGACACATGAATAAATAGCGTGGTGCCACTTGATTATATTATTGTGTGGATCTGTACGTGTGTCTATGGAGATTAAGATGGCTAATCGTGGAAAGCAACAGCTAAAAATATCTATGGGGGTTATTGATGAAATTTGAAATAAAAAAAAATCCGTATCTTCTTTTTTTTTTTTTCCTGGAAAAGTGAAGCTGTATTTTGTCATTTTGAAGATTGTAAGAATATCGTCGTTGTGCTAAAAAAAGTTCTGGAGCCAAAAATATACTAAAATTGATTAAAGGATTTTCCGGTTTGACTCTGGTCAAATCCAGTTCTGATGTTTGAGACAGTCATTCTTTCACCGCCAACCTATACTCCATGCACGGTCACTTTCTCTCCCAACAAAATCTTTGAGACTAACCCGTCATGAAGGGATGATTCTCATCCCCATTGGCAACTCAAAATGCAAAATATAGATGCTACATTAAAAACGAAAAACCTCAAACTTTTCTGATCGGTAAACCGGAAGGCGGTGCTTATATAAAGGGTATTACTCCAGTACCCTCTTTGTTTTGGCTATAGGTATCTTTAACTACTATGATGTCAAGAGTAATATCAAGGATACAAGTATTGATAACAACAAAGAGAATATAACAATCTAAATCAATTAAACGTATATTATATACAATTTTGTGGATGAAAATGTATGCAAAGAATTGTAATAATAGAAACAATAAATTTGGTTCTTTTTTTGAGTAAAAAGAATATATTTTATTATTATTTTTTTTTTTAATTTTTTCTTTTTCTTTTTTTTTTAGTTGGAAATTTATTATTTTTTTAGTGACAGTATTTACTATCAATAGTTTGTATGTTTGGAGCGACTTGTGACACACGGCTCGTATAACCACAAATTTACATCAATAAAGTTCATCGTAGGTAAATGTGAACACGTAGATTTATTTCGAAATTCCAACAACTTGTTATTTTCTCTTTTATTCTTGTAAAATAATTCTTCATTTTTTTCTTAATATTTTCTTTTAGAATTTGTTTCTATTCCAACCTTATCAATAAATTTTAAATATAAATTATCTCTCAATTGTATCCTTAATATCAGTCTTGATATCATTTTTCAAATAGATATTTAGAGATAATTTATGATGTTAAGGGTACCGATACCCAAAAAAAGAAAGGGGTACCGGAGTAATACCCTATAATATAATAATATAATATCTATAAATGTGGCGAGGGCTTGAAAGCTATTACTATACTTTATTTTCCGTTTAAAAGTTATAAATTATTATTCGAGTAAAAAAATATTTAATATCATGAGAAAATTTGAAAAGGCTTAATAAAATTCCAAATTATCAAATTAACTAGACCTAAAAAAAATCAAATTAACTTATTAAGATAATTACAATTGTTCTGACAATAATTAACTTGGAGAGAGAAATTTTAAGCCAAGAACAGTGTAGTCATGATGATAATCAAAACGTTGAATGATGTGTGAAAATTCTAACGTAACGGGCTGGGGTATAAAAGTAGAAATAAAAGAAGGAAACGGAAACGACATGCAGAGTTTGAATTGGGGGTGGCGTAGCAGACTTGCTTGAACGGCTACGAAACCCGGCTAACAATTATGAAAGGAAAGAAAAGAACAAAAGCCAAGCCCACAAGAAAGGGGCACGCCATGATGGTGATGCCTAGTGCTATGGTGGGAAAACGCGATTAGGAATCACGAATCAGATTCAAATTGAACACTAGAAAAACACGAAACAAAAGTCTTGGCGAGACATCCAAAGGTGAAGGTGTCGTCTTAGAAGGGTCAAAAAGCAACTTCTAATTTCTATTTTTTTTTTTCAAATTATAGGTACTTAAAATATACTACATTTCAATTAATTTAAATTGATTCAGGTCAATTAAATATAAATTTAATTTTTTTACATTAAATTTTTAATTAAAAGATGCAAATTTAAAGGTTTTCAAAGAAAAAAATTAGTCCTGAAGTAGTTTAATCAAGCAAATTGTAGTTTATTAATAAATTATAGTTGAAATAATATCTTTCTTGATCTGTATATATTAGAGAGTTGTTACGGTGGAATTAAGTGTTCAATCTTCACATACTTATTATTTTTCTAATTTTGCGAGCTCCATTAAAAAAAAAAGTTAAATTAGATTAATCTTTTTAAAATTGAGTGATATTATATGTAATATTTTTTATTTTTAAAAGTATATATTAATATTTTTTGAAGTGTAAGTAATATTATATATAATATTTTAATATCTTATAAAAATTATACTAAATATATGTGTAAATATAAAAAAATATATTCTTATAAAAATTATACTAAATATATCTGTAAATATAAAAAAAATTATATATAATATTGTTTAATTTTAAAAGAGATTAATATAATTTTAAAAAAATTGGGGTAATCTGTAGCTCAGTTTCTACTTTCTCGCGTAAATCTAGGATTTTCTCTTAGTATAATATTTTAGTATTTTATCCTACGTCCGAAACCGAAAGTGTGAACCAGAGGCATCTTTTTTGGACGGATATGGGGTGTGACATACAAGAGACACGGATAAAGAGAGACTGTGCCAGCGAAGATGGTTCTTGTTGTTTCTTATGTGTACTACTGCGTCATCCCGGTCTCATCTGGCTCACTCAGAATTCAGAAAAACGTACGCGTTTTCACGTGCCATTACTGTTTATTCGCAACATTGTGCGTGCCACGCGGTTTCCACGAGGTTGCCTCAACCTCATTGGGTCTGAGCCATATAGTTTTGGGCTCGATCTTCTGTTTTTTATAGGCCTTGGATTGTAACGAGCAGTAACCGATGAAATCCGCAGATCCACCTAAGTAATAGTATTGTTTATTCAACAAATTTTAAACTTCTAAAGCAAGATTAAAGAACTCTAGGATTACGATTTTTTTTTTTTTTTTGAGCGTAAGGATAAAGTGTGGTTGGTCTCTGCCAACATTAGGACGTTGGCATAGTAGTGAACAAGTGTATAATGTGCAAATAAGATACTGTTATGGATTTAAGATATAATTATGGTAGCTGTTTTTAAAGTTGGGTTTTATAAAACATTTTTGTGAACTTCTCAATCCTCACATAAAGACATATTTTTAAACAAACTAAAAAAAATACATTATTCAAAGTTCATACAAATTAGTATGGACACTACTAAACTACCATGGCCAAAGACAAGTTGGTTTTTACCTACTTAGGGTCTAAATATATCACTAACATTAACTCAATTAAAAAAAAAAAATCACTAACATTAACAATTTGCTGTACATTTCGATAACTTTTGGATGTAGAATAATCAATTCAAACACTGCAAGATGTGCCTTACCTACCAGCATCGTTTTGAAGACTTGAACCTTTTGTAGTTTCTTTATCATTACATGTCACTAGTATTAGAATAATATATTAAAAAAGGAATAATATATCTTTACTTTATAATTACAAGGAAATATAAGTTTAATTATTATACACTGACAATTATCCTATCAAATGTTTGTGTTTGTAAGATTTTTAAAATGCTGGGTAATTGAGTCAAATATTTTTATTAATGTAATAATATATGATTCAATATTTATATAAAACTTCTTTCATATTGAATACAAATTAAATCCAAAAAATATACCTCCAACATTTATATGCTTGTTGTTATGTACCAAAAAAAAATGCTTTCTATTATTAATTTTATTTTTCTTCTGCAATTATAATTTATTTTATATCCAAAATCTTTTTAATAGCCACCCAATTAACCTAGTCACCGTGAAAAGTTGGCGAGAGTAATCCATTAAATATAATTATATTTTGCCTTTTTTTTTGTCTCAAATCTTTCCAACACTAATAAAGTAGGTTTCAATTATTAATTTCAACAACAACAACAAAAACAAATCATACTTAGATATACTAATTCTGCACTTATACTCACATATATAGATCGTCATTTGAGCAAGTTTCGTTAGCATTTGTAATGGAGACAGCAGTTATAAGGAATTGGTAAAAAATAATAAAATAATAAAATAAAATAATTATTTTTTAAAAAAAGTAAAAAAATAGCTTTCTTTACAACATATAAAACATCTAAACTTCAAATAATTTTTACCTTTTTTAAAAACTTGTAGAAAAATTTACATGAGAAACTTCAAAGCTTTCAAATTAGATTTTCATAATTATAGTTGTTGCAATTATTTGTTCGGAAATTGTTGAATAGCTGAGTTAGGAATATGTGAATATGTTTATAACACACACCTTTTTCTTTTTTTTGGTAGTTATAACACACACCTTTTAAAATTATTTAACATATTTTCACATAAATAAAATATATTTAACATATTTACAGCGCCACACATGATGTATGAATCAATGGTAACAATGTGAAAGGATTCGTTTTCAACAAATTTTGGTATGAGGACCAAATTTTAAATTTAACGAGACTACAGGCGAAAGAATATTTAATTTTATAAAAATATTTGATATATTTTAAGTCTTTAGAAGAAATTGGGAAAAAATAAATGAAGTTTCATAATTAAGTAGAAAATCATTTTTTAAAAAAATGTAGAAGTTAGAGTTTGGACTTTTAACATTGTAGATAAAATATATCTGATATTACACTTTCACTGCAATCAATCACTTTTGAGTTATTGATTTGAAACTATACACATACAATATCAAGTAGAAGTGTTGTCATAAAATAAGATATCGAAGGACCAACTAAGATTTGGTCTAGCGATAAAAGAGTTAATCTACCACAATGTGCTAAACTATGGTTCAAATCTTAGTTGGGAGAGACTGTAACGTTAAAAAAATTTTATCGTTAATAATCGAGTTGTTCGATTTTTATCGAATAAGTGGGTTTAATCGGAATTCAATTAAGCATTTGCTTAAAGCCAATTAAGTGTGATTTAGAAGTGATTAGGCTTGATGGAATTAGATTAGAAACATAGGGAAACCTCACAGAAATTTTCTAAAACCGATTTGCTGATTTAAGAGAAATCGGTAAGACTTCGGTAATTTAAACTGTCGGATCCGAACCAATAGAACTTACATTATGAGTGCCCTAAGATGAATGGCTAGGATTTAGCCAAAATACCCCTATATGTGGTGCCACTTTCAGCCAAGGATGGCAGCCACAAAATCAAATTGAAACCCCAAAAACACACCCACCAATCACACAACTCTTTGCTCCACAAGTTTGTGTTCAATTTCTTCTTTGCCCTTGTGAATTTTGGCCAAGATAAGGGGCTGACTCCCCTTCATTTCTCTTCCATTCACACTCCTCTCTACTCCATCTTCAACCTCTCTTCAAGTCTCATCAATAGTTGCTTTCATCTAATACACCAAATCAATAAACTTTCAACTAGACAAGGTAGGAATCCTATTTCTCTTCTTACTTTCCTTGGTTTGGGACTGTATGGGGGTCTTGGATATCTTGTGATATTGATGAGATTTGAAGTGATGATGATGAATTATAGTTGATTATGCATGTATGTTATGATTAGAATTAGAATTGGTATGAAAGAACTTGAAGAAAAGAGAAAACTCAAGTAGCTATTAGGGTTTTTCCTCGGCAGTTCCGTACGGCAGAGTGTACGGCTCCGCTTATGAAACTAGATATTCAGAGCTTTCCATACATATATAATATAAGGTCATTGGATCAGTATAGAGGTAGTTATGAATTTTTGAAGTATGACCTAGAAATCAGGACCTTTATCTGGATAGTGTGAGTTGAGGAGGGTATAAATCACCCTACACAACCCCAAATTGAGTGATTCCAACGTTGTTTGAAAGCTAACATATGAAGGAACATTCCGTAAAAATTTCAGAATCATATTCGTTGCCAACTATCGCTAGTACATCAATGAATTTACCTTAAGTTCAACCCGGACTGCAACAGAGTAGTTTATTAGGGTCAAGCTTTAGGGCTTATATCTTGAATTATACTCACTTAAATGATATGCAACTTTTTCATTAGAAAACTTACTTTGTTAGCTTTACATTGATATAAATTTTGTATGATTTCAGCCATATTTCTATTTTTGGTGAATTTTCTCTTATAAGAGTACAATTCTAGCTAGAAGTAGGGTGGTCTGGGATGAAACATAAACAACTTAAGGTTGAACTTAGAACTTAGCAGACAGAGAGTTAGGTCGGGTCACTTAGGGTTGAACTCGGAACTTAGCAAATAAAGAGCTCGGTTGGGTATACTTAAGATTGAACTCGGAATTTAGCAGATAGAGAGCTAGGTCGGGTACACTTAAGGTTGAACTTGGAACTTATAAGAAACACCCTCATAAAAGTCTTGGAAGACCAATGGTGGGTTAAGGTCGGAGATTTTACATGACCACGGAAGTCGGAACTTATATAATCTCGGAACTCGGATCCAACTCAGTCTTGCAAGTCGAACTTGGGAACATCAATAGAAGTTAAAAGTTTACAAGATAGATTAAGTATTTTAAGACTTTTACCTAGTGATATTGTTATATTCTTGATATGATTATGATGTTCTATATTGGGTTAGCTGTTTAATTAAAATTTTCTTGGTTGGTTGGCACTATTCATGGAAAAGCGAATATGATCCATGATGCTGCCGAAAATTCGGCAAAGATTGCAATTGACATGAATTTATAAGTTATGCATGCATTGATCAAAGTATAAGATGAGTAATTGCTACCCTTATAAGAATGAGAAAGGATTTCCATATGATTTGGGCCAGCCCCTGATCAAAGTTAAGGGGAATAGATCAGTGGGGAAGTCGGGAAAAGTAAACCCGGCGACCTTGTATATGAACGAGCTCGATCCTGAAAAGCGGACTATTACCCAGAAGTTTTATGGCCAATATATTCCCAGGGGATCAAGTATGGAAAAATATGAATTAAGTTCAAGTGCATTATTTCTTAAACATATCCACAATTTCTGTTATCATGCATTAAGTTAATTGCACCATTGGGTATTATATATGTATATCATTGTTCACTTTATGACTATTACTTAACTATATCAAAAATACAAGTTTGGTTGCTTATTTCTCTATTTAATTTCCTTTATTTTCTTAAGTAAAACTCAGCTGTGTTTCGGGCTATGATTTCTATAACTAATCTAGTAGAATATCCTATTGAGGTAATATTTTCTTGTAATTACCCAAAACCCGAAGTAACTGAGCATGACAATGACAATAGATATATATATATATATATATATATATATATATATATATATATATATATATATATATATATATATATATATATATAAACTTAGGATTCCTTCTGAGAAATCTTTATTTCTCATCCTACTATATATTTCCATGTCATTCTCAGATCATGGAGAATGCGACCACCGACATCCTGTTCATTGAGTTTCCCGAGCTCCACATCTGCCTGAACCCGTTTCTAGACTGTATATATGTATTTAGTAGATGTTAGCTCCGTTTTTATTTTTTCTTTCGTAGAGATTTTGCTGTTCCCTTTGCTCATCCACTCTTCGACCCCGCCACATCTTATATTGCTATTTCACTATACATGGCCCATCCCTTTCCACCTCCACACGCAGCGGTAGCAGCAGCAGCAGCTCCCATGGTTCCGCCAGCCTCACCACCACAGCAGATACCCTCGGTCACGATAAGGCAAAGAGTTCATCTTCCTTGTCCTATGCTCCGAGCGTGGACTACACTCCTGCGAATGCCGGCATGGCAAATAGATTCCTTTCTTCAGAATCCATCTAGTTGGAGTACTCACCGAAGTAGCAATAAGTGTATAGGATGACCTTCTTTTGGCAGTTTGGGTCATAAGCATATGGATAGGAGTTAGCAGGGTACATGAAATGTCCCGTGGGGACCAGTTAGGGGGGGCTGTTCATATAGACAGGTCGATTTATTTTGTGTTAGCGGCATTATTTTTTACTGCCCTGTACTGTCTTATATAACTTTTGACAACTTTAAAAAATAGCTGTTTATATATATATATATATATATATGATGCAGTTTCCAGAATTTCCATTTATTTTGTATTTTTATTTATGTTACTTTACTTCCGGTACACGATTAATTAATAATGAAACTAAAAATGGAATTTAATCAACTAGTCACGTGTAATAACTTATCAGGTAATATATTATGACTTAAGTATAGTATTTTGTCTGGTAAGGTGTTATAGAGACGTCCATATTTAAGTATACCATATTATTTGAATAAAATTACCTCTATTAAGAGAATATCTGTAAAAAAAAATTTAAAAAAAAAAAAGATATGGGAGAAAAAGATCCTTATCATTAAACCTTGTATGGTTGGTTATAGATTAAGATCAATGGTCAAACTTATACATAGTAAGTAATTTAGGGAGTAAAAATGCAATATTAATGTAGACCCAAACACATATATTACATCCATCGTTGTTATCTATCGTTAGAAAATCGATGAATCATTTATTATTATTATTTTCTAACTATAAAATTGATAAGTGAGGAATAATATTAGTAAACTAATAATACCATTTTGAATATTTTAAAATATTTAATTTAGTCAAATTCAATTAATTTTATTTATAAAGGTATTTCATAACTTTCTTAATTTCTATAAAATATAAAAATAAACATAAACAATATATATTTCAAGTCATCAATTTCTCTATATTGCTTCTTAATAAAATTTACTAAATACCCCTCAACTTATAACTTCCTTCATAGAAAGTTCTACCATATATTTTTTGTCCAAATAAAAAAAGTGTAACCTCCCTTCATTTTTACAACAATATATTAATTTCACTTATATATATATTTTTTGATTTATCATACATATTTTCTATCAAAGCCAATCCTATTTAAGATATAATTGGATATTAAATGTGTTCACCTCTCTTAATTAAGATTCAAATCATGATTGCCACACGTAAGGACTAGCCTCTTTCTCCAAACCCAATCTCCATTAGTCCTCTCACTTATGTTATAGACATATATAATTGTAGCTCAAATAATTTAAAATTTCAAGTGACTTATAAAAAATTATGTTGGATGAATAATAATTATAACATATTCACGGTGTTTTTCGCACTTCTATCCAAAATTACGTTAGCAAAATATTCATGTCGCTTTTCCACCATTTATTTGTAACTCTAGTGCGACAGTGAAAGTGATAATTAGAGTCACAGTGAATACAATTGAGTAAAATGAAAACCTTGCAACGAATAGCCCATATATGAGCAACACAAAGCATTTACAATCTCACACACCTCATTTCCAAGACTCGTGACATATTGAAAAAATTCAAAATGCTACGACGTTATTGCCCTGTGGGCTACAAACATGTCTTGGTGTCAGACTCTGAAACGGAGTCTGATGATAACACTAGCAGTGTTGCTGTGGTTGGGCTGAAGAAGGGGAATGAAAAAAGGTCAAGAATCGATAAGGGAAATATTAGAAGCAAAAGGAATGGAAAGGGGAAGAACTTGCTTTTGGCTGACGAAGCTAACGATGTTGCAAAACCATTCGAGGCAAAAACAAATGTAGATCGAGGTGAGAAAAATCCCTATATATTTGATATACTGTTTGATATACTACTTTTCAACTGTATATTTTTCTTACAACTTTTTATATGATCAAATTAAGATTTGATTTGTGATAAGTACAACTAGAGTTCAATTATATAAATGTAGAGAAATGTCATTCCGCCAAAAAAATTTTGTTAGAATGCTTTACAAAAATCATAAAAATTGTTGAAAAAAATAAAGTGATAAATCATATTCATTCATTCAATTGTCAATAATATGTCATGTAATTCTGACAATTTAATTCTAACAAAGAATTGTGTCTCCGGCATTTTTCATAAAAGTAAGCTCTATCTGACATTAAAGCAACTGGCGACACAGATTTTTTTTTGGAGGTTTTATGATCTCTGGTCGAGCCACATAGTCATGATATTTTTCCCACACAAAGTTACAGGAGTAATATTATTTGACATCAACAATTGTTATTAAGGGTAGACAATATGGAGAGAAAAATACAAAACATCTTATGATGGTAGAACCAAAAATTTTATATCTTTCTCTCTCTATAGTATAATCTATTGTGCCCCTTTTTGTCTTCTATACAGATTGAACATTTATTCTTAATTTATTTGACATATTGAATTGAGTTAACATTATACATGACTTAACATTTTTCAAAAATGCGTAAGGCACATCAAAATTTATTGTTTTACTATTCCTGCCATGTCTCAAAGATTCATCTATATATCAGATACGACATTTTGTATATATTAGTGTAGTCAATAGCAGAAAATAGCACTTTGATAGCTATAGTGCAACTTGGAGGGTGACACAGAAACACAATCGGGAGTCCCTTGGTTTTGATTGAAACCCTATTTCTACATCTTTGTTTGGCCTCATTTATACTATTGAAGTGTCTATTTTTCCCTCACTAAATCTTTTTCCCTCATATTTTGCCCTCATATATCGATGAGATTTCTCTTTTTCCCTCACCTAAAATGATGAAGTTTCTGCATTGCCCTTACTTAAACTCACCTTCTTCAACCTATTAACCCATCTACTGGGTCTTCGGCAACTCTTTTCTTGCTTCAAAACAAAGCAATCTTTGCTCTTTCTTATACAAATCCATCACACCAAGAGAGCTAAGAAGATATCTCAAAATTCTTTTTTAACAAATGCTATTTTGTTCTGCACCTGTTTGACAGCTATATGTCCTTACAAAGGTTTCTATATTTCTCCCACTTTCTTGCTCTGTCTCAAGCTTTTCCAGCCAACCCATCTATATATGTTTCACAGCCTCTCGATCCAAAAAAAGCTGCGTTATATCAACTTATCATCCCTATTATTGACTTATTATTATTACTTATGTCTTATTGATGATGATTGTGCCTTTTATGCTATAACTTAAAAGTATTAATGGTAAATATCTGAAGTTTTGAGTAAATTTTTAAGTTTAGAATAACTATTATATGTATTAAAAATTATTTATATTATTTGTATTGCCTTAAATATAACGATCATCTTGCTATCCGCTTCGTCACTATAGCAATTTTGGGATTAGCTCCTCCGTATAGCTAGTTATTCAGGATTGACTTCCATGACATATATTAGATGTGAACTTATAACATTAATCTTTTGAAAGCTTCATCCGTCCATAGTGGGATCAAGTATTATGATATTTGCTTATTGTTTACTATTATGAAAGGGTTATGATATTCTCTCTTTTTTTTTTTCTCGCTATTTTAGTGTTCCACATTCTCTTATTTTTTACTATTATGTCATTTGTTAAACTTTGACACTTATGACTTTAAATTTAGATTTTGATGTTTAGTTAATTTTATATTTATGAAATTTGATTTTTAATGTATTGAACTTAAACTCTTTAAAGTTTGGACTTAATTTTGATTACGTAATGTCTTGAATTTCAACATTTGAGATTTTGAATTTGGATTTAAATGTACTGTTTTTGTTCTTGAATTATGTAATTTAATATATACAATGTGTTGAATTTAAAGTTTAGACTTAAGTTTGATTATATTTGTTTAGGAATTTTTATTTGAAAAAATTAAAATTATGGCTCATGCACTGGTCTGAAACTGATCACACTGGTTTTATGACTCTCGTTAACACCAACTCTAAGGCTAATTCGGCTCATTTAACTTGTGTACTTAATGGGCTGGGTTTCTATTTTTGTTACTATCATTTGGAATAAATAATGCATGGTACTCGTTGTTGTGAATCCTAGGTTGCTACCCAATTTGTAATTAATTTTAGAGAAATGTTGCATAGGTAAAAAATTTCTGCTAAAACGTTTTACAAAAATTATGGTGATTGTTGCATAAAATAAAGTTATAAGGTTTTTCAAAAAAAAAATGTGATATTTTCACTTATTCATTTAAAATTTAATAGCATATTACATTATTCTGGAAACTTAATTCTAGTAAATTTTTTTATCTCTCTATATTTTTGTCTTAATTTTATTCAATGTAAGATTATTATTGAATGGATTTTGATACAAAATAAAAAAAATCGTTGTTAGAGAATTTACCAAAATAAAATGTACAACAGGAACCTGTACATATAGCTAATTGCACAGCCAACATTTCATGTGATCAATTAAGTATTTTGTGATGCAGATGCTTTGGTGGAACTTGCAAAGGAATACCAAAAGCTCTTGAAGATAATGCCTATTCCACAAGCTCGTTTAAGAGAAGCTGTGGTTGTCAACTGGCAAGGTTTGGCCAAAACCTTGAAGAACTTGTATGGCCAGCCATTGCATTATCTCACTGTCATGCTTTGTAAGCAGTGGGATCAGTCAAGGTTTGGCAGTGATGATGAAGGGAAACCATTGGATGCCATATTCCATTGGAGCAATGCAGAATCTACCATATGGCATGTTGAAGAAATTCATAGGCTTTGCACTTCCCCTATTCATCTTGCAATGCTTTGGCTTAGTGACCCAGAATACCGTGCTTTTGTTGATGAAGTTATTCCATCCCCTTGAAGCTCAATGATCCAAACAGTGCCTTAGTCAAAGACACTTAATTTCTTGTTCAAGTTAAGCACTCAGTGCTGGGGATAACTTTTGTTTTCTGTTGTTAGATTCAGACTAGTCTGCAGGGAAACTGTTAGAAACTATATTGACTGCAGGCCTTAATAAGTTCATTTGCTCTTTTTTTCTTTTTTCTTTTTTTTTTTATTGACCGTTTTATTTGCTCTTAAATAGTTTACTAAGTTGCTCTTCAATTTCCCTCCTTTTTTTGATTATGAAGTGCATGCCTATTTCTTCTTTTCCTTCTTCTTACAAGTATGAGATAATTTCTACCTTTAACTTTGTGAAAAACAAGAAAATTAATCTCTTTCATGATGATGTAAAGGTCATAAAAAAGGATTTCGGGCAATGAAATTTCAGTTTCCAATTTATCCAACCATTCACAATTTTAGTTCTTAGATTATGCAAAGACTTATAATAATAGTCACAATAGACCTATATTATGTATGAATTATGATCCCATAGTAAAGTAATTAACCTGTAATGTCATTTATATTGAAAAAGGATCACGATAAAACCTTAATTGAAAAATTTTAAAGGTAGGTTGTTGAAATGTTACATATGCATGAAGGATTGATTAATTTCCCTCCTTAAATAATTTGAAGAGTTGTCTCCATGACTGCTTTTTTGTTTTGGTACATTAGTGGTAATGAAGTTTGAACTTATAACCCATATAAACTATTCAATTTTTTCACCACTAGATTACTCCTAATAGTTTCTATATGATTGCTTTGTTTTTATAATTTACTCATTGATTAATTTGATAAATTATTTTTGGGGCTTATTCTTTTGGTAAGGCCTACATCTACTTCGACAGCCTAGTGAAAAGGCCTCTTAATTAAGTATGAGAAGGAGATGAGAATTTGAAAAAAAAAAAAAATAGTTAGCCTAGGCCTCTTACTAATTATTTTTGACCTTTCTATCAGCTATATAATATTCTCTCTTTTCTTTTTCTGCAAATAAAATAAACTTACATAATCATCCATGGATATAATTTAATTTAGAAAAGCAGAGAGATAAATTTTTTATTCAAGATAAATATCTTTACATAGTTATTTATTTATATATAAATATATCATTAAAAATATTTAACTCTTATTATAACAATCTCAAAGTTATTTAAAAGACAAGATATGGTTGGTTAACAATGTATCAAAATTTATGCATACATTTAAAAGACAAGATACGGCAACGTATCAAAATTTGTGTGTGTGTATGTATGTTCTACTTTGTTATTTGATTATATGCTACTACATCCGTCATTTTTCAGGTGATAATTATAAGAGTATAATTTTGTTCATGTGACAATGCACCATTGCATACCTATTTAAAAAAGCTTTTACATTAATATATATTAAATCTAATTTATATATATATTAAGGATTGTGAGCCTTCTCTTCACAATCTAATTTAAAAAAATAATTGCAAATCTACATACATTCATATAGAGGCTAATAAATTTCATATTTTTTATAGCCAAAAATACCTTATCTTCTTCTTTTTTTACTCAACTTATAGTTATGATAAGAGAGAAAATATTATACAGGTGAGAGAAAAAGTTAAAATAGTAATTAATGTAGATAAAATAAAGATAAAATATTTATTTTGATCTCTAGCAAAAATTTTGGGAGATAAATTAGTCCTCAGAATTTAGAAATCCACAAGTAATTTTTTATTATTTAAAAATGGGGATATATTAGTCCCTCACTATAGTTCGTATCACCAAAAAATCCCTAAAATTTCTATACAGAAATAATCATATATCTCCCTTTTTTAATAATAAGGGATTATCTATGAATTTTTAAATTTTGAATGATTAATTTGTCCCCCAAAACTTTTGTTAAGAACTAAAATAGATATTTTATCTAAAATAAAATTATAAAAAATATTCACTTTCCTCTTTCTTGAATTAATTGATTTTGTAATTTTTATTTTTCCTACATTAATTATTACTTTGACTTTTTTCCACCCATGTAATATTCTTTCTTATTTTAATGTGAATAAAAATTTATAAAAAAATTAATTTTAATATATTATTAATATAAATTTTTTTAACATAAATATTTAATAATATATATTATCATATCATTAAAAGCATTTGAATCTTATAATAATTATTTTCAGAGTCATATATATGATATTATAAAATTGGATAATAGAGTAAAAATTTTATACAAATAATACATCAAAATTATTCTCATTACAAAGTTACTAATAACTATAAATTAATTCAAAATAAAAGAAAAGACGAAGTTTTTTGTCCGAGATAAAATATGAAAATTTGCAATTACCTATATACGTGTTTTGTGTGTGTGCACGCGCGCAAGTGTACATTGTTAGATCGAAAGAAGTGTCCAACTCCAACATGAATGAATAGTCTAATGTCTTCAAAGTGCATGAAAATCTGGCCTGAAGAATTACCATTCTTGGGCAATTGCGGTCAATGCACTATGATGTTCCTCAATTTATAAACACGCTTACTCTCTTTATTTTTAATAAGTGTTATTTTTTAAATTAATTCTTTTAATAATTATCTATCACTTCAGACAATTTATAAAGTATAAATTAACCATTTTTATTCTATCTTATTAAATGAATTTAATGAATGATAAGAAAAAAAAAGAATTAAGTGGTAGGGAATATTTTGTAAATAAAATCTAATTTCTATAAAATTGAGGTATATTTATCTTTTTTTAATTTTTGTGTGCATTTAAAAAGTGATATTTATTTAAAAATGGAAGAAGTATTTAATGAGAAATAAATATTGAATTAATTATGAGAGATATTTATTTATTTTATTTATTATTTTTCTTAATTCTTGGACATATTTAAAAAGTAACATTTATTTGAAACAGAAAAAGTATTTAATGATGAGAAATAAATATTGAATTAATTATGAGCGATATTTATTTATTTAATGAGAAATAACTGATGAGCTAATTATGAGAGATATTTGTTTATTTGATAAGAAATAAGTGCTGAATTAATTATGAGAGATTTTTTTTTCTAGTTTTGAGAATAAAACGTAAATTTAATTTTGATACATGTCTTAACATAAAATTTTTTTATATGATTATCTAAATATGTATTATGTAAAATATTTGACTCTTTTAATTATTATATTAGAATTTATATATTTAATGGTATATAAGTAGATAATAATTAAAAAAATTTATATTAATAGTAGATTAAAATTAATTTTATAAAATATTTTATAATATATATTTAAAACATGAACGCAAGGGGAAAAGAAAAAAAGTCAATTTGTGACGAGTACGTCATGCAGAGACCCAAGTTACAAGAAGACAAGAACCGTTATACTTGAATTGCAAAAAAGTCCAAGTAATATTTATTTGTCACTGTTTATTATTATTTCTACATTTTTTTTGTTAATGAACTTTATAGCCCAATTTTTAATTTGAGACTGCGAACCAAATAATTTGTTTATTTATCAAGAGCCCTCTTTAGATTTTGCATACTATTACACATGACCAATTGTTATTTATATATTTTCATTTTATTACTTATCATTATATTACTACAAAGGATCTATAATATATGTTTTTCTGTTTTCTTCAATCGTTCAAAATATTAATAATGAGAGTTTACACACTTGGTTACTCATATGGTGTCATGACTTAGGTTTAGTTCGTGATTTTCTCTGTTGATAGGTTATGTATAAATAAACATGTAAGTATCTAATGAACATAAAGATATATTATTACATTAGATTGGACAAGCATTTTCCTCAACCCAAGTTTTCTCCTAGCCAGCATATAATATCTTTAGTGTTCAATTGTTTGCATTCAATTTTTGTTTTATTTTGATTTGCTGTGTATCAAGTGTTTTTCTCTACTTTTAAATAGTTGTAACATATTCTAATTTATAAATTTTAAAGATTTAAATGACTAATGTAAAATGATTTGTCCACTAACTGAAAATCTAGGTGGACAAATATTTAATCTTTAAAGTAATAAATTTCAGAAACTTAAACAATTATAGTATTTGAAAAATTATATCAAATAAAATAACAAAAGTATAGATTTTATATTTTGTATATCATAAATTTAAATGAACATTTTCTTCCATTTTTCAGAATATTTGAATTTGGAAAAATAAATACATTCTTAACAAAAAGTGTTGATATTGACTCATCTAAATGACTGGAAGTGTTCCTCTATTCAACCTTTTCCTTCTTTTTTTGTTGCTAGATATCTCATTTGTATACATCTTATCATTGTTTCTTGAGTTTATAAAGAATTACATATAGAGTTTGAAAAAGTCAAATATTTGATGATTCTATAATACATGATTGAGTTGTGAAAATTTTTGTATAAATATTCTGCATTTGAACTGAATTTTTTATAGTTAAAGAATTTTTTTCTAGTTGTTCTAAAATAATTTCTAGAAGAAATATGAGGTTCTTTGTTGTTTATGAAACTTATTGAAAAAATTATTCACAAAGATTAGGCAACTCATCCTATTGACATTAAAATTTAACAATAAACCTTTGTTAAATAACTGAAACTATTTAATGATAAACTACTTGTATCATTTGATTAACTCTTTCTTTTGATTTTAACAGATTTATTGCCTCATTCAACCTATGAATATACAACAAACGAATATTTAGGGTCACTTTTCCTTACATAATGGTTTCAATGTTAACGGACTTGCTCTAATGAACAATGCATGCGGCATTCTCCCAACCCAATCATATATGGAAGGATCATCAAACATTTGTAATTCATTATAGGCTCTTGAAAAACAAAGAGATGTCTCTATAAACAAGATATCCAGCAACAAGAAGAAAGAAAAATGTTGAATAGTGGAACTTTCAAGTATTTAGTAATCACAAATGTATCGACGTCAATGGTGACTCATTAATATTATCAAGACATTCAAGTTCAAAAGATATATATAAAGATTTTTCACTCTCTTCTTTCTATTTAAGAAAACATGTAAAAGAACATATGTTAAAGAGAATAAGTCATTGAAGTTCTAATTTAGATTCAAAGGCAATATATACTCTTCAATTTGCTAGACTAAGACCTTAGTTATCATTTGTTTTCTCGAATTTAGAAAAATTAAATTCATTATGATAAACAAATCTTGATCAATAATCAAAGTATTCACGTGCCCTAATAAAATATAAATAAACTTGCGTAAACCTAATACTAAAATGGGAAATTAGATCTAATAAGTAGCAAAATATATTTTGGTTAATTTAATGGAATTATCCATATATAAGTACTCAAAAGAAAATAACTTTTGTGGGGTGGGCTCAAATAATAAAATCTGATTCTAGGAGGCTATATTGGATATACATGAATGAGCCAGGTTTCGATGGTTTTATATATGTTGTCATATATCACATATCTCAAGCCATATTATAGTGAGCATATTTACGGTCTCAGTTTTTCATTTCAAACGTCAATAATCTCAGCAATGGAGCCTTCTTTGCGCCTAACACTCGCAACAAGGGAACCTGTTTCGAACTCAACAACCCGAGCGATGGAGCCTAGTGAGCAAAGCAGTGGAAGGGGCAAGAGGAAGATCAACGATGAAGATATCTATGAATTGTCAAATAAGACCTTGGAAAGAATCAGGAAAATGTGCCCTCAAGACCGCGTGCACCATGGCACGTTGTGTAATTTTTATGATATGAGGACGAAAGGTTATGAATGGTTACTCCCCGGATGGGTTGCAGAAGAACGCCGCACAAAGGGTGGCAGTGTTTACAGGGTACAAATTCTATTTGTTCCTTTCGTTAGAAATTATCGGATTATCATTGATTTATTTATAAAATTATTTAAATGCTAACTCGATATTTCTTGAGATTCGTTACTGTATGTTGTGATTGTTAGAGAGCTTGTGTTTGTTGGTATTTTTCTACCTTGTTGATTACTTTTTCACTCTTTGATATTTTTTTTTATTTATAATTTAGAATGATGTATGCTGTAACTTGTTTTAGCTATCAAACCTTACGTTGATAATGTGTTAGTTTTTATCTCTTGTATAACATTACTTAATACACAACAAGTTATACATTCTTTTGCAGTCATATTATGACCCGATGGGAAGATATTATAGGACAAAGGCAAAAGCGATAGCTGCCTTGGAGAAATCTGGGCTTGTCGTTCTGGACAAGTAGAACAAGGTAATATAACTCAAGTGCTTTAACAATGCTTCAAAGTTGAGCACCCTATGTTAATGGGAATCCTTTAATTTACGACTTTCAACAAATTAATCTTCTTTTGGTTATGCTTGCTGCAGGGAGTACCCATTTTGATAAACTTGTCTCAAGATTTGAGCGTGCTGGGACAAGGGAAGAATCTTTTGAATTAGTTCAAGCAGTTTTAGGTGTTCTCATTGTAGATTTGATTCTTTATAAAGATAAATCAAAATGGTTTAGCTGCAATTCTTTATGTTTCATGTGGTTCGTGTAGTTAATCCCAACTTTCCTTTTAATGGTTGAATGTTTTTCTTTCGTACTCTCTTTGTATTTAATTTACTCTTCAATTCTGAATCAACCTTATGTGCATGGATACTATTCTTTGTGCATATACACAGTACACAAGTTTAGATCAATTGTTAATCAAATTTAATGGTACAACACAAAAGAGAAGGTTGGATTTTATCAACTACAAATTCTTATATTTAAAAATTAAAAATCTTTCCCACAAAATGTAATTGAATGACACGGGCAGGAAGCTAGAAAAAAGTTTCATCCTTTACTTCAATAATTGTAGCCAAGTCAAAATAAAAAAAAATACACTTAAGATTCAATCTTTTTAACTCGCATAAATTAAACATATAGTAAAACAATTGAAAGGAACAATTTTTTCTTGTTTTTGGTCAAAAGAGAAAAAAAAGAGAGAGCAAGGAACAAGTTTTTTTTATTTTTATTTTTATTTTTCCGGTTGACAAAGGAATAACATTTGAAACAAGGGTTATGCAAAAGGAGTTAAAAAGCTAACGGAGTTATGTCTTTTCCAATCCCACAGTACATCCAATCCCACAGTACATCACCAGCCACTGCAGAAAATATAACCGCAACAAGTATAGATAGCCACTTTTTTATGCTGTCAAATTCTTACGTTTACATCGAAACTTATCCAGGAACAAATGCGCCATCTATCTTTATTGAGTTATTCTGAATTTATCATTGAGTGGGAAAAAGTCTACGCATTTTATGAGGGTAATTAATATTCTATAAAACGCACAAATTTACTCCACTGAAAATTAAGCTAAAAAAGAAAAACTCAATAAATAAAAGAGTTGTATTTTATATTTCAAATTTATCTATAATATTTTATTTCTCGTTACCTAGGGAGAAAGTCTATTATGGTATTACCAACTGTGTGAAATATATTCTACACCTGGGGTCACTGGTGCACACATGAACCCACATTAGTCTTCCATGATGCTCAAAAATGGCTTCAGAACAGTATGTGTAAATGCATAATCCATAGAGTTAGCCAGTTGATATCAAAAGATGTAGGGGAAAGAGGCATCGTTCAGCCACAAATTTTGTCAAGCACATTCACCTCATGACTTGCATCAATTAAAGTGCTTCCACAGACAAAACTATAGAGCAAACTCCTAATTTTTGTCATGCTTGCACAACTTAAAAGCTAGTGCTATATAACCTTTTTTAAAATTTTCTGTCGCAAGCAGTAGTCCAAAATAACCCGCAATATATGTCTTGCTTGATATTAGTCTCCTATGCTTGTAGAGAAAATATCTTTTTTAAAGAAAAGGACTCAAATTTTTACGCCAATATCTCTAACTTTGATTTTGTTTTCACTTTATCCAGCTTTACAATTGTGCAATTCACAGAATTACAATTATTGCTAATCTTCACATCTTATATTGAATTAAAAAGATATATATATTTCTCTTTCTTAAAATAACTTTAAAGTCATTGAGAGTGGTGTCATTTTATTTCAGACACAACTACCTTATTTAATAGAGAGAAAATGTTAAATGTTAAAACATTAATCAGGAGAGAGAATAAAAATATAACTTTAATAAAAAAAGAGATTTTAAATAAGGGTGAATTACACACGGCATATCTATATTTGGCTATATTATACTGACCTCCCTTATTATCAAAGGAAGTTAACTCCGTTTAAGTGTCAATGAATTCGAAACTTGGAACTCAAACTGTCTCACGCTAATTGACAGATTTAGCTTGGAACTTGGAAGATGCATGGACTCACCTTATGTATAGCAATTCTTTAGTCAAATTGACCCCACTGAATGAGTTTCTAGTTTCGAGTTCCAATCAAAACCTATCACTTAACCAACCTCTCAATGTGAGAGAATTTACTATTTCCTTGTCTCTCCCCGATTTTTGTGTTCTAAGTTTCGAGTTCATTGACACTCAAATGGAGTTAACTTTCGTTAATAATAAAAGAGATCAGCGTAATATGACTAAATAGAGGGATATTAGATGTAATAATACTGAATATCAGGAGAGGTCGGTATAATTCACCCTTTAAATTATTAGTCAAAGTATGGAGTAATTCAAAAAATAATTATATAATATAATATATAATATAATATCTTATACAATATTATGGGTGTGTTTGTTTCAACTTTTGAAAAAAAATGATTTTGAAACTAATTTTTTATATATAATTAAACAAGCTAAAAGCAAATTTTTTTTGAGAAGCTATTTTTTTAGTAAAAGCTGAAAATAAATTTTTTTTAGATTCTAATTATTTTTAAAAATGTATCAAAATATGTAAAAAGTTATTTTTTTAGTAAAAAAAGTGATTTTTTTTTGCCCAAAAAATCTTACCCAAACACACTCTGTATCAAGTAGTGTATAATATTAATTTCTTCAATATTATTCCCTTCGATTTACAATAGTTGTCAATTACAGTAAAATTCTTTGATTTATAATAGTTGTTATTTTCGTATATCAATACCATATTTATTATTAATTTTTCAATTTTACCCTTCATCTTCATTTGTTAAAAAATATGGTTGCTTTCCTCCATATAAAGATATATCTTGTATAAAAATATTAGGAAGTCATGATTTCCATCACACAATAAAATTTAATAAGGATATTTTCACAAACCTATATCATAATTATATATTGATTTTATGTTTCTCATTCTATATGAAAATGGCCAAATTAACAACTATTATGGATCAACAAGAGTATATATTATTGGACCTTATATTATGAATGAAAAAAAAAAAAAAGCTTTGAGGAAGTTTTAACTCTCTAATGGGTCGGCTCAACTCAATCTAAATTAATTAGAGCTAATAGATATTAAATACTAATAATTTAGATCAAACGGATTCAAAGTTAAAAACTAAGTCAATGTACCAAAAAGGAAAAAAGAAAGCTAATTATATATCATACTGAAAAAAAAAGGAAATATAATTACCGAATAAATCTCATAAAGTTTAGGACAAAGTCTATCCACTTTAAGGTCAGACGTAAGTCTGAAAAACTTTACATTGTTACAGATCAACTATCGCGAAGATTAATGGTACTTGCATTCCTAAAGGAGTTCGGTTCTAATGACTTAATGTTGATCATCTGAGATCTTTAGCTGTATTAGTTGCTTTGCACACGAAGTGGAGGAGCATGAAATGTAACCATCGATCCCAATAATAAAGAGTGCGTATGTGTATATCCACTGATACGGCTTTGGCAAGTACAATTTTACTACTTAGAAAACTACGATTGATCATATGAATAGCAAATTAAATACATTAAAAACAAAAACAAATAGAAGTTGATAATGTTCACGAAAGATAAAAGTTGGATGACTATTATATTGATTATTCCATGTGCTTTACAAAATCTTTTATGTTATTATGTACCCGAAAATTAAAAAAAAACCTCATGTCATTCGAGTTAGAACACAAGAACTATATGAATAATATATTTGCATATCACACATTAAATTTTTAAAAAAAAAAATTAATTATAAAACATGTTAATCCGTGATGTCATTCTGAATCAACCTAGGCTGCATACTAGTTCTCAAGGTTAGGAAAATCGGATCGAGCATCGAATTGGCCAAGACAGGGGTTCAAAAGTTCAGAAATTCAACCGGTTCAATTGGAGATCCGACCGGGATATAATAAAATATATATAGTTAATTATTTATATATATAAATATATACATATGATTAATTAAAAAGCAAAAAATTATATTAAATTATTAATAATGATATAACTAATACAAAATAATATTTATTATGAGGCATTTTATCAAACATCTTAAATATAAAATTTATTTATTTTAATTTTCACTTATATTTCTTTTAAAAAGTACTCACAAATAATATAACAATTATTTTTTATTTTTTATTTTTAAATTAATTTAAGAATATATAGTAAATAAACATACTAAAAGAATCAAGATTTGAAAAAAATAAATTTTTATTTTGATAGAGCTTTTTTTTTTAAAAAAAAGATAATAGAATTTTTATCAAAAAAAAAAAAAAAAGGTCAACCGATCCAATTCGACTCACATCGGTTCACCTATTCTTGACTGGTTTTATGGTAAAAATCGAATCGGCCTGAGGTTTAGTTCCCAATTGGACCGGTCTGACTGGCCGATCCGATTCAGTTCTCTCTTCCTTGCTAGTTCTCATATAATATCCATACCACAGCCGAGTTTACAATAACTTTATATAATACAAACCACTTTTAAAAATAAGAAATAGACTCAAGGCAAAACATAAAGTTGAATTGTATTTGCCACAAATTCTTACACCTGAAAATGAAAATTTTAGCCCACAAAATATAAGACAATCTCGAGTAGAAGACTATAGAGTTGCAACAAAGGCAGCCCAATTGTGTGTGTGTTCTTTTTTTTTTTTTTTTTCCTTTTCTTTTTTAAATGTAATACGCATAAACTCCATAACAATGGGTAGCAACAATCATCATCAATAGTTACAGATATACTACTTCTAAATAACAACTAAACCTTGTTCCACTAAATGAAGTCAGCTACATAGATAGAGTTTGTAGTTACAGATATAGTCATAACAAAATGGGAAATGCCAATGTTCACCACTCAATATAATCATAATAGTATATTAAAGGATAGAAAAAGAACATATGGTACCAAAATATTCCTACACCCAACAAATATATGAGGCAAGGAATTAATTATATAGCAGGATACCCAGTACTGTGAGCTTCAGGTACAGTTTAAAAAACTCAATACCGTGGACTGTAACTGGGCACCAAAACAAACATAAACTCTGCGTGTTACACCTCAAACGCAGACAAAAAAAAAAACAAAGAATTGATGCATTATAAGATGGCTTATTGCTGGTAATAAGCCGCTATATGAACCTGTCATTTGTGGATCAGACTTATTAGGCAACTAGTTGAAGATTTTGTGGAAGGGAAAAGGAAAAAAGCCGCAAAATTTGGTTTCTTTTCACTCAGTCTCTTCTGAACTTCAAAGCCAAAATCTGTACATGTCAAATAGGCCTGAACAAGGAGTGCCTCCATCTGTCATGCTTCATTCTCCAGTTACTTTCGCTGTTTCGAGGCTTCAACATTCGCTCGGCTTCCATTCCTGACTGAAGACAAGACTGCAGCCTCTTCAAATATCCACAGCATTGCTTGTGGTCGAAGCAATTGCCATCACTGATATTGTTATTGCCTTCTGAATGTGTGTATCTTTCATGAGGTGATTGCCACTTCGCTTGCAAATATGCTAAAGATCTCCACGGAGGAAGAGGCATAGAATTCTGCTTCAAAGAACATCTAGTAGCTTCCTCCATTATTCCCAGAAATTGTTTCAGCCTGGTAAAGGAACCCACATAAACAACTGGAAGTGAATTCAATATCCTATCATATGAATCAACAGCTCTGGCTATTTCAAAGTGGCTTCGGAAATCAATATCAATAATCAATCGCTCTGAGCTTCCAGAATTATTGTTGACCACCAAATCAATATATTCATGATCACCTGTGTGACAATTTTGAATAAGTAAACATCAGCTGAACACATTAGCCAAAAAACACATGCATATTGGTACAATGGAGACTTGGAAGAATGAAACATACAAGAAAATATTCAAAAGTATGGTATTTCACTCTCTGTTGACACTCATAATATTACTTAACATGGTAAAAAGCACTCAATGCACACAACACATAAGTAGTTTATTTAGCACTGCAAGCAAACCAATGGGGGCAGCTTAATGAGGGACGTGTGGGCCCTGATGCAAAAGTAGAATCATAATTTTGGTAAAAACAGAAAAGTATCGACTGACATACCCCCTGGGACCTTGCCACTACCCTGCCATTTGGAAGCACAAACACCAGCATCATAGCCAGAAAGTCTCATAAGCTTCACCAGATAAAACCTGATACAGCTAGCATAACATGGACCAGAATTCATAATTTGAAGGTTGGTCTCATTCATTGATCGTATGAGAGAGTGGACAACTGAAAGCAAGTCACTCTCATGCTGAGCTACTGATAGTTTATAGATCTGGTCACAAGACATGAAAGATAGTCAGCAAAGTTGTTAAAATATCATTTACCGAAAGTAAATACAACAACAACAACCAAGCCTTATCCCACTAAGGTTTACCAAGTCCAAAAGTAAATAATTAATTAGTAGAAAATCATTTATTGATACAGCAATATTATAGAAAGGTGATTCTACTTATCAGGCATCTAATTTGTGTTTTAAATTTTTTTGTTCGTCTTCTCTAAATACCAAATGTCTTGTGTTTAAAATATTTGACAAAAGGTACCCGATATCACAGACCTCAGTGATTAAATAGCACAATTCAATTCAAGGAGAAAATTATTAACATCACTAAATAGAACAACTAAATCCAGAGATGAAATTATTGTAAAGGAATCAATAAAAGGCTGAACTTGGTAAAACAAAATTATGGGTTAACAATTAAAATATATTTTATCAGCATGCTTTATTTTCTGGTTGGAAACCCCCAAACCATAGTTTGGGCAAAAGCTACAAAAGAGAAACTTTTGCCCAAATCATGGTTTAGGGTTTTCCAAAAGAAAAACTAAACGTAATATATATATTTAACCACTACTTTTAAATTCAAAAGTATCCCAACCATCAACATGTCATCCAAACTAAGACAATATACGAAATGAACATGCATTCAGTTCATGCTCCTGTAACCACACAGAAGGGGAAAGATAAACAACCTACAAATAGAAACATAACCCAAGGGAAGTGACCTAGCGGTTAAGGAAGAGTGCTCCCTGCCTTCAAATGTTGGGCCAGAACCTAGGGGAAATCAATATCCCCATAAATGAAGCAGTTGGTGTGGGTGATGTACCCTTAAGATCATCTGGGGAGGTACTTACTCTTGGACAACGTAAAAGATGGCCCAAGGATACCCTTGTTGTACAACCCGAAAAAAGGGCAGATGATGTTAATCTGTCAACAGAAAATAAATACAATGGGACATCCTACTCAGATGGCTGGATTCTCTAAACTACAGGTTACCCAACAGCCATAGCTACTTGATTTTCTTCCTCATAGTTTTCAGGAGTTGCAATAATCCAATTTTAACAACCAGTCCAACTATGCAAATAGGTCAATAACAACACGGCAGTAAAAGGATCAGTCAGTTTAAAAAGAGAAAACCGATTTAGAAGACAATGAAAGATCTGAGTATTAACACTATGCTTAGAGATGAAAATAAGTTCAACTTATGCTGGAAATAAACATACAATACAGACAAGGTAGAGTGCAACCATATTAACAGCAAACAGACGGTAGAAGATATATCATTTCAGCTACAACATGAAACCAAAACGAAAACTTGCATTACAAGAAGAAAAAAGCACAGCTACAATCACAGGAAACATTAAGGAGAACCACCAAAACATATAAATACCTATAGTTACACACCAGCAAAGCAAATTGTTTTACAATACTACAATTTTGCATTTTTCTTTGCCTGTTATATATGGCTTAGAAATTCAAATTTAGGGAACCTAAGAAGATTTATTCCTCCTAAATGCACCAGGCCAATGCAGAGCAGTGCCCTCAAGATTGCCCCAAGCAGGATTTAATCTCGGTTGATGCAAAAGCTAGCCCAAAGATACCTTCACCGTACATATAAATGTATGTATGATTTAGAATTTAGAGAAGACTATGCTTCCAAAATGAAGCAACAATATGCAGTGAGGAAATGAACAAAGTAAAAAGGAAATCATTACAAGGAGTAAATAACATTATCTAAGCAGATATCCCTACCTATGTACCTATAGCAACTTCTAAGCCAACACCTAAACTTTCAAACCCATCAACTTTAAAGAGAACATCACATACAAGAAATTCTTAGGTGCTCTTAGAGCAATTTCCATTAACGTTCGACACCTCAACTTTGTGAGCCATTGCTCTTCCCACTTTCATCACAATTTTAATGAAATAGCTGAGGTGTCAAATGAGATAAATAGCACAAACCTCCTCAAGCACCTAAGAATTTCTCAAACTACAAAACCGGTTTCCATTTCTGGCTCTACGACTAAACACCAACACCAAAAAAAACAATTTTCTTAAGAATTAATTAATCAATTGAGGAAAGAGGGTTAATAGGGTTCTTAATTATATATACCTGAATCTTCTCAGCAAGGTGAGCAAAATCAGAGAGACCAGAATCGCTGTCACTGCTGCACAAAGAATCAGGTCCACTGCTACCATTCTCTAAGAAATCGCTAACCATCATCGCCAAATCGTGTTCGCTCTCATGGCTGAACCCTCCGCCACCGCCCCCACCTCCGCCGTTGACCCACAAGTCGCCGGCGGCGGCCACACACACCCTGCAATCCATCCCTTTAAAGCCAACGGCGTCGTTTCTACCACCAAAAGTTCCCAGTTGCAATTTCTTCTTCCCTCCACACGCCAAAAGCACACGGCACCGTTTCGTGACAATAATCAACACAAAAAACGTAACAATTCAAAACCATTGCAGCACGCAACAAAAGCCTCCATCGTCACAACACGCAATAGAACCGAAAATTCTCCGATACCCACGATTTTTCTGCTTCAAATTCGACGACCCAATTGCGCAAACGATCCAATTCGCTGAAACAAATCAAAAAAATTCGAATTTTCTTTTTGGTTTATTTTTCCCCAACTTTTAAAAAAATTTATAAAAAAATTATTTTT
The DNA here is from genome assembly GCA_031439585.1 of Pterocarpus macrocarpus. Lineage (NCBI taxonomy): Eukaryota > Viridiplantae > Streptophyta > Magnoliopsida > Fabales > Fabaceae > Pterocarpus > Pterocarpus macrocarpus. The sequence continues at coordinate 78,243,646 of CM062515.1, forward strand.
TTCTGTCAATTTTTGTGGGATTTTTAAAACGAATGAAAAAATTGGTTTTTGCAGAATCTGATGATGAATAATTTGGCCTTTCGATCTAGAGGGGGAGAAGAGAGACTGAACGGCAAATTGGAACGAAGAAACTAAAAGAAAAATTGGTTTCCTTTTCGCATAACGAAAACCCAAAAGATTGGAAGGCGAGTACCTCGGAGAAGGAAGACAATATAAAAAGGTTTCAGGTGGAGTGAAATGACTAGTTTGCCCTTACGAAGTCTCCAATTGAGATTTCACGTAACGAAAAATGTTAAGAGGGTATGGATGAGACTGAGTTGTTGAACAGGTTAGAGATGTAACAAATGGAAATGGGAATATTCTACGATATAATGTGTTTTTCATTTTTTTCATTTCCTATAAAAAGATCAAAATTCCAATGAAACAAGTAGCCCAATATGTGAGTTAAACTCAATTATAATATAACCCAATATGTGAGTTAAACTGAGTTAAACTCAATTATGATATAAATTCAGTATTAACTTTGATATACTATTTTAAAATATTTTATATCATTTAATTATGTGTTATTATATATGAGATTTTTGAGATAATAATCAAGAAAAGCAAATATTTTTTGTGATGTGTAAAATGCTCTTACATTGCTAATATATCAAAATCAAATTCATAAATTTAGTAGTTTGTTTTTATTTAATTGTAAATATACTTATGAGAAAAAAAAACATGTCTAGTATTTGAAGGAAAAATAATCTTATATAGAAATATTGTGAAAAAAAATCTTATAACACTGAAAAAATTTCTATATTTAGGAGCATATTCAGCCTTAAAATGAAATTATGAGATCTACGCAAGTAATAAATAACATATTTAGGTGGATATGGTTATGGAAGAAGAAATATTCTTCCTAACATGCAATAATCTCTCTTATAAAACCTTAAATAATATAAAGTAACATGACTGAGGTAGTATAACTAGATTTTGTTTAGAATAGTGTAACAATGTTAATTTTTTTCACAAATGAGTGATGCCCTATTCTTTTTATCTAAGCAAAATTCTTTGTTCAATCCGTGAGCAATAGGGTTTCTCAACCATTAATTAGGAACAAATTTTGAGTAATTTGTTTGGAGTAGGCAAAATTAACAAATATAGTTTTTAAGAAAAAATATATAGATTGAATTTTAATGCACACATAGTGTAAAAAAATTTTAAATTATCATCCAATAATATATTATCACGTTAACAAATATAATTAACTCTCATATTCACTACTTGAATAATTATTTTGCACTATCCATATATTAAAATTAAACTCTTATATATGAAGGTCACATCCCCTTCAAGATAGTGCTTGAGCAAATTCTACACTTTATTATAGGAGAAATCTAATCAAGTCAATTATAACATGAATGAATTTGTTGATAAAAGCTTCCATGAAAACTTAAACTCCCCATAGCTACAATGACATGGATTCATGGTGGCATTGAAAGGAAGATACAAAAATCAAAAGGACATTATATGTTGGATCTAAATATTTTCTATAGCGTAAAACTAAAAAGTCACTATCAATGAAAGTTTTAGCCTTATAATGTACAAATTAATTTATAGAATATATCATTTCAATTTATTATAATTATAAATTAGCTTAAAATAGGTATACGCATAAATATTTTAAAAAATTTATTGAGAAATAATTATCGTTTAAGAACTGGTTTTAAACTACTTCGGATATATACCTTTTTTTTTTTCAAAAAAAATGAAAATCAATACGGATTGCGAATTAAAATTAAATTATGAGAGACGGTTGATCATGCCAAACATGTATATGGGTATTATGGTAATTTTCGATGCAAGTAGGATTACTTTTGTGGGCACCAAGTCACTTCAATCAAATTGAAAGGTTTGGAAATATTGGAAAATGGAAACATACCGAAAGTGAGAGAAAGCAAATTGAATGTTTGTGGGTGAGGCTGAGTGAAAGTGAACATTACCTCAATTACACGGACAACACACATTTACGTCACATATTTATTATCCAATAATTGAGCCTGATCTGAATTTCAGGTTTGGACCCATTCCAATTTCATGTCATTGGCATAATACACGGAGAGAGAGAGAGAGAGAGAGAGAGAGAGAGAGAGAGAGAGAGAGAGAGAGAGAGAGAGAGAGAGAGAGAGAGAGAGAGAGAGAGAGAGAGAGAGAGAGAGAGAGAGAGAGAGAGAGAGATTATTTATTTTTAGAGTAAATTATATTGATTTTTTTTATATTAGGTGATATTATATATTATATTTTTTGATTTTTTAAAATATATATTAATCTCTTTTGAGATATAATTAATATTATACATGATATTTTTATATTTATAAAATGTGATATTAAACATCTCCCTAGAAATGACACTAATTTTTCCTAAAAAAAATTAGTATAGACATAAAAAATTAGAAGATATTGTGTATAATATCATTTAATTTTACAAGAGGTCAATATAATTTTTTCTTATTTTTATATGAATTTTGACCAAAAAAAATTAATTATGCATTTTATATTATTGGTAATTTCATTGTTATTATTTTTAACAAGTACCAATATAAAAATTTTACATAACAAATAATTAAATTAAAATTAAGTTTAAAGTCTCGTATACTGTAAATTAATACATTCAATTATTTTTAAAAAATGGAAATAGTATTTTTAGTGTGTTTGATTTTTTTCCCCTTCTTTTTGGGCACAATGCATCTTATACCAAACAATAATATTGTAAGACGCGGGTTTTAAACAAGAACAAACCCATTTTCTCAAGAGTAAACCTCTAAAATCGACCCAATCAATTTTTAATCAAATAAATTAATTCTTAATAAAAATAAATTAATAAATTAGTCTTTAATTTTTTTAAATATTGGATAAATTAATTTTTTTTAAATAAATTGATAAATTGATACCTAATATTTTAAAATTTTAGACAATTTAATCTCTTTATCAAATCTCTTTATTAAATATTGTGATGTTACCTATTAAGTAATTAACGTGAAATTATTATCACTCATTTTATCATCCTAGTTACTCCTATTTATTAAAATAAAATTATTTTGATAAAACTCCTCTTATTTACATATTAGATTAGAACATAAAATTTAACATATTAACTTAATAATCTACCAAAAATAATGTCATTTTAATAAATAAAAATGACTAAGATGACAGAATTGGAGATGATGGTAGTGCCATATTAACTGCTTAACAGGTGATACTATAATATTTAGTGAAGAGCCTTGACATAAATATTAAATTATTTGATATTTTAAAAAATTAAAGACTAATTTATAAATTTATTCTTATTAATGACTAATTTATCTAATATTTTAAAAAATTATATATTAATTTATTAATTTATTTTTATTAAAAATTAATTTACCCGATATAAAAGAGAAAATGGTTTACTCTTTCCTTAGTTGGTGTTAAAAAAGTCTGTCTTTTTAATAATTATTTGACTATGACTGATCATTTATAATAATAAAAAAATTAGCTAAAATAAACAAAAAATGAGAACATTTCATTGATTTAAATAGAAAATACAAAAAAGAAAATGACTGGGACAGGTTAAATGTCACACGTAACCATATTGGTGGGTCCACGCGGTGGCCAACGGCACTTTTAAGATAGACAAAATACAAAGTCATTTCGATGGCCAAATGTGGAATTCAAAATTGGGGGTTGGCCAATTAAAGAAAGAGAAGATTACTCTTAACACTCATTTTTTAAGTACACAAGTTGTAAAATATGTATTAAATTATTAATTGTTAGTTATACTTGAATAATAAAAAAAAATGGGCTGGTTGATGATAGAATTTTCTTGATATATAATAACACGAGTTTAAATTATTTAAACACTTCAATATTCCTTAGCTCATTCGTAATAACTTATATTTGATAAATTTTACTTAGGAATTAACGAATTAATAAATATTTAATAACTAAGATACTTAAAAAAGTGCGATTGCTGTAGTAATTGTCGGAGAATAATATGTGCTGTATGATTTCACCCAACTTCTGTTGAGGAACAATAATTTGTTGGATGGCTATAGTAATGATCAATTATTGATCAATCAAAAGTTCGTTACAAATTATATCCGTTCAGCGGAAAAACAAAAACAATGAAAGAATAGTCTTTGTCTGCAATTCATAATAGAACAAATAAAATAAGAGAGAGAAAGAGAGTGAAAGCTAATATGCCCAAGTGGCATCTAAGAGAGTACACATTATACATACACATATATATATATATATATATATATATATATATATATATATATATATATATATATATATATATATATATATATTTAAAAGCATAGAGTGGAGTAGATCTGTCACGCAAGCATTATAAATCCTACAAACCAATGCATGATTAGATGATTAGTTGGGCTATCATTCATGTGCATTTTCTGTCAAGTCAAACTAAATATTAAATAAAATCTCTTGTGCTAATCCTATCGTATGTTGATTCAAAGTTCAAACGAAATTTCTTGTATGCTAAGTCATGTAATTATTACTAAAAGAATTTTTAGATAGTTAATGTGCTCATTTTCCAGCACAGTTATTTTGGTCATAAACCATTTTAAATTAACAGTTATTAACTTTTCTGTCTTATTATCTTGTAATTTTAGGTTGTTAATCTGCAATGTCTTCTCTATAAGTCTTTAATAGACAAATAGTAACATGAAGCACTTTAAAGTCATGATAAAACTAATAATTATCAAACAAAGGCATTTTCAATTGTTCATGTTTTAGTTTAAACAAGAAACAAAGAAGTGTCTCAATAGTTACAGAAAAAAGTGCTTTAATATCTTCAGTTTTTACAGCAGATTGTAACACATTCACACGAAATTATCTATTAAAAGTATATAGCTTATTTCACAAATATTCGTAAGACATAAGTATGAAACAGTAAAGCGAGTGCTCATATTGAGTACTGTGGTTTAAGTTCACCCAAAATGGTGTGATTTTTTATAAAACCAATATTTTATCAATACTTTTGTTTTAAACATTTTCCATCATTAAAACAACTTCAATACTTTCAGTGCCCAAGTATACCAGTACCAAAACCATGAATCCATGATCAAAGGTTCCAGTTGTAAGAACAATGAACCATAATTTCATGAACAGAATGTCTACATCAAACAAGAATACAAGGTCAAGCTAATTATGGCCAAAACAGACACTGCATGTGCATAGAGAACACCGTCTTCATCACCATATTATTTAGTGACAAAGAAAAGAGAACCGTACCATTTTTGATGGGACAAATTGCATCTTGTTTTGAATCCCAATTGGCTCTTCCAGGAAATTTATAAAACTAGTACCAGCATATCTATAAACATGACAGATGACATATCCTTTTTGGTGGTTTTTGGAGTGTGAGCAGAATGAACATTTGGCACAGAATTATAAGGAGAGAGAACATTGTTGTTAGGACCACTTCCTCTCAAGGTTCAAACTTTCAAACAGAACACATATGCCAAGCCAACCAAATAAACTAACATGATACATTATAGCATATCACAGTTGGCCTCTATAATTTCTTATAGAAAGAATCCAGGGATAAGGGTTAGCTACGAGTGTACCCTGCTGACCAGTGACGATATAATCTAGTATAAAAAATGTTATTTAGAGATTAAAAAAAAAAATAGACATATTGTGAATATAATAAAGAGAAAAACGACATAAAATCTTAAGTTTTTTGCCCTTAACATTCACCATTATTTAAGATATTATGTCTTTCTTTCTTTCTTTATTTTTGTGTGTCCAAATAATATTTCTCATCTCATATTATCATATAACGTTATCATCACAGACAACTCAGCATGCAGTGCAAACATTACCAAATTTGCAGGATTACCCTGAGTAGTTAATTAATAAGGCTCACAGAAAGGAAGGGATGTTTTATTTATTTATGTTTTCATAAACGAAGACAATGCACAATAAACAAGTGCATTGGATACTCTCCCACATAAGGATTAAGTCCAAAGTAAGAAACTTCTCTAAAGAACAATGGGAAGTCTGCTGAAACAATTCTAAAATTTATAAATACTGACAAGGAAGACACCCGTTCTGGAACAGAAAACTTCCAGAAAGATTCACTTTAGAGCATAATTTTTTTCCATGGATAATAAATTACTAATGGCTGAGCAAGTAAGGAAGGAATTTCCTAGAGGAAGAAGCTACTTTAAAGTGATTTTTCCGGGAAATTGCATATCAAAGTGAAATTAAGCATAAAGGAGAAGCAAAAAGTAAGTGCATAATTTCTTTATACTGTTCCGGTTTTATCACATAGTACGAAAAAAACCAACTCCCATGTATATACTATTAATAAAATCCAGGTTTATATCATGATTATCTTTTCTACTTTTCTTTCCAAAGCAAAAACAAATTAATGCCAGTCTATTATCAAAATTATAATTGTTTCCCTGAAGCAGTGCACACTTTGCTGATGAAAATTATGAAGGAAACATTACACGTGTAATGTGTTAGTACAGGCAAGGATGTACATTAGAAATTTAATGAACAACACTTGCAAACCTCAGTTAACTTATTAACACAATGGCTTCTAAAACTATCCAACACATAAGTTCCTTGGCGCTTATTTCTCTTGTCTCTAGTAGTTAATGAGAGTAACTTAAAGTTGACCAAAATCCAGAAATTACTATTTACTGTGACTCAGACTCAGTAAAGCCATACATAGAACATAAATTTAGCAAAAGGCTGTAAAAGGATAATGCTTCAATTGAAAAGAATCGAAATGGACTCTAGATATATTCAATAGTTGAGATTAACCACTGAAACTACTTAATCACAAAATAAAATAATTAAGCTCCTAAGATGTAATTATGATGAAATGAATTGGTATATCTAGTTTTTCAACTATTGTTTGACAGAAGAATATCCTTGCAATTAAAAGCATATGTTTTGGATTTGGATAGACCCCATTATGCTTTGCTTTGTGGTAAATTGTTTTGGGCTGTCAGGGAGATCAGCCCACGGAAATCCAAACGCAGAGATAGGTGCTTAGGAACAAATGGAAGAGTAGAATAAGGATTGAAGTTTGGAGATGTCAGATTAATTAAATTAAAAATGAGATCCGAATTGTCTTAGATATTGTTTAACATGAATAAAACAGGTGCAACTATCTGCTCCAAAAATGAGAACGTAAAAAAATTAGAGGAAGACTATATGAATGAAGAGGTGCACAGCGGAAGCAGTAGTAAAAGCCAAACTAGGAAATGCTTGTGGAAAACAAAATCTAGCGTTAGATAAAGAGAATGACAATACGAAAAGTGCCCGAATCAGTCTAGATTCAGGACAGAAAATGCTTAACAAACAACTTTGGGATTGTTATTGTTCTTGAAGCAGTGCATCCTTTACACATTTAGGTTCATAACTGACAATGAAAATGGGGGAAAAATAAAACTCAGGCATCTCATAAGTCTGCTGTTATTTTTCATGAAACACACTCTGGATGTGGTATTAAATTAATCTTGAGATGCTTATAAAATGCTTGTAAAGTTCTTCCAATAAATACGTCAACGATATATTCACTTTGGTTGCAGACAAATTTTTAATCTGCATGGTTACACAGATGATCCATGTGATTGGAAGAAACTTAAGGCCCTTCAACCACTATTGTGCCATGCATCAAACCAATGATTGCAGTCATTCACAACCATCATTATAAGGGCTAGAGTAGCCACAATAAAACAAGAAATATCCTGAGCTCGCACAAACAACTGCTTTGAACTTAGCCACTACTTTCAGGTGTTATAGCTTTTGGCTATAGCAAAGACTTCTCTAATTAGATACAGATCCAGAATAAATGTTAATTGAGCTTAAAATGAAAAAAGAGGAAAAAAAAAATCAAATTCCCTCTTTAGAGAAAATCCTATTAATTTAATTATCAAAATTTTCGCCGTACTAGAATTCAAATTACACCAAACATCTGAGAATCTATTTGAAAACTAGCAATTTTCTCTAAGTACCTAAAGCTCCATGTATGTACTGTGACCATCATGTTTATCCCTCCATAATTAACTAACTTGTTCACTCATCAATTTCTGAATAGAAAATTATAGTTTCAGCTGCATCCTTTAATTAATGGATCAAAGAGATTGATTTTGTGTGCGCGCGCGCGCGTATGTCCAATCAGAATTAACTTGTGTAGATCATGCTTTCAGTATTTTGTATGACTACCTCAAACAGCTATATATCTCGTAATGTCTATAAATATATGTATTAATGAATACCAAATAGATGTACTTTTTGGACTCTTTTTCTGTATGTATATACATCATAATATCTGTCTTTTCTCTGGACTTTTTGCTTCAGTAATAATCAAGTATCTGTTTCTATTGGTCAGAATCCTAGACACAAATACATTTCTCATGTAATAGGGGGAACAAATTTAGCTAGATGGTTGATTAATGGACATTTATCTACCAATCAGAGCAAAATATGTAATCGGAAAGCTGTCAAAAAGTTAACCACAACTCCTTTAGCAGAAGCTTCTTGCACAAAAATGCCTCCATTTTAAACTAAAGGGTCCAGCTCTTTATCATCAATTCCCCACCCCTTGGTATTACTTGTCAATAAAGTAATCACGCGTCCCTTCTTTATCATGATGCAATCATGAAAGAGGTTATACGCTACAGGGAGCAAAAATATGGTCAAAAGGGACAGTGATTAACTGGGAATATATGTTTATGGTCATGCTCAGCGGCCTTGGTTGATTGTGCTATAAAAGCTTGGAATATATTTGCTTACTATCAAAACAAAGCAATAAATAAAGGGTTCTTTGCCTTGTCTTTTGTAATTGGCTGGTCCTAATCAACTAAATGGTCTGATCAGATAAGTTTACAATTATCACATCAGATTCAAATACAATAGTCTTGTTTTTTGGAGTGATCGGTGCTGCATTGCTTTATAATTTTTGGTGATGCCAGTAAAGGCAAATTTCATAGATGTGTGCTATAAAATTAGTTTCAATAGGACAGGTCAAACAAAAGTCTTAGCTTAAATCATAAATTTATAGAACTACTTGAGAAGCGAGGAGCAGGTGCTTTGAATTATTAGTTTAGATCAATTACTTTGTACATTATCATCACCCTCATTCAATCTTTGAATACTTTTTGTTGAATCATTTACATTTTCTAATTCTGGTTCAATTTTGATTTTCCTTGGCCTTAGTTGTCAAATGGAAATAGAATATCTTACCTGGTATACAAAGTTTCCACTACGTCTTCCATTACATGAGACCTTAATATATTGTAATGGTATTTTTTTTTTTCATTTTAATATTATTTACTTTTTAATTATACATTTTTTTTGGAGTCATTAGATAACTAAATTTTGTTTATTTTTTTTAGAGAACTGAAACTATTCATATTTCTCAAATTCAGTGTAAAAACTCATTACTTAACTCAATTAACATGTTAAAATTCTTAATCATTATTACATTATTACTTTATGATATACACCCACATAATTTAATCTAATGTTTCATGTAAAGTTAGCACCATTGAACGTGAACATGGCAACCGGATTTGACAGAAAGAGTAAATTAAAAAATTGAGAAAAAAAAATGGACTTCAGGGACTAATTTTATCAATGTACTTGTGATTGTAAGTATTGGTAATCCGGTCAGTATATACATAATCACTTTTCAATAATATAAACTTTTTGCTTGAGAGAAAGAGGGGAAAAAACACTTTTATGACTTTTCCTTTAGCATCTAACGATTCTCAAGACCCTTTTTTATTTTTTTAAAAAAAGTCATAATCATACTCAGCCTTATACGAACATTTCTGTCAAGATGTGTTTCACCTCTCGTTTACTTACCTATGGATATCCAGTGGTGTCTACATGAATAGTATTTCAATTAAAAAATTACTCCTATCTTTTTAAATTATTTGCTTAATTTGTTTTTACAATATTAATATTCTTAATTTATTGTTAGGGCTTACTATTTACAAAATTATTTACATTATCTATTAACGAAGTCATCTTCTTGTAATTTTTAAAGAGTAGTACGTAAGTTTTTGTAATTTTCATGAAAAATAAACAACTTTTTTACATATTAAATTCCAAGATTTACACTTACAAGTAATAGTCATAATCACATATTTCATAGCACCAAAAAAATTATATATTTCATTTAAAATTTAAGTAAAAAATAAAAAATGTTTCCTTAACTGTGTACACTATGTAAAGTAATAATCGTTATGATATATAAAGTACAACACTACGAACTTAAAATACGAAAGAGAAAACAAAACTCATCCTTTGTAGTCATACATATTTGTTAAATGAAGTGTTGTCGACAACATTATTTATTACTTTGAATTTGAGAGGATAAAAAAGGGGTGGGGAAGAAGTAAAAATCTACATTTTTCTTAATTGCAAAATGAGATATATATTTTTGGAGTATAGAAGATAATAAGTATATAGGTGAATAAAATGGGACGAATTAATTAAGAAAATAATCGAAAAAAAATATGGAATTTGCATACGTTATGCAAAATGCTGGAGAAAACAACTTTCTAATTTGTCATTTGACTTAGTTAAGATGGTTCATGGTTGTATCGGTGAGAGATTTAAGTAAATATTAGAAATTCTTGATAGCGATCCGAAGTTCATTTGCGACATACTAAAACAACACAATCTAGTTTTAAATTTTGGATTTAATTTATATATATTATCAATGTAAAATTTTTTTACACAAACATCTAATCATATATTGTCATATTAGCAATAATATTTGATTCAACTATTCATAACTTTAAAAATCTTATAAATACAAGTATGTGATTAAATAACAGTATAAATTTTTTTTACGTTATTAGTACATGCCAATTAAACTCTTAATTTTTTCTCTAAATAAAATTAAATAAGTAAGTTCAATAATTGAGGTATCGATTTTAAATAGCTTATTACACAAGCAAACTTTCACTTTTGCAACCTTTAAATCATATCATAAAAATTTCACATGCAGCCCATTTTGATCATTAATAAGATCTTCTGCAAGCCTCTCTAAGCCATGAATATTTTTTTAAACCAATATGCATTAATATATGCTGAAAATCGGTAGAATAAAAATTATTTAAATCACAGCAGCGCTATTTGCACTTTGGAGAAAGGACTTAAAGAGAAGAGATAATTAAGATCTAGCTGATTTTTTTTTTTTTTTTTTGGTGAGGGAGAACAAGAACTCTTTCGAATTCAATGGAAAGAAGTTACCACAGAAACTAGAATAAGTCCACTTGCAAACATTTTTGCATAGCATTACCACAGGATAATTAAAACTTGAAACTTGTCACCACAAGATTGTATGTATGGCTTACTAAAAAAGAAAAAAATAGATAGAGATATAATTAACACACCATATCTGATAGAAAACCTGATCTCCACAAAGGAGGCTCCTTGCTCAATTCTCCACTTTCCAACTAACCACTAAAACCAAGTACTGTACTATAATCTAGGAGTAAAACACCTATTTAAGATAGAGGACCAAAATTAAAAACGTATGGGTCAATTATATTGCTCTATATGCAATTCCAAACAAAAGGTGAAATAATTCCCTTTTTTATGTTTTGCTTTATTACCAATCATGTCTTTTACTTTAGGTACGACATTTAACTACCCAATGAAACTGAGAAAAAGAAATAGTGATACTTAGCTTTGTAGTGTTGACACATTTGGCATAATGAAGGAGTTAAGAGTAAAAGTAACAGTGGTTGTTTTGCATTTTGTTATTCGATTTGTCTGTGGTAGGCAGCAAGAATCAAATTCCTCCTACAACCTTTCATTAAATGCTGTCTGCTATTTTAATATACTTTTTAAAGTTTGATTGCTACACTCCAGCGTTTTTCATTTTCCTCGAAGGTTCAATTATTGACCATATCATGGCACTTCAAGAGAGTTTTGTGGAATGTTATATGGTTAAATTAATATCTTGTCACTTATAATTTTGTTGACTTAATTTTCAAAACCATTTTATAGTTTAAAATTTGTAATCTAGTCTTTATATTTTGATATTTTTCAAATAAGTCTACTTGCTGATATTTACTAAATTAAAGAGATTTATTTAAAAGCTTAATAACTTAAAAACATATGAATTTAATTGATATACATTGTCAATAAAATTATTTTACACTGATATTTGATCATATGCTGATATATAGGTAACGGTGGTTAATTCTTACACCCATTACCTGAAAAGAAAATCACTTGTATCTATGTGATAGCACATAATTAGATATCAGTATAAAAGAATTTTACATTGACAATGCATACCAATTAATCTCAAAACATATTTAACGAACAATATAATTATTGAATAAGTATTTTTATACTTTATGCAAATTTTTTAATTAGTCGTTTCAGTAGGAACTTGTTAAAAATTTAAAAATTATAAAGTTATAAATTATAAAACCTATTGAGAAGTCAATAAAATTATATAGGATTATAGTTGAAACTACAAGACCCTGTGACAAGGGTACATTCATTATATTCATTGATTCTTTCTCCACCACACTAGAAGCATCAAGTGTAAAGAAAAAGCTGCTTCGTCTACACCAAAGAGTTTTGTGGGATTGCTTACATGATGGAGCATGCATTTACGTTGTCTTCACTGAAAAAGGTCATAAAATTTTCTTCCGTCTCCATTGATGCCGGAAACGTTTGTACGTTTCGGACTAAACCCGCAGGCGCCCTTTTATCATAGACACCGGAGGCATAAGGATAGGCCACCACATGCTGTGGAACATAAGGCCAAAATTCAGCTCTTTTCTTCCCAGATCTCCTTACCCTCTTCAACACCTTGTTTGCATCAACGTAACCATTCACTGACACCTTGCTTTGCTTTCGGTTTATCTCCACGGATTTCACTCCTGCAAAACAAGCACATAAGTGATTGATTATCCTTAAAATTAGTTGAAAAAAATGTTTCATAAAATTCACATTGAATGAAGTTAAGTGATTTTGGTATTTGGCCTTTGATACTGTTTATTTTCGTTTGTTGAATTTGCTTATAAACTAGTAATGTTTATATATAATGTATCCTTGTTCAAATATAGGATCTGAATATTGTGAATACTTGTAGCTTCCAAAAGAAGTACAACTAACTAATCGACAGAATTATAGGAATTTAAATGATGAACATTCGCGTAAAAAGGATAAAGAAAAGAAAAAGACAACGATGATGTTGTGAACTTGAAGCTATGCATTTTTAACTTAGAGCCCTGCTATATAGGAGGAGTAAATTTTCCTCAAATGTTATGAAATTATTACTAACCAATTTGGAGAGGGTAATATCATTAATTAGGCAAGGAAAGAGAAAATTATTTCTGCCTAAAACGTAATAGTCTCGATCGTTGTTAAAAGATTTATGTGTTTCACGAGAAATAATTCATGCTATCTAGCATTATTGTTTTACTTAATTGTCACAATTTACCATGCCAATGGGCTTGACACCAACAACCTTACTGTAACGTAGAGATTTCTGTTCCTTTTTTTTTTTCTCATTCATAGGTGGGAAATAAACTTTTCTACTATAACCACAATAAATGAATAATTTTATTTTTACATAAAAAGGCTATATAAAATCTTGGTTCCACTTGCCACTTAATACCACTAAGTACTTTAATTTGCATCTATCTCTTTTTATAATATTTACTTTTAATATCTATTTTTGATATACAAATAAGAACGAAAGTAACATGTTGCGCCACATGCAAAATAAGAGAGATGGAGTTTTATGTTCATGTGGTAGTAATGGAACCTCTCATTGTAGCCACTGCATTTCTAACTCTTCGTTCACAGCCATCGCAGTCCATTTTGACTTTGATCTCAACTGTCTAAAACAATGAAGACCAACCCATGTGAGGAAGCAATGAAGGGACTTGCTATGATATAGCTAGCTAGAGGAATGAAACTGCAAAGATTTGATTAATATAGAAAAATGCCTCTTTAGAATAGGAAGAACCAAAGAGTGAGGGGAAGAAGAAAAAAAGAGAGTACAAAGGAAAATGATTTGTTGGTTGTGCTAACCTGCATTGCTTTGAGTTTGGTCTTGGTGCGAGGTACAGTGCAAAAGTAGAAGATGTAATCAAGTGCACCCATTTCTTTTTCTAAAAAGCAAAGGAAGGGAGAGTGAGTCAGAGAGAATACACACACACAAACCAAACATGAGGGCGTGGTGTTTATATAGGAGACTCAAAGATTCAGAGAGAGAGGAAGGTTCAAACGCAGTGTCTAGAAAATTAAGTTGATATTATAAACAGAAATAATTGAAGGGGATACATAATATATGCTCACAAAGCTAGGTTAGTGGTTGTAGAAAATGAAAGATGTGCAACACTGCTTTAAAATTGGATTTGTTGGTGCTATATTATACTGGAGAAAACATATACTTGAAATATGAAAATAAAATTATAAAAAGTGATCTTATGTTGTCTTTCATTTTTGTTGAATGAGTATGCCTTGCTTTCCAAATATTCATCGATAAAATATATATGACTCTATCTACTAGTTGAAATATTAGAATGAACGGCCAAATATCTCCTTTGGAATTTTCTTTTTCAAAAAAGTGGAAAGGTGTTTAAAGTTTTAACTTTACAGTTAATTAGCTAGTACCTGAGCTGGTTTATGCTATATATGCGCGTAGTTAATGTATCTTTCTACTTCGGTTAAATTTGGATCATCCAGGGTTAAAGACTTTACGTGCGAAATTAGTTGGTTCTAACACGGTTTCAAATATTTACCTTCGAATGGAGATAAAGAAAGTCATTTCCTGTGAAAGTCAGATCATGTTATATAAGCATTCATTCTCATAAACATTTGTATATCAAACAAAATTATTATCACTGGGTATTTTAAATCGTATTCATTTTCATTTATCGGTCAATTAATTGCATGGCTTAGAATATAAAAGTAAGAGTTTAATTGGTATACACTGATAGTGTAAAATTGTTTTATATTGTCAACCAATAGAAATAAAAAAAAGTGAGAAATTATAGTAGATCCCTCATTATAATAGGTAATTATTTGTGTGAGTTGGTACTTTTCACTATTTTTATTAGCTGACAATATAAAACTATTTTACACTGTTAATGTATTTAAATTAAATTCTAAAAGTAACTATAAATTTTGAAAGATATGTTAGTTATAATGAGCGAATAACGATGTTCATGCAGTTTTATGTATATATCCTTAAGAATCAAAATTTCGAGCTCCGCACTATTTATAATATGTCTAGTAACAATCATCCCAATTCAATCTGTACGTAAAATATTTTTACTATCTAATATACGACTCCCTTGTCTATATCCTTTAATGTTATATTACTCTTGAAAATGAAAAGCTAATGTATTACACAAATATTATTTATCAGTTAGTTACTAAAGTAGTTAAGTAGTTGGAAGTTGGTTTTCCGTTGGCTTGATTGATCAGTGCATTATTATTTGCTTTTAGTGATTTTCCACCGTTAACAACTGACTACATGTCAAAAATGGGCTCACTAATTAGTTAAGATTTTAATAGAAGTATTTTTTCTAAAAGTAAAATTAGAAGTAAAAATAAAAAGTAAAAATAGAAAATTATTTTATATTTGAATATAATTATAGAAATATTTTTTATTAGAATTTAAAGTTGTTAAACTGTTTGAATGTAATAAATATAAAAATATTTTTTTAGTATAAAATTACAATTTAATAGATAAAAAATGATATTTTTAAGAAAAATTTAAAGATAAAATAATAAAATAATACGAAATAGTAGTAAATTCAAAACTCGAGATTAAATGATAATTTTGATTATTTTCTTTTTTTACTTCTTTAAAAAAGCACAAACAAATAATATTAGAAATGAAAAAATACTTCTCCCCTTATAGAAACACATCCAAACGCACCCAGTACTTATGTAACAATACCCATGATTGAATGATAATTTATAAAAGCTTTATAGTACTAAATAAAATTAAAGTCATACGATTATTCATCCAATCGGAGAGGAGAATAATTGACCCAATTTATGTTCTGTAGACTTACCTAAAGTGTAAAGTGGCTCTATCTTTTGTACCATAAAAAGACAGGGGCAAAAAAAAGAAAAAAAGAAAAGGAGAAGAGCATTATGAAACTCCACTTTACAGAACCACCGCCCAAGGATCAAAGTTGTTGGTTGACTTGTTTGGCTTGAACTTTTTGTGGCCGTCCTTGGATCTTTTTGCTATGGCATGCTGGCAGGTAGATATATTCATTCCTTCCATGTTGGGTACTTTTTTTATAGTCATTTTCCCGTCACTCAACATTTGCATTTTCATATGAAGCCAAAGATATTCAATTTGCAATCAAAAAGGAAAAAAGAAAGGAGTGATATAAATTTTGAAGAACCACACCCTAAGCAAGAAGTAGTTGAAATGAGAGAGTTGAAGTTCATGTTAACTCCACATCAGAATCCTTTGACTTGTCTCAATTGATGCAAATCTTGGGCTGTGCCATTTCAATTAAACTTGTAGCTATGGTGTAGTTCTCCCAAGTCCCAAGGATTGTATAGGGGAGCTAACAATTTCATTAAAGATTGGATGCTTTTAATTAGCCGTGGCATCGGCGTATTAAAGCATGGCTATCTCTTGATCACTTTATTGATCACTTTTGAATAGCTAATCTTGAAAAACATGGTTATTATTATGGTGTCATCTATATTCATAATTCATATATTCTTTGTTGATATAATTATATCAAAAAATCGTGAGAACTTAATTTTGATGCATTTTTACAATAAAAAAGTTTTTACGCAACTGTTGATTCAAGTTATATATATAAGTAAATGTGTTTGATTATTACAATTATTATTTCAAAAATCACACATTTAGTAGTATTATTTTATATAATTAGATAATGAATTTAATTTAAATGCACTGACAGTATAAAATAATTTTACAATGTCAGCTAATAGAAATAGTAAAAAATATCAACTCATACAAATTACTATCCATTATAATGAGGGACCTACCATTATTTTTTACTTTCCCCTATTTCTATTGGTTGATAATATAAAATTATTTTATATTATCAATGTATACAAATTAAACTCTTAGATAATAATATAAAATATTTTATACTAACAATATATTATTACAGTTAATCTCAAATTATGATAGCGTGGGATAATCGTGGATATTATAAACCTTATCAATTGAAAAAAATTGAAAGAAAATGAATAAAAAATATAGTATATTTAAAATTGTCAAATGTTAATAAGAACGCCAAAAATACACGTACATTTAGGCTGTTAGAGCCATTCATATTCATATGCATGGCGCGGTATGCGGTTCTGGACATTTGGTTCTTACGTTGCTAAATTTGCTTAAGTGGGAAAACCTCGTGATTGTTTTCCTCGATGATGGACACTGTAGGATACATTGGTGTTCTAATCATTGGTGATATGCACTTGATAGGTGATGTATATCTAAGCATGTTTAATACAAGAAGAATGATGCGCAAGAATTGACATATATAAGGCATAGAGCATTCTAATTTCCGTAACTTCCATTCACTAGTGCAAGTAACTATCATGGAATCTCGTACATCGTGTAAACAATACAAAGACAAAAGGAGGAAAAAAAAAAAAAAAAAACTATGCTTGTTTGAGAAGCCCCTTTCTTTAAGACAATTATAACTAGGTTAATCACTCTCATGATAATACAATTATGTTAAGAGTTTAAAAGTGAGAGAATCTTTGAATAGAAACGTAAGTGAAAAAAACCTCAATGAAAAGAAATAGAAAAAAAAGAGCATACAAATAAAAATATCCCAAAAAAAAATAATAATCTAATGAGCTAATATCTGTGAATAGGTATGATTCATGGAAATAATGAAAGTAATTTATCTATTTATAATTATAATTTATGTTGTACTATGGTTTGAAAAAATATGAGTTATCACTTTTCAAGAAGTTAAGGGATTATAATATATATATCGTAATAATTTATGGCAGTATAAATATATATTATTTGTAATTATAATTTTTGATCAATTGCAAATTTACATTGTGGGTTTCCTTTTTTTTTTTTATTTGGGGTCTGAATTGCGGTTTTAAATTGAATATAAAAACTTTTTCTTTTTTGTCATTTAAACACGCTTATTTGAAAGTGAAGTTATGTCAGCCCAATTGCTTTCTGTTCTGACAAGGTATGTAAGCCCAAATTGAATAGTACAAAAAAAATTAGTGTGTGGATAAAATAAGCCTTATAGTTTTATCCAATCCAAGTAAACAAAAGAAGAAGAAAATGGGTGGTGCGACCCAACCCAAATGGACAAATACCCGATAAGAAAACGGGCTCAGTCAGCTTGCTCTTCAGTCTTAGTCTTACATACTTACGCTGCCACCGAACGAAACGACGGCGTTGCCAGTTACCCGTTGCCGGTGAGTGAACAGCCATGGCGGCGTTGCTCTCTTGCGTGCAGGTGCAAACCACGCTTTTCGCCGGAGCCTCTCTCTTCCGTCGAAGTAATACACTCAGAAGTAGCTTAGCATTTTGTTTCCCTTTCTCTTCTTCGGCTGCTTCTGTCTCCGCGCCCAACCTTTCTCGCAAGAAATGGAAGCAGCCGGTTTTCTCCGCCCTGGAGCTGGGCGGAGTCAAGATTTCTAGAGAAGGTATGTACTTACTTTCCGTATTTATTTTATTTATTTATTTATGGCTTCTGTTGATTCATATTATTATTATCATCATCATCATCATCATTATGAATTTTTTATGTCTTATGGATGCTATTTGACCTGAAATCACATATTGTATTCCGTAAAAAGAGGGTTTTTGAAAATTAGGTGGATATCCTATTGCTGTTTAGGACTCATTTATACCGCAGTTTTTTATTTTTTATCTTTATCTGGGCTTAAGCAACATATATGAGTCACTGGACTTCGCTAATTTATTAATTTAGTTGGAGCTGGATTGACTCAATGTGGATAAAGCTCATCTAGCGTTAGTTGTTTATACCGTAGTTTCGAATCATTTCAACCACATAATAAATTCTGTAGTGATTATGGAAGAGAATGCTCATAACCATCACCAATTTGCTCACTGTCCGAACGACATTGAAGCCATTTTATTGAGGCTTCATGTTTGGAGGCATTTGTTGTCGTAGAAGTGACTAGGATGTTTTTCAGCCGGTGTACGTATGACTTGCCTTTTATGGTATGCTTTTTTGGCTTTTTATGTGCCTTTACGTTTGTGATGTTGCTTTCTGTTAATGCTTTAATGGAAAATTGTTCTGTGGTTTATAAAATTCTTATCGTTTGTGCTTTGTGGTAATCTAGATGTGGTGAGGGATGATCCTACGAATAATGTGCCAGACACTATATTTTCAAAACTAGGAGTGCAGCTTCACAGGAGGGATCAACACCCCCTCGGGATACTGAAGAATGCGATATATGAGTATTTTGACACAAATTATTCAAATAAGTTCAATAAGTTCGATGGGCTTTGTCCTATTGTTTCAGTGAAGGAGGTATGGCGTAAAACAATTGAAGAATTGGTTGTACTTTGCTCCTATATGATGCATTGTTGCAGAATGTTGTTTAGTTGATGCACTGTTGTTGTTGCACCTCGTTTCAGTGTGACAATCTTTTTGTCCTTGCAGAATTTTGACGATGTCTTGGTTCCTGAAGACCATGTGAGTAGGAGCTATAATGATACATACTACATAGACCCTCAAACTGTTTTGAGGTGCCATACAAGTGCTCATCAGGCAGAATTATTGAGAAGCGGATACACTCATTTCCTTGTTACTGGTGATGTTTATCGCAGGGATTCAATTGATTCTACTCATTATCCTGTCTTCCATCAGGTATGCTCCCTTATGCTGCAACTGACTTTTTCTAATGATTAACTCTATAAAATTTCCTCTCTTTTTTCTTTTCTTTTTTTATTTTTTTTTTTATTTTTTTTATCATGTAGATGGAAGGCTTTCGGGTTTTTGTTCCGGAGGAATGGGAGGCAGCTGAGATGGATGGCACATCATTTGCAGCAGCTGACTTAAAGAAATGCCTTGAGGGTTTGGCACGCCATTTATTTGGTATTTCCTAATGGCCAATACGCACATTTCAGTGTCAGTTGAGGCAGTTTGATAATTAATGAGGATTTGTAAGATGGGTTAGTTAAAGAAAGTAGAAGAATCAATGTGCATGGTAGGAACATAATCTTTATTGCATATACATTATGCATGCATATTCCGTTATTCATGACAAGCTAAATACGCTTTCCGAAAGATTGTGTAGAAGGGTTCTAGTCATGGAATCATCCTGGTCAGACTGCATACATCTGACTGTCCCTTGACCCTATAATGTTCAAGGCCTTGTGCATTGGACTGCCCTTTATGTTACAACTCAGTTGTTCCAAAAGTTAAAATAAAATAAAATGAAGTTCAGTTGTGAATAAGATAATATCAACAAACACATGCCCTGAATTTATATATCTTATTCTGTAAATGAAATTGAATGAAAGTAAATATAGTCTCCTTCAGCTTCAAACAATTTTACAGGGTAAAATAAAATTACATATCAACTACAAGTAATTATAAAGTTAATGGAAATTATTCGTTCATAATTTCTGGGCAAAAAGAGAACCCTTTCAGCAGGAACTTGGAAATATGTAGTATTTGATGATGATCATATATGTGAACTTGAGATATTCCTTTGACGCTAAGTATAACTTGCAAATTGCTTATTTATAATAATCTCTTCCCTTGTGCTTTTTTTTTTTTTTTCCTCTCATGGTGTTAAACCTATTATTAATTTCAGGTGCTGTGGAAATGCGCTGGGTGGATACTTATTTCCCATTTACTAATCCATCATTTGAACTTGAAATATATTTCAAGGTATGCTATGATCATGATTTTCTCTTTTAACACATCGGGCTTAGGGTTTAGGGAAAGAAATCGTTGCCATGGAGGTCAGGAGATGACTAGAAATTAAACATTTTGTCGTTACATCATCCCGGCTCTGCTATTTATGTCTTTAATACTCTTTAATCCAAAAGAAAAAATTATGTCTTTAGTAGTCAGTGCTTATACTTTTCAACCAGCTTGAATTCACAAAGATGCAGCTTCATTAACGATTGATTTTATGGGCAGCTTTCCTTTAGTTAGCATTCCTAACGTTGTTTCCTTTCTCCGCATCCCTCTTCTTTCCTTGCTGTATTCTTCTGATTCTAATTTTGTATATTGTTTGATATTTCTTTTATTCCAGGAAAAGTGGTTGGAGGTTTTGGGCTGTGGAGTGACAGAGCAAGAGATTCTAAAAAGAAATGGGAAACCAAATAATGTTGCTTGGGCTTTTGGCCTAGGGTTGGAAAGGTTAGCGATGGTTCTATTTGACATACCAGATATTCGTCTCTTTTGGTCAAATGATGAACGATTTACCTCCCAGGTATTTCTTGGATATGTTTAACGGACATCCTTAAATGTTGTTTCTTATTGTTCCTGACGGTCTGATGTGATTACAAGGATATATGATTTATTAATCTTGAGAATCACAATATTATTGTATAATTTTCATTCTTTCAGATCTCTAATGTGTTACACTTGCTTTTTTATTTTTTTGGGATATATTTTATATACAGTTCTCCAAGGGCCAGTTGGGAGTCAAATTTAAGCAGTTTTCAAAGGTAACTTTTACATGTGCATCTGTGTCCCTGCCCTTGGGTGTTAATGTTTATTGTCATTCTGCTGTGTATATTCATCATTAATTATATTCATTTTCCTGACAATATATTACCGCAATTGAAAGGTGTATGTGAAAGATCCATGTGATCAAAAGTTAAGACAGCCCCCATAATTTATTGTGCAAAACTCTGTTAATATTTCTTACTTTGTTGTTCAGTGAGAAAGTGTGGTGAGAGTTTTGTTAATCTAAATAGTGAGATATGGCTAGACTTGCATTTGTATGTCCGTGGTTTTGATGCTTCACTATGTTAAGGCTTTGTCATGATCTAGTTCCTATTTGCAGTTATTTTAAACTAATAAAGTTAAAGTAAATTTTGTGTTTTTAGTTTTATTCTTGTCAAAGTGTACTCCTAATATATGTAAATCGCAGATCAGAGGGCATTTAACTAAGCAGTCTTACTGGCATTATCTTTTTGCTGGGACCTTGTGGGGTTATGTTCTGTCTATGTTTGACTGTCTTGTTATTGATCATGAGGAATTTATATCACCTTTATATTGTGACTGGATAATTGGCAAAATCTTAAGTGAGAAAATTCTAATTCTTCTCTCTTTTTTCCTTTTACAGTATCCTCCTTGTTACAAGGACATCAGTTTCTGGATCAATGAATCATTTACTGAGAACAATCTCTGTGAAGTTGTCCGAGGAATTGCTGGGGACCTTGTAGAAGAGGTACATCTTTCAATAAATTTAGCAAAACTTTCTCCGGCATTTTGCATTCATTTTGGATGTTCAAATTTGGCTGCTTTCATATTGTTAAATGGATTCAAAATGCATTTGGGATGAGCTGATCTGGGATTACAGATTTGGGGTGATGATATCCAGAGACTGCAGCTTTGGATTTTATTGGATTATGATGACCTGCTTCTTCCTTTTTTCCCCTTGCAAAAGCCTCATTACATTTGGGCCTTTTTTTGTAATTCCATTTTGCTTCTTGAAATTGTAGGTGCAATTAATAGACAATTTCACCAAGAAGAAAGGAGTGACCAGCCACTGCTATAGGATTGCTTATAGGTCAATGGAACGTTCTCTTACCGACGATGAAATTAATGATATGCAGGTATTAAAAATTTCAGTGCAATTAGAACCAGTCTTGGTTTTGTGTTGTCATATTTTGTTTTGAAAGCTACTAACACTTTTCCCCCTTGTTCAATGCAGTGGAAAGTAAGAGAACAGGTGCAGAACAAGTTGAATGTTGTCTTAAGATGAGCTTTAATATGCCCCTAAAATTATACAGCTTTGCTGTGTTTGTCGTTCTCAATTTTGTTGATGTACAGATCTTTTACGTCCCTCAAGAGCAACTACTTGATGCTAGACAGATAGATGTATTATTCAATTTCCGCATAGTCCGAATACGCTATGTAGCTGGCCATGGCTAGCCGAATAGGAATCTGTATCCTCATTTTCCTTAAGAACATGATATTGCCCAAGACAAACTGCTTTAGTCTAAAATTGGTTGACCCTAAGCAGGTAATGCTAGGTTCCTCCACAATAAAACTTGCCTTTCTTTTACACAACTGGGCACTATTATGATCTTAAGGAAAATGAAAGAAAGCTTGCAGACGAATTGTGTTGTTACATTATAGATCCATTTGTTTTCTCAATGTGTGCAAGGGATGTTTGGATGTGTTTATGCATGGTATGCCTAAGAATGCAAATGATAGTTGCTAAATTTGTTAGTGAACCGGTTAGGCTTGTATAAATTTGTGGCTTCGTTTTCCCTTTTTCCTTTGATAGAAAAAGTCAAGGAATAAGATAAGAAAACCTCCAGCAAGATTCTCTGCACTTACACATTACCAGACTCTTAAATTTTCTTTAAAATGATATTTGTTGAAGCATTAGTTACTAGACATTATTATTAGAGTGATTCTATTCTTCATTTAATTGGTACGAGTGCCCTCAATTTGTTTCAAGGCGGGTTATGTCTATCTGTATCAATTGCGGGTGAAGTGCATCGCTTATAATAATTAGCATGTACTGCTATACTTCTACTAAATACTACTCAGAAATTACTATGTAGTGATAGAGAGTGGGGATTTTTTGGTCTAATTCTAACTAATCAGCTTTCAATTGGATGAGTCTATTATAAGATAAAATTCTTTTGATATTAACCTTTTAAATTCACAAAATTTAATCTTGAGATGTTGCTTAAAAGAAATAAATATCAAATTATCTAAACCAATCAAGCATTAGTACCAGATCTTATAGTATAATAAACTATAAACTATTTTTTTTCTCAATCAAAGATTCTTCCCTTGAGCCTTCTCTCTTTCACATAGTAAGATTGATCACAAACAGCCCAACATGTAATATTCAGCTCATTAGGTCTACGAGATTACATCCTTTTCCACTATTCCTTTTAGCCGAATTCATTGGCATGGTAGGAATGGATTATGTTTTAATGCATAGAGGAAGGCTCCATATAATTTAACTCTTGTCAAGTTTCAGGAAAACAGAGGAACCATATTTGGTTCATAAGATTTTCAGCAAAGAGGAGAAAACATTTATATTCATTATGGCATCTAAAACTTGAAGCATACAAAAAGGTTTCTGATAACTAATATACAGTCTGGAACTCAAATGGAATATGACCGCTGTAACAAAGTGAAAAATCCCTTTCATCTTCGGGTGGCGGCGATTAATGAAACAAGTTAAAACAAATAGAGCTATTGGGAATAGAAGCAATACAATCCTGTTCCCCTAACTCATACAGCAGCAGGTGTTTCCTTTTCCGGTCCAGTCCCTTTATCATCATCACTTACCTGAGCTCCTTTATATGCTTTCTCTAAAAACTTATGCTCTGAGGGCAAATTTTTCTTGGCTTTTCGGCTTCCTTCAACTTTCCATAAATCCCATACCCGAGTTTTCGGTGGTGGTGATGCGTCTGCAATCGGTGCAACTAGTCCTGGCTTTCCATCATCTATAACTTCATCAATTAAACCATATTCCTTAGCTTCCCAAGGATTCATAAAATTATCACGATCGGTGTCCACGTCAATCTGCAGATAAAATAAATCAAAGGTGTGAAACACATGTATAAAAAATTATATAATTAGTTAAGGGGGTTCCATCTGAAATCTAACCTGCTCTTCAGGCTTCCCCGTAATTCTTGATAGTATCTTGTTTATCTTAACCTTGTGATATGCCATTTCTCTTATACGAATGCTCATTTCTGTAGCCTGTAATTACGTCTTAATATTAGCAATATATAATGGAAAGTTTTTGGTTGGAGCCAATAGGTGAAGAACCATTACACAAGCCACTTTCCAAAAGAACTCATCCTACATGGTGTAATTGCAGAGTACTCACCCCAAACATAATGAATTCATAATAGATGGTCAAACCAAATCCAGGTAACATACTTCTAGTAAGTAAAAAGGTACTAAAAACAACTCATATTTTCTTTGGTTTCCGCAAAATCATTTTTACTTTCTATACAAATTATATAACTTGCACCACTCTAATGCATCTAGACAAAAACAAAAGGCATGCCAATAGAAGATTTCAAGAATTCAAAAACAAGGAAACTGGTTTCATCTGTTTTACTTTCTTAGAAAAAGTGGTCCAACATCCATGAAACAAATTACATACAATAACTGAAGTCGGAGGATAGGAAAGAACGGTCTTACTTTTCCGCCAGCAGTTCCAAGCGGCTGATGGATCATAACTCTTGAATTCGGCATACAATACCTCTTCCCTTTTGTACCAGAAGCAAGGATAAATGCACCCATGGATGCAGCAAGCCCAACGCAAACAGTTGACACATCTGCCTTGCATAACTTCATGGCATCATAAATCCCCATTCCTACAAGTAGCGATGAAAAAGGTAAGAGCAAGCAAACCAGAAAAAAGCCCAGAACAATGCTCCATACTTCACTGACACTTGGTTCCTTCCCTATAACCATAGATTCAACACATTCAATCTCTTATTGAGAAAAATTTTCCAATGCTTTGATGAGTTAGAAATTTCCACAAACCTTACTTAGCTTGCCAATCAAAGTGTTCAAGAATTTCTTGTTTTACAGGGCAATACGTAGGGTATAACACAGACCAAAAACTTAGTTTCTACTTAATTATATTTTCCTTTAGATGTATAAGACAACACGGTCAATAATATACAAGCTGATTGCCCATTACCACAAGTAGTTAATCACCCGTGTCAAGCGAGTTACTTAAGTTTGAGAGCTTAGCTCTGGAGCTAAGAAAGTCAAGATCCATGAGCAATCAACTACAAAATTGAGCTCAAGAGTCAAGCTCATAATGGGTTCAGGGAGAAGAACAAATAAGCAAGAACAATGGGTAAAACTTTGTTGACATACCAGCAGTGACAGAGCCACCAGGTGAATTTATAAACAACTTGATGTCTTTCTTTGGGTCTTCAGCATCCAAAAACAAAAGCTGACTAATGATAAAATCAGCAGTCATATCATCCACCTGCTCAAACAAAGCAAGCCACAAACACGCTATAAGATACTTCCTCCTCAGTTTAGTTGCATTCCCTTTTCCCAAGGTTCAGAAGGAACCCGCATTAACAAGCACACTAAATTTCTCAAAATCAAAAGCACCAAACAACACCTCTTCAGCAATTCAAAACCATCACATCAATTTCCATTTTTTTTTTTCACTTTTTCTGTTTGTTCATTCTTCTGTTGTTTTGGGCACGTTTTAGAATGAACCCACATGAAAAAGTTTGCAAATGTACCAAAAAAACATTAATAAGGACAAAAAGGGTGCTCTTCAAATATCAAAACAATCAGCAATTCAACACTATCACATCAATTTCCTTTCTTTTCTTTTTTTTTCTCTGTTTGTTCATTTTATTTTATTTTTTTGTAGGCATGCTTTAGAATGAACCCACATGAAAAAGTTTACAAATTTCCCCCGAAAAAATTAACAAGGACACAAAGGGCACCCTTCAAAACTCAAACCAACAGGAACAAAACCCAAAATTTATTATACACAGAGAGAGAGAGAACCTGAGAACCCAAAAAGATAATCCTTTGACGGAGAAGCATGTTGGTGGTGTCGAGTTCTTCGAATCTGGGAAGCCATGGGGAAGTGGTTGAAGCAGACAAATCATCGGAAACAACCCAGTTGGAGGACAAGGTTTGTCTTGAGGCGTTAACGATGGACAAGGATTTTGTTCTGCCTTTGGCCGTTGTGAGAATGGGAACTTGAGAGTGGAAAAGATTTTTTGTTCCATGGTTGAAGTTGAAGCTCAGTGGCGTATATGTTGAGGCTGCCCCATACGCTGCACTCACTTCCATCTTCTTCTCCTGTTTTTGCTTGCTAACGGGTGACCCTTCTCCTAATGAGTGATATGAGTATGTTTTTGTTAACTACAAATTAGTGGGTAACCCATTTCACTCATTTAACTCATACAGACACACACTAAGGGCTTTTTCGTAAACCTAAGGTTTTTTTTTTAAAAAAAATAATATTTGTGTATTTTCATTTTCTCGAGGCTTAGGTCTTATTCAGGGAGGTTAACGGAAAAGGTTAAGATATTTTCTCAATAAGACCAAAAGAAGAAGAAGAGAAGGAGGAGAAATTAGAGAAGAAAATTGAAGTAGACATAGTTATGTTATTGCTTATAGATTTAATTAAATTGTATTATTGTTTATGCACCAAACAACTATATTGTTTGCTTAAATTTCTTTCAGTTTAGTAAATAAATGATTTTTGATATATATCACAAGTATTTAGAGGATATTAGACTCCAACTAATTTAGAGTGTGTTTGTTTAAAATTTTTTGGGTAAAAAATTATTTTTTATCAAAAAAAATAGGTTTTATATATGTAAATAATTTTTTAAAAATAGTCAAATTTTCAAAAAAATATTTTTAATTTTTTTATTATTATATATAAAATTTAAATTTTAAAATTATTTTTTAAAAAAATTAAAATAAATACATCTTTAATTTAAGATAAATTGACTCACTATGATATAAATTGCTCCCAACCTTGTTTTCTTCAATATCATAAAAGCAAAAATAAGTTATTTTATTTTATATATTTTATTAATTCTTATATTTGATCACGGTGAAATGGTGAATAAATATCTCCACTTTGTAAAACATGTTAGAATCCAAGCCAAAATTACCTAAGTACAAAAGATTAATATTTAAAATATTCACCCATAAAAAATAAAAATTTATTATTTATTTAATTTTTAATTATTAATTAAATTAAAAAATAAATTTAATAATTAATATTAAAAAATTATTCATATTTTAAATATTATATAAAATATTATAATCAAAATTTATGTAATATTAATTATTAAATTTATTTTTTTAACTCAATTATTAATTAAAAATCAGAGTATCACTATTCCAGGAAAAGAGTAGCAGTGCAATTCCTAAACCGATGTTTATCTATATCCCCCTATTTCCATTCCATGGCTCTTTCCTTTTCTCACCATGCCCTCCTTCATGGTCATGGCAACAAAATCTCTTTTGCTCTGCAATCCCAACGCATACCCTCATCAAAGGCCAACACATACACAAACACATACTTGCTCCAATTCCCGTCTATTCAGTGTTGCTCAAGTTCCGACGACAGCAAAACGAGCAGCATCAAGCTCAGAACTTGCAAGAACTGCAAAGCCCAATTTGACCCTGCCCTCAACCACCCTCTTGCTTGTCGCTTTCACACTGCCCATTTTGGAGGTATGGTAGCCCCCAATTAAGTTTTTCTCTAGTTTTTGTTGTCTCATGATGATGCATCTACGAAATTCCATTCGTTATTTCATGTCATGACATATGCAAAAATGTTATGCTTTTTTTTTTAAAAAAAAAAAGAAAAAGAAAAATTGGAGATCTATTTGGTATTGGGCAAATTTGCCATCTTGATAGTTGAACTGGGGTATTGGGTTTTGATAGCTGAAATGGCCTATTTACAGATAGTTCAATAGGGGGGAAGAAAATTCTTAGGTGTTCTCGAAACATAGCTGGCTTTGTACCATTCATTGCTCAACATCTCAACTTTTATATTAAAAATGTAGGCAAAGTGAGATATAAAGATGATCTACAAAAGGCTGAGATGTTAGACAGTGAATAGTACAAAGCATATACTTTTTCTTGCTTTAGGAACATTTAGGAATTTTTCGTTCAATAGTTGCTCTTTAATTACTGTGAAGAACCATAAACTTAACATGAAGCTTCAAGAATCTCTTTTGAAAATGGTCATAGTTTTGAATGCCTTGACAAATTGGAGAACTTAAAAAAGATGCTGACTTTTGCCATGACACTACCTTTGAGTTTTGGATTTGTAGTGTTGGAAAGTAAAGGTGACGTTGTATAGAAATGCTTCCAAATTAATGTGGACAAATCTCTAGAGAGATCATTGTATATACGTATGCTTCCACATTTAGATGTTTAATCATATGTGCTGTACTGCCTGTGGAACCTCAGAAGTCAGAACACACGGTGCTATCTTGCAATGAACCATCAAATACACTGCAATACTGAGATATTTAGTGAATATATATGTATTGCTGGGCAGGCATGAAGATATTTCTGTTTCTTCTTTTGAGAAGCTAACTAAAGTTCCATCCATCAATTCAAAATCTAACATTTGTTGAGAGTGGCTTTCTTTATTGTCAAGATGCCCCGCATTTAGAATAGTGATGAGAGAGTGATCTCTTGTTGTTAATTGGAAGTGGCAACTTTTCCATACCTTTCTCTGTCAACGTAATTTTACCCTGATTTTGACTCAGGCTGCTAGAGACTTAGAATTTAATGGTCTAAGTATAAACATGATTCATGAAATGACACTATTGTGTTGTTTGATCAATGGAGCTGACTCTATCTAATGAGACAAAGCTTAGTTGTTGTTGTTATTTGACTCAGGCTGCTGTATTTTTATGTTCTCCCTAATCTGCATGGAATTTGAAAAGAACATTATGCGACTTGTATATGGTACATTATCTTACAATACCTTGAACCATCACAATGTCTTTCCTTGTTCACTTTCTTCTTGGAGATCAGGTTGTTGACAACTTTCTTTTCTTTGGAACTTGAAAGCTACTATTTTATACTAGCAGAAACTTCGTGTAAATATCTTTCATCCTTATATAATATTACTGCAAAATTTGAGAAGACTCAATTAATTAGTTGGGGCTTGTAGCATACCCCTACAAATACCAGTTCATTTCCTTCATTTAAAGGGTTGAGAGTTCCTATTTGTTTGAGAAAAAGAATATAGATATGAGGATTTTCTGATTCTCAAGACCCGTCACACAAGGCATGTGTAAGAAATTTAAGGCAGTCATAATATGTAGCATTTCAGTATGGAGGTCTGGATTTACTTTAAAGTTTAAACGTTCTGTCATGTGTTGGGTGTAAATCGAGTCAAAGATCTGCTTAGTATGAAATGAGAAAACATATTGTATATATAAATTTGATGCTAAGGGGAAGGATAGCAAAATATCTTATGTAGAATCATATCCTGTAGGGTTACATGTTTGTATGACTGCTGACTAAGCTCAAAGAGTAATTAATCAGATTCATGGATGTTCATATGTGGAAGCACTTGTATGTAAGAACTCTTGCCTTATCAAGCATGTGATTCCATTCTTAAACTAGTATATTTTGCATCCACAAATACTAGCCATGACATGGCTTCTTTTTCCGGTACAGAGCCATAACCTGGGTTTAAACAAAGGATGGTTTGACTATTAGTAAAGCTGAGGTTAAGGTTAACAACGGATCTACCATGAAAAGGTTAAAGACCTTAAGCTCCGGATGGGGTTTTGCAATTAGGAGGCACACTTGTCATATAAGCATTGTAGTGAAAGTTTTAGCTAGTGAATCTATAGTAAATTGGAAGCAAATCCTGTTTAATCCTTATTAAGACAAAGTATATACCTTCCTGAATCCCATCTAACCATTGCATGGATGAAAATTTGTACATTTTGATATTATGTTTTTCATTTGCATTACTACATGGATATATGGTGGCCTTGATTTCCATCTCTTTCTATCTTCCTCTTCCTCAGGAGAAACTAAGAGAAAGTTTGAGAGTGTGTATGAAGGGGGCACCATGAACACTCCTGATTCTGGCAAAGTTTTTCAGTATTGGCATTGCTGTGGTTCTGAGGATCCGTTGGATCCTGGTTGCACTGCTGCTCCTCACTCCTCATATGATGACTGATGTAGATGCCATTCATCATCCATAAATCTGTGGTTCGCTTCTTTCATTCAAGATTCTTTTAGCTAAATGTAATTTCCAAACTCACGTGCAAAATTTTTGATTCCTTATATAATATAATTTCCAAAAGTTTGAATGTCGTCAACATGCACAGTTAATCTGTTATCACAGTTCAAATACTTGGTTTAGCCATCATTTCGTAACTCTTTTTTTTTTTTTTTTTTTTAACTTCTTGTGAGTAAAATGTTCGCCAACCTTCACATTTTGCCAAACATTTTTTATTTCTCAATAAAATTCTTTTAATTGTATACAAGTCAAATATAAATGTGGGATGTCCAACTATAATCCAAACATGCTAATTGTTCCAAAACCTCATGCATGGCAACGAAAGAAGAGCTTTCAAGTTTCATATCAGTGGAAGCAACCTATTTTGGAAGCTGGAATATTTCAAATGGGGGCCAGTTTCCAGAAAGTAAACAAGCCGAAGAGCACAGAGTCTCTCAGTTGGGAGAACGAGTACAAAAGCTCGCCATAGAGACCATGGTGGGGGCATCATGTGTACATCTTCATCATTGATCAAGTTACATTAAACTAGAATAAGACTCTGTGTAGAAATTATTCAATAAATATATATTAGGAATAATTAAAAAGGAAACGACTATAGAATGAAATTTAAATATAATTTATTTATGATAAACTAAAAGTCTGGTAATATAGAAGAAATAAAGATATATGGTCTTTATGACCATTTGAATTGTGTTGAAAGCATACAAATGTCTAATATTCAAATGTATTTTATCCTTTTGTTGTTATTTTATTAATATTTTTAAAGATTTTGGAAGTTATATTTTATGCATAAATTATGTTTAAGACAATCAATTATTTTTATAATGCATTTTACTCGTCAATTTTTGTTTAAGTAAGCCATAATTTACATTAGCATCAATAAGATGCATAAATTTATCATTACTGTATTTTGTACTTAAATGGGCAGGACATTACAACACAAAAATACAATAGTGATGGTATTTTTGCATTTTTTATTCAATTTCAATTTCAATTTCCTGTAATAAACATAGTGATGATAAGCAAGATTAACACCTCATAAGAAGACTTTAGTCATGTAATGCGACCAATGTCCAGAATCGACACTGTATCTAATTGGTTGTTGTTTGATTCTCTTAGCCATCAATTTTTGTGGTTTAATGTCTCTAGATCTTTCTTTGAGAACAAAAGAAGTGAACCAAGTCATACAAACCTCAAAATTGTTAAATTAAAAAATCAAATCATGGTAATATAGTTTATATCTATCCAAGCTCGTGGCAAAAAGCGCAATATATGTAATCTGAAAAAAGAGTTTGTTCAATTACATTGCTTCATTTTCTCTTAAGAAAGAGGAAATTATCAAGGGTGTGATGTTGTACAATTTTCATCAATTCCCTTGTCCATTTGTCTCAACCTATGTTAATTGATACTCCTTTTAAGTAGTTCAAATGAAAAAAAAAAAAAAAAAAAAGTTTTCTACGCTCACTCTTTGAAGATTTGTATACTATGAAACAACAAAATATTTTATTTTTGTCCATGATGATGCGTTTGGCAGTTAAAATTTGTCTGTACGTGGCACTTCTGCTACTTGGGATTACCTAAAGGTAGCGGGCAAATACTAGTTTACAATAACTATAGAAACTACAAGCAGTGGAGGCCATTGTGTTGTGTACAAGCTTGTTAGTATTGATGTTGGCAACATGAAGGAGCTCACTCAATGGAGGGATAAGCGGGGTATATAACAACAAAGAAGAGCATTAGTGTGGGTTATGGGAAAGCAAAAGAGAGTGAGTGGTGAAGGCAGCTATGGGAAAAAAGTGAAATGGGGAAGGGGGTGTGCATGCGATGTGAAAAGAAAGACAAAATGAAATTGTTGTACTAACAAGGTGAGTAAGAAGATGACATCTTGAGTAAAGAGCTGACATAGCAATACCATAAAACAATTAAAGTGTCAATCTCTCAATATACTCCAGCTAAGAGTTTCAAATTTAATATATTATAAATAAAATGGTGAGAAATGAAAAAGCTGAAAAATGAATAATGAGGATGTACATACGACCAGGTCATACACAATTTACATATGAGGGGATTCTCTGTCAGAGTTCCGTGAATGAAAACATGATATGAGTAGATAATGATGTTGAAGATGAATCATGAGTCATCTCATGATTAAATAGATTGGGCACAACACCTTTTTGTGGACAATTCAATGGCTTTCATTTTTACCACATTTTTAACGCAGGTAAATGTTTACTAAAGCTCTAGTTGATGAGCTTTAGACCAAGTGCTAGGGATGCTAGCCCTTGTAACCGATCTCCATAAGGAAAAACGACCTATGTCAGGTAATTTGATGCTAATTTCTCCACCTAGGGTAATAAGGCAAAATTTTCAAGGGAAAAAGTTGACAAATTCAATTATACAAGATTATGATGCTAGGGACACTGGATAGACGGCACCGCCAACTATATATATATATATATATGGTAAACTCGTGCATGCATGTAAACGGTTTAAGTCTCTGGCTGGTAGTAGTCTCAATTAGGAGTGCTTGAAAGTGGCGGAGAGAGCTTTCCACTGCCAATATCATGATGGATCACCGGTCAGACATCAAGTTTGGTATATGTTTAGACATGTCGAAGTACAAGTCAATCTTAGATACAAAAAGAGTAAAAAAGTAGGCAAAGAATTGAACATACATAGAGTAAAGACCTTATGATGTTTAAAAAGTGGTCGGTCCCTCATGGACTAATTAAGATATTAATCCTGTGATGTGGACATACTTATCATTGTGTTATCGGCAGTTGGAGATCGACGTGCAAATAAAAGAAAAAAATATCTATATAATTGAGAAATTAAATATAAATAATAATGTTATTACATAATAAAATTACTTAATTCTCTAATTATATATATGAATTCTTTCATTTATTTCTACATTAATCTTTGGTGGTAATTGATGGACATATAAATAAATGTCCAAATAATATTTTTCTTAAATTATAGGTTCAACCGGTCATAATAATGGTTTTGCTGCGCCTGAAAAAGAATGCAAGGTACATAAAGAAATTTTTTTCAAAGCATATTTCAAATTGAAGAGCTCAGAGGATAAAATTAATATTTTATTTTTACATTTAGAAAACTATAAAAATGTTTCAAAAGTAAATAAAAAAATTATTTAAAAACTACATGAGAATTCTTTACTTTCGTTCCTCTCGTTTAAAAAACAGTAAGATAAAAGAAAATTACTTGAAATGAAAATTTGTCCAATACATTTATAGGCTCCTAAAAGTATCAGTAAAATTTCCTCCAACACATGTCTAACGATTCACTTATAGTAATATTATTTGAACATATAAAACAGATATATTTGAGACGCATTATATATTTAATAGCTGAAATTTTAAGTTACAATAAAACATATAAGTACTAGATGAAATTTCAGCCATTAAATATATAATACATCCCAAATACATCTCGTTTACATGTCCAAATAACATTACTCATTCACTTATAGGTATAATAACAACAGCTGATTAAAACACATGCATAGTGGCTGGTGTGAGCGTGATATTATAGAATAAAAGTTGAACTCCACGCGCTTTTGAAACTAGAACATCTACTCAAATCTACTTGTTCTACTCTTCCTCTGCAATCTGTACTTCAGGGTGTGGCGGGTTCAGGCAATTTCAGGTTAAAGTTTCGGCGGCTAATTAATATGTATTGATTGACCCAAAGATATATTATATAATCTTCCTTTTATACATAACTCCTTTACATAATGTTTCTTATACGTTACGGGGTCTACCAATGAATAAGAAATTAAACATTATTTTCCTACAACTAATTACTTAATTTAATTCATCCTTTACTACTTTAGTAAAGCAATAAATTTCCTTTAGTCACTCGGTTTCTTTTAATTAAAGTACCCGAAACTTTTCATGTTTAGCATTGCAATAAGAGGACGCGGTACACCCGCGTTGCTGCACAGTTCCCGCCGATA
Organism: Pterocarpus macrocarpus; assembly: GCA_031439585.1. Lineage (NCBI taxonomy): Eukaryota > Viridiplantae > Streptophyta > Magnoliopsida > Fabales > Fabaceae > Pterocarpus > Pterocarpus macrocarpus. The sequence continues at coordinate 78,278,606 of CM062515.1, forward strand.
TTGTATCTCAAACTCAACACGTTTAATCACATCGTTAAGTAACGTGTACTTCTCACCCCTCATAGCTATAAGTATCATCATTACTTGCCTGCAGCAATCCATTCCATTCCAACAATATTGCTTGAGCTACTCACACCTTTCTTACATAAACTTCTCTGCGTCTAAACCAACGCTAGGAGTATCCAAAATTTGTTGGGCTCCAACTAGTTAGAGGTACAATTCTTTCGATATTTATTTTTTTTCTATTCATAAAATTCAAATTCAATATCTTGCTGAAGAGAAATCAGTACCAAATCACTTATACTAGGGAGTTGTTCGTTATAATACAAACTAAGTAGCAAAGGAACTAAAGAGTTAAGAGAGCTGTTCAATTTCTTATCAATGGAAGCAACCCATCTTGGATGCTGCAAGCTTTCATGGAGGCCAATTTCCAAGACCCTAACAAGCCGGAGAGCAACAATGGGCAAGGTTGTTAGGATGAGGCCGGAAGCTCATGGTGATGGAGACTATTTTGGGAGACCAGTGGATGAGAGCATGATAGTGCTACGTTTGCGTATAAAAGAGATGAAGATGATGGAGGAGAGTCACGTGGCACCTTCTGATTGGATGGAGTGGGAGAAGCAGTATTATGCTCACTACGACAAGGATGTTTGTGAAGCGGTAGGGTTATTGCAGTGTTATTTGATGAGCCTTAGACCAAGTGTTGCAGTTGGGCTGCTTGTCCTTGTTGCTTTGAGCGTGTTGATATCTTTTGGGGTGGGCTTTTTTCATGCCCTGGAGATAGCAAAGAGCCTCATATATCTTGCTTTGGCTCAAGTTGAGAGATAATGTGGAAAGTGAGTAGATTCGCTCGCAGACATCCTTGGCCCTAGAATTGAGCTGAAAAACTATTGCTGGAATGCTAGATGCAAATAAAAATGAATGTAGAAAGTTAAATTTCATAGAGTTAATTCTCTCCTTTTACCCCCCATAAGCATAGTGCATCAAGCCATATTTGCGTATGTATTATCAAAACGTGTTAGAATTATGATAATTCTTATAGTTAGTTTGTCAATTAGTTGTGGTGGCCTTTTATATTTTGTTAAAAAATAACATTAATTAGTGAGTTACCATATATTATATATGTTTATATATTGGCTTAGTCTTTTCCCCTAAAAGCTCTTATATTCCCCTGGAATTAAAAAAAAAAAAACTGAAAAAAAAAATCTCAATCTTTAATCAATTCTATTTTTGTTTCTTCTCTTATTTTCATCATCAAAAGCAAAGGTTGAGATACTCTGTAGAGAAAGAAATTCCTTCCTCCTAAAGTACGGAAAAGGGACACATGTTTAGGAAGAAATCGGTGCATCTGTAAAATGTTACGAAATCGTTCTCATAACCTTCTATTGTTCGCACGTGTAGTTGCATTGCATCTCTTATAATTATCACCCTTGCTTGCATTTAATTCTACTCCATCGATCATTGCTTGAGTTTGGCAGCTCAGTGCTCAGATGAACCAAGAGCCACCTGCTTTCTGGATGGAGTGGGAGAAGCAGTATTTATGGTTAATTGGTTATTATGATGAAAATATCAGCTGTAATGAAATAGGATTATTGCTTTGATGGGGGTTAGACCAAAGTATTGATTGCATGAGGGATACTATAGTAGCTTTATTGTAGAATATTGATTGCTCATAAATTAATTAAAGAGCCTAAAGTCCAATTAGAAATTAAGGTTTAGCTGTCCTAATGATCCTACCTAACACAAGAAAAATTGCCTTCAATATGAAGATATTTGTGTTCCAACAAAATGAAAGGTATAATCAGAATAACGAAATCTCACTAGTAGCAGAAACAAAAGGAGTACTGCTTTAACATGATAATTTATAGATTCAACTACATCTTATTCATTTTCCAATAGGTCTATAATGTTTCTTAGATCTCTATTAGTGAACCACACCTCTCGGACTTGCATCACGGTTATCTCTTAGCTTAAACCAAAGCTAGATAAGATCCTCTTCCCTATTTCCAGGGCACGAAACAAAATCATTGCAGAAGATGTATGAACACTCAAATGAGTCAGGAAGAAAACTATTGTAATTGTGCATACTAGTCATTTCATAAATCGGATGTGCTTTAATCCTCTGAAGTTTAACGATTAAATTGACGAAAAGATCCATTTTCTTGTAGGAACAAAGTTCTGATTTGAGCGCACCAATATTTGAAAAGATAACCAACAATATTCTTTTCTGGCACTGATGAAAGCGAAAGTATCCCCCACTAATTTAATTCGTTCTTGTCTTCTTCGCCTGCATGCAGTGTACCTTGCGTTATTTGCTGTCATGAGGCATATATAAGAAGCTCATTTTCTTAATTAATGCTTGAAAGCAAACGATCCCCATTTTGACATAGATGATAAATCATAATGTCCAGAAGTCTTCTCCTCGACAATTATATTCGGAGGAATCACTGTTTGTAATCAATGTTTTGAGAAAGCGAAGTTGTGATAATTTGAAGCTCATCTTTTAAAAGCTATGTGTTGGCAAAGGCAATGCATTCTGTCATTGAAAGTCATTTTTTTGGCAGTTCAACCGGAAGGAACTAATATTTGTATTAGTAGTCAATATTTAGGAAAACAAAGTGTGTGAATATGCATTTTTTGAGAAAAAAAAGTTTAAGTTAAGGGAAACACTTGTCTGATTTAAAATAGGGGCATATATTTAGGCTTATTAAATATTTATAAATGACTTATCAATAAAAATTCCTATAATCAAAATCAAGTCATGTTAATGCAAAAGTGAAAGATTGATCAAATAAATTAACCTCATAATACATGAATATATGTAGTTGCATGTTTCATGGAGAAAAATCATTAACTTTGGCTTTAGGAGCCAATAAGTATTAAGTGTACAATTGACAATTTTTATTCTTTATTGAATGAACTAAACATAAAATTAATACTTAAAAAATGCAAGGATCAAGGTTATGGCCGACACTCTTTAATCCGTTTTTTTAACATCCTTGCGTGAAGACTTGACTACTTCATTTCAACTTACAGGTAAACCGCAATTTGTATGTAAATGATACAGTGCCAGCAATTTGAATAGTACTTTCATTTTAAAGATCAAGTCGCAATAGCATTTTTGTGACTGTAAGTTCCTAATTAATTCTTGACGCCAATATAAACTATATCAAAATGCACATTATATTTGTCGAACACTATTTTAGCATGGGTGCACAGAAATCTGACTATACGTCTTCACATATTCTTGAAGTGTTCATAAAGCATAACGGCACTTCGTGATAACAATAAAATAATGAACAACACATGGTTGACATGCGAAAATAAAGATATCTGAGAAGATGTTTGTCGATAAACAATGTCCAATTTTTCGCTTAATCTATATATTTTATTTAATACTATCACTAGATAAGAAAGCATACTTGCGAACTACATTAAGTAATAAGTGAGTATAAAACGTATAAAACATATAAAGTTAGACGCAGCAGACACTTACAAAAGAAAAGAAATGTCAAATAAAAGAGCATGCATTACAAGTTCCCACTATTGGAATCATTGTAATCAATAAGTTTGGAAAATCGAAGTAATTAGTGAATTTGAAGTTATGTATTGCAGGCCTATCTAAAGGATATGTGCAGTTGAATACTTGCATTCAACGAATCTAGCCATTAAAAGTCTTATACATTTTTTACACGAAGGTAGGAATAACGACTCGTAATCAATATGTGGACACAACAAAGTGTGAATTATGTAGTTAAAACGGTCGTGATCAATACGTGGACACAACAAAGTGTGCATTATGTAGTTAATGAGTGATCATGTATGATGTCATTGATGTGGATGCCACAGGCTCCTTTTGCTCGGTCGATGCATATACACATTCTTTTGAAGTATGATGGCACCACTAAAAAGTCTTTAACAAATAATTAACTATGAGAAACTGGTATATATCATTTTATTGAATAACAGTCTTCACTAAACATGGAAAATTTTAAAAACCAAAAACTTCACCTCGTTAACTTTTGATGATATCGTACAAATTCTGTGCCTTTAAAGAATATATAAATGCATATTAGTTTCTACTCACTGTCATCTAGAGTATACTACTTGATGCTCAAATGAAAAAAGGACAATCCAAATATATTTGGATAAAAAGGGCAACTCACACATTGGAATGGAAGCAGTAGAAGTTCCACAGCATTTTATTAATAGTAAGCGTCACTTATTTTTTCAAAACTTCCCCGTTGTAGAGATAAGAATGGTTACAATATTAAAATAAGAAAATGTTGTTTATGTTGGGAAAAGAATCCCCCAATCAAACAAATAAACAAGCAAAAAAGGAGTACAAGAGTGGTTTGACCTTTACTATCTATGTCGACAATTACACATAGTAATTCACTAACTATTTTTTTTAAAATAAAATATAATCACCAATCTAACAATCTCTCTTAAATCCAAAATATCAATATACCTAATCTCATAAAATAATCTTTTTCACAAAAATAAAATATTCATTTTACATTTTCTCATAAATTTTCTCCACCTAATAACAATTATTTCAAAACAATTTCTTTCTCGTTAAACACACAAATCACACTTAAGTTTTCTCGCTCTCATACTAGCAACGGCAGCACGTGCACACACACACTATTCTTTTTATCACAATCCATTGACAAAGCGCACAACATACTTCTCTTCTCTGTCTCTCAAAAACGACGCGCTTCCTTCAGTACATCTATATAAGACGATTGAGATTTTTAAAATAAAAACTCTCCCTTGACACATGCATGAACCCCACCCAAGAATAATGGCCTATTATGTTTTTTTTTTTTTTTGTCAGGGGAGGGGTGGATTTTTTGGGCACGGGGCTATGCCCTGCGAGTCAAACTCGTGCCTTGGAGTGCACCTACTTACAAGGAGCGGAATGTTTACCACTTGAATTGCACCCTTTGGTGCTTTCCCCTTTCTTTTCAAGTGAGCTTTAAAGTCCAATCCAACACAATAAAATTTAACAGTATATACCCAAATTTTTAGATATCATTTAGAGATATGGGGTAATTATATATCAATATTTTGGTATTTTTGTTATCTTATTAATTAATGAATGCAGTGAATGTGGTAAAATAATTAATAATAGATATAAACTCTTTTATTAAATTTATAAGTAGGATAAAGATAACTGAAATTCTTACTTATTGACACATGATTTCCCATAATTCTCCATAGATATAAATTCCCCAGTAATGATAACCAAAATTTCCATTTATTAATGCATTATTTTTCAAGTGTCCAAATAATGTATAAAAATAGTGGGTGCATAAAACAGTACTGTTAAATAAATGTATCCGAATTTTTTAAAGAAGCAACATTTAATAACATCATAATTAAATTTTTATTATAATTCATTTATGTTGTAAAAAAATTAATATGAAAATGTACAAAATTTTTCTTATGAAAAGCCGTGCATCTAAGAGGAAGAGTATTGGTGGCGATTGTCATGGGTGGCAGCAGTGGTGGAGATTCTCCCCTTTCCTTTGTAGTAGTAGTTCTTTTCTCAGGCACACAACATAACATAGAAAAAATCAGATTAAAAAAATAAAAAGGAGGGAATGTGTTTCTTGGTTTTGAAGATTCATATATTGTTTTATAGTATAGGTTATGTGCTTTGTTTGTGATAACGAGGACACTCAATCTCTTGCTTCGTTTTGAGGACCAGCTAGAGAAGGAAAGGAAATGGTTGCTGCTTGCTTCTGTGTTAGAAAATTCCATTTTCATTCCTCTAGGTCTCTCTATCTCAACCCATCTACCACTTTACCATGTTTTGATGTTTCCATGTGTCACAGCTTTTTAAGTCCTTCAGGGTTTTCCAAGGTTTGAAGGTGGATTTTGTTTGTCATAGAGTTCTCTTTTCTTCATAGATAACTCTCTGGATTTGGAATTTCTAAATTGAGTTTGCTTTGCTCTCACTTTATCCATATCGTTACCTTTTAGTAATTTTGATCCTCAATTTTCTTCCATGTATTACCTCATTGTTTCGGAGGTGCGGCACTATTCATCTGGTTTTAAATTATGCTGATCGTTTTAAAATTTTAAACTTCATGATGGCATTATGTTGCTCTGTGCAGACTTGAAAACCATTTGCAGTTTTGACAAGTAACTCCTTCTTTCTTGGGGTTAATTTCACTTGTCTTTCAATAATTATAAACTAATGTTAATTAAATATATGATTTTTATCATGCATGATCTTTACTATTTCATCGCTAATCTTTTATTAATTATTTTGATGTGGTGGACTTTTCTTCCAGCATAATTCACTTGGATTAAAACAACAGAAAAGAGGCTGCAGCAAACAACCCTATCATTAAGCATTGACGATATAAATTTTTTGCACGAAATGGATGGACAAATTAAGTCATCTCCCCATAATATATTAGTACAATGTCGAATCTGCCACAATGAAGATGAAGAGTCAAACATGGAGACACCGTGTTCATGTTCTGGCACCTTGAAGGTAAGATTGCCTTGCTAACTGCTTTTCTAGTATAATTCGTAAAACTAAATTGGCATATCTTTATACTCGTAGTGCTAGCTCATCTCTCTACAGAACTATTTTTGATGTTGTATTCACTTCAACAAAAACTCTCGAACCAAAAGGAGCTGTGGTGGTTTCTTAAATGTCAAAATGCTCCAGAGTATTTGCAACTTTTTAGTTCTACTAAATTATAGATGTTTCCCTTTTTATCCCTTAAGTTTAAACATTGATAATTGCTTAACTTTTTAACGTACTTGCTAATTCATTCTAGTTGTAGCTTAATTTGTTGGTTTATTTATATTCAGTTTCTGCAACTTAAGTTCTATATACTTATGCAGTTATGCATGTGTTAGGACTCAAGCCTACAAAATTTGTTTCCCACTCAAATTGCATGATTAAAAGTTCCACAATTTTCATGCAAATTTATTTCTCACTTTAATAAATTTTTAATAGTGTGTGTATGTAAATGTATATTTATACTATTAAAAATTTATTCCATCCACAAACTTGAGAGTTCCAAAAACAATATTTAAACAACTTATATAATTTATTCTATAAACAACATATTTACAAAAAAATGAAAACATGAAAGCGACAAAAAAATTATAAAAGAAAAAAATTAGACAAATTATATGGTTTTAATATTTTCAATTAGCTTCATATTTATAATTGAAAATAAAAATTAAAAAATTTCATTTGATATATATATATATATATATCTTCTATTCTTTTATAAGAAGTTAATCAATGAAACTTGCATTTTATTTTTCATTTATCCATACTTGAGGACAAACCATTAAAAAATGAGAATTGATAGAGGAATGCACAAATAATAGACGCTTATGCGACGCATACTGAACATGAGAAAAATGACAAAAATGCTTGAATGATGGGTCTCATATAATCATTGCTACTTTTGTTCAAAAAATTTTTTAATTCAGAAACTTACAACCGTGTGCACTGCTCACGCTAGTAAGTTTTGTTAAAAAAAAAAAAAAAAGAGTAAGTTACCAGCATGTTTTGTAAAAACAAAAAAAATATCAGCATAAACAATGTACTTGCTGGTAAGTTTAGCATCTGCATCATTGACGCTGGTAAGTTTTTAAAAAAAAAAAAAACCTTACCAGCATGTTTTGTAAAAAAAAAAAAAATTAACTTACTAGCATGAACAGTACAGAATACGCAAAACTTGCCAACGTCTGCATGGTTGATGCTAGTAAGTTTTGAAAAAATAAAAAAAAACCTTACCAGCATTTGCACTGTTCACGCTGATAAGTTATTAGCATCTGCTCTGTTCATGCTACAAAAGATGCTGTAAGTTTTTTTTTTTAAGTTTTACTTTTTTTTTACAAAACTTACTAGCGTGAACAATGCACACGCTGGTAAGTTTTGTAGCATTTGCATTGTTAATGCTGGTAAGTTTTGCAAAAAAAAAAAAAACTTACCAGCATCTTTTGTAGCATGAACAGTGCAACGCTAATAAGTTTTGTGTAATATATACAAACTTACCAACATTTATACTATTTACGCTGGCAAATTTCTGAATTAAAAAAAAATTGAATAAAAATGATAATATTTATGTGGGACCTATCATCCAAATATTTTTGTTATTTTCCTCTTCTTTCCCGTAGTGCATTGCAAAATGTGCGTCCCCAAACATTTTTCTTAAAAAATATATAGTGATCATCATTGATCAATAACTTCCTTCTAAAAAGTTAAGATAGATATAAATTCAAATAAATTTTGGAAATAATAGATGAATATATTGAATGGAAATAAAATAGTTAATATTTAATCCAGTAACTCTTCAAAGTTGATATAATTATATGACACTCAAACCCCAAGAAAGAGAGTTGATTTAATAATTTTAATTATCACATAAATCTTAAGTAGAAAGAGTTGATATATAGACGAAGAAGTCAAGTGCAATTTTAAGCGGGAAAAAAAAAATATACAATATATAAGAAAATAGTAAAATATTAGGATCAATGATTTGTCTAATGAATCATTACAAATTTAAGTGTATAATATTTTTCAACTCTTGTAACTGAAGTCTTACTACTTCATCAATCATTACATCTTTTACCATTAAAATTTTTTGATCTCGTAGTATGCACATCGAAATTGTGTTCAAAGATGGTGCAGTGAGAAAGGCGATAATACCTGTGAGATTTGCCTACAGGTCTGCACTCTGCTCCTATCTTTTTCACATATTTGAATTCTCATTATAAGTAGTTCAAACTTAACAGAGAAAAGGCTTATGTTTTCCCATATTTTTGGTTACCTGTGTTAACTGCAGCAATTTACTCCTGACTATACTGCACCCCCACCATCTTCCCTATTCCATTACGGCGATTTTCCAATAAATTTTGGGTATCTGCAAACCTATACTCACTGAATTCATATTTCATGGTCCTACTTTATATTTTTTTCTCTACTATTAAATGATGACAGAAGATTGTTATCTTAGAGGGAACTACTGGGAGATTTCAGCAAGGGATCTTCATAATCATCCGTTCATAGCAATGTTTGCTGCTGATCGTGAGTTCTTAGGCCCCGACATTGAATATTCAGCACCCTCTACAAGGGGCCTGATATGTTGCCGCATAGTTGCCACTATTGTAATTTCCTTTTGCTTCCTTCAAATATGTGTTTTACATAAACAAAATGGAAAAGGAGGATAGTACGGAAAGAAATGACAATTTACAATTGTCTTATGAAGAATGGGACAACTTTCTAGACCACTAATGTTATTTGCATTTAAATTTTCGAGACATTGTTGGGGCATAAGAGAAAGAGTTATGTTAGGTGAACATATTATTTATGGGATATTATATCGACTCACACCTTATCATGCATAATATGTTCACCAAACATTTCTCTATGACAAATCATATATTAATAATTGAGATTATTCGTCTTTGAGAAAATATGAAAAACCATATGTTAAAATAGATATTTTAATTATCTTACTTGTGAATCTAGTAAAAGGGATTTCACATCTATTATTATCTACCTAACCAAATCCTCCAGTAATGCAATCGAGATCTTTATTTAATGATACCTGATTCTCCATATATCCAAATGATGTCTAAAAAACTTAGTAAAAAACCATCTCTGGATAAAAAATTAAAGGCTCTGGTAGCTCTGCTGTTTGTTACCTTTTTCTCTTGCTATTCCTACACTAAGGATGTTTTCATGTATATTGCAGTTCATTGTTCTTCTTGTTTTAAGGCATACACTTCAAATTATACTGATACTCAGTGAAGCGGGAGAGTATTCATTAACAGTATTCATGGTAAGAGAATATAGACACATTTATAATGACAAAAAAATTTACCATCTTTCAAAGGTGTTGCATTAATCTATAAGAAAAGGGGGAAAAAATTGATTTATTCAATTGATTGCAGTTACTGGTGCTAGGAATCATAGGAATATTTGTTCCAGTGCATCTGATGGTCAAAGCTACTATTGTGATCCAACGGCATTTGTACCAGGTTCAGACCCAAGTTTTGTTCTTAACCACTTGCATGAATTAGATGTGACTTTCCAATGTCTTAAATATCTAGTTTTGTTTAATAGAAGATAGAACTAGACACTGAAAAACACCAATGCTTATATTTCAAACTTCTATCACTACAGGCCTGTAACTAATTGATTCCACTAGGAAGATTATTACAAATTCCATATATCGTAATGAGATTTGAAATGGAATTGATACAATATTTTGGTGCATCATTTGTTGATCACTTCAGGTGTCATGAGAATTACTCAGATAATTCCTGACTGAAAGGATTGGAATTCCAATGGATGATTTACAAGTTAATTAGGATAGGCTTCATGCGTCTTGTACTTGCACTAGACAAGTGCAATTGCATCTCCAACACATGCATTTTTTCTTTGCCACAAGCTGACGCTAATTTCTTATTCATGTTTACCAGAGTTTTATCATCCTAAGACGAGAAATCAGTTTTTTTTTTTTCTTTTTCCTATTTTTCTGTACAGAATAATCATCCCCTTATGCCATCACATGAGGAAAATGACTTGAGACAGTCTCAATTGCGCGTAATTCATATTCGGTAATTCCATGGTCAACTTTGGATGAAGAAATTGCTATAACATTGGAATATTTTGATGATAAATCAGAAAGAAAAGCTCATCAGGTCATCTTTTATGGGCAGGGATGGCAGAGGGCGGAGGAGTACCTAAATTATAGAGAAAATTGTTGTAGTTTCCTTGTATGCAATAGTCGATCAACGTAACTAAATGCTGTTGTAAATAGTTCATTGTCATTGGAAATAAAATGGTGGGAAAAATCATAGGCATTGATAATTATATAATACCACAATGGGAAAAATCATAGGCATTGATAATTATATAATACCACAATATACATTAACATGACCAATGATTAGTATCCAAAAATATTTTTTAAAAACTTGAAACAAACATCGAATATATCACTCCCAAACAATTATTCCCAAGAATAATTTCAGATATCTTGAAACAAACGCCCTACAAATGTACAATAACAGGTTTTTTCTACCTCGTCAAGCCCAGAAGCAAACGACGTCGCTATACTGTGCACAAAATCAAATCTATATGGTCATTTAGATCAAATCAAGATCTGCTTACTGGTTCCGTTTATTCTTATCCTTAGCCTACCTCTATCTCCATTTATCGAGCTACCCTCTGCATGATTGTTCAAACTGGACCGCAAGAAGAATTAAAAAAATGAAGTAAAGGAATAAAAGCTGTAACACGCAATACGCCTTATAATTCTTCGAGTATAGTGTTTTTTTTTTAAAATGCACATAAAATAGCAAGGATTCAAAGGATCCGAATAAGAACTAAGATAAAATAATGACATACGAGTCGAAACACATGCACACATCGTAGCTAAGTTTAACAAAGCTCAACAACACACAACACACAACAGACAAGGGGCCAACCAGAACATTTATTCAAAATAAAAGACACAAGCAAAGAAACAGAAACAAACAATGCGAGCACATCATTCTTCCTCCGACTCTGATTCCGCAGTCTGGAGCCAGCCAATGAAGGGTTGAACATTCTTCCAAATCATAGATTCCTTGTTATCACCTTTCAGCCCCTTTTGATACCACTGCACTATGTGCTCTTCCTCCAATACATCAGCATCATAGAGTGCCTTCAAAACCAGGGCAACCTCCTTCAGTGCATTGGAAGTGGACCTGCAAGAGAATTCCTCGATTGCACTTAGCAATAACAACTGCAAACCCTCTTCCTCAGCAACTGCAGCAGCAAGGTAACTTTTCTTCTTAATTGCCTCTTTAGCAAACCCTTTTTCAATTCCATTGAATAAGGCTTCATATAGAGCACTCATCTTTTCCTGAGCAGAGGCAGGAAGTGCCGCCAGATGGGACTGCAGTTCTTTTGCTGAAACACCTTTCTCCAACTTTGCTTTCACTTCCCCAACCAGTGTCCTATAGTGCATGGAGTTGCCATTCTCAGAATTATCACTTACCTTACTCGCTTCCTTCTTCTTCTCTGGTTCATTTGTGGAGAGCATGACCATATCAGCTGTCACAGCACTTAACTGTTCTTGGATACGTTGACGGGCAGCCTCTAGTGATGTATCTGTTTGCCATTGTACATCATCATCATCTTCATCGTGAGCCTCCTCTTTCTCATCAATTTGACTGTGGGTAGGAGATGTACGGTCTTCATCAGAGCCATTAGCTTTCTTCTTTGAAGAGCCAGATTTTGCAGTGCCATCCTTTGAAGAAGAGCCTTTCTTCTTAACCTCCTTCTTCAGTTTTTTTTGCTCCTCATCAGCTACTTCACCTTCCTTGAGTCTCTCCTTCTCAGCTCTCCTCATGGCCTTATTGTTTTTGGATCCTTTCTTTATTTCAGGAGGGTTCTTGATGATAAAGGTAGTCAGCTTGTCTCTCATATCCACATCAGACACAAAACCGCAAGCAGCACATTTCAGCTGGATCATTTGACTCTTGGTAATTATGATCTCAGTTTCAGGATTTCCACAACCATAACACTGGACATATTTCTTAATGAAGTTCTCAAGAAGGCCTGCAAGTTTTGCAGTATCATGGGCCCCATTAACATGAGAAGTGCCAGTTTTATCATCAAATTTTGATTGAGCTCCAAGTTCACAACCAAAATACTTAGTTGTGTATGAGGCTGGCCTAGCCAAGGCTTTTGCAATATCAACCATGTTCACAATATTAGTTTTGATGCCGTTACCTCTACCCTCAATTTTTGTAATCATTTTAGGCATCTTATACCTATAGAAGGCATCATCACTGTTACTAGCACCAATGTTCTGTAAGGCCATGATTACTCAAACACTGAAAGTCCCAAAGAAACAAACTAGACCTCACAGGCAGCAAATGCTGGAATTTGAAGTGCAGCTGCAATGTTGATCTGCTGATCGTAATCACAAAGAATCTCCTTCTGCAATTACGGTAGGCTGCCAACACCAACTACAAAGCTCAGGATGTTCCTGGTATGGCGCACGATGCATACAGCTAATTCTCCTTGGCAAAGGCCTGTTCTTTTTTCTGGAAGACGAAAAACACTCTCCAAGCAACTCAATTGCTCCCAAATGGATAATAGCCTGTTCAAACATGAAAGAAACTTCAACGTGACACCTTCACCTTGGAGTCTGCTACAGCAGAACTTGCAGGAATCCTGAGTCAGCAACCAGACATTTCATTAATCATTATTTAAATAATAAGGGTAAAATAATCTACATTAACACTTCCAGAAGGAGACAACATTAACGTGGGAAAAATAGCAGTTAACCCCATGACATTTATTTTGTAATGCATATTCCCAGAAGACTAAAGCAACAATCGTTCTACAAAAGCAACTTGCAAATTGGCTTAAATGGACAAGTGTTTTATTAGACATCAAGTAGATCAACAAAACAACAAACTATCCTTATCTCAAAAGATAAGTTGCACAGATCAATCAACATAATTCGATGCTATCAAAAACCATGGTGCAAACAGATCAATCCACAATAAAAAACACACCAAACACCTCAAATAGGCTTTGACTTCAACCCAAACATTAGCAGAAAACGTGTAACCTTCAATTATCAAAATATATATCAAATAATTTCAATCCAAATGCAACAATTACAGTAAAGTCCATCACCACCGTTCGATCGAGTTTACAGGAAAATCATTAAACATAACAGCGCAACCAGATTATCGTCAATAAAATATTCAGATCTTAATCATACCATAACCAAAAACAAAATAATCAAAACATAAAAGTTCCTAATCTACAAATTTATTGAATCTGCAACAGATATATCTAAAAACTGAGATCGATTATAGGATTATAGGATCCATGGATTTCCAGAGAGAATATGCAACTTTAATCACAATAAATCAACAATATAAAAATACAGATAAAATTTAAAACAAAAAATAAAATAAAAGGAAAATCAGAAGAAATAAAATCATTGATAAGACGAACCCTAACCTGCAGAGGATTGAGAAGAGAACGCAGAAGAAACGCAAAGAGAGAGAAGGTGTTGAGAGGGTGCGGCTCAAGATAGAAAAAAAGAGAGACTATTATAGCGACGCGGCCTTAGCCCTTTTAACGTACCCCAACGACCCTTTATATATGAATGCTATGACCTTACGTACTCATTTTATTTTATTATTTTTATTTTTATTTTTATTTCAGGGGAAAAATTTTGTTTGCGGTCTAGAATATTCCTTTTTCTTTAAGGTTATATTTTGAATTTTGTTATCATTTATATTCCATTAATTAATAATTAATTTACATAAAAAATATTTAATTAATTTAATTTGATTTACAAATTATAATGTTTTGTTTAAAATTCATTATTTTCCATCAACTTTTGTTTAAGCCACCGATCTTTGAAATCTACAACATTTTTTTACGGGATATATGTGAAATATACTATAACCTAACTAAGGAGATTTCAGTTAAGTTGGCCTATAATAAAATTCTTTATGTACTAATTTTTTTACTCACATAATTTAGACAAGAAACAATGTTTAAATAAATATATTTATAAATTAAGAATTTTATCAAATTTTATGATTTCAATTAAGTTACCAGAACAATTTTAATTATTTAAAAGGAAAAACTCACATTATTATCATATTTTTATTTATTATTTTTTTTCTTAAGTTTTTTTTTTTTATGTGATTTGTCTTAAGAGTTACTTATACAATTTTGAGGCATATGTGATGAATGAAGATTAGGTAAAGTCCTACCCATAGTAATGACTTTATGATTCAAACCTTGATATTGCAACTAAAATTCTAGGATCACAATTTACTTCTGTAGTGATCAACCACTTTTAGGTATTTTTGTTTTAGTTATATTAACCAAAAAAGGACAAAAATGTGAAATTAAAGACACTTTATTAGTTCAAGTGCTTCAATACTTATTTCTCTTAATTAAGGTATTGGATTTGAGTTTTATAAATAAAAAAAAATTAACATTAGGATAACTTTTTCCCCATAATGAATTGCCTTGACTTGAATAAGATTAATTGAAATCCAATAGAGTCTGTATTATCTCAAAAAAAAAAATTTGAAAGACATGATAGTTCCTATCTTTAACCTTTAGGGGGATGTTTGACAATATATTGAAAAATCAAATATCTAGATACTATAAGGCCAAATTTAGATAGATATTGTTTAGTAACTAACAAAATTCTTTAAAATTGATTTGTATCTAAACAAATTTTGGAAACTAATTTTAAAAAAAATCAATTTCAAGTTGATTTTATTTAATCTTTTTTTTTTTTAATCTCCATGTCTATTTTCTTATTCTTTTTTAATAATTTGAAAAACTAAATAAACTAATTTTTAAATTACTTTCAAACCAAATATTGTTTAATTATAAATAAGTTTATTTTTATGCAAGTTAATATAATTGATTCTAGAGAAATATCCTTTTTAACCCTGATATTTTTAAATTGACATAAATTTGATTCTAAAAAAAATATTGACATCATTTTAATCCTTACATTTTAAATTTTGACATCAATTTTATCATACTTTCAAATTATCAATAAATTTTGTTACGATTTATCTTAATTGGCATATTAGTGCACTGATATGTTACTTATTTATCTTCTTTGATTAATGAGAGGAGAGAATATATACCTTATCAACTTGAAAATAACAAAAAAATTACAAATAAACAAATTAGAATAATAAAACTAATGTCAAAATTTAAAATATTGGGACTAAATTGATATTAAAACTGTTTTTAGGAACAAACTAATGTCAAAATTTTTTTCAAAACCAAATTAATATCAACTTCAAAATATTGGAACTTAAAAAGATATGAATTTAATTTAGGTGCACTGACAGTGTAAAATTTTTTTACACTGTCATTCAATCAAAATCTTCTATGTGCATGATTATTCAAGTAGTAGGTAGTTATGTCAAAGATTTTTGCTGATATAGTAATACATGATTGTATGTCTATGTAAAAAAATTTTATACTGATAATGTACTCAAATTAAATCTAAAAGATATTTACTCTTGATATTCATTAAGTTAATTTTCCAAGTTATCGAATAGCCTCTTAGCTTTTTAGGTAACCGCAATGTAAGTCGATGAGTACCAAAAGAAAACATACACACTCAAACTTTTCATCCGTAATTAGCGTCATATGTACTACTTGCCTTTTGATTATATTTTTTATAGTTTAAAAAAAAAGAAAAAGACCTATCGAACTTATAAACTATATATAAAAATATCCGTCATAAAAAAAATAGGAAAAAACGTTTTGACATCAAATCTGAAATCTGAATGATAGCAAATCACAAGTTGCTCTTTTTTAAAATAATAATTACTACCAAGATGTTAGTAGGAGAAAATTAGATATTTGAGACTTGCTTACCCATTGCTAATTTTCAACAATTTTTTTCTTCTTTTTGGAGTTGAAATTCGTACAGTTCATACGGGCTTATTGACCAGAAAAACAACATTGAACCAATGCTTGTATCGGTCCTCACCCAAATGCAGGCTTCAAAGGGTTTAATTTTTAGGAAAATTATTTTTAAAATAATTAAGTTGAAAATTTTTTTTTACAATAATTATTTTGGAAAAAATAATTTTTATCTAATTTGAATATGTTAAAAATAAATTTAAGAAAATAATATTAATTTAAATAATATAAGATAAAATTACTTTTAGGTATAAAATTACTAAAAAGAAAAGTTAAATTTTTAAAAAAAGTAAAGTGAAATATTAATAAAAGTAATATAGTAAAATAATATTTCAGTGTAGTAAAGGTAGAATGAAAAATAAATTTCTACTTCCACTATAATTACTTTTTATCACCGAAAAAATAAATTTTGTGCTACCCAATTGACCTATCTTATTACAATTTCTCGTTTTCTGCCAAAAAAAGTGGGTTTAGAGGCATCAAAAGTATAACCAAAAGAGTTCTACACCAATGGAAGCTCCTCTGACTGACAATAAATAATAAATGACCAAAATAACAAATTATTCACAACAACAACAACAACAACAACAACAATAATAATAATAATAGTAAAAAACCAAATTTCTTCTTAAGACCAGTGTAAACTTATATTATTCCCATTCAAACTAATGAACGCTGTTTGTTCAAATTACAACATATTACTTTGTAGTGATAACTACGACTAACTGACCTAAACTCGTAACAGATCTCAAACATAATAATAATGGGTTGATGAATACTAGGAAGCCAACAACTCAACATGTAATGCCTTCTTTATCTAGCACAAGGGAAGGGAAAAATAAGCGTTGCACCCGAACATTGGACATCCAACATAATTCTCATCTCATTAGAATAGTCCTAAGAATATCTTTAAAAGCTTGAAGTAGCATACCCAAACGGGGTAGTCAAGATGCAACAAAACAAACATGCAAATACACTAGTAGATGCAATTATGCCAATATACACGCTCATATTATAAAAAACGTATACAGGACTTGACCAGAAGGTTACTTCCATGAACCCACAACCACAATGATGGTGTTGATCAACTGAAAGGCACGCATATCAGAAACATGTTTATGTCATCATAATATCAAGACACGGCTTCTTAAAATACAATCACAAACATAGCAAATGTATTAAGACAATGACGCGTGCACAATATCAATACACGGTTTGTTAAAACACAGTCGCAAACATAGCAAATGTATTAAAATCATACTGCATAAAACTCAATGACGCGTGCACAGTCCAAAAAGTCACAAGCACTCTAGCCACACAAACATAAAGTTTATAGAGTAGCAGTTCAACAACACAAGGGGCAAACAAGACCCTTTATTCAAGATAAAGGACACAACACAAACAAACTAAGGCAACAGTAAATGTGACAACACCATTCTTCAATATTCTGAACTGAGCTCACGTTATTCATCCTCGGATTCTGATTCAGCATTCTGAAGCCAATCAATGAAGGGTTGAACATTCTTCCATATCTGAGAGTCTTTGTTATCGCCCTTCAGTCCCTTGGAATACCACTGCACTATTGGCTCTTCCTCCAATACATCAGCATCATAGAGTGCTTTCAGAATCAGGGCAACCTCCTTCAATGCATTGTAAGTGGACTTGGAACAGAACTCCTCAAGAGCACGGAGCAATACCAGCTGCGACCCCTCATCCCCAGCAACTACAGTAGCAAGGTAGCTTTTCTTCTTGATAGCTTCTTTTGCAAACCCTTTCTCAACTCCATCAAATAAGGCCTCGAGAAGAGTGTTCATCTTCTCTTGCGCAGATGCGGGAAGTGCGGCCAGATGGGACTGCAATTCCTTAGCTGCAACGCCTTTCTTCAAATCTGCTTTCACCTCCCCAACCAGAGTCACGTAGTTCACTGAGTTACCATTCTCAGAGCCATTGCTTCCCTTACTTGCTGCCTTTTTCTTCTTCTCTGGTTCATTTGTAGAGAGCATGACCATGTCAGCGGTCACAGCACTTAGCTGTTCTTGGATACGTTGACGAGCAGCATCTACTGATGTATCTGTTTGCCATTGAACATCATCATCATCATCTTCATCACGAGCCTCTTTCTCATCAATTTGACTGTGGGCGGGAGATGTACGGTCTTCATCAGAGCCACCAGCTTTCTTCTTTGAAGAGGTGGATTTTGTAGTGCCATCTTTTGAAGATGAAGAGCCTTTCTTCTTACCCTCTTTCTTCAGTTTCTTCTGCTCCTCATCAGCTACTTCACCTTCCTTCAGTCTCTCCTTCTCAGCTCTTCTCATGGCCTTCTTGTCTTTGGATCCTTTCTTTACTTCAGGAGGGTTCTTGAGGATAAAGGTAGTCAGCTTGTCCCTCATGTCCACATCAGACACAAAACCACAAGCAGCACATTTCAGCTGGATCATTTGATTCTTAGTAATCACGATATCAGTTTCAGGATTTCCACAACCATAGCATTGGACGTATTTCTTAATGAAGTTCTCAAGAAGGCCAGCAAGTTTTGCAGTATCATGTGCACCATTAACATGGGAAGTGCCAGTTTTCTCATCAAATTTCGACTGGGCACCAAGTTCACAACCGAAATACTTGGTTGTGTAAGACGCTGGCCTTGCCAATGCTTTTGCAATGTCAACCATATTGACAATATTAGTTTTGATGCCATTACCTCTACCCTCAATTTTGGTAATCATTTTAGGCATCTTATACCTGTAGAAGGCATCATCGCTATTTGCGGCACCAATGTTCTGCAAAGCCATGATGATGATGAAGACTTAAATAAAAAATCAAATGTTCAGAGGCAGCAAATGCTAGAATCCAAAGTATATGCAGCTGGAATGTTGGCCTCTAAGGCTGCTTGTACCCTCAAAGACTCTCCTTCAGAGATTATTGAAGGTGGCCAACCGCAATCAGAAAACCGAGGGATTTTATGGTATGTCTCACGATGCATACAGCTAACTCTGCGCGGCACAGGTATGTAATTTTTTCTAGAAGAAGAAAAATACCCTGCAAGCAGCTTAATTGCTCCCAAATGGATAGTGGCCCGTTCAAACATGAAAGAAACTTTAACGTGACACCTTCACCTTGGAATCTGCTACAGCAGAACTAGCAGGGACACCAAGCCAACAACTGGAAGCTTCGAAGAATGCCTGGAAAGCTGATATCTACAATTCCAAATTTCCAATGCCAGAAAATGCAGTTAGTATTACAATAATGAAATGGAATGCAAATCATAAACATAATAAACATAAATCTTATAAAATCAATGAAAAAAGACCTAGGCAATACAACATCAACAACGAAGCATTATCTCAGCTCAACCCAAAACAAGTTATTAATAAAACCATCCATATAAATAGTTTCACCCAAGTTCTTATATCTGTCTATGTGTACTATCTAGCCAAAGATTACACAGACTGCCCCAAGCAAGGACAAAAAGGAGGGTTCAATCGCCAACACCAAAAGCTTGTGGAATCTTCATGACATATATCAAGTACACAAGATAAAATATACAAGACAAGAATAAGTAAGCAACACATAACCTAAAGCATATACACTGAATTGAAGCGACATTTCTTAGCTTCAATAATGAAGCAGAATCATTGAAAACGTAAATCACACATCAAACAAACCAAACAGGATTGCCTTTTTGCCAAAGATTGGCACCTTTGATGCTTCAAACACACCAAAAAACAAAATACCATTAACCTTTTTCATCCAAAATTTAAAAAAAAAAAAAAATACAAGCAGGAAAAGGAGAACCCAAATCCAGTTTATTCTAGTATTTAAAAAGTTCAAACAAATACTAAAATGTTTGATTACTGTTGTTAAGAAAGAATAAAGCACAATAATCCCATCATCATCATCAAAAACATGAACAAAAACCTAAGCATCAAGCGTAATCACTATCATCATCATCATCATTATTATCAATAACATAAACAAAAACCTAGGCAGATGCTAAAAAAAAAAAAAAAAAAAACACATATGATAATGACATGAACTAGATCAACAAGATCATCAAAAAGAAACACAAAAGTTGAGAAGTGGTTACCTGGGATGAGAAGGTAGCTAGGGTGCGCGAAGACAGAGCAGAGGATAGAGTTCTGAGTTGGATGAGGCGGCGCAGCGCTACGTCTCATACATTTATAATATGGTGTTTGTGATTGGGTTGAGGGTCCAGGGATTTCTCAAGAGTCCGGTTATGCTTTGTGGTTTCAAACCTACTACATCAATCATAACTTTTGAATTCAACATCAGCCGTTTATCATGTTGACTTTTTGGACATACTTTTCTTACTTCAACCTATGGCGGTTCATCACACATGAAGATCAAGTTGATTAATAAGCTCCACGTACTCATTCAATTTTTTGGAAAATAAATAATACCATTTAACATTTTTTTTTTCAAATTAATTTTTCCATGCAATGATGATGATGATTTTACCTGCCTACCAATACAATTTTCGCGGGGCTTTTTTTTGGCCTTTTCTCTTTCTATATCTGCTACAATTGTAACGCATGGTAAAGCGAAAAAATACAAAATAATGAACTACATATTGAACATATAAATTTTGCAATTCATTATTGCTACTTAATTTAAATTTAAATATCAAGAGTTATATATTAAAATGAAAAAAAAAGAGACTAAGGCATCAACACAAGGGATGGGGCATGGTCTCCCATACTATTATCATCATCATTTGTGCCAGCTCTGGCTTGGACGGAAAGCACATGCAATTTGTCTTCGATTAAAATTTGATAAATGAGTTGGTACATATGAATTACATGTTTACTATATACTTTTATTTAAAATATTATTTATATTTTATTTATTTGGTTTTCAACTTTTATATTTTTAATTATATTTTATTTTTTATTTACTTAATTTTTTGACTGTTATATTTTTTATGTCATCTTTTACTTAAGTTTTTATCTTAACACGTGTCACTTTATTCATTTAAATATTTTATTATCATTAATTAATTTTATTTTTAACATTTCGATTAGTTTATTTATTGCTTGTATTTTAGATTGAGAAACCAGCGAATAATCTTAATTCATTTTGTTATAGTTATCATTAATTAATTAATTTTATTACTTGATTTTTTGCACTTGTAATTTTCTTATTTTAAAATTTTTTATAATTTTAAGTTTCAATCCCGATAATTAATTTTGTTTAATTTTAAAAAAAATTATTAATAAAGTTGCACTAAATTTTGAATTGATTTATTTATTTAATTATTTTGAATTTCTTTTCTCTGGTCAACAATACTAGCAATTATCTTTTTAGCCGATATTAGCTCTTCAGTACTTTGCGCTTATATAAGTTTTAGTTTTGGAGTTCCCCAGGCCCAAGTGAACTTA
The DNA here is from genome assembly GCA_031439585.1 of Pterocarpus macrocarpus. Taxonomy (NCBI): domain Eukaryota; kingdom Viridiplantae; phylum Streptophyta; class Magnoliopsida; order Fabales; family Fabaceae; genus Pterocarpus; species Pterocarpus macrocarpus. Next base: position 78,300,488 of record CM062515.1, read on the forward strand.
GGGCAAAGAAATCATTGCTTGATGCTATAGGGGGCTTCCACCAAAAAAAAAATGCTATAGAGGGTTGACCAAAAGAAAATGCCATAGAGGTTTTTGTATTTTGGTGTATAAAAGGGGTCAAAAGACCAAAAAAACAAAACACAACTGACTGGGCATCCTCAAATAGAGGGTACAATTGCGGTATTGGTATAGTAGTAGATTTTTCTACCTCTCACTAATTACATCCAAATTTTACCAAATAGAGCTTAATTTGTGGTAAATGAATCCTTCCCTTCCCCATAAAAATATGAATGCATTGACTTAATAAAAAAAAAAAAAGGGTACAATTACAATCTAAAAATAAAGGAAGAATGCCACAGGGGTTTCGACCCTCCATATATGGAAAGCATTGTTTTTCCTTCAACAATGTAAATCCGCAGCAAGTGTAACTAATATATTACCCATTTTAGTGGTTTAAGTTAGGATCCATTTACAGATAGATATTTTAGTGCCTACGGCACTGTTTTGCTTTTTATTTTTATTTTTATAAATAAATTGGATGTTTAGATTTTGGACTTGTAGAATTTGTTGGTCTCGCTATGGCTGCTTTGTTGTTTTTGCTACACGAGTATGGTGACACTCTTTCACAATACAAACTCTCATCAATTAGGGCTTTATAAAATAAAGATTACAAGCAAGGTAAATTAAAGTTATTTTTTATTTTATATGTTGAAAATTGTCATTTTCTATTTAAAATTGTGATATTACTTGCTATTTGACACGTTACTATCATTTAACATAACTTGAATAGAAATTCACTTAAGAATAATATTGGATATAATTGATAAATTAAAAGATTAAATAAGTAAGTGAAAAATATAAAGACTAAAATATAAGTCACGTAATTTTAATCGCAAGCGGCCACGCTTGTTCACTTGGTAAAAGCCTATAATGAGATATGACAAAACAAATTATATTTATACTCTTCACGAGAAATATAGCTTACAAAATATGTATTATACGACTCGGCCTGTGGACAAAAAAAAAAAAAAAAAATTGAATACACAAAGGTGTACTTCCCTCAATTTTCCCAAGATTATAATAAGAAAGTTGAAACTATCAAAAACTGTCTACGTTTCTTCTCAAATAAATAGTGAACGTAGGGACTAAGTCAAATAATAATGAAAAAGAAATAGAAAGCTGTAAACAGTTATAAATAGGTGTCAACTTGGCCACTTATTTGTTTTGTATAGCCTAACTACTATGACATATTATGAATGAGTATCAACTATCGACTTGTCTGGTTATTTACTCAGTATGACATTACTATGATATATAGGGTAATAGATGGAGCACCAAAGGATTTTTCAAATAGGTGGTAATTGTATGCTTGGCTGGCCAATCCATGATGCTAGCTAGCTGGCCTCAATTTACGGTTTTCCCTATTGAAAGGCAACTACTCATTTTGTTTTCTGTCCCCAAGTTATCAATTGGCAGCAACTTTAAAAAAAAAAAAAGAAGTTATTTTATTATAATATTATTTCTCTCTGTCCCAAGTCTTAACTTGCATATTGCTAGAAGCTAAATGATCATTATATACGCAGTTGTTAATTACCTTGATTAACAGAAAAGCTTGTTCATTCTTGGCCCTTACGCATAGCGACTAATTACTGGTGTTCCTTAACTCTTAATTAATTTGGCCATTATTTTATGCAGTAATCTGACACGGCACCTCATCTTTTTTGGGTTTTGCTTTTGTTAAAAGTAGAGCCAATATTAAGTTGATTCCAGTTATATCTTCACTAACACTATGTGTCAAGAAAAATTAGTTAATTAATTAGTGAACTTTCCAATAAAAATAAAAATAAAAATAAAAACAAACTAGTTAATTAATAAACTAAAGAAGCCGCCGGTTACTCGAACTAATCCATGAATAGATGATTCCAAAGTCAGCACTCTACAAATTTCAAGTCCAAATAGAACTTTCGCCACAGGCTCCCCCAATATATGTTGATTAATTGCCTCCTTTGATTATATTATTCTTTCTTATAATAAAATCAAATTCTCTCCCCTCAAAGCATGGGATTGTATCTTGATTCTTGACCCTTAAAGCACTCTTTTCTGTGTACCATGTTCTTATATGAGACCTAAAGGCCAACAAACCATATAGAATCCAATATTGAAGGTAGCTCTCTCCAACACTTAGCTTCTAGCAGAACCCTACCCATTCTCACCATTTTGTTTCAGCAGTTAGTGGAACAGCCATATAACAGAGATAATACAAAGTAACATGGCTGCTTCTTTGCCTTCTTTCTTCTCCATGAAAGCAAGAGGATCATATCTCAAGGGATGCAATATACGTCGAGGGCTGCAAGTAGTAAGAGTTCAAAATTATCAAGATGAAGGTAATCATAAATTTCACAATCTGTGAGTCTTCCAAGTGTTGTATTATATACCATACAATATATAAAGACTTTGTTTTTTTTTTTTTTTTCTCTTTCTTTTGTTGGTTGCTTAGTTACTTTTGCCTTCATCTCATTACCTAGTGTAATTAATGATCGTCAATCAACAGGGAGATCCACCAACAATATGGTAGATGCTAATTTGAATGTTCTAAAGGAGAGGATAGAGATGGTGAAGGTGAAGGAGGGATTGGAAAGGTGTTGCAAATGTCAACAAGGGTGGAACTATCATCCAGTTTCTAATGATCATCACAAAATCAAAAGAAGCAAGGAGCTGTACAGCTTAATTGAGTTGACATGTTTAGTTTGTGGGACACTTGGTCTTACCTGTTTTGGTGGAACACTATTCCTTTGCCTTGTTTCCCTGCTTGTTCATCTTCAATTATGATTTAAGAATGTAAATGTTGCCTATTTCCTACTTCCTATTCAATGTATTGCATGATTGAAATTGAGCTCAATGAATTTTTTTTTTATTTATATATCAAGTACTGTATGATGGATATTGAGAAGGAATTGGAATTGTTTTAGTTATATTGCTGCCCTAGTATTTGCTAATTTATTGAAATATATAGTCTTGGTCAAGCAACTGATAAGTGTAATCCACTTAAATAAACGAGGCATGGTGATTTTCTGGGTGGTACAATTCAAATGCACAAATATATTGGGGCAAAGAAACTAGTCTACCAATTGGCCCCAGGGCTCTTGGCGTGATCTTCACCTTTTCTCTTAACACACATGGTAAAAGACAACTAAGATAGTGATTTAGATAATATATTTTATATTAGTATTTGTTAAATTATTTCACCACTGGGGTGATCGAGATCACGGGTAATTGTGTTATATTAAAAGTCAAAAAATTAAATGGTATATGTTTGTTGGACCCTCCTTTTTGCTCTTCCTGTTCAATTAAAAATACAACATAAAAGGAATTTTTTTTGACATCAAGACAAAAGGATCAATGTTTAAAGTTTCAGAAAGCTTAAGTGGCTGTCAAATTTTTTTTATTTTATTTTAAGATATATACAACCAACCTATACCAGAAAATAATGGTAAGCAGTGTTTTACAAGTGATTTGTTTGAAAAGGGCAAAAATGGTCACTACATCATAATTGAAATTTAATAACATTTTAAAAATGTTGTGCTTAGACTGTATTACTAAAAGGTTTTAACAACACTTTGCTATATTTTTAGAAACATTTATTATACATTTAACAATATTTATCATACTTTTGGCAATATTTATAAAAATGTTGTGTTAACTAGATGTTGCTAAAAGTTAAATATATAGTAGTGGGTGAGAAATCTCAATAGAACAGAAAATTTGAGGGGACGTGAATGCAAACAATTATAGGTGAAAGTTATCATACTTTGGGAAAGTAAAGAGAAGAATAAGTGAGAACCCAAAAAGATATTTAACCTTAATAAGATTAGTCTCTAGATCTATAGTGATAGATAGAAAATACAGAAAAACATATAAGCATAAAAGCATATAGCTGTCAAAACACAAAATGTGTACGATCGAGTTTTAGGTATCATAAATTTGTTATAAAAACCTTTTAGTAAAGTAGTCAAATTGAGCTGAATCCATGGACTAACCTAACTCAAACTACTAAAATGGCATTTTCTTTTAAAACAAATGCCTATTCAACTGGTTTGGATAGTATTTTCTTTTAAAACAAATGCCTATTCAACTGGTTTGGATAGTATTTTCTTTTAAAATAAATACCTATTTTAATGATTCAAAAATATATTTGACTATAATTTTTTAAAATATAAGTAATATCAAAACAATCCTTAAAAGAAAGTACCCGAGTTTGAAACAAGCCCTAGTTAATTGGAATCATGCAACCAGAAACAATATTAATGGGCATAAGGGGGATATATTCATGTACAAACGCATGTTCCTCAACTTATAGCCATATACAAACGACATTAATTGTGAACTATTCTCTTCTTTACCACCTTGATAATGGGAATTTGATTACAAAAGGTGGCCACAAATAGAGATACTCATAATGGAACTTTGTTCGTAATGAGATATGAGTATATGATAGTTAATATACGAGGTAGGACATGCCTAAAGTGATTCAATGACAGAACATACAAAGCTGATAATCCTTAATGTGTTAATATAGATCATCTTTACGTTTTTTTCCCCCCAAACTTTTGTTTTGTGGATGATCATGTTGATGGACTAGGATAATATATAAGTACGAAGCATAGTTCTTAAATTTAAAATGAATTTCTGAAAATTAGTCAAAATTCTTATTATTAACGTGCTCCTACTTTCTTCATTCTAACTTTTTTTGGATATATAAAATTTAAGTTGAAAAAAAGGTCTATCTTAATCTATGATTAATGATGACTTTGAGCTCATCATAAATATTTATAGAAATATTTACATATAATTCATCAATAGTGAAATTCAGAATTCGAATTCAATATATAGTGATGGACGACTAGAAGGTTAACCAAGTAAACTAATATGTATTAACTCTCTATTCTATATTTTATTACATATATATAGGATTTGCGCTGTAGGACTTAAGATCTAGCTCAATGAATTAGTTCTTTTCTCATAAAGTATTGCTTTGTAAGCATATGATTAACTTATCCGGCTGATATATCAATAAGAATCTCGTGGATGCTTAACCGGTATTTGCTTTAAAATTTATAGGACTTCAGCGAGAACAACTATAACATGGTGATTTTCAGGTAATAAAGCTAATAATAATAATATGAAATAATAATGCTGATGGTAGTTGACAGCAATACGATGATTACATGGTGACAGTTGGTGCACTATATCCCATAGTCACAGAAGAACAAGTAACAACCGCGTTGAATGGATTCCTAGTGTCACTATGCAGCTGGAGTTTGGAATGCAGTTGTTTCATAGTATCCCCAAACGCATTGTTGTTGTTGGGTATAATGACACCAATTAATGTTTCTTGATGATAATTATTTTTGTTCTTTCCTGTCTTTGGAATCCAAGCCCCTTGGCTTAAAAAAATCGAGAGTCTTAATTTGATTAATTCAGCACTGACAACTGCATTGGTGGACTCAACACATGCATTGGGAATCTAGGATAGATTAACGGGAAAAATGGAGGCAAAATTTTGAAATTGAAGGTAAATTTGTCGTTAGAATTAATTAAATGTCTCAAATATCGTAAAAACAATTTGACTATCTCACATATGGGTTTGATTATGATTGGTCTATATGTGTAAAATAGTTTAGGCCTTGTTTGGAGGGATTTGGGGGGGAAGAAAAGGGAGGGAAAGGAAATGAGAAGGAAAAAGGTTAACTTCTATTATTTGGTTGAAGTGAAAGTATGAGAATGAGAGTTTGAACAATATTATTATTTTTAGTGGTGTTCACATGAATAGTGTAGGTTTTTTCCCCTCCATCAGGCGAAAAGATGAGGGGGAAGAGATACACTTTTGATCTTTCCATTTTTGGCCTCTAAGCTGCAGCACAAAGATATTTCGTGTAGTGATGATGATAAGAAAGGATTAGGATGCACAACACCATTGAAGGTGTTGTGTGCATCCTTCCCTCTTTTATCTTTTTTTTTTTTAAATTAATATTTTTAAAAATTTTATTTAAATAATTTTAATTTTCCTATCATTATATTAGTATAAACAAAATACAAAAAAAAATCCAAAATATAAGTTAGGTAAAATTTTAAAATTTTTCTATTATTAGTATTTTATTTTAAACAAATATTTTATTTTAAATAAGGTATTAAATAATAACTGAATAATATTTTTTGAATTACTTAATTAGTAAAATATATTTTTAAGTAATATTTTTTAAATATTAGATTAACCAAAAATATTAATTTTATTTTAAATAATTTTGAATAATTTATTTTTATTAATATTAGTTTGATTTAAGATATTGATATTATTTTAAATTGTTAAACCAAATATAGTGAAATTTTTTATTTGATATTAATTAATATAGTTAAAATATTTTCTCTAATAATATAAGTATAAAATTGTTATTTGATAATATTACCTTTTTTTTTCCCTTTCATTTTTTCATATAAATAAATAATAAAAAATTATTTTCCTTCCATTTTTCTTTCATGCAAATATAATTATAAAAAATATAAATTCATTCTATTTTTTTCCATTCAACTTCTTTCCGCTCAACTTCCTTCTTTCCAATTTCTTTCCTCCTTCCAAACGCACTCTTAGGGACACGGTAAGGAACATGTGAGCAACTAATTTTTTGGGTTTTTTTTTTTAATTACAAGGTGCACGTTCTTTTGTCCAAAGTCTTAACTAGGTGTCAACAACATAATACTAAATAATTAAAGAAGTTTATCACAATTTAAAGAATCTAACTTTTTTAATGATTTGTTAATAGTACTAAATTAAATGATTGTGCAAAAAATTTAAACTCACAATAAATTAAATTAAATTTAAAGTTAGAAAAGCTTTATTTTGGACATGTTCTTCAAAAAACTTTATGAATTAGCTTTTTTTTAATATAAAAAAAGCTCTTTTAACTTTTTTAAAAGTCATAAGCTGTTCCAAAGCACTCAAATAGTATACTTTTAATGACAGGATACTTGTAAAAAAAAAAAAAGGTCATAAGCTAATACAATAACTTATTCAAATATATAACTTTGAGAAATAGGAATGCCTAATTTATTAGATATGTTCCAATAAATTATTATGAGCTATATCCAATTTGGAACTTAAAACATTTTGCAAAAGTCATATAAAAAAATTAACTTTAAAATTTAACTTTTATTTACTTTTGGATTGCTATTCACTTCCCCAGTCTATAAAAATACTTCATCCAATTTATAATACTTGTCAATTTAAGTGAATTTTTTTTTGTTTCATAATAGTTGTCATTTTTATATATTAATATAATATTTATTGTTAATTTTTCAATTTAATCCTTTATCTTTATTGATTGAAAGGGATGACTGCTTTCTATTATAGAATAATATACCTTGGATAAAACATTAAAAAACCATGCTTTCCATCGCATATTAAAATATAATAATGGTATTTTTGTAAAATATATCATAATTATGCATTGATTGACAACTATTTTAAAGTGAAGGAAATAAAAAGGAAAAAAATAGGTAGCATAAGTGGTGATTTTAAATTTAGATTTTTTTATAGTGATAATTTTAAAATTTAGATTTTTTTTTATATAGTTCATGTAAAGTTATAGCTTATTTCTGTTGTTGCCAATTAATTGCTTTCAGGTCCGTAACTTTAATTATATAATTTTAATTATTAGAAAAATATTGTGATTTAACATGCCCTCTATCTAGCTCTGTCGTATCAAAAATGATGTCCTATCTGAGAGTGGTTTAAAGGGTACAATTTTTATGATTTTTTTACGTTCCAAAAAATTAATTTTCCATTAAATTGTTTATTATATCCTTCCCATGTTGGATCAATCTGCCTCCACATGCAGATTTACGTATAATCCCAAACACAAAAGTCCCGTATTGTCTTCCATTTGTTAATCCAGAATTGAATAAGTCCAACAGCAAGTTTTGTTGAAATAGACAAATTAGGTTACGTTTTGGTGCATGAGCGAAACCGCATTTAATTTGGAGTCATGCATTATTAAAATTTTAGATATTGTGCTTAGACCGTTGATATTTGTCATCGGGTAAATCAACACGTTCAGGCTGCTAACTTATAAAATCAATGAAAAGTAATAAAAGTAAATAAATGTCTAATGTTGATATCTCAATAAACAATGCAAATCGATGGTTGTAGAGCATAGATTGGTTACTTGCACATTCTTTCCCTACATCCATATGCGATATCTACGGAGAAGAGTAATAGACAATTGTAACAGGAGAACCTATGAAAAAAAAAAAAGAGAAAAAAGAAAAAAAAAAAGAGGGGGGGAGGTAAGATCGCGACTTCAATGTATATATCACGTATTAATTAAAAATAATTTTATATATCACGTATGTATGTTGAGAAAGAATGTCCAAATAACAAAATTCTATGTGCCATTAGCATAGAAAATTATCAAATGTTTTACAGCATAACCCATTTTTTATAAAGGGTGAATGGTGAATGTCACGAGAAGTATTTTTGAAGTCATTGGGAATGTGTTGGTTTTTAAGTCAACAGAATCTTGTTTGTTTAATCTAACATCAATGCTTTAGAATAATGTACTCAGATTTTTTTTTTTTTCTCATAGAAATCATAATGATATGGGATGAAATGTAATGGCAGAAGATTATGTAAATACTTACTCCAGATCTCACTTATTAGATTTCATTGTGGAAGGTTCTTTTCTCTTCTAAAAGTCATTAATTATACTGCATTAGTCTGACACTTAAATTTTGATGAAAGGTCCTGGCTATTAGTAAATTTTTTAATTTAATTCTGTTTGAAATATTTTAATTGGAAAAAGAACACTGATGGATGTACTTGTAATTCACGAAAATGGATTCCCGGTATTTGGAACTGCTCTTTTATAAAATATAATAATATCACCCTAAAAATTACTTTATCCTTCAATCTTTTGAAAGTTTAAATTACACGCTTAACAACTTCTATGCTGTACGTATTTACTTAAAAAATCAGTTGTAAGGACATGGATAATAATACATTAGCATCTCATGATTTATGTTATAACCTATGCACGGATGTAGATGTAAAATATGGATGCGATATGATACCGATACAAGGATATGATAATATTTAAAAATTATAAAATTCGATATAGTTTTAATATGATATATAAAGTTAATAAAAAATTAACATAAAAACATAAATTTTAAATTAAAATAGAGGAATAATGATTTAAATATTAACATAAATTCTTGTAAATATACTAAAATATATTTATTTTATTGATTGCTTTAGAATTTTTATTTATTATGTATAAAAATATCAAAAAATAAAGTAAAAATTTTTAAAATATAACTAGAAGTATCTAAAAATATTTATAAAGCATCCGACACAACACGTATCGGATATGGATACGATGATTATTTTGAAGTGTCCATACAACATAGGTTAAAACTTTGCCTTTTGCATATTTTTTTATCCTTACCAATGTTTTGAAACATAATTTAACCTTAGAATAGGAATTTGGAAAGTATAATGGCTCAACTAATTAAATCGATAATTAAATGAAACGTCACAAATATACCATAAAAAATTGAACAAAGAATATCAAAATTAGATATTTAAAGCATCATCCTTATTTTTTTTTTCCAAATATCTTTTAGTTCTTTTTGAGAGTGTGAACTTTCATACAAGAATAAAACTGTATACATTCACCCTTCTCAAACTCTATTAGATAAAATCCTCTGCACTGAACTGTCCCTTTATTTTTTATTTTTTTTCTCTCAATTTTGGACAACATAACCTGAAACAACAAAATATTTAAACAAGTTAAGAATCAAATCCGCAATTAACCCCATTAACTCTAAATTTTTAATTTGCACCCGAAATATCCAGTTACAAAATTTGGAAAAACGGGACTCGTTTGAGCGTCAACTTAAGAATTGTCCATACAAAACCCTGGCAGAAAAACAGCCTTAGGACTTCTTTCGATGGTGAAATTGAATGTTTAACTGTAGCCTGAAATACATCAAACTTAATGACTATTGGGAATAAATAGTTGCTAAATTTAAAAAATGAAAATGAGTTATGGTCAATTTCTTTTTGGCACACACAAGCGAAGTTTGACTAATAGATTTCTAGCCGATCCTAGGTAACTCCCATTGTAAAGACAGCCACAAATAGGAGAAATTCTAAAAAGAACCAAAGTAAAGTAGCTTTCTGCCACGCTGAAGTAACTGTCTTTCTCCCTTACTCCATTTGTTTACAAACTCCGAATGCTTATAACTATTAACCCAAAAGAAAGTATGGAACTGAGGGAACTTCCCCTCCTCAAAAATCATAAATATTTACGGTCCAACACGAACATAACATGAGAAGTTGGGAACATCCATCTACTCTAGCTACACGCACACAACATCAAACCCAATTGACCAAACTCCCAAAATCATAATGGTAAATGGCACGCATCTCATTTCCGAAGGAATGCCACAGTAGCAACACGGGAGCCTACAGATCCACCAAACATGAATGTTGGATATGAACGGACATGACTTATATATTGAAACGACGGGTCTTTGCATGATTCCTCGTCCTTGGCTCCCTCGAGTTCCTGGGCAGTAGCGATTCTTCTTTGGTTAAAACTTTCCACTTCTTGTACCAACTCATCCTTTGTACTGTTACATGACGTGATCACCTTACAACAGACAGAGAAAAGTCATAAAGGACAAACATCAAACATCATGAAATGAAAAATTAACAGCATAAATATTTTTCTTTTTTTGCAAAAAAAAAAAAAGAGCCATAATCATGGCTTCTGTAATGAATAAAAGGAGCCATGCTTTGTAATAGGCACAGCTCATGTCATAAGCCCCAACAATTTGGTAGAAATTTTAAACAAATCCTGAAGTGCTTACAAGTATTCCACCAGGAGCAACCAACTTCGAAACAGAATCCCAATACATCATTCTGAAAAAAGTAATAACACAATTCCTCAGTTACACGAGAAAGACTACTGAAAGGAGAACAAATTAATCAAAAAATCCTCCCCCTTACTCTCTGAAATGGCTAGTTACCAGTTATTTGACTTGTATTTTATCTTAATAAAAAAGAAATGTGAAACATACAAATAGCAGAATAACATCATCCCAACACAATAGCTATAGAACCACGTATAAGATAGTGCTTTCTCTTACCTCTTGACAGGACCATCAGGATGCAATCCAATGGCATCTAGCGTCCCTTTATCCATGACAAGTTGAAACTCTTGTTCCAACTTTGTCTCAAGGACATCATCAACCTTAAAACAATTAAAGCCAACATATTATATATTGGACATGTCAAAAATGTAAAGATAGTAATGTCCTCTAGCACACAAGATAGAGAATTAGAAATGCTAAGAAACAATTTATAAACTAGAGTACTAGACAATTTTATATCTTCCTTTTATTTGCCAGAAATTTTACAGAATGAACTCAGATAGATAATAGTGATTCACAAAGTGTTATGAAATATCAAATGATGCATCCACATCACATTTGAGGCACAGCAGATTTCGAGCAAAGCACATCAGGCAACCTGAGTTGCATCAGTCTGCATGATGCCTGCCAGTGCTGCTTTACTCATGATGGAGATGAAATGGCGAAGTTATTAATGCAGTAACTTGCATTTTCACCAAGATTACCTGTCTGACCTGACCTCAGTCTAAACACTTAACAACTTCACATAGATAGGTATCTCAAATTAGCAGACATTATAGTCAAATTGAAAAGGCTGAAGCAAATAAAAACATTAAAACATAACGAAAACTCCCAGCAATATGTTGTTTGATTTTTACTTGTGTTGCATGGGACTGTTCTGGGGTCAGGGAAGCTGTAATTCACTTCTTGAAGGGATGAAAATTGTGCAAAAGTATGTTCAACATGCTAAACAAACAAGCTCAGAAACTAGGTTAGCCTACCACTTTTACAATACGCAAGAAGGAAAGAGATAAAAACAAAATTTGCATTTGTACATGCACACATGCTCATTCGTGCACACACAAAAACACAAAACCTTGAACGTACCAAAAATTTGATGTTAGAAAATCCATCACGATTAGCAAGATTTTGGGCAAGGCTGATGGCCCGTTCACTATAATCAGTACCAGTTAAATCAGAGAACCTGAAACGATAGCAAGAGTTAGCTTAATAAGGTATCTGCAATACAACATAAATAAATGCAAATATCTCTCCAAAAGCAATGTTCAGAATTTCCAAGGACTTAGAACAAAGCTTGGTTTCATTCCTAAGAAAACATATAGCAATATACATTTGCAGGCCTCCTTTATGTAGCAACTCTGTTTCTTCACTTGAATGTATCTTTTTGTTTTTTCATTTTCCATATTTACACATTACTTTTGCTACTATGGAATTATAATTTAATTAGTAATTAAATATATTTATGTATGCACTTATTTATTTGGCGCAAGATTCATATGCCTTTCTATTTGCCAACAAATACAAAGGCATATGCCCATTTTAGTTACTTATTCATAAATTTAGCGCATTTTTTTTTTTTTAAATTACACAGCATATATTAACAATAAATGGGCAAAAAGTGAAAACATACCCTTGTTTAGCTAATTCTTGGAGAAGCAAACCATTGCCTGTCCCAATGTCAAGTACACTCCAACTAGACAGAAGTTTATTTCCTAGTTCACTAGCTTCAGCATTAACATCATCAACATGATTTGGTATGCGGCCTTGAGAGATGTCAATGCACAAGGCTTTCGTCCAAGATGCAACTACTTCCATCACATCAACTCCAAACCTACACATATGGAAAATAAAAGCAGAAAACATAAATATAAGTTAAAAAAAGGGGGACAAAAAAGTGTGGCTGAGAATAACTAAACAATGTGTCACTACCAACAATTGCCTATAACATCAACGTTCATCACTGTGTAGAAGTTGATAAATTCAAGAAAACCTGATAGGACATTCTTAGTTAGTTAGTTAGTTACTATTTAGTTATAAACAGGAATAAGAAAGGCCAAAAACGGAGTCTAGAAATTGAGTAAGGAAAGATTAGGAGATCTGAGATGTCTCTCAAATATCCTCTCTATCTTGTAATCTCAGGTTCTTTGGTCACTTTGATAAAGAACCCTTGTTGAATAAACACTTTTTCTTTGATTTTCCATAGCTATTTCTCTACATTTTGATATCATTCTCCTGAGCCCAACTAGTAAGTTGATCACATATTTTGTTTAGAAAAATATTAGAATATGTAAAAATTAGATCCTTAATAATATTAAAATCAGTTGAATTCTTTATCACTTAAAATAACAGTTAATCTCTGCACCAAAATTCATATATACATCAGTGAAGCACATTATGCAATCAAATATTTATTTACCAAACTTCACCAGCATGGCCGTGTTCACGAAAATTTGTAAGCTCATCTGCATATGCAGCATCCCAATAACTCTGAAATCCCAGCATTGACGAAACTGCCTCAGCATCAGGCTCATCCTTGTCAGAACTGCACACAAAAAGAACGACTCAACAATCAACAAGCAGCCAGATTCAGCAAATCCAGAACGATGTTTCAATTCATTCAACTCATTTCCCAAGTTCTCAACCCCACATTCCGGAATCCAAATAGCTACAATTCTGAAATCCCAAGTTCTCAACCCAAATTTCCCTAGTTAACATCAAACATCTACCTTCACTGCCCTAAAATTTTTTGCAAATGCCACCAACCAAATTAACCAGATCTTAACATTCCTACTTCACCTCACTTCCTCTTCCTCCTAATACTAAAATCCGAAACCTAAATGAATTTCGGTTAGCTCTAAACAACAACTTCCACTTTCACCCTATATACTTACACACACACACGCTCTCACGAATCTGAGATCTCGTCGTATCAAAAAAATCAAGGCAGTGAAAAACAATGAACAAATCAGGAATGAACAATGAACAAATCAGGAATGAACTCACTCACTCACTCCGTTCAGCTCCACAAAGCAATCCACGAAAACACAAATTTTCAATTCCATTCGATACACTGTCGTTTTGGTTCGCTTTTTTTTTTTCAATTTTTTTTTTCACTGGTTCGAAGTTCACAGCAAGCTTCAAATACCAATAGAGAGAGAGAGAGAGAGAGAGAGAGAGAGGAACCTGTAATCGGAGGGAGCTCGGAGATTGGCGTTGTTGAGAGCTTCGGCGGCGTCTGCGTGGCGCTGGTCATCGTCGAGTGTGCTGCCGTACTCGCTCTTTATCGACCACGAGTCCGCCGCTACCGACCGGTCGTCGTCCGACACCAGATCGGCGGCCACCGCCCTCGCCGCTTGTTGCGAGACGTCGGAGTCCTCCGGCTGCAAGCGGATTCCGGCCATTGAAGAGAGAGAGAGAGAGAGAGAGAGAAAGAGGGTTTTGGGAAGAAAGAACGAATGAGTAATGAGAGAGTTTCACCGGAAGAAACGGCTGGTGGTTGTTGTTGGCTTCCTTTCTAATTTGTAATTTGCCTCTGTAATTTAAATGTAATCAATATGATTTAATTTGATTTAATTTCCTTTGTTCGCAAAAAGATTAGGTCGAAGGCAAAGCTCGCCCTAATTTCAGATCAGATGACACGTATTAAACATAAAAATCCCACTAGTTAAATGTAATAGGCTAATTTAATTTTTGATTTGACGATATAATGATATTGATATGTACTGTTATAGCTTTCCTTGTTTGTTTGCGGTGACTACTAACAGTAATGGAAGCGAGAAGAGAGGAGGATCCATTGTGATTTTTTTTTTTTTTTGTAAGTGAGTTTGTTTGATCACTAATGATCGGGTGCGGGTTCTCGGATCTGGGCTTTTTGTTGCTTTTCTCGAATCGAATCGAATCGAATCGGACACGATTGCAATGCATATCCACGTGTACTGCTAACGCTCGTTTTCGTTTAATTTTATTTTTTTCATTTGACTTTAATTTTTTGAATTTTATAGTTTAAAACTTCTTATACAGTTAACGAATGGAAAACGACTGTTGCGTTATTGTTTGAGGTGAGATTATATTTCTTATCATGTAATTTCGACCTTTTCAATTAATATAATTTAATTTGTTCTTGTAGCACATTGCTCCCGTCGTTTAATTCCACAACTTGGAGCTAACACATATGTTAGTAATAAAATCACGAGGGAGCAAAGTGAGAGCAGCTAGCAGAACAATTTACCAGGAGAGAAATGACATAAAAAATCAGAAGAAAGTAAAGAGATCAGTTGATAAAAATCTCTCTACACTAAGCATTTACACATCTTTAGTAAGCTGATACCTAGAAATCATTTACATCAAGAACCATAAATATATACATATAAAACAAATCAACATTCAATCTTCAGCTGTGAATTCCATCTTCCTCCTGGTCTGAGAATGGAACATTTCAACTATGTCTGCAGCAGTACTACATTCTTCTGGGTTTCTGTCCGGCACGGGGCGAATAAATCTTGGAAATCTGATCGAGATGCCTCGAGACGGATGAACTAAACCAATGGCAGCATGATGAACAGGGGACACTGTGAAGTCTGCACCTCTTATCTCCCAGACAAATTGTGGACAAAACCACATGTCAGGCTCCTCTGCTGTTCGATAATATGGTGGCTTTTTGGACAAAACTTTGTCCCCAGAGAAGAATTCTTTCATCTGAAACTCAACATCAATTTTCCCATCAACAAATCACAGCTGAAGATGTTACGTAGTTAGCATTATAGAATAATTTAAGGATAAGTGAAAACTATTTATACCTCTATGTAGAATGAATCTGAGAACCCAGACATTACACGGCATACACTTTGATACTCCTCAGTTTCAGGATTGAAGCATGCCATAAGAAATGGACTATACCTGCAGCAGTAAAATATCCAAAATTCCAAATCAAAAACAATACAGTAAATCACTTTAATTCTTTACCACGGTGGCCATGAATGACATGGACTTGCTAGACATACAAAACCATTCTTGGGCCTCCATCTAACAGCTCTTTGATCCTTGACAGGACTAATGTAATGTGAGATGAAATACTCTTAATTATCATTGCAGAATCTTAAATAATTCAATAGACAGCAGAAATGTGCAAGATGATGAATTACCATCCAGCTTTCCTTCCATTTCCATGCCAAGCTCCAATTGGTACTAAATCAAGTGTATCATTTAAACCTTCGACATAATCTCGCTTGACCTACAAAATGGACCATCATACAAATCCAATATCTGTTTTTCTTTGTGTATCTCAAACAAAGTGACCAAAGTCTTTTAGGACAGATAATAACCTTTAACCATTTATCAGAACGCTTTGATGGAGAATAACCAGCATCTACATCCAATGTTTTCACCATAACTCCTTCACATGAAGAGCGAAGTGCCTCTTCCAAGAAAGCATTTATCTTAGTTAATGTGGCTTCACAAGTTGCGCAAGCATCATCTGCTTCAATCTACAATTAAAGAGTTCATATACATATCGAACCACATTAAATGAATTTCACTAGAAAATAGTAATCTTAAACTGAAGCACTTACAGTTATTTCCTTTGCATATTCAAAATATCCTGGTTTCTCATCATGGAACAAATCCTTTAGATCTGTATAACTCCAAGACATGCAAAAAGAATTAGAATGAAAGTGTAATTATGAGTAAAAGTACATTTTGGCTCATCTGAAAATGCAGAAGATTCACAATCTAATAAGATTTCCAGATGCATACACTTCCGTCTTAAGCGGAGGGGAAAACCCAATAGCCTGCAAACAGTATCCAAATGGCTCAGTACAGACTGTATTTGAAAGGCCATATCAACTACATAACAAGTATAATCTTAAGTGTCTCAAATATTATAAAATACTTCAATACTGCCTATGTAGTACTTTCCTTCAAACTTTAGATCCCCATGCTAGATCATCATTGATGATCTGCACAGTTGCGATTAACAAGTAAAGAAAATGTCATACTTCTACCCTATCTGGTTTGTATATGTTCCATCAATATACAGAAAAATTACACCATCTTGCACACTATCCTTTGGTGCACGGAACATATGATAGGTTTAAAGATAATCACGTGGATAGTTTAGCCTATAGGCCTATACTCTCCCATGATCATTATACTATCCTGCCATATACAGTACAGTACACCAATCAAGGCCAACGCATTCAAGAGACCACTTGTTCACAGAATCATTTATACGTGCTCCAAGAGAATTTCTACCAAGTTTGCAATCAATTATCATAAACTTGAGTAAAAATAAGTTTGAAATAATTACTGCTCTCCATTTGCAAACATGATATCAAAGACAAAGATGCAAATGTCCACCTGCATGAACAGAAGATATCAGTAATAAATCCAGAGAACTCAACTAGAAACTGAGTTGACAAAGAGAACTAGAGTAGTACAAAGCAAGGTATCCTCCTAGAATAGCTACAAAGGAACCAACCCACCAGAATATTCCCCAAAGAAGAGAAGAAAAAAGCATTGGCTCAACATAGCTGTCCGATCCATCTCAAGCTTCCAAAAAGTAAATATTGTATACTAAACGCTTCAAATAAATATGTACCAGCCCAACTAAATTTTAAAGGAGGTCAATATTCCTGTGATATACTTTTAAGATTGGTTTTATCTGAGTGAACAGGGTCATTTAGTTCTCCAGTTTTTGCATCCTAAATTGCCTATATTTCTTTTTTTATGTACATAATTGTCATTTTTAACGTATCAATATTTCTCAGAAATTGGTTCAGGCTCACATTTTATTAACAAATACTACTTCTTGTACATAAAGATGACAGATATTACTGCCAACTTTATCCAGAAACATTTGAACGAACTAAGGAACTTCCAGCATAACAACTACAGAATAAAACAGTTATGCTTGGTAAGTTTTAACTTTAAGTAAAGACTTTATGGCTTTAGGCATATATGCTTTTCAGTTTCTATTTAAGCAAGCAAATTTCCAACCTTTATGCTCTCTGTAGTAACTAAAGTATCTTTGCTTCCTCTCCCACGTGAAGATAGCTCCTGGAAAGACATAATCCTATATCCATTTTTTCTATCAATACCAACAACCTGAAATGAACGAGAACCATAAAATTAGTAGAGCATAACAGGAGCTTAGTTAACAAGAACAAATATGTAGTATATTATGGTCGAAAACATTTTTTACTTCTGCATCAATTATGAAAGTCAATGCAACAGGCTTGCAGGATTCCTTAATTATGTCAATCAGATCAGGAAATCTTGATGTTGATTCATCTCCATTTCTTGAAAAAACACGAATTGATCCATCAACTAATCTGTGAATTTGTGCTCGCTGACCATCATACCTGAATTTCATTAAACACAATTCAACGAGTGATGTAAAAGAGAAGTGTAAATCATCCTTGTACACAAAAGACGAATAGTGTCAAAGGATCTCAATATTCAATGAAATCACCAAATCGAAAAATATTGGTTGTAGAATAAACACCTCTTTAATGTAGCTCCTTTAAAAAGATGCACTTTGCAGTTATTTTTGCTATTTTTCATTTAGTCTCACAAAATATTTGGATTCAAAAATCACAGTCTAAGAAGCTTATTAGCATTTGTACTATTTTTATAAGTGTATATGGACATGACTGAGCAGCACATACACTAAAGCTCCACAAGGATTCATCATATTAGATGCTCTCTTGCTATAGCATTGACATACAAATTTTGCAGCACACTCCTCAGAAGCAATGTAGCTCAGATTAATACATTAACACCAGCATTGCTTCAACAATAATAACTAACCCATTCCGGTCGAAACTTCATATGACAGTCATACGCTAATATTATGTATCAAACCAAGATTTCAAATGACTACTCGCTTACCCATATCCATTGTTGCATAAAATAAGATGTCAAGGGAGACATGAAGAGGATGAATATAAAAGGAAAATAACTAATGAAATAATAGGACATACTTATATTCACAAGTAAGTGCCTTATTTTGAAATAGATTCAATGCTTGGGGAATGCCATTGGTGATCCTGTGAAGAAAAGAAAAGGAAAAATACAGAGAGAAGAAACCAGGGAGGGTGTTAGTGGGTATACTCTTGATGTTAAGAAAAGAAGTTTCCGGAACCATGAAATATTATCATAAAGTTCTCAAAGAAGGGCCAGTATGTGGAATAGTATATACTTTGCAAGCATAGGCCTAATAGGGATTCCTGGAACCATTGACAGACTTGAAACCGAAAAATCAAGTCCTTTGTTCATGAGAGATGGAACTATGAGATCCTGTAATGTCAATAAGAATGTGTAACATCACAAGCAGCAGAAATTCAGCAAAATTTAACACAAACAGAATTATTGGTATTCACACATGACACAATAAAAACTGCATATCACTGAATGCATTAATGATCACTTGAAATATTAGCAAGATAGTGTGAATGCTTTCATAATCACTTGAATTAATTGCACAATACACGTGAATGCTTTAAAAATCACTTGAAATAATGTATTGGATAGCTGGTAATTTCCATGCCCTGCAATTCACACTGACTTCTATCTGTGTTTTGTTGAAAAAGTATGAAAAGCATCTAGGTGTTAATTTCCCTGCCTTGCAAATCATGTAAGACTTTTGCAACCAAAGATACAGTAAGTTTGGGGTATCTTGTTCCAAGTATATTTACACATTTGCATGGAAATTAAGTTTTCTGCTGCTCATATTTATCATGTATGTAAGAACACGAATGGACTTTGTCCATTCCCAACATATAAGTCTACCAGAGGTTAAGTTGACAACAGCCTAATGATCACAACAGTAATATGCTTTGAATCATAAAATCTATATATATTGCAAGACTGGTTATCCAATATTAAATTAAATGCTTACCAAATTTGGAAGTATGTTATATGCTTCAACAACTTCTACAGAAAGGACCTGGAGAGATGGAGGAAAATTATTAGTAACAGAAATCCCCAAATAAATATAAATGATTATTCTGAGTTTACCAATATATGAGGGAGAAAACAACAAATCAACTATCAAAAGTGCAGATAATATAGTGAAATAGCACGTTAATACAGAAACATAGGTGAAAGCAAATGGTTGCAGAATGGACCTGAAGCTTCTCCTTCAAATTTTCTGCAGTTCCTTCTTGGTGCATTGTAGGGCAAGAATTCATAACAACGGCTTGAGCCAATGCAGGTAAAACAGTTCTAAGCATTGCCCCAATCCTTAAGTTCCTGACCTACACAAGAAGAAAATAGCTGAACAAGGACTGGATGCAAGCCCTCACTAAGGCTTGTGGCACGCCTTGACCTTGGAGAGGGGCAACTTCCCCTCCTAAATTTCTATGCAGCAAAAAACAAAAAAGAAGGATAGAATCTGAGATATTTACCAAGGTCCGAACAAGAAACTTCATCTCCTTCTCACGACAGGAACGCATGAGATGAACAATAATGCCTTTCTTTCGTGATGTGCTTCCATGGCCTGTTTGTACACTGATGAACACTACATAAGAACATGTAGAACAAAACTATAAAGCGAAAGAAATATGATTGAATCAATAGGGGAAAAAAGCAATAAAAAGATAACAGAAATAATGTTGCAACAAGTTTAATACACTTTGGTCCCTCTCCGTCTGCAATTGAACAATTTTGGGTGCCTGGTTCCAAGAACCAAGATTACCAGTAACAGAGACATACTAACCAGGAATTGATTTGCTAATAGTGACCATGATCACTGCATAAAATGCCATGCCCTAGAGCTCCTTTTAAATGTTTTAGAATATGCAGAACAGCTTTGATTAATTACACTCACAGAGAACGCAATGTCACAAAGTGTAAAAAGATTTGGCAGTAGTGTATCAATAATAAATAGACTGATTGATAATACCTTATCTTTTGCAGTGCAGAGAAGACATCCTTAATTAGAAGTGGTGTTGGTGGTGCAAGCAATCTCTGGGTTTGACGACACTCCTGAGCAACATCACCTTTAATAATCCCAGGTTATTCATAGTTATTCAAAATCCTCACAGACTGAATGGGTTTAGTAAAACAGCCAAAAACTATGAGAACAATAATCCAACCAAGATCACCAAATTTGTTATACATCTCCCTTATTTTTGATCGATTTGTTCCGCATGCCTCTTCAAGTGCTGCAGCAACTATACTTCCACCAATATTTAGTTCCTGCATTAATAGGATGACCAACAGAACTTTCTTAGTACATCATAACCGTCATTGCCTCTCAGAATCAAACCCATCATCATTATTGAAGAGCAGAAATAACATAAATGATTAACAACAAGAAACAGTAAGGTACTTCTCCAGAATTTTTTTAAAACCAAAAAGTAAAGTGGCCTTCAAATTGATATTAACACCATTTGCTGTATGTAGCCAACTGCACATAGTGCGAAAAGGCCTTCTTACTGTTGTTGTAGCTGTATAGGTAAAGTGACCTTTAAATTGATGGCTGGATTTTAGTGGCAAGTTTTTAATTAGAACTACGATTATAATTCTCTATCAATAGTGACATAGTGGGCCATGCTTTCTCCATGCCCACATGTTACTTAGCAGAAAAGAAAAATGAATAAATAAATATTTTCTCAAAGCAAAAGCTACACTCCCCACTGCCATGATCCCAAGAAAAGGGAGCAAGAGAGGGGGAAAAAATAAAAAAGTAGCATTTCAAACAGGCACTATTGAGCAAGAACGAAGAGATAAAATTCCAAATATAGCCAATTATCAATGTGTTCATCAAGGAACTCAGGTCCTAGGCTTTTAGGTGAAGAAAACTTCAAAACTGGATAAAAGAGCAAAGGGTGTCAGGATCAAGCCTTTAGTTTTCTAAATTACACAAGATGAAGTTTCATTTTCATTAATGTTAAAGATGTTGAAAGCTAGAACTTCCAAATCATCAAGACTGGAAATTAGCCTACCATATTTTCATGGTCTGCAGCAATTTTGTTTGTACATAGATACACAGCAGGCAGCACTTCTGCTGGAGACAAGGCCAATAAACTGTGTGATAGAAACATTGGAAGCAGAAAATGTTCAATCAGCCAATTACCGGTAAAATTGTTTCATTACTCCGTAAAATGGAGGGAAAAGGTGGATAGCACAAAGAGTGTGATAAGCATGAAATGAACCTTCTGAACATATTGCATAACATTGAAGTAGCTTTTATCTTTCCCTTCTCATCCTCAAGAAGGCTGAAGGTTCGTGCAAGATGTAAATATGGAGCAGGCTGTCCTTCTCTCCAACACACTGCTCATTTATTCCAGTTTTATACATTTTTTACAACACATATCATGAATATAAAGAATAAATATAAAAGTAAGTATAGTAATTGAACAACTTCTAGACCAAGATATTTGGGGGGAAAAATTAACACAAACCATGCACTTTAGGATTGTATTTCTCAAGTGGTAGAGTTACATAGGTTGCATTGTCTCTTAACACTCCCTGCACAGTAATATCAGGTATAGCCCTCGATTCCTGTGACACATAATTCTTCTCTAAAGGGCTGTCAATGTTACACTCTGCTTGAACTGAAATTTCATTTTCACCAAGATTTCCAGAATTACAGTAATATATATCCAATGCCTTATTCACATCTCCTTTTGTCTTCTCAATTATAGTGATGGCATAATTTTTTAATGACTCCTTCCCATTTATTATTTGCATAAACTGATCGATCTCATTCTTATACAATTTTCCAACATCAATTGGCAACAAGTTTTCAGCTTTAGGGCTTTGGCCAAGCTTCAATCCAGAATGATCAGACTGAGTAACACTAGGCATCTCAGGCAATACTTTGCTGAAGAATTTCGTTATCGTGGACTGCTTTGAACCACTTGATTGTGATTTTGCTTTGACTTTTACTTTCTTGTTTGGCTTACTTTCACTACTTTTATTCCTTTTGGCAGGGGAAATTTGACTTGGAAGTGTATACCTCAGGTTAGTTAATTTAGAGGCTTGGCTTGGAAAAACATCAACATTTCTGATAGTGCTGTTTGTATTCAGGCATGTTTTCGAAAGAGAATCGGTGTCACTTGATGAGCAGCACTTGGACATTGAAGGAGAAGTTTGACAAGAAAATACTTGCTTGTGAAATTCAGTTTCACGTTCATAAAAATTAGAAACAGCTTCAACAACATTGCTCCCTGAGATGCTGATCAGCTCTAACACTTGGCTTCGAGTGACCCATGTGGGCAAACAACTACTAAGTTCTTGAATGATTTTCTCTTTACCTTCATCATTTAGTAAAGTAGGACCTTCCGTAGAAGGTTCTCCCATAAAAGAGGTCACATTCACAGCAATATCTGGATTTGTACTTTTCTCACCATTCACGTCAGATGGCTTAACTTCTTCCTCCATGTTTTGCCCTAGCTTCTGAGCATCACCAACATCCTTATCAACTGTTAAACCCATTTCACCAGTGGCACGGTGAAATCCCCTTAAAAACTCCTGCTTGTTGGCCGTCTCATCAACCAATGTAGCAAAATACTTCCTCATTTTGTCAACATGTTTACTATCACTTTTCTCAACATCCAAACCCACGGTCGGAACAACCCGCTTCGGCTTCAAAAACCTCACATACTCCCTGAGCTCATTGTAGTTCGAATGCTCACTATATGGCACAAGATGAATCTCAAAAGAATCCTTGGACCTCACCGCAAACCTATTGCGCTTCACTTCATAAGTCCATCCAGTCGGCACAAACCCCACAACCTTGGAGTACCCTCTCTCAATCATAATCTCCTTCATCCTAATGAAATTCGGCCGAAAATACGGCCACGTCTCCCCCAACACATTCCACCCAACAACATGAATATTAGTCTCCGACCGATCCTCCGTAAACACACCACTCTCCCCATACCCTAGCACCCTCAAAACCTCCATTTTCCTAGCGTCCACATGCACCTTCCTCTTCACCCTCCTCGCAAGCTCAACCAAAATCTTCTCCTTCCCAACAACATAAGTAGCAACAAGAAACAAAACACCATTACCATCACCACCACCACACTCACCAATAACCCTCTCCACAACACCAACAACATAATCAACACTCTCCTCTTGGGAAGGGAACACAAACTTAGGGTTACAATAAGTAGTGTCCAAGAACACAGCATCACAACCAACATAATCAACAATTGCAGGCTCCAAAATCATTGAATCACAAAACCTGAAATCTCCGGTATGAACATACCTCTCAATTTTCCCGCCAATTCCAGGGACCTTGAAGAGGAACTGAACGGCGCCGGGGCAGTGATTAGCTTCGATGAGGACGACTTCCGTGCCGTCGATAATGACAGGCTGGTGGAGGGGCAGGGGGACGAGGAACCGTTCGGGGACACAGAGGATTCGGCGGAGGAGGGCGGCAGTCGTGGGGGAAGAGAAGATGATGCCGCGGGACCAGGAAGGGGAGAGGCCGGTGTAGTGGTCGGAGTGGAAGTGGGAGAGGAAGTAGGACACGGAGAAGGTGCCAGCGTGGCGGAATGCGTCGACGAGGAAGCGTGTGTTGGGGATGAGTTTGGAGCGTGGGACGGTGGGGGGAACGGCGGTGAGAGAGAGTGAGGGTTGTTGTTCGGACTTTGTGGCGGCGATGAACAGGTTGGTGCAGTATAGGGTTTGGGGTTTGGGTTGGGGATCCATAACGGAATGGAAACAGAGGGAAAAAGAGAGGTTGTGGATTCAGGTTGTTGTGTGAGGTCGGAATTGGAACAATCAAACAAGAAGAAGAAGAAGAAGAAGCATGTCTGGTCGGAGTGGGGAGCGAGCGGTTTCTAATTCTATGTTGTTGGGGTTTTCCTTCGTTCTTCTTCTGAGTTCTTGGCACGTACGAGGTGGCTAGGTGTGGCGCCAAAAGTGCTACTTGTGTGTGTGTGCTGGGATCGGTGCTACACATGGGTGCGTCATTCATCTATTACAAATTTGTATCAATAACTAGTTGGTAACCCGTGCTACGCACGGTTCATAAATAATAACTTTCGTTAACCAAAAGAGATTATTTAAAAATAAAAAAAATAAATCCTCATTAGCAAAAATTACCCTAAAACTCAATTTGAAATTTGAATTGGCAACTTTAATGGGCAAAACCTATAATGAATATTGTTACTCAATCTTTGATTCCCATGCTAATGGTACATTATCAATGTTCTTTATCAAACACTTGAATTCCCATATCATATTTATATACTCCAACCAATTTATGATCCCCATGTATAAATTCTCAAACATAAGGTTGCCACATATCAAGTCTATGTTGATTAAAATTATCAGAGTTTAATGGAAACGATTGGACACTTCTAAGGGCAATTCTCTGGTACCCGTCAATAATTATACATTCTTAACTGTTACCTAACGCAGAGAGGACGCGTGTGATATTGTTGGTGCATGATAGACAACGCCCATAAATGGTAATTAAAACAAGGTGCATACTGTGATGAAGATTTTTAAAATTCTTCGTATGAAGATTACAACTCACAACATAACAAGTGGATGTTGATCGATACATTAATCATCTATGATACACTGTAATAATATCTAATTTTAAAAAAATTTAAAAATATAATTAAATATATTTTAAAAATTAATTATCATACATTGACAATGTAAAATTATACTAACAGTATAAAATAATTTTACACCATCAGTATAATCAAAAAATTTTATCAGTGTAATTTTAATTATCATAAACTAACCACGTAAAATTACATTATCAGTATAAAATAATTTTATACTGTCAGTGTAATCAAAAAATTTTATCAGTATAATTTTAATTATTATACATTGACAGTGTAAAATTATATTGGCAGTATAAAATAATTTTACATTGTTAGTATAATCAAAAAATTTTATCAGTGTAATTTTAATTATCATACACTGACAGTATAAAATTATACTGGCGATATAAAATAATTTTATACTGTCAGTGTAATCAAAAAATTTTATCAGTATAATTTTACAAAGATCGCAAAGATAATTTTACACTATCAGTGTATGATAATTAAAATTACATTGATAAAATTTTTTGATTATACTGACAATGTAAAATTATTTTATACTGCCAATATAATTTTACACTGTAAGTGTATGATAATTAAAATTATACTAATAAAATTTTTTGATTACACTGACAACATAAAATTATTTTATACTGCCAGTATAATTTTACACTGTTAGTTTATGATAAATAAAATTACACTGATAAAATTTTTTGATTATATTGACGGTGTAAAATTATTTTATATTGTTAGTATAATTTTACATTGTCAGTGTATGATAATTCATTTTTAAAATATATTTAATTATATTTTTAAATTTTCTTAAAATTAGATATTATTACAGTGTATCATAGATGATTAATGTATCGATCAACATCCACTTGTCATGTTGTGAGTTGTAATCTTCATACGAAGAATTTTAAAAATCTTTATCACAGCATGCACCTTGTTTTAATTACCATTTGTGGGCGTTGTCTATCGTGCACTAACAACATCACACGCGTCCTCTCTGCGTTGGGTAACGATTAAGAATATACAAAATGCACAATTATTGACGGATATCAGAGAACTGCCCCACTTCTAAAGGTCCCTTTTGGAGGTCCACAAACTCTGACTAGGCTCTTATTGTCCAAAGCTATTATTTTATTTTATTTTATTTTATTTTTGCACCATGGCTATTGTTTAAATATGTTGTGTCCAACTTGTGATGCCTTGGTTGTCTTCTTAAACTTCAATTCGCCCGACCCAAAAAAAAAAAAAAAAACTTCAATTCACAAACCATTATTTTGCTCACTGATTGAGTTTTTACTTTTCTATAAAATAGCACACTATACAATTTTCAGTTGTTCAAGTCCCAATCTTTCTAGAGGATTGCCAGAATTTGATTGTCTCAAAGACAAAAGAATTCCTTTTACATAGATCTAAGCTAAAATTGGATAACTAATCACTTAACACGCACTAATTAAAACATGGAAAGAGGACTATAACAAAATAATAATAATAATAATAATAGCAAAGGATAAAGGGGTGCAAAATAGTTTTTGTTTGTGCATAAGATGTAATTGTCTTCAATGAGTGAAAATATGATGCTATGACCCTATAATAGAATCGTGATGAGAAAATTTACATAATAAGTTCCATGCTATGCATGGATGCATGAATATGTAAATATCACAAATAATATGTAGATATTACCAAAAAAAATTAATAGTTTAAAAATTTCACATAAACAACAATACTGACAGTTTTCACCCCCAACATAATCACACTAAGTTGTATACTCATACCATTCACTATCTTTTTATACTCAATTGCATCAGTTTCTCAATCATCATCAATCATGATAATAATAACAAAATTATTAACACAAAAATTGGATAGTCTTTCAAAAATTATCTTGCTGAAATATCACATAACCATGAACAAATTAGATTTCTCAAGAAGTATATATATAATGGTTAAATTATAAAAACGTGCCATTATTCAAACCAAATTCAAATTTAAATTCAGTGTATACAGAACCAAAATAATGGCCATAAAACATGTTATATTTGACAACATTAATTAAAAAATAAATACCAAAATATAAATGACTGATTTCATCAAAACAACAAAAAGAAGACAGATACTTCATCATATAGCAAATGAATTCCTCCATCATCTTGCTAATGGTCAAATTGAAACAAAAACCAATTAAAACAAACAAATAATTAGTCTCACATACCTAATGATTTCATAATATAAGGAAATTAAAAGAGTGGCTATATCATAAAAGAAAGTCCAAGACATTTCCCTCCTTCAGCCTATTGTGGTGATGGAATTGATATCAATCTTTTCCAACGTGGCATTGTTGCTATTTGCCTGAGGTACACATTAAAGACCAAGTATGCCTTTGTTTGTCCACATCATATACCACAATGTTTTCCTACTAGCTAGTGAGACGCTTTTTTGAAAACATTGTAGGCACATAATAAAAACAAAAACATAATTACATATAATGGAATTTAATTAATCAATATGACATATTTAGTATATGAAAAAATAAATATTATGTAAACCAACTTACCAAAGCTTGACATTTTTCAGCCTGTGAATTGGTCAGCACAATGATAAATCTATGGAGTATTGGCTCAGAATAACTTTGAAGAATCAATGGTGATTATTTTCTCCATAAGTTCTTCCTTAAGGTCAGCCACTCATCTCTGTAGATAAATCAGAGAAAGATATTCAGCAACTCAAAGACTCGTGCTACGCACAGTTCACTTTATTTAACCTTCATCAATAAAATATTACCCAACAATTAATAAATCTTTTAATTAAATAAATTTATTTACACGACTAAATCCTGACAAATATACATATAGCTACCAAAACAACCATAGAAATCAACATTTTATTTAAGCCATTGAATCAAACCAACGACACAACCAAGCAAAAATGCAAAGTTCATATAAATTACTAATCATAGTCCTTCTTAAGCTTCTTATGCTCCACATGTAAATTCTTCCAAGCGAAAGGATCTACATTTATAAGCATTAATCCCATATTCCAAAGCTAGAAGAGATTTCCTTTCTTATTTATTTGTTGCTATAGATAAAATAAAGACTTTTGTTTACTAACCAAGTAAATTACAAAACATGTGCCTCCTAAAATAATGTACAAAATGATTAAAAAACCAAGCCAACAAAAGAAAAAAGAAAAAAAAATACTACAATTTGATGTTGGACATAACTTGAATAATAAATTACAAATTAATTAGTAATAATATTTGTAATTAATAATATATAATATATAACCAAAATGAAAGTAGCAAAGTTTGCATCTTTATATCATCTACCAAAAGCAATAACAAATGACAATAAAATTCAATTTAACCCTTTTTAATTAGACTAAATTATAAATAAAATGGTCCTCCAACCACTCAAATGAGCCTAAACCTAACACAAGAAAATCAAACATTGACATTTCAGATAACTAAAAAAATAATTGGAAATATCTAGCTACAAATGAATTGTAGTTTCTACAAAGGAAAAGTTTAATCACAATGTATGATAAGAATTCAAGATATATGAACCTCATGTATGGGTGCTCTAATTGAACTGGATGATACCAAGAGTCTCCTCCCATTTGCATCTAATGCCATCTAACGTCTGCAATAGTTTGAACCTTTGCGAAGGTAACGGAACTTATGAAATGTAAAGAAGATTACTTTATCAAAAAGTGTAAAAAGTACTGGAAAGGGGCATTCGAAGGGCCAGGGCTCCCATGAAAACCGTTGCATATTACCATGGCCAACATCTAAAGCAACAAAAGACCTGTTCAAGCCTAAGAAAACCCGATACCTTCAAGTTTAAACACCAATAAGCAAAACTTCAAATAGAATCTCACTTATACATTCTGTCTAGAGGAAATGTGCGTGAAAAAGTGCATACCTTTAAGGTCCAATTGATGGTGTCTAAGTGTGCAGTGTAGTCAGCCACACCGTCGCTCCTAAAGGTTCTCCGAAAGGGGTGTGTTGGGGCTTGGAAGTGAGGAACTTAACGTCATCATTTTCATCGTCGGAGAAGTTGATGAGGTGGGGTTAATGGGAGGATGAGGAAAGCTGAGGGATGCGGTGATGGCAAAGTGAGGTCTCTGTCTTCGGCGTATTCCTCCATCGAAACAACAAGTGGACTTGTTGCTGCCGTTGTGGGAGATGGGCGTGAGGAAATGGGAGAACTCATTTTGTGCTTCTCGTTTGATCTCAATTGTGAATTGAGTGAGGTTTTAACACTCAACTACAATGGTGATTGTGGGTTTTTTGTTTGTGTAATCGAGATGGGAGGGTTAGTGTTTTTTTTTTGAAAAAAAAAAGAAGAAAAGAGACTGAGGGTTCTCTGGTTACTAGATTAATAGGATATTTCATTTGGTAGTGATTGATGGTTTTGGTTTGGAGGAGGTAGAGTGCAATGGTGTTTTTGGCCTTGGTTTAGACTTTAGAACACACTCCCCTAGTCCGAGAAAAAAGCACAACTAGTCATCTAGTCAAAGAAGCTAAACAAAATAGCAAGTGAATAGCACTCATGTATATGACAGTCGTCTTCCAATGGTAGAGTTACAGTAAAAATCAAACCTTCTCTTTCTTTGTAAGTAGACCTCTTTTAACCAAAAAAGTTGAATATGTGCAGAGAGGTATTATGAGAATAAGAGCAGAGCTATATGCTCAGACTATGATGTGCTTTTAGTGTTGACCAACTAAAGAGGTTTAAGCATATTCATTGGGATGATAGAAAGGTTTGGTTAGACACATAATTGCATGTCTGAATGCATGAATTTTCGTTTAAAAAGAATTGAAAAAACTAAATTTCTATTGAGAAATATGGAGCTGACACATGGATGCCAAACATCTCCAGTTGTATTGTATGGAGATATATTACAAATACTTAATCACACATATTTGATCAAAGAACTCAAGTTACAAACGTAGTTTCGAAATGAAACACTAATTAACAACAACCTATAATGAAGACACTAACACAGTTACTAAACCACCTATTTTAACTCTAAACACAAACATGGAGTGTAATCAAATCAAGTATTTGCCAAATAAAGACAACACAATTAGCATTTTTTAAGAAGATATAAAACAAATGATTAGATAATAAAAGACATACCATTATCTAAACCAAATACCAAGAGTTGACCCCCTATTATGCATAGGGAATTTATTAGTCATAGAGGCAATTAATGAGAGAAGTAAACGCAACAAAGTGCAATAAAAATTAAGATTCGATATTAATATTTTATTTGTTCCATTCATGCCCGAAAAAAAAAAAAAAAAAGCCATATTTCCCCTACATCCTCACTATTATCAAGTTTCAAGCCTATAACAATAGACAAATTATTTCCCTAATACCCTATATGCAATTTGAATTCCTGGTGCACACTTAGGCATAATCTATTAAGCTACCGTTACTAAACTTGTTAATCTCAAACTTCTCATATATGAAGAAGATGGAGGCTGTGATGGTCTAAGTCAAGTTTGGGACCAAGTTGATCCCTAAATTTTGACCATTAAAATTATAATCAATGGTTAAGATTAAATCTTTTTATTATAAAAATTAATTTTATAATAAATTGCATTTATATTTTGTTATTTATATAAAATAATTTTATGAATGAGATACCCATTTTATCCTTTCTTCTCTTTTCCTCCCCTACCACAAAGCACCACGCCACCGTTGCTACCATACCCGACCGCCACCGTCGCATCCTCAGCTGCTGGGGTTGATGGTGCCACCCCCGTGGCTAACCAAGTCCCTTTCTTTCTTCTCTATTCCTTGAATCCTCATCATCCCTATCACCCCCCTCTTTCAGGAGCCCCTGCATACTTGCGGCTGCGCTTCTTCAGCATGACGTCAACTCCACGGCATGTGATAATGATGACGTTGATGACCTGGTTGACGATGTGGATGCACACGAAGACGTTGTTGGAGTTTTCATGGTCGGCGATAGTGATGTCGAGGTCATAGATGCCGTTGATGAGGCCGTAGATAATGCGTTAGTGGCCCTCAACGCCGACGATGACTTGGCTGCTAGAGGAGGCAAGGGGGTCGTCAGCAATGGTTTCAGCGATGCAGGTGTCATGGGGGACGACTTTTGGGTTCTTGGCATTAGCGGCAAATGCCAAGGCACAACGCATGTGGTTGAAGGCAGAGAGGACAGTGGAGGAAGATCTTGGATCCATTGGCAGGTTGCAGATGTTGCAAATGGTGGATGCAGGGGAAGCTAATCAAGCTATTGGGGAAGGGAGAAGATTATGAATTAATGAGGGAGGAAGAAGGCGGTGGGGAGAAAGGAGAGAATTTGGATAAAAATGTAATTTTATTCATTTTTATTAATTTTATACTGCCTGCACTAATTTGGTCCTAAACTTGGCCTAGACCATCACAGCCTCCGCTATATGAAGAATATATATTCAATTTCTTTAGCTCATAGTAGTATCAGATCATAAAGCAAATTTACCAAGAAAAGATAGTCATTTTATAAATTATATTATCTTATAAGTTTCTCAAAACTATTACACAATAAACTCTGAAGTATGTGAATGAATGAGTGTAACTTAGAGGGGAGCAAGAATATGATAAGCTTATATTTTCATCTCAAACATTATTGGCAGTATCTTTTCATTTGAGATTTCAATACAACAAATATAATAATTATTGCATATGGAATACTTAGATATTGAACTCTGAAATAGAAGCCATGACACAATCATTATAAGGTTATACCTCAGGTTTTATTTTCTTCTGCAGAAAGAACTTTTTCCAAATACACTTGATATAAATGGGATCCTTATTCGGTTATCTCTGCTATTTAGAAAGTAGCACAAAATACAATGAGGTGTGAAATTAAGAAATCAATATACATTTTTTCTTTCACTCTACAAACTTTTTGTCATTCTAATTCTGGTTGAAATTAAGAGATGAAATTTAAATGAATGTAAAGTTGAACTATATTTCCTTTCCTAATAACACTTTTGAAAATAAAATTTTCAATGAGATAACATTTAATTGGAGGGTTTTTACGTAAATAAAATTAAAAAATATATTAGTTTCAAAATTGTCTGATTTCAAATCTATTTTCGAAAATATCCTCTTTTGGTCGTTTATATAGAAATCATGTAAGGTTGACACGATTTACAACAAATACACAACGACCATAAATCGTGTTAGTCTCACACGATTTATGAACTGGACACTTTGGAAGTTTATAAATTGTGTGAGCCTCACATGATTTATGTGAAATTCAAGTATACATAAGTCGTGTAAGAGTAACACGATTTATGGTTGATTTAGCCTAAAAATATGAAATCATGTCAGGTGTACAGTTATTGCAAAATCGTGGGAACTTTGAGAGAGAGAAAAAGGGAAGTTTTGATAGAGAATTCTTACAGATGGCACAGAATAATTTACTCCAGTTAAATGAGTTTGGACATATTTATGCAACTCTCAATGAAAAAGGTAATTTTTTAACATACTTTAATTTATATTAGCATATAATATATTTATTTATTTTAGATTAGAATATAAAATATTTGTTTTGTTTAGCTTAAAAAATCTATGTTTATTATATTTTTTTTTTAGCGAGAACTTTAGTTTATAGATTTATTTTAATCTATTTTTGTGTATTTAAATTTACACTTATTTGATATAGAGCAAAATTATTGGTTTAGTTATTGAATTTTTAGTTTTTGTTGATGAAAAATTTTTAGGTAGTTTTATTTTATTGAATAGGAAAATGTAGATATTTAGATTTGTAGTTTAAATTAATTTCAAGTAATTCTCATGTTTTACTTTAATTTTTATTAATGTTAATCAAGAATATCATTTAATGGTTTAATTTCATATATTAAGGTCAATTTTATGTAATTTATTTTTATTCCACCATAGAGTTGAATTTTGGTGTTTATTTGGTTTATTATAGAGTGTGATAAAGTTTAATTTAATTAGTATAGTTTTAATATATTTTAATTTTAATTAGTATAGTTTTAATATATTTGTTTGTGTTTGTTAATGTTAGTAATGTTACATTCATGCTTTACAGCCACGTTGACTGCTCACCACTAGATGTAGTCACATAACTCTGCTACATGCTCTGATAGAGCCGTACTTGAGGCAAGCCAAATTGTGGCATGCAACCCAAGTCCCATTTTATGAGTACGATAATGCGTTGATCAATGCATTTGTGAAGCGTTGGCGACCGAAGATCCACATATTCCATCTTCTATATGGAGAGTGCACCATCACGCTAGAGGATGTTGCATTTCAGTTAAAGTTGTGTGTTGATGGATAGGCGGTTAGCAGTTGCACGGCTACGTAGGGGAGATATCATGGTCATGATATATGGACCATGTGCTATGACTTATTTGGCACAATGCCAAGTTAAGATGAGCGGGATGGATACTCAATAATTTTGTCTTAGTTCAGTGGTACATTTCGTGACTTGAAGGCAGATGCACCTATGGAGACTGTTATACGCCATACTCGGGCGAACATTATGCAAATGCTTGGGGGGGTTTTAATGGCAGATAAGTTAGGCTCTAGAGTTCATTTGAGGTGGCTGCCCTTGCTGCACAACTTTGAGTATTTTAGGAGCTTCAGTTGGGGGTCTGCAGTGCTGGCGACCTTATATTGCAATCTATGTCGCACTGTCAACAAAGGAGTATGCGATATTTCTGGGTGTTTGGCCTTTTTGCAGTCAAGGGTTTGGTTTAGAATCCCAGAGTTGAGACCTCATCCTGCTAAGCTCAGCTTTCTACTTGTTACAAGGTAGAGTTATGGGAAAAAAAAATTATTTTATGGTTTATTTACCTTTCTCATTTGAACATCGTTAATATTAGTACTTTATTTTGTTCCAGGTAGCAGGCATTATCAATGCATGTTTGACAACCACAATAGACGGTTGTTGGCGTTACAGAGATAGATTGACGGTTTGAGTATTATAGGGGTAAGAAGCATTCCATTTTCATAAGTTTTGCTTGTTAATTTGATGCCTTCAGATTGACCTCATAAAAAAAAGCTAATGAATTGTTGTTAATCGTTGTAGTTTATGTGGATGTCATACCAAGACACGTAAATCACACTCGACTTTGTTTATTAGGATTCCCCTCTTTGGCCTTCGGTCACAGCTTTGATCTGCTTCACTACAATCGAGTTTCAGTGGCAGGATCGTGTTCTCTAGTAGTTTGTGAACAATAACCCATACCAGATGAGCCGCTGAACATTGACAGGGTTCACAACAAGGATGCTTGCGGGGTCAATCGTTGGTGGCCTGATAAGTATAAGGCGTATCATAATTGTTAGGATACTCAAGCCACTTCTGACAATCATCCATCAGTTGAGTACATGAGGTGGTGCTCGGATGTTGTGCGAAAGTTTTTGTTTTTAGAGCCGATCCTTTGCGAACCTTGGCGGGTCAAAATGCTTGCTAATGTACCTGACCATATTGCACTAGTGCCTGTTGTGCCCCTTCTTGCTTACACTTTAGATCGACATCATTGGGATCACCGTTTACACGTTGGGACTCGTGCTAGCCATCGTAGAAACATGCATAGTGATGATGATGACGATGATGATGATGATGGTGACTACGATGCAGATCTCTACCATGGACTCGGCGATGATGATAAGAAGGATCATAGCTACTCCCACATTTCAGATGACAACCTGAGTAGCCAGCACATGCTTGAATACATTGGATCTAGCCATGGAGGTATATCTGGCCCTACTTTGCAGATGATAGGGGACCCTAGCTAGTAGTACCATGACATCCCTAGCTCACAAATGTGGGAGGTCCCAGCCAGTAGTACATGACTGGGTCTAGCTCTTAATTTATATCCAGTCTAGGCTAGTAATACAGTAGCCCTAGGGTCTGTGTTGAGTTTGAGGCTATACTGGATGCTCCCATTCCACCCACAAAGGATAAAATAGCACCATCGGACTATTACAAGCCGTCATTAGATGGTATTGATCTAAATGTGAACTCGACTACACTAACGGCTAGTGCTTATCCATTGCAGCCATCATTGTCACCCATGCATGACAGGATATGTATGGGTTTGATTTATTTGGTGGGACTCCACCATCTACATTCACACCTGGACATATTGATCAAGGGGCTAACTAGCAGCAGCAGGAAAAGCAGGACCACGACCTACACCTACAGGAAGAGCATGGATAGGGTCGACCAATGTGGGAGATTCATCCTTGTCAATGCCACACGGGTTGTCATTTACTGGCCTCATATCAGGACAGGCAGGACCATTATGTTTTACATGATCGAGGTATATTATTCTGTGTTTTTTATTTCAATTTTTTTAAGTATTGGGTGTTATCTTTTCTAAAATTTTACGTTATCTATTGCAGGCATAATGGAGGGGAGATATGCCTTCAACATGGCAATGCAATTTTTTTGTTCATATGTTGTCCTTAGTTATGTTTGTATTTTCCTTAGTTATGTTTGTACTTTTTTTGTTCATATGTTGCCCTTAGTTATGTTTGTATTTTTTGGCTTTAATTTAGTAGTAATATGTGTATAATGTTTACTTACCTATGTTTTTTTTTTTTTAATATGATGATTACAAATGCATGTCTATGGTAGTTTGCCAATCAAAATTGAAATTTATCTTATGCTATGTGAATAAATAACTTTTAGGTAGATTGGTCGATCATTAAGTTGGCATAAGAATATTCGAAAAACTAACAAACTCTAATTAGAGCCTCTAAGTGCACATTTATATTAAGAAAGCACACAACAGAAATTACACTAACATAACAATTAGAAACTAACAACGGGGATTAACATTGAGAATCTAACAGCAAGAAACTAACACAGTCTTACACAACAACTAGAAACTAACATATTAATAAAAGCATAAGTTTAATTGCCTTCAATGGATCGGTTAAAGGATAAAGAAGGTAGAGCGGGACATCTTCATCTAGTCTGACCCTCTTACCTGCACAAGCCACACTGTTTTGGTGGTTCGAGTTCAACAGCATTTATTTCATTGTAGATTCTTGTTGAAACCGGACGTCCTTTAGTGGCTCATCTAAACTCCAGATTTGGACGTATTCGAGGTCCACTGTATGCATTAAATATGATCTGCATGCGATAAACATCATCAACAAAGGTGTCCCAATCAAGTCGTGCATACATGCACATAGCGAGTATATGGCTGCAAGGCTAATGCAGCACTTGAAAATACCCACAGTCACACCAATGATCCGCTAACCTCACTCTATAACTTCCTTGACTCCAGTTCCCTATTCATGCTAGTTTTTCCACCACAAAAGACTTGTTTTCCTAGGAAAACGTAGAAACCGTCATGGTGCTGCTTGTTGACCTTGATTGCATATAGCAAGACCTGCAAAAAGACTTCTTTGCTCACAAGTTGGACTTCCCCTTTCTTCCCTTTCTTGACAATTAGTGTAGCAAGATGAAAATAAATAGATTTCAGTAGGGTAGTGATTAAAAGATTATGTGTGCCCTTAAAAACAGCGTTAATGTACTCAGACAAATTTGTCATCATATGCCCAAGCCTACGTCCTTCATCAACATGTTGTGCCCACTTTTCAATAAGGATTCTGTTAATCTATTCACACATGACTGAATTCTCACACCTTGACAAGCCCAAGTAATACAGATACTCTTGACAAGTCTTTGAATATGCCGCATTTATTAGAGCTCATTTTGCATCTTTGCTTTTGAATGCTAGAGCAAAGTTTGAGACAATGTGCCATATGCAACACGGATGATGAGCCCAGGAGGATGCCATCCACTATCTTTCACATCTAAAGCAGCTTTAATAACAACATGCCTATAAAAAATTATGAGAATACCCACTTAGGATGTCACATGCTGTCAAAGATTAGTCAGGAAGAATGACCACGCCACTCTTGTCTCCCCCTCCACCATGACAAATGCAATTGGCAAAATATTGAAGTTACCATCTTGAGCAATTGCCATCAATAATATCCCACCACACTTTCCATACAAATGCATGCCATCAACTGTAATTAGCGACTTGCAATATTTAAATGCTTCAATGCAAAGAGCAAATATCCAGAATAAATGATGAAACATCACACAGCTATGGTCAAGAAAATTTCCCACATAGTATGGCTAAGTCACCAAATGAATAATTGTACTTGGGTTAACTGCTCACAGACCTTGCAACCATTTTGGAAACTCATTATAAAACTTTTCCCAATCACCATAAATCTTACTAATGGCCTTCTACTTGGCAAGCCAAACTTTCCTGTACGAAGTCTTGAAGCTATACTTTGCTTCTACTGATCCTTGCAGAACTTTAATGGAAATTGTTGGATCAGCTTGCACCATGGAGAATATATTGGCACAGATAACATTAGTATCTAATTAAGGGTGGTCTTGCGAAAGCGTTGTAGACAAACACGTATGTGGTCCATTGTACTTCTTAATTTCCTGCATTCCCTTTTTCCGCCGATATGTCACGTGTATGCTCTAATGGCACCAATTCCCAAAGTGCTTGCATTTGCCATGGTATTTTACATGATCTAACTCCAAGACCTTGTACTCAACCGATCTACGAATATTGTAAGTTTTATTGCAAATAATACAATCTCCTTGTCAAGAAATTTTTGCCCAACTTTCAACTCATTTTCTCCTGACAATCCCAAAATGTCACTGCCATTTACAATGCCACTCATCCTTGGAAAAGTGCTTTCGTACATGGCTTCCTAATTCAAAGAACTATAGTGAGACATGTGCTCATGTGATTGAGATTGGGATCAGAATTGAGATTGGCTGCTCCATGGTTGACTTTGGGTGGCAGGCACTGCTTCTCCGTCCTCATCGCTATTGTTGTCACTTGGTACTTCAACTGGTTCATCTTCATCATCTCATGATCAACAAGAAAGTCAAAACCCACAATGAGACCATCTCGTGGGAGTGGTGCTGCTATCTCTATCACAAGCTATGCAAAACTTGGCTCATCCATCAAATCATATGCACTTTTTGTCTGAATATTTTCGTTTTCCACAGGATTCACCACAGCAAAGGTCGGTGAACTCTTGGACAATGACAATGCAACAAATGCTAAATCAGGAGTAGATCCTCCAAAGCTCAAGATCGACTCTCCTACAATGACGACCAACTCCATAATGCAGATCTCTGGAAACTGGGCACAACAATCAAACATTATATTGACATCCTCATCATCGCTGATCTCAACACTATTGTAGTGAATCAAATCTTTCCCAACCACCGTAGGCAACCGGTACAATATTTGTGTTATCTGCTTGTTATTTTGCTAGCGTAACTTCTTCAATATTTTGCTATGCAACTCTAATAAAGTCATGGATGGATGAACATTCACACAAATTGAATTTGAACTACAAAATGTGACTTCCCTCATTTGTATTTGTGATTTCACCATTATGATGAATAAACACATAAAATCTCTTTGCCATCTTCTCACTCAAATTCTCTCAAAAATTACTCTCACTTTCTCTTTTTCTAAATGATTTACAGCAAGTGAAAACTGGACGATGCAAAGTGGGTTTATGTAAGTGGGGATTCCTATGGAAATTGTGCCAGACTCCCATGAATTCTAGTTTTATTGAGCAGCCTACTCATAAATCGTGTTAGGGTGACATGATTTCTGCGCAATTTATGTGCAATTGAAATGCACAGAAATCGTGCCAACCTCACACAATTTCTGTGCCTTCCAATTACACATAAATTATGCGGCTAGGATTTGTCTCCATTCGTAAATCGTGTGAGGCTGACATGATTTACAGTCAATATCAATCGACCATAAATCGTGGTAGCCTTAAAAGATTTCCTTATAAATGACCAAAAGAGTGTATTTTGGAAATTAAATTTGGAACGAGACATTTTCGAAATTAACTTTTTTATGTTATTTAAGTAAAAATGCCTTTAATTGGATGAGAAATATGGTGGCATTCAAAATGCCTACTACCTGTAGCTAACAGCCAAAGCACAATTAGGGATGAAATTGATATTAAAATAATTTTACGTAGAGTTGATCAAATATAGAACTATTATAGAATAAAGAGCTACTCTTTGTTTGAACCTAAAAGTTATTCATTTATATTAAAAATGTTTAATTGAAATTCCCTACTAAATATCCTTGCACATGTATGGATAGCCTATGAGATGACAATTGACTTCTTGTGACATTAGAGAACGTGGAGTAGGTAGGAATTGGGGGTAAGGAAAAGAAACCTATTGTATGGCCTAGGTTAATTTTCTTAACTTGTTCAAAGCTAATAAAGGAGAAAATTCCACATAAGGATAGGACTTAATGAGTTTATATCTATTTATGAGTTATGATGATTATCATTTATGAATATTACTGCTTTAGAAAGTTCCATGGTGATAGGTGTATATAAAGAGTGTATTTGTTTTAACTTTTTTAAAAAAATAATTTTGAAGTTTAAATTTTATATATAATTAAAAAAGTTAAAAATTAATTTTTTTTAGAAATTGCTCTTTTCAGCTTCTACAAAAAAAGCTGAAAATAGATTTTTTTGATATTTTGATTATTTTTAAAAATTTTCCAAAAATACAAAACCGATTTTTTTATGAAAAAAAATGATTTTTTTGTCAAAAAAATCCCCCAAAATACACACCCCAAATTAAGAGATTATAGAAAATCAACTATATGTATTGTTAGATACTACGAAAGGGTAAAGTAATGCAATAATGAAGTTAGCCCACTTCAATTCTTTTCTTTTTTTGACGGGTTAATCCACTTCAATTCAATTATAAATTTGTAAAATAAATTTTAATTACAATAACACCCTTATCATCAAAGTAGCATCCCCTTTTAAAAGATATTAATGCCGGTACACCAAAAAAAAAAGATATTAATGCTATGGGTGACTGAAAAAGATAACGCAAAGTTGTCTTACATGGTGATAATAAAAAAGAGGACAAAGGTTAAGCCAAAGAAGGAGTTATGGAACAAAGTTGTCACTGCAAAAAAGTTGATATAAGAGTACGAAGTGATCATAGCAAACTGATTGAGCAGGCAACCATGGAAGAAGGTTCAGAGAGCGGAAAGTGGGGATGGATGAAAACAAGGGCAGCATTCATGGAGGAGCTGAAGAAAGTGGGTAGTATAGCAGCACCAATGGTGATGGTGACTGTGTTGCAATATGTTCTTCAGGTGGTTTCGGTCATAATGGTTGGCCATCTTGGCCAGCTTTCTCTTTCAAGTGTTGCTATTGCCACCTCTCTCACCAATGTTTCTGGGTTTAGTGTTTTGGTAACTTCTTAATTTTCTCACCATTTTATGACAAATTCTTAGGTTCTGTTCCCGCAAAAGATTTATATTGCTCTGGTATATTCAGAGTTTGTCAAATTAGTTTTATGGTTACTCGTCTTCGTAACCACCTATTACCTCCTTCATAGAATTGATATGACAACCGATAAATCAAAATAAGAAAAAACTTTTACTACGAGAACACTTAAAAAATTTCTCCCATCCAATTTCTTTTGATATAATACACTATACATAAGTTTTACTGTAAAGTTTAATTTTAATATAGTATCGCTATTATTATTTAATCATAGAATTACATATGATTAAATGCTAATATGAAAAAATCAAGAGTCAGTCCTTGAACAATTTGAAGATTCAAAAGTTGGTATATTGTAATTACGTTTTTTTTTCACTGGTATATTTCTTTTGGCCGTGTTTGACTGGAATCATGTAATTACGCTATTAAGGGCTTATTTGAAAGTGTTATTTTTTTTTTGTTTTCTAAAACTATTTTAAAAAATAAGTTTGAGTTCAATTTTAAAAAATAAAAGAACAAAAAATTTGTTTGGTAACTTTACTCTCAAAATAATTTTTTAATGATAAAAAAAAATTTATTCGGATAATTATTTTTAAAAACAAGTTTTAAAAATAATAAAACAAAAACTTGTTTGGCAAATATTTTCTTAAAAGTAACAAACATATAATAGAATAGTTTAATATAATAATAAATTTGATACATAATATTATCATAAAGTCTTAACAAATAAAGTGTTAATACAACTTGATATATTTTTATATTTACAAATTTATTTATATACTATGCATTATGTTCTTGTTTTCATATCCAATTTGCAATGTGGTCACGATACCTTGCCATTTTCCTTGCAACTTCATTAGTTAATTTTGCTGTGTTATCATTATTGAAATTCACCTCTAAAAGTTATCACTTAGTAGGAAAAGCTTCAAAATGTAAAATTGCAACCATAAGTTCTTTTTACAACTCACTAATCACTACAGTTCGCAACATCTTCCACTAAAATATCTTTAGAGTAAAAATTAGGAAACTTAAAAAATAACCCACTTCATATCAAAAGAATTGAATACTAAGAGCAAGCCTTTTTGTTTATCTCCTAATTTCCATCAACCTCTTCAACAAGCATAGTGAAATCGTTTCAATTTCGAACGCAACTTAAGAACATATACTAGTATTGCACACAACAAAACAACTTCAACACGATCAACTATACTAGGCCAAATGAGTAACAAAAAATATATACCAGTCCAATCCCAATACCATACACAAATGTTTCAACCATCAAAACAAAAAACTCAAAAATATCTTACCAATAGTACTTAGGCCTTAATTTGGGAAGAAGCAAAACCCAAAGATAGAGACGGAGAAGATCGTGACGAAAGGACCAGCCACCACCATGAACAGACTGTGATGGAGGAACACAGGGTAGAGAGACAAAATGCGAAGTAGAGAGAGAGAGAGACAGAGGCAGATCGCCACACCAAGAGAGTTTTTATTTTAAAAAATCAATAGCTGTTTTTGAAAACAGTTAACAAACAAGGCCTAAGATACTATAGTTTTCTTTCTTTTTTTTGGTGTAGAAGATACTATGGTCTCTATTTTTGTGGTCCGAAAGATACTATAGTTATGTACGTATTCCTTTCCATGCGTTGGGCCCAAATAAAATAGCCTCCACGTACCGTTGTTCGGGGGTCGATTCCGGTTTGCGTGATGAGGAGTCTTAGTAAATTTTTCTGCCTTTTCTTGTCTTTTTTTTAATAATTGTCGAAGTTCTTAAAGTGGGCATCACAAGTAGAATCAAACACGAATCTTTGAGTGATTGTAGCCTATTCTACTAATTAAGTCAACATAACGTTGAAAAAGAATAGGAAGAAATATCATGTCAAATTCAAATACAAAATTGTGCAGAATTTCAAAACTTGTAGCATGAGTGTGTGAGAGCTAACAGTTAGACCAAAATGTGCATACTTGTTTGCATTGTGCATGACTCATTGTGTTCTTTTATGACAAGGGAAATGTTTTTTGTGCCTGATTATGTTGACATCCTCTTCGGCCACTATTTGAATTTGTAGGAAAAGATGAAATAAAAAATTTTAAAATAACTAACCAAGTGTTTTTGACCGTTGATGTGATAGAATGTCAAAATTTGTGTTGCAAACTTAAATACAAATAACACAGCTCTTACGACAATGTTGCAGTCAGGGATGGCTGGT
Organism: Pterocarpus macrocarpus; assembly: GCA_031439585.1. Lineage (NCBI taxonomy): Eukaryota > Viridiplantae > Streptophyta > Magnoliopsida > Fabales > Fabaceae > Pterocarpus > Pterocarpus macrocarpus. Next base: position 78,343,553 of record CM062515.1, read on the forward strand.
GGATTGGAAACATTATGTGGCCAAGCTTATGGAGCTAAGCAATATGAAAAATTTGGAACCTATGCTTACACTGCCACAATCTCCCTCGCTATGGTTTGTGCACCAATCACTGTCCTATGGGCTTTCATGTACAAAGTCTTAATTCTATTAGGCCAAGCCCCTTCAATCTCCTATGAAGCTCGTAAATATGCCATTTGGCTAATACCTGCTCTATTTGGTTCCGCAATTCTCAAGCCCCTAACAAGATTTTTCCAGACTCAGAGCTTAACTCTTCCAATGATTCTAAGCTCCTCTTTAGTTTTGTGCGCCCACATATTGACCTGTTGGACTCTAATATATAAATTGGGGTTAGGACATGTTGGTGCTGCAATCTCCTTTAGCCTATGCACTTGGTTGAACGTGATACTGCTTTTGGCCTGTATGAAGTACTCCTCTGCTTGTGAGAAAACCCGTATCCCATTTTCAAAGAAGGCTTTTCTTGGTATTGGAGAGTTCTTTCGCTTTGCTGTTCCATCTGCAGTGATGATTTGGTAACTGCTTCTTCTTACTCTCTCTTTTATTTTAAGTTGAAGTACCGTGCTGTATAGACACTGCCTACTTGAACTCTAGTGACTTAGGACCTTTTTTGAAGGTTTACTAATGAGACTAGCAATAAAGAGGACCTATTACCTAACCTAAATGAGCATGGAATATTAAAATAGAAACAATATTTGTAGTCTTTTCTGAAACATCTTTTTAGACGTATGAGTGAGATAAGGACTAGATAAATAAAAAAGAAACGTTTTAAGTACTTTTGAATTTTTATACTTTGCAAATGTCCATATTTATGTCTACGAAGAATGTAGACATAACAATCCTCATATTGAAAATTATAGCAGCCCGCAGTTGCATCAATATAAAATAAATGGCTATATATGATTGTATACAACAATATGACATTACCGAAGTGGACCTATTGTCCATACATGCTTTCATATAGTATATTATATAAATTAAAAGAGCTATCTATATTAGTAAAGAAGTTTTGAAGCTTTTTTATCACAGTCATTGTGGTTTAGCCAACAAGGTAACTTTGTTTCGCCATATATCTGTCATCTACAATTTTTTTGTCTTGCAGTCTCAAATGGTGGGCATGCGAGTTGCTTGTATTACTGGCTGGACTTTTTCCAAATCCAAAGTTGGAGACATCAGTTCTATCTATGTGGTATGCTTATTTTGATTTCATCACCTGCTTCCTCAAGTTTTCATATTATCAAGCCATTATTTCAGAAGACTCTATAATCTGTAATCACTAACTTTCTCTTGTATGATCAGCTTGACAATCTCTACATTGCACTTCACCATACCTTATGGATTTGGCGCTGCTGCTAGGTTTGTTCCTCACTTCACCAAACTATATGGTAATTTTATGCATGTGGTATATTACTTCATTTTATCCATCACTTTAGTCATATGTATGGGATCAAGGCTTAATTATGAAATATTTTTATCAAAATATCCTTAATCACATCTAATTAATTCATTCTATTAATGTCACACTACATTTCTTGATTATTAGCACGCTTAGAATATCATAAGAGTAAATTGAAAAGTGAACCATAAACGGTCATTGGCATGTGAGAATCATAGATATTATGTAGCAAGAATTCTTCTCTTAGAGTAACATAAAAAAGGGAACCGAGATAGAGTAGTTTGTAAGTATCATAAAAAGTGACATATCAATTTTTATGTGACAGCACTCGAGTTTCAAATGAATTAGGAGCTGGTAATCCCCAAGCAGTTCGTGTAGCTGTTTCTGCATCAATGTTCCTTGCAGTCACTGAGGCTCTCATTGTAAGCGCGACCATGTTTGGCTTCAGAAATATCTTGGGTTATGCCTATAGCAACGACAATATGGTTGTTCGTTACGTGGCTATTATGACCCCGCTACTATGTATCTCGGTTTGTATGGACAGTCTGCAAGCTGTTCTTTCAGGTTATAACTAGTCTCCCTTCCTCTCTCTCACTCGTTGCCTTTGAATTGTTGCTGCTTGATTTGCTTTTGAATGAGTGTTTTTCACTTATTCAGGTAGAATTTTGTATCGTCTACATCCCTATTCAAGCATATTTAGAAGTTATGTTTGGATGTTCTAGAGATAGCTAATTAACAGAAAGATTTATGGTGGAATATCCAATTAATGACTTAAATATAATATTAAGGGGTGCCTCCAGGTTTTATATTTGAAAAAGTAATGTACATTTGGTGGTGTATAAATAATCATACTCTAATCACCTTTTTCTTTTCCCCCTTTGTTGATGGTGATTGACGAGATTCGTTTTTCTTGAATGCACATGGAGGTGGTTTGGTGATATTCTACATTATATGGTTTCTTATATTTTATTCCTATGTATTTTGGGGCTACGACATAATTATCAGTTGTTTTGATAATGATAATTGATAATATTCTGCGAACAAGCAAAATAATCCACATAAGATCTCCATAAGATTCATAATTGGCAATATTGTACCGTTCCGACTCAAACAATGAACCACAATTAAGTAGGGGAACGATGTAGATCAAAACTCAGAACTGTAGGCACAAGTAGAGAGTGGTTGCAGATAATGCTTAGATGCTTAAATTACTATCCGTAAGAATAAGAGGACTAGAAGAAGAAACTATAAGAATACATATCCTCTTAAGTTTCTCTAATCTCTACTTTTGTATGTACTGTGGCATAACATAAGATGCTTTAGTTTACGTCGTAGTGGATTTTGTTGTATGGTTTGATGGCCTTGGAAGGGAATATCATCATTAAGATAAGTTGAACCCAAGGCAGCTTCATGAATTTAGTTAGAGTTCCCGATTATTCCATATTTTATTATCATATCCCATTTTCATCTGGGCAATTTTTTTTATTATTTTGGGTCGTGTGGTCAATTTTATTATCATCACATGTTTATATATTTTTGTTTTATCATACTTTTTGGTTAATGATTTCACCAGTTTTGATTCTTTTGGGCTGATTTCACTAATTTTACGAGAATGGGCCGTTGTTGGGACCTTTGTCCCCTCTCTGCCGGAACTGCAGTGCAAGTGTCTAATTGCACACATAGGCCATAGCTATACGTTAGCTTACGAGGTTTCACTTAAAACTGTTTCCTATCATATTCAGTTAGTGCCATGCCATGTATGCATTTGTGATTACAAAAATTAATTATGTTAGTAGCACTCTCTTAATTAATTCTTCTCGTGCAACAGCAATTGCCGAATAAGCAAATTTGCACGCATGCATGATACAACAAACAGTAAAAAGAATAGAAAAACTTCAATATTTATTACGATTGTTTTGCTAACCTAGCTAGCATCAAATACATTTTGTTAAATCAGGCGTTGCTAGAGGAAGTGGATGGCAACGTCTTGGAGCTTATGTCAATCTTGGAGCATTTTATTTGGTAGGAGTTCGTGTAGGTACCCTACTTGGCTTTGTTGCACATTTCAGAGCAAAGGGCCTTTGGATTGGAATAGTAGCTGGCTCCATTGTCCAATCAATTTTCCTTTCCATAATCACTGCTCTTACCAACTGGAAAAAACAGGTACACAATGGACATAAGTGGAAACCATCCTTATCCAATATTGGTTTTTTAATTCAAATGTAGAAATGTATATTCTTAGGAAAATTCACGCACATGCTTTCATTGCTTATTTGAACCTATTTTTAGTGGCTATTTAAATGCTTTATCCGTTAACTGGATATGGTATATATGTCCTGAACTTTGCAGGCAATGATGGCGAGGGAGAGAATATTTGATGCCAGAAATTCAGATGAAAATGGAACAGATCACGTGACGCGTGCCTAATCGAATGAGTTGGCTGCTTTCACCTTTAATTGTGACTACATGTGGCAGCCGGGGACGGTTCATTTGCCTTGCAATGGAAATGCTTGGTTTCAAGTACCATTTACCCTTTGCTGATACATCTTGTCTTGATCTTGAGCATCTTATTTTACATATATATACGTGACACTTGTGTAAATTGAAATTAATAAGGGTTGTGGGTGTCCAAGGCCATGACACTCCATCGATTTATAATGAGCATTTTAGATAGCTTAAAGTTATATACTGAGGAAAATATAAAAAAATATATATATATATATAAGTGTCACTACATTTTATATTATTAGAGCTCAAGGTGCATGGATAATATAAGGTTCTAACTTCTAACAACAGTTTTAATTGGCCTTGACAATCATAATTACTTGAAGGAAACAATATGTTTTCTGGGTCCAAGCAAATAACCTAAAGTCTAGTTATTTGTATAGTGATTTATAAGAGGCTTTTTCTACTTTGAAATGAGGTGTTATCTTTTCACTCTAAATTTAATCTATCAAAAAATATGTTGGTCCACAAAGAATTTAATATTTGGTATTGATATTAAAGGATAACCATAACCGAGAAAACGGGTAGGAGAATAACCATAATAAAAAAAGAGAATCGGAAAAAAGGACTACATAATTATTATTTCTAGTGCAAAGAAGTGTAAGAACTCCCTCGTTGCCCCATACCCACCCAAGCCTAAAGATCCAAATTCATATATATAAAATAATTCTATAGTATATATTTTCTTAAAATTATAAGGAAGCAAAATAACAAGCTATGCATATTATATGCCATGCATTTGGAGACAAATTGTTTAAGAGAATAGACCATCTTATATAAACGTTTTATATAATTCGATCACGTATATATTCATAAGTTTTTATCATTAATTAGTTAAATATTTGGTGTGCTTTTTTTCATATTCATCTTCTTAATTAATGATAAAAAATTTATATATACCAAAATTCTATGAAATTTTCGCATGATATTGTCCATTCACGTTATGAGTCCCATCTTATCTATAGAAAACTATTTTTAACTAGAGAATATTTTGCGGACCCCGTTTACATTAGCGACGGAAGTTGGTGGCATTTACGTATACATTTGCTGCCCCACAGGTTCATCTTGTTCTTCGTAAATGAAAAGTGACATGTATAAACAAAAATAGGCTAGTGCCCAAACATACCGGCTAGAGACTATATATTAGTTTTTTTTTTTTAATTTTTTTGAGTATTTCTTCGTCACTTGACATACGAGAGATTAATCTTCCATAATACATTAGGTACCTAAATGAGGATCTCTTTCAAATGTGTATTTATCCATATACATAAACCCCGAGATCGAATATAAAATCTTATGCTTAAGAGACCTGAGCCCCTTTCACTCGGACTGACAATGTGTTGGTAATATATATTAATTACTGCTCCGTATCCTAATGAAAAATAAATTAAATATTTTTAAAATATTTAATACATTAATACTTCATTTTATATTGAGTATTTTTCATCTCTATTTTCTTAATCATTAGTTTAAAAACACTTGTTGAGTTGTTGACGGACTTATTACAATTAAGTAGATTGATCTTATGTTTTTAAGCATTTATTTTCCATTAAAAATATTAAATGACATTATTGTTATTATTATTATTTTTTAGGGAACTTCGGAGTTTATTCAGATGGAAAACCCACAGTTACAAAATCTTCAATACAGCTAGGACATTCCTCTATCCATAAATCAACATCTGAAAATCTAGCAAGAGAAGCTAAACTATCAGCAAAATAGTACAAGATTATAGTATTAGTATTAGTATTATGACATGTCTCAATTGGGGATACAAGTTGTCGAAAATAGTACATTTACTACAAAAGTAAAATAATTTGTTAGCTATATGTGCATGCAAATCTGTTCAATAAATATTAAATTAGTTAAATTACATGTGATGTAAAAATATTTTCTAATGTCAAAAGTTCATGCGTTCATTGGTCGATCTCCAAGTGAAAGACCGATTTCAGATGTGTCAGAAACTCATCTTCGTTCATTAGCGAACAAATAATTCAGATGTTCAGTATCAGTATCTAACAGCATATTAGCTAATATGCGCAAATCATTAAAAATTAACATTTTTTTTTATCGGGGAAATTAACATGGTTAATTGCACCAGTATTGCATGTTCAATATTTTAAAAATCTTTACAAGTGTTATAGTTTCACATTATAATAAAAAAAATTGGGATGGCTTCAAGGTATGGCTCGCAAAAATATTCATTAAAGCAGGTATTTGTGGGGATTATCCGCAATAGGAATGGGGATGGGGATAGATTTGGTCCCATAAGGACGGGGAGATGTCCCCGTTTGGCTAATGGGGACGGGGCCAGAGGATGAGGTCCCGGCCTTATGGAGACCTGCGAAGTCCACGCTTAAATATAAAATTACACAAATATATATATATATAATTTTACTATTTATATTTCTCTTTGACTTGTACATTTATTTAGAAATTTACTAATTAAATTTGGAATTTGGATATTGGAGTTTATAATTTGAATATTTGTAATTTATGATTTGGATATTTCTATTGTCTTGTAATGGATTTGTAATTATGTATTTTATTTTTAATTTAAATCATATTATATTGTATTGAATAATAATATAAATTATGAATATTTATGAATATTTTATTAAGCTTAAAAGTATTTTCTTTATATTTTTATCTTATTTATTTTTTTTTATTTTTTTATAGAAACTCATGACATCCACAGGATTCAATCCCAACTAAACTGGAACGGGGACTCGGGATGGGGAAGGGGGGCAAAATCCTAAATGGGAACGGAGACGGGAGTAGGGATGTAAATGGGGTGGGGCGAGGCGGGCAGGTGGATGAATACCAGTCCCCCGTATCATCTGCACTGCACTGCTTTTGAATTTTCCGTTGATTTATGAGTATCCGTGGATATCCATGGATACCCGTTAGAATGTAAAAAATTCAACAAATTTAAATTAAATATAAAAATTTTAATATCATAAAATACTTAAAATAAGTACAAATACTAATCTAATTCTACAATTCAAATTCTAACAACTTAATATACTTAAAATAAAAATAAACACATAAAATAAACATAAAATAAGTACAATAATCTAATTTTTCAATCTAAATTCAACAAAATTAAAATAAAAATAAACACATAATAGTAATACAACTATTAGTCTAACATATAATAAATATAAATAAATTTAACTTCTAAATTTAAATATTAGTCCAAGTAATTTAAATAACAACAATATTAGCCTAACTAAGTTAATAACTTAAGGGTAAAATAGTAATTTTATATCGAATACCTGCGGGTATAGGGATAGTGATCCCCACCCCCACCCCATTTAATATACGGATATTTAAAATTCTATTTAATTCACATGAGCAAAATCTTCCTATATCTCTCACATGCAGGTATTATCTGTGGATATTCGTGGGGCAGATTTTTTTAACATCCTTAGGAGGGAGGCATGTTTCCACCCTATGGATACCCATTGCCATACGAATTTCACGTTCTTACTTTTCCAATAGCAATAATCTCTTTCTTATTAGGTTGTTTTATCTTGATACATTCTCAAATAAAATGAACTTCTATTTCATTATCTATTTAATTAGACTGGAATCAATGCAGATGAGATCTTGAGAAATTAGATAAATTAGAAATCTTCTGCTATCGATCCATTCTCATTTACAATGTGCACGTGAAACTCGTAATGGTAATCTAATAACATTCTAAGAAAATGAGATGTTATTATTATTATTATTATTATTTTATTGAAAAGAAAATGAGATGTTATTAGAATATATTTTTTTGGTTGACAATATTAGAATATTAATTTTTAGCAAACTAATTAACATTAAATAGTCTCCCAAAGTGACACAAAACTAGGAAGCTATCGGAGCACGTTGACGGCGATATTAAGAGGTTGAGTGAAAGCCTAAGTCAAAGGAAAATCTTCGAAATCCGAACCGTTGATCCGCAGTCTCAAATTAAATATTTAACAAAATCCCTATTTTGATGCTTGATCAAAATTTTGGATGATAAATTAGTTTATCAAAATTTGAAAGTCTATAAATAATTTTTTGTCAATCAAAAAGGGGAGTATATTAGTCCCTTCATATAATTTGTATCACCAAAAAATTTTCAAAATTTATATATTAAAAAATTAATATATTCCTTTTTTTTAATAATAAAGGATTATTTATAAATTTTTAAATTTTAAAAGATTAATTTATTCACCAAAATTTTTATTAGAACCAAAATAGATATTTTGTGATTTCTTTTTTTTCCTTTTTCAGTACATTTTTCATATGGTTCTTATCTTATCTTAATACACAACGACACACTACTCTTGGGCACCATTTCACGTCGCGAACAGATAACTTTTTAGAGGTTTTTTTCCTACTCTCTTTTTTTTCCACCTCTCTTCTAGCAAAATTTGTCATGAAAATTGGATTAAAATTTTCTGAAGTATTTTTGATGCACCTGAAATCCCAAATTTATCATAGGAGATGGAAATGCAAGGAATTTGGATTAATGTCCAAAGTAAAACCATTCAACAGAATCAATTTATATTGAACGAAGAATATGTTGAATCTTTTTTCCCTTTGACTACAAGGCGTATATTGAAAGTTAGAAATACATCATTTCATGTAAAAAATTTATATGATATGATTATATATAAATTAGGAATGTTTGCAGTTCGATTTTGGATGAAAAATCCAACCAATTCAAATAATATAGTTTATTTTGTTTTGATTTGAATCTTTTTAGTCTAAATTTTGAATCTTATCCAATTCAAACCAATTTTTATCAATTTGGATTATATTATTTGATCAATTTTTAACAAAATAAAATTTTAAGTATAGAATATTATTAATTAAAATTAACTAAAATCAATAAAATAAATATAAAAATAACTTAATTAATATGCAAAAAGTGATTTTAAGTAAGAATAATATATAAATAAAAAATTACATAATAAATTAAAATTATTAGAAATAAAAGTATACATTTAACAATAAAAAGTTAAATTATATAATATTATTTGGTTTAAATTTGTGAGATACAATTCAAATATTCAACATGTTTAAGCACTAAATTATAATATTATATAATCTAACTTTTTTTTTATTCAATAATCCAACTTTTTATTACTAAGATACAATCTAGGTGTTTAACAGGTATAAGCACTAACTTACTATTCTTAAATTTTGAGACCAAAAAAATTAATAAATTGTTCGTGTCTTGACTCAAAGGTAGAGAAAGTGGGTGGTTCGTATACAGGGTGAGATGAAGCTATTTCCCCTATTTTAGTGGTGAGTTGGGTTCAAATTAGGTGAATAAGAAACTTAGATAAATTATAAGCCCCCTAATCTCAAACTTTAAAAGAATGAAGAGGCTATAAAAAGTCGAGTGATGAAAGTTAGGAGATTGGGGAACCAGAAGACCAGGCAGGTCACAAATAGATCAAAAAAAAATCTTAATTACTTTATTTCTTTTATTGAATCTCAATTACTTAGTCATACTTGGCTTAGTGAATTTCCTGCATGTTATAGTCAATTATTTATTGAATAAATTATTCAATTGATGTTTAGTTAATTAGCCGATGCATTAGTGAACTTACTCGTGCTTGTGTGACTTATAGATAGGTTAGTTTAATTAAATTGTACTTATATTTTTCTAAATGTCATATATTCACATAAATTTTTAATTTCATAAAATGTAATATAAAGAATCTTAAATATTATATATTAAAATAGATATTTTATATAGATGATCATATAAAAAATATTTAACATAATAATTTATTTTCATAATAATAGCTACAAATAACTTCATTTAATTAAATTTTTTTATTAAATTTAATTATTATATATTAAATAGATATTTTATAGATATAATCACGTAAAAATATTTAATATAATAATTTAAAATCATAATTATAGTTACAAGTAAATTAATTTAATTAAAATTTTATTTTATGTATAGTAATACAAATAAATTTTTATATAAAAATATTTTTTTTCATTTAATTTTCTCTAAATATCACTTTTTTTTTTTGTTTGATGTCTCTTTTTTACCTTTTATTGTCAAAATTCGCATAAGATACCTCATTAATACTTAATGACAAAAACAAATGGGATACTAGCAGAGGGACTAAAAAAGAATCGAAATTTTTAGAGACCAAACAAATTTTTTTTAAAAAAAGGAATTAAACAAAAAAAAATGATATGTTGAGGATAAAAACATAATTAAGCTTATAATTTAATATAGTAATCATTGTTGAAATTTTCTTATACAATATAAGGGAGTGTTTGGCAAACTAGAAAAATCGGATAACTAGGTACAATGAGGCCTAATTTTCAATAAATATTATTTGATAACTACCTAAATATTTTATAACTAATTTTTATTTGAACCAATTTGGATTTAAAATCAATTTAAAAAAAAACTAATTTTAAATTGATTATATTTTATCATAATTTTTTTTTCTTTTATTTTATATCTTCTTATTACTATACTTTTCACTTCATGCCAATTAATTTTTTCTCCATATATGACCTTAACAATTGTTCGCCACTATCATCCACAACCATCTACCACTGCTATCCCCCAATGTTTGCCGCTAGCTACCGCCTACCTTGTCCTCCACCATTTGCCATAGTTAGCTGTTATTATTTTCCATCGCCTGTCTTGTTTGTCAACGATGGCCGCCACCGCCCCTCACTATTGGCTGCAACTGTCTCCCTCTGTCCACCCCTGTCAGCCGCCACACTGCATTAAATTGGTTTTTGTATAACTTAATTAAGGAAAATGAGATATAGGAGGAGAAGAAGAAGAAAAATGTATATGTTAAAATTAATTTTTAAGTTATTGAATCAAATAATATTTAATAAAAAAATTAATTTATTTTTATATTAATTAATATAATTAATTTTATTTTATAATATATTAACTTAATTTTTAAAATTGTCAAACACAAGGTTAAAAATGAACTCTACTTTTCAGAAACCAAAGGGAAAGTGGAAAACTGACGAGATTTGTCCTGCTACATTGAATTTTTATATTTGTATAATTCCAATCATAGTCCAGGTTATTGTTGGAAATGTCGAAGGCATTATTAATTAACGATGATTTATTTTATACAAGACGTACTTGCACCAAACACGTGGGCGGATCACATGCATTGAGATCAATATAAATAGGTATATCTAATCAATGCTCGAGAAATACTATTTAAAGAATTAAAAAAGGAAATTTTGTATTGAAAACATAAAATTTTAAAACTTTTAATATATTGAAAGTTTTAAAAGTTTTTGTTTTTTCGATTTCTTAATCAGTGTTCCATGTGCACTGATTATTGAGGCAACGTGTTTCATCAGTTTGCATGGAAATAATACAACATTCAGGTTCGGTGCATAATTGCATATACAGTAAAGTTGTGAGTGGAGCACCTGAAAAAAAATGTTTTTCTTCCTCTATCACATAAACTTTTACGAAGAAAATAATAAGTGATTAAAAAAATTAGAGAAATTTATAAAACTAATTTGATAAATATACATGAATTAAATAAGAGAAATATGTTGCTCTAATAATAGCTAATTTTTTTTTTGGCCTAACGGGTTTGTTTGGAAATAAATTCAAGAATTATTGATAAGTAGACGATTTATAATTAATTTCATTGGCGGGGCAAGTTCACTGAGCTGTATTCGCTTGCATGAGCCTTGAGTCATGGTACATATATAATATAGAATTTAATTTTGATGTAATTAAAAATATTTAATTAAGTATTATTATATTAATAATATGTTTAATTTTTATATATATTATTTTAAAAATCTTATAAATAGTAATATATAATTAGATAATAGTATAAAATTCTTTTATATTATAAATGTGTCAAAATTATTCTTCGTAATATAATATATAGTGAAAGCGAAGATAGAAGTGGACACAATGATAAAAGAGCAACTTTTTGGTTGGATATTATATATTATTCAAAGCATTTTGTTTAATATTAAATTTATGTGAAGTTATGTCACTCACAATAACAATATACACAAATTTCTAAAAATATTATGTTTCATCTCACAAAAATAAAAATTATGATAAGTAATTAACTTTGCTTCTGCATGCGGTGGGTCGTTCAAACATGTGACCGTGACATACCATTAACTGAACTATAAAAAACATGTGCATATAACAGTCCCCTATGTGATTTGTTTGAATGAAGGTGAACTTAGTTGAATAGACCGTGAGAGAAGTGTAGAAAAACTACTTCTAGTCTTGTCCTCTCCACTATATAGCTCCTCTCTTCACAATCAACATCTCTTGCATTGCACCTGTTGTTTGATTAAGGACGTTGGCTTTGCATAGAAAGCTCTAGAGAGATGATGGGTAATGAGGAAGCAACAACACCACTGCTGACAAAGAGTGAAGAAGAGAACAATAATGGGGTGGCAACAGTGGCACCATTGGAGAGTGCATTTTGCCAAGAGCTCAAGAGGGTAGGCTCCATGGCTGCTCCAATGGTGGCTGTGACTGTGTCTCAGTACCTTCTCCAAGTTGTGTCTTTGATGATGGTGGGGCATCTTGGTATACTAGTCTCCTTCTCTGGTGTTGCCATTGCCACATCTTTTGCTGAAGTCACTGGCTTCAGTGTCCTTGTAATTTCTTCTTCCATCTTCTCTTGTGTTATTCTTCAATGCACCCATTTTTCCTCAATCTACTTTTCATATTTTTCAAATTTAAATAAGTACAAGTTATCTATTATGCTAAATGTTGTTTATGCAGATTCAAGTGTGACTAAGATCAAGCATCTTTTGGCTTTTCACCCCCTTTTTTAAAGTTTGGTCCTTTATCAGTTAGTAATAACATACTGTTAGCCGAGTAGCATAGGAAAAGAATAATGGAAGAGCATGTATTTTGATCCTTAATTGATTCACTTTGTTTTATAATTTACTGCTAAAATAAATATACACCTTGTTTATTTGGAAACTGCTTTGTACATTGACATTTCATAATAAGGCCTTAGGGAGCAGATTAAAGGGGGAAAAAATTGAAACTTAGTTTTGAAGTTAGGATCCAATTTGTTCTTCTAAATTATAGAGTAGTTTGATTTGGTTGATAACACTTGCTCTCTATCTGATATCAAACTCCTAAGACTGCAAAAAAATAGTTGAATTGAAAGTTCCAAGCTTCAAATATACCTTCATTCAACCTTCTAATCTAGCCTTAAACTACTTTCCATTTGCATATAAAACTTTAAATTTATCTCCTCCATGTGTTCTTCATTACTGATTTGATTTTGAAATGCCTTTCAGCTGGGAATGGCTGGTGCATTGGAAACCTTATGTGGCCAAACCTATGGTGCTGAGGAATTTAGAAGGCTTGGGAACTACACTTGCTGTGCAATTGTTACTCTAATTTTGGTTTGTCTCCCCATATCTCTCATATGGATATTCATGGATAAGATACTCTTGCTGTTTGGTCAAGACCATGAAATTTCTCTTGCGGCTCGTGAGTACTGCATATGCCTGATCCCTGCACTGTATGGCTATGCTGTCCTTCAATCTCTGACTCGCTACTTCCAGACTCAGAGTATGATCTTTCCCATGGTTTTCAGCTCAATTGTGGCTCTGTGTTTGCATGTACCTATTTGCTGGGGTCTGGTGTTTAAATTGGAACTGGGATATGTTGGAGCAGCATTTGCTATTGCAATTTCATACTGGTTGAATGTCACTGGGCTTGTCATTTACATGAAGTATTCTCCAGCATGCGAGAAAACCAAGATTGTGTTTTCTAGTAACGCTTTACTAAGCATTGCTGAGTTCTTGCAATATGCTATCCCTTCTGGACTCATGTTTTGGTAATATATAACATACACTTTGCATCTTTCAGAGCACAGATACACAATGTTTGTTTCATTTTGGTCTTTTCTTTTTCTTATCCTAATTGATGATTCTTATTTCCATATGTGCATAGTTTTGAATGGTGGTCATTTGAGCTGCTTACATTACTTGCGGGGCTCTTACCAAATCCACAACTAGAAACCTCAGTTCTTTCTGTCTGGCGAGTGGAATCAATTTCTCATCAATTATTGAAATAACTCATGAAGGCTTTTTCTAAACTTATCTCAAACTTTTGCAGCCTTAACACTACCACATTGCACTACTTCATTCCTTATGCTGTTGGAGCTTCAGCAAGGTTTAGTGACCAAATCTGTTTGCTCATTTTCATAATCTTGTACAATGATGATGCTGCACAATGATCTTCTGGCAAGGCATGATCCTACGAATTTTGTTTTGCAGTACTCGCGTTTCGAATGAATTAGGAGCGGGGAATCCAAAGGCAGCTAAAGGTGCTGTTCGTGTTGTGGTGATTCTTGGAGTTGCTGAGGCAGTTATTGTCAGCACTTTCTTCATTTGTTTCCGGAATATATTAGGATATGCTTATAGCAATGACAAGGGGGTTGTAGACTATGTTGCAAACATGGTTCCCCTTCTATGTGTGTCTGTTAGTGCAGATAGTCTAATAGGAGCTCTTTCTGGTGAGTTTCTATTTGCTCAAACAATCTATGTTCTTCTGGCCTAAACTGCAACACCAGCATCTTCAATTGAAGAACAAATCTGAGCAAAATAAAACTGGATTGGTATTTGCAGGAATTGCCAGAGGTGGAGGATTTCAGCAAATAGGGGCTTATGTGAACCTTGCAGCCTATTATCTTGTGGGAGCTCCAATAGCATTGTTCTTGGGTTTTGGACTAAAACTCAATGCCAAGGGACTCTGGATGGGAACTCTATCAGGGTCTTGTCTACAAGTAATTATACTGGCTATTGTAACAGCATTAACAGATTGGCAGAAAGAGGTTGGTTTTTCAATTTCTTATTATGTAACTTTGGCTCACAATTGCTTGTGTCGTTTTTTTTCAATTCTTTCCAACTATTTTGTTACCCCTTTTTGTCTCCTTTGCTTGTTGATTGCTATGAACAATAGTCGGAGATATTAGTAGCTCTAAATGATTGTATCATGGTCATTGCAGGCAACCAAAGCAAGGGAGAGAATAGTTCAGAGCTCAATTAAAGCTGGTGATGGATCAGTATGAAATGTATAAGAAATCTAGAAGAAGAATAAAAGAGTGGAAGGAAAAAGAAAGTGCTGACAATTTGCTGTCAGTTTTTGGTTTTGCTATTTATTTCTTTTTTGGTGTTTGGAAGTGTGTTTTTAATGGTGATTGGAGAGCTCCAATTATATTAACTGAAAAAACTTAGCTTTGTCTGTATATATATTATTTTTGGACTGGAATTGTGCCTATAGCATATGGGTGTAACTCAGATCCCAGAATTGTTTTTAACCATGCTTCGGTTACATGGATTAGGATCTCATTACCTTATTCCGTTCATGTTCTTCACATAATTGTCATGTAATTAATAAAGCTTTTATATTGCATAAGTGCACAAGTCTATATTAACATTGATTCCCAAAGGGCAGGGACATATACTAGCATAAATGTGTTCGTGTACCTGTGTTAACAAGCTTTTCACCAAGTTGATAGCGACTTATAATTTACTGAAAGAAAAAAAAATGTAAGAAGGGTTATGAGTATGTTCTTATAATTCTAGGTCATTAGATACTGCTTAAAATGCCTTTGAATGAGAGGCAATTAATCTATAGCTTCATCAGCGCTCAGAAGAGTCTAGAAACATGGTAAACAAAACACAGACAATATCAGGAAAATTACAAAGCTCCTCCGTACTACAAATCATGTGGACCACGTTTGCTTCCATGGTCAGTTGAGAATAGAATAGAATGTTGGGCTCTCCCCTGTATGCTATCCGCCAAGCCCTCCCCTATTTTTTTTTTCTTTTTTTAAAAAAAAAAATTCCCACCTCTTCTTTATAGGATAATTTGTATGATATATACTCTTTGATAAGATAATAGTGGTATCTATACTGTGAAATTCATAGATCTTATAATAGTTTATGCTTCAGACTATATCATAGGGTTGTATTTGGGGCTCGCGATATAAATCAGCGACATCTGCTTGTGATAGATAAATAGTTGGATCGTGATTATTTTGTGTCTCTATATGTTATTGCATGAGATAAATGACTTGATAATTCTAAGATTTAAAAGGTGGTTGAAAGGAATGTTAGCAACTTGCTTGTACGTGCACTAACAAAGGTTAAATATAATGGAAGAGCACCAAAGTAGAGAGAGAAAAATAAGATTTAAACTCTAGAGAAGATAATTATTAAGAAAGTTTCTTAGTTGGGATAATATCCAAAAGATCAATCTCATAATAATATGAATTTAATTGGTATGCACTAACAATGTAAAATTACACTGTCAACCAATAGAAATAAAGGAAAGTGAGAAATCATAATGGGTTTCTCATTATAATGGGTTGTTATTTGTGTGAATTGACACTTTTCACTATTTCTATTGGCTAATAGTGTAAAACTATTTTACACTGTCAGTGTATTTAAATTAAATTCTAATAATATTTATAAATTATTTGTTAATTTTTTTTAATAACTAAGCAATGATTACAAATATAGTTTAAGAGCTTTCACAATGAAATATTTAAAAATTTGATCATTATTTATCTACATTTTAGGGTGTGTTTGGGAAAGTTGAAAGATTAAAATTATTTTAATAATTATTTATTTGTATAATTACTTATATGAGAATCAATTTATGCATGTTTGGGAAACATGAAAAATAGTTTTTTTTTAAGAAAAAAAACTGTTTTTCAAAAATCAAACATGTTTGGCAAATTTGTAAAAATAAATTATAATATAAAACTAATAATTTTAAGCTGAAAAATAGCTTATAAGTATAAGCAATTTTTTAGAGCTTATAATTATAAGCAAAAGCTGATTATTTTATAATTGTTATATTTTTACCAAATTGACCTTAAATAACAAATGTTATATAATATATACAATCATTTCATACCCTTTTAAGTAATTGTACTATATAAAAGCAATTTTTTCATCCAACCCAAACAAAATAGATTATCTTAAAATTATTTTTCAGCTAAAATATCTAAACATAAATTAATTCTCATATAAGCAATTATATAAATAAGCGATTATTGAAATAATTTTAATTTTTCAGCTTTCCTAAACACACACTTTATGTTTAAATATTTTAGTTAAAAAATAATTTTAAGATAATCTGTTTTATTTGGGTTGTATAAAAAAAATTACTTTTATATAATAAAATTATTAAAAATGATATGAAATGATTATTTATATTATATAATATTTGTTATTTAGGGTCAATTTGATAAAAACATAACAATTCTGAAATAATTAATTTTTATTTATAATTATAAGTTCCAAAATATTGCTTATGATTATAAGCTATTTTTTAGCTTAAAATTATTATCTTTTTTATTATAATCTATTTCTAACCTTTTATCAAACAAGATTAATTTTTTAAAAATAGCATTTTTTTTAAAAAAAGTTGTTAGAACTACTTTTGGACAATGAAAATGAAGTTTAATATTAACAAGTGTTTGATTCTATTCAGTTTAGTAAACTTACTTTTGAAGCATCTAGAATTATTTTTGGTGGTAGGAGGAAGAAAGATACTTTTTATTTTAACAAAAATATTTCTGAGATAGAATTTTATTATTACCCCTATATTAATAATCAACCATCTATTTACCCTTAAATTGTATTATATTATTTTCTTAATTATATCTTTAAAAATAATTTTATTTTATCTCATTCAAATAAAATTTATTTTCTTAAATTTATTTTTAAAATATCTAAACTAAATATAAATTAATTCTTTTAATTTTAATTTTTTTAAATAATTATTTCAAAAATAATTTCTTGAAAAGATTAAATCATACCAAACCTAGCCCTAAAGCCTTAAAAGAAAATTTAAGGGCACCTACCAAAGTCCAGCATCCATCGGGCATTTAAGGGCATCTATTGCGAGCCACTCCTTACTCCAATTGGTAATTTACCTCCACCTCTCTTTGTATGTTGAACGTGGGCCTAAGAGCTTTGGCTTCTAATCTATCCAAGTGCTTGATTCAAACCTCCCATTCTCAAGTATTTGGAAAAAAAAAATATACATTTAACTTAGAACTATACAAAAATTAGCTCTTTGTTATATTTTTTTATGTGGGCTAACTTTTTGCATAATTGTCCTTTTTGCTACATTCTTAAAAAATATCCCAGCTCTTTTCCTTCTTAAATGTTAATTTGCAATTATAATTCAATTTTTGTATTTACTGTCTTCCTTTTATCTTTTTATTCACTAGGAGATTTTGTTTTTCAATAAATTCTTTTAAAACATGAAACTTTATATTCTATTTTAAATTATCCTAAAATACTAGCACATGACATTAAATATTTCAATATAATATTTATCATCAATAATTATGAACCATAAACTAACAGTTCCGAATGTAACTTTAGCTTCAGTAATTTGTACGGCATGTTAAGCCTCAGTGTTTGATTTTGTTTTGCACTTTTGCTTTCACATCTTCAAATTTTGGTGTTTACTTAATTATTCACAAATTAGAAGTATAATCCATGACTCAATAATTACTCAAACCAAATTGCATTTGACAAAAATAATAGCTTCACCAAATTGATCATATAAATTATCTGATGCGTCAGTTCACACACCTGTTCCAGCTTATTCTGACAGCAGTGCAATTTCATACGGTAGTTCAGGCAAGAACGTAAAATCAGTTGCTCCCAAAAAAAAAAAAAGGAAGAGGACCGTAAAATCAATCACTAAAACTTGTCTCCATTGAATAGAGAAAAATGTTTAGAGGATTTATTTTTTATGAGATATTATATTAATTTATATTTAATTTATTATTATTTAAAATATGGGTTTCATTAAATGAGATTATATTTATTTAATTATAGATGAGATATAAATTGATATAATATTTTATAAAAATTGAGTTTTTTTATTATTATTTTTAAA
This sequence comes from Pterocarpus macrocarpus, assembly GCA_031439585.1. NCBI lineage: Eukaryota > Viridiplantae > Streptophyta > Magnoliopsida > Fabales > Fabaceae > Pterocarpus > Pterocarpus macrocarpus. Next base: position 78,362,410 of record CM062515.1, read on the forward strand.
TAAATTCTATTAAAATATATTATTTATACATAATTTATTTTATATTCCAAATTAATATATCATTTATTTATTATTGGATAAATATAACACTCAATCTAAATAAAGACCACATATTTATTTAATAATAAATAAATAATATATAAACCCAGAATATGGGATAAATTATACCAAAATTTCTCAATTCTATTTAAGCGCTGTCCGACATTGAGTGAAAGGATGTCCCATTTCGCTTTCATGTTTCTGCAAGTGCTCGTTGAACAGCGTGCCGCGTCCAGGGATGCATCTAGACACAGTTTGCGTCCAAATAAACAAATAAATTTTATTCTTTAGTTTGGAACTTTTATCAATTTGGATGTATTGACAAATACATTTTATTGTTTAAATCTGACCGATAATCACCCAAGATCGACGGATCATAATAGAGGTGATGCATAACTTTAAGTAAGCTTAATTTAATTATAATGTTAGTATTAAAATTTAAAATCGGCACCTTAAGAAAGTCTAAAATTGCACTAACAATAATTAAAACCACAAAAATCAAACAGATAACCAGATAAATATTTTTGTTGCCCTTGCACTATTCTTCTTATTCATTACCATTCCATTAATTAAAACTAATTGAATTCATTAATATAATCAGATGATGAAATGAAAAGCATTCAAATTCGTACATTTAAAAGACGATTATTCAAAAACTCTTGGACTAGCTAGTTGAACCGACTCCGTTTGTGGCGCATAAGTTTAAACTCAATCCGAACGAATGAGTCACTCCTTTGATCCTTATCAATAGTCTATAACATAAAATACTATTTTTTACACAAAATAATTTGTTAATATCAACCACATTTTTCTTTCGTGTTTTTCATCACATCATAATGTTTGTTTTGTTTTAAAATTACGCGTTTGCTATTACGCCACGTTTTTCTTTTCTTTTCTTTTCTTTTTTCACTTCTCTTTACTTCTCTTGCTTTCCCCTCTTCCAATCTTATTGCTCACTTATTTAAAGCCCTTGTCCTTGACACAAAGCGCATGCGCACTTTCTTTTGCACCTCTGCACTCACTGGGTCACTCAGAGTAAACCACCAGCTAAAAGCCATTTTTCTGCTCATACCCTTAATTACGCTTGGCGAACTGCGAAAGTCCAAAGATTCATAACAATGGAAGAGGCCTTGTTGCCGAAAGTGGAGAGTGAAAACAATGGAGTGACACCAAAGAGTACTAGTGGCACTGGTGCCTTTCTCCGACAGCTGAAGAAGTTGAGTTCCATGGCAGCACCAATGGTGGTGGTGACAGTGTCCCAGTTCTTGTTGCAAGTTGTGTCACTGATGATGGTTGGACACCTTGGTGAACTCTCTCTTTCTGGGGTTGCTTTGGGTACTTCCTTTGCAGATGTCACTGGCTTTAGCATACTGGTACAGTTTTTCCTTCTTTTTCTCTCTCTAATTTCTATTTACAAGCATGCATTTTTTACAATTATTTCTACTTTTCATGAAACATTTGAGCTAGTGCTGAGCTTAATGTGTCACAAATTCATGTGTTCATGAACTGAGGTTTTTTTTTTTTTTCTTGCTCAACAATGTGTTCTAAGCTGAAAGGAAATCCATTGTAAAATTGCTAGTTTTGTTCGGTCACAGTCACCTTTAGATTTGATACGGTTAAAATTTTAGATTCGAGTACAATTTTAAAGAAATTAAAAATGTGTTCTTGCCACCAACTACATCTCTTGTTGAACTCAACTACCCAAAAAAATTATTGGTTAATTAACTAAGGTTATAGAGTTCATTTCATTAAAATTTTAGGAAAAATATTTTTAAGAAGACAGAAATAGAAATAGAAATAAAAAAATATTTTATATTTAAATATAATTATATAAATATTTTTTATTAAAATAAAAAATTATTAAATTATTTAAATATGATAAATATAGAAATATTTTATTTAATAAAATTAGAATTAAGATATGAAGAGGAAGAAAGTGAAAAAAGAGTGATAATTTTTAAAAATTTTAAAGATAAAATTATAATTGTATAGAAAAAAAGTAGTTATTAATTTTAAAAAATAATATTTTTTTTATTGTTTCTGCGTATGAAAAAACAGTTTTTTATCTGTTTTTTTAAAGAGGTAGAAAAAATTAATTATTTAAAAAAATAAATAAATAATATTAAAATTTTAAGTATTTTTTTTAAAAAAATTTAAAAGGAAGTAATTATTTTTATACCAGCAAACAAACACACTTATAGTGTTGGTCAACCATCAGTTTATATAAAAATTTGCTATATTATCTTGACCCGAAAGTTTTTCTTGGTGTCATAAGCTTTTAGGTAGCTCTTGTCTAAGTATATTAAGTGCTCGATCTAATGGAAATATTATTGCTTAATTAATTAAAGATATCGTGTTAGTGAAACCATCAGTTTGTATAAAAGTTTGCCAGATTATATTGACGTGAAATTTGTTTCTTCGTGGCTCGTGTAGTAATAAATACTCGATCTAAATTGGTTAATTAATTAAAGATATCGTGTTGGTGAAACCATCAATTTTGTATAAAAATTGGCCAGGTCATCTTGACCTGAAAGTAACTTTCCAGCTTCGTCACATGCTTTTAAGGATGTCATTAAAAATGATTGGAACTTGAAACTGTTCATATCTCCATTTAGCATGAACTAGCTAGTAGGATGTTATTTCAATAAACATCAACAGTAACAAGTAGCAAGCAAAGATATGTCTAACCATTAGGGAAGGAACTTGGTTAGGGTGGGCTGGCACCTTCCCCAAAATGTTATTCTGAACTCGAACTCTCCCTTGACTTCTTTGTTCTGTTGTTAAGCTTAAGAAACAGAACAATTCTTAACCCACAATTTCAGATATTCATATGGCAGAACACCCTTTTATCATCAGTGATGTTAACAACGTAACTCAAGTTGATATATAGTGTTCAAGCATTTGGCCCCAAAATTTTGATTAAGTTCTACCACGGCTAAATCGGCAACCTCATTTTGTTTGCATTATCCCGTTTACGGTTTACCTATCATTACAATTACTTATGAGTAAGCGCTCTTGACAGTTGTGGGACTCACGAGTATCTGATGGCAGTATAATTCTAGGATTCATAAGATGCTTAGATAGATGCCATTGGGTAATGTCGGTGTCGAATAATTCATAAGTCGTTTTAATATAGGTATTTTTTCGGTAAAATAAAAGTTTTTCATACAGTTAATTACAAGTGACAAACAAATGTTTTAGGGTTTAAGCTTTTGATTTAGAGTTTAACTTTAGGGTTTAGAATAATAAATAATTGAATCAAATATTTTGATTGATATAAGAATATTTGATTGAATATTTATGTAAAAAAAATTTTATATTTATAGTGTATATAAATTAAATTTTTTAATTTATATATTAAAATGTTTTGGCTTTTGGTATTTTTCTTTCTGATTCTTTAATTAATATGCTAAAAACAATCATTAACAACTTTCTTTACATAAAAAACATTTAAAACTAATAATTCATTTGTGTTATATGTAAGTAAAATGTATTTATAATAATAATAATGATTTATCTAAAAACATGTTTCTATACGTATCAAGTCCCTAGAAGCCGGAGTTATTGTCCATTTAGGTGGAGGCTGAGTCAATTTGTTTCTTTATGCTGAAACCTGCAAATGCAAATTGTGGTTTTGCGTCACGACATTGATGATAAGAATTGAGAAACGCTGATGTGTACACCCAAAGAGCAAAAAAAAAAAAAAAAAGAGAGTAGACAAATGCTGTTTGCATAATGGTCCTCACGCTGACAAGGCATTTACTAAGGGCGTGGGACACGTGGTCATAAATAAAGGATGTTGTTGTATCAAAGATGAAGGTTTTGATGGACAAAAGACTTTAGGATATTCTTTCTTTCAGCCGCGGCGGTATGACTGTGTCAAGTGAATAATAATTTGATATGACTGACGAGAGTGAGTGAGGGATCCCTATCCCTGCATAGGGGACCATATTTTATGTTGTACCGATAAATAAAGGTCGGTGAAACTTACACATCGAGTGGCTGTGAACCATACCGTACATAATTGCATTTGCCACATGGGTGACCAGATTTACATGATTTCCATTTCCTTGTTATCCATTGGGACAAATGCAAGTCTAATCTGTGTCTACGATTGTGTTGAATGTTCTCTTATACAAGGGACTTGTTTGAATTTTTATTTGCAAAATTTCAAAATTATGATATAGGTACATTATAGTTTGGAAGTTGTAGACAGAAATTTAAACATGCACTTTTTCTAATTCATGCTAAACGATTTGCATTTGTGTAAATCCTAGTGCTACATAATACAATATTTTAATATAACAATATTTTGTACCACTCCGACATGGACAATCATTTCTAGAGTGCATTAATAATTATTCTTAATCAATTAATAATACAAGGATAAAAGCTAAAGAAACAGCCACTCATATGTTTTGTACAATTGAATTATTAAATTTATTTGTCCGTATATGGATGTATACTCTCACATCAATAGTTGTCTAGAGAGGACCACACACATTTAGCACATTCGTCGTGTTCTTGTTTATTTTCTCTTCAATAAGAGTTATCTTTTAAATAGTAATTTCATATACATATAATTTAAATCATTAAGAAGTAAATCTAATAGTACCAAATTAGTTGAGTTTTTGAACGTGTATACTGTTGTTCATATTGGATTACCCTAAACCAAAACTTCAAATTATTTTTCAAATTCGATGATGTAATAGAAACCATTCATAATAAAGCTTGCACTGTTTATGAATGACTTTATGTCTCAAACGGTTTAAGTAGTAGATTTTAACAACTAACGGAAAATATTAACAGAAAAAACCAAGAAAAAAAAGGTTTTTAGTAACATTACATAGCTTTCTATAATGCCATTTCATTTTTTATCCTTCTTCATTTCTTAATTCCATCCCGAATGGATTATTTGTTTAGGTAAATCCACAATAATGAGTACAAAATATGACAATTCAATGAGCAAATGAGAAACAGAAATTAATGAAGTAATTGGCTCAATCATGTACCATGGTGGAGAACAATCAACTTGTAAATTGTTTCTGAGAATCTATTGATCAATAGGTTCCACATAATATATATCAATAATATTCTGCTTTTTCTAGTGTCAATGGTTATTGACTGAACATGAAATGGAATGCAGTTGGGAATGGCTGGTGCTTTGGAAACTCTATGTGGCCAAACATTTGGTGCAGAACAATTTCACAAGCTTGGAAACTACACCTTCTGTGCAATAATCTCTCTCATTTTAGTTTGTTTTCCAATATCTCTATTATGGGTGTTCATGGACAAAGTGCTTATTCTTTTGGGGCAAGACCATGCAATTTCACTGGTAGCCGGCAAATACTGCGTTTGGCTCATTCCTTCACTATTTGGCTATGCTGTCCTTCAAGCCTTGTTTCGTTATTTTCAGACACAGACCTTGATCTTTCCCATGCTTGTAACCTCAATCATTGTTCTAGTTTTGCACATACCTATTTGTTGGGTGCTAGTGTTTAAACTGGGACTTGGACCAAATGGAGCAGCATTATCCATTGGAATTTCATATTGGCTCAGTGTCATATTATTCGGAGTTTACATAAAGTATTCTACGGCTTGTGAGAAGACTAAGATAGAATTGGGGAGGAATGCTCTAAGAAGCATCAAGGACTTCTTCCTATTAGCCATCCCTTCCGCACTGATGGTTTGGTAAGTTTCTAGTTTTTGCATCTGTATGATTGGAGAGGTCAATGATTCAGTGATGCTTCCTCAATTCTTCTCTGCAAATTCTTGTATGCTCCCAGAGAGTAAGAAATTTCACGTTATATTCCATCTATTGTATGACAAATCAGCTTTATAGTAGTTAAAAAAGATGATAGTGAGTGATTAAGGACATGTAGATGATCCACTTAGCATGAGAAATCTCTTACTCTCGGAGTACATAAGAATTTAATTAGGGAATGGATCATCTCAGATGAAAATTTTATATATTCTTATCATATATAAATTTTTATTATTAATTAAGAAAATTGGTCATAACCTAGATTTCATATGAGAATTTATTCAATAATAAAAATCTAAATATAACAAGATTATATAAAAATTTTAAATGAGAGGATCCACTTTCAAGAATTTCTCTTACTTTGTGTGTGTCTTTTTCGCCTAACAAGTTTCTGTCTTGATGGATACAGTTTGGAGTGGTGGTCATTTGAGCTGCTAGTAATACTTGCTGGACTTCTACCAAATCCTGAACTTGAAACATCAGTTCTCTCAATCTGGTTCGTTCCTTTATAATCTTGTTTTGTACATATTCAGAAGCTCATTACCTGAAAACTCGGGTATTTATATGATTTATATTTTCTTTGAGCAGCCTTAACATTTGTACAGCGCACTATTTCATTCCGTATGGTGTTGGCGCTGCAGTAAGGTATGCTTCATTCCATATATATATATATTGTCTTGGTTTCTAATTTTTTTTTTAATTTTAATCCTCTACTTTTTGGAAAAATGGGGCAACTAGGGACGGAAAAAATACTCTTTTATGTTTTCTAAGCATCATTTAAACATATTTTTAAAAAATAAAGACTTAAATCAGAATTAATTTTTAAAGTCCAAAATTAAAAGAAACGTTATATTTTCAAGAACGAAAAACATATTGAAACTATTTTTTTTTTTTTAATCTCAACTTGGGTCTTGGGTTGAAAATCAAGGGCATACTGAAATTGTACAACGTTTTGTAGCACCCGGGTTTCAAACGAATTAGGGGCTGGAAATCCACAAGCAGCTCGTGATGCTGTTCGTGCTGTTGTTGTTCTAGCATTCGCAGAAGCAGTCTTGGTTAGCTCTGCACTCTTTTGCTTGCGGCATGTGTTGGGATATGCATTCAGCAATGAGATGGAAGTTGTACATTATGTTGCAAAGATAGTTCCCTTGCTTTGTCTCTCTGTCAGTGTGGATAGTTTCCTAGGAGTTTTGAGTGGTAAGTCTTCAATTGACCCTCATCACTGGACGCTTTATATATATATATATATATGACCAATGTATAATCACAAGATTTATGACTCCCATCTGTGTGTTTAATAAATTAGGGATTGCCAGAGGCAGTGGATGGCAAAAGATAGGGGCATTTACCAATCTTGGAGCATATTATGCAGCGGGAATCCCAGTGGCTATTTTGTTGGGTTTTGTTCTAAGTTTAAATGGTAGAGGCCTCTGGATTGGAATACTGATAGGGTCTACTTTGCAAGCAATTATACTTGCTTTCATTACAGCATTCACGAATTGGGAAAAACAGGTGCATATTTCTTTGCTTTGGCTCTTGTTTTATACTTTACCTTCCTCAAAATAACTTATGAGTAAATAATGGTTTTGGTCATAGTTGTATAATCCTTTAAGAAAAATATTAGAGAACCAAAATTTTTATTTAAATTTATTTACTAGAATTATGTGATTTACAAATTAATTTTTGAATGGATAAGTAAATTATATCACGTTATTTTATTCAACAAATACTCTTTTAAATCTTTTCTGCTTCACGGATATTAGCTAAGGAAGCTATAATTCATATGGGAAATGTTTACAGTTTCTTATGTTACTAGAACATTTACTAGAGCTGTTATACTTTTTATAATTTGCAGGCATCCTTGGCAACTGAGAGAATATCTGAGCCTGATGAGGGTGCATCTCAAGCTCATCACGTAATAGCTTGATGCTAATAAGTTAAAGGAAAATAGCAATAAAATCTCTGAAGACTATCCTACGTGGGCTCGCGGTTGTACCATATAGTATCGAAGTGTATTTAAGTAATTTTGCAGGAGTGAAATAGCAATAAAACACCCTTAATGAAGGGTATTAGAAAGAGAGTGAGTTCACTAATTTTGCTCCGATCTTGTTGGTGGTGTTGGGAGTGGTGGGTTGACGTGAAATTTTGGCGGCTGCTGCAGTAGAAACTTATTTATTGTAATTGTTCATATTTTTGCATGTATGTATTGTATATACAATGCATCAGAAGTGAACAAAGTTAAAAATGTCATCCCATTTGTCTACTAAATTATGGAAAGAAAAAATATTTATATTAAAGCAGGTCACTACGTTAATTTTGGCACCAATTTTGGGCAGAAGTCCTTTGTGGTCAAGATACACGAACAATTTGAAGAGTACTATTAAATGATGAGTTTAATTTAGATACATTAATTTTTACACTATCATTCAATTAAAATTTTTTATTTGTATAATTATTCAAATAGTGGGTAATTATGTTAAAAGAATTTTACTGATGTGATAATTTATAATTAAATATTTATATAAAAAATTTTATATTGACAATATATTCAAATTAAAATCTTAAACTATATAATGCTTTTGATGAATTTAGTGCGAAAAAGAATATGAGAAGTTCAAAATGAGGAGGATTTAAGCGATTTACTCCATCTTTGGCCAGTAATAGGATGGAATGGATAACAAATTATTTTTTACCTCATTTGTTATATTACGTTTCATACTATTTTTTTCTTTTTCCAATTCAAATTCCCTACAACAAGATACACCAAGAATGATACAAGGAGAAGAGAAACAAATAGTAAAGATGAGATTTTTTTATTTTATTTTGGAGATTAAGTCTAATCACTTACATATTTGAAGAGAAGATCAATTAGAGTACATGCATAAATATTTCAAAAATGAATCTGATGTAAAATGGCAAGCACTCTTCTTCTTCTTCTTCTTTTTTGGGGGTGTTGCCGTGGCGTGAATTTTTTTAATCCAAAATTGTGTTTTTTTTTTTTGTCAGAAAAATTGTTTAATAATAGCCCTAGGCTTCTTCAGAGTTTTTCTCCCATAAACGGTCTACATGTGATTTGGGCCGGTAAGATTGAGCTGACTGACTTTTTTTGGAATAAAATCTGGGTTGACTGAATTGACGGAGCCACCCGGAGTTGAGCCCAATCTTGACTGTGAATCTTGGGCCATAGTGGGCCTTGTGGAGTTCAAGCAAGTGGCCCTTCTGGAGCTCAAACAACACAAATATCTTGCACCTTTTAACCTCCACTTGCTTCTCTCGACCAAAAAGAGAGCCCTCACTTGCTTCTCGACCTCCAAAAAAAAAAAAGAAAGAACCTTTGCTTGCTGACGAACAAGAAAACTTTATTTGAGTTTCTCACCAAAAGAAAAAAGCTTTGCTTGGATTTTTAAACTTATATATGATCAGAAACCTAGAAAGTGCATAGGCATTCCCCTCCAACGCTTCTCCTCCGTCTCTTTGACCCCCTCCTTGTCATATATATATATATATATATATATAATTTGGTCTTTTCCTTTTGTTTTGTTTCTCATCTCTCTTTTGCAGGTTGATGTGTTGTGATTTGTACCATCTAATTAGTTTCTTTTGATAGTAGTAGTATTTGTATTGTGTGATTTGTAGATCTCACAATAATTAATACTTTAGACTATATTGGAGGGTTTCACTTGGAACTAGCGATAAATTAGTGACGTCTGTATGTGGTAGATGATTGAGTTGTGATTTTGTTTTGTTTTGTGTTTATGTGTGTTAGCACATATCCTAAGGTATTAGGCCTCTGGTCTAGGAAGTTCAGTTATGCTCTATGGTTATTGGTACAGGTCATTTGATCATACAATGGTTGGTACTGGTGTGTTATGATATAGCTTAGAATTGACATAATGGCTTGTTTTGGTATTTCTAACTAGTGAAATACGCATAGCATGTTTGGGAGGCCGTTAGGAAGGGTTGGAATCGATTATGGCTAGCCAAAATCGATTTTGATCAATTTTTATGTTGTTTGATTATATACTCCCAGAATCAATTTCACCTTTAGAATGATTATGGAAGAAGTGAAAATTTTTTATTTTTTATTAAAATTACTTTTAGAGGAATTATCAAACATAAATTATTTTACCTCAAAATCAATTCTAATTAAATCAATTCTATCTAAAATTAATTCTACAAAAGTATAACCAAGCACGCATGTAGTTGGTTTCTCCTTCTATACAGTTGGCAATGAAAAGTTGTATCAGGACCTAGATCAGAGATCTGTGAAGAGCTCATTTATGCTTTCATATTTATCTAAAGTGTGATACAGTATTGCCTATGATTTGATGTGTATTGTTTAAAGCTATATAGAGTTCATTGATTATAGTTTTTGGCTTAAATATTGATTTATTAGGTTATTTTATCAACTTCCCTATTTAAAGGAATTAAAGAAGTATCGTTAATTCTTTCATACTTGTTCCAAGATTGAAATACTATTTGTACAAATAAGGAATAGAAACTTTACAAATAAAGCCCAAAGATTAGTATTTCATTGCTGTCATTTTATATGTATATGCTTACAATTATCTACATTTTCAATGTGCCTATAATGTAGCACCTGGTACTAGTAGCTAGTGTGTATCATCTTATGAGAATAGAGTCTGGGATAAATAAATCGGAAGAGGTAAATGTATAAAGTATATGTCCCAAGGAAAAATCCCTGAATTCCTTATATTTTCTGGGTTCAAAGAGTCAATTAGGAAACCCAAATAGGTATAAGCTGGAAACCTATAAAAAAAAGTAAGCCCCAAAGAAAATTTATGACCCTTTTTAGCCAAACTGTCAACATACCTATTAGCTTCTTTGAAAATAAGACTCAACTCAACATTCCGATCCTGACTAATCAAGGACTAAACGACACAAATAAGAGATGCATAAGCATAAGTACTTGGGACATCATAGTTAATAAGGCGATAGTCATTAGCTGAGTCCATTTCCACTATGACATTGCTAAATCCCATATTCCGGCCTAGCCGTAAACCCCAGAAAGACAACTCAGCATTTGTGATAGTGCAGGAGCCGAGATTCACACTCCAAGCAGCAATAAGATTGCCATCATGGCTTCTCACAATTCCACCACAGGATGCAGCATTTGACGCTCCCAAGCAAGATCCATCTGTATTCACTTCAATCCAACTTTGTGGGGGCGGTTTCCAAGCAATCTGCTATAATGCCATAATGTCATATATACAACTGTCGTTATATTTTGCTTAACTTCTGAGTATTAGAAAGAATTTTAGAAAGTATAGGCACAATTCATATCCATTCTCATGCATTGGTGTCCTCTAACACTTTTTTATTTTTTATTTTTTAAATCACTCTCTCCTATAAATATGCCATTTTTTATATGCATAGAGAAAAGTTTAAACAGTATGAGCATAATTCAACTCTCTCGTTATGTATTTGCCACCTTCGATACATTTCTAGAGAAAAAAATGTTAGTAATTCATTTATTTATTTTTGTCCTTAGTGAGCTACCATGTATTAGCCAGGGAAGCGGATTAGAACATAATTCCCGACCTTTGATGGAAAGTTAGGTTACCATATCTGAACTATCAGTGCATTAAAGGTAAAAATTTTCAATCTCCTTCCCAGTCCATATCCCTACCCCCCACATGGCCAACTAGATTTTGTCAAGAGACGAATTACAAGTCATTTGTGTTAGTATTGATCAAGCCAATTAGGTTATCATAACTTTCTTTTTGTTTTCTAGGAAAAAAATAAAGTTAAGACACATATCTCTGTGGAATTTCATGAGCTGAGTGTATAGCAGCATCCTATTGGTATTTATCCTCATTGAATAAATTAACACCCGAGAGAATGAAGAGTTACATGATGGCCACAGCTTTAGCCACTAGACATAATTGTTGGCTCATCCGAAGGAACACATATATATGTACTTGATGCTGAAATAGGCATTACTATAGTTTCCATTCATTTGTGGCGGTAACAAAATCTTTACTTAAGGAAAGTGGATATTCAAGACAATTTGTAAACATTTCCTGGCAAAATCATTTTTTACATTATTGAGTGGTACAAGAAGTAAAGTAAGTGGCCATCTTATTAGAATGACACTAATGGGCAAATGAACCGTGTATGTATCTATACCACAATAGATGTACACATTGGGAAAAGGACTGAAGAGAGTCACTTGCCCTAGAAAAATCAGCTTCACCCTTCGGATGTAAGTCTCCTTGATTCAGGATTATTATTCATCAATGAATACAAGACCAGAAGAGTAAGTAGATCATCACCATCAAAAACAACAGCGAAGAACAAGAACCAGGGTATTGAAACAAGAAAAAGAGACACAAGGACACAAAAAAAATACAACCTGTCAACCTCAATCCACATATCTTTGATTATAATAAGCCTATATATGGCCGGCAACAAATTATATAATATTGCGATCTTGAATTTCTGACAATTGAAGTCAATTATCAAACTTAAACAACAAATGTTAATGGCAAAATGGATTCAATTAAATCTTTTTATAAGTAACGGTAAGCATGACCATCTTGAAATGCTTTGTGCCTTTGTCACTTAGAATTAACTGAAAAAACCACAGTAGCTAATACTTTGCACACTAATCAAACATGACCAGATATTATTTCAAAATAAGTAGAATATGTTAGTCAGATCTACAATTCAAGTAAAATTCCAAATATAAATAAGGACAAGTATTGATGATTGCTGTTAAGTAAAAGCTAAGAAAAATACGCAAGTCACATCAATACCCCTATATAGTTTATACTAGAGACAGAAACAAGCTTATAGATGGTGGACTAAATAGGTCTTGTTTTTCACATGATAATTAATAAGTCAAGGTACGAGAACGGAGACTGAAGGATGATGACAGAAGCATAGAGAGCACAAAGGAGTGAGATGCCATTCCCTTTCCATGCATTTCATCATCTGTGCTCTCTATCTTCTGTCAACAACATGGCCAACGCCTCCTCCTCACAAGAAATTGATGTAAGATGTATGAGAGAGAATACCAAATAAAACAAAATGAATGGTAGAGAAAACCAAAGTCAAGAAGATGAAAGCTTGAAATTGGATTTGTTATCGAACTTCCAAGGGAGTGAAGAGAGGGGAAAGTGGTTCAGTGATGGTCCTTTCGTTGTTGGTTGTCCAACAGCAGGAAGAGACCTAAGAGCTATTGATAAGGGAAGATGTCCCAATGGCTCTATTTATAGGGGAAAATTAATTATGCTCAATGATTTTTCTTACAACCTTTCCTCTCTCAAGATTTTTATGAATAGGCAAATGGGAGGGTAGCTTATTTGGCTGATCTTTTATTCATGTATCATTATATATAATGTAAGTTTAATTTTTAGGTTCTTTTATTAGTAGATAATATATAAGTACTTAATATTTTTTTAAGGACTTTATTAATTTAGAGACATATCCTAACTTTGATTTACAAGTTTTTCTCTCAATCTAAATTTTTTGTTTATAAAAAAATAATAATAATATATGAATAAGCCATTGCAGCCTTCCACTTTCTTCCGTTCACACTACCCATCATCCAGTAATATCAGTTACCTTATAATTGCTAGGACTACATCAATGTCATGGCAATTTGCACACTATATATCAATATGTTAACCGGACGTAAAACTTGAAAATAACAATGTTAGATAAAACAAAGTTATCCTTATCGAAGTACTCAAATTGAGACGTGCTATTATGGGCAATAATACTTATACATCATTATCTTCACATCATTCCTACAGTGATCCTTTTTAGATAATATAAGACAAGTTAAATATACACACCCTATCTTTCTTTCTGAAATAAGCAAGGTATATATTAGTGTAACAACATTATTTGTCTTTTTGTACATGATATGTTATAAAAATGCACTATTCCCACATTTTTTTAAATTAAATTACTTAATTTGTAGAACATTTGAGTCCCAAGGCCCGCCCTTTTTTTTTCTTCTTTTGGTCTTTAAAATACCTCTATAAATATTGGTGTAATATTAAATTCTTGAGTGAGAGATATTTCTAATAATTGTCATCTTCAAGGTTTAAGCCTTGACAGGAGTATTTTTTTAAAAATATAACTCACTTACTATTTGCATCCAACTTTTATTGGTAAGCCACATTACACATATGATTGTTTACATAAAAGGAAATAGAAAATATTCAGTAAAAAAACTCTGGTCAATCCATGCGGGATTCTGCGGAGCGCATTTCAAAATGGTACTACATACTCTAGAGAAATTCTGTTGAACACTATTGTCCAATTCTCAAAGAGACAATGCAAGTTACATGGAAGGCAGGGTAATGGATGATGTAATAAAGGGAATCTATAGAGTGAATTTATTCACTCTCATTCCAGTTAGTGGTACAAGCATCATATCAAAGAAGAATACAGCCCACTTCCCTTTTGTTTAATATTGGAAAAATTCTCGGCCGAAGTTAATTAAAATAATAATACTCAGAAGACGAGGAATTCTTTGTCTAGTTCTTGTACTCATTTCTTACCGTCAAATTAACTTGCGGTATCTCATTGACAGCTTAAGTGATAAAAGTTGAAGACATTAAAACAAAAAAAAAAAAATGCCAGAATCCAATTTTTATGATACTATCTATCTTAATTTTTTTTATTCTCTATTTTTCTCTCATATCTTAAGAAATTGCCTAAAAACTTTGTTAGAGATTTGTCCCTCCGTAAGTTTACAAGGTGGGTCCTATACCCAAAAAAAAAAAAAAAAGTCACGGTTTCAGCTGAATATTAATGATCATAGCAATTGAAATACATAAGCAAATAAGATTAATCTGAGCCGCAACAGTGGAGAAAATGTCGTTGTGATAGATATGATAGCAATTGGAGGTGCAGACTTCAATGTAAGCCTTTGCTTGATATTTCCATACATGCCAAGTCTTGCTCAAGAGTAATTAAAGTTCAACAGTATAAATAAATAATTCTATTAATTTTATTTATTTTTTACTTCTTGTTCAAATAACATGATTATTATTCGCCTTTCAATAGTAGGCCTAATTAGTAGATGTGAAAATAAGAAAAATTCGAGATATGATAGCAATTGCAGGTACAGACTTCAATATGAAACCCTACTTGATATTTCCGTACACACGAAGTCTAATAATTTAGTTTTTTCACTTCTTGTTCAAATAACATGATTATTCACTTTTCAATAGTAAGCGTAATAAATACATGTGCAAATAATAAAAACTCGAGATGGATCGAGGGAGAGAGACAGAGAGCATATGCAAGTTGCAAAGGAACATAGAGAAGGAATACAATATGCCATTTTTAGTTCGTTCTTAAGGTCAGAAAATACAATTACAAATGGGGCGGTGATAGGTGACTACTAAATGACGATCTTCCTTCCACTCGCCACCACCCCATTGCCCCACTTTTTTTTCCCAATTTCCCATCGTATACGTCTCTCTTTCCTTGACCCTCTACATGATTTTTTCCCCCATGTTTCAATGCCAAACTGTTAAAGTGTTACCCTTTTGTTGATACAACACCAAGTATTTATTCATTTCTTTAATGTATGGAGCATAAGTTAGTCTCTTATATTTTCTTCTTAAAGGGAAAAAATAAATCAAATATCCAAAATATATTAAACTTCAATTAATTTAACTTAAATTAAGTTAATATTTATTTTTTTCGTTTACAAATTACTTAATAAGAATAAATTTCAAACTACTTAAACCAATCAAATATTATTAATTAATCTCCTAATCGACTTGCATATTTTTTTTCAGTTATTATTTGAGAAAATTTGATTTCCTCTTTCCATTCCATTAAACACGTAAAATGTATGCAATGATAATATCATTCGTTAACATGTAATAAGCTGGAGAAGAGTTTCCTTTGGAATTAAGAGTAAAATAAGAATTTCTCATCTTATTTTTAGATAAGTTACAGTTAGTACAAACTCTTAAAATCAATTTCTATCTTTCTATTTATATGCATAACTTAATTAATTAATAAAAGGTAGAGGTATTGAACTTGAATTTACTATAAATTCTTTCTTTTATATCAATAGAATATAGATCATGTATATCATATAAAAGAAAAAGATATAAATAACGTACGTCCATATTCATTCTTGCACTCCTACCAAAAAAAATCATTCTAGCATTAATTACAAATAGGTGCTCATACATAATTTTCTGCATTAATATGATGTTGTGTACATATATTTTAGTGATTATAAATGGTAGAGATATAAATTAAGGAAATAAAAGGAATAGACGTTTATATAAATTTTAGAATATACCAATTTGAAGATAAATTTAATCATGAAGAAAAAGAATTTTCGAATCATTTCTTTTGGAAGATGGAAAGTGGGAAATAACACGTACAGCTGGCTATAATTGGCAAGTGCATTATTATCTGTCAGCATTATAAGGATGGCAGGCAATACCTAAACTTATCCTATTTTGGAGAGCAGCTTTCTGTGCAGAGAACATTGTTCATTTCCCATTTGGGAAGGGAATACGGGACACTGGAATAGTCTTTCATAGAGTGCGTGATATGCTTCTGGTCCCATTTTGGTTATTCTGAATTCTGAATAGACAGTGCCACCAGAACCTTGCATTTCACCTCAATTTGGGATGAGAGTTGAATTATTATATTCATCTTCATCATTATCAATCAATACCTCAGACAAATCCACCTCAGTTATGTAATTCATAACTTTTTTATCTGAATTATGTAATCATGATTGAGAAGAGATAATTTTCTTTATTCATATCGCGCACCTTTATATTTTCCTAACACTAACTATATATTAAATTAATAAGAATTAGACGACTAAAGTATAAAATTTTGGAAAGGACTTCTTAATTTTAATTGTAGTTTTTATGTGGAATTTTAGTAATATTTAAAGAATTAGTTTCACGGTAATATTTAGAAAAATACATAACTAAAGACAAAAAATGGCTTAACTTATTATTAAATTTATATAGATTTCGTTTATTACATAAATTTCATCAATATAATTTATATATTTAAATTAACTTATTTTATATTTTTTTTAAATATAATTAAGTTTTTAATATTTGAAAAAACTAATTTTCCAATCAAAATTAAACATGCATGTTTTAACTACACTCTCATAGAGGAACAAAGTTAAAATCTATACAATGAAAGTGGTATAATTATGTCACATCTTGCCTAAAGAAAAATTAATTTAATCTAAATAGTGTAAAAATATATTAAAAAACAATTTCTTGAAAAAAAAAAACTATAAAGTACATATTCTTTCTGCAAGTATAACTTTGTTCAATTTACTTTCTTATAACTTTTCTATCACTCAATCTTTTATAAAATTTAAGTTTTATGGAACATGTTACTTTTTTCTTTAAATTAAATAAAAATAAGCTGAAAGGCACTTAAAAAAAAAAAAAAAAGCTACGTAATTAGAATTGTTGTTATATCATTGACTTTAAGATGAGTAAATAAGTTTCATCACTTTATATAATTTAATCATCTCCATGATTTCTGTTTAAATTTTTTTGCCCGTATAGTATCTTTCTAAAAATAAATACAAGGGGATTAAGTGATAACAATAATTTGAACGAGGCCAGGGACTAAAAGGGATCACTTTTTGAAACGTTAAGATCACGTAATCTATTGTTTGGTCATACTAACCATCTGACTTTCTTGGTCTAAAAGATAGAGACAACCCAACCAATTGCAAAATAGCACACACGAGACCACACTCCCCTTCCCCCAGACATTTGGACACCTAAGCTCACCATAGAGAGACACACCCTGCTCAGACCCCAGCCCAAACTGCCCCTTTTAATTACCTTGACATGTGGCACAGTGATCCTTGCCGTGATTTATGCTCTCGATAGAGATTTTTACCTAGGCTGAGGATTTATATCCCTCATACACCACCCTTTCATCATAATATCCGCTTGATTTGTTACACCTCATCTCCCTCAAAAACTATAGTAAAGAGGAAGAGAAACTCAATTTTACTCTTACGTAGTATTAGGCACCAAGTAATCCATTTGAATTATTAGTAATATTTGATTAAAGTATTTAAATTTATAATATTATCTTATTTAGTTAAATAATATTATTAATAATCTAAATTTTTAAGATAATATACATTACCACTAATATGAGAATATGGATTATCACTAACGTGATAATCTTCCTATTATTATTATTAAAAATTATTAGATTATTATTATTGTTGTTGTTACGGATATTATCAAAAATAATATTAATTAATTAATTAATTAATAATAATATTATTATTATTATCAATAAATAATAATAATAATTTATTATTATTAAAAATAAATATTATTATTAATTATTAATTATTATAATTATTATTGTTAATATTATCATGATTAATTTTTAATCATAATTATAATTATTATTATGATTAAATATTAATTATATTGATAATTAATTATTATTATTATTTAATAATAATTATTAATAAAATTAACTATTATAATCATAATTAATAATTAAGTTTTCTCATTCTTATTAATTAATAATTATTATTAATAAATAATAATAATAATAATAATAATAATAATAAAATATTTTATTATTTTTATTATTATTATTATTATATTAATTTTATACATATATTACCCAATAATCTTTTTGATATACCAAATAGGATAAATTGAATTGCCACTTAAATTATCTACATATATCAAACATTACATTTAACATTACTAATAAGTTAAAAATTGGCAATCTTTCTAAGTGATAATTTACATTACTGATAATTTTAGTAGGTAATGTACCAAACACTACCTTAGGGTCTGATTAGTTGGGAATAAAAATAGGAGCAAAAATTTTATGATGAACTCTATATTAGAATGTGCTTAGTTGGGAAATAAAAATGAGAGTGAAAAGTTTGTGGATAAGCTTCATGACATATGGAGTTTGTCCATGAAATTTTTATTATTATTTTTATTCCCCAACCAAACAGGCACTTAATGTAAACACAACTCATAGTACCTCTTACTTACTAGAGAACTTCCTCTTTACCCTCCCTTTGCCGAATTCCATCCCTAAGCCCCCAAGAGGAAAGTCCTACCTTATGACTCTTAGCCACCATTGTCATACCCCACGAGCTTAAACAAACCAACAACATTCATGTAATATTTTTTCATTTTTGACGGTATTCATGTAAATTCTTTGGCACAAGTGCACAACATTCATTTAGTCTAATACAAAAGTAATTTTTTTACTTAAAAACAAATCAAAATTTGGTTAAATAATAAAAATAATCCTTTAGGAGGTGTTTAGTAGAAGATTTAGAATAGGAATTCCGAGAATCCTATGAAAATGTCCATATTTGGTATAAGTTTTAGAAAAAGATTTCTAAGAATATAATATTTCTGCGATTTATTTTGAGATAAGATTCCCTCTCAAAATAATCCCATCTCATACATAGGATTGTAGCATTCACATGACATGAGAATATTTTTTTTCATATAAAAGGACCAAATTACCCCTGCTGCCACCCACCATTGGTTACCCTCCACCGTCGGGACGCTGTCGGCCACTACCAACCATCATCGAACCACTGCCAACCACTGGACCATCGCCGATTGTCGGACTGCCAAGGCTATCTTTGGAAATGAACAATTTTTTTTCGGAAGTTTAATCCATCTACCAAACATACCATAATGCACATATCTGAAAAAACTATTCTTGGGAATAATATTTCCAGAATTAAGATTCCCATAAATAAAAATTAAAATTTGCTACCAAACTCCTTCTTAGGAGAAGACAACCAAAGAAAAAGACACACACACACCCCCCTTATATGTCAATGAAGGGAAAACGCATTTCACTCATTATTACATAATTCGATAATAAAGAGTAAAAACAACATCTTATGAGGCCATGTATGGCTAGCTGTTATTTCATGAAATATCTGTTAGGATTTAAGTGCAGACTTAGTAAAAAATGGTGTGAAAATGATAGAGTACCTACTTTAGATATCATAACCTTTTTCGATTAGGAGATGTGATGACCCTAAATTACGAGACCATTGGTATGATAAATGTTTATTGGCTGCAATAGGATTGTATCTTATAATGAGAAGTCTCCAAATGAAGAGAGTAAGAAATTTGTTCATTAACGGGAAGTGAAAAATCACTGTCCAATTGGGTGAGATTAAATTTGTGTTAAGGTTGAGTGTAGAATTGCATTTTTAGAAAAAAAACCAAAATTCATACTTCAAAAGAAATAATTGTTAGAAAGACTTCTTAATTCAGACAATTCTCGAAAAGTTTACGTAGCAGTGTTTGGAAGAAAACCCAATAAAATGCCATATTTTTTTAAATTAACAAATATTGTGTACAAACTCTCCGGACCCAAAGCTTTTCTGCCTTGTGCAGTGACCATAAGGCCCAATATCTCAATTAATCGTATGTCAAACCATTTTTTCATTATTTTTAATTTTTTTTTGGGACCAAACAAAAACATCATTTTTTTGTTTGGTACATAGTAATGGTTTTATGAGTTCACGTCACAACAAAAAGAGGCTTTTGGGTTAGCTTTTGAATAAATTAAGATCAATGTTTTCTTGGACAATTTTAAAGTGCATGCTTCACACCCGTCACTTAAAACAGTTAATTTAAGTAAAGTTGACTCAATTTCTACTCGAATGGTCAAGACAGAATATACCTTAGAACATCATCATAAGGATTTAATATGACATTCTACCCAGGTAAGAACCAGGATGCAAGATCCCTTGGTAGGTCTCTAACGATATAAGTACATCATGATCAAACACACAATACAAGTGTAGACTTTTAGACAATGCTTCAGATTACAGAGTAAATCCAAAACCAAAACTCCATTAATGCTGCATTAATCATCTAGTAGCAAGTACAAATTTTTTTGATGAATAGTTTGCACAGACACAAAAAAAAAAAAAAAAAGACACGGATGGCAAACCAAGTACATAAACTAAGGCAAAATTAACAACTTCAACCACTGCATTTGTTCTGCCAAGTGGGCCATTTTTTCCCCTTTATTTCTTGTTCTCTATAATTTAAGTTTGCACCAAAATTTTTGCAGGACTAGGGCAAAATTAACAACCTCAACGACTGCATTTGTTCTTCCAAGAAGACCATTTTTTTTTTTCGTTTTATTGCTTGTTCTTTATAATTTTGCACCACATTCACAAACCTTTGCGCCTGGTATCACATTGGACTTGTGCCTTTCTCTGTTTCTTAACAAGCACCCGGTCTCGTATGTGCTTTGAAATGTTAATTTCCTTCCATTAGCCAATCATACAAGTAAATTAATGCTTCACCACAACATCATCATCTTCACTGTTTCTAGAATTTGTATATCTGTCTTCCCAAAAAGTAACACCCAAATCAATAATATTTACAGGTTCATCAATGGGTTCTTCATCGAAGAGAGAACTCAGAATATGCCTCAGCAGAGGACACACCAACCCTTCAATAGAAAACCACATGGAAACAAGTCGTCTGATTGAAAATGAAGTAGAAGACACAACAAATTCAGTGCAATAAGCACAACATTAACAACCAAGCATTATCCACTAACAATATGACTTTAATTGAATTAACGATCCATGAAGATCTTCCATAACTCACAAATTCACAATATGTAAGACTGGTCTGCAGTTGTAATGAAATATTCTAAGCAAATAGTAATATAGTGTTTTTCCTGTCCCACATCTCCAATTTCCCTTCTCTACTCTCTCTAAAAGCCTCTTGTTCATCGACTGTTCTGTTGGTAGCACACTTTAAATACCGTTGGTAGCACACTTTAAAGACCGAAAATCTTCTCTGGAGCAATCAATTATCTTCTAGCTAGAAAATTGTAAGACCTATTGGACCAAAAGAAATAATGTGTAAAAAGAAGGTAATCACACCCTGAAACCTTTCTAAATGTTTAAAATTCAGGGCCAAAGACACTATATTACTATTTGGAGTTGAGAGAGTGAAGAGAAAATGAGGAGGTGAATTTTAAAGCAGTAAGTAATGCAAGTGAAATACAAACGCTAATAACTAACTACAAGCTAATCCCTAACCAACTCAACAAACTCTTAACGAATTCCTAATCTCAAATCTCAATTACACTATAACACCTCCTGCAAGTTGGAGAATGCATACTAGCATCCCAGCGTGAGATGAACGGTACAATACAGATGATTAAGCAAAAAACCACTGATGCAAAATATACTAAACAAGCCGTAATCGCATCAGCAGCTCAAAAAAAAAAAAAAAAATCTGAAATCTGAAATGTTGGTGACAGCCTAAGGTCTTCACGGCTATTGTCCCAAGCAAAATACTAGCATAAGCACGTTGGAATTAACATCAATAAGAATTAAACTGAGTCTGAATGGAGTTTACTAGCTGGAACGAACATATGTCATTAGTCGCTCAAGAGTCAAGGCTACATGGCTTCCAATCGACATCTCAGATGCACCAAACCATCCCAATTGGAGAGCAACATCAACATCAAACTGTAACAAGAGCTTATCCACCAAAAGCAAAAACTAATTATCAATGCTTAATAACTAAAAGCAGAAGCACAAACCATAGTCATTCAAGGCTAACAACCAATTTGAATCAAAACTAAATCAGTGCTTATCCAATCAAGGCAGAAGCAAGTCATCAAAGTTCAAATTAAGGTGTTAAAAAAAAAAAAAAAAAGGAAGAAAAACTGAATGTACGCTGAACCAATATGACGGCAAAGAACTGTCGAAAGCTTAACTAAAATCATCTGAATCATGAGAATCAATTCCCCCAATTCATAACAACCACAACATAACACCTCATCATCATCCAAAGATAAATCAAATTCACTGATTAAAGTATCTTCAGCAACAAAATCACACCAAACAATGCAAACCAGAAAGGGAAAATACCAACTTGCACTGATGGAACCAAGGCAATGCTATTAGGGTGAAAAACCGAGTATTGTGGAGAATGAATGTGCTCGAAATATTTTTGTGCTGAATATGAGTGCTTGTATACATGTACAAAACGAGAGCACCAACGATAGAATGAGGAACTAACTTAAACAAATAATAACAGAAAAAACTAACTTCAGTAACTAAAAGACTATCTGTTAAGCTATAATAAATGCATCAAACACCTGGTGTGCACACAACACAACCAAGAAGTAGCAACCTAGAGGCAAGTGAGAAACTAGATCCTCCAACACCATAACCAGGGAGAAAGCTAACTAGAACAAAATCCACCAGTTGAATCAGCCGAAAGAAAGAACAATAGCAGCAGCAACAACAACAAGGTATCAAAGAACTACTATTGTCCACTAAGAAAATCACACACCTCTTAGAACAACAGTTCAGACTTTAGATCAAGCACTTTCAGAGCATCAGAAAGACCAACAAACTAAATAACGAGCAACTCATGGATCTTGGAATTAATAATAATAAAAAAAAAAAACGTAGATCCTGAACCTCTGACTTTGTTTTTTTCAGAAGATGCAGATCTAATAATAACGCTAGCATATATCTTTATCTCAAAAATAATTTAAGCAATTACAGACAATCAACTCTTTAGGATCTAAATGCTTTTGACCTGAGAAAATTTAGATATATTTTTCGAGTAATTAGATGAGTCCTGCACACAAAATATGAAAATACATATATGCACTAAAAAGGAAAATTAGATTAAAATTGTGCGTGTTGAATCACAGATCTGATATGAATAAAAGACAGATCTGAAGTAACTGAAGTATGGAAATTAATATTACAGAGGGCAAAGGGAAAGGGAGGAACCATCAGAAATCATAGGAATGGGCGGAATTGGGAAGAAAAATCACAATACAAGGCTAAACGATTCTCGTGTTTGGCTTTTTGTATTGTTTCATCCCAAACAGCCCATTCCCACAACTTCTAACAGCTCCAATCTTCCATTCCCAGCTCTCAATGCCTGCGAACTCACTCTGAAAATGAGAAGTAACCTCTTACTCATTTATATATAGACAAACCCCGTCGAAGTTGCTGACCTTAAATATTAAATATTAAATATTAAATATTTAATTTATATATATTATCACTATAAAAAAAATTTATATAAATATTTAATTATATATTATTATATTAATAAAAATATATTAATAAAAAAATAAAAATAATTGATTAATTAATTATAATTTTAAAAATCTTATAAATATAAATATATAATTAAATAATAATATGAATTTTTTTATATTATTAATATACTAAAATTAATCTCAATTATCATCGATAAAATTTAGAAACTCGTTAGAAATTTTGGAGTTGGTTAAAATGAAAAACAGCCGCTTATACTTAAAAAAAAAAAAGGATATTTGACGACAAAAAAAAGAAGATATTTTGTAGTTTATTCATATAAGTTTTGATATTGTTTGATTTGCGCACTAGCGCTTTGCAGCATGGTGGGGTTCCAGTATTACTGCGGCATCACCTCACATGACGACATATGGTTTAATTTTTGGAAAAAATTAAAAAAAAAAAATCTTTTAGAATAAATATTTTTAAAAAAATAATTTTTATTTAATTTAAATATATTAAAAAAAATTTTAAAAGAATAAATTTTATTTAGATAGGATAAAGTAAAATTATTTTTGATTGTTGATATAAGAATAATAATAAAATTTCTTTTCAAAAAAATTTTTTTAAAATAAAAAATAATCTCAAATATATTTCTTTCAAAAAGTTTATTAAAGACCTCCTCCCAATAGTTAAAAATATTTATCCTTTGCAAAATAGTAATTTGTAAACGCAAGTGGCGCCTAAATGGTCCGCACCCTGATGTAAAGGTGGGTCATATATTCTGGTTCCCTTTCGTTTGGGTGGCTCTCGTTCTGGAGGCCTCTGAACCAAGGTCCCTAACTTGATGGTGCGAAAACTTTCCCGTGAAAAAGTGACGAAGAGAATTTGGACCAATGAGGAGGAGGATAGAGAAAGAGAGAGAAATGTGACAAAAAAAAGTAGAGATCATGGGCTGGGGAAAAAAATAAGAGAGAGAAAATAACCACTCATGCACGACACCGATGAAAGTGACTTGTCGGCTTTTCTTTATCCACAAAAGTGATTTTTTTACACTGTAAACGTTTTTTTATTTTGTTTCTCTTCGTGACTCTAGGATGACGATGGGGCCTTCCAGGCTTTCACGACCAAAAACCAGTGGGCCTTTCATATCTGTTTCTGCTCTTGTGGGCGAGGCCTTTAAGAAAGATGTCAAGAAAATCCATTTCTCCAATTTCGGCATTGTTTTTTTCTTTTATTCTTTTTTTTCATTTAAAATGAGTGGAATAATTTTAAAAATGAACTGAAGTGATAACTATTTTTTAACTCTTGTGACGAGAATAAATTTTAAAATGAGAACGCAAGTTTAAATGAAAATAATTTTTATATAAAATACACAATTCTTATATTCTTGAATTCGAATAAAAGTTAATTTTATTAGTAGTCTAAATCAATCAAATTTATAAGAGTAGCTTGTATTAATAAAAAAACTGTGAAAGAAAATTCATTCAAAGAATATTTGAACATACTACACAATGTAATTGTTTTCAGATTAGAGTACACTCAATTTTTGAATCATGATACAAAATTGATCTCAATTGAGAATAAGACAGAGTGAAAGCTTTGTTATATAAATTTTAACCAGTGTTGAAGATAAGGCTGAGTATCATAAAAGGTGGCTCCCCAAGTAGCTGAATTAGATAGTGAAAGATAAAGACATAAGATGACCCTCCTTGTCCCTCTATGACTAGTTCAACTCTAGTTGAATCCGTGAAATTTTCAAACTAATTTTCATCAATAGCTGAAAACAGTAGTGTTATATAATCCATGCCATCGCCAAACCTCAAACATGCCTGTTTGCATCCCTTATGGGTCTAATTTTGTGCATGATGATTAGTAAAGTGCTGTATGGTGACGTGATTATGCTAATTTCATCACTTATAAATGATGTTGAAAATTAACATTTGATATTACCGTTCCAAAGTACAAATAAAAAAGAAAAAAGATATAACCATTCCAAAGATCGGCACAGATACTTTGAAAATTTAAACACAATGGTGTCCAATCATTTTATTGGGGTAAAGTTCCCCAAACTGCTAGACATAATATAGAAGGGGGAAGATATTATTTCAAGGAAAATAAGGTAGCACGGTTGCTCCGGTGCCGCAAGAGAAAATGTAGTTTCCACCACAACGTGACTTCATTCACCCCCAGTAAATGCATCATCCCTAGGTTCACTGCCATATGACAAAATAGATGTCTTAAAATTGACATTAAAGAAGGAAAAAGAAAATTAAGAACTTGTCTTGCATTTGGTGTATCAGAAAAACTAGGTCCATGATGGAGTTAATTTACTAACTATGTCCTTAATTTACTAACTATGTCCCCCTTACCTTGGGATGAAAATTGTAGGGGAACTGATCAGAAGGCATAAATTGTGGCTTCATCATGTAGGGTTGAGGAAATTGTCGGTTTCTTGCCACCAGGTCCTATGAAGTAAATAAAAGGAGATTCCATCAATTCAACCAATTATTTCACACATTTTCATTAGTACAACAATAGCATAACTTTATCAGATCAATTTGAATTTAATATAAGGCAGCGTTACACTACATAGGCATAAAATTAAATTTACTTCATACTTACATTGCCCATATTCATCATAGGATTTCCCATAAAACCAGCACCAGAAGGCAGGGCAGCTTGGTTACCTCCAGCCATAGTTAAAGCATTCCCTTCCTGCTATAATAAGTGCACCATAACTGTCAATTGCATTTATTCCGCATCTGAATAAAACAATGAATCCATGTGCTTGTTTACTTTAGGGTAACTAATTTTACACGGGATCATTTTTCTTACAAATAAATATATAACTAAATAAATAAAGACAAAGATTCATAAGCACACGCACTCATAGATAGGTCAAGAGTGATTATAGGCTTGTATTACGAAATAAGCTGAATTATTGCACCAATTCTCCCTACTTTATTTTATGCTTATAGAGAAAATTCTAAGGTATTAGTTACACTTTATGTCTTACTACTTGGTAGTAAATAGTAACTAATATTTTCCATTATATACCAAACGATCAATAATAGCTTCTAAACATCTACTTTGAGTGCTCTAAGAAAAGCACAAAGGTCGTTTTAGTTAGATGAGTTAATAATTTACTCAAATCATTGGCTCAAAAGTAGAGAGCTACATTACATAGGTATAAAATCAGATCTACTTCATACTCACATTGCCTGTACTTATCATGGGATTTCCCATAAAACCAGCATTATAAGGCATGACAGCTTGGTTTCCTCCGACATAGTTGACAGCATTCCCTTCCTACAATAATTAGTACACCATATAACTGTCAATTGCATATATTCCAAATCTAAACAAAACAATTAACACATGTGCTTGTTTACTTTAGGATAACTTATTTTTATAAGATTATTTTTCTTATAAAATAAATAAATAAGTAAATAAATTAATATAAAGATTCATTAGCAGACACTCTAGATAGCACAAGACTGGTTTTAGTGCATTACCAAATAATATGAATCATATCACCAAATCTCCCAACTTTATCTCATGCTTATAGGAAAAATTCTAAGGTCTTGCACTTCATATTTTACTACTTGGTAGTAAATAGCGACTAATAGTTTCATTACATACCAATAACCAATATTTCATAGACATCTACTGAGTTTATTTAGATGAATTAATAATCATAGTCAAATCTTTGGATCAAATGTAGAGAGTTACACTACACAGGAATAAAATCAAGTTCACTGCATACTGACATTGCCCGTATTCATCATTGGATTTCCTTTAAAACCAGCATTATAAGGCAGGGCAGTTTGGTTTCCTCCAATAGCATTCTGGTTTCCTCCAATAGCATTCCCTTCCTCCTATAAAATGTACACCATAACCGTCATTGCATATATTCTGAATCTTAATTAATAAAACAATGAACCGACGAGCTTATTTACCTTAGGATAACTTATTTTTATACGTTCTTTTTTATTGCAAAATAAAGATTTTTATTTTAATGCTAAATGAATAAAGATATAAATTTACTCCATCCTTACACTGCGCGTATACATCATAGGATTTCCCATGAAATCAGCACCATAAGGCAGGGGAACTTGGTTTTCTGCAGCGATGTTTACAGCATTCCCTTCCTGCTATAATAAGTACACCAACCATAACTCTCAGTTGCATATATTCCAGATTTGAATAAAGTAATGAACCCATGTGTTTGTTTACCTTAGGATAACTTATGTTTATACGATAATTTTTCTTACAAAATAAATTAATAATTAAATAATAAAGGTAAAGATTCATAAGTACACACTCGTAGATAGCTCAAGAGTGGTTTTAGATTTCGTATATTACTAATAATCTGAATCATAGCTCCAATTCTCCTAACTTATCTCATGCCTATAGAGAAAATTCTATGGTTTTACACTTTATCTCTTGGTTAGTAATAAGTAGTTAATAGTTTCCATTATATACCAGCAACCAATATTTCATAAACAACTATTTTGAGTGTTCCAGCAAAAGCACAAGGGTCAATTTAGTTAGATGAATTAATAATCATGCACAGATCATTAGATCAAAGGTTACACTGCATAGGTATAAAATCAAATTTACTTCATACTCACACTGCCTGTATTCATCGTTAGATTTCCCATAAAACCGGCACTAGGCAGGGCAACATGGTTTGCTCCTTCAACAGCATTCCCTTCCTGTCATAATGAGTACACCATAACCATCAATTGCATATGTTTCGAATAAGAATAAAACAATAAACCCATGTGCTAATTTAGCTTAGGGTAACTTAACTTTAGACGACCATTTTTTTTACAAAATAAATAAGTATATAAACAGTCATAAGCAAACTTTCATAGATATAGCTCAATAGTGGTTTTAGTGAATCATGTGGCTCGAGAGTAGTTTAAGTGAATCATACCAAATACGAGAGTAGTTTTAATTTATCTCATGCTTGTAGAAAAAATTCTAAGGTGTTACACTTTATCTCTTACCGCTTGGTATACGAATTAGTAACAAGCAGTTTCCATCATACACCAACAATCCCTATTTCCTAAACATCTACTTTAATTTGAGTGTTCTAACAAAAGCACAAGGGCCATTTTGGTTAGATGAATAAAAAATCATACTCAAATCTTTGAATAAAAATAAGGTAGATTATTAAGAAAGTCATCGATTGCATATAAATGGAAAGGTGCTCTATATGAAAGAAGATGAAAAGAGTATGAGACCTGTGCATTCTGAGTATAGGGCTCGATAAGCTCAGGTGGAAGAATATCAGTGAGGAAATCAAAGACATCAGTTTCTACAATGGCCTTGGCCACGTCGCATGACTCCACGGTACGTTTATTGGCCTCTTCAGCACGCATCCATGCACGAACTGCGAGTTCCTGAATGAAAATCTCACATGCCTTTGACATCAACAATGGAGCTTCGGCACTCAGCAGCTGCTTAAAAGATAACATTCCATCAAAACATAGTTGAAAATTATTGTCCACGCACAAGCTTTAACACTCGTATATATATATTATAATTGCAACATTGTTAACTTAAAAACAATAACAATCTACCCATGACTTTCAGAAGCAATATCAATTAATTATAATGATCATACTAGATGACTTACTCTTACCAAATTTTCTTAAAATGCTATGAAATATTTG
Source organism: Pterocarpus macrocarpus (assembly GCA_031439585.1). Taxonomy (NCBI): domain Eukaryota; kingdom Viridiplantae; phylum Streptophyta; class Magnoliopsida; order Fabales; family Fabaceae; genus Pterocarpus; species Pterocarpus macrocarpus. The sequence continues at coordinate 78,391,967 of CM062515.1, forward strand.
TCGAATAATACTTTGTTAGTAAGTGAGGTGAATCAATACTATTTTATTGATGATTGTCCATCTATTTTTTTTTTTTTCTTTTAAAATTTTGATAAGGACACAGTTGATATTTATTTTAAAAAAGTATGAATTAATATAAATCAATCAGAAGTGCAATTTAAAAAAAAATAGTTTAATTTAGATTTATAAACAGAGAGTGAGCGTAATTCTTTTATATATATATTGATTTTTTGAGAGAATCTGAAAACTCATTTTCACCGGTTGAAGTAAAGCTATGGAATTTCTCATGTGCAATATAGTGTAATCCTCTTGTTATCTACCTGCCCCTCTAGGACTAAGACATACCACTAATGAGAGATAAAAAAGAGAAGGGAATAAAAATGAGGGTAGAAACAAAATTGTAAACCTTAGCCTCGCCCTCTGATTTCATGATCCTTCTGATCCGAGCTAGAGGCAGTTGTAGCTCCCTCTTAAACGCTGCATCACAGGGAAAAATACCATTAATTAAGTGGTTAATTGAAACGTATTTATGATTTCATTTAAATACCAAAAGGGATAGAATAAAAATGTAAGTTTATTTCCGTAATTTGGTGCAGATAGAGAACCTTCAGCTGTTTGAATATTAATTAGCTGCTTCTGCCAAAACAGTTGCATTCTATGTCTCTGCACTTGCATGGAAAAGAATAATAATAATCAAACTTGCTTCAACATCTTGTTATTTATGCAGAGGAATAAATATTAAGCAGTGAAATACAAAATGAAAGGTTTTCATAGACATACGCTCAAGTAGGAGCCCAGTATTTTTCTCTTTGTTTGTTTTTAAAAAAAATTAGCATACAAATATATATAGCAGGGTTTATTAAATAAAACATTTAAAAATATAAAAACTACACATTCTGATCGAATAATTCACCACGGAGAATCATTGCATAAACATATAATTTTTTTTAGCAATTATCACATATTTTCATGTGATAGCTAAATAAAATTCTCTATAAAATTATAATATATATATAATATTAATATGAAAATAACATAAAATAAAAAAAATTGAATTAAAAAATAGTTTAAAAATTAACATAAAATATTATAAATATAATATATCGATATTATTTATTTAATGATTTTTATATATCTGTTTAGATTGATATAGAGATAAGAAAACAAATTACAAAATATAAATAAAAATATTTAAAGTCATTGTAAGGTTTCTAGCACCGTGGCAACTTTTGTTTTCTGAATCACTAATATCTCAAATTCATTACAGTTCAATTAAATTGATCCAAGTTGAGTCGGGTCAAAATATATTATATAATAACCGCGGCGAGTATTTCAAAGGATCCATTCTTAATAATCTCATCCTCAAATGTTGCTTGAAATCTCTCACCCACTCTTCTTATACCCTCAGTCAATTTCGAAATTCTAATAAGAAACGGGAGACCTCCTCTGACATATCAAAACATTTTCGTGTATCCATAAAAACAATCAGGGACATGCCAAAAACAATAGTTATCATAAATTTATTCAATTTATGTCTACATATGATACAGATATGCAACCGATTTTGAACTATTCCGGCATCATAGCATTTTGTTATATAAGAAAATAGTTGGCAAAATCTAGTTAAGAAATATCGAAATGACATTGAATTGCAGCCAAACTACATTTTCGGCATGTAACTTGATCGACCTCCTAAATTTGTAACCCAAAAAAAATGTTAAAAATCAAATAAATGATATACTACTGGCAAGAAAGAAATTGTGGACGTGAATAAACTTGTGATTGGAGCTCAAAGAGGAATGACATCACCTCCCAAGCTTGTCGATCGTACTGAGGCATAGGATTGGGATGAGGAGGCCATGATGACATGTTTGGTGAATCTGAACTATTATTGAAATCCATTGCAGGTTGAAATTGCTTCACTGCCTTGACTTGTCAAGAGGTAGCCCCTTAAATAAGGCTGGACCCATTTTTCTTGTCTCTTTTCTTCATATTTTTGCGGATTTTTTTATTAATTAAATTTAAGGAGGGAGTATTAACTGCATTTAATAAAGGAAAAAGCCTGAGATATTTAATTTTCAGTAATTAAAAAAAAAGAAATAGGCATTAATTATATATATATATATATATATATATATATATATATATATATATATATATATATATATATATATATATATACGATAATGCAATAGTGCCTTTTTTTTCAGAGCACAAAGTATGCTTACAAGTTTTGTTGAATTGCCCATAGAATCGATTACAAAAGTTATGTAGTAGCCCCACGAGAGAGTTGTTTTCCTAGATTTGAACTCATCTTAAGAAGGAGAAGTGCTCACTATCTCAATCAATTTTTTTGTGAATAATACGACAATAATACTCATTTGGTAAAATTAAGTGAACATAGGGATGGCAAAAAATTGAGGGTACAAACTTTCCTTAAAAGTTTATGATGAAATTAGAGATTGTCTCGTTTTAAGCTGAGAGCATATTATACGAATTAACAATAAACGTGTACAGTGGTATTTAGTAAGATGTACAACTATTTTCACTTGAAAACTTATACTTTTAGGAAAATTAGTCACTATCAAGGCATCAAATTTACCCACCCACTGGTCAAAATTTGCCCATGTTAAATTATTTGATAATCAAAGTTTACCTCCTTTTTTTTGGTCTAAGATCACCAATATCTACAATTCAATTGATTCTAACTAGTTTGACTCAAGTCAAATTTACCTACTATAAGGAAAAAAATGACAGATCAAAATAAAATTTTTGTCAAAAAAGTTGACAAACAAAGACATTTAATTTACAATAAATGCATAAACTAATAATAGATTTTATTATTAATAGACTAATTATTAAAACAAAATGTGAACGAATTTAAAATAACGCGCTTTCATTAGTAGGGTCAGGTCCTCTCATTTATTAAAAGCTTTTTTGAAAATAGAAAATAACACGCTTTCATTATCAACGATCAGGATTCTCTCTCATTCATTAAAATTTTTTCTCTCTCATTCATTAAAACTTTTTTAAGATTGTAAAATAATGGAGAAATATTTGGGTGCTCATAAAGTACCATGTGGATATGCGTATCGCCAATAATAGAATGACATTTCAAGATATGATCCACCATTAACTTACATTTTTATATAAAATGTCATTCTATTATTGATTGTATGTGAGCATAATTCACGTAACATTCCAAGAGCACCCAATAATTTCTCAAAATAATATCCTAACATTATTAGGGTTAGGACTCTCTTTCTATCATTGATAGGGCTAGAAACAAGTTAAACTAACTCATGAATTATTTCTAACTTGGTAATTAATAGCTTAATAAACTAGGCTTGTGAGTTTATGAGTATCGTTTGAGTTAAAGATTTGAACTCGTTTATTAAATGAGTTAAATTTAAACTTTATTATATTCGACTCATTAGCTTCTAAGTTGACTCGATATGCATAAATGTGTATAGTATTATTATTATTATTATTCAAACTATATTCTTTTGGCCAAATATTATAATTTATTAAGTCTAAAGGCTTAATTTGTATTTTACTTAATCATTAAATTTGAACAGTTTACAAGTTAACTCAAACTTGATAAACTTTTTATGAGTCGAGCTCAAGGGTAAAAATCAGACTCATTTCTTATCAAATTCGAGCTTAAGTTAAGTCTAGTATTATCAAGTCGAGTACGAATTTTAACAAGTACAAATAAGCTCAACTCATTTCTATCCTTACTCGTTGGCAATTTATTTTATTGTTGACTTTCGTCTGATTTCATTAGAATTATTAACAATGCTCACTATTGTGGATGTCACGTACTTCTTTGTTTGCTGGCATGATTTATTGACCCGAATGTCACAATGCAAATTGAAACACTTGCGAAGTCTTATATTAAAATGTACACTTTAATGATTGGAACAAAATAAAAATTGAACTTTGGAAACAAATTTGACATCTATGGTTTTCAATTGCAAAAGATTAAATACACTTCTTGAGTGTTAATTGCTTCTTACACTCTATAAAATTCATTCTGAAACATTTGGAATTCTACAAATAAAGCAATTGATATAAAAAAGCCCAGTAAAAAATCACTTAACCATCTCAAATTATCTAAGAATGTGTTTGTTTCAGTTTTTTTTTTTTTTTTTAATTACAGAAAAGTGACACTTTGACGGTTTCAATTGATACTAAAAAAAAAAATTACTTTTATATGAGTTGTTTATCCCAACTTTTATTCAAAAATTAAAAAAAAAATTATTTTTAACTTTTAAGTAAAAGTTAAAATGGACAAATTACATAAAAAGTGATTTTTTTAATACTTAAAAAAATCACTTTTTGTCAAGAAAAATTGAAAAACACACCCTAAATCATCTCAAAAGTGCTTTTTATTTTTTCTTATATATATTAATGTGTTTGTTTGTGCTTTTGACATAAAAAATATTTTTTTAAGACTCTTTTAGAAAAAGGTACTTATAGAGTTTTTAATACTATTTGTTTGTATTTCTTAATAAAAGTAGAAGTAGCTTTTGAGAAGTAGATAGGGAACTGCTTCTCCTAGAAGCAGATAAGGAACTACTACTCCTAAAAGTAAAAGCAGTAGAAGAAAGAGAATGTTGCTTTTTGAAATTAGCAATAACTTTATTCCTACTCAATTACAATTTTGTCCTTAAAACTCTTGAAAAATATGACTCTCTTCCCACTTTCATTCTCTCTCTCTCTCTCTCTCTCTTTCTAATTGTAATTTTATAAAATAAACTACTTTTATATCTATTACATATATCCAAGCAATTTAATAAGTTATAATTTTAATAAAAAAATACTTATACAAATATATTCAAATACAAAATAATTTTTTACTTTTACTTTTATTTTTATTTTTTAAAAAATATTTCTCCTAAAATTTTAATCCAACTAGTCCATATTCAAATATGCTTTGTTCATGGTTGGATATTCTAGTCAAATTAAACAAATTGCATCTAATTATTATGTTTGACACGCAAGCGCATGGATATATATATAGCAAACATCAAGAAGTAGAATCAAATTCCTTTTTTTTTTTTGGGGGAAAACAAAACAAATATATGCATCTAGAAGTTGATTCTACTGCGCTCGACCTTAAGACCCCCCCCTTTTTTTTTTTTCCAATTTATCTAGACCAGCTGCTTGTTGACAAATAGCCTCTCCCTCTATCAGCCTGAAGTTTTGTTGGCTCGCATGGCATCACTTCTGCATTAAGATAACCTCTTATATGTCGAGTAGCACATATAAGCCAAAACGGAAAAAGGTTGAGTAGCACACCGTGTCGATTTACCACTTATTCGCCATTGGATGGGGTGTACCGACTCAACACCATCCCTTCAACATTTCTCCATATTAATTTGAGCAAAAGTTGTTGAAAAAAAAAAGGAAACACAAATGCGCAGTTGTTTATTTTGAAGCACAAATTACTATAGTCTTAACGGCTTAGGCTAGCTAGCAAGCCCATTCGTTTTCTATTTCACTATGCTCCTCTTTTTAACTACTACAAAAAGAATCTACAAATAATCTTCGAAGTACTTAAAATAGTACATGCAAATGTTCGGTGTGCTTTGCAATTAGATCTTGTGCGTGCCGTTTCCAAATCTATCAAGTAGATGTGAGGGATGCACCTTAATATCGTTTAGGAATATTTAATCTAGATTAATGCAAAAATTGATCTAATAATTTGCTAGACTTTTAAAAAAATTATGTGATTTATAAATTTGCATAGTTAAGCAGATTTCACTTCTTTTTTTTTTTTTTTTTACATGGGCAAAATATAGGGCGTTGAGTGTGCCCCAACTCTGAATTTCTCATAATGTAAAGCAGTTTTTTTTTTCTTACATTAAAAATTCAAAATCATAATTTTAATTTGGGATTTCTACTGAAATTCGATAGAACCGATTACCTGAATTAATTGCAGTCATGTAACCATATAATTTCTCTATAACAATGCATACTTTTTTTTATTGTATAGGCATAGTATAAATATTATAAACTGACATGAGTGTAAATAAATATCAAATTACGAGATAAAAAAAAAATTATACACGTTTTATGTAAAACAGATATTATATTTAGTTTAAATTATAATATTTAAATAACATCTGTTTATGAATAAGTCTAGCTAGTTGGCTCTCTTTGACAAGCCTGTTACACACCGGCCAGGCTCTCGCCAGCATTGTTGGGTGGCCGCTTCCCGCTTACGGAATTGTTCTGCGCACAAGTGCATAATACCACAATGGACGGAACCACTATTTTATTTTTTGTGGGGCGAAGAGTTAACTTATATTTATATGGAAAAGAAAACACTAAAGAAAGGCTACGTGTTCATAAAATTTTTACCAGCACTATTGATAAAAATTATAAAGCTGTTGGATAAAATGGAGTGATTGGATTCAGTTATAGCATATTTGGATCAATGTTTAGGGGTCTAGAATTGATTTTAATCCCCCAAAATTGATTTTATCAAATTTTGATAATATTTGATTTTAAGATATAAAAATCAATTCTTGGCTCTAAACTTGATTTCGAAAGGAATGAAATTTTTTTTTACTTTCTATCATAATTATTTTTAGAGAAACTACTAAATATAAATCACTTTATTTTAAAATCAATTTTAATCAAATCAATTTCAACAAAATTAATTTTATCTATAATTAATTCTATAAAAGTAGAACTAAACGTGCTATTATTCATCTAAGAGTCAATATAATATCACACAAAGAATAACTACTACTAATTTTATGTTTGAAATAGCAATATAATTTATAAGAGTAATATTATTTGTATATAATATTTGCAGAATACCATGCCAACATACTCCTATTTATCTTTGGATGAGAGTGTGTCAGTTCCGTGTCCCATAAATGATATATAGAAATAATATTTCTCAATTTATAAACTATGAGAGAGAGAGGAAACTGATAAATAAATGAGTTCTTGTACGACTTATGAACAGATTCCAATCAATTGCGCTCAATAGAGGAGAATAAGTCTGGGTAATTTCTCAACATTTTCTGCTGGATCACACAGGAATCTTTACGAAAGAAAATTTGTGAAAGCCAAACGAAAAAGAGAAAGGAGAAAGAATCAAAGAAGAGATTAACAAAAATACGATAGAAGATAATTACATGGGGTATAGTTCATTAGAAGCAACCAAGGCCTTGGAAATCTCGAAAATGAGCCTGGCCTCAAATGCATCACGGGAATAGTCCTTAGACGCTTCAGGAGCCTTTGGAATCCGTTTCTCACCAAAGGGGTTGTCCGTGTTCATGGACCTCAACATGAAGTTCATATAAGCATTCTTAAGCTTCGTCAACATCTTCACTGGTGACCTAATAGCCACCCATGACAACCTTGGAATTGCTCTGATCCTCCAATGCCTACGTGGGCTTCTCCTCAGCTGTACGGCCCTCGTTTTCCTTCCGCCGGTGGTGGCGGCACCGCCGTCGAGGCGCTGGTAGCGCCGCCTTCTCAAGTACCTCTTTATGCCACCGTAACTTGGCTTAGGCACTAGTGACTCCATTTCTATATTTTGTTAGGTGGAGGAGGAGGAAGAATTGAAGATCTCTTTTATATGTTTATGGAAGTGAACTGTTTGGGTTTGATCAGGCATTGCACGTTAAAGGATTTAAAGGGATTTGCCTTTTCACACACAAAGATAGTCAATAATCGACGGTTTGACCCGATATGGTGGGTGTGACCCCGCGAGTGAACGTGACCAACGTTGCTTTTTCCTTGTATATTGTGGATTGGGATTTTTATAAATATTTTCAACATATTATAAAATATTAAAAAAGAATTAAACCTTTCTTGAAGGAATATATGACTGTATTAATAATATATGAAAGAACAAAAATATGAACTAAGAAATATAAAAGTTTATATAACAACATTTATAGAGTCCCTACAAGAAATTGTTTATAGCAATTAGTCAGTTTGAGCTACATAGACATCTGAAGAGTCTCTCAATCTTTAGAGTTTGAAATTGGAAAAGTTATTTGCGGAGGAAATATCTTAATGGATTTGTCTACAATACACTAACCTTATAAATGGTGCTTGACACACCTTAATGATCAATAGTTACGATTTGATAGTGTATGCATATACCACTAAGTTGTGATGCACTACAAATATCCCCCACTCTCTTCCTTCTCTCCACTGCTTCAATCGATGCCATCACCCACCCTCACCATTGCAACCCCACCCCAACACAGCTACACTTCGACCATGCCTCCACCCCCAATGGCTTGGGTGTAATAACCGCCATTGCCATTATCTGCCCCCTCCCCTACTGGCGCTACTGCCACTGTCGCCCCCACTCTCGCACCAGCATCTTCGCCTTGCCTTGATTGTCTACGTGCTTCGAGTGAGGTCATGCAGTGAGGTCGATCGACAATCCTCTTCTCCTCCCTACGAGTCTCACTCCCCTGATTTCTCACCTTCTCCCTCGCGCTCATGCTCTGCTCCACCGATTTCCTCATTCGCGCCCTACGAGCTCTGATCACAATGCACTCGAGGGAAGGAGATAATGAAGGGCGTTGGGGGTGGTGGCAAGGCACTCATGGGAGGCGCTGTGTGATGTTGATGCGCCTGTTGCACCTTGCAACGCCGCTGCCGTCTGTTGTGGAGGATAACCGACGAGGGGAGTAGGGGGCAAGTTGCAGTGGCTAGGAAGTGCTTCTAGGTAGGGGAGAGAATAAATATGGGCTTACTATAATGCATCATGTTTGGTTGGTGTATGCATACACCAGATAATCTTAATCATTAATTTGTCAAGTGTGTGAAGTACCATAATAAAGCAAGGTACATTATAGACGGATCCTATCTTAATATCCAAATAAAGATTAGCCTCTTATGCCTAAAAGAGTGTGAGAAATCACATAAGGGGAAAAAAATATGTAAACGAGTGAGCAGATTTAATTTGTATGTATATGATCATATAAAGAATTATGAATAAAGTACTTTAAAAAAAAATTGATAGTATGATCTTTATTTTTAAATTTTTTTAATGATTTATTATTGTCGTTGTTGTTGAATAGAAAACTTCTTATTCAGCGGAATAAATCTAGATCTGAGCAGAAATATAAGCAAGAGGGTGAATGTTTCGAATCCATGAAATCATGAATTCCTTTTTGTTCAAGGTTAGCGGTGTAAGTCAAATTAAATATGTTACATATGACAATTATGCGCGAGATACAAGGGCAGGGGGTAGCAAGCACCTGGAAATGGAATCAAGCAGCTTCGGACAAGTACACAAAAGAGATTATAAAAATACACATGCATCTAGAAGTTTGACTGCAAGGAAGTTATTGGATGTGTTTGATTATTTGATTCCACTGTACACAAGCTTTCATCCTTCAATTATTTTTTGTTTATTTATTTGGAAAACCAGAAAGCCGCCTTCTTTTAGTCCATATTTTGATGGTGATTGCGTGCTAACAATATTTAAAGATATATGCCTCTGCCTCAAATTCAGCTTCAAAGGTTGTATTGACTTGGCATCTTTTCTAAACGATTTCGGAGATTCGATTTCAAAATCAATGCGTCAACTAGCAGCCACCTCAAGTAATAATTATAATTGGAAGAATAGTATTTTTTGTTCACCTAAGAATAATATCAAGACTGATATCACATATAACAACATAAAGGATATATATTAATTTTGTTTTAAATCATTAGTATTTAGAATATATAATAAAGTACGACTAATTTAATTTAAATTGGATCAACTAATTATAAAAAATAAAACTCTTTAAAATCTAATTTCATTTATTTATTTATAAAATTCAAAATGAAAATTTTACTTAATAAAAATAAATATTGAAGCAAACTAACTAAACATTGACATTGCACATGATTTTAGCCTATTATAAACTATCTATTAGATGTATGAATTATTATCTACAGAAACGCAATTTACTACTTATATTATTGTAGATTTTTACAAATAATGGAATTTTGATAAGTGATCTTTTAAAATAAAAGGCTTTAAAAGGTAGTTACATTCACGGGTCAAGAAGAAATTGTTGAATCAACTCATTATGTTTCCTCGTGAATGAAGCACAAATTTTCTGTAATGGCTAGCTAGCAAATCCAGTTGTTGCTCCAGCCTTTTATTAAAAGACAGGCGCATACGCATAACTTTTTCACTCTGCTTTTCTGCTCTTCTAGCAAAAGCATTCTACTTCAACAGATCGAGAGCATGATCAAGGGCATAAACAACGAATGTTTCCAAATCCCATAGAATAAATTATGAATCCCAATTTTATTAGCAGTTTAGCACTAGATAAAGATAGTTTTCTGATTAATCAAAACAAACCAAACTGAATGCAAAAATAATCTATAAGTAATCTTTTAATAGATCAGGTTGAAAGAAAAGTCTTTTCACTAGAGCTGGAAAAAAAAAAAAAAAACTCCTTCTCGATGTCTCTTTCACTCTATGTCTTACATAGAGTGACGCACGTAATGACTTACACCCACAATCTTTTTGTTTTTCTTCCGGGATAATTATAACAGAAAAGGCTCAACTCTTTACAAAATCAAAGAGTGACTTACACCTACAATCTTCTTTTCAAGCCGACAATCACCTCTTCCTTCACTTAAATATTACTTCTTCTTTTATTTATTTTATAATATAATACATGTCACTATATTGAATTTACATATGAATATTCTTGTCTAAAATATTAGTACAATTATGTCTTTGTTAATTATTTCTTGCAAAACGTCACTTTTGTTAATTTCTTCATTGAATTGTAAGGATGTTGATGTGCTTACCTCTAAAAGCATGTAATTCACCACCCGTCCAACATTTAGACCTTACATGATTCGCTTAAATATGGAGTATATGAATTGTTTTATTACACTTGGATATGAAATTATAAATTATTACGAGAGCGAGAAGAAACTAACAAATAATTAAATGAGTTCTTGTACAATTTATGACTGAAAAATATAGAGATTCCAATGCACATAAATCTGAAGAGAAAAGACAAAGAAAAAGCCAACACGTCAACGTAATTCCTCAACATTTTCCGCGTAATTACACGAAAATTTTCACAAGACATATTTTGGGGGGGAAAAGAGAATTAAAAAGGACACCCAAAAAAAAAAGCACAAAAAAAGAAAGAAAGAAAATTAAGAAAGAACACAATTGTAAATTTACAATTACATGGGATATAATTCATGAGAAGCAACCAAGGTCTTGGAAATTTCATATATGAGCCTAGCCTCAAATGCATCACCGGAATAAAGCGTAGACATTTGACGAGCCCTTGGAATCCGTTTCCCACCAAAGATGTTATCAGTGTTCAAGGCTCCTACCTTACCTGCCAACCTCAACATAAGGTTCATATAAGCATTCTTAAGCTTTGTTAACATCTTCAATGGTGACCTAATCACCCATCTAAGCCTTGGGATTGTTCTGATCCTCCAATACCTACGTGGGCTTCTTTTCATCCTTATGATCTTCATCTTCCTTCCCCCGGTGGTGGCGCCACCACTGAGACGCTGGTAGCGCCGCCTCCTCAAGAACATCTTGATGCCTCCATAAGTTGGCTTAGGCAATAGTGACTCAATTTCCATGTGCTGAAAAGATTTGACTTGGTGGAGGAAGAAGTGAGGATTCTATCTATTCTTTTGGTAATTAAAGAGGTGAAGGGTTTCAACGTAAGGAAGTGAAGTGAGTAGAATAGTCTGTGTTTTTAGGCATGGCACATTGGAGGATTTAAAGGGATTCGTTTTGAAAAAGAAAGTCAGAAAACGGTGCTTTGACCCGGTTGGCACGTGTGAGAGAATACAACATGAGCAACATTTTGTTTTCCCACCAATCCTTGCATATCAAGTAAACTTAGTTAATGGTATATAAATATAAAAAAAAATGGTATACAATGATTGGTCCCACAATTAAAAGTATAAAAAAATAATAAAATATACAAATTAATGATAAGATTTACTATTAACTAAATTTAAATGGCATATAATAATTGGTAGGAGTACAATTTTATATGATGTTCTATAATTATGCAAATATTTCTCTTACTGGGGCCAATAAGCATCTAAAAATCAAGAGTTTTATTTTACTTTTGACTTTTTTTGGTGAAGAGTTAAACATGATTTGGTGAATATAAATCAAACCATGACCCATGGCATATTTCCCATTTTTTTTTCATAGTTATCCTATATGAGAGATAATATAGTCTGATACACAGCTGAATATTAAATGTAGGCATATTATTGATATTCAAACAGTAATTTATCATATATAGAAATTACCTCTTTTTATTAGACCTAATCTCTATTATTTGCCTGTCTCCTACTATATATATATATTGAAATATATTTTTTGGGTATATTTTGAAATAAGTAGCTTTTAAAAAAGTTAAGGCTTAAAAGGTTATCAATGGGTCCTTAGCCAACAACATATTTGAGATTTTGTTGGTTAGACACAGACCCTGTTCCTCATATTCGGGCACATGAAAAAGTGATAACACATTAAGTATGAAGTATAAAATACAACAATTGAAGGGGGGCATATTCTAAAATAATAACATATGTCGCAAGCTTTAGTTAATATTTATAATAAGAATTTAATTTTAATATGCTATAATATAATATTTTTTATATAATCATCTAATTATGTATTATTATACCAATAAAAATATTTAACTTTTATATTTATTATCTCTAGAATCACTTATATAACAAAATATATGGATTTAATTTGATGTACTATCACTGTAAAGTATTTCAACACAATTATCTAATAATTATATATGTATTAACATCATCATATATAGTGTTTGACTTTTATAATAACCAATGAAATTCATATATATAATGAGATTTGATCGGTTGAACTGTAAAATATTTTTATATTGATGGTATATTAAAATTGATTTCAAAATATAATTGGATGACCATATGAAAATTATAAAAAAAATAACTTTTATACATTAACAATATAAAACCAATGCAACTGTAAAAAATTACCAAATCATAGTTGATAACTAGCCACTATCATTTGGTAATTTCTTGAAATTTTGTACTATCAAATCTCAAGTCTTTATATTAAGAGTCTATCAAAAATAAATTTCTTATAATAATACCTATAAATGATCTATGTATAAAATATTATTAACATAATTTGAACTAAAAAAACAGCTTTAAACAACCCAAAAAAAGCAACTAATAATTTTTCTTTTTATAGTAACGCTGAAATCCAAATAAATGAAATAGCAACACTATTATTATATATTAATTATGAACACAATATACTATGTGTCTATGTCCATTCACCAATTGTATTAACATCCATCATTCTTCACCTATGCCAAATCAGCAATCAAACTACAAAGAACAAACATTTAAAAAAGAGAAATTCAGCCACTCCTGCAGCCAGTGATGGGACTGCAACCACGCTTGTAAGGGTGGCAACAGCAGTGGGTTTGCAATTGCCGGAGGTGGCGTCCCTGCGTGAGCATGGTACTGCGTCCCTCTGCAGTGCACCGTAGCCTATGTGGTCGTTGGAGGCTAACATGCGCCGGTTGGTCTCCGAGTCCATCTCGAACTCTTCAGCTCCCATGCACTCCCATATGGACCCATTGCATGATGATGATGATGATGATGCCTTCATGGCCATTCCCCGCTGGTGGTGCTCTCCTCCGGCCGCGGCCATCGGTGGCGAAGTTGCCGCCAGAAACAATAGGGCGGCGCAAATGAGGAGGAGAGCCAAGGAAGATGAGTTGTTGGCCATTGAGGATTTGTTGAATTCAGGTCACCGATTGATGACAAGAGAGCTTCGTAGAGAACACTTTAGAAGACTCACTTTTAATGCCGAAGACGAGGTTAAGGAGATAGTGATCAATGTCTATGAAAGTGTGAAACATACTAGGCCTAAAAAAGTATTTATAATGAAAGAATGAAGTACCTAAAATTATCCCGAATCTTGACAAGATATAGTTTCTTTTATAATTAAATCGCAATCAAATGTTATAGTTTCCTATAATAGTTTTGTGGATATATACTTTCCTTTATTTTTTCACATAATCAGTTTTTTCTTGTTGTCTCAAGTTATCAGCATAACTGGGTTTTAGTTATTATTCATTAATAATGATGACAATGTTTCACATCTTACTGGAAACGTGATCTATAAAGAAGTCATCGAAAAATTTAAGCTAAGTGAGTTATTTAAATTTATGTTGAATTACATAAAGGTTTAAATTAATTATACTTGTAAAATATTATACAATATCATATTTATTATGCTTACTTAGGTGGCCTGTTAAAATAATAGTTTCTGCAAAATTTGATATGTAAATATATTCTTATGCATATCTTTTTTGTTTTTACAATTAATATTATTTAATAATACTTGATTCGTTCAGGTGATTTAATAGATAAACTCTTAAATTCAAATCTTGTAAATGGCAAACTAATATTGAGAGAGATTTTAATTTCATTATGAATTGATTTAACTTAAGTGGGATTAGTTACGAATTAGTGAACTTTAGTGATTTAGACAAAAAAGAAAAATAGAATATAACTTGATTTTCTAGATTGAGAATGATATCTAATTAATTAAAGCTCAACAGTCAGATTATAGTTTGTGCAAATTGTGAAACAGCGAAAGGACCTAAATCTCTTAAGCAAAACACATTATTTTTTCACAACTAGCTATGATTAGCAAAAATAAAGGTTAACATTATGCGAAATTCAGAGTTAGCACATACATAACACCTTATATTTAGGCCCATATAATAAAAAAAGTGAGAGCTATGCTTAACTATGCAAAGTATAAATCACATGCTCCTTTTTTGTTTCATTGTCTAGGATACTAAATTTTTGCTTTAATCAAGATTAAATCTTCCTAGGCGATATGCATAATATCATATAGGGTGGTAAAAAATTAAAGGAAAGTAGCTATCCACAAAACTATTATAGGAAACTATAATATTTGATTGAGATTTGATTATAAAAAAAAAAAAAAAAATCCTATTAAGATTAGATACATCATTCTGTCACTATAAATACTTCCTTAGGCGTATAGTATATTTCATACTTCATCAATAATCTCTCATCTTCGACTGGCAAATACTTAAGTAAAAGAAAGGAAAGGCATTAGGGTGTTCATGTTTAAAGAGTGAGTCACCTAAAGTGTTCTCTACGAAGCTCTTGTGTTGGTGACCTGAATTCAACAAATCCTCAATGGCCAACAACTCATCTTCCTCATATCAGCTCTCGTCCTCATTTGCGCCGCCATATTGCTGTTGGCGGCAGCTTCGCTGCCAACGGCCACGGCGGGAGGAGAGCACCACCAGCGGGGAATGGCCATGAAGGCATCATCATCATCATCATCATGCAATGGGTCCATATGGGAGTGCATGGGAGCTGAAGAGTTCGAGATGGACTCGGAGACCAACCGGCGCATGTTAGCCTCCAACGACCACATAGGCTACGGTGCACTGCAGAGGGACGCAGTACCATGCTCACGCGGGGACGCCACCTCCGGCAATTGCAAACCCGCTGCTGTTGCCAACCCTCACAAGCGTGGTTGCAGGAGTGGCTGAGTTTCTCATCATTTTTATTTATTTATCTTTTATTGTTTTCAATTTGATTGTTGATTTGCTATCCGTGATTCGTGAAGAATGATGTTAATAGGATTGATGAACAAATATAGTATACTCTGTTTATAATAGCACTGGTGTTATTTCACTTATTTCGATTTCAATGTTTCTGTAAAAGGAAAAAAATAGTCTCTTGTTTTTTAGGCTACCATTTTGTCTCTCTGTTTTTTTTTTTTTTTCGGTTGGGTTTTGATCATTGCTAAGATATTCAAATAAACATTGCGAAAAAGAAAATTTCTTAATGGTGACTTTTTTTAAACAAATTTAAAATATAATTCACTCAATACTACATCAGTCCTAATAACTGTAATTTATAAGCTTTTCTTTTTCGATCAACTTGTATTTTTTTGGTCAAGATAATTTTAAAGAGTAAATGTTCATTTTGATTCTTAAAGTTTTGTGTGTGTTTTATTTTAATATCTGAAATTAAGAAATTAATAATATAATATTTAAAATTATAAAATATGATTTAAGTTAGTTTTAGAGTGATTTATATTAACTTGAATGATTTTTTGCAATTTTGGAAATTAAGTTCACTCAATTCAAAGGGGTTTTTCGTCAACCCAATTTCAAGGGCTTTTTTTTGGCCCACAATTTCAGGGGCTTAGATTTCTCTCAATTGCAACTGAACTCAATGGGTAATGATTACAAATCCATCATGGGCTCCGCTTTCCCATGGACATGCTAGGCCCACATTATGGCCATGGCGGATTGTAAGAAACTACTAACCAATGGCTTGTTTAGACCAAAAAAAGACTAATGGCTTATGGCTTTGTGGTTTCTGCAAACTAGTAGCTAAGGGCCTTATGGTTTCTGACCCAAAAGAATAAAGGCCTTAATGGAAAAAATTTCGTGTTGATTATAGAAAGTTTTTTCATTTTTAATAAATCTCCTTAGCGATTCTTTTTTTTTTTTTTGATCATGGATCTCCTTAATGACTTAAATAGCTTATTTAGGCTCGTGATAGCTTATTTAGGTGTGTGGTGGCACTAAACTCAGGCCCGCGAAAAACAAGGGAAAAATGAAAAAATAAAACATACCTAAACATAAGCAGCTAGAAATCTTAGGAAAAAAAATATAGTCTTATCCATTCTTACCTACGCATCCACAGCAAGTGAGCTGCATTTTGTTACCTGTCCTAATTCGTTAATCGTAATCGACCACGCAATGAAAACCAAAGCTGATGCTGACTCTTTCTGGACTTGGAATGCCAACAGCAACAACAAAGGGGAAGACCAGTTTCCAGTGACCAAGTTCCTCGGAAACAAACCCAACAAGCAGCCTCAAACGTTGGTGTTGGGTCCTGGCTTTGGTGCTGGTGTCGGCTGTGGTGCAGGTATAGGATTCGGTTTGGTGGGTGGCTTCGGGTATGGAGGGTGGCCCTTCAACCACCTTCGGTTAGTTTTCGGTGTCGGAATGGGTTGTGGGGTTGGTGTTGGGTTCGGGTTCGGACAAGGGATTGGTTACAATTTTGATCTCCAGACTCGCAAGTCCAGAAAATCCAAGAAAAAATTTTCGGATTCCAACAAAACAATTGTTATTCAGATTTGATTATTATTTGTTGTTGCAATTTCCATTATGGCTTTGTTTCACAGATTTTGTTCTTTTTCTCTTAATTGCCTTTTTTTTTTTTCTTTCTTGCATATGCTATTGAATTGTAATATTGAATTATCCTAAGATGCGTTATTTGAATTGACTTATAAAGCAATGTTCATGTGAGCATACCAATGTCAACTTTCTCTGCTCACTTTGAATTGGTGTTTGGCACCCGAAACTGAAATTTGCTGGCAAAAGTGTAGAGTATCCTATGTTCGTATATTTGTGTTTTTCTCTTCCATTAAATTATAAAATTCAGGCCAAAACCACCGAGGAACAACGTTAATAAAAACAAGCAAACTATTTGGAGTTTTCATTATAGGTATAATATGATTCATGATGAAATAAATGCCTGTAACTTGCGATTTTACTGAAAGAACATCTACACTTTAAATTAGATGAGAAGATTAATCTTAATATATTATTAGTATAAAAATATTTTATATTATTATCTAGTTATATGTTATTATTTATGAGATTTTTAGGGTAATAAATGTAAAAATTAAATATTTTTATGAATATGGTAATACGTAAAAATAAATTGAGACTCATTTAATGTTATTGTTGGAAGAACTTTGCTCAATCATTACACTACCTCGAAATTATGTGAGCAATTTCATAAGACTACAAAAAGAGAAATACAAGTTAATTTTATTTTTGTCTAAACAATATTTATATAGAGCTAACTGGACTACGATGAATTTGGTTCAAATCAAGCCAATCCCCTATGTGTGCTAAACTCTATTAAAATTAAATTTTTCCATTTATAAAACTCGAATTAAAAACCTTATGTAAAGATAACAAGTGCTGAATTAGTTAGACTAGTCAAATCGTTAGTAAATACAAGTTAAATTCGAAGCTTCAATATGTCATAACCCAGGAAACTTACAAATTTTAAGCCTGCACTCCCAAATTTGATTCTTACAAACAATTCTTCCTCAAAGTTTCCAAAGATAGTAGGACTATTAAGTAGAAACAATTGATTATTCAGCACAACTTTGTTGGAGTGCGTTTACATTGGCTTTTGAGAAAAGTGTTTTTTTCATAACTCTTTTAATAAAGCTTTTTCTCTAGAAAAATTTATTTTATATTTGGACAAATATATATTAATAAACTTACAAACCAAACAAATTTACAGGAAGACTTTCTACTCTAGCACAAGAAATCAATCATCACTCTTAGATCTCAACAAAACTTTCCTTTTTTTTTTTTCATTTCAAAACCTTTTCTATGTTAAATTTTTTTTGAATAGGCTTTAGCCTTTAATCATCTTCCTTTTATAACCATATTATATGACTAACTTTTTCTCATAATCATGGCCAGTAGTACGGCCTACATGATATGCAAATATGCAGTCTGTTTTTAAAGTCTTAATTGGCAATGCAAGGTTGCTATTGGAAGGAAACATTATTCACTGCCAAAAAAAGAAATCAATGAGTTCTGGACGGTGCAAACATCATGAGGGTTTAAGCGTTTAGGTGCTCTGTGAGAGTGAGAAGGAAATTTTCTTAGGGGTTTGAGAAGGGATAGGATTGTAAATATAAATACTAACAAAGGATAATTTTAGAAGATAATCTTATTAAAAACTACTTCTACTCCTACTTTTTTTTAAAAGCTGGGTACTATTCGCTTAAAAAAAATAGTAAGACAGCCTTTTTAATTACAAATGCTTTTTTAGCCAATCCAAACACTCTAAAAAATTTTTCTTCCCAGAAGCCAACCCAAACGCACTCTTGGTCAACTTCAAATCCTGGTAAAATTCTAGGATATGAACTAGGATCTAATTTACAAAAGCGAGATCATGAGATGCACAAATTTCATCTTCTCCCAGATTCAATTTCGTCCAATGTCGAACTATGATCCCGTGTAGACCCATGGTGACTTTGTCCCCCATGGCTCTCAGCCTGAGCTTCTGTTAACTGGGCTTGACCAGCATTTTGTGCATTAGGAACTTGTGTCATACCTTGTGATTCTTCCAACATCCTAAAATAAGCATAAGGTCCCCAGCCTGCAGAGAAGAAACAATATATCTAGAACATCAGGTTGTTGGCAACATACTTCATAACAGATACAAATTTCTCAGTTTGGTAATTTTTTACGAGAAATAATTTAAAGTGATTCATGATTAGTTATCTACTTCAACTACAACAACAAATCATTTTTCCACTAAGGCCAGTCATATGGATTAAACGACGTCCTTGTATTTTATTGTAAATTATGTCTATAGACAAGCCATTTGAATCTAAATCTTTCTTAATGATTTTTTATATAAATCAACAGGGGCAAAGATTAAAGCATATGTGAACAGATATAAATTTATCCCAACTTGTTAAAATGAGTTTCCAAAAGGAATTCAGCCAACAAATGTAACCTGCCAGTGCACTTAGACAGATACATATACAAGCATGCACAAGCGAATTATATTATATTATAAATCAATAAATAGTACATGCACTGAAGCATACCTTCTGAATGATAAGGAGGGGGAAAAAACTGCAAATAACAAAAGGTAGCCACTATAAGCCCTGAAAGAAGAATTTGTACATAGTCAAGCACCAACAACAGTGGTAAGTAGTTTTTTACCACTCTTTTGGTTACATAGGATGCATAGTTAATCATTATAACTATTGAGATACTAAAGATGGACCAACCTAGAAGACCTCCAGCAAACACGTCCTGCCAGTGGTGCCAGTAGTCATCAACTCGAGAAATGCCAACAAGTGATGCAAATAGTAGCGGTAGAAAAACAAGGCAAAGTTTTGCAACATGGCCTGCGCGATCAAATGCTTTTATTTTTCCGGATAAGTACAATGATAAAAACCCTAGACCAGCAAATGACCCTGCAAACAACCAATGAAATAAAATTTAAGTAAACATTATATGAATGAGTTACACTTTTTCCACTATCCATTTCTCCTGAAACTAAATTACAGCAAAGTAATGAGAACAGCAAAACTGGTTTTTGTAGACATCTGTATAAACAGCACATAAAATAAATGCTACATACATGAAGTATGGCCACTTGGGAAACTTTTATGCCCTTCCTTTATGACATTCTTGTCACCATGACATACTACATTTCCCCATGTATCATAAACCTAACAAGAAGCCTCATTATTGGTGCTACAAATTTGGTTGCGTTGGAGGAGAAAATCTTTCACACAAACAATAATTGAAGACCTAAAATTCAAGGAAGACATACATCCTTTCCATCTGGGAAACATCGCCAGAAAAAGTCCGGTCGAGGTCTGCCTACAGCATTCTTTATTGCATCTGTAATTACTGCTGTTACCAAAATGGAGAACAGCAGACCTGTGGCAGCAAACAATTTCCTGTCACTGTCTCTAACTGTTTCACTTTATCAAATAGAATAAAATGTTTCTAAGGAATTTAATAAATGAGAGTAATTTGAAAATTAATACCCAGTATGGCATGATGAAGATCATAGACATCTCTCCTTCGGATATAGACAATAAGAAAGATCACCATGGGCAATAAAATTGCATATAGCTAACCATGCCAAAATAGTAAATGACAATATAACCTTGTTAGTGTATTTATTCAAGAAAAAATATATTTGCGAAGTTAAGCAGTAAACTTACAGGAACAGCCCAAACAGGAACTGTATTACTCTTCAGTGGATATCTGAGATCAGTCATCATATCCTTCCCAACAAAGCGATAGAAAGGATGGATAATGTACAGGATGATCTCAATCAACACAAGGAGCAAGAGGATGAGCCAATCGTGCTTGTGTGTTCTCGCAACTGCATATCCATGAGAAGTCACAGTATGCGAGCCAAGCTGGACTTCCCTCATTCTGAGGTCCTAGAGCAAACAAAACCACAATTGTGATTAGAATAAGTCAGAAGTGAAAATATTCAGTCCTTCTTTAATAAACACCAATAGATGTCCATCGTGTCTATATGACAAAAGCAGGCAACCAAATTTAATAAGAGTTGTCCCTAACAAATTTTGCATTGTTGGTATTATGCTGTATAACTCAATTTACTGATACAAGGGCAATGCAATTAACAACCTAGTAGATAGATTCTATGAATATAATGTGAATTAGAATATTCCATAGAAAAGACAGTACGGTAGAATTAGACCTGGAAGTCTTTCACAAATAAAAATCAATAAGCACGGCATTTACAAAGTTGCGTAGGTCCAATCTCTGTACTCAAAAAACATGGTTGAACAGGCTGATTCAACTACAAGCTGGTAACTAAGATCATTTTGAAACTGCTTACAGAAAGCACTAAAGAAATGAGAATAGTAAATGGAAGCTCTACCAACACAAGAGAACATGCATACTTATTCTTAAATGATTACTAGACTGTGTGTCAATCCATCTAGCATAATTACTTGTTTAAGAGAACGCTACTAGCGACAGGTTACATGCACTCTATATATCCTTTTTAAAGCCAATATTGTAATAGTGAAGCCTGGAGAATCCTCTTTAGTTATTATTCAAGAAAAATCTTAGTTGAATTGTATACCTCTTCATGCTTTGTGTCTATCAATGGAAAATTAATGGACGAAAAGCGAGCACCAGTGACAGCAGAAATCCGCAGCATCCTGCTTGATAAATCCCAGGTAACCCCGAAGAAAGCAATTTCGGGGACAAAATATCACAAAAAATACCCTGATTTGCTTTGCTTCTCTTAAAATATTTAGCTTTTCTGTGGTTCTAAAACTTGGCAAATCCTCTATGTGTATAGCACACAAAGCATCTCAAAAATTCCTGAAAGTTTGAATCCTTTTATTCAGCATGAATACCAGCATCTCTGGAGCCATATGTAAGAGCATGTGTCCATCAAAAACAGTAAACACACTCAAACAAAAGTCTCAAACGCCATTTAGGTTCAGGAATTCCAGAAAATCACCAAAAAACAAGACAAAAACAATGGACTTCAATCCACAAGGGTAAGCTTCAAAGTTATAAGCCAATCAAACCAAAAGCAGATTACCACACCCTGCATACTTAGAAACAATAAAGAAGGGCACAATGGCACAACCCCCCAAGAGAAAAAAAAAAGGGGGGGGGGTCAAGATATGAATGACATGAATCACAATTCTCATAAAAGAGATAGAAATAAGTTCAAAAGAGTGTTATGAGCCCAAGGCAAGAAGTGATTTTAAATTATATGAACTGCTATGTATGCGTTTAAATTGACTTATTTTGGATTCAAAATAGCTTAAATCCGAAAGGTTTTTAAGGCTTTTGAGACAGTTCTGAAAGAAAATGACTATATCTCAAAATTAATCTAATTCCAAACATGCCTTTCGACTCATATAAACAGAGCATGCCCTGCCTTAAAAAAAAAAAAAAAAAGGCAGATGTTTTTACGGAAATGTTGCTTTCATAGTACATGAATTGGATACCCAGATTAAGAAGAAGTGTAAAAAACAAGCACTTTGTGTGTGTCTATTGAAAGAGAATGAAAGGGTGCATAAGGGCAACACTGACCTGAAGGCGGGTCCTAAGAAAGTGAAAACGAAAGAGGGCTCTTAAATCCGGCCAAGCCATTGTGTGAAGTAACCAACAACCATTCAAAGGAACATAGTCATCGAAAGAGAGAAATACGTGTTGCACTTGCTGAGAACAGAACAAACAGCATAGCAACTAGCAGCAAAACAAGGGCATCAAATTTCAATTTCAATTTCAATTTTAATTTTAATTATAGTTTTAATTTTTGTCCACACAAGAAAAGAGTAGGAATGGGATAAAAAAGATGCAGCAGAAGAGAGAGATATCCAAAACGATAAGCACCGTTTAGTTTACTTACCTTTGAGGGGTTGATGGGTTGAGGCCACTGCTTTTGGTTGTGAAGTGAAAGTTGGATTCCGATTGGGATGGTCCCAGTTCGGTCACATTATGCAGATGCTGCTAGTTTTTATGGTATGGATAAAAATACATAGTCAATATGGTAATGACTAATGGGGGTAACCAAAAGAAAAATGGTCAGAAAATGAAGCTTCTCAATAATTATTGCATGTTTGGCAAGCTTATAAACAAAATGCCGTGATCTAGATTTGAGAGCAAGAATTTTTGCTCGAAA
The DNA here is from genome assembly GCA_031439585.1 of Pterocarpus macrocarpus. Lineage (NCBI taxonomy): Eukaryota > Viridiplantae > Streptophyta > Magnoliopsida > Fabales > Fabaceae > Pterocarpus > Pterocarpus macrocarpus. The sequence continues at coordinate 78,415,280 of CM062515.1, forward strand.
TTATTTACTAAAATGATATGACATGTATAGTAATCCTCAGATATATAGGTAAGTTATATTATTTTATTTTATCAAATAATCACTCCTATATTCTGACATAATAACATTACTCTTCATGAAAATGATGAACTTCGTTTTGAAACTCGTATTACTCATCATTGTTAACCATAACTCATTATCTATATTAGTTTTTATGTGTAAGGAGTTTATTTTTCTTTGTTACAAAGTAAAAGCACCTGAACTTTAATTATTTTAGTTTGAGCTGAATTAATAGAACAAAGTTATTTGAATATTAAAAAACAAAAAAAAAAAGTTTTTTGAATATTAATTTTTTATTTATAAAATTCAAATTTAAAACTTTAGTTAAAAAATAAATGAATATCGACTACTAAATACAATCAGTTGTAAAGAGTTTATTGCTTTATTTAGTGTAAAGTTATTTTACAAAGGGCTAAGAGGTAGAAGCCCACGGAACCCGGAAGTTTCCTTTCAATTGGCACAGCAATGAATATTCCGAACAATCTTTTCAGGGCGTGGTCCCACTCCAACGGACTCCACCTTTGTTTGTATCTGGGTCACTTCTGGCAAATGCATTATTGGACTGCTGAACATTTTTGTTTACAACAAGAAATTGCACTGTCATTTGAGGAAAGTTTTAGGAAACAGGAAACTACAATTGGAATGGCATCATGTAACAAAATTAAAAGTGTACCAGCTTTTCTCTTGGTTAGTGATAAGTTCATTGTGTTTAAAATTACAAATGTCAAATGGCGACTAATTATAATGTCAACAAAATTTTAAATATTCAATCCTTGAAGGGAGTCACCTTAATTTTCTTCTTATACTTTTTAAGGGGTCCATTTCCTTGTTAGAACTAGTAGATCAAAGTATCTTTTGCCTTCAAGTGGCTCCCATGGCATCAGCCTTAGTTTTAAAGAGTAGGAAGTTTGATGTAGTGGATTCCATATACTATCCTTCATTTTTCCTCAAATAAAAATATTGCTCTCCATGTCACCATCACCAATGGAACTTCATTGTGTTGAATTATTTTTCTGGTTAAATTTGACACTGACTTTTCAACTGACAACTGTGACTGTGATTATAGAGCTAATGTACAATGATAATGGTCTCTAATTCTCAGAGCTCAAAGAGTCTTGCATTCTAAATGATGTCATACTTGCTTCGATTATCAATTATTTCGTATAATTCAGTCAAAATATAAAAATCAAGTGTTTTACTAGTACAGTACTACAGTTACAATCCTTCATCCTTGTCTAACATCAATTTTCATCACAGTCTGCAACGAATATTTTATCTAAGTGTAATAAGCAAGGTTCTTGAAACAAAAGAAAAATTGAAACTGTTATGGATGTAAAAAAGATGAAAGCACATGGCTCATGAGGGAATACGCAAAACCAAAGAGGGAGGGAAGGGTGAGAAAACATAGTTCTGTGATGGGAATCAATTATATGGTTGACACTAATATAAATGTTTGCCTCACACTTTTTCCAGCTGCAAAATTTCGGCAGTGATAAATATGAAGTCCTATTATTACCATTTTCTATTTTGATTTTCATTATGTGTTCCTAGAGTTCTTCTTGCCTCTGAATAACTTTGCAAAATTTGGGATTACCTTCTTCCTCTTCTTAATCACGAAAGGACTAACATGCCAAGTTGCTGGGGAAGCAGACTTCTGAAACTTAGCTCTCCTAGCAGGAGTTATACTGCCATTGGATTTGAAGCTCTTTCTAGACATGGCTCTTTGCAAGTTCTTGGAAGAACTCCTCTCACGTTTGCTTGGCCAATTGTCAAACTCCTCACTACTAACTCTTCTTGAAAGAAACTTCTCTTTGGTGTAAACCTCCTTCTTTTCCTCCAATTTGGTTTCTTTAAGTTCTCTCTGAGCTATTTCTGTTTTCACCAGTATTTCCTTCTCACTGGCCCTGAAAGCTTCAATCCATGCCTGAGCTGCCTCAACTTTCTTATCAGCAATTTCTTCCGCTGCGGCCGCATGATTGGTTAAATAGCCATATTCAAATTTTGAGATGGTAATCACGGAACAATTCTGTGCTGCTGAAGCTCTTTCTCTCATGGTAGTCTCAGCAAGTGTCTTCAGCTTTTCTAAGGCTAAAGCTTCTGATGTTTTGGCTTCTTCTAGCTCTTGCATGGCGTCTCGCAACCTTTCCTCAGTCATGTCAATCTCAGACTCAGTTTTCTGAATCTCAGCCTTGGTGGTTGTAACCTCTTGGCTTATAATCTCCTTTTTCTTTTTGGCTGCATCTCTTTCAGTCTTCAGGTTATCAAGAGTATGTGATAGGCTAATCACTATGGATTTGGCCTTTTCCTCAGCAGCAGATACAGCTTCTAATTTAGATTTTGCTCTCAAGAGCTTGGAATTGAGATTTTGAAGTGTTGAATCCACTTTCCCTTCTTCCTTCTTCAAGCGAACCGTCTCGGCAGTGACATGCTTCAGCTCGTTTCTTATGACATCCATGGAGGCCATAAACTGAAAGCCTTCTTCTCTAATCAAAGCCAACTCTTTCTTTGCTGCTTCCAATTCTTCTTTTATATTCTGTGACATAGTAGAGTCTCCTGATTCCTCCTCTTTCCTTAAACTTCCTTCCAATTGCCCCATACTCTCATCTCCTTGAGCCCTTTTCTCCATTTCTTTAACTGAGCTCAACTCGTTCTGCAGGAGTTCAACATCTGACATTGTCACAGCTAATTTCTTTTCAAGCTCTTTTGTCTCATCTATCTCTTCAATGGCCTCCTTCAATTTTTCCTGCGTGCTTTCCAATTTCAGTGCATACTCATTTGCTTCCTTTTCTCTCTGTGCTTCAATATCTCCCAATTCTTTCAAAGCCTCAATCCTGGCTAGTTCAGCAAGCACTTGTTCTTCATTGGCTTCCTCAATCTCCTTTCTAAGCACTTCTGCAGTTCTTGAACAATACACTATCTTCGTCCTTGACGCCTCGATTTCTTTCTCGGCCTGCAATTTCTCTTCCATCACAGAAGCCACATCAAGCTTAAGCTTGAACAACTCCTTTTTAACACATTCCAATTCTCTCATCACTTGTGCATGCTCATAACTCCCATTCCTCCTTGCAGCCAATGCCCCAAGTTGGCTCTTCCTCCTCATCTCTAGTGTATCTATGTCTCTCATTCGTGCCTTTGCCTTGCTACTTGATTCCTCAATCATAGAAGATAGATGTTTCGCTGTCTTCTTTGCATTAGAAAGTTCAGATTCTGCTTGGGCTTTCACAGATTCTGCAGTCCATCTACTCTCTTTGTACCGGCCAATTTGACCTCTTGCTTTTTGTAGTTCTCTTGTTCTTGAAGTGGGCTCCTGAGAATAATGTGATGTAAACAGAAAAAGTTAACAAAGATTTAATAAAAGAATGCCACCACAACAGTGCACAAATAGCAAATACATGACGAGGGGTTCTTGTGTTCTCTGAATTCTAAACATACCATTGAGTCTTCCATCTGAGTTTTCGTCAATGAAGGACCATCAGTACCAGCAATCCTATCATCATGCAAGTTAACAGCGGCTTTAACTGATCCAACTCCTCTTCTATTACCAATCCCTGTGCCATCCATCTGGGTTTGTTCTAGTGCTAAAAAAATGTAGCCAAAACTGAAGTTTTATAATTCAGATCATTGTAATGGTTCACCTTTAACTTTATCCTAAGATAGCATCACTTTATATTAGCAATTCCAACCCCAACATAAAACAAATTGTTTGTTGTCTTTCTGCTACCTTAACAGGCCACTATGTGACATTTAACTAGTATAGGAAAACATCATAAGTTAAGCAAATGTCATACCTGATACTGTGCTTGGAATCTGGTTAGCCAAAAAATCAAGTTGTGTGGTGAAAGTTGTGGAGAATACTAAGCTCAAATGGAGAAAGAAGAAGGGATGTTAAGACGGTACAAGAGGGAGGGAGTTCCGATGACCGGCTGGTATTGGACATATCGCTACCTATCCCTTTATTATTTATTTCTAAACAAATTTTTCATGACATTATATCAGGTCTTGAATTTTTGTTCTTGGGACCACGCGTAAATCATTTTCACTCGTTTGTCTGTTTTATATGGTAACAGTCCCTTCTCTTAAAAATTTGAAAATTGTGCCAAGCAATGTTTTTGTTATGAAACATAATTTTATGCTGTTATTTAACATAACTTGGAGAATGTTTTTGATATGTCCTTCCTACAAGAGAGCAGTTAATTTTTATTCTAATGTCTTCATGGCACTCTCAATATTTCTAAAAGAAAGATACTAATCAAAATTATGTGTAAAATAGGGTAAGTAAAATGTTAATATAGAATATTTTCTTTTGCAAAAATATTTTTCATAGGCTGAGAACTCATATTATTCACAAGCACAAGTTTAATAAAGTAATCTAAAGGATTCTTGTCAAAACCATGACATTGCAATTGCACACAAGCTGAACTAATTAAGAGCTCAGATGACAGGGTTTTTGTCTTTTTGACAAGGCTTTAGCGCTCGTATCAGGTCTATGGCATTTTCTAAGGTTGTCGCTAACTGTAAAATCATTGCTTTGCCACAAAAGAATCTATGGCTCGAGGATCAGCCACATCTTCAGCTGCGTATCCGTCAAATTGGGTCTCTTACGTGTAAGTAATGTAACGACCAATGTGGCCATACATTTATATTCAGAAAAGGGCCCTTTACATTCACGTGGGCTGGGCTATAGGGCAATTGTTTGTTTATATTATTTTTAGGTTTATCAAAATGCACGACAAAAAAAAAAAAGGCACGACCAAAAAAGAACTATGTTAAATAAAAATATTATCTTATTCTAGGATAAGGACAAATCACAGGTATAGCCAAACCAACTACATATTGGTGATAATATATATACAAAATATAGCCAGATTTTGTTATTATAAATTCTTTTAACATTATTCTAATATGAGATTAATTCTTAATCGAGATACTAAGGACTATACTTCTTCCCAAGTACTATTTTACTTTTAAGGTTGAACTCCATCGAATTTAATATTTGAGACTAATATTGGCAAATGGGTCAATTTACCCTCAATTTACAGCAGGTCAAGCCTTAAATAAGGTAATATGGATTAAATATATTAATCTATTTTGCTTTTGTGAAAATTGGTGGGTTAGCCTATATAAAAATAAAAAATTGAAGAAATATTTTTTAAATAAATTAATTCATCTATTTTTTTAAAAATAAATAAAATTTTACTTAAATATAATAAAATAACATCCATATAAATTTTTAAAAATTTGTAATTACCTAAATTATCAATATCCTTTGAGGTATGTATGTGTAAGCTAATAAGATGTCCAAATATTAAATATGTTATGTAAAAAAAAAAAAAAGAGATGAAAGCAAAAAAAAAAAGTGATTTGCTGGCCAACCACCCGCCCTGCTTCAACTCGCAGGTCAAACGGGGCGGGTTATGTGAATTGAAATTTTTTTGTAAATTAAAAATATCAACTCATTCCATAAAAAATTACAGGTTGTATAGATCAACCCAACAGGACCAATTTATTTTTCCATCTCTATTTGAGAAAGTCCATATAAATGACCAATTGAATTTTTTGTTTTGTAAGGAATTTGACTTTAAATTAAAGAATAAATATTTAAATTAATCATCATATGTACGAAAACATCAAATGAATCTTTTAAAAACTTTAAGCATCAATTTAGTTATTTAAAAATTTTACATATCATTTTGATAATTATAAATCAATAAATATTTTTTTAGTCCTAATATTTTAAAATTGATATCAATTTAATCCTAAAATATTTTTTAACATCAATTTAGTCTTAATATTTTAAATTTTGATATTAATTTAGTCATATACTGATAATTTGATGGAAAATTTGATTTTACAAATTGATTATTTGATGAAAAATTTGATTTTATAAAAAATTTGTTAAGACTAAATTGATGTTAAAATTCAAAATATTATGACTAAATTAATGTCAAAATTCAAAATATTAGGATTAAATTAATATCAAAATTTTTTCAAGACTAAATTTATATTAATTTCAAAGTGTTTGAACTGAATTAATATCAAAAAAAATTTTAAGATCAAATTGATGTCAACTTTAAAATATTAGGACTAAAAAAGTTATTTACTTATTATAAATTATTGTCCATTTTGAATATAAAAAATCTAATTTAATATGTAAAATTTATGTAGAATCAACTTACTGTAAACCTCTAAGGACAAGTAGCCCAAAATAATTCATGTAATGGATAAAGACATTCAGCAAAATAAAAACTAAAGGACAATTCTCTTATGGAAATGAACGTTGATATAGATGGTGTAGATCTATTGTGGTTTAAAGGGAGAGTGACATGTAGAGTGTTGATGTGCAATTCACTTTTTTCAATTTTTTAATGGGATGATTTATCATGGGAACAAAATTTTTAGGTCCCCCATGGAGTCATCTCTTCTCTACCATTCCATTAATTCCCACCACCAACCACCAGCTAATGCAAACTGATTAGGAAATGACCTTGCCCAAAAATAAGAATTTTCTCCACCAACACACCAATTGGCACACAAAATAATTGGACAAGTATTCTGCTTTTCTTTTGAAAATAACAAATATCATCAGTAATTTGAGGTCTTAAAAAAATGTATCCTCAAGCACCCACACCACTAAGCAAACCCAACATGCTTTACTTCTTCCACAACCACTACAAGCCCTTTTAGAATCGCCCAATAGTTCACAATGCCCTCTTCTCCAACCGCCAAACCATAACCTCTCCAAACCCAACAATAACACTAAACCCCAGCAACCCTTTGATATACAAAAGTGGCGGTGAGGATTTTCTCCTCCCAAAGATAGCGGGCACTTTTTTTAGTAGTTTCGTTCAGGTTACGCAAAGTGGTGGAGGGGGAAGAAAGAGTGAGAAAATACAAACGTTTCTCTTCTAGTTATTGGATCGGATCCAAAAACAACCTTTACAGCCACATCGAAGAGAGAAGAAGAGAATTTGAACAATAATAGATGTCTCATAATTTTTGTGGTTGTGCATATTAACCACACTTTGAAGTATGTTTAATCACATTTTTTAAGTGTGATTAAATGTCTAAAAGTAGATCCTCCACCATGAATCCAAAAGGTTAAAAAATGTCAAAAAGCGGATGCTCCACCATGAACCAAAATGTTTCTTTCCCATGATAAAAGCTTCTCTTTTTAAAAATTAACCATTGGCATAATAGAGAGTTCAAACATGTGGACACGTATTATGTTTCCATTTGACAATCAACAAAATCTGCACCAAAGGCACACTAGTTGATCTGCGCCAGAGAGTGGACCAAAACTAAATTCTAGAAATAATAGACGGACTAAAGTCGTCGTCGCAAATGCAAAGTCTCCCAGAGTCCGAAACTAGATCGTTGTCTTCTTTCAAACACCGGAGAGCATGCAATTCAGCATTTCCGTTTATTTTCATTATTCTTTTAAAAAGCTAATCATAAAATAAAAGTAAATTACTCGATAATAAAAATACTATTAGATAAATTCGTTATTAAGAAACAAACATCTCTATTATAATTTTAGAGAATAAATAGAAACTGGGGTCTAATAGAAGGGAGTAAATTCTTACAATATATTGAATCATAACTCAAATTTAAGTTGAAAAAGCTGATCATATTTAATATCCAATATTTTGAATAAGATTATCTGTAATATATATGAAAAAAAATTTTAAAAATGTTTTTTTAAATTAAAGTTACAAATTAAATTAATTCTTTTAAAATTTAATGTGTTTGATAAAAAATACTTTTAGGAATTAATTTAATTTTTAAAAAATTTAATTTGATCGATATTTTAATTCTTAGAAATTTTTTATGGAGGATTTTGTTCGATGATATTTTTTTCTCCAACAACTACAACTAATAATTTCATTTAAAAAAAAACTATAACTAATAATAAAAAGTACCGCGAAGGGAGCAATGTCATGTGAGTTGTCACCTACCTTGCATACATTTCAAACTTCATACTTAACACAACCCAACACAGATCTATTCCTTCCTTCTTCACTTCAATGGCCTCTCTGATCAGAGAGTGTTAGGGTTTTGATCTGAGAATTTCGAACACACACAGACACACAGAGTGAGTAATAGAGAAATGGACGTGGAGAGATCGTCGCTGTGCAATTGCGTTGTGAATTTCCTCTTGGAAGAGAACTACCTTCTCACGGCGTTCGAGCTGCTCCACGAGCTCCTCGACGATGGCCGCGACGACCACGCCATTCGCCTCAAGCAGTTCTTCTCCGATCCCTCCCTCTTCCCTCCCGATCAAATCTCTCGCCTCAACTCTCTCCGAGGTACTCACTCTCAAAATCAATTCCTCTTAATTGCGTTTCAAATTCGATCTCAAATTCTGTTCCTGAATCCCTAATTTCTCCATTGTTTTTGTTCGGCTTCAACGATGAATGTTAGAAGAGAGAATTGATGAGAATGAAACGTCTTTTGATATTGAGTGGTGAGGGCTGGACCACCAACAAATCAGTTACAATAACTAACTGTGGCTTTAACTAACTAAGTAACGAACAGATTGACTAATCTAACTGTACATTTAAATGAATGTTATAATTCTGATACTGAAATTTGGGAGTTGTTGCGAAATGAAGGTTGCTTATAGGAATTGGATTGCTCTGTGTGAGAATGCGTTCTAGGATATACAATTTTGGTGCAATTAGAATTTGATTATAGTTAAACATGCTGTTGCTCCTAAAATGTGCTGAATGATGTGGACGGTGTTGTTGATGTTGAAGCTCTGAGTGTCGAACAGAGATATGTATGTACATTGTTTTTTATAGTAATGAACTGAGGGATTCTAAGCTAGAGTTATTGCTTAGGTGAATGTGTTACTGATTCTTATGCCAAGCCTTGGTTCGTATCAGTTGCCTTTAATTTAAGGAGCGGCCACTTTGGTGTGTCCTTGGTGCGATTTTTCAAGGGGGGAAAATGCATGTGCGTGGGATCCTATTCCTGGGATTGTCTTTTCCCTTTTTTAATTTGTAAGTAAGATTAGCAAAGGAGTAGTAGAGAAGCCTTGAACTCGATCTTAATAAAGTAATGAGTTATGCAATGAAGAGATCACAAATCGAACTTGATAAATGAGGAAAGGAATATGTACCTCCATATAATTCTGGCTTTGCATATGTGAAACGAAAAGAAAATCCAGCTTCTAGTTGGGTAGAAATAGAAACATAAAGAAATAGTGAACCGGGAAAAAACAATGCATGCTTAAAGGTGCCCATGATTATTACCCAAAAAAAAAGCCTATTGATTAGGAAGTAGTGTGCTGCAAATTTGTTCAGAGTCTATGTTGTAATCTTAAAAGTTAGCTTGTGATGCTATGAATTACACTTATATATGACATTTAGGTATAGATTGAAGTGATGTTGTATGACTGCATACTGCTAAGGAGAGATATTAAGGTGACTCTTTTCATATTCGTATTGGATTACAATAACTGGTTGTTTAAATCAATCTCTATTTCATTACAATGAGATGAGAAGGGGTTTACTGTGGTCATTTTATGCAACATACACTTTTGTTTTCTTTGATGTGGGCATTGTTTCTTTGTGTTATGTAATCTTGGGGGATGATATTCTTTCTTCTACATTTTCATTCTTGCAAAGCAGTGGCAGATCCTCAAAGTTTGCTAGAAGAGAAAGAAGCAGCGGAAGAGAAGTTAGCTATTAGTGATTATGAACTGCGTTTGGCTCAAGAAGACATCTCAAAACTCAAAACTGAATTGCAGAAGAAGGCAGAAAACCACAGTGAACTAAATGGTATTTTTCTTGACCTCTTTATATTTTATATATTTTATGTGATATCCATTTGACCTTTAATATCATACAGTTTTTACATAATTATGTACAATTATGTTGAAGGCCTTTACTTATGAATAGTTTGTTAAGTTTTTCTTTTTTTTTGTGGGGGGGGGGGGGGCGGGGGTAGGAAAGGAATTGTTATTAGACAAGAAGGGGAGAATACAAGAGAGGATAAATGTCCTCAAAAAACAGTCACAAAGTTGAAGCAAACAAAAAGTAAAATCCACCATAAGACACTACCGAAGAGGAAAACAGAAAGGGAGACACCACAACTGCACCCAACCTCTTCCTAGAAACACCCAAAAAATGATTACTGAAAATGCTTATAGAGACAAATAAACAAAATATTTAAGAAAAGGTAACGGTTATGCATGATACTTTCTTATAATAATAGTGTCTGATGCTTCTGTAACAATCTGACAAGCCTAAGACTTAAACTGATGGCCTCTGAGCTCAAAACCATAACCAACCTTTATGTGTTGATCTACACACATAGTTAGCATAATCTCTAGCTAGGGTCTAATACAATCCTAGGTGCACCAAGCTAACATATACATTATATATAGTGCTTTGACAATGTTTTCTCCCAAAACAAAGACAATTTTGTAAGCAAGATATGACATATCTTTAAAGAAAACAAATTACTTATGTAGACAAAATAAAGATATCGTTTTTGTAAATAAACTTCAGAAAGAACAATTTCACGCAAATCACTTGCATTTCCTGAAGGCCTATTTGAAGTAGGTTGTTGACAACCATTAATGCAAGTTGGCTTTATCGGAGGATGTTTTATACTTTGCTCTTGTACTTCTTTCTCTCTTTTATAAAAACATTCTCCTTTTATATAATGCAACTTGGAATACTTAAGATCTTCTCCGGTTGTAACTTCTATTTCTGCATATGATTCCACAATATTGTAATTTTTGCATACTTCTATTTTGGAGCAGCTGCACAGTCAAGTGGAGATGTTTCAGTGAATGACGGGCAACAAATTCAACAACAAAAGAAGAAGACTTCCTTCACTGATTTGGGTCCATTAAAGGATACTGAACGTCAAGATCTTAATTGTGCTGTGAAGGAATATTTGCTTATAGCTGGGTACCGTCTAACTGCAATGACATTTTATGAAGAGGTTGGTAATGCTGTATTGCTTTTTTCCCCTCTCTTTCCGTGACTTACCTTTTGTTTTTTCTTTTTTTTCCCCTCTTTCTTTCTTTCCATATGTTTTCCTTTTGCTAGACTCTATCTTGTGGTTCTTATAAGAACATGATGTCTCCTTTGTTGTTTGAGATGCAATATTGCTGTGTGACTCTTTCGGTTTTGGATTTTATTTGTCGATTAATAGATTTTGTTAGCAATTGGGAAATAAAGTAGCGACACTGACAATGTCTCTGATAGCTTCATGTATGAAAGTCATATATAAAAAAAGTTGACAATGCTATGCTCTTTCACTTTTTATTTTGGTTTTGAGATGATGGGTCTTGGAGAGTATTATCAAATGTGGCTTCCTCAGGGAATAGTCAATCCAGTGTGTTTAAGGGAAAATAAAGGCAGAAACACAAAACCTTCAGGCTTCCATTTGACACATGGTGCTTTCTTTTCATCAAGGATTTCTCATGCATTTTGCCACTTGCTAGATGGATAGGAGGTGGCAGTTTTATTGATATTTGTGGGGCCTGTTTATATTTCGCTGGTTCTTGCAATTTTATTTTTCTTTTGCTTCTTTCCCCTTGTGTTATCTCGTTTTATTTATAATACATATCCTATTTTATCTATGCCTCTTCCCCTGAGGAAACAAAAAGCCAACTAAATAGAAGGTTTCTAGTATATTTTCTTTTGTGGTATCTCCTATTCTCCTGTCAGCAATCATTCAACTGTTTATGTTACTGCCAACAAGATAGAGAGTATACGAACTGTTGAAATCATACATTCAATGACAAAGGAGAGGAGAGACTATGAAAAAAATATTATATTGATATTATGTGTTTGTGTTAAAATCTAGCTATACTAATAATCTAGGTTGAGCTATAATTTAGTACAACTAGTACCGGCCCAGCCCTAGAAGACTGCTAACATATTGAGACTCATGCGAGAATAACCCTCATATTCTAATAACAAAAAAAGGTATCACAGGTCCACAGAACCCTCCAATTAAAAAACTAAATGTATGTTTTATATCGATTTCAGTTGCTTTATTTTTTGAAGAGGAAATAATTGGTAATTCTGATACAATCTAACAGATCTGTATAACTGTATTTTCCTTTCTTGCTATAATGGTTGTTCTTTTGTTTATAAAACACCTGAAATGATGGTAAATTGTACCTGGTAGACACATGTATTGCATATCACATTGTGTTTGCCCTGCTATTTTTGGTTCTTAATGCAATGCAATATCTAATCTGCCATAACTGTTCCTGTAGGTTACGGACCAGAACTTGGACATTTGGCACAACACACCTGCATCTGTACCAGATGCCTTGCGTCATTATTATTATCAATATCTTTCATCAACTTCAGAGGCTGCTGAGGTGATTCTTTATTCATTGTATAAACAAGTGGCTCATTGTAGCTAAATTAGTGCTGAGAGATTGTCTGACTGTGTGTTTATTTATTTATTTATTTTTTGTGCCTTTGCTGCACTTGACATCTTCACCTTACACTTTTGTAGGTTTTGAATGTCTTGTGTTATGCATTCATAGGTTTTATATGTGCATTTTTCCCCTTCTCTATCATTATCTTTTGCTTTCTAGTTTTTTTATTGATGTTTGATGCTGAGTGTTAGAGTACTTATTAGTTTATGGGCTTATCTGTTTAGGTTATTGTCTTCCTAATATCCTATACTGTCAATCATACTTCAACTGCAGATGCAGTTAGAGAGAGAATCAACAGGTGGGTTTCGCTATTTTTAAATTGTGGGACCGACATGCTTTCTTCGTCTCTCTCTAACTGCGCTAGCAATTCATACTGATGATTTGGTCTTGCATGTTGCTAAACTGGACTAGTCCAACCCTCCAAATGCGTGACCAGGTCAATAATTTTGTTGTAAACTTTCCAGTTTAAGATGTTTTTCTTTAATCACATGGCTTTCTCATCCTCATATTTCACATATGCTATTCTCTGAAAACTATTTCTATGGAATCAAAAGTAGTTTCACAGAAATTTTTTTTCCTTTCTAGTAAAATTCAATTAAAGAATTTCCTTTCTACTTATTAAGTGAAACTTTTATTTATATTTTGGAGGTGTCAGTTGTTTTGAATTGATTTTCAATTGGTCTTTGAAGATGTAGTTCAATATGTTTACCAAATTGATCTTGTTGTATTAATTTCAAATTACTGTATCTGCTGAATGACATATGAATGCCATCCAGGAAAAAATTACTTTACTTCGAGAAAATGAAATGTTGCTTAAAGCAAATAAGGGGCTGAATCAAGAAAAGGAGAGCTTGTTGAAGAACAAGGATCTGGCAGATGCTCAAATAGGAGCATTAACTAAATCCTTGGAGGCAATGCAGAAAGATCTTAAAGAAAAAGAAAATCTGGTTGTTCCTTCTTACTTTTAAGAGGTGCTGTCAAACAACATTCATGTTTTCAAAATTATGATATACTAATTTGATCTTGCAGGTGCAAGCCTTAAAGCAATCCTTAGAGCACCAAAGAAAGGAGCTCAATGATTGCAGAGCTGAGATCACTTCACTGAAAATGCATATTGAAGGTTCTTGTTCTGGAAATAATCTGGTTGTAGGTGATGTTAATAATGTTCAATCTCAATCTTTGGAGAAGTATGAGGAAGAAATTAAGAAATTGCAGATGGAGGTTGAACGGTTGAAGGAAAAGAATATGAGAGCTTTAGAATCTGGAAATTTTGTTGGTTCTGAAAATGAAAATTTGCCAACGGATGATAAAGTGATAGAGATTCATGAAGACCAAGGTGCAGCCTCTAAAACTGTTGATGTGGCTTTGGGTGTTGTACACGATCAAGATGCTCAACCACCAGTTGTTCAAACTATTAATGAGTATGCTGATACATTGCCTGAGTTATTTAATCCTGCAAATATAAATAGTGCTCTTGAAAGCATTGATAATATCTCCAAACAAAATGATGGGCAACAAGTAGTGGATAGCAGGTTACTTGTAAAATCAGACAGTGTCAATGATGAAGCAATATCTGAGAAGACCGTAAGTCCATTCTACTTTTTGGTTTTAAGTTGCTTGCCTTTTTTGAATTTGGTGAAACTGAATGTTGGGGCTGGTTTTGGGCAGGGCTTGTTCTTTTGTTAAAAATGGTGAACTAGCTTTATTGTTTCTGGTTTTCATTGCCTGTAACATAGTGCTTTGAAGAATATGAAGATAGAAAATCTCTCTAATCTTCCAAAAGAAATAACGAAAAGTTATAATGATGGGATTTAAAAGAATAATAGATTTGTCTTTTTCTACATCATAATGTTCTTATTATTTTATTATTATTATTATTATTTGTTCTTATAGATGTTTATATCTTGACAGGGATTAGAAACCATTCAGATACTTGCAGATGCATTGCCTAAAATTGTTCCTTATGTCTTGATCAACCATCGTGAGGTTTGCTCTCAATTTTTCCCCCACTTGTACGCTGTCCTACATAGGCTGCATTAATTTTATTTGGCTGCAGGAACTCCTTCCTCTAATTATGTGTGCAATTGAGCGCCATCCAGATAGCAGCACTCGAGATTCTTTGACCCACACATTGTTTAATTTAATCAAGCGTCCAGATGAACAACAGAGACGAATAATAATGGATGTACGTTGGGTTGTTTTCTTACTTTTTCTAATGGAAGGCTTCAAACACAACTTTGAGTTTCTTTGTCTTCATTTCAGGCATGTGTCAGCCTTGCAAAGAATGTTGGAGAGATGAGAACAGAAACAGAATTGCTTCCACAATGTTGGGAACAAGTATATTCTTGCCTCAATTTTCAACCTTCTCTTTGCCATTCTGACTTTGGAACCAGGTTTTCAGTTTTTGGGTGTCATGGTTTTTAGATCAGTCACATGTACGAGGAGCGTCGACTGCTTGTTGCTCAATCATGTGGAGAGCTTGCAGAATTTGTACGGCCTGAGATTCGCGATTCTCTTATTTTATCGATTGTGCAGCAATTAGTAGAAGATTCTGCT
Organism: Pterocarpus macrocarpus; assembly: GCA_031439585.1. Taxonomy (NCBI): domain Eukaryota; kingdom Viridiplantae; phylum Streptophyta; class Magnoliopsida; order Fabales; family Fabaceae; genus Pterocarpus; species Pterocarpus macrocarpus. Next base: position 78,430,290 of record CM062515.1, read on the forward strand.
GTTGTTGTTCGAGAGGCTGCGGCTCGCAATCTGGCTATGCTGCTTCCGCTTTTCCCAGACATGGATAAATATTTCAAGGTCAGCCTCACTAAATTTGCTTCGAGGCAATCATGGAGAAGATTACTGACTTGAGACTTGGCTACAATGTAAGCTCTAGAACAGGTTGACAAGGCATGGTCTAGGGAATGGGGCCTTTTACCCTTGCCATAATATGAAAACTTTTAAAGAACAACTAATAATTAAGGATGAAGAGTTGCTCCAATTCTTTGTTGTTTTTCTTTGTTGACAGGTGGAGGAGTTGATGTTCCAATTGGTATGTGACCCATCAGGAGTGGTGGTGGAAACTTCTCTCAAGGAATTGGTTCCTGCAGTTATAAAGTGGGGAAACAAAATAGATCATGTTTTGAAAGTTCTACTTTCTCATATTTTAAGCTCAGCTCAGGTATCTGTTTTTCTTTGTATTGTCACCTCACCCATGTTACTGAGAATTTCATTCTTGTTGCAAATTATTTTTCTGAGTGGAGCTCCTTCCCCCAATCTGCAGCGTTGTCCTCCTCTTTCTGGGGTTGAAGGGTCTGTGGAATCACATCTCCGTGTCTTGGGTGAAAGAGAGCGCTGGAATATAGATATTCTGTTGAGACTGCTGGTGGAATTGCTTCCTTGGGTGCACCAGAAAGCAATTGAGACATGCCCCTTTTCGTCCACCACAGAAACTACACAAGCTATGTTGTCTACCTCATTGCTTGAGTTGTATGCGAGGTAAGCTTAGCAAGAAGAGTTGACTTTGAAATAATACAATTTGGATATTTGAAAGAGTCGATGCCGCTGACCTTGGGTCTTGATGTCCCATCCTTCTGCCGATGATTGTCTGTTTGGGAGAGGGGGGAAATAGGGGAAAGGGAAGGAAGGAAGGAAAAGGGTGGCAGGTCATGTCTTTTTTTCATAATTCATAAATCACTAGTTTTGTATGGTTGATTCATTTTGTAATGTATATGCATTATGGACACACATACTCAAGAAGACTAATTCTTCCTGGCTGCCGTGTCAAAGCTGCTACTGATCTTTGATGGTTTGCACTTTTGCTAGGGGACAAGTTGAATGGGATGCATTCGAATGGATGCATGTCGAGTGCTTTCCTAATTTGATACAGCTGGCTTGCTTGTTACCACAAAAAGAAGATAATCTACGGAGCCGAATTTCAAAGGTCACTTGCCTTCCATTTCAATTTCCCTTTTTTTTTTTAATTGTTCTGTATGGCTCTTAACCAAAGCTTGATCAAATTGATGTCTGAGTTTTTGCCGATCAAACTTGTGTAAATGCAGTTTCTGTTATCTGTTTCTGAAAGGTTGGGGGATTCCTACGTGACATGCATAATGCTACCTGTTTTTTTAATAGCAGTTGGGGATGATGCTGATTTGACATATTTTCCTAGTGCCATCCATTCAAGAATTAAAGGTAACGGTTCTTCAAATTTTTCTGAGAAATGATCACATAATTGCTTTATATTTGACTGTTCACTTGTAGGTTTGGGACCAAGGTCTGCTATTGCTGATAGGCTCTCTACAATGTGTGTCCTACCACTTCTGTTGGCTGGTGTTTTGGGTGCTCCTGGAAAACATGAACAATTAGCAGAATATTTGAGGAAGCTGCTACTAGAAGAAAATTCCCTGGAGAATCCACCAATAAAGCACACTCCTGAGATTATTAATGCTATCCGTTTCATTTGGTTTGTTTATCACCACAAACATTCCTAAAATTTTATAGAATCTTTTTTTTCCATTATTCTTAATGAGCTTTCTTTATAATGCAGCATATATGAAGAAAACCATGGTTTGATATTTAATATACTATGGGAAATGGTTGTCAGCTCTAATGTGAACATGAAAATAAATGCTGCCAAACTGCTGAAAGTTATTGTAAGCTTACTATTTTCTTAGGTTCTAGTTGCATTTCACATAAATGTGAAAACTAACATCACCGTCTTCATTAATAGGTTCCATATATTGATGCAAAGGTTGCTTCAACTCATGTTTTGCCTGCTTTAATTACTCTTGGATCTGACCAAAACCTGAATGTGAAGTATGCAAGCATCGATGCATTTGGTGCTGTGGCTCAACACTTCAAAAATGAAATGGTATCTGTTACTACCTACTAGTATTTCCCTGTGGTTCTTGTTAAAATTATGACATCAATGCAGCTCCACATTTCAAATTCCTGATCGAATGAGGTATCTTCCAGATTGTTGACAAGATACGGGTTCAAATGGATGCTTTTCTTGAAGATGGCTCACATGAAGCTACTATTGCTGTTATTCGTGCATTGGTGGTTGCAGTACCACATACAACGGAAAGACTTAGAGATTATATCCTTAACCTTGTCTTTGGCAAACAAATATGTACAAAAAAAGTACTTAATGTCCTACCATTTTTATATCTCATTTTCTTAGTCATTTGCATTTTCTGTTGGCTTTCAAGATCTCTTGAATTGTGTGGTTGTTTCTTTTTCTTTAACTCAACATACATCTTTTGTCCAAGATTTTCCAACTTACAAGTACGCTGAATGCAGCAAGTGATTTGATGCGTCGACGAGAGAGAGCCAATGCATTTTGTGAGGCAATCCGTGCTCTAGATGCTACAGGTTAGCTCATTTAAAAATTATATTAAGCTTGCATCTCCGTACACTTTCAAGGTATTTATGGTGTTCAAATGAAGTTTTAATTAAGGTGCACGTAGTGGTAAGGTAACAGATACGTCAAAGCTCCTGTGTTCTAATGTTATAGGCTTCAGAGTTTTGAATATGTAACATACATGTGGAGCTGCCAGTTTGGTAGTTTTCCTTATGCCTGTCCATAGCCCAATTATCGCCTGTTACTATCAATCTGTTTAGCTGAATGAGTTGTGTTTAATTTAATCAATGGAATGACCATATTTTCTAGGAAAACAATCCTGACTCTCGTTAAATAGAGTGTCTAGTTTCTGAGAAAGTGTGTTATATAATTGTTGATAGAAAAGGACATTTCTTATGTAGGAAGGGAAAATCAGAAGATGGATAATATATCCTTCAAAAGGAAATATTATATTTATCGAGTGTCTCATTCTTTTCCCATCACTGTTCATCAAAATTCTCGCACTCTATAATAACAAATCATTTTTTATTTCAACTTTTTACAATACCGGTACTCGTGGAGTCTAGAATTGCAACAATCTGTGTAAAAGTCGTAGTTAACAAGTTCTAATTTCCCAAGGAGACTTTAAACATTTCTTTCTTAAGTATTCTAACTTAGTTTCTATTATAGATCTTCCCGCAAACAGTATTCGGGACTTCCTTCTGCCTGCCATACAGAACCTCTTGAAAGACTTGGATGCACTGGATCCAGCACACAAAGAAGCCCTTGAAATTATTATGAAGGAAAGATCAGGGGGAACTTTTGATTCTATTAGTAAGGTAATGGGTGCTCATCTTGCGCTTCCATCATCAGTCAGCAGCATCTTTGGTGAGGGTGGGTTGCTTGGAAAGAAAGAGCCCGCTTCTGAGCCACCATCAGAGGCTGCTGTGTCCCCGATGGCTGCCACACCATCACCAGTAGAGGACACTAGATTCAGGCGCATCATGCTGGGAAATTTTGGCGACATGCTTCGCGGCAAGGGAAAGGCCCAAGAGGATGGTCAAAAACAATAAGATGCATTTCTGCATGGTGATTTTTTTGGCTCATTCTCATGCATCAGGCGAAGATCACTGTCGTTTGTCATATGTACAACAACCAAGACTATCCCATTGGTTGGGGTTGGCCGTTAACGTTTTCCATACATGAGACAATTTTTTAATTAATAGTGATTTTTCTGAGATAGGAGATGAAAAATAGGTAAAAAGTATATATTTTATTGCATTTTTGTTGTGATTTTGCTGGATACGATCTATTAGGAGTCTAGGATTTGTGTGAGGGACAGGAGAGATCTGAATCGAACACGGCTGAATTTGTAAATTGTTCATTAAATTATGGTTTGCTTCGTGCCCTGTGCTTTACTGATATCTTATGGATTGTGCCAATAAAAGTGACTCCCATGCACCGGCTTCCTACCAAGATTCTTATTGGAGGGAAAGCAATAGGAGAATCGAGCAATTTAGTTTGGACAAATGTTGATAGTTTCTAATCTGGAAAGAGTGTGAACAATCTTGGAGCTGGTTTAATGGTTCCATTGGCTTAGAGTTCATTATAATTTGGACAACCAAATTTATGGGACGGTTCCATCGGTTTAGTGTTCATAACAAGAAGTTTCGACACAAGCTCATTTTATTTTGGACAACCGAATTTGGGTATAGAAGAAGATGGATAGCTCGTAGCTTTAGAACCACAAATCACTTATTTTGTGATTTAATGAAAAGATGCTAAGGCGGAAGAGGTTGTAGCAAAAGTAGCTGAGATGTTGCCTTTGAAAAGTCACACCCCAGGCTGGATCCAGAGGATCAACCCCCCTCCAAAAAGAGTGTGTGTGTGTGAAATGACCCAAAAAAAAAAAAAAAGATGCCAAGAGAATAACAATGTTGCCTCTTTTTCCTGTACAAGAAAAAATCCCTTTTCTTAATGCTCTAAGTTCATTTTTTATATCATTGAATAATTTTTCATGGAGGAATTTTTTTGTCATAAAAACTAATTATTAAATTAAAAGTTCATATATTATAGAGCATGTTTGTAAAATTTTACATTAATTCTAAATCGTTTAATATAGTTTTATATACATCTAAATCAACAAAATAAATATTTTTTAAATATACATAAAAAAGAATAATTTGATTCCATTCTTATTGATACCAATATTTTAAAATTTGGCATACATAATCAATATGATAAGCAGTTATAATTTAATAATTGGATTAATAAAAAATATATTTTATAAAATATTATTGAATATATAAGTGTGTCAAATCTTATATCAATGTAATGGATCTCTCCTCATATAAATACACGATAATTATATTACTTAATAACTTTTTATAAAATAAATCATGTCGATAAATAGTAATAATCCCAAGTTTAAATTTCTAGTTATTTTTTATATAAATCACTAATACCTAAAATTTAATAAATTTGAATTAATCTGATTTAAATTGATGAGTAAATCTCTTCCTACACTAACTTTTTTCTACACACAAGACTCGAATTAAGAAAGGGATACAAATGGGATGGATATGAGAACAAGAAGAAAATATGAAGCTTAGTTATTTCATTGACCATCTCTGGTGTATATACGAGGTGTTCTCGTGGTCCGAGAGCAACTACTATGTGGTTGTATATAAAATGAGCTATGAAAGATCATCCAGCTTGTGAAGACTCTCGGCATATTGAGATTGCAGATCTTCTCCTTGGTTCACGGATCTCTGAGCTAACGATGTCACTCTCCGTGGATGTGTCATGTGTGAGTTTTGATACCAGAACTTCATGCGTTTACTTTCATGTTCCTTTAACTCGAACCTGAAATCTTAACTAAATCTTAACTAAGGGAACAATTGTGAACACTTGAAAACCAATCAAGGTGGTTTCAAATTTCTTTTTATGGAGTGCGTAAAAAAGTTACCATTTTATTTTTGTCATTTCATAAAGTAGAATACGCAACTAAATCAATATTTTCAGAACCGAACCAAACATGCAATACCTAACATGTAACAACTTTGTTGGGATTACTACACACGCAATACCTTTATAGCTTTCTTTTTTGCATTGTTATCAAATTATGTGTTAAATCACTAAAATAAAGAAATAATTTATTTTTTCAATTTGTTAATATGGAAAAAAAAATATTTAAATAGTTTCTTCTTTAAATAACTAATATAATTTAATACAAGTATTTTATAATTTCTATATTGAATGGTTGACAACACACTAGTGACGTTAAAAAAATAATAAGAATTTTCCATTATTCTCATTAAATCAAAAACGGTTTTGGGTTTTTTTAAAATAAATGTTTATCTAAAGTGAAATTCTTTTTAAAATGAAAAAAATAAGGGGGTGCCCTTAAACCACTTAATAAAATTCACACGCAATACAATTTAAGATAAGAATTATATCAAGTTTCTCATATCTATTTTAACTAATTTTCACATAAAACAATAATATATAAATATTTTTCTTAAAATGAATAACTTAAAAATTAAAAATATGGCGCATGTTATTCTTTTATTTAAGAATTAAATAAAATAAATATAAAAAACTTAATCCAAGCTTTTTTTCTATAATTTATTGATCTAAAAATCAACACTTCTTCTTTTCTATTATTTTCTCAGAAGGAATCTCACTTAGGATCGTAATCCAAAATTAATGGCATGTGGAATTGACGGGATTGACGGAGCAATTGTTATTTGCCAGGATAGTACAGCGATATTAATGCAAAATAATTGCATCCCAACGACCCTTTTGTCGTTGGGACCCTGAACCTTAACTTCCCACCCACATTAGGCATCAGTAATTCATTTTATGAACCAAACCAAACCCACTCACTACTCTCCACTTATATAAACTCCCTCAGAACCTCAAATTCAAAGCACCCTAATCCACATAGTATTTCAAAATAAGCAGTGTGTGCTTTTTGTTGTGTTGTGTGCATTCACAAAAGCCAAGAAAGAATAAGTGAAGATGAATATGAAGAAGTTGTGTGCCTCTAATATGGCTGTGTGTGCAGTGGTGCTGGTGGCACTGCTTCTTGTGGAGGTGGCTCCCATGGCTGAGGCTGTGAATTGCAACCCAACTGAGTTGAGCCCTTGTCTTGCGGCTATCACTTCCAATTCTCCACCCTCAGCTGCATGTTGCCAGAAGTTGAGGGAGCAAAAGCCATGCTTATGTGGGTACCTCAAGAACCCAACCTTGCAGCCCTATGTTAACTCTAATGGTGCCAGAAGGGTCGCTAGTTCTTGTGGGGTTCCCTACCCGAAATGTTAAGCAATGTTACACAGAAAAATATTGTCAGAATTTTTAACAGAAATGGTGGGAGTTATTGGATGAAATAAAGTGATACAATCAATTTATTCATCCAATAATTAATAATTATGACTCATCATTTTGTCAACTAAATTTTGACAAAGTTTCTAGCTTTTTATATTTTTTATGTTAAATTCTAGAATAATGATTTGGGATGATATTCTTGTACTACGTCATCCAAAGGTTTGTAAGGGTATTATTCAAGTGTATATCGTTGGATATGTAACAACGATAGTTGAATAAAGTGTTTAGGTATTGTATCTATACTTTATCTATACTGTAGTGGTGTGTTTGAGAACGAGAGATAAGGAATAATTAATGTAGTTTCTCATTCTAGAGTGATATTTGCTTGAACAAATATGAATGAATTATGTCTATGTTGAAAAAATTAATTGAATTAAGGTTTATCAGTATTGCTCTTCATCTGGCTTTAGTATTAGCAGTTGGTGTGAAGGTTCATGAAATGGTTAAACTACATCTCTAACAATTTAGGTATAATTGCTAATTATCTTGTCAATTGATATTCAAACTCGAGGAAGGATCATGCAAAATAATTGATGTTTTCTTGATTTTTTAAAAATGACAAAAATGAAAATAAAATTATTGCTCAAAACCAAGAAAAAGATCAATTTAATTTCACATTTATTAATTAAATACTTAGGCAAACTCATAATATAGGATCTTGAGCACGTAGACCTTTTTTAAGAAGTGTACTTCAAAGAATAACATCAAAGTAATAACTACTAATGAGAAATAATAAAATAAATTCTCACATATCATATATGAATTAATCTAAAGAGACTAATTTTATCACATAGTCAGTATAACATATTTTACATTATCAGGCAATCATATCTTATCTTTTATATGATTTTTAAAATAATTAAAAAAAATTTATGCCCTTTTAATAACTGGATCAATGATTGTGCAACTGAAAAAAAAAAAAATTATACTGATAATATATTAAAATTAAATCCTAAATTAAATTGGAACATGGTACTAAAAGCTCACGATTATTTACAACTTATTTGTTATAATGCACCAAAATTTTGAAATTATTTTTATCTCGACACCAAAGAAGAGCACTAAAAAATATGGGCAGTTATATCTTAATAATTAAAGATTTCCATTATATTCCTAATAAATTTAGTAAAAAGATTTTCATATACTATTAGTTATCTTAATACATTCTCCACATTTATACATGATTTTCATTTATCAAAATAGGTGTATATGTGAAACATATTTTCAAAAATATATTTCTCATGAAATACATGCACCCACTAAGAAAGCTAGCGACCGAAATTCGCCATTGCGTCACCGGCCACTGGAGTTTGCTTCCCTAAGAACATGGTTCCTATTAGCCCTTGCAAATGTGAACGTGTTTTGGACGATGTCCTCCATACAGAGATTACCCACTAGCAAGAGTGATGAGGATTACACCCATTATTCTTGAAGTAAATGCCACTTGATAATCAGATAACGTATATTCATTATAGTTTTAAATATAACTATTTCCACCTACATATTAACATAATATAGTATTCTTTCCATTTCAATTTATATATCCATTTAGATAATTTATTTTATTCTTAAATCAACTTCTTAAATCAATGCCATTAATTTAAGAATGAATCAAACTGTCTAAATGAGTAGATAAATTGAGGCGGAGAGAATATATTTCTGTACAGGAAAATTTATTTTTGTCTTCCTTTAATAAAATGGTCTCTTGGCAAAAGAGAGTGTAAATTAATTATTCTCTATTTATTTTAAAAATGGAGTATCACATCATCAGCATTAATTCATAGCAGTTATTGCAAATTGTGATAGAAATTTCCTTTTGGCTTTGTGCGCCAATATGTGTGATCCTAGTCTCACGGTAATCGGCCAGAAAAAGATATAGAAGGATACTCTTTAAGTGCTTGAATTGATCAATCAATTAATCGATAATACGTAAGAAAGGTCGAAAATCATGAATGAAAATGAGATTCCCTTCAGTTTAGGTAACCAATCGAAAAGAGTACATCAGTAACGATAAAATCTTTTTCCATTGGATAATAATGACAACTACTTATATGGATCAAAATGAACATTATTGAAAGAGGAAAGCTACTTAATATACGAAACAAGTTATGCGAATTTAACCGCGAGATTTGAAGCAGTACGAAGTCAGAGAAGTGAAAGAACAAAGCCAGCTTTGTAATTAGCAGTAAGGAAAATGCGTTTGTTCCATCACCTTAAAGTATAAATGAGCAAAAAATAAAAAGTAAGATAAGCTGTAATTGAATAATAATATATGTGTGTGAGTTTATGAAACATTACTACGGATAAAAGAGCATTTCCCTTAATACCAAAATTCTCCTATCTATCTGAACAATAAAAGCAATAACTAGCTTGAGTGCTAAAAAAGTCTAAAGATCATTATTATTTTTTAATATATTATGCACGAAGCTTCAGTGCTTCACTTCTGGTTTTCCACTTTCCAGTCTATCATATGATATGACAATATAAATAGCTCATGCAATTTTATATAGGGAAAATTTCATTTCACCTATGAATTATAGGTTATATGCACTTTAACTTTTAAATTTTAAAAATATATAAATTAACTTCATAAATTTTTACAAATATATAAATTGACCTTTCTATTAATTTTTTTTATCAATTTTTAACAAAAAATAATACATATTGAAGAATATTTAGTGTATTGGGTTACATATTTAACAAAATTTAAGTGAATTAATTTATACATGACCTCAAATTTAAGGGGATATAATACATTTATTTTGACTAAAATACATATTTGTAAAAATTTAGAAGTCAATTTATATATTTTTTAAAGTTTAAAACCTAAAGTGTATATAACGTATAATTAGAAAGATAAAGTACAATTTTTTCTTTTATATATGATAAAAACCTTTTAGAACTCCGATTATATTAACTCTTTCTATGCACCTGATAATCAGTGAATCCAATAAATTGCCACATTTGAGCAATAGTTCAATAATAAAACAGAAAAGGGACTCCATGAGAAACAGAAAAACTTCAAAAGAGCCAAGACCGTAGGGCAAACTGATAGAAAACAATCCTAGTTTCGATTTTGTCGGGTAGCACCAACAACGCGGGATCGTCTGGGTGGTGTAGTTGGTTATCACGCTAGTCTCACACACTAGAGGTCCCCGGTTCGAACCCGGGCTCAGACATTTTTGTTATTGTCTTTGCTTTTTGTTATGCTGTATTTTTTTTGGGCTCTACCTCATCATTTTTTGTGTGTGTGACTGTATGTACCTGAAGATGGAGACTGATTAACTCAACGTAGCCATACTCAAGAATTGGGCCTCAATGAGTGTAGTACCCCGAACTACTATGCACCAAATCTAGTTGAACCCTTTCTTTTTGGGCCTTTGGCCCTCCAATGTATCTAAAATTGACCAAACATAGAAAAAAGTATTGACATGCTATAATGCAATCATATAAAATCTACCAACATTAGGGTATTTCATTGACCCAAACATGCACAAGGCCTAACAATATGTAAAATGTGAGGCTAACAGTCTGTTGCGGTGTGTATAAATAAAGTTGTAGGTGCAAAAAAATGCCATCCATTCTTTTAAAGTAATTAAAGATTTGGTGTGAAAAAATATCTGTGTAACTGGCAACATTCATGAGATATTAATACTCAGAAATCAATATGAATTGGCTAATAGACAGTTGCTTTCTTATGAGGCCTCCCTTCAAAATTCTACGAGTTTTCTTTCCTATTATTTTCCGTCCACTCAAAGCTTTTACCCACTTATCAGCAGCTCTTTCTTGCTCATAAATTTTCTCCTTCATATCTACTTTTGCAGTGAGAGCATGGTTAATTTCTACCGATTTGAGACCGATTCATCAACTTTTAAACAGTTTTCACTTGGATGGTTTGCATGATCTGTAGGATCAACGGGGTGATTGGTTCAGGGGTCAATACAGTTATCATAACAACCATAACAATATGCCATGAATAAAAGTTTATAATAATTCTTTGTTTTTCTGTAAAAAATCTTAATAAAGTGCTAGTATTAAACCGCATGATCTTGTTACTAATACGCTTTTAATCAAAATATAGACTCAAACTTTAAGCTACCATAATATTTCACTGAGGCATGTTACATATATAACCCTGATTTGGTATTGGGTTAATTGTTTTTGTCATCAAACAAATTATTAAAAACTTTAACAACGATTTCACAGTAAAAAAAAAATCAACAATAATTTGTGTCTTGATTAGTTGTTAAATTACACTAAGTTTTCCTTATCCATTAGATAAAAAATTATTTTCATTGCAAGCCATATAGCAAGCAATTTTTTTCCTTATTATTTTGGTTTTGTATTTATTTTCCAGAGGCAGCTAATAAGTATCAGATATTATCATTAACTACAAATAGAACTTTGATCATGAACTTTGTTGTGATTAATTGATCACTAATTGTAATTGGATGAAGTTATTGCGTAGGCAGTGACAAAACAAGAGGTGTATCCTTATTTCAAATTCCATTTATAATTTGGAAACAGATAAGCTATCCTTTGTTTTTTTTTCTTGACTGTGGAATGGTCAATATAATTCAGCTCATCAGCTGTTTGGGAAACATTGTTTAAATGGCAATAACTAAAGCGATGACTTAAAAAAAGGCATTTAATTCGAATCTAGCAACACCGGATAAGTGCTGCATCAAATAAATCCAGATTTATCTCCATGATCACATACTATATATGCTAATCCCAATCCTAATCGATTTTGATCCTTCCAAGTTCCGGTTTTATTATACAATTTCTTTAACAATTGCTATGCATGGCATGCTCATCTGTGGCTCCATGTGTTAAGGTTTTTAAATATTTGCTAGAACAGTTATTTTTTCATTAACAATTTCTTATGCAATTTCAGATGAAATGTAGTAAGTGAGTAATTTTTTTTCTTAAAATAATAATTTAAAATTTAAAATTTATGATATTGTGGATAAAATCCATTTGAAGTTGTATTTCATTTTTGTCCAGATCAAGTATTGTTAAATAACAATATTTTATTTATGATGGAATTAAATTATAAAACATTAAAATATAAAGAATTTAATTCTTTTTAAATTAGTACGTAGCTGCAAAACACTAATTCTTTTTTATAATGTGACAATAATAATTAAACAATAATGTAAGAAAAACTACTATATTAATAAAATATCAAAATTTAATTTTATTATCCATATGAGATTACTCATTACTGATCAACACATTGGTCCTGTGTATGGTTTTATATGTAAAATAATATATCATACTCCACCAATATATATATATACGCATTTCATTTGTGTCAAACTGTTCTTATTTTTATACATATATAGTACGTTAATTTTAACGTATAAAAAGTTATATTAAATAGTTTCAATATAAAATTTTATAAATATAATCTGCAATACGTGAACAGTGAGCCAACAAAGATGGCGACTCCAAAGTCCAAATGGTACCGGCTCTGACCGAAAACAATATTAAAAGAAATAAAAAAAAGATAAAAAAGGTTGAAAGCGTGGAACATACGCGGAGCCACGGCAACGTTCTCTTGTTTTTGGATCACTCTCCAACTCAAGCGTTGCCTTTCTCAGCATCCTCAATGTTATAATAGTACTTGTTAGTTGTGACTCCCAAAACCATAGCTGTCATCCGTTAATTAATACTTATCTTTCTTATCTTATAAATACTATCCAAGTCATCAGGCTATACCACACAACCCTAGTTCTTCCCATCCATTAAACTTCGACCCATATCTAATCTTTGAGATAGCGATAGCTATTGCTAATTAACCGTATCTCATGTCTTCCGATCTCTCAGTCATCCTCCCTCGCGTTCTAATTGTTTCTAGACGAAGCGTTCGCAAGAACAAGTTCGTTGATTTTGTTGGTGAGTTTCCGTTCCTTCAATCAAATCATGTTTTAAAATAATATAGTGCAATCCCTAATCTCTTATTCGTGTCATGTGTGTGAAATGTAATGTAGCCCATTTTGATTATTATGTGATTTTCAGGTGAATATCACCTTGATCTTATAGTAGGTTATGGCGCAGTACCCGTAATTGTTCCACGTGTTTCTGGGGTCCACATGTTGTTGGATAGCTTTGAGCCAATCCATGGTGTTCTTCTTTGTGAAGGAGAAGACATCGACCCTTCTTGGTATGAACAAGATACCACGGGTCTTTCCCAGGAGGAGTTGGAAGAAATTAGGAGGCTTCATGCAAGTGACACAGCCATTGATAGGGAGAAAGATTCAATTGAGTTGTGCCTCGCCAAGCTTTGCCTTGAAAGGAACATTCCGTACATGGGAATTTGTAGGGGCTCACAGGTCCTAAATGTTGCATGTGGGGGTACCCTATACCAGGACATCGGGAAAGAGCTTTCAAAGAAGTGCCCGGAGGAACAAAGAGTGATGCACATAAACTATGATGACTATGATGGGCATAGGCATGAGGTTAAGGTGGTTGAAAACACCCCTTTGCATCATTGGTTTAAGGATTCTTTGGAAGAAGGGAAAATGAGTATTTTGGTCAATAGCTATCACCATCAAGGTGTCAAGAGATTGGCCCAACGTTTTGTCCCAATGGCATTTGCCCCAGATGGTTTGACTGAAGGGTTTTATGACCCTGATGCTTATAATCCAGAAGAGGGTAAGTTTATTATGGGGTTGCAGTTTCACCCTGAGAGAATGAGGAAGCCTGATTCAGATGAATTTGATTACCCAGGATGTCCCTTTGCTTATAAGGTTGGAACATGGTTTCTTTCAAAATCTATATTTTGGTGTTAGTGCTTTGACTCATTAAGTTGACGTTTTAAATTTCATGCAAAAAATTTGCAGGAATTTGTGAAGGCCGTGATTGCTTATCAGAAGAAGTTGAATAGCTTAACATCTGTCCAAAAGCCTGTGAAGCTTAATGAGGAAATGGAAAACAAAAGGAAAGTTATAGTGCGTAGTTTCTCACTTGCCAAAAACCTCTACAACACTGGCCGTGGGATGAATTCCACCAAAGAGTCTGAGCTTGAAGCCGGGGCAGAATTTCTTGAGGTAACACTAGACACAAGCAGGATAAACAGTTTTGATTGTTTCCCTTTATTATGTATCTTATTTTGTGCCCATAAACATTATTTGTACCTTATTTTTAGACATCACTGCATTGACATCATAATTGAACTAGTGGTTAGTTTTTAATTTTACTTTTGTCTTTTTCGTAGATATCTCTTTATTGTGTCTCATTTAAATATTTAAATAACAGTATTCTTTTATTTTAAATTATAAGAATAAGGTTTTGTTTGGTGAAAAATATTATTTATACATGTATTTAGTTGATATTCCTAAATATCATGTGAGTGGAACTTAGGAAATAAAAGAGAAAAAAATTTGAAAAGAAAAATTTACAAAGAGAATGTAAAAATAGCATTTTTTTTTAAAACATGTACTCTTAAGGTTTCTGATTAAGGAATTAAAAACTTTCCAGTCTTGATTCTATAACCGAGCAGTGATTAGAAAAACCTATAGGAATGTTATAGTTTTCAATTATTTTTTTCCTCTGTATTGATTTATGTTTCAATTTGCAGTCAAACACAGCCTTGAGCGTGCAGCAAGAGAAAAGGTTAAAGCAAATGGGTGCAACAGTAAGGAATGCAGGGTCATACATAGAGAGACTGAAGCTAAATGAGGAAAGAGAAAAAATGGCAAGAAAGGTGATGGAAAAAATGTCAGTGGAACAGTTGTCTGACCTCTTGTCTTTCTACCACACCATGGGGCAGATTTGTTCAGAAGTATTGGATAGAAAGATTCATGGCCTTGTCAATGACTCTAACTAGTTCATGATTTTGTTCCTTGTATTTAAAGCCTTTGTCGACCATATGCTGTAATTGTACCGAGTTAGGTCTGCTTACTTGTGGGACACATAAAACTTACGTGATGGGGTCCCTTATTTTACTCCTTTTACTTGATTGTATTACGCAATTTGTTCTCACTTGGGTGACTTTATTATGTGGAGAAATGATGATAGCCACTATTTTTGGTTAAGACTTGGTAGTATATATAACACGTTGGCCGAACTGGTCAAATAATGTGAATCTTGCTTCGAACCCGCATGCCTGCATGGAACCTTCCAAAATCTAATTGAGAACCCGATCTATGCTACTGCCAGGGCTGCTAGAAGAATCGAAGGTTCCAATCACATAACTGAGCGACGTAAGTGAAAGACAGGTGTGCAACCTGGTGTATTGTATTGCACCATTGCCTTCTCCACCGACACACTCTTCTTCTGAGGAAACGAATGAATGTCTTTGAAGATTGAATGAATCTCCCAAGCCACAAATGATCCCATACCGCTTTCCACCATATCCATCAACCAAGTCATTACTTTTGCTCTAATCTATTTACACACTATATCAGGTTTCAGATGATTAAGAAAATAAAAGTGGCATACAAAAATAGATTGGTAAACAAATAAAGGTTGATATAAAATACAATTAATAAATCGCAGCTAGTCATATAAGAAATTTTCATCCTTTTTTTTATTTTGTTTTTGTCAACCTCCTCACCCTTTCTTTTTTATTTTTTTGGGTCAGACCACCTCACCATGTCTGAGAGCTTATTGTTCTTACTACTAAGCCCAAGTAGAACGACAACCCATCATCCATATGATTGAGGCCCAAGACCAAAGTCCAAACTATAAAAACAAAAGAGCACTTGGCTTACTATTAAAAAATTAGTTTTTGGTCCAAAAAAAAGAAAGAGTTAATTACACTGACCTCCTCTAAGATTGAGTGAAATTACATCCCGCTCCCCTTTAGTTTTGAATTCGTCTCAAAAAACCCCTAAATTTTATAGAGTATTATACAAACCTCCCTTATTAATAGTCCTCTATTAAAATCGTTAACAATTTAACAGCCCATGCATTGCATGTGCTTAGTAACGGCCTTTTTGTAATATTTGATGGCTTTTGGACAATGCAAATGACAAATATAGCCCTTATATTATGTTTTGAAAAATCAAACTCTCTTCCTCATGTTTCTAGCCGATGGGCGTTTAACTTTGCAATGCAAAGTTGAGTTTCACATTCCAAAAGTGATAGATTAAAATTCTGAAGTTGTTTTCTCTATAATTTTATGCATGGAATCATGTATCTTCTCCTTCAAAAATTACAACCACAATGCTTTTTTATAAAAAAAAGCCATTTTGACTCCCAAACTTTTAACATAATTTACATGACTTCAAATATGAACCAGACTCAAAAAATAATGACGTTCATAAAGGATTCATATTCGTCAACACTAGTCTCATTGTCAAGTAGGATTGCAAATACATTCACCAAACTACAAGCACATAATCGTCCTAAAAATCCGAGCTTTACATCATGATCTAATAGTACTTCCTTTACATCAATATTTCCCAAACAAAAGCCTATATTCCATCTATACAACTGTGCATCCCAAAAACCATCTGCGCAGCATCACTATATATTGACAATTCGAAAAATAGTTTTATCCAATATATGTGCAACAAAAAAAAAAAAAAACTATTTAGCCCCAAAAAAGTCATCGAAAATAACTGTGTAGTAAAACATACTATGCAGTCCAAAGGAAGTCATCTAGATATCCATCTTCATGTAGGGCCTTGCTGTGTTGCCCTTCTTGGTTGAATCTTCTTTCTCTTGGCTAGTGGTTCAGGCTGGCTTCTACAGTTGGCAGTGTTTGGCGTGGTTGAGTTGTGGTTGTGCATTACAATGGCTGGCTAGCATTACCAGTACCACTATCAATTAAATTAGCAAGTGCAGGTTAAGGGCAATCATTACCCAGGTCTGGTCCCAGGTACGTATGATCTGCCATAAACCTTAAAAAAAAAAAAAAAAAAAGCCCCAAACACACAATAAATTATACTTCAAAAAATACATGTTATTTCAGACAAAAATTATGCTTGTTTAATACAAAAACAATATGCGACATACCTTCGGCTAAATGATTAGGCAAGACTATCTCAGCTACTTCAAATAAATTTGAAAGCAACATGGCATTGATACTATGATATTTTTTCAGATTAACAAGCAGAGTATAGGTTTCTAAGAGGATTAACACATTGGACTGTCAAAGTGTCAATCAAAATTACAATTAGTTCAAGCAAGTCCAGCATCACACCAGTCAAGCATATAATTATGTTGAGAACATATAGAATAATTGACTTAACATATAATCGATGACAGATTGTTAAGGGAGCTGTCCTCTAAATAAGAATTACAAAGTAAAAAATAACTTTCTTATAAGTTGCAAGGATTGGCTTGCCAAAGTAAATAAAAAATATAAAAAAAAAAAAATTGAAAGATGCTAATTCAGGTTACAGCATGCTTGATCAACAGTATTTTTGACCATTGGGTGTCCCTTTGTACATGAGATAAGAAATCTACTATATCACTGATAACTAAAAGTGTGTTAAAAAAATTCTACAGAGTAGAGGAAAATGAAAAGAAAAAAAGGCGTGTAACTAAAGGGGCTAAATTATGCAAATTTGCTTTAAGTGCATAGGAGATGGATTGAGCTAAATCTTACACGACCATATGTCATATACTCATAGACTAACAAGCATAAAAGACTAGAGTTTTTTCTTTCTTTGACAGCACATAAGAAGTTCTTGGTTTGCTATCAGTTTAACCTTTTTGACAGTGCAATATTGGATGCAATGCGACAGGTAAATAAAAGGCATAGCTATGATGCCAAGAAGAAATGCTTTTAATAAGAACATGGACATAATCAAGAAAACACAGGCTATCGACTGTCGAGTCTAGACGTATACAAGCAACTGTTAGCAATAACTAAATGCATGGTTGCTCTGGTTATGGTGGTTGTTCTGCACAGCGGCTTGTGATGAGAGCGAGGTTGCATGATGGTAGAGATTCGACTTCACGGTGGGTTTGTGTGGCTGTGAACTGAAGGTTCAATAAGCTAGTAAGGGGTATAATGGAGAAAATGATATAGAAGGCTAACGGCGTCCAACTCTGTTGCTTGCAGGGGTGATAAGTGTTAATTGGACAAATAGAAGGGAGTCAAGTGTAATTTTACTTAACTTTAAGAGAGGATCTGCTTAGGCTTAGTTTGGACAAAGAAAAGAAATTAAGAAAAAAAAATTGAGTGAATTTTTATTTTTCATAAGTATGTTTGGATGAAAGAAAAATGAGAAAAAAAATTATTATTTCTTTTTTGTTTATGTAAAAAAGTAAAAAGAAAGAAAAATATATTGATGCCAAATAATAATTTTATTCTTATATTATTATAAAAAGTATTTCAACTATAAATATAGAATTTGATAAAAAATTAATGAAAACATAAAAGTTAATACAATTTTATTATAAATTTATCTATCAAACATTTATTTTAAATTAATCTAATATTTCAAAAATATTATTTAAAAATATGTTTTACCAACTAAATAATATCAAAAATATTATTTAGTTATTATTTAAAGTCTTAACATAATATAAAAGAAAATAAAAATTTATGTAATATATTGTTTAAAATAAAATATCTATTTAGAACAAAATATTAATAACTTAAAAATTTTAAAATTTTATATAACTTGCACTTTGAGTATTATTTTATTATTTATTTTTAATAATATAGTGATGAAGGAATTAAAATTATTTAGATTGAGTTTTTAGATATATTGATCGAAAAAAAGATGAAGAAGAAAAGGACCACACAACATCTTAAGTGGTGCTGTCCACCCTATGCCCCCTTCTTCATCAACTCTCTCTCTCTCGTATTTGCAAAGGTGAAATGAGGGCAAGGTTGGAAAACTAAAACACCCCCTTCCTCCATCGACTTGTCCGCCTGGTTAGGGGAGGAAATTTCTTTTTACTGTTCATGTGAGATTCATGCACCATTTTACGTTGTTTAAATTTTTCTTCCCCATTTTCCCTTCATCCAAATAAGGGAAAGTTGTTTCTTTTCTTTCTATTTCTTTTTCCTCCCTTTCCTTTCTTCCAAAGTCCCTCTAAACCAAACATACCTTAATGAATTTTAAACTCCCAAGCAGCGTAACTTAGTAACAAATTTGTCCAAACAAAATATTAATAAATATATAAGTAAAGACAGGTAATACAAAAAATTGATAATTTACAAAGAATGCATGTATCTAAATTTCCATTAAATTAAATTACAAATGCATTGTTGGTCCTACTATACAAGTAAAACACTTTTAGTACTATTTTTTTTCATCCACAAGACTTGAACTAACCAAATAAGCTTACATTAATTTGTACATTTTGTGATTCTTAGTACATAAATGATTCAACAATGATTTAACATGCAACCTGCTTTTGTAGCATAAATAAATGTACAAATTCAAATTATATCATATAAATGGAAAATTTATTCTAATGTTAGGACATGATTCTTTTAAAGTTATGCATGTACTGAATCAAAAAATCAACTATATATAAAAGAATAAAAAAAATCATGATCATTTCCAAATACACATCGTGCATATTGTGAATTACATTCATTTATAATATATAATTAATTCGCCATGTACTATAGTGATTAGTAATAAGTAATGACATATAAATAATATAATTCAATTTTAATACATTATTTTTTTATCAAATAATTTGAATGCATTGTTTATATAACAGCTTGTTTGCAATTTTATTTAATAAAAAGATTAATTTTAATATATTGTTAACGAAAAGTATTTTGCAATGTTAATCAATTATATCTTACTTTTTAAACATTTTTTTGAGGTAGTTATATATAATAAAAGTTAAACCTGTTTTAACAACGTAATTATGTATGATTGGATTAAATCTTTTAGTTATTATCATGACATTACTAAATGATTCGAGTTAGAAAACAATTGAAAATATTTAATTGTATCAATGTATGATTAAATTATAATATATAATATATATTTTGGAAAATGTTTTAAATTTTTAATGCAGCTTCGTGATGAGTAGATGAGTTGTAAGGAATAATTAAATTAGGTTAATATTATCAGATAGAAAGAAGTACAGCCATGGGGAAGTTATGACTATAATTAAATCAAGACTATGGATTATATAATAATAATAATAATAATAATAATAATAGTAGTAGTAGTAGTAGCAGAAATAATAACTCTTTAAGTATAATTTATATTCAACCCGTTTAGTGCATGGCCTCTAGTCTAAGTCAAAAAACAACGAAAAGAAAGCTCAAAATAATTTAAAAAAATCTTATCCAATCCACTCGCTTATGATCACGAGTAGCAACCCCTTAAAAAATCGTCGAAATTAGTGTGGGGCAGTGTTTCCTCGTCGGTCTCAATAACCTATCTTCTATAGTTTCGCACAAAACTGCAGCTATCATTGCTAATCAGTCCTTAAATCTGATGCAACAATCGAAAGGAGCTATTGAGGGTCTTGATTGTTTTATATTTTAAAAAAAATAATTTTGAAATTTAAATTTTATATGTAATTAAAAAAAATTAAAAATTAATTATTTTTAGAAGTTATTATTTTTAATTTTTATAAAAAAATATAAAAATATAAGTTTTTTAAAATTTTAATTATTTTTAAAAAATTATCTAAATATATAAAAATTAATTTTTTCAATAAAAAAAATTTTGCCCAATAAAATTCCCAAACAATCACACCTAAAGCATACATACAAGCTTAGTTTTTTATATTCTGAAGGTTTATGTAGTTTTAATCAATTTTTAATTTGATCTTTATATTTTAAAAATTTTTAATTAGGTCTCTGTATTAGATAAATTGTTATAATCAGATTCTTAGAGCAATATAAAATTACAAAATTTTTTAGAATTTTATAGGTCTTAACCCAATTTTGTAAGTTCAAACGTAAAAATTTATTCAATTTAACTAACAATTTTGCAATGATAGATTGCTCCAGGGATTTAATTACAAAAATTCATTTAATATAGGGATTTGATTGAAAATTTTTAAACTATAGAAACCTAATTAAAAATTGGATCAAAATACATGGACTTGCAGATTAATTAAACCTTCTTCATACTTCATATTATATTCCATATCAAATATGATGTCTTCTGATGTCAATGCCATTCTCCCTCGTGTCCTAATTGTTTCTAGACGGACCGTTCGCAAGAACAAGTTTTTGACTTCGTGGGTATGTTTGATTTCCTTCAAAAATTCAATCAAATGAAAATTTTCTATCTAGCAGTGCAATACTGCAATTCCTAATATTATAAGAAAAAATGCTAAATAGAAATTTTGGCCAAATTTATTTAGTAGAATGATGTAGATGTCATGCATGCCATCTTGTTCGACATAACAAATACTTGTTTTCTAGTAAGAGACTCTAGCAATTTTGCTTTTGTGAGTAGCATTATTTGTATTGTAATGATATCATGTGTATGAAAATGACCCTTTTTTCATTTAATCAAACTTGTTATTATGTGATTTTCGGGTGAGTATCACCTTGATCTTGTAGTAGGCTATGACACAATGTTGGGTATTAGGCTCCCTTCCCATGTGGAGAAAGGCCCAAGTGTATAAGCCCACTTCATATCTCATTTATTTAAGAGGAGAAGGGTCACTTAGGATATAGAGAGAGAGGTGTTATTTTAGAATGAAATCAGCCACACTGAGAGAAAGGAAGAGAAAAAGTCATTCCCGTATAAATTCAGAGCGGTCACCATAAAATTGTATCTACGGAGTCGTTCACTGTTGGATCGGGCTAACATGTGGTTCTTCATTTTGAACGGTTAGATCGTTGAGACGAGTTCTTTAGTGTGAGATATTACTCTGACGCAGTAGCTCTATTTTTGGGGATTTTTTATCTTCTTGGTTCTGTATTGTAAGTTTTGTTGCTTTATTGTTTGACTGGCTATAAGCACTTGTTTGTGCACTTGATTGACACTCTCTTGTACCCTTATTTGATTATAGTGTAGCTGTTTCTTTGGGCTGGATGGCCTGTGGTTTTTACCCTTACTTTGCGGGATTTTCCACGTTAAAAATCTTAATGTTTTTTGAGTGATTGTGGTATTTTGTCTCTACCATATATTTGTTGTTGCTTCTCTCAGATTCTTGCAAGTTTGGGGGAATTTATTTTCATTGTGTTTACTGTGTTATTGGTGTTTTTGTTGTTATTGTGTTGCTGTTCCCCCATCAAAGTGGCATTAGAGCTATTTGGTTTGGGGTTGTTTGACTTGCCTGAATGATGGAGGCAAATACAAAGATGATATCTTTGAATGGCACTAATTATCACTTGGAAGGGCAAGATGAAAGATTTGTTATTTGTGAAGAAAATGCATCTTCCTGTCTTTGCTACTCAGAAGCCGAATTCCATGTCTAATGAAGATTGAGATTTTGAACATCAACAAGTGTGTGGTTTTATTCGGCAATTTGTAGAAGACAATGTTTATAATCACATTGCTAATGAGACACATGCAAGAACTTTGTGGGAGAAGATTGAGTCCTTGTATGCATCTAAGTCAGGGAATAATAAATTGTATTTACTACATTGCTTTGTAAGTTTGAAGTACAAGGAGGGGACACCCATGTCAGATCACTTGAATGAATTTCAAGGGCTCCTTGATTAGATGTTAGGAATGGGTATCAAGTTTGATGATGAGCTTTTGGGACTATTGCTATTAATAACTCTACCTCAGTCTTAGGAGACATTTAAGGTTTCTGTTACAAGCTCAGCCCCTAATAGTGTTGTCTCTTTGCAAACGGTAAAAAGTAGTGTTCTTAGTGAGGGGATGAGAAGGACGGCACAGGGTACTTCATCTTAATCCGAGGTGCTTGTCATTGAAAATAGGGGGAGAAGTCAAAGAAAGGAACAAAAGGGTGGTAGAGAGAAGAGTAGAAGCAAGTCCAAGTCTAGATACAAGAATGTGGAGTGCCATTATTGTCATAAAATGGGGCACATACAGAAGCATTGTTTTCTATGGAAAAAGGAGAACAAAGGCAAGAAGGGTAAATAGAAAGAGAAAGATCATGATAATGATGATAGTGTTGCTACTGCTATCGATGATGATCTTGTTATTCTCCGTGACCATGAGTCAGTTAATCTTGTATCAAATGAGAGCATGTGGATAGTTGATAGTGGTGCTACACTGCATGTTACACCGAGGAAGGAGTTCTTCACATCTTACACCTCTGGCAATTTTGGAATGTTGAATATGGGTAATAATGCTGTGTTTAAGGTGATTGGTGTTGGTGATTTTTGCTTGTAGACCAACATGGGAATGCAGTTGTTGCTTAGAGGAGTCAAACATGCTCCAAATGTCCGCTTTAATTTGATCTCTGTGTAGATGCTTGATGATGATGGTTATGATAACCACTTTTGTTTTGGAAAGTGGAAACTCACCAAAGGTAACTTAGTTGTGGTTAGAAGGGAGAAAATAACTAAACTGTATTGGACAAAAGCTTTGGTAGCAAAAGACAGTGTGAATGCCGTGGATATGGAGGCATCTTTGTGGCATCGAAGGCTTAGTCATATCAGTAATAAAGGGCTGGAGTGCTTAGCCAAATAGGATGTGCTTTCAGGATTAAAGAGTGCAGAGTTGGAAAAATGTTCTCATTGCATGGCTGGTAAACAGACTAGAGTATCCTTCAAGAAGCATCCTCCCTCAAGGAAGTCAGAGCTGCTTGAATTGGTGCATTTGATGTTTGTGGTCCATTGAAGGTGAAATCCTTCAGTGGTGCACTTTACTTTGTTACCTTTATTGATGATTCTTCTAGGAAACTATGGGTCTATGCCTTGCAAAGAAAAGACCAAGTGCTGGAGAAGTTCAAACAATTTTAGGCTTTGGTTGAAAGGCAATCAAGTAAGAAGCTAAAATGCATTCGTACTGACAATAGTGGTGAGTATTGTGGACCTTTTGATATTTATTGTGAGCAGCAGGGTATTGTACATGAAAAGACTCCTCCCAAAACTCCTCAGTTGAATGGTTTGGCAGAGAGGATGAATAGGATATTGCTTGAGAGAGTGAGGTGTATGCTCTCAGAAGCTAAGTTGCCCAAACATTTCTGGGGTGAGGCACTGTACGCGGCAGTGCATGTTAATGATCTAACTCCTACAGTTGCTTTGGACAGCGAAGTGCCAGAGAAAATTTGGTTTGGCAAGAATCTTAGTTATGGTCATTTGCGTGTCTTCGGTTGCAAGGCATTTGTGCATGTTCTAAAGGATGAAAGATCCAAGTTGGATACGGAGACAAGGCAGTGCATCTTTATTGGTTATGGTCAGGATGAATTTGGTTACAGGTTGTATGATCCTGTTGAGAAGAAGCTTGTTAGAAGCTGTGATGTGCAGTTCATGGAGGACCAAACCATTGAGGACATTGAAAAGGTGAAGCAGACTACACTCGAGAAAAATAATAATCTGACTGATGTTGATCCCGTGCAGTTGCCTATTCAAAATATGGATAATGTTGAGAGTAGTGATCAAAATGGTGAGCAACATGATGATGTTGATGATCGGCAGCATGGAGATGAGATCGATGTTCCAATTGATGATGCTGAAGAAGAACATGAGATGTCACAATATGAGAATCTTGATGATGCACTGAAACCACCTCAAGTTCAACTCAGAAGGTCTAATAGGCAGAGACAGCCATTTACAAGGTATTCGTCTTATGAGTATGTGACCTTGTCTGATGGAGGAGAACTTGAGTGTTTTGAAGAAGCCATGGAGAGTGAAAAAAAGCAACAATGGCTAGAAGCAATGTGCGATAAGATGAAATCCTTGCATGATAATTACACCTATGACTTGGTGAAGGTACCCAAGGGCAAGAAGGCCTTGGAAAATAAGTGGATCTTCAGGGTGAAACATGAGAGTAATTCTGCATCTCTAAGGTATAAAGCCAAATTAGTGGTGAAAGGCTTCAGACAGAGAAAAGATGTTGATTGTAATGAGACTTTCTCGCCTGTGGTGAAGATGTCGTCCATTAGAACTGTGTTGAGTATGGATGCTACTCTCGATTTGGAGGTAGAGCAAATGGATGTGAAAACTGCTTTCCTTCATAGTGATTTGGAGGAAGAGATTTACATGAAGCAACCTGATGGCTTTCAGGTTAAAGGTAAGGAAGACTACATATGTAGGCTAAGAAAGAGCCTATATGGTTTGAAGCAGGCTCTGAGACAGTGGTACAAGAAGTTTGAGTTTGTTATGTGTGAACAAGGCTATAAGAAGACTACTTCTGACCATTATTTTTTTGTTAAAAAGTTCTCTGATGTTGACTTCATTATCTTGTTATTGTATGTTGATGACATCCTAATTGTTGGGAAAAATGTTTCCAGGATTGACAGGTTGAAGAAGCAATTGGGCGAGTCATTTGCCATGAAAGACATGGGAGCTGCTAAGCAGATTCTTGGTATAAGAATCATGCATGATAGAAAAGAAAAGAAGCTTTGGCTTTCACAGGAACACTATGTTAAAAGGGTGCTGTAAAGATTCCAAATGGAAAATGCTAAGGCGGTAAGCACTCCTCTTGCTACTCATTTTAAATTGAGTGCTAAACAAAGTCCTTCAAATGAAGCTAAGAAATTAGATATGGAACGGGTTCCTTATGCATCTGCCGTACCAAGACTAGATATAGCACATGCTGTTGGTACAATCAGTAGATTTCTGTCTGACCCAGGTAGAGAGTATTGGAATGTTGTGAAATGGATTTTGAGGTATCTTTGTGGTACTACTTGTATGAGGCTTTGTTTTGGAGGTAATAAGCCTACCTTAGTGGGGTACTCAGATTCATATTTGGTTGGAGACATTGATTCCGGAAAGTCCACTTCAGGCTGCTTGATTAAGCTTGCACGGGGAGCTGTCGCTTGGCATTCTAAATTGCAGAGGTGTATAGCATTGTCCACTACTAAGGTAGAGTTCATTGCCATTACAGAAGCATGCAAGGAGTTGTTATGGGTGAAGAAATTCTTGCAGGAGCTTGGTTTTGCTCAAGACAAATACTTGTTTTTTTGTGATAGTCAAAGTGCTATTCATCTTGGTAAGAATCCAACTTTTCATTCTAGGTCCAAGCATATTAATGTGAGGTATCATTGGATACGTGATGTATTAGATGCTAGGTTGTTAGAATTAGCAAAAGTTCATACTGATGATAATGGTGCTGATATGATGACTAAAGCACTACCAAGAGGAAAGTTTGAAGCTTGTTGTGAGATCGCCGGTTTGGCGGTTATCTCCACATGGTCGTGAGGGGGAGATATGTTAGGTATTGGGCTCCTTTCCTATGTGGAGAAAGGCCCAAATGTGTAAGCCCACTTCATGTCTCACTTGTTTAAAGGGAGAAGGGTCACTTAGGGTACAAAGAGAGACGTGTTATTTTAGAATGAAATCAACCACATTAAGAGAAAGGAAGAGAGAAAGTCATTCCCGCATAAACACAGAGCAGTCACCGTAAAATTGCATTTTCTGAGTTGTTCACCATTAGATCGAGCTGAAATTTGTACAGCAGGTTCTAGACATGTGGTTCTTCATTTTGAAGAGTTGGATCGTTGAGATGAGATTTGTAGTGTGAGATATTGCTCTCGCACAGTAGCTTTCTTTTTGGGGATTTTTCATCTTCTTGGTTCCCTATTGTAAGTTTTGTTACTTTGTTGTTTGGCTGGCTATAAGCACTTGTTTGTGCACTTGATTGAGACTTTCTTGTACCCTTATTTGATTATAGTGGAGCTGTTTCTTTGGTCTAGATGGCCCGTGGTTTTTACCTTTACTTTGAGGGGTTTTCCACGTTAAAAATCTTAGTGTTTTTTGAGTGATTATGGTATTTTGTCTCTGCCATATATTTGTTGTTGCTCCTCTCAGCTTCTTGCAAGTTTAGGGGAATTTATTTCCGCTGTATTTACTGTATTATTGGTGTTTTTATTGTTATTGTGTTGCTGTTCCCCCATCATGCAGTACTGGTCATTGTTCCTCGTGTTTCTGGGGTCCATATGCTATTAGATAGCTTCTAGCCAATCCATGGTGTACTTCTTTGTGAGAGAAAAGACATTGATCCTTCTTGGTACAAACAAGACACTACGAGTCTTTCTCAGGAGGAGTTGGAGGAAATCAAGAGGATCCATGCCACTGACATAGCCATTGATAGAGAGAAACATTCAATTTAGTTAAGGCTTGCTAAGCTATGCCTTGAAAGGAACATTCCCAACATGGGTATCTGTAGAGGGTCACATGTCCTAAATGTTGCATGTTTGGGTACCCTATACTAGGACATAGGGAAAAAGCTCTCAAACAAGTACCAAGAGAACTAGACTACAATGGGCATACGCATGTGTTGAAGGTGGTTGAAGGCACCCCTTTGCATCATTGGTTTAAGGATTATCTGGAAGAAGGGAAAATAGATACTTAGGTCAATAGCTATCACCATCAAGGGGTAAAGAAATTGGCACAACATTTTTTCCAATTGCCTTTGCCCCAGATGGTTTGGTTGAAGGGTTTTATGATCCTGATGCTTATGATCTAGAAGAGGCAAGTTTATTATGGGGTTGCAATTCCACCCTGAGAGAATGAGGAAGCCTAATTCAGATGAATTTGATTACCCTCTATGCCCTTTTGCTTATAAGGTTTGAACATGGTTTCTTTCAAAATCTATATTTTAGTGTTAGCTTTTTTCATACATGTATTTTAGTGTTAAAGCTTTGATTCATTAACATTTTAAATTTCATAAAAATAAAAAAATATATGTAGGAATTTGTGAAGGCAGTGATTACTTATCAGAAGAAGCTGAATAGCTTAACATCTGTCCAAAAGGCCTCTGAAGCTTAATGAGGAAATGGAAACCAAAAGGAAAATCATAGTGCGTAGTTCCTCAATTGCTAAAGAGATCTATACCACTGGTTGTGGGATGAATTCCACCAAAGAGTTTGAGCTTGAAGTAGGAGCAGAATTTCTTAAGGTACTAACATAAATTGTTGACGCGTTCTGTGGTGCACCGTGCTAACTATGGTGCACCATACACTAAATGATCTAATGGTTGAGATTATAAGAAACATCTATACAACCAACACTTATTGTTCACTCTAATAGCCTCCCAATACTGAAAATCTCTTCGTCTCCTCATGCCGTCATCTTCTCCGTTATTTCTCGTCACATGTGGCCTTACCTTTGCTTACATCAGTGGCAGCGATATCACTTGCGTTGCCATTCCATTGCCGCCCATGACTAAGCTGTCGACTTCATCATCTGTGGCATCCTCTTCTCTAGCTCCGTCGACGTCGACACTGTCAAGGTTTGGAAGCACAAGGCCCACGGTAACAACAAGGCCCCAAGCACTTCACGCACTAGACACATCTCAAGCAAGCATGTACTGTCACAACACTTGATCGCCGTCAACTCCATTGGATCCATCATCTATTGCAGCACCAGCGATGGCCTCACCAAGCTAAAGATCATGTTCGTTGACAATGATAATTTCACCTCGATCTTACAAAGGGATAAAGGCTATTGAGGGGCACAATTTTGGGAGGACATTGGTGTTAGGACAATGACAAGGGTGGAAGAGTGGAGGTGGTCTAAAGGACGGTAAAACATAGAGATTTTCAGTTTTGGGAGGTTACTAGAGTGAACCATAAGTGTTGGTTGTATAGATGTTCCTTATAATCTTAACCATCAGATTATTTGATGTGTGGTGCACCATAGTTAGCCCCGATGCACCACAAAACATGCCTAAATTGTTGGCAGTTTTCCTCAATTATTTGTCCTATAATTTTGTAAGAGATCATAGGAATAGTTTTCAATTTTTTTAATTCTTTCTATTCTACAACTATGACTAGTATAAACTGTAATTTTCCTTAATTGTTAATCTGATAATTTTGTAACATATCATAGGATTATGATAGTTTTCAATATTTGTTTTCTCTTATTTCTACTGATTTATGTTTCGATTTGTAGTCAAACACAGCCATTAGCATGCAGCAAGAGCATAGGTTAAAGCAAATAGGTGCAACATTTAGGAATGGAAGGTCATGCATAGAGAGACTGAAGCTGAGTGAGGATAGAGAAAAAAGAGCAAGAAATGTGATGGCTAAGATGTCAGGAGGAGCAGTTGTATGAGCTCGTCTTTCTACCACACCATGGGGCAGATCTGTTCAAAAGTATTGGATGCAAAGATATATGGCCTTGTTAATGACTTCAGTTCATGATTTTGTTCCTTTCCCTGCCTTTTGTTGACCATGCTATATTTGTTGCAAGTTTGTGTGCTAAATAATGGGATTTATCTTAAAACAAATATTGATCTCGAGTGAGCATATTTCTGTTTAAGTGGATATTGTGCCAACATGTAATATAATTTCAAATTATATTTGAAATTAAGGTATGTTAATTTGTCAGTTACATAAAAATTGAAAAACTTTGTTAATTAGGTCTGATTCTAGCGCTAATTTCTCCATTCACAAAAATACAAATCTTAAATCTTGTTTAAGCAAACCAATATCAAATCAGTCGAATTAGCCAAGTGTTGGTTAACAAAATTATTTTATATTCATATTTATGATATGATTATTATTACTCTATTAATATTCTTTCTTATTAGGTATGAGTAAATAATGTTGAGAGACTTTCATGGTTTCCAATACATTATGAGTGTTTAAAGTCTCGATTCAATTATTGTAGCACATGGCAGAACGTTCTTAAAAATCTTTAAAATACACACCATAAAGAACGTTCTTAAAAACTTGGTTTGAGATGCTAATAGTAATTGATACTCAACCTCTGGGTACTTGCCCCAATTTGGTTGGGTCGGGTTTTAAACTCGTCCCCGCAATAAGGTGGGTAGGACCAGGTAGGGATTTAAGTGTAGGTAAGGTAGAGTAGAGTGCATGTTTAGATTACTTATTTGTGAGTAGGATATTAATTTTTATTGTTAAAACTTGTAAGTAGAGAAGGGGCGAGTCAAAACCTGCCCCATTGCTGTGCATAGTTTGAGATGTAAAAAGATGGCCAAATGCACGATGCATCCACCATTATGGGATTTAAGAATGGTTAGATATATATAGCCTTCTCCCTATAAGTGAAAAGATTTTTTTTCTTCTTTTATATGAGTTAAAGAGTTCAATTAATTAAATTAAATATTTTAAAATTGTAAAAAGAGAAAAAATAAACAAAAATAAAAAAGTTCACTTCTTTTTGTTTAACTTTAAAGTCACCTCTATTTACCAAGTGAGGTTTAATTTGGTAATGAAGGGACTAATCTATTACAATGAGATAAATCATGATTCAAATTTCAATTAGGATAGTAATTTATATTTAATTACCTTATAATACTCGAACAAGATTACTTTCAATTAGAAGATATCTAAAAATAAAAAATAAAAAAGTAACCTTCATTCTGCACCCGAAAAAAAAAATGCGCCAAAAGAAAGTAACGTTCATTTTCTTGAGAGAGGAAAAAAAAAACATAAAATCAGGTAACTCTTATTTATTTATATGCAATTTGTCTCATTCCCCTACAGGTACAGCCTTTACATTCCAGTACACTCGTTGGACCAAAATAAAATCACAGCGGCGGAAGCAAGACTTGTTTGCGCCCCCACGCCATTGTTGGAACTGTGCTGTGGCACATGAGAGAAAAAGGTTGATATAAGCAGGACGCTGAAGTGGAGGGGGCTGGTTTGGTTTGGTGAAAGGAAAAAGGTCGAAAGCGAAAAATTTAGCATCAATAGAATAATAGAACTGCAACAGTTGCACTGCTCCCTTCAACGATTCAAGCAAAGCAATGAAATATGTATTCCTTACAAGGAACCCAACATTTTCTTGCATTAAAGATCAATTTTTTAGGCCTTTCTCTTCCAACAAATATGCACCCACAAGACCAAACAAAGAGTTTGCTAGTGCACTGAGAGTCCTTAACCTTGTGAACCCCAAAAAACGTGTCACTGATATTGAGAATCGTCGAAGTCATCTTCAGCTAATTGAGGACATGTTGCGAAACGATGTAACCAAACCTATTAATGCTTCTAGTTTGAGGGCCACAACTGAAATGACTGTTCAGTCCTCTGTTCTTGTGGAACAAGGTTTTGGGGTTGATGTGTGTTTCTTGTCACATGCTGTGAGCTCATGTGGGTCCAAACGTGACCTTTGTGGTGGTATTCAATATCACTGCTTGGCAATAGCAACTGGGTTCATTGCCAATCTCTATGTTGGGAGCTCCTTGATCAGTTTATACAGTAGGTGTGCCTTGTTGGGCGATGCATACCGTCTGTTTGAGGAAATGCCCAAGAGAAATGTAGTTTCGTGGACGGCAATTATTGCTGCGTTTGCGCACGAATGGTTGGTTGATAAGTGTTTGGAGCTTTTCCATCGGATGAGGGGTTTGGCAGCATTGAAGCCGAATTATTTTACATATACAAGCCTTCTGAGTGCTTGTATGGGAAGTGGAGCACTTGGACATGGGAGGGGTGCTCATTGTCAAATAATTCAAATGGGTTTTCATTCTTACCTCCACATTGACAATGCTCTCATTGCCATGTATTCCAAGTGTGGGGCAATTGAGGATGCCTTGTACATATTTGAAAATATGGCAGGGAGGGATGTTGTAACATGGAACTCCATGATCGCAGCGTATGCACAGCATGGGCTTGCGCAAGAGGCAATTGATCTCTTTGAAGAGATGATGAAGCAAGGTGTTAGTCCAGATGCAGTTACTTATCTTGGTGTATTATCCTCATGTCGGCATGGAGGTCTTGTCAAAGAGGGTCAAGATTACTTCAATTCCATGATTGAGTATGGTGTGCAGCCAGAACTAGATCATTATTCTTGCATTGTGGATCTTCTTGGTCGGGCTGGTTTGCTTCTGGAAGCTCGTGATTTCATCCGGAACATGCCTGTTTGTCCTAATGCTGTAATATGGGGTTCACTGCTTTCTTCCTCTAGGCTTCATGGAAGTGTTTGGATTGGCATCGAGGCGGCAGAGAGTAGGTTATTGTTGGAACCAGGGTGCACTGCAACACTTCAACAGCTGGCGAATCTGTATGCTAGTGTAGGTTGGTGGAATCAGGTAGCACGAGTGCGAAAATTAATGAAAGACAAAGGTCTAAAGCCGAATCCTGGTTCTAGTTGGATTGAAGTCAAAAGCAAAGTCCATAGATTTGAAGCACAAGATAAGTCAAACAGCAGAATGACTGACATTCTTTTGACAATGGGTAGTTTGGTGGACCACATGAATAGTTTAGGTCTTCAGTCTCAGATGTCTGATGAGGAAAATGTTTGGTTTTCATAATGCTTACTCCATTATCGTGCCTTTCAGCTTTTCCAGCATTGACTTGCAGAATTTGGGACACTTTCTGGTCAGTAAAATCTTCACGGATGACAAGACATTCAAGATGTAATACACGCAGTGTGGACTGTGTTAAAAAGGTACCCTTCATGCAAAGAAGATTTTGTACTGAAACTTCTCTTCATTCAAAGGAGATACTGTATGCCAAACCAGTAAGATCTAAAGTATCTGAATTGAAGAGAATGGTATTGATGATGAAATTAAAGCGAAAACTGATAATCTGAACCAGGTTGATTCTAATCACTTGGAGAATGCTCTTGGCAAATTTGGACATGGTGCAGGTTTGGTAGAGTCTGATTCCTTGAGACATACTAATTCCAAGTATATAGAGTTTTTGCGAATTGTTCTAGCAGGAGGTGAATAAGATTGATGCATGTAAACACTCACAATAGTAGAGGGGAAAGAATATGTAGATGCTTTTAAACAAAAAGTTGTGGTTGGTTACTTGAATTATGCAGGATCAACCGTGAACATGAGATGCCTACTGGTGTTTTAAGATATAGTAAACAGGGTTATACTTACACACATGGAGTGCTGCTTCAGTTTAAGCCCTGCAATCTAATGAGCTGAAGAAAGTAAATTACTCATTTTGTTTGGCATAGAGAAAGGTAATACAGATATATTTGCCAGAAATGGAGAAAAAAAAATGCACTTGAAAAAGTTCTAGTAGTATGGGAACAAGGATAAGTTAATGATCTGTACTAGTTCAGTGGATAACAATCTTTTACAACAAGCGACGCCAATAATCTGAGATCAAGTTATGTCCTCACAAAAATACGCAAGTGTTTTTTTCCCATGGTTGGAACATGGGGCGTGTAATTTAAGGAAGGAAAAGCTTGTTCCAATATTTTCTGTTTTATGTGCACTGCCACTAATTGTAATCTGTAAAGCAAGCCCACTTTCTTGTGATCAGTTTAACCTTTCTGTACTTTCGTTGGAGCCGTAAGTAGCAGCATAAGTGTAACCTGATTGGGAAAGACTACTAACTAGTAACTAACCAACTTGGGAAAAACAAAGAGTCTTCGATGGGAGAAGACAGTAAAAGCATTTTGAATGTTAAATCGTTTGAAAATCTAAGTTGTTAGCAACAAATCTCAAATAAATGCAATGAAACCATTTTTTTCTCAAAAAAAAAAAAAAAAAATGGTCTTCAATGAAATCAATTGTAGAAAAGAAAGTCAAATTTTTGTTTGGTTAACCAAGCATGCAATCTTGGTTGAGCCTTAATGTAACAATAAGATTGTTGCCTTATGATCTGTTATTGGTTCAAATTCTGAAAACAACTTTATTTGTGAGTAAGGCCAGATATATTTACCGTTCCTAAACCCGATCAAATGTAAGTCTAGTACATTAAACTGCCCTTCATTAAACTGCCCTTTTCAATTAGGCATGCAATCTGGCTTTGTGTCTACATTCCCTTGTCCTAGACATGACAGGGCCAGTCTTAAACTTGCCTAAGCTGAGAATCGATTAAACAGGTTAATTTTATTTTACATAGACATTTAGGTGGGATACACAGTTGGGTTTTCGGTATAGTTACGGCTGTTTCATTACAATATTTGGCTTCCAGCATATAGGGAGGGATAATTCTTCTCTTCCCTCTAGTTTTTGTCACAATCAATACTGGGACTGAGTCTGGGATCTGTTGCAAGTTGTAACTGTCAATTGGTTCTTTAGTCTTTGTTGTGTGTTTCTGCCTTTGCTCCTCACGCTGAGTGAGTCGCAGCTCTTTTTTTAATGAAAAAAGCTGTCAATTGGTTCGTTTTTCTTTGCTAGTTAGCGAAAACAAATCCTATTGCGTATGGTTCAATTAGCAACGAAGAAAGAGTCATTTAATTGCTAAATTAGTTGCAGTAAGATTATTGGTGATCATGTCAATTTCTGTCAACTTCATCCAAAAAATATGTAAATAGATAATGAACACACAGAAATAAGAATTAAAATTATTTGACAGTAACCAAAAAAAAAAAAAAAATGATTTGACAAATTTTTATGTCTATGTCTAACAGATAAACAAACGTTTGGGAAATACTAGTGGATTTAATCTAGAATTCAAATCCAAAGCCCTTTGCATCCTCTATTGTAAATTGAAGAACATTTCTATAATTCTATCTTATAATCCTTGATTTCGTTCACCCCTACTTCAAAACTCTGAAGCTCCACAGCCTTAGCCAAGTCAATCCTTACTTATTAGTTATTACCATACCAAGCAAGTTTACTTAATCACTAAAGTTATTAATAAAAAAATAAATAAATAGAACTGGTTACAGCGAAAGAACTTATGCAGGAGCCAAAATAACCGAACAACATCTAGTGTTATAAACTATGTAATTAAAAGGAAATTATTGTAATTTAAACTAAAGATCTTGTGGTATATAAGTAGATTACTAAGTTCATTTGGTGTAAACTGCAAAAAAAAAAAAAAAGGTGTGTAAAAGAATTGATCGCAAGATACTGATCGTAAAAGAATTAGTGTTAAAGGAAAACTTAATTTTATGATTTTGACCTATGTTATGAAGTAATTACCTCTTAAATATAAGTGCAAGGAGATTTTTGAAAAGATATTGAACTTCTTATGTTAAAAATCATTTTTATGTTGTTTCTAGGGGCTTGTGTGAAAAATCATCATATCACACATCAAAATTAATAAAATTCACCGTAAAAGTTGCTTTCAACCACTTCCATTGAAACTAATTTCTGGATTGAGAATTAATTATGAAAATGATCACCTTTCATCTTTAAAATATTATTGCATACCTTTCAAGGCAATTTGCCTTTCTTTAGATTTCAAGTTTTCAAAATCCAAACTGGTTATGCAGAGAAAGTTTACAAAATTGTAGTGATATGTAATCGACAGTGTTAAAAAATCTTTGACTCTGGAGTTGCTAACCCATCACATCCGTGGTCATGGCATATCGGAAAAGTATATTACCAATTTCAAAACGCTTTATTGAATAGAATCATATAAAAAATCGAATACGCATACTTATTGAATATATAGAACGAATAGATTGTGAAATGTGATAATATAATTAATTTTTTTTGACGGGGATAATATAATTTATGATGAATTAATAAGAAGGTAATGTAATATGGAGACGCTGTTGGCCTTGGTTTGCCTAGGTCTGTACACTCTTAATTTTCTTGGGCGTAAGCCCCGTAATTCATAAAAAAAAAAAAAAATGTAATAGGGTGATGTCGGTGGACCTTCGGACTAATATGTAACTTATTTTTGTTGAGAAATATATCATGCATTATATAAATAAATTTCAAAAGTACAATGGACTGCAAGAGACTTGAGAGCTTGTGTGCCGACCTCTCCCTAGCATCACTCAAGATAATACAAATATCATTTTTTATATTATTTAATTTACTTCTGAACTTGTTTAACGTCATATCCAAATTTTTCTGCTTAAGTTACAAGTAATTTCTTTACAGGCCTATTTGTCCCTTTTGATTTTTGAAGTGTTTTTAATAATCTATATAGCATTGCCTGTTGTTAATTAATTGTATATTTTTATCGTATAAATTTGAAAGTGAATAATTAAATTGTAGATTCAAATAGTTGTAAATTAATTAAATTAAAAGTTTTGCGTATTATCATAAAATAAAATAAAAGTACAATTTAGTTTTTCAAATTTTACTCAAAATAAAGAATATATTTTTATCTGAAAACAAACAACACAGTTATTGGATGCGATATGTACCGGAAACATAAGGATTGCTTCTATATTATGAATAGAAAATTAATATATACCATTTTTGCTCCACTTAAATTTTTACCTTAAAATTGAGGGAAAAAAAGAGAACATTTGATATAGAAATTAAAGCGATATAAACATAATAGGGTAAAATAAATTTATCATCCCTTTTCTTTCTAAATTAATTTCAATAAAGAAACTTTAGAAATTTTAAGATTAATTTCCTTTTTTAAGTTTTGGAATCCTTGAGAAATTTTGAAATTTAGAAATACTATTATGCAAATAATTTTCCCCTAAAACAAATTAATCTTACGAAGATATATTGAGATTATTTTCTAGACTGATTAAGACATATCAGCATCGTTAGTCCTTGGCCACACGCATAATTTAATTCTTATATAATCTGTTTCACAAACAAGTCAAAAATGGAAAAGTTTACGACAACGCAACGCCCAGCAACATCGTAACCAAATCCCAGCAAAATTGAAAAGAGTTTTATAATCCTATCCAATTATATGATATTATGGGTGAAATTTTTAAGATAGTGAGTATAAATATCAAATTTTTTTATTGATCTGATATTATATAATTGAAAATTTATGTAAAATTTTTTTATGCTAATAATATATCAAAATGTAATCTTCATTATTATTATTATTATTATTATTATTATTAACGAAAGGAGCCTTCATCCAAACTTCCCCGTATGTACTCAGAAATTTACGCCTCTTGCCTTTGCATTATCTAATTGACTAATTTCCTTTTACACGCCAGCTTAGCTATTAAGATTTTGTTTTTTTAATAAAAAGTTTATCTTTTTCTGTTTGAATAATATTTAGAATAAAAACATAATACTTATTATCCATATACTCATAGTTGGTACGAAGTCCTTTTTTCAGGGATTTCTTTTTATTATAAAAATATAATTTTCAAATTACAATCAATGACAAGATAAACTATTTTTTTAAAAAAGTAATTTGAATATACTATTAATATAAAAGAGCCTTATACTATTATTCAATTGCATACTATCATATATGAAATTTTTGCGATATGAGTCAAGCATTCTTATTGATATAATATTATATAATTGAATATTTGTGTAAAATTTTTTTATATTAATAGTACTTTAAAATTAAATTCTTAAAAAAATAGATTGTAAAGTAAAATTGTAATTATTGGATTGATGTTCTTGTCTTTTTTTTTGGGGGGTTTGTTGTCAAGCAATTAAAATAATAATAAAATAATAATATAATTTTTAAAATTATTTAATATATAAAAATTCTCAAAGTTTTATTTTTATATAATAATATTTTGTTTCTGAATAAGTTTATCCTTATAGTTTTAAAATTATAATTAGTTATTCCATAGATAAAAATTATAAAACCACTAGAGCATTTATATCACGCCGAATCCACTGTTGGGCATATTGGTCTAATTAAAATCCGGTAAATATGGTTAGCTATTTGGCTTTTCAATTTTTTTATGGGGAAGATAAGTTCAAAATATCAAAATATGGGATTAAGAATAAAATTACGAAAATATGAGATAATGATATACATTTCGCCATGTTCTAGGTAGATTTTAGATTTTATTAATTTTTTAATTGAATTCTACATGATTCAAGGTGAAATCTGATAGCACCCAGATTCAAAGAGGTTGCATCCAGTTTCCTACAACATGCAAGGCGAAATTTGAAAGAGATGCAGCAGTTCTTGAGGCACATGCAATTTGGAAGAGATTCAGCAGCTCAAAATTTGCAATCCAGCATCTACAGTATCTTCAATCCTAAAAGTCTTTCTCAAACTGCAGCTTTTAAAAAATAATAAGATTAATTTGTATGTATTAATAGTATAAATAAATTTTATATTATCAACTAATAAGAATATAAAAAAATAATAAATTATAGTAAATCACTCATAATAGTGGGTAGTTATCTAATATGATTTAATATTTTCTTATATTTTTATTAATTGATAATTTAAAATTTTTTTACACTGTCAATATATACAAATTAAACTAAAAAATAATTATATTTTTAAAAAAATACAAGATAGTTTATTTTATAATATATTAATTCATTAGTCATTAGTATTAACTTTTTAAATAGAATTTATATTTAAATCTAAATAATTTTGTTAAATAAGTTTACTGCAAATAAAATTTAAAAATTAATAATATTAAATATAAAAATAATTAATTTGTTAATTATATTAAAAGTAGTAAAATTCAATAAATATTTAAGATTGGTGATATCATCGGCTAATATTTTAGAATATAATTTTAAATTAATAAATCAGTGATTACTTTAAATTAAATTAAAAATATGTATAATTATTTTGTTGTTTAATTTATATGTACTGATTGTACAAAAAAATTTTATACTGTTAATCAATAAAAATATAAGAAAGTATTAAATTGTACTAGATAATCACTTACTATCATAAGAGATCCATCATAATTTATTATTTTTTTTATTTCTATTGATTATTCTTTTATATTGAAAGTGCATATAAATTAATCTTATTATTTTTAAAAAATGCAATTTGAGAAAAACTTTAGAATTGAAGACACTAGATGCTAGATTGCAAATTTTGAACTGCTGCATCTCTTTCAAATTTCGCCCTGTATGCTGGAGGAAACCGGTTGCAGCATTTTCGAATTCAACTGCTATCAGATTTCGCCCTAGATGATATAGAATTCAATTAAAAAACTAACAAAATCTAAAAACTACCTAAAGCATGGCGAAATATATATCATTATCCCATATTTTCGTATTTATGTTCTTAATCCCATATTTTGATATTTTGAACTTATCTTTCCCATAAAAAAATTGAAAAGCCTAGCTATTTATGTTCAACCTCACATATGGTTGTCAAATCGGTGTGGTTGAGATCATAACATTGCTTTTTAATAATATAACATTTTCTTTGGTGTTTGCTTGATTAGGGACTAATTTAGTTTAGGATATTAGCATTAATGTTTTTTAAAAAAATATAAATATGTGGATTTCAACTTTTTATGGTACAAAAATCCTTTACTTGTTTAATTTTCGTCATTCAGTTACAATCTACTTGTATAACATAATTAAAATAATATTAAATTTTAATAGATCTTAAATGTAAAAGAATTATATAATCGTTTGATCGTGTATGATATATAACCTTGTTAAAAATGTTTAACAACTCTTAGTACGATTGGGGGGAAAACCTGAAACATCATATAAAAGATAAAATATAATTTATTAACCATATAAAACACTTTACAATCATAATATATCAAAATTAAATTCATTTAAATGTATATTTTTTATTTCAATTTATATAGATATATACAAGCACATAACTAAAAGCGACCTGATGAATAAATGAACCTTCAATACTAACATTACTACAGTCTTAGAGATTAAGACAAATATTAATTGAGCTACAGGTTCGTTAAATGGATTTATGATTTTCCACTTAAATTATCACCAATTCCAATCAACTAAACTACTTTTTAATTGAATTATTTAAGGGTTTGTAGTCTAAAATGTTTTTAAAATAAAGCAAATTTTATATTTTGGGTTTTACATTTAAAAGTTTTTTAATTAAAATATTTCTCGAAAAGTTTAATTATTAATGCTCAAAAATCAAATATGTTAATCAAAACATGAAAAAAGTTAACCACTTCCTCTCATTTTCTTTCTTTCTTTCTTTCTTTTTTAATAATGAGGGTAACTAAAGTGTATGAATTTTAGACTTTCTTCTTTTGGGAGATTCTTTAGGGAAAGAAGAGATACTAATTAAATTAATGGATATAGGCATGAATAATAGGAACAATAGCTCCGGATCAAGTTGGTGGACATGGACAAAACTTGCATCAAGTGAGAGTACTCTAATAAAAGAAATGAATCTCAATTGCAGTGAAAGGCAAATTTCTTCATATAATATAAAAAATGATCGACTCCATTCGAGAAATACATAGTGATATTATAAAACAAATAATATTAAAAAAAAAAAAAGGTACCGAAAGTGGTTTAAGTTATTAACTCTTTTGTGTGTACCTTGCATATTTGTCAACTAAACCATCCAATGCGTTGTACGAGTCTCAATTACTGTCCATTTTATTTGAATGTGTCTTGCATCTCACATAATTACGACCCCCTCATTTAAGTCATTTATTTCTTGTAATCTCTTGCAGCCTTGTTTATATCTTTCAATTTCCAAAGTTAACACTCTTTGCGCTTTCTGAATGGCTTCCCTGCTCATGCTCCTCCCTACTGTCCCTATTTTTGTATACTTAATTATCCTCCTCATACTGATCCAGATACCTCCCTACTTGAGCTCCGATGATAATTATGCAAGTTGTGCTACTAGTCTCTATAATTGTGGGGAAATAAATAACATTGGCTTTCCATTCTGGGGAGAGGGACGTCCAAATCAGTGTGGCCACCCTCTTTTACAACTCCACTGTGATCAAGGTCGCACTTACATAACCATCAAGGATGTCACATACCAGGTTTTGGTGGCCAACCCATACAACCATACTCTGAGAATCGCCAGAACGGACTACTTTCAAGGTCTATGCCCTTCAAAACTTGTCAATACCAGCCTTTACCCTGGGCTCTTTGTTTATGTGTCTGAGTATAAGAATCTTACCCTCTTCTATAATTGTCATGCTTCAAATGTATTCCCCTTCACACCTGCAGCTGGAGGTCCTAATTGTTTCTCAAATGGGACTTCTAATCAATATTTCGATGCTCAGTTTGGTGCTCTAGGTCCTCCATCTATATTTTGCACAAGTGTGGTTGTTCCATTGTTGCAATATGATATAGGGGATTGGAACAAAATACAGGGGGCAATCCAGTATGGATTTTTTGTGAGATGGATAGCAGGGATAGTAGAATGTGAGAAGTGTGAGAAATCTGGTGGAGCCTGCGGTTATGACTGGAATTCAAATCAAACAACGTGTTACTGCAGAGACCAATCTCCTTATCCAGGGTTCAAACCTTGTCCTCCTTCACCAAATGCCAGCGCACCACCTCAAGATCATCAGGTGCTTCCACCTTCAGGTATGTCTAAGATGCATTCCCAACTGCTTACCCCCCCCCCCCCCACCTCTCCTCTTTTTCTTTCTCTCCTTCTCCCCCTCTTCTCTTCTCCTTTCTCTGAGACGACTAGAGCTAGGACCAATAAGTTTTGCGCAGTTATTTAGAGGAGCTAAATTATAGTGAAAACATTTAGTTTAATTATTGACATTATAATTGCTTAGTCCTTTTTAATAAATATCAGTGCAGAATTTTTTGTTCCTCACTCCAATTCTTCATTATTTCGTGATTTTCGTTGTTGTGGACTGATACAACCAATTGTTTCTTTAATTGAGTTTGACTGTAATCAGTAATCACAACCCACTTACGGTTCTTGCTCATATGGCTAATTCAAATTTAAGTACACCTTCAATACTGGTTGGTCGTTACGATCTTGCCCTTCATAAGTTTGACACCAGAGTCATTTTCTTACCTTTTTTCCACACCACTTCTGGTGGCCATCATTGTGGAGAGCCGACTTGTTAAGCCATGTTTATAAATTTTAGAGAGAATGAAATTTAATAAAAGCTGAGACTGACTAGAAAGCAAAGAGAGATGGAATAGAAAATAGTAGTCTTCCTAACTTGCGGTCACAACGTTTAGCAGTTGTGATTGATCAAGGCATTCAGTAATTCATGTGAAGCCTCATTTTTCTCTGACTTGGGAAATGAATGATCTAGCACTAGTTCTCGGGCTGATTATTCTATGTCTTATAGTAGTCACATTTCCTCAAATTGAAAAGTGTAATTAAGTTAAAATTATGAAATTGATAATTCTTTTTCGCAATTTCATTTGTCAAACAGAAATTCATATTGACTAGTTATGACAGTTGCTCCTATGAATCAGAAACCTAAACAAAGCAGGCTTAGTCTTCTCTTTTTTCAAATAGTGACTAAAGCTTAAATTTTCTATTCTAACATCATCCAACTTAGTAAAAAGCTATGATCATTATGAATTAGATTTTTTTGGGTCAATTTTGAATGGTTTCTCATATTAATTTCGAAATTTTGCGATGTCTTAATAATTTTTATTTCTTAAACTTTTCCATACATTAGAAAATTATAATCTAGCTAGGTTTGAATCTGCACTCTACCCTAATTTCATAGTATGAATTGAACTCATCCATTGAATTGTTTTTTTCTTTAGCTAAGCGTGTCTTATTAAGCTAGTTTTTTGTGTTTTTTTATTTAATATAATTGACTAGAAAAAATTGCTATAGATATTTTTTGTTCAAAGAAAGATAAGTCATAAGATATTAAGATGTTTATTCTGTCATTCTCGTTTGTTTGCATGTCTTATTTTTGTTTTTATCTTTCCATGTAGCCCCTTTTTATCGTATTTTTATACTTAAATTTGAATTGTCACCATACATATACAATAAAAAAATATAGCATTACTATTTTCAAAAGCTATCTTGGAAGTAATTCTCTCGCATTCTTCCAAATGGAAGATTTTCTTTTCATACTTGCCAGTGGCCATCCTCATATTTTCTACTACGTGTGAACTACGTTATTCTCACAAAGTGTAAAAATAACTTCTGTATTTTTTTTCCTTTCCCTATTTCATTATGCCATCACCCGCTGACACTGTCTAGCTTCTCCAACTTGTCCTTTATTAGGTTATTTATATGAATGTAACATCTTGAATTCTTGACTTCTTGTATTATAAAATATCAATTACTATTTAAGTGTAAAACAACTTTACACTATTAATAAATAAAAATATAATAAAATATCAAATTATATTAAATAACTATTCACAAAAATGAAAGAACCATTATAATTTAACACTTATTTATATTTCTATTTATTAATAGTATAAAATTATTTGACAATATCACTATATACAAATTAAATTCTCTCTCTCTCTCTCTCTCTATATATATATATATATTATAAAATTTGGATTGAGATATCAATAAAAAGAAAATATTAAAGTCAACATAATATTGCAGTAAAACTTATTTTTATATAAAACAACTTATGATCAAAATTTATAAAAAAGAACTTCGAATAAAAAGAAAAGGGCCTATTATCTTCACAAATTTAATCAAAATCAAACAGTACCGTACATTATCTTCAACTTCTAAATAGACTTAGGTGGTCAAAAAGGGCACCTCCCCTTCTGGAAGCATACTTTTTGGAATTCTAAATCATACAAACTGGGAATATCAAGAATTCCAGTGTGCAACCGTGATGATCGATGCGACTAGACTAAGCTTATGTAATCAATTCCTATATTGCCGTTTGCCTCAGGTTTCCTAGAAACACCAAACTCTGGAAAATTTTCAGGGTCCTCCATTTAAAGCTCACCACGACTTCATGCATTGAAAGTAAAACGTGTATTGATTACTTCTTTTCCTTTCCCCCATATTATAATAATAATAATCTACGCGCATTTTATTCGGTCTTTGTTATCTCCCTTTTAACTCTGCTGCACCTTGCACACCCATATTCTTCTCCCTTCTCCTATAGTTTTTTCTTTACTAGCTTCACCCTACAACAATGAAACCTCTTCTTCACCCATCTTCCATGTTCATGTTCTTGTTCACTCTTATCATCTTAACCAACATTCCAACATCTCCACGTGCGGATAATAGCCAGTACGTGATCACGTGCAATAACACTTTCAGCTGTGGAAGCATCACAAACCTCGCGTATCCATTCTGGGGAGAAAACAGGCCACAGTATTGTGGTGAGCCTTACTTGGAGATCAAATGTGATGGTGAGGTCCCCAAGTTCACTGTGGATTCTGTCACATATAGGATTCTTGCTTGGGACATCAAAACACAGAATCTCACAGTTGCTAGGGACGATTATTTGGAGGATAGTGGTATATGTTCGAGTGATCACAAGAACAACACCTTGGATAACACCGTATTTCAATATGATGAGGGGATTTTTAACGTCACGCTGTTATACAATTGCTCTGCTGGCACTGCAACTCCTCCGAACCCGTTTCAATCATGTGGTGTTAGTACACCTCTCTTCTACGTTGCTCTCGAATATATGCCTAATGTTGCTTGCACGAGTGTGGTTGTCCCGGTTCCTAAAGCCGAATCTCAACGTCTAAGTTCCAATACCAGAGCAATTCAGGAAGTATTGCAAGAAGGTTTTGGATTGAAATGGCCTCAAAGTTATGATGAGTGCAACACATGCGTTGAATCAGGTGGGGCGTGTGGCAATGATGGACAATTTGCCTGTTTCTGCAATGACGGATCTCATAAAACTTCATGTTCAGACTCAGGTATGTTTCTTAATTAGTTTCGTGAACATGTGGCTGGCTCATATCTGATTCAAGAAGCCGTAGTATTATTATTACTAGTATTGTTTTGCTAATAAGGCAAGAGAAGAAGGTTTAAGCCTTTGATCTCTAAATTGCATTGATGAATCATTTTATTAATCTTCAATCATGGTAAGCCAAAAGAAGGGAGACTAAA
Organism: Pterocarpus macrocarpus; assembly: GCA_031439585.1. Classification (NCBI taxonomy): domain Eukaryota; kingdom Viridiplantae; phylum Streptophyta; class Magnoliopsida; order Fabales; family Fabaceae; genus Pterocarpus; species Pterocarpus macrocarpus. Next base: position 78,474,754 of record CM062515.1, read on the forward strand.
ATAGCGATGGCTATATTTGGCTATTATCATCTTTAAGATTTGATGAACTTAACATTATCGGTCATGACACTTGTTATTAGTACAATTCCTTATACTTGATATGGAAAAATACTTTGGTGATCTAGAAGTATCACGTGATTGTGCTCATAGCTAATAATATCATGATATTTTAAATAGGATCCACTATTAATTTGTAGGTTCCATCTCCAATATTGTGATATTATTGGCTATGAGTACAATCACGTAATGCTCCAAGACAGCCAAAATATTTCTCCTTGATGCACTTTTAAAAAACTTTGAATAAATAAAGTTACATCTTTATTAAAAGTTATAATGTTTTACCCAATATTCATTGCTTGATCCAATACACTGTAACAATTTTATGGAACAAAATTAAGGTCTTAGACAAAGAAGTCATATTTGTACCCTTTAAAATCCCAAACACCCTCAAAACCCCCCCAAACAAAAACATGGACCCATCATGTGCATTTTTTCTCTTCTTCTCTCTCCATATCTCTCACTCTCTTCTCTTTCTATGTGTTATAGTATCTATCATTTCAAATGGTACAAAAATCATTTTTGTATTAGATATTCTATTCTAGCCCAGATTACTTGGCTTGTTAATGGGGTTAACATGCCTTAACCCTGTTGATTAAGAGTAGCTGTTATTGATTCTTCCCTGAACACCATAGAACCTGAAGAAGACAAGGTCAGCAGTTGCTCGCAATATAACATTGATCCTAATAATGTTTGACTTTTAGGATATGTTGAAGATTTCAGCCCTTTGATGAGTTCCCATATTGACCATTTCACATACGCAATTTTCACCAAACTAATAGGTTTATTCTCATGCTTAAGTCACGCCTATGTCTCATATCCAGGCTTGCTTTTCACATCTTTGCAGCCCCTGGAGATTTGATGAGTTCAAACTTCATTAATTCTTTGATTTAGATTATGTGTCCTATTTTTTTGGCACCATGCGTGCCACAGAAACTCCATTTGCTTAAAATCCTGGGAATTGGGATTTAAATATATTTGTTTGTTTCAATAGTTAAAACGTGTCACATCTCTTTTGAATTTTTAATGTATTCATGAATCATGAGTAAGCTCGAGTGGTTTAGAGTGGTTAGACATTAAGTTTGGTCAACAGTAGCCTGAACTGTTCTACTCCAAGCACCAACCCTTACAGATTTTTAAATGTTTAGCAGGGTTAGGTAATACTCATTTCCAACAGAAAATATGGACGTTTGCTTCACAGTTCAATTATTAATAGGTGACCGAAATTTGCATTTATAATTTTGCATCAATTTTACTATTGCACTTCAAAACTCACCAAACTCGCTTAAGACTACAAACTATATTGTGGCTGATAAGAAGCCCGTGGTATTAGGCATCTCTCTCTTCTATTTTAGTGTAAAGTCCTCTGTCTATCTACCAAGCTATGTTTCTGAAGATGCAACTTCTTCATCCAAGCATCTTTGTCTCATTCTTGGTCATATCCATAATACTAAACCGAACCCCAACATCATTTTGTGCTATTGATCCGATGGAGACAAATTCAACAGTGGAAACTCTGAAGGCTGCTCTTGATACTAATGGTTTTGGCTACAATACTTTGTGTGATGAATGCCAAAAATCTGGTGGTCACTGTGATTATAGCCCAGATTCAGGGGACCTCCGTTGCTATTGTGAGGATGGATCTTTTCCATCTTCATGTCCATCAGGTGAGTAGTACCTGCATTAGTGCATTGCATTCTTGTTTCTTACTGTTAACAATTTTCGGAAACCATAGCTGCTTTGGTCAATAGTAACCTGGACTTATATAAACACCTTTGGTTTTTCATGGATCATTTTCTTGTCATCCATTGCCTTTAGAGGAGTGTATCCATAGAGTCACGGTTTAGAAGCCTTTAAGAACTTATCCGCCAGGATCATAGAAAATATTTCCTTACACAATTGCATCACAATCTGCATTTTCTGCTGTTCAATATGCAGAGAAAGTGGGAAAGAACTCCCCCAATTGTCAATAGGATCATCGTTAGGATTAGTAATGCCATATGGTCAGTCTTTTTAGGAACAAAATCCTGGACTAAGCTCTAAAATATTTATTTCATTCGTCTTCTTTTTTTACCTAGTTAATAACATCCCTGCAGCATTACTACGTCATCTTGTTGTAGTATACTTTATCAGGAAAATACTGCTGGTGTTAGGTAGAAGTAAGTAGCTTTTATTTGAATGCTCCTTCTGCTTAAAAGCCTGGTCTAAGCTATAAAATATCATTATTTCTTTCCTCTTCCTTTTTTTTCCTAGTCAATAACATCCTTGATCCTTGAAGCATTACTACATCATCTTCTTGTAGTCTATCAGGAAAATATCTCAGGTATTACGTAGAAGTAAGTAGCTTTTATTTGTTGTTCCCATGTTGATGTCACTTTTAAATAAAGTATGCGGCTGCCTTCGTTGACTGTATCCACGCTTGTTCCTTCCTTTTCATTGGGTTCAGAAACTCTCATTATATCCTTCTTGCGTTCATTAATATATTTCCATCTAGAAACTCATCAAGGCTCTGCTAAAAAATTTCTCGTGTATCATCTTAAGTTCAAATACACCCACGGCACTATACCCCAGGATCAAACAGCAACCGATTTTCAGCTTTTGGTAGTTCTTTGTCAAGTCATCTACAAATAATTCCTCCTGCCCGATTGCTTAAAGTTACACTAATAACAAGTTATTCAATGGTGTAACAATTACTTAAAATTATATCGATATAACTTAATCTCAACCTTATATATATATACTATTATAAAATTTGTTGACTATTGAGAGTATCTCCAATGGAGAATCCTATTTGGATCTCACTTCTAGTCTCATTATTTGTCATATCAACAATGCATCACAAAAAGTAAAAATGGATTATAATTGGAATTTTTTCTCCAATAAAAAGTCATAACTTTAGTTCCACATAATTATTTAAAAAGAAAAAAATTGTCACTTAACATAAGTGTCAAGTGAACATTGATTGAATGAAAATTGGTCCCATTCGTCCATGCATTCCAATTTTATGAAGCTATCCTGGTCCCAATTTTTGTACTCCAATGGTCAGTGACGGATGCAAGTACAAAATGTTGGAGGCATATGTCCTGACAAGAATTTGATAATTTTTATTAAATACATATAAAAGTATGTATATCTTTTATTCTTATTATTTTATTAAATTTAACTCTACAGTAAGATAAAAATTATTTTATGAAGTTTAAGATTTTTTTATTATACTTATTTATTATTTTTGTCCCTATTATCCAAATTTTTTTGATCTATCACTGCCAATAGTACAAATAAAAGTGGGACTAACCATTCATGAGGCCAACGGAAAAGTGGGATTCCAATTTTATGCCATTGGAGTTGCTTTAAAGCACCTTCAAGAAGTAGGCTAGGTAACCTATCTTCAAAGGTTAACAGGAAAATATTGTTGTCATATTGGAGATTGTCTAGTACAAGCTTTAGGGCTCAATAATTATGTACCAAGCTGTAGTGGAAGTACCTAAAGAAAAAGTGGCTTAGAGCAAGAGGCTCCCATCTAACGAATTTTAGAGAGGAGAAGTGTATACAGCTTTGTCGTTGCACTAAAATTTACCCTCCGGCAGTGAAAGTACGTAAGCTAGGATTTTTCCCAGACAAAGAGGAGTTTAACAGAGGAAAACACTGGTAGGCCTAAACTTGAGAAACCATGTCAACAATTTTTAGCAGCTGCGTGCCTTAAAAAACAGTTGAATTCAAAATTGGCCAATGTCATGCCATTGTTTCCGAGATTTGGAATTTGTTTGTATCAGCCTCGTCCAGAAACTGGCAAATAGCTAGCCCGGATTTTATTTTATTTTTTAAAGCAAAAAGCCCATATACATTAGTCAAAAAAGAAATTGAATTCGCTCCTCAAAACCTCTTGTACAAGGAATGACTATTGATCTGGACCAAAAAAATTTAAAAAAGGAATGACTATTGATCAATTTTCTATAACATATTATTGTTTAAGAGGTGATTCACGAGTGGGAACAGAAGATGTGCTTCCACAATTTGACGTAGAAAAACATATTGACTGAACAGAAGATGTGCTTCCACAAGTTGGCGTAGAAAAAAATATTGACTGAGGACTAAGACTAATCTAGAGGAGGCCACTTGAATGGTTTTGATAAACTTACACCTGTGTAATATTGTCTTGAGTTAATTCCATTTTATGCTACTCCTCTTTCTTCTTGTTCCTTTCTCTGTGCATTACTCTCTTCTCTTTGATTTCTCCAAGCTTCTGGAGAAAATAGTTGCATGAAACTCCCTCCCTAAATTATTCAAGTGACCACAATGTTTTAACCTTTTTTTACATGTGAAACATCACGGTTTATAACACAAATATATTAAATCTCAAAATAACCAATGGGAGTTGGGTCCAGCAAAAGGACTACTTTTTTATACATAGTAAACCATGATTCTAATGTAATGCAAAATAAAATAAAATAAAATAAAATCCAATATATCCAATCATTCAAACTAAACTTACCTGCTGTTGCAATTGAATATGTTCTGCCACTTCAGTCATTGGTTGTTACCGCACGTGTCTCTTAAAATCTACTTTATACACAACTAAGCCTCCTGCCCTTCTCTCTGGCAAAAAGCAAAATCCAAGCACTTCCTCCATCCGAATCCGCCAGAACTCCCAAGCTATTTGTCCCATTGATTGCTTCCTTTCAGTCATACTTCTAGATTTTGAACAGCCTCCATTGAACCGTACGAAAGACTATTTGACCATAAAATAACACACATACACCCTTCGATTTCTTTTTTATGTACACATGACACATGACCAACCATCAAAATAATTTCCACCAACCAAGTATTTTAAACAAACATGAAAATAAGAAAATACTAACTTGGCTGCTGAAACTCAAAAAACACTCAAATAATTTTCATGTTTTCGTTCCTCAAGAAAGTCCAAGTCAACTCAATTCGTCTTCGTATTTTCTTTTCTTTTATAGTTTCATACTAAAGCCAGCAACTCTTTTATAACAAACCCAGATGAACGAATGAAACAAACAACAAAGTATGTTGTCCCTCTCTTCTTCTTCTTCTTCTTCCTCCACCACCACCACCACCATCACCATCTTCATCTTCATCTTCATCTTCTTTCTTCTTCATCCTACGGCTTCGTTACCCTCCCATGCACTACTTTCCCTATGCCACAACACCACCTTCACCTGCGGCACCATTAACGCCTCCTACCCTTTCACCGGCGGCGACCGCCCCTCCTTTTGCGGTCCACCGGGGTTCCACTTGACATGCAACGACGGCGTTCCAGAGTTGAACATCTCATCAGTGAGTTACCGAGTCATCCAGCTCGACTCAGTAGCTCAAAGCCTCAACTTAGCTAGGGTAGACCTTTGGAACGACACATGCACTCACGTGCATTTGAACTCAACCTTTGATGGCACCATCTTCAGCGAAGGTTTCGGGAATCAGAACCTCACTTTGTTTTATGGGTGTGATCCATCTTCTATGTTGAACACAGCTCCAAGTAACTTGTTTCACTGTGAGAGTTATGGGAGTAAGAATGATTCTTATTCTTTGGTTGGTCCGTTTCCTTTGGATCCGGTTCTTAGCGTTGTTGAGTGTAATTTTCGGGTGGAGGTTCCGATTCTTGAGTATCAGTCTAATAGGCTCATAAATAACCGGTCTTTGCTTAGGGAGGTTTTGATGAAGGGCTTTAATGTGAGTTATAGCAATCCTTATGACAGTAAGTGTTTGGATTGTGTTGGTATTGGTGGCCAGTGTGGGTTTGATTATGATTCCAATGAACACATTTGCATTTGTGGCGATCAGTTGTGTCCATCTCCAGGTACTCCGGCTTTTGTTTTTGGTTAGTTTCGGTGTTTCATGTATTTTTCTGGTGTTTTGATTTCATGTCAAATGAATGGTTTTAAGGATGATGGGTTGATATGACTGAAAATTAACAGCTTATGGTGTGGTAGACTAAATAATAATGGTTTTTTTTAAAAGCTTACTCAGGAAACTTTTAATTATAAACTGTATTGAACCTGAAATGAGTTAATCCAAATATATACTAATAGAAGTAACAACAATTCTGTTTGGATTTTGGAACCACTACTCTCCTAGCTAGTTTTTCAGGCCAAGCATATCAGGGTTCTTTTATTGTTGATTATTGCAATATTGGTGGTCCCATTGACGGGGTAGCTTCAATCTTTTTATGCTAAATTTAATCAACTATGCTTAGATTTTATACTCTCAAACGACTTGATTAGAATTGATAAGGAGTCGTGCTTGAAAGATCTTGAAGTTCACGACATTAACTAGAAGCTCTTACTCCAAAATTTTAATCTTGATTGGTTTGGAAAAATTTAGCAATTGGTTTAATTTATGGTACAAGCAAGCGATATAGAATTAACAGGGTTACTTCCGTACTTCATATTCTAGATTTTGGTCATTTCATCTAAACGCAATCATAATATGGTCTCATAGTTCTCTTCACAAGTTTAAAAGTTAATCTTTTCTTGAGCAGAGCATTTTATGTCAAGGCTTGTTTGTTACGTTACTCTGTTACGTCCTGAAGTTTTGGTTCAACAGTTATGCTTCTTAAGCCATTCTTGCTCTATGCATATGCATGCTCTTAGTTTTGCTGCACTGTTTTTGGAGCATATATGCCTCTGAATACAGGTTTCCACGTTAGTTATTTTGTCCATAAACTTGCATCTTCCATATCATATGCCAATAATGCTTTCATTTCAAGTCAAAGTGTTAAGTCAACCACCACGACAGCTTCTATTTTTCTTGGGGGAAAATGTAAAATATTTGTCAAGTTGGCATCCTTTTTCTGATTCCTTGTTTTGATATCTTCAACTTCGGTTTTTTTTTTTTTAATATATATATATATATATATTTTAATGTTGCAGGTAACAGCAGTTCTAGCAGCAAAGCAGGAATTGCAATAGGTAACTAACACTTTGTTAATGGTTGAAGAGAATCTTAATAAAGATGAATATGTAAATACAAATTTTACTAATGCCTAGCATTATCTCCAGGCGTTGCAGCAGGAGTTGCAGCCCTTGTTGGCGTGGTTGTATGTGTTTACTTCATGGTACGACGAAGGAAAAAAATTGCTGAACAATCAAGAAGCAGCAAGGACCTCTTGCCTTCAAGTGCAGCCCCTCTTACCTCTACAACTAATATGTCTCGAAGTGTCTCTTCTTACCCCTCCTCCATGTCTGAGTCTGTGCCAAGGAGTTACTACTATGGTGTTCAAGTGTTTACCTATGATGAACTAGAGGAAGCCACCAAGAATTTTGACCCTTCTAGAGAACTTGGTGAGGGAGGTTTTGGCACTGTTTATAAAGGTGATAAGAAAGTTTCCAGTGTATTTCTGCCAATTTCTCCCATAATTTTATCTGTTTTCCTTTTAAACTAGAAAGATTCTTGCATATATACATATTTAACACTTCATATCAAAGCATACCCTCAATAAAATTGGCGGGATCCTAAAACAAGTCAGTGAGACTTGAACAAATTTAGTGGAAGCCAATTTTATTATGAATATGTCTAAACATGTGTTAGATTTGTATCCATACAATAACATGGCCTATATCCATCATGTTGTTGTGATTGTTGATCAGGTGTACTCCAAGATGGACGTGTGGTTGCAGTGAAACGCCATTATGAAAGCAACTTCAAGCGTGTTGAGCAGTACATGAATGAAGTTGAGATTCTAGCACATTTGAGGCATAAGAACCTGGTGACACTATTTGGATGCACCTCTAGACATAGCCGAGAACTTCTCCTTGTTTATGAGTTCATACCAAATGGAACACTAGCTGATCACCTCCATGGAAGACTTTCAAAATCTACCTTACTCCCTTGGCCTGTAAGATTCAACATTGCATTGGAAACAGCTGAGGCACTAGCCTACCTCCACAAATCAAAAGTCATACACCGTGATGTTAAGTCCACCAACATTCTCCTCACTGAGAAATTTCAGGTGAAGGTTGCTGATTTTGGTCTCTCAAGGTTGTTCCCAAGATTTGTCACTCATGTGTCAACTGCTCCACAAGGAACACCTGGTTATGTTGATCCTGAGTATTATCAGAACTACCAACTCACTGATAAGAGTGATGTTTATAGCTTTGGGGTGGTCTTAGTTGAGCTTATATCATCACTGCAAGCCGTGGACATCAGCAGGCACCGCAATGAGGTTAACTTAGCTAGTCTGGCCGTCAATAGGATTCAGAACCAAGAATTGAATGAGTTGGTTGATCCATATCTTGGATTTGAAAGGGACCATGGTATAAGGAGGATGGCAACAGCAGTGGCAGAATTGGGCTTCAGGTGCTTGCAGCAGCAGAGAGACATGAGACCCTCCATGGATGAGGTGCTGGAGACCTTGAGAGGAATCAAGAGTGGTGAGTTTGGCGCAAGGGAAGCAGAAACTGTAGTGGATGTTAAGACAGAGGAAATTATACTTTTGAAGAAGGTTCCTTCCCCAATCTCACCAGATTCAGTTGCTGATAAATGGGTTAGCAGCTCTTCTACATCTAGCTTCTAAGATTCTCATTTCTTTTGGTATAGATAGTAAAGATGTTGTAATGGTGTTAATGGGCTAATCTAAAAGTCATGGCCTTCACAATTCACATCTCTTATTTCTCAAAACCGATCTTACATTATATTTGAGGCCTGTATGTTTTGATGTTAATCTTAGGTGTGAGAGGTTGAATTCACTGTTGGTCAAGAACAGGTAATATGCATAGGGAAGAGAGACTTAATAAATATTTTTGGTGTAAATATTTCCATATATTAGTTTCTTTGATTTACATACAAATTGAAGAATGTTGGAAAGAAACTTTGTCTGAATTTAGTTGGCTGAATGATTGCTTGTTAGCTCTTAGATGAATAAGTGAGTTATACTACTTTATTTTATCCAACGACCACCACAATTTGTGCCAAAAATAATGACAATAATTTTCCAATTGGTAGCATTGGTTTTGCTCATAAAAATTTACATACTGCAACTATCTAAACTTTTTTGATATAAAGAATAAAGAGGAATAGAGGATGTAAATGAGTGAGATAGGAAAATAGTTAAGAAATCAGTTGGTACTTGGCACATGACAACTGCTGAATTTCCCTTATCTTACTACAGCAGTGGGGCATGCAAAGAAGAACGGCTTAACAACACTTGCGCTCTTTTTTAGTCAGGATTCAGAACTACATTGGCATTTGGCAGGTAGCTTCTGGTATTGTATGATGTATATCCATCCACATTCATGTAGTGGTGAATATCTAGGCCATTTTATTCTTCTAGTCTTCTTGTGCTAATTACTAAGTATCCCAGGGGATCTTTGAAGAATGTGTCAGATATGGTTTGAGTGCATAGTTAACAGTTAATGCAGTTGTGATTATGGACCTAGTGCCAGAAGATGTATATTTGGATTTTGAGAACAGGAAGCAACATTTGCCTGTATGATCAAGTTTAAGTGCTCGATTTTGGGCTTGGATTCCTGAATTCTAATGGAAGCAATTTCGAAGTTGGACATAGGAAATATGTATTTTATATCCTAGTATTAAAACTAGGTCCTAGTCTGGAACATGTGACTTTTCCCTTTTGTTCCCCACATTTTCCCTTTCTTACCACTCATCCAAACTTACTAAGGTTTTGACTCAAGTATATTAGTTATGCTAGTTTGTAAAGGCACCTTCAGACTTAATATCTATTTTTTTGTTTCTAATAGAGCGAGTGTTTTTGTAATGTAATCGGCAAGAGCCAAAAAAAAAATGTAATGTCTAGCTTTTTTGGGATTGAATTGTAATGTTTAGTTGATCATGTAAATTCACCTGTCTTAAGCCTTCATTCCGAATTTCGCTGAGTGATTATAACCTCTAATCGCTATAAGAAATAAAAGCAACAAAATATCTAAACATAGTAAGATTAGGCTAGCTTCCAATCAAGAGTAATTTGTTGAATAGTGAAGGTCAATTGCGATTCAAGACAAACCTGCAATATTAGTTGTTTTAATTTTGTAGTTGTTACTTTCAGAAAAGTTTTACCTAAAAATTATGTTATGAGCAATTCTTAAAATGAAAAAAAAAAAAGACTTACCTTCTAAGTTTCCAAATACGAATCCACAATGTCTTCATTCTACTTTTGACTGGAAATTCCTGAAATGAAAGAGTAATTTTTAAGGACATTAACCTAATAACTTATGCAATAATTTTTTTCAAGTCAAATTATGGAAGAAATTTCTTTCTTTTTCTTTTTGGGTTAGCACATGCACAGTCTCACTTTTGCGAGAGAGAAAGGGTTTATGTATTACAAACCAGACTCTGCCTATTGAATCTAGGTGGTGTAGTTAATGAGAGGCGGACAACTCTACCGTTAATCCAACATCTCAATTGTAGAGAAGAAATATTTATTAAATTAGTTTTTGCAGTGCTCATTGAATCATTGGACTGGACCACGGACTGTATTCATTGCACTCGGGTCCACTGCTTTTTTAGGTCTACTTCACTATTCTTACCGGAGAGAGTCCTTTGCTTGACATGCTAACCAAAAACAACAGAAAATTGGACTTGGGCTGTATACTTTTTTCATACTCATTCTTTCTATCCAAATCTCCAAGTTAATATACCAGCATCAAAACAAAAACCACAAAATAGAGCAAAGACAAAAGACACATAAGACCGGCTCTGCAAGTGCATCCGAGGGAGGAGTCGCAGGTTCGACTCATGGGGCAGAGCCACTCCCTCCTAAATCCCCACCCACAACAAAAAAAGACCCAAAAAAAAAAAAGACCGGTTCTGCCTTACTCCAATATGGTTCTTCTTAGACTCATACGGTGATAAACTATTTTAATTTTTAGACTCCATCCCTTAGTAGATCAGAGAAGAAAGGTATAATTGCACCCTAAGTAACCAAATCGATCTTAACCATTTTATATTAATAAATTTTTTAAACCCTATTTCACAATTGTTTTTCAAAAAACTTGGTGTTAACATGTTAGACTCTTCTTAGCATTTGTAATGTATTAACTTATACACGTCACGCATTTCTTCGCAGGCCTGCACATTATGTGACCGAATCTTCTTGCTCTTCTATATTCCATATCTTGGATTGGACGATTTGTTTATTTGTTAAGACGAACCAAGAGAAGTTATCGAGGTCAAAACAATCCTCTATTTGCATCGGTCTTATATTATCGAGTTTCATTACAAATGGGAGTTTCATTACAAATGGGAATTAACTCTCCTTGATCGACCCTCTCAATAAATCTAACTAAATAAATCTAAAATCTTACCCAATGTCCAACTAAAATCTTTAGTTATGAATAAAAGAAATAGAGCTACATTGCCCAATGTTCGGTCACTTGTGTAGGGCAAAAAGGTTTATGTAATTTTTTTATCATAAAAATGTAAAAATCAAATATTTGATGAATTTAATCCTCATGAATCATTATCAGCATAAAAACCTTCTTATATGGTTATAGAATTATCTATTATTACATTATTAAAAATATTTAATTCTTTACCATGATTATCTTTAGAAATTTTTAGGTATTTTAGAATAAGAAAAAAAATTAATTTATTTTATTTATAATTTCACATTTCATTTATTTCATTAAAAATATAGTAAATATAAAAAATATTAATAATTTATAAAATTACAATGTTAAATTATCAACAAAATAGAAAAAAAATCTCTAAGAATACTTAAATTTTTTATTATAATGTTAAATATTACACAAATAATAATGTAAATTAAATGATGATATAATTTTTTTATTTTAAAAATTAATCTCATATGTAATATGATATAGAATATAGATATTGCATAAAGGAGTAGAAGAGAAAAGCCACCTTTTATATTCCCCCGATAGAGCCACTTGCTTAATCAATCTTTCTTCCTCACTCTCTCCTCAGATCTCAGTTTCTCTCTCTACAACAACACAAACCCCATTCCAAAATTCACATTCGCTGCTAATGCACACAACAACAACACACACATGCCTACTCTCCACAAATTCAAGCTCCTAGCCACCCAATGCGCCGTCGCCGGCAGCCCCACCCGCAGTCCCACCACCAGCCCCGTCATCCACCTCCGCCGCCGCAAAACCCTCCGCATGCTCCTCGCCCGCCCTTCCTCCGACCACCACCGCCGCCGCTTCCATCCTCCGCCGCAAGATCCGCCCGACGCCGCCAGAGTCCGCCACAAGCTCAAGGACCTCTTCGTCTCATCTCCTCCGCCACCGCCGCCGCAACAAGACGACACCGCCGCCAAGAGCTGCCGAGCCCTAGAAGAAGAGCAACAGCGCCAGCATGAGCATGACGGATTCCTCCCAGGCTCCGCTGTAGGCGTCAGGTTCCGCGCCGGATCTCCGTTCCGGAGCGGCGTTGGCGCCGCTCTCCGGCCGGTATCATCGGCGTTCCGGTACCGGTTACTGAGACGAGCCTGGCGTCCCGTGCTGGTCACAATCCCTGAATAGTTCGCTCTTCTCTACTGTGATAACTGTACGGATAAGTTCAATTCCGAATTTTATTGTTTTATTTATTTTATTACTTAATTTTTGGAAAAAGAAAAATGTACTAATAATAATAACATTGTCTGATTGGTGCTAACGTGCACCGCGTGCGTTAGCTTGGGCCATTACGTTGTGATGCGATACGACGCCGTATTTTTGGAAGTTGTACGTTCGGCTATTATAACGATGGCCAACGGTTGTTTTGGGTTCTAGTTTTGCGTGGAGAAGATCAGAAGAAAATGCAATGCGATTTTTATTTTTTTTATTTTCGAGAATTATTGATGAATTGATTGATTAATAGGTAAAATAAATAAATAAATAAATAATGGTGCGTGTTAATTTTGGGATTTGCTAGGGATCAAAAATGGTACAGGGATGAGACATAGTGAGTGGGAGGGAACTAGGAGGCTTTCCTAAAAGTCTGTCTCTATTTGCAGTTTCCGTGTGTCTCTGCCCTGAGATGTCTTCTTGTTATCTAAGTATCTTCTATTTTTGTCCTATGGCACTAGATCTAAATGCATTTTCTCACACTCAAGCAATACTCTGTCGGGGTATTGGTATATATACTGAGAAAGTAAATAATAATAATAATAATGATGGTTTCTTATTGTAGCAAAATTCTAACATAGCGTTTTAATTTACTCCAATTAAAGGGTAATAATACATTGCATTAGTATCAAATAACTGAACTAAACTATGCAAAGGTCATGAACATTCTTTTGTACTTGTATATGCCTAAACTCTTGATATGGTAGGCCACGTGTACGAAATTTTCATTCAATGCATAACGTGGGCTCTGCATTGGGGTGTACTTTTTGGAAGCCTTTATATCCTAAATTATGGGGTTCCTAAATAATGATGTTTAGCACAATGTTGGCAAGTAATGATGCTAGCTAGAGATTTCAGATCTGAGATTTGAGAAGTTGGGAGTAATAAAGGGCTTAATGAGGGGATATGCGAATAGAATAGGCCTGCATGTTATCATTTTGTTTATTTTTGAATTGCCAGTTTATGATTGTCTTTGTTGCATAGGGACAAGGTCAGATTTGCAACCTAAGGAGAAAGACAATGTTATACTCACCAGGAGAAAGGGGTTGAGTATCTGTTCAGCCTTCATGGTATCTAATTGTATATATGGCAAAATATGCTCGGCCATTTTGTTTGTATCCTCTGATTAAAGTTACCTCAAAAGTGTGCACCGTTGTTGTTGTGCGTTTGTAAAATCCGGTTAAGTATCTCCATCGGCCCTACCATGTGCATTATGGAGGATCCGTTTTCTCTAACAGCCTTTTTTATACGCTTTAAGGGGTCTTGTCCATTGGATTATTCTATTTGCAAAAAGAGATATGGGGAAATTGGCATATCGGTTTGCCTTCTACTCCAAGTCTATAACAGACGTGAAATTCTTTTGACGAGTAAGAAGGAGTGCCTGTTTGGAATGTAGGCAGAATCAATTTTGTCAAAAAGAAATAAATGTGAAAAAATGTTTCAAAATTCGGGATTTGCCATGGGAAATCGTGTTTTCCTGTTGGTAATGCAAATCCAAACATGTTGGGAATCTTTCTCGCTTCTAGACTAGCTAATTATGACAAAAGCAAATTCCAATGAAGAAAATTTCGGGCGCTACAAATACATTTGACCAAAGCAAGGTATACTTTTCTTAGAAACGTTGGAGTTTTAAGTCTTTTTAATATTTCAGAATAAAAACACGAGGCAAAAGAAATTAAGAACAATATAAGATCATCATTAAACAACTTTATACACTATTCGTTGATGCTAGTTTTCTGTGAGTTTAACAGAAAAACATTTACGTCAACCAATTTTCCAAAAAATAAAAATAGAAAGAATTATTTGCGCTACTGTTCGAAGTTTATATATAGTATAGACAGCATTACTTATCGTATGTACATGCTAGCATCATGTGTTGTATTGTGTGTTTGGTGTGGGTATAGTCTTGTCCTATATGCGCTTTAATTACCTTCTGGCAAACATAAAACTTGAGAGTTAGATAATATCAGCTAAAGCAAAAGCAGTTGTTAATGGGATGCACACGGTCTTCTTATCAAATGCTCATACTTGAACTATAGTCTTCCAAGTGCAACCGAAATTGTTGCTTTTAATTGATTCATATAACACTTTTGAGTTGAATCTCCCTCTTTCTTTCTGGTTGTTACAACTTATAATTACTTTTTACCTAATACTTTGACGAAACCCATTAGAGTCTAATACCTGGGACTGTCTTATTGATTGCCCGTTACTAGTTCCCACCTCCTATGATTAATCCAAAACCACGATTTTGATTTATTTTTTCAATTCCTACTTGCTGTAGATAATGAAAACGCATGTGGAGGACAGTTTTCCTTTAAATCCTCATGATAAACACCATCCCAAAACTATTTAATTAAATTCACGATAGGATATTGCTGTGGTTTTTTTTTCGGCGTTTTTCCTAGCTTTGTATTATTATATTCATATGGTATTACATCTAGAATTCCTAAATTCGAAACCTTTGTTTTTCCATCAACCTGACCAAGCCTAGTGCAGGTGGTCTCAATTTTCTTATGAAATAATATATTTATGATTTGCCAACCAAATCAATTAAGAACTTATTATCTGTGGGAGTTATTGAGAGAGTAGAATAATAATGATGTTTAGTGTTTAGAGATAAATTTCCACAGGGTCAAAACAAAGGAAGCGAAAGGGCCAAAACAAAGAACATAAATTATATGAAAAGTGTTGATAATTAAGTATGAATTCTAAATAAATATGTGGAGGAATGAAATCTCAATAGATAAGAATAAACGAAGTGAGAACTTTGCTTAAACTGAATACCTTAGAGATTTTAGGGTTGAATTCTGCCCGTTTTAGGGTCGCCCGCAAGGCCTTGACTGGGATTAACCAGTAGATAACCTCAAATTTTCTAAGTTTCCCTTTTCTAATTTTATTTTTTTGTTCTGAAGTTTCAATCCAAATTTCTAACTTATTTTTTGGGTCGTGTCTAAATTTTTTAAGTCTTTCTAGCCAGCCTAAGTCCATGCTGACCCAACTAGTCCAAACCATGGCCTTGCTGACCCAGGATTTCCCTTTTGAAATGGCATCGCAATTGATTTTCGTCCGTTCAAAGTCAGGCATAGACCAGTGAAACACGATTGAAGAGAAAGTTCAACAAAGTTAAGCCCACATACAAATCCACATCCACCGAAAAAAAGAATAGGATCCTTTGAGCAAAGAAAACAATATAAGTCACTTTTGAAAATATGAGGACGTCTTTAACTGCTATGTCAGAAAGGGTGCGTATGGGTAAGATTTTTTTTTTTTTGACCCAAAAAATAAATTTTTTTATTATAAAAATTATTTTTGATATATTTAAATAAAACTTTAAAAATAATTAGAATTTTAAAAAATTATATTTTCAACTTTTTAATAAAAGTTGAAAAAAAATAGTTTATCAAAAAATATGTTTTCAAATTTTTTAGTTATATAAAAAATTTTAATTTTATAATTATTTTTTAAAAAAAAATTGAAACGAATACATCCTAAATTCATTATCTCTAAGAATTTCCTCTAGGAATAGAAGTAAATATAGTGAAATATTTGTGAGGTTTGATGCCTCCATAAGTTTAAAATTATACTTATTTCACTTATAAAAAGAAGAAGAAAAAGATGATGATGATGATACCTAACTTATGTTAAAAAATTTAGGGAAGATATGTATAACTTTCAAAACAAAAGCCCTATTATTTGTTAAACCAGGAAGGGGTATTTCATATTTGTGAGAAGGTATATCCAAATGTGTTTATTCCTTGTAAATGTAGCGATTGGCAAGATAACATGTGCAATTAATGACCACGGTTCAATAGATATAGCATATGTAGTTCTTTACCTAATAATAGAGGAAAACAAGAGCACAGAAATTTGATGCACGAGTAGCTTTTGAACACATGATCCAACATGCTAATGCACAACTAATAGAACGATTAATTAAGTATTAAATTGGCAATAAACATGCACCATGTCTTCTTGCGTTCCCACGATTTGCTATGAGTCTCCACTTTCAGATGCAGACCATGTGTGTTAGGGGGCCAGCTACCTAAACATGATGTTGCCTAAAGACTTTCAATGTTTTCCTTGGCATAACTTTGTTTTCAATTCTTCAACCAAGGGCCTCACAAGCTAGCTTGGTTTGCTTTGACAGTTTGTGAGTTTTCAGAAAGGTAGTAAGCTCATCAATAATCATCTCTCCTTCCATGCCAAATATCCTGCAAATAACTAGGTATGGTAAATAAGCCCTTATTTTTTTTGGAAAAAAAAATTTGCATTATCCTTATGCATGTAAATATTGTAAAGTTAAAAACACAAAATAAATAAATAGAACACAACTTCAAATCCCTAAAACAAAAGTGATCCTGCACTTATTTAATAACCCATCAAACTGTAGAGAAAGAGAGTCCAATTAGTGAAAAACAATAGTAGTAAAAAACTGTAAAAGATTAAGAAGTGGTCTGAATGAAACAAAACACCATAATTAATTTTGAATTAAGCACTAAATTAAAAAGTTTTACTTTTGTGACAAACTTAGGAGCTGGCATTAACCGTTAGCCATTAAAATTAATGATGGGCCTAAGTTGAATTCTTGTCATATTTTGTGTTATTATATACCCACAAATTACATCTGCTTTATTTAATAATAATAATCTAAAGTTCAGTTTTGTACCCGTTGAGTTTGCAAGCAATGTCTGACTCCACAAATTGCTCAGTACTTCGTAGGCCTAAACACTCGCAAAGTCTGTACTGCTTCTGGAGAAAGAACTTCTGATGGCAATTCTCTGCCATGAAGAATTCAGATCCCAATGGTGTGATTCTTGTCACAACCCTCTTGTTTAGCTTCATCTGCTTTCTGATCTTAGATTCTTGTGCTTGCTTCCTCTCAGTTTCAGTGCAGTAGAATATGGCAGATCTTTGGTGGGTATCTATTCCAAAGTTCTGCAGAATTGTGTTCTCTAAATTAGACCCCCGAAAAAAATAAAATAAAGAAACCTTGTAAAACAATATGAGAGACATCAAAATCAGCAAAATGCAACTAGCCAATAATTGATATATGAATAACATAAGAAGATAAATAAGAATTACAAGGTACTCTTTTTTAGTAGGATCATGTGTTTCCCAGAAAATATCACACAGCGATTGGTACGAGATTTTTCTCTTGTCATATATCACTTTCACAGCTTCAGTGTGACCTGTTCTTAATTCACAAACCTGAAAATTATCATTAAAAAAAAAAAAGAATTAAAAAACTATGAAAGCATATCTTTTTTTCATACGAAGAAGTTTTTCCTTTAAACAATTCATGGATTAATTTAATTTAGCCTTGTAACCTCTCTATAAGTAGGCTTTTTGAGTGTTCCTCCACAGTACCCCGTAGCTGTTCTGACTACACCATCCACTCGTCCATATGCAGCTTCAATTCCTTGAAACTTACCTGCAATTCAATTATATATTCTATTCATGTGATGCTCATGAAAGACACAAAAGGTAAGCTGAGAGAGGGTTGCATAAAGAGTGAATCTGAAGAGCAAAGAAGCACCTCCTGCAAACACAGCTTCACACACGAACTCAGCAGATGGACCAGCACTCTTTGATGTGGATTCATAGTCATCATCGATATCGTCATCATCAAAAATCTGGTTTTTCAACTGAGGAAGCAGCTTATACATCGTGTCGAAAGTATAGATTGTTTTGCAATCAAATTAAATGTATAAGAGGGCGATCACTGGTCGCCAGTGCTGTTTATTGGTGCGGCAAAGTGATGAATGTGTAGTTCATGTTACAGTGAAGTGGAAATATGAACTGAAGTATGAATGAATGGAAACGGGGTTCAGATTTCGCGTGTTGCCGCCTAGAATAAAATATGCTACGTGTTCCTTGGAAGCAAAAATAAGCGGAGTACATTGGAAACGTGTAGAAAGGATCATTCTATTTGACTGATTGGTTTCTTCTCAATGTTTATTTAATAATAGGCCGTCTCTAATATGCACCACGGATGTCGAGGTGCATAATGCACCTTGAAATCAAATGGTGAAGATTTTATGTTGTACTGATGCACCAACCAGTTGTGGTGTATTATAAATAATTTCTTAATTTTAGTCCAGCCTAAAAAAATATGGTTAAATTTATTTATAAAATGATGAAATTTTATTTGCATGGTCTTAAAAATATTGAAAATTACTCAAAAAGAAATTATTTAATTTTAGGATTACATAGATAAATCAAAAAGTATTTTTTGTTACTCTGAAATTATTAAGAATATCTCCAATAAATTCTGTTATATTTAAGATTATAAAGATAAATTTTTGTCATTTTTAAAAATATATTTGATCATTTTTTAAAATCTGACTAAATTAAAAAAATTACTATAATACATCACAAATAATTAATATATCGATATATTATTAGACTCATACCGATAGATTATAAGGTGCTTAATACACCTTTAACTGCAAGATATATAGTAGCACCTGCCTTAATAATATTTCTATATAGCCGCTACCCACTACACTTTGTCTTTGCTAAAAATAGTCCATGTCTTAAATGCACTTCCTTGCTCAAAGTGCATTATCTACCTTGTGAATTGGTGATGCAGATTTAATAGTATATTAATATATTTGTCATATGTAATATATTGTAATAATTTTTAATTTTAATTAAATTTAAAAAATGTGAATAGATATATTTTATAAATGACCAAAATTTACATGTATGATGATAAAATTAAATAATTTTTTTGGAGATATTGTTAATAATTTTAGAAAATCATAAAATATTTTTCCAATTTACTTGGGTAATCCTGGAATTATCTTAAAATTAAACAAAATTTTGTTAGGTATTCTTCATAATTTTATAATTATGTAGATAAATTTTGATCATTTTTAAAATATATCTAATAATATTTTTAAAATCTAACCAAAATTGTCTGACAATATTTATTATTATTATATTATGAGATGTGCAATACACTTTAACTAACAAAGTGCACCATATCTTTCGCCCATTATGGTTTGGTTGTCTAGGACCTATGAAGGCCGTGCTCGTAGGACTAGGAAGTCTTCTCGGGAGGGATGATCATCCAGTGAAATTTATTAGTCAAAAGAAAGTTCAAATCTATATATGTGCTTTGGAAATATAGATCATGGACTAGTTAATCCAAGTGCATGTTTGGATTAGAATTTGCAAAATTAACTTTGAATTAACGTGATTTTATAAATTTGATTTTGATAAAAAATGAATTTAGTGTAATGTAATTTATATTTAAATTTTTTTTTAAATGCATTTGATAAAATGGATGCTATTTGAATAATATTGATCAAAATTACTTTTGATTATATAATTACCAAAAAAAGATATATATATTATCAAAATATACTAACATCCATTTTAAACTAAAAAAGTTTAAGAACAAAAAGTCAAAAAATTTGTTACTTTTTTCAAACGGGAAAACGTTCAACCCAAAAGCAACAATTTGTTGTTTAGGCTCCTACCTGGGTTTGAGACAACAATCGGTAAAACCCAAACATGACTACTCCAGCGTTCTATGAGCCCAACTGGGGTTTGAGGGCGCAGAACGCATATCCAAACACACACCAAGTATCCGACTCATTTCACCCCTAGATTTGATCTAACGCGTATTAATTTTGACAAGTTCTAAAGTATATTGATAACTTAAGGTTTATATATAAAATATCATATCTTTATATTAAAGATTTTTACTAGGTATAAATAGTCTGAGTATTGAATTTTGGACTTGTGGTTCATGACTATTATAATTTATAGAGGCTGTTACATTTTCTCTGATATACCAAAGCGAGGTACAAGGGGCACTCCAGGATGGATATTTAGCGTGATGGATAGAATTAGCAGGCATTGCAAAATATGAGGAGTGTAAGAAATTGGATGGAATCTGCGGTTATGTCTGGAATTCAAATCGAACAACTGCTAATACGGAGAATAATCTTCAGATCCAGGGGTTCAAACTGGAAACATTGTTTTTCTTTCCTTACCAAATGCCAAAGCACATTGTGAGGCTTCGGAGCCTCCATCTCCAGACCAGACATCTTGCTAACTACATTTTTACTTTCTGGGACAATTAGAGACGAAGATCAAGCTTTGTTTTATCTCCAACAGGTATTTGTGAAATATTGTGTTTTGGTTCTTGAGAGACCTAATTTCAATTAAAATAGTGAATTTGTGAGTTTACTTGAGTATGCTCCAGAATTTACTTGAATTTATCCTAGTTTGCCTAAGTTCACTTGAATTTTCCCATATCCGAGTTTTCAAGCGAGTTGACTCAATTTACGTACCTAAATTTGTAGAATCATATGGGTTTTCGGATGAGTTAATTCAAGAGTTTAATAACCAAGAATACTAGAGATGAAAGGGCAAGAATAAATTGAACAATTCTACTATTAGATTTGTATGAGTTTACAAATGAGTTAACTTAAGAGTTTAATAACCAGGCATAATATGAGAGACAGAAAGGCAAGAATAAATAGAACAATTCTACCATTCCAAAAGTTAAAATTCCAAGATTTGAAAGCTAACTCTACTATTCTTAATTATTCTATTGATTGGTTTAGCATGAATTGTATACATAGCATATAAAGGACGATGATGAAGCTTAGAGACAAATCAGTTTTTGTTAGAAGTAGTCATCTCTTGCAACTATTTTAGCTATTTAGTTAGCAAGTAGAAAAATATATAAGTATTACTATGATAATGAGAGACTTCAATTTTCTTTCTTCAATAATAATATGTTTTTATAGTTCCTCAAAATTTACCTCAATGGAAAACAATATATATTTTAAGTTTGAGAAAAAGACATGCAAAGTTATGCTCAAGAAAGAGAATTATAAGTTACATCACAATCATATTAACCTTTTTATCTTAGGTGAGCTCTTTTTAATGGAATCATTTGACTTGACAATCATTGAATTAGCCTCATGTGTACTACTATAAGATATATCTAAAATTTGTAATAGAGGTTTTTTAGGAGAATGCAAAACAAGTTTTGAAGGATATGGTACTGGCTTAAGTCATTTTTCTAACATATTTACTATTTTACTTGTTGATGGCCTATTTGATGGATTTGTTTGAATGCACCATATACTCACCAAAATAATCTTCATCACCATATCATTTCTTCCTTTGTACTAGCCAAACACCTTGTAGGAATATTACCTTGTTCAAGATCCTTATAAATCCAGTCTAAAAGGTATATTTCGCTTGTATGTGATCCTCCATTGTCATAATTCTTTCTTTCTCCAACCATGTCAAGAATCAACATACCATAACTA
Organism: Pterocarpus macrocarpus; assembly: GCA_031439585.1. Lineage (NCBI taxonomy): Eukaryota > Viridiplantae > Streptophyta > Magnoliopsida > Fabales > Fabaceae > Pterocarpus > Pterocarpus macrocarpus. The sequence goes on from CM062515.1 coordinate 78,496,664, forward strand.
TACATACCATTTTACTTATAATCAAAATGCTTCAGAAATTATTATTTTAGTATACATAAAATAAGCAAAAGATTATAATCAATTAAATTTAATTTATATGTATTGATCACTGTCATCCAATTATATTCTCTCATTTGCATAACTTTTGAAATATTTGGAGTGGGGGTCATGCATGTTTATCTATACGGCAACATATTGGATAACAGTGAAAAAAAAATTTATATTGTTAGTGTATACAAATTAAATCCTAATCAATTTTATCTAAATTTACCAAACATACAATATTATATTGAAAATAACTTTTTTAAAAAAATAATTCTATTTTTAAAAAATAAGCTGAATTTCTAAACATGCATTTTAATAGCCTACTAAACCCATTAAGATGATCGAGTGGTAGACTGGCTCTTAGGTCGACCACAGATCCTACAGGAGATAATAAGCAAGTTAGAATGGATATTCATTGGACTCCTTCGATTCAGTTTTCGGCAAAAATTAACTCTGATGGATGTGCTAATTAAGGGAGGCTCAGGAGTGGCTGGATGTGAGGTGAATTGTTAGAGGCTCTGATGTGAACTAGATATGGCAGGTTTTTCTGTCAATCTTGGACAATGCCAGCCAATAGTTGGCGAGGTTTGGGGTGCTCTACAGAGATGATCCAATTAGCTTGGGAACTTGGACTGAGGAAGAAACATTAGAAGTTGACTCAAAATCAAATTACAACGTGATCAAGGAAGGAGCAAAAGCTGCTGGAAATCATGGTACGTACAAGCTTATAAAGCTCATAAACCGGACAGGAGCCTCAAGGTTTGGGAGTCTGTAGTCTCCTCCAGAAAAGAGTTTCAATTTTAGTAATCCATGAAAACTTGGGTTTATCAGTACCGCGTTTGATTAGCTAGTGTTTTTGGGCGTGTGTTAACATAGTCCTGCACTCCTACGTGTGTGTCGGAGTTTCTAATGGTCCATCAATATATTCACAAAAATGACACCGCACATGTAAATTTAAATTTGCTAATGAGGACCTAACGGATTTTCTTTTTTTTTTTTTTGTTGCAAAAAAGAGGCTGGCTCTTTTTCCCCAGCATCTTGTTGGAAGGAGTTTATTCATGATCGAAGTGGCTCCCAGTCATTTTGGTCCTTCTCAACCACTTTTAATTCTTTGTGAAACTGAAAATGACACCATTTTTTGTCTTCAAACAGCCATGATTAGTGTTGTTTTCCGTTTGGGTAAGTATGAATTAACCCACAAGTTGAAACGTCAAGCTATTAAAATCTTTTACAGTCGATTAAGTAAGTATTTTAATTGACCCTGGAACAACACCCAACTGCTACTCATCCTATTTTTTCTTCGTGCTATACTTTTTTTATATAAAAGTTTTACCATATTTTCAAAGCTACTCAGATTAGAACTTGAAGTTGTTCTACATCGAGATAGAGCTCAAAATCCCAAACACTTCACATATAGCTCAATTTTTTTTTAAAAAAAAAAATAACAACTTCCTCAAACCTTAATTTTTGAAAACAAATAGCCATATCCAGCAATTCAATCCACATGATAGAAACTAATGCCTACTATCTTAAAATAATAAAAGAAAAAATGACGGCAGTGAATTCGAAGTTTAATCAAGCAATGATTCATTTCCACATTCAATTGTCTTGATAGAAGCATGATAAACAGTAACCTAAAACACCCACAAATGGGCTGCAGAAGAATTAAAGTTACTCACGTTGTGTAAGTTCCATGGGTCATTATTCCCCCTTTCCATCCAACTTGAATTCGACACACACGACCTATCCATGTGAAACACTAAATATTTTACTGTAAACCATCGCCATCAGAAGGTTACGACCACTGGACATGATGGCTGACATGCCATACTTGTATTAATGAGCCAACGAACCCTAAAGTCTGCCGACAGTGACATGCCGGTTTGATAAAAATGAGGGACTCTTGCAATATTAAACCCATGGGATTCTCTTTGCAAATTTAATAACACCAAAGATCACAGATACAATCTCCACCATCCGATTTTAATGAATCTCCATTCTCTTTGCAAATTTAATAACACCAAAGATCAGATACAATCTCGACCATTTTAATGAATCTCCATCCAACGATCAAAACATGTGGACTATCAAAAACTCCAAAAGATATGCTGGACCGTCGTAACACGCACTATGTTTTTGTTTGCTGGGAAGTTAGACCCCTCAGTTTTCAGAAAGGGCAAAAAACAAAAAAAATAAAATTCCGGAGAAGTATGTCCCATGCCCTACCATTTGCTTTATGGAGGATTCGTTCTTTCTATCAACCTTCTTTTCTCCCTAACAACCTTTTGAAAATAAAACAAAAATGTCGAAGTATAATAAAATGAAAGTGTCATCAGCTCAAAGTGATGTTGGGATACAGCTAAAAAGTGAAAAAGTAGAGAAAAATTAAAGTTCCACTAGCTCCAAGTGACTTCGGTATAAAACTAAAAAGTGTATAAGTATAAGTATAATAAATTGAAGTTTAAAATTTCTTAGGCATCCATGACGTGAATGGTAAGTAGGGATGTCAATGGTACCGGGCGGGGGTGGGGGATAGGCCCCCGTCTCCCGCCCTATATTCGTGTGGGTATCTATTTTTTATTTATTTGTTAGTTTATGGATACTTGTGGATATTTATAGATACTCGTTAGAATATTAAAAATTTTAAAAATTTAAATTAAATATAAAAATTCTAATATCATAAAATATTTAAAATAACCATAAATAATAACCTAATTTAACAATTAAAATTCTAACAATTTAATATACTTAAAATAAAAATAAACATATAAAATAAATAAAAAATAAGTATAATAATCCAATTCTACAATCTAAATTCTAATAACTTAAAATATTTAAAATAAAAATAAACACATAATAGTAATCTAATCATTAGTCTAATATATAATAAATATAAATAAATCTAACTTATAAATTTAAACCTTAGTCTAATTAATTTAACTAACAATAATATTAATTTAATTAAGTTAATAATTTAAGGGTAAAATAGTAATTTCATGACGAATATCCGCGGATATGGGGATAGTGATCCCCACCCCTGCCCCGTTTAATATGCTGGTATTTAAAATCCCCGTCTCCATTATCTGCGAAAGCAAAATCTTCCCCCCATACCCGTCGCGTTGCTGGTATTACCCGCGGGTATCCACAGATGCGGGTTTTTTTGACACCCCTAATGCTAAGAAAGGAAAACATGACATGAGCTTCTTATAAAATTGAAGTTTAAAGTGTAAAGTTTCTATTATTCCAGGTCAAGAAGAGAAAGGATAACATGACATGAATGGTAAGAAATAGAATGCACCAGCAAACTGGGTAGAAAATTACTAATCTAAACAAGACCGTGTTGACTATGGAAGACTTTTAGCTTGAGTTATCACTATCATTTTTTGAACAAGTTTAAGAGAGAAAAAAATGGTGTATTTTACTATTTAGAGTGAAAACAAGAATTAAAAAAATCATCCTATAAATTTTTGTAGGTGGTTGATATAAATCTAATTTCAATTTTGTTAACTCAAAGCCTTTGTGACGTATGACAAACGATTTGGCGTCACGAGACAGACAATACTTTGCCTTGCTCAAAAGTATAACTGAGTTATTCAAATACTATTATGCATAATAGAAAATGATTTTTTAAATTTAAGATAGACTGACATCATATACTACTATTAGTGCAGATAAGTATTAAAATATGTGATGTAATTTAGATAAGAGATATGTTGTATTTAATGTCAAATATTGACATACAATCAATAGAACTTTTCAATTTTTCATTAGTTTAAGTGGTTAGTAATTTATTTTTCTTAAACAATATCGCAAATTTGAATATTGTGAATGAAAAAAAAAAAAATAGTATTAGAAGAGCTTTATCCTTATAGTAACTCAATCCGGCTCAAATTAGATTAGTTGGAATCTAATAAACTACCTATAAGTTATCAATGTACAAAACTAAGCTTGTCCATATTAGATGATCATTCCTCCACTATATTTAAGGATAGAAAGATGAATGAATTCAAAACTTGACGAGACACTCTGTATTATTCAACTATGGATTTAATGCACCTGAGTTCATTTTAAATTACTCAAAGGACACATACACATAATATTATTATTAACCTTTAATAGGAACAAATAGGTTACATACTGCATCATACATTACCAAAAGATGTGCACACAGACACGGACACATAGAAAAGCATTCCTTGCACATATGAAAATTTATGGCGTGTGCTGGAATGCATCTAGATACAAAAACCTATAGCCTGTATCAAAATGATCCCTTCAATGACTATAACATTCTTTGGAAGTCTAATTATGCTCATTGCATATGCTAGGATAAAGATTTTGTAATATGATTAAGAGAAAACTCATTCATTCTTAAATTTTAACTTTTAGACTAATTTTGACTACAAAATGCCAAATATGAATTTATTTACAAAACTGTTAAGTTGTTACTAAAAGTTAAAGATTTCAAAGCCAACACTAGTGGCCTTACTTATTCTATTGATTGATTTGGCATGGATTGTGCACATAGCAAGTAAAGGATGACGATAGCCCTTAGAAACAAATTAGGAAAAACACATATCATTTCATGAAATAAACACACTTCAGTAAAATATTATCAAAAGAAGGAATAGATTGTAGATTAAATCAGATATGCAAAGTTGTGCTCAACAAGTAGAAATATAAGATACATCACAACTATGTTTACCTCCTTATCTGCGGTGAACTTATTTTATTTGATAGAATCATTCTCCTCTCTGTTATTGAAATTGTCTCATGTATATTATTACAAGATGTATTTGAAAATTGTAAGAGAGGTCTTTCAGGAGAATACAAAACAGGCTTTGGAGGGTATGACACTGACTGAAATAGTTCTTCTAACATCTCTACTACTTTACTCATTGATGGCCTCTGATGGATTTGGCTAAATACACCATAAGCTCACCAAAATAATCTTCATTATCATATCATTTTCTTCCTCTGTTTCAGCTGAACACCTAGCAAGAATATTACCTTGCTCAAGATCATTATAAATCCAGTCTGGAAAGTACTTCTCACTGGTATGTGACCCCCCACTGTCATAGTTTTTTCTTCCTCCAACCACTTCAAGAATCAACATGCCATAACTGTATACATCAGACTTGTGAGAAACTCTACCATATGTTCGGCTAAATACTTCTGATGCAATGTACCCTGGAGTTCCTCTTGTGCCCAATATAGATACAACACTTTCCTTCATTTTGCATATTTTAGCCAATCCAAAATCAGCAATTTTCGGGCAAAAGTCTTCATCTAATAGAATATTTTGAGGTTTAATATCAAGATGCAAAATTCTTGTACTACATCCTCGATGTAAGTATTCTAGTCCTCGAGCAATGCCAATAGTAATTTGATACAATGTGGTCCAATCCAAATTACAAAAAGGATTAGGAAATCCCTTTTTATATATGAACTCATCTTAAGAGCCATTAGGCATGAATTCATAGATAAGTGCTCTTTTGTTTATCTCATAACAAAATCCTAACAGTGAGACAATATTCACATGCGATGTTCTACTAATGCTAGCAACTTCATTTATGAATTCTTCCCCATTTCTGTTGGACTCACTTAGCACTTTCACTGCCACTTGTTGGCCATCACTTAAGCTTGCTTTGTATACAGTGCCATATCCTCCTTGTCCTAATTTATCATAAAATGAGTTTGTCATCCTTTTCACTTCTGAATAAGTATATCGCTTTGGCACCAGAAAACTATAACTTTTTATGAAATCCTCGACATTGTGGTCAGCAAATGTCTTCTTGAATATCATCTTCTGTACTAAACTAAGATACCTATTGCGGTTATAAATAACCACAACGAATATTACAATAGCTCCAACACCGGCTGCTGATGCACCTATATGTATGCAATGAAGTGCAGAACAATTACAGCCAACATTTTAGATCCTTAACAAATAATCACAAGAAGCATGAATAGTGCAAAATTTTACGATTTATCAATTTTTTTGTATTAAGCAACCAGTACAACTTTGAAAATGATACTACAATATAGAAATCAAGTTAGACATAGGACATCAAATATTAAAACAAAAAAACATATTGAGAGTCAACAAAGTTACTAACACTATATTATCAGAGAATAGAAAACCGTTGAAGTCAATTGGTGAAGTTAGAAGTTAGTTAGTTATGACCGTTAGAGTTTGTTAGGTTGTTAGTGCCAGCAGGCAATTAGGCTAGATATATTTTTACTGTACATAGCACTTCCTGGGTGTATTTCTACTCCACTCACACTTGTATATAAGCAGATTTTTCTTCCATCAATAAATAACACGATCACTTTTCCTCAGTTCATATTGATTCTCTCTGTTTCCTCTGAACCGTTTGAGAGTCTGTTTGCGCTCTACATCTTAAGTTCGTACTTTTAGTTATGCCATGACTAAAAATCAAATTCAGAAAGTGTCATTTGTCTTCAGCCAATATGCGTTCAATTTTTTATTAAATAAAAATAACTAATAATAAATTTTGTTTAGATATTCTTTCATATTTATATATAAATAAGTAGTAAAATGTATTTAGAATTTTTAAATATTTTAATTAAATAATAAAAAATGGCAATTTAAAATATTAAAACTTTTCTTTATATAACAACATAGATAAAGTTATTAAGCAATCAGGATTTTTGTTTAAATTTATTTATTTAAATGACGTGATAATGATGTGCTGGTTCTTCATTATATGAATAAGTGAAGCAGGAAATTCTTAGGTACTTTAAAAGCAAATAGTAGATGGTTAAAAGTGTTGCTAGTCCATTTATTAATTGTGACATCAGCCTTGTGAAAAAAATAATATGCGGTTAAGAATTTCTCAAACAAATCATATTATTTTATTACATCTAACAATCGGTCGTACTTTCTATTTAAAAAAGTGCTGACAAATTTTATAAATGGCAAGAATGAGTGTACCTGCAATCCAAGAAGGTGAGTGTGAAGTTACAGATGCAGTTGGACTTGGTCTATGACTTGAATCAGGAGAAGGAATTGTGCTATTTGCTTGAGAATGCTCCAGAAAAGCATTACCTATAGCAGTGAACATGACCTTAGGTGAGAATCTGGGAATGTTCCCTGATAGTTTATTGTTGGAGACATCCACAACCTTAAGTTGAGTCAGATTTGTCAAGCTCTCAGGTATTGAACCGCTCAAATTGTTGCCACCCAGATACAAGTTCTGCAAATCAGTTAAATTGCCAAACGCAGGTGAGATCGTCCCTGTCAAATTTTGGCTCGTCAAATTCATGGTCCTGATCTTGCCACCATCACAAACAATATACCTCCAATTGTGACAAGGATTGTTTCCTCGCCACGAACGCGCCAACAGAAGGGGATACCCAAACGCCTCAGCAATTTTAAGCAAAGTGGTCACTCTGTGGTCGCAAGGCCCAGGATCGTGTAGACAGAAGCCATTGGTGGTAATGGTATCACTATCAAGATCCAAATACATATAGTCAATGTCAGGTACAGGACCCTGCAAAAAGTTGTTGTCCAACGAAACTTCCTCCAACTTGTCCAGACTCTTCAGAGAATCTACTGGAACTACACCTGTTAACTGATTGTGCCCAAGCAGCAAATCTTTCAAGCCAATGCAACGGGACAAGTCAGGAATGGGACCCTCGAACGAGTTCCCCTGAAGCCACACCTGAGACAAGTAGCTCATGGATGAAAGAACCTCAATAGTACCCGACAAACCATTGCCTTCTTGGTCGTTGAGCCACAAAGTGCCAACCTTGGACCCTGCAAAAGACTTGGGCAAGACCCCAGAAAGGCTGTTGTTAGAGAGAAGAACGGTCTTCAAACTTTGGAAGGAATTGAATATGTCTGGTAAGGAGCCCATGACACTTGTAGCGACGAGGTCGAGGGTGTCGAGTTGCGAGGACTGGGTCAAATTGGGAAAGGTCCATGGTGCGAGGTTGGTGTTGTAGCTCAGGTTCAGCTGCTGCAAGCCGGTTAGACCCTGGAAGCAACCGTCAGGGATGGAGGTGAGCTTGTTGGTAGAGAGATCAACATAAGACAAATCTGGGAAGGAAAGGGATATGTCTGGTAAGGGGCCCACGAGGTTTGTAGCGCTGAGGTTGAGGTATTCGAGATTCGAGGACTGCGTCAAATGGATGGGAAAGGTCCATGGTGCGAGGTTGGTGTTGTCGCTCAAGCTGAGATACCGCAAGCTGGTTAGGCCCTGGAAGTAACCATCAGGGATGGAGGTGAGGTTGTTGTGAGAGAGATAAAGAATTTGCAAACTCGGGAAGAAATGGGATATGTTTGGTAGGGAGCCCATGAGGTTTGTAGCGTCGAGGTCGATGTAGTTGAGTTGCGGGGAGTGATTCAAATCGGTGGGGAAGGTCCATGGTGCCAGGTTGACGTTGTTGCTCATGCTGAGGGTCTGCAAACTGGTTAGACCCTGGAAGCAGCCGTCAGGGATGGAGCTGAAGTTGTTGTCATGGAGGTACACGTATTGGAGGAAGGTGAGGTTGGCGAGAGAGGGGAGAGGCCCGGAGAGAGAGTTGTTGTCAAGAGAAAGTTCGACGAGTTTTGAGAGGGAGTTGAGACCCGAAGGGAGTTGAGACCCGAAGGGAGTTCTCCCGTGAGCGACATTGAACTGAGGTAGATTTCTTCGACACTGCTGTGATTGCCGCAACTGACGCCGCTCCACTTGCAGATGGGAGTGTTGCTGGACCAGTCGGAGGGAGTTGGAGTGAGGGCATTCAGAAGCTTCAACATGTAAGCAGCTTCTTCATCCTCACCAGTGTTCTAAATTGCGGTTGCGGCTGCGGATGCGGTCGCGGTTGCGGTTGTTGCGATTGCGGGTATTGCGGCTATCGCGATGCGTGTATCGTCAGTTGCGGTGTGATTTCTTTTTAAGTTTGTCGTTTGAAATTAAGCTCGTTGCGGCGCATTTGCGGCTGATCACGGTCGTTCTGGCTGATGCGGCCGTTCGCGTTTCTCCGATGCGGCGCATCGCGCTCCGTCTGCGGTTACGTTCACGGTCGATTCGTGAATGGACGAAAGCACCGCATGATGCGGTGTGATGGTTCTGGCGGTGGCGCGTAGCCAATGTGCTGGCCGCATCACGTGATGCGGTCCGCAATTTAAAACACTGATCCTCACCGTAAACGCCATAGGAGAGGACTGAGACTAACATGAACAAGAAGAACAAAAATGTAGAAAAACTAATTAGAGTTTTTAATTTTAGCTTGGGGTGAGCCATTCAGATTTGACAAGGCAAAGTATTACTGTTTGTTTGAGCAATCTTGAAAGGTTAAACCCACGTTTGACTAAAAGAACGAACAGTTTCCTTTCATCTTCTATATATGCAAATTTGGGTGATTTGAGAAAATCTCAATCATACAGGCACTAGGTTGTTCTCTGGGTTAGCTTGGTGTGTGTGTTTTTTATGCTGATGAGAATGGAGGGATGGAAGGAAGGGGATTGGAAAAAGAATAGACACGTTAATCTCGTTGCAGTTCTTTACACTTTTGGACTTAATAATAAAAGTACTCACGCGGTGTGGGAAATGAAAAGCATCTTTCCGAACACATCCTTTATCCAAAACACATTCCACTCACAAGTTTCATTTCACACCGTTGGATCCCACTTCCAACTTTTACACTTTTGGGCCAATAATGTATACTCGTGGTTTGGGGAATAAGGTATGGAGAACAATCATGATATTTTCTAAATCAATAATGGAAAATAATGAATTCAATACGGTGAAGTGATAAATTGTGTGTGTGAGTATGTAAGTGACAATTTATGTATTTGATATGCAGACAGTGTTAGGGTAATATTGTGTTTATGTCGTTATGACAAGATTAATTATCTATAAAATGCATCATTCATCGGAATGACATGAGTATTGCTGTACCAAGTGATTTATATATCAAATATAATGAGTTAAAAAATTTTGTAGATTTGCTTTGCCAAGTAAATGATGTGAGTGACTGTACATATTAGTTTATGTATTTAATAAGATAACTTGTGAAGGTATCAAATTTCATGGTTGTTTTTAGATTTATAGACAATAGTATTTGTATATAGAATGTTATCATTATCCAGCCTTTTTTATTTGGAATCCTTATTGTTTTTTATTAATAGGCGACATAGAAATGCTGCTAACCACATCTAGAAACACATTGGGAGCAAAGGTATTGTTTCTAAAAGTCAATTGGACATATACTATGTCATTAATCGATCCTGCCATCACATTTGAGCTCAAAATTAGGCCGACCATAATACCCAACTCTGTTTTATTTGCATAATGGGTAGTAGAGATTTGATATGCTTTTCAAGATAAGTAAGAGTTACTGCAATGCACATACTAACTATCATTAGCTCAAAGTGATGTTGAAATACAGCTAAAAGTGTAAAGTATAATAAATTGAATGTTCGAAATTAGCAAGGAATCCATTCCTCTTTATACAATTCCGAGTCAAGAGAAAGGAAAACATGATATGAATGCTTAAGAAATAGAAGGCACCAGCTAGCACTTTGGTCGTGTAATCGGCTAATACAAGAGCATCCTGATTAGGGAAAACTTTCAAACTGTTGCAGCGTAGGTCATTTTTGATGGCTTACCTAGCGTCAATGTAGAAGAAATTTTTTTCTCTCTTTCTTTGGTCATTGATTGTGGTCCCCTTCTTTTTTAGGGAGCGACTATTGACTGTGTATTTTGTTTATTATATTCTCCTCCCTATAATTAGGGAAGAAGGCTAGTTTTCAGTCTGTTTGGAATGAGAAAAAAATAAAAATTTGATTGAAAATGAAAAAAATAAGAAGGGAATTTTTTTTAAAATTCAATAGAATTTCATTCTTTCTATTTTGAAATATTGTCATTTTTTGTTAGGATTTGATGAGATTTGAATTGATTTCAATTTTAAATATTTAGAAATACTCTTTTATCCCTCTCAATTATATAAATCCTAATCCCAAACACTATAGTACTAGGAAACGCAACCTACCATGGACATGAGTCGGTCCACTATCATGCTTCTTTTTTAGAGATGTATTATTTGAACACCCAAAAATGGGTGTCTTATCAACATCCTTTCACATCTAATCATTCAATCTATTTAACTTTATATTTTAGATTTTTTGTTTCAACTTTTTCTAAAATCCTAGTGAGGTGTCTTTAGGGGTGTTGGAGTTTATAATGTTCAAAAAAACATTTCCCACTTTTTTAACGTTGATACCATTGATACCACAACCGAAGTTCTTTTTTTGAAGATGCAGCCTAAATAAGTTTTTAGATGAGATAGAGAGAGAGAGAGAAAGAGAGGGGGGGGAAGGAGGGAGGGTGTAACACCCATTTATAAAAAAGTTAATGGCACAATTTTACATAAAAAGTTTTAAGTTGGATATTAATATACATAGATACAATATAGAGTTCAGGAGCAGAAGTAAAGTTCTACTTGCCATAAGCTAAATATTTTTAAGCCCGATAATAAAACTACAATTTATTTAATTATAACTCCACATATTTTTGGCAGCTGGAAGAGTCCATCTTTCTCTAAGGCGTTATTTGACTAATCTGAAACTACCAGAAATAGAGTAAGAATTGAAAATTCTCAGTAGATAATGAAGAGTTTTAGAATATTCGAACTATGATGGTTTTAGTCGTGTCTTAACATGAAAACCCACATGGCTACTGTATCATAATATCATCATATTACTTATAATCAAATTATAATACTATGGGTAGTAAATGCTTAAAAATATATATATTGCAATACATAAGGTGGCAATAATTAATAATAATATAATCTCTTTACTTTAATTTTTACTTTCCTTTGTCTACTTATTTCACACATATTTGAAGGCCTTCTCTTAGGGAATTCTCATTCTTTGGTGTTACTTTTAACATCGTGACGATAAAGCGAGACTTTTACATCACACTAACCAAGGCAAGTAATATAAAGGATCTTGCATCTTATCCCTCTACCTTTTTTATGGTTAACAGCAAATCTTAAATGTTTTCTTTAAAACTTCTTACTTGCCATAATACACAAATTCACAATAAATATACGAATACACAAACTTAAGCCATAAATATAAATTAAACAAAATATTCAAGTAACATAAGATAAATAATAATTTGAATAATAAATTTATCTCATAATAAATCATAGAATCAATAAGTGGAATAAAATGTAGAAACTATAAATTAATTCATAAGTTTAAAATAACCGAAGTGTGCAAGGACTAAAATAATATAAACTCGAGTAAAATATATAACATAATATTTCAATAAAATTTCTCGAAATATAGAGTTATCAATCCTAAATATTAATTTCTAATAGGACTAAATCTAATATCATTTTTATTTAATTCCTTTTTAACTTTTTTTTTATAATTTATGAGTCTGTCATTATCATCATAATGTATTTAGCGTATATTGGTCCCTTAGAGAAATTATCATAAAAATTAATAACTCAAAATAATATATCAGTATAAAAATAGCATTTATAATAATAAGAATCGTAATAATAATAATAATAGTAAGCAATAGTATAAAGGAATATTAAATAAATTAACTTGAAAAAATAAATAAAATAAAACTAAAATAATATTAAGTAATAATATAAATTAATATTAGATCAAATAATTTAAAATGATAAATAAAATATATTATAATGATATTTGATAAGAAACAATAATATGAAAGAATATAAAATAACTTGGGACAGTAAATAAAATAAATTATAATAAGAGAAATATTGAGCAAATTTTAATATAAGAAAAATAATAACATAATTTAGAATAATAAAATAGATGCAGTGAATAAATAGTAAAGAGCAACAATATAAAAAATATCTAATAAAATAGTTTAAAATAAATTATAATAAAAAAATATCAAATAAAATAACTTAAAATATAATTTAAATTATAATAATGAATAATAATAAATAAAATAATATTAAATAACATAACTTATAATTAATAAATATAATCATAATTTAATTTTATAAATAATTTTATTATTTATCTTTAATTATTATAGGTAATAGGAAGTGTACGCCGAGTTTCTTTTTCCTCTTCTCCTCTTCCCTCTTCCTTCTGCTTTCTCGTATTTTACGCTCTCCTCTTTTTTTTTTTTGTAACAGAATGGCAACTCCTTCTTGGATTTCACCCGTAACCTTCTCTTTCATTTATATAGAATGATTGCAACGCTTAAAACGTCATTCGTGACGTCTTGGATTACTATTTTATTATATATGTGTGTTTTTCTTTCATTCATTTACTGCTTTGATTTTTTTTCTCCAACCAGATTCATTCTTCTTTTCTATGTTTCCTACTTATTACCATGTTGTGTTTTTTTTCAACAATGGTTTAATGTTAAAGACTTCAAGCAAGACTTCTAACTCGTAACTCTTCCTTTTCCCTCTTTTTTTTCTTCTTGTTTTTAATTAACATCTCCCCCAAAGTCTTTATGCAAGACTTCTCGTAAGTCTCCTTTCTTTCTTTTTTTTCTTATCTTAATAAATAGAGTAGTATATTTTGAAGTTATTATTATTAATAGTTTTAAATTAATATTTATGACTTAACTATTTGATCATTTTAAAGGAATATTTTATGACAAAAAAAAGGATGTTACAGAGGGAGGAAGAAAGGGGGAGAGAGAGGGATAATATAATAGGGGTAAATATATAAAATAATAAAGTTAAATTAAATCAATTTTAATTTTAATGAATTTCAAACACAATAATTGATTTTTAAATTAATTCATATCCTATTTTTTATAATTCATTCCAAACATGATATTTGATTTATAAATCAATTTAAATCAAATCAAATCATTTTCAATTTTTTTTCATTCCCAATTAGAATTCTTATCTTTTGTAATTAAATTAAAAAGAATATTTAACTTCATGATTTTTTATAAAATACATTAGGTTAAATATTTTAAGTAACAAAAAAGTTAAATAAAATAATTTAAATGTAACATATATTTATTATCATGATAATAAAACTATTTTGTTGGTTGAATTTAATCTTTACTTTACGTATTTAATATTTTTTGAACTTTTATATTGTAATATTATTGAGAAAAATATATGAGACAAATTTGGTAAATTACTATTAATATATCAAATTTTGAATTCAAAAAATTAATTTTTAATAATCTCAACACATGAATTTATCATATTTTTCAAGAATCCTTTAAAAAGACTTGAAATTAATTTAATTTGATACTTAAGGTTTAAAATTTATATTAAATAATGATAATTTCTCGTGATGAGTTATTTTTGTTTTATTTTATTTGGATTTAGGTTTTAGTTACTTGAATTTATTTAGTATTATAGTTATTTTTAATTGGTTATTTTGATTCAATTTTTTTTTTAAGTTTGATTATCATTTTATCATATTTTTATATACTTATTTATATTTTTATCTAATTGTTATTAGGTACAACACTCAAGCTGGAATTTAAAACCATGAAAGAGCCTATCTTGGATGAACTCAGGACCTTTCGGCATTGAAAATTCGATATTTAGCTTTCGAGGAGTTGGATTGTGCTGATTTGAGATTCTTTAGAAAAAAGATAAGGAGATATCTAATTTTGTTGTTGGACACTTTTTGCTAGTTTTCGAGTCCTTTAGGAGAAAAAAGTGAAACAAGACTGAAGTTTCATCCAGTCTATGATATTATCAAGTTTGACCTTTCATTAATATTTTATCAATATCTCATGCTATAAAGGTCCAAATGAGGTGGTTCCAAAGGCATTAGAAAACTAACTTGAAGATCTACAACTTCTCATTGGAAATTTTTTTTGTCACTTATTCTTTTCTTTCCACCTTGAAACTTCTCCACTCACTTTGATAATGCAAAGCATGAATTAACTATGGTGGGGGATATTCCTCTATTTTCATGAGTTGAAAAACTACAAGTTTGAAGGTAATTTAGAGTTCAGAGATGGATAGAAAAAAATAGATTCTAGGTTCATAATGTGATTTAATCAAAGAAAATAGTCCATAAAATTCAAAAAATGAGTGACTATGGATCAAATGTCATACGATAGACATTAAGGCTCAATGAGGGCTCACAAACAAGGCCTAAATCCTTTCTAAAACTAAAATTCACTCACATTTATTTCAAAAAAGATTCAAGTAAAAATAGATATATGTCTCAACTTAAATAAAAGCATTAAACCATGATGATCATCAATCTTAAGTTGCTAAGTCCTAATAATAGTAAGTATGTGATCCTTTCCAGACAATTATGAGTGCACAAAATAATTTTCAAAGCTCAAATCAAAATTCCTAATTACTAAAGGATTAAAATGCAAAGCAAACAATCATATCATAAGAATGAAACCAAAGCAAATAAATAAAGTTATAATTTCATAAAATACTTAGTTTTCACAAAAAAAAAGGGATTAAAAATCAAGATCTTGATTTTTAAAAGACTCTTAAGAATTTACATAAAATTAGGAGTATAATAAAAGTAATTTTAAACAATTAGTTTGATTAAGGAAGAACCACAAAAAAAAAAAAGTTTGATTAAAGAAGGAATACGAGTAAGCCACTAGGAGTAGATTAATGGTGAGGGATTTTGGTAGTTTATGAGGTTATTGGGTTTAAATCTCATTGTCACCAATGTACCAAAAAGAAAAAGAAGAAGAGTATTTAGATAACTAAATATAATTTAATTAGATAGAATTAACAATAAATATATAAAAGTGACAATATATTCTCTTTAACAGTATAAAAATATTATATCCTAAAAAATATGTGAAGTAAATATTAAGTTTAGCCTCCAAATCATTTACATCACTATGATAATAAATATAGCTAGGTCGCATCAAAATTATTTCATTTATTTTTTACTTAAAAAAATTTAATCTAATGTATTTCATAAAAATATTTTAAAGTTGACCATTTTTGTTAATTTAAGTATAAAAAATAAAGAGTAAAATTGGTAAATAAATTTGTTGAGCAGAAATGACAATAGACAAAAAAACCTTCTTATAATGTCTAATTAAACCCATCAATATTTAGAGTTTGTTGAACTCCAATTAATCTAATTTGAATAAGGTAAAGTCAGCTCACTATAGGTAAAGCTCTCCAATGATACACTACAACATCATTGAGATTTAGTAATCATAGAAAAAGTGTTGTTAAAATTTTTTTAGTAACATAATATGCAATATTTATGAAATGTTACTATAGAATTTTAACAACACTTTTTTAAAAAAGATTTTAACGATATTTTTTAAATGCTATTAAAGAGTTTTAACAATATATTTTATTAACAAATGTTGCTAAACTAAATATATAATAGTGTTAGGTTATTTTTTTTTTTCAATGACTAGAAGACTTGAATCCAAAACTTAAATACTTGATTGAATACAAATGTGGAACCACTTAAACATAATTTTGTGTTGGTGTGGTTGTCACAACTAGGATCGCGATGGGACGGCGAAATCATAAAGAGAAACAAAAATGAAAAGGTTAAAAAAATGAAAATGGACGATGGAAATGACGAATGATGGAAAGAAATTTATGTAAAATGGGAAATTGGTATGATATGATATGGGGATTAAGTCAATGAAAAGTAGTTCAATGGAGTTGCCACCAATATTTATTTTCAAATGAAAAAATATTGGAAAAACCATTTTATTATTTTTTTATTAAAAAGAAAAGATGGCCTGCCAAAACCAGATTTGAATTCGAGAGTCGATTATGTATAAGGAAGGTTTGGATTTTAATCTTATTGCACCCCTGGTACATCCGTCCTCTAGACGGTTATCTTAAGTAAGTTATGCAAACTAATAGCTTTGACAATATTTATTTTACCCTCTAAACACAAGATTAATTGGTTATTCATTAAAAAAAAAAAAAAGCTTTATCTTTTTTAGATTTTTTTTTCAAAAAAGATATTTTTTAATTAAAAAAATTACTTTTATTTTATTTTTAGGAGAAATAAAGATACAACAGATATTGACTAGTGGAATAAAGATATTGAAAAAAATTAATTTTGACTTGACTTGCGCTCTTACGTATTCTCTAGTGCAATGAGGAACTCAAAGCCATGTAATTCTTTAAAAAATAATTGTGTTGATTAATTTTATTTATTAAGGTATATTTTTTTATATAAATTTATAGCAATATTTTTTTTAAGAAAATGAAAAGAAATATATATTTATTTTTATTTATTATTAATGTTGAATTCTACCAGCATTTCTAGTAGAGCCTAATGAGACCTCAAGAGTTTCAGAAAGAACTTAATTGATCGGTACTCCAATCCTCTCCTGATATTTCTGTCATCAGCCAATTTCAAATTATGTTATCTTAAATGGAACAATAAATCAAAATAAATTATTATAGTCATTTTCTTAAATTAGTAATCCTTTACATTTAATTTAATGAATTTGTTTACTATTATCATTTATTTTGTAAAACTAAAAACATATTTTTATTTTATTATGTTGTTAAAGCCAAATCCTATTAGTGTTCCTGATAAAATCTAATATAAAGCCTCAAAAATATTAGGAAGAGTTTGATTAATTGGTACTCCGATTCTCTCCTAATTTTTTGTCGTCGGCCAATTTCAAATTATTTTATTTATACAAAATTTCAAATGAAAGATTAAAAGAAATTATTTTTATTTTGTTTATCTATTTATTTTCCTATTTTGCTCATCATCTTTTTTTATACTTTTTATTCAAACAAAATATATAGAAATGGCCCAAAACAAGTTAGCAATATGCTTCCAGGGGATAACAATAATAATAACAATAAATAAAAGCAAGACAGCCCACTAGCCAAAAGAACTAGCAAAAAAATAAAATTAAATTAAAAATGAAAGAATTGCAAGATCACGAGAAAAACTTCCACGTCAAGTCAAATCAAATAATAATAATAATAATAATAATAACAAATAAATAAATAAACTAAGAAAGAAATCAGAAAAACAGCCCCCCTTTTTTTTTTTGGGGTAAACGTAAAATAAGAAAAGGAACACAAAGAACCAAGACCCATTGATTCTATCATATTAGTATCACTAAATAGAAGAAATGATAAAACAGGAAGCAGGAAGAAAGCGGAACGACATGTAGGGTTTAGGGATCGTTCTTTAAACACCAAAAACAGAGGCTTGGTCTGGGGCTGGGTCAGTTGCCATCGATGGCACCAGCGATTGGGGGCACATACGGCATGGTTGCTTGGCCCGACGCGGTGGCGCGGTTGGTCGCGGTGAGGATAGGCGGAGGCAGTGCAGTGGTTATTGTGGTGTGGCCATGTGGTGACGCGATGGTGGCAGCTTCTGCATCTGTTTTTGTTTTTATGTTTCTTTTTTTTATGTGGTTTTAGAGGTTCAACCATGGGTGATTAGTTTGCAACAATTTGCTCAGTGATTTTGTTTAAAATTCTGGTTTGTGGGCTGTGTTTGATGGACAATATGCTCCTCTGTTCTGGCTTTGGTTCTTCCTTCTCTTTTTATTTATTCGAAATTTCTTTTACATTTTGTAGATAAGAAATCAGAAAACTGAGGTGTGTTGTGTGTGGAAATGCATTTGTGTTGTGTGTGAGAGTGATTGTTAGTTCATTGAGTCATTCATCAGATTCCTTGTTCTGTGTCTTTATTCCCTTATTTTACAATTTTTTTTTTTAATGTGACTGGATTTATTTGAATAGAATTGAAACAGAATAAAACACAACAAATTTTAAGCATTTAACAATGATCTCTGCATAGTAAACAAACAGGAGACGTTTATTTTTATACCTGGCAGTAGCTTTCATGAAGCAGAATATATTGTATTTGCACTCTTCCTCACTGCTCGGTATCTATTGGTCGTTTCCCTTCCTTGTTCCCACTTTTCCTACTGAAACCTCTCTTCTGTGTGTTTACTTGTCAACCCCCTCACTCTGCCCGTGTCATTTTTGTGTTTACCTGTCGACCTGCCTCCCCTCTTTGCTCCAAGAAGTTCCCCTTTTTATAGGCTTCGTGCACTGCCCAAAGCCAAGCAACTTGCTCAAGTTGTTACTGTGCAAGTTGTCTCACTTTCTTTTTTTTTTTAACAGAAAAATAAAGGTTGGGTTGGGCTTCCCTTTTTTACAACATTCTAGCTAGAGATTTCCTTCTCGTCTCTCCCTCCCAGGGTGGCAGAGCGTTTTTTTAAAGCTTGGTTTGGCCCTTTTTTCAATTCTTATTTATATTTTTTCATTTTTTTTATAATTTTATAAAAAATACAACAACAAAAGAGAATGAAAAATAAATAGAGTATAAAATAAGAAGAAGCAAATTAAGAGAGGAGATGAATAAAAAATTGGAAGATTTGAATTTAAATTGCAATAAAAGGATTATTTTTTTCTTATGGTGTTTACAATGAAAATTAAAAAATAATAATTAAAAAAATAAAGAATTTTTTTTTTGAAAATTAGTCAAAAATTGGGTGCTGACAGTGGTCTCTTTAATGAAAAATTTTATATTATAGCTTACATTTTTATTTTTTTAAATAGGTAAAAATCAAGTAACTAATTAATATAAAAGGAAAGAAAAAGTATTCTTTTCCCCGATAGTTAGTACATGATATGGCTCAAAACTCTCACATTCCATGAGAGGAGCCTAAGAAATCAAGAAGACAAAACCAAAACACAATACATCAGTATCCAATCGAACTCGGAAGAAAGAAAAGTAAAAGATAGATTAAAAAAAAAAAAAATTTTTAGTATTTTTAAATAAATTAAAGGTGTATTTTGTTTCAACTTTTCGTCTCACTAAATTTGAGTAAACAAACCGTAAATTACCAGTACCTAAGGTTGCTTCAGAAAAATGACTAGGAATGAACCAAATAAAGAATTTGATAAGAAGCTTTAGTTGTTGGGTGATTTGTGATTTGGACCTCGCATCTATAAACACTCCACTTCAAATTTAAATATAACTTTTCGGAAAAATAACTCAAATTAATAGATTTAAACTGTTGAATAGTGATCTTTCTAAGATCTCTATTATTTTACTGATTAATAGCCTGTCTAATGGATTTATTTAAGGATGTGTTTGTTTGGAATTTTTTAGACAAAAAAAATCACTTTTTTTATTGAAAAAATCAGTTTTTATATATTTGGATAATTTTTAAAAAATAATCAGAATATAAAAAAATATGTTTTCAATTTTTTTTGTAAAAATTAAAAATAGTAGCTTCTAGAAAAATTAATTTTTAACTTTTATATATATATATATATATAATTTTAGTTTCAAAATTACTTTTTTCAAAATCTAAAACAAATGCACCATAAATGCATTATGGACTCATCGAAATAATCTTCATTATTATATCATTTTCTTCCTCTATAATGGCCAAACAATTTGTAGGAATATTGTATTGCTCAAGATCCTTTATATATCCAACTAGGAAAATACATCTAACTAGTATATAACCCTCCACTATCATAGTTCTTTCTTCCTTCAACCATTTTTAAAATCAGCATGCCATAACTATGCATAAGATTTGTGAGAAACTCTACCATATATTTGGTAGAACATACCCAATAATTCCTCTTGGATCCAATATAGCTAAACACTATCTTTTTTTTTTGGCATATTTTAACTAGTCCAAAATTAAAGTTTTTTGGGCAAAAAATCTTCATCTAAAAGAATATTTTGCAGGCTAATATCAAGATGTAGTATCCTTATGCTACATCCTCAATGCCAAATGCAATTTTGAATAAAGTTTTTCAATCCAAATTACAAATACCATTGGGTGACCAACTTTTATAAATGAACTTATCTACCAAATGATTGTGCATATATTTACATATTAGTGCCCTTTTGTTCATCTCATAACAAAATCCCAAAAGTAAGACTATGTTCTTATGTAATGTTCTACTAATGCTAGCTACTATTTACAAATACTTCTTCACTTCCCCTAAAGTTACTTATTACCTTAAAAGCCACAATAAGCTTGCTGTGTAACAAGACCGGATCCTATGTTCTTAAATTCTTAAAGATGCTCTTTTGTGCTAAACTAAGACACGTCGCACGATTACAAATAACAATAATAAATATGGCTGTTCTATGGTTGTCCTATCTTAGATTTTCAAGCAATAAAACTTTCAAAGACTGGTAGATATCCTATGGCTATTTTATAATCACATTTAGATAATTATATATGGTATGCTTTTAGTTCCTTTAACACAGGAGAACAATTAATATCATAACAAATCTCAAGGATCAAAGTCATCACCAGCGATAATGCTTTTGATAGGGGCTTCATCCACAAGATTAAGGATTGAAATGCTAGCTGAAAGAAAATCATAGATCTGCAAAGGAAATGATTCCTCACAAGTCACAATTTAACATCTACTTGTTACTGGTTTTAAATTTTGAAAATTAAAAATGCATACAAAGTTCTCACCAAGAACCAACACAATTTTCATCACAACCCTTCTATCTTTGCTAATTCATTTGAATCGACGGAGACATCCTTTAGCGTGGTTATCGAATTCGCTTCGTCCATATTGCTGGAAGATATAGATGAAATTTGTAAGGGTGGTCTTGCAGGAGAATACAAGAAAGGCTTTGGAGGAAATGGTAATGACTGAAGTGGTCCTTCTAACATTTCTACTACTTTGCTCATTGATGGTCTATTTGATGGATTTGTTTGAATGCACCAGAGGCTCACTAGAATAATCTTCTTTACCATCTCATTTTCTTCCTCCGTGACAAGTGGATACATATGCGATGGTATATTACCTTGCTCAAGATCCTTATAAATCCAATCTGGAAAATACATTTCACTGGTATTTGACCCTCCACTCTCATAATTCTTTCTTCCTCCAACAATTTCAAGAATCAACATGCCATAGCTATATACATCAGATTTGTGAGAAACCCCACCAAATGTGCGACTAAATACTTCTGGTGCAATGAATCCAATAGTTCCTCTTGTGCCCAATATGGAAACAATACTCTCCTTCTTTTGGCAAATTTTAACTAGTCCAAAATCAGAGATTTTGGGGCAAAAATCTTCATCTAAAAGAATATTTTGAGGTTTAATATCAAGATGTAAAATTCTTGTACCACATCCTCGATGCAAGTATTCTAGTCCTCGGGCAATGCCAATTGCAATATGGTACAATGTGTTCCAATCCAAGTTACATATAGCAGTTAGAGATCCACTTTTATAGATGAACTTATCCAATGAGCCATTGATCATAAATTCATAGATGAGTGCCCTTTTATTTGTCTCGGTACAAAACCCCAAAAGTGAGACAATGTTCACATGTGATGTTCTACTAATACTAGCAACTTCATTTAAGAATTGTTCTCCGCTCCCTTTGGATTCACTTATCACTTTCACTGCCACATGACGACCATCAGGCAAGCTTCCTTTATACACAACACCATACCCTCCTTGGCCTAATTGTTCACGAAATGAGTTAGTGATCCTTTTCACTTCTAAATGACTATATCTCTTTGGCGCCAAAAAACCATAACTTTCGATGAAATCTTCAATATTGTGGTCAGTAGAAGTTCCTGTTTTCTTAAGAATTAACCTCCTTTGTGCTAAAGTAAAGTATCCCTTGCGATTACAAATGATCACAGCAAAGACTACAACTCCAACACCAGCTGCTGATGCACCTATATGTATTGAAAGAACACTTACAAACAATAATTTATATCTTGTTGTGGAAAAATAAAAGACACTTGCTAACGTATTTTAGGAAGAGAGACGATAATAAAGGGAAATTTTATTAACTATATTTTTACCTATAGCGGTCTTAAGTCGCCAGTCCCACTTTGAAGATGATCCTACAATTTTAAACATCCAGTTAGACATAAAACACAAGAATACTTATCGCTTAGTCATGCGAAAGACATATGACAGTGCAATTCAAATACTTCTTTATGGAACCAGCTGTTTTACTGTTGCCACTAAGCCTCTTTTAGTTTAAGATTACTTCCTTATTGCTAAAGGCCTGTATTGGTAGCCATAATTCCCACACGAAAACCACTAAACCATAATTTATACAAAAATGCTGTTTTGTATGACAGAAAATTTATGCAACTTCGTCTAAATTTATAATGCATCTGCATTTTGTACAGCTATCAACCCTTTCAATGCAATGCTCAACTTATGTTTTTCTCTCAATTTTGATTAGCCCATGTTATTTGTACTTCTTTTCGTTATATCTTTTGTATGATATAGCACTACTGTACTTTATAATCTCAACCCTCAAGAATCAAGATAATTACTAGATCAATTTAAAAAGATGAAAAGCGAATTAAAATTTAAGGGAGAAATTTTGCATGTAGCACATGTTAAATGGATTTACATTTTTTGGTACGAATATAATATTAAATAAATAGTCTTCAAGCTAAAGTACATTTTAAATTCGTTTGGAAAAGGATCGATAAACTGAAGCACTTTAATTTTTATATTTCATGACCACAATATATCCAAACAATGAAGTAGACAATTAATTAAGCCAAAATCATAAGTTCTTACTCAAGCAGAAAATGTATTTCAAACTCATGAAGTATAGATATTATATAGATATCATATATTAACACAAGAACATGTGAGTACATTGAGATCTAAGTGTATCAAAGTGAAATGGATGTACTATGCATTTCTGAGAGTGATGTTGTACTTAGCATTCCGTTTTATATATCCTACTAAATCTTTATTCACAAACTGTTCATTAAGCCTATCGAATGACAGTGCGAAATTGCATTTGGGGATATCCGTTGAAATCCCCGTGTTTAGATCTCCATTTTTGAAAAAAAATTTCTCGTGCAGATAGGGATTGGGACAAAAGTCCCGAGCAGCTACTTCAGCTACTTCAGGGACAGAGACGGAAACTATATCCCCACCTTGCGGAGGTCCCCGCCTCAAGCCAAATGACATATATACCACTTATGTAATAATGCATAGTAAATATATTGTAGGCTTTATATTTTAGTAATTTCAAAAACTCAATTTTATTAGTATTTTGTTAATAAAACAAATTGAATCAATCACTCTATCGACTTTGAATCAATCTTGCTTAATTATTTTAAATTTTTTTAGATAACAAAGCTATTTTACATTTTTTTCAAATTTTTTTTTAAATATTTCTAGGATGCTTGTAGGTCTCCATGGTGGGGCGAGGATTAGGAATGTCGGAAAATTTCTCCCCACCGTAAAGTTCAGAAACAGAGACGGGAAGTAAGTTGAAATCTTAGAACAGGGATCCGAGACCCTACCCTTACTACAATTGATTACTATCCCTAGTTAAGTTGAAATCAAGTAAAATATTTTGGTCACTAAAAACCATATTTAACAGCAAAGTAATTGCTACCCCTATATTAATTATGGAAAATACTACAATTTTGTTGTCAAAATGTGACATTATTTTTAATCTTTAGATGAATAACTAATTTATATTATTTTGACTACTCATTCAGCTACTTTTTATTTTTTTGTCAGAATCCAGCTACTCATTTTTTTTTTTGAAAAAAAATTACTAATATCTTCTAGTCGAACCAATCCACTATGAGACGAAGCTGTTCCAGCAACTTTTTTTCATTCACAAAAATTGATCGCAATTAAGACCTTCCTAGTTTTGACCACAATTCTAGCTAATAAAGTGTGACGTTACTTATTAGTTACTCTGCTCAACACCACGAACTCTTAATCGTAAAATCAAACAAAACCTCGTCCTTAAAGCGAGTTGTTTCCCCGTGAAAATCCAATAGTTTGACACGAAATCAGAATCTTATCAGAAAAAAAATCAATCAAACACCAGAGTTAAGAGAAAGAAAGGCAAGTGTACTCGGCGAGTCACACAATCGATCGCCACCGATGCAAATGGGTTCATTGGAATCAGAATCAAACCCACACTGGCCACCAGAGCCAACACAATTCAAACACTCAGTGTTATAAGGATTGCTATAATTCACATTAAAGCCCTTCATCGAAAGCTCCGTCAGCAAAGACCGGTTCCCTATGAGCCGATTAGCCTGCTCCTCAAGAGTTGGCCCCTCCACACCAAACTCACACAACAACGCTAAGAACCGGTTCCAAAGGAAACGGACCAACCAAAGAGTGAGAATCAGTCTTACTGCCATAACTATCGCAGTGAAACAAATTATCCGAAGTTGAGTTTAACATTGAAGATGGTTCACACCCATAAAACAAAGTGAGGCTCTGGTACCCCGAACCGTAGCAGAAATTGGTGCCATCAAAAGTTGAGTTCAAGTGCACGTGGGTGCATCTCTCATTCCAAAGGTCTAGCCTAGCTAACGTGAGGCTGTGAGCCACCGAGTCGAGTTGAAGAACTCGGTAACTCACCGACGACATGTACAACTCGGGAACCCCGTCGTTGCATGTCAAGTGGAACTGCGGCGGACAGCAGAAGGAGGAGCGGTCGCCGCTCTGCGGTCTGCCGCGGTGAAAGGTCGGTACGGTTGGTGAGGTTGCCGCAGTTAAAGGTAGGTTTGTGACCTTGTGGCAGAGGAAGCGTGATGCATGGGAGGGTAACGACGTCGTAGGGTGAAGAGAAAAGATGATGATCATGATGGCGAGGGAAGAAGAAGAAGAAGAAGAAGAAGAAGAAGAGAGGAGCAACATAGTTTGTTGTTCATTCATTCGTTTGCCTTTGTCTAAGGTGGCGGCCATGACAGAATTAATATGTTGATCTTTGAAGTTTGAAATTTTTACGCGGAGAGAAAAAAGAAAGAATATAAATTTAGTTGAGTTGACTTCAACTCTCTTTCGTTTTCACTTGATTAGTCGACTTGGACTATGATACCAATGACAAAAAGACATTATAAGTTGATGGTTTTGAATTTAATTTGATTAATAACATAGTATATATGGTAAATTGTAATGAATGTAAGTTATTGCTCCTTGCTATGTTTTCCTTAATACTTATCATCTTAGCTATAATTTTAAAATTAGTGATAAACCAAGATATAATGATATGCAATTTATACAATTAACGTGATAAATACTGGATGATATATAATAATAACTTGTAATTGGAAAAGATTGTAAGAATTTCTTTTGCAGGCATATTGGTACCCCCTTTTTTCCATTGCTTTTTTAAAAGGGTAGGGCTATTAAACGAATTGGGCTAACTCATTTAGGTTAGTTCATTTAAGTTTGTGAAATAAATAGGTTAAACGAATTTGTCTATTTAGCCCGCATATCATATTTTACTAGTCTGGCTCATTTAAGATTGGTCTACAAGCTTTAACGGGCCACTCCATTTATTTTTATTTTTATTTGTTTACTTTTCAGGTTTAAAAAATTAATTTTAATTAAAAAAGATAAAAATTCTAATTTCTTATTAAAAAAATAAAGATGTCCTAAATTTAATTATTAAATTATATTTTTATATTCTAAATGTATATCTCTTTTCTTTAAAAATAATTAAAAAAAGAAACACGGGTAAACAGGCCAATCTGTTTACCCATGTGTGTTGGCTCGTTTAACCTGCAGGTTAAAAAGTCGGGCTAAAAACTGGAATAGTTTAAACAGATTGTTATTTTTTAAGTTTAGCCCACCTAGTTTTGGCTGGTGAATGGATTGGCCCAACAAATATGACCTATTTTGACGGCCTACAAAAAGAAATGTTATTTGTAACATTTTTTGGAATATTTTTAAAAGGATAATATAATGTGCTTCTTAAATATTAGTAGAGAAAAAAGTTAAAACTCACTCTTAATCAATATTTAAGATATACTTAGAGTGTCTCTTTACATATCTATATATATATATATATATATATACAAATGCATTCCATACCCCCCAATTGAAAGGGTTTAGAAATAGTTATGGGTTGAACAAATGAGAAGGAGAACATGCGGAGATGATTAAGAATATTGCAGGATAATGTATAAAATTAGTGCTTGCTTAATATGACAGAGAACACTTCGGCCAAAATTTTATATTTAACTCATTTAAATAATTAAATTCAATTTGAATACTGGGGGAGATCAACTTTGGTCAAAATTTTATATTTAACTCATTATAAATATGTTAAATTTATTTTTTTTCTTTTAACAATTGAGTTTCAAATATTCTAATAACTCCATTCCTTTACATCCCTAATTATATCATACCTGCTTTTTTTTCTTTTGAGAAATATTTTTCGGACATTAAAAATAGATACGAAGCACATACTCAGTTACTTTTCTGTCTGGAATATATAAAAATGTATACAAAAAAATATTTTTCTTTGGTTACTTTTATATTCTGCCCTAGCGTAGTTCTTGCCTTGATGTCTCAAAATTTATGTTAATACTTCTCTTTTCTTAGCTAGGTAGGGCTAACTTGTAATGATACTACTTCTACGAACATAGGACTCGAAGAAATTAAGAAACATACCTGAGTCTAATGAACATGAGGTTTCATCAGATCCATCCCTGCAGAAACAGGTGAATTGTCCATCACTATTGTCACACGCTATTAGTGATAGGCTATTTATACTTAAGCTGTAATTAGCAAGTTAGTTACTCTACGGTTAGTTAGTTACAACAAACCCCTGTATATAAACACTATCATAATTCAGATTAATCAAGAAACTGAAATCATTTTTCCTTCATTCAAGTCTCAATATGGTATCAGTGAATATTTCTCTCTCCATGCGCTCTGTTCTCTGAGCTCTCGTGTTCCCTTTTTTCGATCTTCTTCTTGTCTTTTCCCTTCCGCCATGGATGATAACAACCCTTTCTTCCTCCACTCCTCCGATCAACCCGGTCTGCTTTTGGTTTCGCAGCCATTAACAGGTGACAACTACACCTCTTGGAAACGATCGATGGAGATGGCTCTCAACGCCAAGAACAAACTTGGCTTCGTGGATGGTTCTCTCGTTCATCCTAATGATGATGAAGGTCCTCAGGTGATAGCGCATTGGAAACGCATCAATGACATTGTGAGTACTTGGATTCTCAATTGTGTTTCCAAAGACATTGTCTCGAGTATCATTTTTGCCGATTCTGTGGCATCGATTTGGAAAGATCTGCAAGATCGATTTCAACAGAAGAATGCACCTAGGGTTTATCAACTAAAGAAGGAATTGGCCACCATTACCCAAGGTAATCTTTCTGTTAATCAGTATTTTACTCGTCTGAAATCTCTCTGGGAGGAATTACATGTTTTTCGTCCTTCCTTGAAAGGCACTTGTGGCGGTGCTCGAGCCCTGTTTGCACACGCTGATAGTGATTATGTCATGAATTTCCTTATGGGGCTACACGATTCCTATAGTCAAATTCGTGGTCAGATTCTTCTCATTGAGCCCTTACCTCCCATTTCCAAGGTGTATTCTCTGTTCAGGAAGAGAAGCAAAGGGAAATTGGTGCCTCTTCTTCGAATCCAGAGCAACAACTTGCTTTTGCCATCAAGAATCCTCCCAAAGGCATTGTTGATGGCAGAGCCAAGAATGGCAAGAAGGACAGACCTACCTATTCTCATTGTGGAGTGTTAGGTCACACCAAAGATCGCTGCTACAAAATTCACGGATATCCACCGAATTACAAGAAATCGAGTTCCAAGTCTGGTAGTGTTCATCAAGTTGACACATCGATTGTGCCTGTTAATGATGGCTCTGAAACTCAATTGCAACTTTCCACCTCCCAATACCAAAACTCATTGCCTTGTTATCTGCCCAAATGTCACAGGCAACACAGCCGGCTCATGCCAATTCTGATGCTAATGTGATTCATGGAGGTATTGTGCTTTCTACATCCCCCTCTTTACTGTCTTCCAACATTACCTCAGCCTCTTGGTTACTTGATTCTGGTGCCACTAGGCACATTACTTGTTCTTTATTTGGTTTTGAAGTTTCCAAGTGGTTGCCTGATTCTTTTGTCACACTACCTAATAATTCCCATATTCCTGTACCTGTTGTGGTTTCCGTCACCTTTAGTTCTGAGTTTTCTCTGCAGAACGTCCTTTATGTTCCCACATTTCATGTCAACCTTATTTCTGTTAGCTACTTGCTTTCTCATGCATCTCTTAACATTCTTTTCAACTCTTGTGGCTTTGTGATACAGGACCACAGCCTCTCGAAAGTGATTGGGAAGGGTGACTTGGTCAATGGACTTTATGTCTACAAGCATCCTACTTCTTCACTTCAAGAATCTGTGTCTGTAGTTCAAGCTTCTCATCATTTGTCTACTTTACCTGCGGCTTCCATTCCCATTGTAAACAAATGTTCTGATTCTAGTTCTGTAAACACCAAACTGTGGCATGGTCGTCTTGGCCATGCATCTGTAAAAATTCTTGACCATTTGTCAAATAAAATTCCCTTTACTTGTGTGGATTCTAAATGTGTTTCTACTTGTGATATATGTCCTTTATCTAAACAAAAGAGACTTAGTCTTTATTCCACTAATCGTTTAGCATCTAATTATTTTGATCTGGTTCATTGTGACATTTGGGGCCCTTTCAACACTGTTACATATCATGGCATGAGGTATTTCCTGACTTTGGTTGACGATCATTCCCGTTTCACCTAGGTTTATCTACTTCATCACAAATCAGAAGCACCCTCTTGTATCAAACAATTTTTCTTGATGGTGGAGACTCAGTTTGGTAGGAAGATTAAGCAGTTTCGGAGTGATAATGCAAAAGAATTGGCTATGGTTGAGTTTTTTGGCCTCCAAGGGCACTCTACACCAATTTAGTTGTGTTGAGAGACCGCAACAAAATTCAGTTGTGGAGTGCAAACATCAACACTTGTTAAATGTTGCAAGGTCTCTCTACTTCCAGTCTCGGGTACCAATTTCTTTTTAGGGCGATTGTGTTCAGACAGCAGTCTTCATTGTCAACAGGCTTCCTACCCCAGTGCTGAAACTGCAGTCCCCTTTTTCGGTTCTGTTCAACAAGGAACCAGATTATACTCAGTTACGAGTCTTTGGATGTTTAGCCTTTGCTTCTACGCTTCCATCCTCAAGGCACAAATTCTCTCCACGGGCCATCCCTGCGGTGTTCATGGGATATCCTCTGGGGTATAAAGGCTATCGATTATATGACACTCCTTCCAGAAAGTTTTTCATCTCTAGGGATGTTGTCTTTCATGAGGACACCTTTCCATTCCACTCTTTGCCAACCACTGCTGTTTCCCTTAGTCCATTTGATGATGTGGTCATCCCTGTACCTTGTTTTGACATTCTTGAGATTGCTCCGCTTGCTGCCACTGCACCTCCTACTGAGACTATACCATCTGATGTCTCTGTTAATGAACCGGTTCAGGCCCCCACAGTTAGACGTTCCCAAAGGCAGCATAAACCACCATCACATCTTGTTGATTATCATCATTCAGCTCCTCCATATCCCATTTCCAATCATATCTCTTTTGAGAAATTATCACCCACATACCGAGCTTTTATTGGCCAAGTTTCTGCTGTTCCAAAACCACTCTTTTACCACTAGGCAGCAAGACATAGTGAATGGAGGCAAGCTATGTAGGAAGAATTGGATGCTATGGAAAGTAATCACACTTGGGATGTTGTCTCTTTGCCAACGGGTAAGCATTCCATAGGATGTAGGTGGGTTTTTAAAATCAAAAGGAAGCTGGATGGGGGTGTAGATCGCTATAAAGCACGTTTGGTGGCGAAAGGTTATACACAACAGGCTGGGATAGACTTTATGGACACTTTTTCTCCAGTGGCTAAGCTTACCACTGTGAGGGTTCTATTATCTCTTGCTGCAGTTAAACCGTGGACTTCACTACAATTGGACATTAATAATGCATTCCTTAATGGTGATCTTTTTGAGGAAGTTTATATGGACCTTCCTCTTAGGTACAAGGTTCAAGGTGAGAATCTTGTTTGCAAGCTCAACAAGTCCATCTATGGTCTTCGCCAAGCTTCACGTCAGTGGTTTCAGAAGTTTTCTACTACACTTGTTTCTCAAGGATTCACCCAGTCAAGAGCTGATTATTCCCTGTTCTATAAGGGGTCAGGCGATGACTTTGTGGCACTACTTGTCTATGTTGATGACATCATAGTTGCAAGCAAAAATCCTCAAGTGGTGCAGTCTGTTCAACAAATTTTATAGCGTTTGTTCAAGCTGAAAGTACTTGGGAGTCTTAAATACTTCTTGGATTTGGAGATTGCACGTTCTGACAAAGGGATTTATTTGTCACAGAGGAATTATACTCTCTCATTACTTGAGGATACTAGTTTCACTAATTGCAAACCAGCCTCATTGCCAATGGATCCCAATCTGAAACTAAGTTCTACTGATGGTGAAGCTTTGTCTAATGTATCTTTATATCGAAGGATGATTGGCAGGCTTTTATACTTGACAATTTCGCGACCAGACATTTGTTTTGCTGTAAAAAAATTATCTTAGTTCATGTCTTGCCCAAGAACTCCTCACCTTGATGCTTTACATCATCTCCTTCGCTACCTCAAGGCTGCCCCTGGACAAGGGATTCTGTTTTCAGCCACCTCATCCCTCTCCCTTAAGGCCTATGCTGATGCTGATTGGGGTAGCTGCTTGGATACAAGACGCTCCACCACTGGCTACTGTGTATTCCTTAGTGATTCACTTATTTCTTGGAAATCCAAGAAACAACAAATGGTCTCCCGATCCTCAGCAGAAGCGGAATACCGGGCCTTGGCATGTGTGACTAGTGAAATCCTCTGGATTCAGTCTCTCCTCAAAGATTTTCAGGAAGCTGTAGGTCCAACACTTGTGTTTTGCGATAATCAGGCTGCTATTCACCTGGCTACAAATCCTAGTTTTCATGAGAGGTCTAAACACATTGAGATAGATTGTCACTTCACTAGAGATAGAGTTCAGGATGGCACTATTCGGCTTGTTCCAATCAAATCTGCACATCAACTCGCAGACATACAGACTAAGGCTTTACCTTCACCACTGTTTCGGAACTTATTAGCCAAGTTGGGAGTCATTGACATTTACCTTCCAACTTGAGGGGGGTATTAGTGATAGGCTATTTATACTTAAGCTGTAATTAGCAAGTTAGTTACTCTATGGTTAGTTAGTTACAACAAACCCCTGTATATAAACACTGTCATAATTCAGATTAATCAAGAAACTGAAATCTTTAACTAACCATAGAGTAACTAACTTGCTAATTACAGCTTAAGTATAAATAGCCTATCACTAATACACGCCCCAACTGATTCAACGCATGTGCTGCACCCATCATAACTTTGAGGCCATTTCAATCCAAAACCTTCTTGCAATACTCCCTGAATTGCACTGGGATTGGAAGTTACAAATTGAGATTCGGTTTTAGGAACAGGGACAACAACACTCGTGCAAGCAACATTAGGCATATATTCGAGAACAACGTAGAAGAGAGTTGTGCTAACACCACATGATTGAAAGGGGCTCGGTGGAGTTGCAGAGCCAGCAGCGCAATTGTATAACGGCGTGACGTTAACAAACCCATCATCATATTGAAATGCGGTGTTATCCAAGGTGTTGTTCTTGTGATCACTCGAACATATACCACCATCCTCCAAATAATCGTCCCTAGCAACTGTGAGATTCTGTGTTTTGATGTCCCAAGCAAGAATCCTATATGTGACAGAATCCATAGTGAACTTGGGGACCTCACCATCACATTTGGTCTCCAAGTTAGGCTCACCACAATACTGTGGCCTGTTTTCTCCCCAGAATGGATACGTGAGGTTTGTGATGCTTCCACACGTGATCACGCACTGGCTATTATCCGCACGTAGAGATGTTGGTTAAGATGATAACAGTGAACAAGAACATGAAAATGGAAGACGGGTGAAGAAGAGGTTTCATTGTTGTAAGGGTAGAAGAGAAAAAACTATAGGAGAAGCGCGAAGAATAAGGGGGTGCAAGGTGCAGCAGAGGAAAGGGAGAGAGCAAAGACTGAATTAAATGCGCGTAGATTATTCTTATTATTATATGGGGGAAAAAGGAGTAAATTAATGCACGTTTCACTTTTAGTGCATAAAGTCGTGGTGAGCTTTAAATGGGGGGGTATGAAAATTTCCACAGCTTGGTGTTTCTAGGAAACCTGAGGCAGACGGCAATATAGAAATTGATTACATGAGCTTAGTTTAGTCGCATCATCCAGAATTTTTTGCACACTAGAATTCTGGATATTCGCAGTTTGTCTGATTTGTAATTTCGCCTTCCAAGACTATATGCTTCTAAGGAGGTCTCTTTTTAGACTGTTAAAAGAATAAAATAGCTAGGCTCATGCTAATTTTCAAACTTCTTTCTTTTCCTTCTTTTCTCTCTGCAACGGAACTCACAAATACACCTTAGAAGTTGAAAGGGAAGGTAACACCTTGAAATCTTTTTGACTTATCTTTCTTTAAACAAAAAATATCTTTACCAATTTTTCTTGTCAATTCTATTAAATAAAAACTAAAAAGCCAGCCATAGACTTGCTTAGTTCATGAGTGTTAAAATCATACTATGGAAGTACGGGTAGAGTGCATAATCAAACCTAAATTATGACTCTAATTAGTTTATGGCAAAATTTAAGGATTAAAAATTACTAAGGCATCCCGATTTTTTTCTTTTATTTTGGATGCGTAAGAGACATCCCAATGAGCACGGCTTTCTACTAAGTTGAATGATGTTAGAATAGGGAATTAAGCTCAAGTCATTATTTAAAAAGAAAGACGCTAGGCCTGCTTGAGTGTATTTGAACTCAAGATGACACACATGAGAAATTTTTTAGCAGAGCCTTGATGAGTTTCTAGATGGAAATATATAAATGAACGCTAGAAGGATATAATAGGAGTTTCTGAAGCCAATAAAAGGAAGGAACAAGCCCAGACACAGTCAAAGAGGCAGCCGCATACTTTAGAAGTGATATCAACATGGGAACAACAACTAAAAGCTACTTACTTCTACGTGACACCTGAGATATTTTCCTGATACACTACAAGAAGATGATGTAGTAATGCTTCAAGGATCAAGGATGTTATTGACTAGCTAAAAAAAGGAAGA
Organism: Pterocarpus macrocarpus; assembly: GCA_031439585.1. Lineage (NCBI taxonomy): Eukaryota > Viridiplantae > Streptophyta > Magnoliopsida > Fabales > Fabaceae > Pterocarpus > Pterocarpus macrocarpus. The sequence continues at coordinate 78,530,659 of CM062515.1, forward strand.
GGAAAGAAATAATGATATTTTATTGCTTAGACCAGGCTTTTAAGCAGAAGAAGCTTTCAAATAAAAGTTACTTACTTCTACCTAATACCAGCAGTATTTTCCTCATAAAGTATACCACAAGAAGATGATGTAGTAATGTTGCAAGGATGTTATTGACTAGGTAAAAAAAGAAGAGGAATGAAATAAACCTTTTATAGCTTATTCCAGGATTTTGTTCCTAAAAAGACTGATCATATGGCATTACTATTCCTAACGATGATTCTATATTGACAATTGGGAGAGTTCTTTCCCACTTTCTCCGCATATTTAATAGCAGAAAATGCAGATTGTGATGCGATTGTGTAAGGAAATATTTCCTATGATGCTGGCGGATAAGTTCTTAAAGGCTTCTAAACCGTGACTCTACAGAAACACTCCTCTAAAGGCAATGGATGACAAGATAATGATCCATGAAAAACTAAAGGTGTTTATATAAGTCCAGGTTACTATTGATCAAAGCAGCTATGGTTTTCCTAAAATTGTTAACAGGAACAAACAAGAATGCAATGCACTAATACAGGTACTACTCATCTGATGAACATGAAGATGGAAAAGATCCATCCTTACAACAGCAACGGAGGTCCCCTGAAGCTGGGCTGTAATTACAGTGCCCACCAGATTTTTGGCATTCATCACACAAAGTATTGTAGCCAAAACCATTAGTATCAAGAGCAGCCTTCAGATTTTCCACTGTTGAACTTGTCTCCATCGGATCAATAGCACAAAATGATGTTGGGGTTCGGTTTAGGATTATGGATATGACCAAGAATGAGACAACAATGTAAGATTTATTAGATCAAATATCAGGAATTTAGAGCACCAATATAAATTAAAACTACAATAAACAATATCAATATGCATACCTCTCTCACGAGTGTATGCTTCTGCAATTGATTTTATTTGGTAATATGGCTGAGAGAGGTATGCACATTAATATTGTTTATTTTAGCTTCAATTTATATTAGTGTTCTAAATTCCTAGTAGTTGATCCAATAAATCTTACAAACGATGCTTGGATGAAGAAGTTGCATCTTCAGAAACATTGCTTGGTAGAGAGACAGAGGACTTTACACTAAATCAGAAGAGGGAGATGCCTAATGCGATTGGCTTCTTATCAGCCACAATATAGTTTGTAGTCTTAAGGGAGTTTGGTGAGTTTTGACCTAGTACAATTAATGCAAAATTGTAAATGCAAATTTAGGTGACCTATTAACAATTGAACTGTGAACCAAATGTCCATATTTTCTGTTGGAAATGTGTATTACCTAACCCCGCTAAACATTTAAAAAATTGTAAGGGTTGGAGCTTAGAGTCGAACAGTTCAGGCTACTATTGACCAAACTTAATATCTAACCATTCTAAACCACTCAAGCTTAATCATGATTCATGAATACATCAAAAGTCAAAGAGATGTGACATGTTTCAACAATTGAAACAAACAAATATATTTAAATCCCAGTTACCAGGATTTTAAGCAAATGGAGTTTTTGTGGTATGCATGGTGCCAAAAAATCAGGATACAAAATCCAAATCAAAGAATTAATGAAGTTTGAACTCATCAAATCTCCAGGGGCTGCAAAGATGTGAAAAGAAAGCCTGGATATGAAATGTGGGCGTGACTTAAGCATGAGAATAAAACTATTAGTTTGGTGAAAACTGCGTATTTGAAATGGTCAATATGGGAACTCATCAAAGGTGCTGAAACCTTCAACGTATCCTAAAAGTAACATTATCAGGATCAATGTTCTGTTGGGAGCAACTGCTGACCTCGTCTTCTTCAGGTTCTATGGTGTTGAGGGAAGAATAAATAACAGCTATTCTTTAATTAACAGGGTTAAGGCATGTTAACTCCATTGACAAGCCAAGTAATTTGGGCTAGAATATCTAATACCTCAATTTTGTTCTATAAAGTTGTTATTGTGTATTGAATCAAGCAATGAGCACTAAGTTAAAAGCTATATAGCTCTTAACAAGATACAACTTTATTTCCTAGTTTATTGAAATTGCATCAAGCATAAGGAATTGTCGGGGACATGGGCTGGGATGCTTAGCCCATCGATTCCTAGAGGTAATCCTGGCTAAATAAAGCCAACTCTGTGTTAGTCTCCCTTCTTTTGGCTTGCTATGATAAAAGATTAAAATTATCCATCAAGATAATATAGAGATCAAAGACTTAAACCTTCTTCTCTTGCCGTATTAGCAAAACAATACTTGTAATAATAATACGGCTTCTTGAATCAGAAAGAAGCCAGCCACGTGTTCACGAAATTAAGAAACATACCTGAGTCTGATGAACATGAGGATCCATCCTTGCAGAAACAGGCGAATTGTCCATCATCATTGCCACACGCCCCACCTGACTCAACGCATGCGTTGCACTCATCATAAGTAGTCCATTTCAACCCCAAACCTTCCTGCAATACTCCCTGAATTGTACTGGGATTGGAAGCTACAACTTGAACTTCGGCTTTAGGGACAGGAAAAACAACATTCGCGCAGGGAACATTATTAGGCATATATTGGCCAGCGAAGTAGACACCAGAACCGCAGTTTTGAAGAGGCTTAAACGAGTTAGATAGAGATGCAGAGCAATTGTATAACAGCGTGACGTTAACAATACTCCCGTCATCATATTGAAACACTGTGTTGTCCAAGGTGTTGTTCTTGTAATCATCAATTGAACATATACTTGTAACACTATCAAAATAATCATCCATAGCAACCGTGAGATTCTGTGTTTTGATATCCAAAGCAAGAATCCTATATTTGACAGAACCGACAGTGAACTTGGGGACTGCATTTTCACATGTGATCTCCAAGTTAGGCTCACCACAATACTTTGGTCTGTTTCCCCCCCAAAATGGATACGTGAGGCTTGTGATGCTTCCGCAGCTGAAAGTGTTATTGCACTTCGTATACTCGTTACTATCCGCACGTAGAGATGTTGGCATGTTGGTTGAGATGATAAGAGTGAACAAGAACGTGAAAATGGAAGATGGATGAAGAAGAGGTTTCATTGTTGTAGGGTGAAGAAACGAAAAAACTATAGGAGAAATGAGAAGAATATGGGGGTGCAAGGTGCAGCAGAGTTAAAGGGAGATAACAAAGACTGAATAAAATGCGCGTGGATTATTATTATCATTATATGGGGGAAAAGAAAGGAGTAATGAATACACGTTTTACTTTCAATGCATGAAGTCGTGGTGAGCTTTAAATGAGGGACTCCGAAAAATTTCCACAGTTTGGTGTATCTAGGAAACCTGAGGCAAACGGCAATATAGGAATTGATTATATAAGCTTAGTCGCAGCGATCATCATGGTTTGCACACTGGAATTCTTGATATTCCCAGTTTGTATGATTTAGAATTCCAAAAAGTATGCTTCCAGAAGGGGTAGGTCCCTTTTTGACGACCATAGTCTATTTAGAAGTTGAAGATAATGTAGGGCACTGTTTGATTTTGATTAAATTTGTGAAAATAATTTTTTTAATCGAATTTCTTTTTTAATTATAAAAGTTATTATCATAAGTTGTTTTATATGAAGTAAGTTTATATTGAAATAGTATGTTGACTTTAATATTTTCTTTTTATTGGCATCTAAATCCAAATTTTGGCGGATTCGGATGACTGAAATATTATGGAGGCTGTTCAAAGTCTAGAAGTATGACTGAAAGGTAGCAATCAATGGGACAAATAGCTTGGGAGTTTTGGCGGATTCGGATGGAGGAAGCGCTTGGATTTTGTTAGTGTAAAAGTACAATAAAATTAGGAGTTTGAAATTTCTTACGTATCCAATAGTGTTTGTACTATGGGACTATTCCAAGTCAGGAAAAGAACGGAAAACTTGACATGACATGAATGCTAAGGAAATAGAAGACACCAGGAACTTGGGTAGGAAATTACTAATCTTACTGTTTATACAAGATCGTGTTGACTACGAAAAACGTTCAAACTGAACTATCATTATTTTTCAAACAAGTTTAAGAGAGAAAAAGTCGGTGTATTTTATTGTTTAGAATGAAAACAAGAATTGAACAAATCATCTAATGAATTTTATCAGGTGCTTGATACAGAACCAATTTCAATTTTGTGGACTCAGAAGCTTTGTGTATGTTGTAGTCAAGTTTTGATCCAAATGTTGTAGAGCATTTCCCAGGTTGGTAGAGTACAAGCATGTAAACTATAATAAAGAAAGTCTTATAGTTGATTTTACCACTAGGGTAAAAGTGTTTTTGAATTTCTAAATGCAAGCTATGCCTTTTCAAAGTGTTTAGCTTCAACTTATAGAGGGTTAATAGTCGTTGAACACAAGTCAAAAGTGAATCCCATTGCTTTATTCTCATAAAAGTAATTTCAGTTTCTCCAAAATACTTTGATAGTGAGGTACAAGGGCCAATCTGGGATGGATTTTTAACGAGATGCATAGAATTACCAGGCATTGAAAAATGTGAGGACTGTAAGAAATCGGGGTGGAGTCTGCGGTTATGTTTGGGATTCAAATTGAACAACCTGCAGCTGCAGAGATCAATCTTCAGATTCAGGGGTTCAAACTTCAAACATTGTTCTTCTTTGCTTACGAAATGCCAAAGCACATTCTCAGACTTGGGAGCCTCCATCTCCAGTTAAGACATCTTGCCAACTACAATTTTGCTTTTTAGGACAATTACAGATGAGGATCCAGCTTTATCTTATCTCCAACAGGTACTACTAGAGACGGAAGGGCCAAAAAAATTGAACATTCTACTATTCCAAAGTTTAGAATTCCAAGATTTCGAAGCTAACTCCAGTGTTCTTAATTATTATATTGATTGGTTTGGCATGGATTGCATACATAGCAAAAAAAGGGATGACGATGAAGCTTAGAGACAATTAGTTTCTGTTAGAAGTAGTCATCTATTGCAACTGTTTTAGCTGTTTAGTTAGCTAGTATAACAATATAAGTATTCCTATGATAATTAGTGACTTCACTTTTCTCTCTTCAATAATAATATGTTCTTATAGTTCCTCAAAATTTACCTCAGTGGAAAACGATGTATATTTTAAGTTTGAGAAAAAGACATGCAAAGTTGTGCTCAAGAAAGAGAAATATAAGTTACATCACAATTTTATTAATCTTTTTATCTTAGGTGAACTCATTTTATTTAATGGAATCATTTTACTAGTTAGTTGTTGAATTTGTCTCATGTAAACTATTATAAGATACATCTGAAAATTGTGAGGGAGGCCTTTTAGGAGAACACAAAACAGGCTTTGGGGGATACGATACAGACTGAAGTGGTCCCTCTAACATCTCTACTACTTTACTTATTGATGGTCTGTCTGATGGATTTTGTTGAATGCACCATAAACTCACCAAAATAATCTTCATTACCATATTATTTTCTTCCTCTGTGTTGGCCAAACACCATGCAGGAATAGTACCTCGTTCAAGATCCTTATAAATCCAATCTGGAAAGTATATTTCGCTAGTATGTGATCCTCTACTGTCATAGTTCTTTCTTCCTCCAACCATGTCAAGAATCAACATACCATAACTATACACATCAGATTTGCGAGAAACTCCACCATATGTTCGGCTAAATACTTCTGGTGCAATGTACCCAATTGTTCCTCTTAGGCCCAATATGGACACAATACTCTCTTTCTTTTGGCAGATTTTAGCTAATCCAAAATCAGATATTTTTGGGCAAAAATCTTCATCTAAAAGAATATTTTGGGGTTTAATATCTAGATGCAAAATCCTTGTACTACATCCTTGATGCAAGTATTCTAGTCCTCGAGCAATGCCAATTGCAATTTTGTATAGTGTGTTCCAATCCAAATTGCAAATAGCATTAGGAGATCCTTTTTCATAGATGAACTTATCTAAAGAGCCATTAGACATGAATTCATAGATGAGTGCTCTTCCATTCATCTCATAACAAAATCCCAAAAGTGAGACTATATTCACATGTGATGTTCTACTGATGCTAGAAACCTCATTTATGAATTCCTCCCCACTTCCCTTAGACTCACTTAGTACCTTCACTGCCGCTTGACGACCATCAGTTAAGCTTGCTTTGTATACAGTGCCATATCCTCCTTGTCCTAATTTCTCACAAAATGAGTTTGTCATCTTTTTCACTTTTGAATAGCTATATCGCTTTGGTGCCAAACAACCATAGGTTTTGATGAAATCCTCAACATTGTGATCAGTAGATGTTGTTTTCTTGAACATTTTCAGTATTAAACTAAGACACCTCTTACAATTATAAATAACCACAACAAAGATTACTATAACTCCTGCACCAGCAATTGATATCCCTGTATGTATGCAACGAAGTGGAGAACAATTAATTTAAATCCTTAGAAAAATAGTCACAAGAAGCATGAGCAACGGAAAATTTTACAATTTATCATTTTCTCATATTAAGCAACCATTACAACTTTGAAAATAATCTTACAATTTAGAAATCAAGCTGGTTTTGATGAAATCACCGATAGCAGAGCCTTATTATTAAGAACCTGATTAAGCTGATTTAATCCAACAAAGGTCCCTGAAGGGGGTAAGGTTCTCGAGTTTGAGCCTTATGAATGGGGAAAAAAATCCTCACTAGGAGAGCTCTACTCCCTTCGGGGATATCCGTTGGATTGAGTCGGATTAGTCAAATTTATGATAATTAGGCCCAAATACTAGTGGTTCCATCGAGACAAAAAAAAAAAAAAGAGGGAAATCAAGCGGGATATAAGATAACAAGTGCTGAAGCCAAGAATGAAGAATCAACAAAATTAATGCCACAGTATGAGTCTAATTGTGCTCTACATCATAAGATCATAACTTTAGTTATACCACAAATATAGTCAAATTCAAAAAGTGTTATTTGTCTTTGGTTATTACACTGTGTATGCATTTAATTCGTTTCTTTTTTATTTAATAAAAATAACTACTAACAAAATTTGTTTAAATCTTCCTTTATATTTATATATAAACAAGTAATAATATATATATATATATATATATAATTAAATAATTAAAATTAAAAATTAAAAATTTTATTTATATAATAGTATAGAAAAATACAAGACAGTTTATTTTACCTAAATTTATTTGTTAAAATAACAAAACATGCTAGAAAAATATAATAACATTGAACTCCAAACTTATGGAAAATAGGAAACTCCACTCCATTATAATTAATAATTAAAATAAAAGTAATATTATCATATGATGAATAAATATATTTTAATAATAATTCAATGAAATATTAATTTCTTCACAAAACTAGTAAATAATTATAAATTTGTTTTAAATATATGTATTTCTTGAAAAAATACATCTCTACACATGGGTTACCTATATTAGAAAACAATTAATTATTGTTAGTGCAACAAATATATTATATAACTTCAAAATATATGAAATATGACAATTTTTAAACTAATTAGCAATTAATATTGTTAAAAAGCAATTCTAAAGAAAATCTTATTGTTACGACTTACGATAATGCTAAAAAATTAGTATCGTAATACCCTAGTTAAGATTAAATTTTTGTAATATTAATATAAGATAATCATAAGAATTTTATTTTAAAATATTCTTAATATAAATAAATATATATTTTGATAGTAATTCAATAAAATATTTTTTATAAAACTCAAATAATTATCATTAAATTATTTTAATATATATGTCTTTTTCAAAAATATTTCTCATTCACGTGAGTTACATTCCCTTAAAAAATGAATTAATTATTTGTTAGTGCATATAATATGTGAATTATGTTTAAATAAGTTGCAATAATATATGTAAACAATTTTATAATATATGAAACATAAGACTTGTTAAACTAATCAGTAACTAATATTGTTGAAAAACAATTCTTAAGAAGACCTCATTGTTACGGAAATACTAAAAAAATAAGTCTCATAATAATATGATATTTTAATCAACATTAAATTTGTATAATATTAATATAAGATATTCATAAGGATTTAATTTTAATATATTATCTACATAAAAAGAATTTAATATATTGCCAATATAAATGAAAATTTATGTTTATTTAATTATTTATGTTGTAGTATATATATATAACAATATTATTTGAATTTTTAATTATTAATATATTATTTAGATAGGAGAAAAATAAAAAAGTAAAGAGAATATTATTTAGTTAAATAGAAATAGCAGAAAGTCAATATTAATTAGGTGAGAGAATAAATTAAAATAGTACTTAATGTGCATAAAATTAAAATGCAAATTATCCATAATCATATATTAGTTAAGAAAAGAGGATAATATAATTTTTGGTCCACATGAATATGTAGATCTTAGCATTCCCCATATATAAATATTTTCCTTTACTTTGCATTGTGTGCACACTATATAAATATATTATTGCGATTTATTTAAATATAATTAATATATTAGATGCACCAATAATAATCAATTTATATTTTAAGGGATGTAAATCATGTGAAGAGGATGCATTTTTCAATAAATACATATATATTAGAAATTTTTAATGATAATTATTTATGAGTTTTATAATATTTTTAATGATAATTATTTTTATTTACATCCCTTACATATATATTTTATTTAATTATTGTTGAAATATATTGGTTTGAAATATAATATTATTATTTTTATATTAATTATTTACTATCTTTTATAATGGAGTGGAGTGTCTCACTTTTCTTAAGTTTGGAATTTAATGTTTTTTTCTAGAAAGCTGGAGGAGGTTATTATAGTTTTCTCTTGTCATTATATGAGTAAGTGAATTATGTCATTTCATTACATCTAATAATTGTTCATATTTTCTATTAAAAAAAAAAAACGTAACATTTTGTTATGAATGTAGCATTGCTCAATGTAGATATAACAATAATTAGCATACCTGCAATCCGAGGAGGTGAGAGTGAAGTTTTAGATGCACTTGGACTTGTTCTATGACGAGAATTCTGGGGAAGCCCAAGCAAAACATTACCTGTGGCAATGAACCTCACCGCAGAAGGGAATCTCGGAATATTTCCTGATAGGTTATTGTTAGAGACATCCACTACCTTAAGTTGAGGCAGAGTTGCCAAGCTCTTAGGTATTGACCCCTTCAAATTATTATCGCCTAGATACAAGTTCCACAAATAAGTTAAATTACCAAATGCAGGCGAGATCGTTCCCGTCAAATTCAGCTTTGTCAAATTCACAGTCCTGATCTTGCCCTCAGCACACACAATGAATCTCCAATGCTGACAAGGATTGTTCCCTCTCCATGAACGCGCCAACAGATAGGGATACCCAAATGCCGCAGCAATTTCAAGCAAAGTGGTCACTCTTGGGTCACAGGGGCCAGCATGGTCTAGACAGAAGCCATTGGTGGTGTTAACACCAAGACTCACTTCCACAGTACCGTGTGTATTTAACTTGGGCACAAGAGGCACTGGACCCTGCAAAAAGTTGTTGTCTAAATAAACGCCCATCAACCAGGGGAGACTCATAAGATAAGGTGGAACTACACCCGTTAACCGATTGTCCTCAAGCTGCAGTACTTCCAAGTTGGTGCAATTGGACAAATCGGGAATGGGACCCTCGAAGCGGTTCCCCTGAAGCCCCACCTTAACCAAGTTGGTCATGGATGAAAGAATCTCAATTGTACCAGACAACTTATTGTAGCCCACCTGGTCGTTGAGCCATAAAATGGCTACCTTGGATTGTGCAAAAGAGTTGGGCAAGACGCCAGTGATGTTGTTGTGGGAGAGAAGAACATTCTCCAACTTTGGGAAGTACTGATGGAATATGTCTGGTAAGGAGCCCATGAGGTTTGTAGTGGTGAGGTCAAGTCTCTTGAGTATCAAGGAGTCAGTCAAATCGGTGGGGAACATCCATGGTGGGAGGTTGGTGTTGCTGCTCATGGTGAGGTCCTGCAAACTGATTAGACCCTGGAAGCAACCGTCAGGGATGGAGGTGAAGTTGTTGCTGCTGAGGTCTAGATGCTGAAGGAAGGTGAGGTTGGCGAGAGAGGGGAGAGGCCCAGAAAGAGAGTTGTTGTGGAGATCAAGTCTGGTGAGCTGGGACAGGGAGTTGAGACCTGAAGGAAGTGTTCCTGTGAGCGACCTTGAATGGAGGTCGATGGCATCCACGTAGTCCCAGTTGTCGCAGTGCACGCCGCTCCACTGGCAGCTATCTGTTTTGTTGGACCAGCCCGAGGGAGGTGGAGTGAGGGCATTCAGAAGCATCAACATGTACTCTTGTTCCTTTACCTGACTGTAAACGCCATAGGGAAGGACAGAGAAGAAGAAGAAGAAGAAAAGTGTAGACAAACTAAAGTTTTTGAATTTTGATTTGCGGTGAGCCATTCAGATATGAGAAAGCAAAATATTACTGTTTGTTTGAGCAATCGTGAAAGGTTGAACTCAGGTTGGGCTAAAAGAACTAACAAGTTCCTTTCACCTTCTATATATGCAAATTTGGATGATTTGAGAAAATCTCAATCATACGGACACTAGTTTGTTGTCTGGGTTACTTTGGTGTGTCCATATCAGAGAGGGACGGGGAGAATGAGTTGTACTAACGAGAATGGTAGGAAGGAACGAAGGGGATTGTTATATAGGAAAGGCTTACACCCGATCAAGGTGGGAAAGAGAAACAAGAAGTATGAGGAATAAGACAGGCTATTTTGTTTGTATTCTCTGATTAAAATCACCTATTATTCTTGGTCTGAGATTAAAGTCACCTCAAAAGTGAGTTTTATTGTTGTCGTGCGTTTGTAAAATCCGGTCAAGTATCTACACAGGGCCTACCATATGCATTATGGAGAATTCGTTCTCTCTCTCTCTCTCTCTCTCTCTATATATATATATATATTAACTTTACCTGGTCTTAGTCTATTGGATTATTCTATTTGCGAAAAAAAAAAAGGACGGAGATATGCCAATATCTGTGTGCCTACTGAACTTCAAGTTTTCAACACACGTAAATTCTTTTGACAAGTTAGAAAAACGGTAAATAGTATTTTTCAAAGAAGAGCACGCGCAAATCTCGTTGGAGATTTGTTTGACTTGTTATTTCAATGCAAAAATCTTTGCACTTTCCACTTTTGGAAATAAGAAGTATGCAGAAGCAGAACATTAATCTTGTTATTTTATAAATCAAGAATGGAGAATAATGACTTCAATACAGTGAAGTGATAAATTGTGCTTGTTATTCTAAATGACGATTTACGTACTTGATATAAAGACATTGTTGGGTTAATATTGTGTTTAAGTTGTTAACGCCAGATCAATTGTTAAAATGCATCATTCATCGGAGTGACGTGAGTGTACTAACTGATTTGTATATCAAATATACTTAGTTAAAAAGTTTTGCAAATGACGTGATTTTACATAATAGTTTATGTATTTAATAAAATAAATTGTGAGGATATCAAATTTCATGGTGGTTTTCAGACGTACAGAAAATATTATTCATATGTAGAATGTTATTATTTTGCTCTTTTTTTTTTTATTTCATTTTGGAACCCTATCTGTTTCCTATTAATCCGAAAAGAAATGCTTTTGATCGCATCTTGGAACACACACTGGGATCAAAAGTACTGTTTCTGAAAATCAATTGGGACATACACTATGTCATTAATCAATCCAATGGGAGATTCTGATCACTAAAAGTCCAAACCAAGAATCGGTATGTGATCACATCATCATATGGATGATGATATTAGAGACATTGTCATTACATTTGAGCTCAAAGTTAGGCTGATCACAATTCTGTGCTCTGTTTTCTTTGCAGAATGGATACTAGAAGTTTGATATGCTCTTTTTTCTTTTTTTTGTCTTCATGAAATCACTGATATCAAACCCTTATTATCATGAATCCAGCTAATTCAGTCCGACCCGACAGAGATTTCTAAAGGAGGTAAGGGTCTCCCAATAAGAGTTTTTTCCATTTCTAGAATTCGAATTTAATATCTCTAGTTAATAAATCCAAGTATCTACCAACTTTAACCAATCTTGTCATATGTTTGATATGCTTTTTAAGTAAGAGTTACTCCAATTTGCATTCGGACTATCATCAGCTCAAAGTGATGTTGGAATACAACTAAAATGTGTAAAAGTATAATAAAATGAATGAAGATTATTAGGAATCCATTAGTGTTTGTACTATTCCTTGTCAAAAGGAGAAAGAAAATCATCACATGAATGCTTAAGAAATAGAAGGCACTAGCAACTTGGGTGGGAAATTACAAATCCAATTAGTGAACAACTTTGAGAACATGACTTGAATGCTTAAGAAATGGAAGACACCAGCAATTGTGTAGGAAATTACTAATCCAATTGTTTATACAAGAACGTATTAACCATGGAAAACTTTCGGCCTGAATTATATCATATTATTTTTTAAACAAGTTTAAGAGAGAAAAAGTTGGTGAGGAATCTATTAGGAACCAGTTCAATTGTGAACTTGGAAGCTTCGTGAATATGGAAAACTTTCAGCCTCATTTTTTGAAGAAGTTTAAAAGAGAAAAAGTTGATGACTTTTATCAAAAACCAATTTAAATTTTGTGAACTTGGAACCATTGTGCAATATAACAAATAGTTTGTATCATGAAGCAGCCGACAGGTCGAAAGTAGAATTGAGTTATTCAAACATAATTATGCGCAACAGAAAAATGTTTTCTGAACAGCAAAGGTACAGACATCATATGTAACATGGTATACTAATATCAGTTGAGATATGTATTAACAGTACACATGTAAAATAGATGTAATAATTTAGATACGACGGGTGTTAGTGTCAAATGTTGATATACAAATAACAGAACTCGTGGGTAAGAATGGTTGGAACCACAAACACTGCAGTCTATTTCACTACCGTTTCCCCATTCTCTCTTACACTATTATGTGTAAACCAACCCCCTTAGGAAGCATTTAACCATTCTTTTTATCTTGAGGCAGGACAGGAACCTCAAGGTTTGGGAGTCTCCTCCAATAGAAGTTTCAGTTTTATTAATCCATGATTACTTGGGGTTATCAGTATCCCTTTTGATTAGCTAGTGCTTTTGTTTTTCGGGGTCCCCTCAGTTATCGAAAGAAAAAAAAAAAAATTAGATAAGTATCTCCACAGGCCCTACCATGTGCATTATGGAGGATTTGTCCTCTCTAGCACACTCCAAGGGGTCTTGTCTATGACCCAAAAAGAAGGTGTAAAATTATAATAAAATGGAAGTTTCATCAGCTGAAAGTGATGTTCATGTTGGAATAAAACTAAAAAGTACTGCGACCATGGTAGTTAAAATCGCGATCCAAATCGTAAGATCGGACGATTTCACGATCTTACCTCCCCTACCCGATCCCGATCTCACCAGAACGCGTTCTCCGGCCGCACAGCCAGATCATTGCAAGCTCGTAAAAATCTGGTGGGATCGCTTTTGCATCCACCGATCCTCCATGTAGCAAAGGCAATGACCCCATTTCCTTCAACCCTACCCATTTCGCTTGTCGCCCTAAACTCACAGAGGTACTTTCATTCTTCGATCAAGATTCGACTTCTCCGCTCCCCTTTTTCTCCGATTCTTTAAAACCTCCTCCTCTCCTTCGATCTCTCGCTTGCTCGCTCAAGTTCGAACTCCATCTCCCTCGAATTGCCGTTTCACTCTCTCTCGCCGCTACTGCCGGCTATAAGAAAGCCGTCGCCACATTACGCCGATGATTAGTTGTTTCATGAGGCCGTCACGCTGGCTTCTCCGCCTTCGCCGCCTTCTTTCGCTGGTTCGCAGGCTTCTCCGCCTCGTGTTCCGCCTCTCTTTCATTGGTTCTGCTTCAATCTTTCCTTGTTGGTACCGCCTCCTTTAGTTCTCGTGTTTGTATTTGTTGCCTTGTTGGTCAGTCGCTTGGTCTCATTATGAAAAATGGAGTCTAGTGAGTCTAGTGAGGGTAACAGAGGACACCTTCCCAACTGGAAAGTGGTAGCATTGTTGGGCCTAGGAGTCAAAGTGGAGGAAAGAAAAAACAACCTAAGAATGTCAGCTGAAATAGAAGTGATGTGGGATGGAGCCATGGGATTTCTGCTGATGGAGATCCAAGAAAATACAATGTAAATATTGTGAGAAAATCATAATGGGGAGTTTATAGATTGAAACATCATTTGGCTGGAACACAAAAGGATGTTGGGCCCTGCTTGGTCGTTAGTGAGCGTTAAGAATGAAATGTGGAATATTGTTGTTGGTTTGCAAACAAAACCTGATCAAGAAGGTTGAAGAAAGAGCACCAACCAATGAAGATAGTGAAAAAGAAAGGAAAAAGAAGTGGAGACACAAGGAAATATTTTCAAGAAAAGATGTTAGCCTCAAGCAACCATAAACAACATGTTTAAGAAGAATTTGAGGGAGGAAGCATGTCGAAATTGCTTTCTTTACAACAATGCCATTCCCTTCAATGTCTCTAGAAGTGAAGAGTATACAAGGATGTTTGAACGGTTGCAAGGCATGGATTAGGATTTAAGCCACCATCCTACCATGAATTGAGAGTGAAATATTTGAAGCAAAAGGTAGATTTGACTATGGAATCGTTGGAGAGCATAGAGCTTATTGGAAGAAAACGGATGCACAATTATGATGATGGTTGGACTGGATAAAAGAAGCTAACCATATTGAATTTCTTAGTAAATAGTCCTAAGGGGACTATTTTTTTGAAGTCTATTGATGCCTCATATTTCTAAAACAAATTGATAAGATATTTAAGATGATAGATGATGTGGTTGAGGAGGTTGGAGAGGAGAATGTTGTCCAAGTTGTCACGCGATAATGCAAATAACTACAAAGTCAGCCGGAGAGATGTTGATGGAAAAAGAAAGAAGCTCTATTGGACCCCTTGTGCAAGCACATTGTATTGATCTAATGTTGGAGGACTTTGAGAAAAACTGATCTTCACAAAGACACAATTTATAAGGAAGAAAGATTACTACTTACATCTATTCTAGGACATCTCTTATTTCCTTATTGCAACACCACACCAAAGGAAAAGATTTGGTGAGACTGGCATGACTCGCTTTGCAACATCTTACCTTACTTTGGGTTGCCTCCACGAGAAAAAAGGGGCATTGATAAGAATGTTCACTTCCGATCAATGGAAGTCTAGTAAGTTTGCAAAGACAAAGGATGGGAAGATGATTGAAAATGTGGTGTTGGATAGGATGTTTTGGAGACATTGTGATATGCTTGAGAGCTGCTTATCCTCTTCTTCATGTTCTCAGTATGGTTGATTCGGATGAGAAGCCAGCCATGGTATATTTATGAAGAGATGGATCGCAAAGGAGAAAATTCAAAGTGCCTTCCAAGGTGTCCAAAAGAGGTAAACTATTGTTTATAATTAATGAATGCATTATGCATAATCACATTTAGCTTAAATTAGAATGTTATAGTGTTTGTTTAGTAGCTAATCCAATTTTTTTTAATTTTTTAGTTATAAGCCTTTATGGGACATTATTGATGAAAGATGGGATAATCAACTTCATAGGCCCTTGCATGCTGCATATTACTTGAACCCTCAATTGCATTATGCCCCTGGGTTCAAGATTGACAGAAGTCAAAGAGCCTTTATGATTGTACAGGAAAGGATTGTGGGAGACACGTATGAGATTACTAAAATTGATGCTCAACTTGAGGATTTCAAGAATCAAGTAAAGTTTTTTGGTAGAGAAGTAGCCAAGAAGGCCCTTAATACCAAAACCCCAGCTCAATGGTGGGATTCTTATGGGGATGAGCATCCAGAGCTTCAAAAATTTGCAATTGTAGTTGAGTTTGACATGTAGCTCATCTGATGTGAGCAACTGAGTGCCTTTGAGATGGTAAATGTTTAATATGATTTGTATTTTACTTTTAGAATTAGTTGCTCCATTGGTTGATGATTGCTTTTATTTTATATTTTCTTTTAAGGTCCATACAAAGAGGAGAAATCGTTTGAAGCAAAAACAATGAATGATGTTGTGTTGTGATGGCCAACTCAAGATTGGCTAAGAAGAAGCAAGAAAGAAAGCCTCATGATTTTGAGTGTAGCCTGATGAGTTGAATTTGATGAAGAGTGGATTGTTGATGAAGAAGAAGATGTATTAGAAAATTTAAAGATTTGGATATTCCAAATGATCTTGTGGCCCAAGGAGGTGGTAGTGGAAGTGTTGCCCCTAAAGATGATTTGGCAATTCCTGATCTTGATGATGATGATTTTGATGAACTCATTCGAGGGATGCAATGAAGATATAGATCATATAGAAGATGAAGAATATGATGACCATGGCCTAAATGATTTGCTTTAGATATTCTTCTATTTGTAGTTGTAACTTTCAAACTTGTGGCTATTATATTTTGTGTTATGATTTGTGGTCTTATAGACTTCTTGTGGTTATGTAATACTTGGATTATGGGTTATGCAACTTTGTCCATTTTTATTTGAAGTTTAATTATGTTAAATGTGGTTATTTTACTTATTTATGATATGTTATATGCTAATATATTTTACTTAACGTATTTATTTATTTTTGAGGATTCATACGATTGGCACTATCCCACAATTTACGATTTTACATCCCCCTTCCGATCCTATATAGGATCTCGATTTTAACTACCTTGACTGCGACAGTAAAATAAATTGAAATTTGAAATTTCTTAGGAATCCGATGGTTTTTGTACTATTCCAAGTCAAGAAAAGACAGGAAGACTTGACATGAATGCTGAGGAAATAGAAGGCACCAGGAACTTGGGTAGGAAATTACAAATCTAACTGTTTATACAAGAGCGTGTTGACTACGAAAAACATTCAACCTGAATTATCATTATTATTTTTGAAAGAAGTTTAATAGAGAAAAAGTTGGTGTATTTTCTTTTTTAGAATGAAAACAAGAATTAAACAAATCATCTAATGAATTTTACTAGGTGTTTGATACAGAACCAATTTCAATTTTGTGAACTCAGAACCGTTGTCAACGTAGTCAAGTTTTGATCTAAATGTTGTAGAATATTTCTCAGGTTGGTAGAATACAAGCTTGTAAAGTATAATAAAGACAATCTTACAGTTGATTTGACCACTAGGGTGAAAGTGTTTTTGAACTTCTAAATGTAATCTATGCCTCTTCCAAGTGATTAGCTTCAACTTACATAGGGTTAATAGTAGTTGAACACAAGTCATAAGTGAATCCCATTGCTTTACTCTCATCGATTAAACACTAGATTCTAGGCAGAAAGAAAAAAAATGAACATCTCTGCATGCTTCATTTCCCCCATGCACAAGCTGTTTCAAGTTTTCCAGACAGCACAATGGTAACTTTGTTTCTCTGCAAAGGAAGTTAAAATATGGTAAACAATCAATTAAAAACAGGTGCACAAAATCTGAACACTAATGTTCTTGACCAAGATTTTCATCCAAAGATTTTCAACTGATCTTTGCTGCATTATATTAAAAAAAAAAAAAAATCACATCTGATCATTGTTGGTTAAAGAAAAACCAATTAGATCCATGGTGAACAGAATAGCTTTCAAAACTCATTTTGGATAATCCTGACAAAAGTCTTAACTACAGAAAGTCAGAAACGTTATGTTGATTCTAGTATAGTTGAGAGTAAAATAAAGATAGGCGCAGGAATGGGACAGAGTACCTCAGTATATTTTCCTACACTATTTATGTATGAAGATTTGGATTTATAAGAAAGTGAAAGTTGGACATAAACAGTACAAGGAATATGCTAATAAACAAATAGAGAGGAGGAAAGCTCAAATTTGCATTTCCCTCACGTCCTTTAAGAATAAGCTCATTATAATAGTGATGGTAAATTATTGAAATCAGATTAATTTACTGATATAGGAAGTAAATATTTGTTTGGACAACTGAACTCAAAAAATAATTATTTTAAATTACTCCTATAGTGAAGAGCTCACTTGCAAGATATGCTGATTGCTGATGCTTGTTGAATTTCTTATTGTCTTATCTTTTCTACCGTCAATGAACAGAAAACTATGGCAGTTGCAGCTTAAACATGTCGTAGACATTCATGCATTAATTCTCAAATTCTCTCTGCTCAATTTCTTTTCTATTTTGTGTTATAAATTATTTCTCCTAAAAGTTTAAGATTTGAGTAAAGGCATATGAATCATTTTATACCTTAATACGCCCTTTCATGTAAAAGCCTCTTTGAATTTGAAGCGTAGACAATGCACTGACCCATCCAATCTTATACTAAAATTTTACTTTTATTTAAAATAATTAAGACAAATGAGAATCAAACTCTAGATCATTTTGTCATAGAAGTTTTGATATTATGTCTCATGAATCATCTCTCTAAAAAATCAAAATTGTTGGGTAAATATATATGAAAGGTTTTGCACCTTAATATTTTACAGGTCTACCTAAAACTGCAAAAAGGATCCCACTTATAGAGTACATCAAATAAAGTTATCATATTGAAGTCTAATTTTTAATGGAAAAGAGGCCTTGACAGATTTTTTATTTGCTATTATAGTTATACACGAATTCCAATTTCAAGCACAAATTACTGGGATTTTCTAGTTTCAGTTTCAAATCAGAGATTGTCTGCTGTCGCTGATGAGTGAAAAACTTCACTGACTGAAACAACAGAAAGCGAACCACTCTTGATTGGAAATGGAAATTAAATAAAGGGAAAAATAAACACATAGAGGCATTGGATAAGAATTTCCCAAGAAAACGAGGAGAATGACACCATACAATCAGCTCAGGCTCACATGCAAAAATATGCGGATCAGCAGGGAAGACATAACAATTCGAAGTGGGCTCACGGGTGTGCTGGGCCGTAAGTGATAGAACCAAGCCCAACTGCAGTATCAGGTGCGCCTCTGGTAGGACAAGCAGGGACAATGTGGGGAACCTTATTGGGTCAACAAATCAAGTGGGCCTTTGTGAGAGAGAAAGAGAGAGAGAGAGAGAGAGCTACAAGGCAACAGCAGAGTGTTAACCCAAATAAAAATAGAAATTCATCGTCTCATATAAAAATTTTATATAATCTTGTAATATATTAATATTTAACGAGAATTATATTGATCTCTTTTAAAATTTAATAAAATTATACTTGATATTCTTCTATTTTACAAAACTTATATTGATCTCTCCTAAACTTTACTAATAAATGGGTTAAACGGGTTGGCCGGTTTAGTTAGAGGACCAAAATTTTTCAGCCTGATCCATTTAAGATTAATCTGTGATCTTAAATGGGTAGGCATATTTATTTTTTATTTTTTTTGTTTTTCATGTTTTAAAATTTATTTTTTATTAAAAAATAATTTTTATCTTATTTTATCTTAAAAAAAGCTAAAAATTCTCAATTTTTATTAAAAAAATGAGAATATTCTAAATTTAATTATTAAATTATATTTTTATGTCCTAAAATTATATAATTTTACTTAAAAAAATAAATGCTAATAAATGAGCTGAGTTGAAAATTGGTTAATTTAAATGAATCGTTATTTTTTAAACCCAACCCACCTATTTTTGGCGGGTAAACGGATTGACCCGACGGAATTAACCTATTTTAACGCCCTACTCGAAGTTAACAATCCGTTTACCATATTGACAAAAGAAAAATAGCATGTGCATTGCACATGATCGTTAATGGCAGAAGTGTAATAATTTAGAAAAAGTTAACATAAGAAATAACTAAAATACCCATTTCTAATCATGGATTAAAATTACAAGTGAAGTGCCCGGGTTAGTCGAAGCTCACGCGCTGATGGAAGCTCACATTTGTTGCCAAAGTGTTTTAACATTGAACCCAGGTGCACCCATTTCTACATCATCAAAATTACTTGAAATGTTTGTGTAATGATAAGGACATTTCTTGAGATGGATCTGACCCAACCGATTCCTTCCTTAAGTTTAAACAATATTTTCAAGAATTTGACAAGAGTCGAATAATTTCTACTTGCTGCAATGCAATTACAGTACATATATTTATTTATTATCATTCTTAAGAAAAAATTGGAAAGTAAGGAAAAAAAAAAAAAAAAAACTTGTAGCGTGAAAAAAAGGGTCCAGCTGTGAGAGTTCTTTGCCTCGTTGGCATCATATCACCAGCATGTTTTTCTTCCCTCCCATTCTTATCAGCTCATCGCTCCACCCTCACTCACCCAAATCAATTATTGCTGCAAGAATTCAAAACAAAACTCCACCCTCTGGGTCCCTTTCACACTCGCTCTCTCTGCTTGCCACCATTCAAAACTTACCCATCATTATCTCGGCCCCGCTGCCGCTCCCACTCCCTTCTCCGTCGCGCTCTGCAGGCCAAAGCATTGTTCTCTCTGCATCGTTGCCGCCGCCGTCTGCCGGAGATCCAAGTTCCGTTGACTTCTCCCCTCTTGGGTTCCTCTTTGTCGTCGTCACCATCCCTGCTCTAATCTACGCATTCAAGTGCTCTTCTTCTCGCCGCCAGAGACTGTGGTTGTTGTACCGCTGTGATTGTTTGGCCGCTGCAGTGATGTTTTTGCACCGTTATGGGTTGGGTTTATTTTCCTCTCTTTCAATTTTAGAGAATAGTGGAGGAGGTGGGGTTTACTGTGGGGTGAGCCAAAAAAAGGGTGTTATGGTTATGGATAAAATCCTTACTCACAAAACGGGGTCAACTTCCGTTTGCAGCAGGGAAGGTTATTGAGTGTAATTTAATTAAATTTTAAGAAAGGTTAGTATAATTTTTTTTTAATTTTTATTATTGATTAAGAAGATGAAACTATATATGAGATCCATAATAAGTTATCTAAAATTTAATTAATAACAAAAATTAATATACGGTGAGATTATCTAAAATTTTTACTTGGATAGAGGACTATTATATCAATTAGGGAGTTATGTTAGGCAGCTAGTTAGAGACTGATTAGGGGTTATAACAATACTGTGGGAAAAGAAGCATCACTTTCATTTTGTTGTAAAAGTTGGACTTTCAGATTTCCTTTCTCTGGAGACATAGCCAGGGAGGGAAAGGCTTGAATCTGTAATTTTTCTCATTGATGATGAAGCATTCTTTTTCAGCGAGTTCCACCACTAATCTAGAAAAGTATTGTTGTTGCAACAAGTGATTTTAGCTTCCATATAGGCATGGGAAAATCTTTCCCAGTCATTCAAAATTGAATTATTACAGACCCTACTATTTTAGTCATTTATACAGCCATTCTTGTATCATGCTACCTTATAAATGAGGACAACCAAAACGATCAGTTCTTCCCAAAAAGTGAGTCGATACAATCATTTAATAAAATCCAACTCATTGCAACACGCATTGTCAAGCACGTATAAATGCATACAAATAAAATCATTGACTCAAGCTCAACATATATAGTTATGCACACCAAAGGTCTAGGATGTCTTGCATCTGACATAAATTGAACATTATATTTTCTATCAAACTTGCCTTCAGTGCATTGGCCATCATTTCAACGTCAGTATTTGGGGTTCCATACTAGATAGCAATTTTTGGTATAAGACTCTTCTCCCACAACATAAGATCGCAGCAGCTAAGCCTTGAAGTATTCTTTTCCTTCCTTCATAATTAAGAGACAGGATGAATTATTAACCTTATGCATAAAAGAAAAAGCATCGAAGTAGTTGACAATCAACTAATTACGACTTCCCTTATAACATTAATTGATTGGATTCATTAATCTTCAAGCAATTACTTCTTAATACATATACTAATAGACCAATATTGCATCAAGTTTTTTCAGGTGTACTTTTTAAATTGACGCCAATGAGGTCACTTGATTAAGAATATAGCCCATAAAAATAAAACATGGATTCTCATGCTATAAAGGCAAGACATGTTCACGTCTTATGCACAACAAAATAAATCGTTCACCGTAAACAGCCTACAAGCTATCTACTTACTAAGATTGTCCATGTAACATGATAATTCCTCCACTATATTTGAGGAAAGAAGGATGAAGGAATCCAAAACCTGATGAGCCACAGAGTGTAGTTCATTATGGATTTAGGGTGCCTAAGTTCATTTTAAATTATTCATTTTCTCACTTTACAAGAATAATCACTTTAGAGAATCCAAATTCTTTATTTCTATTAAGTTTAGTCAACTCTCCAATTATGCTAGTATTAATTTCTGTTAGAAATATTTATTTCTTTTAAATGTTTCAACTATTTAGTTAGCAATTAAACAACATGCATTCTTCAGATAACGAGAAACTTCACTTGTTTTTCTCTACAATAATGACCAGTTCTTATAAATCATCCAATTTTACCTTTGTTGAAAGCAGTATATATTTGAAGTTTGAGAATAAGAATGCAAAGTTGTGCTCAACAAGAAGAAATATATCATAATCACATTTACCTTCTTATCTCAAGTGAACTCATTTTGTTTGATGGAACTATTCTCCTCTGTGGTTATTGAAAATGTCTCATGTTTACTGCTATAGGATATATCTGAAGATTGTAAGAGAGACCTTTTAGGAGAATATAAGATAGGCTTTGGAGGATATGGCACTGAGTGAAGTTGTCCTTCTAACATCTCTACTACTTTACTCATCGATGGCCTATCTGATGGATTTGGTTGAATACACCACAGACTCACCAATGTAATCTTCATTACCATATCATTTTCTTCCTTTGTAACAGTCGAGTTCCTATCAGGGATATTACCATGCTCAATATCCTCATAAATCCAATCTGGAAAGTACATTTCACTAGTATATGGCCCTCCATTGTCATAGTTCTTTCTTCTTCCAATCACTTCAAGAATTAACATGCCATAACTGTATACATCAGATTTATGAGAAACTCTACCATATATTCTACTAAACACTTCTGGTGCAATGTACCCTGGAGTTCCTCTTGTGCCTACTATGGACACAATACTCTCTTTTTTTTGGCAAATTTTAGCTAGTCCAAAATCTGAGATTTTTGGGCAAAAATCTTCATCTAAAAGAATATTTTGGGGTTTGATATCAAGATGCAAAATCCTTGTACTACATCCTTGATGCAAGTATTCTAGTCCTCGAGCAATGCCAATTGCAATTTTGTACAACAAGTTCCAATCCAAATTGCAAATAGCATTTGGAGATCCTTTTTTATAGATGAACTTATCTAAAGAGCCATTAGGCATGAATTCATATATGAGGGCTCTTTTGTTCATCTCATAACAAAATCCCAAAAGTGAGACAATATTCACATGCGATGTTCTACTAATGCTAGCAACCTCATTTATGAATTCTTCGCCACTTCCCTTGGACTCAGTTAGTACCTTCACAGCCACTTGACGACCATCAATTAAGCTTGCTTTGAATACAGTGCCATATCCACCTTGTCCTAATTTATCATGAAATGACTTTGTCATCTGTTTCACTTCTGAATAACTATATCGCTTTAGCACCAAAAAATCATAACCTTTTATGAAATCCTCGATATTTTGGTCAGCCAATGTTTTCTTGAACATCATCTTATGTACTAAACTAAGCTACCTCTTACGGTTAAAAATAACCACAACAAGGATTACAATAACTCCAGCACTACCTGCTGATGCACCTGTACGTATGCAAAGAAGTGGAGAATAATTACAAACAATAATTTAGATCCTTAGAAAAATAGTCACAACAAGCATGAACCACGAAAAATTTTAGAATTTATCATTTTTTTAAAATATTAAGCAACCAGTTTAAGTTTGAAAATGATCCCAAATAGAAATCAAGTTAGAGATATGACATCAAATATTGAAGCTTATCAAGAGTCAACAAAATTACCGCCATTGTATTAATTAATCTATCTACGCTCTGCATCATAAGTTCGTATCTTCAGTCATACGATGATATAATCAAATTCGGAAAGTGTTGTTTGTCTTCGATCATTATATTATATGCATTTAATTCGTTGCTTTTTTATTAAATAAAAAATAACTTATAAATATTTTTTAAAATCTACTTTTATATATAAATACGTAAAACAAAATATTTATAATTTTTTAATTTTTAATTAAATAATTAAAATGATAATTTAAAAAAAAATTAAAAAATTTCTTTATATAATAATATAGATGAGAAATACTAAAGTACAATCTGAATTTCTTCCTAAATTTTTTTGTTATAATGACATAGCATGCTTACTCATCGTTATATAAGTAAGTCAATTATATTAATTCATTACATCTAATACGTGTTCTTGTTTTATATTAAGAAAATTCTGACAATTTTTTAGAAGTGTAGCATTGCTCAATATAGAACTAGCAACAATGAGTGTACCTGCAATCCAAGCAGGTGACAGTGAAGTTTTAGATGCAATTGGACTCGGTCTATGACTAGAATCAGCCGATGGAGTTGTTCTATTTGCTTGAGAAAGGCCAAGCAAATCATTACCTGTAGCATTGAACTTGACCTTAGGTGAGAATCTGGGAATATTTCCTGATAGGTTGTTGTTAGAGACGTCCAGAACCTCAAGTTGAGGCAAAGTTGTCAAACTCTCAGGTATTGAACCCATCAAATTATTCCCACCTAGATACAAAGGCCACAAATCAGTTAAATTGCCAAATGCAGATGAGATTGTCCCCGTCAAATTCTGCTTCGTCAAATTCACTGTTCTGATTTTGCTCCCATCACACGTAATGAAACTCCAATTTTGACAAGGATTGTTCCCTCTCCACGAACGCGCCAACAAAATGGGATACCCGAAAGCCGCAGCAATTTCAAGCAAAATGGTCACTCTCTTATCACAAGGCCCAGCATGGTCTAAACAGAAGCCATTGGTGGTGTTAATACCGAGACGCACGGACACATTGTCTTCAAACACAGGCACAGGACCCTGCAAAAAGTTGTCCTCCAAATAAACGAAACTCAACCGTGAGAGATCCATCAGTGCAGGTGGAACCACACCAGTTAACAAATTGTCCTGAAGCCGCAGATCATACAAGTTAGTGCAATTGGACAAATCAGGAATAGGACCCTCGAACGAGTTCCCTTGAAGCCACACCTCATTCAAGTGGGTCATGGATGAAAGAACCTCAATTTTACCCGACAACTTATAGTTCTGGTCATCGAGGTATAAATAACTAATCTTGGATCGTGCAAAAGACTTGGGCAAGATGCCACTGAGGCTGTTGTTAGAGAGATCAAGATTCTGCAAACTTGGGAAGGAATCGAATATGTCTGGCAAGGAGCCCATGAGGTTTGTAGCTTCGAGCTTGAGGGTCCTGAGTGGTAACGAGTGATTCAAATAGGTGGGGAATTTCCATGGTGCAAGGTTGGTGTTGTAGCTCAATTTGAGGCTCAGCAAACCGGTTAGACCCTCGAAGCAACCGTCAGGGATAGAGGTGAAGTTGTTGTTGTCAAGGCGCACCTCTTGGAGGTAGGTGAGGTTGGCGAGAGAGGGGAAAGGCCCAGAGAGAAAATTGTTGTCGAGATAGAGGGTTGTGAGCTTGGAGAGGGAATTAAGACCTGAAGGGAGTGTTCCCGTGAGCAACTTTGAACTGAGGTCAATGTCCTCAACGCCACCGTAGTTGCAAGTCACGCCGCTCCAGTGGCAGATGCGTGTGTTGTTGGACCAATCTGAGGGAGGTGGAGTGAGGGAATCCCGAAGCTTCAACATGTAAGCAGTATCTCCTTCTTCAAGCTGATCGTCCTCGGAGAGGACAGAGATAAAGAAGAATAAGAAGAAGAACAAAAGTGTAGAACAACTAACTAGAGTTTTGAATTTTGATTTGAGGTGAGCCATTCAGATTTTCGAAAGCAAAATATCAAAAATTGTTTGTTTGATCCATTGTGGAAGGTTAAACAGAGCACGTTTGACTGAAAGAACAAACAAATTCCTTTCACCTTCTCCGTGCAAATTTGGATGATTTGAGAAAATCTCAATCATACAGACACTACTAAGTTGATATCTGCGTTAGTTTTTTTGGGGGAAGGGGGAGGGGGCGCAAAAACATGGAGAGAATATTGTTTTATGTTGACGAGAAATGAAAGGAAGGAACCGAGTATCAGAGGATGAAGACAAAGAAGAAAAAGGGTTATCAATCAGCGTGGGACAGAGAAGAGAGACAAGAAGAGGAATAATGCGTAAGCCAGTGTTTTTCAACGAGGATAATTGTCGTAAAAAAATATTACTTGGACTTAAATTTTTTTTTATTTTTTTGTGTTTATTATTAGGTGGAGTGTTAATTTTATTTAATTTAAATTTTATATTCTATTTAATAATAGATAAAAATAAATTAACATAAAATTTAAAATAATTTGAGTTCAAATATGTATATTGCCACCTGATACCCTGTTCAGCCATTTGTATGTATTCACTGCTAAAGTCACCTCTATTTTTGGGTCGTCGCTGGTTAAAGCCACCTACCTGGTCAAAGTCCCCTGTTTTTCCCAGAAGTTCTCCGGTTTTTTTTTTTAAATGAGAGAAATTTTTATTTTAATTTATATACTATTTACAATGTTAGTAAACGTTGATGGTTAAAAAATCAAAAAATGATTAAAGGTAATTTATATTTATAAATGTAGTAAATAATATATAAATTAGAGAAAAAAATTCTCTTATTTCAAAAATATTTAAGAATTATATTTTTCGATAATATTTATAATGCTTCACTCAAGATATTGGGCATTGATGACCCAATAATTTGTGGTTGTTCAGATCGAAAAAAAGTAAATTTAAGGGCTAACATGCACCGAGTAAATTTGAGGTGATAATATATATTCGAGATCCATGTTTAGACATCCGATTAATTGGTAAATGTAAGAAAGAGCAGAAAATTCTGCACTAATGTAATGACGGAAATGACGCTGGCTTAATACGGTGGAATTTGTGCAGGGAGCCGCGTTAAAGAAGAGTGCCCCGCAGTGTATTGTCGCCATGTAGTTGTACGGCTGGAAGTTTTCTTAGTTTTAGGTTGAATAGATTTTTTTTCCGTTTAATATCATAAATTGCTTTTAATATCATAAAATTGTAAATTAAAATAAAATAATAGAAAGTTAAACCCTTAATAAAATGCAGTTATTTTTGTTAAAATATTATTGAAAAAAAAGTGCGCAGTATTTAGGCAAGAAGGTTGCAGTATTATGGTAAAAAAATTTGTGGATGGTGCAATAAGCATAATATTGATAAATAGAGGTGAAAGTAGGATAAGTTAGATTTAGCTTTAACATAACTAAAATATGTTTGATCTATATTAGAAACATGTAATCCGAACCTATACTTATTATTTGACATATGGTTTCTTTAGAGCCTTGAGCCGGCTATTTTAAAAGTTGGTATGGTCCAAATGTCTGTTTAAAAGTACAATTAATTATAAAGTTTTTAAGTGGATATATCAAAAAAAAAAATTTTAAGTAGATGAAAAAGGTAGTGATTATTGCCTATTTTTTATATCTATTGTCACTTTCACTTAGTTTCTATTAATTTTATTGAAATGCCCTTTTGTATTTTAATCAAAAATATAGTTAATATTAATTCTTAATTAGTCATCCTAATTTATTAAAAAATTATTATTGTTAATTTAATTATTTAAAAATATTTAATATTTATGTCATTTTTAATTTTTATATAATTACTAGATATTACAAGTATTTAAAATTAACATATTTAATATAATTATTTATATTTATATTACTATATTGAAATAAAATTTAATTTCTATATATTGACAATATATAGTATTTCTATATTATCATCCAATAAGAATATAACAAACTACTATGTCATCATAAATAGTTACATAAATTAAAAGTTTAGAAATATGATATGACAATTTCTTGCCTTCATATTAGATAATAGTATAAAAATACTTTATACTGTCAATTTATAGAAATTAAATTCATTAAAATATATGACACACATAGTGGTATTTTATGATATAATATTAGGATTTGTTGGCAACCACTTATTACTATAACTTTTTTGTTCATCATCTCTATTATTAAAAACTAAGATAATTTGATGCGTTAAATTAGTTATATATTTAGTTGGTATGTATTACCATTAACAATGTATTAAATGACACATATATGCTTGTCAATCCACAATTTTTAATTTTTATTTAGAATTATATAAAGTATAATTTATCCAATATAAAGCAAATAATTTAGCCTTTAAACTATGTAGGTGTTAGTAAAAGAAAACCTCCCTTTGATGTGGACAAGCAATTAATTTAATGTATCAAATAACCTCAATTTTTAAGAATATAAGTAACAAATTAAAAAAAAAACTGTAGTAAAAATTAATAGCCAATAGTAATAAAATTGATATCATATTTTATTTAATAATTTTAAATTATATAGACACTAGATATCAAAAAATAAGATATATAGTTGTATATCACAATTTATGAGTACTTCTTGATTGTTACACTGCAGTATCTCCGCAAAAGGTAAACTGCAAATCACTTTTCTGATTGACACAGGTACAATCAACTTGATGAAAAGAGACACTGTGTAACTTTGTCAAATAAGACTTTATTAATTGGGTTTTATCTTAAATGCATTGGGTAAAATATGGTTCATGATGTACCTGGTCGTGCGCTATGGACTTATTTTTACCCGTATTCAAAAAATATGGCTAAGTGAGCCTAAAAATATGGCTAAGTAAACCTAAAATGTGGTTAAACGGCACAATTGCAAATTTTCTTTTTCTCCCTCTACTATCTCTTCTTCATCTTCACCACCCAATCCATTGTCACTGTCGACGATCTTGCCTCATCGAAATGACTCCCAGCCGACTCTTACCCAAACTCATCGTTTAGGAGATGGGGAAACTATGGGAGGCGAAAGGTGGTGGAGGAAGGGGAAAGGTGATTGATGGGGAACAAGCGGCTGTCGAAGAAGGATCCGTCGAAGACATAGAGGTGGTGGCCAAGCGTGACGGCGGCGAAGTTGCAGAGGCCATAGACCTGCGAGTTGCAGGGCATTGGGGGGGCACCACGGAAGGTTTTGAGGTCGAAGAGAAAAGCTGAGGCTATGGAAGGGTCCTGGGGGAAGATGTAGAGGAGGGTGGAGAAGGAGAGGATGCAATTCCATGACTTGCAGGTTTGTTTGATGCGCACGTGGTGGGTTCGGGGGGGAGGACCCCATGGCCTCCGCCGCCTCCATGCACCGAACTGCCACCAACGTCACTGTCGACACCACCGCCATGTTGGTCTTGGCCATCTGCTCATACTTGTTGGACATTGGTGAGGTTGCGGTCCTCCACCGCCTCCACGATCTCTTGATTCGATTTCCACCATGGGGTAGTGGTTGAGGGCATGGTGCAGCGGGGCGGTGGCGTGACGGGCTGAGACGAGGAAGTGCTTGGCTGAGGGAAGAAAAATAAAAATAGGGAGGAGGAGCATGTATACATCCTATTTTTTGTATCTGATGTATGATGCACCCTATTTTATAAAATGCATTGCAGAACGGCCCTATTAATTGGGGGTGAAATTGTCTTTCTGTCTATGCTAAGTTGCTAACAGACACTAGACTTGTAATATTTTCTTCATCTTTTTATTTTTTGGTCTTTCTCAGACATAAAAAATTTCTACTTATCGGATAAAAACCAGATCATCAATATCCATTCTCTGGACTCGAGCATTGTAAGTGCGACCTTTTCTTTTTCGTCGCTGCCTAAAGTCACCTCAAAAGCGCGCATTATTATTGTTGTTGTTGTGCGTTTGTGGACCAGACGAGAGATGAATTGTGCAGCCCATTCAATAATTGCTAGTTACAGCTGGAGGGGAATCTAGTTTCTGGTGGGCGGACAAGATTGCCTTATCCTTTCTTTTTATTATTATTTTTTGAGTATGTAAAAGTATAATAATATTAAAGTTTGAACTTTCTTAGGAATATCCCATGTGTTTGGCTATTCCAAGTCAAGACGGGAAAGAAAAACATGACATGAATGATACGAAATCGGTTGACTAAAAACAAATTATAAAAAATAGAAGGGACCAGCAACTTAAGCAGGAAATTACTAACCTAATACAAGAGTGTGTTGATTACCGAAAATTTTCAACCTGAATTATCATTATTATTTTTATAACAAGTTTAAGAGAGAAAAAAGGAGGCGTACTTTAATGTTTAGAATGAAAACAAGAAATAAACAGCTTATCTGACGAAGTTTATTACGTGCTTGATATAGAACCAATTTAAATTTTGTGAACTCAGCCATAGAAGTTATAGAATATTTCTCAGGTTGGTAGAATACAACCTTGTGAACTATAATAAAGACAATTTTACAGCTGATTTTATCACGAGTGAGAGTGTTTTTAAACTTCTAAATGCAAGCTATGCTTCAACTTACAGAGAGTTTTAACCGTCATTGAACTTCACAATTATAAAATAAACACTAGATTCACTGCAAAAAGGTGGGAAAAATGAATTCCACAATCAACCATTCCCTAATTTATGGGAGGTATATTGGTCTTCACGTTTTCCATGCATGACTGCTGTTTCAAGTTTTACACGCAGCAGAAAATATGGCCACTTCGTTTCTCCGGGACGGATGTTAACATAAAATCAATCAATTAGAAGTTGGTGCACCCAATCTAAGCAGAACATGGTTCCAGACCAAGATTTCCATCCAAAGATTTTAAATTGATCTTTGCTGCTTTACATTAGAAAAAAATACAAAAATACATCTGATCATTGTTGATTAAAGGAAAAAACCAATTAGATCCATAATGGGAACACAAAAACTTTCAAAACAACTAATAGCATCAGTTATCCCACTTTAAACAGATCCCAAACATCGAAGATCCGTGAAATTAAATTTTGATTTGGTGGCCAAAATAAAAACATAGACCTACAAAGGTACTGATTCCTATCAAGTCTAGTCAACTCTCCAATTATGTTAGAAGTAGTCATTTCTTGCAATTTTTTCAGTTGTTAGTTAGCAAGTAAACTACATGCACTTCTCATGTGTAAATAATTAACTTGGTCGACGATCCACCAGGTAATCTGAAGGTGGGATATTAAGGTGTATTCACACACTAAATTATATGTGGTGTGTTGTAGTATTTTATTTTATTTTTTTAATTTGGTCAGATTTTAAAAATATAGTTAAATATATTTTAGAAGCGATCAAATATTCTTATATAATATACCAAAAAGATTATATTTATTTATAGGATCGTAATCTATTACTTTATGAGTAATCAAATTTTATTTGTGTGATATCCTGCATATTACGAAAGTAACTAAACTTTATCTATTTGAAGCCAAAAACTTTCATTTAATTTTACAAACATGTACACACACGGTTTAAGAAAAAGGAGTATGTAGAACAATCTTGTTATTTTTGTAAATCAAGAATGAAAATTATTGACGACAACATGTGAAGTGGTAAATTGTGCGATAGTAACTGATAATTTATGTAGTTAACGTGAAGAATTGTAACACAAATACACAAGTTAATCAAGGTTGTCCTTAAGTCGTTGATGTTAGATAAACGGTCAGGGGAGCTCAAAAATCGAAAAGATCTAAACTATTAGGCTAAGTCAAAAATTATAAAGTGACTTAAAATTTTAAGTTAATGAATCTATAAGTGTCCAAGATTAATACTACGCTCTTAGCACAAAATCAAACTATTGTGTTCAAATTTAAATTTTAAATACTCGACTCAGTCGAAATTATAATACTAAATCGAATGTTGTATTTTGATCTAAAATTTTAAGATAATAAGTTTATGAATTCTCTCAAATATATATCCTTCACTTAATCTAAATTTATTCAATAAAAAATTTTATTATTCATACTTAAAATTTCAATAGTTAATGCAAGATTAATTATCATTAAAAAACTTCTTTTGTCGTATAATGTGAGTGTGCGTAGTGATTTATACACCAAATATGGAAACGTAAAATTTTAATAAATAATGTAAATGCTTCACGGCTCCAAGTGTTGTTGCACTTCGCCGATCGATAAAGAAGTGCATTGAATGCCATATTAAGCATTTTAGCAGAGAAGCAACCCCTCCGATGGATCTGGTTTTGATTTTTCAAAATCATAATATCCCCACAGGCCCTACTGTGTCATTGGGGGGCACTCGTCCTCTTTGACAGCCTTTGTTAAACACGCTTTGAGGGGCCTTGTCCCCCACAAAAAAAAAAAAGTGTAAAAGCATAACAAATTAAAGTTTCATAAGCTCAAAGTGAGTTGGAATACACCTAAAAGGTAAGGGATTAAAATTGATCCAGAGTGAATTAAAATTAAAAATAAATAAATTTTTTTTTGAAAATTGAATTTATTTTTATTTTGTAAAAATAATAACTTTGGTTTAATTTTTTATTTTAGTTTCTAAAAATTAAATCAAATCAAATAAAATTGGGCTTATATATATATATATATATATATATATATATATATATATATATATATATATATATATATATATATATATATATAAACATATTTAATAATATTTTATTATTAAAATTAGTCAAATATTTTTATATCTTAAATTAATATTTTAAGTTTATAATTCTTTTAATTTATTCAACATAATTTTATTCAAATCTTTTATTATTTACTTAACTTGTTATATTACACATCAGCATAACTTTTGATAATTAATTTACTTTAAGGGTAAATTTTCTTATAAAAAATTATGAAATTGGTCATCATTAGGGCCACAAAATATACATCTAGAATGTTAATTGTTGATCTATTACTCTATTATTTTGATAAATTTATTTAGATTTTGTCACATATATATCAAGCAATAATAACTTTATAGTATAGATGTGACATCTTCATAAGATTCAGAAAATCTATTTGTAATATCCAAATAGTAGTATAAAATTCTCATAGACAAAGGAACTACCTAACAAAACGTATAGGCTATTTAACTAAATGAAACTCTCTCTATAACCACGATAGTGGATTTCTCATCAACTAAGCATTAGATTACATTTAAAAGAAGCAACCGGAAAAAAAAAAAAGAAAAAAAAAAAACAAAAACAAGACAGCTCACACATAGAGACAGAAAGAGTCCATAAAAGCCAACTAAAATTGAAGTGGAATTTGTTACCGAGCACTGAGCAGCTATGCGTCTTCAGTCCTATTCCTATTTTTTGGAAACATTTTCTCTCCTCATCTGTCATTATTTCTAAGTCTGCATCCTGCTCAGCAGAAGTCCATGCAGCATTTAACTTTGATAATTCCCTTGCTGACCTCTCTATTTACTTGTTAAGCTGAAGAATCCATAAAATTAATTTTACAGAACATCAGTACTTAAATACAAAATTAATACGTCAATAAACTGCTCTTCCAATTGCCTCTCCAGTCTATATACTTCTGCTTTCAATTGAATGTTTAAATCTTCATTGACTTTTTTTATACCCTCAAGCTTTATCCTTATTTTCTTAAATTCCGTTAAAGTTCCACTTGTACTAGTTTCCTGTGGCAGTTCATCCCTAGAAGAAAAGGCTTCAATTGCTTTCGTTCGTGCAACTTCTTCCACGAAGTTCCACTTTTAAGCTCCAATTCTCTAATTTCTACAAGAGATGCAACACTGCTTGGAAGGAAATCGTTTCCCTTGTAGAGTATTATGTAAAACTTGTTACACAGCAATAGAACTCCTCCAGTTAGACGTTGCACATCAGTCAGTCTTCAGAGCCATACACATTTGTTTCTGTATACATAAACCAAAACCATCACAAGAATTAATATACAAACTATAAAAGGATGGCACCATTATTAAACACGAAGCATATATACAATCTAATCTAGAAAAATATTCTTGGTACAACAGGTGATTTTAGCGTTCACTATAGGCATGGTGAAATCTTTCCCAGTCATTCAAGATTGAATTACTACAGGCCCTACCATTATAGTCATTTATACAGCCATTCTTGCATCGGGCTACTTTACAGGTGAGGACAACCAAAGTGATCAGTTCTTCCCCAAAAAGTGAGTCAGTACAATCATCTAGTTAAAGTCCAACTCAATGCAACATGCATAGACAAGCTCATATGCGTAATATCATTGACTCAAGCTCAGCCTGCACCTATAAAATGAAAATCTAGGATGTCTTGCATCTCGCATAAATTGAAAATAGATTTTCTATCAAACTCGCCTTCAGTTCATTGGCCATTATTTCATTGTCGGTATCTGGGATTCTATACTTGATAGCAATTTTTGCTATTAAGGCTCTTCTCCTACAACTTTAAGATAGCAGCAGCTAATCATATCCCTGAAGTTCTCCGTTCCTTCCTTCATAATTATGAGACAAAATGAATTAATTGACCTTACGCATAAAGGGATAAGCATGAAAGTAGTTATGAATATAATCTTTTATTTCTGGAAGCTATTATTAGTTGACAATCAACTAATTATGATTTTCCTTATAACATTTATCAATTGGATTCATCAATCTTCAAGCAATTACTTCTTCTTACAGATATTGCTTATCCATGTATAAGTAATAGACCGATACGGCATCAAGAAATCAGTTTATTCAGGTGTCCTTTTTAAATTGACACCAAAGAGGTCACTTGATTAAGGATATAAATCTTAAAAAATAAAACATGGCTTCTCATGCTTATAAAGACAATATATGTTCATGTCGTATGCACAACAAGATAAATCGCTGGCCATAAACTACCAACAAGCTACCTATGTACAAAACTAAACTTGTCCATATTACATGATAATTCCACCACATTATTCGAGGAAAGAAGGATGAAGGAATTCAAAAGCTAATGGCACACTGTGTGTTGTTCAATTATCGATTTAATTTGTCGAAGTTTATTTTAAACTACTCAAAGGACACATACTTATATTATTATTAACATTTAATAGGAACATAATAGGTTACATTATAAAGCACTTCTCATTTATAAGTATTCCCAAGACAACGAGAAGCTTCAATTTTCTCTGTTCAGTAAGTTGTTATAGTTCCTCAAAACTTACCATTATTGTAGAAAGCAATATATATATTTGAAGTTTGAGAAAAAAAACATGCAGAGTGGTGCTCAACAATGAGAAATATAAGTTACATAACAATTACATATACCCGTCTTATCTTAGGTGAACTTATTTTAGTTGATGGAATCGTTCTCCTCTGTAGTTATTGAATTTGTCTCATGTATATTGCAATAAGTTATATTTAAAAATTGTAATTAAGTTCTTTCAGGAGAATAATGTATAGGCTATCGAGGATATGACACTAATTGAAATGGTCCTTCTAACATCTCTATAACTTTCCTCATCGATGGCCTATTTGATAGATTTGGTTGAGCACACCATAGACTCACCAAAGTAATCTTCATTACCATATCATTTTCTTCCTTTGTGTAGGCCGAACACCTAGTAGGAATATTGCCTTGCTCGAGATCTTTATAAATCTAGTCTGGAAAATATATTTCACGGGTGTGTCCCCCACTATCATAGCTCCAGCTATTTCCAGAATCAACATGCCAAAACTGTATACGTCAAATTTTTTGAGAAACTCTACCATATGTTAAGCTAAATACTTATGGTGCAATGTACTCTAGAGTTCCTCTTGTGCCCAATATGGAAACAACACTACTCTCCTTTTTGCATATTTTAGTTAGTCCAAAATTAGCAATTTTTGGGCAAAAATCTTCATCTAACAAAATATTTTAATGTTTAATATCAAGATGTAAAATCCTTGTACTATATCCTCGATGTAAGTATTCTAATCCTCGAGCAATGCTAATAGTAATTTGATACAATGTATTCCAATCGAAATTACAAATAATGTTGAGAGATCCTTTTTCATAGATGAACTTATCTAAGAAGCCATTTGGCACGAATTCATATATGAGTTCTCTTTTATGGTGACATTTAAAATGATCCATTCAAAAAATTGGACATGGATGATCCAATTTTTGTCCAGTCATCATAATTTTTTTTCATCTGAAAAGACAAAAAATTCCAATCTTAAATGGAATATTACAAGGCTGGCATGATTGGACACCGAGACTTGTTTGTCTGGGAAGAAAAGAATACTTTTAGGAGGAGTATATAAAGACAATTTCACCCTTCCAACTAATGTTTTATGACAAACTTACACTATGCTTTGTTGATTTAGTCTGTTATCGTGAAAATACTGATTGCAATATTAAAAGAATAAACAAGTTCTTCTACATAAATAACTAATCAGTTCTAATCTTACCTCCTTAGTCTTAATTAAGATTTCTATCATTTTGATGCATAATAAAGTTATGATGATCAACTTATATGATAACTTACATGTACCAAATAATAAATAAGAATATAAATATAGTATTAGCTTATTTTATTATACCTAATAAAACATGTCAAACACATCAACTAAATATTTTTTCCTACTATTTATATTATTTAAAATTACAATTTTGTCTTATAAGATGTGTCTATTATGTCATATTAAATATAATAGGATAAACTTTATATATTATTTGGTGCAGTCAATGTCTTATATAAATTTATTTATTATAATTCTCTTATACATCAAAATAATAAATAACTTAATCAAGTATAAGGAGGCAAGATTAGACATGATTAACTTTTGATATATAAGAAATATTTCACTGTTTGTTTGTTTATATATTTGAGTGAAATAAAAATATGTTAAATAAATAAAATAATAATGAATAAAAATATATAAATAAAATTAATATTTCTTAATAAAAATATTTAATATTAAATAAATATTTTGAAAAATAATATTTAATATAAAAGTAACTATTCAAACTAAGATAAAAATATATAAATAATATGAATTTAATTGGAGTGCACTGATAGTATAAAATTTTTTTACACTGTCATCCAATCAAAACATTCCATTTGCATGACCATTCAAGTAGTGGGTGGTTATATCAAAGACTTTTACTGATGTGGCAATATATGATTGGATGTTTGTGTAAAAGTTTTTTATACTGACAGTATATTCAAATTAAATCCAAATAATATTTCATTAGTAAAATATACAAGTCATAATAAAGAATATTTAATATAAATTTAAGCATATATAATAAAAATAATTATATATGATGTATAACTAAATCAAATTTTTAAATGTAAAATTAGACTTAATTAAACTTTAATGTATAAAGACTCTCTTATTTTTCTTCCTCTCTCATTTCCACGTACAAAGTAGCTGACATATGCCTTACATTTACCACATTAACCAACATTAATTCATTACAAATATTAACACTAATCAACTACTATATGGTCTCATCCACATTAATCCAATTATACAACTCTCATCATTTGCCACATTAACACTAATAAATTACTAATATTAACACTAATCAACTAATTTATCTTTATCCATATTATTTTAGCAAAAGTATAAAAGCCTTTTGTTTTAGAAATTAATTTTGATATAATATCAATGTAAAAAAAAGGTTTTATGTTGTCATTGAATTACATACTTCTATTTATAAGACTTTTAATGTAGTATATGATTGAGTAAAATATTTTAATTGATGTGATAATACAAGATTATATGTCTATATAAAATTTTTTATATTGATAGTACATCAAAATTAATTAAATTCTTTGCTTTAATGCTAAAATTGAATTCATCACAATTTTCAAACACATTAATTTCATTGTACAATTTTTATCATTAACTGTTCCCTAATGCGAGTATATTTTTATA
Source organism: Pterocarpus macrocarpus (assembly GCA_031439585.1). Lineage (NCBI taxonomy): Eukaryota > Viridiplantae > Streptophyta > Magnoliopsida > Fabales > Fabaceae > Pterocarpus > Pterocarpus macrocarpus. Next base: position 78,568,251 of record CM062515.1, read on the forward strand.
TTTAACTGTTTCCTAAACCTTTAATGTTATATAGAATTGAATAATATGATTTTGCCGGTAAATAAATTTGAGCAAAGAAGGCAACAATAACATAGTATTTATTTTTTTCCTGTTTATAAATTAACACACATTTATCGTGATTTTTTTTTAAACTACCGTAGGGTCAAGTTATTTTTCCTTCATAAAATAATTAACTTTTGTTTTGTAGCTTTACAGAATCATTTACAAAAATAGTGGCCTATAGCTATGACTAAAATTTGCATAAATTTATAAAAATTTTCCCTTCATCCGCCCAGAGTTTATAATTGGCTTAGATCTTATAAAATAATAAAATATTAAATATCCGATAAGTTATCATTTATTTATAGCAACATTTAAATTATTAATAGTAATAGTTAAATAAATTAACTCAACTCATGATTATAGTAATCGTGCCATATAGCCATTTTTCCCTTCATCTGCTCACATATTATACAGTTATCAAATCTTATATATCCTTATACATCCAATACGTTAACATTTAGTTACAGTAATTTTAAAAATATTTATATTCAACAAATTAGTATTTTTTCCATAGTTATAGTAATATTTGAAATCTTTGTATTGAAAGTTGAATAAATTCACTCAACTCATGCATACTGTATGGAGAAAAAAATAAAATAAAATAAACAACCAAGAACTTATGCTCTGTCCTGTCAACGCACAACTCATACCAATTATTCACCTTCATCGCACAGCAACAAGGTCAGTGTCCATTTTGGTCATTCCAAAAATGCAACTATTTTTATTTTTTAAGATATTTACCCATTAACTGGTGGCTCATCCATACTCTTCTATTATGTGTTATTATGTAAGATTTTCTCATTGCATCTAAACTGTTGAATTAATTTTTTCCATATCTGAACAACCACAAAATCTTGGATCATCAATATCCAGTTTTTTGATTGGATCATTGTAAACATCACCCTCTTTTATTCATCTCATAACAAAATCCCAAAAATGAGATAATGTTCACATGCGATATTCTACTAATACTAGCAACCTTATTTATGAATTCTTTCCCATTTCCCTTGGACTCACTTAGTACCTTTATTGCCACATGACTGCCATGTTAAGCTTGCTTTGTATACAGTGTCATATCCTCCTTGTCCCAATTTGTTGTGAAATGAGTTTGTCATCTTTTTCACTTTTGAATGACTGTATCGCTTTGGCAACAAAAACCAGAACTTTTTATAAAATCCTCAACATTGTGGTCAACAGAGGTTGTTTTCTTGAGCACCATCTTCTGTACTAAATTAAGACACCTCTTACGAATATAAATAACCACAACAATGATGACAATAACTCCAGCACTAGCTATTGATGCACCTGTATATATATATATATATATATATATATATATATATATATATATATATATATATGTACAATTGGGTGGAGAACAATTAGAAACAATAAGATAGATCCTTAGACAAATAGTCACAGGCAGAATGACAACGGAAAATTTAATGATTTATCATTTTTTTTATATTAAGCAAGCATTATAACTTTGAAAATGATCCAAATATTTAAAAATAGAGTTCGACATAGGACATCGAATACTGAAGCAAAAAATCAAGAATAAAAAAATTACCGCAACTATATGAGTCTATCTGTGCTCTACATCTGAAGTTCATATCTTCAGTCATATTACCATACAATCAAATTCGGAAAGTGTTGTTTGTCTTCAGTCACTAAGCTTTTAATTCGGAAACCTCAAGCTAAGGTAGAGTTGTCAAGCTCTCAGGTATTGGACCACTCAGATTATTACCACCCAGACATAAGTTCGACAAGTCAGTTAAATTTCCAAAAGCGGGTGAGATTGTCCCTGTCAAATTCTGCTTGGCCAAATTCATGGCCCTGATCTTGCCCCTAGCACACACAATGAAATCCCAATGTTCCAATGGATGTACTAAGTTCATTTAGACTCTTCATCATCACTTGATCCCTGATCACCACTATCAACTATACATATCCTAAACACAATATACATCAAGAAGTACAAAGTACCAATTCTTCTACATCAAATAAAATATCAATTTACAAAATTCTCCTAAACATACAAACCAGTATTGGGTCTTCAAAATTTTAACTGGATAGCTAGGGGGCTTCAATCTTTCAAATAAGCTTTTGCCATATCTTAATTCATGAAACAAATCAACACAAAATTAAGTTATATTACTCTATAGAATGGTAAATGTAGTTAAAAGATATAGGAATGTTTACCCAAGATTCTTAGCAACATCTGAAAATACAGTTACTAAAATCTGAGCTAGATCACCAACCTTTGAAAAAATAGCAAAAAACTGTAGCAGCAGTAAGGACAATACTAAACCTAGTATGATTTCAGAAGTACACAGTCCAACATATTTAAATAGGTTCAATAACTAATGTGCAATAAAATACTTTTATTTTGCTATGCCTTGTTTAACCAATTGGTATATTCATGGACTTGAATTATAGATTTCATTTCTAAATATCATTTCAATAATGAGAGGAGAAGAATGAAAAATACCATAAATTCTTTTTGCATTGATTGGCTAAAAGAACAAGAGTTGCAGGTTCCACCTATTTAGGGGTAGCATGTCGTAAAAAGATGAAATAAAATAAGCAACATTGCTTTTACATTGAAAATAAATAATTCATTTCATATTGATATCATTAAATCTACTCATTACAAAGAATAACCAGTTAATCCCACCAAAAAAAAAGAAAAAGAAAAGAATAACCAGTTAATAACACAACAAATTAAAACAAATTACTTGGAACAGTATAATATGAGTCATACATATCTTAAAATGATGTGTATCTAGCAGTTTTTTTTTAACTAATGACCTTTAAGCCACCCATTCATTGGAGCATGCACTTGACTTCAGTGTTTTACATCTTTTGGTAGTTATAGTACACATAATTTTAGGCATTTAATTTAAAGTTAACCCAAACTAATAGAAACAAGAGATAATAACATACTCTCATACTGAACTAACAATATAATTAAACTCAATTTCAATTAAAACACGCACTTTTAACAACAACAAAACTCTCTTAAACAATCAATAATATCAAAAATCAATTCCAAATACCTTAACCAATTTAAAAATACAAACACTCAAATAACGTAATTTAAAAAACTAAACAAAATCAATAAACCAATAATCTAACAACACCCAGACCCGCATTATTAACAAAACAATCAAATCTGAAAATTTCAAAACAAATAAAAACAGCATACTCTCGTACTTAACAACAATATAATTAAACTCAATTTCAATTAAAACACCCACATTTAACAACAACAAACTCTCTTAAACTATCAATAACATAAAAAATCAATTCCAAATACCTCAACCAATTTAAGAACACAAACACTCAAACAATATAATTTAAAGAACTAAACAACATCAACAAACCAACAATCTAAAAACACCCAAACCCCATTATTAACAAAAAAAAAAGATCCGAAACTTAAAAAAAGAAAAGAAACAAGCAACAGATAGGAGAGAGCCCGAATGGTGGAGATAGCAGTGGTGGCAGCAGTGGCGGCTTAGGGGTGGGGAAGGGGGTGAGAGAAAATGAGGGAAAGGAAGAACATGGGTTGCAGAGATTGGTTCTGATTTGGGAAATTTTGAATTTAAATGTTTGAATTTGCGACCGATATTTTGGTTGCAAAATCGATACTAATTAGTGAAAGTGAGTTTGTGTTTGAATTTGCGACCGATATCCTAAAACATAGGATTTCCTGCTTATTGAACAATTTTGTCGCAAACAAAGTTTAAAGATTTGTGATCGATTTTGTGCTGATTATTAAATGTAGAGTAATTATACATAAATAAAAAATCGGTCCAAATTTGTGACCGATTTTCTTAAGTGTATTATTTCGTTAATATTGAACAAATTAGTCGCAAAATCGGTTGTAAATTTGCGACCAATTTTCGAATTTCATATAATTACTTTACATGTAATAATTGGTTACAAAATCAGTCATAAATTTTAAATTTGTGATCAAATTTTCAAATGAATTTTTTCCACAACATTTTTTCCTTGCTTTAGAAAATTGGTCGCAAATTTCATCATTTGAGACCTATTTTTTGATCTAATATTTTGCCAATAATTACTTAAAATAGTTGCAAAATAGGTCGCAAAACCGATAAATTCTAGTAGTGATTATTATAAACGAGGGATATGATATGGTTTTATTTATGGAAAATATTTGGAAGACATAGAGTTGATAAACTATTATTTCCACTAATTTCTTTAATGAATATATGGCTATTAAGTTGTTTCCTTTAAAACAAAAAATTGTGCATAATTTAGTTTCTCCTTCCTGTCCATTTTGTTTAAATACCCTCATTCAGTCTATGTGTTTCATCCTATTTCCTTTCTTTCTCTTCAGTTTCACAGAGTGCTAAATAGTAGGTTTTTAGAATTTGCTATTATACCAAGAGATTCTTTTCGGTAGGCCTTCTACTGCTAGAAGGGGCTCCTTCTCTGTTGACTCCAGTATTTTGCAGCTATAGGGCATAGGATAAGTTGTTTTTGGATTATGTATATACCTATAACGTGTATATGACTCTTTTTGTATAGCTGATCTTTGGATCCCTATGATTGTTACTTTAGAAATATTTTGGTTGTTGCTTCTGATTGTTATATTTGATATAAAACAGGTTTATCTAATATATGGGTTGTTTAGTTTTCAAGGGAAATTCCGCCTAATTTTTTATAGCCCCCTATGCTTTAATTGTTAATTTATACGAGTAAAATTATATTCTTAGGCTTGCCCACCGATCATGGCCTTAACTACTAAAAAACTATAGATTAGCGGAATTTTCCTGCAAATTTTATTTGCGAGTAATAGCTGGGGATTTTGCTACAAAGTTTTCATTTCAAGCGAGAGCTCGTTGACATTTTGCTGCGAATTCTGAAATCAGCAACAAAATCTGCAAGTAACTTTCCCTCCACAAGGTGGGAAAGTTTTAGTTGCGGATTTTTATTCAATTTATTTTGCAGGTAATGTTTTCACAGATAATTTTATAGGTAATTGGAGAAAAAATGTCAAAAAGTTATGTCAAAATCATTTTTGCAACTAAACCTGTAGAAAATTATATCTGTGAATTTAGTTGCGGATTTTTGCTACAGATTTAGCTGTAACTTTTGTCATGCGGTTTTTATGATCAATTTGCTGCAGATTTTCTTGCAAATTTTTTATGCAAATTTAGTTGTAGATATTTGCTGTAGATTTAATTGCGACCTTTGTCATGTGATTTTTTATTGAAGTTTGCTGCAAATTTTCTTGCCAATTTTTTCGTGCGAATTTAAATGCAGATATTTACTACAGATTTAGCTATGATTTTTATCATGGGATTTTTGCATGAAGTTTGTTGCGGATTTTCTTATGAATTTTTTCGTGTGAAAATTATTGCAAATTATTTGTTGCGGATATAGCTGTGAATTTAGCTACAAAATTTTGTTTTCTTTAAATTATTATAGATATAGTTATGAATTTTACTGCAAAATTTTATTAGTGATATAGTTGCGAATTTTGGTGCGAATTATTAAATTTTTTAATTATCATTATTTTAAAAAGTAAGAAATACATTTATTAGATTGAATTAGTACATTTAAATAATTATATTAAAATAACTATAATAACAATTATTTTCAAAATAATTATGTCATTATAAAATATATTATTATAAGTAACTATTGTTGTGATTATTATTAAGTTACGTTCATAATTTTTCATGATAAATTTTAATTTTTTTTATCTCTAATATGAATGAAAGTATCATTTTTTTCTCGTTAGATTGGAAAGATTTTGAATTAAATATGAATTTTAAAGATTCTGAATTTTGTTTGATTGTTTTTTACTTTTACTAATTTAGCAATAAATATTATTTTTAGTCATTATCTTATAACTTTATAGTGGATGTGAAAATCAACTATATTTACTGATGTCGCATATATATATATATATAATTGAATGATAATATAAAATTTTTTTACGTTGTCAATATATTAAAATTAAATTCTATATCTATAGCTTATTTGAGCATAATGGGATTTTTCAAATCTGAATGAAATGATTACTTTGAGGCTTCTAAACATAGCTTAAGTTCCAAACTACTAGGTTTGGATGTTCTAGACAAATTCGAGTTTTGAGCCTTTAGGCTGAGCTCTATACTTGGAAAATTACTCTAATATAGGGTATATTTATTAATTTTTTTATTTTATTAAAATAAAATAATTATTAAAATATATAAATAATGATTCATAATATTTAATTTAAAGTCTAACTATGTACAATAAAAAATTGCATAAAAGAATTATATACAATGAAAAAAGAAGAAATATTTAATATAATTATATTTTAAAATATATAACAAAAATTTAATTTATAATTTTTAAATGTATAATTAATACTTTATAAATATTACTATATTACCATAATTTGAAATTTTCTTGTTAGATTTTTTTAATTAAAGTTATGTGTCAGTGAAATTATTATAATTTATTTTATTTAATACAATATTGAAGAAAATGGTATAACAATTTTTTTAATATATTAACAAAAATTAGAGTCTTCACATGGAGATTAGCATGGAACAATTTACCCACCAGAAGTCGTTTAATATCTAAAAATGTTCAAGTGGGGAACGGTTGTTAGTTTGTTACTATTGTGGAGAAGACACAAAAGAGCTATGGCACTTGTTTAATTCTTGTCAATATTTTAGAGGTGCCTTGGGTGCTTCCAATGTGCTTTCGTTGCTGATTCCTTGCTAACATTTAAAAGTGGTGTAGTGAGGGACACAATCCTTGTTAATCCATTGCAATAGTTTAAAAGACATGTAGCAAGGGATAAATTCGTAGTTAATTCCTCACAAATATTTAAAAGATATGTAGTGAGAAATATATTCATAGCTAATCTCTCTATATGTCCTTGGATGATCCCCTACTAAACTTAACATGGTTTCTCTACATCTAGTCCCCTTTTTGGTATATAGGTAACAATGAAATTTAAATCTAAAATCTTTTGTATACTACCAAGGCCCCTTATCACTCACCTAGTCTCTTTTATTATTATTATTTTCTAAACAATTTACAATTAAAATATTGAAAATAAAAATATCTAGTTTAAATTTTTACTTAACATAAAATAAATTAATATAAATAAAGATATAATGAATAAAAGATTAATTAATAAAAAAATATATAATTTGATGTCTGTATAAATTTTTTTATAATAATAATATATTAAAATTAAATTCTAAAATAAAATAAATCAATGTAAATAAAGTTCAATATATATATATATATATATATATATATATATATATATATATATATATATAAAATTTATAATTATTAGTCATTATTTTTTTATTTTATAAAATATTATTTTACTCAATCTTAATTATATTTTAGCAATTATTTTTTTAAAGTCTTGATAAGTTTTAATACTTATTAAGCACTTAAAAATATACTTGCATATGACTTTTTAATTTATTAATTTATAAACAAAAATACCCCATCACTGCAAGAAATTATTTTAATTAATAATTTTTTTAAAATAAAAAATTCATCCCTCAACCGCGCCTTCACTCTGTCAGTCCCGCCCTAAATTTCATTCTCCCTCACTCAAACAAAATTTCATTCTTCCTCACTCTTTCACAGCCCCGCGCCTTCATTTTCTCAGCCCTCTCTGCCGCCGTTGCCAGGTTTACACGATCGCCACCATTGGAGCCCTAAAGCCAATCCGCGATGAGGTGCATCTCTACTCCCCTTACTCACTTTCAGCAAGTGCATTTTTGTTGTCTATCCACTTCCGTGCTTAGTTAGGGTGATCTCTCACTTCATCTCTCAACCTTTACCAATTCTCTCTATACGATTTGGTTATTTTGTGGTTTAATTTCAGATTAATTCCTTATTTTTGTCATCAATTTGCCCTTTTATCCAATTCTGTCATCGTGACTTGCTGTTACATTCGTTGGAGGCCACTACTGGAACTGTGAAGCCAAGAAACGTAGCAAATCCTCAATGGGAGACGAAGAGGAGTTGGATCCTTACGGAGGGTTGTTCGATGAGGAGTTGTCTATAATTTGCACCGCAGTTTTTAACATCCATACCATTGATCTATGAAAGGATAGGTTGATACTGGACATGTGATTCTGAGGACCATGCATAATGATTGCGCTTATTTCAATTTGGTCATTTGACTTGCTTTAATTAGTAGACTAAATTGAATCTTTTCTTATCAACTAATTTCAGGAAGCAATGCAAAGGAAAGCTCTCGCTTCTGCAGCTGCTGCTGAAGCATTGGAGAAGGCCAATGCTACTGAATGTATTATAAGAAATTTAAGGTAATGATCCCTGCTTGCCTTTCTTTTATACCTTGAAAGAATATGCATACAATGAGACATTTACACCCGAATTTTATATTAGGAATTAGGAAAGAGTGCATCCTATTCCGAACTTCGGAATTCTATAGGCTGTTTTTTGAAACCTTCAATAGATAAGTCCATTAGAACTATAGGGTGTCAAAATTTCATATTTTTTCTTTTTCTTTGTTAACATATTTTGCTTCTTCGTTAATGTTGACAAGAATATTCCTTTGTTAATTGTGATTCCTGTTTTGGTTTTTATTCATTAGTCCAAAGATTCCTTGGCGGAGTTGCTACAGAATCTCGCGGACATGGATATTACATTCCAAGTATTAGAGGTAACTTATCTTCTCAATTTAATTGGGTTTTAAATTGTCAAAGGGAAGTTTCTTTAAAAGCTCACTTTAGTTTAGGACAACTCTAAAGGGTATCCCTTTCAGCTATAGCTAGGCTTTGGTAAGCTACAATATGCCCGTTTAGCTGTGTCAACTTCTTAGTTTACCTTTGACTTGTGTGAATATAGGCTCACTTAATTGTGGAAGACTGTCACACACACACACACACACACACACGTATTTTCTTTAACAATCAAACACATGCTGACTGTGCTCTCTCTCTCTCTGTGTTTGTGTTATCAACAGAGCATATTTGTTCTTCATGGGACTTTTGCACTTTTGTTTCGATTCCACAGATCTGAAGGAGACATATTCGAGTGTGTGCACATCATTGACAAATGACAAGTTTATTTTATCTCTTAGTTTAGGGGCATCTTAGTTGGCATTCTCAAAACATAGTTTTCATGTTGTTTACCTTAGGAATCTAAATATCATTTGCAGTATACGAATTTTAGTATAATAGCAGCATCTTATTTCCACGGTTAGCTATACCTTTTTCTAGTTACAGTTTTGCGATATTCATGCCAGCTTATTCACACCAGCTAATTTATATCTTTGGTAATTAAGTAGGTACTTTGACATTAACAGATTTATAAACATATTCTTTAAAGCCTAACTCTAATGTTTAATATACTTAAAGTTAAAACCTGTGATTGTATGCCTACTCAAACATCATATGGTTGTCCACAACTAAACTAACCCCTTGAGTTTATTAACTGTTCTTGTTATTACGTACTATTTCAATAATTCTGTGTGCATGTTTAATTGTTTTACATTTTTTGAATGTGTTAAAAATGTAAATGAAGCTTCAATTAGAGACCATATCGAAGGAGGTTGAGGAAAGGATAAGGAGTGAAGTTCATTCATTTGATGCTTCTTGACAAACTCATTTGGAAAAAGAGGCAGGAGAAAGAAGAAATAAGGAAGGAGTTGTTTGACACAAGAAATATATTGAACCTATTGATGGAGAAGTTAAAGCAAGTTCTTTTCATGCATAATCTATACCACATGATGAAAATGATTCAAGTGATGGAGAAGATGACGAGGAGAGTGCATCTGAAGACTCCAATGCTCAGCTACTACTTAGGACTTAGTTGTTAATTTTTTTTATGCTCTCTTATTTTAGTACTTCTACTTGACTTATTAATTCCACTTGACTTGTTAATACATTTGACATTGAAGTAATTATATTTATGAGTAAGTTAATATTTTGAAATTGAATTATTTAGACATTTTATTTATTTGAAAGTGAATCACTGAAAGAATATTACATATTGGCAAGCACAGGTGAGAATAAACCAAATAAATAATGACAAAAATTGTTTAATTTTGTTGCAAAATTTTCTGTGAAAATTATATTACAAAATATTTTGCTATGAATTTAGCTTCAAATTCAGGTACAAAATTTGCTGGGGGATTCAATAGCTGTGAAATTACTTGCAAAATCGAATAATAAAACTGCAAACCTAGGCTATGGTTACTTGCAAAATTTGTTACAGATTGCATTAGTTGTAGATTTTGTTGTGAAATTTATCTGCTGATTTAGATGCAAAAATTACCTGTGGATTTAGTTGCAAACAGAAAACTTGAGAATTTAGCTATAAAAATTACCTGCAAGTTTAGCTGCGAAAGTTACTTGCAGATTTAGCTATAGAAAATAAAATATGTGGATTTAGTTGCAAAGGACAAAACGTGCGGATTTAGCTATGGAAATTGCCTACAAATTTAGCTACGAAAACCTTTTCATGGAAATATCCGCATCAAAATTCGTAGCAAATTTCCTCCTAAGCTTCCAACCTACTTGATCTGACCATGAAAGTTAGCTGAGGAATTTTAAAGTTTCCTGCAAAAATATTTGCAAGAAATTAGCTGTGGATTTAGAAATTTGTAGCTATCAATTATCCACAAGCTTATTACTTACGAAACGTAATCTGCAGGAAAATCTGTAGGAAATGTGCTTGCTTGCAAATTTTTAAGCAAAATCTGCAGGTAATCGATGAATTTTTAGTAGTTGGGGCTGTGACAGTTTATGAGGTTATTGGATGCAAATCTCATTATCATCAATGTACCAAAAAAGGGAAAGGAGAAGAGTATTTCAGATAACTAAATAAAATTTAATTAGATAGAAGTGAAGATAAACACATAAAAGTGACAATAGATCCTTTTTAAAGGCATAAAAATATTATATCCTAAAAAATATGTGAAGTAAATATTAAATTCAGTCTCCAAATCATTTACATTACTGTGATAATAAATATAGGTCGTATCAAAATTATTTCATTTATTTTTTACTTAAAAAATTTAATCTAATGTATTTTATAAAAATATTTTGAAGTTGAACATTTTTGTTAATTTAACTATAAAAAATAAAGAGTAAAATTGGTAAATAAATTTGTTGAGCGAAAATGACAATAGACAAAAAAACCCTTCTTCTAATGTCTAATTAAACCCATCAATATTTAAATTTTATTGAACTTCAATTAATCTAATTTTGGTCAGATCGACTCACTATAGGTAAAGTTCTCCAACCTTACACTAGAACATCATTGAGATTTAGTAATCATAGAAAAAGTGTTGTTAAAATTCTTTAGTAATATAATATCCAATATTTATAAAAATGTTGCCATAGAATTTTAGCAACACTTTTTTTTTTTTAAATTTTTAACAATATTTTTTAAATATTATTAAAGAGTTTTAACAATATATTTTATTAACAAATGTTGCTACAAACTAAATTAAACATATAATAGTATTCGTTTTTTAATCTAGAAGAGTTGAATCCAAAACTTGAACTACTTGATTGAATACAAGTGTGGAATTGCTTAAACATAATCATGTGTTAGTGTGGTCTCTTTAATGAAAAATATTTTATTATAGCTTACGTTTTTATTTTTCAAAATAGTTAAGTAATTAATTAATATAAAAAGAAATAAAAGTTTTTCCCCCCGAAAGTTAGAACATGATATGGCTCAAAACTCTCACATTCCATGAGAGGAGTCTAAGAAACCAAGAAGACAAAACCAAAACACAATACATCAGTGTCCAATCGAACTTCAAAGAAAGAAAAGTAAAAGATAGATTTTTTTGGAAACTTTTTAGTTTTTTTTTCTTAAATAAATTTTCTTTCAACTTCTCGTCTCATTAAATTTGAGTAAACAAACAATAAATTACCTGTGCTTAAGGTTACTTCAGAAAAATGACTAGGAATGAACCAAATAAATTAAAGAATTTGAAAAGAAGTTTTAGTTGTTGGGTGATTTGTGATTTGGACCTCTCATCTATAAATACTCTACTTCCAATTTAAATATAACTTTTCGAAAAAAAAAAGTGAAATTAATAGATTTAAACTGTTGAATTGTGAATTGCTGACCAAAAGACAAATCACAGATCAAGAATGGCGCCGTTTCCTTGCATAGGTTTTGAAATTTGGCAAAAAGGCTTGCAAAGTGGGCTAGAATGGCTTGCAAAACTGTATAAGTTGCATCACAATCACATTTTCCTTTTTCTCTTTGCTGAACTCCTTTGATAATGTGAAAGTATCCTTTTGTGTGGTTATTGAATTTGTCTGGTATATTTTGCCAGAAGACATATCTGAAAGTTGCGTGGACGACTTTTGAAAAGGATGCAAAACATGCTTTGGAATACATGGCATTGAATGAAGTGATCCTTCTAATATCTTTATTACTTTACTAATCAAGGTTTTAAATTACGGACCGCATCACATGATGCGACCACAATATTGTGGTTGCAGCCACCGCCACAATTGCATTACACTACAATTGCGGTGCTACATTTATTAACGTAAATTGACCACAACGTAACTGTATCGGGGCTGTAATAGGTCGCATCAGAGCCGCAATAGGCTCTTTCAGACTGCAACGAGCTTAATTTTGAATGACAAACTCAAGAAAAATTCACGCCGCAAAGCACATCGTAATAGCCGCAATACCAGCAATCACAACAATAACAACTGCGACTGCATCTATGGTCACAACCGCAATTTAAAACACTATTACTAATTAATAGCCTATCTAATGGATTTAGTTAAATGCACCATATACTTATCAAAATAATCTTCATTATTATATCATTTTCTTCCTTTGTAATGGCCAAACAACCTTTAGGAATATTGTATTGATCAAGAGCCTTTATATATCCAACCAGGAAAATATATTTCACTAGTATATAACTCTCCATTATCATAGTTCTTTCTTCCTCTAACCATTTCTAGAATCAGCATGCTATAACTATGTATTAGATTTGTGAGAAACTCTACCATATGTTTGGTACGATGTACCCAATAATTACTCTTGGGTCCAATTTAGTTAGAAACCATCTTTCTTTGGGCATACTTTTGGCAAAAATTCTTCATCTAATAGAATATTTGCTGTCTATATCAAGATATAGTATCCCTATGCTACATCCTCAATGCCAAATGCAATTTTGAATAACGTATTTCAATTCAAATTACAAAAACGATTGGGCGACCCACTTTTATAAATGAGCTTATCTAATGAGCAATTGTGTATGTATTCATAGGTTAGTGCCCTTTTATTCTTCTCATAACAAAATCCTGAAAGTAAGACTATGTTTACATGTAATGTTCTACTAATACTTACTACTTTATTTATGAATTCTTCTTCAGTTCCCCTGAACTCACTTATTACATTAAAAGCCACAATAAGCTTGCTTTGTAACAACACCGAATCCTACGTTCTTGAATTCTTAAAGATACTGTTTTGTGCTAAAATAAGACACATGTCATGATTACAAATAACAATAATAAATATGGCTGTTCTATGGTTGTCCTATCTTAGATTTTTAAGTAATAAAACTTTTAAAGACGGTATACTCACATTTAGATAATTATATGGTATGCTATTAGTTCCTTTAACACGAGAACAATTAATATCATATCAAATCTCAAGGATCAAAGTCATCACCAGCGATAATGCTTTTGATAGGGGCTTCATCCACAAGATCAAGGATTGAAATGCTAGCTGAAAGAAAATCACAGTTCTGCAAAGGAAGTGATTCCTCACAAGTCACAATTTATCATCTGCATGTTACTGGTTTTACACTTTGGAAAAAAAAAAAATGCACACAAAGTTCTCGCCAAGAGCTAACACAAGTCATCACAACCTTTCTGTATTTGCTTCATTTGATTCTATGGAGACATCCTTTAGTGTGGTTGTTGAATTTGCCTCGTCCATGTTGCTGGAAGATATATATGAAATTTGTAAGGGTGGTCTTGCAGGAGAATACAACAAAGGCTTTGGAGGAAATGGTACTGAATGAAGTGATCCTTCTAATAGTTCTACTACTTTACTTATTGATGGCCTATCTGATGGATTTGTTTGAATGCACCAAAGACTTACCAAAGTAATCTTCTTTACCATCTCAATTTCTTCCTCTGTGCAAGTGGATACATATGCAATGATATATTACCTTGCTCAAGGTCCTTATAAATCCAATCTGAAAAATACATTTCATTAGTATTTGACCCTCCACTCTCATAATTCTTTCTTCCTCCAACTATTTCAAGAATCAATATGCCATAACTATATACATCAGATTTATGTGAAACCCCACCAAATGTACGACTAAATACTTCTGGTGCAATGTATCCAATAGTTCCTCTTGTGCCCAATATGGACACAATACTCTTCTTCTTTTGACAAATCTTAGCTAGTCCAAAATCAGAGATTTTGGGACAAAAATCTTCATCTAAAAGTATATTTTGAGGTTTAATATCAAGATGTAGAATTCTTGTACCACATCCTCGGTGCAAGTATTCTAGCCCTCGGGCAATGCCAATTGCAATTTGGTACAGTGTGTTCCAATCCAAGTTACAGATAGCAGTTAGGGATCCACTTCTATAGATGAACTTATCCAACGAGCCATTGGACATGAATTCATAAACTAGTGCTTTTTTATTTGTCTCATTACAGAACCCCAAAAGTGAGACAATGTTCACATGTGATGTTCTACTAATACTAGCAACTTCATTTATGAATTCTTCTCCACTCCCTTTGGATTCACTTATGACTTTCACTGCCACATAACGACCATCAGGTAAGCTTCCTTTATACACAACCCCATATCCTCCTTGGCCTAATTGATCATGAAATGAGTTTGTGATCCTTTTCACTTCTGAATAAGTATATCTCTTTGGTGCCAAAAAGCCATAACTTTTGATGAAATCCTCAACATTGTGGTCAACAAATGTTCCTGTTTTCTTAAAGATTAACCTCTTCTGTGCTAAACTAAAGTATCCCTTGCGGCTACAAATGATCATGGCAAAGACTATAACAACTCCAACACCAGCTGCTGATGCACCTATATGTATTGAAAGAACACTGATAAACAATAAAAATAAATAAATAAATAAAAGACAATTGCGATCGTTCTTTATGAAATGAGAGACGATAATAAAGGGAAATTTTATTAACTATATTTTTACCTATAGCAGTCTTAAGCCGCCAGTCCCACTTTGAAGATGATCCTACAATTTTAAACATCCAGTTAGACATAAAACACAAGAATACTTTTCACTTAATCGTGTGAAAGACATATAGCTGTGCAGTTCAGATACTTCTTTAGTAATATCGAAGTAGCAGGTTTACTGTTGCACTAAACCTCTTTCAGTTTAATGTTACTTCCTTAATGCTAAAGACCTGTATTGGTAGAGGTTTATAATGCACCTGCATTTTATACAGCTACCACAACATGTATTTCAATGCAGTGCTCAAACTATGTTTTTCTCTCAATTTTCGTTAGGCCATGTTACTTGGACTTTTTTTCTCGTTAAATCTTTTCGTATGATATAACACTACTGTACTTAATAATCTCAACCCTCCAGATGATTACTTGATCATTTTAAAAAGATGAAAAACGAAGTTATATGCCGTTAGTTTGCCTTTGCTACACACATAAAATTTAAGGGAGAAATTCTGTATGGTGCACATGTTAAATGGATTTACATTGTTTGCTACGTCTATAAAATATCAAATAAATAATCTTTAAGAAACTCAATTACGTATATCCAAATTCCATAGCTTTGAAACTCTGACAATATATGGAGTAGCAGTCGAAGCACCAC
The DNA here is from genome assembly GCA_031439585.1 of Pterocarpus macrocarpus. Lineage (NCBI taxonomy): Eukaryota > Viridiplantae > Streptophyta > Magnoliopsida > Fabales > Fabaceae > Pterocarpus > Pterocarpus macrocarpus. Next base: position 78,584,165 of record CM062515.1, read on the forward strand.
CACCAATGCTAAGAACAGTCCTTGAAGTACATTTTAAATTCGATTAAAAATGGATAAATTGAAGTACTTTCGTATCTATTTCATGATCACAAGATATCCAAACAACAAAGTACACAATCAAGCCAATATCGTTAGTTATTGCTCAACTGGAAAATGTATTCAAACTCATGAAGTATAGTTATTATAGATATCATATGTTAATCTCAGAATATGTGAGTATATATTGGGAATTACATGTATCAAAGTGAAAAGGATGTATAATATATATTTGTGAGAGTAATGTCATACTTATGTTCCATTGTAATATTCAAATAACACTGTCCTACTCAATTTTTATTCACGAATTGTACGTTAAACCTAGAGATAGCTCGTAATACTCAAATAACACTACCCCACCATGAGCTCTTAATTTTTAGTCACATCAACCCATCATAACCATTCGTTTGACATGAAATCAGAACTATCACCAGAAAAACACACCAAACACAAGAGTTAACCAAAAACAAAAGCTGGAATACCTGGGGATGGACAGCCGATTGCCACAAATGCAAATGTGTTCATTGGAATCATAATCAAACCCACCCTGGCCACCAATAGTCCAATACCAACACAATCCAAGCACTTACTGTCATAAGGATTGCTATAACTCACATTAAACCCCTTCATCAAAACCTCCCTAAGCAAAGATCGGTTATCTATGAACCTATTAACTTGATCCTCGAGAATCGGCACCTCCACACTAAACTCACACACAACAACGCTAAGAACCGCGTCCAAAGCAAACGGACCAACCAAAGAGTAAGAATCGTTCTTACTCCCATAACTCTCGCAGTGAAACAAATTATCTGGAGTTGTGTTCAATACAAAAGATGGTTCACACCCATAAAACAAAGTGAGGTTCTGGTTACCCCAACCATAGCTGAAGCTGGTGGTGCCATCAAAAGTCGAGTGCAAGTGCACGCGGGTGCATGTCTCATTCCAAAGGTCTACCCTAGCTAAGGTGAGTCCATGGTTTTAAATTGCAGTTATAGTCGCGATTGCGATTGTATTACAATGTGAAAAATTGTGGGAAAACGTATTTAAAGTGGTCACAATTGCTGCTGCGATACGATTGCATAAATCACCACAATAGCAATATTACATTTACAATTATGGTTGCAAACCACAATTTGAAACCATGAGTGAGGCTGTGAGCTACCGAGTTGAATTGGATGACTCAGTAACTCACTGATGAGATGTTCAACTCTGGAATGCCATTGTTGCATGTCAAGTAGAACTTTGGTGGACCGCAGAAGGAGGGGCAGTCGCCACCGGTGAATGGGTAGGAAGCGTTGGTGATGGTGCCACAGTTGAAGGTGGTGTTGTGGCATTGGGAAACTAGTGCATGCGACGGTAAAGAAGTTGTAGGATGAAGAAGAAAGAAGATGAAGATGGTATGATGATGGTGATGGTGGAGGAAGAAGACAAAGGGAGGGACAAAATAGTTTGTTGTTTCATTCGTTCATTTGGGTTTGTTTAAGGTGGCGGCCATGACAGAATTAATAGATTGATCTTTGAAGTTTGAAATTTGTACAAGGAGATAGAAAAGATAGAATATACATTTAGTTAACTTGAACTCTCTTTTGTTTTCACTTGATCGATCATAAGTTTACTTGGACTTATAATACCGATGACAAAAGGACACAATAAATTGATGGCTTTGAATTTCGATTAATAATTTATAGCAGCTACTGGTAAATTTCAAGGTGCTCTAAGAAAAGTAAGTTATTGCTACTTGCTATGTATTCATATCATCTTAACTACAATTTTAAAATTAGTGATAAACTTAAATATAATATGTAATTTAGATAATTAATGTGAAAAATGCTGAATTTTTTATAATAATAGCTTGTTATTGGAGGAGAATGTAACAATTTCTTTTGCAGTCATATTCGTACCCCTCTTTTTCCATTGTTTCTTCGAAATAAGATGCATTCTTCCATATCCCTCTAATTGAAAGAGTTCTGAAATAGTTCTAGTTTGGACAAAGATGGAGAAGATGTGGAGATGACTAAGAATATATTACCGGTAAATGTATAAAATTAGTACTTGCCTTCAAAATTTTATATTTTCAACTCAATTAAATAATTAAGTTCAATGTGAATAGAACACTTTGGTCAAAATTTTGTATTTGACTTATTTAAATAAGTTAAATTTGAATCATTTCTCGCTTTTCGAGAGAAAAAAAGAGTTTCAGATATATTCTAATAACTCCATTCATTTAAACCCCTAATTATATGTCTTACCTCGTTTTCGTAGCTAGATAGATAGGGCCTAACTTGTAATGATACTACTTCTACAAACATAGGATTCAGAGAAATTAAAAAACATACATACCTGATACCTGAGTCTGATGAACGTGAAGTTTTATGAGATCCATCCTTGCAGAAACAGGCGAATTGTCACTCATTATTGCCGCACACCTGACTCAAGGCATGTGTTGAACTCATCATAACTAGTCCATTTCAATCCAAAACCTTCTTGCATTAATGCCCCCTGAATTGCACTGGCCGGGATTGGAAGTTACAACTTGAGTTTCGGCTTTAGAAACAGGAAAAAGGACACTCGTGCAAGCAACATTAGGCATATATTCCGAAACAACGTAGAAGAGAGGTGTTGGCGGGTTCGGTGGAGTGCAGTCCCAGCAGTGCAATTGTATAACAGCGTGACGTTAACAAACCCATCATCATATTGAAATGCGGTGTTATCCAAGGTGTTGTTCTTGTGATCACTCGAACATATACCACCATCCTCCAAATAATCGTCCCTACGCCCTAGCAACTGTGAGATTCTGTGTTTTGATGTCCCAAGTAAGAATCCTATATGTGACAGAATCCACAGTGAACTCGGGGACCTCATCACCATCACAGTTGATCTCCAAGTTAGGCTCACCACAATACTGTGGCCTGTTTTCTCCCCAGAATGGATACGTCAGGTTTGTGATGCTTCCAAGGCTGAAGGTGTTATTGCACGTGATCACGTACTGGTTACTATCCGCACGTAGAGATGTTGGAATGTTGGTTAAGATGATAAGAGTGAACAAGAACATGAAAATGGAAGACGGGTGAAATAGAGGTTTCATTGTTGTAAGGGTAGAAGAGGAAAAAACTATCGGAGAAGTGAGGAGAATATGCGGGTGAAAGGTGCAGCAGAGGAAAAGGGCAATAGCAAAGACTGAATTAAATGCGCGTAGATTATTCTTATTATTATATGGAGAGAAAGGAGTAAATTAATGCACGTTCCACTTTCAGTGCATAAAGTCGTGGTGAGCTTTAAATGGGGGAGTATGAAAATTTCCACAGCTTGGTGTTTCTAGGAAACCTGAGGTCGGCAATATAGAAATTGATTACATGAGCTCAGTTTAGTCGCATCGTCCATCATGTTTGCACACTAGAATTCTGAATATTCGCAGTTTGTCTGATTTGTAATTTTGCCTTCCAAAACTATATGCTTCCAGGGAGGTTACGTATTAGAATGTTAAAGAATAAAATGACTCACACTACTTTTCAAATTTCTTTAAAATAAAATTCACAAACACAGTCTTAGAAGTTGTAGGGAAGGTAACAGTAACACCTTAAAATCTTTCTTTCTTTCTTTAAACAAGAAATATCTTTACCGATTTTTCTTGTCAATTCTATTAAATAAAAACTAAAAAGCCAGCCTTAGACTCGCTTAATTAGTGAGAGTTAAAGTCATACTATGGAAGTACGGGTAGAGTGCAGAATTAAATTATGGCTCTAATTAGTGTATGGCAAAATTTAAGGATTAAAAATCACTAAGACATCCTTTTTTTTTTTTTTTTGAGGCGTAAGAGACATCTCGATTTTAAAAATTAATATAAGAAACCATTCAAAAATTGATGAGTAATAAGTATGGCATTTTACTAAGTTGAATGATGTTAGAATAAGAAATTAAGCTTAAGTCATTATTTAAAAAGAAAAGACTTGCTTGTTTTGGTTTTTGAGGCTTTTTAACTGATATAAAATAAAAAAAAATTATGTACCTATATACACTGATTTCACATTATTTTTCAAAATGTCCTTTTTTTTTTTTTTTGCAACGTTGATAAATCAATTTATCATTGTCAGATTTCTGGTTTAAAAATATAAAATCAATTTGGGTTACATCGATTATTATACTATTCAAATAAATAGTGCAATAATCGATTTAAGCTCCATCGATTATTATACTATTCATTTGAATAATCAATTTAATTTATTTATAATAAAATAAAATTTATAAATTATTTATTTTATTAATTTAGAATTAGAATAAGATAATTAATAATTTTGGTTAATAAATTTTTATAATGATAATTAATTAAAAAATTGTAAATAATTTTTTAATTTAATTATTATTAATTTTAATATTTTAGTCTCAATATTATTTTTTATTAAAAAAATTTAGATACTTGAGTTACTTAGTTTAGGATATATTTGTACAATATGGGCTTTTGGCATGCATCACAAATTCGTAATTTTGAGTATGATCGTCCATTGATTAGTGCCTTTTTTTGAGCGGCGATGACGTGCTGAGATGTCGTCCCAATCCGAGAGTACATCATCACACTCTAGAATATTGCTTTACAGCAAGGGTTATATACATATTGATAGGGAATCAGTCAACTAGAGTATTTTGAAGGCAATGATATATTTAGCTTGTGTGGTGAGCTTAGATCTAATTAAGCTCTTATTGGAATGTGGATAATATTATAGTCAACTAAGGAAACCTAGGCTATAATAAAAACACATAAAAATTAATAATACAAATTATATAAAAAATTTATACAAAAATAAAAAAATAGCCAAAACACCTTTAAACATCATTTTTTGAGACCAGAAATGGTGCCAATCAGCTATTGCCACACTAACGGCCTCATCTAGGGCTTTCCGGAAAGATATAATAATAGCAAATCAGAGCCTCGAGTCAAAAGTTATACACATTTAAAATTTTACTGATCACTTAATCTTTATATATGAACAATTAGGGCTACATAATTCATGTGTTTAGGGTTTAAAATTTTATACATTAATCGAATTATGCACTTCAATAAACAATACATTACTTGAATTATACAGTTCTGTGCCCACATCACGCAAATATATCCTAAATTGATTTAATTGTAACTCAAATATCTAAATTTTTTCAATAAAAAATAATTTTGAGATTAAAATATTAAAAGTAATAATAATTAAATTAAAAAAATTTATTTACAATTTTTTAATTAATTATCATTATAAAAATTTATTAGCCAAAATTATTAATTATCTTATTTTAATTCTAAATTAATAAAATAAATAATTTATAAATTTTATTTTATTATAAATAAATCAAATCGATTATTATACTATTCATTTGAATAGTGCAATAAATAGTATAATAATAGATAGTTATTGCACTATTCATTTGAAGTAGTGTAATAATCGATATAACCCAAATCGATTTTTATGTTTTTAAACATGAAATTTGACAGTGATAAATCGATGTAACCTAAATCGATTTATCAATGTTGCAAAAAAAAATAATATTTTAAACAATAATATGAAATTGGTATATATAGGTACATAATATTTTTTTATTTTATATAAATAAAAAAGCCTGGTTTTTGATTCATACAACTTGCGACTTAGCAACTGTCATAATTAGTCAATATGTCTGTTCGACAAACAGTGGGCTATTTACTATGAAAATTCAAAGTACAACAACTGACGAAACGTATAAACTATACAAAAGGAGGACCGGATTTGATGGAAAACAGCGAGCCAGTGGTATTATGATAAGTGCTTGCTTTGGTGAAGATTGATTTAAAATCTTTTTATGAAAATTAATTAAGTTAAATGTGTAGGATCCATATGTGTATGGGCCGGCTTTATAAGAAAAAAAGCAAAGTGGCTTTATGTGAATAAATTTGTGCCATTTTCATCAAAGTATGAGCCATTATACCTGTTTTCGTGACCCATTCATACTATTATTTTTCGTACTCATTATATTTTTTTTTCTCTTTGGCTGATGACACTGCAGAAAAGAATTATATATCAATTTTATCATTTTAACTTAATGACACTTTCAATTTGAGGAAATGTTACTGTAAGAAATAAAATATTTTTTTTGTCGAAACTATATTATTTTCTCTGGAAGTAATTTTATTTAAGAATTTGAAATTTTATAAAAAATATGACTCTCTTAACATTAATTATTTTATATTTAAATCTTGAATCTGAAGCTACTAATTGAAGGGAAGGAGTATCTATTATCACTGCAATTGACCATATATTGGTAGGAAATAGAATAATTAATCAGCACCAAGAACAAGTCAGAGCAAAATCAGGCTTCACATTAGTATTACTGAATTCCTTGGTCAAACACAACTGCTCAATGTTGTGACCGCGCGCAAGTTAGAAAGACCACTGTTTTTTTTTTTTATCTTTTTTTGTTTTTAATGTGAAAAAGATTGCTGTTTTCTATTCCATCTCTTTCCTTTCTATTTAATCTCATCTTTCATTTCATTTCATTTCATCTCATTCTCTATAAAATTTTCTAAACATAGCTTAACAATTCGGCTATCGACTGTGTTGAAAATGTAAGAAAATGTTTTCAGTTTCAAAGCTATGGAGGGCCAGATGCCCAGATCGTCACGACCAACATATGAGGTATACTTATTTGAATTAGCCATATAAGAACTGTAGTTGGTGTTGGGATTACAGTCAAACTCAGTCAAAGAAACAATTGGTTGTATTAGCCCACAAAAGCGAAAATAAAGAAATATAAGGTAAGTAGTTATAATGTAAATGAATTAAACTAAATTTTCCCATTAGAATTTAGCTCCTCTAAATAACCGCACAAAACCTTTGGTCCTAGCTCTAGTTGTTTCAAAGAGGGGAAAAAATGCAGTTGGCAATGCAACTTAGACATACCTGAAGGTGGAAGCACCTGATGATCTTGAGATGGTGCGCTGGCATTTGGTGAAGGAGGACAAGGTTTGAACCCTGGAAATGGAGATTGGTCTCTGCAGTAACAGGTTGTTTGATTTGAATTCCGGTCATAACCGCAGGCGCCACCAGATTTCTCACACTTCTCACATTCTTCTATACCTGCTATCCATCTCACAAAAAATCCATATTGGATTGCCCTTTGTATTTTGTTCCAATCCCCTATATCAAATTGCAACAATGGAACAACCACATTTGTGCAAAATATAGATGGAGGACCTAGAGCACCAAACTGAGCATAGAAATATTGATTAGAAGTCCCATTTGAGAAACAATTAGGACCTCCAGCTGCAGGTGTGAAGGGGAATACATTTGAAGCATGACAATTATAGAAGAGGGTAAGATTCTTATACTCAGACACATAAACAAAGAGCCCAGGGTAAAGGCTGGTATTGACAAGTTTTGAAGGGCATAGACCTTGAAAGTAGTCCGTTCTGGCGATTCTCAGAGTATGGTTGTATGGGTTGGCCACCAAAACCTGGTATGTGACATCCTTGATGGTTATGTAAGTGCGACCTTGATCACAGTGGAGTCGTAAAAGAGGGTGGCCGCACTGATTTGGACGTCCCTCTCCCCAGAATGGAAAGCCAATGTTTTTTATTTCCCCACAATCATAGAGACTAGTAGCACGCACAACTTGCATAATTATCATCGGAGCTCAAGTATGGTGGAATCTGAATCAGCATCAAAAGGATTGAGTATAGAAAAATTGGGACAGGACGGAGGAGCACAAGCAGCGAAGCCATTCAGAAAGCGCAAAAGAAAACGTCTGCAAGAGTGTTGACTCTGGAAATCGAAAGAGATAAACAAGAGAGTAAAAGAAAGAAATGACTCAAATATTGAGGGACATAATATGTAAAATACAAAACTCATTCAAAGAAAGAGACAGACTCGGAACGTTTTGGATGGTTTAGTTGACTTCTACGCAGGTGTTTTTTTTTTTTTAAATGATTCTTATATGCAGAGTATACAAATCACAATATTCACTTCTAATATTTTACGAGGAAACTTGCCCTTCCACTGCAGTTTGAGTTTCATTACACTTACTAGTCTTCTCACTCGACTCGATTCAATCCGAAGCCATTTTTCTTTTTCTTTTCAGTGACCTTGGGGACCCTACACTGGCTATTATCCGCACGTAGACATGTTGGAATGTTGTTGAGATAATAAGAGTAACCAAGAACATGCAAATGGAAGATGGGTGAAGAAGAGGTTTCATTATGTTGTAGGGGAAGAAAAGCAAAAACTGTAGGTAGAAATGGGTGCAAGGAGCAGCAGAGGAAAAGGGAAGTAAAAGACTAAATAAAATGCGGATAGATTATTATTATGTGGGGAAAACGAGTAATCAATACACGATTCACTTTCAATGTATGAAGTAAAACATATGATATAACAAGAGAGGATGAAAACTTTGGATTCACTCACTGCGGTAATTTTATGAAACCCCAAGTGTTGTAACATCTTCCTTGGCCTTCATTAGAAATTGTTCTAACACCCTTACTATTCACTGGTCTCTATTAAAAATAATAAGGCTTCTCTTTTGCAACCCAACATGATGCCAAATACTAGAGATTGACCACTCAACAACTAGTGTAAAAACTCGAACTTTGCATAAAAAATTCCTTCTGTAAGGCTCAATTTTTAAATGCTCCAGCCATAAAACTGGACATTAGTGATCCAAGTACTGATGGCCATCCAGATATTAATAACAATAATGGAACGGTGCGGATAATATGCGGTAAATGTGAAGTAATAACAATGACTGAAGGCCTATGCGTGGAATGTCGGTTAACAATTGAAAAGTTAATAGAACTTAAATTTTATCATTTATTAAATGACGGTTAAGGACAGAAGACTTAGCCACTCACTGGAAGGAGTTTAATGATGTGTTTGTATGATACAAGAATTTTTTATACTTTAAGAAAGTACACGTGTTGAGAGGCTGAGGGAAGAGCTTGCAAGTCAGGTTTTTTTTTTCCTTCTCATTTGCTTGGGGTGTATGGCACGGGTTTATTTTTGAAGTGGTTACAATTTCATGAGGGAAATTTATGTACGTAAGTGTAATTATTTGTAAAATAAGTTGGGTGTTTTAAAATTAAGAGTTTCATTTTTTTAGTGTAGGTTAGTTAATCTATAAATTTTTGGGGAAAAAATTTCGGAAAAATTTTGGGCAAAAATGATGTAATTGGGTACAATATCATTAAATTCTTTTACATGTATAAGTCTATATGTCTATTGTTATTTCCATTTTAGTGGTCTTTATTTGATTTTTCCAAAATGCCCTTTTCTTTTCTTTTCTAATCAAAATATTAGTTTAACATGACTTCAAAAGTGTATACGAAGATTTCAAAATTATAGTCTAACATTAATTTTTATTATTAATTAATAATTTCACGTAAACTTATTATTGTTAATTCAATTCATATTTATTTTAACATTTTTAAAAACATTATATAGCCTCTAAATATTACAAGTACTTAAAAATAACTTATTTGATATAATTATTTAAATTTATGTATTAAATTATTTTATTTAAAAATTTCTTAATACAATTGTTACATAAATAATATAAAAGTGAATATTTTTAAAAAAAATAATAAATAAATATGAATAACAATAAAAATATTTACTAAAACTTAATGTATAACACAAATACCGGTGTTTTTGCCATCCATTGTTTTTATATATATACATAAAATCATGAACTAAACATAAGATATTAGGAATTATTAACCAAAAGTGGTTTGTTGCAGTAAAAGTGAACTATGAACCTAGGTGAACTTTATCTACAATATCAAGGTTCAAATGTTGAAGCTGCCACCTTGGGAGGATTTTATCTACCTACCAATTCTGATCCAAAATTGCATGATCAATTTCTAAGATTAGGAAAAAATATTAAGATAATGTGATCATTAAATTAATTATATTTTTAGTTAATTATCAATTATCATTACTAGTGAATTGAAAGGCATATATGTGTTTGTCAATAGGAATATGATAAAAAAAAAAAGTATGTTTGCCGTATATTGTAATTTATTAATATGCCTTTATTGCTACTCATTTTTTACTTACATTTTTTTTAAAAAGGTCATTAATATATTATTTGGATAATTATTGCACCAAGAAAATTTTAAAAAACTAATTCAATAATTTGATCTAAATAATTATTTAAATAAATTAACTATCAATACTTGAAATCTCCTCAATTTCACATTTTTTCTTAATCATAATTATTATATATATTGTCATTATTTTCTTTGTTGCATTAGTTACTACTTTTTTACATTTTTTAATTTAATGGTTAATTATTCTATATATATTGTTGAAGAAGTTAATATGAAGCATTTTTTCTAGTTATAAAAGATATAATTTTAATATATTATCAGTATAAATTATTTTTATATTATCAACTAATTATATATTACCACTAAAATAGTTTGACTCTGTTCATATAACTATTTTAAAAGTCATATAAAAAATAAAATATGATTAATTGCTAATATAAAACACATTTTTTGATCAAAATCATATATATATATATATATATATATATCAGAGATAATTTTATTTTAATATAAAATATTTTATATTATCAATATATCAAAATTAAATTATAATTTCAATGAATTCCTAGTTAAGAAGAGAAAGGACAACGTGACATGAAGGCACTAGCAACTTGGGATCTAATTGTCGATACAAGATCGTGTTGACAACTGAAAACTTTCAACCTGTCGCGGTCAATTTTTTATAGCATTGCAAAATTCAAAGGAAATTAAGCATTAATGTGACGAAGCATTTAATGCAAAAGTGCGAAATGAAATCAGGTATCTCTTGCTAGGTACCGGCAAAGCGTGAAAATGGTTGCAGTTTGGAATATGATGGTTTGACAAATTTTCACGCGTCATGAATGCAGAAGAAACTTTTTTCCCCCTCCTTTTCATTCAATAGATCAGTAGATCAATCAGGAGGCTTGCTTATAAATTGTGTCCTCTCCCCGTGGTTTTACTCATCCCTTTCTAGAGGAAAAAAATTATAGTGTCTCCCAAAATTTAAGGAAAAGTTGTAATATTATCTTTTACCTAATGAAAACTTTCTTTTCCTGACTGTGTTTTTTTTCTCATCAGTTGAGGATTTTTCATGTTAAATATTCTGTGTTAATTCTAATTTTCTGACTTTATTTTAGTTGCATAATAGTGTTTTCATAACTCTAGTATCCAACCCAACCTCAATTATCATTATTTAATTTTAAATAAGTTTTAGGGAGAAAAAGTTGGTGTATTTTAATGCTCTGAATGAAACAATAATTAAACACAAACCACGTGGTGAATTTTATTAGGTGCCTGATACAGAAATATTTTAAATTTTGACTTTGGAACCTTTGTGAAGTATAAATGATTTGGTGTCACGTGGCAGACGAGAGCTTGATTGGTTAAAAGTAGAATTGAGCTAACACCATACTTTCCCTCTTTTTGCATATTTTAGCCATTCTAAAATTAGTCATTTTTGAGTAGATGTCTTCAACCAACAAAATCTTTTGAGGTTCAATATCAAGATGCAAAATCATACTGTATTATCCGTTTGAAGCTCCTTACTTTCTCCTCTAACCACAGATCTAGCTGAGATACATAATACTCACTAGTTATGATTTGAATTTGTGAAACAAACTAGACTGGTTTAGTCCATGGACATAGTAGGATGGCATGCTCTAGAGTTCTAGTGTCTCAGGCTCTAAGTTACAAATGGGGCATAAGGGGATATTTGGTATGCTGTACTAGGCATAATAGAATAAAGTAATACAATACGTTATGATCTTATCCATTGTTTGGTGTAGTCAACGTATTATATAAACTTATCCATCAAACCTCCCTTATACGTTATAATGATGGATAACTTATCTGGCTTAGGAGGTAGTATTAGGCCTGATTAGCTTTTAATGTATAAGGATTCTTTCACTTTTTTATTTTTTAATATATTTTATTAAAAAAATTAATTATTAACTAAATAATAAAAAATAAAAATATATAAATAAAAATAATATTATTTAATAATAAATAAATATTTTAAAAAATTATAAAATAACTATTCAAACTGAAATAAAAATATAGGAATAAAAATTTATTATTAAAATATATAAATAATAATATTTAATATAAATTTAATTATATATAATAAAAAAACACAACCAAATATAGGAATATGATACTAAGCCTATTTAGATTTTGATATATAAAAACTTTATCTCTATTTCACTCACTCACTCTCTCTCTCTCTCTCTCTCTCTCATATTTTATATATTTTAAAAAAAATTAAAAATAAATAAATAAATAATTTTTAATATAAAATTATTTTTATATATAATAAAAAATAGCTAAAATAATTATAATAACTATTTAAAAATTATATTTATTATAATATCTTCTTCTGGTTATATTTTATATAATATAATATCTTATACAATGACATACCGAACACCGCATAGTATTAAATTTTTATCGCTTATATAATCAAAGCTTTATACTATTAAATTTTTATCCTATCAGGCTTTATACTATCAGGCATACCAAACGGGCCCTAAAGGGGTTCTAGGCTAACTTCTAACTTCTTTTCTAAACAAATTTGCTCTATTTGGAACAACAATATGGCAAGTTTTGCATAGAAATATTTTGAGTTTTTGGGGACCTATATCCCAAATTGCTTTGCATAACTCTGGATTGGTGTTAAAAGAAGTACATGGTGATTGAGTTGGTGTGTTGATACAATCCTCGGATACATGGTATCCTTTTTTAGATACTTAGCCCCCCTTCTTATTATAAGGCCACACAAGCCTATTTAGGCCCCTAGATAATCCTAACGACTGTTTGCAATCTTCTAATAGCTGAATTGGGGGAAAGGTAGCCTTCACTCTTTGCAAATCTCAATTTCCCCCGTCGTTGGGATGAGTCTAATCTTCTTAACTTGAGTTCTCCTGGCTTGGTATAGTCCAATTCCCAGCTAACCAATTTTCCGTGCTTCTTTAAGAACTTCTTTCCCAGTATACTACTTGTCCATGCCCAAGACGTATTTCTTTTTCTCTTAGCTTTTAATAAATGAGCAATTTTCCAAATGTACGACCTTAACAATTTGGATCCATAGGGCATTAGGGTTTGAAAGAATCCTCCATGCTTTGTTTAGCTAACAAGGCCATAATCAGTTTGGGGGAAAAAAAAAAAACCCTTGAAACCCATTCCTTCTGTCTCCTTGATGAGAATGAAGTTGCCCCAAATTTTCCATTGTGTTTCTCTAGCTTTCCTTAGGCTTCTCCCCAAGAACCTAGACACTTAAGAGCACAACGAGGAGTCGAAATTTGTTGGAAATATGACCATGTTCATTGCATATGCTAGGATAGCTTGTATAAAGAATTCGTAATAAGAGAAACAAGAAGAGGGACGAGACGGCAAACTGGCATTATTTAAAAGGGGAATAATTCATAATTGTTCTATGTGGCCAAATCGTTCGGCCATTTTGTTTGTATTCTCTGATTAAAGTAAACGTCAGAACTGTGCATTGTGCATTTGTAAAATCCGCTTAAGTATCTCCACAGGCCCTACCATGTGCATTATGAAGGGTGTGTTCTCTCTAGTGGCCCTTTTTTATATATATATGTATATATTTAAGAAGTCTAGTCTACAACAGATGTGAAATTCTTTTAAATAAGTTAGAAAACAGCAAAAAGCATTTTTTCCAAGAAGAATACGCGCTGATCTCATTTCAGTTTTGTTTGACTCGCTATTTTCAGTCATCTTTAAACTTTTGGACCCATAATGCACACTCGCCGTTTGGGAAAGTCTGCAGAACAAGCTTGTTATTTTCTGAAGCAGAGGTTTCATTGTTGTAGGGGAAAGAAGAGAGAAAAAAAAAGGGGGGGGGGGGTGGGGGAAGCAATTCACGTTTCACTTTCAATGCATGACCTATGAAGTAAAACATACGATAAACACAGAGGATGAAACCTTCAGTGTTTGTGGTAATGTTATGAAATTCTAAAGTGTTCGTCATTGGTCTTTGCTAAAAATTGTTCTAACGCCCTTATTATTTACTGGTCTTCATTAAAAATAACATCGGTTTTCTATACTTTTACAACCAATCATGAATCATGATGTCGTATACTAGATATTGACTACTCAACAACTAGAGTAAGCCCTCGAACTTTCCATAGTAAATTCCTTGTGTAAGCTAAACATGATAAATGTCAAAGAAGGAGACACCAGCAACTTGTGAAAAGTAGTAATGGAATGGTTTACTATAGAAGGCGTGTTGACTGAGGAGAACTTTGAAGTTGAATTATGCTAAACAAATACGCTCACTTCACAACACATATGCAACTTTGATGTTGAAGTTGACATCATACGTTACTTCCATCTTCATTTTTCAAGGTTTTCAGCATTGAAACTTAGGGATTTATATGAGAAAATTTTAATTTTTGATTAATTTATTTTTTTAATATTTTTTTAAGTTGATGTGATAGAAATTGTCTTCCCTAGTTAGTTAAAGGAAAAAATAAGCAATATAGCAATGCACTTATGAGTCAATTAGGATGAATTATAAAGAAAATTATTGATAATTTGATAAAATGATAAGATTGATGTCAAAATTTAAAGGTTAGGACTAAATTAGTGTCAAAATATTTTTAGGATTAAACTGATAATAACTTCAAAATGTTAACACTAAAAATGACATTTACACCTTTTTTTTTTTTTTTAATTTTGAAAAACTCGTGCCATGCTTGTCCCATTTTTGCTGTAGTAGACATTAGCTGTTCACGACTTTCTCACTCACTCTGAATTATTTTTTTGCAAGAAAAAGGGAAAGGATTAGCATTTAATTCGATTCCGTCTATTAAGAAGTGAAGACTTTTAAGAGTCCATTTATTTGGTGGGTAGATTTAGAAATTCTATTTTGTTTCTATTTGATCATTGACTTTTGTAGAATTGCTTTGTTATTTACAAGTAAAATTCTCTGTTTTAATTTTTTTTTGGTACTTTATCTTGTCATGGGTCACATATTTAAATAAATTATTATTATTATTATAAACTCTTCAGTTTGGAGTTGAACTTTGTGAATTCTTTTATCATCATATAGAGGTCTTCTTTAAAAATTTCGATAATTTATTTTCTTATTTGACAAATGTTATGAATACTTGCTAAGTTGGAGATCCTCTCCTATTCGCCAATCACCGCCTATTTTGGGTTGTGAAAACAAGTAACAAACCAAAAATGTTGCTTCTGAAAATCAATTTATGAAGAAAGTATGTAATCCATCACATGATAAAGCAACAAGGTAATAACCACTCCTAAGTTGTATCTAATTCGATATTCTTAAAATTATGGAACTTATTCAAGATGGGACTACTAAAATAAATATTTCTCAAATATTTTATCTAGCTAAATGGGAATAATTTTATCTTTGAAAAATCTTAAACTCCCAACCTTAAACCCTAAGCAATATATATAAAAAAAGAACTTTGTTGTTTAAGTTCAATAAAGTTTGAATTTATATGGAAGAAAAATGTCCATCCCTTTTTTTATTGTATCTAATTTGTTCTATTTTCATTTTTTGATTTTAAAACATAAAAAAAGTTACCTTAGAATGTCCTTTATTATTTTGGTATTTTAAATCATTAGATTTAGTAATGGGTTCCATTTCTCTGTTATCTACATCGAGAATACAAAGGATAAGAGATAACTCAAAACTAGGGTTCCACAATTAATTTTTGTCTTTCCATATTTGAATTTAATAGAAACCTCTATCCTTGTACTTTAGCCACAAAAGAGCCTTGCTTCTATCATCAAATAGTATCCATTGCTACTATTTTTGTTACTTGTTACTGGGTGACTAGCCATTTTAACTCTCAATTCTTGGCTCACAAGATGCATGGGAGATGGTAGAGAATGATTATGAAGAAGTGGGGGATAAAGAAGTGCTAAATCAAGCACAAAGAAACCAATTGCAGAAAAATCGCAAATTGGATCAATGTGCTCTTAGCATCATTGGTGAAACTTTAGACTATGATATACTTGAGAAAGTTTCTTAAGCAACAAAGGCGAATCCAACATGGGAGATTCTTCAAAATGCTCACTAAGGCATTGACAAGGTGAAGTAGATAGGTCTTCAAACCTTAAGAGGCTTATGGTTTGAAGGAGATAAGGAACGGAGTTGTTTATGAGCCAGCAAACTACACACATTTATCATGTATAAATATTCCTAAAATAATGAAAAACTTTGCTTTTCTCTATTCGATGATAATAGTTGCTGTAGTTCCTCAAAACTTACCTTTTTGGAAAACATTATGTTGAAACAAACGATTAACACTAAATAAAAATACACAATTTTATTTCCTTAAAGGTTCTAATAATTACATTTAGCATAACGGTTGCACTCATTATAGGTGCCATAGGCTATGATATTAAGTTCATCAAATCTTTAAAGTGACATGAGTCAAATAAGGCAAACACGAAAAATATTAATTTGGAGTTTGAGAAAAAAGACAGGCAATGTTGTGCTCAACAACAAGAAATATAAGTTACAACACAATCACGTTCACTTTATCAGCCAAGAATAATCACATTTACCTCCTTGTCCTTGGGGAACTCATTTTAATTGATAGAATCATTCTCTTGTGCAGTTGTTGAATTTGTCTCATGTAGACTGCTATGAGAAATATCTGAAAATTGTAAGGGAGGTCTTTCAAGGGAATACAAGACAGGCTTCGGAGGAAACGACACTGATTGAAGTGGTTCTTCTAACATCTCGACTACTTTACTCATAGATGGCCTATTTGATGGATTTGGTTGGATACACCATAGACTCACCAGAGTAATCTTCATTACCAAATCATTTTCTTCCTCTGTGTTGAGCAAAAACCTTGCAGGAATATTACCTTGCTCGAGATCTTTATAAATCCAATCTGGAAAGTACATTTCACTGCTATGTGACCCTCCATTATCATAGTCCTTTCTTCCGCCAACCACTTCAAGAATCAACATGCCATAACTATACACATCAGATTTGTGTGAAACTCCACCATATGTTCGACTAAATACTTCCGGTGCAATGTACCCTGGAGTTCCTCTTGTGCCCAATATAGATACAATACTCTCCTTCTTTTTGCATATTTTAGCTAATCCAAAATCAGCAATTTTTGGACAAAATCTTCATCCAAAAGAATGTTTTGAGGTTTAATATCAAGATGCAAAATCCTTGTATTACATCCTTGATGTAAGTATTCTAGTCCTCTAGCAATTCTAATTGTGATTTGGTACAATGTGCTCCAATCCAAATTACATATAGCATTTGGAGATCCATTTTTATAGATGAACTTATCTAAAGAGCCATTAGGCATGAATTCATAGATAAGTGCTCTTTTGTTCATCTCATAACAAAATCCCACAAATGAGACAATATTCACATGGGATGTTTTACAAATACTAGCAACCTCATTTATGAATTCTTCCCCACTTCCCTTTGACTCACTTAGTACCTTTACTGCCACCTGACGACCATCAGTTAAGCTTGCTTTGTACACAATGCCATATCCACCTTGTCCTAATTTGTCACGAAATAAGTTTGTCATCCTTTTCACTTCTGAATAACTATATCGCTTTGGAGTCAAAGAACCATAGCTTGTTATGAGATCCTCAACATTGTGGTCAACTGATGATGTTCTTGTTTTCCTCAATATTATCTTGTGTAGTAACGTCAGACACCTTTTACGGTTACAAATAACCACAACAAAGATTACAATAACTCCAGTACTAGCTATTGATGCACCTGTAAGCGAAAGTAGCATGAACAACAGAAATTTTTATGATTAAGCAACCAGTTCAACTTTGAAAATGATCGTACAATTTATTTAGATATCAAGTTAGGCATATAATACATTAAATACTGAAGCAAAATTCAAGAATCAACAAAATATCCACCACCTCATGAGTATGTCTATGCTTTGCATCATAAGTTCATAATTTTCAGTTATGTGACGAAACAATCAAATTCAGAAAGTGTTGTTTCTCTTCGGACAACACTATTCATTTAATTCGTTTTTCGTTTTATTAATTAAAAATATTTAATTTTAATATAGTATTGGTGTTTAAAAATTTTATACACTTGTCTAATTATGTACTATAATATTATTAAACTATTTGACTTTCACAATAATAAATCAAAAGTCATAGACATAATGAAATATGATCAATTAATAGTGTAAAATATTTTATATTAATATTGTATAAAAATTCATCTAAAAAAATAATTAATAATACAATTTGTTTGAATATTCTTTTATATCTACATAAACATAAGTAATAAAATATACTTGTAATTTTTTATTTATTTAAATTTTTAATTAAGTAACTAACAATGATAATTTCGGGAATAAAAAAAATTTCTTATAGGTGTAGCAATAATGAGTATACCTGCAATCCAAAGTCGTGAGCGTGGAGTTTTAGATGCAGTTGGACTCGTTCTGGGATTAGAATCAACAGATGGACTTGTTCCATTTGCTTGAGAAAGCTCAAGCAAAGCGTTACCTGAAGCAGTGAACATGACCGTGGATGAGAATTTGGGAATGT
The DNA here is from genome assembly GCA_031439585.1 of Pterocarpus macrocarpus. Classification (NCBI taxonomy): domain Eukaryota; kingdom Viridiplantae; phylum Streptophyta; class Magnoliopsida; order Fabales; family Fabaceae; genus Pterocarpus; species Pterocarpus macrocarpus. The sequence goes on from CM062515.1 coordinate 78,602,796, forward strand.
TTCCTGATAAGTTGTTATTGGAGACATCTAGAATCGCCAGCTGAGGCAACGTTGCCAAGCTCTCAGGTATTGAACCCCTCAAATTATTGCCACCCAGATACAAGTTCAGCAAATCAGTTAAATTACCAAATGCAGGTGAGATCGTTCCCATCAAATTTTGCTTGGCCAAATTCATGGCCCTGATCTTGCCCCCCGCACACATAATGAAACTCCAACCTTCACAAGGATTGTTCCCTTGCCATGTAGTCGCCAACGTGATAGGGTACCCAAACGCCGCAGCAATTTCAAGTAAAGTGGTCACTTTCCGGTCACAAGGCCCAGCATGGTCTAAACAAAAGCCGTTGGTGGTGTTAACACCAAGAGACACATTCACACTCTTTCCAAACACAGGCAGAGGACCCTGCAAAAAGTTGTTGAGTAAAGAAATGTTCCGCAAGCTCGAGAGCCTCGTCAAAGAAGGTGGAACTACACCCGTTAACTTGTTGTCCCCAAGCAACAAATCCACCAAGTTTACGCAATTTGACAAGTCAGGAATGGGACCTCCGAACGAGTTCCCTTGAAGCCACGCCTGAGACAAGTAGGTCATGGATGATAGAACGTCAATTGTACCCGACAACCCACTGTGGCTTATCAGGGTTGTGCCCTGCAACACATTGTAGCGAACCGGGTCGTTGAGCAACAAAGTGGTAACCGTTGATCGTGCAAAAGACTTGGGCAAGACCCCACTGAGGTTGTTCCTGGATAGATCAACACGCTGCAAACTTGAGAACGAATCAAATATGTCTGGTAAGGGGCCCACAAGGTTTGTAGCGACGAGTTCAAGGACTTTGAGTTGCGAGGACTGAGTCAAATCGGTGGGAATTGTCCATGGTGCAAGGTTGGTGTTGTGGCTCAATCTAAGGATCATCAAGAAGGATAGCCCCTTAAAGCAACCGTTAGGGATGGAGGAGAAGTTGTTCCTTTCGAGATCGACGAGTGTGAGCATGGTGAGGTTGGCGAGAGAGGGAATAGGCCCAGAGAGAGAGTTGTTGCTAAGACCGAGGGTGGTGAGATAGGAGAGGGAGTTGAGACCTGAGGGGACTGCTCCTCTGAGTGATCTTGATTCGAGGTTGATGGAGTCGACGTGGAGGGAGTTAGAGTAGGAGACACACCTTACGCCGCTCCATTGGCACATGTCTGTGGCGTTGGACCAGTCGGAGGGAGGAGGGTTGAGGGCTTTCATAAGCTCCAACATGTAAGCATTTTCATCATCGCTAATGGCAGTGGATGGGACAAAGAAGAAGAACAAGAAGAAGAAGAAGAGGAAGAACGAAGAAAAACTAACTAGAGTTTTGGATTTTAATTTGGTGTGAGCCATTCAAACTTGAGAAAGCAAAAGATTAAGTTCTTACTTTGGTGTGTGTCTGTATTGTGCGAACTGAGAATGGGAGGAATTATTTAGGAAGGAAGGCGCGTACGTGCAAGCTAATCCCATGTAGCAGCTTTGTTTGACTTGTCATTTCAAGTCTAGAGTCTAAAATTATTGGCACCTCTTCACACCTGTTGGACACAGTGATACTCACGGAAAAATTGTGACATACTAGATATATTTTGACGAGAAATGCTTTTATGATGTATGGAGTAATATAAAATTATTTTTATTATTAATTTTTTTTCTCTTTCTTATTTTCTTTTTTTTTTATTTATAATTAATGGTGGATCTAATTTTATGGGATATAATATTTTTTTTATTTTATGAAGGATAAAAATATTTTTCATATTTTGACCACTTAATTAATAATATTTTATAATTAATTATGAATTTTCCTACTCCTGTTTTATAACTACACTAAAGTTTCTTTGTACTCACATGTTTGGGAAAAAAGGTATGCAAAAAAAAATTTGTTATTTTTGTAAATCAATAATGAAAAATATTGACAACAACACAGTGAAGTGGTAAATAATATGACGGTAAGTAATGATAAAAGTAGTTAATATGAAGTATTGTGACACAATTACACAAGTTAAGGTTGTCTTTAAGTCGTTAATGCGAGACTAATAAGTCATTAAAATACTTCTTTTGTCGGTATAACGTAAGTGTGCGTAGTGATTTATACATCAAATATGGTAATTTAAAATTTTAATAAATGATGTAAATGCTTCGCAGCTCAAAGTGTTGTTGCACTTCGTCAATCGATAAAGAAGTGCATTTAATGCGATATTAAGCATTTTAGCAGAGAGCAACCACTCTGATGGATCTGGTTTTGATCTTTCAAAATCATCATAATATCCCCACAGGCCTACCATGTGCATTATGGAAGACTCGTCGTCTTTGATAGGCTTTTGTCTATTTCAACCCCAAAAAACAAGTGTAAAAGTATAACAAAATGTAAGTTTCATCAGCTTAGAGTAACGTTGGAATACAGCTAAAAATTAGGGTGTCTATAACCAAACTAAATCGATTTAAAATTGAAAGTTGATCTAAAAAAATTGAAAATTAGTTAAAATTAAAATAAATTGATTTTAATTGACTCTTATTTCATGAAAGTCAATTGGTTCGGTTCAATTTTTTATTTTAATTTTTAAAATCAAATCAAACCAAATTAGAGTTTCGAATTTTGATTTGAGGTGAGCCATCCAGATTCGAGAGAGCAAAATTTTACTGCTTGTTTACGAGAAATCTCTCTCAAATAGACAAAAAGTTGTTGTCTGGATCAGTTTGGGGTGTGTGTGTGTGTGTGTGTGAGAGACAGAGATAAACGTTTTGTGTTGACAAGGAAGGAACGAAGGCAGTGGCGGATTTTTAAGGGACAATGAAGCCATGGCCCCCCCAATTATATATATTGTTTAAATAAGTTTTTAACATGTTATTCTACATAAATGATGTTATTCTATATAAATAAGTTTTTTAATTTAAAAGTACATTAGCTTATTTTTTAATTAAAAATAACTAAAAACTAAAATGATCACATCATAATTGAATATTATTTTAGAGTAAAAATATTTTTTGTTATATTAAATAAACAATTACAAGAGTTAAATAGCAAGTTTAATCATATTATTAACTTCAAACTTTGTTTTGTTCTTAAGAAAGCTTACAATTTTTTTTTTTTATATTGTTAAGTGTGTGTTTTGGGAGTGCAAGAAAATAAATTTTTTTAATAAAACCTATTTTAAAATAATTTCACATATTTGGAAAAAAAGTTTGAGTGTATTATAAGCAAAAGAAAAAATCTAATTAATTTTTAATTATAATATTTTATCAAAATAATCCTTACAATTAAATATGATAAAATATAAATAAATTATTTCATATCATTTTTTAATAATTTATTATATAAAAATAATTATTTTCATACCAACCAAATAAAACACACAACTTTAAAATTATTTTTAAGTTAAGACATCTAATATTATAAGGTACTAAATTTTTAGTCATAATCTATAAAATCATTTTGTCATATTATTTATTTGCTTTGACTTTATATATGTGATATACTATTAATTTAAATCTGATTGTTATTATCTAATTTATATCTTAAAGTTTTTGACCTCTAAAAATTTTCTTGAAGCTCCACCACTCAAAAGAAGTAGAGGATTACTAAATACAAAAGGCTTATACTACCAATCAAGGTGGGAAAAAGGAACGAGAGGAATAAAACGGTTAAATAGCATTCTTCATGGAGGAATACTTTTCTATACGACGAAATTTTTTGAAGTGCATCATTCATCCGAATGATCGACGTGAGGTACCAAGTAATTTATATATCAAATATACTGACTTAAAAAAATTTATAAATGATGTGACTGTACAAAATAGATTTTATATTTAACACCATAATAACTTGTGAAGGTGTCAAGTTTCATGGTTGTTGTTAGATGTGCAGAAAATATTATTCGTATGTAGAATGTTATTATTTTGCCTTTTCTTATTTTAGAATCCTGTTTGTCTCTTATTAATAGGCGAAAAATTAATGCTTTTTATCACATTTAGAAACACATTGGAATCGAAGGTATTGTTTCTGAAAATCACTTGGATATATGCTATATCATTAATCGATCTTGGCGACTGAGAGATTCTGCGCCCTCAAAGTCCAAACCAAGAATCAGTGTGTGATCATATCGATGATGATATTGGAGACATTGTCATCACATTTGAGCTCACAGTTATGCTGGTCACAATTCTCTGCTCTATTTTCATCGCAGAATGGGTACTAGAAGTTTGATATGCTTTCCAAGATAAGAGTTACTGCAATTCAGATACTGACTATCATCCGCCCAAAGAGATGTTGTAATACAGCTAAAATGTGTATGAGTATAATAAAATGAAAGATTGAAATTTCTTAGGAATATATTAGTGTTTGTACTAACCCCGGTCAAAAAGAGAAAGAAAATCATGACATGAATGCTTAAGAAATGGAAGGCACTAGCAACGTAGGTAGGAAATTACTAATTATTAATAGGGGTGTAAGCCGATCAGATGGATCCAATGAACTTGAAGATCCAAATCAAATCAATGGAATTGGTTCGGATCGATTTGGATAATCGGTTCATTTTTAAGGTGGAACCAAACCAAATCAATTATTATTGGTTTGATTTCGGATTTATGATTTTTCAATCCAAATACTCGAACACTCAACTCGATCAACTAAATTTTTTTTTTTAAATTTCTAATATTTCAAACTTTTGCATTTAAGTTTCTAGTAACATAGTCACTTTTTATTATTTGTTTAAGAAATTTATCTATTTACACAATTATTAAGTATACCATAATTAAGTTTTATATTATTGTTAATTGTTATAAAAATATTTTTTTAAAAAAATACAATTCTTTATGTTTTTACTTAAGTCCAATGACCAAACCATACGAACCCGATTTTAATCAGATTAGTTTGATTCGGATTTATTGAAAAAAAAATTTAAAATATAAACCAAATCAATTTAATTAAATTTAATTAGTTTGAATTTATTTTTCATTCAAACTCGTTCCAAACCAATTTGTTTACACCCCTAATTATTAATGCAAGAACGTATTGACCACGGGCAACTTTAAAAACATGAATTAAATGCTTATGAAATAGAAGGCACCAGCAATTGGGCAGGAAATTACTAATCTAATTGTTTATACAAGAACGTGTTGACCGTGGAAAACTTTCGGGCTGAATTATATCATACTAGTCCTCTGACCGATGCGGCACACAAGGTGATTAGGAAAGATATTTTAAAGTTTAGTAAATAATAAAAATCAGATGGCAATATTTTATAAAATAACTAACAATAAATAACAACAATAAATAATAGCAATAATGTTTATGATTAAAAGTAAAAATTACAAAGAATTATTTATATGCGAGCTTTATTTCAAATTTTGATCTTCATATATCATCCTGTATTATAATAAAAATAGATATTAGTAATAAAATATTAAAAAAAAAGTTGATAACAAAATGTAATAAATGTTTTATTTAATAAATTAAATAAAAAATAAAACATTTGTAAATTCATGCTTAAAATTTAAATCTTTTGAAACATCTTTAGGTAAACAAATTTTTGGGTTATGTTGTAAGGATTCCGATCATCATCTAAAAATTAGTATTTTCAAATTCACTTTTTGATTTTATTCTTGAGATGGCTATATAAAGTTATCCATGAATGAAGATAGGCTTAATTATAAATAGTCCAACAAATAACAAAAATTACTACAATTCATAGATAAAATATATATTTCATAAATTGTTTATTTTTTAATTATATAGGTCCAATAGATCTCAAAATTATTAGTATAACTAATTATTTATATTAATTATTAAATTTGATCACTGAATAATAGTAAATAAAAACACTTTCAAAGATAAAGTAAATAACAATTTTATATCAAAACATAATTATGGCAAAAAAAATTGTACGTATATATGTAGGGAAAAGGGAATTTTGGTACCTTACTATTATTTCTTTTTTTTATGTGACTATTATTTCTTTCAGACTTGGTTTTATTTTACTTTTTATATTTGAAAATTTAGCTCGTTAAATTTGAAATTGGAACACTGAATTTGTTGGACTAAAATTGTATATTTGGAGAGGAAGTGGCTATTCATTACATAAATGTAAATTGAATAATAATGAAATTTGAATTTTGTTTAAAGTGATTTTAACAATTCTTGTGTGATTCAAATAAAAGGGTAGAAAGATAATTTAGTAGTGTATCATTTAAAAAGATTTATTGGAGGAGAGAATCAAGGCAACATATTAATGCAGATTAATTTATGAAAGTATTCAAAATTTTTAATTTTTATAAATAAATTTGATAAATAATTAGTAATCCATAAGAAGTTGACATATAGCATTAGTTTCCCTATTTTGAGTCTAAATTATTAGAATTATTATTATTATTATTATTATTTGTAGATTTTTTTTCAAACATGTTTAAGAGAGAAAAAATTGGTGAGGAATTTATTAGGAACCAATTTAATTGTGAATTTGGAAGCTTCTCAAACTTTCAGCCTGAAATATCATTATCATTTTAAAGTTGAAGAATTTTATCAGGAACCAATTTAAATTTTGTGCACTTGGGACCGTGCAATATAACAAATGGTTTGTGTCAGCAGATAGGCCAAAATTAGAATTGAGTTATGCAAATACTACTATGCGCAACAGAAAAAAGTTTTTTTCAACATAAAAGGTCTTTCATGTATAACATTGTATACTACTGTGAGTGTAACTATGTATTAAAAATACACATGTAAAATAGATATAATAATTTAGATGAGATGGGTGTTATATTTAGTATCAAATGTTGATATACAAATAATAGAACTTGTGGGGAAGCATGGTTGGAACAATAAACACTGCAGTCTATTTCACTTCCGTTTCCCCATCCTCTATTGTTAACAAACACTACTATGTGTAAACCAATCCCCGAGATGCGGTTAACCATTCTCTTTCAACACTTGTTACAAAAGTCAAAACCATTCACTCTCAAATATCATATCAATACACCTATTCTAGAATTTCGATAACAAAGCCTCACTGCTTAAACCTAACTTTTCAAATGCTTACCATCCCCATTTGACACAGCTATTTATAATATATTAATTTTGAGATCTAAGTTGTGGTAAACTCATAAATTGATACTTTAGATACTTTATAATATTGTTATGTTAACTTAATATTAAAAGTGTTATCTTCTTATGATCCTATGAAGTCACATTAATAAAGTCATCCTACACCTCTTCCCCTTTTCCAAAAATTTGCCTCCCCAACACCCCACATCCCCCCTTCTTTTCCTGTAACCCCTCCAACAATAAACACTATGCTCTCCTTTATTTTTCCATTATACAAAATTCAATAACAGCAAATTTATTAATTGTGCTCTAACATCTTGTCTATTTATGTCCAAAAATTAGTAACAACAATTACAAAAGCACATACAATTGCAGTGCTATTTATGCATTATTCCATGATAACTACTCAGTAAGTGTACTGAATCGTTCAAGTAGTAAACTTAGTGAGTAAATATCATCCCACGAGAATTGACGTTACTAAACCACAATTCACTAATTCAATTTCTATTTAGATTATAACAATCATGTTAGGTCAAAGAAAGCTATAAGCTAAAAATTAAAATAAGCAATAAACTAGCAAAATAAAACAAGTAAGATTTAAGCAAAAATTAACGAAGACTAACAATATAAAAAAAATGCTAGAGGTTTGAGGTTATCTAATTTTTCTTAATATCAAATGAATTCTTAATTACTTGAGTTGGAAATTGCTAGATTAAAAAAAAGATTTTAAATAATTGATCCCAATTCCTTGGTAAAATCAACCTTCCTCTTCTCACTAAAACATGTTAATCCCTTAACTATGCTTCAACAAAAAAAAGGTTTAAGCATAAAAACTAATCCATAGTTCACACAATTTCAAGATATATTCCTAAACTTTGAAAATCATGAGGTTGATCCCTGGAGCTAGTTGACACACATTTCCCAATTTGAGCATGAACCCTAAATAAATTCATGAACAACAATTCATAAAATTACATAAGAAAACAAGAGATAAACCATTAATCCAACAATTCCAACATCAAGTTATCAAAAACTCATACAATTCAACTATATTAGAACTCACCCTTACCCCTAGCAAAAGAGTCCAGTAACTCATGCTATGAAAGAAGACAAAGAAAAAAGAAAAACCCATGAGAAACCAACAATTTGGAGTGATGATTCCTTAGTCTCTCCTCCTCTAGTTGTCTCTTAGCCTCCTCCTTGCCTTAGAAATGCTTTTTTGTGTTTTTCTAACCTAAAAATTGCCAAAAAGTTGTGTCTTTTTCTGTTTTAAAATGGAAATTCGCGTGCAGATTTTCAGCTACTGCCTAGGCAATGGCACATCATAATGCAATTCTTTTTTCATGTTGAGTGCTTGGGCGATGGATTTTGAGCACCTAGGTGCTTTCCACAAGATGCAAAACACACTTTTTTAATTAATCCAAGCTTCCTAAAAACATAAAAATATAATTAAAACTCAAATTAAGATTAAAATAAACTCAAAACAATTTATTAAACATGTAAAACTCAAAAATTAAAAATCCTAACAAAAAGCAATCATCAAAGGTTCAAAATATCATTATTTCTGACAACTTTTGATATTTAAAATTGCACAAACAAATGGAATATCACACCCCCAAACCTAAGATATTGCTTGTCCCCAAGCAAAAGGAAATAGTATATCATACATGCTCTTAGAACCTTCTTCATGCCACAATTAGCTAGAAACACTAAAAATCATAACAAACTAAGCATTCATTGATCACAACAACTCGAATATCCAATCCCGAAATGTGCATAATTCAATATTAGTCTCAGATAATGATTCTAGATCAGATTATGAAAACATCCAAAAATCCTCTTGAACTTAGGACATGTCTTTCATCCTTATCCCGCTAATGTAGAATAATGCACCTGAGTGATCAAAAGAGATTTTTGAAGCTTGTAATAATAGGTCAAGGTTAATCAAAAGAGAGTTTTGAAGCTTGCAATGATAGGTCAAGGTTAAGGTTAAGAAAAAAAGGAAAGGAAAAATTAAAAACTAGGTCGGATATTTGAAATATGCATCACAAATTACAATGGATTCTAAAGTATTACCACCACTTTCATTTTTTTTTCACTAAACTATCTTCTTTTTTTTTTTTTTTTTTGCATAAACAATATACAATGCACAATTACAAGCATTTTCTCTGAAGAATTCACAAAAGAAATAAAAGCATCAAAGATGAAAGATGTGGCAGACACTTTTGAAGTGGATAAAATATGCAATGCATAACCTCAAGTACCCAACAAATGTTATGGAAGGTGGGAAATTTTTTCTTTTTTTCAGCTTAAAGAGGTAAGGTAGATGTGGATTAAACAAAAGAAAAGCCTTTTTTCAACAAAAATTTAGCTTCAAAAGGGACCTAGGGATATATCATAAGGTAAGCTTGAAAAGCTCGAACGGTCCAACAAATACCCTGATTATTTCCCCCAAAATGCACTAATCTATGATTTCGCTTGAGCAGAGAATCAGGCACTACCCAGAGCCAGAATCAATTCAAATGTATCTCATAAGCTTTTTCTAGAGAAACAACCCAATTCCTCTTTAAAGAAACCACACAATCTCAGTCTCAGAAAATCAACAAGTAGTGTGAGTGAAAACATGGTAACCAGATAATTTCAATTAAAAAATTCTTGTGCAATCATTGAGAATTCAACACTATTCTTAAAAGAGAACTTTAAGAGACTTACAATTTTTTTATTTCTCTCTTTTTTTTTCAAAGACTTTACTAACATGAAGAAAACTAAAATATAAAAGACATTTAAAATTTAACCAAAAAGAAAAAAGCAATAAATGAAAAGCAATAAATTAATAACAACCAAACAAAATAAAGAAAAATAAAAGAAAGCAGCAGAACTCCCCTAATTTTCATGTAGCGAACTATCAGCATCAGCATCAGCATCGGCATCATTATCCAGAGGCAGTAGAAAGAAGGAAAAATAGTCCATATCAACTTTGACAATTTGATCACAATCCCAAATCATCTGCTCCATTTCTTAATATCGCTTATTGTGACTTGACATGAAATAAGGGTAAGGAAAATGTTCTAATGCATGCTAACAATTAAGAAAATATTTTTGTGCCCGACACTATATACATCCCCCTACAAAGGCTCCGAACTTAGGGAGGCACTCAAGCCGACACAAGAAACACTAAATTACCACACCCATGAAAACAAAAGCAATAAAACTTGGGTTGTCTCCCAATAAGCGCTAACTTAAGGTCTTCAGCTTGACTTGTGAAATTTATCCTAGTCAAAAGTATCATAAATATATGTTTTCCTTACAAATAGCGGAATTATCAAATATTTACCAAAAATATGCACAAGAATAACATACAAGAGATGAGAAATATAAATCAATTCTTTGTGCATCATGTAAGGAAAACTGACAGTTATAGGTTTGCATACCTCTAATCCAGTTTGAGATATAGAAACACTAAGCATAATTGAATTGTCCTCATCTAGAATTTTCATATCTCCCAACACATATGCCTTACTTAGTTCCTCATTGATTGCCACTTCCACTCTATTATCTTGATTATCATGCACTTTCGGCTCATAATGTGGGCATAAATATGTAAGATGCATACTATTTGAACAAACACAACATAAATCCAGTGATGACATTCAATTTTCAGGCTCATAAAATGGACACAAATTTGTTTGATGTATGACACTTAAATATATGTCACAACAAGGAACGATAATTGGGCACGTATTTGCTGGATGTGTAAAACTTCCACATATATCACAACAATAAACATCCATCTAAGAATAGGTAAACAAATTAAAGGCAAATTTTGTTCTTTTTTTAATTTTTTTTTAAAAATTCTATACAAATTAGACAAATAAAAGAGGAATTTAAAATAGAAAAAAAATCTAAAATAGAAATTTATTAGCTACTAATATTGTTGACAAAAACACTCAATCCTCGGCAATGACGCCAAAAACTTGACAACTACTTGGTAAGTGTACTGAATTATTCAAGTAGCAAACTTGATAAGTAAGTATCATTCCACAAGGATTGATGTTACCAAACAACAATTCACTAATTCAATTTCTATTTAGATCATAATAACCATGTTAGGTCAAAGAAAGCTCTAAGCTAAAAATTAAAACAAGCAATAAACTAGCAAAATAAAACAAGTAAGATTTAAGCAAAAATTAACGAAGATTAACAATATAGAAAAAATGCTAGAGGTTTGAGGTTGTCTAATTTTTCTTAATATCAAATGGATTCTTAATTACTCAAGTTGGAAATTGCTAGATTAAAGAAAGGATTTTAAATGATTGATCCTAATTCCTTGGTAAAATCAACCCTCCTCTTCTCACTAAAACATGTTAATCCCTTAACTATGTTTCAATAAAAAGAGGGTTCAAGCACAAAAACTAATCCATAGTTCACATAATTTCAAGATATATTCTGAAACCTTGAAAATTATGAGGTTGATCCCTAGAGTTAGTTGACACAAAAGTTTCCCAATTTGAGCATGAACCCTAAATAAATTCATGAACAACAATTCATAAAATTGCATAAGGAAATAAGAGATAAACCATTAATCCAACAATTCCAACATCAAGTTATCAAACACCCATGTACAATTCAAACATATTAAAACTCACCCTTACCCATAGCAAAAGAGTCTAGTAACTTATGCTATGAAAGAAAATAGAAAAAAGAAAAGGTAAGAGAAAAACCCATAAGAAACCAATGATTTGGAATGATGATTCCTCAATCTCTCCTCCTCTTATTGTCTCTTAGCCTCCTCCTAGACTTAGAAATGCTTTTCTATATTTTTCTAACCTAAAAATTGCCAAAAAGTTCCATCTTGTTATGTTTTTAAAACGAAAATTCATGTGCAGATTTTCCGTAGCGTGGTGGCACGTCAAAATGCAATTCTTTTTTCACATTGAGCGCCTGGACGATGGATTTTGAGCATCTAGGCGCTCCCTACATGATGCAAATCACACTTTTTTAATTAATCCAAGCTACCTAAAAATATGAAAATATAATTAAAACTCAAATTAAGATTAAAATAAATTCAAAACAACTTATTAAACATGTAAAACTCAAAAATTAAAAATCCTAACAAAAGCAATCGTCAAATGTTCAAAATATCATGATTTCTGACAACTTTTGACATTTAAAAATGCACAAATGGATGGAACATCACTCCAGTCAGCAGCACAAATGTCCACCACTGCATAGTAATCTTATATGAGTAAAGGAGGCCTCACTTGTAGATTTTATGTGAAACTTAAGCACCCAGCTAGTTGTGCACAGTTGTGCGTGACTGCAGAAGTAGTTTAAAGATCCGTTATTCAAATATTTAGCTTAATTATAGTTGTTATATGCTAAACCAAGAATTTCAAGTTTTAAACATTACATTTCTAAAAAAGATAAAGGATTCAGATTGATGTGTCCTTCATCTTTAGTATCTTGTTAACTGCGCAAGAGGTAGCCAAGTTTCACTGATCAAATGGTATAGAACATTTCTCAGGTTGGTACAACTTTGTATACTATAATAAAGACAATCTTACAGCTGATTTTACCACAAGGGTAAAAGTGTTATTGATCTAATGCAACTTTTTAGCATGGCATAACTTAGAGCTCAGAATTAACATATTATCAATAAATTCCCCTTATGAATGATTAGTACAATGGTTAATTCTCATATAAATGCATATTACTAATTGTCTTCTTTAGCAGTACTATAACCTTCTATTCTACATATTTTAAATCTTTTCCTTTATGCTTTTATTGTCTTAAAATGAATAACAATTGATTGATTTTTTCTAACACATATATTATGTTGGTGGAACGTTCTTTAGTTGTAATAACAAGTATTGGATAAGGAACTCAGCATAACTTTCACAGTAATGTACTCCTCATGTGAGAGCTACGGCACTTCATTCATACTACAATTTGCTAGAGCTAAATCCTAAAAGTTTAGAAGCTGTTAACATAAGATCCAAATTTCGTTTTATTTGTCTAATGTGGGTGAATTGATGCTTATAGCTTTACAGTTTCTACTTATCATCTACTTGAAGTTTAGAACCATCCAAAAAGTGTACACACACTCATACCACAGAGGAAGAGAATTCCTTTATAGTAATCAATGTAAAGGTTGCAAGGTTGGGACCTGGCTATTATTTTCTTGTATTACCAGACTTTGTCTTTGTTATAAGTAAATGATATTCTTATTTTATTACATAATCATTTCACTTATAATTATTCATATAATATTTATCCAATCATTCCTATAAGCGCGCGGGTCTCATTCTAGTTTTGTTTGTATTCTGTGACTAAAGTCACGTTAAAAGTGTGCATTGTTGTTGTTGTACGTTCCAGTGAAGTATCTCGCAGGCAGGCCATGTGCATTATGGAGAATTCGTTCTCTCTAACAGGCGTTTTTATACACTTTCCAGGGGTCAAGTCTATTGGATTGATCTATTTGCAAAAGCAGATACGATGAAATTGGCATGTCGGTTTGCCTTCTACTTCAACTCTGCAACAGATTGTGAAATTCTTTAGAAAGTAAGAAAAACGGTAAATAGCATTTTTCCAAGAAGAAGACGACCCGCTAATCACGTTTCAGTTTTGTTTGATGAGTTATACAGTTCACAATTTTGGACCCATAATACACTCAAGCAGTTTGGGAAATAAGGTACGTACAACAATCGTTATTTTCTAAATCATGAATTGAAGATAATGACTTCACTATAGGCTGAGTCTCACAAGAATAGAGGCAAGAAAGGATACAAAAAACAAACTGTGAAAATAAAGCCTAAATGAGTTGCATATTTTTGTTTGATGTTAGAGTATGTTGTTTATGAACACTTTATTTTATTGTGTCTTGCCTTTTGCAAGAGAGTTTTGGATACTTATAGGACCTTTTTTTATCATTGAAATACTATGATATAATATATGCTCCATTTCTTGATGATATTGAGCTCTTTTTCAATTATTGAAAAAAAATAATGTGTGAGATTGTAAGTGACAATTTATGTATTTGATATGAAGACTGTTAGGCTAATTGTGTTTAAGTTGTTAACGCAAGATAAGTCTTGTTTGAAATGCATCATTGGAGATATTATCATCACATTTGAGCTGGAACTTTAGGCTGACTACAATACTCTTCTCTGTTTTCTTGCAGAATCACTAGAGGTTTGATTTTGATTTGCTTTTCAAGAAAAGTAAGAGTTACTGCAATTCACATACCTTCTATGATCGACTCAAAGTGATGCTGGAATACAGATAGAAAGTGTGAAAAGTATAATAATATAAAAGTTTGAAATTTCTTAGGACTCCATTAGTGTTTGTACTATCCCTAGTAAAAGAGAGAGGAAAACATGACATGAGTGCTTAGGAAACATAAGGCACCGGTAACTTGGGTTGGAAATTACTAATCTAATTATTTATACATGAGCTTGTTGACTACGAAAAACTTTCAGCCTGAATTACCGTTAGTATTTTTAAAACAAGTTTTAGAGAGAAAAAAGTTGGTTATTTTAATATTTAGAATGAAAACAAGAATTAAACACAAAACATCTAAGGCAGTGTTTCAAATTGCAAACCGCATCACGTGATGTGGCTGCAATGTTGCGGTTGCGGCGGTGACCACAACCGCATCACATCGCAATTGCGGTGTTTCACCTATTCATATAAATTGACCGCAACGCAACCGCATCGGCTCGCAATGTCAGATCGTGAGTCAAGAACGCCACAACAAGCTTAATTTCCAGTGCCAAACTAAAAAAAAAATTCACACTGCAACAGCCATAATGCGCATCGCGATAGCCGCATTACCCGTAATCGCAACAACCGCTACCATATCCGCAGCCGCAATCGCAATTTAAAACACTGATCTGAGGAGTATTTATTAGGTGCTAGACACATAACAAATTTGAATTTTGTTAACTCGGAACCTCAAGAAGTATGACAAATGATTTGGCGTCACAAGGCGGACGATAGCTTGACTGATCAAAAGTAGAATTGAGTTATTCAAACACTTTTATGCATATTAGAAAAACAATTTTTGAACATTAAACATATAAATATCGTATATGTCATCGTATACTAATGTAGTAATGTGAGTGTGTATAAGTATCAAGTTACACATGTAAAACAGATAGATAAATAATGGAACTAAAGCATAACCATTGTAGGAACCACAAACTCTACACTCTATTTCATTGCTGTTTTCCCATTCTCTCTTGCTAACAGGCACAACAAACACTGCTATGTGTAAATCAAACCCCGAAGATGCATTTAACCATTCTCTTTCAACACTTGTGACAAAACCATTCACTCTCAACCATCAGATCTATACACCTGTTTTGGAATTTCGATAACAAAGTCTCTCTGCTAAACCTAAATTTCAAAAGCCTGCCATCACCATTTGACTCTTCTGTATATTCATAACCCTCAGAGCAATTACTTGATCAATTTAAGATGACAATTAAGGTCATAAACTTTTAAAGACCAAAACTTCAATGATTAAAGTTATATTCACTTTAAAAAATAATATAGCTCTGAGTAACTATATCACCTTGGTGCCAAAGAAACATACCTTTTTATGAAAACATCAGCTCTGTGGTCTCGTGTTTGGGTATAAGCAGACAATGCAATGCTATTTATGCAATAAGGGTTGTTATTTGTACCAGTCCCAAGCATAAACACCCAAACACCCACACACAAAGTTGGAAAAAAAATTATGAAAGAAAAAGAAAAAAAAAAAAAGCAGGGGGGAGAGGAGAGAGATAGAGAGAGCGGTGTTGGATGTCTAGGGGGGGAAGGGTTCAAATAAATTTTCTCTTACGCAATGCACCAGTCAGCAGCCACAAATGTGCACCGCACCGTTGCATGGTAATCTTATATGAGTAAAGGTGGCCTCATTTGTAAATTTTCTGTGAAACTTAGGTACCCAGCCAGTTGTGCACAGTTGTGATGTGAATGCAGGAGGAGTTTTAAGATCCATTAATCAATCAGATTGCATACTTCTAGTTGTTATATGCCAAACCAAGTATTTCAAGTTTTAAACATTACATTTCTGAAAAAGATGGATTAAGACTAATGTGTCATCTTTAGCATCCTCTTAACTGTGCACGAGGTAGTCAAGATTCACTGATAAAATGTTCTAGAACATTTTTCAGGTTGGTACAACCTTGTATACTATAATAAAGACAATCTTACAGCTGATTTTACCACAAGGGTAAAACTGTTTTTGATCTTCTAAACGCATGTTATGCCTCTTCAAAGTATTCAGCTTCAACTTACGGAGAGTTAACAGTTGTTTTGAACTTGAGTCAAAAGTGATACCCATGGCTTCACTCTCATAAAGTAAACACTAGATTCTCCGCAGGAAGGAAAATTTGAACTCCACAATCAACTGTTCTCTATCTGTGCATGCTTCATTCCCTCCATGCACGACTGCTGCTTCAAGTGTTCCAGACAACAGGAAAAATGGCCACTTCGTTTCCTGGAAAGGAAGTTACATATAACAAACCAATTGATTAGAAGTAGGTGCAGACAATCTAAACAGAATATTGTTCTAGACCAAGATTTCCATCCAAAGATTTTCAATTATTGATCTTTGCTACATTACATTAAAAAATTAAAATAACAAAAAAGGTTCACATTTGATCATTGTCGGTTAAAGATAAACCAATTAGATCCATGGTGAACAAAAAAGCTTTCAGAACTCTTTTTGGATCATCCGGACACAAGTCTCAACCTCAGAAACTTTATGTTGATTCTAGTATGGTTACTTAAGTGTAAAATAAAGATCGGTCCAGAATGGGACAGAGTACCTAGGTATATTTTCCTACACTTTATGTATGAAAATTTGGAGTCGGGACATAAAAAGAACTAGGAATGGTGAATGATTGACATAAAGATTAATTTAATGATATAGGAACTAAATATTTGATTCGACAACTGAGCTCAAACAATAACTTTTTTACAATGCTCTAAAGTGAAAAGCTTACAATCTTACATGCAAAATATGTTGATTGCTGATGCTTGTTGCATTTCTCATTATCTTACTTTTCTACCATCAATAAGCAGACAACTAGAGCAGCTGCAGCATGATACATGTCGTAGACATGCATGCATTAATTTTCAAATTCTCTCCTCTCAGTTTCCTTTCTCTGCTGCAGTTTTGCCTAAAATTGCAAAAAGAATCCCAGTTATACAGTACTTCAAATAAAGTTATCACATTGAAGTTAAGTTTTCAGGTAAAATGGAAAAGACACCTTGACAGATTTTTTATTTGTTACTATTGTTATACATGAATGCCAATTTCAAGCAAAGATTACTGGGATTTACCAGTTTCAGCTTCAAATCAGAGATTCTCTGTTGTCTCTGACGAGCGAAAAACTTCAGTGACTGAAACAACAGAAACCAAACCTCATGAATAGAAAAGGAAATCAAGCAATGGAAAAAAACATATAAAGGAATGGATGTGAATTTCCAAAGAAAACAAGGAGAATGATGGATGCAACGGAAAGTAATCTTACTCCAAGTCTCTGCATTTCAAGAGATCTACGCAATGCTTTTCTTTTGGTAAGGAGATTTTTTGCTACCATTCCTGAAGGACGTTTATAGTTTTTACCACGGTAAACAATAATAGCATGGCCTTCTTTTAGTTTATCAACTGAAACTAAAATTCCACCGCTCTCAGTCTCCAGCAACTTTGCAGAGTAGATGACCTGACTGAACAGTCTCTGCATTGTAAATTTGTAATGACCTTTACAACTTGTGTGTGTTTCCAATGCTGATGTAGGCCTTCCAATACACCATCGAAGACTCCACGCCTGCCTGCATTCATTGTTTAATATAAATTTGTAGTGCAGGAATGAAAATAATGAAGCTTTTCCAGCGGAAGGAGCCATAATTAAGCACTAAAAATGCTTACACATGATAGCAGCATTTTGGAAATTTTATTAATTATTGGTGAAATTGGAACTGAGATTATGTGTTCCTATTAAGTATCAACTTAGTTGTGATGAAGGTTTAGAGTAAGTCAAACTCACTCCCTTTTAGTTAAGCACAACTGCAAGGATATTTCCTTTACTCATATGCTTCTAAATAAAATCACATTCCCTTTCCCTTCAAAAAGGGGTAAAGAAAAACACGGGCGAGACACTTGCAAGCAACTATTTTCTAGGAGACGGTCACAGTTCATTCATCTGGCTATAATTCTACTCTAGTTCCTATTCTTAGTTTCAACATTCTGCAATCTTTTTGCTTTTCAAATTCGATAGGTAAATATTCAATTAAGCACTAAGTTGGTCCTTGATTGGAAGGCCCTTTACATCAGTGATATAATTTTATTTTTTTTCCTTTTAAAGCATGTACCCGATAAAAATTATGAAATTGATCATCAGTACCACAAGATATACATCTAGAATGTTAATTATTGATATATTACTCTATTATTTTTGTAAATTTGTTCAAATTTTGACACATAAACGTCAAGCAAAACTAAATTTAGGGGTATAGGAAGATACTTCGAACATATCTATTCCGCAGGAAATATCCTTTTCTAGCAAGCCTTCCCTTCCCTTCGTTTGATCTTTCTAGAGGAATTTTCTTGATAATTTCCAGTACCATACAAAGAAGCAAAGCTTGAATATGAGTATTCTCATAATAATAGCCATATTTCCTTAAGGCTCTAAAGCCACCACACATCTTGACTGAGGTGCTCTTAGCACCAATTAACAAGCCCCATTTATTGGTTTAACACTTCAATAAGAACTTGTGTAATATTAGCATACCATCAACATGAGGATAATCATGTCTGTGCCAAACCATGGCTTGAAGCTGAATCTTAATCTTCTTCACTTCCAAACAGCGTAAACAAATCTAGCTTCACTTCGACTTCACTTTACTAACATGACTATGGCAGCATGCTGGAATCAATAGCTCAAGCTATGAGCTCGATGTCAACTTCCCGATGCATAGTCATAGCTAATCTCACCCTAACTCTCTCTATCTTATACTATGAGATGTCTCAGCTGAATTTCATACACATTAAAACCTTCTCCCTAGCATCCCAACCGATGATCTAACTTAATCTAAGGGATGTTATTTGCTCCCATTCATTAACCCATCATGTTCAATTGCTCTAAAGCTATTAGACCCACTCTATCTTTCCTCCGAGAAGCTTCGGGTATCCCCCGTTAAGGAGGGATTTAGATCCTCTAAAGTGAGGAAAGTTATAAAGTGAGAAAGTGAGGGATCATTCACCATTAGATCAGTTTAGTGGAACCTACATAAAATGAAAGTTATTGATCCAATGGTGAATGATCCCTTACGTGCTCACTTTACAACTTCCTCACTTTAGAGGATTCAAATCCCTTAAGGAGTGACCCACTTCTTTGCTTTCAAAACACTGCTTGAAATAATCTAACCCATCTACCATCTGGGTAACATCTTAAACCAACCTAGCCACACAGACTACTTCTCTCCTTTCTTCTCCTTCCTCACTCCAACTATTGTGCAACCTATCTCACAGAAGCCATTATCAAATCTTTTCCAATATCATGGTTTAGCTATTGATTGCTGCACTTTGTCATCAAATGCTACCTGCAGAACTTTTCCTTAAGACCCTTAAACCTCAGTATAACCTTCTAATCTTAAGCACTAGCATTCCCTTACTAGCATAGTACTTTTACTCTCTCCTAACTACAACCTTGGAACATAGTTCAAATTGAAAAGCATCATTTCAATAATACATATCTTATTTTTTTTCCTCGTGTTTTCTCACTATGACTTTATTCCAGAGATAGAACACATATGTCTAGTTCATTTCCTTTTTGTCCATAAACTTTCATTTACTATTAAGAGTAAGGCGGGATATCAAAACTGAACATGCTAAATATGACCTTGAGGTACCTTAGAAGGGGTTCACCTAGCTCCTTATAACTAATCTTCTCTTATCTTCTTCCTAATGCTTTACCATACCCCCCTTGGGTTCTTAGTGACTTAATCGGCTAAACTAAATCAACAATTACTACTATCATCTTTTCACCTTGAGATTTAGAAGACTAACTTACATTCTTTATGAGATTGGTCTCGCTAATTTGCTCAATTATTCCTACCATAACTTGTAGGATTTGCTCCTTCATCAATCTTCCTCTCTTACTTTCAAGAGAGGGTACTACCTTTAACTTTTTTCTCAAGATCTATGCGCCTCTTGATGCCATAGTGGTAGTTACAAGAACCTTATCATAACACCTCATGTAATACTGCTCCAAAGTTGCCAAGATAAGCCAATTACCTTAAGCTTTTCCTTCCTCTAAATTCCTTTATCAACTTTAGCTCCAAGATCTAGTCTCTTCTTATCTAAATTATGGTATTCTCGTGTCTCGTTAGAAATCTCGTTACTTACAATTCAATCTTTTCATAATTCTTCCTTGCTTTCCTTCATACCACTACCATCTTAAACTTAGAGGAATCACTATCGAGTTTTAAGGAATATTTTGACATAACAATTAATCCTAGCACTACTTCCTACTTGAAGCATTTGTCAGGCTTTACCTTAAGGTATTGAGCTTCAAGTAAACCATATTCTCAACTTCTAATGTCCTTTTGACCAATGCAACATCCATATTGCTTCCTTAACTATTGTCTTGAAATCCACTCGTACTAATGATGGTTACTTCCCTTAGGAAGCATAATCTACTTCCTTACATAGCAAAAAGCATATGCGGAATGAAATCAAACTCAAAATCTAAGAAAAGAGGGAGAACAAAGGACATTTGACAACAAGATAAACATAACTGATATTCCTAAAAGCCTCTCATAACATCACAATCTGTGAAAATGGATGCACTTCCATTTGCACAATTGTGATCTTATTAGAGGACACTTGCTCCATTAACCACAAGGAAATTCAAGCAATGGCAAAAGACATATAAAGGAATTGGATGTGAATTTCCAGAGAAAACAAGGAGAATGATGGATGCAACAGAAAGTAATCTCACTCCAAGTCTCTGCATTTCAAGAGATCTACGCAATGCTTTTCTTTTGGTAAGGAGATTTCCTGCTACCATTCCTGAAGGACGTTTATAGTTTTTACCACGGTAAATAATAATAGCATGGCCTTCTTTTAGTTTATCAACTGAAACTAAAATTCCACCACTCTCAGTCTCCAGCAACTTTGCAGTGTAGATGACCTGACTGAACAGTCTCTGCATTGTAAATTTGTAATGACCTTTGCAACTTCTCTGTGTTTCCAATGTTGATGTAGGCGTTCCAATACACCATCAAAGACTCCACGCCTACCTGCATTCATTTTTTAATATAAAATCGTTGTGCAGGAATAAAATACTGAAGCTTTTCCAGCGGAAGGAGACATAATTAAGTACTAAAAATGGTTACATATGATAGCAGCATTTTGGAAATTTTATTAATTATTGGTGAAATTGGAACTGAGATTATTTGTTCCTATTAAGTATCAACTTAGTTGTGATGAAGGTTTAGAGTAAGTCAAACTCACTTCCTTTCAGTTAAGTACAACTGCAAGGATATTTCCTTTACTCATATGCTTAATAAAATAACATTCCCTTTCCCTTCAAAAAGGGGGAAAGAAAAACACAGGCGAGACACTTGCAAGCAACTATTTTCTAGGAGAGGGTCACAGTTCATTTACCTGGCCATAATTCTACTCTAGTTCCTAGACTTAGTTTCAACATTCTGCAACCTTTTTGCTTTTCATACTCGAGGTAAATATTCAATTAAGCACTAAGTTGGTCCTTGATTGGAAGGCCCTTTGCATCAGTGATATAAATTTTTTTTTTCCCTTATAAAGCATGTACCCTATAAAAATTATGAAATTGATCATCAGTACCACAAGATAAAATCTAGAATGTTAATTATTGATCTATTACTCTATTATTTTTGTAAATTTGTTCAGATTTTGACACATGTACATCAAGCAAAACTAAATTTCAAATATAAATGTGTCATCTTCATAAGATTCAGTAAAATCTATCTGAAATATAGTTTATTATCTGCATGATTGTATACAATTCTCATGGACAAAGAAACTATCTAAGAAAACTTCCTCAGTGTGTGGGCTATTTAATTAAATGAAGCTCTCCTATAACAATGACAGCGGATTTCTCAGCAACTAAGCATTTGACTGCAGTTAAAACAAGCAGCCAAAAGAAAACCTGCTCACAGACAGTGACAGAGAGGGTCCATAGAAATTGGAGAAGTGTAATTTCATTAGCAAGCACTGAAATTGTGTTTGAAATGTTAAAAAAATAAAAATAATTTAATTTAGAAATCAAATTTTGTATTTGAGTGTTTTAAAAATAAGAAATGAAATGATTTTTAATTATTATAAAATTTAATTATTTTTTATTTGAAATTCTATCAAAATTGAAAGGATTTGATAGAAATTGATTTGATTTTAAAATTTAAGTATAAATTAAATCAAATCAATTCCAAGTATAATCTAATATATTATAAATATAAGAATTGATTTCTAAATCAATTCAAATCTTATTTTTACATAATCATTCCAAATATAAAATTTAATTTATAAATCAAATCAATTCAATTTAAATTAAATCAATTTCAAAATTTAATTAATCCAAATAAACTATAAGTAACTGTCCATCTGCAAGCCTATCTTTCGGAAACATTCTCTCTCCTCCACCGTCATTATTTCCAGGTCTGCATCGTGCTCAGCTGGAGTCCATTCAGCATTTAACTTTGATAGTTCCCTTGCTGGTCACTCTATTTTCTTGTTAAGCTACAGAATCCGCAACATTAAAATTAGAAAATATCAGTACATAAATGAAAAAGGAAAATGTCAATAAACTGAATCTCACAATGAAAGCTTTGCGTTGTTGCTCTTTCAGTTGCTTCTCCAGTCTATATATTTCTGCTTCCAGATGAATGTTTAAATCTACGTTGGCTTTTTTAAAATCCTCAAGCTTTGTTTGGATTTTCTTAAATTCCGTTAAAATCCCGCTTGTACTAGTTTTTTTTTTTCCTGGGATTGCTGGACAGGGCATTTCAATCCGAATTTTATAACTATGCTTAAAAATTGATCGAAATTAAGATAAATTGGTTTGAATTTATTCTTATTTTATAAAAATCAATGGCTTTGGTTTGATTTTTGGTTTTAATTTCTAAAATTAAATCAAACAAAATAAAATCAGGTTAATAATATATATATATATATATATATATATATATATATATAAAATATTTTAATATTAAAATTATTCAAATATTCTTATATCTTAAATTAATATTTTAAGTTTGTAATTATCTATTAATTTTTTTAATTTATTCAACATGATTTTTAACTAAATCTGTATTTACTTAACTTATTCAACACTACTAGGGTAATGAATTCTCAAATACAATACAGAGTTCAGGTTATATTAATTTTTTAAATTTTAAAAAGTATTAGTCAATTTCAAAAAATATTTCATGAGAACTCCTAAGAACATCTTTTAATTCTCAAAAATCAGGAACAAAAATATCCCAATTTTTTAATTTATCAAACAAAAAAAATTAATTTATATATTTCATAAATCAAAATACCTCTTCAAAAAATATTACTAAATTAGACCTAAATTTAACTAATATAAGACTTTATTATTCACACATGGATTCCAATAGTTAATGCGAGATTAATTATCATTAAAAAAAACTTCTTTTGTCCGTATAATGTGAGTGTGTGCAGTGATTTCTACACCAAATATGGAAATTTAAAATTTTAATAAATAATGTAAATGCTTCGCAGCTCAAATTGTTGTTGCATTTTGCCAATCGATAAAGAAGTGCATTTAATGCCATATTAAGCATTTTAGCAGAGAAGCAACCACTCCGATGGATCTGGTTTTGATCTTTCAAAATCATAATATCCCCACAGGCCAAACCATGTAGAGTCTGCTTGGATCGTATTTTGTACATATCAAAAGAAAAATAATTTTGTACGGTAAATAGTAGTGTTTAATTTAATTTTTTACTTTTTAGAAGGTCTTTTAAAATTTCAAAAGACTTTTTGGAAGAAATATCTTTAAGGTTATTTTTCATTCTAGAAAAAAACCTTTTGAAAGGAATCTTACTGTTACTTTCATATCAACAACCAAAAATAATTTTACTTTATCCTATCCAAACAAAATTTATTTTCCTAAATTTATTTTTGATATATTCAAATCAAATAAAAATTATTCTTTTAAAAATAATTCTTTTAAAAGATCTTCTTTTAAAAGATTTTTTTTCAAAAATCTTCTCCCAAAAATTAAACCAAACGAACCTATAATTGGGGACAATCTGGTTTTGGGAAGGACTCGTCCTCTTCGACAGCCTTTGTTAAACACACTCTAAGGGGTCTTGTCCATTTGACCTCAAAAAGTGACGTTGGAGTACACCTAAAAAGTAGAGGATTAAAATGGATCTAAACTAAATTAAAATTAAAAATAAATAAAAAAATTTAAAAATTGATTAAAATTAAAAATAAATTGATTTGAATTTATTTTTATTTTATAAAATTCAACAGTTTTGATTTGATTTTTTATTTTAGTTTTTAAAATCAAATAAAATTGGCCTTTTATATATATATATATATATATATAAAATGAGTAATTTATTATAAAAATAAGAGGAATTAATTTGAGCTGTATAATTATATATAAATGATTAAAATTTAAAATTATTTAAATATCATATAATTATTTAAAAAAGTTATTAAAACTAAAATTATTCAAATATTCTTTTATCTTAAATCAATATTTTAGGATTGTAATTATCCATTAATTTTTTAATTTATTCAACATGATTTTTATTCACATGTTTTATTATTTGCTTAACTTGTTAACATTAGACGTCAATATAACTTTTGATTATTAATTTAATTTGATGGTAAATTTTCTTGTAAAAAATTATGAAATTGGTCATTAGTGCCACAAAATATACATCTAGAATGTTAATTATTGATATATTACTCTATTATTTTGGTAAATTTATTTAGATTTTGTCACATCTATATCAAGCAATAATAACATTATAATAGAGATGTGACATCTTCCTAAGATTCAGTAAAATCTATTTGAAATATCAAAATGATAGTATACAATTCTCATAGACAAAGGAACAACCTAACAAAACTTACTCAATGTATAGGCTATTTAACTAAATGAAACTCTCCTATAACCACGATAGTGGATTTCTCGTCAACTAAGCATTAGATTACATTTAAAACAAGCACAAAAAAAAAAAAAAAAAAGACAAAACAGCTCAGAGAGAGAGAGAGAGAGAAATAGTCCATAAAAGCCAACTAAAATTGAAGGGGAATTTGTTACCAAGCACCAAGCAACTATCCATCTTCAGTCCTATACCAATTTTTCGGAAACATCCTCTCTCCTCATCTGTCATTATTTCTAAGTCTGCATCCTGCTCAGCATAAGTCCATGCAGCATTTAACTTTGATAATTCCCTTGCTGACCTCTCTATTTACTTGTTAAGCTGAAGAATCCATAAAATTAATTTTACAGAACATCAGTACTTAAATACAAAATTAATACGTCAATAAACTGCTCTTCCAATTGCCTCTCCAGTCTATATACTTCTGCTTCCAATTGAATGTTTAAATCTTCATTGACTTTTTTTATACCCTCAAGCTTTATCCTTATTTTCTTAAAACCCGTTAAAGTTCCACTTGTACTAGTTTCTTGTGGCAGTTCATCCCTAGAAGAAAAGGCTTCAATTGCTTTCGTTCGTGCAACTTCTTCACGAAGTTCCACTTTTAAGCTCCAATTCTCTAATTTCTACGAGAGATGCAACACTGCTTGGAAGGAAATCGTTTCCCTTGTAGAGTATTATGTAAAACTTGTTACACAGCAATAGAACTCCTCCTGTTAGACGTTGCACTTCTGTCTTCAGAGTCATACAGATTTGTTTCTGAATAAATAAACCAAAACCAGCCCAAGAATTAATATACAAACTATAAAAGGATGGCACCATTATTAAACACGTATATAAAATCTAATCTAGAAAAATATTCTTGGTACAACAGGTGAGTTTAGCCTTCACTATATGCATGGTGAAATCTTTCCTAGTCATTTAAATTGAATTATTACAGGCCCTACCATTTATACAGCCGTTCTTGTATCAGGCTACTTTACAAGTGAGGACAACCAAAGTCATCAGTTCTTCCCCAAAAGGTGAGTCAGTACAATCATTTAATTAAAGTCCAACTCAATGCAACATGTATAGACAAGCTCATATGCGTACTATCATTGACTCGAGTTCAGCCTACACTTATAAAATGAAAATCTAGGATGTCTTGCATCTCGCGTAAATTGAGCAATAGATTTTCTATCAAACTCGCCTTCAGTTCATTGGCCATTATTTCATTGCCAGTATTTGGGATTCCAAACTTGATAGCAATTTTGCTATAAGACTCTTCTCCTACAACTTTAAGATAGCGGCAACTAATCATATCCCTGAAGTTCTCCGTTCCCTCCTTCATAATTATGAGACAAAATGAATTAATTGACCTTACGCATAAAGGGATAAGCTTGAAAGTAGTTATGAATATTAATCTTTTATTTCTGGAAGCTATTTTTAGTTGGCAATCAATTAATTATGATTTTCCTTATAACATTTATCAATTGGATTCATCAATCTTCAAGCAATTACTTCTTGTTACAGATACTGCTTTTCCATGTATAAGTAATAGACTGATATTGCATCAAGAAATCAGTTTATTCAGGTGTTCTTTTTAAATTGAGACCAAAGAGGTCACTTGATTAAGGATATAAGTCTTAAAAAATAAAACATGGCTACTCATGCTTATAAAGACAATATATGTTCATGTCTTATGCACAACAGGATAAATCGCTGGCCATAAACTACCAACAAGCTACCTATGTACAAAACTAAACTTGTCCATATTACATGATAATTCCTCCACATTATTCGAGGAAAGAAGGATGAAGGAATTCAAAACCTAATGGCAAACTGTGTGTGTTGTTCAATTATGGATTTAATTTGCCGAAGTTTATTTTAAATTACTCAAAGGGCACATACTTGTATTATTAATACATTTAATAGGAACATAATAGGTTACATTATAAAGCACTTCTCATTTATAAGTATTCCCAAGACAATGAGAAGCTTCAATTTTCTCTCTTCAGTAAGTTCTTATATTTCCTCAAAACTCACCATTATTGTAGAAATTAAAGCAATATATATATTTGAAGTTTGAGAAAAAGACATGCAAAGTGGTGCTCAACAATGAGAAATATAAGCTACATAACAATTACCTATACCTTCTTATCTTAGGTGAACTCATTTTACTTGATGGAATCGTTCTCCTCTGCAATTATTGAATTTGTCTCATGTATATTGCTATAAGTTAGATATGAAAATTGTAATTTAGGTCTTTCAAGAGAATACAATACAGGCTTTGGAGGATATGGCACTAATTGAGGTGGTCCTTCTAACATCTCCACAACTTTACTCATCGATGGCCTATCTGATGGATTTGGTTGGATGCACCATAGACTCACCAAAGTAATCTTTATTGCCATATCATTTTCTTCCTTTGTGTAGGCCAAACACCTAGCAGGAATATTGCCTTGCTCTAGATCTTTATAAATCCAGTCTGGAAAGTATATTTCACTAGTGTGTGTCCCACCACTATCATAGTTCTTTCTTCCTCCACTATTTCCAGAATCAACATGCATAATTGTATACGTCAGATTTGTGAGAAACTCCACCATATGTTCGACTAAATACTTCTAGTGCAATGTACCATAGAGTTCCTGATAATCACTCGACAAGTGTATCGAATCGTTCAAGTAGTAAACTCGATGAGTGAGTATCATCCTACGAGGATTGACTTTACCAAACAACAATTCACTAAGTTAATTTCTATTTAGATTATGACAACCATGTTGGGTCGAAGAAAGCTCTAAGCTAAAAATTAAAACAAACAATAAACTAGCAAAATAAAACAAGTAATATTTAAGCAAAAATTAACGAAGATTAACAACAATATAAAAAATGCTAGAGGTTTGAGGATGTCCAATTTTTCTTAATATCAAATGAATTCTTAATTACTTGAGTTGAAAATTGCTATATGAAAGAAAGGATTTTAAATGATTGATCCCAATTCCTTGTTAAAATTAGCCCTCCTCTTCTCAATAAAATATGTTAATCCCTTAACTATGCTTCAACAAAAAGAGGGTTTAAGCACAAAAACTAATCCATAGTTCACATAATTTCAAGATATATTCCTAAACCTTGAAAATCAAGAGGTTGATCCCTAGAGTAGTTGACACACAAATTTCCCAATTTGAGCATGAACCCTAAATAAATTCATAAACAATAATTCATAAAATTGCATAAGAAAACAAGAGATAAACCATTAATCCAACAATTCCAAAATCAACCCATATATAATTCAACCATATTATAACTCACCCCTACTCTTGGCAAAAGAGTTTAGTAACTCATGCTATGAAAGAAAACAAAGAAAAAGGAAAAAGTAAGATAAAAACCCATGAAAAACCAATGATTTGGAGTGATGATTCCTCCATATCTCTCCTCTTCTAGTTGTCTCTTAGCCTCCTCCTAGTCTTAGAAATGCTTCTTTGAATTTGTCTAACCTAAATATTCCCCAGAAGTCACATCTCATTCTGTTTTAAAATAGAAATCGCATGCAGATTTTCTGCCACCACCTAGGCACTCCATACAAGATGTAAAACACAATTTTTAAATTAATCCAAGCTACCTAAAAACATGAAAATATAACTAAAACTCAAATTAAAATTAAAATAAACTCAAAACAACTTATTAAACATGCAAAACTCAAAAATTAAAAATCCTAACCAAAAGCAATCATCAAAGGTTCAAAATACCATGATTTCTAACAACTTTTGACATTTAAAATTGCACAAATAGATGGAATATTTGTGCCCACTATCAAAACAACACTCTCCTTCTTTTTGCATATTTTAGCGAGTCCAAAATCAGCAATTTTTGGACAAAAATCTTCATCTAATAAAATGTTTTGAGGTTTAATATCAAGATGTAAAATTCTTATACTACATACTCGATGTAAGTATTCTAGTCCTCGCGCAATGCTAATAGTAATTTGATGTATATAATGTATTCCAATCCAAATAACAAATAGCATTGGGAGATCATTTTTTATAGATGAACTTATCTAAAGAGTCATTTGACATGAATTCATATATGAGTGCTCTTTTATTCATCTCATGACAAAATCCCAAAAGTAAGACAATATTCACATGCAATATTCTACTACTGCTAACAACCTCATTTGTGAATTCTTCCCCATTTTCCTTGGACTCACTTAGTACCTTCACCGCCACATGTCAACCATCAGTTAAGCTTGCTTTGTACACAATGCCATGTCCTCCTTGTCCTAAATTGTTGTGAGCTGAATTTGTCATCTTTTTCACTTCTAAATAACTATATCGCTTTGGCACCAAAGAGGCAAAACTTTTTATAAAATCCTCAACATTGTGGTCAACAGAGGTTGTTTTCTTGAGCATCATCCTCTGTACTAAATTCAGACACCTCTTACGAATATAAATAACCACAACAACGATTACAATAACTCCAGCGCGCACTAGCTATTGATGCACCTATATATATATACAATGAGGCGGAGAACAATTACAAACAATAAGTTAGATCGTTAGACAAACAGTCACAGGAAGAATGACAACGGAAAATTTAATGATTTATCATTTTTTTTAATATCAAGCAAGCATTATAACTTTGAAAATGATCCAAATATTTAAAAATAGAGTTAGACATAGGACGTCGAATACTGAAGCAAAAGATCAAGAATAAAAAAATTACCGCTACTATATGAGTCTATCTGTGCTTTACGTCTGAAGTTCGTATCTTCATTCATATTACCATACAACCAAATTCGGAAAGTGTTGTTTGTCTTCCGTCATTAAGCTTTTAATTCGTTTCTTTTTTGTATTAAATAAAAACAACTAATAATAAAATTTTTGTACATCTTATTTTATATTTATATATAAATAAGTTATAAAATATATTTATGATTTACAATTTTTAAAGTTTTTAATTAAATAATTAAAAATGATAATTTTAGAAAAATTAAGAATTTTCTTTATATAGTAATAATAATAATATAGACAAAATAATACTAAAAAATCTGAATTTTTTGTCTAAATTTATTTATTTAAATGATGTGACATATTTGGTCATTATTATAAGTAAGTGAATCATATTATTTTATTATATCTAATTATTATTCTTATTTTCTATTTAAAAATTCTGATGATATTTTGGAAGTGCAGCACTGCTCAATGTAGACATACAGTCCATGAAGGTGAGAGTGAAGTTTTAGATGCAGTTGGACTTGATTTACGACCAGAATTAGCAGATGGAGTTGCTCCGCTTGCTTGGGAAAGCCCGAGCAAAACATTACCTGTAGTAATGTGCCTGACCTTAGGTGAGAATTTGGGGATGTTTCCTGATAAGTTGTTGCCAGAGACATCCAAAACATTAAGCTGAGGTAGAGTTGTCAAGCTCTCAGGTATTGGACCACTCAGATTATTACCACCCGGATACAAGTTCGACAAGTCAGTTAAATTTCCAAAAGCGGGTGAGATCGTCCCTCTCAAATTCTACTTGGCCAAATTCACGGCCCTGATCTTGCCCCTAGCACACACAATGAAATCCCAATCTTCACGAGGACTGTTCCCTTCCCATGCACCCACCAACTGATAGGGATAACCAAACCCTGCAGCAATTTCAAACAAAGTGGTAACTCTTTGGTCACATGGCCCAGCATGGTCTAAACAGAAACTATTGCTGGCGTTAACACCAAGGCTCACTTTCACACCCTTGCCAAATACAGGCACAGGACCATGCAATGAGTTGTCTTCCAAAGAAACGTTATGCAAGCTCGAGCGACTCATCAGAGAAGGTGGAACTACACCCGTTAACCAATTTTCCCGAAGCTGCAAATCAATCAAGTTGATGCAATTGGACAAGTCAGGAGTGGGACCCTCGAAGCTGTTCCCCTGAAGCAACACCTGAGACAAGTAGATCATGGATGAAAGAACCTCAATTGTACCTGAAAACCCAAAGTACTGGTCATTGAGCCACAAAGTGGCAACCTCCAGTCTTGCAAAAGACTTGGGCAAGACACCACCAAGGTCGTTATTAGAGAGTTTACAAAGTTGGGAAGGAATCAAATATGTCTGGTAAGGAGCCCGTGAGGTTTGTAGCGACAAGGTCGAGAGGGGGTTGAGTTGCCAGGAATGAGTCAAATGGGTGGGGAAGGTCCATGGTGCCACGTTGACGTTGTAGCTCAAGGTGAGGGTCTGCAAACTGGTTAGACCCTGGAAGCACCGTACGGGATGGAGGTGAAGTTGTTGTGGGCGAGGTTGACGTCTACAAGCATGGTGAGGTTGGCGAGAAAAGGGAGAGGCCCAGAGAGAGAGAGCTGTTTTCGAGTAGGAGGAAGGAGAGATTGGAGTGGGAGTTGAGACCTGAAGGAAGTGTCCCATTGAGTGACAGAAAACTGAGGTCGATGCCAATTTAAATTTTGTGAACTCACGAGAGGGACAATAGCTTGACTAGGCAAAAGTAGAATAGAGCTACTTAATTACTATCATGTATAATAGAAAAATATTTCTTGAATATCACATGTATAGACATATCATAAGTGATATGATATACTAATGTGAATATGTAAGGTACACGTGTAAAAAAGGATATAATTTAGATAAGATTAATGTTATTTTGATCCGGTTGATGCACAAAGTATTTGGAATATGCATTTTGGCTGAGATTGATTGGAGATGTTATGTGGCTGTATCTCAACAAGGTGAAATCAGTGGCGATATCTGATGCAGAATGGGCGTGATCTGATGCTGAAAAGATATCTCTTTTACTATATTTGATGGACATTGTAATCAGATTTATAAGGAAGAAAACAATAGAAGGATCTTGCTGCTTTAGTGGATGGAGCCCAAGAAAATAATTGGATAAGGTTGAGAAGGGATTCTGATATTGCATTTCATGAAGAGGAACTTTCTGTTTTGAGAACTTTGAAGGTGTTTGGCAGCAGAGCAAAGTCAGAAAAAGTGGAGGAGTTTTAATGATTATGCGTGAAATACGCTAAGGTCTTAAGCTGTGAAGGAGTTTGGTAGCAGGGTAAAGAGAGAAAAGTAGAGGAGTATGATACTTATGTGAGAATTGCAATGAAGATACAAGTGCATTTTGCAGATAACGCACTTCTGGTGGTCTATAACTGGCTGCAGTTAAAAGGGATATCAGCATAGATGGATGCTGGACTTTCTGATTTGAATGGCCTGGTTTTGCTGATTTTTTGCAGACTCAATTATGCAGAAAAAACAAAGGAAGCATGATCTCAAGTACAATTCTGCAGTGCAGACACTTGAAAGTGGAGATATGGTGCTAGATGCTGCAAGTTTCATTAGAAGTCATGTGCTGTGATGTGAATCTGATTTTTTTTGCAGTTGTAGCTTAGATTCTGTTTAGGCTGTTGTTTTGATGTAACTGTCCTGATATGGTAGAGTCATGTAACTTCCATGCTCCTCACTTTGTTTTGGTGAGTTGAGCCTTTATCCAAATTATCCCCAAAAAAAAGAAAAAAAGAAAAAAAGATTAGATGGGTGTTAAAGTCAAATATTGATGTAGAAATAATAGAACACATATGCAACCATTGTAGGAACCACAAACACTACACTCCATTTCATTGTTGTTTCCCCAATCTCTCTTGCTAACAAACACTACTATGTGTAAACCAAATCCCCAGGATGCATTTAACCATTCTCTTTCAACACTTGTGACAAAACCATTCACTCTCAACTATCAGATCTGTACACCTGTTTTGGAATTTGATAACAAAGTCTCTCTGCCCAAGCCTAAATATCCAAAGGCCTGCCATCACCATTTAATACTGCTATATAATCATAACCCTCAGGGCAATTACTTGATCAGTTTAAGATAACAATTAAGGTCATACATAAACTTCTAAGGATGTCCAAAAGACCAAAACTTCAATGATTAATGTTATATTAACTTTAAAAATAATATAGCTCTGAGTAACTATACCGCCTAGGTGCCAAAGAAACATACCTTTTTAAGAAAACATTAATTCTGTGATCAAGAAATATTCGTGTTTAGGTAGAAGCAGACAATGCAATGCTATTTACACAATGTTCCCACAATTGTGTACCACTGCATAGTAATCTTATATGATTAAAGGTGGCCTCAGCTGTAAATTTTCTGTGGAACTTAAAGTACCCCGCTACTTGTGCACAATTGTGATGTGACTGCAGAAGGAGTTTTAAGATCCATAATTAGTCAAAGAGCGTACTTCTAGTTGTTATATGCCAAACAAAAAATAAACATTACACTTCTGAAAAAGATAAAGGATTCAGACTAATGTGTCCTTCATCTTTAGCATCTTCTTATCTGCTCAAGAGGCAGTCAAGTTTCACTGTTCAAATGTTGTGGAACATTTCTAAGGTTGGTACAACCTTGTATATTTTACAGCTGATTTTACCACAAGGATAAAGGTGCTTCTGAACTTCCAAATGCAAGCTATGCCTCTTCAAACTATTTAGCTTCAACTTACAGAGAGTTAACAGTCGTTTTGAAGACGAATCAAAAGTGAATCCCATGGCTTCACTCTCATAAAAAAAATACACTAGATTCTCCTTTTGTTATTGATATTTAGTTCTTGAGCTTTGCTGCTGACTTAGCTTTGACTGAGGTTGATCACAATTATACTCTTTTCTATTGTTACATAAAGTTATTTGGAGTTTTAGCGTTCTAAATTTTTCTATTACTTTTGAATTTCATTTTTTAAATATGTTAAGGTGGGATGACATCCAAGTTGAACATATTATAAAAATTGTGCTACTCGTGTTTATTTCTTAATGTTTGCCATTTTTTCTACTTTTTAAACTAATTTTGATTATGAATTTTAGACCATGACTCCGTCCATAAACTGTTTATTTTTCTAACTTGAAGTCTATAATAATTTATTAAGGTCACAATGACTAGTAAATTTGTCAAAGTTCAACGTGCATAGAGAGTATTTTGCATTGCTTGAGGGATTGTCCTGTGGCCAGTTCAGTGTGGTGTCCTCTCCCTTGTTCTACTAATGCAAACTTCTTTAGCAGTGATTTGTATGGTTGGGTGACTACAAATGTTTCAAGTGTTTTGTTTTTGTCAGGGGTCCGGTGGATTCGGAGATGGAGACTGAATTCGCATTGGATTCTGAGGTTTGGAGTACTTCTTACGTCTTGAGGAATATCTGGATTTCCGAATTGGAATTCAGATCCTTTATTCGTATGGATTCTCACTCCAATGGCTTACAAGCTGTGGTTTGGTGGCCACCTACAGTGGGTTGCATCAAAGTTAACACATATGGTAGTGTTTGGCTACAAGCTAGAATTAGTGGGTTTGGGGGTGTTATTAGCAGTGTTAAGAGAATCGGACAGCATCAGCCTGGTTGACCGATCCAACCATGAACTGCACTTCAGAGCCGTTCAGTCTTCACCATCAAACCAAATATGGTCAAGAACCGAAAAAAACCGGTGTGGACCAGACTGGTTAAACCAGTTGATTGATTTGGTTTTTTTTTTTTTTAAATTTTGGTAAAATGCTATTGTTTCTTTTAAAAAAGAAGAAGAAGAAGCTTAGTCAGAATAGAAATTTATTTTTTTTAGAACCTTGATTCTTTTAGTATGCTTATTTGCTATATACTCTTAAATTAATTTAAAAATAAAAAACTAAAAATGATTGTTATACTATCTGTGAGTACTTTCCAAAAGAAATATAAGTAAAAATTGAAATAAATAAATTTTAAATTTAAGATATTTGATAAAGTGCCTTATAATAAATATTATTTTGCATTAGTTAATTTATGTTAATAATTTAATATAATTTTTTGCTTTTTAATCAATCATATGTATATATTTATATATATAAATAATTAAATATATATTTTTTATTAGGTTCCGGTCGAACCTCCGATTGAACCTCTAAATCTCTGAACCCCTGCCTTGACCGGTTCGATGTGCAGTCTGGTTTTCTTAACCTTGATTATCTCCGAAGCACAGGTACGTGACTTTAGTAAAAATACCCGTACTGAGTACGAGTACACGTTGGGTACGCCCGAGTACGTATCCATTATTTTAAAAAAAAAATTGGTTACGGATCGGGTACTGCTGGGTACGGGGTTTATAAAAACGGTGTCGTTTTAACTTCTTTTTTTTTCCTTCTTCGGCGCCTGCAGCTTTTTTTTTTCTTTTTTTCTTACGTTGCCTACCCACTTCTTTGCTTCTTTTTTCATTTTTTCCCTTCCTGAGCCCTATCTCCTTCTCCTTCTTTCTTTCATTCAAAATCCCTACCCCTTTTCTTCTTCTTTCTTCTGATACTGATACCCATCCCCTTCTCCTGAAATAACAAAACTCTCCCCTTCCTTTTAAGACTTTCCTACTCCCCTTCTTCTTCTTCTTTCTTTCATTTGAAACGCCCTTCACCCAAAGTGTGTGAAAGTGGTCTGATGGGAATAGGGGTGTTCAAAATCGATCCAAACCGAATTAAAACCGAAAACCGATCCAAAAAAACCGAAAACCGATTAAAACCGAAATAAATTGGTTTTAATTGGTTCTTGTTTTATAAAAACCGATCGGATCGGTTCGGTTTTCAGTTTTAATTTCTAAAACCGAACCAAACCGAACTAAACCGATAATATATTACACATTAATAATTATATATGCATATAAGATATATTACATAATATATATTACTTATCCATATCTATATTTTTACAAATATACATGTAAATATATTCTATAATATTATAATACTAGAATTATTTAAATATTCTTATTATATCTTAACTCAATATTTTAAATTTGTAATTATGGATTAATTCTTTTAGTTTACTCAAAATAAAATTTATTTTTTATACTTTATAAAAAATTTTATTAAAAAATCGAAAATCGAACCAATCCAAACCGATTTAAATTGGTTTGGTTTGGTTCGGTTTCTCAATTATAATCAAACCGAACCAAACCGAACCGAAATAAAATTTATTGTTTGGATCGGTTGGTTTTTCCTCCAAAACCGAACCAAACCGAACCGCGAACACCCCTAGATGGGAAGCAGCGGTAACGCAAAGACAACAGCGACGGCCAGCGGTCCTTCACCCAAGGTAGCGTTTGATCTGCCTCTGTTTTTGTTATGTTTTTTCTTTGTTTTTGTTGGATTTTTTTTTTATCTGCTATTGCTGATTTTTGCTGTTGGTGTGGTTTTATTTTTATTTGGTTTTTGGTTTTTTTTTTTGCTGTTGCTGCTGTTGATTTTTGCCGCTGATTCTGTGTTTTTTTTTTTTGGAAAACTTGTTATCTGAAGTGGTTGTGTTGTTGCTACTGAAAATTAAATTTTTTACTTTTGAATAATATTGAAACTTTGTAATTATTTATCATATATTTTCACAAGGCTCAACAACCGGGTCTGGTAGTAGTAGTGGAGGGTCTGGAAGTGGTAATAATACTGGCAATTTCTCTGCTTCTTTGACTAGTAAATTTGCGACTGGAAAATTTGAAAGTAGTGGTGCCCTTTGGGCTTATGTAACTGTGTTGCAAGATAAGAAATCTGGAGGAGGGAGTGTAAATTGGCGTTGCAATTTTTGTAATGGAGCTTACAAGGGATCTTATTTTCGAGTGAAATCTCATTTATTGAGAGAAAAAGGAAATGGAATTGCTATTTGTACACAAGTGAATAATGATTATCTTGAAGAGATGAGGCAAATAGAAAGGGAATCTATTGAAAGAACAAAGTCGGTGCAAGTTCCTTTTTCTACTGGAACTACAAGTTTGAACCCACCTAGAGATAATATGTTTGATGGGAGCAAGAGAAGAAGAGATAATGAAGGACCTTTACAAAGGGCTTTTAATAATGAAGTAAGAGAACATTTGACTTGTGAAATAGCTAGGTTGTTTTACTCTGCTGGTTTGTCATTCAATGTTGCCAGAAATCCTTATTTTGTTAGTTCATTTACATATGCTGCTAACACCAATATTTCTGGCTTTCTTCCACCTAGTTATAATGCCATTAGAACTTCATCATGACAAAAAGAGAAAGCTAATATAATGAAGTTACTTCAACCTATCAAAGACACTTGGTCGGAGAAGGGTGTAAGTATAGTGACTGATGGTTGGACTGATGCACAAAGAAGACCATTGATTAACTTCATGGCTATCTCAGATTCGGGACCTATGTTCTTGAAGGCTATTGATGGTTCAGGTGAATATAAGGATAAACATTACATTGCTAACTTAATTTTGTCTACCATTGATAAAGTTGGATCACAAAATGTAGTTCAAGTCATTACAGATAATGCACCTGTTTGCAAGGCTGTTGGATCAATTATTGAATCTATGCATCCTCATATTTTCTGGACACTATGTGTAGTGCATACCCTAAACCTTGCTCTCAAGAACATTTGTGCTCCTAAAAATACACCAACCAATGAAGTTGTTTATTCTGAGTGTAGTTGGATTTCTACTGTTGTTGATGATGCTTTTTTCATTAAAAATTTCATCATGAATCATTCCATGAGACTTGCCATGTTTAACAAATTTGTGCATCTGAAACTACTTGCCATTGCTGAGACTAGATTTGCTTCCATCATTATTATGCTTAAAAGGTTGAGAACCATCAAGCACGGTCTCCAATCTATGGTTATTAGTGAAGAATGGTCTCACTATAAAGAAGATGATGTTCCAAGAGCAACATTTATGAAAGAAACAATTCTAAATGACAGTTGGTGGGATCAATTTGATTATATTTTGAGCTTCACAAAGCCTATTTATGACATGCTTCGATCTTGTGATACTGATAAGCCATCCCTTCATCTGGTTTATGAGAAATGGGATTCCATGATTGAGCAAGTGAAGAAGACAATATATCAACATGAAGGCAAATAGTTGAGTGAGTCATCCTTTTATGAAGTGGTACATAGTATTCTAATTGATAGATGGACTAAAAGTTACATACCACTTCATTGCTTAGCTCATTCACTTAATCCCAAGTAAGTTTAAATGTCTAAATTTCAACTTCTTTTACCTTTTGTTTTTTAAAATGTACTTTAACTCTTAGAATTAGTAATGCCTTATACTTTATTTTATAGGTATTATTACAGACAATGGCTTGATGAAGCTGCAAATAGAATTCCCCCACATAAGGATAGTGAGATTTGTCAGGGGAGGAACAAATGCCTTAGGAGTTATTTTCCAGAGTCAAAGGATAGGTTAGAGGCAACCCAAGAGTTTGTCAAATTCTCAAGTGGTGAAGATGAGCTTGGCCAATTTGATAGCTTATAAGATAGATGGAACCTATCACCCAAGGAATGGTGGGCGATGTATGGATCTTCACTCCCAAAACTTCAAAATATTGCCTTGAAGCTCCTTTCACAACCACGTTCTTCCTCTTGTTGTGAAAGGAATTGGAGCACATATTCTTTTATTCACTCTTTGAAGAGAAATAGGCTTAATCCTAAAAGAGCTGAAGATTTAGTATTCATACACACTAATCTTCGTCTCCTATCAAGAAGGACTAAGAGCTATCATGAGGGTGAGACAAAAATGTGGGATATTGGTGGAGATGAATGGGATCCATTTGAAAGAGCTGGAATTCTTCAAGTAGCTAGTCTTTCACTTGATGAGCCTGATTTAGAGACTGCTCTTTTCACTGATGATGGAGAAGGAAATGATGAGATTGAGACTGTTAGAGTTTAATTGTTTGTACTTGTTTAGAACAATGTTTTAAATATTGTAGTTTTTTATTTTTGTGATGTGATGTTGAACAATTTAGACTTGTTTTATGTTGAAATTGATGTATTTTCTAATTTGTCATATGAAATTTTAGTTCTTATTTTACAAAATTTGTGAAATTTTTATATTTTCAAATATATATATATATATATATATATATATATATATATATATATATATATATATATATATATATTGCCATCCGTCTGCAGTTTTACAAAATTTTCGTACTCAGTATCAAGATCCAGATCCAGTGACGGTACTGCATCTGTATCCGTGCAACATAGTTGATTATTAGAGATGTTGAGGGGAATTGGCTTTTGGGTTTTTCGGCCAGAAGTGTGTCTACTGATGTTCTCAAAGTTGAGTTGTAGGTGATTGTGCATGGCCTCTTTGTTGGCTTGGGAAACAGGGCATAGAGTCGTTTGTTGTGAAATAGATAGCTGTGAAGCTTTTTGCCTTTTGTCTTCAGCAAATTCTGGCAAGAGAGATGGGTTGTTGGCATTGTGTCATGAAATACGAGAATGGCTTAATAGAGATTGGATTGCGCAGCTCAACCACATGTACAGATCAGCCAATATAGTTGCAGATGGGATGGCAAAGCTGAGAACTAGGGACTAGGAACCCCTTTGCATTTGGCATACTCCTCCGGATTATGTGATGCACCTGTTAGCGGTTGAGCTGGATTCTTCTTAGCATCAGCTTAGTTTTGTTATGTTTTCGTTTCTTTATCTTTGTCTACCAAAAAATGCATGAACATAAATGAAGCATGTTATACATCTCTGTTTTGAAACAACTAAACTTAAAATATCTCTTCCCGATATAAAAGTGACAATTAAATTTTGAATTAGGACTTTTACATTGAAAATGAATAAGCAAAAATCAAGAGTAGATTAAAAGTTATATATACATTCTCAGTTAAATTACTTTATACAGCAAATAAATGATGGTAATTTTGATTATAATTGATTTACTTACTCATTGGCTACAAATGGTCATACATGCTTTGTATTTTATTGAAAGAAAACTATTAATTGCTCTACAGTTTATTTTATTAAAAAATAAAACTATAGTGTTATCTAATCATGTTATAAAATATACATGTATTAGAAATATTTTTTAAGATGATTGCACTGTTTCATGTTTTATTTCATTTGTTTTCTCATAAAATAAAAAATAATTAATGTTGTATTTAATTTTTTTAAATCTTCTACATTAATTTTTAGTGTTTTTTTTCTTTGGTTTTATACCCAGTTCGAACAGTTTACATTCGTATAATAGCTGTTACCATTTTGGGTTTTTTTTTTTTAAATGTAGGGTGATTTTTAACTAATGTGGAAAAATGGAAAAATAAAGTGGAAGTGATAATAAAAATGATCAAAACTTATGAAATAATTTATTTATATAGGTTGCAGTCTTATTTTTTAACTATTTTATAATTCTTTTTTTCGTGTTAAATAAATGTGCAA
Organism: Pterocarpus macrocarpus; assembly: GCA_031439585.1. Lineage (NCBI taxonomy): Eukaryota > Viridiplantae > Streptophyta > Magnoliopsida > Fabales > Fabaceae > Pterocarpus > Pterocarpus macrocarpus. The sequence continues at coordinate 78,643,203 of CM062515.1, forward strand.
ATTAATTTTTATTTTAAATTCACATCATATAATAAAATTTGAGATATAATTTGAGGTGAAAATTGGCTAAACAGCCTATCAAGGCTTATAACTTGGCCTGCTTAAGGTTTGGCATAGCCTAAGTTAGTTAATAAGAAAGGCTCTCTAATACTTTTTAAGAATCTTTTTTACTTAAACAGACCAAACTTGAGGCCTTTGAAAACCTTTTTAAACTTAACAGAGCAGCCCAATTAGGGTTGGTTTAGATAAGCTTTTGAAAAAAATATCTTTTTTATACAATCTTTCTTTTGGAAGATTTCTTTTAATTTTTTCAAAAAATAAAAGTTCTTTTATGTTCAGAATAGAAGACATCAAAATTAGCAAAACCACTAATCAATTAATAAATAATGAGAAGATAAATTGCAATTACAAGCTAATCCTTAGGATAGCGATCCTGCACTTATGAAATTAGTGATCCTGCACTTGTGAAAGTAGTTCCTCATAAGATAGCGATCTTGTACTTATGAAATTAGTGAAAGTAGAAGGTTAACAAGTGGTCTGAATGAGGTAAAACATCATAATTAATTTTGAATTAAGCACTAAATTAACTTGTCCTGGGATCTTGGCACTACAAGAAAAAATGGTAGATAAATTGGTCAAATCTGCCGCTAATTGGCCATTTGCAGCAGAAGTTAAGTCGTCACAAACATATGGGCTACTAATCATTTGCGGTGGAATTTTCTTGCTAATTAGTGTGATAGATTTTCTCCTCTAATTTTGTGATGGATTTTTCCCCTTTAATTTTTGCCACGGATTTTCAACTGCTATTGACCAATTCAAAGAAAAAAAATATAATCATCAAATTTAAACACATGCAAACCAAAAAGATTCAAAATCATTTAATAAAGTAAAATTCAATCCAAATATTTCAAGTTTATATCTCTACTATGTCTTCAAATTTATCCATTGAATCTTTAACAAGAAAATACTCAATAATATCAACAATATCAATAACAATAAAATCAGTAATATATATTATACAAAAATTAAAATCAGTAAGTTAATCTTAAAAAAAACTGCTCGTCAGCGGTGGTAATGGCTAGTTAGTGGTGGTAGTAGTGGCAATGGTGGTGGTGGTGGCTAGTTAGGATGGTCAATTGGTGGTGGTGGCAAAGGAGGCTGGGGAAGTGTGGAAAGGAAAAAAAAGAAAGAAAAAAGAGAAGGAGAGGCAGAAGTAAAGGAAAAGAGTGAAGGAGAAAAAGAGGGAGGAAGAGGAATATTGGATATAGTGTGAGAAGAGAAGAGAGGAAAGAATGATGAGAAAGGAGAAGAAAAGCGTATAAAATGAAGAAAAAGTGTTCTGATGCGTCTATAATAAAAATTTATATGCAGCGGATTTTTAGTTACTATTATATCTCAATACTTTTATTTTGAATTTTGGCGGCGGAAAATCCTCTGATAATTGTAAAAAAAATTAACGGTAGAAAATTCCCTACTAAATAGAATGTGGAAACTTTTTTTAAAAAAAAAAAATTCATTGTTAGTTAGTGGTTGACATTCTACAGCTAAACTACAAGCCCCTTTTTTTTTGTAATTAACGGTGAAAAATCCCCCGTTAATTGTATTCCACCTTTTAATTTCATTTCTTTTTCAATTTTCACAATATTAGCAACAGAAATTCCACTGCTAATTAAAATATTCATTTTTCTTTTTCTTAAAAAAAATCTTGCACATTTAGTAGCAGAAATTCTACCGCTAATGTTCACTCATTTTTTTTCTTGAATTTTTACATACTATTAGTGGCCGATTTTCTACTGCTAATTTGTTTTCCCAATTTAAATTTTTTTAGGTTGTTGAGGTGAAAATCCGTTACGAATTTGTGGTGGATCAAGTTCGCCGCAAAATTTCTACTGCTAACAGGTGTTTTTCTTGTAGTATTGGGTAAAGATAGGTGATATTTTAGTGGCTAAATTAACACCTCAAAAAAAAAAAATCCTTATATGCCCCTAGGGGTGTGCACGGGTCGGGTTGGATCGGGTTCAGGGAAAAAAAATACCCAAACCAATTAAATATAATCTGCCTGGGTCGGGTTTTAATTTTTTTTTTCCCCTAACCCGAACCAACCCAACCCGAATATTTTCGGGTTGGATCGGGTCGGGTATAAGAGTAGATAGCATTTTTTTTTTTTTGATGAAAGATATATTAAAATACTCAATTTTGTGACATTTTGAAACCTTTAAATTGTGTTTTTAAAATTTGAATATAATCAAATATATTTTTAAAAAAATTACATACATAATTGATAATTCCATAATTATAATCATGAATATATTATATATTATACATTATATAATATCAATCATCAATAATTTAATTATACACTAATATATTAACATAATCTAAAAATCAATATTTATAATTATAATTTTATAAATTAATATATAAGTAAATGAATTATTATTTATAAATAAAAAAAAAGAAAAAAAAAAGAAGGGTTCTGGTCGGGTAACGGGTTTAATTTTTAAACCCGTTATCCGAACCGAATATTGGACGGATCAATCGGATTTTACCCGACAGACTGACATCAATTCGAACCGACTTTTACATTCTCTCGGGTCTTCGGGTTCGCGGGTCGACCCGTACCCGTGTACACCCCTATATGCCCCAGAGGATCAGTTATTATGAGCTGAACTTGGAATTTAGATATCCTCCTCAAAGAAAACTTTTTCTAATACTTTTGTGACAAACTTAGGAGCCATCATTGACTATTTATACATTAATGATGGGCCTAAGTTGAATTCCTATCATATTTTGTCATACTATACCCATAGATTACATTTGCTTTATTTAATAATAATCTAAACTCTAAAGTTCAGTTTTGTGACCATCGAGTTTGCAAGCAATGTCTGACTCCTCAAATTGCTCAGCACTTCATAGGCCTAAACACTAGCAAAGTCTACACTACTTCTGGAGATAGAATTTCTGATGGCGATTCTCTGCCATGAAGAATTCAGATTCAAATAGTGTAATTTTTTTGCGACAATCCTCTTGTTTAGCTTCATCTTCTTCTGACCTTAGATTCTTGTGCTTGCGTCCTCTCAATTTCAGTGCAGTAGAATGTGGCAAATCTTTGGTGGGTATCTATTCCAAACTTCTGCAACATTACATTCTCTAAATTAGACCCCCCAAAATAATATAAGAAGATAAATAGCAATTACAAAATACTCATTTTTAGCAGGATCATGAGTTTCCCAGAAAATATCACACAAGGATTGGAACGACACTAGGGTTGAGTAGGATGTGGGTTCGTAAATTTCTCTTGGATAGGGTATGGGGTGTAATTTTTGAAACTTGCAAGTTGTATCAGGGGTGAGTTCTGAGAATTGTATTTGGATATGAGACAAATTTTAAGTAGTCTAAAACTCTATCATACCTTACCCATTACCATCCCCACATGGAATGTTGTTAGTTGCTTTAAAATTAGGAGAAAAACTAATAGCATCAGTTATCTCACTTTAAATAGATCCCAAACATCAAAGAACCATGAAATTAAATTGTGATTTGGTGACCAAAAGAAAGATCACAAACTTAAAAAGGCACTTTCCTACCAAGTCTAGTCAACTCTTCAGTTTTGTTAGATGTAGTCATTTCTTGTAATTGTTTTAGTTGTTAGTTAGCAAGTAAACTACATGCACTTCTCATGCATAAGTATTAATCCTAAGATAATGAGAAACTTCACTTTTAATAAGTTCTTATAGTGCTCAATTTCAATTTGTTCAATAATAATCAGTTCTTATAGTACATTTGTGGAAAGCAATATATATATTTGAAGTTTGAGATACCGAAGTGGTGCTCAACAATAAGAAATATAGGTTGCATAACAATCACATTTACCTTCTTATCTTAGGTGAACTCATTTTCTTTGATGGATCCATTCTCCTCTGTCGTCATTGAATTTGTCTCATATATATTACTGCAAGATATATTTGAAAATTGTAACAAAGACCTTTCAAGAGAATACAAGATAGGCTTTGGAGGATATGGCACTAACTGAAGTGGTCCTTCTAACATCTCTATTACTTTACTCGTTGATGGCCTATCTAATGGATTTGGTTGAATACACCACATACTGACCAAAGTAAACTTCATTAACATATCATTTTCTTCCTTTGTGTGGGCCAAACATCTACCAAGAATACTGCCTTGCTCGAGATCCTTATAAATCCAATCTGGAAAATACATTTCACTACTATGTGACCCTCCACTGTCATAGTTCTTTCTTCCTCCAACCACTTCAAGAATCAACATACCATAATTATACATATCAGATTTGTGACAAACTCCACCATATGTTCGGCTAAATACCTCCGGTGCAATGTACCCCGGAGTTCCTCTTGTGCCCAATATAGATACAACACTCTCCTTCTTTTTGCACATTTTAGCTAGTCCAAAATCAACAATTTTTGGACAAAAATCTTCATCCAATAGGATGTTTTGAGGTTTAATATCAAAATGCAAGATTTTTGTGTTACATCCATATTTGGAACAATGTGTTCCAATCCAAATCACAAATAGCATTGGGAGATCCTTTTTTGTAGATGAACTTATCTAAAGAACCATTGGACATGAATTCATATATGAGTGCTCTTTTGTCCATCTCATAACAAAATCCTAGAAGTGAGACAATGTTTATATGTGAAGTTCTACTAATACTAGCTACCTCATTTATGAATTCTTCCCCACTTCCCTTGGACCCAATTAGTACCTTCACTGCCACTTGACGACCATCACTTAAGCTTGCTTTGTACACAATGCCATACCCCCCTTGTCCTAATTCATCATGAAATAAGTTCGTCATCCTTTTCACTTCTGAATAACTATATCTTTTTAGCATCAAAGAATCATAACTTTTTATGAAATCCTCAAAGTTATTGTCAACAAATCTTCTTGTTTTCTTGAACATCATCATCTGTACTAAATTAAGACACCTCTTACGATTATAAATAACTACAACAAAAATTACAATAACTCCAGCACCAGCTGCTAATGCACCTGCATGTATGCAATGAAGTGAAGAAAAATTACAAACGATGATTTAGATCTATAGAAAATAGTCACAAGAAGCATGAACAATAGAAAATTTGATGATTTATCTTTTTTTCATATAAAGCAACTAGTACACCGTAACTTTGGAAATGATCCTTCAATTTAGAAATCAAGTTAGACATAACACATTAAATATTGAGGAAAAAATCAAGAATAAAGAGAAGAAATGATGTCACTGTATGATTCTGTAGTTCATATTCTTTAGTCATACGACGATACAAGCGAAGTCAAAAAATGTTGTTTGTCTACGAACATTCCACTATGCATTTAGTTCATTTATTTATCTTTTAAATAATAAAATCTATTTAAATTTTCTTTTATTTTTTTTACTTGTATTTATTATTTTTTTCTTTTAAATAATAAATTTATTTTTTCTTTTATTTAAATTTTCTTTTATATTTATATATACACGTAGTAAAATATATTTATAATTACTAATTTTTTATTTATGTTTAAATTTAATAATTAACAATAATAATTTCAATAAATAAAATATTTTCTTTATATAATAATATAGATATAGCAACCATGAGCGTACCTGCAATCCAAGGAGATGTACTTGTTCCCCCAAGCAAAACATTACCCGTAGTAGTCAACTTGACAGTAGGTGAGAAAATGGGAATGTTTCCTGATAGGTTGTTATTGGAGACATCCAAAACCTTAAGTTGAGACAGTTGTCAAGCTCTCAGGTATTGAACCCCTCAAATTGTTGCCACCCAGATACAAGTTCCACAAATCAGTTAAATTGTCGAACGCAGTTGAGATTGTCCCCGTCAAATTCTGCCTCGTTAAGTTCACGGTCCTGATCTTGCCCCGATCACACACAATGAAACTCCAATTGTGACAAGGATGGTTTCCTCGCCATGAACGTGCCAACAGATAGGGATACCCAAAAGCCTCGGCAATTTTAAGCAAAGTGGTCACTCTCTGGTCACAAGGCCCAACATCGTGTCGACAGAAGCTATTGGTGGTGTTACCAAGATTCACATACTCAAAGGAAAGGCCAGTCAAGTCAGGCACAGAACCCCTCAAAAAAATGTTGTCCAAAGAAACTTTCTCCAACTTCTCCAGCTTCAGAGAATCTACTGGAATTACACCTGTTAGTGGATTGTGCCCAAGCTGCAAATCAAGTAAGGCTGTGCAACGGAACAAGTCTGGAATGGGACCTTCAAACGAGTTCTTCTGCAGCCACACCTGAGTTAAGCCCATCATGGTTGAAAGAACCTTGATTGTACCCGACAATCCATCACCCTCCTGGTCATTGAGCATCAAAGTAGCAACCTTGGACCCTCCAAAAGACTTGGGCAAGACCCCAGTAAGGCTATTGTTAGAGAGACGAATAGTCTCTAAATTTGGGAAGGAATTGAATATGTCTGGTAAGGAGCCCACGACACTTGTAGCGACGAGGTCGAGGGTGTTGAGCTGCAAGGACTGGGTCAAACTGGGGAAGGTCCACGGTGCGAGGTTGGTGTTGTCGCTCAAGCTGAGGTACTGCAAACTGGCTAGGCCCTGGAAGCAACCATCAGGGATGGAGGTGAGCTTGTTGGTAGAGAGATCAACAGCCAACAAATTTGGGAAGGAATGGGATATGTCTGGTAAGGGGCCCATGAGGTTTGTAGCGCTGAGGTTGATACCTCTGAGATTCGAGGACTGCGTCAAATGGATGGGAAAGGTCCCTGGTGCGAGGTTGGTGTTGTCGCCCAAGCTGAGGATCTGCAAGCTGGTTAGGCCCTGGAAGCAACCACCAAGGATGGAGGTGAGGTTGTTGCAAGAGAGAGAGAATTTGAAAACTCGGGAAGAAATGGGATATGTTTGGTGAGGTTTGTAGCGGCGAGGTCGAGGGAGGTGAGTTGCGAGGAGTGATTCAAATCGGTGGGGAAGGTCCATGGTGCCAGGTTGACGTTGTTGCTCATGCGGAGGGTCTGCAAACTGGTTAGACCGTGGAAGCCACCGTCAGGGTTGGAGCTGAAGTTGTTGTTGCCGAGGTCCACGTCTTGGAGGAAGGCGAGGTTGGCGAGAGAGGGTAGAGGCCCAGAGAGATGAAGTTTGGTGAGTTGGGAGAGGGAGTTGAGACCTGAAGGGAGTTCTCCCGTGAGCGACATTGAACTGAGGTAGATTTCTTCGACACTGCTGTGATTGCCGCAACTGACGCCGCTCCACTTGCAGATGGGAGTGTTGCCGGACCAGTTGGAGGGACTTGGAGTGAGGGCGTTCAGAGGCTTCAACATGTAAGCAGCTTCTTCGTCCTCGTCCTCACCGTAAACGCCATAGGAGAGGACTGAGACTATCATGAACAAGAAGGAGAAAAATGTAGGAAAACTAAGTAGAGTTTTGAATTTTAGTCTGGGGTGAGCCATTCAGATTTGACAAGGCAAAATATTACCGTTTGCTTGAGCAATCGTGAAAGGTTAAACCCACGTTTGACTAAAAGAACGAACAGTTTCCTTTCATCTTCTATATATGCAAATTTGGATGATTTGAGAAAATCTCAATCATACAGGCACTAAGTTGTTCTCCGGATTAGTTTGGTGTGTGTGTGTTTTTCATGCTGACACGTTAATCTCGTTGCAGTTCTTTACACTTTTGGACTTTAATGATAAGAGTACTCAAAACGTCTTTCCGAACACATCTTTTATCCAAAAAAATTCCACTCACAAATTTCATTTCATACAATTCGATCCCACATCCAACTTTTACACTTCTGGACCAATAATGTATACACGCGGTTTGGAGAATAAAATATGGAGAACAATCATGTTATACAGTGAAGTGATAAATTGTGTGTGTGATTGTGTAAGTGACAATCTATGTACGTGATATGCAGACAGTGTTAGGGTAATATTGTGTTTATGTCGTTATGGCAAGATTAATTATCTTTAAAATGCATCATTTATCGGAATGACATGAGTACCGCTGTATCAAGTGATTTATATATCAAATATACTGACTTAAAGATTTTGTAAATATACTTTACCAAGTAAATGATGTGACTGTACATATTAGTTTATGTATTTAATAAGATAACTTGTGAAGGTGTCAAATTTCATGGTTGTTTTTAGATTTATAGAAAATAGTATTTGTATATGAAATGTTATCATTATCTAGCCTTTTTTCATTTAGAATCCTTATTGTTTCTTATTAATACGCGACAAAGAATTGTTTCTAACCACATCTAGAAACACATTGGGAGCAACGGTATTGTTTCTGAAAATCAATTGGACAAATACTATGTCATTAATCGATCCTGTCATCACATTTGAGCTCAAAATTAGGCTGACCATAATACCGAGCTCTGTTTTATTTGCAGAATGGGTACTAGAGGTTTGATATGCTTTTCAAGATAAGCAAGAGTTATTGCAATGCACATACTAACTATCATTAGCTCAAAGTGATGTTGGAATACAGCTAAACGTGCATGTAAAGTATAATAAATTGAATGTTCGAAAATTCGTCTTTGTACAATTCCCAGTCAACAAGGGAAACAACACGATATGAATGCTTAAGAAATAGAAGGCACCAGCAACCATTTTGGTCGTGTAATCGTCTATACAAGAGCGTCCTGATTAGGGAAAACTTTCAAACTGTTGCAGCGTAAAGTCATTTTTTATGGCTTTGTGAAAATCACGTCTCTTTTCACATAACATCAATGTAGAAGAAATTTTTTCTCTCTTTCTATGGGCATTGATTGTGGTCCCCTTCTTTTTTAAGAAGTAGATATTGTCTCTCTATTTTATATATTATTGCTTTCAGTTAACAACCTTTCTAGTTTTCTAGGGATATCCCCCTCCTTCTAACTAGGGAAGAAGGCTAGTTCTTTCGGGTAAAATTAAGTTTGATCCCCCAGTTAGTATTCTTATCTTTTGTAATTAAATTAAAATGGATATTTAACTTCATGATCATAAAATATATTAGGTTAAATATTTTAAGTAACAAAAAGTTTAAAATTAAATAATTTAAATGTGACCTATATTTATTATTATGATAATAAAAATAGTTTATTGGCTGAATTCAATCTTTAATTTGCATAATATTTTTTGAACTTTTATATTTTTGAATTATTGAGAAAATTATATAAGAAAAATTTGATAAAATACTATTAATATATCAAATTTTGAATTTAAAGGATTAATTTTTAATATTCTCAACACATGAATTTATCATCTTTTTCAAGAATTATTTAATAAGACTTGAAATCACATTAATTTGATACTTAAGGTTTAAAACTTATATTAAATAACAATAACTTCTTGTAATGAGTTATTTTTATTTTATTTTATATAGATTTAGATTTTAATTACTTGAGTTTATTTAGTATTTTAGTTATTTTTAGTTAGTTATTTTGATTCAGGTTCTTTTTTAGTTTGATTGTCATTTTATCATATTTTTATATGCTTATTTATGTTTTTGTTTAATTGTTATTAGGTATAAGCATTCAAGCTGAAATTTAAAGCCATGAGAGAGCCTACCTTTTGATATTGGAAATTCAATATTTAGCTTTTCAGAAATGGGATTGTAATGATTTAAGATTCTTTGAAAAGAAAATAAGGAGATATCCAATTTTGTTGTTAAACACTTTTTTTCAGTTTTCGAGTCCTTTAGGAGAAAAGATTTAAACAAAACTGAAGTTTCATCTAGCCTCTAATTTACAAGTTTGACATTTCATCACTATTTTACCAATATCTCGTACTATAAAGGTCCAAATGAGGGATTTCAAAGGCATTAAAAAACTAACTTGAAGATCTACAACTTCTCATTGCATTGTTTTTTCCATTTATTCTTTTCTTTCCACCTTGAAACTTCTTTGCTCACTTTGATAATGTAAAGCATGAATTAACTATGGTGGGGGTATTACCCTATTCTCATGAGTTTAAAAACTGCAAGTTTGAGGGTAATTTAGAGTTCAAAAATGGATAGAAACAAAAGGATTCTAAGCTCATAATGTGATTCAATCAAAGAAAATAGTCCATATAGCTCAAAAGGAGTGACTATGGATCAAATATCATATAGTAGGCATTAAGGCTTAATGAGGGCTCACAAACATGGCCTAAATCATTTCTAAAACAAGAATTCACTCACATTTATTTCAAAAGAGATTCAAGTAAAAATAAATACATGTCTCAACTTAAATAAAGCATTAAAGCATAATAATCATCAATCTTAGTTGCTAAGTCCTACTAATAGTGCATAAGTATATATATAATCCTTTCCAACAATTATGAGTGCACAAGATCATTTTCAAAGCTCAAATCAGAATTCCTAGTTACTAAAGAGTTAAAGAGTAAAGCAAACAATCATATCATAGGAATGAAACCAAAGCAAATAAATAAAGTTATAATTTCATAAAATACTTAGTTTTCACAAAAAAATAAAAATAAAAATCAAGATCTTGATTTTTAAAAGACTCTTAAGAATTTACATAAAATTAAGAATATAATAAAAGTAATTTTAAACAATTAGTTTGATTAAGGAAGAACCACAAAAAAAAAAAAGGTTTGATTAAGGAAGGAATACAAGTAAGCCACTAGGAGTGGATTAATGGTGAGAGATTTAGGTAATTTATGAGGTTATTTGGTTCAAACCTCATTATCATCAATGTATCAAAAAGGGAAAGAAGCAGAGTATTTTAGATAACTAAATAAAATTTAATTAGATAGAAGTAACAACAAATATATAAAAGTTATAATAGATCCTCTTTAAAGGTATAAAAATATTATATCCTAAAAAATATGTGATGTAAATATTAAATTTAGCCTCCAAATCATTTACATTACTATGATAATAAATATACGTCGTATTAAAATTATTTCATATTTTTTTACTTAAAAAATTTAATCTAATGTATTTCATAAAAATATTTTGAAGTTGAACATTTTTGTTAACTCAAGTTTAAAAAATAAAGAGTAAAATTGAAAAATAAATTTGTTGAGCAGAAAGGATAATAGACCCAAAAAAAAACCTTCTTATAATGTCTAATTAAACCGATCAATATTTAGAGTTTGTTCAATTCTAATTAATCTGATTTAAGTCGGTCACGTCGATTTACTATAGATAAAGCTCTCTAGTGTTACACTACATCGTCACTGGGATTTAGTAATCATAGAAAAAGTGGTGTTAAAATTTTTCAATAACATAATATACGATATTTATAAAAATGTTACTATAGAATTTTGGCAACACTTTTTCTTTTAACAATATTTTTTAAAATGTTATTAAAGAGTTTTAACAATATATTTTATTAACAAATGTTGCTACAAACCAAAATATATAAGTGTTAGATTTTTTTCATTTTTTTTAAATGTCTAGAAGACGTGAATCCAAAACTTAAACTACTTGATCAAATACAAATGTGGAATCACTTAAACATAATCATGTGTTGGTGTGGTCTCGTTAATGAAAAATGTTATATTATAGCTTACATTTTTATTTTTTTAAATAGTTAAAAATCAAGTAATTAATTAATTAAAAAGAAAGAAAGAAAAGTTTCTTTTTTTTCCCGATAGTTAATACATGACATGGCTCAACTCACATTCCATGAAAGAAGCCTGAGAAATCAAGACGACAAAACCAAAACACAATACATCAGTATCCAATCGAACTCGGAAGAAAGAAAAGTAAAAGATAGAGCTTTTTAGAAGCTTTTTAGTTTTTTTTTTCCCTTAAATAAATTATAAGTTTATTTTCTTTCAACTTTTCGTCCCATTAAATTTGAGTAAACAACAGTAAATTACCAGTACTTAAGGTTACTTCAGAAAAATGACTAGGAATGAACCAAATAAAAGAATTTGAAAAGGAGTTGTAGTTGTTGGGTGATTTGTGAATTGGACCTCGCATTTATAAATACTCTACTTCGAATTTAAATATAACTTTTCGGAAAAATAACTCAAATTAATAGATTTAAACTGTTGAATTGTGAATTGCTGACCAAAAGACAAATCAAAGATCAAGAATGGCGCCGTTTCCTTGCACAGGGTTTGAAATTTGGCAAAAAGGCTTGCAAAGTGGGCTAGAATGGCTTACAAAACTGTATAAGTTGCACCAGAATCACATTTACCCTTTTCTTTTTGCTGAACTCCTTTGATAATGTGAAAGTATCCTTTTGTACGTGGTTATTGAATTTGTCTGGTATATATTGCTAGAAGACATCTGAAACATGTGAGGACGACTTTTGAAAAGGATACAAAACATGCTTTGGTGTATATGACATTGAATGAACTGATCTTTCTAAGATCTCTATTATTTTACTAATTAATAGCCTATCTAATGGATTTAATTAAATGCACTATAGACTTATCAAAATAATCTTCATTATTATATCAGTTTCTTCCTTTGTAATGGCCAAACAACTTGTAGGAATATTGTACTGCTCAAGATTCTTTATATATCCGATTAGGAAAATACGTCTAACTAGTATATAACTCTCCTCTGTCATAGTTCTTTCTTCCAAAATCATTTCTAGAATTAATATGCCATAACTATACATCAGATTTTTGAAGAACTCCACCACATATTTGGTACAATATACCCAATAATTCCTCTTGGACCCAATATAGCTCATATGCCCCCTATTTTATAAGGGATTCCACACACCTTGTTTTAAATTTTGAACTTCATATATCATCCTGCATTATAATAAAAATAGATATTAGTAATGAAACATTAAAAAAAATTGATAACAAAATGTAATAAATATTTTATTTAATAAACTAAATAAAAAATATAAAACATAATAAATTCATCCTTGAAATTTAAATCTTTTGAAACACCTTTGGATAGACAAAATTTTGGGTTATGTTGTAAAGATTCCCATCATCATCTAAAAATTAGCATTTTCAAACCATTTCTTGATTTTACTCTTAAGATAACCATATAAAATTATCCATGAATGAAGGCAGACTTGGGTAACAGCGGTCAAACAAATGACGAAAATTACTACGATTCATAGATAAAATATATATTTCATAAAGTGTTTATTTTTTAATTATATAGGTCCAATAGATCTCAAAATTATAGTATAAATAATTATTTATATTAATTATTAAATTTGATCATTGAATAATAGTAAACAAAAACACTTTCAAAGATAAAGTAAACAACAATTTTATATCACAACATAATTATGACAAAAAAATTGTACATATATATGTATGGGGAAAAGGGAATTTTGGTACCTTACCATTATTTCTTTTAGACTTAGTTTTGTTTTACCTTTTATATTTTAAAATTTAGCTTGTTAAATTTGAAATTGGAGCACTGAATTTGCTGGACTAAATTGTAGATTTAGAGAGGAAGTGGCTGTTCATTACATTAAATGTAAATTATATAATGAAATTTGAATTTTGTTTAAAGTAATTTTAAAAATTTCTGCGTGATTCAAATGAAAGGATAAGGAGATATTTTAATAGTATATTGTTTAAAAAGATTTATTATAGGAGAGAATCAAGGTAATATATTAATGCAAATTAATTTATGAAATTATTCAAAATTTTTAATTTTTTAATAAATAAATTTGATAAATAATTAGCAACCCATAAGAAGTTGACACATGACATTAATTTCCTTGTTTTCAGTCTAAATTATTAGAATTATTTGTAGATTTTTTCAAACATGTTTTGAGAAAAAGTTGGTGAGGAATTTATTAGGAACGAATTTAATTGTGAATTTGGAAGCTTCACAAGTATGAAAAACTTTCGGCCTGAAATATCATTATCATTTTTTCAAAAAGTTTAAAGAGAGAAAAAGTCGAAGAATTTTATCAGGAGCCAATTTAAATTTTGTGCACTTGGGACTATGCAGTATAACAAATGGTCTGTGCCATGAAGCAGCAGATAGGCCAAAATTAGAATTGAGTTATGCAGACACTACCATGCGTAACAGAAAAATGTTTTTTTTCAACATCAAAGGTCTTTTTCATATATAACATTGCATACTAATGTGAGCGTAAATATGTATTGAAAATACACATGTAAAATAGATATAATAATTTAGATAGTATCAAATGTTGATATACAAATAATAGAACTTGTGGGGAAGCATGGTTGGAACCATAAACACTGCAGTCTATTTCACTGCCGTTTTCCCATTCTCTCTTGTTAACAAACACTACTATGTGTAAACCAACCCCCAAGATGCATTTAACCATTCGCTTTCAACACTTGTGACAAAACCATTCACTCAAATATCATATCAATACACCTATTCTAGAATTTTGATAACAAAGTCTTTCTGCTTAAACCTAAATTTCCAAAGACTTACCATCCCCATTTGACTCTGCTATAGCTATTTATAATATATTAATTTTGATATCTAAGTTGTGGCACACTCAAAAATTGATATTTTAGATATTCTATAATATTGCCATGTTAGCTTATTTATGATCCTATGAAGCCACATTAATAAAGTCATCCTATACCTCTTCCCCTTTTCCAAAAATTTGCCTCCCCAACACCCCACATGCCCCCTCCCCCCTCTTCTTTTCTTTTCTTGTAACCCCTCCAACAATAAACACTATACTCTCCTTTATTTTTCCATTATACAAAATTCAGTAGCAGCAAAATTATTAATTGTGCTCTAACATCTTGTCTATTTATGTCCAAAAATCAGTAACAACAATTATAAAAGCATACAATTGCAGTGCTATTTATGCAGTGTTCCAGTCAGCAGCCACAAATGTGCACCACTGCATAGTAATGTTACATGAGTAAAGGAGGCCTCACTTGTAGATTTTATGTGAAACTTAAGCACCCAGCTAGTTGTGCACAGTTGTGCGTGACTGCAGAAGTAGTTTAAAGATCCGTTAATCAATTAGATAGCTTGATTATAGTTGTTATATGCTAAACCAAGAATTTTAAGTTTTAAACATTACACAATTCTCAAAAAGATAAAGCATTCAGACTGATGTGTCCTTCATCTTTAGTATCTTGTTAACTGCGCAAGAGGTAGCCAAGTTTCACTGATCAAATGTTATAGAACATTTCTCAGGTTGGTACAACTTTGTATACTATAATAAAGACAATCTTCAGCTGATTTTACCAAAAGGGTAAAAGTGTTATTGATCTAATGCAACATTTTAGCATCGTTATCAAATAGTGAAGTATTAATTTTTTAGCATGGCATAACTTGGAGCTTAGAATTAATATATTATAAATAGATTCCCCTCATGAATGATTAATACAATGGTCAATTTTCATATAAATGCATACTACTAATTGTCTTCTTTAACAGAACTATAACCTTCTATTCTACATATTTTAAATCTTTCTCTGTGTTTTTATTG
Source organism: Pterocarpus macrocarpus (assembly GCA_031439585.1). Classification (NCBI taxonomy): domain Eukaryota; kingdom Viridiplantae; phylum Streptophyta; class Magnoliopsida; order Fabales; family Fabaceae; genus Pterocarpus; species Pterocarpus macrocarpus. The sequence continues at coordinate 78,658,561 of CM062515.1, forward strand.
CTTTAAAATGAATAACGATTGGTTGATTTTTTTTAACACATGTTATGTTGGTGGAAAGTTCTTTAGTTGTAATAACAAGTATTGGATAAGGAATTCAGCATGACTTTCACAGCAATGTACCTCATGTGAGAACTACTGCACTTCATTCATACTACAATTTGCTAGAGCTAAATCCTATAAGTTTAGAGCCTGTTAACATAAGTATTTGTCTAATGTGGGTGAATTGATGCTTATAACCTTACATTTTCTACTTATCATCTACTTGAAGTTTAGAATCGTCTAAAAGTGTACACACACTCATACCACAGAGGAAGAGAATTCCCTTATAGTAATCAATGTAAAGGTTGCAAGGTTGTGACTGGGCCATTATTTTCTTATATTACCAGAGCTTATCTTTGTCATAAATAAATAATATTCTTATTTTATTACATAATGTTTCACTTATAATTATTCATATAATATTTACTCGATCATTCCTATAATTTATCTACTCCGCACAATGTGTGGGTTGCATTCTAGTTTTCTTTGTATTCTCTTACTAAAGTCACCTCAAAAGTGTGCATTGTTATTGTTGGACATTCCAGCGAAGTATCTCGCAGGCCCTACCATGTGCATTATGGAGAATTCATTCTCTCTAACAGGCGCTTTTATACACTTTCCAGGGGTCAAGTCTATTGGATTGACCTATTTGCAAAAGGAGATACGATGAAATTGGCATGTCGGTTTGCCTTTCTACTTCAACTCTGCAACAGATTGTATTCTTTTAGGAAGTAAGAAAAACGGTAAATACCATTTTTCCAAGACGACCCGCTAATCACGTTTCAGTTTTGTTTGACTAGTTATACACTTCACACTTTTGGACCCAAAATGCACTCAATCGGTTTAGGAACGAGAAATATTTTTTATACATCCTACCAATTGACATATTTTGACACCTTGTATCTTTCACTCTCCTCTCTCCTCTTGCTTTTTCACTTTTCTTTTTTCTTTTATAATTTTTTTTTCTAATCTTGTCTCTGAATATCTGGGTGTCTATAATAAAGAGTGGTACAATTAACATTCCTCTTTGGGAAATAAGGTATGCATAACAATCGATTTTTTCTAAATCATGAATGGAAGATAATGACTACAATACAATGAAAATAATCATATGGGTAATAAGACTAAGTCTCGTAAAAATTGAGACAAAAAGGGATGCAAAAAATAAACTATGAAAATAAAGCATATATGAGTTGTATACTTTTATTTGATATTAGAGTATATTATTTGTATAAACTCTATTTTATTGTGTTCTGCTCTTTGTAAGAGAGTTTTGAATACTTGTAGGATCTTTTTTAATCATTAAAATACTATTATATAATGTTTGCTCCATTCTTAGTGAATATTGAGCTCTTATTCAATTAACGAAAAAAAATGTGTGAGATTGTAAGCGACAATTTATGTATTTGATATGAAGACTGTTATGCTAATATTGTGTTTAAGTTGTTAACGCAAGATAAGTCTTGCTTGAAATGCATCATTGGAGATATTATCATCACATTTGAGCTGGAACTTAGGCTGACCACAATACTCTTCTCTGTTTTCTTGCAGAATCGGCACAAGAGGTTTGATTTTGATATGCTTTTCAAGAAAAGTAAGAGTTACTGCAATTCACATACCTTCTATGATCGACTCAAAGTGATGCTGGAATACAGAAAAAGTGTAAAAGGTATAATAATATAAAAGTTTGAAATTTCTTAGGACTCCATTGGTGTTTGTACTATTCCTAGTAAAAGAGAGAGAGGAAAACATAAATGAATGCTTAGGAAACATAAGGCACCGGTGACCTGGTTGGAAATTACGAATCTAATTGTTTATACATGAGCTTGTTGACCTCGAAAAACTTTCAGCCTGAATTATCGTTATTATTTTTAAAACAAGTTTTAGAGAGAAAAACTTGGTTATTTTAATATTTAGAATGAAAACAAGAATTAAACACAAATCATATGAGGAGTATTTATTAGGTGCAGACACGGAACAAATTTGAATTTTGTAAACTCGGAACCTCTGTGAAGTATAACAAATGATTTGGTGTCACAAGGCGGACCATAGCTTGACTGATCAAAAGTAGAATTGAGTTATTCGAACATTTTTATGCATAATAGAAAAATATTTTTTGAACATTATATATATATATATATATATGTCATCGTATACTAATGTGAGTGTGTATAAGTATCAAGTTACACGTGTAAAACAGATATATAAATAATGGGACTGAAGCATAACTATTGTAGGAACCACAAACTCTACACTCTATTTCATTGCTGTTTTCCCATTCTTTCTTGCTAACAGGCACAACAAACACTGCAATGTGTAAACCAAACCCCCAAGATGCATTTAGCCATTCTCTTTCAACACTTGTGACAAAACCATTCACTCTCAACCATCAGATCTATACACCTGTTTTGGAATTCCCATAACAAAGTCTCTCTGCTAAACCTAAATTTCAAAAGCCTGCCATCACCATTTGACTCTTCTGTATATTCATAACCCTCGGAGCAATTACTTGATCAATAGAAGGTGACAATTAAGGTCATAAACTTTTAAAGACCAAAACTTCAATGATTAAAGTTATATTCACTTTAAAAATAATATAGCTCTGAGTAACTATATCACCTTCGTGCCAAAGAAACATACCCTTTTATGAAAACATCAACTCTGCAGTCAAGAAATATTCGTGTTTGGGTATAAACAGACAGCGCAATGCTATTTATGCAACGCACCAGTCAGTAGCCACAAATGTGCACCGCACCGTTGCATGGTAATCTTATATGAGTAAAGGTGGCCTCACTTGTAAATTTTCTGTGAAACATAGGTACCCAGCCAGTTGTGCACGGTTGTGATGTGACTGCAGAAGGAGTTTTAAGATCCGTTAATCAATCAGATTGCATACTTCTAGTTGTTATATGCTAAACCAAGGATTTCAAGTTTTAAACATTACATTTCTGAAAAAGATAAAGGATTGAGACTAATGTGTCCATCTTTAGCATCTTCTTAACTGTGCAAGAGGTAGTCAAGATTCACTGATAAAATGTTCTAGAAAATTTTTCAGGTTGGTACGACCTTGTATACTATAATAAAGACAATCTTACAGCTGATTTTACCACAAGCGTAAAACTGTTTTTGATCTTCTAAACGCACGTTATGCCTCTTCAGTTAACAGTTGTTTTGAACATGAGTCATCCCATGGCTTCACTCTCATAACGCAACAAGGAAAAATTGAACTCCACAATCAACTGTTCCCTAATTTATAGGACAAACATCTGTGCATGCTTCATTCCCTCCATGCACAACTGCTGCTTCAAGTGTTCCAGACAGTAGGAAAAATGGCCATTTTGTTTCTCTGGAAAGGAAGTTACATATAACAAACCAATTAATTAGAAGTAGATGCAGACAATCTAAACAGAATCTTGTTCTGGACCAAGATTTCCATCCAAAGATTTTCAATTGATCTTTGCTACATTACATTAAAAAATTAAAAAAAAAAAAAAAAAGATCGCATTTGATCATAGTCGGTTAAAGATAAACCAATAAGATCCACGGTGAACAGAAAAGCTTTCAAAACTCTTTTTGGATCATCCTGACACAAGTCTCAACTACAGAAACTTTATGTTGATTCTAGTATGGTTACTTAAGAGTAAAATAAAGATCGGTCCAGAATGGGACAGAGTACCTAAGTATATTTTCCTACACATTTTACATATGAAAATTTGGATTTATAAGAAACCAAGAAGTGGAAGTCGGGACATAAAAAAAACTAGGAATGGTGAATGTCAATTGACATAAGATTAATTTACTGATATTGGAAGTAAATATTTGTTTGGACAACTGAGCTTGAATAATAGCATTTTTACAATGCTCTAAAGTGAAAAGCTTACATGCAAAATATGTTGATTGCTGATGTTTGTTGCATTTCTCATTATCTTAATTTTCTACCATCAATGAGCAGACAACTAGGGCAGCTGCAGCATGATACATGTCGTATACATGCATGCATTAATTTTCGAATTCTCTCTCCTCAGTTTCCTTTCTCTGCTGCAGTTCTGCCTAAAATTGCAAAAAGAATCCCAGTTATACAGTACTTCAAATAAAGTTATCACATTGAAGTTAAGTTTTCAGGTAAAACGGAAAAGACACCTTGACAAATTTTTTATTTGTTAACATTGTTATACATGAAAGCCAATTTCAAGCACAGATTACTAGGATTTACCAGTTTCAGCTTCAAATCAGAGACTGTCTGCTGTCTCAGATAAGCAAAAAACTTCAGTGACTGAAACAACAAAAGGCAAACAACATGAATAGAAAAGGAAATTCAAGCAACGGAAGAAAACATATAAAGGAATTGGATGTGAATTTCCCAAGAAAACTAGGAGAATGATGGATGCAACAGAAAGCAATCTTACTCCAAGTCTCTGCATTTCAAGAGATCTACGCAATGCCTTTCTTTTGGTTAGGAGATTTTTTGCTACCATTCCTGAAGGACGTTTATAGTTTTTACCACGGTAAATAATAATAGCATGGCCTTCTTTTAGTTTATCAACTGAAACTAAAATTCCACCACTCTGAGTCTCCAGCAACTTTGCAGTGCAGATGACCTGACTGAACCGTCTCTGCATTGTAATGACCTTTACAACTTCTCTATGTTTCCAATGCTGATGTAGGCCTTCCAATACACCATCAAAGACTCCACGCCTGCCTGCATTCATTGTTTAATATAAATTTGTAGTGCAGGAATGAAAAAAATAAAGCTTTTCTAGTGGAAGGAGACATAAGTAAGTACTTCAAATGGTTACATATAATAGTAGCATTTTGGAAATTTTAATAATTATTAGTGAAATTGGAATTGCGATTATGTGTTTCTATTAAGTATCAACTTAGTTGTGGTGAAGGTTCAGAGTAAGTCATAATCACCCCCTTTTAGTTACAACTGCAAGAATATTTCCTTTTGCTTTAGAAAACATTAGGTACTTACTTTATCTTAAAATTTCACATTGACAAATGCCCTTGGCCATTAAGCCACTAAAATCACTTTAGTAATATGAAATCAACTCATATGCTTCTAAATAAAATTACATTCCCTTCCCCTTCAAAAAGAGAGAGGGGGGAAAAAAAGAAGGGGGGGAGGGATAAAACATGAGCTAGACACTTGCAAGCAACTATTCTCTAGGAGAAGGTCACGATTCATTCAACTTGGGCATAATTCTACTCTAGTTCCTATACTTAGTTTCAACATTCTGCAACCTTTTCGCTTTTAAAATTCAATAGATAAATATTCAACGAAGCACTAAGTTTGTCCTTAATTGGAAGGCCCTTTACATCAGTGATATAATTCTTTTTCTCCTATAAAGCATGTACCCCGTAAAAATTACAAAATTGATCATCAGTACCACAAAATATACATCTAGAATGTTAATTACTAATCTATTACTCTATTATTTCGGCAAATTTGTTCAGATTTTGACACATATAAATCAAGCAAAACTAAATTTAAAATATAAATGTGACATCGTCATAAGATTCAGTAAAATCCATCTGAAATATAGTTTATTATCCACATGATTGTATACAATTCTCATAGACAAAGAAACTACCTCACAAAACTTCCTCAATGGTAGGCTATTTAACTAAACGAAACTCTCCTATAACCATGACAGCGTATTTCTCAGCAACTAAGCATTTGACTGCAGTTAAAACAAGCAAAAAAAAAAAAAAACAGCTCACACAGACAAAGAAAGAGAGGGTCCATAAAAATTGGAGAAGTGTAATTTCGTTACCAAGCAGTAAGCAACTATCCATCTTCAAGCCTATCTTTCGGAAACATTCTCTCTCCTCCTCTGTCATTATTTCTAGGTCTACATCCTGCTTAGCCAGAGTCCATGAAGCATTTAACTTTGATAATTCCATTGCTGACCTCTCTATTTTCTCGTTAAGCTGCAGAATCCATAAAATTAAAATTAGAGAATATCAGTACATAAATGCAAAAGGAAAAAGTCAATAAACTGAATCTCACAATGAAAGCTTTGCGTTGTTGCTCTTTCAATTGCCTCTCCAGTCTATACATTTCTGCTTCCAGTTGAATGTTTAAATCTACATTGGCTTTTTCAAAATCTTCAAGCTTTGTTTGGATTTTCTTAAATTCTGTTAAAGTTCCGCTTGTACTAGTTTCTTGTGGCGGTTCATCACTAGAAGAAAAGGCTTCAACTGCTCTTATTCGTGCAACTTCTTCATTGAGTTGGCAACTTTTAAGCTCCAATTCTCTCTTTTCTACCAAAGCCGCAACACTGCTTGGAAGGAAATCGTTTCCCCTGTAGAGTATTATGTAAAACTTGTTACGCAGCAACAGAACTCCTCCTGTTAGACGCTGCATTGCAGACATCAAATTTATACACATTTGTTTGTGGATACATAAACTCAAACCAGCATAAGAATTACTATACAAGCTATAAAAGAATGGTCCAGTGCTCCAATATCCCACATTCCACCACTATCAAACACAAAGCATATATACAAGATAATCAGGAACAATATCTTTTGTGCAAGAGGTGATTTTAGCTTCCCTATAGGCATGGTGAAATCTTTTCCAGCCATTCAACATTGAATTATTACAGGCCCTATCGTTATAGTCATTTATACGGCCAATCTTGTATTGGGCTAACTTACAACTGAGGACAACCAAAGTGATCAGTTCTTCCCCCAAAAAGTGAGTCAGTACAATCATTTAATAAAATCCAACTCAATGCAGCATGCATAGTGAAGCTTATATTCGTAATATCATTGACTCAAGCTCAACCTACCCCTATAAAATCTAGGATGTCTTGCATCTCGCAAATTGAACAATAGATTTTCTATCAAACTTGCCTTCAGTTCATTGGCCATCATTTCATTGTCAGTATTTGGGATTCCATACTTGATAGCAATTTTTGCTATAAGACTCTTCTCCCATAACTTTAAGATAGCAGCAGCTAAGCCTTGAAGTCTTCTGTTCCTTCCTTCATATTAAAGAGACAACGAATTAATTGACATGCATAAAAGGAATAAACATGAAAGTAGTTCTGAAAACATTCTTTTATTATTAGTTGACAATTAACTGATTATGATTTTCTTTATAACATTTATTGATTGAATTCATGAATCTTCAAGCAATTACTTCTTACTACAAGTACTGTTTTTCCATGTATAAGTAATAGATCAATATTGCATCAAGAAATCAGTTCATTCACGTGTTCTTTCTAAATTGACACCGATGAGGTCACTTGATTAAGAATACAAGTCATAAATATAAAACATGGCTCCTCATGCTTAAAAAGACAATATATGTTCATGTCTTATGCGCAACAAAATAAATCATTGACCATAGCTACCTACAATCTACCTATGTACAAAACTAAACATGTCCATATTACCTGCTAATTCATCACAGACAGTTCAATTATGGATTGAATGTGCCTAAGTTCATTTTAAATTACTCAAAGGATACATATATATATTAATATTAACATTTAATAGGAAAATGATAGGTTACATACCACAACAGATAACGAAAAGATGTGCACACACTCAGGCACGCAGAAAAAATACACCTTACAGGCTTACAGATATGAACATTTAAAGTGTGTTCTACCATGCATCTGGTACAAGAATCTATAGCCTGTATCAAAAATTTTCCCTTCAATGACAATAACATTCTATGGTCTAGACAGTAAGCGACAATTATTTCATATAAGTTCCTAAATTACAATGTCAAACAAAAACTAAGAAGCACCATGGTTACCAGGCTCTCTTCTTTCATTGAAGAGCCTCATTAACAACAATCGAAGTAGGGTATATTCTTGATATTATTTGTTGGTACCATAAATTTACTGTGACAGGCATAACACAATTTACTAAAAGAGAGACAGAGAGTTAAGGATATATGTAGATAATAAAAAAGGTCACAGCCAAAAGACCCAAAAACAAAATGAAAGTAGATAAAAGAGAGAATATATTTCTTTTTAAGCTAGTTTATACTGGTAAATATTTTGTATAAATTGCACCAATTCACTGACATCAAGGGAAAACAAGAAAATAAAGATGTATTATCAGCTGAGAAAGAAACTGAAGGACTATCAAGCAGGAGGGTACCAAGGACAAAATGGGTTGGCAAAGGTTTAGCAAGCTTCCTGAAGTATGTTAATTCATAATCAGTTAGCTTTGCACCAGCATGAGGTGGACAAAGCCTAAATGGAGGCTTAAATCCAGGAACCACTTCTGGAAGCAAGTCAGCATCTACTGGAAGTGGCTTGTGATACCACCAATCATCGAAGCGCGGTCCTAGGCCATCCAATAGTCTATCAGTCTCCCTCTCATACAATGATCCACTGCAATTCATATCTTGAATGCCAGTTGATATAGGATCCTTATGACTAGCATTCCCGCTCAGCATGTCACTTATACTATGGTTGGATTTTACCCAGTAAAGATCACCTTTGATATCTGACTCCACCCCATTCATTTCATATGGATTTGTTCTTTGACTATGAGTATAGCCAGGATAAGTCGTTGGAGAACCTCTAGAAGTCAACTCATGATTACATCGTCGGTAAACCACAAGAGTATCTTTCTTACTCCAGACAACCAAGCCACCCGTCTTCATCTATTCACACAAGAAATGAACACTAATGTAGCCATCAGATAACATGGATGGATAACATGAACCATATCTAACACAAAACAGAAATAATTATCTACAAGTCAAACCAGAATGATTAATATTAGAAGATTCATACAACTACAGATATCATAGAAATTTTCTGCGTTTATATATTATGACACATTCGCTTGAAATATCAGAAGTCAAGAATTAGTCAAACTGGCTCATATCAAATTCCAATATTCAACATACATAAACGTACTAGGAAAATCCATTTGGTTCGAATCTTCAGCTTTCAAAGTTGGAAATTCTACTAAACCAAAACAAATCTCTAACTAGCCAAAAAAATACTACAGAATGTATAAGTGGCATTGAAAACAAGTAGGAACTAGATAGACAGCAGGCTAGAAATATACAAGGAACATAAACCTCAGATTGCCCGTCTTTGCTGTCATTTTCGGTCATGTCAAAGTAAAACATGCTAACATATTGATTCTTACATTCAGCAATACAATCATTGCAAGCAATTTAACATGGCATTCTGAATATTCTACTTCGAGAGTGAAAAACTATACTCCCTTTTCAAGCACACAAACAAAGACAACAATAGGGACAAGAGCCTAACCTCAACAATCTCTCGAGCTCTATCCATATTCCTGCATAAGGGGATGTCAAATTTAACCATGGCAAGTTCATTCTTCCTCCAAGTCCTTTTAATTTCATCCACAACAGCTTGTGTGACACCAGCTTTCTTAACCTTCACCCAAGTCCTCATCTTTGCAGCCTCACTCCTCAGCCTCTTAAGAAGCACCTTATCAAGAGTCAAATCAGCAGCAGTCACAGGCTTTTCCTTCTTCACCCTCAGAAACACAACACTCTCATCCTTCTCCCATGGCATTCTCCTCTTACTCCCAACCTCATCATCACTCTCCTCCAATTTCTCCAAATACCCATCAAAGCTTTCAACTTTTGCAGAAGAACCCATCAGAAACATATCCTCCCAAGGCATTCTCCCCTTACTCCAAACCCCATCATCATTCTCCTCCAATTTCTCCAAATACCCCCCAAAGTTTTCGACTTTTGAAGAAGACCCCATCTGGGTCTCATCTGAATTATGAGTTCTCTGAAGCCTCTCGACCCTTTTGGCAATTCTCTTCATGGCTTTCTTCCCTCTAACCTCTTTACCGGTCAAGGCTTTATCAGCACGCTCAGATTCTTCCACGTGGCGCTTGCTGAGCCTCTTGTTGGGTTTGGAGAGGTCAAGGAGCTCGTGGGGTTGGAGAAGAAGTGGACCCTTCATCCATGGAGGGGTTGGGGCCTTGACTTTGATGATGGAGGCATCAGAATGGGAATTGTTGGGGTCTTTGGGAATTGAAAGGGAAGTGGGGTGGTGCTGGTGATTGTTATTGTTGTTGTTTTGGAGCAATGAAGAGGAAATGGGAGTGTAAGAGTATGAACATGTTGATGTGTTGGGAGATAAAGGAGGATGAAGTGAAAGGAAGAACATCATGGGTCGAATAGGTGGATCGAAATCAGTATCTGCTGCACATGCACAAGTGCAAGTATTCAGAACAGTGTCATGGAATGGAAGTGAACTCAAGATTAATATTTTGGTTTTCTTTTTTTTTATTGAAATATTTTGGTTTTCGATTATTCGGCATATTATATTGTCACGATTCTTATTGTTTAAGATATTTTCTTCGCTGCATTCCTTTTAATTTTTCCTCTGATGTTGGCGTGACTGATTAAAGATAACAGAAAAAAAAAATCTTCAGTTAAAAAAAGACAGGTCTTACCATTTCAAGTTATTTATATTTATTTTATTTAAATTTGATTCTCAAATTAAATAGTGATATGTAAATAAATTTTTTAAAATATATAATTTAAAAGTTAAAAATAGATAGAATCAAATATTTAAAAGTTAAAAGAATAAATATTTTCAATATTTAAAAGTTACTGATTATTTAAAAGTTATTTTTTAATATTTAATTTAATTTAAAAGTTGGATAGAATAAATATACTGAACTTGATATAGCTTTCTCTGATGCACATTGGCTCTAATTTTATATAAAATTTGTCTAATGATCGTGCCCACGTCAAAGTAAGTCCAATGAAGGTTTGGATCACATACCTTTCTCGATATTTTGGGCACATAAATAGGGCCATAGACCAGAGGCAAGAAAACACATTTGCACGTGGTAGTGAAGCCCAGTTAAAGAAGCAGAGACAAGCCTACCTAATTCCTGTGTACTCTTGTAGGCCATGCTCAAACTATCTAACCAATATGAGCCAAAAAAAAAAAAAAGAAATAAAAAATCGTCCGATCGACAATGATAGCTCCTACTACCTAATGCAAGATGCATACTCTCACGATCTCACCTGATGCCTGTCAAGTCTGCGAGTTAACAAGTGCTATATGAGAAATTTTACATGATTAATGCAGCAGCATACATCGCAAGTTAATTATGTGCCAAACTTTGGTGCCACAGAGAATACTTGTAAATTTGTGATGTATTATAGCATGATTGGCTTTTCATTTGTAATGTTCCAAATCATATATAGTTTGATAGTTACAAACAAATATTCGAACAAGATCTTATGTACGAGAGTGAGAGGGTCATCTCATATTCGTTGTCTTGGTACGATAGGGATCCCGGCTTAAAGATTTGATGTCTGCACACCCACTAGCAAGTTTGTCTGGAGTCACATGGTTGCATTAATGAGCATTTGCTTACTTGGTTTCAAGTGATGGTAAATTTCTTGTGTTTTATCTCCCAAAGGACAAACTCACATTGAGTTGAAATTTTGAAAAAGTAACCAAGAGGGATGTAATCCTGGTTGGTATACATGCATGAGGACAGAACCTGTCAGCACTACTTGTCACGAGGGAGCAGTAAAAATTAAAAAGGCTATTATGAAGTCCCTTTGTCGGCCTTTTCTACTGTAAATAATAAAAAGATCAAGAATTAGAATTTTTGCACAAATTTATTTGTCAGAATAATAATGTAGTGTGTTAATTTTTACATAGATAAATAGATTATTTTATTTTATTTTATTCAATAATTAACATTTTTGTGACAATATTTTTCGATTGTGTAACATTACTTAAATACTAATAGTCTGTTTTTGCCATAGATAATAAACAGATGTTATTCTTAGCTATTAAGTCCAAGTACTTTTTATTTTTAATTTAATTAAGGTTGACAGGCATATCTCAGAAAACAAATCAGCGAAATGACTAGAACCTCGAGCGCAAGTTACAAGCATATTGCCCTTAGTTACATTAACCACAAAAGCTGTGGTATAAACAGTATAGTGATTCATTCATATGAGCCTTACTCACAACTCTGACCCTTACCCACATGAAGAACACAAGAAAATGTGAATGAACTTAGACTTTAGCTATTAAGTAAGAACCACGTATATGCAATCAAGATAAGCTAAGCCGTAACAGCAATCAGTGTTAGTGCAAGTCTACAAGTCATCAAATCACCTTAGCTTCATCTTCCTCGGGCTCAAGAAGAGTCCCAAACATCCAATCCATCCATATGGTGTAGTGGCCATAGTTATGGCGATATGTCGTGTGATGAATGGTGTGGTAACCAGCACCCATTATAGGCCACAGTTTGGCATGAATGCAGTCATGAACATTTGCAGTCCAAATGCCCTCGATGAACAAGAGCACTAAATGTGATGTGAAATGCGTTGGGACAATAAAGAGTGCAAGGCTATGCGGTAATGCCTGAAGTATCCCATCCAGAGGGTGCAACGCCAAACCTAAGATACATTGGAAGGAAAACAAAAAAAAAAAACACAAATGTTATTTGAATCCATATTGTGTACATTTCATATACTAATACAAGAACAGGTAAGTGTTGAGGCATGCATGTATTGAGATGAAATAATATATATTATGTGTTTATATAAGAAAGTGAGTCTTAACAAAATAGTAAAGTTGCTTCATAAATTTAACCTCCTCAGATTCCACCTGGTTATAATCTTGTGTACTGGACTACTCGCATAATCATGTGAGAAGCAGTGTTATATTTAGGGTAAAAAATACTATATACACATAATATGTCTTGAAAAAAAATCAATTCTTCCTTGATCTTGATCTGGTGAGAATAATATGGACCAAATATAATAATAATAATAATTTTATTTATATATAACAGGCAGAAATAGTCGTAGGCATCTATAAAGAGAGAGAGACATATAGCATCTTGTAATAATAGGTGGGACCAATATTTTGTATCTTTTTTTTTTTCCTATGAATGTCAACCATTATGTTCACTTAATATTTACAAATGACATTATTCAAGATAAAACTTCATGTGTTAAACATGAGTAATGTTATATATTAATTTGAACATGGATTATAAACATAAATTAATAAAATAATTAAGCAATAGACTGAAATAAATTAAAAGAGTTATGTCGTGATGCAAATAGGAAAAAACAAAATGTGACGCATATCCATCCCTATCTTGGCATAAAAGAAGTTGAATTTATGATGTACTCACCGGCAAATGGGGAGAGAGTGGTCTGTTTGTTGTAAATGTGATGAATAGCATGAAGATGTTTGTAAAGTAGTTTTATGTCGTGCAGCCATTTGTGCATCCAATAAATTCCAAACTCTACAATAATCAGATAAAGTGCAACATACGCAAGATAACGAAGCCAACCAACATGATGCACTCTTGGAAAACACCTTGTCCAGCCAGTTTCTGTCACGTATTCTGTAATAGTTGGAAGCAAAGTGTACCAAGGCAAGGCTTTCATTGAAACATATATTTGCAAGAGCATGGCTTTACAAGAGGGAATGGCATCTGCAACAGAAGATTTCAATTTAACAACAAGAAAATGTTCAAAAGATCCAACACACATATATATATACACCTTAGAGACACAATTAAAGAAAGCATAACAATTATTTGTCTATGATATAAGTGAAATAATGTTACATAACTTGAAAAAATTATTATAAAAATTTTTGACAAAAATTATGATAATAGTTAGATTAAGTGAAGTTCTATTCCATACTAATTAATCCAAAAGTCTAGAACCATGCTATATTATTTTGATAAAGTTTCTTACTCTTTAGTATTTTTTATACAACTGATATTAATTTAGACTATAAGTTATAGAAAGTGATATGATATGAAAAATTAAAAAGGGATATGACAAAAGGAGGCTATAAAAGTATGGAAAAAAATTGAGGGGAGATTTTATCCTATGATAGGCTGACTAAGTTCAAATTATATTAGTTAGAATTTAATAGATTTTAAATTGTGGTTATTCAAAGAGAAAGAGAGAGAGAGACCTGGGAAGCTATATGATTATTGGATAAAGCATTTGCATATTCACCTTTAGAGACATAAACGTTATTCTTCCAATGATAAATATAGAAGCACCACAAGAACCCTGAGATGAAGTAGAGAAGGAGTCCCCCAGTATAGTTGCGTAGCCATGTGTGGAAGAAGCGGGGGAGTGGCACCCACAACCACTCTGGCACGAGGGTCTCGAGCAGAATGCGGTTGTAGAAGTCAGCGTCCTCCACAAAGAGTTGCAAGTAGCCACTTGGGTGGTCCATGGAAGCCACCACAGTTCACAAAACAACAGAACAGAAGAGAAGAGAGATGAAGAAGAAGATGTCGAAGGTAGAAAGAAGAGAAAGAAGTAAGTAAGGTGCAAGTAGGATATAATAATGATGATTTGTTGCTTTAGGTTGTTCTAATTGCCCTATTTTCTATATATATATATATAAGATTAAGCATTTATCGAACGTGTTTTTCATGCAAAAGCAATTTAGGCATGGATGCTTTAACAGCAATATTAATTATACATAAAAGCAAACACCAAAGATAAATACTCCCTATATTTTAATTTATCTTGTATTCAGGAATATTAATTTAAGAATATATCAAGTCATTATAATAAATAAATAAATTAAAACGGAGAGAATACTATATAGAGAGATATAAAGTTTCACCCATTTGTATCCTTTTATTTTTATGGTGTTCATTCTTAACATTCACTTTTAATGTATAAATAATGCCGATCATGCTTTAATGTCATGAAAATGCAAATGTCCTAAAATATTAACAAAAGTATTATATATAGCAAGACTTTTCTTGTTAAGGTTTTTGAAAAAATTCAGCAGCAAAAAAAATTTGAAAAAATTATTAGGTACTTCTAGAGTGAAAAAAAAAAGTGTGCTTTCTTCCGTTCACAATTTGACACCTCAATTATTTTATTAAAAATGTGGTGAAAGTAGGGAAATAACAAATTAAAATTTCAAATCATCAATGAAAAAGAGCAAAATTTTTCCTTACTATGAGAATACACATAAGAATTTATTGACTTTTTGCTAAAATTTATCGTGATATTTTTAATCTTTGGATGAGCCAGTGGTCTTCACTCTTCACTCTTTTTACTCATTCAACCATTTTTCTTAAATTTTGACAAATATTAATAATTCTGATAAGTAATTTTGACTATATATGTAGCATTATTTAAATATTAATGTATAAATTTGGTAGGTGAGGTTTATCGCCTGAACCTAACAAAATGTAGTTGAAGTTATATTTAGAGTAAAACTCTAAATTGGTCCTCGAAAGAATTGTGGGATATTAATTTAGTTTTTAAAAGATTTGTAACATCAATTTGGTTCTTAAAAAAGTTGTGGGTTTTCAATTTAATCTTCAAAAAATTTGTGATATCAATTTGGTTCTTGAAATTTTTTTAATTTTTTGAATTAATTTGAAATGAATTTTAATTTTTGGATGACTAAATTAATATTATAACTCTTTCAAAGACCAAATTGATGATGTTACAATTCTTTCGAAAACTAAATTAATGTTCCACAATTCTTTCAATGACCAATTTAAGCTTTTACTTTTGATATTTAAGACAAGCCAAGTTATTGAATAATGATGAGTATGGTTTAATTTGCACCAAAAAATGAGTATGGTTTAATGAATGTCTGCAATTGGATGAGAAAAATGAGGCAGAGAATAAAAACGATAGCTTAAGATGTTAATGTTTAATGCTTTAAGAAATTAGCATTAGAACTAACCGTATATTTACTTACCTTGCATATGCTTGTTCACTGCTAAAGCACTTGTCCCTTTAATTTGTCGTTATTTTATTTTTATTTCGTCTTGCTGATTTAGACATAGTTGTTCCTTTTGTTGTAGGGTATAACCCCTTCTGATGTTTTAAATTGATCTCTTTCTGCGGGCGAGACTTTAGCTTGAGTGGCAATCATTTGCCTCTAACAGTAGCCACACCCCGGTTTGATCTAGAGGATCAACCAGTGGCGGAGCTTTGTGTAGACAATGGGTGGCCATAGCCCCCCCAAAGTTTCTTAAAAGTTTTACTTATATATATATACACAATGACACATGCAGATAGATTAATGTAGTTGAGTTGGTTGATGGCTCAAGACTAAGTTTTTATCCATGAGCATGGGTTCAAATTTCACTCCCAAACCTTTTACTCTTTCTGCATCCCCTTTTCACATCTCTTTTATCAAAAACTCCAAAACCTCTAAGGAAGGGCATTATCGCGTACATGTTTTGTAGGGGAAAAAGAATATAAGTTTACTACTTTGACAAATTAATTTATCTTATGTTAACTCTTTTAGTTACTACAACTATTACGGAGTGATTATTTTTAGCAATCAAAATAATGAAGATGAGGTTGGTAAATAAGATGATAAGATCAATTTCTTGCAAATATTATGGTTCTTTATATTAAAAGGGAAATTACTAGAAACTTTAATTCTGATTGAATTATTCATGATTTCAAGGCATTAAAAGAATAAAGAGTAATACTATAAGGTATTTTATTATACTTATCTTTAAAATTATTTTGTTGGGTTAGTGATTTGCTTTAAAAATTGAATTTAATTTTGATACATAAAAAATTTTTATATAAATTTCAATTATATATTATCATATCAACAAGAATAGTTCACTTTGGCACTCACTATTTGAATAATTATACAAATAGAAGAATTTAATTATATGATAATATAAAATTTTTTGATATTATAAGTGCATCAAAAATTAAACTCTTAAAAATTTATATATATAATGTGCATTTTGTTTTAATTAATTTAGTTGTCATTATATAATTTATATATTAGGGTGTGCTTCGTTGGGGATAAAAGTGTAGAGAAATTTTTTATAGATGAACTTAATATGTAAATTACACAAAGAACTTATGCATAAATTTTCTTTTTTCTATTTTCACTTTTGAATCAAACATACACTTAACATGTTTGGCCCCCCTAAAAATTTGCTTGAAGCTCCGCCACTGGGACCAACCCTTTCCTCTCCCATGAGTGTGTTATGACAAAAATAAAATAAAATTGATCTCTTTCTCAAATTATTGATATACAGTCCATAGTTATATTGGTGGCCAAACCCCAATATACAACAGTTTTTATATTCTTTTTCTTGAAAATTTTGAACTATATAAATCAAAATTAATATTAGATCATTAAAGTGAAAAAGTTGACAATACTCATATATTCATCCTAAAATGTGGGATTTCATTCGTGTTTATAGGGCTAGGCAGCATCCAAAATATAGATAAGTGATGTTACAATGTATTTACTTGATTTTTCATCGATAAAACAATTAAATAGATAATTATCAATTTGTTTCATAAATTTTAATTTGGAGAATAAAAATAGTTCATGTGATAGATTCTCAAAATTTTTAAAAGTGTTAATTGATGAATAATAAATAAAATATAAACAAAGTACAATAAAGTAATTAAATATTCACAAATAAAAATTGCTAATATCAAATAAAAAAAAAAAGATCAAATAACTAAAAAAATACAAAATAAAAAACGCATTTCCTTGAATTCTAGAACTTCAAACTATGGCCAACAGTTCTCAGCCTCAAACTGTTGCCTCCTTAAGTAATTTTGACCATGTAGTATTATTTAAATATTAATGTATAAATTTGGTAAGTGAGGTTTATTTCGTGGACCTAACGAAATGTAGTTGAAGTTGATATTTAAGACAAGCAAAGTCATTGAATAATGATGAGTATGCTTTAATTTGTACCAAAAAATGAGTATGGTTTAATGAATGTCTGCAATTGGTGCAGAAACGATACCATAAGATATTAATGTTTAATGCTTTAAGAAATTAGCATTATAACTAACGGTATATTTACTTACCTTGCATATGCCCATTCACTGCTAAAGCACTTGTCCCTTTAGGTTAATTTGTCGTTATTTTATTTTTATTTCAGTCTTGCTGATTTAGATATGGTTGCACGTTTTGTTGTAGGGTATAACCCCTTCTGGTGTTTTAAATTGATTTCTTTCTAAAATTATTGATATATACTCCATGGTTATATTGGTGGCCAAACCCAAATGTACAAAGGCAAAAATAATAAAAAAAAAATAAAAAGAAATTTTTTAAATTAAAAATAATAATTATAAATAAAACATTGATTATATGCATCATATATTATATTGTACTAATTTTTCTAGCATTATTCATTTACTAGTTTGTTAAAACGCACTGTTTTATTAGTTAGATATTTATTATAGTAAGAAAAATTTGAAAAAATTAATTTAATATTTAAATTCATATAATTGTGTTAAATAAATTAATTACATATGAAAATAAAATTTGTTAATATTAAATATAATAATAAATTATTTTATAATTAAAATAAATAATATAAATTTAAGTAAAATATAATTGATAATAAACTTTTAATGTTAGGTTATTAATTAATTGTTTTGATAAAAAAATGAAAGAAATGGCATCTTAGAAAAACTAAAGAAATTGTAGAAAAATGAGAATGACAACGGACACCTATGAGTGGCAATAGCCACTCCCTTGATAGAATAGTTTGTATAACTTACTTAAATTTACAAAAGAAAACTATAAACTCACGCATCTCAATAAAAAATTTATAAATTCAAATTGTGTTTATTTTAACTTTTAAAAAAATTAATTATAAAATTTAAATTTTTATATTTAATTATAAATATTAAAAATTAATTTTTTTAAAAACTACTCTTCTAACTTTTAAAAAAAATGAAAATAGATTTTTTTAGATTTTGATTATTTTTAAAAAAATTATCTGAATATACAAAAAGTTATTTTTTTCATTAAAAAATTGATTTTTAACCAAAAAAAATTACAAACAAATGCATCCTCACTCAAACCCTAATTCTGCCGCTACGCTCAAATGACGATAATCTATTTGATTGCACGACTATTGCCCCGTTTGGTTTGGCACTGAAAGCCAGTTGCGTTAATTAAAATCAATTTACATACACTTGATTTTGTTCGATTTGCTTTTTGTTTTGAAAAATATTGATTTGCTTCCGGTAAAATCGATTTCAATGGAAGCTTGAGCTTTTATTTTTGGGCCCCGCAAAGGGGGAAAGGTAATTAAATTATCAAAGTATCCACTTTTGTACTTTGAAAATACAAAGAGACAAATTATCATAGTCGTTTTTGGTAATTATATTAAAACAAACAATTTTATTTTATCATTTTTAAACTCAGTAATTTATTACAAACTCACTTTTTTAATATCAATCTCAAATATAAATAAATTCTTTTAAAATTAATTCTTTTAATTTCAATTATTTCAAAAGTAATTCTACCCAAATCTAAACCAAACATATCCCATTTCTCTCATCACATATATGTCTAATATTAATATCATTTTGTCTAAATTATTAGTATATAAAATTTAGAGCTTAATTATTATTTATTGATAATATAAAATTTTTTTATACTATTATTCAATCAAATAATTATATTTATAATATTTTTAAGATAGTGAATGATTAAATTAAATATTTTTACTGATATGATAATATATAATTGAATATTTATGTAAAAAAAATTTTATGCTAATAATATGTATAAATTAAATCCTAAAGTTTATTAGAATGTAATTAATTTAATTTAAATTAAATTAAATTAATCTGTTTTAAGAATAATTTTTTGACATTATTTCTTTTTATTCATAAAATTTAAATTTAAAATTTTACTTTAAAAAAAATACCAGATCACCAATAATAGAATATATTAACAGTGTCAACTAATCTTATTATATTATTTATATGATTATTCAAGTAATAAATATGAGATTTAATTATATTATTAATATGATAATATATAATTTAATATTAATATAAAAAAATTTATATTAATAATATATATAAATTAAATTTATCATTATTAATATTCTTTTCTTATATTAATTAGGAAAATGTAGAAAAGCAAATACCAAAAGCCTGCCATACGAAAATATCTATGGGAATTGGGTCGTGCAAACACCCAAGAAACAAAACTTCCATCACACGTGTTATATGCAATCGAGAATGTTTATATGTGCACACCCTAGACTGGCCAGATAACTGCATATTGGGCTAAAAAGTAACAACCCAATTCTGTTTTTGAACAACTAAAGGCTGCATCCAATCCATTAACACGTAAGGTAATAATGGGTGTTCTTACTTTTTCCTTGGATCATTGGTACGTGCCTTCGGTGAGTGAATTTTGGCCATTTGTTTCCAGGTGTCAGTGAAGTTGTGATGGTTCTGGCGTGTTTGGCAGCATGACCAGTCATATCCAAGGGCCACCGATTGTCACGTCATGTTTCATCGTGTGGTGGATGCTGAATTGCTTTTGATTCCTATAATTGATGATGATCCTCTCAGGTATCTTACACGTTTACCCCCAACAAAGAGGGAAGAATGGGCAAAAGCAGATAAAAGAAAAGGGCGGGGGCGGTGTTGATTGCATGAAACTGAAGTTGGTTTGATCTTCATAGCCACTCCGTGGGTGCCAAGTGCATGGGGTTGGTACGTTGGTTTCAGTCATGTACAGTTCAATGGATTGTAAATTCATCGTGAGTCGACCCGATCCGATAATCCATCCTGATTTGGAGGATATTGGGTGTCGTTAGGATTTAAAATTTTGATCTGATAGGATTCGAATCATACTTTAAATTGGCCAATCTGACTTGGAGTTACATAATTTTTTAAAAATTATATTTTTTAACAATCTTAATTATAAATTATGATATCTTTATACTTTAATTAATATAATTTATATAACATAATATTATTTTTATATTAAAATAATTTACTTTAAAATATATATTATAAAATATTTCTTAAATTTTATTTATAACTTTTAAAATTTTTTATCAAACTTGCATATATTATATAAATATTGAATTAATTTCATTTGATCCTGATTATTTTTCAAATTATTATAGAGTTAGATTTGAATTTTAAAAAATAATCTAATCAAAAATTTGGGCCGGGTTTAGGTCCAGCTCAACCCGGCGTTGAACACCCATTCATACCCTTTTTACCGGTAAGAATATTCGTTAGTGAAGAGAAGTATGAACTTTTACTCGATTGATAATTTTATTGGCAAAACAGAATCAAAGGCATAAAATAAAGATAGAATATTTGAGTCTGATCAAGAATAATATTACATGTAGAATGAATCTAGATATAATCTTGTATTTTAGAGTTGATAGGATAACCTCTATGTCCTCTCATAGAGCTGGCTAATCTCTTATCATTTCCCGCCATCCATATGTGGAGTTTGCTTAACACCTGTACATTCTGATCATAGTATAAAATTAATCGAAATGTGTGCCGTGAGCAAGAAAAAAAAAAAGCTCGGAACGATGAAAATGGAAGTGACCTTGTAAAGTGACCAAATAATTGGATACTATGGCTAGAAATAGCCAAACAGTTTGGAACGCCCTCAGAAGGAAGCCAATCCATTAGCCGTAAAGGAGAACTTTAGTGTCCTCTTTTTGGCCTTGGCTTTGGTATCCTGGGAGTAATTTTATAATGTTTGAATGACAGGACGAAGGTCTTCGTGGGCAGGTCGAGTCACGTCCCCTTGGTTGGTGCACCTCCTTGGCCTTGCACCATATCATTCAACTTGTCAGAAGGGTTTCTTAATTGCAACAGTAATTGACCGAAAGATTAATTTTATAATATTGTCTATAGAGACGTATAAAGATTAAAAAAAAATTGAGATAATAAAAGTTTGGTAAAATATTTATAATAAGTTAATATATTCTTGTGAGACTAGCTAATATATTTTGAGAAATGATATATATAGACAAAACTCTCATAAACTATGTACAAAATAATAAATAAGTGACAGAAACTTTTTAATTGAATTATTGCCTATATATGTATTATTTTTCATATATCGTATATGTGTAATCCATTTATATTTTTGTTTTATCTTTAAGAATTACTTACATAATTTTAGATTGAGATAATGGTTAACTAAATACTTCCCTCAAAAAATTACTACAAAACTCAAACCCCCACATTATGTATACAATTTGTTTAGAGTCACAATTCACTTTTAGTTAACCAACTATTTTTTTAAGTGTTTTTATTTTGTCTTTCATTAAGATAGTAAGACCAATTTTTAAGATATTGTCGCCACTAGAGGCTTTTTTATAATCACCTTTTCTAAGATGTTGATATGTTAAAAGTGCAAGCATCTAGCTAAACGAGAAGATAAATGCAAGGTATCTAAAATTGTAGTTACAAAGTCATTTGTTTGAAAAATATTGATAACACATGTAAATTATAAAGTTAAAACTAAACTAACTATATTACAATTCCATTTTTCGATGCCTTTTATAACCCAAACATAATTTCTATTTTTGTTGTCCAAGGGGGAACGAATTTACACCACATAGAATCAATTTATTCATGAAAGAGATTCTTACTAAATCGGTTTTCATTTTTTTTGAAAAAAAAAATCACTCTTCCAACTTGCAAACTTTTAAAGTTAGCAATTAACTCTGTTGGTAAACATTTTTATTTTTTGACAGTGAGTGCAAAGTTTGCGATCGAATCCCGACACAAGGATGAAAGAGTTTCAGGGAAAGAAGAATTACATTGTATTATGTAATTCATTTATCCACGGAAGGAAAAAGAAAGAAACTTTCAAAATGGTGGTCCAAAAGTTCTTTGTATCTCTACAATTTTCTTACGTAGTTGATTCCCTTACCTTTTTGTGTCTTTCTTTTGTAATTAAATTAATTCACATTAAAATCATAATACAATATAAATGGCTCCAAATCTTCTTATTTGTGTTTTTTGGCCGCAAGAGCTAAAGCATTAAATAGATAGAATGAGGTTGATGCATTTTTAAAGCATAGCACATCATCCCACCCCTGCACGAATTTTCTTCCAAACCACTGCAGTTACAACTTACAAGGTATCAAGTGGATGCTCTTTGGGGGGCATTGCATCATTATACATACCTTATAATCTCGGTTTTATTTGACTAACATCACTTTTAAATTTTGACGGATTTAATATTTTGGCTTACAGCATTTGTAGTTAGTGTAGTTTCTTATGCTAAATATGAATATAAGAAATTCTAAAAAAATAAAGTTGTATCATTATTATCAATTATAACTTTTGATTTAGTGGGGAGTATTTGTTCCTAGAGAGACTATGATGACAAGATGAATGACATTTGCCCCTCTTCAGAGTAAAAGATACAGCCCATGTTCCGTTCTTGCACGAAATTGTGCCGTAAAATGGACAACGATAATAAATGTAACTTTATCATGTTATAGCCTTTAGCCATCAATTATATAGCAGATGCCGATGTACGAAGTATAAAGCAATAAAGGGTAATCTTTTCACATTACATACCCGTTAATTCAAACCTATGCTTTAATTTCTGGTTATTTAGACTCCATAACTTCAAATATGTGGCTAATAATTTACCATTGCTCTTTAAAGAGGGAGTTTTATGAGTCTGATCAGAGAAAAAACCAGGCACGCCTGAGATGGACAATGTTATAAGTTACCAACCTGATGATTTTAGATGTATCATGTATGGTTGGCTTTTTGATTGATAATTTATTAGTGCTCTTTGAAAGAGGGAATTCTTTATGGGAGAAAAAAAGGGTAAAGGGTGGTGGTCCTGGTGGACAATCTTAGGAGTTATCCAATGTATATAAATAGGAGGTGGCGAGCTTGTTTGAAGCAAATATTGTCCTACTCATAACCGCACAAACGGCACAACTTGCCCCAAAGACTTAGCCAGCAAACAACTCTATCTCGAAAATGTTTTCATTATCTGATCATGAGATGGTTTTGATCTTTGGTCTCCTAGGTATTAACTAGATTTATAGTAATACTTTTATTCCAAATATTTCACTGCATCATTTTCAACTTTAATTTGATATCGTGGAAATAGTTTATATTTAGTTACTCTTTCTATTTTTGATTCCAACGGGTCTAGCGAAAAGGCTAGCAATCTTTGTTCTGTAACTTTTCAATACATTCCCATAAAGGTTCACATCACAAAATTACTAGGGTAATGTATGTAATAATAGTATCTTATAATTGTGCCTACTACTTATATTATATCTTCTTCTTCTTTTTCAATCTTAATCCTTCACTGATGCCCTCTGTTTTCTCCTCGTCTACAGGTAACATTGTCTCATTCATGGTGTTCTTAGCACCCTTGTAAGTCCAGTAAACAAGACATTATATTTTGATTTGAATATCATTAGTTCCCTGAAATGCTAGAAAACTTATATTTGTCCATCTGTCTCATCCAGGCCAACCTTCTATAAAATTTACAAGAACAAATCATCCGAAGGGTTTCAATCAATCCCATATGTGGTTGCACTTCTTAGCGCCATGTTACTGCTATATTATGGTTTCCTAAAGACCAATGCCATTTTGATCATCACCATCAATTGTATTGGATGTGCTATAGAAGTTGCATACCTATTGATGTACATTATATATGCTCCCAAGAAGCAGAAGGTGAAACCAAGTTGACCAATTTTTTTTCCTTCTCAACTATTTTTTCTTTTCCTTTTCCTTTTCCTTTTCCTTTTTTGCTTTAGATCTTATGTTGGTGATGGTTACTTAAATAACTTCAAATTCCTCGATTTGACACCAGCTTTATTGCTGTTATGAGTGTTCTAAACTATGCCTAAGCAAGTTTATTGCCTAAAGATGGTGAGTGAGGATAATTGACATGTAGAAATGAATGTTTTGATGAATTGCAGATTCCTACTTTGTGGTTGATACTCATTTCTGACGTGGGAGGTATTGGCTTGACCATGATAATCACCACCTTCATTGTGAAGGGCTCCAAACGTGTTCATGCTGTTGGATGGATTTGCGCCATTTTTAACATTGCAGTGTTTGCTGCCCCCTTAAGCATCATGGTACTTATACTATATTCATATACATCTTGAATAGTTTTACATGTCTGAATGGTTCACATGTTGACCATCATAATTGAGTAATATTATTTGTACATAAAAAATAAACATCAAGAGTGGACACAATGAAGAGAGAAACATGACATTTGGTGGCGATGAGTGGGGCTAAAACTCTGTATTTTCTCTCCATAATGTCCATTTTTTATGTACAAAAATATTACTTTGATTAATTAGCATCTTCTTCTTCTAACATATATAATATGAATGAAAAATATGTAAAATTTCTACATTAATTGCAGAGGAGGGTCATAAAGACCAAAAGCGTGGAGTTCATGCCATTTTCTTTGTCCTTGTTTCTTACCTTATGCGCCACCATGTGGTTTTTCTATGGACTCTTCGACAAGGACTATTACATTATGGTGAGGAATAACATACATCTATTGCTCATCCCACGAAATTTTCTTCTTTTTTGTTTGAAAACAAACCAATGAGTGTGTTGTTTTGATCCATCATCAGCTGCCAAATGTGCTAGGATTTCTGTTTGGTCTTGCTCAAATGATCTTATACATCATATACAAGGGTGCAAAGAAGAGAATAGAAACCAATTGTCCAGAGCATGAAGAATGGGGAGGCACAGTGAACTCTACACAGCATAACTGCAGTGGCAACAAACTCGATTTCCCTTCAGAGATGGAAATGAAGGAGAATCAAGTTTGATATTTGATGGAGGACTATATGTTTGTAGGCATAGGTTGAATTCTAAATATTGATCAATAACTAATGACTTGTATGATCGTACCTAATTACTCTGTTGTATTAATAGGGACTGTTGCCACTTGCCATGCATTGACTATGTAATAAACTGGTGATTTTAGAGTTCTTGTTGAAGTAACTATGAATATATATGGTTTGGTTCTGATTACAATTGCAACAGAAAAGTCAAGTTCTGCATGGTTAATGCAACACTCGAACACTCTATCACTAGTAGTTGTCTAGATAAATAGAAGGCTAGAGAAACTGGAACTGATCCTAGGTTCTACTTCATAGGCTATATGCCTTGAATGCAATATTTTAAGACTATGGAAAATCTTTCTCAACTATGATCGCATGGCATGGATTATGTAGGTGTTAATTTGCATTGAGTTCCATTATTTAAATGTCAAATGGAGACATTAAAATTGGACACTTAAAGAAAGAGATAAAACTAAGAAAAACTAGGTCCCATAATGATGTATATCTACCAAATACCAATGCCTATGCTACAAATCATGGTGTCTCTACAGTGATGTCTAACAAATGGTTACAAAAAGCATTTCTCTTGTTATTAAGGATTACATAAACAATAG
This sequence comes from Pterocarpus macrocarpus, assembly GCA_031439585.1. Classification (NCBI taxonomy): domain Eukaryota; kingdom Viridiplantae; phylum Streptophyta; class Magnoliopsida; order Fabales; family Fabaceae; genus Pterocarpus; species Pterocarpus macrocarpus. The sequence goes on from CM062515.1 coordinate 78,684,831, forward strand.
GTTAGCACTTTCTATTTGTCTAAAACAGACAAAAGGAGAGAAGTATAAACTTGATAATAATGACACACAATATTTGTCTGAACTGCATCAGCCTAAAGTCATATCTTATGCATTAAACCCCTTGATGCGAACTCATTTTAAATCAGTAGGGGCATATGCGCCCAGTCTTTTCTAATGTAGAACCATCACTGTGTTACCATTCCCCAAGTTATTGGTTTTAAATTTTCAGTTCCAATCAATTATATGATGTTGACAATTCCCTGATCCATTAGAGCATGATATATAAAGTAGGATTCTACATTGATAAACCAAAATAAGTACTTCCATTAAGCTCCTAAATTATTTGGCCATTCTTATTCCTAAACTATCTAGCCATTCTTATGATCCTAATATTTAGGAGCTTAATGGAATTCTAACCACACAAACACAAACAATTTCAACCCTGTAAGATCTAAGGATCAATACCAAGCAACAAGGGAGACACCCTCAACAAAGGCTCCAGTGCGCTTGGATGAAACTTCCTTGCAAAAAGGAAACACATGTTGGTGGTGTTCCCATTGTAAACACATGTTGATCCAAATCTAATTTGGTTCAAAAGCTCATCTGTTATGTCACCCCACCCAAACATTCTTGGGTGAGGGCCACCCCTTGACCAATCCACCCAAGTGAGGCTACGGTTAGAGCTCAATTCAGGGTACATCACATGCACAAGTGTTTGTATATAATGTTCATCCCCAAAGCATGGTGGCTTCCCAACGCCAGGTGGAAGACAGTACTTCTGAAACAAAGGGTAGTACTTGGTGTCAGAAACTATGTGAATGGCAACCTCACGGTGCACTTCAAACCATTGAGACCCTTTTCGCCAATTGGATATGTTAATCATAGGCCACATCTTTGGATTGTATCTTCCTCTTCCTGCTTTTCCTGGCTCATCAAATGAGCCTATGAAGCTGAGGCTTGAGTTCATGAGATGGTCGTATATTGTTCTGAAGCCAAACAATGGGATGCACGATTCTGAGAACAGCACAAAACGCTGGTTGGATGAGTCCAAGAGTGCATTGGCTAGAAGACGTCTCTCAGCATCTATCATTGATGGCGTGCCCCAGAAAACTGGCTGCCATGGACAGAAAAGTTTATACATCTAGTATACAACGTCATCGTAAAAGATTATATTATGTCATCTAATCGTATACGATTAATGTATGACTTCTTAAGTTGTGATTGTAAAAATGAAATGCTTCTATTAATATAGTAATATATAGTTAGATGATTATACCAAAATAATAATAATAATAATTTTTTAAAAATATATATATAATACTACACGGTACAAGATATAAAAATAGTATAAAATTAAAGGATTTTATTTGATACCCTTATTTTTATAAAAGTATCGATATCTTTTTATATTCAATAGTTATAATCTAATCATAAGTTTTATAGATCTCAAAACATAATTAAAAAATAATTTTAAAAATTTGATAGTTTGAGTTGGTGAAATTTATGGCGAATTCTTGGCCACATATAACTAAAAAAATACCAATGTTTTGAATCTTATAATGATATTGGAGAAACCCCCTAAAATTATTATAAAAAATAAATCTTAAATTAAAACGTTAGCATCAATCATTGTAACTATAATAACATATACTTATCTATTTAATTGTGGAGATTGCTAACTTTCACACAAACTCCATATTTTATTTTTGACTAAAAATTCTGCAACTCTCTTTTTTGAATTAACTTGAAATTGGGGGTAACTTTGTAAATTTCTTCTGTCTACATTACTTACTATTTGACAAAACCCTTAAAATGGTCTCTATTGAAAACACTATATGATAAATTTGTACTCGACAAATAAAAAATCTAAAAGTAGTCCTTGAAGGACTAAAAATCAATATTTCTTAAGAATTAATATGTCCCTATAAGATAATTTTCAAGAACTAGTATGTCTCTAGAAAAGATTAATTTGACTTAAATTTTTAATGCCCAAAGACTATTTTGGGGTATTTCATTTGTCCGAGACAAATTTGTCCTACTCTATTTTCGACAGAGGCTATTTTGGAAATTTTGTCTTACTACTCTAATTTTTTCTCTTACCTAATTAATGGTCTCCCTCTATTATTTCTCTAACCTAAATAATTTTTTTTTCTACTTTTACCTTTCCCTAAATAATATATTATTGATATTAAAAATTATGTTAAATAAATATATTCAAGATTGTGGATGGAAAAATTCAAAATCTTATATTTGAGTCTTGTAAATAAAAAAAATTAGCACTAGAAGAACTTTATCCCTATAATAAGCCGATTTGGCTTAAGAGAGATTAGTTGACCTATAGTAAATCTCGAATACTGATTATCTTGAATATTTAAGACAAATACAATAAAATGTTTTTTTTATAAAATTACTAAAGAACTAGATCACCACTGAAGTAACCCATATTTCACACATGATAATCGATCTAACAATATAATCTTAACAGCAAGATGTTTCAGTTCTTTGTCAACCCTACGAGATAATTATGCATGTATATCTTAGTATTAGACATATATCTCTTATTATAAGTTTCTAAAATGATGTCAATATTTAATAAATAAGCAAACTTATTTGTATTCTATACAATTTATTTTATTAAAAATCAAATTTGCAAGATTAAATGTTGACAAAAAATTGATGTGAGTAAAATAAATATGCAATCAAAAAATTTGACGATGATGATGATGATAAAAGGTTTAAATAGTTTATAAGATAATTAGTTTTAAAAAAGTATATATGTAAGTGCTTTAATTAAGTGATAGAAATATTGAAGAGAGAATATTAATCAAATAAAAGAAAAATTTAAAATAGCAATTAATGTAGTCAAATATAAAACATAAAAAAATAATTAATGTGGTCAAAAAAATAGTGATTAATGTGGTCAAAAAATTATATATGCAAGGACTTTAATTAGGTGAGAGATATAGTAGATAGGGAATATTAATTAGGAAAAAAAACTAAAATGGTAATTAATGTAGGCAAAGAGAAAATTATAAAGTTATCCATAATTATAAATTGATTTAAAAAAAAGTGTAGACTTTTTCATCCAAAATAACTATATGGAGGTCTTTTTTTTTTGGTGCAGCTGAAAAATTATATATATATATATGTATGGGTATAAAAATTTAATTAAAAATTAAAGTTAAAAAAAAAAGTAAAAACTTATAAAATATAACTAATTAATAGTACTTGTGAGTATCGGTGAAATATCGACGCGCTTAAGCGATAATTGTGTTTTTGATGGGGTTATAGAGAATTTGAGATAAGTTAAGTATGCCAAACTTACCTGGCTAGGAATTGTTCTTCCATAGAACACAGAATCTTGAGGCACGGTTCCTTTGAAAGAAGGATGTTGGTGCAAGTAAATGTTGTAAAAGCGTGCGTGGCCTTTGAAGAAGCTCTCCCACAAGGGTGCCAGGGGCAGTGCACCTTTTGCCAGGAACATGAAAGCCACTTTTGGAACGGTCTTGTTAGGGAAATCTTTGATTTTTGGGACCATAGTTGCTTTGAGGAATAACTCTTGGTCGGTCATGTTGTGCATGATGAGTGATGTCTTCAACGCAGTGATGGTAGAGTTGGACTTAGTGTTATTATGTGATGAAGAAGACCATCGTGGTGGAGTTACATATAATGGTTGTGACCTTGGTGATGGTGGTGATGGTAGAAATCTTGTGGGTGGAGTTGTCACAGGATACAAAAAGGACTGTGAACTGACACATAGGCTATAAAAGCATAAAGATGCTACTATTCCTAGTGATAAGCCAATTATAAAGAATAGAATGAGATAGACATGGTTTATGTTCCCATATATGCAACCAATAAATCGCTTACAAAGTAGCTGAGATGATTTTGGCTCCATAGACCAATTATCAATTTCTCAGAAGCCACTTGTGAATGTTAATTTGAACTCTATTAGTTGGTATATGTAGCTTTCTAGATGAAGCCAGCAATTAATTGCTATCAGTTTGAGCCTTAATTGGAGTATCTCTTTATAAGGGTCAAGGGTGAGTGTGCTTTGGTGCATTGCGTGAACAAAAGTTTCAAGAAAAGAAGGTGGAGAAGATTTGCCATGTGGTAGCTCCTCTAATTTCGGTTATCATTGATATTAGTGATATTTATTAGTCATATTTTGTGTATTCAGCGTTACACGCTTTTCTCCTATGAAAGCGTTACGTGATTATATTATCATAGACGAAGCCAGGAAAGAATGTAACTACACCGGACGTAAATAATTAGTTCAAATAAATAATGAAATATGAACTTGCAACCGCAATGTATGTGATTCCCTACAAGAAACTGGCTACTGAACCAGGCATGTAAACATGGGGAAAGAATAGATATTGCCTAATATCTAGGCAAATATATAGATGCATTTGCACGCTTCCACTAGCACCTTGCATGCCTCCACTGATATGCTAGCGACCTCATGCCACTTGAGGTTGTAGTAAAAACTCTCTAATTAATTGCCAAGGAGCTCGACTAGCATGCCTTGGTTTATAAAACTATGGTATACAACAATAGAGATGTTGCATATTTATTATTTAATAATCTTTTAGAGCACCTATTTCTTTTCCCTTATCTACTAAAGGGAAGAAACAAAATCTTTAATTAATTTATTTTCGGTTAAATTAAATTTTTACTCCCTATACTTTACATCAATTTTTAAATTGGTCCTACACTTTTTTTTCTTGTTAATCGAGTCCTATATAAAAATTTCTAAATAGATCCCTTTCTGTCATCCTCCGTTAATATAACACTATTAATTTCAGCTTGAGTTAATAATTGATACTTCATCGTTCCTTGCTAAGAACACCACAAGAAGGAGAGAGATGGGAAGACAAATATGGGTGGACGAAGATGAGAGGAAGAACAATACTATACTTCCTAAGTTTTTGTTGGGGTCAAAATGTTGTTTTTAAGTTTTATATGGGTAGATTGGAAAATGAAAATGACATGAGTTAGTATTTATACTCTCTCTATAATATAATATTAAAGTTCTTCTACTATTAATGTTATTTGGCATTTTTTTTCTTGATTTTGAATTTTTAAATTCTTTTAAATTGTAATTTTTATTTGATTACTCATTTCTTTCATTATTATTTTTATGTTACAATTTCCATGTGATAGTTCCCAAATTTATTTTAATTATTTTTAATTACATCTACTTTGTCTTACGTTATTTTGACCTTTCATTTCTTTAAATAAATTTTTCTTAATTCTTTGACTTCTAATTTATTATAGAATGTCTTTAAACAAATCAATATACAATTGAAATTGAGTTTTGTAAAACAAAATAATAAAATGATAATTATAAAGATTTTACAGATTAAAAAAACAGCTCACTTAAATAAATATGGTAATTTTTCATTTAATTTATGTATATAGAATTAAAAAATACAGATAACATTATTCTAAAATAAATTCATTCAAATAGCTATCAAAATTCAGATATAGAACTTTTTATTATATTTGAAAATATTATAATTATATTAATATTAATTTATTTTTTTAAATAAATATTTTGACTAAATATTTTTATTTGAATATTTTATAATTATTCTTTAATTTATTGTTTTTTCATTAATGTTTTTCTATTACAATTATTACGTAATATTTATCTTAAATATATTTTAATTATTATTAATTTAATTTATTTGAATTTATTTTATTTTGATCTTTCATTTAAATAAATCTAGTTCCAAATAAAAAAGTTCGCATTTGACACGGAACAACTTGCCAAAGTAGTCAACGATTTGCATGGATAGTATTGTTATAACAGCGGAAACAGGAAGGAATCTATTTATGAATATTTACAACTATAGGAGCTCAATTAAAAAGAAAAAAAAAAACATAAGAATTAATTTAAAAATTTATGTAAAGTATATAGACACAAAACTTATTAATTTAGCCCTTATCTTCATAGTTGGTCTACCAATCACGTTCTCTAGATTTATTAAGTTAACACTGCGCACGAAAAAAATAATTTAGTTTTTTAGTACGTATAAAATGTTATTTATATAACATCACCCCGATAAATTCTATTGTGATTGCTAACCTTTTCCTTTTTCATTTGAGCTCCACATATGTAGTGATACCCTTCGTCCAAATCCAAGGCTCTAGTGCTAAAACTATAGATTTAATATATCAAAGGTAGCTCAACATAAGATAAATACAATGACCGCATCTAAAGTCAAAGTAGCATTACTAAGATACAAGAATTCTGAAGAGCAGCATTAGAATTATGACCACAGATCTTAAGTTGCAGGACTAAGAGCACGTTCTATTTCTTCTAAAGAGCGACCCTTTGTTTCCACAACATTACCAGCTATGTACAAGACAGCAAGAAGACAGACAGTTGAGAACCCCAAGTATACTGTGCTGATGCCAAACTTGTTTACAACACTCAAGAAATAGAGCCCGATGACAAAGTTGGAGATCTGATAAGAAATATATATAAATATCCACATTTCATCATTAGCATAATTTTCTGGCCACCAATGTACCGATAAAACTTAATGCAGTATAGATCATCTGAATCCGGATATAATTAAAGGTCAAAGAAACTTTATAGGCACAATACTTGGAAAGGAGATCATAGCAAAAGCTATTTTCTTACGAATGCTTCTTGAATGATATTAGTAAGAAAACAGAAGCAAGCACAAGAGAACTATGTGGTTGAGTTTTGTATGGCTTCTCTAGAGTTACATTTTTTTTTTCTCTTATTATTTAAGAAGTAGCAATTTGAGACATCCTTAAGTGCTCTTAGAATAAGGGATAAGTTTTGTTCTATTCTATTTATCATTTGACACCTCAATCATGTAAATCATTGTTCTTTTCCTCTTTTATCATATTTTCAATGAAACGGCTAAAGTGTTAAATAGTGAAGGAAAGAGAGTAAGCTTTTCTCTTACTCAGAGCACTTAAGAATTTCTCCAGCAATTTTGGTGTTGGGTAAACTCACAGTCACAGACAACTACACTTAAAAAATGCTAAGGTTTCTTTCTTTTCTTTTTTTTTTTTTTTTACTTTTATAGCCTCTCAGCAAAAATGCAGGAGAATTTCAAAATTTACAGCAAGATAAAGGGAGTAATTGAAGCTGATATTAGATTCTACAGTAAAGTCACTTACCCAATGCGTGCCTAATGACAGAGAAACTGCTTTTGCTCTTATTCTAGAGGCAAATATCTCTGGTAGAAGAAGGGCAGGCACAGGACCAGCACCAAGAGAGAAGGATAAAACATATCTGTTTAAGAATCATAGACCACAGAGTCGAAAGAAATGAAAAAAGTTGGATAATATAAGGTAGCCTTTCATTGAATGGAATTAATGTTAATCACAAAACTAAATGACTTACAAGACAGTTCCAAGGACTGCAAGGGTGCCAGAGTATGGTGCAAGGACCTTCCAAGTAAAAGACAGAGAAAGAAGTAACATAGATACAGCCTGGGAAAGACAAAATATAGGGTGTTTTAGACATTATTTAGCATAAGATGAGTATGTTGTATTACAATAAGATTTATGCATAAGATAATAATTAAACATCATAATGCTTGAAAGTAACCTTCTTGATAAAGAATTTGAATAACTTACTTTTTTCTCCTTCCTTCAAAGGTTAATTATAAAATCAGAGAAGAGAGATAGAGGTAAATTAAAAAGAAAAAGAAAAACGTGATTCCTTGTTTAGACTTTCCAAAATTGTCTTATATTACCTCATTTTTCATCCTTCCCATTTTCAAACATGGCAGAATAGTATCTGCAAAAACTTCCAATCCCAAGTAGTGGTCACACAAGGGTAATCTAATAATCACTTATGGACTTACTAAACAATTTTTGGATTCTATTCATCTTCTTCATAGGTAATAAAACCTACAAACTCAGCAAAAATTACAAGCTTAACAAGAACTTATATTTACAATCATTCATCTCATGGAGAAGTACGAACTAAAGCTACAATTACAGAAGCAGTGATGGCCCATCATCTACGCACTTGTGCATTAAGTCTAGGAATTTAGGGAAAGAAAGACATTTGTGACCCAAAAAATCCAATCTAAGGGTCAAAATCTTCTGCTTTAGGCCTTAGACAGATATGAGTCAAAATAAATTATTACCATCCCACCAAAGCTTGTCATAAGGAGACTTTTCCTTCCTTGTCTGTCCATCAAGGAGGAAGCGATAGCAGTGCCTGCAATAAAATCAAACATCAGCAGGAAACAATATTATGTTTGAGCAAAGTGCACATTAACCGATTTTTAGAACGAAAAAAATACTAACCAAAGACATTTGAGGCACCAACAAGGGCACTTGCTGCAACATCAGAAGCAATTCCAGCACTACGGAAAACAGAAGTTGAATAATATACCACGGCATTTATTCCAGCAAACTGCTGGAACAAGAAAAGTGCTGCCCCAACGCTGACAACTGCGACATGACATATTTTAGATAAGCACAGCACCAATTCACAGAGCACCGGCAAACTTCAGAGTAAACTAAAAAGAAGTTGAGCAGTGAAACTAAAACAAAGACGCTGGTGAAATTATTAAGATGTATCTCTTCGTAAACATACAGCAAGAGAAAAACTGAAGGCCTCAACAAATTCAAAAAGTAGAAGGCCATCTCACACATGGAGTATCTATCATATATCACTATGCACTGGCTTTAGGTCAAAACAAGAAAATTCACTTCCATGAATCACCATTCAAGATAAAATTATCACAATGATTATGTTATCTACATTGGACCCTCCTATCATACATTCTTCAAAAGCTGCGGGTTATCCAGCGAACAGATAAAATTAACTGACAAAGGCATAACTAATAACACTTCTTCACTACAGAATTTCTGCTTAGATACACTAGAAAACTTTGTCCATAGATAATGAAAGGATTAGTCTTAAATTCTGGAATACCTTTCCGATATCGGCTACTGAACAGATCAAACCATCCTGCTTCAGGTTCAGAAGACCCTTGACTTGATGCTGTCAAGTCACGCATAACCAAAGCAACTCTTTCTTTTCCATATAGTGTTTTAATAGCCTTTTCAGCTTCGGAGATTTTCCCTTGCTGTAAAATAATAAACGTAATTTTCTCAGAAAACTCAAAAGAAAGTTATTGCAATTTTACTTAATTCTTGACAATATACAAAATAAAATTTAAAATCATAAATGTGTATATGTTGTTTCTGTTGGATTAAAATTACACAACATAACTGCCATGACTCTACAATTTCAACCCATTTAAAAAATTAAAGATAACAACAGTGTCTTTAGTAGATTTAAAACATAACATAAGCTCTTTTCTTTAAAAATGGCTAATAGTTTATTTGCAAAGTTGTCATCATAGAAGACTATAATCCAATGGTTAGGTTTGTGCAATAAAAATTTAACAGAAGTCATTGATGTCTCTAAGAGTAGCAATTTTTCACAAGAAAAAAAAAAATTAAAGAAGCAGTAAGTTTTGCGCTGCTAGTTTCCCAATAATTGGTTTCCTTGTCATCAAAGTTTATTGTTTCAACAAAAGGCTGCATAGTATTGTAGGACAACCTGAAAAAGCCACCGCGGACTTTCCGGAGAAATTGCCATTCCTAGTGCTAACAGAATGGATGGAACTACTGCAATTCCAAACATTGTCCGCCACCTGATAGAATTAAATTAAGAAAATTGAATGACATATTACCATCTCTAGATGATATTTGTCCTCAGAAGAAATAAACAGCTCACAAGACAGTGAGATGAGAAAACTCAATACCATATAGGATTTCCTGCCAGAGGCAAACCAACCACTAGCGCTGCAAGAATCCCAATACATATAAAAAGTTGATTAACAGATCCAAGTGCACCACGAGTTTCAGTTGGAGAAATCTGTCCATTATAAAGAATCACTGTGCAGTCTATGTAAACATGATCACAAAGGTTAAAATAATTTATAAAGGCACCACCTCAGATATGTATAGTGGTACAATAGCAGACGTAACACCAATTCCTATACCAGCTAGCAAGCGGCCAATGATCATTGTCTGAACACTCTGGGCTGTAGCACTGTAAAAATATATTTTAATTTAAAGCATCATGCTATAAATGCATATAAAATCAAACCTTGTACTCAAGAGCAATCAACACACCAAAGAAATCCTCCAATTGCCAGAGGGATTGCATCCAACTGAAATGTCCTAGTTCGACCAAATTTGTCAGCCAATGCTCCACCAGTAAATGAACCAACCGTGGCACCAGCAAGTAGCGCGCTGACAATCCATCCTGTTCATGGATTTTGCACTCATGAAACAATTGATGGAGCATATTCAAGAGAAAGTAGAGAATTTTGTGAAACAAAAGTTATAGATAGCAGACATAAAAAATTTTCACAAACAGCTACAAGTAATAAATTGTTTCACTTAAACTCCACGCCATAAATCCTTTTTTTTTTTTTTTGTTTAATATAAAATATTAACAAGGTTAGAATCTCTGTTTACAAATATACTGAAAATCTGCCTAGTTACACACTATGAAATAAAAACGTAAGAGCTAAAGAACAAGAAAAGAGTATCTCCATAAACATCTATAGTTTTCTTTGCCCGTGACATCAATCAAACATTTTAAACTAATTCACAACCGCAAAAAAAGAACCAAAAATTGAAATATAAAAAGCATGTACCTTGTAGTACAGTGTTCTCAGTAATGCCAAGATCCTTGGCGAGGTACTCAAGAGCACCATTTACCACCCTACAACAAACAGGGCATTGTCAGAGTTTCCCACATAAGAATAATAATCAGTGAAAATCAGTCATATAACAAGGAATGTTCAGCATTAGACTCCAATATGTGTCTGGCAGCCAATCATTTAAGACATCCAGAAGTGGCGCATGTCATTCATATATCTTAGACTGCAGTATAAACAAAATGGTCTGCAGTGTATGCCCACTGATCTGCAAAGTAAAATGAAGATGAAATCCCTACCCTAGATGATAACCAAATAAAATGGCTCCAAGGCAAGCAACACCAACATAGGGCAGAACAGTTCCAGAAGATTTTCCGGGAATATTAGCAGGGACAAGATCCTCAACATCTTCATCTGCAACGCAATTTCACTCAGCAACATTTGAGGGACACAAGCTCATTCATAGCATACAAACTCTGGATATAATAAATGGCAGATGTAATGGATAATCCTATAGACTCTAACACAGATTTGCAAAGTACATTATTCTTATAGATTATATAACCTAAATATAGATTTTTAACTCATTGTAATCATGTCGAAATCAATCCATCAGGATTGTCAACCAGTGATCAGCATTCTATTAAAATTGATCACAAAGCAAAGAAAAGTGTCTTGGTAAGGAAATTCCAAGACATTTTGATGGAAATTTCATGTTGGGAAATTAGGCTCAACAACCCCCAACGATACAAACATGAATGCAGATGGACATAGACAAATAGAGTCTTACTAGAAAACTTTTCTGCAACTCAACAACAAAATTAAATATTAAATAAGCAACCAAGCCATGAAAAAGAAGCCAAATAGAGCATCAAGCAAACAACAAAATGACAAGTAACCGATGTATATGAATCAAGCACTTCACATATCATTGATAAACTTGATAAAATAAATAAATAAATAAATAACTCAGAATAGCTAATAAACGAAATACATCAAAGCCATCAATCAGCAACAGAAGACAAACCAGAAGCCTGAACCCTGACCGATCTAGGCTTAGCCGATGAGCCAAAAATGCCACCAAAGCCCCTTCTTGCACTACTCAGCTCGGTTTCCATAGTAACCGAACCAGGCCTCAAACCCCAGCAACTGGTTCTACTACTACTGCTCATGCAGACTCTTCTTCTGGGTCTCACAGCACTGACAGTTCTGAACCCACCAAAACCCACCAAGTCCCTTAGCTTGTGAACCCCCAAAGCGGTTACTTTGACACCAAAAGTTGACACTTGCATATTAGCAAACTCAATATTCCAATACCCAAAAAGTCAAAACTCGAGACACATGAAATGTTGGAAAATTGAAAAAAAAAATAGAAATAAGCAAAATTAGAATCAGAATGGTACTGACAGGAAATGCAGGTACCAACGTAACCGTTTAATGAAATCTAGGACAATGCTAAAAATTCGGAGAATCTAGGACACCGCTAACTAGATTGTGTGGAACAAAAGGTAATGAGTTAGCAGAGGAACTTACCGCGGTAAAGGGTAAAAATTTATGCGTTACAAAAGGTGCACGCACACGAGGGTGGGTTAAGCAACTTTCTACGTACTTACTACTTTCACTTAACAAATAACGTTACTCTTTGCTTAACTAAGTATAGTTTATTTTGTGCATATAAATTATTATTATTATTATTATTTTACATGTATAATATTTTAAAGTTTATAATACAAATGTATTTTTATCAAAAAAATAATAAAAATGTATTTATTATTAAAAATATTTATTCACGTATTTTTTTATTTAAATATTTATATACATATTCAATAAAGATTTAAGTACTTAAAAAATGTATATAATAAATTGTACCGAACTAAAAAATTTTCAGAGATAGGGAATTTGCAGCATGAAAGAGAAAGATGGGGATTCGAAAGGACCGCTGCCAATTAAAGCAAACGATATAGACGAAGTTGGAGAAGAATTCAATTTTATTTTCCTTTGCCTTTTTTGCTAATTAAAAAAAATTGGCTTTCATGGTTTGTTCCATGAGAACATTAGAACTCAGAAAATGTGGAACAATTTAGACATGAGAAAATTTTATGAAAATAAAACGTGGAAATTGCGTTGGATTTTGGATTAGATTTGGGCTTGCGTTGAGTTGTCGTGACTGCATGTTGGCCACAGCCCACTGGGACAGTAAGCACTGCTGACGTGTAGTGGTCCAACGTTACCATAACAAGTCAACTACATCGTTCTTCCTAACGTGTGGTGATACATCAGAACTCATTTCCTCCCTAATTACTCTGAGTTTAAATTTGGTGAACTATGTACTAAAAAACACTTTTGGTAAACTATTAGGCTATAAAATTTTCACATTACTATACCATAGAATTAGTATGTGTTTAGATTATATTTTACAAATCTGATTTTACTAATTCAATTTTATTAAGGAACGGGTTATTTCAATTGAAAAAAAAAAAAAAGAGGTTAAGTAAGGCAGCCCGTGAACCCCTTCTCCAAGATTAATTATTTGATTTAACCACCATGGGGCTAGGAAATGGGTTAGAGTGATTTATTTTTTACTTTTATTTAAAGAAAAATATTATATTATTTAGGATGATCTATTTAAGTAATTTTTTTAAAAAATTTAATATAAGTTATTTATTAAATAAGCCAAGTCAAGCTACATTTACTCTGAATGGGATATCTAACTTAGTCTGATCCCTACTAGTTTTCTCTACAATTCATTAATTAATTCAAAAATAAAATAAAATAAGTTTTATCCAAAGAGTTAGGCATATACAAATTAAAAGCAGCATATATGCTCAAATTTTGTTGAAAAAAAAATGAAACATTTACATTTAAAATTTATGAAACTTTTATTTAAATATCTCAAATTTTTAAAGTAAATAATTATTTTGATCCTCTAACAAATATATTTTAATTTTCTAGTAATCCCTTATTTATGTAACAATGTCAACATAGTCAATTCATTCAATATCATTAAAGATTCTCCAATTTCATAAATAATTAATACCTATTTTATAAACATCCAATTTAATGTCATTTGTAAAAAAAAATTTTAAAAGAAGGGAATGTATTAACGAGTATATTTTCAAAAGAATAAAGTATACGATTACTTCTTTTTTTTTTTTAATAAACAGTCTACGATTACTTTAACTTTTATAACTGGTCACCAAATACTTAATTTCCGAATATGAAAATTCCCTTGTTAATCACAATTTGCGTTATTGATATACTAGAGAAGGTGACTGGTGGTGGATCAACGTGCGCTTGTATTTTCAGGTGTTTGAAATACATAGGATCTTATCTCATAAATGTGGGATCAAGTCGTTCATATTGTATTACTAATACTAATTTTATCATAATATGCATATGGTCTCCCAACCGAACAATTGACTTAGTTAATATACAAGGCCCAATAATACAGCTCTATAAATAGATTAGCCTACCGGTTGGGCCAACAAAGTAATAGTATTCTTACCCTAGACCCTAGTTTCAGTTGGCTAATTTCGAATCAACGGATTGGATCCCATTATAAAATTTGTTTCTTTTTTTCTTTTTCTGAAAAAGAAGATGATAGCGACATTTAACAGTTAAAATATTTATGTAATATGAGACCGAATGAAATCAAGTATAATATAATAGCACTAAAAAGAAGTCTAATTTTTAAAATTAAAATCCGCCCGATTAACTTTAGACCCTGGCCAATTTACGTTTGAGCACCCCGAGTTTAATCATAGTCATAAAATTAATAAGAAACGCAACCATGAGTCTAAACTAGGGATGATAATTGATCAATTGGAGTGGACGAGCAATATTTTGGCCCCACTCTCATCATGTACCCTTTTACATAGGTTTTTTTTTGGCAGACTAGGGAAAGAAAAGACATAACAAACACAAGAAATTATAGGATCTAATTCACCCCTAAGTTATGTGACGACTCCTGTCAATAAATAGCTGCATTTTAATTACTTATAAAGAAATGTTAGGATTCACATATCCTACCTGCACTTTGCATTCTATCACGTTTATAAATATTTTTTTTAATTCAATTTATACAACAACTACTTAATATTTTAAAAAATTATCACATAACAAATTAAAGGATATATATGTAGCTATTAATGTTATTGATAGAACACTTAATCCTCCACAATAATCGTGCCAAAAGCTTGATAACTACTTGATAAATATACCGACTCATTCAAGTAGTAAACATGGTGAGTGAGTATCGTTTCACGATCATTAATGTTATCAAAGAAAAGTTCACTAATTAATTTCTATTTAGATACCACAAATTTTTTTATTAAAGAAAGTCCTAAGATTAAAACTTAAAACAAGAATAGTAGCAACTAAAAATAATAATAAAAAAAATAAAAACAAAAATTTCAAACAAAATTAGCCAATACTCAAAAGAAGTTTTTGGTTTGTCTAATTTTTCTACAAGTTAATTGAATCTTTGTGTATTTAAGTTGGAAAACTATAGATTAAAGAAAATATTCTAAGTAATTGATTCCCAATTCTTTGGTGAAACCAATTCTCCTCCTCCCATATAGCATATCAATTCCTTAATTATGCTTAAGTAAAAAGAGGGATTAAGCAATCAAATCAATCCAAAATCTACATAATTTCAAAATAAATTCCTAGACCTTGAGAATTATGAAGTTTATCCTTAGAACAAGAACATACACAAATTTCTAAATTCATATATGAATCTTAAATCAATTCATGAAAAACATATTCACAAATTGCAATAAAAAAACAAAGAATAAACTCGTAATCCATATAAATCAGTACCAAGACACAAGAATTTCATAAATAAGCCATCCACATTAGATTGCACGCTCTTCTATGACTCATGCTACAAAAGAAAATAAAGAAGGAAATAGGAGGAGAAACCATAAAAACCCAAAATTTATATATAGTGATGATTCCTCAAACTATCCTCTTTTAGCTGTTCTTTGCCTCTTCCCAAAGTTAGAGAATTTCCTCTCTTCTTTTCTAACCTAAAAGTGCCTAGCCTTCTTTCTTGCTTTTTGCATTTTTTTTTTAAAAAAATGTAGCAATCTCACCAATCTCAGCATTTATCTTTTAATTTGCATGCTATTTTTCATGTTTTAGATGTGTGAATTAGATTTTGATGTCTTCATCAAAATTGTAGATTTTTCTCTTAGCTTTCCAATGCCATTGGAATTGGCTAAACACGACAAACACAACTCCAGTTATATCCAAATAACTACAATAAGGTCAAAATGCATCACAACTTGGATTTCTTATTGAAATTGACTTCTTTATATTGTGCCTTCAAAATACCATAAATGAGAAATACTAACAATTAAGAATATATATGAAAAATTAATAGAGCTCAAAGAGAACAAAATTCCAACAAGAGTAAAATAATTTCAATTAAGTCTAAGTTGGAATATAAATCAAAATCAATTAAAACTAGTTCAAATCTCTAGATCCTAGCATACTTTTATGTATATTATGAACCTAAATAACTCAATTTCTTAGAGTTATCAATGGAGTGAGTAGAGGCGGTATATCTCAAACAACCCAAACAAGTTAAGATGGAGCAGGTACTTATGGATAGATCAATATCAATTATCATTCTTATTTTAAACAGACTACTTTGAAAAATAGTTTATTCATTTTGGTATGACATTTTTAGGTTGTTTTATACTACTCTATTTAAAAGTCTTGTTCTGATAAGAAAATTATTAGACAACCATAATCTTTTGTCAGGAATTAAGTTCTAGAATTATAATTAATAACCTTTAGATGAAAAAAGTGGATTTTATCATTATCTTTTATCTAACTACTATTACGATTTGTATCTTTAATTCTATTATTTTGGCGTTGTAATATTGCTGATAGAATAAATCTGAAAACGAACATAAAATAGAGAATAATAGCTGAAACAGCTAGCCACATGCATGGCTAAACATAGTTTACGGTCTCTACTAATGTACTCTAGCCAGTGCTTCGACACTTCTCCTCATCCTTCAACGGATATCACCAACAGCAGGTTGAAAGGTAGAAAAGGAAAGGATGAAATCTCAGCCAATGTTAGTGTTTAATATTGTTCTTTTTTATGTAAGTTCAGATGATTCAAATGGCTAAACATTTATTCTCTTTAAATAATTTTTTGAATTCAAATCATATTAACAGAAAAAATTAGTATAGAAGAGTTTTATCTTTATAGTGGACCAATCTAACTCAAAGCAAATTAATTAAAATTTTTTGAATGCCAGTAGTCTATACTAAAATAAATATTGTTCATTTTTTTTTTTATTAGCACTGGATGTTATTTGAAACACATTTTTCCAGTCTTTTGCTTTCTGGTCTTTAAACCTGCAGTTAAAACCTTATTCATCTTGGGAGGTAAAAAAGAAAATACATATATAATACATGAAATACAAAGAACAAAATTTAAACTTCCTTTTGGGGTGTTGTTTCAGTTACTACTTGCTAGTGCAAGTGTGCAACGGATATTTTTTCAACAGCTTATTCCGCCCTATATATTTTGAAGCTTTTCTAATAGTGGGATTACTAACATCAATTTTATACAAAAAAGATATTGTTCTTGATTCACTCAGTCTTTCAGACAGACAAATAGGTTCTTGAATCTAATTGAGGTGAAAAAATATTTCCACACTCATCTAGAAATTCAAAAGTTAAGATTCTACAGTAAGTTTAATTGGTAATCTAAATCTACGACTTCAAGCACATAAAATATCCCTTTGTAAATTACATGGTCAAGTCTTTATTTCAAACCTATGACTGAGCTCATTCCAACTGCCGACTACTTCTGAAACCATATCATTTACTAAGCTAACTTGAAATATACGTACCTCTAATTTTATAATATTGTTCATCAAATTAAGCTGTTTAACAGGCTGAATATTTGTATAAGCCAACTTGAAAATTGCAGATAATGGTTTAATATTGTAATATTTAGGGCTAACCCACTCGAATTCCCATTTTGTGTTCAATGTAATTTATGTTTGCCACTTCCATTAAATTAAAATAGTGTCTCAGATCCGTCTTCATATTACTTGTCCATTTGCATGCAAGATCCCCAAAGCCGTCCATTTGTCTTTGTGTAAAAGCTAGTATTTGTATATTGTTGGAGGATTTTAATTACTTGCTTACTTATCCGATGAACCTTTCCAATGGAAGCTTTTATCTAACCACATTTTCATCTATATCTTAAACTTCTAGATCATAATCTAGGCTTTGCGTGGCAATTGTCGTCGTATATGAAGACATGCACATAAATTACGTTATTCATGACTTAGTCGTCAGTTATACGTGATTAGTCCAAACTAATATATTAGGATTAGGATGACTTTAAACTGGAAATTAACTGAAGTCATTATGTATAGGGAAGGATTATTTGATGTCAGTGTGAATCAAAATTACTCTTACATTATTAAATAACTTTTTATTAGAAATTTTTTCATAAGATTTACCGTTGAATTAAAAGGTCGTATCTTATATATTATGTATATAAAATTTTACATTAATATATAAAAATATTTTGTATATTTTATATAAATCAAAATCAATGTGATAAATATATTTGAAATGTATACCAAATAGTAAGAACTCTTTTAGCATATTCTTATTGATAATCATTTTTTTTTTCAAATTTTGATGATGATTTACATAACAATATCATAATAAATAACCATAATTGAACAATTGAATTGTTAAAACTCATTTTTTATATAAAATTATATTGAGTAGTGTAAATATGTTAAATATTACATTAACATTAATTAATCCCTCCTATGTTTATATAATTCATTTGATCCTGAAACTAAGTTTGATTAACGTACACTATATATACAAAATATTAAGAGAACCTGTATGTTTGATTTACTATTAATGTGTTAACATTATATGTATTTGTTGACAACTTGTACCAATTAAATAAACAATGTTGAATCTTTTAGATTTCATTTCGTCAGCAGGCTAAGTTTGGACATTTGCAGCAGCTACAAAACCCCTGTAAATGACTTGGTGCCAATTAACTTCATAATTAATAATTTAAGAAGAAAAAAAAAAGCGACACCATAAATATGTGCCTGCCATGAAATATTTAATAATGAGTTCACTAGGTGGGAACTAGAGATGATAATCATATAATGCAATCATGTATTCGAAAATGGAAGAGAAATAGGAATAGTTTGCTGGGTTTTTCCTATTCTTTTCACTGACTTTTCATGCATGAAATGATGCATACCATCATTGGCATGTGCGTTTGAACAATATTTCCCCACTTAACAGTCTTTAACTTGGAAATTTCCTTACCCAATTACTTCCATATGGATTATATGTACCCCGTGCACCTAAGACCGTTAGTTCGGTGATTCCATGCTTGCATAATTGCATATGGAACATCTATATATAATTGGGACAAGAAAAGAGTTCTGCATAGACAATTTTTACATAGAACACTGCCCTTTCTTTGTAGAAAAGAAGGAACTATATAGTCAAAATACTATGCAATCAGAGTTTTATTAAAATTTTTGTCACAATAATGTGGTTCTATTTCTAATATTTGGATGGATTGATGGTTTCTACTCTTTTGATTTATGCAACTATTTTTGAATTTTTTTTTTCAAATTGTAACAACAATTCTGACAAATAATTTTAACAATGTAGTATATATTACTCAAAAAGAATTGATGGGACAAACTTAAACATAGCTTGCGAAGAGGGGGTCAACATATCATAATGGACCACGAAGGTAAACTTTATGGTCAGCGAATTTCAATCATTGTCCCCCAACTTGCAGATTCATGTAGGTATGTTCTTGGTGGTTGAACAAAGTAATCTGCCAGCTACCATGCGAGAGGGACAAGCTCCCAGCAAAATATCCTGAACTTTTCACTATGATGCATTATTGTCAGTGGCTTCTTACGGAGATTGCTATGCTAGCTAATCTTTTGTCATTATGGGCAATGAAAGTGGGACAAGCAGTGGTTTGAGTCCGACTCTTATGAATAATATAGAATGTATCAGAAATATTAATCATACTTCTTCATTACATTTCTCTATGCGGTAATTAATGCCTTGAAGAGATATATTAAAAGGAGGGGACAAAAATAAACATAGCACCAACTGCATAACGTTTTAACTGTGCACGGCAAATTAACTCCTTTATACATAATGAGGCATGATCATTTTATCTATAGTTCGAATTATTATTCAGAAACCTCAATAATTAATATTCCAATTTGCTTTTCTATGAACACCTTGATATTTTCTCTACATTCACTTGATCTGGACTCGCCACACTTTTTCCCTCAATTTTCAGCTGTTCCACCATGTCCAAAGAGTACGCCAAGTAAGACAAGTACTGAAAGATTAATTTCCATTCTCATACAAAACAAGCGCCGCTCAGCTATTATACTATAATTAATTAGTAATAGTAGTAATAGTGTTGCATAGCATGTATTATTGCTAATTTTATGTTTTATTTTGTTAATATATGCATGATTTATTAATTAGGAAACCTTTTTTTTTTTTTTTGGGTTCACTCTGATCATAATAAGTCGCTTATCTTACTATACATGCTTATATTTATATCGTGAAAATTGTGATCACGTGCAGCGTCAATTCCATACTATCATCGACTACCATTCTATTGAGCATGTGGAATGCTGATATCATCTTAATACATTGAACCCAAGTGGTGGAAGTTAGTGAGATTCGTATAGATTTTGTCCTAATAATTAATGACTAACTCAACGTCAATCACGCAAACATGCTTGAGATAACTAGCATTCACCACACGTCATTGTGGACCTTCAATCCGCTTAGATCATTTCAATCATCTGTCTCTTAACTCCCTTCTCTCTCAATGTTTGACTTCGAACTTAACCTAGGGTAATCTGTAATATGTTTTTAGTCTTGTAAACTATTTTTTCCTCTTTTCATGCAGCACTTTTCATACATTACAAATCGTTTCTAATACAAATTAAACACTTTCATAAAAATTATTTTTTTATAAAAAGATTGATCAACAAAAATATCATGCTAGGTTTCCATTTTATAAGCTAATGATGCCAAGTACATATAGTCCCACTTGATCTTGAGCTGATCACTGTATAAAATATGTAACCCAAGCTAAACAAACACCAGATTTGGCGCAATTAAATGATTAAATATATACGTTCAACTAGACTACAAACGTATCTAGCATTTTCAATCGAGAAGCAGATACCCTTTTGTTTTATTTGTAAACCGCCATCAGTTATTAGTCTTTTATTTTCTAGGATACCCGTGGCTTTCTACCAATTATTCAAGCCTGGGACTTAATTATAATATTGAGCTTCTCCTTTCTACTAAAAAACAAAGAAAACAAGCAAGAAAATAAAAATAAAAAAGAAAGGTATCTTGCACTTAAACATAGTCATGTCGTACCAACTATACCCTAAAAAAATTATATTATATATCTTATATCGCTCCCGCAGAAAAGCATTGCTCATCTTACGAAGTATAAGTATAAAAATTTTAAATCTAATGACATAATTAATGTAACTTATCAGTGTCACACACTTTATATTTTATAGCTAGTATTCCCACAATCTAAACCTATAATGGATAGATCTTTCGATTTATTCAACCATTCTCCTTGATTTTTTATAAATTCTGAAAATAATTCTAGTAAATTAAACTCCTTTGGTTTTCCTTTCCTATGCTAGCTTTTCACCTATACATGAGTATATGATTCGTTTTCTCTTCCTTTTGAATTTTCCCAACAAACTCTGGCTCTCATCATCTCTGCTTTTTTCCTTCTACAAATGATTATGTTTTCCTGTTTCCGAGCATGCACTTCCATTATCTTTTATAAAGACCAACACCCAACAAGTACTTTGTAGCTCACACACACACACACACACATGGTTTTTTAATCACAAATTTTGGTGCATCTTTTTTTGCATCCCAAGAGATTTAACTTCTTGCTCAGCTTTCTTTCTTTCACTCACATCACTGATCATGGCTGGTGTTGTTGAATACCATGCAAAATCTAACACCACCACAACCCCATCTCTAAAGCTCTTTGGCATCAACATTCACAAACTCCCAAAAGATGAAAACAATCACGAAAAAGAACCACGTTTGAACCAATCTCCATCACCACCACAATCACAACAACAACAACCAGATTCTTCTGACCCTTTATTCAACTCCCGAGATGCTAGAAAATACGAGTGCCAATACTGCTGCAGAGAATTCGCCAATTCACAGGCACTAGGAGGACACCAAAACGCACACAAGAAAGAGAGGCAGCTCCTGAAGCGTGCTCAAATGCAAGCTGCACGTGGCTTTGTTGCTTCACACATCCAAAACACAATCATGTCATCAGGGTTCTCACCACAATTGCCACATCATCATCTTCTAGCTGGTGGTGCACCACCTTCTCAGGCATCTTCATGGCTATATCATGCTGGTGGTGCTGCCACGGGGCTTGGTGGCGTATACCATTTAGGAGGAGCCTTCGTGGCTCCTCCTGGAAGACGTGTCTATGGTGGTGATGGTGGTGGTTATGGAGGGTCTCGCACAGTCTCACCTGATGGCCATGGCCGCCACCACCCTCTGTCGGGATTTGGTGGCTTTGGCGGCGGTGACGGCGACGGTGGCCGTGGCCGCCTTAGTAGCGGTGAGCAAGGGTTTGGTTTGGATTTGCATCTTAGCTTATAAGTTGTGAGTTGGATTTTTGACTCAAGCTCTACCATGATGTAGTATAGCTTTCCGGATTCTGAGTTGTATGCCAATTTATGTAAATTTATTAACTACGATTACCTTTGCTGCATTTTTTTCATGCCAAACATTGGCAGTTTCTATGAATTCTTCTTTTACTAAATTGTTTTATGTGTAACATAATTTGGTTGCATGCAAATAATTACTATTAATTAAAAAAACAGTGTAAAATACACTTAATATTTCGAGGTATTAATAAATAATACTTTATCCTATTTGTTCACAAAATATGAACTCCATTTCAATCCATTAAAAATATGTTTGGATTGGTTAAATTTTTTTTAGAAAAAAATCTTTTTTATAAATTTTTAGAGCTTGTTTGAAATTTTTTTGCCTAGAAAAGCACATTTTTTTAAAATAATTACTTTTATAAAAAGTGCTTGTAATAAAAAAAATTAATTTATACCACTTTTTTTGAAAGCCAACCTAACTTCTTAAAAATATAGAAGTGAAACTGATAATTTTTAATTTTTTTTATTTTTATTCAAAATTACAATATATATTCTTGTTTTCTTACTCTTTATTAAAACCAAGTTCTCTTTCCATTTTTTGATTTTTTTTAATAATTTATCTATAAAAGAAATACTTTTATTCTTTTGTATCTAAACATACTAATACTTTTAATCATTAAAAGCACTTTTTAAATAGTTTATTCAAATACAAATATTTTTTTTTAAAATAATGCTTTAATAAAAAAAATTTAGAGAAAAAAGTTATTTTTTTTAAACTTATCCAAACGCATCCTAAGTGTGTTTAGATACAAAAAAAAAAAGATGCTTGTAAAAAAAATAATTTACCATTTTTTTAAAAATTAGTAATACCTAATTTAAAAAAAAAAAGAAAATAGAAGCAACAGTAATTTTTAATAAAGGTTTGTTTGATTAAGATTTTAGGAGAAGTACTTCTTCAGATATAAAAGTAGAACTAGAACTAGAAGCAGAAAAAGAAAAATACTCTGTGTTTAGGTATATAATTGTACAAGTATATTTTATTAAAATTAGAAATTAAATTATTTGAATGTGATAAATATAGAAATATTTTTTAATATGAGAGAGAAAGAGAGAGAGAGAACAAGAGTAAAAATGAAGTAATATTTTTTATTGAGAATATAGTGGTTCCTAAATTCAAAAAATAAAATTCTCTTTTTTCTATTATTTTTTCTAGGAGAAATAATTTCCAATCTATTTTTTTAAAAAAAGTTAAAAATTAATTATTTTTTTACTTCCCCTTTTTGGATAAGGACGAACAAATAATAGTAAAAATTTTATAAGTAATTTTTTGGAAAAATTTGAAAAAATATTTTTTTTACTAGAAATACAAATAAATACACCTAAAATTATTTTTCAAGATCACATCTCCTATTTTAAAAGCTGTATATTATTAAATATTTAAAAAATGGTAAATTAATTTTTTGCTACAAGTAATTTTTTTCCTTAAAAGTGTATTCAAACACACTTTTAAAAACATATAAAAGCACTTTTTGTAAACAAAAAATACTTAAAAAAATATATTTTTTAAAATAAAAAAAATTCAATCCAAATTCATTCTTAATGAATTAGGGTGAAGTGCTAAATGGGGTAGAATGTTGTTTCTTAATATCTCAACACTATTAAGTGTATTTTACTCTAAAAAATGAGGGTAATTAAATAATATCACATAGCAGAATATAATTAATAGTGATTATTTATATATAATCAAACTATGTAAATTTATACACCAGAATTTGCTGATACACTCTTAAATTTAATCCAGTGTTTCTTCAAGGAAAATTTTGTTCATAAATTTTTAATTTGCAATTCAAGTTGGAGAGAGAGAGAGAGAGAGAGAGAGAGAGAGAGAGAGACGTTGAAGACATTATTATATATGTTTAAGTTTCAACTGCGCAAAATGGAGGCAATCGGTCATTTGCTGATTGCATTTGCATACTACTACAGGGGAAAAAGCGATAGATGCTTTTCGAGAGTGAGCTCATTTTTACACGAGATTCAACTCTTTTAGGCTAATAATTCTGAGACAAAAAAAGTTAGGCATAAAGCAAGAGTTAATTATGTCGACTACGGTGGGAGGAAAACCGTTTGCGAAATTGGATCCTTGGACGCTCTAATTTTTGAAGCCGACATAAATATACATTATCGGAGAAATTCTTATTTGCTCGTGAAAAAAACGTTGTGGCTATTTATTTATAATTTAACCCTTTAATTTTAAGAATCATGGTTGTTTCTTATTTTTGCCATATTTTTGGGATTTTCTTTGATATCTTATTTTTATAAGGGTATTGATATTTTTTCATTTTGAACTTATGTGATCTAATCATATATTTTAAATATAATTAAAAATAATTGTAAAAATTCAATAATTTAAATTAATGGAATACGTGATAAATTTTTAATCAAAAATAAATAATAAATATTAATATTCTTAAATTTTGTAATAATATTGAAAAAATTTCCATATTTTTAATATAACATAATGAAATGTTAAATTATAAATAAAATATAGCATTTTTTTTTCTTACTGTACAATTGTATAAGAATTTCTCTCATTATTGTCTCCTTGTCTAGGGGATTAGGTAGCGGATTCAACATCACGGTGTGCTGATGTTGCGACATCATATCAGAGACGTCAACTCATCTTTTGTATCTTTCTCTATTTTTTTTAAAATTAAATTTGACAATATAAATAGCTAAGCAATAGTGTAGAAAAATGTATATTAACAATAAATTAAAACAGAACATTTTCTGTTTCTTAGTCTAAACTGGAATCATGTTTTGATGATACTTTTGTTAGAGGAGTGTTAAAATGGAGACGTATTTTGCTATGCACCTTATTATATATGGTGCACTATATACCAATGAGGTGACAGTATCATATTTAGTTAGAATATGCATACATTATATAACAATGAAGCACTATAGACACCTCTTCTTCCATCTCTAGCTTTGTAACGCGTGCCAACCAGGGCGATGGTGGGAGAGGACTAGCCGCAGCAGTTGCAACACACCTTCCAATGACTGACAACTTCCTCCTACTCCGCGGCGACCAGCAGCAAATCAAAGACAACCCAAGTGGTACAGTGAAAGGTGCAGCAGCGGTGGACGACAACTTCCTTTTGATCTCTTTCGGCAATGGCCAAGGGTAGTCGACAAAGAGCCACCACCAGCAACAACAATGGAGCCCAGTGAAAGGAGGTGGCAGTGAAAGGAAAAAGAAGCGAAAAGAAAATGAAAAGAAGAAGAAGAAGGGGCGGTTATGGTGCATCATATGTGATGGATGTATGGTTAGTCCATCGATTTAGATGTAAGACAACTTTAAGGTGTTTGATGTCATGGTGCATTAGGAACGCCACCTAAAATGGATTAATTTTTTAAAAAAAAAAATTAGGATTTGAGATTTTTAGTTGGGATATAAAATGCGAACCATATCAAATATGCCAGAGAATTGGTGAGACCCTTTTAACTCTGACAACTTTTTTCATAAGCCAAGGACTCAATTAATTTTAGAAAAATGTAAGGGGAGCATTTTTTGTGATGTAATATGGGACGTATACAGAAAAATGAGTAAAATGACATAAATACTTGGATAATGAGTCCCAGTTCCCAACTTACTTTTGTTCATTTTTTTTTTAATCCAAAAATTTACCAGCATTTTTCAACAATACACCAATAAATTTTGCATATATGTATACAAAATATAAAACTTACCAGCGTCTTGAACAATACGCTGGTAAGTTTTGTTACAAAATGTAAAACTTACCAGCGTGTGAACTATTCACACTGGTAAGTTATTTTTTTTTAATTTTTTTTTACATAACATGTTGGTAAGGTTTTTTTTTTTTTTAACAAATCTTATCAGCATGAACAACGCACATGCTGGTAATTTTTGTGTATATTACATAAAATTTACCAGTGTATATATTGTTCACACCAGTAAATTTTTTTTTTTTTACAAAACACTTTGGTAAGGTTTTTTTTTTAATTACAAAACTTACCAGTGTGAACAATACACACGCCGGTAATTTAAGGTTTTCTTTTTTTTTTTTGACAAAACTTACTAGCATAAACAGTGCACACGCTGATAAGTTTTGTGTGTTCATGCTAGTAAGTTTCTGAAAAAAAAAAATTGAACAAAAGTAACAATGTAATTCATTATACAAATATTTTTATCATTTTTCTCGTTTTTTAATATACGTCTACTATGTATACGTCCCCCTATCAATTCTCTTAATTTTAAATTTTAATGTAGCTAACCAGGTCACGCTTTAAAAAAAAGTTGATTTCGATACCAGATTAAAAAAAAATTGGATTTTGATATAATATTGTGTAAAGATTTTATACTATTATGTAATTATATATTATTACATTAATAATTATCTTGCTTCCCAATGTAATTATACTATTACGTAATTATATATTATTATATACAGAGTAGTGGTTTTCTCCTGTGACCGAATCTTTTCTTTAGTTTTGGTCATGGAAATCAACGAGTCTTAAAAGTTGCTTTGAATAGGATTTGAAAAAAAAAACTGGGCCGAGCATGAAATTACGGGCCCAAAGGTAACTACTCTGTATCGACCAACGTGATGAGGAGAAGTGAGGTGGGCTGTGATTGAGACTAATTTGGCCCAATAGAGTCCATTACCTGAACAAAAACGAAATCGTTAAACACAAAAACGCATCCTTCTCTACTCGCCTCTGGTTCTGGTAAGCTTGGTTCTGCATATATTTGTGGTATGTTATCGCTCCTCTGCTTCAACAAGACAACAATTGTGTCTTTTGTTTGTATTTCTCGTTATGTAGTGTGCCTATGTTTATCCTATGTAGTTCCGTTCATGTATAAATTTCAACCGTCCTGTTTATTTTTCTCGTTCGTTTACTACTTATGGCTTGCATGATATGATTTTTCTTTTTTGTTCTTTTTATTTTATTTTTGGTTTGGGTTTCTTTAACCTTACAATAATTTAGATTAGGGATAAGATAATTCTGTGGTTGAGTTATGAAATGTTATCTTGTAAGTGTAAGTGCTGGTTTTTGTCGACAACATGATAACCTGTTTCTTATTCATTGTGTACTTTCTTTTTTTTTTGGTTGATATTTCAGTATATCAATGTTGCATGTAGCACCTGCCCCAGGCTTTTGTTTGAGTTATCCTAGGAAACTTCATTGTCCTCGTTATTTGACAAAGAATTCAGTTGGAACAAGGTTTTCTGTTCGTTGTTCAGTGCCAGGGACTAATAATGGAGCCAAAGTGGAGTATACTCCTTGGCTTATCGTTGGATTGGGTAACCCTGGAAGTAAATACCATGGCACTAGGCACAATGTAATTAATTATTCACTAACTAATTTGTGAAATTGCTTGAATACAGTGATCTTCTTGTGTGTGGTGTGAATCTTATGGTTTTTCTCTCTATTTAGGTTGGATTTGAAATAATTGATAGCATTTCTCAAGCAGAAGGGATTCGGATGAACACGATACAGTCAAAGGCATTGATTGGAATAGGTGAATCATCTTATAGCATTGATTTGATTTTACTTTATTAATTTTTTCCCCCCTCTTTGCCCCTCACGGTACTTGACTTCATTTTCACGGTAACTTTAGCATTGACTTATCTTTTCTTCTATGATCTTATACAGGTTCTATAGGAGAAGTACCAATTTTGCTTGCAAAGCCCCAAACATACATGAATTTTTGTGGGGAATCGGTTAGTTTCATCATTTAATAGCTAGATTTTCTACAATACACACATGCACACTTAATGAAACTGGTAATGAATCAAGTCAATCAACTATCTGATTCAATAGTTTTGTGTACATATTGGTATTACATCTTTTTTTATCTCACATTCATAAAAATAAGTTATGGTCTGTTACTTTTTGTTTTACTTTGTTTCCCTGATTTTATGTTATTTTTAATATTCCTAAAGGTTGGGCCACTTGCTGCATATTATCAAGTACCCTTGCGTCATATTCTACTAGTATGTTTGTCTAACCTTACTTCTAGGTGAAAGTAGTTCGTGACAATTTACAAGTTTGTTAAAAAGTTAGTGGGAATTTTTTTGTAGGTTTATGATGACATGAGCCTTCCAAATGGTGTTTTAAGGCTTCAACCTAAGGGCGGACATGGGCATCACAATGGGTAATGCTTTCTGGATTTCCCATAGCATGGTTTATAAATTTGTGATCATGAAGATTTTTATCCATCAGAACAAATTGTGATTTCAAAAGTAAGAATAGGTAGTGTAGCAAATCCTAACCTATGAACAGGCTTTCTGTATGATTTCAAAAGTATGAGCAAATTATTATTTCAAAGGTAAGAAATAGTAAACAGACTTTCTCTATACACTATACTTATTGACATAAGACAGAAATGAATCAAGATATCCAAGGTTAGGGTTATGGTCTTAGAATTCATTACTGGTAGCAAATAAAATGGATAGAAGGCTTATTGATGTAATGATGTTTTCTTTACTCTTGGTGGTGACATGGTTTGTGGGCATAGCTTTATCACTAATTGCTTCAAGCCTTCAACTCCAAAGTAGAGTTCTCCTGCTTGAATTTTCACTTGATTGACTCTTACTGTCTTCTAACATTAATTCTCCATCTTCTTTAGACCAGGACAATTATTTGAATCTTGCTACTGGTAATGTGTAGCTCTCGATTTTTTGTTTTAATTTGTTCTTCAATATAGAGAAGATTTGTTCTAAATTATTCCATCACTTGAGTGATTTTATGGATAAGACTGCCAACAGATCTTGCAAACCTTGTTTTTTTAACTTATTTGGGAACTTGCAGTACATTTCTGTGTATATGTCCTCTTGTACTTGGAAATCATGAATTCTATATAACTGTTGTTACATTGTGGCAGGTTGAAAAATGTAATGGACCATTTGGATGGTTCCCGTGATTTTCCTCGACTTTCCATAGGTTAGTTCCTCCTCTACTATCACT
The DNA here is from genome assembly GCA_031439585.1 of Pterocarpus macrocarpus. Classification (NCBI taxonomy): domain Eukaryota; kingdom Viridiplantae; phylum Streptophyta; class Magnoliopsida; order Fabales; family Fabaceae; genus Pterocarpus; species Pterocarpus macrocarpus. The sequence continues at coordinate 78,714,265 of CM062515.1, forward strand.
TGATATAAGTTCACATGGTGTCTTCTTGTTTCAGCAGTATTATATTTAAAAATTGTGTAGGAATTGGAAATCCTCCTGGAAGTATGGATGTGAAAGCTTTTCTTCTGCAGAAGTTCAGTTCAGTGGAGCGAAAGCAGGTTATACTTTCTAGCCTTCTACCTAAGCATGAATTGGTTTAGTTCTTTTGTTGTTGCACAACACTTTTCTGCTTATACTTGTGAAATACTTTGCAATTTTCACGTTTGTTATGATGGTCAATATATTCTATCAGTTTAAGAACAGTTTAGAACTTATTTGATTGTTGAACTTCATGGTAGTTAATAGATAGATGGATCATAAAAAATTTGGCAGATATTGTAACCTATAAAGCAATAGGAAGAGAAAAAATCCTTGAATTTGTGTCACAATTTTATTATTTGTTACAAACTATGTTCCTGTGTTTTTTTGTTTTCCCCTTATTTGAAATTTGATGGCAACAGTGTTTTTTTATGACAGATTGATGCTTCATTGGAGCAAGGAGTTGAAGCAGTAAGGACCTTAGCGCTCAATGGGTTTAACCACCATGTCTATAGATTCAACTTAGGGCAAAAATACAAGTACCATAAAGTTTAATTTTTCACAATCATAGCAGAAATTAACATATATTTATGTAGTACTCGAATGAACCGCCAATTTTGGGAAGAGATGAAATCCATGAGGTGTATGCTAGCTGTTTTATCTCCCAAAAAAAAAGAATGTCCTGACCTGCAAATTTGTAAAATTCACTTGTGTTCATATTCTGGCTCATGGTGAGAAAAATTGGTTGTTGCTAGGACCAGTTTTGGCCTTTTGATTTTTTTATTTTATTTTTTGGAGCCATAATCGCAAAGCACAGGAAGTGAAACTGGGGAGCCTAGAACAACCAACACAAACACGAGTTCAACAATTTTTGTCTATTGCGCAAGTGCAACAATTGACATTGAATCAGAATAGTCTAAACCAACCGTTAATATGGTATGTGAAAATGGTTATGTCGTTAGCCGAAATACAAATTCATTTTTCACTCCTATCTGCTACCATTAGTTACGCATATTAACAAACGATTTCGGGTAATTAATTTGCAGACAATAGGCCGATTATTTGGAGAATAGAGTGTAATTATTAAGTATTAACTAATGAGTATTGGTCTGAGAAGGGATTTGGAATTTTTTTAACGTGATGTTTTTAGTTTGGATTATATATTAGAAAATTTCTTTAGTATGGGTTAATGTAGAGATTAATTTCATACTTAAAAGTGTATAGAGAGACATGACTGACAAAAAAAAAAAATTAAAATTAAAATCTCATTCTTGCTTCAATTTCATTTTAGAACCTTTGAATACTTAGTTTATTGGACATAGATTTTGATTATTCAAACTGCTAAAGATGAGTAGTTGAGATAGTTGCACATCATGATTTCTAATAATGAACAGACAGCGAATATAATATCTTCTAATGATTTATAGTTACTTTCCGAAAATGCACCGGGCTTCCTAGTATTGTATACCACCCCTTCAATGCGAAGAACAATCAAAAGTACTCTTCATAAATACTGCATTATTTCTGTACACTTGTTCTTCACCTATCCATAGCCATGATGATATAATTAAGCAGTTAAAATATAGAATCCAATGTGAACTAGAGAACTTAGATTAGTCAATGCAACAGGAATGGGACCCTTCCCATTTACAACGTTATAATAAAAAAAACAACGTCTCTCTCTCTCTCTCTCTCCCTCCCTCCCCCTTACATAGATTTATAAGACCGTTGCAAAATCAAATATTTTATTAGCCAAAAAGCACTGAAAAGTTGAGAGAACCCCGAGAAGCAATAAAAAAGGAGCTATTATTATTGTTAATCAATGGAGAACAAAAACAAAGCAATGGCATCAATAGCAGAGACCAACGTCTCTCTGCAACAACAAACGGTACAAACCCGTCATCAACCAAAACCCTCTCTCGATTCTCTCTTCCACGCCCTCGACCCCATCTCTGTTTTTCATTCACAGCACTCTGTTCTTCCTCTGCGTCTCACAAAACAGGGCTTCACCATGGACATGGAGAGAGGACCCAGATACGAAGCATACGCCGAATTGAGAGAGAAGAAGCTGAGAATGAAGTACATTAGGCAACAACAACGAGAGGAAGAGGAAAGTATGGAACTTGAACCGAAACTACTAATACCGACCCCACCAAGGAAACAGGTCAAGTTTCAGGGTGGTTCGAGAAAAAAAGGGTCCTCTGTTCTTGCACACTCTGTTCCTGATTTCTCTGCTGTGTTGAGGAAGGAGAATAGGAAGCCAGTGGTGAATGTGTTACCTTCGGTGATGGAGCTGACGCCGCCGTCGAAGAGTTTCTCGAAAGGTGGTGTTGGGTTGTTGTCGAGCTCGAGAGGGAGTAAGTCTGCAAATGCAGGGGAGAAGAAGAGGGGTGGTGGGGTTTTGATGGCTAGGAAGAGCTATGCCACCATTGATGAGCTCAAGAGTTTCTCTTCTGCTACCGCAAATGCCATCAATGGTGAAGGTAGAGGACTAGGAGGAGGAAGGAATGGCAGGGTGGTGGGAAGAACTGTCTTGGGGTACAGACAGTTTTGAGTGGTTTTAAATTACAGTTACAGTCGTGGCTGTGGTAGTGTTGTGATTACTGCAATTGCGAAATATTGGAGCTGATATGGCCACAATTGCTCGAGATGCAATTGCAATGACTACAATTTAAAACCATACTGGGTGACTGTGGAGATGAAAGTTCCTTTTAGACTTTGATCTTGTTCATTGCTGTTTGAATTTGTTGCTTTGAGAGGCTTTGGTTTGGTGATGCCTTCACTGCTTGTTTGTTTTTCTACATTCTTTCTATTTTTGCTTTCTATTATTTTTAAGAAACTTACAGTGTTATGTAAGTTGTATCTAGCTAGGATGTATCTAAGATTTGAGTATTGATCACTATGACACTATTATGAGTTATCGTAGGGAATAAAGTATATTGTTTATCAAAATATAATAGATTAGTAAAATGTGGAGTTTGCTTATTGTTCCCACAACAAATCAGTAATCCATCCAATTTTTTTATTTTGGGAGAAGAGAGAAGGGGGGGGGGTCTTATCCCTCCAAGTTTAGGATTGAAACTGAAATTTTATTTACTAAGTTTCAAGATGAGAATCAATTAACTTCTTCTGCCTTTGAATTGATTGTTGCCGATTCTTTTGTTTCTATGAAAATGAAACCAAAAACTGGCTTCAACCTTGTCACTAATCGGTTGGTTATAAAAACACTAAATAAGCATTTGTCCACTAATCCAAAGAGCCCCAATAGGCCTCCATTAGAAATACCAGAATCCCATTTGTACAGAAATACACCTTGATTCCTAGAAATGAGTAGTGAGATATTGCATGATCAGCCATGTTTGCAACCTACAAGGTCTTCAACAATTTCATCAACTAAAATTTGAAATATGTCGCCACCTATATCAACACCAGCCTCATATGCTTCAATATCAAAGTCAATCCATTTCCCCAGGGAGTGGCTCATCTCCCATTCTATTATTTCATCAGGTAACATCCCAACCATGCATGCCCATTTCTTGATCTCCATCTTGACCCCTTGAGCCAACATCTTGGCTTTCAAACATTGCGGCAACTTCGTCCACCATGGCCTGAAGCCACATTTAAAATATTGGCAGCAATTTGATTCTATATATTCTATAACACAATCAAAAAGAAATCCCTTGAGTTCCTTTCTCTGTCTTGAATCCACACAACCCACAAAGAGATTAAAATCTGTCCACATAGTATCTTCTGCCATAGTGTCTAGTTCATCTGGGAGAAACCGATAAATTAGAAGCTGCGGCACTTCATCCTCACTGTAGTCATTGTCAAATCCAAGCACCAATTCAGCATTCAAGATAACATGTTTCATATGAGTGAGCTTGCTTCTTGTCAAACTTGGCCCAAAAGAATATAAACTTTGTAATGCCCCAGGAATTTGGTTGACAAGATCAGTCAGTATCTCACAAACTATCCTCCCTTTGTTAAATGATGTTGCAGAATCTGAGAGCTCCGTATCATGTTCCAATTGTTCCATTTCGTCATAAGAGTAATTCATGGGGTCAGGGTGAAAACCATGCCTTGAAACTGAATCAAGGATCACAGACATCAACAAGAGAACTTGGCCCAGAAAAAACAATAAATTGACATTAAAAATCTTTATTTGTGGTCACATTTTTTTGTAATTCCATTTACCTGAGCTTTCATCCAGACTACTGGAAGAAAAGGAAGCTTCCAGAACAGATCCAGGACTGAGATGGTTACCATTGCAAGAGGTTCCTGATAACCTTTCTTGCTTTGCCCCATACTGATAAGAGTAGAAACAAAAGATAAAGTCAGGTAGAATTGTCAGAATGCACGTTTCCACCAATTACAATACAAATTTTAATAAAATAGTACAGATAACAGAGACCATGCTCAAACTGAGGATAAAGAAAGTTGACAAACAATTTTGGCTTTCGTATGTAGCCCGATTGTTCAGACCGCTAAACAATACTTGTAGCTCATCATACTCCAATATTTGGCATGTGTTAGATGTGTAGGCATAAAGTCATCAATGAGTGTCATATGCATCTCATGCTAACTACAACAATAAAGGGACATAATTTGCCAAACAAAAAAATAGAGGGACATAATACTCAGTGTATATGCAGTTAACCTACTGTATTTTCCTATAAATACGATTGCTTAATATCCAAAATACGATTCATTGGAATAGAAAGAAATCCATTAAGTAAAACAAGAGGACAAAATTTAAACAGTGATATAAGCTAGTGAGATAACAAGATGCGAGACAATAATTTGTTGTAAACATTTAAAATGTGATTCCTTTTCCCCTAATACTCTACAAAATTCTGTTGCTACTAATACATAAACAGCAGCAAGAGACTATGCATAAACAAGAGAAGAAATAACAGAAGCATTTCTGACTGCAGAACATCCAGCAGTAATAGTAACAGAAACTTCTGTTATCCCAAAAAAATTACAAAATATAAAATAAAATTTCTGACTCAACCATTATGCATTGTATAGCAAGTTAGTCATCCAGACAACAATTACTACAACGAACATGAGGGTGGCAAAAGCAAAATGATCAGAGAAGAAGCTAATTTGGGTTCAGTGAGACCATATAGAATGAGAAGACTTACATGGCAACCAACATTTTCATTGAATATATGACCATGATGACAAATCAGATGCTCTGAACTTAGAGCAGATATCAGTACTTGAAGAATCATGGCAGTTGATTTTTCAGATGGAGCACCTGTAGCCAACTCATGTTCTTGAGAGGTTAATTCCTTCAATTTTTGTTCTAGAAAGGCACCTAAAACATCAACCGTCAAGGGTGAAGGTCTTTGGAAACAAGTCTTCCTCTCATTATTGCTGCTTATCTCTTCCTTCTCAGCAGGTATTCCCATCTTTTGCTTCAAGGGGGAAACTACCTCATTGATCTTATTGTCATTAACCTTAACTGTTTTTCCATGACTACATTGTTTACTTTTGACATTAGAATTGTTCAAGGAGGAAGCAACAAAGTCCCTCCTTTTCCCACCCAGTGCATCAGAATGAAGATTTCTCTGCTTTGCACCAACTGAATTAACAGAAGCTGTAACCTCAACTTGCGTGACATTTGAGGTCCTTCTTTTCCTATCTAATGTCCTTACATCAGACAAGGATTTACTCTGTCTATGACTTGGCTTTTTCTCTAGGTCAAATTTGGAACTGTCCACTTTGGTAGGTGACCCTGTCCTCATTTGGCCACTTAGGCTTCTATTCAAAGCAACAAAGTCTTTAGTCCCATTCACAGTGCTCGTAGATGATGATACTCTTTTTACTTGCGTATTACTCATTGTAGACCCAGATGGAATTCTTTCACTGCTTAACATTCGTTCTTGTGTTTGAGTTTTGTGTTTTAATGCAAAAGAAGATGCATCACCCTCTAGGGTACTAAATGGTTGGCTTGATGAATTCCAGGTATCTGGATTTTCATGGGGCACTGGCATTCTTTTGGTGTTGTGTTCATTACAAGACTGTTGTGCATTATTCTTTCCCTCTCTTTCAGTAATATGAGATATGAGCTTTTCCTGACTTCTTAGAAGAACTACATCTCTTGCTTGTTCATGACAGGAAGTGACTAACCTTCCCTTCTTCTGTGCTGATACCTTAGAGGTTGAGGCGATCAGATCTGTAACAACAGGTAAAGGAACAGCTGGCTGTCCCCCAACATCCGGCTTGCAGTCAACAACATCAATCAAATTGCAACAATTTTTGCAAGAAGTCTGCCCCATCAAAGGCTTGGCTGTGCTGGCATCATAATCGGGTTGATTTTGTATAGCTGGTGACCTAGTTCCCTCACAATTTGTCACAATGCTACTTCTAGGAGGATACATTGAAGCAGGATATTTAAGAGAACCCTTAGCTCTGCTTCTAGCCTGCAATCCAGGTTCCAAAATTCTAGTAGCTGCTCCTATCAACCTAGCACTTCGAGAGGCACTCTTTCCCGACGTAACTCTTGGACTCTTCAAAGGAGAAGCAAGCTTTGGGTGATGATGATTATACTTTCTTGCTCTCGACAAAATACTCTTAATTTGCAGGGCCTCTGCACCAAACCTAGTCACTGCCCTTCTCTCACATGTCCCGGTTTTCTGAAGCTTCTGAGGTCTTGAATCTTGCTTCAGAACTCCAATTTCCAAATCAACACCTTGTTTATCCAACTCACAATTACCCTTAGACTCCTTCTCCCCATCAACACAACTATCAGAATGTGAAGCTTTCTTGGACTTACCTCGCTTCGCAGCCGGAATAGATTCTAGGCCCATCAACCTGGCTACGAGACCCGGAACTCGCATTTCACTCTTTTGCACTATCTCTAAACCACAATTCCCGCCTTTCTTGGCACTTGGGAAACCTCCACTATTCTCATTAGCAATCTACAGTTGAAACATACCCACAATGCCCGACAAAAAAGTAAGTACCAAACATCAAAAGACAACCAAATCACAAACATTAACACAAGCCCTCAAGCATAAAGTAAAGCCTTACCAAGTGGAGCTTGGAATTTGGCATTTTTTCATCTCCCCTAAACTTTTTAGCACGAGCTGATACACTCAACAAACAACAAAGGTCAAAACAAATACATCAGTTTCCACAAACCAAGGAATAATCATAGATGCCAGTGTGTGTGTGACAGTGACAGAAGAATTCAAGTTAAAATATATGAGGACACAAACTAACCAGGAGGCAGAAGTTTCTTAGAGAAGAGCTTCTTCTTGGCGAGTTTCCTCTTCCATTCAAGGAGCTGGAAGAAAATGCCAGCACAACCACCTGGTTTTTGCGCCTTCTTCTCTGTGATGGCCAAACACGAGGAATTCTTCACCGTAGAGTCACTCATTTCAGCAACACTTGCCAAACACACCCCCCCCAACAAAAAAAAAAAAAAACAACACCACTCCAAACAAAAAAATCAAACCAAAGTCAAAACCAGCTTCCCTCAACAATAGGCTTCTCTCCACAAATTAAAAGCAAAAACACAATTTCTATTTTGTTCGAAAAAGCACAAATTTTCAACTCTTAATATATCTCTCTCTACACCAAGAGAAACTTCACATTCCCTCACCCAACAAACCAGAAAAAAAAAATCATTTTTTTCTTCCCCAAACGTTATCCATGTTGAAAACCATGGCACCCCAGAAAAGCCATTGAATGAAACAAGGTGCGATAATGTCACCAACCACAAGTGACATGGGGAACAAACCCTGCAAGATCACTGTGTTACACACGACAGCACTGAATCAGAAAGCAACCACTGATGCCGTAAAACGACGACGGAGGACCCACCCACCCCAACCCAACACAAAGTAACGTTACCGAATCATAAGGATCAACAAAGAGACACTGAAGAACAATGCTCTTTATTACTTCAAAGCTTGTTCTTCCACACACTCTCTGTGTGCGTCCACTCTTCTGCTTGTTGTTGTTGTTATTGTTGTTGCGGTGATGATGACGGAGATGGAGGTGCGTAGGATAAGGCGAATGAGACAAGAGTGGAAACACCCCACGCGCATGGGAAGCAATGGTCAACTCAAACAGCGGAAGCTGTGAACGAAAAACATAAACAATATATATTTATTATGTTTGTGTTAATGTGTTTATGGGGACAACAAACGAGAACAGAGGCTTGGTTTGTTCGGTAACGTCGTGTCTACTCCTGTCTCCTATTGGCTAGTGTGCGCTAACGGAGCCTCACTTCTTTTTTTTTTATCTGTTTTTTTTTTTCCCCTCCAGCGAGCATTATGGTTCTTCCAACAACCATTTGTAAGTTATTTTGTACGAAGTATTAATATTTGGAGTTCATCAATATAAAGATAACTTAAAAAAAAGCCCACTAATCTTGTTTAAGAAAAAAGATATTTGTACCTGAAAAATTGACTTATTATTGACACATCATGAAATAATACAAGCAATCCTAATGCAACGGGAGGAGAGAAATTGTAAAAAGCATAAAGTGAGTGAGTGCTTGTGAGTATATGCCACTAATTAATCTAATATTTTAAGTACAAATAAAACACATCTATTAATTGAATAGCACAAATATCGAATCACTTTAATTAATTAAACATAATTACTTGTATAACTTTAAAATTTTCTATGATATAGTAAAATGTGATTCATTGTATGATTTAATTTTTATTTAATATTAGTATTAATTTTTAGAATTTAATTATATATTAACATATTGTTAAAAATATTATTTTAAAAATGACATATATCATAAGATATGTTCAATAATATTTATTTTAATAATTATTAAAATTCAATTCTTAATTATTTATGTAATTTTAAACTTGAAATAGTATTTGAATGAAGTTTCTTTAAAATAATAATTCTGAATTATAAAATTTTAATGATATAAATAATGTTTATTTAGAAATATAGTTTATCTTTAATACTGTCAATTAATGTTAAATAACAAAAAAATCACTTTTAAATAAGTCTTATTTATGAATTGAATAAATTTTACTTTTGATTTTAAGAATTATTCACACAATTTCACACTAAAGGTCATAATCAGATAAACTTTTATTTAAAGTGATAATTTTAAGATTTCACTTTTTGGTATTATGTAGAAAATTCATCTAATATCATATTTTAATTTCATTATAACCAACCATTTATAAATGAATAAATTTTATTTGTAATCAGAAAATTTAGAGTTTTCTAATTTAATAAAATTTTATTTAATTATTATTTTTAAAATTTAATTTATACAAATTGTCAGTATATATTATATAAATATTTAATTATATATTATTATATCAATAAAAATATTTAACTCAACTATAATTTATCTTAAAAATTTTATTAACATAAATATCAAATTTAATAATAATATAAAACTCTTGTATCAAATTTAATTTCTTATTTTTAGTATAAAATTGTATAAATAAATATAATCTTTATGAAAAAAAATGTACATGATTTTGATTTGGAACTCACGCGCTGTCAATGGGATGTGAAGTTGTACTCGCTTCGTCCGGTATGGGGGCTTTTTGCAGTTACAGTTTTGTTTTGCATTAAAAGAGCAAAATCACTGGTGGAATCGAGGTTGAACTGTGAATGGCATAAAGCTCGAAAAGGATATTAATCATACGAAACTTTTCCTTCCTTTCTGCCTATTGCTCATTACTTGTTTGGTTTGCATCAGGAAAAGGGTAATCATAATGCACGGTGAAATATACTCCACCTTTTGGGGGTTAAAATCCACTTCACTGTTTCTGAAATTTCTTTGAATTTTAATTGAATACATAAATAAAAAAACATTTGTACTTATACTTTCCAATACTTTTTGAGTTAATTAATTGATAATTGTTTTTATCTGCAAAATATAAACTATAATAATTAAAATAAAGACCTAAGTACACTAGTTGAGGTCTTTACTAATAAAATGTACATATAATTTGCATAAGACTAATATAAAAATGTACATGCACCTTTTTCTTTATTTTAAGAAGCCTTAATCAATATTCTTAAAATATCTCGTCAACCATGACTGACATTAATTATTGTATGTCCTTAAGTTATATGTTAATATATTAAAATAAAAACAATTACATAAAAACAAAAATATAAAATGCATTTGATATAATAAATAATAAATAATAAATATGATATTAGTTCTTTAACTTGTGTTTTGACCATACACATTAAAATACACATATTATCATAAGAAGTAAAAAAAAAAATGGGTTCATAGCTTCTGTTCATTATAATAAAAAATAAAAGTTTAAGGTACACGTGAATTTGGGTGGACCTCTCTCCGGGAAATTGGCAAAAAACAGTAACCAAGGTAAAATGATGTGAATATCAATGTAAAGTGCCGGCCCAGTCTGCTGTGCACCTGAATAAGTATGGTGCATTGTGCACCGTTTACAAAATTACTGGCACACTGTGTTCCCCCATCATCAAGGGTGTCAGTTGGTTACGTGAGAAATTGAACGGTATGAATTGAAGACTAGTGACCGGTGAAGTAGATTTGTGCACTGTATTGGGAAAAATAATTTCTTACGTTCAATTTGAATCCTTATTATCGAAAGAAACACAAAATCAAATTAGACCGTACTACGAACTGTTGAATGACAATAAAGGGTAGGGCGAAGGATGAGAGCAAGAAGGTTACCATTGACATAAAAAATGAGCAATCAAAGGCGATGGAGTCCTCTGATAGGTTGGTTGTACGAATGTCAAAAAAATCCATCCCCACATATATTTATGGGTAATACCTATAATGGGGTGAATATAAGGGAAAGATTTTGCCTCTGCGAGTAATGGGAATAAAGATTTTAAATATCTGCATGTTAAATGGGATAAGGATGGGGATTACTATCCCTATATCCGCAGGTACCTAATATAAAATTATTATTTTATCCTTAAGTTATTAACTTAGTTAGGCTAATATTATTGTTATTTAAATTACTTGAATTAATGTTTAAATTTAGAAGTTAAATTTATTTGTTCTTGTTATATGTTAGACTAATAGTTAGATTACTATTATGTGTTTATTTTTATTTTTATTTATTGAAATTTAGATTGAAAAATTGGATTATTGTGCTTATTTTATGTTTATTTTATGTATTTATTTTTATTTTAAGTATATTAAGTTGTTAAAATTCGAATTGTAGAATTAGATTAGTATTTGTGCTTATTTTAAGTATTTTATGATATTAGAATTTTTATATTTAATTTAAATTTTTTGAATTTTTTACATTCTAATAAGTATCCTTGGATATCCATGGGTATCCATAAACTCGCTGGAAATTCAAAAGCAGTTACCAGTATGGATATAGAGCGGGAAATGGTGGCGGGTATTCATCCACTTGAGGAGGGACAAGGAGCTATCCTCGCTTCTCGTCTCCGTCCCTTGCCCCATTTACATCCCTAGTTGGTTGGGTTGAGAAGCAGAGGAAGGGCAGAGGAGGGGTAGAGGAGGGCAAGATGTGGGTCTATGTTAAGGTGGTCGTTGAACTCTGATTTGCATATTCTGTAAGCCATACTGGAATTGAAACCGGCATTGATAAGGTCGGTTGGATTTGAAGTTATTGTTTTATTTGTTATTTGAATGTACAGAATTGAGTGCACCAATTTGTTGTAATATAGATGTGAATTTGTGGCTGAGCGGTAATGTATATTACTGATTTTGTGAGTGAAATGTAGTTTAGAAGAAAGCAAATGTTGTTATGTCGCATGTTGAAATTGTCCATAGCATTGTATTAGAAAAGCTTGACTGGAGTTACTGAGGCAGAGAGATTTGGAAGTTAGTCTGAGGTAATGGTAGGTAATAAAGGTCACACGGGAAAAAAAAAAAGGTGCGCTAATCAACTACGCAAGTATGTTGAAGAAAAGTATGTTGCAGCAAGATTGACACCCGGATCTTCTACCCAGAAAGATGTTTCTCAATGAACAATATAAGAAACAAAAACACTTTATGGATAACCGGGTATATCCTTTTTTCCTTGTGGTCAAATGTGGGAACACGGTGTGCCAGTAATTTTGTAAATGGTATACTGTACATTATACTTATTCAGGTACACCATATAGAATGAGAAATACTTATGTGGTTTATATGTTTTAATTAATTATATAAATATATTTTATATAAAATTATATATTAATAATAAATTTTATATAAAATATATTTAAATTATTAATTTGAGAATATAATCACATGATATTCTTAAATCATGCAAGTAGTTTTCTATATAGAATTGTGGTCACATGATATGAGTGGCGGGAAGAGCGTGCGTATGAAGTGAGTCTTGACCAATTATCGTTCTTAACAATGTACCATTACTAATACCAAACGATTAGTACCTTTATCAAAGCACTAGTTTTGCAGTATACTACTAATAAAAAAATAAAAATAAAGTTTTGCAGTATACAGAATGGATTTGCTATCTTTTTTATGTTAGATTAGACTGCATACAACTATAAACAAATCTAAAGGACGTTTACATCAGATTTTGTTACTTTGATCTTTAGGGAAAAGAAACGCCAACTTGTCACAAAACAAAAGCTAGAGGAGTAGTCAGCAAGAACCAACTGGAAAGCGCAGGATGACGAGGAAACTTTTATCAAAATTCAGGCATAAGGACAAAAGTGAAAAAAATAGTTGACGGTAGGGTTCGGATAGCACGACAGATATCTAAAGATAGAGTTTGAAAATTTTAAGATATGATCCTATAAAATATTTTAAGAAATATATTTCAATTTTTTTTTAAATCTTTGATCAGTACAGTTTTAGAAACCTAATTCACTTGTAATCATGTCTAACTGCTGTTGAAAAGATATTTAACAATGTACATACAAAAATGAAAATAGATATTTAAGGTTATATATAATTTTTTATTAATAATTTAAAAGGTGAGATTCATACAAGATATATAATATAAAAAAATTAATTATAAAAGATCACCTATGATCTTATTATCTGAAAAATTAACATAAAAAAATCCATTCCCATACAAAATTAGAACATGATTCATTTTCAATTTTAAAATCACAATTAATAAAATAATTATTAAAATTTTAATTATCCTATCCTGAAATTTGTTCATAAGAACTAGATTTTGGTTGAAGTTGTTCACAATGACACACATTCAACGAAAAAAAAATCTGGGATGCACAATATTATTATTATTATTATTAAAACCATTAATTTTGTCAAAGATGAACTTTGACATTATTTATGATATTTGGTTGAATAAGTAATTTTCACTCTTTTGACTTACCCAACCAAAATTTTGGCAAACATATATAACATTACTCTCTGATTATACCATTAGTAAAATTAGAAGAGCTTACTTCCAAAATAACCATATACAAAATTTGCAGTGGATTAACCATATATTCATAAACAAAAATACTAAACAATTAGTATTTTTACTTAAATTTATTTATTAAAATGATATATCATATATATTGACTTTCATGTGCATATACTAGAATATATCATCTTATTTCATCTACTAATCACCCATGTTCTGTGTAAAAAAATTTGTTAATTTATTCTAGCAGTGTAACTTTACTCATCTATAAATAACTTGTTGAGTACTTTTTAGTCATTTGCAAATAGATTCATAAAAGATTAATGTTAAGGCAGAATGACATTATATGGAACATGACAATAACCATGATCATTCTAAACACCAATAACCAAACCAGATAGAGAAACATGAGAATGTAAGGGGAAAACACTTGCGCACCTGCAACGAGTATGTAAGTAGTTTTAGATGAAGTTTTCAGACAAATTAATTTGCAAAGAATAAAGGTAATAAATCCATTTCGGATTTCACGTGGCATTCATCCAGAAATGTTCAAATTGCACCGAGCTTTTCGGACTTCATAATTTCTTATACATCGGTGTGTATCAGTTCGTGTAGGTATCAACTAAAAGAGAGAAGGAAGGAGAACATTAAAAATATCGAATTATATCTGAAAGCACCTTTATCACATGCATGCATTTCGATCCATACAATATGGGTATGATGCCAAATTTGGCGTATGTGTGCTTACGAGGCTACGGGTATAAGTTGTGAGTTTTAAATAAAGAATATCTTGAATATTTATGAGAAGAATGTCAGATGAGAAACAAGAATCACTTATATTTTCAATTATTGCGACATGATACTTTATGAGACTTGGAAAGAAAAATAAGAATATATTATCTGCAAATGTGAGAAATAAGAAGCTGTGAGAGCCGAGAGGTAAGAACCAAGATGAATTAGAGTTAAATTAACTGGAATTGCTGTGCTTGATCAGTGTTTACAATTGTGTCTACGTCCTTGAAACCAAAAGAGACAAAAAGATATAAAAAAAAATTCAATTGAACAATTGCGTTAACGTGTGAATTACATGGCACAAATTAAAGTAATTTTTTCCTGATGGAGAGAAGATGAACATTTGTGCAAAGGAATAATGATGAGAGGCGCGTAAAAAGCTAGGAATATAGCGTGTTCAATATGATTAATAGGAGGAAGGGAGCCACACACCATTGAATTGATAAATCTGCCTCTCTCCTTCTGAGTTTTGTCTCCAAAGTTGATGGCCAATTTCTCTATTCCCTGAATGACTACAGATTGATTATCAAGTCCTGACATTCTCAGAACTCAGATGCATTATTGTTCATTCTGTTTTCTCTCTTGACTGCTCCTGAGGCATGGATATATATATATATATATATATATATATATATATATATATATATATATATATATATATATATATATATGTACAATTGAGTGGCATAATTTTATCATGATCAGGTGCATACTAAGCCCTATCTTAATTTCTCTCAAAAATGAGTTCTTCCATTGATGAGTCTCTTTATAAAGCATGCAATTAAGAGTTAATACCTTCAAGAAGAACCTTTAATCCAGGTGCTTGATGGCATACCCAATATAGACAAGAATATTGTCATCATTTCTCTGCCTTTACAACTCACCTTCCGCGTTTGTCATACGCGCACATGACATTGTACTACCAAGAAAATCCACTATATATATTTTCCTTGTGAGAAGAAGCTCTCCAATTGTACTGTAGTTAATTAACAAATTAACAACTCTTTTCTGCCTTCATTGCTCCAACGTTCAGAATTCAGACTCAATATTAACAAGCTCTTTTTTTTTTTCTTCGTAATCAAAAGTTCAGGTTGGTTCGGTGCTAGTCATCCTACCAAGGTTAGGATACAGCTCTCAAGTTTAGAAAGCAATTACAGATAACTTACGAGATCACATGCCAATGAAGCCCTCACATCGGCAATAAGGTGTCGAATTCGCGTCCTTGTACAATATGAGTTTCATCTTTATTCGCTATGTCAACCCTTATTGGCTATTAATTACAAGCTCATTTGCATAACGTTTGTTTTTGTATTTTCTTGAACTGTGTTTGGTAAACAAATTGTTAAATAGGATATTAAATTCAACGAAGACCTACCTTAGTGCTTGTTTCATAAAATACGTAACTTGTTCAAAATGACACTTATGCTAAATGAAGCTCACTCATACGCATGTTCTTTCTTCTTTTACTTTTCAAATTATAGGTTCAATATTTTAAATTCTAGGCCTTATTATGAATTCTTTGTTGATATAGTATGTGTTACTTGTATAATAATCTATATGCTATTTGAGTAGTACTCTTGTTGTCGTATTTTGATGTTACGTAGAATTATTTTCATTCTAACTCTAAATTAGAGGCATGTTCTTTTTTGTTGTATTTTATTTTCTTATGGGAAGTCTACCGGTTACATTTTATTCTCCAATAATAGGGTTTGTTTCAGAAAAGGCAAAGAATATTTTTAATTTTTCCATTGCGATCAAGTTTTCTCAAGTATTGTTGAATAAATTCTATTTCCAATTAACATCAATATAAAAGGTAATTATAACAATAAATATCAAGCTTTACATACAATATTTATCAAAATTTAATATATTTAAAATGAAAATGACACATAATTATCTTCTTCTTTTTTTTTCACATCTATAGTATTGTAAACCTTATATTCAATTGCTTCTTCTAATATAAAGATCTAGCTATATATATTAGAATGAGTAGTGTTATTTATACCACTGTTAAGAACATTTGTAAGAAATATCTTGAGGTGTCACTTGAATATTGATTGAGAAAAAAGATAAGACTCACTTTCAATCAATATTTAAGTCACACTTTATGGTGTCTCTTAAAAGATATCTCAAAGATTAATAACCAACATTTCTTTATTGGAATAAATAAAACAGAAATACAATGTACATGTACTTGGCAGATCAATAAAGACCACATGGTGTTGGTCTTGAAGTTGGGTAACCAAAACCTATGGGCTGTTTGAGTCAAGGGATTGGATTTAGATGGGTCGCTGTGGTTGGCCATCTATGTCCTATGTCTTTATGTTGCTTTCTACAAATAATTCAAAGGGAGAGTACCTGCAATTTTGTAAGGGTTTCCATTTCCTCCAGTATACGGTACACGCCAGACCGGAATACATGTGTTTATGACAAATAGCTCTGCGACTATAATACAAGACAGTGTGGGGTATATATGCATACCCTAGCTACACCTCTCTGTTAAATTAAATGAATTACTTTGTCATTAACTTGCTTATCATTAAATTTATGCTGAAATTAGTTAGTTATCTAACTATATTAATTATTTTATAAAAAATACTAAATAGTAAGAAATTATGGCAGAATTTATACTATATTTGGTTTTATTTTTACAGAATTGATTTTAGATATAATTGATTTTGTTGAAATTGATTTGATTAAAATTAATTTTAAGGTAAAGTGATTTATATTTAGTAGTTCCTTTAAAAGTGATTTTGATAGAAAGTAAAATTTTTTCATTTCTCTCAAAATTAATTTTAAAGATCAAAATTGATTTTAGAAGTGAATAATCAAATACCGTTAAAAATCCTTAGAATCAATTCTGGGGTCTAAAATCAATTTAGGCTCCCAAACACATGCTTAATTATTAGAAAGATGTGATATAATTCTAATCCAATAATCAATAAGATTTATATCAATAATTCTAATTATATATATATATAGCATTATTGTTACTTTATATCATATCACTCGGAAATATGGATATGTTAATAAAAAAAATTTGGAAATATGGATATACCTTAAGATATTTGGGAATCCACCAAATGTCAGTTGTCATTTTGACATTAAATTGGACGCAGAGACGCAAGATATTAATTTGGTAGTAATAAATATGACTAATATTTTGTATATTTCTATGTTTTTACTTTTGATGTTCAATATTGACGTGAAAATAACATTAGTCTTGTCATTCTAGTTGTATCACAAGTAGAACACGAAAAGCTAGTGGAGGTGGCTACCATGCAACTGCCATGCTCGGCTTCAGTCTGTGCAAGCTATATTCAAACTACTAGCATCATTAATGATCACCTTTAGTTGTTGGTACATGGCAAGAAAGTTTGTGCCATTGACATTTGGGGTACGTTATCGTGGAAGATGTGCACTCAACGTTCTTCTTTACTTATCTTTTTGGCAATTGTCTGGGCATGATTAAAATCTGTTTGACTTCTAAACTTTTCCGTGCAAGGAAAGGGCTCAGAAGTTTGAAAAACACATGAGAGTGAGTCTGTAAAACGGTTAACGATCGATCATTTTCATTTATTTAAAAATATTGAAGCCTTAAGAGTAGCTGGAATCCCTGGAGATTGAAGGATAGAAATATATTTAGAACACAGTACTGTTGTTATTTGTATATACTCATTTAGAGATATTGATCCATATTTATATCTTGCATTTAAATAAGAATAGATTTAAATCAAATAAGAATGGATTTAATTATAGAAGTGTTGAATTGATACTTTATGTTCCCTAGAAATATAGATCAAGTTTTAATTCATATCGTATTTAATATTTAAATAACTAAAATTTATTTTTATTTAGTTTGCGATTTATAAATGTTATTAGTATTTCTATACGCTATTAAAAAAAAAAACGCTTCTCTTCAGAAAAACTTTAAATTACACCGCCCTCTTCATCATAATCATGATATTTAATAAATCAAGGTGTTTGATAGAGCAAATCAAGATCAAAAGTAACTTGTAATGAATGTACCGAGCTATTTGATTGAAGCCGCAGGCCAAAACTTTCGAACCAAATTTCAGTTCTGAAGATCACCGTCAAGCAAATTGTCCTTATCAAGTGGTTTAAAATAAGGGCCGTTCACATCTTGCCCCTTTGTCCACCTTTCTTGGTTGGTTATTTCAGTTCATTCATAGTTCAACTTTTTCAACAATTCGATTGGTGTATGAACAA
Source organism: Pterocarpus macrocarpus (assembly GCA_031439585.1). Lineage (NCBI taxonomy): Eukaryota > Viridiplantae > Streptophyta > Magnoliopsida > Fabales > Fabaceae > Pterocarpus > Pterocarpus macrocarpus. The sequence goes on from CM062515.1 coordinate 78,732,663, forward strand.
GTTGTATTGGCAATTCCTACTTCTGGCTCAGCAAAATGAATGAGATGAGAAAGAGACAGGACAGTAACAACTTGAGTATGGGCGACAACTGATTGGGTAAAACTTGACTCAACCAAATAGTTAATTCATAGAAACTTGGTCCAAGCTTATTTGTGCACCATCTATGAACTAGTTTGATAATATAGGACGTATACAATTTATGCAGGAGTTTCTAGGCGAGCCATGAGACCTCAACACCTTGTGATTCAAGTCACCCCCCTTGCTGATTATTAGGTTATCATTGATCTCCATGTATTTTAGTAATTCCCTTTACAAAGTGGAAGATTTTTGCAAAGACAGTGTGTTTTGCCATCGAGTGAGTCCGAATCATGATTTGAAGGATGTAAACTAAATTTTAACTCATGCGAACGTATTTAACAACATCATCTTAAATTATATTAAAACATAATTTTGAGCCTCAAATATGGTTTGAACAGAAGTAAAAAAAGTTGTTTTCTCGTTAACCAAACTATGATTTGCCAACTATGAACCAAACACATACTTAGATTGGAGCATTCCTCCATTTCTTGGGGAGTTGGCAATTGTTGCTTAGCTTTTAACTGAAGCTTAACATGCATGCACCAGTAGCAACAAAAGTTGACCAGTTTTTTCAATCGTCATAGTTGAGGTTCACCCTAAAACCATCCTATGTACTAGCCATGTTAATAGTACTCATTTCAAAGGCTTTAGCACAAATTTTCACGTTTTATTTTCACTTCTAATCTCCCATGACCTGTGATTTCCAAAAGGCCAACATCTAGCACATTATTAGATTTCTAGCTTTTCCCCCCTAGTTATCTTAGCTCTACAATGAGAAGGATCACACAGTGAGACTCAAAAAGGGTCAGTGCTAAATTTCATTTTTCGAAATCAGTCAAATCACCTTCGTAGGGAAAAAGGGCCTACACCAAAAAGCTTACTCCACTAGATTGGGGCTACAAGTTTACGAGCAATTCTTGCACATGGACACAAGTATATCTTAGGTGCACTCATATGAGGTAGGTTCCACACAAAAAATATTCCAAATTTATTCCTTTTTACGATTTTGGATTCTCTTAAGAAGACACAATCCATTTCATCTTGATAAGAGATTTTTAGGTAAGAATATTTCACCGTATATGAAATAATTTTTAATATACGCGAGTCATGTTAGAGAGCTCAATTTTCTTTATTAATACAATTTCATACATGTCAAAAATTAATTTCCATGCCAAAAGTAAAAACATATATAAATTTCTCCTTCTTCGTATGAAATTGTGATCACAGTTCAAGGAAACTGGAGAACGTTGTCTCAAAGGAACTTCACAAAGCTATTGTATCACAATTAGGTGTATTCTACTGATTAATAAATTGATTTATAGTCAAATACTCTAGAGTAAGCATCAAGAAAAGTGCTAGTGACTAGTAATACTTCACCAACACGCAAACCAGCAGAACTTTGCACTAGAAGAACTCTAAACATACAATTGTAGAATCAACATCCCATAGAGTAAGAGAGATCCAGAAGAACCAAAGGAGGCAAAAAAAGGGGGGGGGGTTCTAATCAGAATTAATGTATTTACACAATATCCAAAGAACAAAAGCAGAGGAAAAAAACACAGGCAAGGGACAGCCATGAAAGCAACAGTTACCTGTCATTTTGTGCCCCAAAGCATGTGCATATCATCCTTGTCCATCACCTTCACACATCTCTTTTTTATCACTTTGTCTTCTTGATGCAAACCATTCAACTTTCAAATATCTAACCTATACCTCATTTTTTTTTCCAATCACTTGGTAAATCCAGGAAAGTACATAGAAAGGAAAAAAAAAAAAAAGAGGATAGACCCCAAAATAAGTCATGTTATAGCATGGAGTACATACAATTCTAATGTCAATTACTTCTTCTTGCTCTTATCTCTATTGTTGGAGAAGATTGAACCCAAACCAAATAGGTTTGCAGAATGAACATTAAGAATAGGACTGACTCTAACACTGTTACCATATGATCCATGATGACTCTTATAATTCAATGGAGGCTTTTGATAAATGTTGGGCCCAAAGGAGGGAGAAGAAGATCTTGTGGAAGAAGAATGTTTCTGCGAATTTTGCTTACCGTTGTTAGGACCCTCTTTTGACAATGAATTCCTCTTAACACTTGGGGAGGTGGTGCCAGTTGAATTGCTTCTTGATAGAAGTGGCAAAGGGCACAAGCTCCTTCTGTATCCAGTGCCACAACTGCTACTTCTGTTGAAGCTCCAAAAGGACTTGGAACTTTGCTTGTCATACACTTCATCATTCAGGTACTTTCCTTCTTTGGAGCTCTCTTTCTTCAAGTTTCTACTAGTAGAATCATTGTAATGATTATTAACACATGGAGGAGGCAATGGAGGGTGTGGTGCTGATTGACCCTTTTGCATCAAAGGAGCATTCTTCTTTCTCTTGACTTCAGTGGGAAGGATCCTTCCATCTGAGAAAAACTCATCTGCTGGAAAAGACTCAAGCTCAAAGCTTTCACTGACACAAAAGTCAAAGTCAGTGCTTGAGCTCAAATCAGAAGGGTCTGATCCAAAGGGGTGCTGCTCAACAGGTATGACATCAGATTGGGAGAAGTCATGTGAGAATGAGATTCTTGGACTCATGGAAGAAACCCCACAATTCTCTGAGCAAAGTTCAAGTGCCATTTTTTCATTCAAAGCTTTTTGAGGAAACTTTAAAGGGAATTCACCTCAGACACAGAAGCCTAAAATGACAAAACCTCACACAAGAATATGGTTTTTTTGCTGAGACAAAGGACAGTAGTATTGGTAGAGGATTTAAATGGGGCCAAAGGTTATTAGAAGAGTAGTCAATTTGGTTGATCCAAACCTAACAAAGTATGCAAATAAAAGAAGTATATATCAAGGTCCCAAAACGAGAATACCATAAAGAAGATGTGAATTATTATGAAAGGTAAGTAACAAATCAAGTATTTGCAACTTTATTTATTCTCAGTGGTCCAAAGTAGACAAAAGGGGATCAGAGATTCAGAGAGGAGGGAGGAAAAGGGTGTGAGGAAAGGATATATGCCTTGGGGGGTGTTGTTTGAAGGAAACCATAAGAGTGAGACTTTGGAAATAAAGAAAGGTAACTTTGTTGGTGATGTGGTGAAGGACGTGCAGAGAGTGTTGTTGCTGTTGTTGAGAATTTGACAGATTAAGCACCTAAAAGTATCTAAAAGCCGGCTTGGGTGGAGGGTAGTTGACAACTTTTAAAAATTGAAATTAACTACCAAGAGTAAATTATGCAGCTTAGCACAAACAAAGAAGCGAAAATCATGCCAAGTTGCCAACAGCCGTAACATCATTTGGTATTCAATGACGGGAAAGATTTTTGTGTACTTTATTTTAAGTATTTTTTTTTAAAGTTATTTTAGGTACTGCCATAATATAGCTAAAAGATTGGCTAAATTAGCCAAGGAGTGGGATGATAGGGTATGGAACACAGAAACTTCAAGTTGTATCGAAGATTTGTTAGCATTTGAGGCTTGCTCTTGGATAAATTCTTTTTTTTTTTTCAAAAAATTATAATTAAGATTTGAATATGAATATGGCGATACAAAAATACTTGTAATGGGAGAGGTTAGTTTCTTCATAATATGACAAATTATGATTTGAATTTTAGCTAAAAAAGGTGCTCACAATATTTAGTATTCAACTACATTTTGAATAAGATTATCTCCAATAGAAGATATCTATGAGAAATATCAAAAAAAGAAAATTGTATATACTTAGATGGTACAAATTGTGTATATAAGGAGAACTAATAATTAATAATTATAAATATTTGTACCAATTAATAATTTATATTTTAAAATGATGACTTTTTTTTTTTTTAACATAATGTATCACTTATTAATTAGTTTTATTCTTACAATTATGTACAAAGTACAATACATATACACAATAACCTCTGGAAATGACAACAATCTTGAGGTTTTATGCACCACTTATTAATTTGTTTCAGATGCAAAATTTTATTGACTGTTCAATATCATCAAAACTTATGCATAATATGATAAAAAATTTTAATTTTGGGGTTCGGCCTTATTTGTTCGCTACTTCGCTCGTTTATGCTTGTACGTCTAATGTAACAAAACAAAAAATAATGAAGAGAGAGAGAGAGAGCGGTGAACTGGAGAAGTTGCACTTGTATTACTTCTGCTGCTGTTTCAGAAACATGATGGCATGTTCCTACTGTCGTGTAAGCACGTAGGTCTTATTAGGTATAAATATATGCTCATAAAATGGGGTTAATTGTTGAGTCGAGGTAAGAAACTTTAGACTAAAAGGTTTTGCGGTTAAGCGGAGAAAGAAATAACAAATGAAATAATTGTTTTTACTTTCACCAATAGTATTAATTTGGCAATACTTGTTGTTCATGATGTGTGTCCACGAGTCTCTGAATTAGATCCTCGCTATCTTTTACTCTTCTGACTGGGGCCGTTGCCCTGGGCCTGCAGTGTCTCTTTCTGTGTGTCTATTACCTTCTATGACCAAAACTCTGCAGTTTGCACTCATCGTCCTCCGTAAGTGGCACACTGACAATCATAGCCATCAAAGCTATACCACCTACATTGTGAATTTGTGATCCCAATAGCATCATTGCTTTAAATCTTACTAGTACTAGCTAGTTGTCCTTGAGAAAGGTACTCATGACTTATCCTATATTAGTTACCTCTTACTTTCTTACCGTGGCATCTTTCCCTCATCTGATTCTTTTGTAGCATCTCATTCTTTTTTAGCACCTATATTTTTGTCTCATGCTGGTTGGGAAAGAGTCATGGAGGAGGGAACTGAGAGAAATTTTTGTATTTACACGAATTAATCCCTTATATTTATAAATATTTATAATAAATTAGATCTTATTAATTTTATTTAAGATACAGTTATTTATTTTTAAGTTTGGTCAACTTTATTATAAGTATATGTAAATATAAGATATTAATTAAATTTGTATTTATATAAAATAATGGGGTAACAAATATTCTTGAGCTTGGAGATTTGGTGCTGCTGTCTAACAGTACATTATTCTTTAGATCTAAATATATTTTAATATATTGATGGTACTGAAATTTAAACATTTATTTAAATATTACGTTTCATACTTTAAAGGTTCTGGTACAAGTTTTAAAGCTCATTTGGCTGTTACATTTATATAATTATATCCAGTAGATTTTTCAGATGATTTTAACAAAATTTGGCTCTGTTTGAGGCCTGCCACACGCCATTAGCCACTTTAATGTACTTATATGTTTAAAGTATGGTATCTTCTTGCATAGTAATCTATAATTAGAAGTTTCAATCATCGGAATTTACTATGTAAGAGGAGTATAGAGGAGCGTGTAGCTAAACTAAAATGGTTCTTGTATAACTTTTGAATTATTCCCCATGAACTTCGTCGAGACACGTTATTAGGTGGCTGGTATGGAGTTTGACTATTGGTATTGGGAATTAGCTTTGATGATTTTGTTCTCTGTTAGTGATAATTAAGTTGTTGGCGTATTCTTTTTGGTTGTGTATAGCATTAGCATTGCAATTAGTGAATAAATAGACTACGAACCAACTATAATTATAATACACCAAGAATAATAGACTGCGAAACGACAATATAATAGACTAAAGGTATGTGCCAAAATAGAAATTAAGATGCCATTTGTAAAATCTTCCAAATCAATGGATACAACTGCGTAGATAGGTTGTGATTAATATAAATCGTTCAGTAAAAGAAACAACCCATGGATTTCTCTCCTTTTTATTTTTTTATTTTTCAGTTTCTTGCTGAAAAGGTAGCAACACTTGAACTTATTTTATTCAGTTCGTGACTCAAATAATTCTAGGGATAAGGAAAATATTGCATAGATAAAATTTTTGTGTTAAGATTCTTGACAGAATAAATTAATATTATTTTTATTAATTTTTAAATAAAACTAGCAATTTTTATCACTTTAATTCATCTCTCATAATCGTTCTTAGATTTTTGACACGTTCTGCATTAAATTAAATTTGGACAAATCTTATTTAATTATGTAATATCACTCTAAGTATTCTGGTTGAAATGCTATGCATTATTGTACATCTATAATTAAACACACTTTGGATTTTCTTTTTTCTTTCTTTTTAAATCCACAAGACATGACATTGCAAATCATCACACGTTAAAAAAAACAAGTAATAACTAATTAATTATTGTTCCTTCCCATCCTACACCTTAATGTCAATGGCTCTTAAAAAGAAACCATCATATACATGTCATCTCTTTGCCTCACCTTTTGAAATTTAGAATGTTTACATTTCCATCTCCGGCCACTTGGTATGTGAGATCAAAAACCAAAAGTAGTAAAAAACCAATGTGAAAATTAATTAATCTCGGGCCATAATCCAGATGGACCAATAATTATAACTAAACCCCGCAAGGGATATTTCCACTGCCTAGCTGCGCTTGATGCCTTTGGTGCTGATTTTGTGACTGTCACGCACAATAATGGTGGGTACTGAGAACAAATGCAATTGAAAACATTGCATCCTCAGGTCACCATCTGAAAGCTCTGATTGTCTTGTCATAGGACGAATAGCTCAATTAGAAGCATATAGTGTGGGGTCCCTAAATTGGCAATCAGCTTCATACTTATTCAATGTGAAAAATTGGCAATTGGATTGCTCTCTCAAGCAAACAGCAAATGGGGTATGTAACAACGATTGGTGTCTGCTAGAATGTTTTGGTGCCCTTACACGTAAGCCCTTTGAGAGGAAACCCAAGCTTATTGCAAAACAGCAATATATGAGTTGGTACTGTAATTGATAAAGGCCTTTGTGACATGACATGCCCATTCCGATACTTAGCTTTGCATGTTTCGGCTGACCTAGATAAAATATGGAGTTTTATTACGTATATGTATTTTGTATGGAATATGATATTGATTTATATAAATTATATTTTATTCACTATTTAATAAGGTATGAATCTAGTTTAAGTAAAATTTATATTTTATCTAATAATAAATAATGTGTGAATTGATATAATATTTGTACAAAATATGTTCATCAAGTATTTCTCTAAAATACGTGAATAGACCAAATAAAGTATATTCCAAAAATCGAGAGGTGAGAGATTTATATAAAATTAGGTGGCAAACAAGGAACCAGACTTGTGAGCATATAACAAGGAAAAAAAGATGGACTATATAACGGAAATGCATTCAGCTTTAGATAAGTGCGAACGGACGGACTTGAGTGCAAAGAGGAACCAACCTTCTTGGATGAGGTGAAGCAAGTGAAAGGTGCCAAGGATTAAGGTAATGTAATATAGCTGCGAGGATAAAGCTTGCGCTTAGAGCATACCAATATACTGCCCCGACTACATGTTCATCGTATCTTATGTAAAAATTTTAATTTTAATTTGAAGAACGGAGCATTTTTTACGTTTTTTTTTTTTGTCATTTGGTAAACAAGAATGGAGTTTATAAACACTATAGATAGAAGGGCCAAAGGGCCCAGAAATAAAAAACTCACCCCATCAAACATGGGCTAATAAATGATACCGAGCCCTGTGGTAAGTTGGGTACATTACGTTTGCCTCTTGCCCAGTCAACATGTAACCAAAAAGAAAAGGGCAGAGGCCAAAAGCAATCAACGAAACCTCAGTACCTCACCGGGGAATGAACGAGGCTGTGATGCCTGTATGTACAGTGAAGTAGGAGGCGCCTCTGTCTCTAACAGAAAACAGTAATCCAACAACTTCTCTTCGTAGAATGCTCTGTGTTTTTAGGACCCGACATGTTGCTTTTTCCGTGACTTGTCACCCTTTTAAGCTCTCTCCATCTTCTCTTCATTCAACTTCGAGTAATTTCACATACCCAGAATCCATTTCCTCCAATTCCATTGTTCCCACACACAAAACAACCTCTTCTCTTGCTGTTTCCATTTGCTCTTTGCTTTGTAACCGTGTCTCTTGCACCAGTGACATTGATAATGTTTTGGGTTGTTACAAGCGGCAGTTAAGTTCCAACCTTGTGCTTAGGGTCTTGATGAGCTACAAGCAACTGGGTAGGGCCAAGACCTTGAATTTCTTCTCATGGGCTGGGACCCAGATGGGGTTTCAGTTTGATGACTCTGTGGTTGAGTACATGGCTGATTTCTTGGGTAGAAGGAAGCTCTTTGATGATATGAAGTGTTTGTTGATGACTGTGTCATTGCATAAGGGTAGAGTTTCTTGTAGGGCTTTGTCTATTTGTATCAGGTTTTTGGGTAGGCAAGGGAGAATTAAGGAAGCTTTGTCATTGTTTGAGGAGATGGGAACTGTGTTTAGGTGTGAGCCTAATAATCTTGTGTATAATAACATGCTTTATGTATTGTGCAAGAGGCAATCATCTGAGGAAATGGTTGACCTTGCGCTTGCGATTTTTCGGAAGATTGAGTCTCCTGATACGTATTCCTGTAGTAACATGCTTGTTGGCTTGTGTAAAGTTGGTAAATTAGAGGCAGCTCTTGAAATTTTTGGCCGAATGGACAAGATTGGTGTGCTTCCAACTCGTTCTGCATTGAACATACTTATTGGAGAGTTGTGCTTAATGAGTGCTAAAGAAGGGTCTGTTCAGAAGGTAAGGGTGAGGAATGCTCATAGACCGTATACTATATTGGTTCCTAACATGGGAGGTAATAGTGGCGCAATTCAGCCTGCAGTTGCAGTATTTTGGGCAGTTCATAATTCTGGCTTATTGCCTAGTGCTTTTGTTGTAGTCAAGCTTTTGTCAGAGCTTTGTCGCTTAGGTAATGCAGAAGAAGCTGTTGAAGTGTTGAGAATTGCTGAGGAAAGGAAGTTAACTTGCGTGGAAGTGGGATACTCAATTGTCATGAAGGCATTGTGCGAACACCGCCGAGTGGAGGAAGCTAGTAAATTGTTTGGGAGAATGTTAGCCCGTGGCTTAAAGCCAAAGCTGGTTGTTTACAATTCTATTATATCCATGCTATGTAAGCTGGGCAATTTGAGTCATGCTATGAGGGTCTTTGAAATCATGAACAAGAACAGATGCCTTCCTGATAATTTGACCTACATTGCTTTGATCCATGCTCATGGTGAAGGGAAGAACTGGAAAGTTGCTTATGAATTATTAACTGAAATGCTGGGTTTGGGCTGGATTCCACATTTTCACACTTACAATTTAGTAGACAATCTTTTAAGAGATTATGATCGGTTGGATCTATGTCATAAATTGGGAAGAAAACTGGAGAACCAAAAGTTGCAGAAGCTGTGTAAGAATGGTCAACTTGATGCTGCTTATGAGAAAGCAAAATCAATGCTTGAACAGGGTATTCATTTATCAGCATATGCTAGAGAGACATTTATGCATGCTTTTCAGAAGTGCGGCAAGTTAAAAATAGCACAGCAATTACTGGAGATGACTGATAGAGTTCAGGAGCCTGAGCAGATTAACAGAACTTAATTAGTTATGAACAAAAAAGTATATTCCTTTGTTGTTGGAACAATTTTTGGGTTTACAGTTGTCATTTCTTTAATTTAATATTTTAACATAATTTTTTTCCTTGGCCATCTAGTTTTAGATTTGGATTTTGTACTGTATCTTCTAAAGTGTTCAAAGTTATTACAGTAAATTGAATCAAGAAATGAAAGATTATGCCCTAGACTCCTTGTTTCTTCTCTATGCAAGTTCCATTTTTAAACTTATTTCTCCCTTCAATTTTTCACTTACCCAGTGATGTCTGATAAATTACTAAGCTGCTATTAAATGCCGAGGGCATGCTTTTGCTGTATTTTGGTAATGATGCAAAATCCTTCTCTATTAAACTATTTCAATATTCCTCAGTTGTTGGAGCTTGGAACAGTTTTGTTTGGATTTATAGTTGACATTTCTGTCTTAATATATTTAACACACCATTTTTTTTCTTAATATTCTAGTTTCAGTTTTACTTTGTTTCTAGAGTCTTACATTGTTCAGTCATTAAACCTTCTAAAGTCTTCCAAATTTTGTACTTTAATTTTTCTCTTACCAGCTCATGCCTCTTAAACTGCTAAACTGATAGTAAAAGCTGAGTGCATGCTTTTGCTGCATTGGTTACTGTGGCCAATTTTTTTATTCTCTGTTAGACTATCTCAATATGCTTTTGTTGTTTTTTTTTTTTTTTTTGTTGACATGAAGTTTACCCTTTGTTTTCTTCTGTCTTTAGTAGCAGGAACCTGTATTTGTTAGAGTGTATTCCTTTCCTTCATTCCGTTATATCCTTTGCTTTGTTGATAAATTCTGTTTTTTGTCTTTTTGGCTTGAGAAAATTGTGCTGGTGTTTAGCAAAGGCTGGTCTTACAGGGTAAAATCAAATGTCTTTTTTCATGTGCCATGCTAGGCCATGCTATGCTAGCATGTACAATAATTGACTGTTCTATGAAAGTTTATCTTTTCGATTAGATGAATAGATGCAGAAGTTATTGAGAATAAAATGTCTGTGATCTTTGGAGCTTTTTATGTCAACTATTTCAGCATCAGCTATCAAGCTTTTCTGTATGACATGTGACATTTCATTTGGTTGCTTTTCACCTCAACTAGAAAGAGGTGGTAATGAATGGACTTCTAACAACACTACCAGCAACGGTACCTACACATTTTAGTCATAACTGTGCAAAATTGCAGTCCATCTTGGTGTATGTGACCTTGCTTAAACTTTTCCCTGTTGAATTCTTGTGCATAGTTTTTACTGTATTAGTTGCTTAAACTTGAGCATTGTAATTATTTTCTTTGTTAAAAAGGAGCAGGATGGTGAGTCCAGAATCTTCGTATTCATGATTGGAAGACTTTGTTCCTCCGAGATGTTGTAAGGCACAAGCCTCTTGAGCTGTGGACTGTTAGAATCTTCATATGCGCCTTGTGTAGAAGCAACCTGTGTAAAATAGCAATTTATATCCCTGAAGTATGGAAAACAGGCTAGTGGATTTGTTTAACTTTCTTGGTAGAAATTTTGTTCTGATTTACAAATAAATTTCAATTTGTTCTATGCAGTGTAAATTCCGAAAAATTGTTGATTTGTGGCACATTATAGTCCTACCATATTGTTCTTGAATTTGTCATTTTTCACTGTTTCACAAGTCGAGCATGAAAACTTGTCAACGGATTATTATGCTTTTTAAAATAATAATAATAATAAAGTAACTTTTTATGTTTCATAACACGTTTACATTATATTTTTTAAAGGTAGAATTATTAAAAAAAGTAAAAAATAATTTTTTAGAAGTTATTATTTTTCTCTTTTAAATAAAAATCTTTTCTATAGATAAAACAATTTTTTTAATAATATATCTAAATATAAATTAATTTTATATTTAAACATACGTCAAATTTTATTTATTTTAAAAAATAGTATATAAAAAGATCTGCTTAAAGAAGCTATTTCAAATGAGTCTCTTGATTTAAATAAAATTTGAAGGATGAAAAAAGGAATAAGAAATATAATGTCCACATACAATAGTCTAGATCAATCTACTACCACTTTTATCACATTAATAAAATTAACAAAAATTATAAATCAAAAAAAAAAAAAATACTACCACATTGTTAGGAGTTCAAAAGCATTTTTTAATTAAGCAAAAGAGAAAGAGTACAATAAAAAAGAAGAAGAAGAAGAAGAAGAGAAAAAGTAAAATTTAAAAAATAAGTTAAGCAAATAATAATAATAATTATAATTAATAATCATAATAAACCCCACTAGAAGGAAAGAGAGAGAAAGGTCCAACTCCAGCTACACCAACACCACCTTGGCTCTTGCGGTTTCGGTGTGCAGTGTTCACTCAGCTCTGAACTTTGTGTGTTGTGAATTGTGATAGGTTAGGTTAGTTTCCTTCTTCAAATATCAGCAGTCTTGATTCCGTTGAAGAAGTTGATGATGGAGACAATGAGGTCTCGAAACTTGAACTCTGTGTTCTATGCGGATTCTTACCACCCCATTCAAGCTGGCAGCATCGACGGCACCGACGTTGTTCCTCACGACAATGCCGTTTATCGTGCTCACCTCTGTTCCTCTATTGGCCTCTGTCTGTTTTCTATTTCCCTTTCTCATCTCTCTCCTTCTTCTTCCATTTCTATTCACTTTTTCCCCTTCCTTTTTTCATTTTTATGAAATTAATAAAGATAAAGTTTTGATTTTGTTCGTTGATATTTTGAAAAATTGAATCTTGCAGATGATCCTTTTGGTGATCCTAAGGCCACTGGAGACCCTTATTGCACTCTCTTCGTGGGTCGCCTCTCTCGCCTCACCTCTGAAGACACTCTTCGCAAGGTCAAGTTTTTCTTTTATTATTATTATTGTTATTATTATTATTAAATAGGGTGCAAATAGGATATGTTCATCTACCATGCTAGAATTGTTAAAAGTTATCCCCCGAAAAAAGTAGATATTGCTTTGATTATGTGACAAATACACATAAGAAGAAAATTCAAAGTTGTTCCAACTATGTTTTATCTTAGTTAATTTAGATTTATTTTTGCCTGAAGAAGAGGGAGAAGGGGAATAAGAAATTGGATTAGAAGGATGGGATTTGATTCTGACTGTGTCTCTGAGCAAACAATGGATCAGTGAGAGTATGAAAGGAACTCAATTATATTACTTGAAGCTTATGAATCTAAATTTCTTCCTGGATTGATGGAATTCAATTTTAAAAACTAAAACATTATTCGATTTAGGCATTTGGAATTCATGGAGGGTATTGACGGGGAAATGATATAAACAGGGGAAGAATTATAATCCTGATGCACATTTAGAGGATACTACCACTTCTTTTGCTACCTCATTTTATAGCGTTGTTAACTTACTGCCACTTGTGTTCTTATGGATTGTGTGGTTTTGGTCTTTCAGGTTATGAGTAAGTATGGTCGGGTGAAGAACTTACGCTTGGTCAGGGACATTGGTATCATTCTTTGGTCCATCTTAATTATTAATCCCTCTTTGGTTGTCTGTTTCCATCAAGCATCTTGTATAGCCTATTTTTTGCGTTAAACCCCTACCAGAATGACCTAAATTGATATCTTTTAACTATATTTTTGTCAAGCTGTGGGGTTTGAGTTTTTATGTTGGATTTACTTTGTTTTTGGCTGTAGTGACAGGAGCTTCTCGTGGTTATGCTTTTGTTGAATATGAAACTGAAAGGGAGATGCGACGTGCATATATGGTGCTGTAGCATGTTGAAACTATGTTTATGCCTCTTTATAATATTTTATGAAATGTTAATGGTATTGATATATATATATATAATTTTCTCATTTGCAGGATGCTCATCATTCTATTGTAGATGATTGTGAAATCATAGTTGATTATAATAGACAGCAGTTGATGCCAGGATGGATTCCTAGAAGGTTAGGTCAGTTAAAAGTATCTCATTCCTTAAGCTGTATTTGTAGTATCTACCCACTGAGCCAGAGCCATCTCATTTCTCTGTTCTCTCTTACAGGTGGTGGTCTTAGTGGCAAGAAGGAATCAGGACAACTTCGTTTTGGGGGAAGAGAAAAACCATTTCGTGCACCCCTGTATACTTCAGCCCTCTTATATCTGCAAATTATATTTTTGCTCGTTTCTGAAATATCTTATAAACTAGTTCTCAAACCATGCTATGTACATGACTTAAATATTCATACTGTATTATAATAGTATAATATATAAAACACCAGTTACCTAATTAACAATTGCTTTTTTCAGAGCTTTTTTTTTTTTTCAATCAAAACATAGGCATTCCTTATACTAGAATGGCATTTTTTTTGGTCATTTAACAAATTTCATTTAGAGATGTATCGAAGGTTACAGCATAATAAGAGGATTGAATGCCTCTGTGATGGACACTGTGATTCTCAAAACTGAAATAACTGCATAATTCTTAATTGTAGAAGTTCTGTGGAAGGGATCTAGTTAGTGTACTGCAGAGAAAAACATGACATATCTGCATTTACTATTTAGCTAGATGCTATTATGTGGCTTATGACACCTACTTGAATTTGACCCAACAAGTTGGTTTTGATGGCTTAGCTTCTGTTCATTGACTTCTGGTTTTATTGGTTCTCTGTTTTCTCTGCTATTCAACCAGGAAACCAATCCCGTATGAGGAATTGGAGAAGCTCGGCATTCCACCTCCACCTGAGGGAAGATACATGTCTCGCTTTCAGGTGTTGTTAGTTTACCCTTTTAACATATCTCATTTTGAGGTGTTTTATAATCTCATATGTAAGAATTTCTGATCTGTATTAAATATTTAAGATATCAAATGACAAATGAATATATATTTTTGTATATAGTTCTTCCTTGTCAAATAGGTTATGTCGCATTATTTCTCTTTTCTTGTTTGATGTTGCTTTTGATAAATCATTAGTTTACTAAAGTTTAGTGCTGCAGACCAAATGACAGTTACAATTCGTTTTCTACTCTCATTTGTTCATACATGTGCATAGGTCCCATCCCCCCCTAGAAGGGAAAGCGACCTTTCAGACAGGGAAGAAGGCTCTCATAGAAGGGGTTCTAAGGACAGGAACAGAACAGAAGGTGCCCACAAAAGTTCAGCGGACGCTGAGGAAGGACATTATAAAAGGAGTTCGAGTCACCGAGAAGACCACTCACGTGGAAGAAGCTCTTTGGAGAGAAGGGAAGAGAAGGGTGGTCATTACCATCACAGGAGTTCATCTGAGAAAGAACATCGATATAGGAGTTCTGAATCAGAGAAACATTCTCGTAAAAGAAAAGATAGAGATGAATACTCCCATAGGAGGGAAAAATACAGTCACCATTCCCCTTATGAGGACTAAGGTCTACAACTTATTCATCACCCTTCTGTTGTTCCTTTCTGCTTTGCATGTGTAAATGGTAGAAGTAGGAATGGGCAGTTGTTGGTAATTACTGATTGCTTTCCAAGAAGGATTTCTGATAGTGATAGTGTCACTTAAGCTTCACAGTTGAAAAGTTTCAATCCTTACTAATAAAGCCAACTTGTATTGACCAATGCTTGGTAGTTTAAGTGGTTTGATATTTGTTTTTCTTGAATAAGATCTCGAGTTCAAATATTGTATATAGAAAAAAAATTAGCATTGGGAGTGCTTTACTCTCATAATGAGTCAATCAAACTCGAATTAAATTAGAGTTTAGTAGAGTTAACTTCTGATATTGATAGTTTGAATCCAAAAAAGTCAACTTGTATTGACCTTGTTTGAAAAGTGTGTGTCACTCTAATATCTAAAACATACCAGTTAAGACAGCTAGGGTGAGGGAACCATGGGTTAAGAACGAAAGTATGATGAGACTAGTCATAAACATTGCTAGCAAGTAGCAAGGAAATTATCATTTCCTCTGTTTCAAACACAGCAATTTACACTAAGGGTGACTGGGGTGACTGGGGCTGTGTGAAAAGAATGATAAAGTGTAAACTTTTCACACTCGACATGATTGAGTTTCATTGCACAAGCTGCAAGATTTCAAGTTCAATAATGTTGTAAGATATTTCACTCGGCTATATGAATGCACTATTCGGCATGTTGAAAAACCTATCCTCATTTACATGACTTGAGTAAAAGGGTGAACGCGTAAGAATAGTCTAAACAAGAATTAGTTTATAAGACAAAATCTTGATATATTTCTTTAGACGTCTCCTAGTTCTTTATCATCGAACAATGAAACATGTAAATAGCATGCCTGAAATAGGCGCTGTCTGTTATGCAATTTGTGGTTCAAGGTGCTTAGTATAACTTGGGACTGTAGCATATAAGATAGTAGAGATTTATGAGATATATCAATATATCAATCATCTATAATGTATTATATTAATATCCTAATTTAAATAAAATTTAAAAATATGATTAACTATAATTTAGAAATTAATTATTATATATTGATAATATAAAATTATACTGATAGAAATTTTTCAAATTTTTTTTTAAAATTTTATTAGCTGATAGTATTGTAATTTTTCATTTATGACAATTAATTTTTAAAATATATTTAATCATATTTTTTAATTTTCTTAAAATTAGATATTACTACATTGTATCATAGATGATTAATGTATCGATGTATCTCACAATCTTCACCATCAGATTATAAGACACACCATATGCTACTTCACCGGCAAGAGCACTGTAGATGGCGCCTGTGAAAAAGGCACCAAGAAAGTCCCTACCTTGTAAAACTGCATGTGAAGGAAATTTGGGCCTACTCGCTTTAAGACACAGACAAAGATATTGAAAGGTGACTGGGTCTATATATTAAGAACACGGATGCAAGAAAACAAAACGAAATTTCAAAGGATCAAATGATATGTAAAAGTTGACCAACTTTTATTTACTCAGTAAACGGCTAAATTGTTTTTTCATAACTAAAATATTTCAATTGTTATATTGTAAAGAATAATGTATAAAAACCAAATTATACAAGTAATAAATAAACTAAATTAAACGAAATACGAAAACAAGAAATTACTTTATAATCTATAAGTGATAAGAACATTTTAGTGAGAGTTCTCATCAGTTTAGAGGCTAAATCTCAAGAGGGTAGAATAGATGCAAGTACCAATAATGAATAAATATTTGAATAAATTGGCTTATAAAATAATATTTAACAAGTCATTGTAAATAATACCAATACCGATATCTTGCAAAAAAAAAAAAAAAAAGAATGAGTGCCGAGTAAAATATCCTTCAACGATCATATATTCTAACACATTAATATACGATTACTTTATGGGTTTTGAAAACATTTGCCTTAAAAAAATCTTGGCAAAAATAGGATTGGTCGATTGACGTAGTTGACTTTGGGCGTTTTGCAGGAAAGCAGGCAAGCCAAGCCATCCCGTTATAGCAGTCTCTCGGCGAATGAATCCCAAATAAATTTAAATACCCTTTGTCCCTTTTACATTTTTCTTTCTTGTTTTTCAAATACTTATTTTTAATCTTAATTTAATTGTCTTTTCTTTCTCTTTCTTTGCACTTTCCCTCAACTTTCTCTCCCACCAAACGCTTTTCCTTCAATCAGACACAACAACACCAACACCAACACCAACGCCAACACCAACACCGTCACCATCCTTTGAACAAAGTTGAATCCTTTCTTTCATCTTTTGAGGTTTGAGCAGAAAAGCAGCAACAATGGCCAACTGGGAGCTGAAAAACTGTTGTGACAAAGACCAGAAGATCTTTATTGCTTGTGTTGCTGCCTTCACCGTTGTTATCTTTGTGGTTGGTACCCTCTTTCTCTCTCTCTGCCACAAACCCCACTTTTCTTTCTTCTTCTCAGAAAGGTTAAAACACACCTCACTTTAGGAATTTGGGTTATTGTTTCTTCACTTTCCTTTAAACTCAAAAATTTTGTCAAAGTCAGAGGCTTTAGTTTAGATTATAAGTAATTTATAATTAAAAATCACTATTTTTGTTTTGTTTTAATGTAAAGTACACAATTTGTGGGTAATTGGGCTATTGTAATGCACCTCTATATTTGTCTTTGTTCCATTTCAGTTGGTATGTAACTTGGGCATGAGAACCTTTGTAATCCTTTATGGAATGAAATAGGTGCTGAGAGAAAGCAATTGCTTTCAAATAATTGGTAAATGAGGAATGGGGGGGGGGGTTGTGAATTGTGGTATTTAAGAATTTGGAGTGCCACAAATGCTGTTCCCATTTAAAATTTTTCTAGCTTGTAGTTGTTCATTTTCCTTGAGAGAATTATGTAACCCTATAACGAGAGGATTAAGAATTATTTCTCATTTTCGGATTACTTGTTTCTCAAATTAGTTGTGACTGGATCTAATTCGGGTAGCTATATTGGGATGAGCTAATCAGAAGTAACTAGGTGGTTATGTAAGCTGCAAAATGGGTTGACTTGACATTTGACAATGGACCATTTCAAAAGATGGTCCTTAGTTTAATATCATATAGTATACACTTACATACTACATCATATTTAATTTGTTATTGGTTAAAACAGACAATTTTCCAGACATGTGGAATTGATGATCCCAGATATTTATGTTTGTCATGTAGATTTTTCCATTTTGGGGTACAATATTTATGTTGGTCACTGTACTACCGGTTTTCTTATGCTAATAGTTTGTTTTGGTGGTTATAGCTATGGAGGACCTTTCTACTTACACCTTTTAAGCTCATCACTGTGTTTCTGCATGAAGCAAGTCATGCAATTGCTTGCAAGCTCACTTGTGGCAAGGTAAAATGGTAAATATGGGAGCTTAATGCTCTTTGGTTAGCCAACTTTGGTTCTATGCCCTAAATAATATGAAAATAACAGATTTTATGGCTTACAAATTATAATGCAAGAAATGGAAGAATGTTTGAGGTCAATAATGGCTCTTAATTGATCATATATCATAAAATATGTAGCCACTAGCAACTTAACCTTAGTGGAAATATTGAAATTTGACAGTTCACCTAATTATCTATTTATATGGTTGCATTTCCAACGGAGATTTTTCCTTTTAACCAATTGAGAATTATTAGGAGGGCATGGCCTGATTTAACTAAATTTAGTTCACCAAGTGAGCTACTTATCAATGATGATCCCAGTGTTTCGCTTTTATGCTCTTAGGTAGAATATTTAAAGTAAAACTGTTAAACCATGGCACTCTTTCTCATGGTGTGATTGTCTTGTCAGTTTATAGATAAAATAGAAACATTAATACAACAATATATAATTAAAGTGTCTACTACAAGGTGAAATCTATAATTGCATTTGTGCCAAGTAGGAGCTAATTAGACAAACTTAATTTTGATTTTGAAAGACAGCTTGCCAGAGAGCAACTATTTTATTCCTGTTGACTTAGAAAGTGATGCTCTATTTGAGGCTCATGGAAGTTTTGATTCGATAACCAAGGACAGAAGAGCATGCTTCTCATTTTCTTAAGGTTGTGTCTCAAGATGATAATGAACTTTATGAATGATTGAAGGGAAAAAAAGATAATAAAAGAAAAACAGCTGTATTCTGTGGCAAGAAGTTAAAGCTGCTAAGATTGTTTTGCTTTCTCTTCACACTGAATTATTGTTAGTTTGATGCCAACAGGTGGAGGGAATCCAGGTTCATGCAAATGAGGGTGGGGTAACACAGACTCGTGGTGGCATATACTGGGTGATCTTGCCTGCTGGATGTAATGCGCTTTTCTCCCTCATTTTTCAGTTAACACATTAATGTTTACCTTTGTGCCATATATATAATTTTTCGAAATTAATTTAGAATCAAGGTCTTATGTATTGCAGTCTGATGAAACTAGCAGCACCACACGTGCTATGGTTTTGATCTGAAATTGCGTGCATGAAAAGTGTGAGCAAATAATGTGATTATGTGATGTATAAATATGTAGATATTCCATACCTTGAATAGAGACACAAACATGCAAACCTCTTTGATAATATGATTTGAGTTTGATAAGAGCAATTTTCAGTTGCATTTATTGTTTTTCTGATTGGTTTTGCATGTAGATCTCGGTTCATCATTTTGGGGGATGGCTTTAATACTTGCTTCCACAAATCTTGTCACTGCAAGAATTGCTGCTGGTTGCTTTATTGCTGCTCTGATTGTTGTGCTCTTTGTTGCTAAAAATGTAAGATGGTTATAGATGCAGAAATGCAAATATTTTTATCTAATCTATTTAAGTTATTTGGGTATTGACTTTTCTCCCATTTCCTGTATCTTGCTACATGCTTTTGTCCAAAAAGTGGACACTCCGAGGACTCTGCATTGGTGAGTGCTTTTATGATATTCTCAAATAAAAAAGAAATAACTTCTTGACATGATTTCTCACATTATTCTTCTTGATTGATGAACATCAGGATTTATTGTTTTTATTGCTGTAATTTGGATTCTGCAAGAGAAAACAAAAGTTCATATCCTTCGCTATGTCATTCTGTTTATTGGTATGCTCTTGTCCTCTTCATTCATTTCCTATAAATAACTTGAATTTATTTCTGGTAGTTAGTTGTGGTATTTATTGTGAAATATATCGGCAACTAATTATGATTTGGTTTTCAGGTGTGATGAACAGTTTGTTTTCAGTTTATGGTATGCTTTCAAGCACCTTCTATATGGTTTATTTTCAGTTCAGAGAAAAATCTGTTGACGTCACCATTTCAATATGATTGCAATTCGTGTGGTGTAGATATTTATGACGACTTAATATCTCGAAGAGTCAACTCCAGTGATGCTGAGAAGTTTGCAGAAGTTTGCCCATGCCCCTGTAATGGTTTTGGATGGGGAGTTATTTGGTGAGTTTTGCTATACGGGAACACACTTGAATGCAAAGAAGATTATTTTATTTTGGACTGAAAGTTATGGGAATGAAATCCAGAATATTTATTTTTGTTACAAATTATACTCTAATACATAATATCCCTTTGTTTATGAAGTTTGTTTTCATTTTGCCACCTTTTTTTTTTTTTCAGATCTGACTGAAAATGAATAATTTTTTGTTTCAAGCTTTACAAAAATTATTGAGATGGTTAAATATAACAGTATGGCATAAGGAGAACAAGTACATGAATAAGTAGCAGGAGGGCAAGAATAATATGTGCTTTATCACTGGGGCATAAACTGAAATTATGTCGTTTTGTCATAATTGATTACTCATCGATATTCCTTTTATGTAATGCATTCCACTTTCAGGGGGATGATATCATTTGCATTTCTTTGCGGGTCTTTGTACCTTGGACTTGTCATATTATCATGAGGTAAATATAAATATTCTATTGCATCGTATTTATATAATGATGTTTGCATATCTCAAGTAATTAGTTAATCCCTGGGAATTTGGATGTATTCCTCCTAGATTAAATTGAACATGAAAAAATGTTAATTCTAGTACACTGTCAACTCATAGGGAATTTGCTTTATCTTTACAGGTTGAGAAATTCGTATCCAAGTTTGGTACTGGAAAGAACTTGACTCTTCCTAGTTCTCTTGATGCTTTTTAATTTGTATACTGAATTTTTCGTTCTGGATATTCTTTCTGCTGGGAGTTTGCTCTCTTTTCTCCCATGCATGGATTCATTCTTTGCAGCCTATTTGGGGTTGCTTCTTATAAGATAGCTTTGTATAGAAATTTATTTTCATGTATTAAATTATTGGCGCAGATTTATACTTAGTGAAATACAGTTGAAGTATTTTAAGAGGTATATAGCCTTTGGCACTTTCCAAGCTATTGTTCCACCGTTTTATTTCTTTCCTTTCTTTTCTTTTTGTCCAATTTTACGCTCGAATTAAATGTATTTGGAGGATTTTTTTTTTCCTCGATAACACATTTTGGAGTATATCATCAAATAAACAACATAGTGCTCAAGAGCCATATCAAGAGTATATTATTAAATTCAACTCTCAATGACTAACTGAAATTTTTGGCATAGTGTGATTTGAAAAACCAGTGAATGACATTTCGGTGGTTTACAACGATCCTCCCTTCAGATTGAGTCTCTTCTTTTCTCTTACGTGACAAGGACCTTGGTAGGATGTATATGATCTTTTACTCTGATGTACTATAAAGGAAATCTAGAGAGCGAGAAGAGATCGGGGACATAATTTGTGGAGATGGTTTAATTGTATCACTTTATACTTGAAAGGATATAGTCTTACTCCTAAAAAGAGTAGAGATATTTTAGGAAATAAAATAAATAATGAAGAAATCTAGATGAGCAACACTCGCACGCATTATATGCAACAATCTTGTGTACAGTCATCCACTTTGAAAAAAATGCAAAAACTGAATTGACAGACTCACTATTAATTCGCCCTACCCTATATCATGTTTAAAATATTTGTATTTCCCATATATAATAGGTAAGCCAAATTAAGGACTCTATATAGGCGGCGTCTTTGATGCATTGGAAGTGGAAGTTGCACCATGCAACTTTTTAATTCAATGGGTAGGATTTAATAGTATATTGATACACCAATTATCTTTAGTATATTATAATAATTTCTAAAATTTATTTGTATGATTTGAAATTAAATAAAATTTTATCTGTATGATCTTGACATTAAACAAATTTCTTGGGAGATATTTTAGGATTACGTAGATAAATTTTAATTATTTTTAAAATACTTGTGATGTATTATAGTAATTCTTAATCTTATTTATGTGATCTTGAAATTAAATAAAATTTTATCTACATAATCTTAAAATGAAACAGATATTTTTTAGGATATTTCAGGATCACGCAAATAAATTTTGATTACTTTTAAAATATATTTAATTATAATTCTAAAATCTATTTAAAATTTAAAAATTACTACAATATGCTATAAATATTTGGTATATAAATACACCTTTAAATTACACCTATATACCTTTACAAGATGCATGGTGTCCTTGCAAATAAGGGGCAAGGGGCACCATAGCATTCGTCCTTTACATATTACATAAGTCTTTGGCCCAATATATAATCAGGGAAATTTTCTGGTGTTGAAGTTATCTTGAAACCGACAAACAAAAAAAAGTAATCTTGAAAAAATAAGTAGTATCTTTATATTCACATTTTTAACAAGTTATTTGGAAACATATATAGGTGAGTTACTGAGTTATTATATTAAAAACTTAAAATCATAGTTACGACAATCATAAGATTGATGGTCACCGATTTTCTTTGTTTTGGTTTTTATGATATTTACATCATAGCAGTTAATCCTGGATAGTGGCCAACCCTAAAAATGCTATAACAGGATAACAAAATGCGGGATGACCATTGTTTTAAAAAATATAGATAATTATGATGCAATTTATAGTTCATACATATAACTGTTCAATAATAAAAAATTATCCATAATTAAACTCATATTGATCATTGATAATCAAAATCATATATAATCCATACTCTAAACATGTAATCACAATCTATAAATGACAAGTCCATAAAACAAGGAGAAATACTTGTATGGTCTAAAAGTACCACATGGTTGTAATTGTATTTTACATGAGACCTACCACTAACACACAATTTCATGCAAAATATACTTGTATAATTGGTCGGGAGTATAGTCACATAATACTCCCGAATTATGTAAATATTTCTCACAAGGAGAACCAAGTATCATAAGGATAAAACATAAAATACAGGAATAGGCAGCAAACACTTGAGGCTTCTTGGGATTGAGATTATGATTGTGCCATTGCTGAAATATTATATTAAGTAAATTTTATATCCTCATAAGCCATGGCAGCTTAGAATAGTGAACATTGAAAAGAGGACGGGCAGCAAACTAAAGGGGGAAAACCTTAAAAGAAAAAAAGAATAAAAGAATAAAAAACAGAGACATGAATAAAATAGAGGGAAAAATAGAAAAATAAATGAAAAATGAAAAATAAAAAATAGAGACATAATAAAAATAGAAGGAAAAAAGAAATAAATAAAAAAATAGAAAAAAAAAGAAAAAAAAGAAAAGATTTTAGAAAGAACAGAATAAAACAGGATGTGCCTGATATGAAAAAAAAAAAAAAACACAAAGAAGAAGGGGATAAATGAGAAACAAAGAGGCAGAGGAGGCATGAGATCTATTGGGTCACTAGAAAGAATGGGTACGTCGCCGGAATCTGGTCACCGCCACTGTTGCTGCTAAAAGTTGTTGTCGGAAGCAAAGAGAGCAAGCAGAAAGGAGAAAACTTGGATTGGGGGTGAAGAAGGGTTTGAAATATTTGAGAAAGCATGAGAATAACACCCTAACTTATTCCAATGAGAGGAAAATACCCTTATGCCCTTATTTTAACTCAAAATAGTTAAAAAATGGGGGTAAAAATGAACTTTTATATTTTGGTTTCACATGCCACTTAAGTGTGAGATAATTAATTTCTTTAAATACAAAATAATACGATACGACTCTTACAAATTGAATCTTCATAAGTTGAACCTTTTATCTCTTCTAAACAACAATTCATTTATCACTATCATGCCAATCAATAAGTTGATGGTAGCCCATCCGTTAGGTGTTTCCTTCTCTTGATTCCAATTCAAACTACTAAAAAAGGAAAAAGCGAGCCAAATCACATGCAATATTCATCGAAATAAAGGCTTAAAAAATGAAATAAGTGCCATATAAGAAAAAAAAATGAAAAGAAGATCGAATTACTCAGGCTTTGACCATGCACTTGCTTTTGCATAAATATTGTTTTAGGACAATAGGCTTCTTGCTTCCTATTATTCAGCGTCTTACCCTTCATGCCGCCATATATATTACAGGAGGTTCTTCCTGAAGAGAATAGAGATTTTGATCAAAGTGAATGACTTTAAAGTTGATCACATATCTAGAAGTAAGCCTTAAAGTTCCATCAAAGACTCCCAGCATTCAAATACTGATTGAATTAGAGGGAACATCGAGAGTTCTTCTGTCAATCTCACTGATTATGTCTATGTGCAAGATTACTTAAGAAATATTATTAGGTTCATATTCGGGGTTTCAAATTGTGGACCGTATCAATATTGCGGTTGCAGCCACCGCGCAACCTTATCACACCGCAATTGCGGTGTTTCACTCATTCACGTAAATTGACTGTAACGTAACCGCATTGGAGCCGCAAGAGGCCGCATCGAAGCTGCAAGAGGCTGCATTAGAGCCGCAACGGGCTGCATCAAGCCGCAATGGGCTGCAACGAGCTTAATTTCAAGTGGCAAACTAAAAAAAATTCACACCGCAACAGTCGCAATGCGCATCGCGATAGCTGCAATACTTGCAATCGCAACAACCGCAACCGCGACCGCAATCAATAGCCGCAACCGCATGGTTGGCCTTGCTCTTAGAAAAAGGTGAAATCGAATCTTGGGCCATACATTATTCAGTTCTCCATTTATGGATTTGCTTTTATTTGACATATCATGATGAACTATATATAAAGAATGGTAAAAAAAGATATTGGGAGGAATGAATTCAAACAATAACGCTTTTTCTTTTTATAATTAAAAAATGCCCATACTCAATAGAAGTGAGGAGCCAAGATAGCTTTACAGGAAGCAAAGAAAAGGAGAAAACAAGAGGACCAACACCAAGCCTGCAAACCAAGCAAGGCCACCCAGCCCCCAAAATGAGTTAACCAAAAAGACACTAGAAAGAACAACACAAAAAACACCCACAAGGAAAAGACCCCAAGCTACCACACAATCCCACGACCCCAACCAAAGACCAAAACCCAGCAGCCTCCGAAAAACAACCACAAGAAAAAGGCCCCCAAGCTACCACACCAAACTCCTCAACAGGAAAAAACCGACCACACAACCTATTGACTTAGTTACCTCCTTTATTCTTTCTAGGGCGCCCCTTTTCCGCTGTGAGGAGAAGTCTTGACATTCTCTAATTTTAGATAAAGCATCAATCATGGCTAATTCATTGCTAGACTTGACTCCCAAGGTCTTCTCAATATCCTATGTATTTTGCGCTTCCAAAAGTTCCTCTTCGAACAGAATCACAATTTTGATAGCGCCACACTGGAAGTTTACTTCTAGCTCTAACAACGGGGATTGAGGAATCTTCTCTGCGGACTCTATTGACAAACCATGGGAACCATTGGGACTTTGTGAATCTTCATTCCCATTCTTCTCTGCAGAGGTTGTGTTTGAACCTTAAGTTGCCTTGAAATTGTTTGTATCTTCGATTCCCTCTTCCAAGGTCACAGAATTCTCTATTGCCCCAGCTTGACCCTTATCCTTGTTGGGCAGACCAACTCCATCTAGCAAAAATTCATGTTCAGATGGGTAGTCCATCTCATCATTCACATGACTTGGTTGGCCCATTTCCAAAGAGCCTAGGACAAGTCCATCTAGCGGGTTGCCTTCCATTCCAAGACTAATAGGCAAATTAACTTCCTTCACACTCTTCTTTGGATGTCCCACCTCTGGACAGTACTAACCGATTGTACAAGAAGCTCCAATTCCTCTATTGGATAAGCTGGGCACATCCCATCTACTACGCTCCATCGAGATTAACATTTCCTCTTCCAGAAATGCTCCTCCCTGTTCAGTTTCTCCTTCCTTTTGCTGTTTCGAATTTTCCTCCCTATAAACACAAGGTTCAGCCTCATCAACTTGATCAATCACTCGCAGTAAAGTCAGAAGACTTTGCTTGATCTCCTCCATGCTGACCGAACTAAAGGTTTCTTTAGTCCATCTCGAGATCAATCCTTTATGTTTCCCCTCATCAAGTCGCCTCCTATCCTCATCGACATAAGAAATTGCTATTGCTCTGTCACTTTTTGATATCCATGTATCAGCCTTCGGAATTTGTGGCAAACCCTCCACCACCTCCTTGAATATCCTTCCATCTCTATCAATCGTTCTGCCCTTTAACTCTGCCCCTGCCGATTCTGCCTCTTTATCCGAATCCATTTGAGCCTGTCCACTGCGAAACATGCCATTTCTGTCATACTTAGTGAAAGAAACCTTTAATCTCCTCCCACTTAACCTTGCCCCATTTAGTTTTCTAGTTGCTTTCACCGCCTCCTCTAATTTCTTATATCGAGCAAAACCAAACCTACTATCATTGAATTGCCTTTTCTTCTTCGAGACACATATATTTGAGACTTCCCTGTCCCTTTTAAAGATATTCAGAAGTAAAGATATTCAGAGGCCAGTCCCAAGACATCTCTCATGGTAGACCATCGATGAACAGAGAATAAACCTTCTCCATTCTTGCTAATAGGAAGGTGTAGTAATCAATAATAGCATTGCTCAACTAGGAAAACCTGTTGCCCTTGATTAATTAGTTATAGAGAAAATATCAAACTCAGCATATAATGTAACCATATACTATATTCAAATAGTAACGCTTGTATGACCTTAAGAAATATTATGATTATCATTGATGTTTTAATTAGTTCAAGTAAATCTTTTTGGACATTGATTGATTTTAAGATTGAATGTTCCTTTGACTCTAGCGTCTGGCCTAATACTGTGCAGTACTCCCTACTTACGAGCAATGAACATATATTAATGTTGATTTCCACATTTTTGGTGAGGTACTGTTAATTTCCATAAATGAAGTTGATAGTATTAGTAAAACATCCCATGTCAACATTGTCTTGCTTTTGAGATTTTGTTATCAAAAGAACAAAAGAGCACTTATTTATGAATTCATATCGAATGGCTCACTAGATAAGTTCATCTATAAAAAAAAATCACCAAATGATATTTGTAATTTGGATTGGAACACGTTGCACAAAATTGCAATTGGCATTGCTCAAGGACCGGAATACTTGCATTGAGGATGTAGCGCAATGATTGTCTATCTTGATATTAAACCCCAAAATATTCTTTTGGATAAATAATTCTGTCCAAAAATTTATGATTTTGGACTAGCTAAATTATGTAAAAAGAAAGAGAGCATTGTGTCTATATTAGGCATGAGAGGAACTATAGGATACATTGCACCTAAAGTTTTAAATCGAAGAGATGGTGGAGTTTCACATAAATCTAATGTGTATAGTTATAGCATGTTAATTCTTGAGATAGTTGGAGGAAGAAAGAAACATGATGGTAGATGATCACAAGCCAGTGAAATATATTTTCTATATTGAATTTATAACGATCTTGAATAAGGTAATATTCATTCAAATTGTTTACTTATCATTGAAGAAGAAAATGAGGTGGTCAGGAAGATGATTATGGTGAGTCTATGGTACATTCAAACAAATCTAATAGATAAGCCATCCATGAGTAAAGTAATAGAGATATTGAAAGGACCACTTCAACCAGTAGTATTTCCTTCAAAGTCGGCTTTGTATTCTCCTAACATTGCACCCTTACAATTTTCGGAGATATCTTCCAACAGTATATATATATGGGAAAAATTCAATAACCATACAAAAAGATGTACTATCGAATCAAATGAGTTCAAGAAAGTCGAACAAGGAAAGGTCTTGTAATGCATATATAAGTTCTAGGGTACAACTTTGCCGGTCAAACGTCAAAACCTATTCGAGAAAACTAGACCACATGGTTATTTATAATATTTGGAGCGGTATCTTTCATGAAACTTTTATTTTCACGACAATAATTTACAGTCATCTGGGGGATCTAAGGAAGATATATACATGTACATAATCTTACTTTTACCCGTGGAAAGATTGTTTTCAAAATTTGAATCTGTGATCTCGACAGTACAACTAACATTTTTCTTTCAGGTACTGTGTAAAAGTGACACGTTTGATGCGACCTATAGCAAACACAATTTACAGAACAAGGAAAGGTTCCCATATTTCTGAGAACGCAGAAAAGATATGCTTTTGAGTTGTGATCATATAATTATAGATGACTAATTCTGCTTGTCAAGAGCCAAAACAAAATTAGCCTAAGGTACGTAATATCTGAATTGGCGCCGCGTTCGCTCTGTGAGGAAACCTTTAGTCTATCTTTTAAGTATCAGTATGTCAAATGCCTAAGTTATTGGTACAAGAATTGGGAATGTTATTAGATGTCCTATTTCAATTAATGGTGGGAACACGAGAGAATCAATATCTCATCTTTGTGTATAAATAGTTATTCTTTCTTGGTAGACGTAGCAATGGCTGCGTAATGGATTTGAAAGGATAAAGCCTTCAGTAACTGTCAAAGGCTTCCATGCATGGCCCCATTTAGCAAGTCAATCAAAAACCAGAAGTGTGGAGTCGGTGGAAGTACCTTTGAGGTTCACCGAAGGCTTTAATGCTATGTCTTCTCTTCGGCTTAGTGAATTCAGTTGGTAAATACTTGAGTTGGTACAGTTGAGTTTATGTTTACTCATCCTCAAATAGTAGCAATATTGATGAGTTTGGCCATTAATTAATTATGGTTCGCTTGAGCTTGCTTAGTAATTTTTTTTCTTTCTATTTTTCCTTTTCTTTTTACCGAAAAGTATGCTCGCTGACAGCACTGAAGAATTAAAAATGGAAAATGGTACTCATACGTTTACCTCATGACTTTTACGCCACCCTTTTTTCATTTTTGTTATTTTGCTAATAAAACAAGAGAAATGCAAATTTCAATATACTCCTATCCCTCTTATTTTCCTTTCTTCCCTAATTAATATAGATGAAGATATGCCAAAGAACTGATAATATATACAAGTTACATCAAAATACCTTTATCTTTTTTACTTTCTTAAACTCATTTGATTCGATCGAACATCTTTATTATACATGATTATTAAATTTATAGCTTACACATATACAGCTGGAAGATATCTCCAAATATTGTAATTAGCGTATGCAATGTTATTTGTACAAAGTAAAGTTGATAATAATATAGACATACAAGATATAAAGATAGTGGGATCTACCATATTTTCATTTTTACCATTTATTATTTTGTTTTTTTCTCTCACCAATTATGCCTCACTATGTCTAATCTTACTATGTACCAATACAATTTCTCAACTTGAATATTCTATTTAACATTTTACGTACTGTATTTTACACATGATTTTAATTAGTTTTTCATTTTTGAAAAAATTGAAAGTGCCATCAACACATTAAAAATATAAAATAAAACGTATTGATACGAACCGAAATCGAGAAAACTCCAACGAATGGTTGTGATTGGTGGTGACTTGGTACACTCAACAATCAGCATGTTTTGTTTTTATTATTAATTATATTTACAAAGGAAGTGAATTATCCACTCATTCGCACGTTAGTGCAACAATTTTTTCATACTATACATAACTCCAATATATATATATATATATATATATATATATATATATATATATATATATATATATATATATAGAAGTAGCTGTTGGCTGTCTTTTTAAAAGGACAAATAAATCAAAACGTTCTCCAAGTAATCTTAAAGAATAACAGAAAATTATATTATACTCAAAGAATATTAGTAGGCACAATTTTCACTTGAATGATGTTTTTACATATAAAAATAATATCCAGACCAACATTTGGGCAAGCCATCATATATTGGGTACATGAATATGGATTGGAAAGCTACATAACAGGCATTGTTATCGCCGCAGTCGCTGTAACATTAACAAGAAAGGAGCGTTACTAATGAAACGAACAGACAAATGAGATTGAAAATGAAAACTGGCTGCTCCCACGAAAATATTTTGAAAGAACAACATTAGGGCCTAAAATATAAAATATTTGAAGAACAAGATCGGAACTCTCTCCCTCTTGTTGTTGTAGCCATCCCCTGTTGCATTAAGCTTAGAATTCTCAGCCACAACTTTACATTTTCACTCATCAGCTAACCAGCATCGATCCCTCCCAGCTTAAAATTTTGTGATCTTTTCTAGGTGTAACATTGCCCTTTTGATTTTAAAGAACGCAATAATTGAATTTTTGGCCCTAAAGCAAAAATGAATTTGAAAGCGTGTTTGTTTATTGCAAGTTTAATTGGAAGTATTTTAATTTTAAGAGAGTTTAATTTGATAAGAATTTGGCAGTAGTAGCTGTGGCCATAAGTTTAAACTATGAATTTCGGTAGGTTGAGATTTTTTATTGTAACTTCTATATTATTGTTTACAAAATTGTTCTTTGCATACATGTAGGTGCATTAGCAGCAGCATCAACGGTCGGAGTACGTTGTAATGTTTATTGTGATGATTTGTAACCAAAAGTGGTGTCTTAGTTTAGGACAAAGGGGGATCTTCAAGAAAAAAAGAACATTTCTTGACCACAATATTGGGGATTTCATGAAGAGATATAGTTCTTTGGCACCAAAGCGCTATAGTTATTCAGAAGTTTAAAAGATGACAAAGTCATTTCAACATAAATTAGGCCAAGGAGGATTTGGTGTTGTCTACAATGCAAGCTTACCTGTGGATCTCATGTGGCAGTAAAAGTAATAAGTGAATCCAAGGGAGGTGGAGAAGAATTCATAAATGAAGTTGTTAGCATTAGTAAAAAATCCCATGTCAACATTGTCTCGCTTTTGGGATTTTGTTATGAGAGAAATAAAAGAGCACTTATCTATGAATTCATGTCGGATGACTCACTAGATTGTGTCTAAATTGGACATGAGAGAAACTATAGGGTACATTGCACCTGAAGTTTTGAGCTGAAGATATGGTGGAGTTTCACATAAATCTTATGTGTATAGTTATGGCATGTTAACTCTTGAAATAGTTGAAGGAACAAAGAATCGTGATGGTAGAGAATCACAAACAATTGAAATATATTTTTCAGATTGGATTTATAAGGATCTTGAGTAGGTAATATTCATTCACGTTGTTTGCTTATCATTGAAGAAGAAAATGAGGTGGTCAGGAAGATGACTATGATGAGTCAGTGGTGCATTCAAACAAATCCAATAGATAGGCCATCCATAAGTAAAGTAATAGAGATGCTAGAAGGAGCACTCTAGTCTGTACCATTTCCTCCAAAGTTTGCTTGGTATTCTCCTAATATTGCACCCTTACAATTTTCAAAGATATCTTCTATTAGGGACCCTTTTTGCGGGTTGGTTTACAAGAGAAGACAAAAGAAAAGGGGGAGTTGAGCCAGCTGTGAGCTCAGCTGTTGTAACTAACTAATGGAAGTATAAATAGGGAAGAGTTAGTTAGAATGAGTTTTGTCTTGCCATTTGTAACTCATTTCAGAAGGTGAAGAGTGCAGAATTCTCCCGCTTACTTGTATCTTAGGTTCTTGATTATTCTTCCCCAATTTCTAGGGTTCCAAGGTACATTACCTAGGGATTCCAAATCAATACATAGATCCATAGTTGTTCTTTCTCTCCCTTCTCTCTCTATATACTAGTACTAACACTTGGTATTTAGAGCCCGGTTTAGGTATCCACAGGATTTGTATGGTACAAATGCAAACGCAACAAATGGAGGCATAGTTGGATGCATTGTTGAAGATGTTCGAAGCGGATCATAGAACTACTTAGGAGAGATTCACGATTCTGGATGAATCAATCGAGGTTGGAGGCACGATTGAGTGAACGCGTTGAGCAAGTTGAGGCGTGACTTGATCATGAGGATCGAGTGTGTTCAAAGTCGAGCCGCAACAGTAACTATGACAATTCCTTCGGTGACGATGACGCGTTGGTGAATCGCTGACGCCAAGGCTTCGAGCAGTGTAGGAGGATCGAGTTACCACTCCTTAATGGCGACAACGCCTATGGGTGGGTCGATCGGATAATCCGATACTTCCAGATCCATGGTGTGCCAGAGGAAGAGTGGCTCAACACAGCCAAGGTCACCATGGAAGGTCCAGCTCTGACATGGCACCGTTGGTGGGAGATGACGGAGACCAAGTGTAACTGGGATAGATTCAAGGATGCTGTGGTGCAACGATTCTAGCCTACGATATTGAAAAATCCATTTAGAGCCTTGCTCGTGCTGAAACAAATAGGGACTGTGCGCGAGTACCGATAGAAGTTTGAAGAGCTTTCTAGTCCTCTGAGCATTTCTGAGAGGCATTATATCACCGACCTCTTTTTGAATGGATTGAAGGAAGGGGTAAGCTTTGAGCTTGAGCTCTACTCTTGTGCTAATATGGGTGAAATGACAAAACTAGCTAAATTAATTGATGAGAGAAATAGGGTGTGGTTAAAAGGAGGTGGGATTAATAAAGGGTTCAACCGTGACTGGCATAGGGAGAAGGGTAACTTGGTGGATAAGGGTGGAACTTTCACTAGTTCAGTAGGGTTGGGCTGAGGCATTGGAGGGCCCCTAGCTAGTGTACCCAGCAATGGGGGCAGCAGAGTAGGGAGTTCAGTAAGTTTGGGGTTCGGGGTCGGCAGAAGCCGTACTTTTAGGCAACTGACTGACACGGAGTATAAGGAAAAGAGGTTGAGGGGTCTGTATTTCTATTGTGATGAACGATACACCCTGGAACATGTGTGCAAGAACAAATAGAATAAGCAATTCAGATTCATGATTATTGAAGAGGAAATTGAAAGTGTACCTGATCAAGAGTGGCAAGATGCTGTGGAAGAATTAGAGGGGACCGTTAACACATTGTAGTTGGATTATAAGAGTATAGCAGGTCAGATTACACCACGGTCTATTCGGCTGTGGGGGGAGGTGGCTGGACAGCGTGTTAGAGTTCTGAAAGATACGAGCACATCCCATAACTTCATTTGCTGTAAGTTGGTGGAATGTACGGGGTTACCTCTAGTAACCATTGTTGGTTTTGTGGTGAAGGTGGGGAATGGCACTCAGATTAAAGGCACGGGCAAATGTGAGGGGGTGCGATTCAGTTTCCTAGGGTCACGATCACCCAAGACTTCCATTTATTTCCCTTGGAAGGTTCTGAATTGGTGCTTGGGTTGGAATGGTTGGACTCACTTGGAAATGTTTGGGCCAATTTTAGAGTCATGGTTAACTTTTCTGCATAAGGGTGCTTGGACAACTCTCAAAGGGGATCCCGAGTTGTGTTATAGAGAGACAGCCCTGAGATCAGTTGTGAAGACCTTGGATGAAGGGGGGCCTGGTTTCTGGGTTCAGCTTTGGCCCTTATAGGTGCAGGAGGCAAATTCCAACAGCATTCCCAAGGAAATCCTGCAGGTTTTGGAAGACAATGAGGCTATTTTTCAATCTCTTCCAAGTCTGCCACCACAGCGGCATCATGACCATGCGATTATCTTAAAGGAGGGAGTGGAGATCCAAAATTTAGGGCCGTATCGCTATCCACACTATAAAAAAAAAATGAGATTTAGAAACTGGTGCATGAAATGCTATAGGCGGGCATCATAAGGCCAAGTGTTAGCCCCTTTGCTAGTCCTATTTTGCTGGTTAAGAAAAAGGACAGGGAGTTGGCACTTTTGTGTTGATTATGTGCTCTTAACAAGGTAACCGTCCCAGATAAGTTTCCGATTCTCGTCATTGATGAATTATTGGATGAGTTAGCGGGGGGCTCGAATTTTCACCAAGCTTGACCTTAAGTTTGGGTACCACCAAATTCGTATGGTGGAAGAGGACATCAGGAAGACGGCGTTCCGAACTCACGACGGGCATTACAAGTTTCTAGTAATACTATTCGGTCTTACAAACGCACCATTATGAGAAAAATTCAATAACCATACAAAAAGATGTACTATCAAATCAAATGAGTTCAAGAAAGTCGAACAAGTAAAGGTCTTGTAGTGTATCTCTTATATATATATGTATAAGGGCATAACTTCGCCTGTCAAACTTCAAAACCTATTCGAGAAAACCAGTACCAATAATACGAACAATTAATGCTAATGGGAGGCCATATAGTTTACTTATAATATTTGGAGCGGTATTTTTTTGTGAAACTTTTATTTTCACGTCAATGTTTTACACCCATCTGGAGATCTAAGAAAGATAGATGTGTATGGCCTTACTTTTGCATGTGGAGAGATTATTTTTAAAATTTGAACCTGTGATCTCGACGGTGCAAGTAACATTTTAATTTCATGTACTGTATAAAAGTGACACGTTTGATGCTATCTATAGTAAACACAATTTAGAGAACAAGGAAAGGTTCATATTTCTGAGAACGCAGAGAAGATATGCTTTTGAGTTTTGGTCGTATAATTATAGATGACTACTTCTGCTTGTCAAGAGCCAAAACAAAATTAGCCTAAGGTACGTAATATCTGAACTAGCGCCGCGTTCGCTCTGTAAGGAACCCTTTAGTTGATCCTTTATGTGTTAGAATGTCAAATGCCTAAATTATTGGTACAAGAATTGGGAATGTTATTAGATGTCCTATTTCAATTAATGGTGGGAACATGAGAGAATCAATATGACATCTTTGTGTATAAATAAGTATTAATTCTTTGTTGGTAGACGTAGCAATGGCTGCGTAATGGATTTAAAAAGATAAAGCCTTCAGTAACCGTCAAAGGCTTCCATGCATGGCACCATTTAGCAAGTCAATCAATGACCAGAAGTGTGGAGTCGTGGAAGTACCTTTGAGGTTCATCGAAGGCTTTAATGCTATGTCTTCTCTTCAGTTTATTGAATTCAGTTGGTAAACAGTTGAGTTGGTACAGTTGAGTTTATGTTTACTCATCCTCAAATAGTAGCAATATTGATGAGTTTGGCCATTAATTAATTATGGTTCACTTGGGCTTGCTTAGTCATTTTTTTCCTATCTTTTACTAATTTTGTTATTTTTCCTTTTCTTTTTACCGAAAAGCATGCTCACTGACAGCACTGAAGAATAAAAAACGGAATATGGTACTCATACGTTTACCTCATGACTTTTACGCCATCCTTTTTTCATTTTTGTTATTTTGTTAATAAAACAAGAGAAATGCAAATTTCAGTATACTCCTATCCCTCTTATTTCTTTTCTTCCCTAATTAATATAGATGAAGATATGCCAAAGAACTAATAATATATACAAGTTACATAAAAAAACCTTTATCTTTTTTACTTTCTTGAATTCATTGATTCGATCAAACATCTTTATTATACATGATTATTAAATTTATAGCTTACACATATACAGCTGGAAGATATCTCCGAATATTGTAATTAGCGTATGTAATATTATTTGTACATAGTAAAGTTGACAACGTTATAGATATACAAGATATAAAGATAGTGGGATTTATCATTTTTTTTTTTTTTACCATTCACTATTTTATTTCCTTTTTTCTCTAATTATGTCTCACTATGTCTAACTTTATTATGTACAAATACAACTTCTCAACTTGAATATTCTATTTAACATATTAAGTACTGTATTTACACATGATTTTAATTAGTTTTTTATTTTAAAAAACATTGAAAGTGCCATAAACACATTAAAATATAAAACAAAACGTATTGATACAAGCCGAAATTGAGAAAACTCCAGCGATTGGTTGTGATTGGTGGTGACTTGGTACACTCAGCATGTCTTGTTTTTATCATTAATTATATTTACAAAGGAAGTGAATTATGAACTCATTCGCACGTCTTTAGTGCAACAATTTTTTCATACTATACATAACTCCAATATACATATAGAGAGAGAGAGAGAGAGAGAGAGAGAGAGAGAGAGAGAGAGAGAGAGAGAGAGAGAGAGAGAGAGAGAGAAGTAGCTGTTGGCTGTCTTTTTAAAAGGACAAATAAATCAAAATGTTCTCCAAGTAATCTTAAGGAATAACAGAAAATTATATTACACTCAAAGAATATTAGTAGGCACAATTTTCACTTGAATGATGTTTTTACATATAAAAATAATATCGAGACCAACATTTGGACAAGCCATCATATATTCGGTACATGAACATGGATTGGAAAGCTACATAACAGGCATTGTTATCGCCGCAGTCGCAGTAAAATTAACGAGAAAGAAGCGTTACTAATGAAACGAACAAACAAATGAGATTGAAAATGAAAACTGGCTACTCCCACCAAAATATTTTGAAAGATCAACATTAGGGCCTAAAATATAAAATATTTGAAGAACAAGATCGGAACTCCCTCCCTCTTGTTGTTGCAGCCATCCCGTGTTCCATTAAGCTTAGAATTCTCAGCCACAACTTTACATTTCCACTCATCAGCTAACCAGCCTCGATCCCTCCTAGCAACCAACGTCCAAATTAAGCCGAACCTGTGATATAAAATATATATACCTTCCTTCATCCGCATGCACTAAAAACTCTCGCGCATGCACAGCCCAGGCAAGACCACACTCTTTCTCTCTATTAATCCTATTTCCTCCAAATTTGAATGGCTCACCTGAAACTTAGTTTGAGATTCAAAATCAAAACCATAGTCTTCGGCTCGGAAATATTCTTCTTCATCTTCTTGTTCTTTTCTGTCCTCTCCAATATCACCATTGCGGATGATGGTGTATTCATGTCCAAACTTTTGAAAGCCCTCACCCAGTGTTTTAAATTGCAGTTGCGGTCATTGCGATTGCGGGCATTGTGGCTGCTGCGATGTGGATTGCAGCTATTGTGGTGTGAATATTTTTTTAATTTGCTCAAAATATAAAAAAAACGAAATGTAACTATTGTAGTACCAAACAAACAAGTCTCCAACAAAATTAATACAAACATATCATATTTTTAGAATATCATACAATAAAATTAGAATTTCTAAAAAAAAGTGTAACTTGCTTAATTGTGATCAAGTTACTAATTGGCCAATCTAATGAGCAAATCACTCATTTAGTGCACCATCCAACCTTATTGATGGAAATTCTTCTTTTTTTTGGCATTAGAAAAGCTTGCAATACATGGTTATAAGCATAAATAATAAATAATAATTAAATTCAACACAAAATTTAATATAAGATACTAATTAATTAAACATAACTAAAAAATACATTATAAATAAATTTTAACTTAAAATAAATTATTTTTACATTAATCGACTAACATTTACTTATATATTTTTAGATAAAAATTATTATATATGTATTTTTAAATTGACACTATTCCATTTTTTTAAAAAAAAATAATTAAAGACATTAATTCAAAACTAAAAATTAGAAAATAAAAAAAACTCTAATCCACTATAAAGCCCATACTCCACTCATTTTACCAAGTTTTTTAAAAGAAAAACACAACCTTTGACCAAAAAAAAATTTGACCAAAAAAAAGTTAAAACCAAACCCACTGTAAAAGTTGTTACCACCCACCTCTTCTTTATCTTTCTCTTTCTCTCACCCATTCCAAACTCTTCTACATGTTTCCCCAACCCAAAATTTCAACCACAGCTCCTCCCCACAATGTGGTGACCCACTCAGCCCCTAAAATGCTGAAAGCCTAAGACCACTAATCAACCGCAGCAAGCATCCAACCCCATCCTCACTTTTTCCTTCCCCTTTCTTCCATTGGCACTACTAGCCAGCTTCCATTCCCCTAAATCTCCACCAAATATTTGGTCTGAAAAACGTTGATCATCTTTGTTCATTCTGCCGTGGCTGTTCAATGGTGATCATGGGCTCGCGATTTTGGTTTTCCGGCTAGGTTGGAGGGGCCCTTGAGGATGAGCTGTGGTGATGGTGGTTGCGAGTGTGGTCGTTCGCCAGTGTCCTGCCAACGAGGGTGAGTAGGGTTGTGGGTTAACAATGGGCTGGTTTGGTTGTGGTAACTGTGTTTGGGTTGTTACGTTCAATTGCGGCCGCAACACCGTTATGTTGCAACAGCAACGCCGTTCTGTTGTGGGTGTTTTTTGTGATTTGGATTCATGACACAATTGCGGCTTGATGCGGTTGCGGTTGGGTCCGCAACCACAATCTTGCGGCCGTATCAGCTGATGCGGTCCGCAATTTGAAACACTGCCTTCACCCTAACTCCTTTTGGTTAGTCCTACAACACCTCCTTCTGCAATTGGAAAGGCATCGAGTGTGACAGCTACAATGGCGTCACCACCATCAACCTCAGTGCACACACACTTACGGGAACACTCCCTTCCCGTCTCAACTCGCTCTCCGATCTCAACAAACTTGACCTCTTAGTTAATGCTCTCATCGGGCCTTTGCCCTCCCTCTCCAATCTCACCAACCTTGAAGTGGTGTACCTTAACAACAACAACTTCACCTCCATCCCAGACAACTGCTTCCAAGCTCTAATCAACTTGCAGACCCTCGACTTGAGCAACAACGTCAACCTCGCTCCATGGACCTTCCCTACCCATTTGACTGACTCCTCCTCTCTATGCTACCTCGACCTCACAACCATAAACATGGAGGGTACCTTGCTGGATATATTCCATTATTCATTCCCCAAATTGCGAGTTATTGATCTCGCTAACAACAACATCACTGGAGACCTGCCCAACTCTTTAGCTAGATCATCTGAAATTGAGGCTTTATATCTTGACAACCAGAAAGTTGGGTTATCGGGTTCAATAGGCGTGCTTTCAGAAATGACCCACTTGTTTGAGGTGAGGCTTCACCATAACGAGTTCACAGGTCCCATTCTTGACTTGTCAAATTGCTTTCATTTGTTTAAACTCGAGCTTGGGTACAATTTCTTAACTGGTATGGTTCCACCTTCTTTGGTGGGTCTCTTCCAGTTGCACTGCCTTTCTTTGGACAACAACATGTAAACTTTTACCGGATCTATACCAGGAATTTAGAACACCAATCAAATAGGAAAATAGATTAATAATAATGCGATAATTAATGCGTACCTGTCAGATCCATATATTGAAGAACATCGTCTATGAATCCTGTTGCAAAAAGAAAACGCATGCACATGCATACGCTAGGTATAGAAGAATCTACTCTATTTCCTTCTCTTCCAGATGGCCATATCGATGGAGCAGTAGCCATCAAGAGTGTCAAGACTAGAGTGGAGATCCTGCCCATAATATGAATATATATAGTACTCTAATTCTATCCATCAAAGACCTAGGTTACCTTGGGCCTCTACACTCTCCAGCATTTTCATCATTGAGCCCAAGTCCAATAATACATGATGAATCACAAACCCAGAATAGATCACTTAATAATTACATGGGTTTCTAGTTAACAATCAGGCTATCCATTCAACCCATTTTATTAAAGTAAAAAGTCCACCAATCAATGGAAGCCCAAACCCAAAAAATTCTAGCATTCTCCCACTTGGGCAATATTGGTTGGGTTTTACTTAGTTTCTAAACATTTTGAAAATGACTCTCAAGTTGAACAATTGTGGCCACAAACTATAGCCTGAAAAATAATTCACCATAAATCAGATCACTCCAATCAACAAAGCTACTAGTTAAGAATCATAGGCGAATAATAGACTATAAAGTGTCCAGTTCCCCTATGATCACATAACCAATAACCTCATCAACAATGATCAACAACCATGAGTGTGCAAGGTATAGATATACACATCGTAACATTACAATAACGTGAGCGCTCAAAGTGATCCTTAATGCTATTGTGTATGGATCCTCATTGTGTCTTCCCAAGAAAAACACAATCAATCTCCCATAAGGAGATCACATGTTTCTCATGAAATACCAATGTCTTCCCAAGAAAACATCATATCTCGAGATATACAAATGGTATCAAAACCAATTTTATAATATGCGCATATATTCATCAATAGATTACATAAACCCAATGTAATCAAATGAACAATACAACTCACACTAACCAAGTACATCAAAAGACCTTACAAAACCCATATTCACAACATATTTCATAAACACTATGGGCCTAAGTCCTTTAGTTAGGGGGTCCACAAGCACCTTCTCAGTGCTAATATACTCATAAGAGCCCTAATCGCACAATTCTAGTGCAATCACAATCTCATCGGCTTTCACTGACCAATCACATTAAAAGACATAAAGCACCAAGGTTTAAACATGTGATTTCAATAAAGCTATCATAGCTTCACTGTTAAATAACATTAACAGCAACAAAACATAGCCATCATAACTAAAACTATCAAGGATTCTCAAAATTAATATATATAGCATGGGAACAGAACCAAACAACGACTCCCACCAACCTTATGCAATTATAAGAATATGATTAATTTTGGGCAAAGTCATATTTTTCATGGAAGGTTAGGCATATGATTGTATAATCACTTGTGTGTAGAATGTACAACACATACCATAGTTCCCACTCATTAAAACAATCAACATTTTCTTCAAGAAGAAAATTCACTTAAATATGAATTCAAACATAATTTCATGGATAAACTTACATATCTATCATGCCCAAATACCATTGCTATATACAATTTCCATCCTTTTAAGAAGCTAGCCAAAGTTTGCAACATTATAGTCTAATTACTTTATTAAGGAAAAATACAACATGAAGTTAGAAATAGATACAATCAACCTTTAGTTGACTCAATGGACAACAATCAGTGACAACTGTCACCATAACAAGGATTTAAAACATGAATACAAACTCGCTTGTGGGCGGAGAATATATCATATACGATAATCTCAGAAAATTCAACACCTGTGGGCAGAAGAATTTTTACCATCAAATAATCTTGAATTTTCATGCTATTTGAACCAACTCATATGTAACCACCTGTGGGTAAGAAAATGTACTAATTTGTCTAAATAACAAAACTATCCCTAAAGCAACAAGTAGCTCCACTAACTTCATGAATGAGTCACTGTGGTGATAAACATCCAAATCAATAAATGGGCTCCAAAATAGGGATGACAATTTTGCCATTAAACTATTTTCAACTTTCATGGATGAATTTCCCTAAAATATGTTTTTCATAGAAACACAATATGAAGTACTCTTCATAAAGTCACATCACTCAAGTAATTTAAACACAAGTAAATTTTCACATGTATACCATGCAAATCAAAATAATAAGCATTAGACTATAATTTAATTAACACAGAGAGTTTACAAGTCAATTAAACCAAAGTTGAGAGCACTTAGCAATTTCCATGAATTATTCCATTAGCTTAATAAACAAACTACCTTGAATCCATAATTTACTATGCTAACTAATTCATCAGTCTTAATAATTATTTATTCATGCTCTTTAAAATTATATTATGACAATAAGATAACTCTCCTTTTCCATGCACTTAACAAACAACCAAGCCCAATAAAAACAATGATAATTAATAATTACCATAATATTTCTCATAAAATAATTTTATCAAGAGAAATTAAAACATTGTACTGCG
The DNA here is from genome assembly GCA_031439585.1 of Pterocarpus macrocarpus. Taxonomy (NCBI): domain Eukaryota; kingdom Viridiplantae; phylum Streptophyta; class Magnoliopsida; order Fabales; family Fabaceae; genus Pterocarpus; species Pterocarpus macrocarpus. The sequence continues at coordinate 78,774,185 of CM062515.1, forward strand.
CAGTGGAAATTGTGATATAAATGAAATCACAACTGAGTTGAATATTAAGCACAATTGCCCTTTAATTCATGCATAAACTAATGCAAATTAACCATGACTATTATAACTCTCCCCCCTCGACTATTACATAATCGCAAATAACAATAGCCATGTCCTTCCTTTTAAGGAAACATTTAGCCATAACATCAGCTTTAAATAGTCTACGCTTTTATTGAATCTTCCTCTTAAACACCTATTTACACCAATAAGCTTAAAACTATCACGAGTTTCTATAAGCCTCCATATCCCATTGCAATTCATATAGAAAATTCTTACCTTCAATCATTTACCAAACAAAGATATTAAAATTATCAACATTCTTCTCGAGAACTCGATAATCCTTGGTTCAACTATCTTTATTCCATGGTTATGCTAACAAGGTTTGTAACCTTTGGCATTCATGGGATAACAGGTGGCCTTAAAGTTCTTCTTGACATAGTGGGATCAATTCAATGACTTCACTCCATATACAAAGCATGGTTGAGGATAAATTTGTAATCCTTAAACAGTTTAAATAGCATTTTGGAAGAGTATTTTATTTAAGATATAAACAACTATTTTAAGGTTTCTTTTTAATGGGATTCAGGTAAGTTAATATGACTTAACAAAAGATAAAATTTTTTTACTCAACCATCCCCATTCATTCATTCAGAGTCCTTAACATATTAAATTTGGAAATAATCCTTCCAATCCCAAAAACATTTAACAAAAGGTCCCTTCGATTATCTATTATCATTATGCCTATTTTAGAGAAAATTTATCATACCAACTCTACAATTTTGATTTTCCACAGCCTATTAACCTTTTTTCCCTTGTCTTAAAATTTTTAATTTTTTTTCTCAAAGACAAAAACGTAAATACAAAATCAAAATCAATAACAAGGAAAGTATTTAATTTTCTCACAAGGTTGGTTCCACAAAATAATATCAACAATTACCAAAAGGTAATCACATATTTGTTTTGATATATTTCCTTTCATAACAATTTCAATTAAGAGCTCAATTTGGTTGTCAGTGCTATTTATGGAAAAATTCTAAGGTGTTAAAAAAATTACAAATAATTTGATTATTTACATGGGTAATCAATAGAACATTCATTGCCATAGATAGGGACTCAATATATAATATAAACTCGCCTATGGGTGGAGAATATATTATACAAAATAACAATTATAAAAATCCAACACCTGTGGGTAGATGGATTTTATTGTCAAAGTCATCCCAAATATTATGCCACACCAAATTAATCAATGAACTAACTACCTATAGGTGAGTCATTCCACAACTAACTAGGTGACAAAACATGCCACATCAGGATCAATTAACGAGCTAACTACCTGTGGATGAGCTAACTCATAACCAAACCAAGTGGCAAAGTATTCCAAATAAATAAATAAGTAACTCTGTCAGCTTTGCAAGTAACCCACTGTGGTGTAGAAACTTGCTCGGCCAATGGAGCTCTCAATAGGGATAAATAATTGCCCAAATAATCAATTTTTTTTAACTCAACTCCAATTTTTCAAAGCAATGTTGACAACACAACAATGAGACTTAAAAACTATAAATGAACATTTTCAATTCTATAATTCTGTAGAATTCAATTCAATTTTATTCATAACAAAATATCTCAAATTCTATGTTTCTTAGATATTTTATTATAATTGAATTTTAAAATTTTTAATATATCTTTCCTTTCCACTTCTTAATAGCTTCCAAACCCCTTTACTTATTTTATTTTATTTATTTATTTAAAATATTAGGCCATACGGGTTAGGACTTAAAACGAGTCACTTCACCCATGCTTGGTAGGGCTTACGCTAGGGGCTGCAGCCCCTTCTTTCCTTTTCGCGCAGGTGAAGTGCGCCGCAGCTCCTCCTTTCCTCCCTTCCTTGCCGCCAAACACCAGTGACCTGGGGCCTTCTTTGCACGGTGATTCATGGCAGCAACAGCGTTACAACGGCATTGGAGTTTCTGGCTCAAACCGGCAATGGTGTTGTTCCTTCTTCCTCGCGGTGCTGCAGCCATGGGAGAACGCTTCTTCCACTTGCAGTAGTGAACGACACCCCTATGGCAGAAAACGCTGCCACTCCCACCGCTCCTAACCTCATCGGCGGTGGACAGCGGCTCTCACCCAGCGGCAAGGCAACAATGGAGGGCCGCTTTCCTCTCCCTTCGCGCCTGACCCGCGTGCTTGCAATAGTAGCCATAGCCATCCACGGAAGTTTAGCACGTTGTACACAACGGCACCGATCATGGGATCTCCGGCGGACCTGCGACCTTCAATCTGCGATCTTGTTCCCTTGCTCCACGGCAGCACGGAGAATGCTGGCAGCAATCTGCGGCGGCCATGGAGTACTGATGCGCGACCAACAAGGACCCACCATCGGCGGCAGATCGAGACTACCTCGAGGAGGTCTTGTAGTGGCAGCAGACGGGCTGCTATATATGGGTGAGAACCCGTACAAGGTGGCTATCCCCCTCTCTCAGCACATCATATATTCAACAAGGTTTTCAAACTCTCATTGGTTCTAAAAACCAACCTAATTATATATGTTCTTTCTGTCAAGAATGACATCCCAATTCTCAGAAGCATAAAAGCAATTTCGTGACATAAAATTTTATTCGATGCAACCAAATCAGATTCACAATCGAAAAGGTATTTTATAAACCCTAAATTTCAAATTTGTTGTTTGAAAACACTCTATTAAGTTATAAAATACCAACGGAAATTTATAACAAGAGCGATCCTATTCAAACCAAATCATTTGCACTCAAGAAAATTTAAATAACACATGGCTCATGCCACTGAAACGTGGCTCAAATCTCATTCAAGACATGTTTCTCAATGCAAAATTTACTCAATCTAATAAAAATCATATACTAGATCGAAAACAATTTTTTTTTAATAAATCCTGAATTCCTATTTTAAAATCAAAGAAATCCCAATTTAAATAAGAGTTTTCTTAAATTGGATTCTAATCCTTGTATAACTTGCTCTGATATCACATGTAAGCTTTTATCGGATCTATACCAGGAATTTAGAACACCAATACAATAGGAACATAGATTAATAATAATGCGATAATTATTGCGTACCTGTCAGATTCATATATCGAAGAACATCATCTATGAATCCTGTTGCAAAGAGAAAATGTATGCATATGTATATGCTAGATACAGGAGAACTCACTTTATTTCCTTCTCTTCCAGATGGCTACATCGATAGAGCAGTAGCCGTTAAGAGTGTCAAAACTAGAGTGGGGATTCTGCCCATAATATGAATATATACAGTATTCTAGTTCTATCTATCAAAGATCTAAATTACCTTGGGCCTCTACACCCTCCAGCATACTCATCATTGAGTCCAAGCCCAATAATACATGATGAATCACAAACCTAGAATAGATCACTTAGTAATTACATGAGTTTCCAGTTAACAATCAAATTATCTATTCAACCCATTTTATTAAACTAAAAAGTTTACCGATTAATGGAAGCCCAAATCCAGAAAATTCTAGCATAACATGCTGAGGGGTCCACTGCCTAAGTTTGGCAATGATGTGAAGGCCACTCTCTATCCAATCAATAGGTTGTGCCCACACACTGATGGGCTTTGCGATCAGATGGCTTTGCTTGACATTGCGGAAGCTTTTGGGAATCCCACTCAGTTGACGAATTCATGGAAATGGAGCAATAGTAATTGTCAAAATTGGAGTTTCATTGTGTGTGAAGAAGGGAAGGTTACTGCCGCGATGTTGGTGGGGCAGAGTTTAACGGGAACGATCCCACCTGAATTTGCTAATTTAACTGATTTACAGAACTTGAATCTGAGTGGCAATAATTTGTGGGGTTCAATACCCCAGATATTGACAACTTTGCCTCAACTTGAGACTCTGGATTTGTCTTAAAACAACCTATCTGGAAAGGTCCCGAATTTTCCATCAACCGTGAAGTTGAATACTACAAGTAATGTTTTGCTTCAAAGTTCTGAAGGACGTGGAACATCCGCAATTGGTTGGATAGCAGGTATTTTTCATTTGAGAAAAAAAGCTAGAAAGTCGGAATTTTGAGAGAAATCATTTATTAGAATAATGTGAGGCAAGCACAGTATTGATTTTTGGATGAGTGAATGGATCATATTATTTTATTTTATTTAATAAATACTCTTTTTTTTTTGTTTAAAATTCTAAAAGTTTTTTATTTTTTATTTTTATTACGGTGTAAGATTGGCCACGCAATAATTGAATTTTGGCTCTAGACCGAAAATTAATTTGAAAGCATGTTTGTTTATGCATGTTTAAATGGAAAAATATTTTGATTTCTAAGAAAGTTTAATTTGATAAGAATTTTGCAGTAGTAACTATGGGTACTGGTTTAACATATGAATTTGGGTAGGTTGACAAATTTGTTTTTAAACTTAAATATTATTGCTTAACAAATTGTTCTTTGCATACATGCAGGTGCATTGGCAATAACAGTAGGAGTTACAATGTTTATTGTGATTATTTGTCACCGAAAGAGGTGTCTTAATTTAGTACAAGGGGGGATCTTCAAGAAATCAGGAACATTTCTTAACCACAATGTTGACGATTTCTTGAAAAGATATAGTTCTTTGGCACCAAAGCAATATACTTATTCTGAAGTTAAAAAAATGACAAAGTTATTCCAACATAAATTAGGCCAAGGAGGATTTGGTATTGTCTACAAAGCAAGTTTACCCGATGGTCATGTGGCGATAAAAGTAATAAGTGAATCCAAGGGAAAAGTAGAGAAGAATTCATAAATGAAGTTGTTAGCATTAGTAGAACATCCCATGTCAATATTGTCTCATTTTTGGGATTTTGTTACGAGAGTAGCAAAAAAGCACTTATCTATGAATTTATGCTGAATGGCTCACTAAATAAGTTCATCTATAAAAGAGGATCTCCAAATGCAACTTGTAATTTGGATTGGAACACTTTGTACAAAATTGCAATTGGCATCGTTTAAGAACTAGAATACTTGCATCGAGGATGTAGTACAAGGATTGTACACCTTGATATTAAACCCTAAATATTCTTTTGGATGATGACTTTGGTCCAAAAATCTCTGATTTTGGATTAGTTAAATTATGCAAAAAGAAGGAGACCATTGTGTCCATATTGGGTACGAGAGGAACTATAGGGTACATTGCGCCAAAAGTTTTAACTCAAAGATATGGTGGAGTTTCTCATAAATTTGATGTATATAGTTATGACATGTTGATTATTGAAATGGTTGGAGAAAGAAAGAATCATGATGGTAGAGGATCATGTACCAATGAAATTTATTTTCCAGATTGGATTTATAAGGATCTTGAGCAAGGGAATATTCATTCAAGCTGTTTGCTTATCAATAATGAAGAAAATGAGATAGTAAGGAAGATGATTATGGTAAGTCTATAGTGCATTCAAACAAACCCAGCAGATAGGCCATCCATTAGTAAAATAATAGTGATGTTAGAAGGGCTACTTCAATCAATACCATTTCCTCCGAGGCCTGCCTCATATTCTCCTAACGTTGCACCCTTACAATTTTCAGAGATATCTTCCAGCCATGTCCATGTGACAAATTCAATAAACATACAAAATGCTGTACCGAACAAATGAGTTCAAGAAAGTCGAACAAGTGAAGGTCCTGCAATGTATCTCTCTTATATGTATACTAGTTCTTGGGCATAAATTTGCCTGTCAAACTTCAAAACGTATTTGAGGATCAAGTGCCGATAATACAAACAATTAATGTTAATGGGAGACCATATAGTTTACTTATAATATTTGGAGCGGTATTTTTTACGAAACTTTTATTTCTGCATCGATATTTTACACCAATCCGGTGGAAATGGAGGAGGATATATACTGAATACTGATGTATGTAGCCTTACCTTCGTACGTGGAGGGGTTATTTTCAAAATTTGATCCTGTGACCTCAAAGTACAAGAAACATTTTTCTTACATTTTTCTTTCGGGTACTGTATAAAAGTGACACGTTTGATGCTATCTATAGCAAACACAATTTAGAGAACAAGGAAAGGTTCCCACATTTTGGAGAACGCAGAAAAAGACATACTTTTGAATTTTGATCATATAATTATAGATGACTTATTCTGCTTGTCAAGAGCCAAAGCAAAATTAACCTGAAGGTAATATGACTAATAGCTGAACTGGCGCCGCGTTCGCTCTGTAAGGAAACCTTCGGTCGATCTTTGATGTATCAGAATGTCAAATGACTAAATTATTGGTACAAGAATTGGGAATGTTATTAGATGTCCTATTTCAATTAATGGTGGGAACACGAGAGAATCAATATCTCATCTTTGTGTATAAATGGGTATTCTTTGTTGGTAGACGTAGCAATGGCTGCGTAATGGTTTTCAAAGGATAAAGCCTTCAGTAACCCTCAAAGGCTTCTATGCATGGCACGATTTGCTAAGTCAATCAATGATTAGAAGTGTGGAGTCATGGAAGTACCTTTGAGGTTCACTGCAGGCTTTGATGCCATGTCTTGCCTTCAGCATAGTGAATTCAGTTGGTAAACACGTGAGTTGATGCAGTTGAGTTTATGTTTACTCATCCTCAACTAGTAGTAATATTGATGGGTTTAGCCATTAATTAAGGTTCACTTGAGCTTGCTAAGTTTTTTTTTTTTTAACCAATTTTCTTTTCTTTTCTTTTTACCAAAAAGCATACGCACTGACTGCACTGAAGAATGAAAAAATGGAAAAATGATACTCATACGTATATATCATGATTTTCACACCATCCTTACACATTTTGAATCCTTGTAATTTTGTTAACAAAACAAGAGAAATTTAAACCCCGATATGCTTCATCTCTCCCTCTTATTTTCTTTTCTTCCCTAATATAGATGAAGTTATGCTAAAGAACTAATAATATATATGGTTTACATCAAAATACCTTTATCTTTTCGACTTTCTTGAACTCATTTAATTCGATGGAACATCCTTTTGTATAGTTATTAAATTTGTAGCATACATATATACAGCTCGAAGATATCTCCGGATATTGTAAGGGTAAATATGAATTCTGTGTTTACATTTTACGTATTGTACTTTACACATGATTTTAATCAGTTTTTTTAATTTTTTTTTCAAAAAATTGAAAGTGCCATAAACATATCAAAATGTAAAAAATACTAATTGATACGAACTGAAATTGAGAAAGCTTCTCCGAAAGGTCATGATTGGTGGTGAGTTGGTACTGAGCATGTTTTGCTTTTTTCATTAGTTATATTTACAAAAAAAAAAAAAAAATACTATTAATACATACCGATTATGTGTGTCAATCGATTGATAATAATTTATCTATAAATAAGTGAAGAAATTATTTACATAATTAGAGAATTAAATGCAGTATTATCATTTATTATTGCACTCACTCAATTTTTTTAGTTATATAGGTGAATCTCTCGTCTATGTGTATATGAATTATCATGAGTTGGTGTGTCCAATCTACAAGACTAATAGAAATAGTTGCTGTCTTGTTAAAGGAAAAATAAATCAAAGCGTTCTCCAAGTAATCTTAAATAATAAAGGAAAATTAAATTATATTCGAAACATATTAGTAGGCACAAGTTTTACTTGAATGATGTATTTACATATAAAAATAATATCCAGAACAACATTTGGGCAAGCCAGTATATATTGGGTACATGAATTAATTAGGATGGAAAAAGCTACATGACAGGCATTGTTATCGCCGATGTTGCTGTAATATGTACGAGAAAGGAGCGTCACTATGAAACGGACAGACAAAATGATACGGTAAATGAGAACTGGCTGATCCTACGAACATATCTGAAGGACAACATTAGGGCCTAAATATTTCTCTAGGTAGCGATGTGTCCGAAAAATTCCCTCCATTGATCATTGGAACTCCCTCCCTCTTTCTTGTTACATCCATTCCTTTTTCGATTAAGCTTAGCATTCTCAGCCACAACTTTCATTTAACCTATAGAATCTTCGGCTGACAAGCCTCCCTCCAAGCAACCAACGTCCGAACTCCAAACCAAACCTTGGCATTTGCTTAATTCACTTAACGTTACTTTCGTTCATTTGCACCAAAAACTCTCATACATAACGCAGGCAAGACCTCACTCTTACTCTCTTCCTCGTTCCCCACGTTGCAAGATTTCGGTCTCTCAAACAACATCACTGGGGAGCTGCCCAACTCTTTAGCAGCATCTGAAATTGGGGCTTTATATCTCATTCTCAGCATCTGAGAATCCTTTCTTTGGAGAACAACATGCTGAGCGGTCCTCTGCCTATGTTTGCCAAAAATGTGACGTTCACTTTCAATCCGATCAATAGGTTGTGTCCAAACTCTGAAGGACACTGTGATCAGATGGTTTTGCTTGACATTCTGGAAGTTTTTGGGAATCCCGTGGAAATGGAAAATCCTAATCGTCAAAATTAGAGTTTCATAGCGTGTGAAGAAGGGGAAGTTATTGCCGTGAAGTTGGCGAGGCAAGGTTTAACGGGAACAATTTCACCTGAATTTGCTAATTTAACTCATTTGAAGAACTTGGATCTGAGTGGCAATAATTTGAGGGGTTCAATTCTCAAGATATTGATAGCTTTGCCTCAACTTGAGACTCTGGATGTGTCTTATGACAACCTATCTGGAAAGGTCCCCAATTTTCCATCAACTGTGAAGTTGAATACTACAGGTAATGCTTTGCTTCAAAGTTCTGAAGGACGTGGAACATGTTGGATAGCAGGTATTTTTCATTTGAAAAAGAAAGTTAGAAAGTCAGAATTTTGAGAGAAATTATTTGTTAGCATAATGGAAGGCATGCATATGATGGATTCTTGGACAAGCGGCACTGTATCAAATTTATAAATGAAGTTATTAGCATTAGTAAAACATCCCATGTCAACATTTTCTCGCTTTTGGGATTTTGTTATAAAATGAACAAAATAGCACTTATCTATGAATTCATGTTGAATGGCTCACTAGATAAGTTAATAAATAAAAATGGATCACCAAATGATATTAATTTGGATTGGAACACATTACACAAAATTGCAATTGGCATCATTCAAGGACTAGAATACTTGCATCGAGGATGTAGTACAAGGATTGTCCATCTCGACATTAAACCCCAAAATATTCTTTTGGATGGAGACTTTTGTCCAAAAATCTCTTATTTTGGACTAGCTAAATTATGCAAAAAGAAGGAGAGCATTGTGTCTATTGGCCATGGGAGGAACTATATACGGTACATTGAATCAGAAGTTTTAAGCCAAAGATATGGTTGAGTTTCACATAAATTTGATATGTATAATTATAGCGTGTTAATTCTTGAAATAGTTGGAGGAAGAAAGAATCGTGATGATAGAAGATCACAAAACAGTGAAATGTATTTTCTAGATTAGATTTATAAGGATCTCGAGCAAGGTAATATTCATTCAAGTTGTTTACCTATCATTGAAGAAGAAAATGAGATGTAAGGAAGATGACTATGGTGAGTTTATGGTGCATTCAAACAAATCCAACAGATAGGCCATCCATGGTTTAAGTGATAGGGATGTTAGAAGGATTACTCCAAATGGTACTATTTCCTCCAAAGCCTTCCTCTTATTCTCCTAACATTGCACTCTTACAATTTTCAGAGATATCTTTCAGCAATAGATATGTGACTAATTCAATAACCATGCAAAAAGATGTACCATTGAATCAAATGAGTTCAAGAAAGTTGAACAAGTAAAGGTCTTGTGATGTATTTCTTATATATATTACTAATTCTTGGGTATAACTTTGCCTATCAAACTTCAAATCCTATTCGAGGAATCAGTGCCAATGATACAAACAATTAATGTTAATGGGAGACCAGATAGTCACTTATAATATTTGGAGTGGTAATTCTAATTAAACTTTTATTTCAACATCAATATTTTACACTCATGGGATCTAAGAAGGATATAGATGTAGCAACCTTATTTCTACATGTGGAGAGATTGTTTTCAAATTTTGAACCTGTAACCTCCAAGTTACAAGATAGTAATTTTACCATTGTGTCAACGTTTACTTTGTTAAAAATCAAGTCGATCGACTCTAATAGCAGATGAACATTTTGGGCATTAGGAAGCTGGGAATGTCAACCCCTAACTTCAGGGTAGGCACATGGGGCTTTTTACCTTTCATGATGTTTGTAGATTCAAAGAAAATAATGTTTTCTAATATCTAGACCAGTGTTTCAAATTGTGGACCGTATCACCTGATGCGGTCTCAATATTGCGGTTGCGGTCATAGCCACAATCGCATCACACCGCAATTGCGGTGCTTCATCAATTCATGTAAATTGACCACAACATAACCGCATCAGAGCCACATCAGGCCGCATTAGAGCTGCAACGGACCGCAATGAGCTTAATTTCTAGTGACAAACTAAAAAAAAATTCACACCGCAATAGCTGCAGTGCACATCACAATAGCCGCAATGCCCACAATCGCAACAACTGCAACCACGACTGCATCCGCAGCCACAACCGCAATTTAAAACATTGATGTATACATTTAAAGTGGACGTCCAGTGTATATATTATGAAAAGAGAGATGCAACGTATTAAGTAATAATGGACGAACCTAAGATTTTGTATCTCTTTATTCTTTCTCTTTATAGCAATTTTTCATGTAAAAATAATATTACTCTTCTGAAACAAACAAAAAGAGCTCTGAACTATTATTATTATTATTATCATTTCAATCTACACTGATTATGCCAGTTACTTGAACAGCACTAAAGCCTTCAGCAGCCACCAAAGTTCCACTCCTTCATATTTCTGAAATATGGAGCAGTGGAATCCTTTGAGGGTTGCTAAAGGCTTTCTCCAATCAAAAACTATGCGAAGTTGAACACACTGAATTGGTACCTAATTAAGCATAAAGCACCCATATATATAGGCATAAATGACAAATACTGACAACCCACAATCTTCTGAAATAGTTAATCGTTTGACCTAGAAGTGTTATGATTCTCTGCTCTGTGTAGTAGGGTTTGATTCCCTCGTGCTCGATAAGATTACATTGTTTCTTTCAAGTGAGAATGACAGAAATTGTGTATATGTTACTTAAAAACTTTAACTAACTCAGAATGACAAGTCAACATATTTCTTGAACTGCAGTTCAACATAATTCGTACAGTGATAAAATTAAGTTTTAGTTTCCAGATGATTTGTTATGGAAAATTATGATACCTATTATATACTCCACCATAAGTTATAGTGGAATATATAAGAGGTATCATAATTCATTTAAAAATATATGCAGTTTTAGGATTATAACTTTAATGTTTGATGATTTGAGGACAAATAAAATACTAGTTTCAGTCCTGCTAATCGACTATAAGATGGTGCTTTCTGGAATACAATGTTTAGGAAAATTTAAATTAATCCCTTTAACCTTTAGTTATTGGTAGAGCTTAGTCGTGAGACTTTGAAAACATGCAAATTGATTCCCAAACTTCCAAGTATGCCGCATGGTTTTCCTTGCTTTATTCACATGATTAATTTTGGGAGTGTAAGATGATTACATGCACATCATGTGATCACCTAATTCCTCTTGAAACGCTCTCTGAAGTCAGTCAAGTCAGCTATAGAAACTCTCTGGATATCACGTAGATAGTGTTTCGTAAGAAATAAGATGATCACATGATGAGCTGGTGATCGATCACTGGCTTGCACACCATAAACAAAACACCTCAGTGGAGAAATATTAGATTTTGGATGGAAGTTAAACATGAGTACTTTTATTAAACATAAGACCCTTTTGTCTTCGATCTGATTATACATTTCATAAACTTCATTGGTTCAAATTTAAATGTTTTAAGGAGATTACTTTTCAAGCATTACCAATTAAACCAATCGATCTCCACAGTTTGTTGACCTTTGCATCTTTACCTTTCTTGCAAAGCATTTTAGGTATTGAATTTAAAATTTCGAATACCGTATAAAAGTGACACGTTTGATGCTATCTATAGCAAACACAGTTTAGAGAACAAGGAAAGGTTCCCATATTTCTGAGAACACGGAAAAGATATGTTTTTGAGTCTTGATCATATAGATGACTTATTCTGCTTGTCAAGAGCCAAAACAAAATTAGACTAAGGTAATATCTGAACTGACGCCGCGTTCGCTCTGTAAGGAAACCTTTAGTTGATTCTTTCTGTATCAGAATGTCAAATGCCTAAGCCCTAAATTATTGGTACAACTTTCCCCTTTAACTCAATGGTTAATTATGCGTGTGGAGACATTCCTTTGGCTTTCCACTATCTTTATTTCTCAAAGTAGAAACATTTAACATTTGGCATCATGCTTGAAATGAGTACTATACAATATGTTTAACTAAATTCAACCCTTCCACGTGCTGCATCTGAAAGGTGCTGACCCAGAAAGTGGACAGAAATGAGTGAATGCGACGAATGGGAAGTGCATCCTATGCTTACTTTTATTTTTATTTTTATCACATTCGTTTTTATTCTTTGGATTAATTAATATTCTCTTTTATCTTTTGGATATGCACGCGTGTTATGGGAACTAATCACATCTTCATTCTACAAGACGCAACATGACTGCTAATGTGGACAGAATATCTACAAATTTGGAAATGTTTGGCAATTAATTAATTTTTAAAGATAATCAATTTTTTTTTTCAAAAAAGTGTTTTAGGGTCTTAAAATTATACACTGTTTTAAATTCGAGAAATAAGCTAGTATTGCCTCCCAGACTTTGTCAATTACAAAATTCAAATCATGAAAAAAAAAATAGAAGTTTTCAGGGCAGAAGTAAATTTTGTACACCTCCTAGGATCTACTTTTACGTAGAAAAATTTGAGCAATGTAATTAAATATCACGTTTGAAAATAATAGAAGTGAAAAGATAATGAAAATATTAAATGTAGAAGTAGTCGTGTTCAGGTAGCGGGATAAGCGGATGCTAGCCGTTTTTATTAGTATCTCTCCTATCTTTATTATAATTAGTATTCGGCATCTCCTAATTTAGTAAGAAATATTTTGTCTATACGTATAAATTGTAATTAGATGTAGTTGGCGTAGATTAAGGTAGCTATTTTTGGTAGTATTGCATATATATATATATATATATATATATTGGCCTGTATGTTAATGAAAGGCAAGAATTTCCATTGCAAATTCTTATATGGTACCAGAGCCTCATGTGAAGAGACAAGGGTAAAGAAAGTGTTGACGAAGTAAAGCTGAGAAAAACAATTTCACCCTGCAACATAACCTCAAATGACAATCCAGGAAGCCTACTTACGGAAGTTCAACTGAAGGGCAAAAATTATGATGAGTGGGCTCATTCTATAAGGACTGCGTTGAGAGTAAGGAAGAAGTTTGGCTTCATAGATGGAGCAATCAAGCGTCTAGACGAAAAATCACTGGAGGTTGAAGAATGGTGGACCAACAATTCGTTGTTGGTCTCTTGGATGATGAACACTATTGAACCTTCACTGCATTCAACAATATCGCACATGGAGGTGGCAGTACAGGACATGTGGGCAAATATAAAGGAGCGCTTCTCAGTGGCAAATGGGCATATAGCAACTCAAGCCGAACTTGCAGATTGCAAACAAAAGGGAATGACCATTGTTGCTTACTATGGAAAGTTGAAGAAACTATGGGAAGAATTGGCAAATCATGAAAAGATGCCGACATATACGTGTGGACTCTGCAGTTGTAATCTTGGGTCTATGCTAGAAAAGAGACGTGAAGAAGAGAAAATTCACCAATTTCTCGTGGGACTTGATGAAACCGTTTATGGGACAATGAGGTCGAATTTACTTGCACAAGATCCTTTGCTTAGCTTGAATAAAATCTATTCAACCTTGGTGCAAGAAAAACATGTGCAAACTATGACACGTGAGAAAGAGGAGCGCAATGAGGTGATGAGATTTGCTGTTCAAACCGGAACTAGAGCTCGTGGCAAAGGTGAAAGACGAAATGCAGTGTGTAGCAATTACAACCGTTCGGGACATGAATCAGAAAATTACTTCCAATTCATTGACTACCCAGATAGGTGGGGAAAACGGTCTCATCGAACAGGACGAGGAACTGGCTATGGCAAAGGAAGATAGCAAGGGACAACCTCTAGTGGTAGAGGAGGTGGTGGAATGGCCCAAGCAAATGCTATGCAAGCCTTAGCATCTGGAGCTGGAGTCAACACTGTGATAATAGATGTTGGCAAAGCTGCTGTCAATGGACTTAGCAGTGAGCAGTGGCAAATACTATTTAATCTCTTGAGTAATGTCAAGATAGAAACAACTGAAAAATTGACTAGTAAGCATAGTTTTATGCAATGGATCATCAATCAAGTGCCTCTTATCATATGTCAAGGAGACTAGAATGTTTGATTGGTGTACCAAATGTAAAGGATTGTCCCGTACGACTACCAGATGGGAAGCAAATTGCTGCCATAAAGGAAGGAACAATGGTGCTTAGTAATACTTTGAAGATGAGAAATGTCCTTTACATGCCAAGCTTGTAATGCAATCTAATTTCAATGTCATAACTTATTAATGAATCAAATTGTGTTGTTCAGTTCACTAACAAATTTTGTGTCATACAGGATCGCACTTCGAGGATGGTGATTGGAGCGGTGAACAACGAGAGGGGCTCTGCTACCTTCAAAGGATGGCTACTGTAGCAGTTGTAAGAATGAAAGATACAAGCACTTTAAATTTGTGGCACAAATGACTGGGATATCCATCATCTAAGGTTGTAGAATTGATTCCAAATGCTGGTTCTAGTTATGTGATGAGACCTGTGATGTTTGCCTTAAAGCTAAACAATCCAGAGAAAGTTTTCCTATTAGTAATAATAAAGCAGTAGACTGTTTTCAATTAATTCATTGTGATTTGTGGGGACCTAATCGAACTACATATCTTTGTGGTGCCTGATATTTTTTAACAATTGTTTAGATCACTCACGAGCTGTATGGATTTATTTGTTGGTTGAAAAGAAAGAGGTTTCCATACATTTGTGTCAATTTATTGCTATGGTGGAGCGACAATTCAATAAACTAGTGAAAGTTGTTCGAAGTGATAATGGTACAAAGTTTACATGCATGAACAATTATTTTAGAGACCATGGGATTATGCATGAAACATCCTACATAGGAACTCTGCAACAAAATAGATGAGTGGAGCGGAAGCGTAGGCACATACTCGATGTTGCTCGTGTATTGCGGTTTCAAGCCTATCTTCCTATTGAATTATGGGGGGAATGTGTTTTAGCTGCATGTTACTTGATCAATAGAACACCTACAAGAGTTTTGAATGGCAAAACTCCATATGAAATGCTTTATAACAAGCCACCACCACTTGGCCATTTGCGTGTGTTTGGATGTTTGTGCTATGTGCATAACCAACATCATAAAGGGGACAAGTTTGCTAGTCGTAGTCGGCGATGCATTTTTTTAGGATATCCTTATGGTAAAAAGGGATGGAGAGTGTATGATTTAGAGTCAGGTGTGTTTCTAATATCAAGGATGTGGTGTTTTGTGAATCTAAGTTCCCTTATGCTGACTTGGGAAACCCAACTTCTACTCAAGTTGACACTAAAGCAGGTGCTATTATGAGTTAGAGTGGCACTGATGATGATGATGATATAGAAGTTGTAAGGTCTGATTTTGGTGGACAAAGGAATAAGCAACCCACTGGTAATTTTGAACGAAATGAACATAAGGTGCCTTTAAAAGAAAAAAATACTAGTACTATTATTCAACATGAAAATGATACTAGCATAACCAATGTCATGAGCCCCAAAGGTGTAATCGTGATGGGGGTTCCAGTGCTACTATGAATGAGGAGCTTCTGGGCAGAGGATATCATGCTAAGATGCCATCCACTCAACTAAGAAACTTTGTGACAAACACTATTTGTAAACTGAGCTTCTTTCCAAGTTCATCTGCTCTATTGCACTCCTCAGGTACGCCTTATCCTATAGCACATTATGTGAACTACAATAATTATTCTATGCCCCATTGGCATTTCTTGGTAGCAATTACTGCACAAGCTGAACCTCAATCTTTTGCTGAGGCTATGAAAGATGAAAGGTGGAGGCAAACTGTGTAACATTAAATACAGGCACTGGAAAGTAATGGCACCTACATTGTGGAAACATTATCTCCAAGAAAGAAGGCTATTAGATGCAAGTGAGTTTATCAAATTAAGTATAATTATGATGGTTCCATTGAAAGATTTAAAGCAAGGCTTGTAATCTTAGGGAATAATCAAGTTGAAGGCCTTGACTATAATGAAACCTTTGCACTAGTTGCGAAGATGGTAACTATACGTACTTTTCTTGCTATTAGTGCTGTTAAAAATTGGGAGCTACATCAGATGGATGTTCATAATGCTTTCTTGCATGGAGACCTTGAAGAAGAGGTATATATGAAGCTACCTCAAGGATTTTGTTGTTAGGCTTCGAGCAAAGTTTGTCATCTTCGAAAGTCATTGTGTGGGTTAAAACAAGCACCTAGATGTTGGTTTGGAAAACTGGCTAGTGCTTAAAAAAGATATGGTTTTAAACAGTCTCTCTTTGACTATTCTCTATATACATTGCACCGTGATAGTGTGAAGCTTAATGTGTTGGTCTATATTGATGATCTTATTATTTGGGGAATAATAATGCTACCATACAAGCCTTTAAAGCCTACCTGAGCACATGTTTTCATATGAAGGATCTTGGAGTCCTCAAATATTTTTTGGGGATTGAAGTTGCTCGCAACTCCAATGGGATCTTCCTATGTCAACAATATGCATTAGACATTATTTCTAAAGTAGGACTATTGGGAGCGAAACCCACCGGTTTTCCTATGGATCAACTCCACTGGCTTTCCTTGGCCTATGGAGCACTTCTTCCTGACCCAGAGCGTTATTGTAGACTGGTAGACCAATTGATTTACTTGTCAGTTACTAGGCTTGAACTTTCTTATTGTGTGCATATGCTTGCACAATTCATGCAACATCCTCAAGAGGTACATTGGGAGGCTGCCCTTCATATTGCGCGTTATTTGAAAGGTAATCCAGGACAGGGCATTCTATTGTGTGTTGATTGTGATTTGCAGTTGTATGCCTGGTGTGATTTAGATTGGGCAAGTTGTCCATTGACTAGGAGATCTCTTACTGGCTGGTTTGTTTAACTTGGTAACTCTCCTATTTCTTGGAAAACTAAGAAACAACACACAATGTCCTGCTTTTCAGCAAAGGTGAAATATAGATCTATAGCCACCATTACTTGTGAAGTAAAATGGTTAAAGGCGCTCTTGTTGTTTCTTGGCGTTGCTCATCCTCATCCTCTGAAGCTTTATTATGATAGCTAGGCTGCTTTGCATATTGCTGCCAATCTTGTTTTTCATGAGCACATCAAACACATTGAAGTTGATTGTCACTTCCTACGTGATGAACTTTTGAAGGGAAACATCATTACAAGTTATGTGCCAACCTCATGCTCAACTAGAAGACATTTTCACCAAGGTCTTACGAAAGAAACAGTTTGATTGCTTCATTCCCAAGTTGGGCATTCGGAATCTATCTACTCCAACTTGAGGGTGGTATTAGGATCTCTCCCATCTTTATTATAATTAGGATTCAACATCTCCTAATTTAGTAAGAAATATTTTGTCTCTATGTACAGATTGTAATTAGATGTAGTTGGCGTAGGCTACGGTAGCTATTTTTGGTAGTATTGCACCCTATACATGTATATTTATATCTGGTTTGTATATCAATGGAAGGCAAGAATTTCCATCGTAAATTCTTCTTATAGTTTTGTTGGTGCTGGTCAGGAGGCTTGCCGAAGTTAGGCCTAGTTTGATAGTGCTCTTCGAAGGGGTGCTCTGACTTATGAAAAGCATAAGCTAATTTTTTCTGTTTGGTAAACTGAAAAGCTAGGGTGCTTTTGCTATCGGCTTTTGAGAGCCGGGGGGTGCTCTTGGGAGCCCTCATGGGGTGCTTTTTGGAGCTAGCTTGTGCTTTCCAAATTTTAAAAGACTAATATAATTTTACTCTATTTAATGATATTAAAAATAGAAATTATTCTCTTTAATATTTATAACTATTGTAGTCATTTTAGATATTAAGAACAATTTTACCAAACACTACTTTTGTGACTTCTGCTTATTGAGAGCAATTTTTACATCATTTTACCAAACAAGACTACTATGACTTTTTGAGAGCAGCTTTTAGAGAGCCGAGCGAACTCAGCAGCTTTAAAAAGTCACAGCAATACCAAATCAAGCCTTAGTGGTGCCTGAATAAATTAATTTTTGTGTTATTAGGTGTTTTGAGCACAAGGCGTGGATGATTTTCGAGTCTCTTGTTTCGAGTTTGTGTTTTAGTGTGTGTTTTCAGATTATTTTGTGATGCTGTTTAGTAGATTTTTGTTTTTTATTTTTTTGGAGAGTTCTAATGTCTTAGTGATGATTTCTGAAATGTTTTGTATGGCTTTTTTCTTTTAAGAGAGTTTTGAGTATTTATGTAATTATTGAAAAAATATAAAAGTAAAAGTAAAAGTGAACTTCATCTTATAATTTGTTTGATTAAGAATTACTTTTCAATGAGTAAAACTAAAACGTTGATAACCATGCGAGTCAAACCCCGATGATAAGATCACATGATCTTCTACTCCTGCAGTTATAAACTGAACCAATGGGAGTATCTCCCGGTCTCACAAAAATAATATAAATTTTTTAAAATATGAAACAAAAACTACAATTTTATATGCATTTTAAAATTGTTTTAAGTTGGAAGGGACATGTGCCTCCAGAACTAACAATGTAGGTCCGTCGTGCTGTCAATCCTACAATACTTATATATATATATTACTTCTACGTGAAGATCAGTGATGGAAGATTTTATACAGGACGATCGAGTAAAGACTCACAAACTACTGATAAAGGTAACTAGGATTTTATTCCAAATAAATATTCAAGTTACTTTACTAGCTGAATCAACCCAAGAACGCACCATCACATTAATGTTACAAACGTATATTTGCCTGATGATCTAGATTCCGTTTTCCATTACTCTTAATTGTAATATGTGATTTGTCTTTTTCAAAGAGAAAATAATATAAAGTAGGAAGTGAGGACTTTCTCCATATCGTCCAATTAATTATTAATATTTAGAGTGATTATTAAATTAATTAACACTTTGACAGCATAAGTAAACGAACATGTGGAAAAGAAAAGTTAAAGGCTTGAAGCAGTTCTTCGAAAGAATATATACTATTACTATAGTTATTATCAATCAGGTATCATATCACGTCAAAAAACAAAAGTTCAGGTATCATATCATGCATGTGCTTGGCGACGTGTCTATGCTCTGCTGAAATTAAGCACTGGCTAGTACCTATCTGATGCTACTTGCCATTTTTCAAATTCCATCTTATATTTTTGTTTGCCATCAGGCATTTATTAAATTGTTTAAAGCGCGAAAGTCTTGCCATAGTTTTTATCTTGAATTAATAAGAACCAAAATTATCAAATATTCGTATTGATTGTGATCATTATCAAGCCTTTAAATCCATTGTTAGAACTAGAACTATATAGCTTGCAAGAAGCAAAAATGGAAGAAGAAAAAAAAAAATAAAAACATAATTAAAAAAAAAAAAAAACTCAACTAGCTCACAGTCTCACACCATTGAAACAAATGCACCGCGGACAAACTTCAAGTACATAATATCTCGAAAAGAAGGTAAGAAAACAAACCAAGAAAAAAAAAATATAGGTCATCCATATACCTCTTAAGTCTTATAATAACATAAGTTTTTGAAAGAGATTATTCATGATGTGGTATGAAAACTTTTATAACTAAGGGATTTAGAGTTTGTTCCCTTTTTTGCCTCCATTTTTCTGAATAAAAGTTAAATTTTAATATAAGGTAAGATGCACCTGTGTATTATCCATATTTCAAGCCCAAGAGACTCTTGCCTAAGGAGATGTATTAAATATAAAAACTATTCATATACCTTTACTTAGTAGTGTATGCTTTTAGAAGAGATGATTTATGATATGATATGTTAAAATCCTACATCAGCTTGAGATATTCCTAAATAATTTTTATAAATATTTGGACAACCCTCCTTATGAGTTAGATTTTGGGGTAAAGTTAGATTTAAAATCTTAAGATGGCACTAGAGTTTACCCTATACTTTATATTAGGCAACCCATAAATGTTCAATCTTGCAAATTTCACACTCCAAATATTCATTCCAAGGCGTGAGGAAGTTTGTTAGAATTTCACATGGGCTTGAGGTATAGCCTAAATAGGCTTTATAAATATTTGGGTAACTAACTTTTGGGATAGAATTAAATCCGCGATCTCAAGACTCTTCTTGGCAAAAATAAGGTATTGTGATCCTCATAGAACTTTGAGTTTTTTTTTTTTTTTTTTTGAGGTCATAAAAACTTTGAGATAACTAAATTTATATTAGTGAGTTTTTTTCATTATTAATGGGTTTTAAAACTCTCGAAACCATTTACATCCATTTTTTGTTACCTTCACCATTTTTACTAGTAAAATATAACTGACATTTTCGGTCATTAATTAATATTTTCACAAACATTTACTGGTAAAAATTCTCAATTATTGATACATTATTTCTCTCAAGGGTGAAAAATGGTGTTCCAAAATATGTATGTACAAAAAACACTATTCATTTGTCTATGGTCCTTACAACCATTGTTTTGACAATATATTTTGAGCCTTAAACTTTTAGCTTTGATACCTAGAAAAATAATAGTTGGTCATATATATATATATGGGAGCATATCATATAAGAAGAGTAATTTACGTATAACCATATTCAAACGAAGTACCATGGATTAAGACGCTTTGTTTGGTTCAATAATTATTTAAGCTGGAGATAGATGATTTTACTTCACAAAAGAATGTGTTTAACTTAAACAAATCATTCACTATCCAAAAGATTTAATTAAAACTTGATTTGATATACATCAAAATCATAAAAGCTTAAAATGTCTTAAGTTATGAGACTCTTTCAGTTGGGTATTGGAGCTTACATTGACTTGAAACAGGGTGTAGCGGAAGCCTTTGTGGGTTACAGAAGAAAATTTCTTTATTCAATCTTGAAAGCCTTTGAGATTGAGGGAAATGGAAAGTTCTCACATTGGAACAGCCATTCATATTTGTTACCTACGACATTGCGCTAATGAAACCTATGATTCACTGGCCTTATATGGTGAGGGTTTGTCCCTTGGATAAAACAAACAAAGGAATAACGTTTACCATAAAGAATAATGGCTGTGTTGCCCTCTAAAACGGATCGAATTCCATATGTAAGAACACCATATAAAAAAAAATGTTCCTCATTTTTGCCAGATACGGTTCTCCATTAATCCCAGAATTTGGGGGGAAATTTTTGAACTAATATGAATGAATATCAAAAAGCATCATACTGTCTTAGATTGGAGGCAATGCTTGTGTAGGATTGTTTGATTCGTGAATTAAGATCTAGACGGTCGATATCTTTGGGAAGCAGCGAATATAGAAAAGGTGGAATCTGTATATGGCTTCAGAGATAGAGTTGCGTCTAGAATTTCCAAAATACGTTTTGCAAAAATAGCTATGGAGAATGGATTATTCTACGGATTTAATTTTCATGCACTGTCATTGTATATAATCATTTAATCGTATATTATCATATCAGTAAAAATACTTAACTCTTGTAATAATTGTCTCAAAAGTTACATATATAATAATATCTAATTCGTTGAAAATATATTTGTCAGTATATTAAAATTAATTTTTTATTCTAGCCACCAGATTGGTTATCTACAATATTCATTGAGAGCCTTTGTTAAAGAAATAAATAAGTTTAATAATTCAATGTTTTTGGCTTAATTAGAGGTCTGATTAAAAGAGTCAAACACAAATCTTGGCGATTACTTTATATTTTATATTTATTTTGCCTTGTGCTTGTGGTGTATGTAATTTTTCATATTGGCGTTCAATATCCAAAATCAGAATTTACAACTATTATTATTTTTCAGTTAATTACTTTGTTTTTATTAGTTAAGTTTATCCTTATAAAAATTAATTTACGTAGATTATAAACTTTGAATCATATATTTAATGCTTTAGTTCTTGGAATTAATAAAAATATAAAAATTAATTACAAATGTAATTTTAATTATTATTGTTGATTATAGCTTTACAAAACAAACATATTTCAGAATGTATTTTGGCCAAATCAATGTACAACAAAAAAGGGAAAAAAAAAAAAAGACTTTTGGCATATCATTATTCTCACACTATTGAGTATATGAGGTTAAATTGCAATTAATTAGCATTTGGTTAGCAAAACATTCATTGAAAGAAAAATCTCGTATATACCCCACGTACACTAACTACAATTACACGATTATATAAACTTTTATGTCACAAAATATTTTATTTAATACTAGCGTATCACTTGTTATAATCAGTTAGAGAATGAGAAATTCTTGCATGGGATGTGCAATAGACTATATTAAAATTCCTGGATTTTTAATATTTTCATGTATTGCTGAGATTCTATAACAAAAATTACATTTTAAGGAAAGTTTTATGCAGCCATCGGCGGAACAACTAGTCAGGTTAGGAAGACTCTAAAATGCCCAAGATATCATCATTAGGTCTATGAAGCTTTTCAGATCTTAAATTTCTTACTTTGTCTATTTCTTTTTTATCTAAGACTTCTTTCACTTACACTGAAAAATCACAGCTCTCACTTGAATTCCCAATTCAACTAACATGCATGGAGAATTATGTGTGTTAGAGTCTGACTCTTTGCAAGCTCTGCATCCCATTCAACGTATCTCCCAACTACTTATTTTAGTAACATTATAGTCTTACAGAGGGCATTTAAATCCTGCTTAATTAAACGATATTATGTTTTGTCCCTTGTGCTTCGAGAAGCAAAAGTGTGTGTTGATTTTTTTGCAAAACATCTAGTGATTGTGTTAAGAAATTAAGGAAGGATCTGCAATAAAGGTAGGGGCAATGTCCCCAAATTAAAATAATTTACATTTATTATATCGCTATTTTATTATTATTCAAGTATTTATTTATTTATTTTGTACTATTATTCAATTATCTAATACATGCATGCCCACTTGTTCCCACTAACGTAATTAATATTGAACTATATTATTTTAATAGAAATAATAAGTCCTCTTAAAATATTCTCTAATTATTAAGTAAGAAAAATTTTGAATACTTTTTATATTTACAAAATATTAAATATATTTACTTTTTCATTCAATATTTTCTACTTTAAATATTAGGATTTAGCAGGAATATTAGAAGGATATTTTAAGAGAATATAGTAAAACTAAGAAGTGAAAACTACTCATTCATCCCAAGTTTAGAAATGGCGTCAAACAGCTTTTATTCAAGTTAAAAAAAGAAGAAAAAAAAACCTGTTTCAGGGAGTTCCCAAACATGTACATATTGTCAAAACTTGAAAATCAATATCCAAACTAACCATTTCTTTGGTAAAAGCTTTATAGTAGATTGCAGAAGTTAGGCACTCGGTACTACTACGGATAACATTATTTTACAATAATTTTCACAAAAATGTGGAAAAATAATTGGCAATGATAAGACAATCATGAAGACCGTTGAACAATCCAATATTCCAGCCTTATCAACAATAATTATGGCAAAATAGAATTTTTGTTCATCGTAACAATTTTATATTTGTAATTAAGGTCCTTAAGGTTTTTTTTTATATAATTATTGAGCAAACGGCTTAACCCCAAAACGGGGAAGGAAAACAAAACAGAACAATCATTGTTCCCAGGAGACCAAAATACATTCAATATCCCCAATTAAATAAGCACAAAAATGCATCATAGGTACTCAAAATGCATCATCATTAAGGTCCTTAAGGTTATTTTAACCAAAGCAACATATGGGAAAATAACGAAAATTTGCAGTAATTATAACAAATGAGATTAAAAATTTATTTGAGGAATATTTTTATCAGACCAACGACTGGAGCATGACACAAAGCTACGTGAAGAGAATCAGCAAGCCAATCAAGTTGGTGAGCTGGAGCTGGAGTTAGTTGGAGTTAATTAGAAAGTGGTTAGTGGTTGTTATGTCAGTTAGGAGAGTCTATTTCGTGTGGTGCAGGTACATCAGGTGTATGATGTTTCCTCACTTGTATATATAAGCATGTAAGCATGTAAGAGTGTGATATACTCTCATAATGTTAATTCACAAGTTTTTCAATTTTCAATTTCTCTCTCAATTTTCTCTCAATTCTCACAGTTTCATTTTCCTTTGATGGTATCAGAGCTCTAATCCTCAGAGCTCTGCTGTGCATCATTGAAAATCATGGCAAGAAATACACACCAAGGTCCAGCAGCTACTGCTGCTGCTGCAAATCAACATCAAGGAAATGGATCGAATCAGAATATGCAGACGCAGAATCAACTTCAAGATCCATCACAGAATCCTTATTTTCTTCATCCAAGTGAAAGCTCGAATCAGTTGCTAGTTTCTCCTATATTTACTGGTTCTAACTATCATACCTGGGCTAGATCTATGAAAAGAGCTTTGATTTCGAAGAATAAGTTCAAATTTGTCAATGGTTCAATTTCTAAGCCAGATGAATTTCATCCTTTGTTTGATGCATGGGAAAGATGTAATAATATGGTGCATAATTGGTTGATGCATTCCATTTCACCTTCAATATCTAGAAGTTTGGATGCTTTGGAATTGGCATCAGATGTGTGGAAAGATCTGAAAGAGAAGTTTTCTAGAGGAGATATGGTGAGGATTGTAGACTTGATGAAGGAATTCGATGCATTAAGACAAGGAACATTGACTATAATTGAGTACCATACTGAATGGAAGGCATTTTAGGAGGAGTTGGAGAATTATAGGCCGATTCTTTATGTTCTTGTCCTATTCAATGCAGCTGTGAAGCAATGTGAAATGCAAGGCAATTTAAGCAACAAGAATATGTGGTGAAATTCTTGAATGGATTGGATGATCAATTTTCACAAATCAAACTCTCAATTCTGCAAACAGATCCATTCCCTACTATGAATCAAGTTTTTCCAAAATCCTGCAGCAAGAGAAATTAGTCTTTGGTGTTGAGCAATTTCAGGATGAGTCAAAAATATTGATCAATGCAGCAGCAGTAGGCA
Organism: Pterocarpus macrocarpus; assembly: GCA_031439585.1. NCBI lineage: Eukaryota > Viridiplantae > Streptophyta > Magnoliopsida > Fabales > Fabaceae > Pterocarpus > Pterocarpus macrocarpus. Next base: position 78,799,445 of record CM062515.1, read on the forward strand.
CTCAAAGTTATGGCAAAAGTAGAAGTGCAAATGCAAATAAAGTATGTACGCATTGTGGAAGAGTTGGACACATGGTGGATGTGTGCTACAGGAAGCATGGCTTCCCTCCTCACTTTAAGTTCAAGAATGGACCTTTAGCACACAATGCCTTTCAGGAAGAAAGTGCAAATACAAGCAACAATAAAGGAGAGTCTGCATCCAGGGGTGATGTTTCTCAGCAATCAGTTTCTGGTTTGTCTCAAGAGTAGTATCAGACATTAGTGACATTGCTTCAACAGGCGAATATGCATAGCCAAGCATCTACCACACCAAACCATATCTCAGCCTCTCATATCACCACAACTTCCCAACCTGTCTGTCCACAATCATTAGATCACAATTTTAGTAACACAGTTGTCCTTTCTTGCTTTCCTTCCATATTTTCACATTCTTGGATTTTTGACTCTGGGCCACAGATCATATCTATTCCTCCTTGACTAATTTCATATCTTATTCACGAATTAGACTTATTCAAGTTAAATTGTCAAATAGCCACACAGTCTTAGCTGAATATGTAGGTGTAGTCTATTTCTCGAAATTCCTTATCTTAAGTAATGTGCTTTACATACTAGAGTTTAGTTTCAACTTAATTTCCATTTCTAAATTGTCAAAATCACTCAATTGTTCCCTGACATTCACTAGTGGACAATGTCTTATGCAGGATACCCAATCTCAGAGGATGATTGGTTTGGGTAGAGAGCTCAATGGTCTGTATTACCTGGATGCTACCTTTCAAGAAGACAAATTTGCCAATTCTCTGCACACTCAAGCCCATACATTCACCAATTCCACCATTCTAGAAACAGAAATCTGGCACCATAAATTAGGTCATTTGTCAAATAGTAGCTATAGATTCTGCACAAACAGTTTCCTTTTATTACATACAATACCAATGTACCATGTGACATATGTCAGTTTGCAAAACAGAAAAGGTTGCCATTTTAGCCTTGTAATAAAAGAGCCTTGTCTAATTTTGAAATTTTACACCTTGATCTTTGGGGTCCTTTTGGCACCCCCCCTCTATTCATGGACATAGATTTTTCTTAACAATTGTTGATGATCATAGTAGGTTCTGTTGGACTCTTATGCTTAAAGCCAAATCTAAGGTGCATCTAAGTATTCAAAACTTTGTAACCTTTGCTAAAAATAGTTTGAAGCTAGGATCAAGATTATTAGAACAGATAATGGAACTGAATTCAGCATGAATCAATTTTTTAACTCAAAGGGTATTATTCACCAAACCACATGCATAGAAACACCCTAACAAAATGGTAGGGTGGAAAGAAAACATCAACATTTGCTAAATGTTGCTAGAGCATTATTGTTCCAGTCCAAATTACCAAAAGTCTTCTGGTCTTATGCTGTATTACATGCCACTTTCCTAATAAATCGAATTCCAACTCCTGTGTTAACCAACCAGTCACCTTATGAAATACTTTTTTTTCTGCAAAACCTGATTTTCAGATTCTAAAACCCTTTGGTTGCTTGTGTTATGCTTCTACTCTGCATAATAGGAGACTGAAACTTGATACACAGGCAAGGAAATGTGTTTTTCTTAGGTTTAGACCTGGTATTAAAGGATATGTTCTCTTGGATATGTTCTCCAGAGAGGTTGTTATTTCAAGACGTGGTTTTCTTTGAAACTCATCTTCCATATGCATCTCATGGTTTCCCTTTTCCTAATTTGCATAAAACTGAGTCTGTCCATAGTACACCAACTTCCACCCATACACCCACAGACCCACCTCCAACGTTGCCATTTCTACCTAACCTCAACATCAATGCCACCTCTCCCTCAGCCTTCTTCATCCTCTCCCTCACCAGCTGCTCGAGTGTCCTAGAGAATTAGGAAAACACTTACTTATTTAGCAGACTACCATTGTAATCAGACCAATGCTCTTACATCTCACTCCTCTTCCTCCAAGGTTGTGTATCCCCTATCCAACTACATTTCTTACACTGCTCTTTCTGCTGCACATCAATCCTTCTCCTTGGCATTATCCTCTGAATCTGAACCCTCCACTTATGCTGAGGCTGTGCAATTTGCTTGTTAGCGTGATGCCATGAAGGCTAAAATACTTGCTCTAGAGGCTAATCAGACCTAGTCTGTTGTAGATCTTTCCATTGGGGTAGTCCCCATAAGGAACAAGTGGGTGTTTAAAATTAAAAGAAAATTTGATGGAAGTATTGAATGTTATAAAGCCCATTTGGTTGCCAACGGCTACAATCAAGTCGAGGGTTTGGATTATTTTGACACGTTCTCTCCAGTTGACTACCATTAGGTTACTACTCGCTCTAATAGCTGTACATAATTGGCACCTCCATCAATTGGATGTTAATAATGTGTTTCTGCATGGCAAGCTTAAGGAGGATGTATATATGACAGTTCCACTCGGGTTTCCCTCTCCAGGTTCGAACAAGGTGTGCAAACTCATCAACTCTCTCTATGGCTTAGAGCAAGCCAGTAGGAAATGGTTTGAGAAGCTGTCCTTTGTGCTTTTGCAGTGTGGTTATCAACAAGCTCATGCTGACTACACCCTTTTCCTCAAATCTGATTCCTCTTCCTTCACTTTTCTCTTGGTTTATGTTGACGACATCATACTTGCAGGGAATTCCTTAGTTGAGTTTGCCTCCATAAAACAAGTGCTTGATGCCAAGTTTAAAATAAAGGACCTAGGTCAGCTGAAGTACTTTCTCGGCCTCGAAGTTTCTCACTCAACTCGGGGAATTTCATTGTGCCAGAGAAAATATTGCCTGGAATTGTTACAAGATTCTGGACTATCAGCTTCCAAACCTGCCTCCACTTCCCTTGACCCTGCTATCCACCTACATTAGGATGAAGGGCAACCATATACAAACATTCCTGCGTATAGGCGCCTAGTCTGACGCCTCCTCTAGTTAACCACCACTCGGCCCGATATTACAGTTGCCACCTAGCAACTCAGTTAATTCATGGTTGCTCTTACCATGCAACACTTTAAGGCAACTATGCGAGTTGTACGCTATCTTAAAGGTTCCCCAGGCAGAGGCTTTCTGCTCTCTCGAAATTCTGAGGTCCACCTGCTCGGATTCAGTGATGCAGACTGGGGGGGCTGTGTCGACACAGGCAAACCCATCAGTGGGTACTGCTTCTTCCTTGGGCATTCCCTTATTTCTTGGAAAGCCAAGAAGCAGACCACGGTGTCTCATTCATTTGCAAAGGTTGAGTACTGTGCATTAGCTACGGCCACCTGTGAACTCTAGTGGCTAGTTTATCTCTCGGATGACCTTTAGATTCAGTGCACTCGAACTCCTGTTCTTTACTGTGATAGTCAAAGTGCGCTTCATATTGCAGCAAATCCAGTCTTCCATGAGAGAACTAAACATTTGGACATCGACTGTTACCTAGTCCGGGAAAAATCTCAGTCTGGTTTGATGCGGCTGCTCCCCATTTCCACTCGTGATTAGCGTGCAAACATCTTCAACAAGTCTCTCTCTTTCAAGTCTTTCTCCTACTTCTTACCCAAGCTTGGGCTGCTCGACATATACTAGCCTCAAGCTTGCAGGGGGGTATTAGACCACCGACTGGAGCATGACACAAAGCTACGTGAAGAGAATCAGCAAGCCAATCAAGTTGGTGAGCTGGAGTTGGAGTCAGTTAGCAAGCGGTTAGTGGTTGTTATGTCAGTTAGGAGAGTCTATTCCGTGTGGTGCAGGTACATCAGGTGTATGATGTTTCCTCACTTGTATATATAAGCATGTAACAGTGTGATATATCTCAGAATGTTAATTCACAAGTTTTTCAATTTTCAATTTCTCTCTCAATTTTCTCTCAATGCTCAGAGTTTCATTTTCCTTTGAATTTTTAATTCTTTGCCAATATTAATTACTAATAAGGACATATCTATAATCTTTTAGTTAAAAAATGAGAATTCACAAATTATCTGATAGGATGTTCTTAATAAGAGAACCTATAATAGACGTTATATATAACACACGATAGTACAATGTCAAACGCATTATCCTATCTATATGACAATGGCTCAGATCACTACTAAGATATATCATAGAGCACATATTGCTACGTATACTGTAGCATATCTGCAGCCATTTCATGTGCAAGAATCGCTATAATTTATGTAATTCAGCCAGTGGATTTCAAAGCCCATAGATGGAAGCAAAAAACTGCCGGAAAGTTGACATTCTAATATATAGTGGTAGTATACAGCATCATCTCGAACATCGCTTTGGGGCTGCGACTTTCCATGCAGAATAATTTAATCCATGGCAAGCAACAATTATATTCCTCGAATTCTAAGAACGTGTCATTTTTGCTCATGTAGTAAGTTATATGGAATCTTTCTATAATTTTAAGGGTCTGCAATCTACATCTATACAAAAATGAGTTATTGAAAACATTGTTAAGTTTTTAGATATTAAAACCTGTAACATCTTTTATAAAATTTGTACTTTCATTTTATGTGAAAAAATAACATAGTTGTATTAAAAGAAACAAGATTTGTTGGCTCCTGCTTCGGCGTTTGGGGATGGTGTTGCTTGATTTTGTTTTTAGGAATGTTGCGTATTCTTGTTTGTCTGGCCCTGAATTTTGTTGCCTCTTTTCTTGGATTGTTCAGTTGTTTTGGCTCCTCACCGCTGGTGAGTCGGAGCTCCTTTACCTATCAAAAAAAAAAAAAAAGTAGAAACAAGATTTTTTCTACAAAAAAATTAAGGAGTTTGTAACTTATTTTGTATATATGTAAATTTCAATACACAATCTATAAAAAGATCTTATAGACTTACGCGTCTTGTACGTACAAATGTTCATCGTTAATAAAAGTTTAATTCAATCCGATGTCGACACACTCTATCATCAAATCATATATTGGTATGTTATTTAAAAAATATCTGTCATATAGCTACTATCAAATCTCACCTTTAGATAAATTTAATTAATATCAGATGAATATATGCTAGTAACAATAAATTAAAATTAACTCCTTAGATTAATACTTTGAGATGTTCTCTTTAACAATAAAATTAAAAGTTGTTTGATTGATGAATAATGGAAATTGAAACTTAAAAAGTAAAATATAAAGCCAATATAAAAAGTGAAGAGAAATAATTTAGATAGAGTATGATGAATTAGCATTGGGAAATTTGGGGATTACTTTTCCCTTCAAAATCTAGTTAATTATTTCATACACTATCAATATGGAAATCAACATTAATATATGCTAGTTGCTCAAAAGTAGGGAGTGGACAGTATTAGGCCAGACGCCAGAGTAAAAGCAAGATTCAATCCTAAAATCAATCAATGTCCAAAAAGATTTACTTGAACCAATTAAAACATCAATGATAATCATAATATTTCTTAAGGTCATACAAGCGTTACTGTTTGAATTTATTCCTCCTTTTTTTTCATTTTTTATATGCATTTGCATAGAGATAAGCTTCATCATGATATGGAAAATAAAAGGAAATCCATAAATGGAGAGCCGAATAATGTACAGCCCAAGATTCGATTTCACCTTTTTCTGAGAGCAAGGCCAACCATGCCTATAAATATGAACCTAATAATATTTCTTAATCTCACACATATATATAATCAGTGAGATTGACAGAAGAACTCTCCATGTTCCCTCAAAGGCTTCCAGTATTCAATCATTACTTGAATGCTGGGAGTGTTTGATGGAATTTGGAGACTTACTTTTAGATATGTGATCAACTTCAAAATCATTCACTTTGATCAAAATCTCTATTGTCTATAGGAAGAACCTCGTGTTGTATATATGGCCGCATGAAGGGTAAGACGCTGAATAATAGGATGCAAGAAGCCTATTGTTCTAAAACAATATTTATGCAAAAGCAAGTGCATTGTCAAAGCCTTAGTAATTCGATTTTTCTTCTTTTGTTTTTTTTTCCTTATATGCCACTAATTTCATTGATGAAGCGTTTACTTGGATGAGTATTGCATGTGATTTGGCTGAAGAAACATGTTTGGTCGACCCTTTTTCTCTTTTAAGTGAAGGTTGGATTGGAATTAATAGAAGGAAACACATATCAGATGGGACCATCAACTTATTGACTGGCATAATAGTGATAAATGAACAGTTATTTTGGAAGAGATAAAAGGTTCAAGTTTTGAAGATGCAATTTGTAAGAGTCTTATCGTGTTATTCTGTATTTAAAGAAATTAATTATCTCACACTTAGTGGCAGGTGGATATCATAAAAATCAAAACAAAGAAAATGGGTGGCCATTAGTCTTATGATTGTCGTAATTATGATTTTAAGATTGTAATATAATAACTCAATAACTCACCTATGTTTCCAAATAATTTAGAGTAAATATTTTTTTTAGTCCTAATATTTTGAAATTGATATAAATTTAGTTCTAATAATTTAATGTTTGACATCAATTTCATTCTTCCATCAAATTATTAATAAATTTTGTTATGATTCGTTCCAATTAACATATTAGTGCCCTACTACGTTAGCTTTTTCTCTTCCTTGATTAATGAGGAGAGATAATTTCTATCTTATCAATTTGAAAATAACAAAAATATTAGAAAATAAATAAATAAATTAGAATGCTAAAATTGATGTCAAAATTTAAAATATTAAAACTAGATTGATGTCAATTTTTTTTAGACTAAATTAATGTCAAAATTCAAAGTGTTAAAACTAAATTAATGTCAAAAATTTTGTAAGGATCAAATTGATGTTAACTTCAAAATGTTATGACTAAAAAATATATTTACTCAATAATTTATATGTCAAAAAATGTGAATATAAATATATCTCTTATTTTTTCAGCATTGCTTCAACATCAGAAAATTTTCCTGATTGTATATTGGGCCAAAGACTTATGTACTATATAGAGTCCTTAATTTGGCTTACCATTTATATATGGGAGATACAATAGGTTAAACATGATATAGGATATGGCGAAAATTAATTTTATAAATATTAACGAATTAATAGTGAGTTTGTCAATTCAGTTTTTGCATTTTTTTCAAAGTAGATGACTGTACACAAGATTGTTACATGTAATGCGTGAGAGTGTTGGTCATCTAGATTTCTTCATTATTTATCTTATTTCCTAAAATATCTCTACTCTTTTTAGGAGAAAGATTATATCCTTTCAAGTATAAAGTGATACAATTAAACCATCTCCATAAGTTATATGCCCGATCTCTTCTCGCTATCTAGATTTCCTTTATAGTACATTAGAGTAAAAGATCATATACATCCTACCAAGGTCTTGCCACATAAGAGTAAAGAAGGGACTCAATCCGAAGGGAGGATCGTTGTAAACCGCCGAAATATCATTCAGTCACTGTTTTTCAGATCACACTATGCCAAAAATTTCAGTTAGTCATTGAGAGTTGAATTTAATAATATACTCTTGATGTGGCTCTTGAGCACTATGTTGTTTATTTAATGATATACTCGAAAACGCTTGTTATCCAAAAAAAAAAAAAAATCCTCCAAATATATTTAATTCGAGAGTAAATTGGACAAAAAGAAAAGAAAAGAAAGAAATAAGAAGATGGAACAATAGCTTTGAAGGTGCCAAAGGCTATATACCTCTTAAAATACTTCAACTGTATTTCACTAAGTATAAATCTGCGCCAATAATTTAATACATGAAAATAAATTTCTATACAAAGCTATCATATAAGAAGCAACCCCAAATAGGCTGCAAAGAATGAATCCATGCATGGGAGTAAAGAGAGCAAACTCCCAGCAGAAAGAATATCCAGAACGAAAATTCAGTATACAAATTACAAAGCATCAAGAGAACTAGGAAGAGTCAAGTTCTTTGCAGCACCAAACTTGGATACGAATTTCTCAACCTGTAAACATAAAGTAAATTCCCTATGAGTTGACAGTGTACTAGAATTAACAATTTTTCATGTTCAATTTAATCTAGAAGGAATACATTCAAGGCCTCTCAAAAGTATTTTCTCTGTACATATAACTCGATATCGAACCTAGAACCGTATATTTAAAGGATTCATAACTTCTTCCGTTGGAATCAATACCTTATCAGTTTTTGTGAGCTCAATATATACGATGGTTATTTTAGTTTGAACCAAATTCTATTATCTCTCCTTGTAGAGTTATTCGATTCCAGCAACAACTGCAATGTCTTTCTCTTGCAGCCAAATATAACATTAAACTCGAGAGAGTAACTCGAGAGAGTTCAGTTTCCTATTTCCAGTTCTTTATTCGTGAGCTCTTTATGTATGGTTTATTGGTGCACGTGGTCTCAATTTAAGTACTTCTTTTCCCCTCATATAACATTTGGTTTATGCCAATTTGTTATCATTTTAATAGTCTGTTTCTTTCACACTATAAACAAGGCAAAAAGACAGCACTGTTAAATAAACCGCATACTTTCATTACCTTGCTGAAAGATAATATACTAATTTTTGGTATATATAAATATTTAAATGCTAAATAGTTGAAATTTTTGCTAGAATTTATTATCAAATTGTGCCATATCATACTTTATTTCATCCAACTACTATTTTTGTACTCTATTCAAATTAACTCTTGACAATTTATTTTTTTTTAGTGATGTAATATTGCTCTAAAATCATATCAATTTTATGGACTTTTTTATATGTTCTTGGAGCAATTTTCTCTTGCTCTTTTTAATTCATTATTTGACAAATCAGATTTGTGCACCATCTTTCTTTCTTTAACCAACCACTGTTATCTTTTTAATCACCCACAAAACTTTATTTTGTCAAAAAAATGAATGAAACATAATTTTATTTTATTTTTTGCTTTTAAGAGCAAGTATGAATTCTCTTACTTTATGGATATTGATATATGGATAAGGTACGTTAGATTCGGTTATGTATTTTTCCTTTTGATGTTGAAAGCTTGTTCTCTAATTATCAATGTATTCATAAAAATATCTGTCATTTACTAAAAATGTAATAAAAGTGGGGGATAATTATAACTCACAAAATTGATATGTCAACTTATGAATGGAACAGATGTCAAATTATGAATAAAATAAATCAAAACCTGTTTTTGTAATAAAAATATTTAAGAATCTCATAAAAAATTACAATTTTTAATACGTATGTTTAAGAGACTGCACACATATTTTCATATTAATGAAACAACATGATTTTACAAAAAGGAAATAAGCTTTTTGCTAAAGTTGGATGCGAGTTTTTTTGTTTTAGAGATAAAAGAATGAGCATCGAGTTAAGCAAATGTTGTTTGAGTCGTTTCCCTTCTTTTTAAAGGCATTATATTTGGTCGCTAATTAATATCTAGCTTGTCCCCTTCTCCACTTTCAACTCAGCACAATTCTTATTAAGCCGAAGGTCAAGGATGCTGATTCTTCCCAACTTCCCATTACTGTACCCAAAAAGGCTTGAGAGTCATTAGTCATGAGTGATAAAGAGACCGTCATCTGTAATAATTTTGAAAAAAATAAAGGAGATTGTCATCTTTTTTTTTTTTGTTTGGTTGGGGGGGGGGGGGGGGACGACAAAGAAATAACAGAAAGGGAATATGATCTATTAATATTGTCTTTCAAATTTGTTCTGGGTAGTTGCAATTTTGTTTGTATCTTCAGCAACAGAATCAGAAAAATTGCTTCAAAGTAACTTTTTATGCATCTTTTGAGTTGACGCCATAAAACAATTTTATTTTAAATAGAGTCATTTCTTATTACATGTAGGCTTAATTTTGTAATTATAATTAAAGGATTAGGTGTATAGCATTATTCATCTCATTTATGGTGCATTTATTTTTTATTTTGAAAAAAGTGATTTTGAAACTTAAATTTTATATATATCATAAAAGTTGAAAACTGATTTTTTTTTCAAAAGCTACTCTTTTCAGCTTCTTTAAAAAAGTTGAAAACTGATTCCTTTGAAAATCGATTATTTTTAAAAATTTATCCAAATATATAAAAATTGATTTTTCTAATAAAAAAAATAATTTTTTTACTGAAAAAAGTACAAACAAACACACCCTTAATTTGAATAATATTTTTGGTTAATCATTCGAATAATAAAATGAGAAAATAATAAATAACCAAAATTTTTGGTTAATCATTTAAATAATTTAAAATGAGAAAATACTAGACAACCAAAATTTTGTAATTGAGACGATGAATAATGCTATACGCCTAACCCTTTAGTTATAATTACAAAATTAAACTTACACGTAATAAGAAATGACTCTATTTAAAATAAAATTGTTTTAGTGCGTCAACTCAAAAGATGCATAAAAAGTTGCTTTGAAGCAATTTTTCTGATTCTTTTGCTGAAGATACAAACAAAATTGCAACTGCCTAGAATAAATTTGAAAGATAATAATAATCGATCATATTCCCTTTCTTTTATTTCTTTGTCCATCCCAAAAAAAAAAAAAAACCAGATGATATTCGCCTTTACTTTTTTCAAAATTATGACAGATGACGTTCTCGTTATGACTCATGACTAATGACTCTCAAACCTTTTTGGGTACAGTGATGGGAAGTTGGGAAGAATCAGCATCCTTGACCTTCAGCTTAATATGAATTCTGCTGAGTTGAAAGTGAAGAAGGGGACAAGCTAGATATTAATTAGCGACCAAATATAATGCCTTTAAAAAGAAGGTAAACGAGTCAAACAATATTGGATGAACTCGATGCTCATTCTTTTATCTCTAAAACAAACAAATTTGTATCCAACTTTAGCAAAAAGCTTATTTCCTGTTTGTAAAATCGTATTGTTTCATTAATATGAAAATATGTGTGTAGTCTCTTAAACATACCTATTAAAAATTGTAATTTTTTAATGAGATTCTTAAATATTTTAAGGGCAAAACACAGGTTTTGATTTATTTTATTCATAATTAGACCTCTGTTCCATTCATAATTTGACATATCAATTTTGTGGGTTATAATTATTCCCCACTTTTATCACATTATTAATAAATGACTGAGATCTTTTTATGATTACATTGATAATTTAGAGAACAAGCTTTCAACATCAAAAGTTAAAATACATAACCGAATCTAACGTACGTTATCCATATCAATATTCATAAAGTAAGACAATTCATACTTGCTCTTATATATATATATATATATATATATATATGTTTCATTCATTTTTTTGACAAAATACAGTTTTGTGGGTGATTAAAAAGGTAACAGTGGTTGGTTAAAGAAAGAAAGATGGTACACAAATATGATTTGTCAAATAATGAAAGAGAAAATTGCTCCAAGCACATATAAAAAAGTCTATAAAATTAATATGATTTTACAGCAATGTTACATCACTTAAAAAAATTGTCAAGAGTTAATTTGAACAGAGCACAAAAATAGCAGTTGGATGAAATAAAGTATGATACTGCACAATTTCATGATAAATCCTAGCAAAAATTTCAACTATTCAGCATTTAAATATTTATATATACCAAAAATTAGTATATTATCTTTCAGCATGGTAATGAAAGTATGAGGTTTGTGCTGTCTTTTTGCCTTGTTTCTAGTGTGAAAGAAACAGACTATTAAAATGATAACAAATTGGCATAAACCAAATGTTATACGAGGAGAAAAGAAGTACTTAAATTGAAAGGACCACGTGCACCAATCAACCAGACTGAGAGAGCTCACGAATAAAGAACTGGAAAGTGGGAACTGAACTCTCTGGAGCTTAACTATATATTTTGCTGCAAGAGAAAGACATTGCAGTTGATGCTGAAATCGAATAACTCTACAAGGAGAGACAATAGAGCTTGGTTCAAACTAAAAGAACCAGAGTACATATTAAGCTAAAAAATAATTAATAAGATATTGATTCGGGCGGAAGGGCTCAGATCCCTTAAACATATAACCCTGGATTTAATATCAGGATTTATATGCATGGAGAAAATACCTTTGAGAGGACTTAGATGTATTCCTCCTAGATTAAATTGAACATGAAAAATTGTTAATTCTAGTATACTATCAACTCATAGGGAATTTACTTTATGTTTACAGGTTGAGAAATTCGTATCCAAGTTTGGTACTGCAAAGAACTTGACTCTCTTCCTAGTTCTCTTGATGCTTTGCAATTTGTATACTGAGTTTTCGTTCTGGATGTTCTTTCTGCTGGGAGTTTGCTCTCTTTACTCCCATGCATGGATTCATTCTCTGCAGCTTATTTGGGGTTGCTTCTTATATATATGATAGCTTTGTATAGAAATTTATTTTCTTGTATTAAATTATTGGGTTATACTTAGTGAAGTACAGTTGAAGTATTTTAAGAGGTATATAGCCTTTGGCACTTTCAAAGCTATTGTTCCACCTTTTTATTTTTTTCCTTTCTTTTCTTTTTGTCCAATTTTACTCTCGAATTAAATATATTCGGAGGATTTTTTTTTTCTTTTGATAGCACATTTTGGAGTATATCATTAAATAAACAACATACTGCTCAGGAGCCATATCAAGAGTATATTATTAAATTCAACTCTCAATGACTTAACTGAAATTTTTGGTATAGTGTGATTTGAAAGACAATGAGTGAATGACATTTCGGTGGTTTACAAAGATCGTCCCTTCAGATTGAGTCTCTTCTTTTCTCTTATGTGACAAGGAACTTGGTAGGATGTATATGATCTTTTACTCTAATGTACTATAAAGGAAATCCAGATAGCGAGAAGAGATCGGGGATATAACTTGTGGAGAGTTTAATTGTATCACTTTATACTTGAAAGGATATAATCTTACTCCTAAAAAGAGTAGAGATATTTTAGGAAATAAAATAAATAATGAAGAAATCTAGATGAGCAACCCTCACACGCATTATGTGACAATCTTGTGTGCAGTCATCTACTTTGAAAAAATGCAAAAACTGAATTGACAAACTCACCATTAATTCGTTAATATTTATAAAATTAATTTTCGGCATACCCTATATATTGTTTAAAATATTTGTATTTCCCATATATAAATGGTAAGCCAAATTATGGACTCCATACAGTACATAAGTCTTTGGCCCAATATACAATCAGGAAAATTGTCTGATGTTGAAGCAATACTGAAAAAATAAGAGATATCTTTATATTCACATTTTTTTGACAAAGTAAATTATGAATAAATATATTTTTTAGTCGTAACATTTTGAAGTTGGCATCAAATTTTTGTTTTATAAAATTTTTTACATCAATTAGTTTTAATACTTTGAAATTTGCTATTAGTTTAATCCCAAAAAAAATTGACATCAATCTAATTCTAATATTCCAAATTGTGACATCAATTTTATTGTTCTAAATTATTTATTTTCTAATATTTTTGTTGTTTTCAAATTGTTAAGATAGAAATTATCTCTCCTCATTAGTCAAGGAAGAGAAAGAACTAACATAACAATGCACGAATATATCAATTGGAATGAATTGTAACAAAAATTACTAATAATTTGATAGAAGGATGAAATTGATATCAAATATTAAAGTATCAGAACTAAATTAATATCAAAAAAAATTTTAAGATCAAATTGATATCAATTTCAAAATATTAGAATTAAAAAAATATTTACTCTAAATTATTTGGAAATATAGGTGAGTTATTGAATTATTATATTAAAAACTTGAAATCATAATTACGACAATCATAAGACTGATGGCCACCCATTTTCTTTGTTTTGATTTTTATGATATTCACATACCACTTAAGTGTGAGATATTTAATTTCTTTAAATACAGAATAATACAATAAGACTCTTACGAATTGCATCTTCAAAACTTCAACCTTCTATCTCCTCTAAAATTTCATTTATCACTATTATGCAAATCAATAAGTTGATGGTCCCAATCTGATAAGTGTTTCCTTCTATTAATTCCAATTCAAACTTCACTTAAAAAAGTAAAAGGGTCGACCAAACATGTTTCCTCAGCCAAATCACATTCAACACTCATCCAAATAAAAGCTTCAACAATGAAATAAGTGGCATATGAGGAGAAAAAAATAGAAAAAAGATCGAATTACTCAGGCTTTGACAATGCACTTGCTTTTGCATAAATATTGTTTTAGAACAATAGGCTTCTTGCATCCTATTATTCAGGATCTTACCCTTCATGCCGCCATATATACAACAGGAGGTTCTTCCTATAGACAATAGAGATTTTGATCAAAGTGAATGATTTTGAAATTGATCACATATCTAAAAGTAAGTCTCCAAGTTCCATCAAACACTCCCAGCATTCCAGTAATGATTGAATACTGGAAGCCTTTGAGGGAACATGGAGAGTTCTTCTGTCAATCTCACTGATTACATGTATGTGTGGAATTAAGAAATATTATTAGGTTCATATTTATAAGCATGGTTGGCCTTGCTCTCAGAAAAAGGTGAAATCGAATCTTGGGCCGTACATTATTCGGTTCTCCATTTATGGATTTGCTTTTATTTTCCATATCATGATGAAGCTTATCTTTATGCAACTATATATAAAGAATGAAAAAAAAGGAGGAATGAATTCAAACAGTAACGCTTGTATGACCTTAAGAAATATTATGATTATCATTGATGTTTTAATTAGTTCAAGTAAATCTTTTTGGGCATTGATTGATTTTAGGACTGAATCTTCCTTTTACTCTGGCGTCTGGCCTAATATTGTCCACTCCCAACTTATGAGCAATGAGCATATATTAATGTTGATTTTCACATTTTTGGTGAGGTACTGTTGATTTCGATATTGACAGTGTACGAAATAGTTATCTAGATTTTGAAGGGAAAAATAATCCCCAAAATTCCCCAATGCAAATTCATCATACTATCTAAATTATTTCTCTTCACTTCTTATATTGGCTTTATATTTTACTTTTTAAGTTTCAATTTCCATTATTCATCAATCAAACAACTTTAAATTTTATTATTAAAGAGAACATCTCAAAGTATTAATCTAAGGAGTTAATTTTAATTTATTGTCACTAGCATATAGTCATGTGCTATTAATTAAATTTATCTAAAGGTGAGATTTTGATAGTAGCTATGTGACAGATATTTTTTCAATAACATACCAATATATGATTTGATGATAGAGTGTGACGGACATCGGATTGATTAAACTTTTATTAATGATGAACATTTGTACGTAAAAGATGCGTAAGTCTATAAGATCTTTTTAAAGATTGTGCATTGAATGAAATTTACATATATACAAAATAAGTTACAAACTCCGTAATTTTTTGTAGAAAAAATCTAGTTGCTTTTAACACAAGTATGTTATTTTTTTACATAATTAAAATGAAAGCACAAATTTTATAAAAGATGTTACAGGTTTTAATATCTAAAAACGTAATAATGTTTTCAATAACTCATTTTTGTATATATGCAGACTGTAGACCCTTAAAATTATAGAAAGATTCCAAATAACTTATACCACATGAGCAAAAATGGCACGTTCGTTGAATTTCTATGGACTCAGAAAAGCAATTATCTTCGTGGAATAGAATTGGTGCTTGCCATGGATAAATTATTCTGCATGGAAAGTCGCAGCCTCAAAGCGATGTTCGATATGATGCTGTTTATTAGATTTTACCACTATATATTAGAATGTCAACTTTCTGGCAGTTTTTTGCTTCCATCTATGGGCTCTAAAATCCACTGGCTGGATTACATAAATTACAGAGATTCTTGCACATGAAATGGCTGCAGATATGCTACAGTATACGTAGCAATATGTGCTCTATGGTATATCTTAGTAGTGATAGTGATCTGAGCCATTGTCATATGGATAGGAAAATGCGTTTGACATTATACTATCGTGTGTTATGTATAACGTCTATTATAGGTCCTAGGGGTGTAAGTGGTTCGAGTCAACCAAATAAACCTGATCAATCCAAACTGAATCGATGAAATTGATTTGGATTGGTTCGGATTATCAGGTCAATAAGGTATGATTTAATTAGAATCTACCAGTGTTTAGTTTAGCAATCAGATCTAGAATTTTGCAACTTGATACCCAACCCAACCCAAACCCCTTATATATATTTTTTTCCTTAACAACATAACACAATAGAATGGCAATTGTTTGATATTTGTGTTTCTTTTAATTGTATTAATGATAATATTAGAATGATTTAGCCCTTGGATATTATAATAAAAAATGAAATTTACTTATATATAAACTTTGATACTTTATAATTATTTTTTATCATATTTTTCTTGACAAAAACTGGAAAAATAAATTTAAACACTAATTTTTAAATCTTAAACCCTAATCTGATCACCAGAATTGAACTAACTTGAATTTGATTAGTTCGATTTGATTTAGATTTGATAAAAAAATTTTATGAATCTGAACCAAACTAAACCAACTAAAATTAATCAATTCGGATTTGATTTTCTTTCAAATCTGATCCGAATCAACTTATTTACACCCTTAATAGGTCCTCTTATTAAGAACATCATATAAGATAATTTGTGGATTCTCATTCTTTAACTGAAAGATTATAGATATGTCCTTATTAGTAATTAATATTCACAAAGAATTAAAAACCTTAAGGACCTTAATTACAACTATAAAATTGTTACGATGGACAACATGATTCTATTTTGCCATAATTATTATTGTTAAGACTGGAACATTGGATTGTTCAACAGTCTTCATGATTGTCTTACCATTGCCAGTTATTTTTCCACATGTTGTGAAAATTATTGTAGAATAATGTTATCCGTAGTAGTGCCGAGTGCCTGACTTCTGCAATCTACTATAAAGCTTTTACCAAAGAAATGCTTATTTTGGATATTGATTTTCAAATTTTGACAATATGTACATGTTTGGGAACTCTAGGAAACATCTTTTTTTTTTCTTGAATAAAAGCTGTTTTGACAATATGCTGTATTTTTTTCGATTAATGAAAACAGGCTCAACCTCCAGAAGAGGGCAGCACTAGCAGTTCACAAAGCAAGGAACAAAGGCAAAAAACAAAGCTACACGCTCCCTACACAAACTAAAATAACCACAAAGCTATACAGCCACGAAAAATGGATCTCCCAAGGTAAAAGACTCGGATCCTGCTGCTGAACTTGTTGACCCCCCATATGCTGTATGTGATTGGGTTAAAACGTTTAAAATTGATTATAAGCCAAAGTTATCATTTTAATTTGAAAAATAGTTTATAATTATAAATAATTTTTTGAATTTTTAAATTATAAGTAGATCACGATATCCTAAAATTACTTTTAAGTTAATACATTCAAACATAAATTGGTTTTAAAAAAATGATTATACTTATTAACAGTTATTGAAATAATTTTAATATCACAATTTTCTCAAATATACACTATATCTTTCAGGATTTCTTTAATCCGTCAATAGTAAAGCAAAGCACTAGCTCCATCAAGAGGCACTGGACACTGAAGCAAGCAAGTTCATGAGGAATAAATTCTACCTATCCATGATCAATAAAGTAACCTTATCTAAAATTTAGTGAATCAAACTCTAAGCAGAGAAAGAATTGGAAATGTTATTAGCTGTCCTATAATAATTAATGGTGGGAACATAAGAGAATCAATGTGTCATCTTAATTTGTGTATAAATAGGTGTTTCTTTGTTGGTAGTCGTAGCAGTGGCTGTGTAAGGAGATTTGAAAGGATAAAGCCTTCAGTGACCTCAAAGGCTTCCACAACACCATTTAGCAAGTCAATCAATGACCAGAAGTGTGGAGTCGTGGAAGTACCTTTGAGGTTCACCGAAGGCTTTTATGCTATGTCTTCTCTTCAGTTTATTGAATTCAGTTGGTAAACACTTGAGTTGGTACAGTTGAGTTTATATTTACTCATCATCAAACAGTAACACTGATGAGTTGTCATTAACTAAGGCTTACTTGAGCTTGCTTAGTTTTTTCTTTTTTTTCCTATTTTGAACCAAATATATATATATATATATATATATATATTTAGGGTTTAGGGTTTATAAAAGCAAAAAAATGGAAAATGGTACTCATACGTCATATTTTTTAAACCATCCTTACACGCTTTCCATTTTGTTATTTTGAATTGAATTGATACTCCCTTTTCCCTTTTCCCTTTTTCTCCAATTAACATCATTTCTATTGGCACTGGTTTCTTGCATAGTCTTTGAAGTTTGACGGCAAAGTTATGCCGAAGAACTAGTAATATAGAGAAGATACATACCTTCACTTTTTCGACTTTCTTGAACTCATTGATTTGATGGAACATCATTTTGTATGGTTATTGAACTTGTTGCATAGATACTGCTGAAAGATATCTCCAGAAATTGCAAGGGTGCTATGTTAGGAAAATAAAAGACAGGCTTTGGAAAAATGGCACGGATTGAAGTCGCCCTTCCAACATCTCTATTACCTTACTTATGGATGGTCTATTTGTTGAATTTGTTTGAATACACCATAGGCTCACCATAGTCATCTTCTTAGCCATCTCATTTTCTTTCTCTGTGATAACCAAACAACTAGTATAAATATTACCTTGCTCAAGACCCTTAAAAATCCAATTTAGAAAAAATATTTCACTGGTATGTAATCCTCTATACTATCATAATTCTTTCTTCCTGCAACCATTTCTAAAATCAATATGCCATAACTATATATATTAGATTTATGAGAAATTGCACCATATGTTCGGCTAAATAGTTCTGGTGCAATGTACCCTATAGTTCCTCTCATGCCTAGTATAGACGCAATACTTTCCTTCTTTTTACATAATTTAGCTAGTCCAAAATTAGAGATTTTTGGACAAAAATTTCCATCCAAAAGAATATTTTAGGGTTTAATATCAAGATGTAGAATCCTTGTGTTACACCCTCGATGCAAGTATTCTAGTCATCGAGCAATGCCAATTGCAATTTTGTACAATATCTTCCAATCCAAATTACAAATAACATTTGGAGATCCTCTTTTATAGATAAACTTATCTAGTGAGCCATTCTGCATGAATTCATAGATAAGTGATTTTTTGCTTCTCTCAAAACAAAATCTCAAAAGTGAGACAATGTTGACATGGAATGTTTTACTAATGCTAGCAACTTTATTTATGAATTCTTCTCTATTTTCCTTAGACTCACTTATTATTTTTACTGCCGCATGACGGCCATCAAATAAGTTTGCTTTGTAGACAACACCAAATCCTCCGTGGACTGATTCATGTCAGAATGAGTTTGTCAATTTTTTTTTCAAACTTCTGAGTAACTATACTGCTTTGGTGCCAATGAAGTATAACTTTTCATGAAATCTTCAATATTGTGGTTAAGAAATGATCCTATTTTCTTGAAGATCCTCCTTTGTATCAAACTAAGATATGTATTTCGCTTACAAATAATTACAGTAAATATTACAACTTCGATAGTTGTTGCTAATAGTGCACCTGCATGTATGCAAAGAAAAGTTTTGTAAATGATAATATAGAATTTACCAAAAAAAATAATTGTCAGTCGGGTAATTGAGGGTGTGGTGGCTCTGGGTGGTCTGCGGATGGCAATGGATAGGGGGCTGCAACTTTGCGGAGGGGAGAAGGGCGCACGTTGCACCGTTGCGGCCCTATGTCATCACCATTGCTTTTTGTGCATTGCTTGGTGAGTTCAATTACCGATGCAGATTTTGATTAATTCATTATTGTTCTTTGTTTGTTTTGCTGCAAATTAAATTTGAGATTTTGTAATTGGATTTTCTAGAACTAGAAGCTTTTTCTTGGTGACCCTGATTAATGAGTCTTGATCATTATTGTCCTACATATCTGAGGTACTCATTTTTTCCATCATCAATTATTTTAGCACTTGGTAACGATTGACCTCAGATCATTGAAAGCTAGTTTGAGTTTGCTAACAATTAGAATGTAGTTGCACATGTGCTCTGTTTCTTTGCTAGAGTTTTGGTTTATCTCTTTCCTTCCCCTTGTGATGGGCTTCCGACTATCGTCTAACCAATTCTATCTTGTAAGGCTGTGGGGCATGATAATGTAGGTGAGGGGAGTCCATGCAAGGTTGATGAGGTGGCGACCTCTAGCAGGGAGGTTAAAGCGAATGATCACTTGTACTCTTTTTTTGTTTTTGTAGGATTTTTTCCCCAGTATGCATCCAAGTGGATCAGACGGTTATGGT
Organism: Pterocarpus macrocarpus; assembly: GCA_031439585.1. Lineage (NCBI taxonomy): Eukaryota > Viridiplantae > Streptophyta > Magnoliopsida > Fabales > Fabaceae > Pterocarpus > Pterocarpus macrocarpus. The sequence continues at coordinate 78,819,550 of CM062515.1, forward strand.
TGTGTTCCCTTTGGCTATCAACTGCAATGAGACGGTGATTGGTGGCGATGCATGGCTAGTGGTGGAAGGTGAATCGACCTATAATGTTACTTGGCCTTCATTGCGTGGAATGACAATAATTGTGGATGGTTTTTGAGGATGACTTCATGTCTAACGTGGCCATCAATAAGGACATTATTCCCATACGGCGTTTGTCGAGGAGTAAAACATGTGTGGAATTTAAATTAATTGTTGAGATACACAGGGATATAGGTTTGGACAAGTTGGACTTGAGTATGAATTTAGAGTGTTTGGAATTGGGTCTTTTGGAACACATGCAGAACCCAATTCCTAATATGGACTTTGAAAATAGTCATGTGGGTAATGAGTCCGAGTCTCGCAAGAGTAAAGGCAAGAGATGATGCAAAGAACATACTGTGAAAATAAAGCCTAGTTAATGTGCATATTTTTGTTTTGATGTTAGCGTATGTTATTTGTGTAAGCTTTATTTTATTGTGTTTTGCTCTTTATACGAGAGTTTTGGGTACTTGTAGAAGCTTTTTTATTATTAAGATACTATGATGTAATACTTGCTCCATTCTTGATTAATGTTGAGCTCCTATTCAATTATCTAAAAAAAAAATTGTCTACCTAAAATTCATATACTAAACCTGTTCTCATAGCCATTGCAAATTTCTTATCAAATTAACTCTATTAAAAATACTAACGCGTAGTTGATTGGAGTGATTCAACATTTATTCTTTTAAGTAATATCTTGTGTTTTATAAATAGAAAAATTTAGCATTAAAACAATTATATAGAGAGAGTCATTTTGTTTGTCCACATTATTTGTTAGAATGATGTAATATACATGTTAATTAGAGAATGACAAGTGAAACATATTATTTTCTTTCATCCAACAACTATTTTTTTTCTTTTTCTTTTTATTTTTGTCGATAATTCATTCAATTTTTGCTAAGTGGGTAATATTGACTCAACTCAAATATTTACATTTAAACTAAACTAGCTTTCACATTCGTTTTTGTTCTAACAGATGACCAAAAATTCATTTATTGTGTTAATTAGAATGGAAAATACCTGCAATCCAACCATTTGGTGTTTTGGATGGACTTCCACCGGCTTCAGAACTTCGAAGCAAAACATTACCTGAAGAAGTATTTAACTGCACAATCGGTGGTAATTTGGTGGCCTCTACAGATTGGTTGTTATTAGAGAGATCCAAAGTCTGAAGTTGAGGCAAAGTTGTCAAACTCTCAGCTCAGGTATTGAACCCCTCTAATTATTATCACTTAGATCCAAGTTCAGCAAATCAGGTAAATTGCCAAATGGAGGTGAACTCGTTCCTGTTAAACCTTGGCTCGCTAAATCCACGTCCCTGATCTTGTCCCCAAAACAAGCAATGAAATCCCAATCGTCACAAGCATCGTTCCCTTGCCACGAAACTGCAATTATATAAGGATACCCAAATGCCGCAGAAATTTCAAGCAAAGTGGGTACTTATTGGTCGCAAGGCCCGGCATGGTCTGAACAGAACCCATTATCATCGAGTCAATTCACTTCCTTGCCAAACACAGGCAAAGGACCCTGCAACCAGTCCATGCGCAGACAAACGTTCCGCAAGCTCGGGTCAAAGCAGGCGAACTACACCCCTTAACTGATTGTACCCTAGCTGCAGATCCACCAACTTGATGCAATTGGACAAGTCAGGAATGGACCCTCGAACGAGTTGTTCTGAAGCCACACCTGAGACAAGTTGGTCATGGACGAAAGAACCTCAATTGTGCCCGACAAACCATCGCCCTCTTGGATGTTGAGCTGTAAAGTGGCAACCTTGGATTGTGAAAAAGAGTTGGGCAAGACCCCACGGAGGTTGTTGTTAGAGAGAAGAAGAGTTTGCAAACTTGGGAAGGAATCGAATACGTCTGGTAAGGAACCTATGAGGTTTGTTGCAGCGAGATCAAGGGTGGTGAGTTTTGAGGAGTGAGTCAAATCGGTGGGGAAGGTCCATGGTGCGAGGTTGATGTTGTTGCTCAAGGTGAGGAGCTGCAAGGTGGTTAGGCCCTGGATGCAACCGTTTGGGATGGTGGTGAAGTTGTTGTGGTTGAGGTACACCTCTTGGAGCATGGTGAGGTTGGCGAGAGAGGGGAGAGGCCCAGAGAGATTGTTGTGGTGGAGAGATAGGGAGGTGAGTTGGGAGAGGGGGTTGAGTTGAGGTCTGAAGAAATTGTTCCGGTGAGTGACTGTGCATTGAGGTTGATGGAGGTGACTCCGTTGGTTGTCACATCTGACGCCTTCCCACATGCAGAAGGACGTGTTTTGGGACCAACCTGAGGGAGTTGGGGTGAGGGCTTTGGCCAGATTGGACATGAAAGCACCATCATCGGCAATAGCGGTGCTGAAGAGTACGTAGAGTAATGAAGAAGAGTGCAGAGAGATGAATTGTTGTTTTAAATTTTACTTTGAGATGAGCCATTCAGTTATGGTATGGCGTATGAGGGAAAGAGGAAGAGAGAGAGAGCAAGGATGTTGTATGGGTCGGTTAGTTTGGCGTGTGCACAGAGATGGGATTGTAAGTGGCTTCTAAAATTGTCCCTATTTTGAATGTGTAGGTTCCACACAGTTATATGAGATTTACATACAAAATAATTGGATTTATATATAAAAAAATAGAGGCAATTTTTATATGAAAATATTTTTGTTATCTTTACAATAAAATTTATTAAATTGTAAAATACTATTATGTGAGCAATTGCCACACATGAGAATTCGAAGTTCAGAGGCTTCGGTTTGGTTGGCTGGAGGCTGGTTTGAACAAGCGACAGTTGGGGGCCTTGTGGCTGGGAATTCAAGAGAAATAAATGTATAGATAATTATATTCACAATTAATAATATCATAATATTAAAAATAAAATTAATAAATTAATAATAACTTTTATTTAAAATATTATAATATTATTAATTATGAATACTATGGATCACGACCGCCCAAATATTTATCGAGAATTCAATGCTCAAATGGAATGCAACAAGAAGAGGGGAGGGAGTCCCAATGATTGGCGGGTATTGGACACGTCGCTACTGATGCCTTTATTATTTCTTTACAAGAATCATATTTATTTATACTAAAATAACGGAGATTTCGATATTACTACTACTAGTTGAACAGGTAAAATGGTAGCAGGCACCTATAATGTGGGAATAACAATTTCCGTTAGAACAATCAAAATCCCGTTTGATACGTAGATGATTCACCATCCGCCCTCTCCCCAAGATTAAAAGGAGCATATAGGTACTGAGCGCACTGAAAAATGTATCACTTCAAAGTTTGAAAAGTAATTATGTGGTCTCGATCTGACGTTATCAGCTAGCAAATTAAACTTTCTTTTTTCATTGATGATAAAACTGTGCTTTTTTTATTAAAAAAAATTCTATGTAATCATATTTTCTTGGTGGAATATGGGGCGCGCAGACAAAAAAGACGGAAGTATGGGACAAAAATCGTATAGCCATTTTGATCCTTAAGGTATGTCATTAGGTGACATAGTTCAACTATCATCAGGTGTGTTTGGTTTGGCTTTATAAAAGCCAAACTCACGTTAGCAACACTCAAAATTAGGATAATTTTTTGTTTGATAATATTCTCTTTTTTTTTTTAAATTAGTTCCATTATCATTTTTTTTTTCTAAAACCAAAGTTTGAGTTAAAGCAATTATTTGGGGCATATTTGAATAAATAGCTTATTTAAAAATTTATATAAAAATAACTTATGAAAAGTTATTATATTTAGATATATAATAATAGAAGTGCTTGTTTACAGCATTTTAATAAGTATTTTTTGATAAATTAGATATTTTAATTTATCAAAAAAATTAAAAATAAATAAAAAATTTAAAAAAATATAACTTTCAATTTTCAAAATATTATAAAAATTCGTAAGTAATATTATCCAAACAAATTCTTATTATTATTGCTTTGTATTGAAAGTATATATATTAGAAATTATTAGACGTACATTGTTAACATGTTGCTTTTGCATTGTACCAAAACTACATTGGAAATTGTTAGACTTTTTAAACTCGTATCTTTTGCATTGAACCAAAAGGACGTAAAAAGTACAGAAAATTAATTAATTTAAGTGATTTGATATTTATGTTGCTTTAAGTAAATATTGATTTTGAGTCTTGTTAATAAAGGGAAAAAATAGTGCAAGAGTTTTGCTCGCCTATGTTGGATTTACTCAATTCGAATCAAATATCGATGGTCTAGACTGAAAAGAAGACATCACAAGTTATTAGACATTTTTTTAAAATTTGTGAATATTTTTTAATTTGAATTGTATGGGTCTCAAACAAGGATGTCAGATTGCTATATTCATATAATATATTTCTTTTCTTTTTTATTGAAAAGCCTAGGCAGTGCATTGAAGAATGAAAAATATGGAAAATGATACTTATACGTATGCGTCATAATTTTAAACCATCCTAACACATTTTAAATTTTTGTTATTTTGTTGATAAATCAAGAGAAATGCAAATCCCAATATACTCCCTCTTTCCCTTTTGCAACAAATATAGATTATGTAAAGAAATAGTGTAAATATTGATGTGAAAGTAACATGTTCAGAAAAAATTAAAAAAAAATTATAAGTAACAAACTGGTCTTCAATTAATATTATTTACATTGGCACCAGTTTCTCGCATAGGTTTTGATATGCCTAAGGAATACCTTTACCTTCTCGGCTTTCTTGAACTCATTTGATTCGATGGAACAACTTTTTACATCTTTATTGAATTTGTCGCATACATACTGTCGGAAGATATTTCCGATAATTGTAAGGGTGCCATGTTAGGAGAATACGGGGCAGGCTTTGGAGGAAATGGTATTGATTGAAGTGATCCTTCCAACATCTCTATTATTTTACTCATGGCCGGTCTATCTGCTGGATGTGTTTGGATGCACCACAGACTCACCATGGTCATCTTTCTTACCATCTCATTTTCTTCCTCATTAATAAGCACACAACTTGAATGAATATTACCTTGCTCAAGATCTTTATAAATCCAATATGGAAAATACAATTCACTGGTATGTGATCCTTTTCTATCATGATTCTTTCTTCCTCCAACCATTTCTAGAACCAACATACCATAGCTGTACACATCGGATTTATGAGAAACTCCACCATATGCTCTGCTAAATACTTCTGGTGCAATGTATCCTATAGTTCCTCTTGTACCCAACAAAGACACTACACTCTCCCTTTTTAAGCATAATTTGGCTAGCCCAAAATCAGATATTTTTGGACAAAATTCTTCATCTAAAAGAATATTTTGGGGTTTAATATCAAGATGCAAAATTCTTGTGCTACATCCTTGATGCAAGTAGTGTAGTCCTTGAGCGATGCTAATTGTAATTTTGTACAATATGTTCCAGTCCAAATTACAAATAGCATTTGGAGATCCACTTTTATTGATGAACTTATCTAGTGAGCCATTTGACATGAATTCATAAATAAGTGCTCTTTTGTTCCTCTCATAACAAAATCCCAAAAGTGAGACAATGTTGACATGAGATGTTTTACTAATGCTAGCAATTTCATTGATGAATTCTTCTCCACTTCCCATAGACTCACGTATCACTTTTACTGCTACATGATGACCATCGGGTAAGCTTGCTTTGTAGACAACACCAAATCCTCCTTGGCCTAATTTATGCTTGAATGACTTTGTCATTTTTTTAACTTGTGAATAACTGTACTGCTTTGGTACCAAAGAACTATATCTTTTCATGAAATCCTCAACATTGTGGTCAAGAAATGTTTTCTTGAAGATCCTCCTTTGTATTAAAGTAAGAAACCTCTTTCGATTCCAAATAATTACAATAAATATTATAACTACGACAGTTGCTGCTGCCAATGCACCTGCATTTATGCAAAGAAAAGTTTTGTAAACAATAATGTAAAAGTTACAACAAGTAAAAAAAAAAAGGTTGCCATCCTACCTAAATTCATATTCTAAATCTATGACCACAGCTACTTCCAGTTTCTTATGAAATTAAACTCTCTTAACAATAAAAATTCGATGTAAACATGCATAACCAAACACACCTTCAAATTCATTTTTGTTGTAAGACCAAAATTTCATTTAAACGTTATTGATATAAGAGTCAACAAAAAAAAAAACATAAGAGATTAAGCATTTTTTTCAAATCTAAAATACCTGCAATCCAACCATGGTTTGATGTTCCACGTCCTTCGGAACTTTGAAGAAAAACATTACCTTTAGTATTTAGCTTCACACTCGGTCGGAATTTGGGAACCACTCCAGATAAGTTGTTATAAGACACATCTAGATCCTCAAGTTGAGACAAAGTTGTCAAACTCTGAGGAATTGATCCCGTCAAATAATTGTCACTCAGATCCAAGTCCCTCAAATAAGTTAAATTGGCAAATTCAGGTGAGATTGTCCCCGTTAAACCCTGTCTCGCTAACTTCACGGCAGTAACCTTCCCCTGTGCACACGCAATGAAACTCCAATTTTCACAAGGATTGGCCCATATCCATGAATCGATCAACTGAAGGGAATTCCCAAAAGCTTCTGCAATGTCAACCAAAACCGCCTGATCGCAAAGTCCTTCATCGGATTGTGGACACAGAAGATTCATCGGATACGAAGTGACTATCACACCCTTGGCAAAAGCAGGCAGAGGACCTCTCAGCATGTTGAATTCCAAAGAAAGTATCTGCAAGCTGGAGAGATCCGCCAAAGTAGGTGGAACTACACCACTTAAGAAATTGTTCCGAAGCTGCAGATCAAACAAACTGGTGCAGTTTCTCAAGTCAGGAATGGCACCTGAGAAGACGTTATAACTTAGCCACGCCTCATACAAGTGGGTCATGTTGGAAAGAACATCTATTGATGCCGATAACCCACGCTTTTGGTTGTTGAGCCATAACTTCTCAATTGGAGGTCGTGCAAGAGAGTTGGGCAAAGCCCCGTAGATGTTGTTTTCAGAGAGATAAAGATACTTCAAGCTAGGGAATGAATCGAACATATCCGGGAAGAAACCTTCTAAGTTTGTGGAGACCAGGTCGAGGAGGACGAGATTCGAGGAGTTAGCCAAATCGGTGGGGAAGTTCCATGGTGTGAGGTTGTTGTTGTTGTACAAGGTGAGGGCCTGCAAGCTGAGTAGACCTTGGAAGCAGCCGTCTGCGATGGAGGAGAAGTTGTTGCGATGGAGGTGCACCTCTTCGAGGGAGGTGAGGTTGGCGAGGGAGGACAATGGCCCGGTGAGAGCATTTCGCGAAAGGTCGAGTTGGGTGAGTTTGGAGAGGGAGTTGAGGCCCGAAGGGAGTGTTCCGGTGAGTGAGTGTGCAGTGAGGTTGATAGAGGTGACGCGGTTGGTGCTGTCACACTCGACGCCATCCCAGATGCAAAAGGAGGTGTTGTGGAACCAACCAGAAGGAGTTGGCGTGAGGGCTTCCAGAAGCTTGGACATGAATGCGCCATCATCATCATCTGCAATAGTGGTAGTGGCGAGGACACAAAAGAACAAGAAGAAGACAAAGAAAAGAAGTTTGGAGGCAGAAACTATGGTTTTGAATTTCACAATGAAAAGAAGTTTAGAGGCAGAAACTATGGTTTTGAATTTTAGTTTGAGATGAGCCATTCAGTTACAGTATGGGGGTAAGAGGAAGATGGAAACAGTGAGGTCTTGCCTTGGTTGTTTGTGAGAGTTTTTAGCGCGTGCAGATGAAGCAAAATAACACATCTAAGAGGTTTGGTTTGGACGTTGTGGCTGAGAATTCTAAGCTCTGACAAGTAACAACAAAGAATGTAACAAGAAAGAGGGAGGGAGATCCGATGATGGTGTAGGACACATCGCACTATCGCTAATGTTGTTCTTCGAATATTTTCGTGAGACCAGGCAGTTTTCATTTTCAATCTCATTTGTCTATCGTTTTTTAGTAGGAGCAATGCTATACTTTCAGGAAAATATGGCTAAAATTTTTGACAGAAATCATGATGGAGGTTGGATATGTTATAAAATGATAGGACGTGTACGTTTAAATGGTAATTTATAAACTTAATATAGTGATTCATGACCCAAGTTAAGGACGTGTGTAAGTCTTCAATGCAAGATCGATTACCAATTAATATGCATGATTTATCAACCGGCAAATTCAATTCTTCACTTCTTACTATCTATCAACAATGTGCCAACCAATATGTATATTTTGGATAAAATATAATTTTGTTACGAGTTTAATTGGTATGCACTGACTATCAACTAATAGAAATAGGGGAAAAGTAAGAAATCATAGTAGGTCCCTTATTATAATATGTGGTTATTTGTATGAGTTGATACTTTCCATTGTTTTTATTACCTGATAATGTAAAATTATTTTATATTGTAAGTGTATTTAAATTAAATTCTTTTGTTATTACTTAAGATTACTCGCAGAATGTTTTGTTTTATTTGTCCTTGAACAAAGAGAGCAACTACTTCTATATATTTTAGAGTTATGTATTATTTTATACTATCAAAATCTCTCGCCTTTAGATAACTTTAATTAAAAACACATGATTATATGCTAGTAACAATAAAATAAATTAATACTTTGAGATGTGCACTTTAATAATAAGAAGACGTTCTAATCATGAGTTATGAAAAGTATTGTGAGCGACATCAGATCAAATTAAATTTTTAATAATGAAAATTTTTATCTGAATGATGCCTAATAACATCTTTTTATAGGAGTTAATTTTCATACACTATCGATCAGTGTAAAATTATTACCACATTATTATAAAAGTTTGAACTTTACAATAATTATTCCGAAAATTATGTATAAAATGGGATTTGATTGGTTGATAGTATTTGTGCTGATATTGTATAAAAATTAATTTTTAAAAAAAATATATATTGATATGAAATGTATAACATTTACAATTTACAAACTTGGTCAATTTTGTAAAATGAAATCTTGCAACTTTTTAAGATGAGTATGTTAGTTTTTTTTTTTTTTTTTTACACAAAATGAAAGTGCAAATTTTAAAATTGATTAATTTTGGTACATATAAAACATTTTATACTATCAATCGATTATATTATATACTTTATATAACTTTTAAGGTAGTTATCACAAGAGTCAACCGTTTTTAATGGATTAGTTATATATAATTGAATAACTCTGTGAAAATATTTGTACTCTAATATTGTATTAAAATTAAATCAATTTTATGAATGCCCAAAAATGCATAAATTGTATAAATGATATGCTATAAAAACATGATAAAACATCTTTTTATATCTTTTTTATGGTTATTAAATTTGTAGCATACACATATATAGGGCTGGAAATGAGCTGAATCCAAACTTGACACAACTTAGGCTCAGCTCAATAGTATTAAGTTCGGCTCAATAATAAATGACCCTGATTTTAAGGCTCAATCTCGGCTCCTTAATGACTTACAAGTTGGCTCAAGCTCGATGAGCTGTCTTAATTTAGATATAGATTAAGCCTTTTGGCTGTAATAAGCTAGCCTATTTTTAATATAATTTATATACTATACATATAATATAAAATATTTAACATAATTTATATCTATAAATATATATTATTAAAGAAATATACTGATAATATATATATATATATATATATATATATATATAGAGCTCATGAGCTATTGAGTCAAATATGATAAAACTTAAGCTTAGTTCATTTAATAAATGAGATCAAATTCTTATCTCAAGCTTAACTCATGAATTCAAATTATTAAATTATTAATAAACCGAGTTAGAAATAGCTCATGAGCTAATTTGACTCATTTTCAACCCTGCATATTGAAATATATTTTACAAGATTAATTATAATATAATCGTTGGTTTTACACCTCACGGTTACTATTTGTGTCAGTTACAAATGAAAGGACATGTGTTTTCATTCAATGGTTGCATCCAATGGGTGAAGGGACATGTGCATCTTTACGTGTATAATGGCTACGGGAAATTGCAATGTTGCAATTTGAAGCTCGATGGAATCTGTTGTGAACAGCACCCATTATGGTCTTTGAAAGACTTGACTTTTCAAAGTAAAAGTCATGACTCTTGTGAACCAATGTGTAACTACATAGTAGTTGTATTGTTTCACAGAGAGTAGGTGCTTTTCACGAAACTCACAATGCTTCATGCTTCCAGATGCGCCATCTTAGTATCTATAAATACCCCACTATCAAACACTTCTGATTCACTTTTACTTTGTATATTGTGTGACTTTGAGTGTTCTAAAATTTTGCAAGTTTTATATTAACTTCTCAAGTTCAAAGAGAGTGAGAAAAATTTTTTGTTATTGCTAATCAAGAAATTTATAGAGGTTTCATTGTATCCTGGGGGAATATCGTCATTAACCAATAGCAACTACGTGTTAGGACGAATATTTCTCTAAAAAAAGTGAAGTGATTCGTGCCTTGAAACTAGTATAATATTCAATATCTTATTCATCTTCTACACCATATTTTTCTTAACAATTTTAGAAAGATATTTTCTTGAAGATGACTCAAGACCAGAATACAACTTTCAAGATCATGAATCAAGAGTTTGTCAAACTAGATTGGTTTGATGAAACAAATTTTAATCGGTGGAAAGACAAGATGATGTTTCTCCTTTCGGTGCTCAATCTTGCTTATGTGCTTGATCCAAACACTACTCAAATTCCTAATGTTGCTAAAGATACTTCCAAGGAAGAAAAAGAAAAAGCTGCCTAATTAAAGAAAAAGCGTGATGAGAATACTTTTGCATGCAGAGGTCACATTCTCAATACTTTATCAGACAGACTTTATGATCTTTACATGTTAATTCAATCACCATTGGAGATTTGGAAATCTTTGGAAGAGAAATACAACAACGAGCGACAAGGTACAGATAAATTTATAATGTTAAAATATTTTGAGTTTGCCTATTATGGATCAAGTTCATGAGTTACAAATCCTGGTTAGTAGACTTCATGATCTACAAGTGGTTATTCCTGAAACATTACAAGTTGGAGCAATTATTTCAAAATTGCCTTCAACTTGGAATGATTATAGGAAGAAACTCCTACATCTTGGTGAAGACTTCACTGTTGAGAAATTACTAAGGCATCTACATATAGAAGAGGAAACTCAAAAACATGATGCTGTGTATCTTTCTCAAAATTCAAAGGCGAATCATGTTTGTGAAAAGAAAACTAACAAAGGTAAAAGAAAGAAATCCTTTGTGGATGAAAAGCAAGATAAAAAGGGACAAAGATCATGTTTTCATTGCCACAAGAAAGGGCATTATATCAAGGATTGTCAACTTCTAAAGAAGGGTAATAACTCAAAAGAAGTGTCAAGTTCCAAGGCCAACTTAGTGGAAGAAAAGGATTTGGTTGCTATGGTCACCGAGGGAGTTTAATCCATGCATATTGATATAATCGCAGAACTCAACATGGCAACATAAGGAAGATCATTTGAGTGGTGGTAAGACTCCGGTGCTACCATCAATGTTTGCAATGATCGTGATCAATTCAAGACTTATGAAGAAGTGAATAACTGAGAGGTGTTGATGGAAAATGACAACTCGGCTAAAGTATATGGTCAAGGAATAGTAGAATTGAACTTTACATCTGGAAAAAAGTTAAGCTTAGTGAATGTACTTCATGTTCCGGATCTAAGAAAGAATCTAGTCTCTACTAGTCTTTTATGTAAGAGAGGATTCAAAATTGTAATGGAATCCGATAAAGTTATCTTGCTTAAAAATGAAATGTATGTAGGAAAAGAATATTGTACAAAAGGCATGTTCAAACTAAATATCAATGATAAAGTGAATGTTTCTGTGTATGTTGTTGATTCTCGTGATTTATGGCATAGTAGATTAGCACATATAAATTACAAGTCAATTGAATATATGCACAAACATAACTACATTAATCTTAGTAATAAGGATTTTAATAAGAATGTGAGATTTGCATACAATCCAAAATTACTAAGAAATCATTTCCTAAAGTTAAAAGAAATACACATTTATTAGAACTAATACATAGTGATATTTGTGAATTAAATGGTAATATTACTAGGGGAGGTAAAAGGTACTTTATAACCTTTATTGATGATTGTTCTAGATTTACTTATGTGTATTTGCTAAGAAATAAAGATGAAGCATTTGAAATGTTTAAGAAGTATAAGTTGGAAGTAGAAAACATGCATGATAAGAAAATAAAAGTTCTTCATAATGATAGAGGTGAAGAATATTTTTCTATTGAATTTGATTCCTTTTGTGAATTGCATAGTATTGTGCATGAATCTTCTGCTCTATATACTCCACAGCAAAATGGTTTGGCGGAGAGAAAGAACCGTACCTTAGTGGATATAGTTAATTCAATATTGCTAAATGCCAAGTTAGCATATAATCTTTGAGGTGAGGCATTATTGATGACATGTCATATTCATAATAGGATACCGTCAAGAAATAGAAAGGTTTCTCCTTATGAAATATGGAAAGGAAGAAAACCAAATTTAAATTATTTGAAAGTGTGGAGGTATTTAGCCTTTTATCGTGTTCCTAATCAAAAGAGAACTAAATTGGGGCCAAGAGCCATAAAAGGCATGTTCATAGGATATGCTCAAAATTCAAAGGCATATAGAATTTTAGACTCAGTGTCTAATTTATTTGTTGAATCAAGAAAAGTAGAATTTATTGAAAATAAATTCATTAATGATTCTACCCTCAATTTGGAATATCCCCAAAAGGATACAGAAGTTTCTCAAGAAACTATTGTAGATCAAACTAATAAACCTCTTTGTGAGTATGGAATGGTTGAACTAAGAAAGAGCCAAAGAATGAGAAAAAGTAAGGATATGGGTCCAAATTTTATCTTTTCTCAGGCTATAACTTTTTTGGTTTAAGGAACTAGGGATTCTGTAATAAATAAGATCCCTATTGTGTTAAACATAGAGGGTGATCCGTAAATATTCAAAGAGGCTATAGCCTCTAGAGACTCTGCTTTTTGGAAAGAAGTAGCAAATGATGAAATGGACTCAATATTATCTAATAATACTTGGGTCTTAGTTGATTTGCCTCCAGGTTCAAAGCCTATAGGATGCAAGTGGGTATTTAAAAGAAAATATAATACAGATGGTTCACTACAAACCTTTAAGGCAAGGTTGGTAGCTAAAGGGTTTAGACAAAAGGAAGGTCTAGACTATTTTGATACCTATGCACTTGTGGTAAGAATGACTTCTATTAGGATTCTTATAGCATTAGCATCCATTTACAAGCTTCACATACATCAAATGGATGTTAAAACAACTTTTCTCAATGGAGATCTTAATGAAGAAGTTTATATGGAACAACCAGAAGGCTATGTGCTATCCAAAAATGAAAAGAAAGTTTGTAAACTAGTTAAGTCTTTATATGGCTTAAAACAGACGCCTAAACAATGGCATGAGAAGTTTGATTTTGTGGTGTTATCAAATGGCTTCTCACATAATAGTGCAGACAGATGTATATACTCCAAATTTACTAAGGACTATGGAGTAATAATTTGTCTACATGTAGATGATATGTTAATCATCGAGACGAATTTAGAAGGGATTCGTCAAACAAAGGAGTATCTAACTTCTAAATTCAAAATGAAGGATTTGAATGAACTAGATACAATATTGGGCATAAAGGTGCATAAGCATGAAATTGGCTTTGCTTTAAGTCAATCTCATTACATTAAAAAGGTATTGGAAAAGTTTGAGCATCTTAAAATTAAGGAGTCCAATACACCCTATGATCCTAATTTCAAATTAGAAGAAAATATAGGGAGACTTGTAGCACAATTAGAATATGCAAGTGCTATAGGAAGTCTAATGTATGCAATACATTATACTAGGCCTGATATAGCATTTGCTGTGTACAAACTATCAAGGTTTACAGGAAAAACCTAGTAATCAACATTGGAAAGCTATAGCAATAGTTCTTGGTTATCTCAAGAAAACCATAAACTTGGGATTACATTGTAGTAATTATCCCGCAGTATTAGAAGGTTATTTTGATGCTAGTTGGATTACAAATCTAAGTGATAATAAATCTACTTCAGGATGGATTTTCACCATAGGTGGAGCAGCAATAAGTTGGGCTTCAAAGAAACAAACATGTATTTCACATTCTACAATGGAGGCCAAGTTTATAGCTTTATCAGCTGTAGGTAAAGAAGCAAAATGACTTAGGAATTTATTATATGATATAGAGCTATGGCCACAGCCAATGACTTCCATTTCGATCTTCTGTGATAGTGAATCCACCATGTCTCAAGCATATAACAAGGTTTATAATAGAAAGTCTAGACACATACGCTTGAGACATGAATTTGTGAGGCAATTAATAGGAGATGGTATAATTACTATCACATATGTAAAATCTAAGGGGAATTTAGCAGACCCATTGACTAAAGATTTGTCAAGGGATAAAGTCAAAGAAACTACTGCTAAAATGGGTTAAAAACCTATAATTGTTAAATGATGGTAACCCAACCTTATTATTCTAGTAGAACACTAGTTTCAAGGTTTAAAGGATAATAACAAGTTATTTAATAACTGGAGCACTAAGATATAGGATTTAATGCTATATATATAATTAGGAGGGTGAGTCAAAACTCTTATTGGATTGATAATATTACTTATCAAAAGGACTCCACCTATGTGAATATAGGAGTGGTGTCGCTCCTATCGAGAATTTTAGAGATTTTATTCTCGTAAATATTCATGAAATCAGGATAAGCACCTGACCATAAAAGTGCTTAAAATTAATGAATTCTTTGAACTTGTTAAGTGGTGCAATTTATGTGTGTGACTTTTCGGTACTAACATAAGGAGTATAGGTTTAATCAACTAAACACTTATTACTTCGTTAGAATCTTGAAAGTTTAGACTAAAGGAATGTTTAATCCTAGTGATATATTCTCTTATACATAAATTTGTATAATTTTTTTCACTTGTAAAATAGTGAGGGAGTGAAATATATTTTAAAAGATTAATTATAATATAATCGTTGGTTTTACACCTCACGGTTACTATTTGTATCAGTTACAAATGAAAGGACATGTGTTTTCATTCAATGGTTGCATCCAATGGGTGAAGGGACATGTGCATCTTTACGTGTATAATGGCTACGGGAAATTGTAATGTTGCAATTTGACGCTCGATGGAATCTGTTGTGAACAGAACCCATTATGGTCTTTGAAAGACTTGACTTTTCAAAGTAAAAGTCATGACTCTTGTGAACCAATGTGTAACTACGTAGTAGTTGTATTGTTTCACAGAGAGTCGATGCTTTTCACGAAACTCACAATGCTTCGTGCTTCCAGCTGCGTCATCTCAGTATCTATAAATACCCCACTATCAAACACTTCTGACTCACTTTTATTGTGTGAGTTTGAATGTTATAAAATTTTGTAAGTTTTATATTAATTTCTCAAGTTTAAAGAGAGTGAGAAAATTTTTTTGTTATTGTTAATTAAGAAATTTATAGAGGTTTCATTGTATTCTGGGGGAGTATTCTCATTAACCTAATAACAACTACGTGTATGGACAAATATCTCTCTAAAAAAAACAAAGTGATTTATGCTTTAAAATCAGTATAATATTCAAGATCTTATTCATCTTCTATACCATATTTTTCTTAACACATAGACACGCAACTAGATGATATCTCCAAATAGTGTAAGCACATGCAAACCCCACCGAGACCTGTTATTCATTTATTTATTTTATTGGGAGTTGCCAAAGAGACATGGACATGTT
This sequence comes from Pterocarpus macrocarpus, assembly GCA_031439585.1. Classification (NCBI taxonomy): domain Eukaryota; kingdom Viridiplantae; phylum Streptophyta; class Magnoliopsida; order Fabales; family Fabaceae; genus Pterocarpus; species Pterocarpus macrocarpus. Next base: position 78,835,359 of record CM062515.1, read on the forward strand.
ATTTGTACATTGTAAAATTAACATAGTATACATATACAGAAGACACAATGATAGTGGAATCTACCACACTTTCTTTCCTACCATTCATAACCATTTTTTATTTTTTTTCCCTCATTAATTATGTCTCATTATGTCTAATTTTATCATGTACAAATACGATTTCTCAACCCGAATATTCTATGTTAACATTTTAAGTACTGTCTCTTACACATGATTTTAATTGGTTTTTATTTTAAAAAGATTGAAAGTGCCATAAACACGTTAAAAACATAAAATAAAAAGTTTTGATACGAACTGAAATTGAGAAAACTCCTACGAATGGTTGTGATTGGTGGTGAGTTGGTACGCTTAGCATGTTTTGCTTTTATCATTAATTATATTTAAAGGAACTGACTTATGCACTCATTAGCACGTCTTTAGTGCAACAATGTTTCATACTGCACAACTCTAAAATATATAGAAGTAGCTGCTAACTATTTTTTTATAGGACAAATAAATCGAAACATTCTCCAAGTAATCTTAAATAATAATAGAAATTATATAATATTCAAAATATATTAGTAGTTAGGCAAAATTTTGATATTTATTTTGATACATTATCAGTATAAAGGAGTTTTTACACTTGAGCATAGAATTCTCAGCCACAACTTTCATTTCGCATTTAGAATCTTCAGCTAACAAGCCTCCCTCCAAGCAGCCAACGTCCAAACCAAACCAAACCAACGAGTTCACAGGTCCCATTCCTGACTTGTCCGATTGCCTCTAATTGATTGAACTAAGGCTTGATTACAATTTCTTAACTGGTGTGGTTCCACCTTCTTTGGCGGGTCTCTCCAGATTGCAGTACCTTTCTGTGAAAAACAACTTCCTAAAGGGTCCACTGCCCGTGTTTGGCGATGATGATGTGTTTACCAATCTCTATCCAATCAATAGGTTGTGTCCACACTCTTATGATGGACTTTGCGATCAGATGATTTTGCTTGACATTGCTGAAGCTTATGGCCATTGGTTGGATAGCAGGTATTTTTCATTTGAAAAAGAAAGCTAGAAAGTAGGAAGTTTGAGAGAAATTATTGGTTAGAATAATGCGAGGCATACATATTATTGATTTTGATTATAGGACGAATGAGGGGTCATACCAGTTTATTTTATTTGATAATAAATACTCATATTTTCTGCTAAAAATTCTAATTTTTTGTTTACTGTGTAACAGTTCTCTTTTGATTTTAAAGAACACAATAAAATGTTTGTTTATACATGTTTAAATGGAAGCATTTTAACTTTTAGGAGAGTTTAATCTCATAAGAATTTGGCAATAGTAGGTGGTCATAGGTTTAAAATATGAAATTGGTAGGTTGAAATTTTTTTTTTTTTGGTAACTTCTATATTATTGTTTATAAAATTTTTCTTTGCATACATGCAGGTGAATTAGCAGCAGCAACAGTAGGAGTTGTAATGTTTATTGTGATTATTTGTAACCGAAAGAAGTGTGTTAATTTAATGCAAAGGGGAATCTTCAAGAAAAGAAGAACATTTCTTGACCACAATGTTGAGGATTTCATGAAAAGATATAATTCTTTGGCACCAAAGCACTAAATGATAAAGTCATTCCAGCATAAATTAGGCAAAGGAGGATTTGGTGTTGTCTACAAAGCAAGCTTACCTGATGGTGGTCAGGTGGCAGTAAAAGTAATAAGTGAATATCTAAGGGAAGTGGAGAAGAATTCATAAATAGAGTTGTTAGCATTAATAAAACATCTTTTGTCAATATAGTCTCACTTTTGGGATTTTGTTATGACAAGAACAAACGAACACTTATCTACGAATTCATGCCGAATGGCTTACTAGATAAGTTTATTTATAAAAGAGGATCTCCAAATGCTACTTATAATTTGGATTGGAACACATTGTACACAATTGCAATTGGTATCGCTCAAGGACTAGAATACTTGCATTGAAGATGTAGCACAAGGATTGTACATCTTGATATTAAATCCCAAAATATTCTTTTGGATGAAGACTTTTGTTCAAAAATCTCTGATTTTGGACTAACAAAATTATGCAAAAAGAAGGAGAGTATTGCATCTTTACGAGCATGAGAGGAACTATAGGGTGCATTGCACTGGAAGTTTTAACTTAAAGATATGGTGGAGTTTCTCATAAATCTAATGTGTATAGTTATAGCATATTGAATCTCGAAATGGTTGGAGGAAGGAAAAGTTATGATGGTTAAGGATCACATACCAGTGAATTGGTTTTTCCAGATTGAATTTATAAGGATTTGAATAAAATAATATTCATTCAAGTTGTTTGCTTATCATTGAAGAAGAAAATGAGATAGTAAGGAAGATGACAATGGTGAGTCTGTGGTGCATTCTAATAATCGGTGAAAATATACTATTTTTCCCTGTATTTGTATATTAAATTGTTCCAAATTTATTCTCATAATAATAATTTTTTTAGATTAATTTAATAAATCTTTATTATTGATGTTTTTAGTGAGAAATTAATTATTTTGAATTTAATTGGCAATTATTCTCATTAAATTTATTTGATTGCAGAATTGATTTTTGGCATCAAGGATTTGAAATTAGAGGGGAACAATTGGATAAAGATTTGAAGATTTGGAAGAGAAAAGAGAGAATTTTTGAAATATTTGGTTTAAGTCAAAGAAGAGAAAAGATAGAAGAGATTAACTGAAGATTTGAATCAGATTTTTTTAATAAAAGATAAAGATAAGAGAATGGAAATGAAGATTTGAAAAAGGAGAAAATCAAGAAAATCAGTTTCTTTCTATTTCGATTTAAATTCTTTTATCCGTTAGAAGGTGAGGGATCTATGGGGAGAGAGAGGAGAATATAGACTAAGGGCTGGAAACTCTAGAAATCTATCAGAGGACTCTTCTAGTTGACATGACTTTAAGTATTGTTTTCTTTTCTTTTTTTATGGCTTGCTAAATTCCTTCTAGGTGTTAGGGTGATGTAGTCTTAGGGAACTAATTTCGTATTCCGTTTTATTATTTTAATTATCTTTTCAATTCATTACTTAATTTTGTGTTCTTAATGCTATTTTTGGCCTGATCACTCATTAACTGATGTATGATTTTGTGACGTCAAAAGCTATTTCACTTTATAAAATAAGCCAAACTAGAAATTAACATGGATTAGAATAGCCAGGAGTGGAAGTACTCATTTATGCGGCCAATTAAATTCTTGTTTTTCATCCCTAGAATAGGTTTAGAATAGTCTAAGAAATTAAACTATTCAACTTATCCTAAGAAGGTCCTAGTATTAAGCCATTGAGCTTTAACTATAACTAAAAGTAATTCGACCGATAATGATATTGTCAAGGAATTACTTTAATAATTGGGTAATACAAAATTCAGGAAATTTTGATAAAATCAACCCCTAGCACCTGCTTTCCATCCATTGTTTATTCCTATTTTCTATAGCTTGTTTAATTACAATTTCTGTATTTATTTAAATTCCAATTTTTTCTTAATTTGTATTTGTCTGAATAGTGACGTTCCCAAGTGAACTGGTAGTTGGTTTTAGTCTTCGTGGGAACGACAATCCCATACTCATTTTCTTATTACTTGTGACCCAGTATACTTATTGGAGTTGATTTGCTAAAATTGGCTAACACATTCAAATTAAACAAACCCAATTGATAGACCATCCATTAGTAAAGTAATATAGATATTATAAGGGTCACTTCAGTCAGTACCATTTCCTCCAAAATCTGCCTCGTATTCTACGAACATTGCAGCCTTACAATTTTCGGAGATATCTTCCAGCAGTATATATGCGACTAATTCAATAACCATACAAAAAGATGTACCATCGAATCAAATGAGTTCCACAAAGTCGAACAAATAAGGTCTTGTGATGTATCTCTTATATATATACTAGTTCTTGGGCATAACTTTGCCTGTAAAACTTCAAAACACATTCGAGGAATCAGTGCCAATAATAAAAACAATTAATGTTACTGGAGACCATAAGTTATGGTGGAATATATAATAGGTATCATAATTCATTTAAAAATACATGCAGTTTTAGGATTATAATTATTAGGTTTGTTGATTTGAGGACAAATAAAATACTAGTTTCAATCCTGCTAATTGACTATAAGATGGTGTTATCCGGAATATAATCTTTAGGAAACTTCAAATTAATCCCTTTAACCTTCAGTTATTAGGAGAGCTTAGTCCTGACTCCTGAGAGGCTGACTTTGAAAACATGCAAATTGATTCCCAAACTTCCAAGTATGCGACATGGTTTTGCTTGCTTTATTCACATGATTAATTTTGGGAGTGTAAAACGATAACATGCACAATTGCACATCATGTGATGCTCTCTGAAGTCAGTCAATCAGCTATAGAAGCTCTCTGGACATCACGTAGATGTTGTTTCGGGAGAAATAAGATGATCACATGATGGCTCTGTTGGTCGCTTGCACACCCTAAACAAACACCTCAGTGGAGCAATGTTAGATTTTGGATGGAAGTTAAACATCAGTACTTATTAAACATAAGACCCTTTTGTCTTCGATCTGATCTAACATATGTCACGAACTTCATTGGTCCAAACTCAAATCTTTTAAGTAGATTACTTTTCGAGCATTACCAATTAAAACAATCTCCACAGTCTGTTGACCTTTGCATCTTTACCTTTACCTTGCAAATTAGTATCTTAGGTATTAAATTTGAAATTCGAATACCATATATAATTTGATGGCTTAAGCCTGCAACATACGCAATTTAGAGAACAAGGAAAGGTTCACATATTTCTGAGACCGCGGAAAAGATATGCTTTTGAGTTTTGATCAAATAGATGACTTATTCTGCTTGTCAAGAGCCAAAACAAACGTAATATCTGAACTGATACCGCGTTCGCTCTGTAAGGAAAACATTTAGTCGATACTTGATACTTACTGCATTAGAATGTCAAATGCCTAAATTATTGGTACAACTTTCCCCTTTAATTCAATGGTTAATTATGCGTGTGGAGACATTCCTTTGGCTTTCCACTATCTTTATTTCTCAAAGTAGAAACATTTTGGCATCATGCTTGAAGTGAGTATTATACAATTTGGTTAACTAAATTCAACCCTCCCACGTGCTGTAACTGAAAGGTGCTGACCCAGAAAGGGGACAGAAATGAGTGAATGCAACGAATGGGAAGTGCATCTTATGCTTACTTTTATTTTTATTTTTATCTCTTTTGTTGAATGATGAACCTTTTATTTTCATTTTTGTCATATTCATTTTTATTCTTTGGATTAGTTAATATTCTCTTTTATCTTTTGGATATGCACGCGTGTTATGGGAACCAATCACATCTTCATTCTACAAGACGCAAGATGACTGCTAGTGCGGACAGAATATATAAATTTGGAAATGTTTGGTAATTAATTAATTTTTAAAGATAATCAATTTATTAAAAAATGTTTTAGGAGCTTAAAATTATAAACTGTTATAAATTCGAAAAATAAGCTATTATTGCCTCCCAGACATTGTCAATTACAAAATTCAAATCATGAAAAAAAGAAAAAGAATTTTCAGAACAGAAGTAATTTCTGTACACCTCCTAGGATCTACTTTTTACGTAGAAAATTTTGAGCAATGTAATTATATTTCATGTGTGACAATAGTAAAAGTGAAAAGATACTGAAAAAATTAAATATAAAAGTAGTCGTGTTCAGATGGTGGGATGAGCGGACGCTAGCCATTTTGTTGGTATTGGTCAGGAGGATTGCTCAATCTAGTGGTGTCTGAATAAATTAGTTTTCGTGTTATTAGGTGTTTTAAACACAACGCATAGATGATTTTTGAGTCTCTTCATTCGAGTTTGTGTTTAGGTGTGTGTTTTCAGAGTATTTTATGATGTTGTTTAGTGATTTTTTGGTCTATTATTTTGAGAGTTTATATGTCTTAGTGATGAATTTTTGAGATGTTGTTTATGGCTCCTCCCTTTTCGGAGAATTTTGAACTTTTATCTAATTATTGAAAAAAAAGTAATGTAAAAGTAAAAGTGAACTTCATCTTATAATTTGTTTGATTAAGAATTACTTTTCAGTGAGTAAAACGAAAGCGTTGATAACCACGTGAGCCAAACCCCATTGATAAGATCACATGATCTTATACTCCGGCAGTTATAAACCAAACAAATGGGTGTATCTCGCGGTCTCACAAAAATAATATAAATTTTTTAAAATATGAAAACAAAAACATAGTTTAGGCCATATTAAAACAAAAAATATAAAACCTTATATACTTTTTAAAATTGTTTTAAATTGGTGTGGACATGTGCCTTCAGAACTAACAATGTTGTCCGTCGTGCTGTCCATCCTACAATACTTATATATATTACTTCTACGTGAAGATCAATCATCGAAGATTTTATACAGGACGATCGAGTAAGGACTCACAACCTACTGATAAAGGTATCTAGGATTTTATTCCAAATAAATATTCAAGTTACTTTACTAGTTGAATCAACCCAAGATAGCACCATCCCATTAATGTTACAAACATATATTTGCCTGATGATCTAGATTCCGTTTTCCATTACTCTTAATTGTAATATGTGATTTGTCTTTTTCAAAGAGAAAATAATATAAAGTAGTAAGTGAGGACTTTCTCCATATCATCCAATTAATTATTAATATTTAGAGTGATTATTAAATTAATTAACACTTTAACAACATAAGTAAACGAACATATGGAAAAGAAAAGTTAAAGGCTTGGAGTAGTTCTTCGAAAGAATATATTCTATTACTATACTTATTATCAATCATCATGAAATGCATGTGCTTGAAAAAGCACTAGTTGCCTAGCTGGTCTTGGCGATGTGTCTATGTTCTGCTGAAATTAAGCACTGGCTAGTACCTATCTGATGCTACTTGCCATTTTTCAAATTCCATCTTATTTTTTGTTTGCCATCAGGCATTTATCAAATTCTTTAAAGCGCGAAAGTCTTGTCATAGTTTTTATCTTGAATTAATAAGAACCAAAGTTATTATTGATTGTGATCATTGTCAAGCCTTTAAATCCATTGTTAGAACTAGAACTATATATATATATTCCTTAAACTCAACTAGCTCACAGTCTCACACCATTGAAACAAATGCACCGCGTACAAACTTCAAGTACATAATATCTCGAAAAGAAGGTAAGAAAACAAACCAAGAAAAAGGAAGAAAATAAAACAAAACCAAAAAACTAATGGCTTCGTATTAGAAGCCAGAAGGAGATTTGTAATCAGATCAGTGCTCTTTGTTAGATATAAAAGTCATTTAAATGGCTCTTAAATTTTACCTAATAATTTAAGTTTTTGGAAGAGATAATTTATGATATAATATCAAAATTTCTATGATTAAGTTATTTAGAGTTTAATCCTTTTTTTAGCTCCATAATTCTAAATAAAAGTTAAATTTCAGCATAAGATAAGATGAGCCCGTGTATTATCTATGTTTCAAAGCCAAAAAGCTCTTGCATGAAGAGACTTGTTAGATATAAAAACTAATCATATGCCTCTACTTAATAGTTTAAGCTTTTGAAAGCGATAATTTACAAAATAGTATATTAAAGTCCTACATCAGCTTGAGATATTCCTAAATAGTCTTTAAAAATATTTGGGCAATCCTTCTCTTGAATTAGCTTTTAAAGTAAAGTTAGACACACAATCTTAAGATGGTGTTATAGTCAACCCTATACTTTATATTAAGCCACCTATACATATCTAGTCTTACAAACTTCACGCTCTAAATATTCTTTCCTAGGCGTGAGAAAGCGTGTTAGAGTCTTATATCGACTTGAGGTATGACTTAAATAACCTTTACAAATATTTAGGTAATTATCCTCGTATGAACTAACTTTTAAAGTAGAATTAAACCTGATCTCAAGACTCTTCTTGGCAAAAATAAGGTATTGTGATCCTCATAGAATTTTGAGATTTTTTTTTTTTGGGGGTTAAAAAAACTTTGAGATAACTGAATTTACATTAGTGAGATTTTTTCATTATTAATCGGTTTTAAAACTCGCTACACCATTTGCATCCATTTTTTGTCACCTTCGCCGTTTTTACTAGTAAACTATAACTGAAATTGTCAGTCAGTAATTAATATTTTTCACAGACGAATTTACTGGTTAAAATTCTCAATTATTGATACATTATTTCTCTCAAGGGTCAAAAATTGTGTTCCAATAAATTTATGTGCAAAAAACACCATTCATTTGTCTATGGTCCTTACACTTTCAACCATTGTTTCGACACTATATTTTGAGCCTTAAATATATATATATATATATATATATATATATATATATATATATATATATATATATATATATATATCAGCTTTGTGCGCAACAATCTGGAATAAAGAATTGACATGCTATTCTGTTCTGGTTGAAGACTTATTCATTACATGATCAGATCCATAACCTTTATATATACAACATTTATTTAACTAATATCTAATGACTAATAATAAGTGCCATCGGCATGCATCCACGAGACCCTTCTCTCAACTCTTCCACGTGACATGACACAAAAATAGCAGAAGCTCTCCTCAGCGGTCTCCGATTATTTGAGGTCCTGGTCCTATTTTCATCACTAGAGACGTTCATGTTTGAGCTGGACTTAGAAGTTGTGAGCTTTGCTCACTTCAAGCTTGTGTTGAAATTATTTGGTCAAAACCACAAGTATTTTTCTATCAAATGCAATCTTGCTCGAGTTGGGTAGGATTTCTTGGGTGGCAAAGCTCTTTCTTTCTAGTTTTAATGCATTTACATATCTAGAACTTAAATCTGAGACCTCTGGTTAAATTATGATAACCCTCTATCAGCTGATCACTTACACACTCATTGGTGCTATGTTGAAATTCGAATATCATATTAAAAGTGCCAATCCGATCACATGCTTCAAACTCTAACCAAAATATGGAGAGAACTAACCTTATGAATACATTAGCATAGTTAAGAAATCTACCCAAAACTTCTGAACCCTAATTGCTTAAGAAGTATATTAGCCAGCGTGGATATTTTTTATTTGGTTACATAAAGCCAATAAATAATTTAGGAAAACACTAGAGGTAGAAATTTTACTAAAATTTAATTGCTAGAGTGACATGACGTATCTCTTCATTCTTGCATAAATAAGTGAGTTATACCGTTTTATTTTATCTAACAACTATCATGATTTTCTGGTGAACATACTGATGATAATTTTCTAAATGTGCAACATTATTTAACGATTTAAGACTACAAAAATGATCATGGTACATATTTGATAAAAAATGGGAAAACACGGAGATCAATTTTGAAAGAGCCAGCAAGCTAGAATTCATTCACACGATCAATTCCCCATATATCAACAGGATAAAGCTATAGCAGCCTCCAAAACCTCGAAGTCATAGCAATTAAAATTTAATTTCAACGGTGTGTTTGGTTCGGGAGGGTAAAAATAGGGATAAATTTCTATGGATTTTCTTATGTATAAAGAGTAGCCTCCAAAACCTTGAAGTTATACTGCAATTAAACTTTAATTTTAAGAGTATGTTTAATTTGGGGGTAAAAACGAGGGTAAGCTTTCATGGATCTCATTGATGTGTAATTTACAAATAAATGAGATCTATGAAAATTTATCCCCTATTTTTACCACCCAATCTAAACACACCTTAAGCAGTAATAGAACCATATGATAGGAGTTCTATTCAAACCCTACCAAAAAAAAAAAAAAAAACCATGGGGCAAAAGGTCTTCATAGGACACCATGACAACAAGAACTTTTCAAAGCAATTACCGATTATTATTTCACATCCTAGAAATAGGAATAACTGCAAACAGTTCATCAAACTCTTTGATACATCTTCGAATTATTAGTATAATAACTTCATCTCAATAGCTAACTTATAGGGAGACAAAACATAGGATAAATTCTGATGCTATTTTAAAATTGTTGGGGGGAGGGGCGGTTCTAATTCTACTCTAAAAACTAGCTGTGGGAAGAGAATAGTCTAAGTATATAGAAATATAACAGAAAGCGGTAATATTAATTCAATCTTTCAATACACACACCCACATCAATATGTTCACAAAATACACAAACCTTGTAGTGCTGTTTGGTAGTAAGTATTAACCATCCAATAACAAAGAATAAAGCCTTCTGTGAGCCCCCTCGCCGGACATCCGCTACTCCATGTTTCTTCATATTGATTTGACTTGAAACACAGTGTAGCGGAAGCCTTTGAGGGTTACAGAAGACAGTTTCTTTATTCAATCTTGAAAGCCTTTGGGACTGAGGGAAATGGAAAGTTCTCACATTGGAACAACCATTCATATTTGTTACTTACTACATTGCGGTAATGAAACCTATGATTTAGTGGCCTTATATAGTGAGGGTTTGTCCTTTGGATAAAACAAGCAAAGGAATAATGTTTACCATAAAGAATAATGGGTGTGTTCCCTGCCCTCTAAAACGGATCAAATTCCATATGTAACACCACCATATAAAAAAATGTTCCTCATCTTCCACATACGGTTCTCCATTAATACTAGAATCAGGGGAAAAAATTTTCAACTAATATGAATGAATATCAAAAAGCATAATACTGTCTTAGATTGGAGGCAATGCTTGTGTAGGATTGTTTGATTCGTGAATTAAAATCTAGCCAGTCGATATCTTTGGGAAGCAGCGAATATCGAAAAGGTGGAATCTGTATATGGCTTAAAATATGTGTTATTTCATAGATATAGTTGCGTCTAGAATTTCCAAAATACGTTTTACAAAAATAACTATGGAGAATGAATTATTCCAGGGATTTATGTCATTGTCTATAGTAATTCAATCCATGCATTAACAATGTAAAATAACTTTATATTGTCAATTAATAAAAATATACTCTCATACAGAATTAATAATATAATTAAACCGAATTTCAATTAAAACACTTACCCTTAACAATAACAAACTCTTTTAAACAACCAATAATATCAAAAATCAATCTCAAATATCTCAACTAATTTAAGAACACAAGCACCCAAATAATGCAATTTAAAGAACTAAATAAAACCAACAAACTAACAATCTAACAACATTTAAATCCCCATTATTAACAAAAAAAATCAGATCTGGAAATTATTTTTTAAAATAAAGAAACAACCAACAGAAAAGGAGAGAACCCGGATGATGGAGCGATGGCGGCGGCGGCTTAGGGGTAGGGGAGGGTTAGGGGTGGAGAAGGGTTGTTGGTGGGGAAGGGGGTGAGAGAAAATGGGAGAAAGGAAGAAGATGGGTCGCAGAGAATGGGTTTTGATTTGGAAAATTTTGAGTTAAGTGTTTGAATTTGCAACCAATATTTTGTTGCAAAATGGGTACTAATTTGCAAAATTGAGTTTGTGTTTGAATTTATGATCAATTTTTTTTTGTCATAAAACCGGTTGCAATTTTGTGACCAATATCCTAAAATGTAGTATTTCTTGCTTATTGACCAAATTGGTTGCAAAATCGGTCATAATTTTGCAACCGATTTGGCCATAATGTATATTTGCACTACAATTAAAAATCAATAACAAATTTGTGACCGATCTCCTAAAATGTAATATTTTTTGCTTATCGAAAAATCGGTCACAAATTCGTGACCAATTTTGCAATAATATATATTTGCTATACAATTAAAAATCAATCACAAATCTTTAATGTAAAGTAATTATATGTAATTCGAAAATTTTGCAACCAATTTTATAACCGATTTGATCAATGCTAATGAAATGATACACTTAAGAAAGTCGGTCGCAAAATCAATTATAAATTTGAAATCGATTTTGTAACCGATTTTTGAATTATATATAATTACTCTATACTTAATAATCAATCGCAAAATCGATTTTGTGACTAATTTTTTTCAAAGACAATGTCGTTGACCTCAAATTCGCGGTCGACCAATTTTGTGATTGAATTTTTTCCATAACATTTTTTCCTTACTTTAGAAAATCAGTCACAAATTTCATTATTTATGACTGATTTTTTGATATGATAGTTTGTCAATAAGTACTCATATCGGTCGCAACACCGATAAATTCTAGTACAGTAAGCCACCCATTCATTGGAGCATGCTAATGACTTCTATTTTTTTACATCTTTTGGTAGTTATAGTACATATAGTTTTAAGCATTTAATTTAAAGTTAGCCCAAACTAATAGAAATAAGAAATAATAAAATATTCTCATACTCAACTAATAATATAATTAAATTCAATTTCAATTAAAACACTCATCCTTAATAATAAAAAACTTTTTTAAACAACTAATAACATCAAAAATCAATCCCAAATATCTCAATCAATTTAAGAACACAAACTTCGAAATAATATAATTTAAAGAAATAAACAGAACCAACAAACCAACAATATTCAAACCTCCATTATTTAAAAAAAAATCAGTTATAATTTAACATTTTCTTACATTTGTATTAATTACCAATATAAAATTATTTTATACTGTAAGTATATAGAAATTAAACTCTATCATAATATCTAATTGGTTAATAGTATAAAATATATTATTTATAATAATATCTAAAATTATTTTACACTATGAGTATATAGAAATTGATCATGTATCAGAATTAGTCTTTTATTCTTGCCACCTGATTGTTTGTCTACAATATTCATTGAGAGCCTTTGTTAAAGAAATAAAGAAGTTTAATAATTCAACATTTTTGGCTTACCCTAAATGGAAAGCTAGTCTTCTTTTTGATAGTAAGAGATAGAAATGCGACGAATCGAGAAAGAGCTTATTAAAATAAATTTATGGAGGAAATCTTTATCTTCTTCTCCCAAATTGGCATATCTGTCCTTTGCGCCTCTCTAGATGTATTTTTTTCTTTTTTTGAAATTGCGTATAGAAAGAAAGATGATTTGCATTTTTTATGTTCACAAACACAAATCTTGGCAATTACTTTATATTTTACATTTATTTTGCCTTGTGTTTGTAATTTTTTCATATTGGCGTTCGATATCCAAAATTAAAATTTACAACTATTATCATTTTTCAGTTAATTACATTGTTTTTATTAGTTAAGTTTATCCTTATAAAAATTAATTTACTTAGATTATAAACTTTGAATTATATATTTGATACTTCAGTGCTTGGAATTAATAAAAATATAAAAATTAATTACAAATGTAATTTTAATTATTATTTTTATACAAATTTTTAATTATTATTGTTGATTATTACAAACATATTTCAGAATTTATTTTGGCCAAATCAGTGTACAACAAAAAATGAAAAAAAAAATCAAACTTTTGGCGTATTATTATTCTCACACTATTGACTATATGAGGCTAAATTGCAATTAATTAGCGTTTGGTTAGCAAAACATTCATTGAAAGAAAAATCTCGTATATACCCCATGTACACAAATTATGAGCACTAAACTAACTACAATTACATGATTATAACTTTTATATCACAAAAATATTTTATTTAATACTATCGTATCACTTGTTATGATCAGTTAGTATGAGAAATTCTTGCTTGGGCTGTGCAACAAACTATATTAAAATTCCTGGCTTTTTAATATTTTCATGTATTGCTGATGCTGAGATTCTACAACTAAAGGTACATTTTAAGGAAAGTTCTATGCGGTTATGAAGACTCTAAATGCCCACGAGATCATCATTAGGTCTATGAATCTTTTCACTTATTAAATTTCTTACTTAGTCTATTTAATTTCTTTTTTCATCTAAGACTTCTTCACTCACTCTAAAAAATCACAACTCTCACTTGAATTTTCAATTCAACCAACATGCATGGAGAATTATGTGTGCTGGAGTCTGACTCTTTGGCAGCTCTGCATCTCATTCAACGTATCTCCCAACTACTAATTTTAGTGACATTGTATTCTTACAGAGGGCATTTAATCCTGCTTAAACGATTTTATGTTTTGTCTCATGTGCTTCATTGTGTTAGGAAATTAAGGAAGGATCCACATTAAAAGTAGCAGGGGCAATGCCCCCAAATTAAAATAATTTACATTTATTATATCGCTATTGAACAATATTGAACAATATTATTTTACTAAAAATAATATTGAATACCCTTTATATTTACAAGATATTAAATATATTTACTTTTTTATTTAATATTTTTTTTATGAGTAATGATATATCCTCCTAAAACATCTTTTTTAAAAATTCTCCTAATTACTAAACATGAAAAATATTGAATATTTTGTAAATATATTTATAAATTTAATTTAAATGCACTGACAGTATAAAATAATTTTACACTGTCAACCAATAGAAATAGTGAAAAGTGCCAACTCATATGAATAACTACCCATTATAATGAGAGACCCACCATGATTTCTCACTTTTTTCTATTTTTATTGGTTGACAGTGTAAAACTATTTACACTGTCAGTATATACCAATTAAACTCTATATTTATTATCCTAAAAATATAAAAAATATTTATTGTTTTACTTATTTAGAAATTAGGAGAATTATTAGGAGGATGTTGTAGAAGAATATATCATTACTTTTTCTTCATTAAATATTAGGATTTAGGAGAATTGTTAGAAGAATATTTTAAGAGGATATAACAAAACTCTTATTTTAAAGAGTAATGTCACATGGACAAAATTATTGTCAAACATTGTTAAAATTCAAGAAGAGTGGTTGTAGAAGTCAAAAGAGTGGAAACTACCCATTCATCCAAAGTTTAGAAGTGGTGTCGCATCATATTCTTAATTACAAAATTCTGGTTGCCTCATTTTACATTATGCAAATGATTAACCAAAAATATTATTCAAATTAAATGAGATGAATAATACTATACACCTAATCTTTTAATTATAATTACAAGATTAAACAATTTCAAAGCAACGTACGTAATAAGAAATGACTTAATTTAAAATAAAATTGTTTTATTCCCTCAACTCAAAAGATGCATGAATATTTGCTTTGAAGCAATTTTTCTTATTCTGCTACTGGAGATACAAACAAAATTTGCAACTGCCCAGAACGAATTTAAAAAACAATAGTAATAGATCATATCCCCTTTCCTTTATATCTTTGTCGTTCCCAAAAAAAAAAAAAATAGAAAAACAAAACAAAGCAAAAGAAAACAAAAGATGACATTCTGCTTTTATTTTTTCAAAATTATTATAGATGACGTTTTCTTGATGACTCATGGCTAATGACTCTCAAGCCCTTTTGGGTACAGTATTAGGCAGTTGGGAAGAATCAGCATCCTTGACCTTCAACTTAATATGAATTGTGCTGAGTTGACAGCGGAGAAGGGGACAAGCTAGATATTAATTAGCGACCAAATATAATGCCTTTAAAAAGAAGGGAAACAAGTCAAACAACATGTGATTAACTCGATGCTCTTTCTTTTATCTCTAAAATAAACAAATTCGCATCCAACTTTAGCAAAAAGCTTATTTCCTGTTTGTAAAATCGTATTGTTTCAATAATATGAAAATATGTATGTAGTCTCTTAAACGTGTGTGTTAAACATTGCAATTGTTTAATGAAGTTCTTCCCTAGAGCAGAAAAAAAAAATTGATTTATTTTATTCATAATTTGCGATTTGGTCGATTCATAATTTGACGTATCAATTTTGCAGGACATAATTATTCCCACTTTTATTACATTTATAATAAATGACTGAGTTGTTTCTATAGATACATTGATAATTTAGAGAACTAGCTTTCAACTCCAAAACGAAAAATGCATAACCGAATCTAACGTAACTTATCCATATCAATATGCATAAAAGTAACAGAATTCATACTTGCTCTTAAAAGAAAAAAAAAAATTTTGTTATGTTTCATCCATTAATTATTTGACAAAATATAGCAGTTTTATGGGTGATTAAAAAGATAATAGTGGGTGGTTAAAGAAATAAAGATGGTGCACAACTCTGATTGTCAAATAATGAATTAGAAAGAGCAAACTCCAATAACATATAAAAATTTCTGTGAAAAATAATATGATTTTAGAGCAATGTTACACAACTTAAAAAAAAAAAAAATTGTCAAGAGTTTTGAACAGAATACAAAAATAGTAGTTGGATGAAATAAAGTATATATGATATGACACAATTCGATAAATAAATTCTACCAAATATTTCAACTATTCAGCATTTAAATATTTATATAATACCAAATATTATTATATTATCTTTCAGTAGGGTAATGAGAGTATGAGGTTTAACAGCGCTGTCATTTTGATTTGTTTCTACTCTGAAAGAAACAGACTATAAAATTGATAACAATTTGGTATAAACCAAATGTTATTATATGAGCGGAAAAGAAGTACTTAAATTGAGAGGACCACGTGCACCAATCAACCGTACTAAGAGAGCTCACGAATGAAGAACTGGGAATTGAACTCTCTGAAGTTTAACTATGTGTTTGTGGGATGTTGTTAAAATGATCTTTGAATCAAGATGGTCCTTAAATTCTGTTCATTAAATTTTTTATATAATATTTTTTATATAATAAAATAATTATTAATAAATTTTTTCTATAGACAGAATTCAAAAATCATCTTAATTCATAATTTATCAAGGACTATATTAGAACTTACCTATTGTGAGGGGTGGTGCTTGGCTTGGTTTCTTTGGTTGGTTGATTTTTGTCTTTTGGTGTTGTCGTGTCTTTGTTGTTTCTTTGGTCGCTTTTGTTAGCTCCTCACCTCTGATGAGTCGGAGCACTTTCCCATATTTTGGAAAAAAAAATTATATATTTGGCTGCAAGAGAAAGACATTGCAGTTGATGCTGGAACTCGAATAACTCTACAAGGACAGAAAATAGAATTTGGTTCAAAATAAAATGACCACAGTATATATTATTATATTAAGCTCAAAAACAATGTAGTATTTCGAATGATGAACACATGAGCTGTGGCCTTCAATGGACCCCCAATGCTTCCGCGCCTCCATGTTTCTGGATATTAAATCGATTATTACATGGAGTAGTGGAAGCCCTTGAGGGTCACTAAAAGCATGCTCCATTCAAGATTGTATGCATAGATCCAACGAAGTTGTTAATTTCTCACTCATGCACACCTTATACCCTAGTATGCATTGCATGCGGTCTATATATATAGTGATGAGACACATGTTCATCAAAATCAACCACAATTAGCCAAACAATATTCTCTTAATTTCCCTGCTCATGGTTTGATTCGCCAAATTTAAGATATTATTACTTTTTTATCACGAATATATAATGAATCGGTATGTCTCACCTTATGAGTTTAGAATGACAGCTTGGAGATGGTGCTTTTTCAGTCCTAACAATAAATTTTTAAATATTCTTAGAGTAAAAAAATATAGTACTCTAAATTTTATTCACAAATTAATACTTTAATTTTGTGGGCCATTATAATGCCTACTTTTACTCTATTTTTTTATGCAATAACTGAGGTATTAATGTATGAATGGAATAAAACTTTATTTTTTCCCCTCGCTCTAATAACATTTAATAATTTCTTATTTGTGTACATAAAAAAAAAAAAAAATTCTCACTTGTAGCATAATGTTACCAAAAAGGAAATATGGCATTTTTTTTTTTGCATGAATTATTCTCTGCAGTTGACAACTTGACATAAATGAATGGATGGGCGAATATTATGTAATTGACTGCAATCAATATTAATTTGCATTTGGTGATTCGATTGGGTTTTCTAGAAGGCTCGTAGCTTATCCAGATGTCCATAATTAATATAAAAATAGATTTAAACGTGACTTTAAAGATAAAAGGAGTATTATAAACAGAAGAAATTCATCGACCCAAAAAATACAAGATTGAATGTAATTACAAGATGCTTCGAACTCTGTTCATTTCGTGTATTGATCTGATAATGAGCCATTTGTAAATGACAATGACAGGAGGAATAAAATCCGATGAACATATATCAGTGGTAACAAAGAGGGATTGCCCTTCTTTCAAACCAAGATTAATTATGTGACTAGCAAAAGGATAAAAAATTATACGTCAATCTATTAATATGTTTTATAAATGCTACATATTGATATTTTATAAACAAATTTAACAAACAGCGTTTCAGTTTCTGAAATTTAAGACATAAAATTTATGTGAAATTACTCTAAATCAGATAATAATTCCACAGCATATAAAGATGGCTTAAATAATAAAGAAACTTATCTTAATAATTGAAGAGTTTGTATATTGTCAAATTACGTGAGGCGGTAATAGATTACTTGCGGAGAGATATAACTTTCAACAACTCGAATAATAATTAATTTTACACCTAAAAATGCAAAGCAAATGAATAAGCAAGAGGTTGCTGAGAAAGCTTAATAAATAGTATCAATTTTGACTTCTTTCCCTTCTTTCCGAATGCTTCGATTGCTGAGTATCTAGCTGTTCCAATCGCACAATCATAATGCCTTCCAAGGACGCCAAAGGCCAACTCACTGTAGCTGATGCTTTCTCAAGCATACCGTCTCTCTTTCATAGTCCACGTTTTAAAAGGAATATAAACGAGGAATCGAGTAACTTCAGCCTAATACTTGACATATTTATATTATTTAATAAATATTAAAAATTTTTATAAATGAAAACTTTATTGTTCTAATATCATAAAGCCATTCAGGTTGAAGGGTTTTATTTTATACTAGATTAACTCAAATCAAGTTAAATTAGTAAGAATCTAGTAAATTTTTAAATATTAATAGTTCAAACAAAAAATTTTAATATAAGTCTTCAATCTTAAATTTCAAAAAGTAATTTTCAAAATAGTAAATTATTTTTTCTAGATTAAATTAATATATTAAGCCTTAAATTTTTTTAAAAAAATCAAATATGTCCCTCTCTTTATAAAATTTATAATTAAATTTCTGAATTTATAAAATATTTATAATTAAGTCTTTGAATACAAACATCTAAAATAAATTTGTCAATAAAAATGAAATATTCTAATATGTAATCTTATTCTGTCGAGTTGATATATAAATTTTTAATGAATGTTTGTGTTCAAAACCTAATTACTAATATTTTTTTAAAATTTGTAGGCTTAATTATAAATTTTTAAAGTACAGAGGCCTATTTAAATTTTTTCAAAAAGTTCAAGGATCAATAGATTAATTTAACTTTTTTCTAATATTTAAAAAAAAATGTTACACATACATACAGTATGATGTTAGCTTTTATGAATATTTAACCTATATGATAAAAAAATATTTAATCCAACAATAATTTTGTAAAGTCAAAATTACTTTCCTAATGCAAGATTTACTTAGATTTTCATCAATATGAATGCAACCTCTACATTTGTTATTCAGCATTGCTATTTAGCAAGAAGACGTTACAAAGAGAATGGCAACTAATGCTGCATAGATACCAATAATTCTATCGAGAGAATAGCAACCAACCAAGATTGGCCTTGGCTTGAAAGTAAAGAGAAAAAATGCAAACTTCCTATAAATTTATCTTTTTCGACAGCTTTAAAGCTTCGTACAAATTTCACGAATACTCTTTCATACCATTAAGCAATTTTATTAATAAAAAGTTCGCAGAGGTTTTTTTTTTTCGGACGTGGAATATCAACAGAGTTAACTCATTTAATTTATTACTCTTTTACTCGTGACATGTAAGACTCCATCAGTTTAAAATTAGAGATCTGCCTCGTTAATAAACAACTTGTAATCTCACTATACAAATCCTCGTTAAGATTAGCACCCATTTCCATCTACACATTTTCTCATCCCAAAGTATTACACAAAGAGTATAGTTAACTAATTCAACTCTGATTTATTGAAAGGCAAGTCATTTGTACTTGAATTAAGGGACTTACCAATATTCCTTACAACTTAATTAATCTTTTGTATAATTGGCAAAATTAGGACTCAATTTTGTAACTATAAACTTATTTCACCCATCATATCTTGAAACCACGAGTAAACCAACCCACTTGGTTGTTTGAATGTATATGTTCCTCGCCAGCCATTACAAATGTCTTCCATATAAACACATATAAAGCGTCTACATATAAGCAAGAAAGGAAGCATATAGCGTTCAATTTTCAATAGCCTTCTAACATGTAGAAATCTATATATAACAATATTTTTTTATCTTTAAAGTATTTTTATCCCTAAATATACTGTTACGACTAAGAAGCCTTTCTAACCATTGTCATATAACTCTCATATAATTAACCATATATCTTGCATAACCACATATTCACATAAAGTAAGTTTGAAATATCTCTAAAATATACTTTTGTGGCTTTCCTAATATTTCCTATATAACCAAAGGGTGATTATTACATCCCTCTTTAATAAATATTTTATTTTATTTTATTTTGATTGCTTGATGTAATTATTTTGTTTTCAACAAATATAATTGACTATTCTTTTGTAAAAACATAATCATAATGAAAAGGGGGAAAAAACTTTCTAGGTAATGATTCAACATTTTTGAAAATCCTTGCAACAATAATGTTTTACCTCTTTACATCAACACTTTAATTTAACGGGTTAACTTAATGATCGAAAAAATGCCTCTACCTTTCATTTAAATTCGAGCATTGGATCATTCGCACCAAGAAAAATTTATTTATATTTAATTTCTGTGCATAAGTTGATGTGAAAAATGCATCTTCAGAATCACTTGGAGAGAGATGTAATTTCGATTGACATGAAGCTTACCAAAAACACTCTTATTCTACACACAAACACACTCACTCCATGTACAACTTACGGAGACTCGCTGTCTTTATTATGTCTCAACTCTCATGATCTTAGATAAAGTCTCATTATAATTGATTGTAAAATGAACCTCTCTAAAGATATATTGATGGAGAATATTGCACCATCATATATACTTGCTTTGATCTATTGAACTATCCAAATACAAAGAGTAAAGTCTTCAGCAACCCAAATAGGCCCCCCTCCTCCATGTTTCTTCCAAATTGAATGGACTTGAACATAGAGAAAAGGAAGCCTTTGAGGGTTACAGAAGACAATTTCTCCATTCAATCGCCAACAAGGTGCTTAGTTGGAAGCCTTTGAGGGAACTTGGAAGTTTCTCCCATTGTAGAAATTCATATTTGTTAATACCCATCATGTTAATGAAAACTAAAGAGTTTGGTGCCCGTATATAGGGAGGTTTCACCCTATAAAAGAATAATGCTTGGCATGAAGAATAGTGGTGTATTCCTGCACTCTCAAACGGATCGAATTCGGTGTCAATTGCCACCATTACGATAAAAGAAGTTCCGCATCTGACATTAATCCTAGATTTTTTTAAAATAAAAAATAGATAGAAAATATTCTAAATTAGTGAGTTTTTATTTTGAATGAGTCTATTATTAATGTTTAAGAGCAATTACAAATTACCAAGTGTATTATAATAATAATAATATTATTATTATTATTTTGGTAGAGGTTCTAGCATGTAATCCTGAACTTGTTCCCCAAAACATAATAAAATCAATAATAGTATACAAAAGAAAAATATCAACATAATAACTAATAATTATCAAATATATATTAAATAGATTTAAGAAATACAAATGAGTAACAAAAGGAAGGATACTATATAAACTTGCATATTCAAACCATTTAAAATATTTTACATTCTAAAATTAATTACACTAAAAATAACAATTCTATATTCATGTAATCCATGTAAAATTAATTTATTTATGCCGGTATCATTACCACAAGTCATAACACACTTATCTTTTTTTTTGTTACATATACACTTAATCTTTATCTCCTCCTAGTACCATTGTCAAAATTCTATATATTCTAGTTTCATGCATGATGTTTTCGGATATTAAATCGATCATAACATGAACTAGTAGAAGCCTTTAACGATCACCTAGAGCATTCTCTATTCAAACTCCATACATAGAGATCCAACAACCTTGTTATGTACTCAGCCATGCATCACCTATAATTAATCTGAATTCCTACAGGCTATACATCTAGGGTGATCAGAGTTGGTGAAAATGAACCACTATTTATTAATAAATTGTGATGTCATTTGAATATTATATTTCAACACCATATACAACTTTTCTATCATATAAATACACATGACACCTCTTTCACCTCGGTACATGCATACTTGATATTTACCTATACTTATATTAATATAGCATGAGAAAAAAAGTAAAAGAAAAATCCATTCTTATTAACTACTTTCTCTGTGCATGGTTTTGATTCGCTAGATTAAGATATGGTTACTTTTCTTATCACGATTCACTAATAATGGATCAGTATGCTTCAAGAACCTATGGCACTGCTCAGTTCCACCAAGGTGGAGATGATGCTTGTTTACTTCCAACAGAATGTTTACGAAGATGGAAATAGCATGAATCTGCAGTTGACAATGAACGGCGGAGAGAATATATATTTTTGGTACATGTCGAGAGAATATATATTTGACTTTAATCAATATTAGGTTGCATTTTGGTGACTCGATTGGCTTCTATAGAAGGCTAGTTATCCACTATTTTATGAAGAATAAATCAAAAAGTGACTTTAAAGATTAAAAAAGAATATTATAAGCAGAAGAAGCCCACCCCACAAAGGGAAGTCAAAACTGATTAAAGGTAATCACAATATGCCAGCAGTTCTATTTTGTTGGACTGATTCCAATTTGCAAAAGAAATACCCTTCCCATGATCATGATTCCACTTTAATTGAATACTCAATGTATATCTCTTTCACTCTTCTCTTCTAAGGGTATATTTGGTAATTTCTGTTGCAATTTATAACCTGAGCATGGATAGTTTAATCCTCAAATCACCAACTTTGATCACAAGTTAGTTCCTGCTTTTTAACAAGAGAAGTAAATTGGTACATTTGTTCCTCCCCCCCTACAGTTCAGAGCTTCAAAAGAGAAAGAAAACAAACCCACGACCCATGTATCAAGCAATATAGCTGTGCTATACAAATAAGACAAAGATACAAAACAACGCACGCTTGCAAGAGCAGGTAAGCATATCTAGAACTATAATGTTGACCAAAAAGGAAATAGATCCAGAACTATATTCTCCCCGCACCATGGATCCCTCCATTGAGCTTGGAGATTAATTTTTCATTTTTAAATGGCTAAAAGTGCTTTATAAGATGGACTTTTACTTGGCCCCAGTACCTCTACTTGGCGTTCAAGTGTCAAAATAATGTGACACAATTAGCGACTCTTGGGTAAATAGTGAGCGCTACCATTTATTATATTACATCCAATTTCTATCACGATTTCTGTAAAAAATTTTGGTTACATTATTTTGGTTTTGTAGCATTACTGTTTATTTATATATTTAAACCAAAAAAAGAGAATATAGCAAAACGCTTTACAATCAACAAATGGTGTTTCATGTGAATATTTAAAAGACAATATATTACACCTTCCAAGAAACTGGAAGTATTCATGAGTTGAGAAAGGGTAGAGAAATACATTTGAATATGTATTATATAATACAGAATACATCACTCACTTCCTGCCCCAACAAAATTCTTTTAGAACCAATCATGTTTCAGTCCTACAATTACCCTTGCTACACTGTACCCTCCTAAGGATTATCAACTGAATTCCTATCTGGCAGCCTACCAAATTTAGCTGCAGAAGTGACAAACAGCCTAATTACATGTTGAATGAAGGTCGTGGTTTTGGTGGCATATAATAAGAATTACCAAAGTCAATTGGAGTTTGCAAAAGTGGATTCCATCTATCAAATATTATACGGCCTCCTCTGCCAATTCTTCCACGGAATTTATATGGTTTTGTTGACACCCCATTTTCTGTGAAAGAATCTGATGGTGGCAGAATGCCTGCCATAGCCAACTTCTCTGGAAGTAAAGGTTTTGTGAACAACAAAACTGGCTCGAGAGGATCCTGCATTACCCCATGAAGCAACTTATCAATCACCACATTGAACTATGAAGGTTATTGAACTATGAAGATAATAACAATATGTGAAATTTACATGAATAATCTCTCTCACAACAGATAATATAAAAAGCAAGGAAGCAGAAGAGGACACTACCAAAAGAAAAAGGGGCACAGAAACTAATAAATTACCAATTTTTGTGGCCACCCTTGTTGGACATATTGCCTCTTAAACTCTTGCTTTGTGAAAACTGTAGGAACCATGGCAGGGTTGGTATCATAGGGAGGAAGAGTTTGTACCGCAGAAGGCCGTGTATGAGCATAGCTAGCCATGATATTGTCTGAATCAAAAAATTCCTCCTCATTGGAAACAAACTTCGGAGAGAAGGGAGTGAATCTGGGGACTGCTAAGCTTTCCTCCAAAAACTCGGTTTCATGCTGAAAAGGGAATCATACATCATTTCATTTTCATAAGTTGAAACAAACTACTTCAGTATGCACTTTTATGCCAGCAAATAGACAAAATATCCACAGCCCATGACACTATGCCTATTTAGCAAACCGTTAAATAAGGGAGAAAACAATGCTGAATCTTTTCTAAAACACGCAAAAAAATGGGGATAATTCTTCTTTGAAAAAAGTAGTAAATGCATTTTTCAGAAGTGAAAATTCTCATTTTTGGCATTTGAAATTTTATCAAAGTAGCCGTATGCTTATAGAAAGTACTCCCTTGCATCCATAGCCCAATAAACAAGTTTCAAAACTCAATTGTTTCCCTGGGTACTCCTGACAATAATTCCTTGTGATCTAGCCCACAGAAAGCGAATGAGCAGAGTATTGGCCATAGAACAGATAAAAAAAATCATGAATTTCCTCCTTGTATTTATATCTTAGTCAATTTCTTTGCTAGCATGACTTTGCCTGATTTATAAATCATAAGTCATGCACACCCACCTACACCTTTAAATTCTTTTGATGCAAAGAACTGCTATCTCGGGCCACTAGCATGATTTTGGAAGAATCTATTTTGACAAAAATCAGTTTATAAACTAAACATTAGGAAAAATTGCTTTCTATTTGTATCAAACTGAAAAAAATGAGTATGCGGTTCTTTGAATCTATAATCATCTGGATGTAAAAAGAATTGGATTTCTAATATTTTATGGGTATTTTATTAAAGGCCGCCAATCTACCTTTTCCCCAAAAACAAAAAGTAAAAATATGGCATAAACCTGCCTTGGCCTCGATGCATTGCAGCCACCATACTATGCCATCTTTTATTAAGGAAAGATGAAAGAAGGCAAGAGGGAAGAACAATTCAAGTACCTTGTACTTCACTTGCATCCTCTGTAGCATGACTTCACTATCCATTAGTTCTCTCTTTCTCTCCTCCCTCTGGTTATGATCATATACCAACAAAACAAGTATGACTGCAAAGGATATAAATAGCATAAAATGGTAAAACTCTCAAAAGATTACTTGAAGTCACACCTTGATCAAAGCCTGCAACAAGCTCTTAGCTTGGTCAAGGTTGCGCCTGACCTGTTTACGAAGATAATTTAAAAGTAAATTTTCAGGTAATATATACTGCAAAATAATATATATCTATATATTCCAATTTGAAAGGAAAAAGGAAGACAACTTTTGAACGGCCACTCTTTCTTCTGAGAGACAACTAATCGGAACATTTCTCAGCTAAATAACCATATGAATCATATAATTTTATCACTAGCTTCTGCATGTTATGATAAGAAAACAGGAAAGAGAGGCAATAGTCATTGCTAGATAAAAAACAACATAAATGCAACAACAGGCCTTCCACAGAGAAAAAGCTTCAAGCTCATCTTACTGGCTTCAATAGATGCCTAAGAACCATAACAAACTAGAGGAGCTAACCTGGCGAAGCTTCTCAAATGACTGGACATTGTTTTCTCTCCTTTGCATCTGAATAGAAAATAAGCACCAAAAGTACACCAAAATTATACACCAATCTCCATAAAACAATGCCTTCAAAGAAAAAGCTGTCAACCAAAATTGAGGTACAACAAAAGCTAAGTTTTCAACCTACCCTTCTTGTGTGAAGCCTGTGGGCCTTTTCCCTAGGCCGAAAGACATTATATGGGTTGGTATCGTTAGCAGGTGGAGGGGGCTGCGCACAAAATGCAGTTAATCTCGTCAAACTTCCATAATGAGCTTGTCCAGTGACTTTATGCAAACAAGTAAATGGAGCTACTACAGAGGAAGATTTTGAAGAAAAACATACATCCAAGAATGAATTAAACAAGCTTATGAGAAGGAAGCTTAAGCCAAAAAAAGTATACTTAAAGAACAGGATAACTTGTTATTGGCAAATCACCAACATGTTACAAACAAGGGATAACAAATTCAATTATAATCACCAATTAAAATTTGATATCATGGCTAGTTATGTGGAAACGGAGAAAGGCTAAGAAAAATTATGCATTCTAAAACAAATTAGTCAAGAGATTGTAGCTGAATAGTGTGACAGAATTGCGAAATCACAAATCCAACAGATTTGTTTTAAATTTAAATCAAAATGCATATATATAGTAATATAAATCAGTGATAAAATATATTGATTGTAATGTGCTGAAAACCAACCTGCAAACGTCGCAAAATTGGCTTTTGCCACCTTTCTCGCTGCGCCCAAAAGAAATATGGCAAACAAGAAAAGAAAGATAGATAATGGAACATCAATAGTTTTGGTACTTCTGACTAATAAATGTAAGAAATCATTATGCATGGTCGATTATTTAGTTAGAGTGAACACCAATATAAATGAGTGAAAGAGAATCTAAACTAACACAATCTCCAACTCCTTAATGAAACTCTAATAAACATAAGCCTCTATATTAGTCAAGTGTGGAGCATAATCAAGCAGCCGCAATACATCCCTCCTCCCGTCAGCACTCCACATTCAGTCATTTGAAGGTTAATATATACCAAACCATGGTTAGTACAATTTCCAGATCCCTTGATGAAGGCAATTTTTGGAAGTCATTAATTTGACAAACAAGAGGAGGCATGTCACTTATAAGTGATAGGCTAAGGCTCTTTCCATACCTTCTCTTTCCAGTAATCATAACCTGACTGGATAACTGTACATTTAATCGACTGAGCTTGTAGGGCCTAAAATTAAGAAAAGAATTTTCAATAAGCCAACAATCTAAAGTGCCTGAAAAGCAATAAATAGTGAAAAAATCACTGAATCATAACAAAATTTGACCTCAACAGCAGCATCAAGCTGTAGCAGCACAGGAACTGGTGAACCAAGAGTAGGTGTTATAACTCCAGCTCTTTCACGAGCTTTATGATCCAGTACCTCCAACTTGAAAAGAAGAATCTCAAACCTATTTACCAGGCATTAAATGAAGACCAGAACATGAACCCAAAAAAAAAAAAATAAATTAAAAAGAGAAAGAACAGGCAATAACATATATAATGCACATCTTGTGCTAATATTACAGGATTTTATGATAAGATTAGTGGCAAATAACCAATAACAGTAACAATAATAATAAAATTGAAGACTGGTAGAACTTGAATGGTCTAGGAGCAACCAAAGATCCAACAGGAAGTCCTGCATTTGGACTACTGTCATCTGCACTACTATATTTTAAATCTTCTATTTTCTCAGTCATTCACAATACAATTGAAGATCTCTACTGACACTTAAACATGAATACAAACCATCTTGAGTGTCATAAAGCAGTAGATGAACTTTGTCTGTGAAGTTCCTTTTTAATAAAAGTTCTCTTTTGTATCAATACTTCAACCGCAACATGGGAAACAGATCCAAATGGAAGTCATCTGAAAGCAATGCCTCTAAGGAATTCAAGAATGTTCACTTCCTGGATTTTTAGGAGGAACCTTTGAGTGAGTGCACCTTCTGAACATAACTTCATTTATTGACATCAAGCATACCCAATTTTTTTGTGGAAACAGGCATCAAACCTATCTAAATTATCAATATTAAAGCCTTCAGAAGCTGCACAAGTTGGCTTTAAGAGGGAGCAGCGACAACAGCAGGCAGCATTCTGAATTTTTATTGACATTTGTAAAATCTAGCAGTGGCTTAATTAATTACCAGTTTATCACTTCAACCAATCTTAAGCATCTGAATTGAGGTGAGATTCCTAGCACACTCTTCACAATATTAACAACTAAAACATTTTCAATAATTGTAGCACAGTGAGAAAAATATATCAAATGGATAATAGTCCGATTAGACAGGGTAAAGAAAACCAGAAGAAAACTTCAGGAGAAAACCATTAAAAAGACCCTACTCTCAAAGGTTTTATTGAAAGTTTGGTTTGATAGAAAGTCCAGTGGCATCAATTTATCAACATAGCTGACTCCATCTAAGGTGATAAGACTTGATTGTTGTTGGACAAACTATATGCAGATTTGAGATGAAAACTAGGGGAGGGTTCAATGAATTATTTTCCTTTTAACTTATTGATGTAGACTTCTAGCTTTAATTATAAACTACGTATCAAGCAGAACATTTTATATGAATTTTATTGATGACTACTTGAGCCTCTAAAACCTTTTAGCTATTTTTTATGAAGGAGTGTTTTTCAAGGAATTTTGTAGGAAATTAACCAATTATGTCCCAGATGATAATCACCTTTTTCTTTTGTCAGACTATTTTAATAAATAAACTAACACAATGAGCTTAATCAAAGCTTTCAAGTTGAAAGTCTGAGCTTAGGTTTGTGCAAATTATTGAGCAGAGTATGGAGTACAGAATAACAGAAGCTCAAATTAATAAAATTGGTATATTATAACAGTTCTGTCATGATTTCAACAATATCGTTTCTGTTTAAAAAATTGCTGATGCATCAACAGAGTTCAATTGTCATTGTTATTAACCACCCCTAAGCAGAAACCAATCATATCCCTCAGTAGTTTAGAAACTAATAAAGCCACTTTGTAGAATGTCTGAAACAACCAGTTTGTATGAGGAGGATTCATGCTGTGTCAGTTTTCTTTTCAATAATGCAGCCCCAGTTTGAAATTCAAAATCTCCTTAGTAATTTCTATGCCAAAAAACAGATCAAGTGCCACAGAAATGATAGTTAAACAATTCAATCAAGCCATGATCAATAGTATCAAATTGATTTCAAGCAACCTGGAACACATTGCTGACAAGATAAAATAAATAAAAGCAAAACAAATGATAGATGACACCTATTAAAAAGAAACCAACCTCTACTAACCAAAAAATAAATAAATTAACTGAAACCAACGAAGCCAGAATTAAGTCTAAAAATTTACATTTCAGGTGTCAGAATCTTGTTTTCCTTGTTAAACTCTAAAAGCCAGTCCTCATCTTCATTGTCCAAGTCATACTCGACAAACTCTCCAATCTCAGCCCGAGCTGCAGCAATAGAAGGAATTTTCAGTACAACAATGGAGTTTTCAAAAGAACCTTCAAAAATTATTCTAACTCAAAATTCTATCTAGTGGCACTGCCCAAACCTCCTCTTGCCCGCAAGTAAGAATTTGGTTGAGAAAAAGTGCAAGAATAGTCCCTTTCATATGTATCCACAACAACAAACTGAGGAGTAGGTATTTCAGAAGCCACTCTCTTGCTGGGAACTGGATGTACCTAAGAAAAATAAATAGAGGTTACTGATCATATATCCAATCTAGGCCAGCTTTACAATTTAATCAAAAACATTGCATATCATGAAATTTTAACTAATTATAGTCATATGAGAAGCTTGCAAATAGTGACACTATTTCTAATTTTGTATAACAAGTAGATAGTAGCTTGTTTCTTTCCTACTATCACCTTTTGATAAGCGACTGAGCAGGGTAATCCATGATCAATTTCTGAATATTTGAAATCTCAACTATCAAAACTTCTGCACAATAGTTATTACTAATTTACAATAGATGCTATTGAGATAATCATGACCCAATAATTCTTAAATAACAGATTAAACAGGTTAGTACAAGGCAAAGTATTTGTGAGTTATATGACAACAGTGAAACTCTTGATGCTAACTATAATCTAGCATACAGGTTAGAGCACTTGTTTAGGCAATTTGAAAACTCCTAGACTTTAAAAGTTAAAACAACCCATACACAATGGGCAAACACAGGAAACAGGTGCGATAAAATATCACCAAGAAGCAAGAAAGAGAAACCCCTTCAAGGGCAAAGTGCCTACACCTCATTCTCAACCTCAGGAGCAATGCGTAGCAATTGCGAATTTCGAGTAGAAGTAGGTGTCTCATCATCTTCAAAGTCCTTGATAGACTTGACAATGGGGAGCTTCTTGTGAATGTCAAGTGGCCGCGGCCTGATAGACAACCTAGTCATTTTCTGATCATCAGTTATTCCTTCATTCCTACTGTTTTATGCCAACACCTTCATCTATCCCTGTGTTCTAAACCAAAAGTGACAGAGTCTCCCAGTCACAGCTAAAACCATAGCATGGTACATGCACACGCAAAAAACACGCAATTAAATGCTGTATCCTCTGTCAGCACAAACATTCAAACAATACACTTACACATTGGTTTAATAATGCAAGTGCCAAAAACACACGAAACAGCATATTAAAAATAAAATGTAAAAAATAAAAAATTGCACTGTCCATGCAAATGGGCACTCGCATATTCAACACAATCACTCAAAACACCTAAGGAACAAAGATAAAAATTGAATTTTTGGGGCAAAAAGAGTAACACCAAAACAGTGAGAAGAAGAAAACACCAAAAATTTATTCATAGAAGAAGCGCAACTTTGATTGGACTCACCTGCAGAAGTAGAACCAGGTGGAACCTTATCCGATTCCGTCAATCTCAGCGGTTTTATCACTCAGTGTGCGTTCCAGGTAAACCCTAATTTGATCTCTATCAGTACTTTTGCACCAAAAGCCTCATTTTTGTTTTTTCGTTTTTCTTCAGCTATTTTCTTCCTTGCGTTTTTTATTTTGTGGTCTGTAAAAAACAGAAACTGGACTTTTTTTTATTTTTTATTTTTTGGAGAGCATATACCTCTTTGGATTGGACTCATCACAATACATCTGAATAAGATGATAGGCCTTTCATGGTTCACTTTCTTACTTGACTTTTATTGGGCTGTTCTTGGTATTAAAAACTGGGTTTGTGGGCTTCTAGCGTTTTTTGTCCTTTTGTTAGGTTGAGTAACGCTATTTGTCACCCGAATTTTTTCGTGAAATGTTATCAATAGAAGATGTTATTTTGTGACTATAACATGATTAATGAAGAAAAAATGTACACTTTGATACATCTGTCACGAAAACTATTTCTTACTTTTCAGCGTTTGCTTTTTAATTATATTGTATTTTAGATGACTATTGAAAAAAATCAATTTAGACATTTTATCCTCGCGTATCTCTTACATGTTTTATCATGGATTAATTTACATAGTTTTTGTTAATAAAAAAAAATTACATAGTTTTTTTAGGGGTCATGAGGATAAAATCAGTAGTTCGGTGTACGAGTGTCATTGCTCATGTAACTATAAGCCTATCAGAACAGAAAAACTGCAAGCCTTGCCGAGCTGGGCAATGAGTAGAAATAGATAGTTAACATTATATGACGATATAAGAACCAAAATATTGAAACTTAGACTAAAGTGTCGGTTGTCATTACTCTAAAATTCAATATACTTAGAACTGGCGGTTAATGTCTTAATGAGATGCTAAAACTCAGATAATGATGAGATTGCTAAATTGACTCTAAGTGGGCTAATATTTTAAGAAACTCGGTTCCTTTATATACAATAAAGTGTACCTTTAAGATTGTTAAGAGAGATGTTCAAAATATTTTTTTTATCATCGCCCTAAGGACTGCTGGTTTCTTCTGCTTATGACATTGCTAGGGTCTCCTTCCGCAGTTTTGTAATATTTTTACCTTAGACATGCATTGAAAAAACTTTAAAAAGTGTCCTCTCCACAAAACATCATTATCATTCATTTTTGTTAGGTCTTTTACTATTTTTGGAACTCATAATTATTTTGACAACCGAGAAGTTTAATTTCGGTTGACTCAAAGTTTGAACTTAAAAAGTTTACTCAAACATAAGAGTTATACATACCTTACAAATCAAAAAACTTTTTATGTTTTGGTCTGACAAAATAATATGAACAACCTCATTGATGAACAAGACGTCATATCGGAACCCAAGTTGCGTATCACAGGAGTAGCACTCGTTTCAGAATCAACTCTCTTCTTTTTTTTCTTTTTCTTTTTTTTTTTTGTCACTCACGCACCCGAGCCACGCACGCAACCACTGACAACTCAGGTCCCAAGGATTGAAAGCGCGACTCCTAATATACACTTCTTGTAGGGCCAACAATATGACCGCTAGACCAACGCCTTGCATGCAATCAAAGACCCTCTTGAAGCTGGCTTGGGTGCTATAGCCACTAGCGCCTTCCAATGGCTCCACCACTCCATGTCACGTTTTCATATGAATATGATGAGTCAAATTGAGCCCAGTCCTTGTCAATAGGAACGATAACCAATGACTGCCCCTATCCACCCACCTTGATAATAAACGAACTTCAATAGTTTTGGAAGCATTTCAATAAATATATACAAGAGAATTCAAATGGTTATGATAAATACTGTTAGGTTGCGTATTTCTAAGAATACATCCAAGCACCTTTTAAATTTAATATTTTAAACTCATTTTACTATGTAATTGAATAAAAGGTTTTGTCAACTAAGGAGTTGTTATGATATCATATCGTAGTTTGTTGTTAAGATATATATGATGTTGTCATTAAAGATCTATTAATATTTCTATTGAGATTATAGTATATAACTAATAATTTATAAATACTTAAAAACAAATTATATTACCACTGATTTGCAAATTAGAAAAAAAAAAATTACCCGCAAATAGCAATAACCCATGATTTTTGTGTGTGCTTGCCCCGCCGTGTTATTGTCGGGGGAAGAATAGACTTCAGTGAGATCCATTGGTAGGGTCCACTTGATGGTGTCAACTAGTTATGTTACGTTACGTTGGTGGCATATCACTTTTCATTTTTTAAATTATCATTGTATTTCTTTTTTTTTGTTTGGGTACATTATCGGCTTATTGCTGTATTTATCCGAGTTTAAGAAATTTATTTTATGATATAATTTTAAAAGTACCTATTATTTTCAAATGTGAAAACGTACTAATTTTTTAAAAATTTATTTTTATTTATTAAATTACTTTAACTTAAATATATATATATATATATATAAAGAGACATTTCCAAAGAAAAACTTTAATAAGCATATTTTAGACAAACGAATTAATTGTTGAAATTATATAAATTAAAATTAATTTTTTATTTTCAAAAACTTTATGAACTTAAGAAGTAACCCATATTATATTATAGATAAATAAAAAGATAAGTTGAAATATAAAAGTGTGAGTGAAGGAAAATTTCATGTACCCATTGAGGGAGCTTTTGTCATTTTACTCCAAAATCACGTGCCGTCATCATCATACGTGGCTGTCCCTGTGCCGCTTTCTCGAGTTCGTTTCCGTCGCCATGAAAATAAATAAATTAAAAAAAAAAAAGCATTCGTTTGCTTGCTCACAAAAAAAAAGTGTGTTATCATTTCTTTCTTTTATATACGAAACCTGCTCTGACAAAAAGAAAAAGTAAAGTAAATAATTGTATGAAACTTCAAAAATAAATAAAATGTAGTAAATTGTTTATTTATTTACTTCAGTCTATACATCAACACAAGCTTCAAAGTCATGGGTATCATTCTTTAGGAATCGAATCCATATGAACCTTTACGCTAATAGATATATAGTTTCTTCAATTTGAATATAAGGGTATAGCCACTATTTTGATTACTGCTTTTAAAAGGAGTAATACTTTGCAATATTCTTGATGTGGTAGAAAAGTAACAATTTAAAATAAAAGAACTATAATATAAAATAGTATTTATATAGTATATCTTTTTAATTTTCTTTTTCTATTACAAATTTTCAATTGAATCACTTAACTTACAATAAGGTCTTCTAACCCTCAAATCCAGTTTACTTCTAATTCAAAGTTTTTTTGTTTTTTTTTGGGGGGGGCGGGGATGGGGATATGACTTTTAATTCAAAGTTATGCAACTTTAATTTCGAAGTATTTATAAAGGGCTACTTTTACCTCATAAAAATGCAAATTTTAATTAAAAAAATTCTTGTACAAAGCTTATATGTCAACAATTAAATAGTATTTTTACAAACAATTTAAGTAAGTTAAACTTATGATACAACCCATCATAAAAAAGAAAAATATTTATATTTGGGTGAGATAACTTACAACCTCCGATTTTTTCAAGCTAAAAAAAAAAAAAAATTAAAGAAACTAGCTAGTTAAAGATTACAATTTGTTTAAACCTTCCAAAAATCACAAATCGTGCTTTAAATGTAAAATTTTACGTCCAGATAATTATTTATGAAAATAGATATCCAAATGTAATCTCAATACGAATCCAACATAAATAATATCCTAAACTGCGAAAGAAAAAATTTCTACTTATTCCATCAATATCAGATTTCTCAGTTATAATCTATTCATATCCTTCATTTTAGTCAAATTAACAAAACTCAATCTGTATTTTAATTAAGTAACTAATTTCTTTAGTAATTAGGGGATTTATATAAAAAAAAAACAATATATTGCTTTATCTTCCAATTGACCATAATAAAAAAAATATCAACACTCATCACATTTAGAAAAAAAATCAAATCAAACCACTAGAATTGATTTAGTGATGAGGGATTTAGATAGTTTACATGAAGTCCTAAATTTAAACTTTATTATTGTCAATCTACCAAAAATAAAATAAAATAGAAAAGAGTCAAGTCAACTTGCCATAACTTTAAAAAGAATTACTCCATATCTGATTTAAGTTGAATTTTCTTATTATAAATATAAATCTAAAATCTCATCTTTGAAAAACTATAATAAAATTAGTAAGACTATGAAACAAATGAAATAAATATGAGTTATTGGATTTATATCCATATAAAAATTTTTGGTATAATTTATATTTATTTGATTAATTTTAGTATATTATTAATGTAAAATATTTTTTATTATTAATCAATTATATATAATTATATATATGATTTTTTGAATTATTATTATAAAAATTTAATATTTTTAATAATATATTGATAGACTTTTTCCTTTTTTTTAATAGTCAAATTTAGGTTGAGTAAAAGCTTTATTCTAAACCAAAGTTAGAATATATTTATGAAATTATTGAGTATTTATAGATTTTTATAAATTATCTACCTAGAGAACATTGAGAAAACTAATCCAAGTTATAAAAATACATGCATAAAAGGTTGATTTGGTAAACCAACTTCTATTGTTCATTACTCTGATAGTTTATTGAATAATCATTATCCTTAAAATTTTATAAACAGAAATATAAAATTAAATAATATTATAAAACTCTTTTTATATCGATAACACATCAAAATTTATCTCAAAATTCGTTCATAATATAATAAATAAAGAACGGTAAGAAACTTCCTAAATTGTCATTGATTTGATTAATCCGTGTCATGTTCTTCTCTATGAAATTTCGTGCTCTGTGACCATGACACGTCCGAAGCGAAGAAAGAGGCAACGGCTTTTGGAGTTTGGAAGATAAGATCACACGCACAAGGAAGAAAAGGACACTCCCCACACCTTCCTCTTTCCCTTCTCTTGCGCCATCTTTCTCTCTCTAACCCACGTCTCTCTCTCTCTCTCTCTCTCTCTTGCCGCATAATAAACGTTTTCCCTCTATTCTGTGTCACTATTCCAAATTCCAAACTCCCAAACACACTCTTCAAATACCAGCGACCACACCAATGTCAATTTGCACACACCATTCTCTTCATTTACTTTGATTCTCTCTCTCAATCTCCGCATTCACACACTCTCTCTATCTGCAATTGAATTGCAATGGCCATGGAAGATGCTACCAAGTTATCGCAGCAGAATCAGAAGCAGAGTCAGCTTCTTCGGAAGCTCCATTGCTCTGTGAAGAACTACGATTGGGGACTTCCGGGTCGGGGCTCCGAGGTAGCGAGGCTATTCGGGTTGAATTCCGGGGCCCAATTGGATCCGGAGCAGCCTTACGCGGAGCTTTGGATGGGTACCCACGATTCGGGGCCTTCGTTTCTGGCTTCCAGTAATGGTGTTGGCCAAAGGGTCACCCTTAAGGCATGGCTCTCGGAGAACCCTGATTTGCTTGGTGAAAAGGTTTTGCAGAAGTGGGGTTGTGATCTCCCCTTCTTGTTCAAGGTGTGTGTGAATTGTGATCCCTTTGTTTTTTAAGTGGAAAATGGGTATCTGGATGTTAGCACAAGGTGGAATTTTGAGCATGATTGGTAACCGCTTTTTTTCTGGGAAATAATTATTTGTTTTAGTTGTATAATTGATTATAAGCTGTTTTTAATCCAAAATAAGGTTCTTTTTTCCTTTTTTGTGGAGATGGGTATCTAGATGTTAGCACAAAATTCAATTTTAAGCATGATTGGAATCTGCTATTTTCTGGGAATTTTTTTTTTTAATGTTTTTGACTCATAATAAGCTTATTCAACAAGTAGTTGGTATATGAAATATGTGATTTTTTATTTATTTATTTATTTTTATTTTTTGGCTTTAGGTGCTGTCTGTGGCGAAACCCTTGTCTATACAGGCTCACCCCGATAAGGAGCTAGCTAGGACGCTGCATAAGTTGCAGCCTGATATGTATAAGGATGGGAATCACAAGCCGGAGATGGCTCTGGCACTGACACAGTTTGAGGCCCTTTGTGGGTTTATCACTCTCAAGGTACGGATTATGTAGAATGGAATCTTTTTGTTTTTTTCGCTTAATTTTAGTTCTATAAGTGTATATGCGTGTCGGTGTTCTAAGGATATGTTAATTTGCTTGTTTTTCCATTGGATTGTGCGTAGAGCAAGGATTTGTTTTTTGTTCAGAGAACTGAAAAATCGATGTTGTGAATTTGAGCCTTGTTATAAGACAAAAGTTGGGTTTTGGATGGTAGGTAAAGTAGAGTCTTTAATGAGTTCATTGAGAATTTGACGTTTTGAAAGTCATTTTTTTATGTTAAAAGAATTTGTTATTCATGCACTTTAAGTCATTCGAAACGAACTTCCCACCTGTCGGTATAAGTCCTTAATGATGTGACTGAGCCTTTTTCTCTGCACTTTACTTTTAATTAATTGTCAATCACGTACCGTTCTTGTTCACAGGCTCCTTGCTGATGCATTGCAACCTGTGATAGCGGACCAAACTATTAATTGAGAGCGAAATGTGAAAAAAAATCAAAAGATAACCGTTTGAGTTAATGAAACAGGGAAGTGTTGGTTGCAAAGTAGAAAGTGGAAATTTGATGTGTCTTTTTTATTGTTAGCTATGTTAGTTTGGGACTGCCAAATAAGTACTGTTTATGTTACTTTATTTTGTGCTATCGCCGACATTGCGTTTGATTTTGGTTGGATTTTGATGTTTGTTGATACTTTTTCTCGGTTCACCTGCGTATCAGGCTCCACACAGTTTGTATTTACTCATTGATTTAATAATGAGCAGCTTGGATGAAGGGATTAAGGGAACCATTTAATCAATGTTTTCACTTAACCCATGTGTAGCAAAGTCTTTTTTTCCAATCAAGTAAGACAGATGCTATTAGTAAGCTGCTGTTGACTGGTGGAAAACAGAGATCTTATCTGGAGAACGCTCTTGTAGTTTGCATGAATTGGGTTCTATAATTTTAATCATGTCAATAATCCAAAGATGTTTACTTTTATGCAGAAACAAATTTCACTTGTGTAGATCAGTGAATTCTTGTCATTTCTTTTCTTTTTTCCCCCTTCTCTGTTCTGTCTTTTTTGGTTAGAGCTTGCTTTGTGGTAGACGCACAAACTATTTTTACTGGTTTTTTTTAATGCATTATTGTAACATTATTCACTTTTAAAGTAATTGAGCAATCTGCTGTGTTTTTATTTAGGAGCTTAGGGCTTTGCTTCATACTGTTCCTGAAGTAGTGGAAATGATTGGGGCTGAAAATGCAGACCTGGTCTTAAAAGCCAGTGATCAGGATGGTCAAGAGAAGGTAAAAGCTGTTTTGCAGGCAGCGTTCACACACCTCATGTCAGCTAATAAAGAGAAAGTAACTGATGCAGTAAACAGTTTGAAAATTCGTCTGCATAAGGAAAGTGAGGTTAGTTGATTACCTGCTATATTTTGTTTTAAGATTTTAGCTCATATGCAATTTTTAGCTTATATACATTGAGGCTAGTTGGAAATGTATATATTTATATAGTTTTGTGAATTTGACATGAACGGCATCAAGAGAGATATTACGTATTTTGGCAGAGGGCCAGAAATATGTGGTTTTAGTCTGTCCTCAGGGCCACATGATATTAATTGAATTATGGTCCAGAGCAAAAACGATACAAGTACTTATTCTGCAATCTTTTCCCCCCTTTACTTGGATTCCTTCTCCATGTTATGTACTGCATATAGGATACGGTGGTGGCTTTACTATTCAGATGGCTTAATCTCTTCAAGTTACTATAATAACAATAGTTTGCTTGTTTTTGTGATTTTTCTTTAACTTATTTGTTGATATATGTGTTACAAGCGTGATTAATTGATGTAAGAACATTGTTGTTTTAAATCAGGCCAGGCAGTTGACAGATAAGGAGCAGCTGGCACTGCAGTTGGAAAAGCAATACCCAGCTGACGTTGGTGTCATAGCAGCCTTCTTTCTTAACCATGTAAAACTGGCACCTGGTGAAGCCTTGTTCCTTGGGCCAAATGAACCACATGCATATTTGTCTGGGGAGTGTGTTGAATGCATGGCGACTTCGGACAATGTCGTGCGAGCTGGCCTAACTCCCAAACACAGAGATGTGCAGACTGTTTGTTCCATGCTCACATACAAACAGGTAAATGATACATCATGGACATGAGGGAAGACATGGTTTTGCAAATGATAACTTAAAAGGTGGCATGAATATTGGAGACTCAGTTTTTTATGCATTTTCCCTCTATCTTGTTACAGGGTTCTCCTGAGATCTTGCGAGGAGTTCCTCTAAATCCATATGTAGATAGATATATCCCACCATTCGAGGAATTCGAGATCGATCGATGTGTGCTACCTCGAGGGGAAACAGTGGTGTTCCCAGCAGTCCCAGGCCCTTCTATCTTTTTGGTCACAACTGGGGAAGGAATGATGAACACAGGAGGATCACCAAAAGGACATGAAGTCACTGAAGGTGATGTTCTTTTTGCAGCTGCTTACACTGAGATTAGCATCACTAGTGCATCCAAGTTGCATCTGTACAGAACAGGTGTTAATAGCAAATTTTTTCAAGCTTCCTGAGTTTCAAGACCGCAGCTTTTTTTGGCCATATTGCAGTTATGTGTTACAGGCAATAATAGCAGTTTAGTGTACATGCTAGAGTAATAAGATCACAGAGTTTATCGAGTTTGAAAGAAAAGTGTATTCATTATAGAGAGGAGGGTTGTCTTATTTTTTGTTCCAATTCGTTTCTTGTTCATAAAAATGTTCGTCAAAAGCCTTCTCAGATTTATTCTATTTATCAACTTATATCAATAAATGAAGTACCTCCACTACCTTGATGTACGCTTACTTGAATTTTGTTGAAATGGTCGAGTTACGCACAAAAATTATAAATAAATAATGAAGCTTGAGACAAGTCTGATCTGTATCTAGATCATTACCGACAATATAATCTGTTATGGTACATTGATAATTTTTTTTTTTAAATCTCTTCTTGGGAAACATTAATTTAAAAAATAGCCGAAATAATTATTAAATGCAACATTGTGCGAAAGAAAAAGGAAATTTTCTACTGTTCTCTTGAGCCACTGTTGCAACTTGCAAACTAGAGTCAATGACTTGAGACAAGTGCAGAGATTGGATATCAGAAATAAGTCAATGACTCCAACAAGCTGATGGTAGTCATTGTCAAAATGCAACTATGAACAGCTTTGGATTTTTCGTCTTTTCTTACTACTTCAGCTGATACAAAGGTTATGTTTTTACAAGTAAAAGATTACTTGTTTACCTCTGCTTGAAGACATAGCAGTTCAAGCTCCATTTTTATAGGATTACGAAATTCTTCAACTTTATACGTAATTCAAATAATCAAATTTACCAAACAAATTGATCTCAGGCTTTACTTAACGCTTAAAAGCTGAATACTATATGTACAATATTTAAAACGAGGCAGAATTCTCAGCGACACCATTAACTACTTAAAGAAAAATATATAGTCTTCCATTGACATCCCAAATCGAACCCATTAAAATAAAATGAATATTACCAAAATCAAGGGCAACCACCGAATATTGGCAATGATTGAAGACCTGAAGCGCATGGCATTATCTAGTCGTACACCTGATGTTTTTGTTTCCGCAGTGTTTCAGTTTATATTTGTTTTCCCTCACAAGGCTGTTTTATGTTTTATAATATTCTGGTCTGATTTTTTCTTCCTGGTCTGTGTTAGCTATTAACATGGAAAAAGAAAGATGGAATATTTTCACATTCTCGTTTTTCTAAAGAACAACCACAACCTAAAACTATAGCAACTTCATAAAATTTAAGATAGCCACCATAGGTCTAATTACCAATTAATGGACCCCAAAAAAAAAAAAAACTAGATATAATTTGATTTTTTAAACTCGTAATATAAGAATGAGGATTTCACTTTTAGTACAAACTCCCAATGGCAACTAAATTGACCACAATAGCAAGCAAGGACAGTATCAAGAATGCAAATCAAATTCATGGCCGCATCAAGCACAATATGAATACGCTCTACAGTTTGTAATAATTTTAATGTCAATCTAGGTGAACAAGCATCAAAACAAAATCCCAAAAGTCAAATTTGGATGTAGTTGGAAGATAAATGCTAATGTTCCATTAGAACAAGCAGCATTTCAGGCTTCTGTGATTGGATACTCAAAAACTACATCTTTCCCAGTAAGCTTCCTGTAAACTCCAGAAAAAGTCTCCAGCTTGTATTCAGTGTTGTTGCGCTCCTTGGGGTCCAAGAAAACCTTAAATTGATATAGCAGAACCAAATTAGAAGCAATTTATAAGAGATAAATAAAAGGCAAATTTGAAATAGCATCAACTTCACAAGCAGTTACTTTGATTATTTTTGATCCATCAAGTCTATATCTGACTCGTTTGCCAACAATCTCTGCTGGATGCACAACATCCTCAAGCATAGCATCAAGGACAGCAGTCAAAGTGCGGGTTCGGGGCCGCTGAACAGCAGACCCTTTCTTTGGAGGCCGCAGGATCCTTCTTGTGGCAATCAACACAACATCCTGTCGTTCGGTACAATCTACAGTTAGTTAAATTTGGGGATCCATCAAAAATAGAGAGAGGAAATGGAAATGGAAACGAAAATTAAAGACATTAATTTCATATTAAGGTAAACTGTAGTAAAAGACAACCTTCCCACTAAACTTCTTCTCCAACTCTCTGACAAGACGAAGATGAATTTTGCGGAATGCCATCCTCAATCTGTAAGGCACGTAGATGACTACAGCCTTGCGATTCCCAGCCACGTCCATTTGACTGCATGAAAAGAGTATTGTCTTCATGATGAAGAGCAAAATTTTGTAACATAACATACAGATATTAATCATCCATAACATACTTACACTGCTTGGTTTATGTAGAGATCCTTTAATTCACTTTTCAGATCCTGATTAGTGTTCTCCAAATCAAAGAGGTACTACAAAAAACATCAAATTGCAGAGTTTCAATGAAGAGCACAGTGTTGAGTTCATTAAATTGATATTATTCTTAAAAAGAGACAACATAAACCTGTGCAACTGTCTCTTCAAATTCAGTTGGCTCGACATCGTTATCCTTGTGGATTTTCTTCCTTGAAGTGTACATTTTTTGTTAATCTGTTCCATGATAATATATAACAACCATCACAATTTTGTCATGGCAAACTATTATCCGCTCAAAACTAAGTTTGAATTTGTTCAGAATTAGAATCTAAGGGAAAATAACAATCACAATAAATATTTTACAAGTTAAAATCCAGATTATAAGGGTCAAAAAGAAGCCATCAAACTCAGAATTTTTCACTAATGAAGACTCAGAACCCGCTTTGTCTGTTATTTAGTCCTTTAATTAAAAGCTCAAAATGAAAGTTTAAGTTAACATTGTTCTAATAACCAAAGTATGAAAATGTGTTCTACCTCTCACAGTTTCAACAACGAAGAGCCAAATCACATAAACAGATTCAAATAAACTAACCATAAACAAACACAGGCAAACACAAATTCGCATGAATGATGACTAGGTTAGTGACGGGTCATTGCCAGGCGTAAAAATAAAAATAAAAAACACACATTTCAAGTCAAAAACATTTTGAAGGGAATAATGAGACGATTATGGAATGCCAAAAAAAAAAAACAAAACACAGCACAACACATATAGATCATGAACATAGAAATAAGAAAAAGGGAATTCTTTTTACAATAACTTTCCACGTAAATAATTAAAGAACAAAAAAGGGATGATATGGAAATTCAGAATGTTACAAGTATTGCTCAGCAATGCATATACTATCCAATTTGGTGATTAGAAACGAATACCCAACAAGACATAAGCTTGGGAATTGATGAGAGAAAACGTACCAAATGGTGTGGCGATGGCTGTGCGCTGCTTCTGCTTCAGCTTTAGCTTCAGGTGACACAGAGGAAACGGCAGCGGCGACCAGAGATGCATTTTATACTTCATGCTGATGAGGTTGCCCTAATTATTATTATTTTTTTTTATGTAGTTTTTTTATTTTTGTTTTATTTTCTTGCTATCTAGCCTAAAATTAAAAAATTAACGGAGTATCTTATTTATGTATTAACTTTTTGGGTACAATGTACATATTAAAAAATAAAAAACTTTTTGGGTAGTTATAATTTTTAGGGTAACTGTAAATTTAGGGTTATTTTATTTTTTAAATATAAAAACTTAATAGATAATAGCAACAACAATAATAATAAGAGAGTAATTTTTATACACTATTAGTAAATTATCTTACATAATCAATCAATCAATCATATTTTATTTTTCACATGACTTTTGAATTAATTATCATAAGAATTAAACAAGTTTAATAACAGGGTTATATATAATTGAATATAAATTTTTTTTACACAAACCAATTGAAGAATGTCTAATGTGAATGATTACTACATAATAGAATGAGTTGTTATGAGAAAACTCAGAACAATCTTTTTTAAAATCTTTACATGTGCTGCTAACAATAATAGTTTTGACAAAAAATAAATTATATATTAAAGTGAAAAATGAAAAGTCATTTTTATTTAATGGCACTTATTAATATTATCTTGAATTATTTTCTTATGCTTTTCTCAGTTTCATGATTGAGTATGAATGTCGTCTCAATATCCACAACATCCCAAATTGGCTTTTATTAAGTCATTGTTCATTCTCAGCATGGAGTGAACTAAATAATCTTATGGTCAAAGGCTAGCCTTCAAGTTTGTTTTTTTTGTTGTGCTGTGCCAATGTTGCTTCATGAGGATCATTTCCGATTCTAGTTTTATTTCACAACATTTCTACTTAGATGTTACCACAAGTGCAAAAATGCATGAGGGTCAAGTGATACTACTTGTTTTGCTTCAAAAATGCAGAAAAAGGTTATGATGATTTCCTGCCAGCCTATGCAAGTAGGGATTAGAGAATCAAGCCTGGAATGTTTTATGAAAACTCGTATTGAATACTTTGAAAGTGAGAGAAAAGCCATGGCAATTGGCATTGCGGAATGTGCTTCAAATTTTCTAAGCATGTTTAGTACCGAAGTTAGAATCACTACAAATTTTAGTTGTTTTGGTCTAAAGCAAAGATATACATAGGACAGTTTGTCCTATTCAGATATTCAT
This sequence comes from Pterocarpus macrocarpus, assembly GCA_031439585.1. Classification (NCBI taxonomy): domain Eukaryota; kingdom Viridiplantae; phylum Streptophyta; class Magnoliopsida; order Fabales; family Fabaceae; genus Pterocarpus; species Pterocarpus macrocarpus. The sequence goes on from CM062515.1 coordinate 78,879,228, forward strand.
GACCAAGAAGTATAAAATTCTCCTTTTTTTCGAATAGGCTGTGAGAGAAGAAGGAAGGTTGGAATGCCATGAATGGCATCTATTATGGAATTAAAATTACAAAGTAAAAGTAGGGTTAGTTTTCCAATCTAAACCAGCTCGAGAAATCAAGGAAATCATTCATCTGGTTATCTAGTATTTGCTTTATTCACATTTCATGGCCAAAACGATTTTGAGAGTACATGCTGAAAAAAAAAACAGGGTACATTTCTATGGCCAGAAAAGTGCAAATATTTTTATGAATGGTGCAGCTTGGATCACTTTATTGCAGCTCAACCACATTCCTGGTTGGAACTTCCTCTACGGGTTCAACTTGAACCTTGGAGCACCTTCTACATCATTTGCAACAATTTAAAACAAGACTGAAGCTTGGAATCCCAGCAAAATGAGAAAAAAAACCAGAAAGATTTCCTCTGTTATTTCCAGCTCCTCACTTGTGTAAACCATTTAGCCATGAAAGTATAGCGTTTGCGCCTTTCTCCCATGAAATGTCCAACATCATGTCATGGGTAACTGCATCAACACATACTGGTGGTACTCCGTAAAACCCTGCTGTTTCTTTAAGTCCTTCTGCATCCTATGAACAACAAAGGGGGAAAACTACCTGATGAAAAAAGTGTATACCATTGAAATTCAAATCAATGATTCAGAAATATTGGTAAAGAAGTTAACTGCAATAATAATTCAAAGAATTGAGTTTTGAGTTGACGATAGCATCTGAGGAAAAAAGCACTTTTAGACATAGAAGTTACCACAATGAAGTCATCTTTTGCACCCAAAACAAGGACTTCAAAAGGGCGGTTTGGCACTGAAGGAACTGGAAGTGATGCATTCAGCTTTCTTAAATCAAACAATGGGATCCTCGAACTTTCTTTCATTAGCTCTTGATATCTGAAATACAAAACAAAACAAGCTAAAGGCATGGTAATGATATTTCTAAAGAATAACCCATAGGATATTTAACAGAAAAATGAAGTTCGACTTCAACAGGAATTCAGCATTTTCATGTTCACCTAAATTTAGTTTGTTTAGTTTCTAACTATCTATAGAGATAAACATTCTTTCCCCACAGACTTCTCCATTTGAATTTACTCCAAATAAAGTCAGAGCCACAGTAAATAAATGTGTTTTACTTCTAAAAGAAATCACATATTCTGTAGGTTTGAGGCTCCATATATGTTACCAAGTTCTGATGTTAGGCAACATTTTTTAAAAGAAATTTCTCCCTTTATTCCCCACCTCCATCCTGTTATTTAACTCTGGTTACGACTAACAATGTTATGGTTCATGACTTAAGTTCATTTCTGTAATCGACAACTTCATTTCTATTTTCCATACAAAATAGAGTAACAGCCCGCTTCTACATTTCAGATCTCAATGGAAGTGCTCATGTGAGAATGGAAAACAAACCTTTTAACAATATGATCCTCCATTGTGGCTGAAAAAAATGTCTCCCTACACAGAGGAAGAGAGGTTTGAAAAGCTTTTGCTGCCAAGCTGCGTGTCACCTGCCAGGTGGTGGATATATGCATATAAGAAGATAAATACAGAAAAGTCACATTCTTAAGAAAAGTCAGTCCGAATACCTTGAAGGCAGCAATTGGCTTGGAAAAGAGATATCGCCAGACTAGCCCACTAATAAAAATAAAGAAGAATTCTCAACCAGTGCAATCACATTCAAAACTTGTTTATCTCTCCAAAAATAATAATAATGCACTAGGTGTTTAGTTAATTACCTATTACCAGAAGGAGGCACAGAGCAGACAAGGACAGCACCTCTAAGCTTGGGGTATAAATTTTCTATTGGTAGAATCAAGCTCAAACAGAATTAGCATAATGAACCAAAAAAAGAAAAGCTGTAAGAAGAGAAAAGTAGGTTGTAGGGATTAAAATATATATATATATATAATATTCATATGATGGGAGAACAGAAAAATTAAAAACAAACTGATGCCTTAAAAAACAACTAAAGCATGCACCAGAAGCGTACGAAATCATGAATGTTATAAAGTTCATATGACACATTGCCTCAGCATATAAGTCATAAGCATTGACTCCATATATGAAGTCAGTTACTTATGAGTCAAAAAAGCCAAAATATCTGTACTGTAATTAGAACTGAAAAAATCTGGCTTTTTGGCCAATGTGTCTTCAAGTGAATTTCAAAGTAAACCAAAATAATAGTTCTGAACCATTAACCATTGCATGAGCCTGGAATCCAGAATCCCCTAATTTAACCACTTTCCAACAAGCATGTCCATCAATAAGCCAGAATCAGAAAGTACCTTTAAGTTTGTCACTTCCCAAAGTGGAAATATAATACTGAATAATAAGTCCTCCAAATGAATGTCCAAGCAAGACAGGTGGTGATTGAACTTTATGATAGATGAAATCTGCAATATCTCTTGCATGTGTCTACTGCAGAATTCAGTGCAAGCAGGAAATTATAAGACCATGGATGAAAGTTCATAGATGAATAAAACTTTACAAGGGAGACTTATTATACCTCAAGCGTACCAGCAACTGAATCAGCAGGTGCATCACTCTCACCCTGGTCGTGTAGGATACATGCCAGAATGGTAGCAGACAAATCAATCATTTTGAACAATGTGACATTGCCAAAAGTAGAACATAACAATCATGAATTTAAAAGTGAAGATAATAATGAAGGGTGTTCTTGCAGCAGCAATTTGATGTCTAAGCCAAATGAATGTATCTCCTCTTAGGAATAGTGCCGCTATGATTCACTTGACTAGGCAACCGTGAAAAGAATTATCCCATAAAGTAAGTTTTCCTCAATCAATCTAAAATCTATATCCGTAATGAGGTTACCAGGTCGGAACATATGCAGACACAGCAATATACAATTCTAAAACAGATGCATGGACCAGGTATGTATATGTATATGTACAAGCACAATTCGCATTTCACCTTAGCAACTATCACCTTCATTTAAGAACTAAATATGAAATGCCACTTAACATAATGCAAGAAAAATTCCCCATGTAATTCACCATTCAGTTAGACATAGTAAGGCCCCAGAAATTTCAGCACATGAGAGTCTCTCATTTATACTTTCAAATGAATTGTCATGGTTATTACCAATATTTTTTTTTTACTTCTTCTAAACTACTAATATCTGGAGTACATACAATAGACTCCAAATAATTTGACTTGAGTCAAGTCAGTTTATTATATGGGTAAACCTCTCTCAGGGCTTTTTTTAATTTCTTTTTTTTTCACTCAAACTTGAGTCACCTTGCTAAACGGAATCAAATGTCAAGTCATTTGAACTAACCAAGGGTTGCTATTAGCAAGATTACTAGTTCAGCCATCGCATTGGAAATTTTAACACTAAAACTACCATCAGATACTCATTAATTTTCTTTTGGTTCTTCTCTTTACTTGATACACATCAAGTGAAGGTACAAAATTTGAATGTGGGGTGAATGAGAGAGAGAGAGAGAGAGAGGATGGACCTGTCCTAAGAGGCTAAGAGCATAGCAATCAAAGCCAGAAGCTGAAAAGAAAGGCAACCAGTGTTCAGCCCAGCACCAAGCAGCATGGTAGCTTCCATGAACAAACACCAAAGGTGGTGAGTGGCATTCTTCTTTTTTTTCAACAACAACGTTCTTCTTCTGCAGAATCACCTCCATGTTCAGCCCAGAGGGCAGCTCGTGGAAAATACGAGACTGCCCCTCCTTCAGCTCAAAAGGGACCCCCATCTTGCTGCTTCTGCTGCTGAGAACCGCCACCACAGGCTTCCAAGAAGAGACGGCATAGTATGAGTTGGAAGAACGGTTCAGAAAATGGTGGCTGTGGAACGAAGAAACAGAAACAGCAGAAACAGAAACAGCCACCATTGCCATGTTTCTGTTTCGTTGAAAGCTTGGTCTTTTCACACCAAACAAGATAAGGGGGTCACAGAATGAAGCAGACAGGTTTAACATTAGCTTATTTTAAGGTTAAAATATCTATAAAAAGAATTAAGGTTAAAATAATTCTTATAAATAAAATGAAAAAGTCATTATTTTCCTAAGATAATTTGTCAAATTATCTTAGAAAAATAATGACTTTTAGGAAAATGTTTAAATAATTTTCCATCCGAATGACGTTAAACCATTTTTTTTTCTTGTTATTAATTATTCTAATTATACGGCCACAATCTTTGATTTCGACATTGAAGCTTTTTTCACAAATAAAGTGTTTGGGATGATTAAATTTTGAAATTGATTTGATTTGATTTAATTTAAATTTATTTAATTTTTAAATTAAATTTTATGTTTAAAATAATTATGTAAAAATAAGATTTAAATTAATTTAAAAATTAATTTTTAGATTTATAATATATTAGATTGTATTTACAATAATTAAGAATATAATTGATTTGATTTAGTTTGTACTTAAATTTTAAAATCAAATCAATTTTCAACAAATCCTTTTAATTTTAAAAAAAATTTAAATATAAAAAAATCAAATTTTATAAAAATTAAAAATCATTTTATTTTTTATTTTTTAAACACTTAAATACAAGATTTGATTTTTAAATCAAATTATTTCTATTTTTTTTTAACATTTCAAACACACTTTTTTTTTTGGGGTCAAAAAAGCTTCTTTGTTTAATAATGGCAAAACCTCGTTACATCAAAAGAAACTAATGCAATATAACATGTTGACACACAAAAACTAAATATAGAAAATTAACCAAAGTATTATACAATTTTAGTAAATATCTCAAAATACGGATGTAATCGTATCATACTACACTAAACGTGAACATTTCGATTCTAACATCTTAAAACTAATATACTCAGACAGCATAGAAACTAAACTAATATTTTTTTTTGGGTCAAAAACAGAGTTGATTTGGGTCCCAAAGCCCAATTTTTGGTTCAAGATGGGCCGAAATGCAGTGTATTGGTCCAAACACGAACTCATCACTCAAGTGACTCATTTGGCACCACAAAACTGCAACAAAGGATTCCATTTTTCCTAACTCTCTCTCTCCCCTTTTTTGGTACTCAGCAGCCACCGTTTACCAGAGGTATGCCCTTTACTTCACTGTCCTACCCCTATTGCAAGTTTAGGACTTTTTCCCTCGCTCTTCAATTAGGTTTTCAATTGAACCCATAGGTTACTAATACTCTGCCGTTAAGTGGAAAGTGCCGAGCTTTTTTTTTTTTTTTTTTTGATATATTAGTTTGGTGGAATGCCCAATTTTGGTCTCCGCTGATTTTGATATTTGGAGTTTTACTATACCTTAAACTGTGTGTGCTTGTGGATATGGATTGAGGTTTTGTCTTGTGAACTTAAAATTTAAATAAGTAGATAACTCTTTGAACTTAAATTCCTAAATTTGTTTGGTTGTTTGTCTATTTATATCACTGATGACTTAATATGTACAATGTGCAACTGCATGATTGTGGATTTGGAATCTGTTGCTTGGGGTTTGATGTCTTAATGTACAAGCTTGAATGCTTGATTGATTTTGAACTTGGTATTTTTGGTTCTGCTGTTTCAGAACAAAATGCAAATCACAGATTATTGAACTTAGTTTGGAGTTTTTTTGTATTTTTTTTTTTAAATACTTGTATGTAGACAATGCAAATTGATATCTTCATTCCACCTAAGACTAAGTGGTTCTGGCTCAGCCAGCCGTGATTAGGTGTTAAACATAGTGTGGTTGAGCTTTATGGTTGCTTTAGACCTAATTTGACTCTTAATCTTCTTGAACTTCTAAGTTCAGGTTGTTGTCTTTGGTTGTCTGAGATATTCTTAAATAATGAACCATCTATCCTTTATTTTTTAGTGTGTTCTTTAATTGCTCAAAATGCAGGTATGGAAACAGAATCATGTCCTAGGCCCCAGGTGAAAGCCACACTTAGCCTTGGCACAGAATCATATTCTGTTCAGGCGAACAAAGGTTCTTTATCAGAGCAATTAGTTTCATTGAAAGAGGAAAGTATGATCATACTGAAGGACTTCATTACAAAGCATAACATTCCTCACGATGTCCCTGATGAGCCATTAGAAGCTTCTTCAGAAGATGATGATGATGATGGTGATAATACTCCTGAGAAGCCTCAAGTGAAGTCTAAGAAAACTAAGTTTACTTAGCTTTTGAAATATGTCCGAACTGTTTGAGTGCTTTGACATGTGTATCTCTAAACATTTTAGTGTATTAAAAAATTTGTGGCATACTTTTTGGTGATAGGTAGCAAGTACTAACTTCCAGCATTATGGAGATGATGTTGTTGTTTGATCTTATGCTTTTCAGTTGCTCTTCCATTTATTTGCCATTGTCTTTATGGTTCTTTATGCATCTGAAGTAATGTTTGGAATCTTCAATGGTTTGAATTAGTTACCACCAGAAACCTTTAGAAGATTCAGTGCAAATATTTTTAGATTTTTTAGAGTTAGGAGATATAAAGATTCTAGAACTACATCCCTGCCAACATTTAGCAAGATCTCTGTAGCCTATTGAGGAGGTGAAACTCCTATAAATATGTGAGAGTTTGAAAGGTTCCTTGTATAAGGTTTCATCAAGTAATTCAAGTTATCTCTCAAGTAGTTCTTTGACATTCTAATCCTTAGTCACATTAACTTTGCGCCAATGCTGTCTTGATCTTCTCCCTAGAGTTGAGAAAGTGCTACGTCTGCGGCAACTCTCAATGAAATAATGGGTCTAAGTTAGCTACACAATTTTCTTCATATCATATAGGAAAGGAACCCTTGTTGCTTAAGGTTGATCAACCAACAATAAATCTCCTCTCCATCAAATGGTGGAATCATCTTCAAGTTTAAAACTCATTGTTGTCAAATTCAAAATTGGTATTCAATTTGGCAATTTATATATCATGTTGCTGTTATTATTTGTTGGAAGATTATTCTATTACATTTGATAACTAATTGTCCTGCTAAGTAATTTACTTTTCCAACATCAGCATAGTTTGATATATCAAATCTCATATACTAATCAATATAATGAAAGCATAAAATGTAAATTGGGTTAATCATAAATTTAGTTAATATGCAAGAGATTATTAAAAAATACGAAAAAAAAAAAGGAGATGAACATCATATTCACTTATACCACGAGATGAGTATGTGAAGTCCAGTCTAAAAAGAATTTGAAAACATGTATAATCGGAAATGACTTGAACTATTATGCCAATTGCATGAAGCTTTTGGTTGTCAATGAAAAATATATGAAACAAATATTATTATTTTAAAACTAATTTAAAATACATGGATGGAATAATTACAAGAACATTCTGTAAAGCTAGTGTTGAAAGAAATCGGTACATGTAATATTGCATCTTGTTACAATTTATCACTTCGCTCGTTCTCATCTATTTCTTTCTCAGCAATGATATTTGGTTCGAAAACATTTTGCATCGAGACATGAGAATACAGTTGGAGCACTTTGACTGGAAAAGAAACACCAATTAAGGGAAAATGAAAAGGGTAGTGCGACAAAACAGCACAGACAGAGATGTAACACTGTTTGTATAAAAGTGAGCATTTTTATCTGTCATGTTACAGCCTGTTTGGTTTTCTGTTTGTAGTGGATAGAAGGCTTTTTAGGAGAAAAAAAATAATTTTGTATAATAAATAGTAATATTTGGTTTAATTTTTTTTAGAAGGTTTTTTAAAAGAAGTATTTTTGGGATTACTTTTTATTCTAGAAAAAGACATTTTAAAAAAAATTTTACTATTATTCTCACATCAACAACCAAAAGTAATTTTACTTTATCCTATCCAAACGAAAATCATTCTTCTAAAAGGCCTTTTGACATATTCAAATTAAACAAAAATCATTCTTTTAAATATATTTCTTCTAAAAGGCCTTCTTTTAAAAGACCTTCTTTTAAAAGACCTTCTTTTAAAAGATCTTCTCTCAAAAATTATACCAAACAGACCCTTAATCATTCGGAGTTTTTTTTTCTTTAATTTTAACATATTATTAACATAAAATTTGTATACACTTTCATTTAATTGTCTATCTTCACATCATTAAATCTACTTAACTTCTGATAATACCTTGTTGATTTAAATAATTTGATGTTTTTTTTTTTTACATAATTATTTAGGTTCAACTCTTATAGATTAAAAATTAGCATATATTGAACTTGAGTTTTATGGATGAAAAAGATTAGTACAAAAAGAACTTTATTATTATATAGATCCACTTGATTTTAGTTAGTTTAAATAATATCCTGTAAATTCTGAATACTATGTTTGGAAGAAAAAAGAAAATATATTTAACTCATGGTACAGCTATATCAAATAATCATATAAAAAATAAAAAATTAAGTAATTGAATATAACAAAATTATTTTTTTAACAATTTATTTCAATTTGTGCATTTTGGTAGGACCACATCATGATTTTCCGTACAACTTTTGCTGGTCCTTCTTCGTACTAAGAAAAAAGCACTGATCTGACTAGAATTCATGGGAATGCAGCATCTTCTGTGAGGTTAGGTGCTGTTGTGGGCGATGGCGGGTCGCGTGCTAACTCGCTCTCAACTCGGCCGAGTCAGGTGGTGGGTTCGGACTCACCACCCTTCGTCTTTTTCCGTTTCATCATTCATCAAGCGTTGCTCAACAACAACAACGACAAGAAGCGAGGTTCCTCCTCCCTCTTCTTCGGAGAAACCAAAGAAAACGTTGCCGGAGCACATAGTGCCTCTCAGGTGCAGGTCCTCCGCTGAGTCTGGTTTTTGTAAAGTCTATTTGGTTGGCACTGTTCATATCTCTCAGGTACCACTGCACTACACTCTTCTCAATTCGTTCTTCTGGATTTTTTATTTTTATTTTTATAAGAATTCTTCCGTTCGTTTTTATTCTCTTTGTTTCTAGGGAGATTACCTAACTTTATGGGAAAAGATGATGTTTTCTGATTTTTCAAACAAGTGTATGTGTAAAATAACTCCATACAGTTTAATTACAGACAAAACTATTTGTTTCTATTAACCACTCATTAAGAATAAATTATCACTCAATAATAATTAATAATTATTTAAAAAATCTTTTTAATTAGATATTTATCATATGATTTCATTTGAAATTATTAGTCACTCAATAAAAATAAATAATTACTCGAAAAATTAATAATCTTTCATGTGTGAATTTGTCTCCTCCAATGTACAATTTACACTTTGGAAATTAAAATGCGCAATCATAGTCCTAGATGAGAGAATTACTGGTTTAAAATCTAGTAAGATTTATGCAGTTAGTTGCATGATATATTATAGATGTCCATTAATCATTTCGATTGATTTTCTCATCAACCATTATAGTTATATACTTTAACCTCTATTGTGCAGTGCGCATTCTGCAGTAACCAAATCTTTCTTTCTTTCCTTTTTTCCCCCGATCTGGTAGAGGAACAAAATCTTTCATATATAACATTATGTTTCTTTATATAAAGTATTATTTATTATGGTTACTAACGTAATAAGAATAAATGGTCAATCAATAACAAACAATAATTAATAGTAGGTTTATTCCAAATCTTACGAATTTAATATTGTATTTTATTTACAACTCTTAGCGATTTAATCAAAGCAAATAATCACTAAATTGAAAAAATCAAGCATTCACAAATTTTATTCTAAATTTCATGAAAGGTATTACTTATATGAGAATAAATAATTAATACAATATTACAATATTTTTAACTTAATATGCGTAATATATAAATGGATTAATTGCATTTTATCCCCTGCATTGTAGGCTATATGCATTTTAGCTCATATACTTTAAAAATGTACAAATCGACACCCTATATTATTCTGAATGTGCATTTTACCCAAGGACAAAGCTTGTATCAAGTTTGTTATATCCATTTTAACCAATTTTCAAATCAAATAATGACACATATATAATTATTTTTAAATTAGTAATTTAAAAATTTAAAGTGTACATTCGTCTGAAAAAATGTCCACATGTCATTCTTTGATTTGATAAATGGATAAAATGAATATAAAGAACTTGACCAAATTTTTTCCTTTACCCAAACTAAGTGTATTATATCCCCTGAACTTTAGGTCATATGTAAATCAATCCCCTGAACTTTCTTGAATGTGCAATCTGATACCCTACCCTTTCTTGAAATGATGGAAAAATTAACAGTTTGGGTAAAATGCACAATTAGAAAAATGTAGGATGTCAATTTGCATATTTTAAAAATATACGGGTTAAAGTGCATATGAACTATAATGCAGAAAGGTAAAATGCAATTAACCCTATATAAATTCTATTGTATCTCTTAATCGTCGACTAAAAGTAAATTAACACTTATTAATAAGTAATAGTCATTGATAAAATTTTTAAATAGAGGTATTTTCGTCTATTAAGTAAAGTTTTTTTACTTTAAATAAATCTTGTGTATTTAATAAATTAAATATCTTATATCCCTCAAAATTAAATACTTCTTCTTGGTAGTCTTTTATATTTATAATATTTGTAGGTTAATGGTCCATTGAATTATTTTTTTTTTTTCAAAAGAAGTTATTTCATAGAATAAATCGAGTTTAGAACACAATAGTATATAACTCATGTAGTATGTCACACTGGTGGAAAGGTTGGATCAAGAAGGATGTCTAACTGGAGACCAAGTGGTCCAACTGAAAAACTTAAATAATAAAAAAATTAAAAAATTAAATAAAAAGTATTTTATAGTTTTGAAAAAAATAATATAATGTAATTGTAATATTTAAGTATTACATAATTTAAAATTGTAATCTAATACAATATAATAGAGAAAAAATTTTAAAAAGTTATATAAAATGTATTTTATATTTTTAATAAAACATAATTTTTGGGGAAAATATAGTTATCTGACCACTTTAGGGAGCTATAATCTACTGAAATTAGTTATTGTCTGATTTCTTACAAGTTCAGTTCTCTCATTTCCTTTGGCTTTGGAGAGTCTTTGCAACCTAGGAATTCCTTAATTTCCAAAACTGATCCCACAGTGAGGACTTTTGTTGATGATGCAAAGCATTACAATATGCTTATCCTATTCCGCATATAACTTAAAATGAAAGGGTTAGACCTTTTTTCCCCTAGGAGTGTATATGACAAATAAACATTTTGGAACTTTGAGTTTGCTATCCGATGGTAACTAGTGTACACTACATTGAAAGCTTTTGGTTCAATGTTGCAGAGATCATGCCAAGAAGTTCAGACAGTAGTCAATTTTTTGAAACCAGAGGTACTTCCCTCTAACACTGACTAGTTTAACGGTTGATTGACAAAAGGGTCATTTTAGTTGAACATGTAGATTTTTCATGATGAAACCATGTGCCTTGATTTTTGTTTGCCTGTAGGTTGTCTTTTTAGAATTGTGCCAAAAACGTCAAGCTGTGCTTAAAATGAAACATCTGAAGGTCTGTACATTCCTCTTTTGCACACCCATATTCCCATTTGTATTTATAAGAACAAATTCTGCAGAAGATGTGCAAGGATGTTACTGATATTATGACAGTGCACATACATATGCTGCTTATCAACTCTTTATCAGGGACTTGAACTTTTAAGAATTATTAATGAAATTCTTTTGCGGTATTGTCAGCTTTCTTCTTTCATTTGTAAACAGTGCAGACATATGTGAAATATAAGAAACAATATTACTGACAGTGATATGCTCACATACACATACATGTTATCTACTCTTTACCTTAGCTTATTTTAGAATTATGTGACTTTAGGGGGATATTCAACTTTCTTCTGTTCTGTCTCATTCCCATCTGTTGAGACTTGAGAGTATTTAAGAGCTGAAATCTGAGAAAGATGGGAAATGAAATTACCGATAGTAATACATGCACATGTATCCGTCTCTGATCTATCTCTCTATTTCACCCAGAGATACTTCTATAACTGTACCATGTATCTTAATACAAGTTTGTAAATATTTTCAGAATAACAAAGCATAACTTCAGGCAATATTCATCTATATTTGTTATTTTTCATTTATTTGTCTAATTACTTATTTGTTTCTCCTTCTTTCAGGAACCTACCATGAAAGAAATGATTGCAACAATAAGGAAGAAAAAGCATCCTAACATTCTTGGACTGCTTATAAACTGGATGTATTTGCTGGCATGTTTCTGTGATTGACATATTATTATTTACGTCACTCTTAGATTTTCAGTCTACTAGCCGTTGATACTAGCCGTTGATCCCTTCTAATTCAAGCATGCAGTAACTCTCATACACCATGCTTCCTGCCTTAAATTTTTGACAGGTTGCTAGTGAACTTAAGGTCATCCCTGGTTCTGAATTTCGTGTGGCATATGAAGAAGCACTGAAGTATGGTGGCAAGGTGGTACTCGGCGACCGGCCTATGGAGGTTGGATGAATTTTTGTTTTGAAGTTTGTTGAGTGTTGGATGAATTCTTGTGGTGTGGTTTACAAGTATTATATTCTATATTAGATATGAATTGTGTGGCTAAATTTTAATATGCAATGGTTAGGAATGTATTAATGTAGTTATTTGCTGATGAAAACAGATTACCCTAACGAGAGCATGGAGGAAGATGCCACTTTCGGAAAAGATAAAATTATTTTCTTTACGTTTTGTAAAAGATTGTTCAAGTTCAACTAAGGATCTTCTTCCTTCTATAGAAGATTGCTCAAGCTTAACTGAGGTTCTTCTTAAATTGGTAAACCTCGCAATCCTCGTAATAGTTGTGGTGGGAAGTGATTATATTTACTTCTAAATTCTTGTCTGTATGCTGAACTGGGCTTGCTTTCTTCAGTATACGGGGAATGATGACATGGACATGGACAGGGTAAATCTTCTTACTCAGGAGCTGAGTAAGATATGCCCAACTTTAGTGGAGACTTTCATACATGAAAGAGATCTGTAAGATGACTCCAACTTTCCCTACTCTTTTGAGAAAATAAATTTATGCTTTTCATAATATTTTTCCTATCCCAGTTATTATAACTCTAAATAGGAGGGGGTTCCTTCACTGAATTAAAATGAGAACCTTGCTTAACTGAGTCAGAAGATTCTATAAGGCTCTAGCTATGTGTGGTAGCATAAAACTTGACTGCACCATTGTTTTTAGCTTACCCCTACTTTTTTGAAAATTTATTAATAATTTAACTTTATTGTGTCCGACTTGTTTGATTATTGCCTGAATGTACCTTTGGGTATCAACCATTATCATTCATTTTCCCTTTCAAAATTTCAGGTACATGTGTTCTAAATTATTAGAAGTGGCTAAGAAGAGTAGCTGTGTTGTTGCTGTTGTTGGAAAGGGTCATTTACAAGGAATAAAGAAGCATTGGGAGCAACCTGTATCGGTTGGTGATCATTTTCTCATTTCTATTGTTTGCATGCATTTCATGCATGAGATTATACCATGTTAACTTCAAAGCATATACATTAGAATTTAGAAGTTTCACTATTCATCTATACCTTTTCTTAACCACTTTCTTTTTTTAATTTTTTTGCTTTGACTTCCATTCTAAATAACTGCATTTAGAAGTATCAGATTTTCAATTTTGAATTACTTTTTCTCAGGTGACGGATCTCTTGACAGTTCCACCTCCCAAACATACTGCAAAAATTCTTACTTCTGTTGGCGTTGTCATGGCTGGGGTAGCCATGATTTGGAGATGTCTTTGATTCAAGATATGATTTACCAAGTAGTGAATTTGTGATCTTATATCACAATTGAAAACAAACTTGTGCTATCCCTTTTTCTTAACCACATTTTTCTTAGTTTATGCAAAAGTTTGCTGGATACCATTTGGTGACTGGTGGCAAGTATTAACTTCCAGCTTTATGGAAATCATTATGTTGTGTGATCTTATGATTTTCAGTTGCTCTTCCGGTTATTTGCCATTGTCTTTATGGTTTTTTCTGTAGCTGAAGTAATGTTTGGAATCTTCAATGGTTTGAATTAGTGACATTCAGAAACCTCTAGCAGGTTAAGTGCAAATATTTTTAGATATTTTAGTGTAAGGAGGTATAAAGATTCCAGAACCACATCCCCACCAACATTTAGCAAGATCTCTATCACCTACAGAGGAGTTGAAACTCCTATAAATATGTGAGAGTTTGAATGCTTCTTTGTATAAGGTTTCATCAAGCAATACAAATTCTCTCTCAGGCAATTCTCTGACATTTTCCTCTTCTTACTCACAATAATTTTGTTCGAGTAAGGCTGTCTTAACCCAATAGTTGAGAAAGTGCCAAGTTTGTGGCAACCCTCAAAGAAATAAAGGGTGTAAGTTAGAAACACCATGTTCTTCATATCATATAGGAGCGAAACTCTGTTGTTCGAGGTTGATCAACCTCCAATAAGCCTTTCCATCAGATGTTGGAGTCAACTTCTTGAAGTTTAAAACTCAGGTTGTTAAATTCAAATTTAGAATTCAATTTGCAAGTATATATAGCTTTAATTTTTATTTATTTATTTATTTTAAAAAAGGACTCTAATCAAGTATCATGTTGCTCATTATTTGTTGGAACATTATTCTATAGCATTTGCTCGTCAAAAAAGTTCTATAACATTTGACAACTAATTGTCATGCTAAGTAGTTTATGTTTCTATCTTAAGCATTTACTAACCAATATAATGAAAGCATAGAATGTAAATTGGGTTAAAATAGGATTAATGATGAAAAATTTAGTTAATATACAAGAGATTATAAAAAGAAAATACGTAAAATACAATATTAGAATAAAAGTAAGTAAAATTACATATTTTAGGCTAGCAATTATTAAAATGTCCAAAAAATAAAAAGCTTTTTGCAAAAGGAAATGTCAATTTTAAATTAAATGGAAATGAATATCATTTTCACTTAAGATTGTTCTTTGATGGTTAAAAAAAAAAAAAAATTCCACCGATGCTAATGTGAAGCGGCACGATAATAAGAGGTTATGTGACAAGGTTTATGATGAACCTTATTTTCTATGATTTATGATAAACTCCTCTTTTACATCTTTTCTTTTCCCTGCTAATGACCCTCTTCCGTTCCTTCATCTTCTAGAGAAGAAATCATGTAATAAACATAGAAACATATGAAACAAATTCAAGTAAAAATTCAAACTTTTTGTATAATATATAGGAGACATGAGAAAACACAGTACATATACACAAAACATAAATACATTGTTGCACAAACATAAAAAACATAGACATGACATAGAATATGTTATATACTTTGCTCACTTCATCTTTGCACAAAAACCTCAACCCAGCAACCAAAAGAACAAATACTTAAATGGATTTTTCAGATTCCAGAAACAGAACACAACCTAGAGATATTAGAAAGAGAACACAACCCATAATAATCAATGGGTTTTTCAAATCTAATCTCTAGCGGCATCGCCTAGGTTCATAAGCACAACCAATAATGTCAATCTCTCACTGGGTGTTGCCACCACCACCACCACCAAGTCTACAACCACCACCAACAACATCAATCTCTCTTTTTTTGAAGTAACCAAGAAATTGCAAAAGCTCACGCTCCGCGTTCGAGCTCTACCTCGACCTTGTCGGATTCAATGTGTGTTTGAGAAAGCTGTGAGATTAAAATTATTTTAACAATCACTTTTTTATATAATCACTTTTTTATATAATCGCTTAAATGAAAATTAATTTATGTTTGGATATTTTAGCTGAAATATGGTTTTAAGATAATCTGTTTTATTTAAAAAATTACTTTTATATAATAAAATTATTAAAAAAATATGAAATCATTATTTATATTATATAATATTTGTTATTTAGGATTAATTTGATAAAAATATAACAATTCTGAAATAATCAATTTCTGCTTATAATCATAAACTTTAAAAATTTGCTTATACTTATAAACTATTTTTCAACTTAAAATTATTAATTTTAGATTATAATCTATTTTATAAAATTATTCAAACATGATTAATTTTTATAAAACAACTTTTTTGAGAAAAAAAAAAAGCTGTTTGCATGGGTTCCCAAACATGCACTCAATATCCCCCCCACCCCTCTCTTCGCCTCTTCTCTTTGTCAACCTCCTCAACCACCTTTTGAGAAAGCAGCAGAGAGCATAGAGAGACAGAAAGAGAGAACTACCAAAGAATTAGGTCCACATTAAATCTTGCCACATGGCATCTTATTATTGCGCCACCTTATATTAGCACCGGTGAAAATTATTTTGGTCCTCTTTAAAAAAAGGTACATAAAATATGTTATGTAAAGATAACTTTTTTGAGGAGAAGTATCAGTTATAAAAATAAAACTTTATCCAAAATAAATAAATAAAACCCCAAATTTATAATTAGAATTCAATCCTATTCATAAAATTTTCTTTTTAACGAATTAATAAATATTTTTATAAGTATTTAATAAATTTTAAAGAATCTTTAATCTTGAACTGACCACTTTATATTAAAAAATTATATATAAAAAATTTTCCCAACAAAAAGACATCAAGCATAATAAGCATAAAGCCTAACTATATGAGAGCTTAATATAATTTACTTTTCAAATAAATATATCAGTTTTACTGTTTCCCTGTTTCTCATCTCTTTCCTTTTTTCTGCGTGTCGGAATCTGTTTCTCATCTAGTAATCTATTGTTTTGTATTTACCCATAGTTTCGGCATTTTGATCGGAAGGAAGGGAGGCCCAATAAAGTTCGTTGCTCCTTCCTCGTACTAAGGATAAGGACTAAAATAAACAGCTAGCCCTGCACTGGTCGATCAACTAATATTGTGTGAGGTTAGGAGCTACTGGGTCGGCTATGATGGGTCGAGTGATGACTCGCTCTCAACTCGCCCGAGTCACGCGGTGTGTTGGGACTCACCACCACCATCCCCCTTCTGCTTCCGTGTCCTCCACACGGTGGATCCCATTCTCAACAGCAACAGCAAAAGTTCGTCCCTTTTCAAGGAACAAAAGAGAGTTGCCGGAGAGCGTTGTGCAGCTCAATTGCAGTTCCTCTGCTGCTAAGTCTCATATTTGTAATGTCTATCTGGTTGGCACATTTCATCAATCTCCGGTACGTTCTTTCAATGTTTCTTACACTTATATTATAGAATCATAAGGAGAGAAAAAAGATATAGTGAATGTATAAAAAGAAATGATCATAAAAAACAGAAAAAAAGAAGAAGAAAAAAAAAACTGTTTAGCTAAATGAATTAGTTGTTATCTGATTCAGAACTTCAACCAACCCAGAGACCCTAATATCCGGTCACAGGTTTTCCGATCCACCCAGCTGGATTAGTCTGATTTGGAGAATGTGTATGTCAATTGCTATGAATATATATATATATATATATATATATAGGAAAAATGTGGTTATCTGAAAACCTTTTTAGGGAGCTATTATAATATACTGAAATTAGTTATTATCTGATATCTTACATATGTAACTTCTCTCATTTATTTGGACTATGGAGAGTGTTTGCAATCTATGAATTCCTTAATTTCCAGAACTGATCCCCTGGTGAGAGGAGGAGATATTATGGTTTTATATATGTATCTTTTGTTGACTATGCATAGCATAATAATATGCTTATCACTATAGAACTTAAAATGAAAGAAATGGACCTTTTTTGCCCTAGTAGTCTATGAGACTTTGACAAATAATGAAAATAAACATTTTGAAACTTTGAGGAGGTTCTAAGAAATAATATGCTTGACATGTTTGCTGAACTCTGCCTGTTTGGTTCATTGGTTGCAGAGATCATGCGAAGAAGTTCGATCAGTAATCAGGCTTTTGAAACCGGAGGTACTCCCCTCTCACACTGACTAGTTTAACAGTTGATTGACAAAAGGATCATTTAGTTGGTTAGCTGCCATCTTCTCATTTTAGTCCATACCATCATCCCCTTCAAGATGTTGACTCTTCGAGATGAAACCACATGCCTTGTTTTTGTTTTCATGTAGACTGTCTTCTTACAATTGTGCTCAAGTCATTTAGGATTGCTTACAACTAAATCTCAGAAGGTTTGTACTTACTTTCTTCTTTTGTACTAACAAGTTCCCATTTTGTGATACTTACAAATATGCTGTCTATCGACTCTTTTAAATAATTATTTATGAGATTCGGGATAATCAGCATAGCCTCACTCAATATCCATCTACATTTGTTATTTTTTCATTTATATGTTTAATTACTTATTTGTTTCTCCTTCTTTCATGAACCTACTATGAAAGAAAAACTTCCAATAGTATTGAAGGAAAAGCCTAACTTCCTTGAACTACTTCTTGGTGGGATGGATTTGCTAGCATGTTTCTATGTTTGACATGTTATTTGTGTCACTCTTAAGATTTTTGGTCTATTAGACCTTGTAATTCAAGCATGCATTAACTCTCATGCACCATGCTTCCTTTCCTGCCTTAAATTTCTGACAGGTTGCTAGTAAAGTTAAAGCCATCCCTGCTAATGAATTTCATGTGGCATATGAAGAAGCAATGAAGTATGGTGGCGAGGTGGTACTTGGCAGTCGGCCTATCCAGGTTGGATGAATTTTTGTTTTGAAGTTTGTTGAGTGCTGGATAAATTCTTGTGGTGTGGTTTACTATATAATATTTTTTCCTATATTATAGTTTATAAAGACTCCATACACCTTGATACCTGTTTTTCCCAGTGCATTCTTCAGCCACATTCAACCATTCCATTTAAGAAATAAATCTATCCGCATGTGTGTCTGCAGAAGCTTAAGCATTGATATTGCACATATTATCCATTCCCTTTGTCTTGGTTTACACTTGAGGATACATTTACATAAACTAGGATGGCTTCTTTAACAGCAGGGAGCGAGATGCTGTGTGTTTGATCTTTTGTCTGAATAGTCCACCGTTGTCAAAAGACCTTTGAAGCCTTTCTTGCTGGCATATTTATATATTAGTGTACACTTCCGTCCTTCATCAGAACTGATTCCCCCCCCCCCCCCAAAACAGAAAAAAAAAAACAAAATTTTGGTCTCCTTGAAATGCATACTGGGAAATGTTAAATGCTTACAGTTGGTTTCTATTAACTATTGTTTCTGTAATGATGTAAATATACAACTTACATACCTTACTATGAATTTTCAATTTCCAGCTTACGTTATATGTGCTTTCAATTAGATATGAATTGTGTGGCTAATTTCTAATATGCGACGGTTGGGATTCTATTAATGAATTTATATGCCGATGATGACAGATTACCCTGACCAGAGCGTGGAGAAAGATGCCACTTTGGGAAATGATGAAACTGCTATCTTTGCCTTGTAGAAAAGATCGTTCAAGGTTAGCTAAGGCACTTGTTTCTTCTACAAAAGATTGTTTAAGCTCAATTGAGGCTCTTCATGAATTGGTAAGCCTCACTATGCTTTTTATAGTTGTGGTGGAAAGTGATTATATTACTTCTAAAATCTCCGCTGTATCCTAACTTGGAATTGCTTTCTTCATAAAAAGATGGTTGAAGATGACAAGTTGGACATAGACATGGCAACTCTTTACCAGGAGCTGGGTAAGATATGTCCAACTTTAGTGGAGACCTTCGTACATGAACAAGATCTGTAAGATGACTCCAACATTTTTCTTATCCCAGCTATTCTAATTCTAAATGGGAGGGATGTTCCTTTGGAGATTATATTGCATACGGTCTTGATGTTGATATTTTCTGCATATGGCATTTGCCCTCAGGATCTGAGTCAAAATATCCAAAACTTCATACTCAGAGTGCCTTTTGTCTCATAGAATAAACCAAAAATAACCATATTTATCACAAATAGTACTTTCTGCATTCTGCTGATCAGTTGGTGATTAAGATGCTACCATAGGAAGTCCCTTTAAAAGAGTTTGCATCCAGTTGATATGTGTTATGCATTCCTTCCTTTTTTGATTACTTGATGTAGTGCTAAATTTAGAACGCTCTTGGCTGCCCATAACGCTATTGGCTGCCCATACCTTTCTTATTGAAATGACAACCAGACTCTATAAGGCTCTAGCTGTGCTATGTGTGGTAGCATAAAGCTTGACTACCCCTCCTTTATCTATTATTATTATTATTATTTTTAATAATTTGACTCTGTTGTGTCTAAATATGATTCGATTGACTATTGCCCCAATGTCCCTGTGGGAATCAACAATTATCATTCTTTCTCCCTTTCAAAAATTCAGATACATGTCTTCTAATTTATTAGAAGTGGCAAAGAAGAGTAGCTGCGTTGTTGCTGTTGTTGGAAATGGTCATTTACCAGGAATAAAGAAGAACTGGCAGCAACCTGTATCGGTTGGTGAACATTTTCTTATTTCTATTGTTTAGCTGAATGTCATGAGATTATTTCATGTTAACTTCAAAGCATATATATTAGAATTTAGAGGTTTAACTATTCATCTATAGCTTTTCTTAACCACCTTTTTTTTTTTTTTTTGTGGCTTTGACATCCATTCTAAATAACTGCATTTCGAAGTATCAGATTTTCTTACTGTAATTTTGAATTACTTTTATTTTTTTTTTCTCAGGTTCAGGATCTCTTGACAATTCCGCGTCCCAAACGCACCGCAAAAATGCTTACTTCTGTTGGTGTTGCCATGGTTGGGGTAACCATGATTTGGAGATACCTTTGACTCAAAATATGACTTAGCAAGTAGAGATTTTGTGCTCTTATATCACGATTGAAAATAGGCTAGTCCTATGCCCTGCCTTGTTGCGGTTAAAATTTTGGTGTAAACAAACTTGAATGAGTTATTAGACAATATATCTGCAGTCCAATCTATTATATCTAACTAAATGAATTATCTCTGGTTGCCACATGACATCTCTTAATGTTAATTTTTCTTTATTTACAATATTTGAACTCAAAATTTTACTTAAAATACAAATGCTGAATCACTCAAACAAATCAAGTCTTGACTGCGTATTAACTTTTTGATCATTTTTTAATATCTTATTTTAACTGAAAAAAAAATGAAGCGGGTCTAAAAGAAGGAAATAATTATTCAATTCGTAAATAAATTATGCAAGAAAGAGTTAAAACATTTTAGTTCAAAAGAAATTATAATCCCGAAATAGTCTTCACCTACAATATCAATGTGACTACTCCAAGTCTCCCAACTCTTTGTAGTTAAAATTTCTCAAAAAAACAAAAAAAAAGACGTATTTCAACTTAAAATTCATCTTATAAAGTTATTCATTTGTAAGTTGTATGATGTAAGTTTCGATATATGTATTATTATCGTCCATAAATCCTGATTATACATTTAACAAAGGTAAATAGAATAAAAAAATACATAAAAAACGATTTTATTTTAAATTAACTTTACCAATTGTATGAGATTCGGTGAACAAGTTTGCCATCTTTTGCTTCTTTTTTTTTTGTGTTTTTTTTTTGGGGGGTGGGGGGAGCGTGGTGGTAGAGCACTTGGGTTTTATATTCAGTAACAAAACGACGTCGTGTAACCAATTCTCTACCACTCACCCCGTCGCATTCGCCTTCCCTGCAGCCCAACGTGTTTGCCGTTTCTGTTTGAGGTTGTTGTGTTGGGTTAGTTATGAGTCGGGTGCTAACTCGCTCTCAACTCGGCCGAGTCACGCACTGGGTTCGGACTCACCACCACCCTTCCTCTTCCTCTCGCTCCACGCGGTGGATTCCATTCTCAACAGCAAAAGTTCGTCCGTTTTCAAGGAACAAGAGAGAGTTGCCGGAGGACGTTGTGCGTCTCAAGTGCAGCTCCTATGCCAAGTCTGGTGTTTGTAAAGTCTATTTGGTTGGCATAGTTCATAGATCTCAGGTACATTCATATTCCATTCAATGCTTGCAATTCATGTTCTCTCTCTCGGTTTGCAATTCCGAGCCAACACAAAGGAGTAATTAGTTATCTGGATTAGTCTTATCTGGAGGATGTGTATGTGTGTGTCCATTGCTATGATTTTTTTCTTCTTTTTTGTTTTTTTGTTTTTTTGTTTTTTTGGGGGGGGGGGTGGAGGGGGATATAGTTATCTGAAAACATTTTTAGGGAGCTATTGTAATCTACTGAAATTAGTTATTATCTGATTTCTTACATGTTTAACTTCTCCCATAGTGAGAAGTGTTTGCAACCTAGGAATTCCTTAATTTCCAGAACTTATCCCATAGTGAGGAGGAGATATTACGGAATTTATATATGTATCTTTTGTTGATGATGCATACCATAATAATGTGCTTATCCCTATAGAACTTAAAATCAAAGAAATGGACCTTTTTTCCCCTAGGATAGACTATGAGATTTTGACAGATAATGAAAATAAACATTTTGAAACTTTGAGGTACTTAGAAATAATATGCTTGAATTGTTTGCTGAACTCTGCCTGTTGGGTTCATTGGTTGCAGAAATCATGCGAAGAAGTTCGATCGGTAATCAGGCTTTTGAAACCAGAGGTACCTTCCCATTTACACTGGCTAGTTTAATAGTGGATTGACAAAAGGATCATTTAGTTGGTTAGCTTCCAGCTTCTCATTTTAGGTCATACCATCATCCCCTTCAACATGTTGACTTTTTTGTGATGAAACCACATGCCTTGTTTTTTTTTCCCCTGTAGGTTGTCTTCTTAGAATTGTGCGCAAGTCGTCGAGGGGTGGTAACAACTGAACCTCAGAAGGTCCGTGCTTACTTTCTTCTTTTGTACTGACATGTTCCCATTACATGATACCTACACATATCTTATTGCTACTTTGTTCCCATTATATTATGTGATACCCACACGTTCCGTCTATCATCTATCTATTTATTTCAGCAAGAGATATTTCAATACTTGTAGAATACATCTTATTGCTACTGTGTAAAAAATTTCAAAATAATGAAGCATAGTCTCACCCAATATCCATCTACCTTTGTTATTTTTCATTTATATGTATAATTACTTATTTTTTTCTCCTTCTTTAAGGAACCCACTATGAAAGAAATGCTTGCAATGATATTGAAGAAAAAGCCTAACATGCTTGGACTAATTATAAACGGGATTTATGTGCCGGCATTTTTTCTATGTTTGACATATTATATATACCAGTCTTAGCTTTTCAGTCTATTAGCCTTTGATTCCTTGTAATTCAAGCATGCATTAACTCTCATGCACCTTGCTTCCTTTCCTGCCTTAAATTTCTCGCAGGATGCTAGTAAACATAAGGCCATCCCTTATTATAAAATGCCTGGTGCTGAATTTAAAGTGGCATATGAAGAAGTAAGGAAGTATGGTGGCAAGGTGGCATATGGTGATCGGCCTATCCAGGTTGGATGAATTTTTGTTTTGAAGTTTGTTGAGTGCTGGATGAATTCTTGTGGTGTGGTTTGCAATATTATATTATATATTATAAAGATTCTGTAAACCCCGAATACTTGTTATTCCCTGTGGATTCTACAGGCACATTCAACCATTCAATTTAAGAAATGAAACTGTCCACATGTGTGTGTCGGCAGAAGCTTAATCACTGATATTGCATGCATTATCTATGCACTTTGTCTTGGTTTTACTTGAGGATATAAAATAGAACGGCTTCTTTAATAGCCTGGAATGGGATGCTATCTGTTTGATTCATTGTGTAAATAGTCCACCATTGTCAAACGACCTTTCGACCCTTTCTTGCAGGCAGATTTATATATTAGTAAACACTTCCGTTCTCCATCAAAAATTGAAATGTTTTTCAGTTTTTGGTCCTCTTGAAAAGCATGCTGGGACTTGTTAAATGCTTACAGGTTATATGTGCTTTCAACTAGATATGAATTGTGCAGTTAAGTTTTAATATGTAATGGTTAGGATCGTATTAATGTAGTTATAATTATATGCCGATGACAGATTACCTTACTGAGAGCATTGAGAAAGAGGCGGCCAATTTTGGAAAAGATCAAATTATTGTCTTTTCGTTTTAGAAAAGATGGTTCAAGATTAAAGGACGCTCTTAAATTGGTAAACGTCACAATCCTCATGGAGTTGTGGTGGGAGGTGATTATATTACTTCTAAAATATTGTCTGTATCCTAACTTGGGTTTGCTTTCTTCAACAAAAGGTGGGTGACAATATGAACATGGACATGGCGACCCAGTTTACACAGGAGCTGGGTAAGGTATATCCAACTTTAGTGGAGACCGTCGTGCATGAACGAGATCTGTAAGATATCTCCAACTTTCCCTCCGTTTGGAAAAGAAATTTGTGCTTTTCTTATCAGTTTTTTTATCCCAGTTATTCTAATTCTAAATTGGAAGGGGTTCCTTTGGAGGTTATGCATATGGTTCTATTCATTTGTTGCTGATATTCTCTGTATATGGCTGTTGCCCTCAGGATCTAAATCAAAATATCCAAAACATCATATTTAGAGTGCCCTTTTGTCCCATAGAATAAACCAAAAATAGCCATAATTATTTCCAATAGTACTTTTTGCATTCTCTTGGTGGGTTGGTGTTTAAGATGCCACCATGGCAAGTTTGTTTGGAAGAGTTTGCATCCAGCTGGTTTTTGCTATGCATTTCTTCCTTCTGATTAATTGGATGTACTGCTAACTTTAGAACTGTCTTGGCTTCCAGTCCGTTTCTGGTTGAAATGAGAACGCTGCTTAACTGAGTTAAAAGACTCTGTGAGGCTCTAGCTGTACTATGTGTGGTAGCATCAAGCTTGACTGTGCCAGTGTTTTCAGCTTACCCCTGCTTTGGCTCAAATTTGTTAATAATTTGGCTTTATTGTGTCTAAATATGATTCATTTGATTATTGCCCCAATGTCCTTGTGGGAATCAACAATTATCATTCATTTTCCCTATCAGATACATGTCTGCTGGATTATTAGAAGCGGCACAGAAGAGTAGCTGTGTAGTTGCTGTTGTTGGAAAGGGGCATGTAGAAGGAATTAAGAAGCACTGGCAGCAACCTGTATCGGTTGGTGTACTTTTTCTTATTTTTATTGTCTGCCTACATTTCTTGCATGAGATTATATCATGTTAACTTCGAAGCATATATATTAGAATTTAGAAGTTACGCTCTTCATCTATGGCTTTTCTTAACCAAATTTTTCTGCTCTGACTTCCATTCTAATTAACTGCATTTAGAAGTATCAGATTTTCTTACGATTATTTTGAATTACTTTTTCTCAGGTTCAGGATCTCTTGAAAGTTCCACCTCCCAGACGTACCGCAAAAATACTTACTTCTGTTGGTGTTGTCGTGGTTGGGGTAGCCATGTTTTGGAGATATCTTTGAGTCAAGATATGACTTACCAAGTGGAGATCCTGTGATCTTATATCGCAATTAAAAACAGTCTAGTGCTATGTCGTGCCTTGCTGCGGTTATGATTTCGCTGCAAACAAACTAGGAGTTATTTGACAAAATATATGCAGTCTGAAATATGCTTGTTTAGCTAGGAAAAATAGGGTCATATGCGTAACAATATCGGTTGGTGGGTTTACGAACTGAGAATTCCAATTATGAATGTTGGATAGAAATTTTCTTTTTTTGGGGGGTCAAGATAGAATTTGATAATCGGGTAGTAGGATTTGTTAGTAAAATAATACCTTTGCAAATATAAAAGTAAAGAATATAACCAAAATTGACCCCGTATGTATTCTTTAAAATAAATAAAGTGGCTTGATTTAGTATAAATTTTCTGTGATTGGATTGCTCCTATCAAGCATGGCAGCTCTAGTCCTATACTTTGTTATCTAAGGCTGTATAGCCAAGTCATTCAATCAACATTTCTTTTTCAATGCTACACATACATATAGTAATACTTGTGATGAAACATATGGAGTGATAGGTAGCAGCCTAAACAGGATGGATACAAGCCATGGAAACCTTGGTTGTTTGGAATGTGATGCTTTCGCTAGTGCATGGATAGAATGGAACTAATTGCATCCAGTGTCTTGAATTGGGAGCTGATATTTCGTTCTGTATTATAAAATAATAAGATTAAAATGCCAAAAGAATGTTTGTGTACGGCACGGCAATAGTTCTGGGAATGTGGAGTGGCCTTCCATTCAGTCTATCGTTCTTCACTTCATCAAGACAAAACATTCATGAGGAGTACAAGTCATGGTGGTTCCAGGTCAACCATTAGGATAAAAATTGTGATCACTAATCAGCTTCTTTTTGGACTTCGGGACATTCAGATTTGCTTATTTTTCTCCAGGAGAACTTGTAATAAGAAATATGAAAAAAAAAGTTTTAACAGAAAAGTTCTAATACAAAATAAACTGTTTCAGACATGTACCAAATGTATTCGGATTATTTTAATTTTACGTATGATTTGGATTGAAGAAAAATTGCCAATGAAATTTGCAAGTTCAACTCAAACAAGACTTTCTCAAATTCTTGAAATCCATATGAAATCCTTGTTTACTTCTGTCTTAGCAGGTGCCATCTATAAACCATGACCCTCCTTTCTGGTGGTTTTGGTCATTGCTTTGGTGATGACATGGGCAAGAATGCCAATGGGGCAAAAGAACAAGCAAAAAGAAACTGAATGCCGAGTCTCAACCTGATTCTCTAGTCCATCTTGGAAAACATGCCTGGATTCATAACCACATATATTATTAGAAGAATAACTCTCAAGAAATGAGAATCAATATCGAGAAGGATCAGGTAGTGAGGAGGAAGGAAATGAAAAGAAAAAATGCAGGACCTTGCTGCAAAGAGATCAACAACCAACAGGTGAATCCAGGCAGAGGCTAAAGTCAACTCACTAGAGAACATCTTTCCTATACTAGTCAGCTGCACCAAGTATACAAGAAGATAACACAGTTATCAGTTGGATAGAACTATGTTGGAAAAGGAAATTTTAACTTTGTTGAATAAATACACACCTCTGGTAGCCAGTATTTACTTGCAAAAATCAATTGTACTGTCTCGGGAGTCCATGAAAGGTACAATAAATATGCATATAGAATGCCAAGCACTACATATGGTATGCTACTTTCCACACACTTCTTAGTCTGCATTTTTGCATTTAAGGAACTCCAATTAGGGGCATTAACTGCTAAATCAAAACCCAACAAAAGTTACGAGAGGGAAGGATATCAGGATTCACCAAACAAATAGTTTGTTACTACATAAAAATGGGAAAAAAAGAAGAGAAAGGGGGGGGGGGGATGCATGTATGTCTGTGTAAACCATAACAGTTTTGGCATATAACCAATATGAATGAAAAGACATAGCCATGAACCAAAAGAATTGAAGATGAAATGTGATAATAAATTTTCCCAAATATAGTAACCAAGAAACATACTAGCTCAGATTTTGGAGCAAGAACCATTAGTGTGTAAAAGGGGAGCACTCCAACTGTTCCCAATGTAAATGCACTGCTAGCAAGTTGGGATGCTGAGAACCCTGAAGCACAATATAGGCAACAACTGTAGTCACCGCCAGTTATGAAGAACAAAGGAATGTTCAATTAACTTTATACAAAGAGTACAAATTGCCAAAGTGATTATGATATATGCAACACTGCTATGCTATATAGAATTACTAATGATGAGGGACTCACTCATTCTCATCACATTTTACATTACAAATATACAAAATTGAAGTTCAACAGTTAAAAGCAAAACTTCATGCCCAACAAGAATGATGGTAGGAAATTAAGACTGTAGATTAGTAATAACTAGATAATTTGTTCAACAAAATGCAGTGAAACCTGATGTCTTCTATCTCTTTCCTAGAACCACAACAACAACAACAACTACTAAGTTTTTTTGCCACTAGGTGGGGTATATTTTTGCAAGAACAGCTAAAACTTGATGTGCAGATTTGCCAGCATTATTTTCAAGAACAGAAGTTGTCAAGTTTCAAGTATGTAAGAACAAGCAGTTCAATTTGATATTGAAGTTTTTTTTTTTTTTTCCTCCAACCAAAATGAATTTAGTCAAGATTTTGAAAATTAGAGAATGCTAAGTGTAGCCGAAAAGTAGACATCCAGAACAGCAGAAATAGTTGAAATCAGGAGCCTCAAAAAGTAAATATACACAGCTAAAGGGACAATGGCAATATCAATAACTGGTCAATAGTTAGGAATACTTAAAAAGAAGAAAGCTGAGCAAGCATGAAGCCATGAACACAGAACCATGTCGCCTTTGGAAACACATTGCAAAGTTATATCAGACAGAACATTGCACACCATGGACGAACCCCTCCAATAGTGTACTTCATCAAGTATTTGATGTAAACAAGATCGATTCAGTGTCCATATAATTTAGGATATGGTGATATCACCACATAAGATAAGCTAAACTATACAAATGCATCCCGTATAAACAATATAATTAACTGGCATGACAGATCCAACCATTTTTGCATGAGAACCAACACATATCCAATATTGGTGCCAAAATATCCCTCAACCAATTCTATTGAATGACCCACTATATCAATTAGTCAATGAAGAAACAGCTAGCACCAATGACATTATATCAATTAGAATCCAGAGGCAAATTTCACGGGTCAAATTGACAGTAACTTGCTTGAAATAATTTTAAAGCAAATGGACATGATAACAGAACCTCCAGCTTCAATTGTAATAAGCACAGTGACATGAAATTGTGTCAAAAACCATAAAACCAAAACTTGTGTAGAGTGCTTAAATCAGTTTGGACCAGCACAAGAAACAAGCATCTTGCAATCATAAAACTGAGTTAAAAAAGCAGTAAATGCAGCATACAAAAATGATTACATGAAGCATGTATTTGACATCTTTTTGCATAATGAACCAATCGTGTAGCATTTGGTTTCACAACAACTCTGGATCCTCTTATGAAACCCCATTCTCCCGTTAATTTGACTCTACTTTTCGCAATCCATTGGTTACAATGCTCAGCAACATTACTTATGATAGGAAAAGGTTGCCAGTTCCAAACTGTGCCACAAGGTTTTATAGCCTTCCCCAAGTGATCAATCTGTAAAGAAATAGAATCTCAATTATAAGGCAACATCTTGAGACCAGAATACTCCAAGTTATATATACAAAAGAATAAATGTACTGCATTGGTTGATATTTATCTTCAACTATATTTTAACCTTTTTCTCAGAGTGAAATAATCAGGTTTTGCATATTGTTCTTTGAATGACAGATACAGTCAGTTCAATATTCAAGAACTCCTGAACAAGTCCATAGTAGCTACATAGAAGGAAAACTGCGTCAATTTAGTGTTTTTATTGACACAGAGAGCCAACTTTTTTGAAATGAAAACTCCCTTTTCACATCACTATACCAGCATGCGCCTAGTATAGATTCATAGAAAGGAAAAAGGGGGAAAAAACAACCATGTCAAATCTATCAAAAAACAAAAATGCCCATTTCATTAGCAATGTCTCACTGATTCACACCCATTCTAAAAGGCTGTTTTCAATCAGATACTCATTCAAGGTTCGAAAATTTGAAGTCCAAAGGAAAACCCATTTACGAAAAGAATGCGCAGTAGTCCACAAATAGGTACCTTACAGAGAAAAAGCAAGGAATGTAAACGAAAATATAAGAAAACTGAAGATAAGATTAGAAGCACAAAAGAGCAAATCAAGCACTGAATTAACACAAGAAACTGTACCTTCAATGCTAATGGAGAATGGGAAAAGCAACAAGACAAGGACATGGTTAAACCAAAACCAGGGAACCCAATAACAGATTCAGCAACAATGGCCACTTCTTCATATATAGTATAAACTACAAATTCCCAGTGAACAGAAAAGAAGCGCAGCACTGAATGAGAGACCAGGAAAACAGGAAAAGTGAGAAATTGCCCGCTAACTCGAAGTGTTGGAGCCGCGTGGAAGACAAACAAATAAAGGGACACCGAGTGAAAAAGTTTAGCCAAAATTAGCAGTGCAACGTTAACTTAACTCTCTCCCACTTGCACTTCGTTTTTTTTTGTCCTTTCTATGTCTTGCGTTCCATTAGATGTGGGGTTATGTTATTTGTACATATCCAAAATCTCAACATCCCAACATTTCCTCTCAGCTTTTTCTCTTTCCATCAATCATTTCACTCTTTTCACTTTTTTTTACATTTTTTTTTTCTCCTTTCTATCTGCGGTGTAAAAGTGCCTACTAAGTATACGAAAAACATTTCTCTTAGTTGTGTGCTGACCGCACTAGTACTAACTTGGAAAGACCAAATCATTTGTTCAAGGATGATTAAATTCCGAAGTTTCAATCAACATTTTCCAAAAGTTAGATTCCTGTTTAAAATTTCAAATGGTAAATTTATGTTTTCTTTTAAGGATATATTATTATATGCAAGTACATAAGGAAAGTGTCCTTTTTTTCCCCCCTTGCCAACAGCTATGGAAGAACGGATAAGTGACCAAATAAAATATGAAACTTTGGACTTATTAGTAGTCACATGTTAGAGCTGAGATGCCAAACGGCTGAACAGCCACCCTGTTAAAGTTAAGCTAGGCACCTTTAAGGTTAGATTGGCTAAATTTTTGTTAGATCTATTTTGGCTGGCCTTAATCTTTTTTGGTAAGGAACAAACAAGATTAAAGCCTTTATTATATCAACTTGAAGTAGGAGGTTTATTGTGATTCAAACAACTTGAAATACCCCCAAAAGACAAAAAAAAATTGAATTAAAACGAGAAAAAAGCAATGACAAAAAAAAGAAAAGAAAGAAGGGTTGTGTTAAATTCATCATAGCAAAAACAAAATTGTACTATATTAAAAGAGACGCCACTAATTAATTTCAAAAATTTAATAAAAAGTATTACTTATATCTTGCACAAATTTGTTACACATGCCCCCTTTTCTATTTAAATTTCAGCTGAATATGTACTTTTTGAAATTATAAAATTTTGAGTTCAACTATGAATAATATATGTGACCACGTTCATTCTTACTATGCAAAGATATGAACACCACTCATCTTATTCGCACAAAATATGACTCACGACACTTATAAAGAGCAAACATTCTTTTTTACAAATTTGGTGAATCTAGCAACTTTTATACTATCAGTAGAGATTGATCTTTCTTCTTTTCCTGACATAATCCAATATTCACAGTAAACAGAAAAATAAATTATTAAGACAAAGATGAAGAATATTTCAAGTTGTGCTCAACTAGCCATAAAATGATGTCACTGAAATTATTATCTCATAAGACTCTCCCCCAAAAAAAGAATAGTAGGTACCCTTGCAAAGCTTCCTGTCTCCCTTCCCCTCTCTTTCTCTCCAAAATCTCAAGTCATAAATACATCCTAAGCTTCTTATCTGAGTTGCTAGCTTTCTCGTACAAAGCTTTGCTCACAGAGTGACTAGTCAAATGTCAGCCTCCCCATGAAGGATTAATAATGGCAGAGATATCTGTGATAAAAAATATTTTACGTGAAAATAAATAGATTTCATTGCAGTATTCTTGCAAGACTATAGGGGGGAGGAGAAGATAAAATTCAGATTTGAAGAAGAACTCTAATTGTAAGCTCAATCTCAAAAGTACGGTCTTTCTACAGTAATAAAATCATATTTGAATTCATCAAAAAGAAGGCAGTGAATATATTTTTATTCTTCTAACGATACCTTTGCAAATGCCAAAAGAATGTTTGTGTACGGCACGGCAATAGTTCTGGGAATGTGGAGTAGCCTTTCATTCATTCTATCGTTCTTCACTTCATCAAGACAAAACATTCATGAGGAGTACAAGTCATGGTGGTTCCAGGTCAACCATTAGGATAAAAATTGTGATCACTAATCAGCTTCTTTTTGGACTTCGGGACATTCAGATTTGCTTATTTTTCTCCAGGAGAACTTATATTAAGAAATATGAAAAAAAGTTTTAACAGAAAAGTTTTAATACAAAATAAACTGTTTCAGACATGTACCAAATTTATTCGGATTACTTTAATTTTACGTATGATTTGGATTGAAGAAAAATTGCCAATGAAATTTGCAACTCAAACAAGACTTTCTCAAATTCTTGAAATCCATATGAAATCCTTGTTTGCTTCTGTTTTAGCAGGTGCCATCTATAAACCATGACCCTCCTTTCTGGTGGTTTTGGTCATTGCTTTGGTGATGACATGGGCAAGAATGCCAATGGGGCAAAAGAACAAGCAAAAAGAAACTGAATGCCGAGTCTCAACCTGATTCTCTAGTCCATCTTGGAAAACATGCCTGGATTCATAACCACATATATTATTAGAAGAATAACTCCCAAGAAATGAGAATCAATATCGAGGAGGATCAGGTAGTGAGGAGGAAGGAAATGAAAAGAAAAAATGCAGGACCTTGCTGCAAAGAGATCAACAACCAACAGGTGAATCCAGGCAGAGGCTAAAGTCAACTCACTAGAGAACATCTTTCCTATACTAGTCAGCTGCACCAAGTATACAAGAAGATAACACAGTTATCAGTTGGATAGAACTATGTTGGAAAGGGAAACTTTAACTTTGTTGAATGAATACACACCTCTGGTAGCCAGTATTTACTTGCAAAAATCAATTGTACTGTCTCGGGAGTCCATGAAAGGTACAATAAATATGCATATAGAATGCCAAGCACTACATATGGTATGCTACTTTCCACACACTTCTTAGTCTGCATTTTTGCATTTAAGGAACTCCAATTAGGGGCATTAACTGCTAAATCAAAACCCAACAAAAGTTACGAGAGGGAAGGATATCAGGATTCACCAAACAAATAGTTTGTTACTACATAAAAATGGGAAAAAAAGAAGAGAAAAGGGGGATGCATGTATGTCTGTGTAAACCATAACAGTTTTGGCATATAACCAATATGAATGAAAAGACATAGCCATGAACCAAAAGAATTGAAGATGAAATGTGATAATAAATTTTCCCAAATATAGTAACCAAGAAACATACTAGCTCAGATTTTGGAGCAAGAACCATTAGTGTGTAAAAGGGGAGCACTCCAACTGTTCCCAATGTAAATGCACTGCTAGCAAGTTGGGATGCTGAGAACCCTGAAGCACAATATAGGCAACAACTGTAGTCACCGCCAGTTATGAAGAACAAAGGAATGTTCAATTAACTTTATACAAAGAGTACAAATTGCCAAAGTGATTATGATATATGCAACACTGCTATGCTATATAGAATTACTAATGATGAGGGACTCACTCATTCTCATCACATTTTACATTACAAATATACAAAATTGAAGTTCAACAGTTAAAAGCAAAACTTCATGCCCAACAAGAATGATGGTAGGAAATTAAGACTGTAGATTAGTAATAACTAGATAATTTGTTCAACAAAATGCAGTGAAACCTGATGTCTTCTATCTCTTTCCTAGAACCACAACAACAACAACAACTACTAAGTTTTTTTTCCACTAGGTGGGGTATATTTTTGCAAGAACAGCTAAAACTTGATGTGCAGATTTGCCAGCATTATTTTCAAGAACAGAAGTTGTCAAGTTTCAAGTATGTAAGAACAAGTGGTTCAATTCAATATCAAAGGTGTCTCTTTTTTGGTCTCCAACCAAAATGAATTTAGTCAGGTTTTGAAAATTAGAGAATGCTAAGTATAGCAGAAAAGTAGAGATCCAGAACAGCAGAAATAGTTGAAATGAGGAGCCTCAAAAAGTAAATATACACACCTAAAGGGACAATGGCAATATCAATAACTGGTCAATAGTTAGGAAAACTTAAAAAGAAGAAAGCTGAGCAAGCATGAAGCACAGAACCATGTTGCCTTTGGCAACACGTTGCAAAGTTATATCAGACAAAACATTGCACACCATGGACGACCCCCTCCAATAGTGTACTTCATCAAGTATTTCATCTAAACAAGATCGATTCAGTGTCCATATAATTTAGGATATGATGATATCACCACATAACATAAGCTAAACTATAAAATGCATCCCGTATAAACAATACAATTAACTGGCACGACAGATCCAACCATTTTTGCATGAGAACCAACACTTATCCAATATTTGTGCCAAAAAATACCTCAACCAAATCTATTGAATGACACATTATATCAATTAGTCAATGAAGAAACAGCTAGCACCAATGACATTATATCAATCAGAATCCAGAGGCAAATTTCACAGGTCAAATTGACAGTAACTTGCTTGAAATAATTTTAAAGCAAATAGACATGATAACAGAACCTCCAGCTTCAATTGTAATAAGCACAGTGAGATGAAATTGTGTCAAAAACCATAAAACCAAAACTTGAGTAGAGTGCTTTAATCAGTTTGGACCAGCACTAGAAGCAAGCATCTTGCAATCATAAAACTGAGTTAAAAAAGCAGTAAATGCGGCATATAAAAAGGATTACATGAAGCATGTATTTGACAGCTTTTTGGATAATGAACCAATCGTGTAGCATTTGGTTTCACAACAACTCTGGATCCTCCTATGAAACTCCAATCTCTGGTTAATTTGACTCTACTTTTTGCAATCCGTTGGTTACAAAGCTCAGCACCATTACTTATGATGGGAAAAGGTTGCCAGTTCCAAACTGTACCACAAGGTTTTATAGCCTTCCCCAAGTGATCAATCTGTAAAGAAATAGAATCTCAATTATAAGGCAACTTCTTGAGACCAGAATACTGCAAGTTATGTATACAAAAGAATAGATGAACTGCATTGGTTGATATTTATCTTCAACTATATTTTAACCTTTTTCTCAGAGTGACATAATCAGGTTGTGCAGATTATTCTTTGAATGACAGATCCAGTCAGTTCAATATTCAAGGACTCCTGAACAAGTCCATAGGCTACATAGGAGGAAAACTGCGTCAATTTAGTGTTTTTAGTGACACAGAGAGCCAACGTTTTTTAAATGAAAAATCCATTTTACATCACTATATCAGCATGCGCCTAGTGTAGATCCATAGAAAGGAAAAAGGGGGAAAAAAAACAACCATGTCAAATCTATCAAAAAACACAAATGCCCATTTCATTAGCAATGTCTCACTGATTCAAACCCATTCTAGAAGGCTGTTTTCAATCAGATACTCATTCAAAGTTCGAAACTTTGAAGTCCAAAGGAAAACCCATTTACGAAAAGAATGAGCGGAAGTCCACAAATAGGTACCTTACAAAGAAAAAGCAAGGAATGTAAACGAAAATATAAGAAAACTGAAGATAAGATTAGAAGCACAAAAGAGTAAATCAGGCACTGAATTAACACAAGAAACTGTACCTTCAATGCTAATGGAGAATGGGAAAAGCAACAAGACAAGGACATGGTTGAAGCAAAACCAGGGAACCCAATAACAGATTCAGCAACAATGGCCACTTCTTCATATATAGTATAAACTACAAAATTCCCACTGAACAGAAAAGAAGCGCAGCACTGAATGAGAGACCAGGAAAACAGGAAAAGTGAGTAATTGCCCGCTAACTCGAAGTGTTGGAGCCGTGTGGAAGACAAACAAGTAAAGGGACGCCGAGTGAAAAAGTTTAGCCAAAATTAGCAGTGCAACGTTAACTTAACTCTCTCCCACTTGCACTATGTCTATTTTGTCCTTTTTATGTCTTTTTTCTCGTTCTGATAATGCCACTTCTTTAGCGTTCCATGAGTTGTGTGCTGACCGCACTAGTACTAACTTCGAAAGACCGAATCATTTGTCCAAGGATGACTAAATTCCGAAGTTTCAATCAATATTTTTCCAAAAATTAAATTCCTGTTTAAAATTTCAAATGGTAAATTTACGTTTTCTTTTAAAGATATATTATTATATGCAAATACATAAGGGAAGAGTTTTTTTTTTTTTTTTCGTTGGATTTATTATTAGTTACATGTTAGAGCTGAGCTGCCAAGCAGCTGAACAGCTATCCTGTTAAAGTTAAGCTAAGCATCTTTTTGGATTAGATTGGCTTAGTTTTTGTTAGATTTATTTTGGTAGGCCTTAATCTTTTTTGGTAAGGAAAAAAAGAAGATTAAGGCATTAATCATAGCAACTTGAAGTAGGAGGTTTATTGTGATTCAAATACCCAAAAGAAGAATTGAATTAAAACGAGAAAAAGGCAATGACCAAAAAAAAAAGAAAGAAATGTTGTGTTAAATTCATCATACCAAAAACAAATTTGTACTATATTAAAAGAGATGCCACTAATTAGTTTCGAAAATTTAATAAAAGGAATTACTTATATCTTGCACAAATTTGTTACACGTACCCCCTTTTCTGTTTAAATTTCAGCTGTATATGTACTTTTTCGACTTCTATAATTTTGAATTCAACTATGAATAATGATGTGAATATCTGACCATGTTCATTCTTACTATGCAAAGATATGAACACTACTCATTTTATTCACGCAAAATACGACTCACAACACTTATAAAGAGCAAACAATCTTTTTTTCAAATTTGGTGAATCTAGCAACTCTTATACTATCAGTAGAGACTGATCTTTCTTCTTTTCCTGAAATAATCTCAATATTCATAATAAACAGAAAAAATAAATTATTAAAAGGAAGATGAAGAATTTCAAGCTATGCTTGACTAACCATAAAATGATGTTACTAAAATTATTATCTCATAAGGCTCTCCCCCTAGAAAAGAATAGTAGGCATCATTGTAAAGCTTCTTATCTGCCTTTCCCTTCCTTTTTCTCTTAAACTTCAACTCAAATACATTCTAAGGTTCTTGTCTAAGCTGCTTGCTTTCTTATACAAAGCTTTGCTCACGAAGTGACCAGTCACAATATCAGCCTCCACATGAAGGATTAATAATGGCAGACATATCTGTGATATAAAAAACATTGCACGTGAAAATAAATAGATTTCGTTGCAGTATTCTTGCAAGACTTTATGGGGGAGGAGCAGATAAAATTCAGATTTGAACAAGAGTTCTAATTGTAAGCTCAATCTCAAAAGTATGGTCTTTCTACAATCATAAAATCATATTTGAACTCATCAAAAAGAGGGCAGTGAATATATTTTTCGTGCTTCTAACGATACGGAACCAAGTTGTGCCCCTTATATAGCTACACAAGAACTAAATATAGTGCTAATACAATACAATTATTGTACTGCTGCATCAGGCGCTAACATGCTTCGATGTAAGGCTTTCTAATAAAAGGCTCACACTCAGTAGATGACAGCCCTAAAAGTGGTTTAACTTACTTAAGACTCTTGCCAGCCCTTAGCAATTCAACTAGCTTTTAAACTATTATTGTATAGCATTTTTGTCCTACTTCTATGTTTTCTACCTAAAATTTTCTCTCTACATCAAGGGGACATTATCACAAATTGAAGTCACAACCTATGCCAAAATTCCCACCCTCTTTCCCCACCCTAGATACACCGCGTGGCTAATAAATAAAGCTTTTGCCTTTTACACAAAAGGATGAAGTAAACAGAGAACTCAACATATACAAAAGAAATTCAAATCAATTTTGTCATGCTAGACATCCAAAATTAAGAGGACAAGGATCATGTAGAAGTGTAGAACAGAGTTAACATGACATAGGAAAAAGAATATGCATTTGACTGAACCCAAACATAGTTTCCCTTCAGATCCCAAGAGCTTACTGTATGAAATCCAAGGTGTTGCTTCACTTGCTTGTTCTGTTGCCTCGCTTATTCTACACCTTCAGCATTTTCTATGTCAACAATACTCTATACCTTTACCTAATCAGACGCACTTCCGATAAAAGCCCTTAAAATCTAAATGAACCTTAATATAAGCATAAAATATGGCCGCAGTTTATTTAGACATTTAACAACGAAAGGTAGCCAAGTCAAAAGATCAAAGCATAGCTCTTCCAATATTCGTTCTATTTCTTGAGTAGTTTTAAGCATTTCTATTGCAGTCCACAAGCATGGTTTATCCTTGTAAGCAACATTATAAGTTGTCTGCAAAGATATGTTAGAGAAGTGTCAATTAATTACTAATATACATATATACTAAGAAAGAAATCAATACAAAAAATTGTAGTTCAAATAGGGGCAGTATGAAAGGTGCCACAATGGCCAAGTACCTTCAAGGTTAGAAGGATGGATTTTTTTAACCTGTTTAATCTCTGATTTTCTCTATACCATCTTGGGAATTAGATTATCATATCAGAAACAACATTCTAATGGATTACATATATGAACCAGCTCTCTCTTTTTATTTTATCTGAACGCTTCCTATGCTAAATTCCTTTCTGGTACTAACTTCTGCTTTGGGATAACAGAAAAGCTGGAACCAAAATAACAGGAAATAAGAGAGAAAAAAAAATTGTGGAGCAAGACTGGAGGGAGTGGAGGTCACCAATGGTGGGGGTCCTGGAGTGGTAAAAAGGAGTCATGGATAATGAATTAATTGTTGGTATCGAATTACAAGTACGTCATGGATAATGCGGTATATATATTAAAAAAAAAATGACCCCATTAGTACTACCATGACTACACTTTAGAGACCAAGACAAATATTAATTAAGCTACAAGCTCGTCAAAAGGGTTTTTGATTTTCCACAAACCGCATGTAAATAATGAAAATTCATCACGACTTCTTCTAGAGCACTCTATATGGCTGAAGAAAAATAATAGCATCGACATGTTGGAAGCTTCTTGCAGTGGTTTGGAGAAGATTTAGAAATTACTAGAGTTTTCTATAATCAATATTATAATGAAGGAAGAACAAGAAATATCTAGAGGAAGTTGAATGCTAGAATTCTCCAGCAACGTTTCAGTCGGTTTTGAGAGCCTATAAATGCTAGTGTGATGCATTTGTGTAATGTGCAGAAAGTTAGTGCTCAAGTGTGTACTCATCGTGAGGTGTGAGGTGTAAGCGCAGAGTGAATTAGTTTAGGTGAGAGTGCTAGTGCGTATAAGCATGTATAGTGTGCACCGAAAGTGAGTGATGTGAGAGAGAGAAATCGTGAGTGAGTGCCATGATGAGTTTCTATTGTATGTATATGCAAGTAAGGTGCATGTGTGCACAAGTGAGTGTTTGAGTGATATTTGTGTCCCACTAAATTTGTAGTCTCGAGTCTTTATAAATAAAGAAAGCATTATTTATAAAGAGTCCACTTCCTTGCTCTATATATAAGACGACCAACAAGTGTGGAGTGTAAAGAGGTGTAAAGAACTTAGTGTTGATACAAGTAGTCAACCAAAACTTCCAACCCTTTCCTTAATAATTCCTTCCATTCTTACATCACAACACAGACACACATCAAACTAAGCCAAAGTTAGAACTTAATCTCTCTCAAATTTGAATGGCCCACCTCTCATTAAAATTCAAAACTCTGATTAGTTTTTCTACACTTTTCTTCTTATTCATCTCTGTCTTCTTCGTTGAACTTGGTAATGATGACGCTGCTTACCTATTGAAGCTTCAGCACGCCCTCACCCCACCTCCCTCCGACTGGTTCAACAACAAACACATGTGCGAGTGGAGCGGCGTCAGTTGTAGGTTAGACACCGACACCAACTCTTGCTATGTAGAACGCATCGTCATCCTTTACTTGCTATGTGCACAATCTAGGCCAAATCAATCAATAGAATAAGACCACTGGTGTTGGCTTTGAAATCTTTAACTTTTAGTAACAACTTAACAGTTTTGTAAATAAATTCGTATTTGGTGTTTTCTAGTCAAAACCTTTCTCTTGATCATATTACAAATTCTTTCGTCCAAGCTATCCTAGCATATGCAATGAGCATAATCAGATTTCCAAACAATGTTATAGTCATTGAAGGGATCATTTTGATACAGGCTATAGGCTTTTGTACTAGATGTAAAGGTCTTAGGAGGAAAGACCAACAAGCTCAACGTGAGCTTTTGCCAGGATATATTATTTATAATGAAAAATAATAACAGAAAACGTAAGGATAGGAATAAAGAAACAACTTCTAACAAAACCTATCAATAAGAACGAGAATTTAAACTTAAATACAAATTTAAACTACAAGATCCTATCCCATGAAATCATAACTAACTAGATACTTCTTTAGCCCCCCTCAAACTTGGCATGGGAATACTCAGACCAATTTTGCTTCGTAGTTGATAGAAGGTAGCACATGACAATGGCTTCGTGAATAAGTCTGCAAGCTGGGCCGATGAAGGAACATAGCATGTAATCAAAGCACCTTGAGCAACTCTTTCCCGGACAAAATGAAAGTCAAGCTAAATATGTTTAGTCTTGGAATGGAAAACCGGGTTCATAGTAAGATGAAGTGCACTTCGATTGTCGCAGAAAAGACGAGGGGGCTCAATAAGAGAAACACCAATATCACAAAGAATGAAGCTCAACCAAGTTAATTCAGCTGCAGTGCAGGCCATGGCACGGTATTCAGCTTCGATGCTAGAGCGAGCAACAATAGGTTGCTTCTTTGCACACCAGGAAATGCAGTTACTGTTGAGGAAAGTGCAGTAACCTGTGGTAGATCAACGAGTCAAGGGGCAGCGAGCCTAGTCGGCATCCGCAAATGCATACAAATTGGAGCTAGGATTAGAGTGTATGTAAATACCCAAATCCACTGTTCCCTTAACATAACGTAACAACCGCTTGAGCTCTCGAAAGTTAGCATTTGATGGAGCATGCATAAACTAACATAAATGATTGACACAACATATAAGATCAGGACAGGTGATAGTCTGCAATGCACCAACAATACTCTAGTATAGGTGAGGATATGAAAAGGCAACATCATCATCAAAAGAATGAGATGTTTGCATGGGGGTGGCAATCGTATTGCATGCATCTATATTAGTGTGCTGAAGAACTTCACAAGCATACTTGGACTAGGTTAGAAACAAACTAGACGAAGTGTGATGAACCTCGATACCAAGGAAAAAGTGAAGCAGCCCCATGTCCTTAATTGCGAATTCAAGACCGATTTGATGAATGAATGCATGCAAGGTTGCCTGATATCATTGCCTATTAGAATAATGTCGTCAAGATAGAGTAACAAGAGCATGGTAACGTTGGAAACCCGATACACAAATAAAGAAGGGTTTGCAGTGCTACAGAAAAAGCCATAGGAGACTAAATATGAGCTAAGACGATTAAACCATGTATGAGGTACCTGCTTGAGCCCGTATAATGCCTTATTCAACTTCCATACGTGATCTGGATACAAAGGATTGACAAATCCTGGTGGTTGAGAAACATACACTGGTTCATCTAAGGGGCCATGCAAAAACGCATTTTTGACGTCGAGTTGACGTAGAATCCGGTCGTTCATAGCAGCCAAGGATAGAACAAAACGGACTGTGCTATGTTTAACAATAGGAGAAAAAGTCTCTTGAAAATCAAGGCTAGCTACTTGATTAAAGCCATTAGCAACATACCGTGCTTTAAGCTTATCTAAAGACCCATCAAATTTGAGTTTGGTTTTCCAAACCCATTTAGTGCCTAGAACATGCATGTTTAGACTCTATGGAACAAGTTGAAAAGTGTTCTGATCAATGAGGGCTTGAAGCTCAACTTCCATTGCTTGTTTCCACCCAGAGTGACACGGCGCAGTCTTGACCAATTTAGGTTCTTTGGATATGGCTTCATAGCTTAGCAAATAACGAGGATTTGGTCGCGTGATGCCTGCTTTGGAATGGGTTGTCATCAAATGAGTGTTGTGGTGGGGTGGTGAAGGAGAAGATATGGTAGAAGATGTGGGCGAGGTGAAAGTTGTGGCAGTAGGTGATGATGTAGTAGAAGTCATATGGGATGGTGAATGTGAGTCAGGGAAAGAGGTGGTAGAAGGTGGGGAAGGGCAGTTGGCATAGGGTGGTGAGGAAGCAGCTTTGGGAACAGAAACTGGACATGGCTTATGATCAAATATATATGGTGCATTCTCAGATGAATTGGACTTGTAAAAATTCACGATGAAGCTCATAGGTGGTTAAATACAGAGAAGACATGTGGCCTAATATGTAAAATTGTTTTGTTTGTTTGTGGTGATATGGAAGGTTGCTAAGATGGATTAGTTAAATTATAAATTCAATTAACAAATTTTAATAATCCTAAATCCTAAATCAATTTTTGTCATTTTCAAACTCTATTAATGAATTTCTTCCCCCAAAATTCCAAATCAATTTTGACCATCTTCAAATTCTAACAATGAATTTTTCCCCCAATTTTTGTCATCTTCAAACTCTACAATGAAAAGGAGGAACACTTGCCCTAATTCCACTTACGTCAACCTTCTTCAACCCCCTTTTTTCATAATGAAGTTGGTGTTGCTGTAGAAGCTAGAGGAATAGGCGAAGCTGGAAAAGATAGTTTTTTTCTTCAATTTCAAATTTCAACAAACACCAACAGAGATAAAAAGAAAAAAGAAATAAAATATTGCCATTAGGGACAGAAACAGAAAGGGTATGGAAAAGAAATAGTGAGAGGGAGCTGGAGGACCGTAACCGCACATGCTACCGCATTGGCGTCAGGACAAAAGGTAGCGATGGCGGCATGGTAGGCTATGGTAGCGAAGGTCGAAGCAGTTGCCACTGAGAAGTGCTGATGGCGGCGGTTGCTCATGGGTGTTAAAGGTGATGGTGTGTGCGATGGTTCGTGGTGGCTGTGAGGAGGTTCGCGGTGGTTCATGGTGCACCTTTCAACTCTAGTGAAAAGTGCAAACGGTGCTAGAAAGAGTATGTGTTTTGATGGAATTTTGAAATCACATCTTTAAGCACAATACAATATAGTGGTGGGATTTGCAATGTTGAAGAAGCTCATGAACTCGATGGGAGTGTTAACGACACTCAGAACATGTGCACAATGATGGAGGAGATAGTCTTTCTTTTTTAAGTTTTTTTCCTTTTTCACATTTAAAATGAAAAACCTCATTAATTGTTTCATTAAAAGACTAACCAACTTGCTAATTTGGAGTGGCCCACTCAAAAGTAGGATTGACATGTCCTCTGCTTATTGAAATAGCTCAACAACTTCACTGTAAATTTCATAATACAAATTCACCTGAGAATGCACCGATATATATGGCTGACGAAGGGAAGAATTGCGGATAGAGATGGCAAAATGGGTCAGACCTGCCGAGTTGATCCGCATAACTGGCAATTTTTGGCGGGGTGGGTTAGTATTTTCAACCCGCATAACCCGGTTCGCTTAACCAACGGGTTAAAGTGGGGCAGGGCGGGTTTGGCCTGCGAGTCAAATTTTTTTTATTTTCTTCTTTTTTTCAACACATTACATATAATATTAGGCATTTTTGTTGGTATTTATGTAATATTGGTAGACTCCATAGTTTTTTTTTTTTGGACTATATTATTGATTATATTTATGCTTTTATGGACTATATTGTTGTCTTATTGATTATGAATTTATATTTTATTGTGAATATGGTTAATTTGTAGAGTATGAATTTTTTAACATTTTTTGATTTAAATATTGGCTTATGAGCTTCTCTATTATGGTTATTTTAGTTAGAAGTTTAATCTTATTCTTATTGAGAATCATGATTTTTAATTATTTTAGAATTGAGTAAATAGTTTAATACTTGATGAGTAAATGAAATAAGATTCTTTGTATGAATGTTCTTTTATTGCATTTAATTAAAAATTCCTTTATTTTTTTAAAAAAATTTAGATGAATTAATTTATGTAAAAAAATATTTTTTCTTTATTTTTCATTTTTTGGCTGGCCAACCTACCAACCCACTAACCCGTAGCAGGGCGGGATGGGTTGGCTAGCCCCGCCCCACTTAAAACTTGACCCGTAGCCGGATAGGGCGGGTTGGCCCCCTTTGCCATTACTAGTTGCGGATAGGTGGTGCAGTTTTAGAGAAAAGCGTGATGGCAAAATAAGAGTCAAAGGAAAGCTTGTGTAAGGTTTGAAGGTCATGACAGGGAAAGCATGATTCATCAAAAACTACATTGCATGAAATAAAGAATTTACTCGTTGCAGGATAAAAGCATTTATACCCCTTTATGACGGTCTGAGTAGCCCAAGAACACACATGGCAAGGACTTTGGTGCCAACTTATGTGATGAAGAATCCTTCAATAGCGGGAAATACCAAGAGGCAAATGTTTTGAGACAAGAGTAATCAAGATGCTCTTTAAACAAAATATAAAAGGGGCCAAAAAAGCCATGAATTGAATAAGGAAGCCTATTGATGAGGAAACAAGCAGTCTAAAATGCCTTTGGCCAAAAAATAAGTGAAACCTTGCTTGCAAAAATGAGCATTAAACCGTGTTCATGTAGATGACGGTGTTTGCATTCAGCTACACCATTTTGCTAGGGCGTTC
Source organism: Pterocarpus macrocarpus (assembly GCA_031439585.1). Lineage (NCBI taxonomy): Eukaryota > Viridiplantae > Streptophyta > Magnoliopsida > Fabales > Fabaceae > Pterocarpus > Pterocarpus macrocarpus. The sequence continues at coordinate 78,923,330 of CM062515.1, forward strand.
CTGGGCAAGACACTTGCAAGCGAATGCCATTAGAGGAGAGGTGTGACATAAAATGTTGATTAATGAATTCCCCACCTCCATCACATTGAAGAACTTTGATTTGTGAATTAAATTGACGAGCCACAAAATTTTCAAATAATAAATACTGTTGAAAGAACTCTGATTTGGTCTTAAGCAAAATAATCCAGGCAAACTGTGTAAAGTCAACAACAATAGAGGCATAATAGCAAAAACCAGATCTAGAAATAATAGGAGAAGGTCCCCATAAATCAATATGCATTAACTCAAATGGAACACTACTTCTTTTATTCATAGAAATAAAAGGCAACTCAGAAGCTTTTGCCATTGTACAATGATCACAAACAAATGGAGAAGGCTCCTTATTAGAAAACTTAATGGCTCCTTTATGATGCATGTGATGAACTAAGTGCATGTTGGGATGACCAAGATGGGCATGCCATACTCGAGCATCTGCAGATTGGAACCGAGTGGAAAAATGAGCACTAATCTTCTTTGGAAGAGAATATATATCCCTTATCCTCATCCCTTTGGTCAAAATCAATCCTATTTTCTTGTCCTTTATCACAAAACCAGAATCAGTAAATTCACAGATACAAAGATACTGAGATATAAGCTGACTGATAGATAGTAAATTTTTCTAAATGCCAAGAACAGCCAGAACATCTTTAATTGGTAAATGAGAACCACTTGATAGAGGAATGGAGGAATCACCAATATGAGAAACATCAAGAAGGGCACCATTACCAACAGCAATACATGTATTACCTGTATATGGACAAATATTAGACAAGATACCTGCATCATGAGTCATATAGGCACCGACACTAGTATCAGGAAACCAAGCATCAGAATTATCTAGCGCATTAAGAGTAAGAGCTGCCAAAGCTGGTGAGATAAAGTCCAGTTGGCATGCATGATTGAACCGTTGTGGACAACTAAAAGCAGCATGATCTGCACCTTTGCATATTTGACAAGTCACGTTAGGAATAGAGGAACGTGATGTTGATTTTGCAGTGGTAGAAGATGATGAGTGTGGAGTAAAACCACGACTTTTAAAGGTGGAGGTGGGTTGATTAGAGCGTGCTTTTGAGTTTGGGGGAGTGCGCTTAGAGGGATATTTGGACTCGGGTTGAGCGGCAAAGGCTGGGGTGAGAGTCTTAGGCAATTCAGTGATGCGAGTATCATAGTTAATGAGTTGGGAAATTATGGATTGGTAAGAGGTAATGGGTGGCCGAAGCATGGTGATGGTAAAAGGGTTATAATCTAGACCAAGGCCACAAAGTAGATTAAACGCCTTGTCTTGATCCGAAAGTGGCTTTAAGTGATAAATCATCACAAAGAGACTTAAAATAGCGAATATAGTCATGAATTGACTGAAAAGGTTCCTTTAAAGGAAGAGATAATTTTTGTTTAAGGAGAAACTCACGCTCAACAGAGGTGTGAGCGTAAGCATCTTGCAAGGCTTGCCAAACCTCACGGGAAGTGTCTAGGTCCACAACAAGAGCAAGTGCCTCCTCCGTCAATCTGTTCATTAGCCATGCACGAACAAGATGACCTGAGCAACGGCAGTGATGAAACTCGGGATTGGGCTAATCGAACCTCAGGCTAGGAGACTACGTGTTCACTGGGGAGGGGATCATAGGGAGAGGAGCTAGAGTGTCACCAGAAATAAAGCCACTAAGGTCTTGACTTTCAATAAGATTACACATTTGAGCACGCCAAAGGATGTAGTTGGAAGAATTGAGGTTAAGGGACACAAAGTTGCTTATATTCAATTACATAGGATAAGGATAGGATGAAAGAGAGAAGTTAGTATTGGCAATGGACATTCTGGATGGAGTAGCGTGAGCCATAGGCAAATCTGATACCATGTAAAGGTTTTAGGAGGAAAGACCAACAAGCTCAACATGAGCTTTTGGCAAGATATGTTATTTATAATGAAATATAATAATAGAAAACATAAGGATAGGAATAAAGAAACAACTTCTAACATAACCTATAGATAAGAAGGAGAATTTAAATGCAAATACAAATTTAAACTAGAAGATCCTATCCTGTAAAATCATAACTAACTAGATACTTCTTCACTAGATGCATTCTAGCACACGCTATAAATTTTCATACGTGTAAGGAGTGCTTTTCTATGTGTCTCTATCTGTGTGCACATCTTTTGGTAATCTCTTATGCAGAATGTAATCTATTTAAGCCACCAGGATTAGTTTAGTAGTGATGGGTTTGGATAGTTAGCATGAGATCATAGGTTCAAACCCTATTGCCATCAATGTACTGAAAAAGAATGTAACCTATTTGTTCCTATTAAAGATTAATAATAATATTATGTGTATGTGTCCTTTGAGTAATTTAAAATGAACTTAGGCGCATTAAATCCATAATTGAATAACAAAGAGTGTCTTGCTAGGTTTCAAATTCATTCATCTTTCCCTTCTCAAATATAGTGGAGGAATTATCATGTAATATGGAGAAGCTTAGTTTTGTACATTGGTAGCTTGTATGTAGTTTATTAGATCCCAACTAATCTAATTTGAGCTAGATTTGGTTACTATAGGGGTAAAGCTCGCTATGTTTTTTTTCATTCACAAAACTCAAATTCATGATATTGTTTAAGAAAAATAAGTGGTGAACCACTTGAACTAACGAAACGTTAGTAAGGACTATTAATTGTATATCAATATTTGACATTAAATACAACATATCTCTTATCTAAATTACATCATGTATATTTCAATAGTTATCCACACTCATATTAGTATATGATTTCAGTCTATCTTAAATTTAAAAAATCTTTTTCTATTACGCATAATAGTATTTGGACAACTCAATTCTACTTTTGACCTAGTCAAATTATTGTTTGTCTTGTGACACCAAATCGTTTGTGATACGTCACAAAGGTTCTGAGTTAACAAAATTTGAAATTAGTTCTTATATCAAGCACCTACAAAAATTTAGAGGATGATTTTTTTCAATTCTTGTTTTCATTCTAAATAATAAAATACACCAATTTTCTTCTCTCTTAAACTTGTTCAAAAAATAATAGTGATAATTCAAGCTAAAAGTCTTCCATAGTCAACACAGTCTTGTACAAACAATTAGATTTGTAACTAGAATGAGACCTGCGTATTGCATGGAGCTAATAGACTAAAAAAATAATTAATAAATATTGTCAAAATAATTTAAAGTGAAATGACTATACAATGAAACAAAAATATAATTTATTTGTGATAAATTAAAAGTATGATAATTAAATAAAAAAACAAAGACATATGCTATTTATGGCCATTTGGGTTGAATTGAAAGCACATGGATTGTTCCTTTATAAATGATCTCTTAATTTGATAATGTTGTGTTTATTGCTTGTTTGGGATACTTTTTCCTTGAGGTTTGTATAGATATGAGCTCTTCATCTGACTCTGCATCTAATGGTATTGCTATTGGTGATAGTGGTTCATGCAAAATACACATTTCTAAAGTGTAAGCATTGAAACAGATAAAATTGAGTCTAAACCCTATGCCTCCTTGGACGGCTATAGGATTGAGACATTTTCTTAAAATCAAAAGTCCCTATAATGGTTCCCTGGGTATCAATAAGTTGAAAAGGGATTTTTAATGAATTTTAGGTAACGGGTAAACCCTTCGATTTCAACCCACTGATTTATAAAAATGCGAGTTTTGGAGAATTGAACTAAAATCCAAAAGTTGGATTCTGAATCTTAAGGATTTTGAATTTTTGGATATTTTTATTGAATCCAAATGGGGGGTATTTCCTTATTTACATTTATGTTTTAAAGTTATTAACTTAAAGTTAAGAAATGTAAATAAGTGTATGATACCCATTTCTCCAAGCTGTGAGTTTGTTCTGAGGTGTTTTGATGCTGCATTTTTTCCCTATGGTAATCGATTGCAAGGGGCTTGTAATCGATTACTAGTGACTGATGAGATATGAAAATAAAGTTTTCTTCACTTGTAATCGATTACATATGGCTAAATGGGTTCTTAGGTTCCTTATGCTCTTTGGTAATCGATTACACAGGCTTGTAATTGATTACAATTTCTGGATTCTTGGTAATCAATTACAAGGAGTTGTAATCGATTACAAGCCGCCTATATGACGTTCTGGACCATTCTCTCTCTTATTTCTCGCGATTTCTCTCTCTCTCTAATCTCGAAAATGTCTCTCTCTCTCTCTAAACTCACCCTAACCTCACCCCAACACCTCCATATCAAATCTTTTCACTAAACCCACTTCAAAACACCGATTAAACACTTCAATCTACCGAAAATAACCATCAATCCATCTCACTCTCTCTCTTTCGCTCTCTCTCTTTCTCTCTCTACCTCCATGGATGAGCTTGGAGCTTAGAGGGGGAAGAACTCGAAATCCACCACGATTCTCACTCTCATCGGCTTCCCAAAGGTAAATCCTAACATCCTTCCTCCTTCCTTTTCCAAGAAATTGGAATCTATGCTTGGATTGAAGTTGTTGTTGAACCCTAGGTTTGGATTTGGGGAAATTCTTGAGTTTGGGGGTAGATAGTGTAATCTCTCATATTATGTAGCTAATGTGTAGTTATATTGTTATGATTATGGTGCTAGATGACTCCAATGACTGCTATATGAGCCCTGGAGCTCCGTAGGATCGAATTCCACCTTTGGGCTGGTGAACTGTGAGTAAATAGTTTATCCCTGTTTTAGTTTTCATTATATGTGTGTGCGTGTGTGTGTGTGTGTGTGCGCAAATGATTTGGTAGCCTATTTATTCCAACTTAATCACATGAGACAATGATTTGAATTCTGAAAGAGTATGGCAATTGTTTATTATATTGGTTTTCTACGAAGTTTTGGATTTTGTTTTGTTTGAAAGGAAAGAAAGTAAATTCTTAAGGATTTTATATGAAATTGAAATGAAAGGTTTTCCAGATAAAGCTATTAAAGGTTTCATCTTTCTTTAATGATATAATTTTTTATTTCATGTAAGGTATGTTTTATGAGAATTCATGTTGAATGTTATGTATGATGGAAGAGAAAGACTTGGAAAAGTCTAGGCCAGGATCTATAGGCTAACGGCAATGGGCGTTAGCCTTGGGTGCACCTAGGATGAGATATTACACAGCCACACACATAGTGTGGTGCGTGACGGATATTGCACGGCCACAGAGAAAGGTGGTGTGTGACGAATTACAGGGTCACACGAAGGAATGGTCACCTAAGTGTGATTCCTGACGGATTATCCTGGCATAGATAGTCTCCACAGTTTTTGGAAAGGAAAAATTTGGATAATATTTTACTGAGATTTCTAATTGGTTTTAATTATATATACATATATAATTGTATTATCTTAATATCCATAACCTTACACATTATCTCATGTGGGTTAGGGACACTCTATCTCTCACTGAGTTTCATAAACTCATTCTGTTGTTTCCTTTTCTTTTTCAATTGCAGGTGTTCAATTGATCTGAGTATTTGGCCCTCAGTAGAGTATTTCTATAATCGTGGTGAGCCCTTATCTATTCAAGGGCCATTTTGTAAATTGTTTAGGTTTGAGAAATTCTTAGATTATGATAGCTCCATAGTACTACAGGCAGGGTCCGGCCTTGTCCTTATTGTTGTTGTTGTTGTATTTTGTTTACTTTATCAAAATTGTTGGGTTTCCTAAAGGATTGGAATTATGTGTTTACATTAAAGTTGTTTAAGAAGGATTTGGTTTTCTAAAGAATTAAAGTTATGTATTTTAGATGAATAAATATAATTATATATTCTACTTTTATATTGTGTGCTGTGGGGTACATTCTGAGAATACCTGAATCCCCAATGAATTGTATGTTTGTGTTTCTTTTGTGTAGGGAAATGATCTGTATTTAGAAATAGCTCTAAATATAGAGGAGACTCTGCCCAAAATTTTTAAAAAATTGTGTGATCGAGGCTTGCTGGGGACCCGTCCCTTATGCGCCAGTCACAACCCAGGGTGGGTCGTGACATATTGGAGGTTACCTATTGTGCAAAGAACACATTTTTAAAGTGTAAACATTGAAAAGAATAAAATTATTGATGATCTTTTCAATAAAATTTTGTACACGTGAATTTAATTGGATATTAACCAAAACATATAAGTGTCTATTGTTTTAAAGAGTAATGGGATAAGAATTAAGAGGTTACCTACTTGTTGAATTGTCTTATTAGTATGAATTATTGTTGAGGAAAAAAGTGTTTCTAATTTGTAAAGCATGTGCTAAACAAAATTGAAATAAAAAAGAAAAAGTACATTTAACACATGTGCAATAGAATAATTCTTTGCTTTTCTTCTTCTTCTTATTTTTTTTGGGTAGGTTTTGGCAAAATCATGTACTTAAATTGCAAGTGAAAGTTATACATCTCCTCAAATTAAGTAATTGCTTTCTTTTAGACCTTGCTTCTTGAAATTGGGCAAGCAATGCCATAGAACAATTTTGTACATTTAAAATAGTCAAAATAAAAATATATTAAAAATATTCAATCACAAAAGGAAAAATATATTATTAGTTTTAACAAAAATTATGTTGCATCTCATACACAAAATGCACCAACATGATTATGCATAGGAGAAGGTGCAATAATTATAGGACTTGAAGCATATACGCATAGGTATTTTCATAATATCACCAACATAATTTTCTTGCAATAGCTATGATTAAAATTTAAAAATAGTGAAACATCTAAGAAATTGTTATTACACAAAGACGTAGTAGATTAATCAAATATTTTGAATTTAAAAGAAAAAATAATATTCCTAATAAGAACTACCAATCTATTCAGTACCAATATTAGGAATATTTATTCATAAATAAAATTTTCCTCTTCCTCTTAATATAGGTTGTAGTAAGTATTTAGCACCTTTTTTCTTTTTCTTTTTCTTTTTTCAAACCAAAACATTGTTGCCAACTTATAAACTTTGTTTAGGTGAAAATTTTGAATTTGGTTCCATAAGGGTGACGAGACGAGAAAGTGACCCATATTTTAAACTTTCTTAATTGGAAGTAACTTGCAATAACAGGGCTAATACAAGAAGTTTCAAAAATAAAAATTACAGCAAAAACAAAAAAGATAAAAAAAAGAAACCAATGCACTAGGATGACTGCGTAGAGGAACTCACCGACAGGGGAATTAGGGGAAGCATCAAGTATGGCCGACTATAGGATAGAGCAATGTCACAGCAGCGGCACCAGGCACGGCGTGGCAATCTGGCTATAGCATGACAACGACTGGATCGCCGGCATGGTGGTGGAGAAAGTGGGCAACAAGGTAGTGCGATGGATTGAGTGGTGATGGCTTTACAAGGATGGCGACTAGGTGTGGTGGGGTTGGCTGGTTTATGGCAGAGGGGTTGTGATGGCAGGATCGATTGAGAGGTCAATTGGGTGGTGCAAAGTGGACCTACAGAGAGTAGTTGGATTGGGGCTATGTGATGGTGCTTGCGCAGCTGGTGTTGCAAGGTGCAGAGGCTCGTGGTGTGGCAGTGAGATGCTTCATGGCACTGAAAAGAGAGGCAACATTGTGGTGGTCACAAAAAGAATGGAACCAACATAAAGGACGAGAAGAATGGTAATGTAAAATGAGTAACAAAATAGTGAAAATAAAGAGGAAATAAAAAGGAGCATATCTATGGTAACGTATACCTTTTAAAGGTAAAATAATGAGGAGGAAGAGGGGAAATAAAGTGATTGAGAGAGATGAAAAATGGAAAAAAATATTGAAAAAATAAGATGACTAAATGAGATGAGAACAACTAAATAAAAAAATTGATATGGCATGTTATAAAATAGTTGAAATGTCATCTTGTGAATGTGGCAATTTTTGGTGCTCAAAACTTATATATTATAAATAGATTTTCTACCCAAGTTGCTGGTCCATTCTATTTCTTAGCATTCATGTCATGTTTTCCTTTCTCTTATTGACTTGGAATAATACAAACACTATGGATTCCTGAGAAATTTTAAACTTCAATTTTATTATACTTTTACACTATTTAGTTTTATACCAACATCACTTGGAGCTTATGAAACTTTAATTTTCCTCTACTTTTTCACTTTTTAGCTGTATTCCAACATCACTTTGAGCTGATGAAACTTTCATTTTATTATACTTTTACGTTTTAGTTTTATTTTATTATACTGCACTAAAGAAGGTTGCTAGGGAGAAAAGAAGGTTGTTAGGAAGAATGAATCCTCCATAATGCAAATGGTAGGGCACGGGGAGACACTTATCCGGACTTTTTCCCCTTTTTGATAACTTCGGGGTCTAACTTCGCAACAAACAAAAACACTAGCTAATCAAACGCGGTACTGATAAACCCAAGTGATCATGGATTACTAAAACTGAAACTTTTTCTGGGGGAGACTGGGAGACTCCCAAACCTTGAGGTTCTATTCTGTCCTGCCTACGAGCTTTATAAGCTTGTATGTACCATGATTTCCGGCGGCTTTTGCTCCTCCCTCGATCACGTTGTAATTAAATTTTTTTGAGTCGACTTCTAATGTTTCTTCCTCAGTCCAGTTCCCAAGCTAAACGGAGTCTCTGTAGAGCCAGCCCAACTCATATTTGTGCCATTGTTCGTCATGTGTAGTTCACAGCAGAGCCTCCAATAATTCACCCCGCGTCCAGCCACTCTTGATCCATTAGAATTAATTTTATCTCTTGTACGTAGGATTTGTGGTTGACCAAGAGGCAAATTAGTCTGCCACTCAGTCACCTTAATGGGTTTAGTAGACCTATTAAGGTGCATGTTTAGAAATTCAGCTTATTTTTAAAAAAATAGTTTTTTTGCTTTAAAAAAAAAAAACAGTTACTTTCCAATATAATGTTGTATGTTTGGTAAATTTAGATAAAATTGATTATAATTTTTAGTTTATTTTATGTGCACTAAAATAATAATTCATTGAGCATTTTTTATTATATTATAAGTAAAAATTTATTATTTTAAAATCATGACATTTTTATTAAATTAATCCTAAGTATTAATTATTATATAATAAATCATTTCATATTTTTTTTAATAACTTATTACACATAAATAAATTTTTTTTAGACAATTCAAACAACACACTACCTGAATATCACTTTTCAATTAATACACCCATGAAATTGATTTTATCATAATTGATTATTAAGAAAAACATACATATAATTAATTATTAAAATAATTTTAATTTTTCACCAAACGCATCCAGAGTCTCTAACAAACATTGATTTATTCGTCAAGGTCCATAAAGCCATAAAGTTGTTGTCTATCTACAGCTTCGGTCTCCGCCGTTAGGCTCCGTCAAGCTCTTGTTTAGATTAGATGAAATCCATTCCTAATTAAGGTCCCAACAAAAGAAAGACACCGTGTTTGCAGGTTTGATTACGTGGTTCCAAACCAAGCGGGCGATGGGACAATCCTCTAATTCAAGGTGTCTTTACAAACGCAGAACAACAGCAATAATGCACACTTTTGAGGCGACTTTAGTCAATAATGCACACTTTCGAGGCGACTTCAGTCAGAGAATCCAACTAGTGTTTATACAATTAGTGAACCAAAACTTCCGATCCCCCTTCCTTAATAATTCCTTCCATTCTTACATCACAACACAGACACACATCAAACTAAGCCAGAGACATAGAACTTAACCTCTTGCTCTCTCAAATTTGAATGGCTCACCTCTCATTAAAATCCAAAACTCTGATTAGTTTTTCCACACTTTTCTTCTTCTTATTTATCTCTGTCTTCTCCGCTGGACTTGGCGATGATGAAGCTGCTTACCTGTTGAAGCTTCGGGACGCCCTCACCCCAGCTCCCTCCAACTGGTCCAACAACAAAGACATGTGCCACTGGAGCGGCGTGGTTTGCATCTTCGACACCTACCTCAACTTCTGGTACGTAGAAGTCATCGACCTCCATTCAAAGGCGCTAACAGGAACACTACCTTCAAATCTCAGCTTGCTCTCCGGCCTCAAATACCTCAATCTCTACAACAACTCTCTCACTGGGCCTCTCCCCTCTCTCGCTGGCCTCAAGGAGCTCGAAAAGGTGGCCCTTGACTACAACAAATTCACCTCCATCCCTGACGGTTGCTTCCAGGGTCTAACCAGTTTGCGGGAGCTCAGCGTGAGTTACAACACCAACCTCGCACCATGGACATTTCCCGCCGAGTTGAATGACTCCGGTCCACTCATCAGCCTCACCCTCACCGCTACAAACCTCATGGGCTCCTTACCAGAAATATTCGGCTCCTTCCCCAATTTGCAGGCTGTTGATCTCTCTAACAACAACCTCGGTGGGGTCCTGCCTGAGTCTTTTGCACAATCAAATATTGAATCGTTAGGGCTCAACAACCAAAACTATAAGCTGTCTGGTACAATCGACGTTCTTTCATCCATGACCAACTTGCACGAGGTACAGCTACAGGGAAACTGCTTGGAGGGTCCCATTCCTGACTTGTCCAATTGTGCCAACTTGCATGTTCTGCTAGTTGAGGACAATCGGTTAACAGGTGTAGTTCCATCTTCTCTGATGAGTCTGTCACAGTTGGCGACGGTTTCTTTGGGCCACAACTTATTGCAGGGTCCTGTGCCTGTGTTTAAAGAGCAAGTGAATGTGAGCCTTGGTGTTAACACAAGCAATAATTTCTGTTTAGACCATGTTGGGCCTTGTGACCAGCAAGTGATCACTTTGCTTGAAATTGCTGCGGGCTTTGGGTATCCCTATCTGTTGGCAACTTCGTGGCGAGGGAACAATCCTTGTCAACATTGGAGTTTCATTGTGTGTGATGGGGACGAGATCAGGACTGTGAATTTGGCAAAACAGAATTTGACAGGGACAATCTCACCTGCATTTGGCAATTTAACTAATTTGTGGAACTTGTACCTGGGTGGTAATAATTTGGTGGGCGTAATTCCTGAAAGCTTGGCAACTCTACCCCAACTTAAGGTTCTAGACGTCTCCAATAATAACCTATCAGGACACATTCCAAGATTCTCATCAAGGGTCTTGCTCACTACTACAGGTAATGTTTTGCTTGATCTTTCTCAAGCAAATGCAACAACTCCAAGTGCATGGATTGCAGGTACGCTCATTATTGCTATGTCTACAATATTACACTTAAACAAAAAGTTGTCAGATTTTTTAATAAAAAATAAGAGTAAGTATCATATGCAATAAATAATATAATTCAGTTACTCATATAAGAATCAATAAATATGTCACACTATTTTCACAAAAGAACAAAAAAACAGATTGTCTAGTATTCTTTTATCTATATTATTACATAAAGAAAATCTTCAATTTTTTTTTTAATCATCATTGTGAATAATTTAATAAAAATCAAATAGATTTCAATATATATATAGCGAGCGTATCACATGAAAGGAGTGATTTATTATGAGAGTAAAAGGAGCAAATTTGGGACATATAACTATACATGAATGGTCAAAATTTAAAATTATTTAAATATCACATAATCACTTAAAAAAGTTATGTGACTTTATGTTTTAATCTTGACCATTCATGTAAGATTCAATAGTCAATATTTACTCCTCTCATTCTCATAATAAATTACTCCTCTCATTTGATATGCTCCCTATATATATATCAAAGAAGATTTAAACAAGTTTAATTATTAGTTATTTTTTATCTACAAAAAAAAAAGAAAGAATTAAATGCATATATGAAATGACAGATGACAACACTTTCCAAATTTGATCATATTGTGGTATGGCTAAAGATACAAACTAATGATATATAGCATAGATAGACTCATACGGTGGCTGTAATTTTATTGATTCTTGATTTTTGCGTCAATATTTGGTGCCCTATTTCTCACTTGATTTCAAAGTACTAATTGCTTAATATAGAAATTGATAAATAGTAAAATTTTTCTCTTGTTCATACTTCTTGTGATTATTTTTATTAAGGATATCTAAATTACTGTCTCTGATTATTCTTCACTTCATCACATATATACAGGTGCATCAGTTGGTGGTGTTGGAGTCATTGTAATCCTTGTTGCGATTATCTATAATCGTAAGAGATGTCTTAGTTTGGCACAAAAGATGATGTTGAAGAAAACAAGAACATCCGTTGACCACAATGTTGTGCACCTCATAAAAATTTATGGTTCTTTAGCTCCAAAGCAATATAGTTATACAGAAGTGAAAAAGATGACAAACTCATTTCGTGAAAAATTAGGACAAGGAGGATATGGCATTGTATACCAAGCAAGCTTAACTGATGGTCGTCAAGTGGCAGTGAAGGTCCTAAGAGAGTCAAAGGGAAGTGCAGAAGAATTTATAAATGAGGTTGTTACCATTAGTAGAACATCCCATGTGAACATTGTTTCACTTTTGGGATTTTGTTATGAGAAGAACAAAAGAGCACTCATCTATGAATTCATGCCTAATGGCTCTTTGGATGAGTTCATCTATAGAAAAGGATCTTCCAATGCTATTTGTAATTTGAATTGGAGCACATTATACCAAATCACAATTAGTATCGCTCGAGGACTAGAATACTTACATCGAGGATGTAATACAAGGATCTTGCATCTTGATATTAAACCTCAAAATATTCTATTGGATGAAAATTTTTGCCCAAAAATTGCTGATTTTGGACTAGCTAAAATATGCAAAAAAGATGAAAGTATTGTATCTATAGTGGGCACAAGAGGAACTCCAGGGTACATTGCCCCAGAAGTATTTAGCCGAACATATGGTGGAGTTTCTCACAAATCTGATGTATATAGTTATGGTATGTTGATTCTTGAAATGGTCGGAGGAAGAAAGAACTATGAGAGTGGAGGATCACATACTAGTGAGATGTACTTTCCAGATTGGATTTATAAAGATCTCGACCAAGGTAATATTCCTATAAGGTGTTTGCCCAACATAGAGGAAGAAAATGGCATGGTGATGAAGATTACTTTGGTGAGTCTATGGTATATTCAACCGAATCCATCGAATAGGCCATCTATCAGTAAAGTAATAGAGATGCTAGAAGGACCACTTCAATTAGTGCCACATCCTCCAAAGCCTACCTTGTATTCTCCTGAAAGACCTCCTGTAACAATTTCAGATATATCTTATAGCAGTGCACATGAGACAAATTCAATAACCACAGAAGAGAATAGTTCCATCAAATAAAAGGAATTCACCTAAGATAAAAGGTAAGTGTGACTATGATGTAATTTACATTTATATTTCTCCCTACTGGGCACTACTTTGCAAGTCTTTCTCTCGAAGTTCAAATATATTGGTGTGAATCTTGAGAAACTATAAGATTTGATTATTATCGAAGATAGAAAATTGAAGTTTCTCAGTCTTAGGAATGCTTGTAGTTTACTTGCTAACTGAATAGCTAAAATAGTTCCAAGAATGAATACTTCTAATAGAAATAGAAAATAAATAACTCTGGAGTTGACTAAGTTAATAGGAATCGGTGCCTTTGTAGGTTTGAGATTTTTCTTTTGGCTATCAAATTACTTGCTCCATTTCATTTATCTGTAAATTTGGATAACTTAGTTTATTCTTGAATCAATGTTCTAATCAATATATACATTGATTCAAGAATGAATCAAATTGTCTAAATTGATAGATAAATTGAAACGGAGAGAGTACAATTTAATTTCAAGGATCTTTAATCTTTGGGATATGTTTAATTTGGGATAATGTGTAACTCCTTGAAAGTGATTACTCCTCTGATAAATTGTTTAATATAACAAAGTTTAATCTACATGCATCCTTTCTTGACTAACATTTTACTGAAGTATATTTATTTCCTGAAATGATATTTCGCTTTTCTTAATTTGTTTCTAAGGTTCATCGTCATCCTTTACATAGTACTTACACAATCCATTCCAATCAATCAATAGGAGAATTAAGAAGACCGGAGTTCGCTTTGAAATAACTTTTCATAACTTAACAGTTTTGAAAATAAATTCATTTTTGGTATTTTGTAGTCAAAACTACTCTAAAAATTAAAATATAAGACTGAATGAGTTTTACCTAATCATATTACAAATTCTTTCCTACAAGCTATCCTAGCATATGCAATGCATACCAAGCAAATATGGTGGAGTTCTATTTGCATGTGCAAATTGGCACGTAGGTGCTTGAGTGCTTGGTCACAAACCAAATGTTTGTTGCACAAAATAGAAAACATGTTTTTTAGATGCTCCTACGTCATTAAATTTTTGTTTTCTTCATCTAAACTATCAATATCAGTTTAGGAGACCTCAACTAATTTAGTTCATGCTAAATCCATTAAAAAATTTTTACTATTAATTTCTTTTTCATCCACAAAACTTAAATTCAACACCTTACTTAAAAAGAATAAGTATCAAATTACTTAAATGTATAAAGATATAAACACTAGTTATACTCTTCACATAAAATGTGGATACTGTCTAGTAATTGACTCATGAAGCTCTAAAGAACAAACATAATTTTGAAATTTGGTGACTCCAGCTATTTTTACGCAACCAAAAACTTTTCCTTCCCAGAAATAATCTCAATGTTCACAAGAGATAGAAAAAAATAAATTATAAGAGGAAGATGAACAATGCTTCAACCTGTGCTCATCAAGCCATTAAATGATATCACTGAAAACTTGAATTATTATTTCATCGGGCTCACCCTCAAGAAGAGAATGGTAGGCATCCTTGTAATGCTTAAGCTTCTTGTCTAAACTGCTTGCTTTCTCATATAAAGCTTTGCTCAAAGAACGATCATTCACAATATCAGCCTCTTCATGAAGGATTAATAATGGCAGAGCGATCTGTAGTCACGCACATTGCATGTGAAAATTAATAAATTTCCTCGCAGGTGGGAGGGTAAGAGAAATTTCAGATTTGAACAAGAATTCTGATTGTAAGCTCAATGTCAAAAGTATGGTCTTTCTACAATAATAATATCATACTTAAGTTCATCAAAAGGAAGGCAGTATAAAAAGGAGAGCAGTGAATATATTTTCAGGATTCTAAACAATACAGCAACCTAGTTGAACCCTTTGTAGCTAAACGAGTTTCAAATTGCGGTCCGCAACTGCAAGTGCAGCTGCATCGCAGGGCAATTGTGGCCATTTAGAGTACATTTTTCTGCAATTTTTTGCATCATAATGTAACCGCAACCGTAATTTAAAACCATGACTAGAACTAAATGTTTTACTATACAATGTAATCACTGTACTGATGCATCAGGTGCTTACATGCTCCAATGCAAGACTTGTAACAAAAGGGCCACACTAAGTAGATAACAGCCCTAAAGGTGATCTAACTTTAACTTGCTTAAGACTCTTGCCAGCCATTAGCAGTTCAACTAGATTTTAAACTATTTTTGTATAGGTTGATGGTAGGAAATTAAGACAGTAGATTAGTAATGCCTATATAATTTGTTCAATAAATGCAGTGAAACCTGATGTCTTCTATACCTTTCCGAAGACCAACTACAACAGCAGCAATTAAGCCTTTTTTTCACTAGGTGGAGTATTGCTTTCCAAGGACAACTGCTAAAAATTAATGTGCAGATTTCGCTGCAGTATTTTCAAGAACAGAAATTGTCAAGTATGTTAGAACAAGCAGTTTGATTCAATATTGAAGTTATGAAATATTTTTCTTATCTCCAACCAAAATGAATTAATTCAAGGTTTTGAAAACTAGAGTATGCTAAGTTTAACAAAAAAGTAGAGATCGAGAGCAACAAAGATAGCAGAAATCAGGTGCCTTGGAAATAAAATACACAGCTGAAAAGGCAATGATAATATCAATAACTGGTCACTGGTTTCCATAACTTAAAAAGAAGAAAACTTAGCAAGCATGAACTCTAAACCATGCCGCCTTCAGCAGCACATTACGAAGCTTTTTTGTTTTTTTGGGTCATTAAGGCGTCAATTGCAAAGTTATATCAGACAGAACATTGCACACCATGGATGAACCCCTCCAAATGTGTACTTCAGCAAGTAGTTGATGTGAAAAAGATCGATTCATAAATATTAATCATTTATTTCATTGTCCATATAAATATAACGAGATAAAAGCAATTACACTAATTTCGAGTATGGTGATATCTCTACGAGGTAAGCTAACTATACAAATGCATCAGGTATACCAACTCCACAATTTGGTGTCATCTTCAAGTTAAACAATATAATTAACTGGAACATCAGATCCAACCATTTTTACATGAGAACCAACGTTTGTCCAATGTTTGTGCCCAACAATATCAATTGATCAATGAAGAAACAGCTAGCACCAATGACATTATATCAATCAGAATCTAGGGGCAAATTTAATGGGTCAAATTGACATTAGATTACTTGAAAGTAATTTTATAGCAAAGAGCCGTGATGACAGGACCTCTAGCTTCAACTGTAAGAAGCACGGTGACATGAAAGTGTCATAAATGTGAAAAACCATAAAACCAAAACTTTAAGTAGAGTGCCTAAATTCATTTGGACTAGCTCAAGACACAAGCATCTTGTTATCATAAAACTTAGTTGAAAAAGAAGTAAATGTAGCAAAAAAGAAAAAGATTGCATGAAGCATGTATTTGACAGCTTTTTGGATGATGAACCAATTTGGTATCTATAAGAAATAGAACCTCAATTGTAAGGAAACTTCTTGAGCCCAGAATACATCATGTTATCTATAGATAATAAAAAATGAACTGCATTGGTTGATTTTTATCTTCCACTACAATTTAACTATTTCCTCGGGCTAAATAATCAAGTTGTGCACATGATTCTTTGAATGACAGATCCACTCAGTTCAATATTGAAGGACCACCTGAACAAATCCATAGTAGCTACATAGGAGGAAAACTGCGTGAATTTAGAGGTTTAGTAGACACGTAGAGCCAACTTATTGAAATATAAACTACATTTTAACATCACTGTACCGGCATTTGCCAAAAGCAAATCCGTAGAAAGAAGAAAAAAACAAGGCCCTTGTAACTTAGTCCCCTCTTTTAAAATATAAAATAATCTCACATAATATTGCAAAAGGGGTGTCTCTTATTTTTATTTACAAAAAGAGGCTTGTCCCCAAGGAGGAAGCTACCTCTTGACAACTTTTGATGCGTCATCTTCATCCTTCGTCAACAACCAATAAGGTTAAGAAAACTGGACTGGAAATCAAACAAGTGAGGGCACTGGTTCAAAAGTTCAGAGATTCAATTGATTCAACCAGAGATTCGACTAAGATATAATAAAAAATATATATGATTAATTAGAAAATAAAAAATTATATTAAATCATTAATAATAATCAAATAAAAATAAAAATATTCTTTTAATGTTAATACAATCACCTTAAAGTCTATTAAATTTTTCTTTTGCCAATAGCTCGTTAGTATCTAACTTATATATAATAATAATAAAAACAAAACTTTTGTGGGCCTAACAACCAAACCCCAAATTCAAAAATATCTCTGAGGATTTCTTTGGACAGTCTAGAAGGAAAAAAAGTGATGCAGTGTGTTTATTGAGTACACCTACAAACAAGGGGCACATCTCAGTAGAAAATCAAAAGCAATGGAAGCTGCAGCAGCTACCTTTAAGGCTTCAACTATGGCTGCTACAACTATGGTGCCGACGCTATAATGGACGTCGCTGTCGGCAGCGGGGAGTTGTAGAAGCTGCACAACCCAGGTGTTGCGAACGGCGAGACGTGGTGATGGCCTATGGAGGACAGCGTGGTGGCGATGGACGGCGCAGTGCGAGGAAGGTGATAGTTTTGGGGTTAGAGTGATGCAACTCTTTCTTTTACTCCGTTTAGTGATGGTCTCTTACTGTTTCAGTCTTTCTTCCCTTTGCAAAGCCAAAAAATTGAAACCCATCTGGACCCTTTTTTTATTTTTTAAAACTCATAAATAATGCCGATTTTGGGATGGATTTTTGGACAAAATCAAAACCGACCAACCATTGGAACCCGTCCAGTTTGGTCGGTTCAGCAGTTTTTGGCCGGTTCCTGACGATTCAATCTCTATTTTTTGAAAAATAATTTTCTAGCTATGACCGGATCGGATACCTAAGTGGTTCTCGATTCAATCGGTTCGACTAGGAAAGAGACATTTAAAAAGAGGAAAGAGAATTAGGATATGATAAGGGATAAGAAAGAAATGATATATATTATAATTTTGAATAAAAGTAAAGGATATTTTTGGAATATAATTTTATTAAAAATTATTTCTCCTTCTATTTTTTTTTAGAAGTTGGGTATTTCTAACTTTTAAAAAAAATAATAAATTGACATTTTTTAATTGATGCACTTTTTTAAAAATTTTATATCGAAATGCCTATAAAACTTATAAAAGTAGATTTTTTAAAAAAATAAGTGCTTTTTTCTTTAAAAAATTACAAAAAAACGGAGAATTAACACACTTTTTGCACCACACTTGGTAGACCGTGGCTAAATGAATAGTTATTTGTTTCACCCTCTTTATCATTTTTAACTCTTCACAATTTCCTGAACAACTCACATTTTACTTTCCTAGCTTTTACTGTCTCGTTTCCTATTTTGTTATGTGTATTAGCTCTTCCAATTTGCCATTGATCTTAGCCTCCGTCATCATCGCTGCCATTACCATCGCCACCACTACCTCTACTAACAAACACACTCTTCATCTTCCTCTTCTTTCTGCCAACTTCGACACTAATCTTTGCCGCCATTGCCAATGCCAATGTAGTCACAGTCTCTAGATCTGACATTAGCTTCTGCATCACCAACCACCTTATCCTCCTCCTTTTCCTCCTCCTCTTCTTCGCCACCTTCGCCGCCAATCCATACCGCTACTAGCAATTGAATAGTATTCTATGGATCTGATGTAAGATTATCCATTTTCTCCAATTTGCTTTTCTCACTGACATTTCTTGAATGATTACATGTTATTATATTTTTCCTTAGCTGATCTAGTCAAAGTGTTATAGTTGACATTAATGTTGTTAGATGCGTTGATGAGTAATTTAGGGCTCATTCTTGTTCCTTGTTGACGTGCAAGAGTTGCAAATCTCATTGGAAACCAAGGTTACAATTTCAATTGTTGCGATTCGCTATGATGAATCAATTTTGATATGTATAATGACAAATTTGCTTTACATTCCTATTTTTAAGATCAGCTAGTGCACAAGTTCTTTTAACTAATAACTTATTTTACAATGATGTGTATATTTCTTTAATTTGCCTCATCACTTCCATCTAAATGATTAGTAGAAATGTGATTTCTACTTTCTCTGTTCTATGACTTCTGTTAGAATGGGAATTATTTGAAGATTGATTCCATGATGTTGTGTATCTGTTGCAAGACTAAGTCGCCTAAGGATTGCAACTCACAGCTGATTATGCAGCTATTGTTTCTTTCGTTTGGAGGGTAAGGAAATCTTATAAGTTATTCTTAATTTTGTTTATGGTTTAAGTATTTTTATTAATGAATATTTTAAGTGTTTATTGAAATATGATAATAGATTGATGTTGAAATTAGATTAATTAAGTTTCTATCTCCAACATCTCCTATTTTAGTGTGAATTTGGTTTATTTGAAGTGAGATTTTCACTTTAAAGAAAAAGTGAAGAGACAGAAGTTATGATTGTTAATAGAAAATGAATGCCTGGCTTGACTTAGCTTAGCTTAGCTTATCCCTTTATAATGATTAACGAGAGATAGTTAGTATTTTAAGTACCCTTTTTGGTATAAATAGTTTAAGGACTTTGAGAAAAAACATTATATTGAACTTTCTAATTCTTGTTATTAATATAGTTTCTGGCTTTAGACTCATTGAGGAACTGAAGCTCTTGGCTTACAAAATCATTATAAATGTAGTGCCAAAGCTGGCTTTAACATATTTTCCCTTGCTAAATAAATTATGCAATTGTGGCTCATTTGTTCGAATTATTCCTTTTTTATCTTGTATATTGATTATTTCAGAGCTTGAGTTTCATTATAGTTCTTGACCTTGAGATTGTCAAGTTCAAAGTTCCAAGTAGAACTCAGAACGTCCAGCATGAGATCAGGGAAATAGAAAGGGCCAATATGATAGACAGTGAAACAGAGTTTGTGGTGGTGATGAAGAACTTTTGCCTATAAAAGAAAAGTGCACTTGGAGTAAGACTTACTTATATTTAACTATAACTTTACACTTAATGTTCAATTATAATTATGTACTTGATATTAATTTAATATTACAATTTTCTTTTTGAATCCTTGTATATGGTTTGCGGCTCTTTGAATTTGGTTAAGTTGCTTGGCATTGTACTAAAGTAATGATCTGCCAGGAGCAATGATATACATACTCACTCATATCCAGTTGTCATGACTGAGATGTTTTTTGGCTTGGTTTGTATTTGTGTTGATCATTGTCTAATGTTTTCATAACCTTAACCTATATTATTTGAGAAAAGAAAAAAAAATAGTTAGAAAACCACTCAAGCTTGTGACACAAATATATTTATAGTTTTATACCTAATGTATCAAGAAGCCTTGCATCCTTCCTCACTATTTCAGTGAGATGGCACTTATTGAGAACATGAAAAGTTCACTATCCTTTACATAAGCTATTATGATAAAACTTCATAACTAATTTTTGTACAAAGTTGCAGTAAGTGTGTTAATGTTTCAGAAAACAAAACTGAATCTAGAGTTGCTGGACCATTGGTTATTCTTGATAAAGTTAAGGTAAATGACTGTGATCTACTCTTTGGGATATTCTACATTTTTGAACTTCTAATATTGTTTCTCAATCTATATGTGATTTGCATGTAATTCATGATTTTACAACTTTGAACAAGACATAATGTTTGTGATATGGCTTTCTTTTAGGTGAAGATTCACAGGAAGGGAACATTGTGCATGAGATTACTATTAATGAAAGTCAGTGTGATGAAATGTTCAATAATTTGGGCAAATTGACCATATTTTTGGATATGTTAGGTTTATTTGAATTTTCTCATTTAGTTTTAGAATTAGCATACTTGCCTTAGTTTGTTTAGAATTGTTTCTTTTTTCTTTTTTAAATTTTTCATGTATTGTGCAGGATTTATTTTTAACTATTGAACGATGTTTAGGTGTGTGCCATGTATTTACTTATTACTTTGGTTAATACAAAGAAATCTTTTTCTATAGTTTTGAATACAAGTTTAGAGTGGATGTTAAATAGTTTTGGGCCAATTTGAAATTAAGTAAAAACCAATTTAGAACTGGTTGAATCAATTTTAAATTGGCTTGGTATAATTTTTCATGTGAATTGAACCATGCCCATCCTATATGTTAAGGTGCCGGTTAATCAACTATTTAGGAGCTAATTGAAAATAAATAAGTAAATAAATAAAAGTGATGTTAACCACATTTTAAAGGTGTGGTTAAATGAGAATGGGGTGTGTGGCATAGTTTATAAGTGTACTTAAATGAAAGTTAAAAGGTGTGGCTAGTTGATACGTCTCTCACGCATATAATGGCCACATCAAAGCACATGTTGGAAGATCAATTAGCCACATCCAAAAAATGTGGCTAATTGACATTTTCAAATATGGCTAATCAACACATTTTTTGTAGTGAAACCAATCCAAACAAATAATTCTGTAAGGTCCACAAAGTATATTGCTGCCAATTTCTTTCCAGAGTCACTGTTTGACCAGCTTTGGGGACAAACCTTTTTTTGCAAATAAAATTAGGAGAGCATCCCTTTTGCAACATTGTGTGAGGTTATTTTATATTTTAAAAGAGAGGACTAGGCCAATAACACAAGCCAAAAAAACCATCCATGTACAAATTCCCATTTCATTAGCAATGTCTTAGTGACTCAAATCTATGCCATAAGACCATTTTCAATCAGATATTCATTCAAAGTTCAAAACTTTGAAGTCCAAAGGAAACCCCATTTAAGAAAAGAACGAGCAGAAAAAAGATAAGAAAACTGCAGATAAGATTAGAAGCACCAAAGAGCAGATCAAACACTGAATAACATAGAAGCTATACTGTCAATGCCAATGGAGAATGGGAAAAGCAAGAAGAAAATGACATGATTGAAGCAAAACCAGGGCACCCAATAACAGATTCAGCAACAATGGCCGCTTCTTCATATATAGCATAAACTATGTAGATGCAGAACCCAAAAGAGTAACACAAATTCCCACTGAACAGAAAAGAAAAGTAGCACCGAATGAGAGACCAAAAATAAAGGAAAAAGTGAGTAATTGCCTACAAACTCGAAGAGTTGGAGGAGTATGGAAGACAAACAAGTAAAGGGCAATGCGTGAAAAAGTTGAGCTAAGATTAGCAGTGCAACTTTAACTTTCTCTCCCATCTTTTGTCCTTTTTATGTCTTTCATCTTCGGACGATGCCACTTCTTTAATGTATTATTGGATGGCTACGTTTTCTGCTAAGTGATAATTTGCGAAAATATATTAATTTAATCTCATATTTATGTATTAATTATTTTAAATTTATTCTCAACATGATAATTTTTTTTAATTATTCTCAATAAATTTATTTTATGAATACTATAAGTGAGAATATAATTATTTTGTGCTTAATAGATAAAGATTCTCACTAGATTTATTTGAATACAGAATAAAGATAGTATCAATTGATAAAAAGATAAACAGAAAAGATTTTAATAGAGATTTGAATATTTGAATTTGAAAATTTGAAAAAAATTTGGAAAAGGAGCGGATAAAGATTTGATCTAAAAATTTGATTTCAAGAGAAAGTTAATTAAGGGATTCTAAAGATTTGATTCTTTTTATTCTTTTACAAATAATTGTAACTTTTTATAGAAGAGGAGGAGCTGGAGAGAGAGACAAGCAAGGATGGTTTTTTAATGGTTAAAGTTCTTTTGTCTTTCTTTGTTTCTTTAGCTTTTCTTTAAGTGTTAGGGTAATGTAGCTTAGGAGAACAAATTATGAGTTTTTTATTTTTAATTTAATTTTCTTTTTCAATTAATTGAGTAATTTTTAGAATTCTTAATGCTTTCTAGGAATTGGTCACTCCTTTGAATGTTCTATAGTTTTATGTTGTTAAATGCCAGTTCACTGTATAAATAAAGTCAATCTAAAAATTGTTGTGAATTAGAGTAGCTAGAAATAGAAATACTCATTTATATGATAAGTAATAGAAATTTCTATTCTTTATCCTTAGGATAAATTTAAAATAATATTAAAATATTAATTTATTCAATTTATCTTAAGAGAATTGCAATATTAAGCCATTGAATTGTTATTGCTTGTTTTGAGAAATTCAATTAGCAATTTAATTGAATTAGGAATTAGACTTTAAACTAGGCAACACATATTTTGGGAAACCAAACGAAATCATACCCTCACACCTATCTTTTTATTTGTTATTTTTATTGTTTGCTTATTTTACTTTATTTTTACTTTTAATTTTCATATTTTCGATTGCCCAAGTAATAATTGTTCTGAACAAATTGGCACTTGATTAACAATCCTCGTGGGAACGACAATCCCATACTCATTTTTTTTATTACTTGTGACTCGTTATACTTGCCAGAGCTAATTTTCTAAATTGACTAACAAGTTTTTGGCGCTGTTGCTGGGGATTATTTTAATTAATATCATCAGTAGCTTAGCTGTTGTTAATTTGGGTATTTTTTTCTTTTTTTTCTAGTATTATTTTTTATTTTCATTTTTCAAACAAATTAAAAAAAATACTTGTTTTGTTTTTCTTTTATTTCATTTGATTTTAGTTTATTTAAAAAAAACCAAAAAAAAAATAAATTTTCATTATTCTTTATGATTACTCACCTCCCTGGGAAGTTCTGTTTTGCTACTAGCTCTTGTTTTGATAGCTACATGAGATAGAAGCTCTATTGGTTCTTATAAAGGGTTGATTAGACAGTTTTTTGAGCCCACAACACAGATCAAATATATGCACATTGGAGTTGTAGCTCATCCTCCATCAAGATGTGACCTTTGTAAAGGAAACCATTTAATTATACATTATGAGGCAGAATTTTATGCACCGTTGCCACATTTGAAGCCGCCTACGTACTCCCCTCCATTGGTATGTGACTTTTGTAGAGGATATCATTTGAATGGAGGGTGCATGATTGAAGTTGTTCATCCATATCAACCTCTATCTCCTCTCCAAGAAAAGAAGGCCAATTGGGAGATAGCCATTGGAAAGCTTACCTAGCTTAATGCTATAATTACGGAAGAGACCAGAGCAAACTTCAAGAACCAGGAGGTGTGCCTCCAGAATTTAGAGGTACAAATTACCCAAATCTCCAAGTGAATTTCTAAGATACCACAAAAAACTCTACACTAATAGAAATGTGTTGAATATTGATGGATTCACCAACGAAAACAACAAAATTCTATCGATATATATTTTATCGACAGATTAACCGATGTAAAAAATCCATCGATAAATAATACGTCAGCAATAAAAAATATTAATATTATTGATGGAAAAATTGTCTATCAGTAAAAAAATTACATCAATCAATATTTTAAATATATTGATGGATAATCTGTTGGTAAAAAAAATTATTATTATTTTTTGGCCAAGGATTATTTATTTTTTTAGTTTTAATTGCAAAACAAATTAAAAAAATTAATTAAATAAAAATATATACAATTTCATTAAAAAAATATTTACAATATTCTAAAAAAAATTAAAATTTACGAATACTAATCATTGTCAATATCTAAAATGCCATGGTTGTCTTGTAAGATTTTACTAGATTTATACTAGGAATTTAGAACACCAATCAAATAGGAATATAGATTAATAATAATGCGTATCTGTCAGATTTACATTGCTGAGGAATACCGTCTATGAATCATGTTCCAAAGAGAAAATGCACGCACATATATATGCCAGATACAGAAAAACTCACTCCTTCTTCTTCTCCTTTTAGAGGACCACATCGATATAGCAGTGGCCGTCAAGAGTGCCAAGAGTGAAGTGGGGATCCTGCCCATAATGTGAATATATATAGTAACCTAGTTTCATCCATCAAAGACCTAGGTCATCCAAGGATCTTTACACCCTTCAGCACACTCACAATTGAGCCCAAGTCCAATAATATATGGTGAATCTCAAACCCATAATGGATTATATAATAATAACATGAGTCTTTAGGGAAATATTAGGCTATCCATTTAATAATAAAACAAAAGCCCACCAATCAATAGAAGCACAAATCCTAGAAAATTCTAACACTCTCCCACTTGGGCAATATTGATTAGGTTTTATTTAATTTTAAAACATTTTGAAAATGACTCTTGGGTTGAACAATTGTGGCCACAAATCATAGCCTGAAAATATTCATCACAAAACCAAATCACTCCAATTAATAAGGCTACCAGCTAAGAGCCATAGGTGAATTATAAATTATAAAGAGTCTAATTCACCCATAACCACAAAACCAAATAACTCCATTAACAATGATCCAAAAAATAAGTGTGTAAGGTGTAAATATACACATCGTAGCATAACATGTGATCCTTCCATGCTACTGTGTATGAATCCTTATCATACCTTCCCAAAAAGACACAACCAACCTTCTATAGGGAGATCATAATATGTTTCTTATGAACCACCATTCCCATAAAGGAACAACATCTTTCTCATGAAAGACCAATGTTTTCAAATGAAAACATATATATCTTGAGATATAATAATTGGTACCAAAATGAAATATCATAACATGCGCATGAATTTATCAACTAGATTACATAAATCCAACATAATCATGTGAATATGACAACTTCCACTGACTAAGTACATTAATAGATCTTACAATACCCATATCCTCGATATATTTCAGAAATGCCATGGGTCTAAGTCCCTTAGTTAAGGAGTCACCAAGCACTTCCCATATATATGCTAATATACTCATGAGTGCCCAACTCACAATTCTAGTGCAATCACAATGTCATCAGTTTTCACTGACCAATCACATTAAAACACATAAACCACCAAGGTTTAAAAATATGATTTCAATAAAGCTATAATAGCTCCACTATTAAATAACATTAATAGCAATAAAACATAGTCATCATAACTCAAACTATCAAGGATTTTCAAAATTATATATATATATATAGCATGAAAATAGAACAAAACAATTGGCTCCCACCAACCTTATGCAATTACAAGAATATGATTAATTTTAGGCATAGTCATATTTTTCATGAAAGGTTAGGCATACGATTATACAATCACCTGTGGCCAAAGTGCACAACACATACCATAGCTCCCACTTATTCAAACAATCAATATTTTCTTAAAGAAGAAAATATGCTTAAATACAAATTCAAGTATAATTTCATGGATAAACTTATATATCCATCATGCCCAAAGACCATTGCTATATACAATGTCTATCCTTTTAAGAAGCTAGACAAAGTTTGCAACATTATAGTATAATTACTTAATTAAGGGAAAACACGACATGAAAGTTGAAAATAAATGACAACTCTCATTAAAATCCAAAACTATGATTAGTTTTTCTACACTTTTCTTCTTATTCATCTCTGTCTTCTCCGTTGAACTTGGTGATGATGACGTTGCTTACCTGTTGAAGCTTCTGCACGCCCTCATTCCAGCTCCCTCCGACTGGTTCAAAAACAGCGGCGTCAGTTGCGGCTTAGACACCAACACCAACTCCGGCTACGTAGAACGCATCGTCATCCTTTAATTGCTATGTGCACAATCGACGCCAGATCAATCAATAGAATAAGACCATTGGTGTTGGCTTTGAAATCTTTAACTTTTAGCAACAACTTAACGGTTTTGTAAATAAATTCATATTGGGTATTTTGTAGTCAAAACTACCCTAAAAGTTAAAATTTAAGAATGAATGAGTTTTCTCTTAATCATATTAAAAATTCTTTCGTCCAAGCTATCTTAGCATGTGCAGTGAGCATAATCAGATTTCCAAAGAATGTTATAGTCACTGAAGGGATAATTTTGATACAGCCTATAGGTTTTAGTACTAGATGCATTCTAGCACACACTATAAATTTTCATACGTGTAAGGGGTGCTTTTCGGTGTGTCCATGTCCATGTGCACATCTTTTGGTAATCTCTTATACAGTATGTAACCTATTTGCTCCTATTAAAGGTTAATAATTATATTAGGAGTGTTCATGATCCAGCCCGACTTGATAACCCGTTTCGACTCGAAAGTTATCGGGTCGGATTTAGGTTTGGAATTTTGAATCGGTGCTTTTTTCAGGTCGGGTTCGAGTCATACTTCGAATTTGCTTGACCCGACTTGAAGTCACATGATTCTTTAGAGGTTATATTTTTTAACAAGATTAGCCATAAAATTATGATATTTTTATACTTTAATCAAGATGCTTTACATAACATAACGTTATTTTGTATTGAAATAATTTGCTTTAAAATATGTATTATAAATTATCTCTTGAATTTTATTTGTAACTTCTAAAACTTCATGACTTTATTAAGCGTAATATTCAAATTTGCATATATTATGTAAAAGTCAGGTTGACCTGGTTATTTTTCGGGTTGTTATCTGGTCGAGTCTGGATTCTAAATAATTACCCAATCAAAAAATTGGGCTGGGTTTGGATCTAGCTCAACTGTCCCAACCCATCCCTTGAACACCCCTAAATAATACTATGTGTATGTGTCCTTTAAGTAATTTAAAATAAACTTAGGCCCATTAAATCCATAATCGAATAACAAATAGTGTCTTATCAAGTTTCGAATTCATTCATCTTTCTCTCCTCAAATATAGCAGAGGAATTATCATGTAATAAGGACAAGCTTAGTTTTGTATATTGGTAACTTGTAGGTAGTTTATTAGACCCCAACTAATCTAATTTGAGTAAGATCGGGCCATTATAGGGACAAAGCTCCCTCAATACTATTTTTTTCCCATTCACAATACTCAAATTCATGATATTGTTTAAGAAAAATAAATAGTGAACCACGTAATTGTATATCAATATTTGATATTAAATACAACATATCTCTTATCTAAATTCATGTATTTCAATACTTATCCACACTGAAATTAGTATATGATGTTAGTATATCTTAAATTTAAAAAATCCATTTTTATTACGCATAATAGTATTTGAATTACTCAATTATAATTTTGACCAAGTCAAATTATTGTCCGTCTCGTGAAACCAAATCGTTTGTCATACATCACAAAGGTTCGGAGTTAACAAAATTGAAATTACTTCTATATCAAGCAGCTACAAAAATTTATAGGATGATCTTTTTTTTTTTAATTCCTGTTTTCATTCTAAATAGTAAAATACACCAATTTTTTCTCTCTTATACTTGTTCAAAAAACAATAGTGATAATTCAGTCTAAAAGTCTTTCATAGTCAACATGGTCTTGTATAAACAATTAGATTAGTAATTTTCCACCCAAGTTGCTGGTGGATTCTATTTCTTAGCATTCATGTCACGTTTTCCTTTGTCTTCTTGACTTAGAATAATACAAACACTAATGCAACTCAAATATAGTGGAGGAATAGCACATAGTGCCTCACCGAGTTTTGAATTCATTCATCTTTCTCTCCTCAAATGTAGTGGAGGAATTATCTTGTAATAAGGACAAGCTTAGTTTTGTACATGGTAGCTTGTAGGTAGTTTATTAGGCCTCAACTAAACTAATTTGACTAAGATCGGGCTATTATAGAGATAAAGCTCTCTCAATACCATTTTTTGTCCTATTCACAATACTCAAATTCGTGATATTGTTTAAGAAAAATAAATAGTGAACCACTTAATTCTATATCAATATTTGATATTAAATACAACATATCTCTTATCTAAATTACATCATGTATGATGTTATTATATCTTAACTTTAAAAGATCTTTTTTTATTACGCATAATAGTATTTGAATTTCTCAATTCTACTTTTGACCAAGTCAAATTGTTGTCTATCTTGTGACACCAAATAGTTTGTCATACATCGCAAAGGTTTTGAGTTCACAAAATTTAAATTAGTTCTATATCAAGCACCTACAAAAATTTACAGGATGATTTTTTTTTAATTCTTGTTTTCATTCTAATTAGTAAAATAAACCATTTTTTTCTCTTAAACTTGTTCAAAAAAAATTAGTGATAATTCAGTCTGAAAGTCTTCCATAGTGAAGATGGTCTTGTATAAACAATTAGATTAGTAATTTTCCACCCAAGTTGTTGGTGGATTCTATTTCTTAGCATTCATGTCATGTTTTCCTTTCTCTTCTTGACTTGGAATAATACAAACACTAGTGCAACTCGAATATAGTGGAGGAATAACACATAGTGTCTCATCAAGTTTTAAATCCATTGATCTTTCTCTCCTCAAATATAGTGGAGGAATTATCATGCAATAAGGACAAGCTTAGTTTTGTACATTGGTAGCTTATAGGTAATTTATTAGACTTCAACTAATCTAATTTGAATAAGATTGGGCCATTATAGTGATAAAGCTCTCGCAATACTATTTTTTTCCCATTCACAATATTCAAATTTGTGATATTGTTTAAGAAAAATAAATAGTGAATCACTTAATTGTATATCAATATTTGGTATTAAATACAACATATCTCTTATCTAAATTACATCACGTATTTCAATACTTATCCACAGAGATACGAGTATATGATGTTAGTATAGGATGATTTTTTTTTGAGCAGTGATATATAGTACGAAACAAAATTTATAAAAACAACAGTACGAATAAAGTGGACCAATTGAAATTGGGTGAAGGTGTAATTTTCGCACAAATAAGAATACATGGGTGGGGTTAATGCTCAAAATGCAATAGTAATTTGGATTTATATGCCGTTTAACGAATTTATTTTCATATCAATGAGCATTTCTGTTTTCTTTTTTTAATTCTTGTTTTCATTCTAAATAGTAAAATACACCAATTTTTTCTCGCTTAAACTAGTTCAAAAAACAATAGTGATAATTCAGTCTAAAAGTCTTCCATAGTCAACATGGTCTTGTATAAACAATTAGATTAGTAATTTTCCACCCAAGTTGCTGGTGGAATCTATTTCTTAGCATTTATTTCACATTTTCGTTTCTCTTCTTGACTTGGAATAATACAAACACGAATGCAGCTCAAAATTGCACCCTGTATTAGAGGTAGAGGCTTGAACCAGTTTTACTAGGCCTCGAGTCTTTTGCTCCTTCCTTGATCATGTTGTAATTAGATTTTAAGTTAATTATCTTCATATCACTTTTCAGTTAATACACTCATACATGAAATTGATTTTATCATAATCGGTTATTAAAATGAAAAATATATATATACAATTCATTATTAAAATAATTTTAATTTTTCAACTAATCGAAACGCATCCAAAGTCTCTAACAAACGTTGATTTATTCGTCAAGGTCCATAAAAGCCATAGAGTTGCTGCCTATCTGCAGCTTTCGGTCTCCACCGTTAGACTGCGTCAAGTTCTTGTTTAGATTAAGATGAAATCCAACCTTAATTAAGGTCCCTGCGAAAGAAAGACACCGTGTTTGCAGGTTTAATTACGCGGCTCCAAACCCCGTGGGCCATGGGACAATCCCTTAATTCAAGGTGTCTTTTCAAACGCACAACAACAGCAATAATGCACACTTTTGAGGTGACTTCAGTCAGGGAATCCACCTTAAGTGCTGGTACAAGTAGTCAACCAAAACATCCAATCCCCCTTCCTTAATAATTCCTTCCATTCTCACATCACAACACAGACACAGACACACATCAAATTAATCAAACTAAGGCAGAGATAGAACTTAATTAACCTCTTGCTCTCTCAAATCTGAATGGCTCACCTCTCATTAAAATCCAAAACTCTGACTAGTTTTTCTACACTTTTCTTCTTCTTATTCATCTCTGTCTTCTCCGCTGAACTTAGCGATCATGAAGCAGCTTACCTGTTGAAGCTTCGGGACGCCCTCACCCCAGCTCCCTCCGACTGGTTCAACATCACGTACAAGTGCGAGTGGAGCGGCGTGTTTTGCGGATTTGACGCCAGCTTCAACTCCCGCTACGTAGAAGGCATCAACCTCGATTCAACGTCGCTCACGGGAACAGTCCCTTCAGGTCTCAACAACTCCCTCTCCCGCCTCAAATACCTGGATCTCGGAAACAACTCTCTCTCTGGGCCTTTCCCCTGTCTGGCCGGCCTCATGGAGCTCGAAGCCGTGACCCTTTACCACAACAAGTTCACCTCCATCCCTGACGGTTGCTTCCGCTCTCTAGACAGTTTACGGGTGCTCACCGCTAGCTACAACACGAACCTCGCACCATGGAAATTTCCCACCGACTTGACTGACTCCACTCAACTCAGCATCCTCCAACTCGCCGCTACAAACCTCGTGGACCCCTTACCAGAGATATTCGATTCCTTCCCCAATTTGCTGTATGTTTTTCTCTCCAACAACAGCATCACTGGGGGCTTGCCCAAGTCTTTTGCACAATCAAAAATTGAATATTTATGGTTCAGCTACCAGAACTATAAGTTGTCAGGTACAATCGAGGTTCTTTCATCCATGACCGACTTGATTCTTGTAGACCTACGGGGGAACCGCTTGGAAGGTCCCATTCCTGACTTGTCCAGGTGCAACGGCTTGAACGTTCTGCTACTTGAGGACAATCGTTTAACGGGTGTAGTTCCACCTTCTCTGCTGAGCCGCTCATCGTTGACGACGGTTTCTTTAGGCCACAACTTGTTGCAGGGTCCTGTGCCTTTGTTTAAGCCGCAAGTGAATGTGAGCCTCGGTGTTAACACAAGCAATAACTTCTGTCTAGACCATGTTGGGCCTTGTGACCAGCAAGTGACCACTTTGCTTGAAATTGCTGCGGGCTTTGGGTATCCCTATCTGTTGGCGAATTCGTGGCGAGGGAACAATGCTTGTCAACATTGGAGTTTCATTGTGTGTGATGGGGGCAAGATCAGGACTGTGAATTTGGCAAAACAGAATTTGACAGGGACAATCTCACCTGCATTTGGCAATTTAACTCATTTGTGGAACTTGTATCTGGGTGGTAATAATTTGAGGGGTCCAATACCTGAAAGCTTGGCAACCCTACCCCAACTTAAGGTTCTAGATGTCTCCAATAATAACCTATCAGGACACACTCCAAGATTCTCATCAAGGGTCTTGCTCACTACTGCGGGTAATGTTTTGCTTGATCTTTCTCAAGCAAATGCAACAAGTCCAACTGCATGGATTGCAGGTACGCTCATTATTGCTATGTCTACAATATTACACTTATACAAAAAATTTATTGAATTCTTTAATAAAAAATAAGAGTAAGTATTAGATGCAATAAATAATGTAATTCACTTACACATATGAGAATCAATAAGTATGTCACGCTATATATTTTCACAAAAGAACAAAAAAATAATAATAAAAACTGATTGTCTAGTATTCTTTTATCTATATTATTACATAAAGAAAATCTTCAATTTTTTTTAATCATCGTTGTCAATTATTTAAAAAAAATCAAATAGATTTCAATACTTATTTCTATATAAATATAAAAGAAGATTTAAACAAGTTTTATTATTAGTTATTTGTTATTTACCAATAAAAGAAAAGAATGAAATGCATGTACTGAAATGACAGAAGACAACTCTTTCTAAATATGATCATATTGTGGTATGGCTAAAGGTACAAACTAATGATATAGAGCATAGTAAGACTCATACGGTGGCTATAATTTTATCGATTCTTGATTTGTGCGTCGATATTTGGTGTCCTAGTTCTCACTTGATTTCAAAGTATTACTAATTGCTTAATATAGAAATTGATAAACAGTAAAATTTTTCTGTTGTTCATACTTCTTGTGATTATTTTTCAAAGGATATCTAAATTATTGTCTGTGATTATTCTTCACTTCATCGCATACATACAGGTGCATCAGTTGGTGGTGTTGCAGTCATTCTAATCCTTGTTGCGATTATTTATAACCGTAAGAGATGTCTTAGTTTGGTGCAAAAGATGATGTCGAAGAAAACAAGAACATTTGTTGACCACAATGTTGTGAACCTCATAAAAAGTTACGGTTCTTTGGCTCCAAAGCAATACAGTTATACAGAAGTGAAAAGGATGGCAAACTCATTTCGTCAAAAATTAGGGCAAGGAGGATATGGCATTGTGTACCGAGCAAACTTAACTGATGGTCGTCAGGTGGCAGTGAAGGTATTAAAAGAGTCAAAGGGAAGTGTAGAAGAATTTGTAAATGAGGTTGTTACCATTAGTAGAACATCACATGTGAACATTGTTTCACTTTTGGGATTTTGTTATGAGAAGAACAAAAGAGTACTTATCTATGAATTCATGCCTAATGGCTCTTTAGATAAGTTCATCTATAGAAAAGGATCTTCCGATGCTATTTGTAATTTGAATTGGAGCACATTGTACCAAATCACAATTAGCATCGCTAGAGGACTAGAATACTTACATCGAGGATGTAACACAAGGATCTTGCATCTTGATATTAAACCTCAAAATATTCTGTTGGATGAAAATTTCTGCCCAAAAATTGCCGATTTTGGACTAGCTAAAATATGCAAAAAGGATGAAAGTACCGTATCTATAATGGGCGCAAGAGGAACTCCAGGGTACATTGCCCCAGAAGTATTTAGCCGAATATATGGCGGAGTTTCTCACAAATCTGATGTATATAGTTACGGTATGTTGATTCTTGAAATGGTCAGAGGAAGAAGGAACTTTGAGAGTGGAGGATCACATACTAGTGAAGCGTACTTTCCAGACTGGATTTATAAAGATCTCGACCAAGGAAATATTCTTGTAAGGTGTTTGCCCAACACTGAGGAAGAAAATGGTATGGTGATAAAGATTACTTTGGTGAGTCTATGGTGTATTCAACCGAATCCATCAGATCGACCATCCATGAGTAAAGTAGTAGAGATGTTAGAAGGACCACTTCAGTCAGTGCCATATCCTCCAAAGCCTACCTTGTATTCTCCTGAAAGACCTCCCTTACCATTTTCAGATATATCTTATAACAATGCGCATGAGACAAATTCAACAACCACAGAGGAGAATGGTTCTATCAAATAAAATGAGTTTACCTAAGTTTAAAGGTAATTGTGATTGTGATGTAACTTATATTTGGCACTACTTTGCAAGTCATTTCCTCAAACTTCAACTATATATTGCTGTGAACCTTGAGAAACTATAAGAATTGATTGTTATTTAAGATAGAAAAGTGAAGTTTCTCAAAGTCGTCTTAGGAATGCTTGTAGTTTACTTGCTAACTAAACAGCTAAAATAGCTACAAGAATGAATACTTCTAACAAAACTAGAAATTAACATAACTGAAAAGTTGATTTATAGGAATCAGAGCCCTTGCAGGCCTAAGATTTTTTCTTTTGGCTACCAAATCACAATTTAATTTCATGGATCCTGGATATTTGGGATATGTTTATTCTAGGATAATGTGTGTGTATGTAATTTTGGAAAAGTAAAATCGACTCCTTCAAGGTGGTTGCTACTTTGATAAATTGTTTAATATCACAAAGTTTAATCTGCAAATATTTCTTCCTTGACTAACATTTTTCTGAATTATATTTATTTCTGGAAATGACATTTCGCTTTTCTTAATTGTATATCATATCATTATATCATATCATATCATATCATATCATATATATTTATCTAAAAGAAGGTTACCAAGGTAGTGGAATGGATAAGGTGTCATGCTATGAGGGATTTGGTTTCCCTCCAAAAAATTTAGCCACTTTTATTAGTCATTCAAAATTTATTTATTTTTATTTTTATTTTTATTTTTGTTTCTTAGATGATGATAACTTTTGGTACTTTCAATGTTTGCCACCATGCTTCCTTGAGAAGCTTTCTGAAAATTTTTTAAAAGAAAAAGTTTAATAAATTCAACCAATCAATGTTAATAACATATCACTGTCAATTTCCACTATCCAACCATCTTCCACATTATCCATTCACCTCTTTAGTAAATCAATAAGACACTTTGTATCTTCCAAACCAATCAAGTTGTTTTCTTATCTTCATCTTTTTGACTTTATTTTCCTCTCTCTTTTTCGTTTTCTTTTTCTTACTCCCATCCCATGTCTCCTTTTCTAATTCCATTTGGTGTCTATTCTCACTTCATTCTTTTTATTCTTTTCATGGCATTTGTTGATCTTCTCTCTTTCTATTTTTTTTCATCATTTTCTCTTCCACGGCCTCTTCTTCTTTCTATTTTTGGCCTTCATTTTCTTGCTTTACAGGTTCATGCTTTGTCTTATTCCTTTTTTCTTGTTTTCTCATTGGTTATTATGATTTTTCTTCATTTTTTAACTCTAGTTTGTTTCTATTGTGCTTCTTAGTACAGTGTCCTAAAAGCAATTTTCTTTTCATATTCTTGGAAGCAATTTCCATATATACCAATGCAAGGTAATACATTTTTATTGGACTTTCGCATTTTCGATTTTGATATTTATATATTTTGGGGCTTTGATTTAATTCCAATGTTTTCAAAGCAATTTTCTGTAGCAATTCGACGTAACGATTTTTTCTTGGACTTCATTTTTTGTTTTGATTTTTATTATGTTCATGGCTTTTATGTTCTTAATGGTTTATTTTGTTTTGTTTTCTCTTTCTTTAGGCATATTGGATTTTGGGTTTTTACTTCCATTGTTTTGGATATATTATGTCATTCATGAATAAAACTTTTATTCCTCAGCAATTACATGTACAGGAAAATTGTTGAGGTTGATTTTTTGAATAAATATTTTGCTCCAGTTTGGGAATAAATAATTTGTTTATTAGCAATTTCATGATATTAAAAATGTTCATGAATAAAACTTCTGTTTCTCAACAAGTCTGATGCATGTTCTTTTTTTCTTTTTTCTTTTCATTCAAGTGTTTTTGAAGCTATTTCCTTAGCGATTCAAGGTAATAAATTTTATTTTGGAATTCTACATTTTTAGTTTTGATTTTTATCATATTTATTTACGGCTTTAATGTTCTTAATAGCTACTATGTTTTATGTTTCCTTTTCTTTATGCATACTGGGTTTTGGGTTTTTGGTTATTTAATTTGACTATATTATTTAGTTGATGAATGAAATTTCTGTTTTTTAGAAACTTCCCATTGTATATATATATGCATCAAATACTAAAATTTTATCCTTCTTTTATTAAATACTTAATGGACAGTAACAAGTTTGACTAAATACTTAAGGTACTTCATTCCTGAAATCTAATTAACCATATTGCATCCTTTTCTAATTATTTCCAATGCTGGTCTACTTTTCATTTTAATAGTTTGTATTGATACAGTTCAATGCCATGATATTGTAAGGAACTTATGGAATGAGACCCTACGATATAAGCTGTTGAAATCAACATCTTTACTATTTCCTAAATAGTTGTATGATTTCTCGCATTATCTAATTTAATTATTGTTCACATTTCAGCAGGTTGATGCAACAAGATTATAGTTTAATGTCAAAACTTTTAATATGCATAACTTTTTTTCGGCCTGCTATCATCTGTGAGTACTTTCTTTTGTTGTTTAATTTACTTTAACAATGCCAAACTCATGATTATCAATTTTTCTGATATATTTTCATGCAAATGAATGCAAAGGTTGCTAACGAAAAATAATTGATTCCTTTTAGAGACCACAATTTTGATGATATCCATCAATTTCTACTTTGGTATCTTGGAGGTAGTTTATTAGACCCTAACTAATCTAGTTTGGGTAAGATTGGGTCATTATAGGGATAAAGTTCTCTCAATACATTTTTTTTTTTCCATTCACAATACTGAAATTCTTGATATTATTTAAGAAAAAAAAATGGTGAACCACTTCCAGTAGCAAGGGCGGAGTCCCATTGCCCTCACCCCCAAATACTCTCCTCCCCGAACAAAAAAAACTTATATTTTAAAAAGTAGTTCTTTTCTTATAGAAAAACAGTTACTTTTCAATATAATATTATATATTTGGTAAATTTAGATAAAATTGATTATAATTTTTAGTTTATTTTATGTACACTAAAATAATAATTCATTGAGAATTTTGATTATATTATAAGTAATAATTGACTATTTTAAAATCATGATATTTTATTAAATTAATCCTAAATATTAATTATTACATAAGAAATCATTTCATAATTTTTTTAATAATTTATTACAGAAAAATAATTTTTTTTTAGACAATTCAAACAACACACTATCTTAATATCACTTTTCAATTAATACACCCATACATGAAATTGATTTTATCATAATCGATTATTAAAAAGAAAAACATATATATAATTAATTATTAAAATAATTTTAATTTTTCAACCAATCCAAACGCATCCAAAGTCTCCTACAAACATTGATTTATTCGTCAAGGTCCATAAAACCCATAAAGTTGTTGCCTATCTGCAGCTTGGGCCTCCACCGTCAGACCCCGTCAAGTTGTTGTTTAGATTATATGAAATCCATTCTTAATTAAGGTCCCAGCAAAATAAAGACACCGTGTTTGATTACGCGGTTCCAAACCAAGTGGGATATTGGACAATCCCTTAATTCAAGGTGTCTTTAATTACCAACGCACAACAACACCAATAATGAACACTTTTGACTATGCGACTTTAATCAATAATGCACACTTTCGAGGTGACTTCAGTCAGGGAATCCACCTCAGTGTTGATGCAAGTAGTCTGCCAAAACTTAATAATTCCTTCCATTCTTACAGACACAGACACACATCAAATTAATCAAACTAAGGCAGAGATAGAACTTAATTAACCTCTTGCTCTCTCAAAATCTGAATGGCTCACCTCTCATTAAAATCCAAAACTCTGACTAGTTTTTCTACACTTTTCTTCTTCTTATTCATCTCTGTCTTCTCCGCTGAACTTAGCGATCATGAAGCAGCTTACCTGTTGAAGCTTCGGGACGCCCTCACCCCAGCTCCCTCCGACTGGTTCAACATCACATATATGTGCGAGTGGAGCGGCGTGTTTTGCGGATTTGACGCCAGTTCCAACTCCCGCTACGTAGAAGGCATCAACCTCGATTCAACGTCGCTCACGGGAACGGTCCCTTCAGGTCTCAACAACTCCCTCTCCCGCCTCAAATACCTGGATCTCGGAAACAACTCTCTCTCTGGGCCTTTCCCCTGTCTGGCTGGTCTCATGGAGCTCGAAGCCGTGACCCTTTACCACAACAAGTTCACCTCCATCCCTGACGGTTGCTTCCGCTCTCTAGACAGTTTACGGGTGCTCACCGCTAGCTACAACACGAACCTCGCACCATGGAAATTTCCCACCGACTTGACTGACTCCACTCAACTCAGCATCCTCCAACTCGCCGCTACAAACCTCGTGGACCCCTTACCAGAGATATTCGATTCCTTCCCCAATTTGCTGTATGTTTTTCTCTCCAACAACAGCATCACTGGGGTCTTGCCCAAGTCTTTTGCACAATCAAAAATTGAATATTTATGGTTCAGCTACCAGAACTATAAGTTGTCAGGTACAATCGAGGTTCTTTCATCCATGACCGACTTGATTCTTGTAGACCTACGGGGGAACCGCTTGGAAGGTCCCATTCCTGACTTGTCCAGGTGCAACGGCTTGAACGTTCTGCTACTTGAGGACAATCGTTTAACGGGTGTAGTTCCACCTTCTCTGATGAGCCGCTCATCGTTGACGACGGTTTCTTTAGGCCACAACTTGTTGCAGGGTCCTGTGCCTATGTTTAAGCCGCAAGTGAATGTGAGCCTCGGTGTTAACTCAAGCAATAACTTCTGTCTAGACCATGTTGGGCCTTGTGACCAGCAAGTGACCACTTTGCTTGAAATTGCTGCGGGCTTTGGGTATCCCTATCTGTTGGCGAATTCGTGGCGAGGGAACAATGCTTGTCAACATTGGAGTTTCATTGTGTGTGATGGGGGCAAGATCAGGACTGTGAATTTGGCAAAACAGAATTTGACAGGGACAATCTCACCTGCATTTGGCAATTTAACTAATTTGTGGAACTTATACCTGGGTGGTAATAATTTGAGGGTTCCAATACCTGAAAGCTTGGCAACCCTACCCCATCTTAAGGTTCTAGATGTCTCCAATAATAACCTATCAGGACACATTCCAAGATTCTCATCAAGGGTCTTGCTCACTACTGCAGGAAATGTTTTGCTTGATCTTTCGCAAGCAAATGAAACAAGTCCAACTGCATGGATTGCAGGTACGCTCATTATTGCTATGTCTACAATATTACACTTATGCAAAAAATTGTCTGAATTCTTTAATAAAAAATAAGAGTAAGCATTAGATGCAATAAATATTATAAGTTACTTACACATGTAGAATCAATAAGTATGTCACGCTATATATTTTCACAAAAGAACAAAAAAATAATAATAAAAACTGATTGTCTAGTATTCTTTTATCTATATTATTACATAAAGAAAATCTTCAATTTTTTTAAATCATCGTTGTGAATTATTTAATAAAAATCAAATAGATTTCAATACTTATTTCTATATAAATATAAAAGAAGATTAAAACAAGTTTTATTATTAGTTATTTGCTATTTACCAAAAAAAGAAAAGAATTAAATGCATATACTGAAATGACAAGAAGACAACACTTTCTAAATATGATCAAATTGTGGTATAGTTAAAGATACAAACTAATGATATAGAGCATAGTAAGACTCACACGGTGGCTATAATTTTATCGATTCTTGATTTGTGCGTCAATATTTGTTGTCCTAGTTCTCACTTGATTTCAAAGTATTACTAATTGCTTAATATAGAAATTGATAAACAGTAAAATTTTTCTGTTGTTCATACTTCTTGTGATTATTTTTCAAAGGATATCTAAATTATTGTCTGTGATTATTCTTCACTTCACCGCATACATACAGGTGCATCAGTTGGTGGTGTTGCAGTCATTCTAGTCCTTGTTGCGATTATTTATAACCGTAAGAGATGTCTTAGTTTGGTGCAAAAGATGATGTCGAAGAAAACAAGAACATTTGTTGACCACAATGTTGTGAACCTCATAAAAAGTTATGGTTCTTTGGCTCCAAAGCAATACAGTTTTACAGAAGTGAAAAGGATGGCAAGCTCATTTCGTGAAAAATTAGGGCAGGGAGGATATGGCATTGTGTACCGAGCAAGCTTAACTGATGGTCGTTGGGTGGCAGTGAAGGTATTAAAAGAGTCAAAGGGAAGTGGGGAAGAATTTGTAAATGAGGTTGTTACCATTAGTAGAACATCCCATGTGAACATTGTTTCACTTTTGGGATTTTGTTATGAGAAGAACAAAAGAGCACTCATCTATGAATTCATGCCTAATGGCTCTTTAGATAAGTTCATCTATAGAAAAGGATCTTCCGATGCTATTTGTAATTTGGATTGGAGCACATTGTACCAAATCACAATTAGCATTGCTCGAGGACTAGAATACTTACATCGAGGATGTCATATAAGGATCTTGCATCTTGATATTAAACCTCAAAATATTTTGTTGGATGAAAATTTTTGCCCAAAAATTGCCGATTTTGGACTAGCTAAAATATGCAAAAAGGATGAAAGTACTGTATTTATAGTAGGCACAAGAGGAACTCCAGGGTATATTGCGCCAAAAGTATTCAGCCAAATATATGGTGGAGTGTCTCACGAATCTGGTGTATATAGTTATGGTATATTGATTCTTGAAATGGTTAGAGGAAGAAAGAACTTTGAGAGTGGAGGATCACATACTAGTGAAGCGTACTTTCCAGACTGGATTTATAAAGATCTCGACGAAGGTAATATTCTCGTAAGGTGTTTGGCCCAACACAGAGGAAGAAAATGGCATGGTGATAAAGATTACTTTAGTGAGTCTGTGGTGTATTCAACCGAATCCATCAAATAGACCATCCATGAGTAAAGTAGTAGAGATGTTAGAAAGACCACTTCAGTCTGTGCCATATCCTCCAAAGCCTGTCTTGGATTCTCCTAAAAGACCTCCCTTACAATTTGCAAATATATCTTATAGCAATGTGCATGAGACAAATTCAATAACCCCAGCGGAAAATGATTCCATCAAATAAACTAAGTTCACCTAAGATAG
Organism: Pterocarpus macrocarpus; assembly: GCA_031439585.1. Classification (NCBI taxonomy): domain Eukaryota; kingdom Viridiplantae; phylum Streptophyta; class Magnoliopsida; order Fabales; family Fabaceae; genus Pterocarpus; species Pterocarpus macrocarpus. The sequence continues at coordinate 78,964,430 of CM062515.1, forward strand.
CAGGTAAATGTAATTGTAATGTAACTTATATTTGGCACTACTTTGCAAGTCATTTCCTCAAACTTCAAATATGTATTATTGTGAACCTTGAGAAACTATAAGAATTGATTATTATTTAAGATAGAAAAGTGAAGTTTCTCATAGTCGTCTTAGGAATGCTTGTAGTTTACTTGCTAACTGAATAGCTAAAATAGCTACAAGAATGAACACTTCAAACCAAACTAGAAATTAACATAACTGAAAAGTTGAATTATAGGAATCAGAGCCCTTGCAGGCCTAAGATTTTTTCTTTTGGCTACCAAATCACAATTTAATTTCATGGATCTTGGATATTTGGGATATGGTTAATCTAGGATAATGTGTGTGTATATAATTTTGGAAAAGTAAAATCGACTCCTTCAAGGTGGTTGCTTCTTTGATAAATTGTTTAATATCACAAAGTTTAATCTGCAAATATTTCTTCCTTGACTAACATTTTACTGAATTATATTTATTTTTAGAAATGATATTTCACTTTTCTTAATCATATATCATATCATTACATCATATCATCATATATATTTCTCTAAAAGAAGGTTATGAAGGTAGTGGAGTGGGTGAGGTGTCATGCTATGAGGGATTTGGTTTCCCTCCAAAAAATTCAGCCACTTTTATTAATCAATCAAAATTTATTTATTTTTACTTTTATTTTTGTTTCTTAGATGATGATAACTTTTGATACTTTTAATGTCTGCCACCATGCTTCCTTGAGAAGCTTTCTGAAAATTTTTTAAAAGAAAAAGTTTAATAAATTCAACCAATCAATGTTAACAACATATCACTATCAATTTCCACTATCCAACCATCTTCCACATTATCCATTCACCTCTTTAGTAAATCAATAATACACTATGTGATATCTTCCAAACCAATCAAGTTGTTTTCTTATCTTCACCTTTTTCACTTTATTTTCCTCTCTCTTTTTCGTTTTCTTTTTCTTACTCTCATCCCATTTCTCCTTTTCTGATTCCATTTGGTGTCTATTCTCACTTCATTCTTTTTATTCTTTTCATGGCATATGTTCATCTTCTCTCTTTCTATTTTTTTTCATCATTTTCGCTTCCACTGCCTCTTTTTCTTCTTCTTCTTTCTATTTTTGCCTTCATTTTCTTGCTTTACAGGTTCATCCTTTTGTCTTATTCTTTTTTTCTTGTTTTCTCATTGATTATTATGATTTTTCTTCTTTTTTTAACTCTACGTTGTTTCTATTGTGCTTCTTAGTACAGTGTCCTAAAAGCAGTTTTTTTTTCATATTCTTGGAAGCAATTTCCATATATACCAATGCAAGGTAATACATTTTTGTTGGACTTTCGCATTTTCGATTTTGATAGTTATATATTTTGGGGCTTTGATTTAATTCCAATGTTTTCAAAGCAATTTTCTGTAGCAATTCGACGTAACGATTTTTTCTTGGACTTCATTTTTTGTTTTGATTTTTATTATGTTCATGGCTTTTATGTTCTTAATGGTTTATTTTGTTTTGTTTTCTCTTTCTTTAGGCATATTGGATTTTGGGTTTTTACTTCCATTGTTTTGGATATATTATTGCATTCATGAATAAAACTTTTATTCTTCAGCAATTACATGTACAGGAAAATTGTTGAGGTTGATTTTTTGAATAAATATTTTGCTCCAGTTTGGGAATAAATAATTTGTTTATTAGCAATTTCATGATATTAAAAATGTTCATGAATAAAACTTCTGTTTCTCAACAAGTCTGATGCATGTTCTTTTTTTTTTTTTTTTTCATTCAAGTGTTTTTGAAGCTATTTCCTTAAAGATTCAAGGTAGTAAATTTTATTTTGGAATTCTACATTTTTAGTTTTTATTTTTATAATATTTATTTACGGCTTTAATGTTCTTAATAGCTACTATGTTTTATGTTTCCTTTTCTTTATGCATACTGGGTTTTGGGTTTTTGGTTATTTAATTTGACTATATTATTTAGTTGATGAATGAAATTTCTGTTTTTTAGAAATTTCCCATTGTATCTATATATATATATATATATATATATATATATATATATATATATGCATCAAATACTAAAATTTTATCCTTCTTTTATTAAATACTTAATGGACAGTAACAAGTTTGACTAAATACTTCAGATACTTCATTCCTGAAATCTAATTAACCATATTGCATCCCTTTCTAATTATTTCAAATGCTGGTCTACTTTTCATTTTAATAGTTTGTATTGATACAGTTCAATGCCATGATATTGTAAGGAACTTATGGAATGAGACCCTACGATATAAGTTGTTGAAATCAACATCTTTACTATTTCCTAAATAGTTGTATGATTTCTCGCATTATCTAATTTAATTATTGTTCACATTTCAGCAGGTTGATGCAACAAGATTATAGTTTAATGTCAAAACTTTTAATATGCATAACTTTTTTTCGGCCTGCTATCATCTGTTAGTACTTTCTTTTGTTGTTTAATTTACTTTAACAATGCCAAACTCATGATTATCAATTTTTCTGATATATTTTCATGCAAATGAATGCAAAGTTTGCTAACGAAAAATAATTGATTGCTTTTAGAGACCACAATTTTGACAATATCCATCAATTTCTACATTGGTATCTTGGAGGAGTTTATTAGACCCTAGCTAATCTAATTTGAGTAAGATTAGGTCATTATAGGAATAAAACTCTCCCAATATAATTATTTTTTTCCCCTTCACAATATTGAAATTCGTGATATTATTTAAGAAAAATAAATACTAAACCACTTCGAGTAGCAAGGGTAGAGCCCCATTGCTCTCAGCCCCCAAATACCCCCCTCCCGTACCCAAAAAAAAACTTATTTTTTAAAAGATAGTTCTTTTCTTATAAAAAAAAAACAGTTACTTTTCAGTATAATATTATATATTTGATAAATTTAGATAAAATTGATTATAATTTTTTAGTTTATTTTATGTACACTAAAATAATAATTCATTGAGCATTTTGATTATATTATAAGTAACAATTGATTATTTTAAAATTATGATAATTTTATTAAATTAATCCTAAATATTAATTATTATAAAATAAATCATTTCTTATTTTTTTTAATAATTTATCACACATAAATATTTTCTTTTTAGACAATTCAAACAACATACAATCTTAATATCACTTTTCAATCAATACACCCATACATAAAATTGATTTTATCATAATCGATTATTAAAAAGAAAACTATATATAATTAATTATTAAAATAATTTTAATTTTTCAACTAATCGAAACGCATCCAAAGTCTCTAACAAACGTTGATTTATTCGTCAAGGTCCATAAAAGCCATAAAGTTGCCGCCTATCTGCAGCTTCGGTCTCCACCGTCAGCCTCCGTCAAGTTGTTGTTTAGATTATATGAAATCCATTCTTAATTAAGGTCCCAGCAAAAGAAAGACACCGTGTTTGCAGGGTTGATCACGCGGTTCCAAACCAAGTGGGCCATGGGACAATCCATTAATTCAAGGTGTCTTTAATCACAAACGCACTACAACAGCAATAATGCACACTTTTGAGGCGGCTTTAGTCAATAATGCACACTTCTGAGGTGACTTCGGTCGGGGAGTCCACCTTAGTGTTGATACAAGTAGTCAAGCAAAACTTCTAATCCCCTATTCCTTAATAATTCCTTCCATTCTTACAGTACATCACAACACAGACACAGACACAGACACAGACACACATCAAATTAATCAAACTAAGGCAGAGATAGAACTTAATTAACCTCTTGCTCTCTCAAAATCTGAATGGCTCACCTCTCATTAAAATCCAAAACTCTGACTAGTTTTTCTACACTTTTCTTCTTCTTATTCATCTCTGTCTTCTCCGCTGAACTTAGCGATCATGAAGCAGCTTACCTGTTGAAGCTTCGGGACGCCCTCACCCCAGCTCCCTCCGACTGGTTCAACATCACATATATGTGCGAGTGGAGCGGCGTGTTTTGCGGATTTGACGCCAGTTCCAACTCCCGCTACGTAGAAGGCATCAACCTCGATTCAACGTCGCTCACGGGAACAGTCCCTTCAGGTCTCAACAACTCCCTCTCCCGCCTCAAATACCTGGATCTCGGAAACAACTCTCTCTCTGGGCCTTTCCCCTGTCTGGCCGGCCTCATGGAGCTCGAAGCCGTGACCCTTTACCACAACAAGTTCACCTCCATCCCTGACGGTTGCTTCCGCTCTCTAGACAGTTTACGGGTGCTCACCGCTAGCTACAACACGAACCTCGCACCATGGAAATTTCCCACCGACTTGACTGACTCCACTCAACTCAGCATCCTCCAACTCGCCGCTACAAACCTCGTGGACCCCTTACCAGAGATATTCGATTCCTTCCCCAATTTGCTGTATGTTTTTCTCTCCAACAACAGCATCACTGGGGGCTTGCCCAAGTCTTTTGCACAATCAAAAATTGAATATTTATGGTTCAGCTACCAGAACTATAAGTTGTCAGGTACAATCGAGGTTCTTTCATTCATGACTGACTTGATTCTTGTAGACCTACGGGGGAACCGCTTGGAAGGTCCCATTCCTGACTTGTCCAGGTGCAACGGCTTGAACGTTCTGCTACTTGAGGACAATCGTTTAACGGGTGTAGTTCCACCTTCTCTGATGAGCCGCTCATCGTTGACGACGGTTTCTTTAGGCCACAACTTGTTGCAGGGTCCTGTGCCTATGTTTAAGCCGCAAGTGAATGTGAGCCTCGGTGTTAACTCAAGCAATAACTTCTGTCTAGACCATGTTGGGCCTTGTGACCAGCAAGTGACCACTTTGCTTGAAATTGCTGCGGGCTTTGGGTATCCCTATCTGTTGGCGAATTCGTGGCGAGGGAACAATGCTTGTCAACATTGGAGTTTCATTGTGTGTGATGGGGGCAAGATCAGGACTGTGAATTTGGCAAAACAGAATTTGACAGGGACAATCTCACCTGCATTTGGCAATTTAACTAATTTGTGGAACTTGTATCTGGGTGGTAATAATTTGAGGGGCCCAATACCTGAAAGCTTGGCAAGTCTAACCCAACTTAAGGTTCTAGATGTCTCCAATAATAACCTATCAGGACACACTCCAAGATTCTCATCAAGGGTCTTGCTCACTACTGCGGGTAATGTTTTGCTTGATCTTTCTCAAGCAAATGCAACAAGTCCAACTGCATGGATTGCAGGTACGCTCATTATTGCTATGTCTACAATATTACACTTATACAAAAAATTTATTGAATTCTTTAATAAAAAATAAGAGTAAGTATTAGATGCAATAAATAATGTAATTCACTTACTCATATGAGAATCAATAAGTATGTCACGCTATTTTCACAAAAGAACCAAAAAAAAAAAAAAAAACTGATTGTCTAGTATTCTTTTATCTATATTATTACATAAAGAAAATCTTCAATTTTTTTTAATCATCGTTGTGAATTATCTAAAAAAATCAAATAGATTTCAAACTTATTTCTATATAAATATAAAAGAAGATTTAAACAAGTTTTATTATTAGTTATTTGTTATTTACCAATAAAAGAAAAGAATTAAATGCATATACTGAAATGACAGAAGACAACTCTTTCTAAATATGATCGTATTGTGGTATGGCTAAAGGTACAAACTAATGATATAGAGCATAGTAAGACTCATACGGTGGCTATAATTTTATCGATTCTTGATTTGCGCGTCGATATTTGGTGTCCTACTTCTCACTTGATTTCAAAGTATTACTAATTGCTTAATATAGAAATTGATAAACAGTAAAATTTTTCTGTTGTTCTTACTTCTTGTGATTATTTTTCAAAGGATATCTAAATTATTGTCTGTGATTATTCTTCACTTCATCGCATATATACAGGTGCATCAGTTGGTGGTGTTGCAGTCATTCTAATCCTTGTTGCGATTATTTATAATCATAAGAGATGTCTTAGTTTGGTGCAAAAGATGATGTTGAAGAAAACAAGAACATTTGTTGACCACAATGTTGTGAACCTCATAAAAAGTTATGGTTCTCTGGCTCCAAAGCAATACAGTTATACAGAAGTGAAAAGGATGGCAAACTCATTTCGTGAAAAATTAGGGCAAGGAGGATATGGCATTGTGTACCGAGCAAACTTAACTGATGGTCGTCAGGTGGCGGTGAAGGTATTAAAAGAGTCAAAGGGAAGTGTAGAAGAATTTGTAAATGAGGTGGTTACCATTAGTAGAACATCACATGTGAACATTGTTTCACTTTTGGGATTTTGTTATGAGAAGAACAAAAGAGTACTTATCTATGAATTCATGCCTAATGGCTCTTTAGATAAGTTCATCTATAGAAAAGGATCTTCCGATGCTATTTGTAATTTGAATTGGAACACATTGTACCAAATCACAATTAGCATTGCTCGAGGACTAGAATACTTACATCGAGGATGTAACACAAGGATCTTGCATCTTGATATTAAACCTCAAAATATTTTGTTGGATGAAAATTTCTGCCCAAAAATTGCCGATTTTGGACTAGCTAAAATATGCAAAAAGGATGAAAGTACCGTATCTATAATGGGTGCAAGAGGAACTCCAGGGTACATTGCCCCAGAAGTATTTAGCCGAATATATGGTGGAGTTTCTCACAAATCTGATGTATATAGTTATGGTATGTTGATTCTTGAAATGGTCAGAGGAAGAAGGAACTTTGAGAGTGGAGGATCACATACTAGTGAAGCGTACTTTCCAGACTGGATTTATAAAGATCTAGATGAAGGAAATATTCTTGTAAGGTGTTTGCCCAACACTGAGGAAGAAAATGGCATGGTGATAAAGATTACTTTGGTGAGTCTTTGGTGTATTCAACCGAATCCATCAGATAGACCATCCATGAGTAAAGTAGTAGAGATGTTAGAAGGACCACTTCAGTCAGTGCCATATCCTCCAAAGCCTACCTTGTATTCTCCTGAAAGACCTCCCTTACCATTTTCAGATATATCTTATAACAATGCGCATGAGACAAATTCAACAACCGCAGAGGAGAATGATTCTATCAAATAAAATGAGTTTACCTAAGATAAAAGGTAATTGTGATTGTGATGTAACTTTTTATATTTCTCCTTGCTAGGCACTGCTTTGCAAGTCTTTCTCTCGAATTTCAAATATATTGCTGTGACTCTTGAGAAACTATATGATTTGATTATTATTGAAGATAGAAAATTGAAGTTTCTCATAGTCTTAGGAATGCTTGTAGTTTACTTGCTAACTGAATAGCTAAAATAGTTCCAAGAATGAATACTTCTAATAGAAATAGAAATAAACATAACTCGAGAGTTGACAAACTTAATAGGAATCAGTGCCTTTGCAGGTCTGAGATTTTTCTTTTGGCCATCAAACTACAATTTAATTTCACGAATCGTTAATCTTTGGGATATGTTTAATCTGGGATAATGTGTAACTCCTTGGGAGTGATTACTCCTCCGATAAATTGTTTAATATAACAAAGTTTAATCTACATCCTTCCTTCGCTAACATTTGACTGAAGCATATTTATTTCTTGAAATGATATTTCGCTTTCCTTAATTTGTTTCTAAGGTTCATGCGTCACCCTTTACGTAGTACTTACAAAATCCATGCCAATCAATCAATAGGAGAATTAAGAACACTGGAGTTCACTTTGAAATAACTTTTCATAACAACTTAACAATTTTGAAAATATATTCATTTTTGGTATTTTGTAGTCAAAACTAAAAATTAAAATATAAGAATTAATGAGTTTTAACCTACTCATATTACAAATTCTTTCCTACAAGCTATCCTAGCATATGCAATGCATACCAAGCAAATATAGTGGAGTTCTATTTGCATGTGCAAATCGGTAGGTGCTTGACTGCTTTGTCACAAACCAAATGTTTGTTGCACAAAAGAGAAACCATGTTTTTTAGATGCACCTACATCTTTCGTTTATTTTTTCTTCATCTAAAGTATCAATATCCAAACTTTAGGAGCCCTCAACTAATTCAGTTCATGCTAAATCCATTAAAAAAAATATTACTATTATTTTTTTCATTTACAAAGCTTAAATTCAACACTTTACTTAAAAGGAATAAGTATCAAACCACTTAAATCAAATGTATAAAAATATAAACACTACTTATATTCTTCACATAAGATGTGGATACTGTCTATTAATTGACTCATGAAACTCTAAAGAGCAAACATAATTTGAAAATTTGGTGTCTTCAGCTATTTTTATGCAACTAGAAACTTTTCCTTCCCAGAAATAATCTCAATATTCACAGGAGATAGAAAAAAATAAATTATAAGAGGAAGATGAACAATGCTTCAAGCTGTGATCATCAAGCCATAAAATGATGTCACTAAAAACTTGAATTATTATTTCATCAGGCTCACCCTCAAGAAGAGAATGGTTGGCATCCTTATAATACTTAAGCTTCTTGTCTAAACTGCTTGCTTTCTCACATAAAACTTTTATCAAAGAGGGATCATTCACAATATCAACCTCTTCATGAAGGATTAATAATAGCTGAGCGATCTGTAGTCACACACATTACAAGTGAAAATTAATAAATTTCATCGGAGGTGGGAGGGGAAGAGAAATTTCAGATTTGAAGAAGAATTTTGATTGTAAGCTCAATGTCAAAAGTATGGTCTTTCTACAATAATAATATCATACTTAAGTTCATCCAAAGGAGGGCAGTATAAAAAAGAGAGCAGTGGATATATTTTCCTGCTTCTAACAATACAGCAACCTAGTTGAATCCTTTGTAGCTAAACGAGAACAATGTAATCATTATACTGATGCATCAGGTGCTTATGTAACATCCGGCAAAAGTAATACTATGCTTAAGTCATAGTATTATATTCCGTAGATTATTACGAGACTACAATTTTTAATTGTCTAACTTTTCGTTTAATTAACTTAGTTGCAATAAATGGTCGTCTAGTGAATTTGATCGGTACTAAATTTCAATTACGGAGTAAGTCCATAATTTCGAAGCATGTCACAATGCAAACAAAATTTAAATAAAAGAAATAAAAGAAATAAAAGAAATAGATAACAAAAAAATAAAGAGACCTGATACATACAAACATCGCCATCTCATGTATTCATATAGTTATAGTGGTGAGTGCATCAAGTTGGACAGCACACAAAAAGACATAGGCCCATAATAGTGTAAGTATCTATGCAAAGGTCCTTAGAGGATATTTCATTGTCATAGATACATGAAAATACAAAAAGAAAAGGTAGTGTCTATGGCCCAAGATGTCAAAAGAAGGTCATCCTATACAACTATGATTTGCATGAAAATGGAATGCACTATGTCTCATTGAGTCCCTACTTGCTCATACATCATAGTCTTTTTATACTTTACTTAACACACCTAGGCATTATGTATCATCGTCCTTAGGGTGTTTTGCTTTTTGCTTTTATCTTTAATCCATATTTGGTCCCCTGGGAGTTTTTGGCTATATAACTCCTAGGTAATAGTCTGCTCTTCAGGACTGAGCTCGTTCTTATGCAAGAATGCCGGTTTACTTTCCCTGACCTTCCCATTGATCTATTCCCCTTAATTTTATTCCGAGACTGACCAAAGTAATATGGAACTTCTCAAAATCCTTATAAGTTTCATGGTGAATGATAACTTGACTTGAAAATTACATGCATGTGCAAGTGTCTCATAAGTTATATATAGCTTCTGCCGAAATTTCAGCAGTATAACAGATCAAGTCCGCTTCCCCATGAATAGTATCAGTCAACCAGACAGTCATTCACACAGAAAAATTCAATGTAAGGTGTATTTATTTCAATAACCAAACCAAAATTTCATAATCTTGGTCTTGAATTAGGTTTCTACCACTACTTCCAATTGTGCCCAATTTTTGTAAATTAAGCCATAAATTCATTTTTATTCATTTAGGCCTAAATTTTGATATGTTCAAGTGTTATATGTCTAGTTTCTAATCTCTTCAGTCCCATTAAGTTTTGATACATATAAGTCCAGTTATTGAAGATTTAGCTAGGCTTGCCCTATTCTAGACAGATTTAAGCTTTGAAAAATAAAAATTTACTAAAATTGGAAAACTAATTGAAACTGTATGAACCTATATGGTTTTAAAGGTAACTGATTCCAGCAATTTGCATCCCTTTTGAATAAGTAAAACTCAAGTTATAAGCTCTTAAAGTTAACTAACTTGAACTACCTTGTTCTAACCACATTAGAACTTAGGGCAACTTTCATAAATTACTGGAAATAATAGGGATTGAATTTAGTTCTAAAATTTTTATGGCACATTTCTCTATGTCTTAGCTTTATAAAAAAAATTGGTTGCACTCAATTTGAAAGAGTATAGGGCAAGATATGCCCTTCTCACCTTACTCTGGTCAGGTTCAAGGATAGAAACCTAGAGCAAACTTCAAAAATTCATATCTCTCTCAATACTAATCCAATGGTATTATAATTTATATAGTTGGAAAGCCCTAGATGTCTAGTTTCATATAAAATTGGTTTCATCTCATTTCGATGGTTGTAGGAGGAGCAGTACACTCTGCTAGTACAAATGGTCTTAGGGTTTTCATCATCTAACCATTTCTGTTCTCACCTTTTCTTGAGTTCCACTCAAATCCTCAATCCAAACCAAGAGTTTCCATATTTATTCAACCAAAATCAATTATAAAAACATAAGATATCATCATATTAAAGAAAGAAACTAAAAACTCTAATTAGCTATATTAGTTCTAATCACAAGAAAAGTCATGAAATCCTACCTAGATGTTGAGATTTGAGCCAACAAAGCAAGCTTTGAGTGAGAAAGGCTTGAGGGGATGATGAAGGAGAGTGAATGAGATAAGAGAATGAAGAAGAAGAAGAGAGTGGTCTACCCCTAGCTTCAGTCGAAAGTGAGAAGGAGAAGAATGAGATTTTTGTGCTTGATACATTAATTGGTGAAAGTGACTTATATCTTCTCATTGGTGGATTTCTTTCTATGTTTAAACTTGGCTAAATTGCCCATTTTAAGGGCGTAGATAGCACCACTTAAAGGGAATGGGTGGCTGAATCTAAGTCATCCAAATTAGAGTTCTCATAATATAATTTCTACTGATCTAGTTCGTGCACTGTACAAAATTGAAGTTTAACCGATGTCTTGCTAATTTAGCAAAACACTACTAACGGTTGTCATAAATTATCATATATCAAAACTCAAAATATTCTAATATCAACCCTCACATTTCATTTATAAATACTCTGATTTCTATAATGTAATAAAATAGATAAAAAATTGGTGCAATTCGAATGTTTTGCATTTTCAAGATGTTATAGCTTACATACAGCAATGTAAGACTTGTAATAAAAGGCCCACACTAAGTAGATAACAGCCCTATTGGTGTTCTAACTTTAACTTGCTTGAGACTCTGGCCAGCCCTTAGCAGTTCAACTAGATTTTAAACTATTTTTGTATAGGCTGATGGTTTGAAATTGAGACTGTAGATTACTAATTCCTATGTAATTTGTTCAATAAATGTAGTGAAACCTAATGTCTTCTATACCTTTCCAAAGACCAAATACAGTAGCAGCGGTTAAGCCTTTTTTCACTAGGTGGAGTACTACTTTCCAAGAACAACTGTGAAAAATTAGTGTGCAGATTTGACTGCATTATTTTTAAAAACAAAAATTGTCAAGTTTCAAGCATGTAAGAACAAGCAGTTTGATTCAAAATTGACGTTATGAAATACTTTTTCTTTTTCTTTATTTTTGTCTCCAACTAAAATGAATTAATTCAAGATTTTGAAAACTAGAGTATGCTAAATAACAGAAAAGTAGAGATTCAGAACATCAAAGATAGCTAAAATTAGGAACCTCTGAAAGAAAACACATAGCTGAAAGGGCAATGGTAATATCAATAACTGGTCACTGGTTTCCATAACTTAAAAAGAAGAAAACTTAGCAACCATGAACTCAGAACCATCTTGCCATTGGCAACACATTGCAAAGTTATATCAGACAGAACATTGCACACCATGGACGACCCCCTCCAATAGTGTACTTCATCAAGTATTTAATCTAAGAAAGATCGATTCATAAATATTAATCATTGAGTTCAGTGTCCATACAAATATAAGAGATAAAAGCATATGCGGTAATTTAGGATGTGGTGATATCACCACGAGGTAAGCTAAACTATGCAAATGCATCCCGTACACCAATTACCACCTCCTTAAGTTGTTTCCATCTTCAAGTTAAAACATTATAACTAACTGACACGGCTGATCCAACCATTTTGGCATGCGAACCAATAGTTATCCAATATTTGTGCCCAAAAACCCGTCAACTAAATTATATCAATTAATCAATGAAGAAACAGCTAACACCAATAATAGTACATCAATCAGAATCCAGGGGCAAATTTCATGGGTCAAATTGACATTGTATCACTTGAAGCAATTTTAAAGCGAAGAGACATTATAATAGAACCTCTAGCTTCCACTGTAAGAAGAACGGCTACATGAAATGGTATCATCTATGTGAAAAACCCAAAAAACCAAAATTTGAGCAGAGCGCTTAAATTAATTTGGACCAGCACAAGACAGAAGCATCTTGTTGTCATTAAACTGAGTCTTAAAAGCAGTAAATGTAGCACAGGAAAAGGATTACATGAAGCATGTATTTGACAACTTTTTGGATGAGGAATCAAGTTGGTAGCATTAGGTTTCACAGCAACTCTGGATCCTCCTCTGAAACTCCAATCTCCTATTAAGTTGACCCTTCATTTTGCTGTCCATTGGTTTCGAAGCTCGGCATCATTGCTTATGATGGGGAAAGGTTGCCACTTCCAAATTGTACCACAAGGTTCTACCGGCTTCCCTAAGTGATCAATTTATAAGAAATAGAATCTCAATTGTAAGGCAACTTCTTGAGACCAAAATACATCAAGTTACCTATAGATAAGAATAAATGAACTACATTGGTTGATTTTTATCTTCCACTATAATTTAACTTTCTCCACGGGGTGAAATAATCAGGTTGTGCAGATGATTCTGTGAATGGCAGATCCACTCAGTTCAATATTCAAGGATTACCAGCATGAATTTAGATGTTTTATTGACAAATTGAGCCAACTTATTGAAATATAAACTACATTTTTAACATCACTATACCAGCATGCGCCTAGTATAGAAAGATAACAAAATTACTCTGTCAAATCTATTAAAGAGCACAAATGCCTATTTCAATAACAATGTCTTATAGATTCAAAAGAAGGCCATTTCCAATCATATACTCCTTCTGTTATAAAATATGCGGAAGTGTAAGAAAAATAAGACACAAGAATTTAATGTGGTTCGGCAAATAGCCTACGTCCACGGCAAAGGCGACAATTAAATAATTCACTAAGAAAATATAATGGAGATATAAAAGAGTGATCACACTACTCTCAACCCAAATCCCAAATACACCCAAAATACCTTACAATATTTTTCTCACCGGTGTATACTCTCAACACTCAAAAGAGAGAAACTTAAGGAAACAAATAGCTTCTCTGTTGCCGAATGAGTGAATGAGTAAGAGAGGATTGATAGATTATTGTTAGTGGTGCAATGAAGAAGCTCGATTACAAGCTCTATTTATAGAGCTTTCCTGTGCACATTTTCAACCTTGCAATTTAATGCATTAACTGCTCTCCTCCTGCAACATTAGAAAAGTTGCCATCTGCTGCACCGAAAGAAGATTTGCAGTGCTTCTTGGACATTTAGTCCATTGCTTCTGACATGGGCTCTGAAAATGCAAGCCGCCAATCACGCCACACCTTCAAATTTCAAAACTGTAAGATTCAAAGGAAAACAATGAACAGAAAAAAGAATAGAAAACTGCAGACAAGAATGGAAGCACCAAAAGCAAATTAAACATTGAAAAACGCAGAAACTGCACCTCCAATGCCAATGGAGAATGGGAAAAGCAGGAAGAAAATGATATGATCGAAGCAAAACCAGGGCACCCACTAACGGATTCAGCGACAATGGCAACTTCTTGATATATAGCACAAACTACATAGATACAGAACCCAAAACAGTGACACAAATTCCCATTGAATAGAAAAGGAAAGCAGCACTGAATGAGGGACCATAAAAACAGGAAAAGTAAGTAATTGCCAACTAACTCGAAGTATTGGAGCTGTGTGGAAGACAAACAAGTGTAGGGGCACTGAGCGAAAAGAAATTTAGCGAAAATTAGCAGTGCAACGCTAACTCAACTCTCTCCCACTTCCACTTGCACCATGTTCTTTTGTCCTTGACAATACCGCTTCTTTAATGGATTATTGGATGGCTACGTTTTCTGCTTTGCTACTTCTTCTAGTTCTAACTTGAAAAGACCAAATGATTTGTTTTAGGATGATTAACTTCCAAAGTTTCAAAGATTATTTTTTTCTAAAATTTAATCCTTTTGTTCAAAATTTCAAATGGTTAGATTTAAAAGTATTATATGCAAGTAGCACCAAGGAAAGAGAATTTTTTTTTTTTCTTTTTGGGTCACCACATAAAGAGAAAAGGATAAGTGACCCAATAAAACATCAAACTTTCGACTTTCTTTTTTTTTTTTTTGATAATTGATAAATTGCTCAACACTAGCGAAAGTGGAGCACTTATTGCGCAAAAGATACCTCAACAATGCTTAACTACTGACAATCTTAAAGCCAAAAAACCTCACATTTTCAGAGAGCATGAAAGCACAACCTCAAACACAATCCATGCTCTCTTTCAAAACATCACATAAAATACTATGTACCAGCATAAAGATTAGCACATATCTGCTTCCTTATGCCCCTTCTTGCTTCTTTCCTTCATAGAGTTGTATTCCTCATTTTTAGATGCTTGGACTTTAGCCAACACTTTGATCACGTCCATCTCATTTTCAGCATAAAGTCCAAGACCTTTGCCAAGCTCCCATGTACATTTTGCTTCCACAAGCTTAAGATCCGCATTCAAATCTTCCGTTGCCTCACAG
The DNA here is from genome assembly GCA_031439585.1 of Pterocarpus macrocarpus. Classification (NCBI taxonomy): domain Eukaryota; kingdom Viridiplantae; phylum Streptophyta; class Magnoliopsida; order Fabales; family Fabaceae; genus Pterocarpus; species Pterocarpus macrocarpus. The sequence goes on from CM062515.1 coordinate 78,979,450, forward strand.
TCCGCAAAGTGCATGTCTAACTTTGCTTTAGCATCACACTTTTTATTCTTCTTCACCCTTCTATTACCTTTCCTTTTAAACTCACATGTTGATATCCTATCCTCATTTTTTCCTTTTCCTTGCCGAATACCTCTTTTATGTTTCCTGACTAGATATAGTACCACATCATCCTCTAAATATGGCAAAAATTGTTCCCAACCTTGAGACCTATTATAAACTAACTCCTTATGGTTATATACGTGCTTTTCACTTGTCAGATCAATGTCAATAACGTTGTCATACCTTCTCTAAGGTTTGAAGCCTGCAGGGGCATCCATAGATGAGCATAGGCTAGCCTCACAACCGACAGTAGCTTGGCCCATTGTCAATACCTCAGTCACGCTCCAGGCCCCAAGTCTTCTAAACCCATGTGCTTGCCGCACTTCAGCAATCAATTCCTCTTCTGCACGTGGTTTTTTCCGCAATTTGCATTGTGTGGGAAACAACGAGCACGTGTTTTGTTCATTAATGTTTACAATTTACATTTTCCATGATTCCACTAACCTCGACTTCCTCCCCGTAATGATTGCTCGGCTCGCCAATAGAGAGACCAACAAAACGATGTGTCTCTCCCACTTCCTTCTCCAGCTAGGTCCTGTCACATTCCGGCGTCTCAATTCCGCCATTCTGCGCCTGAAAACCTACCATAACTGCTGCCTCCATGGAGCATGGTGCAGACGCACATATTGGAATCTCTCTAACTGCTAACTCGTAATGACGACCCTCAATAACAATGAACATTGGACTAGAAATGGTCCCCTTCAATTTAGTTTCAATCAATATATGGGCAGAGGAGAAAGAGCACCCTTTCACCGTGCGCTCATCAAAGCCCAGTACCTTTCCCCAAGTATTACCAATATTGATTAGATTATGGCTGGACCATGCCATTGGAAGAACACCGGAGAGCTCTATCCACATGCAGCGGCTGAAGGACTAATCTTTATTACTCCATTTCTTCATTGATGAGCAGAACAAAGCCACTTGGGAATTATGAGACATACTTGGGTGGTTTTGGAGCATCATCATCATGTGGCTATGCTCATAGCCACTAAAAGCCAATAATATCACAGTATTTTAGATAGGACACATCCAAGTATGTCTGCAGGGATTGTACAATTTGATAGCACAATGTCCATCGCCCTCTTGGTTGCAAAAGAAACCAATGCCTTTGTAGGGCTTAGAGAGTGGAATCTATCAACCTTATCCCATACAGCCTCCACAAGCATTGAAAGATCGTTCTCTTTCAAGGACTTAGAGAGCTCTAAGACAATGCACCTGCTTAGCCACGACATGTTGCACGGAGAACGTGTTACTTCAGGCCACAACTCTTTGCACTCTGTGGTTTAGCCCCCATAGATTAGATGTCAAGAAACCTTCCTCTAAGCATTCACCAAGCACAACTTTTGATCTGTCTTCACCTGTAGGGTAAGATGCGAAAAAGCTGTCACTTAAGCACTCACTTCCCATGACCTTTGGTCCTTCTTCACTAGATATTTTCCAAGGTTTCCGTTCAAGTTTCCGATTGAATGCTTCAGAGACCACCATGTAGCACCCTTCCTCTAAGGTTCCATTCATAGCCGTCATCACCGCATGTGCCTCCTCCACTTTTCAGAAACGGACAAAAGCGAAAGTTAGTGAGTAGTGTCGTTTGCCTTTCTTAGAAACAAACACATCCACCAACTCACTGAAGGCCTCAAATCTTTCTCTTAACTTTGGACTTTATTATCAGCCACATGTTGAAGCTGAGCTGCTAAATGACCAACAGCCACCATGATTTGCACGGTCCAAAAAAAAAAAAAAAAAAAATCAACCTGTTAAACTCAAGCATCTTTTTCAGTTTGATTGGCTTAGTTTTTTGTTAGAACTATTTTGACAAGCCTTGATCATAACAACTTAAAGTAGGAGGTTTATTGTGATTAGTTTTGGGTCAAGCTATGTAATTAAGGCTTAGTCAAAAGTAATTTTTCTGAGGAAAAAAAAAAAGGCTAATTCATAAGCAAACCTAAGCAAAATTTTATTGAAAAACATTAATATTTATCCCCAAGTTAAAATCAAATATTCAAATCATATACCACTCTCAACACACTTTTTGTTTGATTTTGGCATAAATCATATGGATTTTTTTTTCTTCCCCATTAACTCTTACACCATAGAGTTTGTTATGAATATTTTTTAAACGAACCAGAGCCAATCCGAATTGATATTGTAAGAGATCTACTATGGAACAAATACATTTATTTTTCAAATTATTCATATCATCAAGTGTATCTATTCTGATTATGAAGATATATATTGTAAATTGATCCATATTATCTTATAGAGTAAAGTTTTTTACACTATAATAATAGATATTAATGTAGTAGAAAGAAATCGATTTGATTTTTGATTTCCCCCTTTTCTTGTAAGGATTGGAAATCCTGTATTTTATATATTTATATGATTGAGTCCTTAGATTTTCGAAATAGTGTAAAGTGCTTCAGATCATTGTTATGACAAATGGAAAATGTGAATCAAATCAATTCTAAATTGAAGAAAGAATTGAATATTATCAAACCATTCACTCCATCATAATCTAGTAGATCTGATGCTTGACATTTACATAATAATAATATTAGCATTTTCTTTTTTCTTTTTTCTTTTTTCTTTTTGTCTTAGTAAGAACTGTTACGGACAATTAAATTTCCACCCTTTTTTTAGTTTCTCTCAAATTTACATTTTACGCATGAATTAGTTTTTCATCATCTTGTGCATTAAATTCTGGTGGATAATAATTTTGATGAGGCGAATGCCATGGCCCTGTGGCCTTTACTGCAACAAAATCTGTTGACACAATTGACAATACGAGTCAACAAAGCAACTTTTCTTGGGTGAATGCGTGTTGTGTCCACACGGGAGATTAAAAAGAGGAAAGAGAGGAAAATGAAACGAGAAAGCAGTAAGAGATCGCTTCAAAGCTCGGGGAAGCCACACGAGGATGGAACTAAGGGCGGGCCAAAATGTTCAGATGTATTCCATGAGCCCAAATATGAAAAATGACGAACTGATTGGCCTATAAGCTACAAGTTCGTTTAACGCATTTATGATGCTGACCAAAACAGGATATGGATTTATGATTTTCCACTTAATTTATCTTTCAATAATGCTCTTTGCCACAAAATTTTGTTTACGAAACGTGATAAGTGACATCTCTTAATTGATCATTGGCCAAGTCAATCGCAAATCAAGGAGTATGTTTTTCACCATTTTTGCCTTTTGTGAAGGTTCGTACTCAATTCGTGTGAAATTGTTTCTTGCCATGTTAACTCACAAACTTTATTACCCATTCCTGTTGTTACCGAAACCGCGTGTTGTCCAACAAGTGCGGAGTGCAAGGAGGTGTAAAGACTCCAGCGTTGAAATAACAAGTCAACCAAAACTTCCAATCCCTTTCCTTCCTTCCTTCCTTCCTTCCTTCCTTCCTCAATAATTCCTTCCGTTCTCACAACACAGACACACATCAAGCCAACCCAGACAATAATTCCTTCCAATCTTGCTCTCTCAAATCTGAATGGCTCACCTCACATTAAAATCCAAAACTCTAATTGGTTTTTCGACACTTTTCTTCTTCTTCTTATTCTTCGTCTCTGTCCTTTCCAATAACCCTCAGCATCAGGATCCCCACGGTTAGATGAGAAAGCTTAAGAGCAACTCCATTTCATCGCATACATACAGGTGTATCAGCAAGTGGTGTTGGACTTATTGTAATCTTTGCTGTGATTATTTTTAAACATAAGAGGTGTCTTAGTTTAGTACAAAAGTTGATATTGAAGAAAACAAGAACAATTGTTGACCACAATGTTGAGGACCTCATAAAAAGTTATGGTTCTTTGACCCCAAAGTGATATAGTTATACAGAAGTGAAAAGGATGACAAACTCATTTCTTGAAAAATTAGGACAAGGAGGATATGGCATTGTGTATAGAGCAAGCTTAACTGATGGCTATCAGGCAGCAGTAAAGGTATTAAAAGAGTCAAACGGAAGTGCAGAATAATTTGTAAATGAGGTTGTTACCATTAGTAGAACATCTCATGTGAATATTGTTTCAGTTTTGGGATTTTGTTATGAGATGAACAAAAGAGTACTCATCTATGAATTCATGCCTAATGTCTCTTTAGATAAGTTCATCTATAGACAAGGATCTACCAATACTATTTATAATTTGGATTGGAGCACAATATACCATATCACAATTAGCATTGCACGAGGATTAGAATACTTACATCAAGGATGTAATACAAGGATTTTGCATTTTGATATTAAACCTCAAAACATTCTTTTGGAGAAAAATTTTTGCCCAAAAATTGCAGATTTTAGACTAGCTAAAATATGCAAAATGGATGAAAGTATTGTATCTATATTGGGCACAAGAGGAACTCCAGGGTACATTTCCTCGGAAGTATTTAGCCAAACATATATGGTGGTGTTTCTCACAGATCTAATATATATAGTTATAGCATGTTGATTCTTGAAATGATTGGAGAAAGAAAGAACTATGAGAGTGGAGGGTCACATATTAGTGAAGTGTAATTTCTAGACTAGATTTATAAGGATCTCAATCAAGGTAATATTCCTGCAAGGTTTTTGGCTAACACAGAGGAAGAAAATGGTATGGTGATGAAGATTACTTTGGTGAGTGTATGGTGTATTCAATCAAATCCATTGAATAAGCCATCTATGAGTAAAGTAGTAGAGATATTAGAAGGATCAAATCAATCAATGCCATATCCTCAAAAACCTGTCTTATATTCTCCTGAAAGACCTCCAATACAATTTTTAGATATATCTTATAGCAATGCACATGAGGCAAATTCAATAACCATAGAGAAGAATAGTTCCATCAAATGAAATGAGTTCGCCTGAGATAGAAGGTAAATGTGATTGTCATGTAACTTATATTTATATTTCTCCTTGTTGGCCTCGGGCAATACTTTACAAGTCTTTTTCTCTAACTTCAAATATATATTGCTATGAATCTTGAGAAACTATAAGATTTTATTATTATTGAAGATAGAAAATTGAAGTTTCTCATACTCTTAGGAATGTTTGTAGTTTTCTTGCTAACTGAATAGCTAAAATAGTTCCAAGAATGAAGACTTCTAACAGAAATAGCAATTAACATAACGAGAGAGTTGACTAACTTAATAGGAATTAGTGCCTTTGCAGGTCTGAGATTTTTCTTATGGCTACCAAATTACAATGTAATTTCACAAATCTTTAATCTTTGGGATATGTTTAATCTAGGATAATGTATAATTCCTTGTGAGTGATTGCTCCTTTGATAACTTGTTTAATGTCAAAGTTTAGTCTACAATTTTTCCTTCCTTGACTAACATTTTACTAAAGTATATTTATTTCCTGAAATTATATTTCGCTTTCCTTAATTTGTTTCTAAGGTTCATTGTCATCCTTTACGTGGTACTGACGCAATCCATGCCAAATCAATTAATAGGATAATTAAGAATACTGGAGTTCACTTTGAAATAGCTTTTCATAACAACTTAACAGTTTTGAAAATAAACTCATTTTTGGTATTTTATAGTCAAAACTACTCTCAAAATTAAAATATAAGAATGAATGAGTTTTTACTTGATGTTCCATCCATTTGTGCAAATTTAAATGTGAAAAGTTGTTAAAATCACTTTAATTTGAACCTTTGACGAGTGTTTTTTGTTAGGATTTTTAGAGTTTGAGTTTTTGCATATTTAAGAGTTTGTTTTGGGTTTTATTGTGTTCTAAATATGAATTTTAATTGGATTTTTAAGCTATGGAGTAGTTATGATTAGTAGAGAAAAAAGGCACATCACTAAACTATTTGGACACCCAAGTGCTAACTTCCTAGAACTCAAGTGGTGGAATGAAAAAATTGAAGTTGCTATCTAACAAACCAGCACCTAGGCACCTAATACCTGCTGCCTAGGCGGTGGAGTGCAAATTCAAAGTTTGCTATCAGGTGACCTGGTGTCTAGGCGCCCAAGGCCCAACTCCCAGGTGCCAGCAACGAGACTACTCTATTTTTTATTTTTTATTTTTTGTTTAAATGAGAAAAGCAAGATAGGAGGCTGGGCACTTTAGGTTAGGAAATAAGAGAAACAATTCTCTAGCTCTTAAAAGAGACAAAGAACAGCTAGAGGAGGAGAATTTGAGGAATCATAACTCTAAATCTTGGGTTTTTATGGTTTCTTCTCCTTTTTTTTTTTATTTTCTTTTGTAACATGGGTCATTAGACTCCATAGCTAGGGTGAGGGTACAATTTGATGTGGATAGCTTGGTTATGAATTTTTTGTGACCTTGTATTGGGTTTTATGGATTAACAGTTTTTCCTTTGTTTTGATTGCAATTTGTAAATGGATTTTTTATGAATTGATTTAGGATCCATACATTAATTGGGAAATTTGTGTATGCTGTAGCTCTAGGGATAAACTTTATAATTCTCAAAGTTTAGGAATTTATCTTGAAATTATGTGGATTATGGATTGCTTTGATTGCTTAATCCCTCGTTTTACTAAAGCATGATTAAGGAATTGATATGTTTTATGTGAGGGGAAAAGAATTGGTTTCACCAAGGAATTGGGAATCAATTACTTAGAATCCTTCCTTTAATCTATAGTTTTCCAAGTTAAGTACATGAGGATTTAATTAACTTACAGAAAAATCAGACAAACTCAACCCCTAGCTTCTTTTGAACACTCGCAAATTTTATTTGAAGGTTTTGTTTTCTTTCATTTTTAGTTGCTATTGTTCTTGTTTTAAATTTTAATTTTAGGACTTCCTTTAATCCAATATTTTTGGTAATATAAATAGAAATTAATTAATGAATTGTTGCTTGATAATATCAATCCTTGTGGGATAATACTCACTCATTGTGTTACTGCTTGAACGATTCAATACACTTGTCGAGTAGTTATCATTATCTAATCATATTACAAATTCTTTCATATAAGCTATCCTAGCATATGCAATGCATACCAAGCAAAAATGGTGGAGTTCTATTTGCATGTGCAAATATGTGGGTACTTGACTGCTTGGTCACAAACCAAGTGTTTGTTGTACAAAAGAGAAACCATGCTTTTTAGATGCACCTGCATCATTCATTTTTTCCCCTCTTTGTCTAAACTATCAATATTCAGAGTTTAGGAGACCTCAACTAATTTAGTTCATGCTAAATAGGATAAAATTTTTTCGATATTAGTTATTTTCATTCACAAAACTTAAATTCAACACCTTACTTTGGGGGGCGTTTGTAAGGGGAATGTTTTCATATTCTTGGTAATGTGAAAACATGCTCCCATTTGGCAGAAAATTTGCAGCAATATTCTCAAGAGTATTGCATTCTTGGGATTGATTTTGAGTAAGGTTTCCACCAAAACATTCCTATCTCATACATTGGTTTGCAACATTCCTATGAGATGGGAATATTATTTCTTATGAAAAGATCAAATTACTTCTACTATCACCTACTGTCACCCATCGCTGATTATCCTCCATCGCCACCAATCGCTGCCCCACACTAGGGTTATTTTTGAAAATGTAAAAAATATTTACAAGAATTCAATCTTTCTATCAAATGCTCTTAAAAACACATCTGAGAAAACTATTCCCAAGGATAGCATTCCTGGTAGGATTTCTGGGAATAAAAATTCAACTCTCCTACCAAATGCCCTTTAAAGGGAATAAGTATCAAATCACTTCAATCAAATGTATAAAAATATAAACACAACTTGTATTCTTCACATAGAATGTGGATACTCTCTAGTAATTGACTCATGAAGCTCCAAAGAACAAACATAACATTGAAATTTGGTGACTCTAGCTATTTTACGCAACTAGAAACTTTTCCTTCCCAGAAATAATCTTAATCACAGGAGATAGGAAAAAATAATTTATAAGAGGAAGGTGAAGAATGCTTCAAGCTATGCCCATCAAGCCATAAAATGATGCCACTGAAAACTTACATTATTATTTCATCGGGCTCACCCTCAAGAAGAGAATGGTAGGCATCCTTGTAAAGCTTAAGCTTCGTGTCTGAACTACTTGCTTCCTTGTACAATGCTTTGCTCAAAGAGGGATCATTCACAATATCAACCTCTTCATAAAGGATTAATAACGGCAGAGAGATCTGTGGTTACATGTGAAAATTAATAAATTTCATTGCAACATTCTTGCAAGACTGCATGAGGGTGGGAGGGTAAGAGAACTTCAGATATGAATAAGAATTCTAATTGTAAGCTCAATGTCAAAAGCATTGTTTTAAATTGCGGACCGCATCATGTGATGCGGCCGCATTATGGCTGTCATGGTCACCGCCAAGAATCGCATCACACCGCAATTGCGGTGTTTCGCCTATTCACGTAAATTGACCGCAACGTAACCGCATCGGAGTCGCAACGGGCCGCATCAGAGCCGCAACAGGCCGCATCAGAGCCGCAACGGAACACAACAGACCGCAACGAGCTTAATTTCAAATGACAAACTTAAAAAGAAATCACACCGCAACGGCCGCAATACGCATCGCGATAGCCGCAATGCCCGCAATCGCAACAACCGCAACCGCGACCGAATCCATAGCCGCAACCGCAATTTAAAACACTGGTCAAAAGTATGGTCTTTCTACAATAATAATATCACATTTTAGTCCATCCAAAAGAAGGCAGCATAAAAAAGAGAGCAGTGAATATATTTTCATGCTTATAGCAATACAGCAACCTAGTTGAACACTTTATAGCTAAACGAGAGCTAAATGTTTTGCTCTACAATGTACTCATTGTACTGATGCATCAGGTGCTAACATGCTTCAATGTAAGACTTGTAATAAAAGGCCCATACTAAGTATATGACAACCCTAAAGGTGGTCTAACTTTAACTTGCTTAAGACTCTTAGCAGTTCGCCTAGATTTTAAACTATTTTTCTATAGGGTTGATGGTAGGAAATTAAGACAGTAGATTAGTAATGCCTAGATAATTTGTTCAATAAATGCAGTGAAACTTGATGTGTTCTAGACCTTTCCAAAGACCGGCTACAACAGCAGCAATTAAGCCTTCTTTCACTAGGTGCAGCTTTGCTTTCAGAGAACAACTACTAAAAATTAGCATGCAGATTTGACTGCATTTGTAAGAACAGAAATTGTCGAATTTCAAGTATGTTAGAACAAGCAGTTCGATTCAATATTGAAGTTATGAAATATTTTTTATCTCCAACCAAAATGAATTAATTCAAGGTTTTGAAAACTAGATATGCTTAGTTTTACAGAAAAGTAGAGATCGACAACAGCAAAGATAGCAGAAATCAGGTGCCTTGGAAAGAAAAAACACAGCTTAAAGGAAAATGGTAATATCAATAGTATCAATAAACCCAGACAAGAACTTAACCTCTTGCTCTCTCAAATCTGAATGGCTCACCTCTCATCAAAATCCAAAACTGCAATTAGTTTTGCTACACTTTTCTTCTTCTTCTTCTTCTTCTTCATCTCTGTCTTATCCACTGGCATTGACGATGATGACCCTGCTTACCTGTTCAAGCTTCGGGACGCTTTCACCCCAGCTCCCTCCGACTGGTTCAACAATAAATACATGTGCGAGTGGAGTGGCGTGAGTTGCGGCTTATACACCCTCTCCAACACCCCCTACGTAGAAGGCATCAGCCTCAGTTCCATGTCGCTCACGGAAACACTCCCTTCAGGTCTCGACTCCCTCGTCCGGCTCACCAAACTTGATCTCTACAATAACTCTCTATCTGGCCCTCTCCCCTCTCTAGCCAACCTCACCTTCCTCAAAGAGGTGGACCTCAGCAGCAACAACTTCACCTCCATCCCTGACGGCTGCTTCCGAGGTCTAACCGATTTGCGACTCCTCCGCTTGAGCGACAACACTAACCTCGCAACATGGACCTTTCCTTCCCATTTGACTCACTCCACGCTACTCGAAAACCTCAACCTTGACGCTACAAACCTCATGGGCTCCTTACCGGACATATTCGGTTCCTTCCCCGAATTGGACAGTGTTTATCTCTCCAAAAACAACCTCGCTGGAGTCTTGCCCAAGTCTTTTGCAGGGTCCAAGGTTACCCATTTGTGGCTCAACGACCAGGAGGGTGATGGGTTGTCGGGTAAAATCGAGGTTCTTTCATCCATGACCCACTTGTACGAGGTGCAACTTCAGGGGAACTCATTTGAGGGTCCCATTCCTGATCTGTCCAATTGCACTAACTTGAAAGACTTGCAGCTTCACAACAATCGGTTAACGGGTGTAGTTCCACATTCTCTATCGAGTCTCCGGTTCTTGATTGTAGTTTCTTTGGACAACAACTTTTTGCAGGGTCCCGTGCCTCTGTTTGACAAAGATGTGAATGTGAGTATTGGTGTTAACAGCACCAATGGCTTCTGTCGACACGATCCTGGGCCCTGTGATCAAAGCGTGACTATTTTGCTTGAAATTGCTGCGGCGTTTGGGTATCCTTATCAGTTGGCACGTTCGTGGCAAGGGAACAATCCTTGTAAAGGTTGGAGTTTTATTACCTGCGAGGGGAACAAGATCAGAACCGTGAATTTGACGAGGCAGAATTTGACGGGAACGATCTCGCCTGAATTTTGCTATTTAGCTGACTTGTGGCACTTGTATGTAGGTGGTAATAATTTGATGCGATCAATACCTGAGAGCTTGGCAGCTCTGCCTCAACTTAAGGCTGTGGATGTCTCCAATAATAACCTATCAGGGAACATTCCCATGTTCTCACCTACGGTCAACTTGACCACTACGGGTAATGCTTTTCTTGGGAATTCTCAAGCAAATAGAACAACTCCTCCTGCTGATTCTGGTCGTAGGCCAAGTCCATTTGCTCATTCCGATCTTATACCAAGTCCAACTGCATCTAAAACTTGACTCTCACCTCCTTGGATTGCAGGTACACTCATTATATGCTATGGCTACATTGAGAAATGCTACACTTAAAAATAAATTGTCGAAATTTCTAAATAGAAAATAAGAGCAACTATTAGATGCAATAAAATAATATAATTCACTTTCTCATATAAAAATCAACAAGCGTGCAATGTCATTTTCACAAAAAAAATTTAGATAAAAATTTTGATAATCTAATATTTTTATCTATATTATTATATAAAGAAAATATTTACTTTTTTAGATTATCATTGTGAATTGTTTAATAAAAATTTTTAAAAAAATTATAAATAGATTTCAGTACTTGTTTATATATAAAAATAAAATAATAATTAAACAAATTTTATTATTAGTTTTTTATTTAACATAAAAAAGAAAGGAATCAAATGCATACATAGTGCAATGACAGGAGACAAACAACATCTTCTGAATTTGATCATATCATGGTATGTTTGAAGATACAAACTTGTGATATAGAGCATGGATAGACCCATACAATGTCTACAAATTTTATTGATTCTTGATTTTTGCGTAATTAGTTGATGTCCTGTGTCAAACTTTGTCAGATCATTTTCAAAGTTTTACTAGTTGCTTAATATATATATATATATATATATATATATATATATATATATATATATATATATATATATATATATATATAGAAGATAAATAGCAAAATTTTCTATTGTTCATGCTTCATATGACTATTTTTTTAAGGATCTAAATTATTGTTTGTAATTATTCTCCACTTCATTGCATACATACAGGTGTATCAGCAGGTGGTGTTGGATTTATTGTAATCTATGTTGTGATCATTTATAAATGTAAGAAGTTTCTTGGTTTAGTATAGAAGATGATATTGAGGAAAACAAGAATATTTGTTGACCATAATTTTGAGGATCTCATAAAAAGTTATGGTTCTTTGACTCCAAAGCGATATAGTTATACAGAAGTGAAAAGAATGATAAATTCATTTCACGAAAAGTTAGGACAAGGAGGATATGGCATTGTGTATCGACCAAGCTTAAGTGATGGTAGTCAGGTAGCAGGTACTAAAAGAGTCAAAGGGAAGTGCAGAAGAATTTGTAAATGAGGTTGTTATCATTAGTAGAACATTCCATGTGAACATTATTTCATTTTTGGGATTTTGTTATGAGATGAACCATAGAGCCCTCCTCTATGAATTTATGCCTAATGGCTCTTTAGATAAGTTCATCTATAGAAAAGAATCCTCCAATGCTATTTGTTATTTGGATTGAAGCACATTGTACCAAATCACAATTAGCATTGCTCGAGGACTAGAATATTTACATCGAGGATGTAATACAAGGATTTTGTATCTTGATATTAAACCTCAAAACATTCTTTTGGATAAAAATTTTTACCCAAAAATTGCTGATTTTGGACTACCTAAAATATGCAAAAAGGATGAAAGTATTATATCTATATTGGGCACAAGAGGAACTCCGGGCTACATTGCACTAGAAGTATTTAGCCGAACATATGGTGGAGTTTCTCACAAATCTGATGTATATAGTTATGGCATGTTGATTCTCGAAATGGTTGGAGGAAGAAAAAGCTATGAGAGTGGGGAGTCAAATACTAGTGAAATGTACTTTCTAGATTGGATTTATAAGGATCTCGAGCAAGGTAATATTCCTACAAAGTGTTTGCCCAACATAGAGGAAGAAATTTGTATGGTAATGAAGATTACCTTGGTGAGTCTTTGGTGTATTCAACCAAATCCATTGGATAGACCATCCATGAGTAAAGTAGTAGAGATGTTAAAAGGACCACTTCAGTCAATGTCATATCCTCTAAAGCCTATCTTGTATTCTCCTGAAAGACCTCCCATACAATTTTCAAATATATCTTATAGTACTGCACATGAGACATATTCATTAATCACATAGGTGAATGGTTCTATCAAATAAAAAGCATTCACCTAAGATAGAAGTTAAATGTGACCATGATGTATCTTATATTTCTCCTTGTTGAGCACTATGTTAAGTCTTTTTCTCAAATTTCAAATATATATTGTTGTAAATTTGAGAAACTATAAGAACTAAATATCATTGAAGATAGAAAATTGATGTTCCTCATTATCTTAGGAATGTTTGTAGCTTACTTGCTAATTAGACAGCCAAAATAGTTACAAGAATGCAAACTTCCAAAGGAAATAGAAATTAACACAACTGGAGAGTTGAGTAACTCAATAGTAATCAATTGCTCCTATGTTATATTGTTTAATATCACAAAGTTTAATCTACAATTTTTTCCTTCCTCGGCTAACATTTTACTAAAGTATATTTATTTCCTGAAATGATATTTCTCTTTCACTAATTTGTTTCTAAGGTTCATCATCATCCTTTATATGGTACGTACACAATCCATGCCGAATCTATCAGTAGAATAATTAAGAACATTGGAGTTGACTTTGAAATAGTTTTTCATAACAACTTAACTGTTTTGAGCATAAATTTATATTCGGTATTTCGTAGTCAAAACTACTCTAAAAGTTAAAATATAAGAATGAATGAGTTTTCAACTCTTCCTAGCTTGTGATGTCGTAGGAAGGAAATTAAGAAGAGAAGGGGATAGAGGCATTTTTGGAATTCTGCATGAAAGTGAATAAAAAAAAAGTGGGTGCCTTTCTTATATCACAAATTCACAATAGCACCCTCTCCATCTTTTTTTCTTCACCGTTGAACTTCCCCTTCCCTTTCCTGTTTCTTCATTCTTATTCTTGCTTCCATCACACATCCACTCTTCTTTTCATCTTTTGTCATCAAATCTTATACCCACTAGCTTCTAAAGGTTGAGATATATTTCTAATCTCAAACATTCTTCTCATGGGTAAACTCTAGAGTTTTTTTTCTCAAAGTTAGTGACTAGTAATAAAATAGTGAATTAGTTATTTGTGGTTTTGAATAGAAATCTTATGGGTTAGAAGTTTGAGCACTAATAGGTTGTTATAGGTAATCCAAACTTTAATTGGGACTCTAATCCTTAGAAACCATAGATCTCACTAATTGGAGGTTTTGTTTAATAGGCTCATCAAGTATTAAATTATCTTCAAATAACTAAGCTTATCAAAAATGTTTGTGTTAGTCAGATTCTTTGGAGACTGTGCCAGTTACTATTTCTAAAACTGTTGAGGAGCAACTTAATTGATTTGTCAGTTTTATGAGTGGATATTTACTTAGTGACATTATTTTAAAAATTATTTTTATGGGAGAAATTAATTTATTTAAGTTAATGATTTTATTTATTTAATTTGTTTAGTTAATTCTTTTTGGCTAATTACCTTTCTCTTGTTAGATGCTTTTTAAATTATGAGTTGATGATTGGCTTGAAATTATTACTAGCTTCCCTTATTATTTTTATAACCTCATATATTTGTGCAAAAATGATTTGTAAGACTTGTTACCTTCAAGAATAGAATCATATCGATATTGATTTATGGATTTGAAAGTTGTGTTTTAATATAAGTTGTTTGAGAAAATCATGATGGATTCTTGATGGATTCTAAGTGAGAACATCACTCATCATAGCGAAAAGATATAACAGCACCATCGCTCACTCAACGAAGAAATACAACGGCACCGCTTGTCATAGTGAAGAGATACAATAGCCTATATGCACATAATATATCCATATAAGATAAAGGGGGAGAGGATCTTAATTATGAGATAGCACCGAGTGATGTAAAGCTCATGACTTGATATAAGATGTGATTTGTGCTTAGATGGGTTAAGATTATTTCCTGCATTTTATTCTCCTTATGTAACCCTCATGGAATATTTAAGTAATTGAAGAGAGATTTCATTTTATTTTGAGAAGAATGATTTGTAAAAAATATTAAGAAGGCACAGAATTGATGGACTGTGATTTCTTCTAATTACTTGCAATGATTGTATGATTTTTAAGTTATTTCATTTTGTTTTAAAAGCTTGTATGTTTATTGGTTTCTCTTTCCTATCACTTTGATTATATGTTCTCACTGAGTCTATGTGATTCACCCTATTCCTTTCCTTCAGATTTGTAGGGTGCTGGTAGCATGCTCTTAGGATTTACGATTCTACACAGGAGTTAACTTTTGGTAGGCCTCCATTACTAGAAGAGGCTTATATTTTGTTGACGATAGTATTTTACAACTATATGGCATAGTTTTATTTCTTTTGGATTATGTATATGACTATAGGGTTTAATATGCCCTTTTATGTAGCTAATCCTTTTTACACTTTTGATTGATACTCTGAAAATATTTTAACTATTAATTCTAGATATTATATTGCACAAATTTGTTACACATACCCCATTTTCTATTTAAATTTTAGCTGAATATGTACTTTTCCAATTCTATAGTTTTGAGTTCAACTATGAATAATGCAAGAATGTGACCATGTTCATTCTTACTATGTAAAGATATGAACACTACTCATATTATTCACACAAAATATGACTCACAACGCTTTAAAGAACAAACATTTTTTTTTCCAAATTTGGTGACTCTAGCTACTTCAGTACTAAAGTAGAAACTAATATTTTTTCTTTTCCTAAAATAATGTCAATATTCACAGTAGATAAGAAAAAATAAATTAAGAGGAAGATAAAGAATGCTTCAAGCTGTGCTCAACTAGCCATAAAATGATGTCACTGAAATTATTATCTCATAACGTTCTCCCCCGAGAAAAGAATAGTAGGTATCCTTGTAAAGCTTAAGCTTTTTGTTTGAACTACTTGCTTTCTTGTACAAAACTTTGCTTACAACGTGACCAGTTATAATGTCAGCCTTCCCATGAAGGATTAATAATGGCAGAGATATCTGTGATAAAAAAACATTGCACATGAAAATAAATAGATTTCATTGCAGTATTCTTGCAAGACTACATGGGGGAGGAGAAGATAAAATTCAAATTTGAACAAGAATTGTAATTGTAAGCTCAATCTCAAAAGCATGGTCTTTCTACGATAATAAAATCATATTTGAATCCATCAAAAAGAGGGCAGTGAATATATTTTCATGCTTCTATCGATGCGGAATCGAGTTGAGCCCCTTATATAGCAACACAAGAACTAAATATAGTGCTAATACAATACAATCATTGTACTACTAAATCAGGTGCCAACATGCTCCGATGTAAGGCTTTCTAATAAAAGGCTCACACTCAGTAGATAACAGCCCGAAAAGTGGTTTAACTTGCTTAAGACTCTTGCTAGCCCTTACCAGTTCAACTAGCTTTTAGACTACTATTGTATAGCATTTTTTCCCTACTTCTATGTTTGCTACCTAACATTTTCTCTCTACATCAAGGAGACATTATCATAAATTGAACTCACAACCTATACCGAAATTTCCTTCCTCCTTCCCCACCCTAGATATACCTAGTGGCTAACAACTAAAGCTTCTGCTTTTTACATAAAAGGAAGATGAAAATAGAGAACTCAACATATACAAAAGAAATTCAAATCAATTTAGTCATCTTAGACATCCAAAATTAAGAGGACAAGGATCATGCAGAAGTGTAGAACAGAGTTAACGTGACATAGGAAAAAGATTATGCATTTGACTGAACCCAAACATAGTTTCCTTTTAGATCCCAAGAGCTTGCTATATGAAATCCAAAGTGTTGCTTCACTTGCTTGTTTTGTTGCCTCGCTTATTCTACACCTTCAGCATTTTCTATGTCAACAATACTCTATACTCAGACGCACAAAAATAAAATCAAATCAGTTCCATGCAAAAATTCTAGAGCGACAATCTTATTTGACAAAGAATCAGATTTTGATTAAAAGGGAATTCCATTCCTCTCTTTGACTATATGCACAAGAGGACTAAGGTTGACTCAAGGAAAAATGCACACAAGCAAAAACACTTCCCAGGAAATTGTAGTCGCATGATACGGACCAAGGTTGACTCAACCACCATTGCGAAGTCACGGTGTCAGGACAGAAGACCACACTAAGTTTGTTCGTCAATTACTCTGCCAATAGTTGACTACACTGAATGGCACTTTCTCTCCCACTTGCCCTTGGCCATCACTCTTCACCTAAACTTAGTGGATTGAATTGAACACAGATATGTGGTGGAGTTGATAAGGATGGCCATGACAAGAATGCGGAGATGAAGACCAGTATCTCTTCTTTCTCAGTTTATGTGGGAAATCTCCTTTTTTCAACGACAAAAAATTGGATTCGTGAGATGTTCAAGTGCTGTGGTGATATTTCTGATATTTTCTTATCTAGAAAACCAAATAGAACTTCTTCTACTCGTTTTGCTTTTATTCGTTTCTCATCAGTGGCTCGGGCTCGTGTAGCCATTCGCGAGCTAAATGGCATGTTGGTGGATGGTTGCCATTTATTGTTTGCAGAAGCTACAGAGAAAAAAACTCTCTCTAGGAAGGTTTCTGAAGATTATGTACGCGAGGCTTGTCCATCTTGATGGGTGCCCGTGCTCCTCCTTCTGATCAAAGAGGGAAGACAGTTTCCATGATTCAAGGGTTTGAATGCAATTCATCATGGCTTGCTAGAAGTCTGATTGTGGGCACCCGAGGGTTCTTAAGCTCATATTCTTTCTCTAGGTTGGTTATGGCCGCTTGGGATGGCATCTCTAACATCCGAGTTCTTAATCCTAAGCAGTTTTTGGTAACCTTTAATTCTTCTAAAGCCATGACATTATCACTCTCTGGAGGAGTGCTGCCAGTATCTTCATTTTGCATTGAATTGAAACAATGGAGCATGGAGATTTGGAAACCACCTAGGCTTGTGTGGATCGAGATGTTTGGTATACCACCCTCTGCTTAGTCATGTAATAATATGATCCACATTGCAAACCAGTGGGGTGAAGTTAGAGGATTTGATGAAAGAACATTGCGAGGTTTGTATTTTGTTAGTGCAAGGTTGTTGATTGCTACAGAGATTATGGAGCATATTGATGGTCACATAAACTTTGCCCTTGGAGATCATTTAATTTCGATAAGAGTGAGAGAGGTTTTGACATGACCTTTCGCCCCATTCTCTTTAGTGAGTTCTGTTGAAGCGGCAGCCCTAGTGGAGTTCCCATCATCCGGTGGTGAAAATGCAGATTGTTGGAATGCCAAGAGTTAGCTGAACTCACATGAGTAAAGTAGAAGGTTCAACGCCAACCGAAGCTTACGTGAGATTGTCATCAATGATTGGTATCTGACTCAAGAATGTGGAATGTTGGGAAGTGGGCTAATTAATGAGCACGTTTCTAATGTGTGTTGTGTCCCAAGTAAATGTCCTCGGTCTGATCAAGAGTTGTTGTTGGAGGTACGCAAAGACTTAGGACTGATAGAAGACGGGAGTTGGCACTCTGAGTTCAGTGGTTTGGGCAATGCTCTCAAATTTCCAGCCCAATAAGCTCATCTATATATCCACCAGGCTTTGAACCAACAATATATGAGCCTGGACCTCTTGTGGTTGGATAGAATCTTGATAGGCCTACGGTCCGCAATGTCTTTGCAGAAATGGACAAGCCCAATGTGTTGACAGATTCTGCTCACGATGATATGGTCTTCGCTAATTTGGTTTTGGAATACAAGCTTGAGAAGCAATTTGATAATAGTTTAAAGAAAAAGCACACTTCTTCAAAATGCAAAGATAAATTCAATGGCTCACAAGTGAATGTTGAAGCATATATGCAGATTCATTTTACCAAATAAGAGGGTGTTAGTGATAAGGCTTTATCTAACTCTATGGAGGAAGCTAGACGCACATGGGATTTGCGTAAAAGCCTGGGTTTATCTGCTCAGAATGAAGATGATGTTGTAAATGCTTTGGCTGAGCTTCATATGGAGAAAGAGGATAGGACGAAGCAAGCTCGTGCTAGAGGCAAAAGGGATAGGAAGAAAAGAAATTGACTTTGCGACCCCTTTTGTTTATGGTTGCCGTAGGCTTAGCTTCACGACTCTTTTCATTATGTCTCCATTTTTTCTTTTAAGCTAATGCTACTTTGTTTTGCTTTGTTACAATCTTCTGCTGTTTTGATCCATAAGTAAAAGGTATCTTGTATGTGCTCCACCTTTTATGGTGTTTTGAGCCTTATCTCAAATTATCAACAAAAAAAAATAGACGCACTTCCGATAAATGCCCTTAAAATCTAAATGAACCTTAATATAAGCATAAAATATGGCTGCAGTTTATTTAGACATTTAACAATGTTAGCCAATTTAGAAAACTAGCTCCGGCAAGTATACCGGGTCACAAGTAATAAAAAAAATGAGTACGGGATTGTCGTTCCCACAAGGACCAAAACCAATTACCGATTCACTTGGGCACATCACTATTCAGGCAAACACAAATTGAGAGAAAATTGGAATTTAAATAAATGTAGAAATTGTAATTAAATAAGCTATAGAAAATAGAAATAAGCAATGGATGGAAAGTAGGTGTTAGGGGTTGATTTCATCAAAGTTTCCTAAATTTTGTATTACTCAATTATTAACTTAGTTTCTTGACAACATCATTACCGGTCGAATTACTCTTAATTATAGTCAAAGCTCAATGGCTTGATACTAGGACCCTCTTAGGACAAGTTGAATAGTTTAATTTCTTAGACTATTCTAAACCTATTATAAGGATGAAAAATAAGAATTCAATTGGCCGCACAAATGAGTATTTCCACTGCTGGCTACTCTAATCTATGTTAATTTCTAGTTTGGCTTATTTTGTGAAGTGAAATGGCTTTCGACGTCACAAAACCATACATCAGCTAATGGGTGATCAGGCCAAAAACAAAGATTAAACACACTAGAAATTAAGTAATATATTGAAAAGATAATTAAAATAACAAAACGGAATACAAAATCAGTTCCCTAAGACTACATCTCCCTAACACCTATAAGAAATTTAGCAAGTCATGGAAAAAGAAAAGAAAACAATACTCTGATAGCTCTCTAGAGTCTCCAGCCCTTAGCCTCTGTTTTTCTCTCTCCCCCTCGATTCTTTTCACCCTCTAACGGATAAAAGAATTTAAATCCAAATGAAAAACTGATTTTCTTGATTTTCTCCTTTTTCAAATCTTCATCTCCATTATCTTATCTTTATCTTTTTTTTAAAAATTATGATTCAAATCTTCAAATAATCTCTTCTATCTTTTTCCTTCTTTGACTCAAATCAAATCTTTCAAAAATCATCTTTTTGTTCTTCCAAATCTTCAGATCTTTATCCAATTGTTCCCCTCTAATCTTCAAATCCTTGATGCTAAAAATCAATTCTGCAATCAAATAAATTTAGTGAGAATAATTGCCTATTAAATTCAAAATAATTAATTTCTCATTAAAAGCATCAACAATAAAGATTTATTAAATTAATCCAAGAAAATCATCATTATGAGAATAAATTTGGAAAAATTCAATACACAAATACGGAGAAAAATAGTATATTTTTACCAGTTATCAAACAACAAAAGGTAGCCAAGTCAAAAGATCAAAGCATAGCTCTTCTAATCTTCGCTCTATTTCTTGAGAAGTTTTAAGCATTTCTGTGGCAGTCCAAAAGCATGGTTTATCGTTGTAAGCAATATTATAAGCTGTCTGTAAAGAGACATTAGAGAAGTGTCAATTAATCACTAATATACATATATACCAAGAAAGAAATCAATACAAAAAATTGTAGTTCAAATAGAGGCAGAATGAAAGGTGCCACAATGGCCAACTACATTCAAGGTTAAAGGGCTGGATTATTTTAACCTGTTTAATCTCTAATTTTCTCTATACCATCTTGGGAATTAGATTATCATACCAGAAACAACATTCTATTGGATTACATATATGAACCAGCTCTCTCTTTTTATTTTTATTTTATCTGAATGCTTCCTATGCTAAATTCTTTTGTGGTACTAACTTCTTCTTTGGGATAATAGAGAAAAGTTGGAACCGAAATAACAGGAAATAAGAGATAGAAAAAAAAATGTGCAGCAAGACTGAAGGGAGTGGAGGTCACCAATGGTGGGGTCCTGGAGTGATAAAAAGGAATCACGGATAATGAATTAAGAGAAATAGTAATTGTACCATGGTTGTCGCGACATAGTTGCTGACAACCATGTGATTGATATGAAAAGAGTTTAAAAAAATATTAAAATTACTTGACATTAAATTTTAAGGGTGCATGATGCGGTATATCGATAGAATATCCCACTTTTTGAGGTTCAAATAACAGTGCTCATGAATTAATGGTTGGTATCGAATTACAAGTATATCAATCTACAAATTACAACATATCACCAGGTATATATGTTAAAAAAGAAAATGACCCCATTAGTACATACTAACATTACTACAGTTTAGAGACCAAGACAAATATTAATTGAGCTACAAGTTCGTCAAAAGGGTTTGTGATTTTCCACAAACCGCGCGTACATAAGATGCCTCACAAGTGTGGAGTGTAAAAGTTGTAAAGACTTTAGTGTTGAAACAAGTAGTCAACCAAACTTCCAATCCCCCTTCTTAATAATTCCCTTCATTCTTACATCACAACACGGACACACGTCAAATCAAACTAGGCAGAGATAGAACTTAACCTCTTGCTCTCTCAAATCTGAATGGCTCACCTCTCATTAAAATCCAAAACTCTGATTAGTTTTTCTACACTTTTCTTCTTATTCTCCATCTTATCTGCTAAACTTGGCGATGATGAAGCAGCTTACCTGTTGAAGCTTCGGCACGCCCTCACCCCAGCTCCCTCCGATTGGTTCAACAACAAATACATGTGCGAGCGGAGCGGCGTCAGTTGCGGCTTAGACATCATCTTCAACTTCCGCTGCGTAGAATGCATCAACCTCCCTTCAGTGTCGCTCATGGGAACAGTCCCTTTAAGCCTCAACAACTCCCTCTCCCGCCTCAAATACCTTAATCTCTACAACAACTCTCTCTCTGGGCCTCTCCCCTCTCTGGCTGGCCTCATGGAGCTCGAAACGACGATCCTCAGCCACAGCAACTTCACCTCCATCCTTAAGGATTGCTTCCGAGGACTGATCTCATTGGAGATCCTCAGCGTGAGCGACAACACTAACCTGGCACCATGGACATTTCCCACCGATTTGACTGACTCCTGGCAACTTTCGGACATCAAAATCATTGCTACAAACCTCATGGGCTCCTTACCAGGGATATTCCATTCCTTCCCTAATTTGGAGTGTGTTTATCTCTCCAACAACAACCTCAGTGGAGTCTTGCCCAAGTCTTTTGCATAATCAAAGATTGAAATGTTACGGCTCAACGACCAGAACTATAAGTTGTCAGGTACAATCAAAGTTCTTTCATCCATGACCAACTTGACTGATGTATGGCTACAGGGGAACTGCTTGGAGGGTCCCATTCTTGACTTGTCCCATTGCACCAACTTGTGATTTCTGCGGCTTGAGGACAATCGGTTAACAGGTGTGGTTCCACCTCCTCTGATGAGTCTCTCACCGTTGCATATCGTTTCTTTGGGGCACAACTTATTGCAGGGTCCTGTGCCAAAGTTTGAACTGCCAGTGATTGCGAGCCTTGGTGTTAACACAAGCAATAATTTCTGTTTGGACCATGTTGGGCCTTGTGACCAGCAAGTGACCATTTTCACTTTGCTTGAAGTTGCTGCGGTCTTTGGCTATCCATATCTGTTGTCGAATTCGCGGCGAGGGAACAATCCTTGTCAACATTGGAGTTTCATTGTGTGTGATGGGGGCAAGATCAGGACAGTGAATTTGACAAAACAGAATTTGACAGGGACAATCTCACCTGCATTTGGCAATTTAACTAATTTGCGGAACTTATATCTGGGTGGTAATAATTTGAGGGGTCCAATACCTAAGAGGTTGGCAACCCTATCCCAACTTAAGGTTCTAGATGTATTCAGTAATAACCTATCAGGACACATTCCAAGATTCTCATCAAGGGTCTTTCTCACTACTACAAATCATGCTTTGCTTGATCTTTCTCAAGCAAATGCGACAAGTCCAACTGCATCTAAAACTTCACACTCACCTCCATGGATTGCATGTAAGCTCATTATTGCTACGTCTACAATATTACACTTACACAAAAAATTGTCAGAATTTTTTGATAGAAGATAAGAGTAAGTATTAGATGCAGTAAATAATATAATTCACTTACTCATATAAAAATCAATAAGTATGTCACGCTATTTTAACAAATGAACAATAAACAATAAACTGATTGTCTTGTATTTTTTTTTTTCTATCTATGCTATTACATAAAGAAAATCTTCAATTTTTTTAATCATCATTGTGAATTATTTAATAAAAATCAAATAGATTTCAATACATATTTATATATAAAAATAAAAGAAGATCTAAACAAGTTTTATTATTAGTTATTTTTTTATTTACCAAAAAAAAGAAAAGAATTAAATGCATATACTATAATGACAGAAGACAACACTTTCTGAATTTGATCATATTTTGGTAAGACTAAAGATACAAACTAATGATACATAGACTCAAACAGTGGCTGCAATTTTATTGATTCTCGATTTTTTCATCAATATTTGATGTCGTGCGTCTAACATGATTTCAAAGTTTTACTAATTGGTTAATATAGAAATTGATAAATAGTAAAATTTCTCTGTTATTCATGCTCCTTCTGACTATTTTTCTAAGGACATCTAAATTATTGTTTATAATTAGTCTTCACTTATACAGGTGCATCAGTTGGTGGTGTTGGAGTTATTGTCATCCTTGTTGTGATTATTTAAAATCGTAAGAGATGTCTTAGTTTGATACAGAAGATGATGTTTAAGAAAGCAAGCCACAATGTCGTCAACCTCATAAAAAGTTATGGTTCTTTGACTCCAAAGCAATATAGTTATATAGAAATGAAAAGGATGACAAACTCATTTCGTGAAAAATTAGGACAAGGAGAATATGGCATTGTGTACCGAGCAAGCTTAACTGGTGGTCATCAGGTGCCAATGAAGGTACTAAAAGAGTCAAAGGGATGTGCAGAAGAATTTGTAAATGAGGTTGTTACTATTAGTAAAATATCGCATGTGAACATTGTTTTACTATTGGGATTTTGTTATGAGAAGAACAAAATAGCACTTATCTATGAATTCATGTCTAATGGCTCCCTAGACAAGTTCATCTATAGAAAAGGATCTCCCAATACTATTTGTAGTTTGAATTGGAGCACATTGTACCAAATCACAATTAGTATCAGTCGAGGACTAGAATACTTTACATCAAGGATGTAATATGAGGATTTTGCATCCTGATATTAAACCTCAAAACATTATTTTGGATGAAGATTTTTGCCCAAAAATTGCCAATTTTGGACTAGCCAAAACATGCAAAAAGAATGAGAGTAATGTATCTATATTGGGCACAAGAGGAACTCCAGGGTATATTGCACCGAAAATATTTAGTCGAACATATTGGTGGAGTTTCTCACAAATCTGATGTATATAGTTATAGTATGTTGATTCTTGAAATAGTTGGAGGACAAAAGAATTATGAAAGTGAAGGGTCATATACTAGTGAAATGTACTTTCCAGACTGGATTTATAAGGAACTTGAGCAAGGAAAGATTCCTGCAAGTTGATGCCCAAACATAGGAAGAAAATGGTATGGTAATGAAGATTACTTTGATGAGTTTATGGTATATTCAACCAAATCCATTAGATTGGTCATCCATGAGTAAAGTAGTGGAGATGTTAGAAGGATCACTTCAATTAGTGCCACATCCTCCAAACCCTAACTTGTATTCTCCTAAAAGACCTCTCTTACAAATTTCAAATATATTTTATAGCAGTGTACATGAGACAAATTCGATAACTATAGAGGGGAATGGTTCCATCAAATAAAATGAATGGTTCCATCAAATAAAATGAGTTCACCTAAGATAGAAAGTAAATGTGACTATGTTGTAATTTATATTTTTCTTGTTGGGCACTACTTTGCAAGTCTTTTTCTCGAACTTCAAATATATATTGCTGTGAATCTTGAGAAATGATAAAAATTGATTATTATTGAAGACCATGGTTCTAAAAATCGAACCGGACCGGCCAGTCCGACGGGTTGAACCAGGAATCGGCCAGGTATCCGGTTCGGCTATATTTAAAAAACTGCCCCCTACAAAAACCAGTATTGAACTGGACAAACCGGCTCAAAACCGATAAACCGGCCAAACCAGATCGGTTTTACTGGTTGGCCAGGTTTTTTTTTTTTTGAAAAAAAATTATTATTTTTTATCATCAATGGTGAAATTGAATACTTCATTATAATAAAAAAGGGCCAAAAATACATTTTGGTTGGCTAAATAAAAAATTACAACATCTCTTACTCTTTAAAAAAGAGCTTAGAGGTAATAAATATATTAAATATAAGAAAAAATGATGCATGGGTAGTATTTATAGAAGTCTTAAAAGTAAAAAAATTTTATTCTAAATAATGTGGGATTTCTTGAATGCTTTATAGTAGTTTTAAGCATAAAAAATTCAAAATCTAAGCAATATAGGACTTAATATTTTACTTGTATTAATTATATTAATATGACTTAATATAGTAATTTTGATTTCTAAAACTATTTTTATCATATTAAAATTTTTTAATCATTTTTATTTATCTCATAACATATTGTTAATGATATTTATATATATTTATATATAAATATATATATTTTATTACATCTCGGTTGAACCTCTAGTTGAACCGGTTAAACCTCTGAACCTTTGAACCAGTAGCTTGTGCGGTTCAATGTCCAGTCCGATTTTCAGAACCTTGTTGAAGATAGAAAAGTGAAGTTTCTCATTGCCTTAGGAATGCTTGTAGTTTACTTGCTAACTAAACATCTAAAATAGTTACAAGAATGCATACTTCTAAAAGAAACAAAAATTAACATAACTAGGGAGTTGACTAACTTAAATCAATATCTTTGCAGGTCCAAGACTTTTCTTTTGGCTACTAAGTCACAATTTAATTTCATGGGTCTCTGATCTTTCAAATTTGTTTAAACTGGGATATCTGATGCTATATATCTTGGAAGAGTAAAACTAACTCCTTGGTAGAGGTTGGTCCTCTGGTAAAATGTTTGATATCACAAAGATTAATCTACGATTTATTTCTTCCTTAGCTAACATTTTACTGAAGTAACTTTATTTCTTGAAGTGATATGTCACTTTCCCTAATTTGTTTCTAAAGGTTCATTGTCATCCTGTAGGTGACGTACATGGTGGTTACTCTAGTGCCCTTGCTTTTGAGAGGGTTTCTAAACCCTTTCTACATGGACTATTCATAAATTGCCATATAATACTACTTTGTCCATCTCAACTATCTTTTCCTTTTAATATATGGCCCAATCTCTTTGTGCCATGTGGAGTTATTTATCCACATTAATTTTTTCTTTTTAGAAGGACTAAAACACCCTTTTTCTTTTACTCAGTTACAATTTTTTTTAACTTACTCAAATTTACCTCATCCCCCCCTTCCCTCGCTATGCTCCTCTTCGCCCCAATCCCTAAATTGCAACAGAAACCCAAACCCAGAAGAAGAAGCACAGTTTGTGGGTGGCACTACTCTGTGCCGTTGTGCGTTCCTCTTCATCCCTTCCTGCATTCCTCTGCTCTCAAATCACTTGGCCCACGTTCCTCTTCTCCCTAATTGCTTGGCCCACGTGACTGCATTGTGCTCCCTGGCGCTGCGGTTTGCAGGTGGCGTCACTATTGGAATGGGATGACTAGGCCACCATTCTGCCTCATGCTTTCTCGCTACAGTTTCATCGCGAGCTTACCTTCTCTTTTGTCGCTCTTCACTCGTCGTCCTCACTGTGGCAGAAATCTGATTCGCGACCAATCTCCGCCGTGGGTTACTCCTCCTTCCACAGTAGAATCTGAGGTAAGCTTGCTTTGATTCGATCTCCTTGATTTGGGTGTTTTATTATTGATAAATAGTTTGATTATAAACTGGTTTTTTTTTTCCTTCTATGTTGAAATTTTTTTTATTTAATTTACAGAGCTTGTTAGTATAATTCTGATGTAGAATCAAGCGGTGAAATGGGTGATTCTATGAAAAGTTCTTGGTTTTGTTTTTTTTTTCAAAAAAAAAAGTTTCGTTGACTAAGGCCATGCATAATTCGATGAATTTCTGTTATCTTATTACAATTGATATTCTATTGATGTTAGGCATAAAAACTTTTTTTTTTCTGTCACTATATCAACAAGAGTTGGATTTTTGTTTTTGTTGTCTTTCTAGTGATATTTAGTCTCTTTGGGGCCCAGTCTTACATCTGTTACCTTCCTTAAGTGAAAAAATCAAAGTAGCTAGCATTAGATAAATTTTAAGATTCACTTCTACTAAGAAATTTACTGTCTAAGTTCCTTTCATGTGCTTTCTTGATGCAATTTATTTTGAAAGATTGGTTTACTCTGATCATATCAAACTACTAAACTCTGATCAATTGATGTGCAGCATTTTTACAACAGTTTATTACATGCGGCCTATGCCATTTGGTGCAATCTTTAGGTGTTATCCAGGGTAAGGTCTTTTACTCCCTCCCATAAGGACTATTATACATAATACCTGCATATTGCACTTTGTTTTTTATGTCTATAGCTCCCAATTTTTATGTTGTCTGCAACCATAATTAACTCAAACCTAGACCTACCCAGATCGCCCAAAACAAAACATGACATAAGAAAAATTATTTTTGGGTTTAAAAGTGGATTAATTGGTCCACTTTTTAAAATCGGTGAAATTTCATGCTGCTGACAATATGTGAAATTGTTTGGCTAACCATAATTGTTTGCTCTAAATTTTTATCCTACAATTTAGTCTATTGATGATCTGTTGTTTGATTCTTGTTTTGTTGATCACACTCAGACTGTGGAAAGTGTTCAGTGATGACAAGGATAGGCCAAATAGATATTTGCTTGCCAAGGAATTCATCAGCCGTCCTGATTCTGCAGATCTTGAGGTTAGTAGCTTTAGTTCCAGACTGCCTTGCCAAATCTTATGTATACAACCATTTTCTATGTATATATCTGAGGTAGCAATTGAATCCTGTACATGATTTATTTATTTATTTTTCTAAAAAAAGAAGGAGAAACACTAAGAGGAAGCACAACAAATTGAATCGTGTACATGATTTTTTTTTCTGTCACTTATAATTAGTCTAGACTGATTAGTTCTTGACACAATCAAGGCATGAATTTCAATTTTAGCTTTTTATTTAAGTTTGTGGACGCATGAAATGTGTTGTTTGATTGTCCCTGTAGCTTGTTATCTTTTTAGTTTTGATAAATAGTTGTTTTTTTTTTTTAACTTTGGTTAACCATGACATTAGATTTCTGACGCATGATATGGGGAGGGGTTATATACTTATATTAAGTCTTAGAAAGTTTCATTTAGGAAGTTGACTTTAATTTATTAACAAACCTGATGGCATTTAGATTGGGCATAAGGCAACAAGTAAGCTTACACTTCTATTTCTACATTTTCCAAGGCAATATTAACACATGACCAAATACTTTTTGCCACTTGTAAAAGAAGATTTTATCTTTCATAGAGTTGATAAAGGTGTTAGTACCTATAGATGGAACTCCGTACATCTAAAAAGAAGTAAAAATTTTACCCACGTTACTACATTTGTGATAAAACTTGCATATACATTCTATGATTGGGACAGGGTGATCAATTTGCTCTGGCATTAAACATAAAACTACAAAAGAGCGAGTTAAAATAATTTAAATACTAGAATTGGCCAGGAAGCATAATCTGAATCGTAATGGTATGTATCCCAATCAACTAGAGGCCATGAATCTATGTTGATAGAGTTGATGCTTTGGAATGATCAACATGGATAAATTCCTACCACTATATATCTTGATATTCAATTGAATTAATGTGTTTGGTTGTACTGGAAGATGCTCTAGTATTTTGTAATTCGAATTTTGAAATTTGGGTTTCGTGATAATGCTTTATATTTCAGTGACTTAAATTGTTAGGCTAATGTAATATGTTGTATTGGTACTCTTTATTTTAATTTTTCATCTTAATGCTGTTGTTTATACTTTGTTTTGACATAAGTATCTACTAATATAGTAATGGCCACTCCTGAAGTTAGTAGAATGAGTTCGCAATCTTTCATATCTACTTATGTTTTAACTTTGGTTAACCATGATATTGGATTTCTGACGCATGATACGGTGTGGGGTTATATACTTATATTCAGCCTCAGAAAGTTTCATTTAGGAAGTTGATTTTGATTTAGTAATAGACCTGATGGCATTTAGATTGGGCATAAGGCAACAAGTAAGCTTACACTTCTATTTCTACTATGGCCACTTGTAAAAGAAGATTTTATCTTTCATAGACAACAAAATAATCTGGGCATTGATATGGCCACTTGTAATTTCTAATGATAAAATTTGTGCATTTTGTAATTTCTAATGCATTCCTTTGCTCCTACTTGCACAGTAGAATCTGAGGTAAGCTTCCGTGGATTGCTCTGTTCATGGCTAGTCTATAATATATGCAGAAATTTTTTTTTTTTGGCATTGTATTTTTTAATTTTGTGAATGCATGATATGGTACTTTGTTTGGGTATTTATTTTTGGCTTGCATTTATTATAATTTGTAATGCATTCTAGCAGGATTTTGAGCTTTTCTTGTTGACAAATAGTTTGATTTGATTTGTACTACTAAGTTTTGATAAATAGTTTTTTCTTTTTTTTTGTGTTGAGAATTTTTTTATTTAATTTTCAGAGTTTGTTAGTATAATTCTGACATAGAATAAAGTGGTAAAATGGATGACTCTATGGAATTGAGTTCTGGTCATGGTACTAGCTCTGATGAAAACGCAGGGGAGGAACAAAATGATCTGGGCATTGATATGGGGAATCAGAGCAGAGAAAAAGTAGATGAATCTTATAAAAGGATAACAGAATTAACTTGTGAAGACATTTTGGGATTAGTGTTTGATACTGAAGGTGAAGCCATAGACTTCTATCACAACTATTCTAAGTGTCATGGTTTTGTGATAAGGAGGGATGATGTAGGTCGTGATTTGAGGGGAAATATCAATATGCATCAATTACTATGTAACAAAGAGGGTAAGAGGAGCAAGAAGCACTTGCAAAGGTTAGATAGAGTTAGAGAACATAAGCCACACCCGAACTGGTTGCCAAGCTAAGATTCGTTTTCACCAAGATTATAAAACCGGAAAATGGAAAGTAGTTGCATTTGAGGAATCTCACAACCATGAGTTGATCCCGAGTAGCATGGTTGACTTACTTCCTGCGTATCGTGGTCTGAGCGATGTAGATAAAGCCCAGGTCAATAGTTTGTAGTCACATGGTGTTAGAACATGCCACATCATGGGCTACATGGTTGCTCAGAAGGGTGGATATGCTCATGTTGGCCTCACCAAGAAAGACCTATATAATCACATTGATAGGAATAGGTGTGCACAGGTGGCAGACGGTGATGCAAATGCTACCTTGAGTTACTTATGGGCTAAGGCAAACCATGACCCACTGCTACAAGGAATTTACACGTTGACAGATGACGGAAAGTACTAAACTTGTTTTGGGCTGATGGAACAAGTTTAATTGATTATGAATGTTTTGGAGATGTCATTGCTTTTGACACCACATATAAGAAGAATAAATATGACAAGCCTTTAGTTATATTTTCGGGATCTAATCACCATGGTCACACCACAATTTTTGGGTGTGCATTGGTACATGATGAAAAAGTTAAAACTTATAAGTGGGTTTTAGAAGCATTCCTAGAAGCCATGTCTAGATGCCTTCTAATAGTTCCCAATATTGTGGTTTTAGATGGAGCGTCATTTGAAGGATGGAGACTTTGTTCTCTTCAATCGTCAGCCTAGTCTTCATAAAATGTCTATCATGGGGCACAAAATCAAAATCATGCCTTATTCTACGTTCTGGCTTAACTTGTTGGTAACTAAACCATATAATGCTGATTTTGACGGTGATGAAATTAATATGCATGTTCCTCAGTCATTTGAAACTAGAGCAGAGGTGTTGGAGCTCATGATGATGCCTAAATGCATTGTGTCACCTCAATCAAACAGGCCAGTAATGGAAATCGTCCAAGATACACTATTCGGATGCAGAAAAATCACCAAGAGAGATACCTTCATCACAAAGGTAATATTTACTGAATTTTTCTATTGCTGCAGTTTACTTTTCTTGTACAAGCTATTCAGAACCCTGATAAAAGATTTTATTTTTCAGGACGTTTTTATTAACATTTTGATGTAGTGGGAAGATTTTGACGGGAAAGTTCCTACTCCTGCAATATTGAAGCCAGAGCCATTATGGACTGGGAAACAAGTTTTCAATCTTATCATTCCTAAATAAATAAATTTAACTAGAAACTCTAGCTGGCACGATGATAAGGAAAGGGGATCCATAACCCCTGGGGATACCATGGTCAGAATTGAAAAAAGGGAACTACTTACTGGAACT
Organism: Pterocarpus macrocarpus; assembly: GCA_031439585.1. Classification (NCBI taxonomy): domain Eukaryota; kingdom Viridiplantae; phylum Streptophyta; class Magnoliopsida; order Fabales; family Fabaceae; genus Pterocarpus; species Pterocarpus macrocarpus. The sequence continues at coordinate 79,010,885 of CM062515.1, forward strand.
CTTTCCAGTAAGACACTTGGAAAATTTACTGGAAGTCTCATCCATGTTATTTGGTATGCAGCTCCAATATATAATAATTAATAATATTTCTAATTGAAATTAGTAGCTGAGTTAGGTTATTATGGTCCATTTACCTTTGCCACTTCTTTGTAAAGAGGGGTGAATTGTTCTTTTGTTCATCCAAACTTAACTCCTAGTGGTACTGATAAATAATTTTATAATGTCATGGAGTGCTTTCTAACAATAGTTGTGAACTTTGTGGCTTTGAAACTGTTACATTTAGTTCCTTTCTTCTTTGTTCACCCCCACTGACTGCTTGAATAAGGGAAGAAGTTGGCCCCGAGGCAGCTCGTAAATTTCTTGGTCATACTCGATGGCTTGCAAACTACTGGCTTTTGCAAAATTCTTTTAGCATTGAAATTGGTGACACAATTACTAATGTGTCGACTATGGAGGCTATAAATAAGACTATTTCAGAGGCAAAGGAGAAAGTGAAAAAAATTTATCAGGGATGCTCAAGAAAAGAAGTTGGAGGCTGAACCTGGTCAGACAATGATGGAGGCATTTGAGAAGAAAGTGAATGAGGTGATTCAATTAGATCACTTGTCACTTTGCTATATCATTGAATTTTGCATTTGGTTGAATCTGATGTTTCATGTTATTGATAATTTTAGGCACTGAATGAAGCTCATAAAATAGCTGGAGAAGATGCACAAAAAAGTTTATCTAAAGCAATAATCTGAAAGCAATGGTGATAGCTGGTTCCAAAGGAAGTTTTATCAACATATGGAGTTGCATGAAAGTATTTTATCAGAAATGTAGTAACATGGGTAAAATTTTTACTTTTTTTTAGACGAATGGAGTTCCATCTATAGGTACTAACACCTTTATCAACTCTATGAAAGATAAAATCTTCTTTTACAAGTGGCCATAGTAGAAAGAGAAGTGTAAGCTTACATGTTGCCTTATGCCCAATCTAAATGCCATCAGGTCTGTTATTAAATCAAAGTCAACTTCCAAATGAAACTTTCTAAGGCTGAATATAAGTATATAACCCCTCCCCATATCATGCGTCAGAAATCCAATATCATGGTGAACCAAAGTTAAAAAAAACAACTATTTATCAAAACTAAAAAGACAACAAGCTGCAGGGATGATCAAACAACACATTTCATGCATCCACAAACTTAAATAAAAAGCTAAAATTGAAATTCATGCCTTGACTGTGTCAAGAACTAATTAGTCTAGACTAATTATAAGTGACAGAAAAAAAAAAAGTTTTATGCCTAACATCAATAGAATATCACCTGTAATAAGATAATAGAAATTCATTGAATTATGCATGGCCTTAGTCAACAAAACTTAAAAAAAAAAAAAAACCCAAGAAATTTTCATAGAATCACCCATTTCGCCGCTTGATTCTACATCAAAATTATACTAACAAGCTCTGTAAATTAAATAAAAAAAATTTCAACACAGAAGGAAAAAAAATCAGTTTATAATCAAACTATTTATCAATAATAAAACACCCAAATCAAGGAGATCGAACCAAAGCAAGCTTAACTCAGATTCTACGGTGGAAGGAGGAGCAACTCACGGTGGAGATTGACCGTGAATTAGATTTCTGCCATGGTGAGGATGACGAGTGAAGAGCGACAAAAGAGAAGTTAAGCTCGCGATGAAACTGCAGCGAGAAAGCATGAGGCAGATGGCAGCCTAGTCACGTCATTCCAACAGCGATGCCACTTGCAAACCGCAGCGCTAGGGAGCACAACGCAGTCACGTGGGCCAAGCAATTGGGGAGAAGAGGAACATGGGCCAAGTGATTTGGGAGCAGAGGAATGCAGGAAAGGATGAAGAGGAACGCACAATGGCGCACAACAGTGCCACCCACGAACTGTGCTTCTTCTTATGGGTTTGAGTTTCTGTTGCAATTTAGGGATTGGGGAGTAGAGGAGTGTAGTGAGGGAAGGGGAGGGATGAGATAAATTTGAGTAAGTTAAAAAAATTGTAACTGAGTAAAAGAAAACGGGTGTTTTAGTCTTTCTAAAAAGAAAAAATTGATGTGGATAAATAACTCCACATTGCACAAAGAGATTGGACCATATATTAAAAGGAAGAGATAGCTGAGGTGAACTAAGTAGTATTATATGGCAGTTTATGAATGGTCCTTGTATGAAGGGTTTAGAAACCCTCTCAAAAGCAAGGGCATTAGAGTAACCACCACATAATAAATCAATCAATCGAATAATTAAGAACAATGGAGTTGGCTTTGAAATAGCTTTTAATAACAACTTAACAGTTTTGAAAAAAATTTCATATTTGGTATTTTATAGTCAAAACTACTCTAAAAAATAAAAATACAAGAATAAATGAGTTTTCACCTAATCCTTTACAAATTCTTTCATACAAGCTATCCCAGCATATGCAGTACATATCAAGCAAATATGATGGAGCTCTATTTGCATGTGCGAATCTGTAGGATCTTGACTGCTTGGCTACAAACCAAGTGTTTGTTGTGCAAAGGAGAAACGATGCTTTTTAGACATGCCTACATCATATTCTTTTTGCGCCTAAACTACCAATATTCAAAGTTTAGAAGATCTCAATTAATTTAGTTCAAGCTAAATCAGCCAAAATTTCTCGGTGTTAGTTTTTTATTTTCCCCTTCCTTTTCTGAAAATTAGATTTAGCACCTCGCCTAAAGGAAATAAATATGAAATCACTTAAATTAACTAAATATTGGTCAATCATATCCCTTCTTACTATGTAAAAACATGAACATTACTTATATTCTTCACACAATGTGGATATTGTCCAGTAATTGACTCACTAAACTTTAAAGAACAAACATAATTTTCAGATTTGGTGACTCTTATCTACTTTTATACAAGTAGAAACTTATTTTTTTTACCTTCTCGGAAATCTCAATATTCCCAGGAGATAGAAAAAATAAATTATTAAGAGGAAGATGAAGAATGCTTTAAGCTATGCTCATTAAGCCATAAAATGATATCACCCAAAACTTGAATTATTATTTCATCAGGCTCACTCTCAAGAAGAGAATGTTAGGCATCCTCGTAAAGCTTAAGCTTCTTGTCTGAACTGCTTACTTTCTCATACAAAAATTTGCTCAAAGAGGGATCACTTCATGAAGGAATGGCAGAGAGATCTATAGTCACACACATTGCATGCGAAAATTAATAAATTTCATCGCAGCATTCTTGCAAGACTACATGGGTGGGGGAGGGTAAGAGAAATTTCAGATTTGAACAAGAATTCTAATTGTAAGCTCATTGTCAAAAAATATGGTCTTTCTACAATAATATCATCATATTTAAGTTCATCAAAAAGAGGGCAGTATAAAAAAGAGTTCAATGAATATATTTTGATGCTCCTAACAATACAGCAACCAAGTTGAACCCCATTATAGCTAAACGAGAACTAAATGTTTTGCTCTACAATGTAATCATTGTACTAATGCATCAGGTGCTAGCTAACACGCTCCAACGTAAGACTTGTAATTAAAGGCCCACACTAAGTAGATGACAGCCCTAAAGGTGGTCTAACTTTAACTTGCTTTAGACTCTTGCCAGCCCTTGGCAGTTCAGCTAGATTTTAAACTACTTTAGTATAGGGTTGATGGCAGGAAATTAAAACTGTAGATTAATGCCTAGATAATTTGTTCAATAAATGCAGTGAAACCTGATGTGTTCTATACCTTTCCAAAGACCAACTAGAACGGCAGCAATTAGGTCTTTTTTTCACTAGGTGGAGTATTGCTTTCCAACGACAACTGCTAAAATATAGTGTGCATATTTGGCTGCGATATTGTTAAGGACAGAAATTGTCAAGTTTCAAGTATGTTAGAACAAGCAGTTTGATTCAATACATTTTTTTATGTCCAACCAAAATGGATTAATTCAAGGTTTTGAAAACTAGAGTATGCTAAGTATAACAGAAAAGTAGAGATCCAGAATATCAAAGATAGCTGAAATCAGGAGCCTCAGAAAGAAAACATACAGCTGAAAGGGCAATGGTAATATCAATAACTGGTCACTGGTTTCCATAACTTAAAAAGAAGAAAACTTAGCAACCATGAACTCAGAACCATGTTGCCGTCAGCAACACATCGCAAAGTTATATCAGACAGAACATTGCACACCATGGACGACCCCCTCCAATAGTGTAATTCATCAAGTATGTAATGTAAGAAAGATCGATTCATAAATATTAATCATTGATTTCATTGTCCATATAAATATAAGAGATAAAAGCAAATACGGTAATTTAGGATGTGGTGATATCACCACGAGGTAAGCTAAACTATGCAAATGCATCCCGTATACCAATTACCACCTCCTTAATTTGTTGCCATCTTCAAGTTAAAACAATATAATTAACTGGCACGGTTGATCCAACCATTTTTGCATGGGAACCAATACTTATCCAATATTTGTGCCCAATAATCCCTCAACTACTTCTATTCAATGAGACATTATATTAATTAATCAATGAAGAAACAGCTAGCACCAATAACAGTATATCAATCAGAATCCAGCGGCAAATTTTATGGGTCAAATTGACATTGTATCACTTGAAGCAATTTTAAAGCAAAGAGACATTATAACAGAACCTCTAGCTTCCACTGTAAGAAGCATGACTATATGAAATAGTGTCATCTATGTGAAAAACCCATAGAAACCAAAACTTGAGCAGAGCGCCTAAATTAATTTGGACCAGCACAAGACACAAGCATCTTGTTATCATTAAACTGAGTTACAAAAGCAGTAAATGTAGCACAGAAAAAGGATTACATGAAGCATGTGTTTGACAGCTTTTTGGATGAGGAACCAAGTTGGCAGCATTAGGTTTCACAACAAATCTGGATCCTCCTCTGAAACTCCAATCTCCTGTTAAGTTGACCCAACATCTTGCAGTCCGTTGGTTACAAAGCTCAGCATCATTACTTATGATAGGGAAAGGTTGCCACTTGCAAACTGTACCACAAGGTTCTATCGGCTTTCCCAAGTGATCAATTTATAAGAAATAGAATCTCAATTGTAAGGCAACTTTTTGAGACCAAAACACATCAAGTTAACTATAGATAAGAATAAATGAACTACATTGGTTGCTTTTTATCTTCCACTATAATTTAACGTTTTCCACGGGGTGTAGGTTGTGCAGATGATTCTGTGAATGGCAGATCCACTCAGTTCGATAATCAAGGATTACCAGCATGAATTTAAATGTTTTAGTGACACATTGAGCCAACCTATTGAAATATAAACTACATTTTTAACATCACTATACCAGCATGCGCCTAGCATAGATCCATAGAAAGATAACAAAATTACTCTGTCAAATCTATCAGAGAGCACAAATGCCTATTTCATTAGCAATGTCTTATCGATTCAAAAGAAGGCCATTTCCAATCATATACTCATTCAAATTTCAAAACTATATGGTTCAAAGGAAAACCCATTCAAGAAAAGAATGAGCGGAAAAGAGAAAAGAAAACTGCAGACAAGAATGGAAGCACCAAAAGCAAATTACACATTGAAAAACACAGAAACTGTACCTCCATTGCCAATGGAGAATGGGAAGAGCAAGAAGAAAATGATATGATCGAAGCAAAACCAGGGCACCGACTAACGGATTCAGCAGCAATGGCCACTTCTTGATATATAGCATAAAACTACATGGATACAGAACCCAAAACAGTGACACAAATTCCCACTGAACAGAAAGGAAAAGAAAAGCAGCACTGAATGAGAGACCATAAAAACAGGAAAAGTGAGTAATTGCACTCTAACTCGACGTGTTGAAGCTGTGCGGAAGACAAACAAGTGAAGGGGCACTGAGTAAAAAGAAATTTAGCCAAAATTAGCAGTGCAACGCTAGCTCAACTCTCTCACTTCGACTTGCACGATGTTCTTTTGTCCTTTCTATGTCTTTCACGTTCTGACAATAACACTTCTTTAATGGATTATTGGATGGCTACGTTTTCTGCTCTGCTGCTTCTTCTAGTTCTAACTAGGAAAGACCAAATCATTTGTTTAAGGATGATTAACTTCCAAAGTTTCAAGGATTTTTTTTTTTATAAAATTTAATTCTTTTGTTCAAAATTTCAAATGGTTAGATTTAAGTTTTTCTTAAAGTATTACATGCAAGTACAAGTACCAAGGAAAGAGAATTTTTTTTTGTCTTTTTGGGTCACCACATAAAGAGACAAGGAAAAGTGACCCAATAAATTATAAAACTTTGGACTTTATTATCTGTCACATGTTGGAGCTGAGCTGCCAAACGACCAAACAGCCACCATGATTTGCAAAAAAAAAAAAGTCAACCTGTTAAACTCAAGTACCTTTTTGGGTTAGATTAGCTTATTTTTCGTTAGATCTATTTTGCCAGACCTTAATCATAACAACTTGAAGTAGGAGGTTTCTTGTGATTAGTTTTGGGTCAAGCTATGTAATTAAGGCTTAGTCATAAGTAATTTTTCTGAGAAAAAAAAAAGGCTAATAGAGTACTTAGTTCTATTTTTATAGAATTGATTTTAGATAGAATTGATTTACTTATAATTGATTTTGAGATAAAGTGATTTATATTTGGTAATTTTTCTAAAAATAATTCTGATAGAAATAAAAAATTTTCACTTCTCTTAGATCAAATCAATTATAGAGGCAAAATTGATGTTTATATCTTAAAATCAAACAACATCAAAAATTGGCAAAATCAATTTTTAGGGGGGGTCAACCAATTTTAAACCCTCCGCATGTTGATCCAAACATGCTCTAAGTCATAAGCAAACCTAAACAAAATTTTATTGAAAAACATTAAATTTTATCCCCAAGTTAAAGTCAAATATTCAAATCATTTACTACTCTCAACACACTTTTTATTTGATTTTGGCATAAATCATATGTATTTTTTTTCTTCACCATTAAATCTTACACCATAGAGTTTGTTATGGATATTTTCTAAATGAACCAAAGCCAATTCGAATTGATCTTGTAAGAGACCTACTATGGAAAGAATACATTTATCTTTCAAACTATTCATATCATCAAGTGTACCCATTCCGAATATGAAGATATATATATTGTAGATAGATCCATATTATTTTATAGAGTAAAACTTTTTACACTACAACAATAGATAGATAATATAGTAGAAAGAAAATGATTTGATTTCCCCCTTTTCTTGCTAGGATTGGAAATCCTGTATTTTACATATTCATATAATTGCGTCCTTGGATATTTGAAATATTGTAAAGTGCTTCAAATCATTGCTATGACAAATGAAAAATATGAATCAAATCAATTCCAAATTGAAGAAAGAATTGAATATTATCAAACCATTCCTTCCATCATAATCTAATACATCTGATGCTTAACATTTACATAATAATAATATTGGCATTCTTTTTTTTTTTTTTTTTGTCTTGGTAAGAACTGTTACGGACAATTAGACTACCACTTCTTCTTTTTTTAGTTTCTCAGATTTACATTTAACGCATGAATTAGTTTTTCATCATCTTGTGCATTAAATTCTTGAGACTACAAAATAAATAAAGTAACACAACAAGGAATTGGAGTTTGATATATGGAGTTGAGAGTTGAAATTGGATGTCTTAATTCCATATTTGGAGTGATATATAGAATTGAAATTATAGTTCCACAAACTAACTCTATGGAATTTCAAGACAACTAAGATGAACTATTCTTAATTCCTATTATGCTCCATTTGAGTCGAGCCCACATTTTGTTAACTCGTGAACATTTGTTATTGTTTGACCTGACCCATTTAACTATCAAGCCAAAATGAGCTAGGCCTAAATGGGCAAAACTATTCTTGTAACAGCCCTATAGATTAGTCTTGTCAACTATGGGCCACCCCGCACTAAACAAATCAATATATCTTTGGTGGTAGCCTTAATCTATAGTGATATTTTTATGAATATACTAAAAATTAAGATTCATTTTTAATAAATTTTATTTCTTTAAGTACTATTTTACAAAATTAAATATTGATATAAGTACAATTTACATGTCATTATTATAAAATCTACATAAATGCTTTTTATTGGTCCATGTATATAAGGGTTTGGAATCCAAAGATATGCAAAGGTTCCATAGAAAGGAAAGTAAATCTTCATCATAGCTTGTCTTTTTTTTTGGATATCTCTTATTAATGTATATTTTCATTTAAATTTCAAATTTTCTTATATCTCTCATTAATTTCAATTAATTTCATTGCTCTCTACCATTATGTATCAGAAATTCTTTAATTCTAGAGCATATAGTGTCAAATTAATAACTTGTTTCCATTTATGAATTGTAACTTTATTGTGTTACTTTATTGATTTTTGGAGTCTCAAGTTGATCCTAATTCTACTTTTTTTCTACTAAACTTAGATATCTCTTTTATCATATTGCTTTAAATTTTGGTCTTTCCAGTTTTTAGTCAATGGGTTATTTTTTGTCACTTTTATTTGAGAAATTTTTTCATATCTTATTTTTTCCAATGTTTTAATTTTTATCAAATCAAATCAAATTAATACCCTAAACATGTCTTATTTTAATTAGTTTTTCCTAAAATGAAATCAAATTTTTTACAAATAAAAAATTGACTAAAAATGCAAAGAATTCACTTAGCTACTCTTTTAGTTATTTAGTCAAAATTTTATTAATTTACTTCAAAATTATTCAATATCAACTAAAAATAAAAAAAAATTCACTTAGCTGCTCCTTTAGTTGCGATTTTTCGTTTAGCAAAGAATTGATTAGGATTAGAGACGTACTCCTTTATTTTAATTTAAAAAATCAGTTATTTAAGGGCTGAAAAATGTTTGGGGGTGCATTTTTTGCGATGCACTATGCGACGCATATAGGAAAGAAGAGGAAAATGACAAAAATGCTTGGATGATGGATCCCACATAAGTATTATTATTTTTATTCAATCTTTTTTTTATTCAGAAACTTACCAGCATAAACAGTATAAACGCTGGTAAGTTTTGTGTAAATACACAAAACTTACCAGCGTCTACACTACTCATGCTACAAAAGACACTGGTAAGGTTTTTTTTTACAAAACATGCTGGTAATCTTTTTTTTTTTTTTTTACAAAACTTACTTACCAGCTTTTGTGCTGTTCACGTTATAAAAGATGCTGGTAAGTTGTTTTTTTTTTTTTACAAAACACACTGGTAACTCTTTTTTTTTTTTTTACAAAATTTACCAACGTATACCTTGTTCACGCTGGTAAGTTTCTGAATTAAAAAAAAAAATTTGTACAAAAGTAGTAATGATTATATAGAACCCATTATCCAAGCATTTTTGTCATTTTTCTCACATTCAATATGCATCGCGTATACATCTATTATTTGTACGTCCCTCTATCAGTTCTCTTTAAGGGCCCTGCTCCCTTGACTGCTCCTTTAATCGCTCCTTTTGATTATGTAAATAATTGACAAAGGATACGGATGCCACTCCTTTAGCTAGGGGTGGCAAATATAACCCGATCCGTGGGTACTTGTCCCTACCTAACCCAGTCGGGTTGAGTTTTAAACCCGCCTCATTGTGGGGCGAATTGATGCGGGGCAGGTATGGGCAGGTTTAGGTTTAATAAAAACCCGCCCCCTATATATATATATTTATAATTTTATATATTTTTTCTTATTATTTTTTTGAATTAACCTAACCTAACATTTTGTCTTCGATGAGGCATTTGCCTCTTTTTCCCCTGATTGAAGCTGCTGCCCTTCCCTTTTCCATTCTTTCTCCTTCGACCTCAATGGCTCAACCGCTGCCGCTACGCTTCTTCCTTCCTCACCCATTTGGTCTAGCCATCACCTCATCTACTGCACTGCTGCTGTGCTTCTTCCTTCCTCACCCATCGCGTCACAGGCCAACACCACCATCATTGTGACTGCATCGTAGAGCCGTCGCGTGACGACTGACCACATCGCAGAGCCGCCGTGCGACCTCGTCTCGGAGCCATTGCCAGACCGTGTCGTAGAGCCCTATCGCTGGCACTGCCCCCTATTGCGAGACACTGAGACCACGAGTTCCAGTCTCCAAGGTCTTCTTCTTCTTTCTTTTATTGTCATATATGTCATTCTTTTGGTTTTTTGAGATCAGAAGCAAATTGCTCAGGGTTTTAGTTCTGTGACTATGATGGATTGTTTAATCTTGAGAAAAGTAGCGGATAGGGGTGGGTAGGATACAGGTTTTGATTATTAAAATCCGCGAGTAAGGTGCGGGATAGATAGATAATAGTTTACTAGGGGACGAGACAGGTTCGGGTTGGCCTAGAACCCGTCCCAACCCGCCCCACTGCCAGCCCTACCTTTAGCTACCTTGTTAGCCTGCGTGTGGCAGTAAACTTTAACTGTAACAGTTAAAGAGTTGCAGAGAGATAAAATTTATTTTTTTATAATTTATTTTTACTATTAAAAAGTCTAAACATATGTCAATATTACATTTGACCATGTACATCGGGCAACAATGCCCGCCAAAGGCTACTGTCACCGTGGAATGCGCCATACGAGAGATTAAAAAAAGAAAAGAAAATACAAGAAAACAAGAAAGGAGTAAGAGATGGCTTCAAAGAGTAGGGAAGCCACAGGAGGATGGAGGTAAGGGTGTGCCAAAATGTTCAGATCTACTCCATGAGCTCAAATATGAAAAGTAACAAATTGATTGGCCTATAAGCTACAAGTTCGTTTAACGCATTTATGAAACTGAACAAAATAGGAAATGGATTTATGATTTTCCACTTAATTTATCTTTCAATAATGCTCTTTGCTACATAATTTTGTCTATGAAACATAATAAGTGACATCTCTTAAGGAAAATTCTGACATACTCCAGGGAACTCTTTCTCCATATTGAATTATGACCTTTAGATATTTATATGGATCTATTTAATAGTACACAATTCAGAAATCTGATAGCCTATATAGCTAATGGAGGAAGAAAATTTTCCTCCCTAGCGTACGAAAAAATCTCTCCATCTCTTAATTGATCATTGGCCAAGTCAACCGCAAATCGAGGAGTATGCTTTTCACTATTATTTCCTTTTGTGAAGGTTCGTACTCAATTCGTGTGAAATTTTCTTACCATGTTGCATAACTCACAAACTTTATCACCCATTCCTGTTGTTACCCAAACCGCGTGTTGTAATAACAAGTCAACCAAAACTTCCAATCCCTCTCCTTCTTTTCTCCCTCAATAATCCCTTCCGTTCTCACAACACAAACACACATCACATTAAGCCAACCCATGTTAGATTTTGAACCCCTTGGATCTTGAATATCCTCTTATTAAAGCATGCAACCAATACAAATCACTTGAATAAGATTGAGTTCTTAGTTACCTGGAGTTGTAGGAGAACTCATGGAATCCATTACTCTAACTTGGTGTTGTTCTTGAGTTTGAGAAGCAAGAGAAGAGATTTGGGGAGAGAAACAAAGAGGAAGAGAGGCAAGAAGAGAGAAAGAGAGAGAGAGAAAGGTAAAGAGAGAATCCTCCTATTTTTGATAAATTCTAAAAAAAAGAACATCTTGACTTAATGAGGCACCAGGAGCCTATATATAGAGCTAGGATAAGGGACCTCTCCCTGTGTCAACAAAAAGTAGGGCCGAACCACCCATTATAGAAAGGCCAATACACAAGGCCTATATTATATCCTTTTATATTATTAAACCCTATAATAATATGGATCACACAATTGGGCTGTATAAAATGCTCTAACAATTGGCATTCAATTAATCTGAATTTTAGAATTAAAACTTATAATATGATTTATGGTAGTCTACACATGATAATTTATCATTCTTCCACTTGGACAACATAATCAGACTACAATTTTAAGAAAAACAGCACTCTAGATTAATTTACGATACATGGCCACAATATAATGCCAAAGTTGAGCCAATATTTCAGCTATAGATCCAATATGGGATTATGAGTATCTCAACAATGCAGAAAATCGTACTCGAAGGAGTGCTGATATCATACATGCAAGATACTCCTATCCCAATGACCCGAAAAAAATAGGATATGAATTATTAGGAAAGCACAATGAAATGGCATGCCAATACGTGATCTAGTGCAATTCCCAACTAAAATGGCCCAAGCATCCACCCCAGATGCCATATGAGATATATATCTCAACAACAAAATGAGACTGGGTCCAAAATGTCTCCACAATATGCCATTATCCACAACATTTAAGTTGTGCAAGATATATAAACAAATGCAACAACAATAATGGCAATAATAGTCATTAAAAGTTGTCTTAAGATATTACAAAATATATGAGGTCACAATAGCTTTCAAATACAAACTCCCACTAACCCAAAATATCAAAAGACATCGCTACACCTATATGGGTTACATGATCAACAAAGACTTGGACAGTCAATCCTTTAGTTAGGGGATCAACAATCATAAGCTCAGTAGGAATATGCTATACATGCATTTGAAACTCCTGAATCTTCTTTCTAACAAACATAAGTTTTGTGTCAAAGTGTTTTGATCGCTTTGAGCTTTTATTATTATGAGAGAAGCATACCATAGCAGAGTTGTCACAATATATCGTTAAAGGCCTGGAGATACTTTCTACAATACCAAAATTCTGCAATAAGGTTTTTCGACCATATTGCTTGACGTGTAGCCTGATAACAAGCAATTTACTCAGCTTCCATGGTTGAGGTGGCTGTAAGTGTCTATTTGGCTCTTTTCCAAGGAACAATACCTCCTGCCAACATAAAGATATAACCTAATGTGGACTTATGATCATCTGGACAACTGCCATAATCAGAATCAGAACAATCGATCAGCTCAAGATGATTTGCTCTTTTGTAAGCAAGCATATAATCTTTGGTACCTTGTAAGTATCTCATAACTCGTTTTGCAGCTAGCTAGTGAGCCATACCAAGTTTGCTCAAGTATCTCCTAAGTACACTAACAACAAAAGCAATATCAGGATGTGTACAAACTTGAGCATACATTAGGCTGCCAACAGCAAAAGCATAAGGGACTCTTTCCATTTCTGCACTTTCATCATCATTTCGAGGATATTCATCATTAAAAAGCCTTTCACTCTTTTGAATGGGCGCTTTACAAGGCTTATAAGACCCCATGTTGAATCTGTTCAGGATTCTCTTAATATATCCCTTTTGAGACAAACCAAGAACACCATGAGATCTGTCATGATGAATCTCGATGCCTAAAACAAAGGATGCATCATCGAGATCCTTCATATTAAAATGAGTCATCAACATCTGTTTGGTCTCATTTAGAAAAAGAATATCATTACTAGCCAGAAGAATATCATCGACATATAGGACAAGAATGATGAACATGCTCCCACTATTCTTGAGGTAAATGCATTGATCTACTACATTTTTCTTGAAACCAAGATATGTGACTATATGATCAAACTTCAGATACCACTGCCTTGAGGCCTATTTCAAGCCATAAATTGATCTTCTTAACTTACAAACCATATGCTTCAAGCCATTCTCAACAAACCCATTAGGTTAATCCATATAAACATCCTCATATAAATCTCCATTTAAAAAAGTTAGTTTTAATATCCATCTGATGAAGCTCCAAATCAAAATGAGCAACAAGAGCTATCACAACATGAAAGGAATCTTTAGTAAAGATAGGGCAGAATGTTTCTTTATAGTCTATATCTTCTCACTAATTGTATTTTTTGGCAACAAGTCTGGCTTTATATCTTTCTATTTTTACTTTGGCATCACGTTTAGTTTTAAAGACCCATTTATAGCCAACAATCTCAAAACCAGTTGGCAATTCCACTAAATCCCAAACATTATTCTTTCTCATAGAAGTCAATTCATCCTCCATAACAGCCAACCATTGGGAACTATTAGGACTAGAAACAGCGTCTTGGAAAGTAATGGGGTTAGAATCCTCAATAAATGTGAACTCATGTTTCTGCAGATATACAACATAATCTTTGAATCTAGTTAACTCATAGATATAGGAATTCATTTGGATCTCCTTGGTGGAGACACAACAATATCTGGATTCTATACATTGTCCCTGACAAACTTATTAGCATCAACACCAATAGTGGGATTAGTGGGATCAATTGGATCTAAACAGATGACATAGACTCTAGAATAGAAAGAATAGCTGTTGGAAGAATAACATGCTCTTTTCTGAAGCTAATAAGACGTGGCTCTTGAGTTGCAACCTATTTTGATTCCCCTTCCAAATAAACAGCGCAATTAGATTCTATAATTCTAGTTGTACATGTAGGACAATAAAATCTAGAGCCTCTGGATCAAATACAATATCCAACAAAGAAACAACTAATGGTTCTAGGATCAAGTTTCTTTGTTTCTGGATTATAAGGTCTAACCTCTGCTTTGCAACCCCAAACACGAAAAAGCCTTGAAATAGGTCTTTTCCCTGTCATCAGCTCGTATGGAGTCTTTGGAACAAATTTACTTGGCACATGGTTCAAAATGTAAGCTGCAGTCCTCAAGGCTTCTCCTCATAAGAACTCTGGAAGAGTAGAACGACTAAGCATACATCTCACCATTTCCATGAGGGTACGATTTCACCTTCAGCAACTCCATTTTGTTGCGGAGTGCCAGGCTTCATGTATTGTGCCTCAATACCACATTCCTAGAAAAATCTAGCAAAAAGACTAGGATTTCTACCAGTTTCATCATATCTACCATAAAATCTACCACCTCTATCAAATTTTACACACTTGATTTGTGTGCTAAATTTTAACTCAACAACAACTATGAATGTTTTGAAGGCATTCAAAGACTCAAATTTCTCACACAACAATTCAATTCATCCATATCTAGAGAAATCATCAATAAAGGAGATAAAGTATCTAAAACCTTGCAATGCAATAAGAGTAATGGGCCCACAAATATCAATGTGAATCAACCACAGTATTCCTTCACTTCTACTGGCTTTATTCTTTCTAGCTTCAGAGAAATCTACTAAAGAAAATAATCCTTATAAACATTTCTTTTTTGAACAGCTAAAAAATTACTTGTCTTATAGGTCATCTAGTATCCTCATTTTAGACTTTGGAAAATCATTGGAGGTATAGCCCTCCTATACATTTGGTATATTTGGAATCCTTTGAGACAATTGGAAAGAATTAGAAATCATATTTTCTTTTGGAAATCTCATTGAAACACATTTCATAACACAAGAATTTAAAATATGCACTTATAGCTGGTAGGAGGCCACACTATAGAATTCCTACTGATATATCCTAAGTGGCAACATCGGCACAACATTCAGTGAACTATAATTAACATGCCGGGCTACCACCTCTCCTATTACCTTGGGTTCATACAAGTTGCACCATGTCTAACATTTACCTACTGTTAGCCACAATTCTATGAAGTGTTCATTCCACAATACTCATTTTCTTTACTGAATGTAGTTTCAAATCGTTTATCAGAACATATCTAGTTTCCGAAGCAAGTTGGTAATATATCATAAATAAGCTCTTTTCTTTAATGAACATAGTGTAGCTAGAAAATTGTTTCTTTCTTTATATAAATAGCTAATAACTTTGGAAAGTATAACAATTTCAAATCAAATTAGAAACTATACATAGATACGATAGTCCCATGCACTTTAGATAGAAAAAAAAATCTATAACATATAATTATTTCTTCATTAGCTTTTCAGTTATAGAAAACTAGTTTCTTAAACCTTTGTTGTACTGTCTGCTTCCGTGGTAAATTCATATAATAAAAAATATGAATTTTATATCTATATCTATTTCAAAATCTACTATAGATAAACTATCCATTCACAATACTCCAGCCAAAAAGGTGGGAGCTCCTTGGTGAAACCACTGAGCCAACCAATCGCTCTAGGAATATAGATCTAACACCATAAGAAGACAATATAACTAAACCTCAACCATAAAGGTAAGAAATTAACTTAAAGTACCTTTAAACATGAAAGATCCCGGGATTTAGGACTCTGGGACTTCAGATCCTAGCCTAAGAGCAAATCTTTCAGGAAAAGTTTCCTAAATCTTGACATGGAAGGGGTTTTAAGCTTAAAAATTACCTTTGAGCACCAAAAAACAGAAAGAAGCGTGGTGGAGAGCTTGGGTCTCCTTCCAAGGCTTCCCATAGTTTCCCCTACTTGCCTAAATGGGAAAAACAATCAGTAGATTGGTTAGGGATAGAACAGTTAAGAAGTGGGTATGAACAAATTAACGGTGGTATAAGATAATAAAAATACCATATATGAGAAATTTTTGGGAAAAGAAAAGAAAGAGCTCAAGGAAGAAGAGAAATGAACAAGGGAAGAGAGAGAAAGTAAGGGATTTGGGGCTAGAAGCCCCTATTTTTATTTTTGACATTGACCTAGGCACGTTGGAGCACAGGGAGTTGCGCTCAAGTGTGGCCAGGTTCCAGATCCTTCTTCTCGTTGGTTTGGGAGCACGTTGGAGCATAAAGGGCTGTGCTCGAGTGTGCCTCCATGCCACAGTGTAGAAAGCTATGCTCGAGCATGGCTCCTAGATTCTAGAATTTTGATTTTTCTTCCTCTTCTGATCTCCAATGCTCCCAAGTTAATGTCCTCTTTAACTTTACTCTCTATTAATTTTAAAAAATAAATGTAAATAAGGGAATATCCATATTTGAATTCGATGAAAATATAAAAAAAAAAAAATCAAAATCCTTAAGAATCAAAATGTAACTTTTGAATTTTAGTTAAAACTCCTGAAAATTTGCATTTTCTTAAACATCTGGTGTAAAAATAAAAGGGGTAATGACTTCTTAAAATTCATTAAAACTACTTTTCGAATCTTGGATATTCAAGGAGCAATTATCAGGACTTCTGATCCCATGAAAATATCCCAATCATATAGCCTTCTAAGGGGGCATATGGTTCAAACTTAGAACTTCCACGAGATTCGACAAGACATGGTATCACCATTCGCGTAACTCTCGACTTGGATATATATATACACTACTAGAATTTATCAAAAATATGATCGATTTTGAGACCAATTTATCGATTTGAGTAAAATGGGACTAAATTAATGCTTAAAATATCAGTCGCAAAATTAAATTTTACAATTGATATAAAAAAGGAAAGACAAAATAAGGAGAGTGTATTTCAGTCGCAAAATCGATTGCAAATTCAAGATTTGCGATCGATTTATAAAAGTCAACTAAATAACATGTTAAGAAAATTGCGACCGAAAAATCGGTCACAAATCTTAAATTTTGCGACTGAAAAATCGATCGCAAACATCAATAAAAAGAACTTGAAATTTGTGACTGAAAAATTGGTCATAAATCAAAAACCTTTACAACTAAAAAAGTCTTAAAATTTGCAACCAAAAAATCGGTTGCAAACGTCAATAAAAAGACTTGAAATTTGTGATTGATTTTTCGATCGCAAATCAAAAACCTTTATGTTAAAAAAAATCTTTAAATCTGCGGTCGCAAATTCAAATATTTAAACTCAAAATTTCTCAGATTAGATTCATTCTGCATCACATCTTCTTCTCTCGAACTCCTCTTCTCCCTCACTCTAACCCTCCCCCACCCCCAAGTTGCCACCGCCGCCGATGCTGTGTCCACCATCCTAATTCTCTTCTTCTCTTTGCTTGTTTCTTTTTGAAAATTTCAAATTTGATTTTTTTAAATATTGTTAGATTGTTGGTTTGTTGGTTTGTTGGTTTTGTTTAGTGCTTTAAATTATATTGCTTGGATATTTGTGTTCTTAAATTAGTTGAGATATTTGGGATTGATTTGTGATGTTATTAGTTATTTAAGAGAGTTTGTTGTTGTTAATGGTTGTTGTTTTAATGTTAAGTGAGTTTAATTATATTGTTTGTTGAATATAAGAGTATGATGTTGTTTCTATTTTTTTTTTTTTAAATTTCAGATTTGGTTTTTTTTAATAATGGAGATTTGGGTGTTGTTAGATTATTGGTTTGTTGGTTTTGTTAAGTTTTTTAAATTATATTGTTTAGGTGTTTGTGCTTTTAAATTGGTTGAGGTATTTGGGATTAATTTTCGATATTATTGATTATTTAAGAGAGTTTGTTGTTGTTAAGAGTGGGTGTTTTAATTAAAACTGGATTTAAATATATTGTTAATTGAATATGAGAGTATGTTGTTGTTTCTTTTTTTAAAAAAAATTTCAGATCTGATTTTTTTTAATAATTGGTATTTAGGTGTTGTTAGATTGTTGATTGGTTGGTTTTAGTTAGTTCTTTAAATTACATTGTTTGGGTCTCTGGGTTCTTAAATTGATTGAGATATTTGGGATTGATTTTTTATGTTATTGGTTATTTAAGAGAGTTTGTTGTTGTTAAGAGTGTGTGCTTGAATTGAAATTGAGTTTAATTATATTCTAAATTGAGTATGAGAGTATATTGTTGTTTTTTGTTTCTATTAGTTTGGGTTACTAAATTCATCAGATACTTGATTTTAAGTTATATATGTAATGCCAAAGTTTAGGAGGCAACTTGTAGGTATAAGTATGTCTATCATCTGTCTTTAGTTATCATTTGTTGATCTGTCATAAATCTTCCACCATTTATTAAATTTTATATATGTATTCAGATTTAATAAACCAAGGATGTATCATAAATTACTAATAATTAATTATACGTAATATTGATTTCTTAGCTTATGGATTGCTAGATGTACTTTTCTAGGCTATTATTAAATCCAGGTGTATGAAATTTGGATTTCATAAGATTCTGGTTTTGCGAATCGGTCGCAAATTTGTCACCCATTTTTCAATCGCAAATTTTGACTTTTACAACCGAAAAATCAATTGCAAAATAGTTAACAAGTAACCAAAATCAAGAGCATAAGAAGATTGCTTAAAATCGGTCGCAACTAGACAATATTCTAGTAGTGATATATATTGTGCATCAAATACTAAAATTTTTTCCTTCTTTTATTAAATACTTAATGGACAGTAACAAGTTTGACTAAATACTTAAGGTACTCTATTCTTGAAATCTAATTAACCGTATTGCATCCTTTTTTAATTATTTCAAATGCTGGTCTACTTTCATTTTAATAGTTTGTATTGATAGTTTAATTTCATGATATTGTAAGGAACTTATAGAATGAGACCCTATGATATAAGCTGTTGAGATATCAACTTCTTTACTATTTTCTAAATAGTCGTATGATTCCTCACATCATCTAATTTAATTATTGTTCACATTTCAGCAGCTTGATGCAATAAGATTATAGTTTAATGTCAAAATTTTTATTGTGCATAACTTTTTTCAGCCTGCTATTATGTTAGTACTTTCTTTTGTTGTTTAATTCACTTTAACAATGCCAAACTCATGATTATCATTTTTTCTGATATATTATCATTCAAATGAATGCAAGGGTTGCTGACAAAAATTATTGATTGCTTTTGAGACCACAGTTTTGATGATATCCATCAATTAATGAAAAGGTACGCTAGGAAACTTATGACATGATTGCCTGTTTTGTTGGATATTCAAAATCAATGGTTGAACATCTTCCTCAACACCTCTATGGCTTATGACATATTTTAATTGAATTTTTTTTTTTCATATTTCCAAAACCTAATGTAATTGGATTATAGTTCAACAGATTTTTTAAATCTTCTTATGTGATAAGAATTTTTATCTTCCCCTTTTATATCAAAAGCTTTCTTTGTTGTCTTAAAATTTACATTGACAGTTAGATCAAAAAAAAAATTCACATTGACAGTGCAAGAGTATTAATTATTATTATATATTCCCATCAATATGTTATTGTCTACACTTATGACTCTATGGCTGAGAACCAAGAATTGATAGCTTTTGGCAATACATCTTTTGTGATTTGCCGTATTATCTACATGTTCATATATTTTGTTAGTCATTTAACTTTAGTCATTTGTTTCTTTTTCGTTCTTTTTTTTTTTTTTTTTACTTTGCATATATGCAGTTTAATGAAAGGACATAACACAAATTTTATGGCATCCAACACAAATTTTATGGCATCCTATCCCTGTAATATATCTTGCATGAATGAAGTTCTAAACTACTTTCTCACTAGCTGTAGTTGTTTTGAAATCTTTCAATTTAATTATCCTCCCTATTTCTGCAGCTTCATATTATTAGATTACAGTCCAATGTCTTTCACCAAACTTTCAATATAATTTTTTTTTTTAACTTGCTGTCATGAAGGAGACTTAAATTAACTATTATCCAATTTATTTTAACAATGACAAACTTATTCCTTTCAATTATTCTAATTTGTAAATAATTTTGCATATACATCATAATGCTACAAACCAAAAATAATTGGCTGACTTTGACAACACAGCTTTGATGATGACCAATATTTGCTACAGAATCAAAAAATCTGACTTTTTGTGCATAGCTTTTGAAATAGTTAGAATCAATACTTCTTAGTTCCATGAGAGATTACTTTTATACTGACGTAGACTACATTCCTTAACAGCCAACTCCAAAAAAAAAAAAAATTTCTTAACAGCTTTATTATTTAAATTTATTACATCTTGTGAAAAGCTATGATGGGAAACTTGGTTGAAAGTGATAAGATAGTTGCACAAGAAGGGATGGAGATGATATATAATGCAAGAATACTTCATCAAATGTTAACGGACATGGTTCAGAAGATGGAGATTGTTATATGATTTTTTTTTGTGCTGTTTATTCTTTTTTTTTTTTTTGGGCGCTTCATTTAATGGTTCATTTTATTTAGATTTTTCATTCTTGATTATGACTATCACTGTTGTTTGCTATACATGAGAAACTATTGTAATGATCACATTCTATGCAGCTTTGTATTTCTATTTGACATTTAAATCATACCTGATATTAACATGGAGCTTTAATTCAACTTTAATGCATGATAATTATGGGATTACTTTTGGTGTGAATGCTGGACCTATGCGCTCTTATGTGCTTGATATTTTTTACCTCAATTCTCATAATAACCATTACATAGTGGAATCTAATGTCTCAACTATATAAATAATTTTACTCTAACTGGATTCTATGCATCAATTTGGTGATATGCTATACAGGTTTCCCAAGCTGAGAATGATATTCCCTCTGATTTAACTCCTTGCAAAAGAGTTTTTGATGAGTATGAACCAATTCTTGATGAAGACATGTCTACCACCAAGCTTAAAGCAATGAAAATAGAATTGGATTAAAGACTGCACCTTGAAATGCTTATGTTTTCTCTTTTGCTATTTTGTTTTGTACTATGAGATCTTTTGTGGTACAATGGTTTGGTGTTGTCATATTCCTTCCTATTGCATTTTATTTTGCAAAGCCTTTTGTTGTTACTTTGTTTGGCATTCCTATCTTTGAATAGGGGAAGTCTAATTTAATTTTAATATTCCGAGACTATGACATTTCAGTACTAATACAATAAAATTTTCAAAGTTTAATTGATTGTTTTAATTATGTTCTGTTGTAATCGATCCTTATTTAAAAAATGTATGATTATAATTTACAGATGCCAAAATATTGAAAATTGGTTGAGAGGTATTGGAAAGAAGACAATTGAAGTTTACGGTGCAGTTTAGGAATTGAGATATGATCAATATTTTATTAAGATATCTACTTCTACTTACTACAATATACTATAAAAACCTTATCATATAAAGAAAATTTTTTGAGATTTTATTTTTCATTTTTAATTAAAAGCAATTAGCCCACTACCACAAGAGAGTCTAATAGGAAACTATTTCCATCCACTATCTCCATATTATGCATCATTAACTCCACTCTCAAGTTATTTTACCAACCTATCCTCCACTAGAAATTCTTACATGGTCTGGGAGCATCATGTGGCTGTGCTCCCGGCCAATTATGTAAGTACATTTTCATGGGATTATGTATTAGCGATGGGTCCCATATAAAATACACTTACATGATTGGTCCGGAAGCACAGCTACATAGTGCTCCCGGACCATGCAAATATTTCTCATCCTCCACTAACCCACTACCACAAGAGAGTCCAATAGAAAACTATTAGAAAACAAACTTATAGAGATATGATATTAAAGGATGTGGTGAAAGATGAGAAAGTATATGGATTTTTTCTTTGAATTCTTGATTTTCATTTAACTTTTGCAATAGAGTAAATATCCATTTTGGTTTCGAATGAAAATATTCGAGGGACAAATTAGTCCATGAAAATATAAAACCCTAGGGTAGTCTTTTATCATTCAAAAAGGGAAATATATTAGTCCCTCCATATAAATTCGTACCATTAAAAAATTTTGTGGGAAGGGACTAACATGTCCCATTTTTTGAATCGTGAGGAACCACTTGGTGGATTTTAAATTTTAAAGGACTAATTTATCTCTTGAATTTTTCGTTAGAAACCAAAATGAGTATTTACTCTATATTCTATTCAATCAAGATTTAACAAATCATTAATTAACGGTTGAATAAAGAGATAGAAAGAATAAATGGAATGAATTTTTTTAATAAGGGAGAGAGATAGGGAAAATTAATTAATTTTTTTCTTCAATTGTTCAATTCTTACTTTAAAATTTTTTTTAAAAAATTAAACAAAATACACTATAAATAATGAGATGTTAAATAAAATGAATTTATACAATTTTTTTAATATAATTTATTTTTTCAACAATAATTTCATATTTATACTTTTTTATTTCTAAATTTATTTAATCTTAAGCTAATTGTACACATAAAAATGCTTTATCTAATATTCTATAAAGTTGTATATTTTATTGTAAAATATATATAATTATGCAAATAAGGTTATATTTAATCCCTATGTAAGAAATATTTAATAAATATTATGAATATACTTCAATTTAGTTTTAATCAAAGACACAAAGGGATGAGAAAAGCATTGGTTTTTTATTTTATTTGTTGAATTCCACTTAAATATTGCAAAAATATATTCTAAATTAAATTTCAAATCTTTTAATTTGTATATATTCTCTTTACTTTGATTTAATAAATTATGTTTAATGAAAAATAATACAATGACATAACTAATTTCTTTTTAAAATTACCATAATATGACTCTCATTATGTAAATATTAAAAAATTTAGATACTTATGAAAAAAAAAGTTAAATTGCTTTAATCTAACATTCTTAAAAATTTATACGTATTAATTTTAATTTTTTTTATAACCCATGCATTGCACAAGTCAAAAACACTAGTTTTATTATGTAATGTGTAAAATTATTTATTACATATTATATATTGGATTGAAAACTTTGCACAAAATATTATTAAATTGATAAATATAAAGTTTGGCTAAAAAATTGCTTTATATAAATATTATGGGATGAGTTTACATTGAATTCTTACAAAATAAATAGTTAAATTTAGTTTTAAGAACTCATTATTAGGAAACTAAATAAAGTGGAGAATATAGGAAATCAAACATATTTGTTTTCTTTTAATTGCATGGAGTAGGTACAGAGAGTGATCAGGTTACACAATTTACTTGGAGCGAAGATAAGGACGGAGAGTAAAAAGATTAAACTAATTTAATCAACTTCTGTTAAATTTAAATTAAATTTAACAATTTAAGTAATTTTTAAACATTGATAATAAAATATAAACAATTTAAATTGTTGTTAATTAATTTTTTAAATCTTAAAGGTTATACAATTTGTATGAAATAGGGACAAGAAATGGGAAGGTAAAACAGATTTAATTAATTGCTGTTAAATTTAAAATAAATTTATGAATTTAGAAATGAACATTTATATATTAAATATATCTTACATCACTCCAATTACAGATCTATATCTTACAAATCAAATACTTTAAGCTTTAATACACAATGTTATTAAATTTTTTATTAATAAAAATATCATGGATCTAATAGTTTGAAAAAGTAGGCAATAAGCAATTTTACAAGGTCTTTACAATTTATGCTACAAGTTTATATTAAAACCTTATTTAAATTAATGATGCTTACATGAAAAAAAAAAACTATAAAATTGTTTCCTTACTAATATTAATGTTCAAACAGGTAACCAAACATATACTTTGCACGGTAAATACCTAACAAGTATATTACACATGTGATAATCTACATACCTTGTAATTATTACTAATTTTTAATTAACAAATTATGTTTATATTTTTTAAATATTATAATAAATAATTTTTCAAATTTGATTAGAAAATATAAATACTTTAAATTGTTATTAATTAGTCTTTTTTAATCTTGCAGCACTAAAATTATATATAATCTTCAACCTTTATATATAACCTCTAATTACTTTTCTAAAATTATATATTGCAACTATATATTTTAAATTAGATACTTTAAACTTTAATAAGCAATATTACTTATATTTTGATTAACAAAAATATCATGGATTTAATAAGTTGAAAAAGTAACTGATGAACAATTTTATAAGGTATTTATAACTTATGATCCAAATTTATATTATTTTAGAGAATAATGCCCACATGATAAAAGTAATTGGGCATAGAATGATTTTCTTATTAATATTATATCTCAGATCATTGATATCAAACATATACGTTGCATTGATAGTGTCAAATATAAATATTATACAGATAATAATTTATGTACCTTACGATTATCATCAAATTTATATTAAATTTAAATTAATAAAATTTATTTATTATCTACCTCATATATTATTCCTTCAAAGATGTCACTGAGAATTTAAATCTTTTTATTTTAAATTTTATATCATTTCTGTTTATCACACAAGTTACTATGCTAGTTTGTTTCTAAGGTTCTTCGTCATCCTTTACGGGGTACTTACACAATCCATGCCAAATCAATCAACAGAATAATTAAGAACACTTGGAGTAGAGATCGAGAACAGCAAAGATAGCAGAAATCAGGTGCCTCGGAAAGAAAATACACAGCTGAAAGGGCAATGGTAATATCAATAATTGGTCACTGGTTTCCATAACTTAAAGAAGGAAGAAAACTTAGCAAGCATGAATTCAAATCCATGCCGCCTTCAGCAACACATTGCGAGCCCTTTTTTTTTTTGGGTCGTTAAGCCATCAATTGCAAAATTATATCAGACGGAACATTGCACACCATGGATGACCCCCTCAAAATTTGTACTTCATCAAATGCAACTACACTAATTTCGAATATGGTGATATTACCACGAGGTAAGCTAACTCTACAAATGCATCACGTATACCAACACCAAATCTGGTGTCACCTTCAAGTTAAACAATATGATTAACTGGAATGACTGATCCAACCATTTTTACATAAAAACCAACATTTGTCCGATGTTCGTGGCCAACAATATCAATTAATCAATGAAGAGTAGGGGTGTTAACGGGTTGGTTTGGATCAGGTTGGAGTAAAAAATAAATCCGAACCGATCAAATTTAATTCGATTAGTTTGATTTGGTTTTTAATTTTTTTTTCTAACAAATCCGATCCAAACCGATCTGATCAATATCGAGTTGATTTGGTTTGGATCATTGAGTTAAAGTAAAAAATAAAGAATTGCATTTTTTTAAAAAGTTTTTGTTCTTATAACAACTAATAATAATATAAAATTTTATTATGATATACTTATTGATGGTGTGAAAAGAAAAATTTCTTAAACAAACATTAACCAAAAAATAATAATAATAATAACTCTATTACTATAAACTTAAGTGCAAAATATTGAAAGATTAGAAATTTTTAAAAAAATTAGTTGATTGGGTGACGGGGTCGAGTATTTAAGAGATCAGGTTGAAAAATAAAAAATTCGGAACCAAATCAATAATAAATTAGTTTGGTTTGATTCTACTTTAAAATGAATCAATTATCCAAACCAATCCGAATCAAATCCATTAGTTTTGTTTGCATCTTCGGTTCATTGGATCATTTTGATCCGCTTACATCCCTAAAGAAGAAACAGCTAGCACCAATAACATTATATCAATCAGAATGTAGGGGCAAATTTAATGGGTCAAATTGACATTAGATTACTTGAATGTAATTTTAAAGCAAAGGGCCATGATGAGAGAGCCTCTAGCTTCAACTGTTAGAAGCACGGTGACATGAAACAGTGTCATATATGTGAAAAACCATAAAACCAAAACTTTGAGTAGAGTGCTTAAATTCATTTGGACCAGCTCAAGACACAAGCATCTTGTTATCATAAACCTGAGTTAAAAAAGAAATAAATGTAGCATAAAAGAAAAAGATTACGTGAAGCATGTATTTGACAGCTTTTTGGATGATGAACCAATTTGGTATCTATAAGAAATAGAACCTCAATTGTAAGGAAACTTCTTGAGCCCAGTGTACACCATGTTATCTATAGATAATAAAAAATGAACTGCATTAGTTGATTTTTATCTTCCACTACAATTTAACTATATCCTTGGGGAACATAATCAAGTTGTGCACATGATTCTTTGAATGACAGATCCACTCAGTTCAATATTCAAGGACCACCTGAGCAAATCCATAGTAGCTACAAAGGAGTAAAACTGCGCGAAGTTAGAGGTTTAGTTGACACGTAGAGCCAACTTATTGAAATATAAACTACATTTTAACATCACTGTACCAGCATTTGCCTAGAGCAGATCCGTCGAAAGAAGAAAAAAACAAGCATGTCAAATCTATCAAAAAGCACAAATACCCATTTCATTAGCAATGTCTTAGTGACTCAAATCTATGCCATAAGACCATTTTCAATCACAGATTCATTCAAAGTTCAAAACTTTGAAGACCAAAGGAAACCCCATTTGAGAAAAGAATGAGCAGAAAAAAGACAAGAAAACTGCAGATAAGATTATAAGCACCAAAGAGCAAATCAAACACTGAATAACATAGAAGCTGTACCTTCAATGCCAATGGAGAATGGGAAAAGCAAGAAGAAAATGACATGATTGAAGCAAAACCAGGGCAACCAATAACAGATTTAGCAACAATGGCCACTTCTTCATATATAGCATAAACTATGTGGATGCAGAACCCAAAAGAGTAACACACAAATTCCCACTGAACTGAAAAGAAAAGCAGCACTGAATGAGAGACCAAAAATAAAGGGAACAGTGAGTAACTGCCCCCTAACTCGAAGTGGTGGAGGAGTATGGAAGTCAAACAAGTAAAAGGGCACTGCGTGAAAAAAGTCTAGCTAAACTTAGCAGTGCAACTTTAACTTTCTCTCCTACTTCCACCATCTTTTGTCCTTTCTATGTCTTTCATGTTCTGACAATACCACTTCTCTACGTTTTCTGCTCTGCTACTTCTTCTAGTTCTAACTAGGAAAGACCAAATCATTTGTTTAAGGATCATTAACTTCCAGAGTTTCAATGCTCATTTTTTTTTTAAATTTAATTCTTTTGTTCAAAATCTCAAATGGTTAAATTTAAGTTTTTAATAAAGTATTATATGCAAGTAGCGCCAAAAAAAAAAAAAAAAAGTATTCTACGCAAGTATCTAAGGAAATAGATCTTTTTTGGGGGGTCACCGCATAGAAGAGAATAAGTGACCCAATAAAACATCACACTTTGGACTTTATTATCGGTCACATGTTGGAGTTGAGCTACTAAACGACCGAACAGCCACCATGATTTGCACGGTCCAAAAAGTGAAAAAAAAACCTGTTAAACTTAAGCACCTTTTTGGGTTAGATTGGCTTAGCTTTTGTCAGATCTATTTTGACAGGCCTTAATCATAACACCTTGAGCTAGGAGGTTTATTGTGATTAGTTTGGGTCAAGCTATGTAATTAAGGCTTAGTCATAAGTAATTTTCCTGAGAAAAAAAAAAGGCTTAGTCATAAGTAAACTTGAACAAAATTTTATTGAAAAAACATTAAAATTTATCCTCAAGTTAAAATCAAATATTCAAATCATACACTACTCTCAATTCACTTTTTGTTTGATTTTGGCATAAATTATATGTTTTTTTTCTTCTTCCCCATTAAATCTTAAATCATAGAGTTTGTCATAGATATTTTCTAAACGAACCAGTGCCGATCCGAATTGATCTTGTAAGAGATCTGCTGCAAATTGAATATATTTACTTTCAAATAATTCATATTATCAAGTGTACCCATTCCGAATATGAAGATAAATATTGTAGACTGATCCATATTATTTTATAGAATAAAATTTTTTACACTATAATAATAGATGAGTTGTGTTATTTGAACACGCAAAAAACGGATGTATTTGACGCATTACCAATTTTTTTTTAATTATCAACTTTTTAAATTAAAGTTATCAATTTATTTGACTGAGTTACTAATCAGTTGCAGCATAATATTGCAGGACATTTTGCATTCAACTAGATGGTAATTCAGTCGAATAAGTTGGTAATTTTAATTTAAAAAGCTCGTAAATGAGAAAAAAGATTGATATTTATACATTGTAAAAACTCAATCAAAAAATTGATAACTTTAGTTTAAAAAACTGGTAACTGAAAAAAAAATTGGTAACTCGTCAAAAATATATCCCAAATATACGTTCAAATAACATTACTGAATAATAGATAGATAATATAGTAGAAAGAAATCGATTTGATTTCCTCCTTTTCTTGCTAGGACCGGAAAGTCCTGTCTTTTTCATATTCATATGATTGAGTCCTTAGGTTTCCAAAATAGTATAAAGTGTTTCAAATCATTGCTATGACAAAAGAAAAATGTGAATCAAATCAATTACAAATTGAAGAAAGAATTGAATATTCACTAACCATTCATTCTATCGTAGTCTGACATATTTTATGCTTGACATTTACATAATAATAATATTGGCATTCTTTTTTGTCTTATTAAGAACCGTTACGAACAATTAGATTACCACCTTTTTTTTTGTAGTTTCTTGAATGGTGATTGCTCACTGCACCGTATTAATTGATAAGAAAAATGATAGATTCGGCATTGATGGACTCCATATAACCCACATCTTTTGTATCTCAATCAACATGGATCATCCTTACCTGTACCATGTTGATTGAGATACAAAAGTGTTGAAATTGGTGAAAAAAAAAAGGTGAATCTCACACTAATGAACCCCATATGGCCCATACCTTTTGTATCTCAATCAACACGGATCATCCTTCTCAAATTAACATTTTACGCATGAATTAGTTTTTCATCATTTTGTGCATTAAGCTCTGGTGGATAATAATTATGAGGAAGCAAATGCCATGGCCCCGTGGCCTCTACTGCAACAAAAGCTGTTGACACAATTGACAATACGAGTCAACAAAGCAACTTTTCTTGGGTGAATGCGTGTTGTGTCCAATACGGGAGATTAAAAAAAGAAAAGAAAAGAAAAGGAGAAAGCAGTAAGAGACCGCTTCAAAGCTCGGGGAAGCCACAGGATGATGGAGGTAAGGGTGGGCCAAAATGATCAGATCTACTCCATGAGCTCAAATATGAAAAGTGACAAACTGATTGGCCTATAAGCTACAAGTTCGTTTAACGCATTTATGATCCTGACCAAAACAGGAAATGGACTTATGATTTTCCACTTAATTTATCTTTCAATAATGCTCTTTGCAACATAATTTTGTTTACGAAACGTGATAAGTGACATCTCTTAATTTATCATTGGCCAAGGCAACCGCAAATCAAGGAGCATGTTTTTCACTATTTTTGCCTTTTGTGAAGGTTCGTACTCAATTCGTGTGAAATTGTTTCTTACCATGTAGCATATGTCACAAACTTTATCACCCATTCCTGTTGTCACCCAAACCGCGTGTTGTCCGACAAGTGTGGAGAGCAAAGAGTTGTAAAGACTTCAGTATTGAAATAACAAGTCAACCGAAACCTCCAAATCCCTTTCCTTCCTTCCTCAATAATTCCTTCTGCTCTCACAACACAGACACACATCACATCAAGCCAACCCAGACAATAATTCCTTCTAATCTTGCTCTCATATCTGAATGGCTCACCTCACATTAAAATCCAAACCTCTAGTTGGTTTTTCTACACCTTTCTTCTTCTTCTTCTTATTCTTCTTCATCTCTGTCCTCTCCGATTACCCTTACAGGGATCCCATCGGTTACATGAGTGACCTTAAGAACGCCCTCACCCCAGCTCCCTCCGACTGGTCCCACAAGAAAGGCATCTGCGACTGGAGCGGCGTGAGTTGCGTCAACGGCTTCGTCGACACCATCACCCTTGATTCAATGTCGCTCAATGGAACAATTCCTTCAGGTCTCAACTACGTCTCCCAACTCAGCAAACTTGATCTCGGCAACAACTTTCTCTCTGGGCCTCTCCCCTGTCTCGCCAACCTCACCAAGCTCCAAGAGGTGCACCTCGAGGGAAACAACTTCACCTCCATTCCTGATGGTTGCTTCGAGGGTCTAATAAATTTGCAGGTCCTCATCTTGAACGACAACAACAACCTCGCACCATGGACCTTCCCCACCAGTTTGATTAACTCCTCGCTACTCTTCAACGTCGGCCTCGAGGCTACAAACCTCATGGGCTCCTTGCCAGACATCTTTAATTCCTTCCCCACATTGGACACTGTTGATCTCTCTAACAACAACCTAAGTGGGGTCTTGCCCAAGTCTTTTGCAAGGTCCAAGGTTAGAAGTTTGTGGCTTACCGACCAGGGGGGTGATGGGTTGTCGCGAACAATTGAGGTACTTTCATCCATGACCCACTTGTCTGAGGTGTGGCTTGAGGGGAACTCGTTTGAGGGTCCCGTTCCTGATTTGTCCAATTGCACAGGCTTGCTTTACTTGCAGCTTCACAACAATCGGTTAACGGGTGTAGTTCCACGTTCTTTGACGAGTCTCAAGAACTTGTCTGAAGTTTATTTGGACAACAACTTTTTGCAGGGCCCCGTGCCTGTGTTTGACGAACATGTGTATTATGTGAGTCTTGGTTTTAACAGCACCAATGGCTTCTGTCGACACGATCCTGGGCCCTGTGATCAGAGAGTGACTATTTTGCTTGAAATTGCCGCGGCTTTTGGGTATCCTTATCTGTTGGCGCATTCGTGGCAAGGGAACAATCCTTGTAAAGATTGGAGTTTCGTTACGTGTGATGGGAGCAAGATCAGAACTATGAATTTGACAAGGCAGAATTTGACGGGGACCATCTCACCTGCATTTGGCAATTTAACTGATTTGTTGAACTTGTATTTGGGTGGTAATAATTTGATGGGTTCAATACCTGAGAGCTTGGCAACTCTGCCTCAGCTTAAGGCTCTGGATGTCTCAAATAACAACCTATCGGGAAATATTCCCAAATTCTCATCGAAGGTCAAGTTCAATGCCAAAGGTAATGTTTTTCTTGGGCTTTCTCAACCAAATGGAACAAGTCCGTCTGCAATTTCTGGTGATAGACCAAGTTCAACTGCATCTAAAACTTCACTCTCACCTCCTTGGATTGCAGGGACACTCGTTATTGCTATGTCTAAATTGAGCAATGCCACGCTCCCCCACCCCTCCCCCTCCCCCCCCACAAACAAAAAAAAAAAAAAACGTCAAAACTTTTCAATAAAAAATAAGAGCAATTATTAGATGCAACAAAATAATATAATTCACTTACTCATATAATGATTATCAAGCAGCGATGCCAATTCAAAAAGTTAAATAAATTTGGACAAAAAATTTGACAGTTTAGTATTTTTTTAATCTATATTATTATATAAAAAATATTTATTATTTTTTGTTGAAATTATGATTGTGAATTATTTAATAAAAATTTTTAAAAAAAAATTATAACTAAATCTCATTACTAATTTATATATAAAAATAAAAGAATTTTTAAACAACTTTTATTATTAGTTACTTTTTATGTAACATAAAAAAAAAAAAAAGGAATTAAATGCATATATAGTGTAATGACAGGAGACAAGCAACAGTTTATGAATTTGATCATATCGTGGTATGGCTGAAGATAAACACTTATGATATAGAGCATAGATAGACTCATAAAGTGGCTAAAAATTTTATTGATTCTTGATTTTTGCGTCAGTATTATGATGTCCTGTGTCTAACTTAATTTCAAAATTGTAGCATCATTTTCAAAGTTTTACTAGTTGTTTAATAATTATGCTTCTTGGGACTATTTTTCTAAGGATCTAAATTATTGTTTGTAATTATTCTCGATTTCATCGCATACATACAGGTGTAGCAGCAAGTGGTGTTGGACTTATTGTAATCTTTGCTGTGATTATTTATAAACGTAAGAGGTGTCTTAGTTTAGTACAAAAGATGATATTGAAGAAAACAAGAACAATTGCTGACCATAATGTTGAGGACCTC
Source organism: Pterocarpus macrocarpus (assembly GCA_031439585.1). Lineage (NCBI taxonomy): Eukaryota > Viridiplantae > Streptophyta > Magnoliopsida > Fabales > Fabaceae > Pterocarpus > Pterocarpus macrocarpus. The sequence continues at coordinate 79,043,146 of CM062515.1, forward strand.
ATAAAAAGTTACGGTGCTTTGACTCCAAAGCGATATAGTTATACAGAAGTTAAAAGGATGACAAACTCATTTCGTGAAAAATTAGGACAAGGAGGATTTGGCATTGTGTACCGAGCAAGCTTAACTGATGGTCGTCAGGCGGCAGTGAAGGTATTAAAAGAGTCAAAGGGAAGTGCGGAAGAATTTGTAAATGAGGTTGTTACTATTAGTAGAACATCCCATGTGAACATTGTTTCACTTTTGGGATTTTGTTATGAAATGAACAAAAGAGCACTCATCTATGAATTCATGCTTAATGGCTCTTTAGATAGGTTCATCTATAGACAAGGATCTTCCAATGCTATTTGTAATTTGGATTGGAGCACAATGTACCAAATCACAATTAGCATCGCGCAAGGACTAGAATACTTACATCGAGGATGTAATACAAGGATTTTACATCTTGATATTAAACCTCAAAATATTCTTTTGGATAAAAATTTTCATCCAAAAATTGCAGATTTTGGACTAGCAAAAATATGCAAAATGGATGAAAGTATTGTATCTATATTAGGCACAAGAGGAACTCTAGGGTACATTGCCCCAGAAGTATTTAGCCGAACATATGGTGGTGTTTCTCACAAATCCGATGTGTATAGTTATGGCATGTTGATTCTTGAAATGGTTGGAGGAAGAAAGAACTATGAGAGTGGAGGGTCACATACTAGTGAAGTGTACTTTCCAGACTGGATTTATAAGGATCTTGACCAAGGCAATATTCCTACAAGGTTTTTGGCCAACACAGAGGAAGAAAATGGCATGGTGATGAAGATTACTTTGGTGAGTCTTTGGTGTATTCAATCGAATCCATCAAATAGACCATCTATGAATAAAGTAGTAGAGATGTTAGAAGGACCACTTCAATCAGTGCCATATCCTCCAAAGCCTGTCTTGTATTCTCCTGAAAGACCTCCAATACAATTTTCAGATATATCCTACTGCAGTGCACATGAGGCAAATTCAATAACCATAGAAGAGAATGGTTCCATCAAATAAAATGAGTTCACCTAAGATAGAAGGTAAATGTGACTATGATGTAATTTATACTTATATTTCTCCTTGTTGGCCTCGGGCAATACTTTGCAAGTCTTTTTCTCAAACTTCAAATATATATTGCTATGAATCTTGAGAAACTATAAGATTTAATTTGATTATTATTCAAGATAGAAAATTGAAGTTTCTCATAGTCTTAGGAATGATTTTAGTTTACTTGCTAATAAATAGCTAAAATAGTTCCAAGAATGAATACTTCTAACAGAAATGGAAATTAACATATGTAGAGAGTTAACTAACTTAATAGGAATAAGTGCCTTTGCAGGTCTGGGATTTTTCTTTTGGCTACTAAATTACAATTTAATTTCAAAAATCTTTAATCTTTGGCATCTGTTTAATCTAGGATAATATATAACTCCTTGGGAGTGATCGCTCCTCTGATAACTTGTTTAATGTCACAAAGTTTAGTCCACAATTTTTCCTTCCTTGACTAACATTTTATTGAAGTATATTTATTTCCTGAAATGATATTTCGCTTTCCTTAATTTGTTTCTAAGGTTCATCATCATCCTTTATGTGGTTCCTACAAAATCCATGCCAAATCAATCAATAGGATGATTAAGAACACTGGAGTTCACTTTGAAATTGCTTTTCATAACAACTTATTAACAATTTTGAAAATAAATTCATTTTTGGTATTTTATAGTCAAAACTACTCTAAAAATTAATGAATGAGTTTTTACCTAATCATTTTACAAATTCTTTTGTACAAGCTATCCTAGCATATGCAATACATACCAAGCTATGGTGGAGTTCTATTTGCATATGCAAATTTGTAGGTGCTTTGACTGCTTGGTCACAAACCAAGTGTTTGTTGTCCAAAAGAGAGACCATGCTTTTTAGATGCACCCACATCACTCAATTTTTTTTCTTCTTTGTGTAACTATCAACATTCAAATTTTAGGAGACCTCGACTAATTTAGTTCATGCAAAATCAGTTAAAAATTTTTCGGTATTAGTTTTTTTTCATTCACAGAACTTAAATTCAACACCTTATTTACAGGGGTGTTTGGTAAGGGGAACGTTTTTCACTTTCCTTATTTGGTAAAAGATTTGCAAAAATATTTTCAAGAATATTGCATTCCTAGGATTGATTTTGGGTTAAGATTTTCATTAAAACATTCCTTTCTCACACATGGAATTGCAACATTTCTATGGGATGGGAATATTATTTTTGTAAAAAGACCAAATTACCCCTATTGCACTTACTACCACCCATCACTGGTTATCCTCCCCCTCGGCCCTCCATTGGGGGTATTTTCGAAAATGTACAAAACATTCATGAGAATTCAATCCGTCTATCAAACACTCTCAAAAACATATATCTTGGAAAGCTATTCCCGAGAGTAGCATTCCAAGGAATAGAATTTCTAGAAATAAAAATTCAACTCTCCTACCAAATGCCTCCTAAAGGGAATAAATATCAAACCATACTTCAATCAAATGTATAAAAATATAAACACTACTTATATTCTTCACATAGAATGTGGATACTATCTAGTAATTGACTCATGAAGCTCTAAAGAACAAATTAACATAATGTTGAAATATGGTGGCTCTAGCTATTTTACGCAATCAGAAACTTTTCCTTCCCAAAAATAATCTCAATCACAGGAGATAGAAAAAAAATAAATTATAAGAGGAAGATGAAGAATGCTTCAAGCTATGCTTATTAAGCCACAAAATGATGTCACTAAAAACTTATTTTATTATTTCGTCAGGCTCACCCTCAAGAAGAGAATGGTAGGCACCTTTGTAAAGCTTAAGCTTCTTGTTTGAACTACTTGCCTCCTAGTACAAAGCTTTGCTCAAAGAGGGATTATTCACAATATCAGCCTCTTTATAAAGAATTAATAATGGCAGAGAAATCTGTAGTCACACACATTGCATGTGAAAATTAATAAATTTCATCGCAGCATTCTTGCAAGACTACATGAGGGTGGGATGGTAAAAGAAACTTCAGATATGAACAAGAATTCTAATTGTAAGCTCAATGTCAAAAGTATGGTCTTTCTACAATAATAATATCATATTTGAGTTCATCCAAAAGAGGGCAGTATAAAAAAGAGATCAGTGAATATATTTTCATGCTTATAACAATACAGCAACACCCTTTATAGCTAAACGAGAGCTAAATGTTATGCTATACAATGTAATCATTGTACTGATGCATCAGGTGCTAACATGCTTCAATGTAAGACTTGTAATAAAAGGCCCATACTAAGTAGATGACAGCCCTAAAGGTGGTCTAACTTTAACTTGCTTAAGACTCTTAGTAGTTCGACTAGATTTTAAACTATTTTTGTATAGGGTTGATGGTAAGAAATTAAGACAGTAGATTAGCAATGCCTAGATAATTTGTTCAATAAATGCAGTGAAACTTGACGTGTTCTATACCTTTCCAAAGACCAACTACAGCAACAGCAATTAAGCCTTTTTTTTCACTAGGTGGGGTATTGTTTCCAAAGAACAACTGCTAAAAATGAGCGTGCAGATTTGACTGCATTATTTCTAAGAACAGAAATTGTCAAGTTTCAAGTATGTTAGAACAAGCAGTTTGATTCAATATTGAAGTTATGAAATATTTTTTATCTCCAACCAAAATGAATTAATTCAAGGTTTTGAAAACTATAGTTTGCTTAGTTTAACAGAAAAGTGGAGATCGAGAACAGCAAAGATAGCAGAAATCAGGTGCCTCGGAAAGAAAATACCAAGGTTAACAAAATCGAACCAGACATCTAATCGATCAAGGCAGGGGTTTAGAGGTTCAACTGGAGGTTTGATCGGGATATAATAAAATATATGTATTTAATTATTTATATATATAAATATATACATATGATTAATTAAAAAGTAAAAAATTATACTAAATTATTAACAATAACATAATTGATATAAAATAATATTTATTATGAGGCACTTTATCAAATATCTTAAATATAAAATTTATTTATTTTAATTTTCACTTATATTTCTTTTGAAAAATACTCACAGGCAGTATAACAATCATTTTTTATTTTTTATTTTTAAATTAATTTAGGAGTATATAACAAATAAACATATTAAAAGAATCAATGTTCAAAAAAAATGAATTTTTGTTTTGATTGAACTTTTTCTTTTTTTAATAAAAAATAATATTTTTTACCAAAATTTAAAAAAAAAAAACCGGTCAACTGGTTTGACAGATCCAGTTCCCCGATTTTGACCGATTCTTAACCAATTTTGACCACAACCAATTTTGTGATATAGACCGGACCTGTCTGGGATCCGGCTCCTTGTTGGACCGGTCCAACTGGCCGGTCTGATATGATTCTCTTTTCCTTGAAAAATACACAGCTGAAAGGGCAATGGTAATATCAATAACTGGTCACTGGTTTCCATAACTTGAAAAAGAAGAAAACTTGGCAACCATGAACTCAAAGCCATGCTGCCTTCAGCAACACATTGCGAATATTTTTCTCTTGTTCCTTTTTCTTTTTTTTTTTGTGGGTCACATAGGCATCAATTGCAAAGTTATATCAGACAGAACATTGCTTACCATGGATGACCCCTCCAGTTGTGTACTTCATCAAGTATTTGATGTGAAAAAGATCGATTCATAAATATTAATCATTGATTTCAGTGTCTATATAAATATAACGCTATAAAAGCAACAATACGAATTTCGAATATGGTGATATCACCACGAGGTAAGCTTACTATGCAAATGCATCACGTATACCAACTCCATGATTTGGTGTCATCTTCAAGTTAAACAATATAATTAACTGGAACGACAGATCCAACCATTTTTACATGAGAACCAATATTTGTCCAACGTTTGTGCCCTACAACATCAATTAATCAATGAAGAAACAGCTAGCACCAATGACATTATATCAGTCAGAATCTAGGGGCAAATTTAATGGGTCAAATTGACATTAGATTATTGAAAGTAATTTTAAAGCAAAGAGCCATGATGACAGAACCTCTAGCTTCAACTATAAGAAGCATGGTGACATGAAACAGTGTCATATATGTGAAAAACCATAAAACCAAAACTTTGAGCAGAGTGCTTAAATTCATTTGGGCCAGCACAAGACACAAGCATCGTGTTATCATAAAACTGAGCTAAAAAATAAGTAAACGTAGCATAAAAGAAAAAGATTGCATGAAGCATGCGTTGGACAGCTTTTTGGATGATGAACCAATTTGGTATCTTTGAGAAATAGAACCTCAATTGTAAGGAAACTTCTTGAGCCCAGAATACACCATGTTATCTACAGATAATAATAAATGAACTGCATTGGTTGATTTTTATCTTCCACTACAATTTAACTGTATCCTTGGGGTACATAATCAAGTTGTGCACATTATTCTTTGAATGATAGATCCACTCAGTTCAATATTCATGGACCACCTGAACATATCCATAGTACCTACATAGGAGGAAAACTGCGTGAATTTAGATGTTCAGTTGACACGTAGAGCCAACTTATTGAAATATAAACTACATTTTAAGATCACTGTACCAACATACGCCAAGAGCAGATCCGTGGAAAGAAGTAAAAAAACGACCATGTCAAATCTATCAAAAAAAGCCCAAATCCCATTTCATTAGCAATGTATTAGTGACTCAAATCTGTGCCATAAGGCCATTTTCAATCAGATATTCTTACAAAGTTCAAAACTTTGGAGTCCAAAGGAAACACCATTAATGAGCAGAAAAAGATAAGAAAAATGCAGATAAGATTAGAAGCAACAAAGAGCCAATCAAACACTGAATAACACAGAAGCTATACGTTCAATGCCAAAGGAGAAGGGGAAAAGCAGCAAGACAAGGATATGGTCGAAGCAAAACCAGGGAACCCAACAACAGATCCAGCAACAATGGCCACTTCTTCATATATAGTATAAACTACAAATTCCCATTGAACAGAAAAGAAGCGCAGCACTGAATGAGAGTCCAGAAAAACAGGAAAAGTGAGTAATTGCCCGCTAACTCAGAGTTGGAGGTGCATGGAAGACAAACAAGTAAATGGGCACTGAGTAAAAAAAGTTTAACCAAAATTAGCACTGCACCACGTTTGTTTTTGTCCTTTCTATGTCTTTTTCACGTTCTGATAATGCCGTTTCTTTAATGGATTATAACTGGATGGCTACGTTTTCTGCTCTGCTTACTACTTTTAGTTGACCGGGGAACAAAGCATTAAGCATTTAGCGTTCCATGAGTTGTGTGTTGACCGCACTAGTACTGACTAGGAAAGACCAAATCACTTGATTAAGAATGATTAAATTCCAAAGTTTCAATCATTATTTTTCCAAAAATTAAATTCTTGTTTAAAATTTCAAACGGTAAATTTATGCTTTCTTTTAAAGATATTATTATTATATGCAAGTACCAAAGGAAAGAGTTTTATTTTTTTTTCTTTTTTGCTTGTCAACACCTAAGGTAGAAATTATTATTATATGCAAGTACCAAAGCAAAGAGCCTTTTTTTTTTTTTTTTTGCTTGTCAACACCTAAGGTAGAAAGGATAAGTGACCCAATGAAACAGAAAGCTTTGTACTTACTATTAGTCGCATGTTAGAGCTGAGCTGTCAAACGACTGAACAACCATGGTGATTTGCATGGTCCAAAAAAAAGGTCACCCTGTTAAAGTTATGCTAAGCACCTTTTTTGGATTAGATTGGGTTAGCTTTTGTTAGGCCTATTTTGGCAGAGTAGCGTTATTTGGCCCACACTTTTGGCGACATATACGGTTGACACCGTAAAAAATAGAGGAAAACGACAACATTACCGTATGAAGGGATTGAGTTACAATGGGTTAGTATATGTTGGGTGTAGCATGGAATAGCGTTTGATTTTATTTTAAAAATCTTCAATCCCTGACCTTTCTCCCATTTCTCAATCTCGCGTCCAAGCCTCACTCTCAAATGTTCACATCCCTTGCTACCAACAAAAATGCTGAGAAGAAAAATAATGAAAATCGAAGTCAAGATCGAAGACAAGGAAGAACTCGAGGACGGTCGCCATTGCAACAACATCACCGCCACTGCCACCGTTGGCGGTGCCGCTGTCGCCGCTTTTCTCTGCTAGTTCAATCGTGTCGAAGATCCCTCTTCTAAACCACATCACATCAGCCTCTCCTCCTAACAACCCTTCCTCCTTCTCCCATGCTCCGTCTCTCATCTCCATTCTCCAATGGAGGTTGAAGTCAAGCTCTGCCTCGCCTTGCGAATGCCAAATCGAACTGCAGGGTAACCACTTTGCTTTCCCCCTTCCACACCGCAACCTACCACCAGTGCAACCTCTTCTTTGACTGCGCCATTTGGAGCTCTCGGCGTGGTGGGTCGTGCTTCGCCTCCGGTTCTACAATGACAACGAATGAGTTCGGAGCCAAGGAAGTTTGGGAATGTGGAGTTTAGAGTAAGCAGGCAAGTCAAGTTTCCCTTGAGTTTTGACTTAGGATGTCTTATTAAGGAGTGAATAGCTTTTCCAGCTTGCATACATAATTAATCTTAGGTTTTTGAAATCTCTTATGGTCAAGTCATGCATTTGTCCTTGTTGCTGCAAATAGACTGTGCATTAACCATTTGCCTTGACATGACCCATCTGAAAACAAGGATCAATGATTTACTAAAAATTTAGTTTTCAATATACCTCAATGGCATTGATTGACTCACGTAGCCACTCCCATGTTGTTGCCTAAGTCTGGAATGTAGTACATGACTTTTGGATTAAAATGTTATTAGTGTCTGTTACATGTTATTTACATATTAAAAAGGCACCATATTTTTAAGTATTTCAATGTACCATAATTGCATCCATGCATGGAGTTGAAATATGCAATTTAGTATGTATACTGAATTCTGGCCTTTTGTGATATTGAACTTCAATGCTCTGTATATTTTCCTAGGTGGAATCTTGAGGGGTTCAAGGAGAGAAAGATTATTAAGTAAATTTGTTGAAAATGTTTGTGAGAAGATAGACAGGCTAATGGAACTATACATGAGGTAGGTTAGACTTGCCCTCTTCTCTTTGTCAAGTTCATGATTGTCAAACTTACTCCCTTTATTTTAAGCTGCTAGTAATCAAGTTTAAAGTAGTACACATCTTTATAAGTATAGAATTATAAAAATTGTGGTAGTATGGTTCTTGATTTATGGCTTATATTTTTCATTTGAGCATATCGAGTTTATTTTTCCCACTAAATATTCAGATAGAGTCAAAGCAGAAAATGAACGGTTGAATCAAGTTGAGCTTGATGACTTGGAGATAGTTTACTTACTTACTCTACTTCTACATATCTTATTGAAACAACCTTTTTTGAGCAAAATTTAATGTTCCTATTTTTTATAGATGGATGATGATGAGAAATACAACCGTAAACTGGAATGTGAACTTTATACTTTTCACGTAAGATTTTATATTATTTTTTTATGGACTTAATAATCCTGAGAAATGACTTAGCAATAGTTTTTGGTGTTTTGTGAACTCATACACAAATGCTTCAAAAAAAAGTAGTGTCTTTTTAATTTATGATTTCTTTGGAAACATGCTTGGAAGTTGTTCTTGGTACTTAAACAATTGTATAAATATTGACCAAAAGGATTTTTATGAAGAGTGTTTTTGATACATAAATTATTTTCCTCCACTTTATTACCCCGTATTGAATTGTCTTCTTTTGTAGAGTGTTTTTTTATACGAAAAGTGATCATTTGGTGAGTTGGGAGGTCCTTGTCATCCTAAGAAGGAAGGGGGTTTTGGGTCATGCTAATTTGGTATAATGGCTCTCAAATTGCTTTACCGTTTTCCTGGGGATCCTCCTTGTACCCTTTGGCTTTATCTTATCTTAAGTAAGTGTGGCTTAGATCAAAATGGGTGGGAGGCTAATGTGGTCATCTGAGGTTCTCATTTAGTTCCATGCACACTCGTCTCTCAATGTTAGTCTTTGCTTTCTTTGAAGGTGGATAATAGCTCTCATGCCTATGTGCCCATCCAAGATCTTCATTTTTGTTGAATGTTAGGTGTGTCCTTGCCTTGGTCCCAAGATCAATTATTGAGGATTAGCCTTCGTGGCTTTGGTAGAAGTAAAGAGACTAAGTTTTTTTGTGGCAAATGCAGCATATGCTACACTTTGGTGTATTCGGTTGCAGTGTAACTCATATTTTTAAAAATGTTACAACAGGCAAAACATCTGAATAGGGATAAGGCTTAGTGGTTGGCTTCTGTTTGATAAAAAACACATGACCTTCTTGATTGGCTCTTACTAACAGATATATTTACAAATTAGGCAGCTTTGTTCCGTTGATTTTCTCTTCATCATTTTTGTTTTCTGACTTGTACTTTTGTTAAGGAGCATTCCTTATCCTCCTTTTCCTTTGTATTTTTTCCCTATGTCTTAACAAATATCTTTTATGAAAAACAAATAAATAGACTCCTATACTTGATTAATATAACACTCACAAGTCCAATATTTCTTCTTGATAAAATTCAAGGGCTTTAGGAGTTAGAAGGGATAAATGTTATGTCAGTGTTCTAAATAAATGCCATATATAGAATTGGTATGAACGCACTAATCTTCTAGCCCATGAAATTACTCCTATATTTTCCCCTGCCATGAAATTACTTCTAGCCCATTAAATACTTGAGATTGATATTTTTGCCTTTTATCATTTAAAAAACCTAGTGTGATTGTCTGTTACTCATCTGGGTAATGCATGCATGTGTGTTTGAGAAAGTTGCTCTAGATTTTTGTGCCCCTGTGGGTCTAAAAGGCAAATGATATGTACACTGTATTCAAATGTTTTACTTTCCTTGGAGGGTGCATTAGCATTCACTAAAAGTATTATTCACAACAACGTGGGTGAACTCATTTGACTTCACATAGCCTGCAATTTAAGTCTAATAATCCTTGAGATGATTTTTTCTACTAGTTGATTCAACTTTTTTTGCTATGCATGTTGTTGGATGATCTCGTATATCATGGTGTATTCCACATCTTATGAACACTCAGTTGTTAAAACTTTTCACTTAAACTACTCACTAATAGCTTTTGGAGGAAATATTTTGACTGTTTAGGGTATTGCAGCACATTAGATCTAAATAAACTTTCTTGTTTTTGGGTGACACTATAAAATAATATTTGTTGCCATTAATCTTTAAAAAGCTATGACTATTATTTTTCATGAAAGTGTTACTGTTCTCAATGAAGCAACAACAAGTTTTTAAATATTAAGTATGTAACTTGTGCCAAAACCTCTATAATGAAGTGTTGTTGAGATGCTCTTCAATTGCTTTATGTTTCCTCAATTGTTGATGATAAGTGCAAGTGATTTTAATGCAAGTGCATATATTTCTTTTTGTACTAGACAATATTCCACAACCCCAAAGAAGTCAAACCATATGCTGTTCCATCACCTAAACGCTGCAATCTTCCTGCAGCCGCCATTCATGCATCTTCAGATACGGTTGTGGTTGTTGATATGAATGCACTAGCAGTTCATGTTGCACAACACAAGTGGCAGCCCAATACACCTAATGGTCAGGGTAGTCCTTTCTTCTTTCAACATGGAAAAACAACATCAGGCTCCAGTAGTGGTACATTTATGCGCATGTTTAAAGTGCCAGTTGTGTCTGCTGAAGAGTGGCAATTCCCCCAAGCAATAGCATTTTCTATCTCTGGAGTTAGAAGCCAAGCTATTATTTCAATAACATGCGACAAAGAAATTATTACTGGTAAATGTAGGAGAGCTAAGATTGTTCAAATATGCTGCCTTTAGTATTTATTTTATGGAAAAGAGTTTTTATATCATATAAGCAGTTAGTTTGAACTGTATAACTATTAGAATGGATTTATACTCATGCCATGCAACATAGCGAATAAATCAGTTAATGCTGTTGTCAAGGAATCTTTCTCAAGGGATGAACCCCAACGCGTAGGGTTTTTGATTGTCATAATGTTTACTTATCTACTACTTGCAATTTCCTTTGTTGCTCTAGTATTTAGAAAATTGGATATTGCAGGGCATTTGGGTAGATGCATCAGAAAAGGAAAATTAAAAAGAAAAAGATGCAAGTAATAAGGAGGATTCAATGACTTAGATATGACAAATTATTGTATGATAACCTTGTGTAGAAAAATAACATAATAACTGAAGCAGTGGAAAACGCAATGGAGCAATCATTTCTTGTATCTGTGTATTTAAATATTAGAGCTAGATTTCTAAATGGACATTTATGTGATGGCAAGGGTTTTGGCAAGTCTTCTTGATCATTTTTAAATGAAGCATTCCTTTGGCACTTAATGAATATCTTTGGAAACATGCTTGGAAGTTGTTCTTTGTACTTAAACAACTATATAAGTATTACCCAAAAGGATTTTATGAAGTTTTAGCTTGTCTCCTTTTCAAATTGCATTTAGGGAAGTGATAGTGAACACCAATGTTGCTTTTAATAGTACCATCTACAAACAAGTAGATATCAGTTTTATAGTACCATTTTGTGTTGACAATTTTATGTGTGATTCTGCAGTTGATTACTATTTTTCTAGGTCATATTTAGTGCCTTGGAGTAAGTATTTGCATCTATAAATTAATGAATGTTAAAGAGATTTGATGTGTATGTTTTCAACAGACTTGTCTTAATTAATACTTTGCAGTCAGGCACCCACAAATGAGAGGATGAATTGAACTACTTTGCAAGCAAAACGAACTTAGTAAGAAGCATCTCAAGGATATACTTCAGGTATGTATCCTCAATGGCTAATATTTGAAATAATGATTTTGAAGTTTATTATTTGCTTATTTTTTTCATTTTTTTGGTTGTGGTTTCTATAGTGACCATTCATTGATGGAATCCTAAGTCCAAGTGTAATATCGTTTTTGTTTCCTTGATGCTGTTGTGGTCATTCATTGTTGCTCAACTGGGTGAGACAAGATCATTCAGATTAGCACAAGTAATTCCTGGAGCATCTAAAGTTTTGGACTATGAAAAGAATTCAACCTTTGAGGAATCAAGGCTTGCCAACTCTATGATCTCAATGACTTAGGATTAAGTTCAAAGTCATTGCTTGGTTAAGTTTATAAGACCTTGGAGACTTTTTATTGGTGATTCCCATCTACTTGATCCCTTATTTTCATATTTTGAAATGATGAGGATGGTTTATGATCAAAGAGAAGGGGATGTTTTATTTCAACAACTTGTGTATATTTTATGAATATGAATGATGGGTTAAATTTTAATTAATGGAAATAGATCAATATTTTTATTTTTTAATTGTTTTTTGATACAAAGAAATATATCAATGTTATTTGTACTCTCTTTTCTCCCCTTTGGGTTTTTAAACTATGCAAGTTTCATATAACAAAATGTTGATGCAGGTAAGTTGGCAGTCAATGAACTTATGTTTTAATTTGTTTTTAATTGAGAAATGTCATTGTAAAGTTTAAAATAATTCTCCAAGGATCAAATTATTAAGGGTGTATTTGTCTAAACTTGAAAAAGAAAATACTGATATAATGTATTTTTTTAATAATGTAATTTAATGTAATTGGTTGACAATTAAGTACATTAGGTAGTAGTATGTGGTAGATAATATTTTTGTATACACCATTATATAATCCACATGTTTCGTGAAATATACTATTGACATTTTTATGCACCAATCATGTATCAAAGATTAAGTTATGCAACAATCAATTTCAGTCACATATTTATAGCTAACATGTGGTCCATTGGCAGTAAAATTTGCTTTAGTAAACCTAAATATAAGATGGAATTAGTGCAATACTAAACAAGTAACTTTTTATTATTGTGCACTCAGTTGGGAACCTTGTTACAATAGTTGGTAACTATGAGTTTTATGCTAATTTTCACCGCACACTGTACTAATGATTGTATTTTAAAAAATTGGTTTACTTCATGCATTTCAAGTTGTGAATCTAATAGGAAAAAAGTCTGTTTCTTTTGTTTAAGCTATCAAGAAAAGCAATAATGAGGTGGATCGATACAGACACTTGCTGTTTGTATCTCTTACCTTGAAGTGACTACTTGGCAAGCTCTTTACATTTGATTAGTCCTACTATGTTCACTTGTGTTAAGTTCTCTTTGACACATTTATGAAAAGAATTGCTACTGTGTCGGTCTTCATTGCATTATGTTGTTTTGGGGATTCATAATGCAAGAAATTCAGCATCTTCCTATTGCATTATGGGTTCCTTTTACAAGTGTTGCAAATTGATGACCAAATGATCCATTATTTTTGTGTTCTTTCATGCAAAAAATGGTACAAAGTTATCTTAATGTGTTGTGAGTAGTGTTAAAATCTCATTTATGAGACAGTTTGAGACCTGAATCTCATTTATGAACTATTTGTTGGTATCTTGTAGTGGGTTTATACATTGCATGTTTAATTTATTTGCTACCTAAAAGAGTAGTTAGAATGCACCAATCTATTCCCAAGGCCAATAAAACCAAGACAACAACTAACTGATAAGTTACTAACTTTTTACAAAAGTTACTACTTTATTGAACTAAAGTTATCAGCCTTTTGAGTCAAGTTACCAACCAAGTGCAGGTCCTCACTTAGGCTTTGCTACTTACTTCCCACATAGGGATGAGGCTTCCCTACTAATCTAGCATGAATGAGTGTGGTTTGAATGCACCAACCCATTCCCAAGGCCAATAGAATCAAGACATAAACCAACTGATAAGTTACCAGCTTTTTACAAAAGGTACTAGCTTATTAAACTAAAATTGCTAGCTTTTTAGGACAAGTTACCAACCAAGTGTAGGTCCTCACTTAGGCTTTGCTACTCACTCACCATATGGGGATGAGACTTTCCTTACCAATCTAGCATGAATGAGTATGATTTGTATGCACTAATCCATTCTCAAGGCCAATAGAACCAAGATATAAACTAACTGATAAGTTACCAGCTTTTTACAAAAGGTACTAGCTTATTGAACTAAAGTTACCAGCTTTTTAGGACAAGTTACCAACCAAGTGTAGGTCCTCACTTAGGCTTTGCTACTCACTCACCATATGGGGATGAGACTTTCCTTACCAATCTAGCATGAATGAGTGTGATTTGTATGCACTAATCCATTCTCAAGGCCAATAGAACCAAGACATCAACTAACTGATAAGTTACCAGTTTTTGGAAAAAGTTACTAGCTTATTGATACCAGCTTTTTAAGTCAAGTTACCAACCAAGTGCAGGTCCTCACTTAGGCTTTGCTACTTACTTCCCACGTGGGGATAAGGCTTCCCTACCAATCTAGCATGAATGAGTGTGGTTTGGATGCACCAACCCATTCCCAAGGCCAATAGAACTAAGACATAAACTAACTGATAAATTATCAGCTTTTTACAAAAGTTACTAGCTTATTGAACTAAAGTTACCAGCTTTTTAAGACAAGTTACCAACCAAGTGCAGGTCCTCACTTAGGCTTTGCTGCTCACTCACCATATGGGAATGAGACTTTCCTTACCAATCTAGCATGAATGAGTGTGATTTGTATGCACTAATCCATTCTCAAAGCTAATAGAACCAAGATATAAACTAACTGATAAGTTACTAGCTTTTTACAAAAGTTTCTAGCTTATTGAACTAGAGTTACTAGCTTTATAGGTCAAGTTACCAACCAAGTGCAGGACCTTACTTGGCTTTGCTACTCACTCCCCATATGGGGATGAGACTTCCCTTACCAATCTAGCATGAATGAGTGTGATTTGTATGCACTAATCCATTCTCAAGGCCAATAGAACCAAGACATCAACTAACTGATAAATTACCAGTTTTTGGAAAAAGTTACTAGCTTATTGAACTAAAATTACCAACTTTTTGAGTCAAGTTACCAACCAAGTGCGGGTCCTCACTTAGGCTTTGCTACTTACTTCCCACATGGGGATGAGGCTTCCCTACCAATCTAGCACGAATGAGTGTGGTTTGGATGCACCAACCCATTTCCAAGGCCAATAGAACCAAGACATAAACTAATTGATAAGTTACCAGCTTTTTACAAAAGTTACTAGCTTATTGAATTAAAGTTACCAGCTTTTTAGGACAAGTTACCAACCAAGCGTAGGTCCTCACTTAGGCTTTGCTACTCACTCCCCACATGGGGATGAGACTTCTCTTACCAATCTAGCATGAATGACTGTGATTTGCATGCACTAATCTATTCTCAAGGCCAATAGAACCAAGACATAAACTAACTGATAAATTACCAGCTTTTACAAAAGTTACTAGCTTATTGAACTAAAGTTACTAGCTTTTTGGGTCAAGTTACCAACCAAATGCAGGTCCTCACTTAGGCTTTGCTACTTACTCCCTACGTGTAATGAACATAGATTTATAGTTTTTAAAAAATAATGGTGACAAAAGGGCAAGTAATGAACATGGAATCATTACTGAACTCAAATTATACAAATCATTTACATTAATATGAAAATATGAAAAACAAAAATCTTTCGCACTAACTTTGTTCATCTACAACTTTCCCTTCTCTTTCTAAGCAACAAAAGTCCATTGATATCTTTAATGTTGACTTTGGTGATTTAGAACACTTGGTCTTGCAAGGATGTGATATCTTTTTAGCCTTCACACTTCCTTTAATAATCATCTTAGAAGAGGATTCATATTGTGCTGCTTCATCAGAACGATAATTTCCTCCTTTGACTACATTTCCTCTGCTGGTAGCATTATCTTTTTCAAATTCATCTACACTTTCATCATTGTTTGCTGCACTTGACATACTTGAGTGTCCATAGTTGTTTCTTGGTACATATCCATTTTCATATTGACTTTGACAATTATCATCCTCATGGATTGTGTTTCTTGATGCATCTTGTCCATTAGTATAAACTCCAAAGCCACCAGCATTGAGTTTTCTTTATGTTTCTTCCTCCAACATAGAATACTCATTATTTATTGACTGCAACAATTGTCTAAGATCATAATCAGAGATCTAATATTGATTAGTTTATAAAATGTATTCCAGTTGTATACCAAAGTAAAACAAGTAAACCTTCTGTCTCATAAATGCATCCTTTGATACCACACTCGAAGAGGGAGAACTGGTAATGTTATATTCAAAAGATTCAATAGATGATTTGTGCATAGATCCATTATCTCTTCTCCTTGTTTCTCCGTTGCATTTATAGGAACTTCTTGTCTCCAAAGTGGAGGGTTGAGAATTACTATATAGGGAAAAATTAGATGCAGCAGGAGCACCAGTTCCTCTTACAGGGTGAACCAAATTATCCAAAGTAACACTCTCCCTTGGAGTCAGCTTCAAAATGTCACCAACGAACTGGTGTTCAAATTTTCATAAAAGCCACTCTCATGACTAAATTCGTCAACTGAAATAGCCAGAGGAAATGAGCTTGATTTTTGAGTTTCCAATTGCTGGCATTCTTGCTTGTGAATTTGCCTGCAGTGGATTCTTTGACAATTCCCAGAGCTACAAACCACTTACAGCTCAAATTTTGAGAAATAATATAAGGTAAAGCACAACATTTTACTCAACAATTATATTATTGAAGAATAAATCATTAAAAGAAAATATAAGAACAAAACAAAAACAAAACAAAAAGAAAAAAAAATACTCTGAAAGACTTGTAGGATAAATACAGTAACATGAATGACAAGATTATCTAGCTCCATTTCATTTCTATTAGTTAACTGCCAATAAGGCAACCTATGTAAAAACTATTTGAGCTAAGTGCCAATAATGCAACCTATCTAAAAATTATTTGAGATCATTTATATACAAGTGCAAATTTTCATAGCCATGTGTATATTCACAAATGTTAACAAAACTATGTGGATATTACCCGTCTAAACTAACTGTGCACGACCCACAGTGTAGTTTACTTTTAAATTGGCAGAGTATAAAACTATACATCTAGTTTCCAGACATTTGTCATTATTCCTTAGGCAGGTATTCCAAGTGTTCAAAGCATGCTTCCACATAATGTAATTCAGAAATTGACAAGGGAAAATGAAAAACAAATTTGCAGATATGCTTGGTTAAAAGAATTACCAATATCTAACAGCTTGCATCTGAAGCAGCGAGTTAAAAGTAAGATATAAACCACCAAAGGGAATTCAACCAAGACCAGAAACAAGATAGGAATATCATATTCATACGGTTCAACCATATCCCCACCAGCATACTCATGTCCAGTTTCCTCCCAGACACTGATCAGTATATGATCATTTATCACCTAACAATCCAAGTAAAATGGCATTTGGTCAACCAACAACTTCAAGTACAGCATAAACCATGGCCCACCATTCAAACTTGTCAAGCATCTGCTACTTAAAATTATATTGGTTCAGAACACTAAATTATTTATATTGGTTTATTTAGTTTAGAACATATATTGGTTTAGAAAAGGATTGCTCTTAAAGTGGCATGTTTGGAAAGCAAATAATAGGAGGATCTTGAAAAAATATAATAAGATGACTAGACAGAGACCCATTGATAAACTTGCATTGTAGGAATAACAAGGTTTCAATTTTGCATGAAGAACATAATAAGTTAACAACAAATCCAGACATAACACATAAAGATGTGATTATGAGAGAAAAGATAGAGAGAGTGTATAAGTAAAGAAGCCTAGCATAGCCTCGTCTTTTCGCTAATGCGTTGAGATGGGATCAAAAGGGAAATGAGAATTGTCAATGGAAATAGTGGTGTTGCTGTCACCACCTCCTCTTCCGCCGCCAACGCCAACAACAACTGCTGTCATTGATGCTTGTTTCCAGATTGATGCGGATGTGTTTGGGAACAAAGTAATTTCTTCCTCTGCATCTCAACGGAGATTCGTTGGTGAAGGGGAGAGATGAGGAAGAGATGGGGTTGGTTTTGGAGTTGGGTTGAGGAGTTTGGTCGAAGAAGAGGGGTTTGAAATTTGGGTACAAGGTATGAGATTGTGTATGCTAACTGTGGTAGCAGGAGACGTGAGGTAATCCCCTCCCAGAAGACGTGAATTTAGGTGTTAAAATTTTTTTGTTTTTTAAATTCAAATTACCCATCCCGCTAACTCGCCCTAGACCCATCGTATAATAGCCTACTGCAAGTCACTCTTTTTTGTCCTTTTCTCACTATTTCATACGGTTTCAACCATATATGTCAAATGAAGGGTGGGAAAAATATCGTTTCTCATTTTGGCAGGCCTTAATTAGTTACCGTCTTAGGTGCTCTACTGGCGTCGACGTGTGCAGTGCACTGCGTGAATCTAATGGGGAAGATTGAAAGTACATATATACAGCCAATTATTGCTAGTGCACTATAAAACTTTTTACACCCTCTCTCTCGAGTCCTAACTCCATATATAATCTCATCCACTCTCTCTCCACCCTCTTGTTCCTCCCATCCTCTCTCCATTCCGTAGCTTCACCAAAAGACCACTACTTCCACTTTCATTCACTAAGGAGCATTGCTCTATTTTACCCACCCAGATCACCTTCTCTTTTCCCCACCCCCCACCATCGTTTTTTTTTTTTTTGCCTTCTTTCTTCTTCATCTTCTCAGAGTATTTACAGTCTACCAAAAGTATATTATGCAGTCTTAGTATTTGCAATTTTGTATGAGTGTTGGAATTGCTGGTTCATATCTTTAATTGTTAACAAATTACTATATTTTCTATATTAAAAATTTAATCTTTGTTACCATTTACATTTTGCATTCTTAATTTGATTTTGGGAGGTTCTCCATTTTTAAAAGAGGTAAAAAAGTAGATGCAGAAAGATTTAGTAACTAGGATTTTGAAATGAGAATAATAATTGACAAAAGAAAAATAATCATTCTAAAGTTCACAATTTTCTCCCAATGCTGGAAAATTTTTAATGGGAGTTAAAGACTCAATTTTGACCCTATTTGATTGTTGTTTGCAGCAGCAGGTAATTAGGAGTTAAAATGTTGTCTAGGAAATTTAGTAATTTGTATTGTTGCCAGTGACTGTGGCTGTGAATGAAGATGCATAATAGGAATGTGGTGTTTGAACATTTGGAACCTTTCACGAATTTGATGAGTGAATGAAAAATTGAGAATGGATTCATGGAAGAAGAAGGGGGGAGGGGATTGAGTTGTGAGCGAAACTTGGTCGCCAACAAAGTGGTGGTAGTAGAGGAGGAAGGTGGAGGAGGGTGGAAGGGTGGAGCTGATGATCAGGTCATGAGGTACGAGGGCAGTTGGAGAATTTAGGAGTCACCAAATTCGAGAGGAACGGAAAGTAAGAAATTGTAAAGTAGATCAAAGTGTTTGGTCGTACAGATACAACTAATCATCTTTGCCATCAAATGAAGCAGTGCACCATGCATGTTGACTCGCGAAGTGCATGACAGCACTCCCCTTAATCATAGCAACATGAAGTAGTAGGTTTATTGTGATTCAAATGACTAAAAATCCCCCCCCCCCAAAATAAGATTTGAACAAAACAAGAAAAAGACAATAACGAAAAAAAAGGGTTGTGTTGAAAATTCATCATAGCAAAAACAAAATTGCAGTATATTAAAACAGATCTCACTAATTAATTTCAAATATTTAATAAAAAGTATTAGTTATATCTTGCACAAATTTGTTTCACATACCCCATTTTCTATTTAAGTTTCAGCTGAATATGTACTTTTCGAATTCTATAGTTATGAAGTTTTAGCCATGAATAATGTAAGTATGTAGCCATGTTCATTCTTACTATGTAAAGATATGAACTCATGACACTTTAAAGAACAAACATTCATTTTTTCAAATTTGGTGACTTTAGCTACTATAAGTAGAAACTGATCTTTCTTCTTTTCCTAATCTCAATATTCACATTAGACAAAAAAAAAAATTATTAAAAGGAAGATGAAGAATGTTTCAAGCTGTACTTAACTAGCCATAAAATGATGTTACTAAAATTATTATCTCATAAGGCTCTCCCCAGAGAAAAGAATAGTAGGCATCTTTGTAAAGCTTGCCTCCCTGTCTCTCCAAAATTTCAATTCACAAATACACCCTAAGCTTTTTGTCTAAGCTACTTGCTTTCTCATACAAAGCTTTGCTCACCAAGTGACCAATCACAATGTCAACCTCTCTATGAAGGATTAATAACGGCAGAGATATCTGTAATAAAAAACATTACGTGTCAAAATAAATAGATTTTGTTGCAGTATTCTTGCAAGACTATATGGGGGAGGAGAAGATAAAATTCAGATTTGAAAAAGAATTCTAATTGTAAGCTCAATCTCAATAGTATGGTCTTTCTACAATAATAAGATCACATTTGAATTAATCAAAAAGAGGGCAGTGAATACATTTTCATGACTCTAACGATACAGCAACCTAGTTGAACCCATTATATAGCTACACAAGAACTAAATATAGTATTATACAATATAATCATCGTACTTCTGCATTAGATGCTAACAAGACTTGTAAAGTAAAAGGCTCACACTTAGTAGATGACAGCCCTAAAAGTGGTTAAACTTGCCTAAGACTCTTGCCAGCCCTTAGCAGTTTACCTAGCTTTTAAACTATTATTGTATAGCATTTTTGTCCTCCTTCTGTGTTTTCTACCTAACATTTTCTCTCTGCATCAAGGAGACATTATCACAAATTGAACTCACAACCTATACTGAAATTCCCACCCTCCTTCCTCACCCTAGATACACCTAGTGACTAATGTAACACCTATCCATAATAAAGTAATGGTATAAAATATTGCACATATAATTTTGGATTGAACATTACTATACATAAATACACTAAAGTATTCACGGGGTAAAATAAGGCTCTATTGGCCATAGACTAAATAGTTCTAAGCCATATAAAAAAACTACAATTTATTTAATTATAACTTCATACATTCCCCACAATTGGAGAAGTCTGCCTTCGTCTAGGAAACCACTAAATATAGAGTGAGAATTGAAAATTTTCAATAGATAATGAAGAGTTTAAAGTATTTGAATTATGGTGGTTTCAGCCATATCTTAGTACGGAAATCCACATGGCTACTGTATCATAGTCTCATCATATTACATATAAGCAAATCATGCTCCATAACATTATAAGCAATAAAAAAAGAAGTATATGCGATGCAATACATAAAGCAGTAAGTATTAATACGATTATAATCTCTTTACTTTAAATTCCACTTTCCTTTATTTGCTTGTCTTACACATATTCGAAGGCCTTCTCTTAGGGAATTCCCATTCTTTAATGTTATTCTTTACATCGTGACGACAAAACGAGACTTTTACGCCACACTAACCAACGCAGGTAACATAAAAGGATCTCACATCTTATCCCTCTACCTTCTTAGTGGTTAGTGGCTAATCTTAAATGTCTTCTTTTCAAATTACTTACTTGCCATAAATTCACAATAATTATATTGATGCATAAACCCAAGCAATAATTATAAATTAAATAAGAACTCAAATAACATAGAATAAACAATAAATTAACCTGAATAATAGAAATAAATTCATCATGTTTAAATGATTATAATAAATTACTAGTAAGGCTTAAATGAAGTGATTAAATGAATAATAGTGCACAAAATATAAATTAATTCTTAAATTGAAAATAAATAAAGTGCAGAAGAATTGAAAAAATATAGGACTGAGCAAAGTAAATAATATAATATCTTAACAAAAATTTTTAAAATATAGAGTTGTCAAATTTAAATATTAATTTCTAAAATGATCGAATTTAAGATCATTTTTTATTTAATTTCTTTGAATATTTCTTTTCATGGTCTATAATTCTATCTTTGTCATCAGGATCCATTCAAGGCATATAGGTTATGTCCTTTCAAAGGTCATAATAATGTCCATAAGTCAATAGTTATCATATTATTCATAAGTCAAGGTATAAAATTCTAAGCAAATGTATTGGCAATTTAATAGCTCAAGCTAGTGTATAATAAATTTTACTTATAGTTAGATATAATATTTTACTGTTAACATTGGTCCCCTAGAGAAATTACCATAAAAATTGACATCTCAAAATAATGTGTAATAATAATAGTATTAATAATAATAATAATAAATAATAATAATATAAAGGAATATTAAATAAAATAAGTTGGAATAATAAGTAGAATAACTTGCAACAAGAGTCATATTAAGCAACTTTAATAAATAAAATAACTTGGAAGGAACATAAAATAAACTACGATAATAAATAATAATATAAAATAACATAACTTGAAAAGAGTAAATGTAATCATAATTTTATTTCTCAAATAATTTCATTATCTGCATCTGATTATATTAAGCAACCAAAAATAGTGTGCGTACATCAAGCTTCTATTCCTCTTCTCTCTCTTTCTTTCTCTTTTATTTTCCCTTCTTACTCTCTCTGAGCCCTCACTCTCTTATGTTACTCTTTTCTTTTTTTCCTTTCAGCATAATGTCAATTGTCACTCTTTCATTTGTTTTCTCTATGCTTTACTTCAATCCTAGACCCCTCTATTTATAGAGGCACAACGGCAGGTGTTGGTGAAAGAAATCTATTGTTTTCTGATCCTAACATTATTACATTGCCAATTTTTCAAATTGGACTTGGCTAACCAAGTCTTCACGTCACTGATGTGAACATTTTTTTAATTTAATAGGATTTTAATGGATCAAAATATTAGCGATTTGGAACACGAATAAAAGGAATAATATTAAATGAGATAAATTATTTACATACCTCGTGAACTCATATTTACCGTATGAATTCAATCGCGGAAGCGTACACACGTGTATACGTCAGGTGCAAGAGAACCCACTCCTTATCTGTCACAGCCCACCCTGAGTCGTGACCGGCGCTTGGAGGTGACGAACCTCCAGCAAGCCTTAAATATCAAGTTTTTTGTGACAAACGGACAGAATCTCCTCTATTTTTCTAGCTTCCCCGTAAAAGTCAGACCTGTTCCAGTAATCAACCAGCACATATATCCAATTGGACATATAGGCATTCATTCATTATAATAACAACATATTTATGTCTATCTACTTACATATTTTTACATATACATCCATAACAACCAGTGCTCAAAAAAACATGGTTTACAAAATAAACGAGTTCCTATACACATATCCCATCCAAAAAGAATGACAAGCAACAGGTTCCTGTCTGTGGATCGTGGAACAACTCTAACTCGGCAATTATATTCAAAACTTCAAAATAAAAATCTAGATAAAAGCCCCCACGTATAGAAGGGCGGTCAAAAGTATCTGCACTCTACACCATTGCATGACTCGAAATAGGTACAGCACTAGAATCCGAAATAGGAAGGGAAAATAAGTGAGTCCAACCGACTCAGTGAAAGGCAATAAAACTATAGCATAAGAGGATATATATATATATATATATATATATATATATATATATATATATATATATATACATATATAATAAACATTTTAAATTATGCAAATAAAGAATTACTATTATAAGTTATTCATATAAAAGCACTAAATCACTTCATAGAATTAGTAACATATTTTTCAAACATAAATACTAAAACAGGGAGGCTTCACATTCAAAGTTATTTTCAAATAAGGGTGAGCCCTTTCAGACCTAACTAAGTCGGTAGTGTGCGTAGGCCTCACACACACGCGCCAAACTAATAACACCCCTACTAGCTGGGTTCGAACCAAGGTGCACCAAGGCTAACGTCAGCGACCGCTAGCTACCGATTAACTAAAAATCCTCCCGAAAGGTATATAAAAATTAAAATAATAGATATCAATAAAAACTAAAGTTACAAATATCAAATCAGATTTCGAAGAACAAAAGTATTCATCAAAATTTAAAAATTCCAAAATGTAAGTTACTCAATAAATCAAGTTAGTAATCCAAACAAAAGATTAGAGCTTGTCTTTTCGATTATACAATTCGTAATCTCTTCTAAAAACTTCCAAAACTTTCAACAACTGCTTACCAGAAAAATTTCTTCAAAACCAAAATAGACGTTCACAAATAGGTAGATATATTAAACTATATGACAATAGTACCACTAAACAAAATATGCATAATTAACTAGATATATAAAAATAAACTGTTAGTAATTGCTAAAATCAAATTAATATTAATTGTATAAAAAGAACATATGCCATAGAGGCATTGTCCACTCACAAACTATCAGGGTACACAATCTATGTCCTCGGGCTGCTCAACTTGCAGGTTGATTTTCTGGGAAATCTGAAATCATACATAAACAATTATTTTCAATTTAAACATAAATTTGGTTTAGAATCTAGTATTTGCCCTCTGTCTAACCTTTTTAATTAAATCCAATTAGGAACTATTATCAAGTATATAATATAGGAATTTAAATTTTTGTGTGTCCTTCCTATTGAACAAAATATTTTAACCATTCTATACTATAATTTCCAAATTGAAATTTTAAACATTTCACCACTCATCCCTCCACCCTCATAAGACTCAAAAATCCAAATACCCTTCAAATTTAATTCTAACTATAAACAAAACAAAATCAGCATCTAATTTCAAAGAGGAAAGCTCACTAGTGTGTATTGGTTTTAGAAGGGAGCAAAACAAGAACCCAGCCACCACAAGAAGCAAAACGTGAACAGAGGGCGCAGAGAGAGAGACGCAGGTGAGAGAGAGACGGACGGAGAGAAAGACTGCAAGTTAATGACGGTACGATAGAAGGGGAAAACACACGGTGGTGATGATGATTGGAGGTTGAGAGTGAGTGAGGGTGAAGAAAGAGAAACGAACGTGAGAGAAAGAGGGAGAGAAAGCATGGAAACATAACAAAAGAAAGGAAAAAATGAATGAAAGTCGTGCGTCAGTGAAGAAGACTCCAGACGGCACTAAGAAGGAGAGGAGGGGTCTAGGGTGCATCATATCACTTATGGTGCACCGTGGTCCCTCAAATTTTTTTTTTTTTTCAAACATTTCAAAGATTCATCTAAACAATTTTAATTCTACTATCCTTATATTTTAAAAGTAAATAAAGAAAATGCCCAACATATAAGTTATGAATTTTTTTATTTTTATTTATTTATTTATTTTTGTTCCGAATTACCAATATTTTATTCTAAATATGTATTTTATTAAAAATAGGGTATTACATTATCTTTCTCTTTCCAGAGGAAGAGGCCACGTCAATGGAGCTGTGAGCCATCAAGAGATGTCAAGATTCGAGTGGGGATCCTGCCCTCATAGAATAAATTTATAATAACCTAATCTTATCCATCAAAGACCTAGGTCATATTGGGCCTCTACACCATAATCCAATACACTTACTATCAAGCCCAATAATACATGGTGACTTCCAAACCCACAATGGATCATATATTAACGTCATGGGTTTTTAGGAAAACACCAGGCTTAAACATTTAACCCATTTTATAAAACAAAAGCCCACCAATTAATAAAAGTCCAAACACAGAAAATTCTAACATTCTCCCACTTAGGTAATATTGATTGGGTTTTGTTTAGTTTTAGAAAACATTTTGAAAACAACTCTCGGGTTAAGCAACTGTGGCCACAAATTACAACCGAAAAAATAATTAATTTACCATAAATCATATCACTCCAGTCAACAAGGCTATAGCTAAGAACTATAGGTGAATGATAGACTATAAAGAGTCTAGTTCCCCACGATCACATAACCAAGAACCCTGCCAACAATGATCAACCAAGTGTACAAGGTGTAGATATACACATTATAGCAGAACAATATCATGAGCGCTCAAGGTGATCCGCAAAGTGATCCTTAATGCTAATGTGTATGGATCCTCATTGTGTTTTTTTTCCAAGAAAACACAATCAATCTCCTACTAGGAGATCACATGTTTCTCATGAAACACCAATGTCTTCCCAAAAAAATATTACATCTCGAGATAAATAAATCGATGGTACCAAAACTAATAAAATAAAATGTGCACAAGTCCATCATCCAAATTACATAAATCCAATGTAATTAAATAAACATAAAATAAATAACAACTCCCACTAACCAAGTACATCAAAGGACTCCACAAGACCCATACCCTCAACATGTTTCATGAACACTATGGGCCTAAGTCCCTTAGTTAAAGGGTTAGCAAGCATCTCCTCAGTGCGAATATGCTCAACTATAATCTCTCCATTCTGAATCATCTCCCCGACTACTAGGAACTTAATCCTAATATGTCTTGAGGCGGAAGTCATTCTATTGTTCTTAGCAAAAGATATAGTTGAACTATTATTACAATAAATTGTCAGGGGTTTGGTAATGGAGTCCACTATTCTAAAAATAGAAACGAAGTTCCTAATCCATACTGCATATGATGGTGCACCATAACATGCAACAAACTCAACCTGCATAGTGAAAGAAGCAGTCAAAGTTTGTTTGACACTTTCCAAGAAACAACTCCTCCAGCTAGCATAAAAACATACAGAAGTAGATTTCTCATCGTTTGGACAGCTAGCAAAATTTGCATCAGTGTAACTAACTATATCTAGGTGATCAGGCCTTCTGTAGACAAGCGTGTAATCCTTTATCTTCTGTAAATACCTCATAACTCTTTTGATGGCAACCCAATGGGCATGTCCTGGGTTCGACTAAAATCTACCCAATACACTCACAACAAAAGACAAATCAGGTCTGGTGCAAACTTAAGCATACATGATGCTGCCCACTGCACTGGCATAAGGAATGTTCTTCATAGGACTCTTCTCAAGCTCATTCTTGGGACATTGATCCTTGCTCAACTTATCCCCTTTAGCAATGGAGGTATCAGCAGGCCTGCAGTTATCCATATCAAATCGCCTCAAAACACGATCAATATAAGCCCTTTGGGATAAACCCAAGAGCCCCTGCAACATGTCTCTATGGATCTCAATCCCCAGAACAAAAAAAGCCTCCCAAGGTCTTTCATATCAAAACAAACTGATAACATACTCTTAGTCTCAACAAGCAGATCATAGTTGCTACTAGCAAGCAAAATATCATCTACATAGAGAACAAGAATAATAAATTTACTCCTACTGACCTTGAGGTATACACATGGGTCCACTTTGTTCTCCACAAAGCCCATGGAAGAAACAATGTCATCAAATTTGAGATACCACTGCCTTAAAGCCTATTCCAAACCATAAATTGACTTCTTCAACTTACATACATACAAAGTGCTCTTTCCCATTTTCTATGAACCCCTCTAGTTGCTGCATATAAACCTCCTCAGAAAGATCCCCATTTAGAAAAGTTGTCTTCACATCCATCTGATGTAATTCTAGATTATAATGTGCCACTAAAGCCATAATGATTCTGAAGGAATCTTTGGAAGAAATAGGAGAAAAGGTCTCATTGTAATCAACACCCTCTCTCTAAGTAAAACCTTTAGCCACCAGTCTTACTTTATACCTCTCCACATTGCCATTAGAGTCTTTCTTAGTCTTGAATACCCATTTGCAATCAATGAGCTTGATGCCATCAAGAGCCTCTACAAGCTCCCACACACCATTATGATTCATAGAAAGAATTTCATCATTCATAGCCTCAATCCACTTCTCAGCCAGAGCACCAGAAACAGCTTCATTAAAATTGATTGGATCCGGCATGCACCTAATATTTGACTCTCCAAGAAAAAGATACTAATCATCATGATTCATTTGTATTCTCTTTCTCTATGATCGCCTGAGAGGTAGAGCCTCAACAGGTTGTTCTGGAGCTGGTGGTAAATGATCCTCCAAAACCTCCTATTGTGGTTCCTCAAGAATCCTCTCAACTAGTTCGTGTACTACTCTCTCCTGTATAATAGGAATTGGCACCATAACACGTTGATAGCTGGAACTCGGCCCTTCATCAATGGAGATGTCAGAACTAGCCAGATCATCCTCAAGAAACTTGGTAGTGATTGCCTCAACTATCTTTGTTCCACGGGTAGGATAGTAGAATCTATAGCCTTTGGCATTGATTGGATAGCCAACAAAGTAGCACCTGGTGGTTTTAGGACTTAATTTGGATGCAGTGGGGTCATAAAGTTTAACCTCAGCAGCACAACCCCACATGTGAAGATGGTTAAGGCTAGGCTTCCATCCTTTAAATAGCTCAAATGGTATTTTGGGAACAGATTTGGAAGATATTCTGTTTAGGATAAATATGACTATTATAAGGGCTTCCCCCAAAGAGAATCTGGCAACTTAGCTTAGCTCATCATGGACCTCACCATATCCATCAAAGTGCGATTCCTTCTCTCAACCACACCATTCTGCTCAGGAGTACCTAGCATGGTAAATTGGGAAATAATTTCATAGCCCTCTAGATATTTAGCAAAAGGGCCCATCAGCTGTCTTGTCTGACCATGTCTGCCATAAAATTCACCACCTCGGTCCGATCTAACAATCTTGATGGTTTTTCCACATTGGTTTTCTACCTTAGTCTTAAAAATTTTAAATTTTTCTAAAGACAAAGATTTATCATTAATCAGGTAAACATAACCAAATCTAGAAAAATCATCAATAAATGTTATAAAATATTTATTTCCACACAATGTTGGTTTTAAAAGACCATAGATATCAGTATGAATATTTCCAAAAGTTCTCTATTGCGGGTAGAGCCCTTTTTAGTCGTCTTAGTCATTTTTCCCCTTATACAATCCACACACTCCCTAAGATCAGTACAATCAAATGAAGGTAGCATCTCATCTTTCACAAGTCTATTAATTCTTTCTTTGGAAATATGACCAAGACGCCTATGCCATAAGGAATAAGAATTTTCTTTAATCAATGCCCTTTTATTACCAGCAACCTAAACATGTAGGGAATTGAACACATTGGAGTCTAGACTCAAACAATATAAATCATCACACGTAACAGCTTTGCCAACAACTTGAGAATCACAAGATAAAATACAAAATTCATTCTTAAAATTAAAAGAAAAACCAGAATCATCAAGTTTTGACAAAGAAATCAATTTCCGTCTCATGGATGGCACATAAATAGTGTTTTTCAAATGTAAAATGAATCCTGACTCCAATTTTAATTCAACTAATCCTATGAACTGGACATCCACTTTATTTCCATTCCCTACGAATAGGTTGACCTTGGCATCACTTGGCCTTCGTTTGCTCTTGAACCCCTGCAATGAGTTAGAAACGTGAATAGACGCTCTAGAATTAATCCACCATGAGTTAACAAGAACATCTATTAAACTGGATTCATGGCAAATGATAGCTAGTGACTCACCTTTGGCCTTAAAAGCTGGACAATTGGATTTCTTATGGCCTACTGACTTACAAAACCAGCACTTGAATTCACCCTTTTAAATGTTAGGTTTTACACCGAGGGCCTTCGGAGATGGATCAGCCTTTTTGTCAGAATTATTCTTCCCCTTGGATTTCTTTCCCTTTTTCTTAAAGAATTTATTTTGGCACGGCTGAGAGGTCAAAGTCATGCATTCAGACAGGACATGATTCATCCTGTCTTCCTCTTGGGAGCAAATAGAGATGAGGGTATTGATATCCCACTCTTCCTTTTGGGTGTTATAAGAGGTTCTAAGTGTGTCAAATCTGGCAGGCAGGGAATTTAGGGCATGGTAAACAAGAAACTTGTCATCTATTGGGCATTTGAGGTCACTGAGTCTAAAGGCTACGGTTACCATCTTCATGATGTATTGCCTAACTCCACCGTTTCCATCGTACCGCATGTTGATGAAACTATCCATCAACTGCCCAGACTCGGCCTTACAAGAAACTGCATACCTTTCCCCAATGGAAGCAAAGAAAGTCTTGGCTTTCTCATATGCAGGGATAGCTTTCACAAGCGTTTCATCAATCGACCGCTTGATAAGCATCAAAGCCTTCCGATTGGCCTTAGTCCATTCTTTATGATACGCCTTCTACTCCTCTGTACTTTCATCATTCAAGGGGGGCTTACCCTCCTTAATGGCCATGTCGATATCCAATAATCTGAGAGCCAGCTCAATGTCCTCCTTCCACCTCTTATAGTTGTTGCCAATCAAGAGTTCGACATGGTTAACGGTGTCGTTCATAGAAAATTTCACAGGAGCTAAAAAAATCAAAAATTGATTAATCACATGGGCAATAGATAATATATCATAATAGGGATACAAACATACAACATAAACTCGCCTGTGAGCAGAGAATACATCATATAGGACAACAGTTTCAAAAATCCAACACCTATGGGTAGTAGGATTTTACTATCAAGACATCCCAAATATCATGCCAAACCGAATCAATCAATGAGCTAACCACCTGTGGGTGGGCTAACCCATAACCAACTCAGATGACAAAACATGTCACATCAGAATCAATCAATAAGCCAACTACATGTGGGTGAGTCAACTCACAACTAACTCAAGTGACAAAATATCCCAAATAAATAGACAAGCAACTCAATCAAATTTGCAAATAACCCACTGTGGTGGTGAAATTCACTAAATCAATAGAGTACTTAACAGGGATAAAAATTGCCCAAATAATCAATTTAAAATCAACTCCAAATATTCCAAGAACAACTATGAAATATAAAATTAATCATGAAATATATCAAACAAAACCAGAAAATAAAACAAATATACAGTTAAGAAAAATATCTCAACCAATTAAAATTTAAAATTGAAAACAAA
Source organism: Pterocarpus macrocarpus (assembly GCA_031439585.1). Taxonomy (NCBI): domain Eukaryota; kingdom Viridiplantae; phylum Streptophyta; class Magnoliopsida; order Fabales; family Fabaceae; genus Pterocarpus; species Pterocarpus macrocarpus. Next base: position 79,073,816 of record CM062515.1, read on the forward strand.
ATCTATTTTAATTTAATTTTCCCTTCCTACTTTTTTTTTTTTTTGGTTACGTTACAGGGGTTCAACCCATTTCTTCTTCCTTTCTTCTTGCGACTGAGAAGCCACCGTCTCACCAACATTCAAGAAGCACCGCCACACAACACCAAGCAGGAGCCGCCATCCACAGCAGCAACCACACTGTGGTGGAGGCCATACAGTGCACCATACACCCGTTGCGCCAAACCACCAGCAATAATAGCCTCAATCGCGTGATTCGACGCGACCTGCAACAGCCTATAGCAGCGACATACAAGGAACAGCAGCAGCCACCAACTGGCAGCGACCAAGGACCAGCGATGATGGGTGGCACGAAACTGGCGACGTCGTGACTCTCGCAATAGGTGATGTCAAGAATCCAACGGCGACCCTCTCTCGTGAAGCCTCGATGTGATTATAAGGGTGAAGAAAAAACAAACAATATAATAATTTAATAACATATCCTCTCTCACCCTCAATTAGATTCAAATCCTCTTTTTTTTTTTGGAATGAAAAACCTTCTCTGTCGTGGGTTATGACTCAACTATTCAGAAAAAAATCAAAGAAAATAGTCAAACCCCAATAAATAGCATAAACAAAATTGATAATTGACTCGCGCGTCGTAACACGAGCAAATTAAACCGAATAGCGACTATAGTATAGTAGCCAACTCGGATCGTTTCCCAAAGATGAACACACTATTTGATCAGAAAATTCAGGGGGATTTTTATAACAAACACTTAAAATGCAATGCTGAATTCCAAAGCAAACAGAAAACAAAAAGGCTAAACCGAATTAAAATTCTAATCCAAGACACACAAGAAGAAAGCAATCAACACTCAATCATTGGATTCAAATATACATGCACACTCCAATTCGATGATTAATTTTAGATTCAATTGAAACCTCAAATCAAACCTAGCATTCACATGAAAATCTCCATGCATTCAACTAATCACTCAAGCAATTCGGTTTAGAGACCCCTAAAACCGAATTGATTTTGGATTAGCTTCCAAACCAATGCTCTAATCTCATATTCATATCCGAAATATGAATCACACTCTTGAACAATCGAATCACATATATCAACCGAATTATACATGATTTGATTGACTCTTAGTCAACATGCATGAATGAAAACCTCCAATTCAATTACGAGATTAAGAAGAAGAGAAGAGGAGTGAAACCGAAATTGGAATTTCCATGTCTTGATGCACCAATCCTCAAGAGCTTGAATGCTTCTCTTGATGCCTTGGATCAGAGGAGGATCACCCCTCCATTAATGGAGGAAAACGCAAAAGAGAGAGAGAGAGAGAGAGAGAGAGAGTTTTTCTTATTTAATAAAACTCAAAATTACAAAATGAGCAAAAAGGTCCCTGAAGCATAATCAGAATTTCTATATATACCTCTAATTAAAAGTCACTAATTACTTAATTAAAATAATCCTCTTTTCCTAAGCTAAATTTGGATAGCTCATTTGCCCAATTTGGATGCTTAGAGAGAAAGTTGTGCCCAAAACAAGTTGAGTGGGCTCTCTTAGACTCAGCAGCGACTTCCAATACGTTTTTGGGCCTCATAACGGTTCTTCTTGGCTTAGTGCTCTGAACATAAAATGAAGCCCTGGATGTTAGCTTTCCAATGCCACCGGAATGGGCTCAATTGAGCCCCTGTAGCCCAAGATATAGTCCAATCATTGAAGGCTGCTCAGAAACCGCGCCCAAACGCTTCAGTTCAGTTCGGAGCCCAATTTCGGCTTTAAGATCTCAGAATTAGCCCTTGCCCTCTTCATAGAAATTCTAGCTCTATCTCTTAGCTTTCCTACAAATCAAGAAGCGTAATAAAATGAGGTATAGAGCTCAAGATATGATCTGAACACTGAAGTAGGTCAAAATAACCGAAATGCTGCAAAAATTAACTAAGTCTCACTAAGATCCAAAAAAAGGAAAATGATCTAAACTCAACCAATTAAGCACAAAGGAGGATTAATGAGACAAGTATGAAGGATAAAAATAGTATAAAAATCCAATTCATCAATAATATCATAAATCAATTTCATGATAAAATGATTGCACAGCAATTTCATGGTTCCAAATATAATATAACGTGCTCTGATACCACATTTAGGATTTTAACGGATCAAAATATTAGGGATTTGGAACACGAATAAAAGGAATAATATTAAATGAGATAAATTATTCACATACCTCGCGAATTCATATTTACCATATGAATTCAATCGCGGAAGCGTAAACACGTGTATACATCAGGTGCAAGAGAACCCACTCCTTATCTTTCTCTTTCCAGAGGAAGAGGCCACGTCGATGGAGCTGTGAGCCGTCAAGAGATATCAAGATAGGAGTGCGGATCCTGCCCTCATAGTATGAATTTATAATGACCTAATCTTATCCATCAAAGACCTAGGTCATATTGGGCCTCTATACCATAATCCAGTACACTTACTATTAGGCCCAAGCCCAATAATACACGGTGACTTCCAAACCCACAATAGATCACATATTAACTTCATGGGTTTCCAGGAAAATATCAAGCTTAAACATTTAACCCGTTTTATAAAACAAAAGCCCACCAATTAATAGAAGTCCAAACCCAAAAAATTCTAACAACCACTACTAATTTATAGTATTATTTTAGAATGTTAATGTCTAAGATTCGACTATTGTGCCAATTTTAAACTAATCACTGTCACAAAATTATTTCAAACGTATCAACTAAGGCAATTGAGCCAAGTAATTCTAAATAAAGTATTTTATGAAAAGAGGATGTTACAGCTAACAACTAAAGCTTCTGCTTTTAACATAAAAGAAAGAATAAAATAGAGAACTAGCTTTTAACATAAAAGGAAGAATAAAACAGAGAACTCAACATATACAAAAGAAATTCAAATCAATTTTGTCATGTTAGACATCCAAAATTACGAGGACAAGGATCATGTAGAAGTGTAGAACAGAGTTAATGTGACATAGGAAAACTAAATTTTATTTATAAATTAAGTTACGCAGAAAATACGGTAAATTTTTTTTTTTGAAATGCATTGTCGCTTTGCAGCGTTTTGGAAAGTAAAGCCTTGAGCGAGAAGATAGCTAGAGAAAGAGCGTGTCGCATAAAATGTATCCCCCAATATCATAAAAAATGAGAAAGGCAAATAAATAGTAATTCACAAATACATTGCATTATATCGCTAATCGTTACATCCATATGGGTTCATAATATATATATATATATATATATATATATATATATATATATATATATATATATATATACAACATTACATCGAAGGAGGCTCATGATCATGCCATAACCCAAATACTAGATACTAAATACAAACTTAAATGACAAAGCTCATCACAAAAAGGAATATGCGAAGGTGCAGAGCGACGGTCGCTATAAGTCCCAAAACAGCTTTGTCTAGCATCCCCCATTATACGTCCACTCTATTGGATGTGCCATCGGAATCTAGTGATGATGCAAAAAATAACTAGAGTGAGAAATGGGATTTCTCAGTAGGACTCGAACCTGACACTAAAGTGTCATTGTCATCATCCCAGCCACTTTGGTTTTATTAATGAAAATAATGAGCATTCATAAGATTCAGTTCTTAGGTTTTCAAAAACTTAAATATCCGAAGCGGATTCAATTTTAACATAGCCTCTAATCATTTATATCATAACATACATGGGAATAAGTATAATTATATAAAACATGCATGGCTATGCTATAAGCTTCTCTTAACCTTTTTCCTTCAAAGGTTTAGACCGAAGTCCTTTTTCTTTTCTTAACTTAACTTATCTGAAGTCCTTTTTGTTTTCACCCACTGAACATAAGTGGTAATGAGCTCATACTGTTTTACACTAGCTAGGTCAAGCCATACCTCATGTAAGCCCTATTCCCTATACTCACACTAGCTGGATCTATGCCATGCCTCATGTGAGTCGTGGGTGAGGGGAGCTTACTTTGGGTCACCTTCCCCTTTGAAGGATCACACCCTTAGTCCAATCTCTTCTTATTAAGGCTTATGATGCAAAATTATTCTAAGTCCAGAATTTTTGTGGAATTTTGGCAGTATAACGGTTAAACCGAAGCTTCCCAAAATTTTGCCAAACAGAGAATCCAATGTCACATATCATTAAGCATCATATCATTATCATATCATGTTCATATCATCATCATCATGATGTTGGCACATAGAGGCATACATAACACACAAAGTCTTATGAACTTAACTTAGCAAATTTGGTGCAAGCTTTTAATTGAGATTGCCTCTTGTGTAAATTCTTTTATTAGGCATAGGGCCAATTTCATCTATTATCCTTTTGAAACTTTTTAAGTTGAATTATGAAAGTTTTCCAATATTTTAATTTGGAGGTCTTAATGTCTTTAAACTTATTTCTCATTAATCTTTAAACTTAAACATAACCAGCTTTACTTTTACAGTGGGGCAGTAACTTCAAAAATTTGCCATAATTTCATCTTTTACTCTTTTGATTTGAATTTTGGTATGATTATAGTTCTCTAAGTCTATTTTCAAACAAAATAAACCCCACTCAAAAGTTCATTTTGTAACTTGAGATATGTATGTTTTAATCTGACTGTTCAGCTTTTAAGTTTATTTTTGATACAATGAATTTTAAACTTTACTAGGAACTCCTCACAAGGAATCTGACAAAACTGTTTTATGGGGATATTCATCTATGTCTTAGCTTTCAAAAAAACTTGATTTCACTTAAAAATGTTTTGTTTAGCTTGAGTTATTAAGATTTTAGTACATACTGCTAGATCAGAAACACATCTAAGGACAACACACTTTGAAAATTCATATCTTTCTCATTTTAAGGCCAAAGCTTATGTATTTTATATGTATAAAAAGCTCTATGAATCTATTTTCATTTAAAATTAGTTTCATTTCATTTGGAGTTATATTGAATGAGTTATTAGTAGCATTAAATAGATTGTCAAAATTTTCCAGCTTCCACGGTTTTGGTTTCAATGAGTTTTCTTGTAAAATCATTAAGTCTTTTCTTCAAGTGATCAATTTTCTCTTCTAAACCACTTTTAATCTTTGAGATCTTGGTAAAAATCAATATTTTGAGTTCTAAAAAGTTTGGTTCAAAATAAGAATAAATGCACAACAAGTCATGTTCCAAGAAAAGAGCAAAAATCACAAACAACTTCTCATAATGAAAGCATGGCTATGAGGCCTTTAGAGCAAGTTCTAAAACCACCTAACTATGGAGAGCTTAGGAGTTCTAGAGCTTGAAAAACATAGAAGAAAGAGGGGTTAGAGTCAGTACCACAAAGGTTTCTTGGAAAGCTTGAAGAGTGAGAATGGTTGGATATGGCCTCCTTCCTTAGAGTTTGAGAGAATGTGGCTAGTATGTGTTTATTTTGCTTCTCCAAAGACCAAAGAAGGTAGTCCTTGAAGGGCTTGTAAGAGTGATGAAAGGAAAGAGAGCAGGATGGGGTGTGAAAGTAGGAAGAAGAACAAAGAAAATTTGGAAGAGTAGAAGAATTAGAATGGGACTTAGAGAAAAGTAAGAGCTTAGGCTTGTAGTGAGAGGATGAAAATCACAAATGAGGGAGTGGGGGAGGGGCTAGTTAGTGCAAAAATGGGGTGAGGGGGCTGATGTGTTTTGCTTCTTCAACAAGCAAAAGGAAGTAGGTAAGTTTAGCTTCTTTTTCAAGCAAAAAAGCTAGGAACCTTGGGGTAAAAGGGTGGGTTTGTGTTTTCTTTGTGTCTTGCTGCATGCTATGGACTATTTCGTGTTTTCTCAAGTGGTTAAAGGCAAGGACCCTTCTTGGGATTGGCTTGGTTGAATAAGATCACTCCATGTGGCATAATCCTAATGGAAGAAAGTATTTCTCTTGTCTTGACTAAAGAGATACTACTACCATAGATCCTTGATCTAAGAGTGCATGATGAGAAGGCAAATGGATGGTTGGATTTTGCTCTTATCCTTGGCCAAAATTTGGTGCATCAATTAGGAGAAATCTTTAAGTTTTCAAAGCTATTAGAATTACCTAAGTTGTTAATCAATTTGATTAGTTAAATTGCTCTTTAACCGATTTCGGTTAATTACACTTTTAAAACGTTTTTCCTCTAAAAGAATTAATCTTATGAATTATGTAATTAGGGTGTAAGAATTAATCTACCTCAATTGCTTAAGGTAAAACAATTGGCTTGTACTTAATTAATAAGATTGGATTAGCTTAATTATATTTCTAAGTTACGAATTAATGAGGTTCAAATAACTATGTTTTAATTAAAACATTTAGTGTGTTATAATTCAATTATTGACTTGACTCAATTTACTAAGCTCTTGCTTATCAAGATTAACCGATTAGTCCTCAGTTAATCGTTAACCTCTCTAATTAGCCAAGATCACTAAGCTAATTAGCTTAGACAAAATTGGGGATGTTACACTCTCCCCTCCTTAAAAAGAAGTTTGCCCTCAAAATTTGTTACCTGTAAATAGGTCGGGGGCAGGCAAGCCCTTGGTGCAATTCTTTGCAAAATACCCAGGCTATCCACATTTGAAGCAGACATTTTGTCCGGCGTAGCAAATCCCTTTGTGTTGTCTCCCATACTTTGGGCAGGTGGGATTCATTGCAGGCTTCGGGGGCTGGTCGGCGGGTCTTGGAGGGTTAGCGAAGGGCTCTTGTGGCTGGTTGCCCTTAGAACCTTCACTGTGGTAGGGCTTCTTTTGCAGTGGCTACTTCAAGTGTTGCTCTTGAGACGCCTGTCTCCTCTTATAGGCTTCTGATCTCTGGATTGCTAGCTTCTGATTACATTATTCTACTACACGGCTCTTATTAACAAGAGCCGCATAGTACTTTATCTCCAATGGGGCCACTAACGCCAGAATGTCAGCCCGCAATCCTCCTTCATACTTCATGCATTTCCAATGTTCATCCGGGTTTCGTTGATATAGTGTAGAAAACTTGCACAACTCCTCAAACTTCACTGTGTATTCAGCAATGCTCATACCTCATTGGTAGAGCCTCAGGAACTCCATCTCCTTTGCGTTCCTCATGGACATCGGGAAATACTTCTCATAAAAAGCTACCTTGAAGGCATCCCATGTGATCTCCCTTTGATCACTTTCCATCAAGCTTTTCACTCCTTTCCACCAGAACTCGGCATCTACCTTTAGCATGTAAGTGGCAAAGGCCACCTTTTGGGTCTCTGAGCAAGCTAGCACAGAGTAGATCTTTTCAATCTCTTTGATCCACTCGTCGGCTTCGTCAGAGTTGAAAGCCCCCTTGAACTTCTTTATTCAATGTCGCTAATGAGAGAACTCCCTTTAGGTCTCAACTCACCAGACTTGATCTTAGCAACAATTCTCTCTCTAGGCCTCTTCCCTCTCTAGCTGGCCTCAAGGAGCTCAAAATAGTGGCCTTTCACTCCAACAACTTCACCTCCATCCCTAAGGGTTGCTTCCAGTATCTACAGATGTTGCAAAGCCTTAACGTGGACTACAACATGAACCTCGTGCCATGTACATTTCCCATTGAGTTGACTGACTCCAGTCAACTCATCAGCCTCGCCCTCACCGCTACAAACCTCATGGGCTCCTTACCAAACATATTCCATTCCTTCCCGGATTTGCAAGTTGTTTATCTCTGTAAGAACAACCTCAGTGCAGTCTTGCCCAAGTCTTTTGCACAATCAAATATTGAATGGTTAGGGCTCAACGACCAGAGCTATAAGTTGTCAGGTACCATCGAGGTTCTTTGATCCATGACCAACTTACATGAGGTATAGATAAAAGGGAACGGCTTGGAGGTCCTATTCCTGACTTGTCCAATTGCACTGACTTGCGAGTTCTGCTACTTGAGGACAATCGGTTAACAGGTGTAGTTCCACCTTCTCTTACGAGACTCTCACTGACGGAGGTTTCATTGGGCCACAATTTATTGCAGGGTCTTGTGCCTGTGTTTAAAGAGCAAGTGAATGTGAGCCTTGGTGTTAACATAAGCAATAATTTCTGTCTAGACCATGTTGGGCCTTGTGACCAGCAAGTGACCACTATGCTTGAAATTGCTACGGGCTTTGGGTATCCCTATCTGTTGGCAAATTCGTGGCGAATGAACAATCCTTGTCAACATTGGAGTTTCATTGTGTGTGATGGGGGCAAGATCAAGACTGTGAATTTGACAAAACAGAATTTGACAGGGACAATCTCACCTGCATTTGGCAATTTAACTAATTTGTGGAACTTGTATCTGGGTGGTAATAATTTGAGGGGTCCAATACCTGAAAGCTTGGCAACTCTATCCCAACTTAAGGTTCTAGATGTCTCCAATAATTACCTATCAAGACACATTAGAAGATTCTTATCAAGGGTCTTGCTCCTTATCACAGGTAATGTTTTGCTTGATCTTTCTCAAGCAAATGCAACAAGTCCAACTGCATCTAAAACTTTACATTCACCTCCATGGATTGCAGGTACGCACATTATTGCTATGTCTACAATATTACACTCATACAAAAAATTGTCAGAATTTTTTAATAAAAAATAAGAGTAAGTATTAGATGTAATAAATAATATAATTCACTTACTCATATAAGAATCAATAAGTATGTTATGCTATTATCACAAAAGAACAAAAAAACTGATTGTCTAGTATTCTTTTATCTATATTATTACATAAAGAAAATCTTCAATTTTTTTAATCATCATTGTGAATTATTTAATAAAAATCAAATAGATTTTAATACTTATTTCTATATAAATATAAAAGAAGATTTAAACAAGTTTTATTAGTAGTTATTTTTTATTTGCCGAAAAAAGAAAAGAATTAAATGCATATACTGGAATGACAGAAGACAACACTTTCTAAATTTGATCATATTGTGGTATGAGTAAAGATACAAACTAATGATATAGAGCATAGATAGACTCATACGGTGGCAGTAATTTTATTGATTCTTGATTTTTACGTCAATATTTGGTGTCCTACTTCTCACTTGATTTCAAAGTTTTACTAATTGCTTAATATAGAAATTGATAAATAGTAAAATTTTTCTGTTGTTCGTACTTCTTGTGATTATTTTTCTAAGGATATCTAAATTATTGTTTGTGATTATTCTTCACTTCATCACATACATACGGGTGTATTAGCTGGTGATGTTGGAGCCATTGTAGCCCTAGCTGCGATTATTTATAATCGTAAGAGACGTCTTAGTTTGGTACAAAAGATGATTTTGAAGAAAACAAGAACATTTGTTGACTACAATGTTGTGAACCTCATAAAAAGTTATGGTTCTTTGGCTCCAAAGTAATATAGTTATACAGAAGTGAAAAGGACGACAAACTCATTCGTGAAAAGTTAGAACAAGGAGGATATGGCATTGTGTATTGAGCGAGCTTAATTGATGGTCATCAGGCGGCAATGAAGGTATTGAAAGAATCAAAGGAAGCACAAAAGAATTTGTAAATGAGGTCGTTACCATTAGTAGAACATCACATGTGAATATTGTTCACTTTTGGGATTTTGTTATGAGATGAACAAAAAAGCACTCATCTATGAACTCATGCCTAATGGCTCTTTAGATAAGTTCATCTATAAGCAAGTATCTTCCAATGCTGGTTGTAATTTGGATTGGAGCACAATGTACCAAATCATAGTTAGCATTGCGCGAGGACTAGAATACTTACATCAAGGATGTAATACAAAAATTTTGTATCTTGATATTGAATCTCAAAACATTCTTTTAGATGAAAATTTTTTCCCAAAAATTGCCAATTTCAGACTAGCTAAAATATGCAAAATGGATGAAAGTATTGTATCTAAATTGGGCACAAGAGGAACTCTAGGGTACATTGCCCCAGGCATATTTAGCTGAATATTTGGTGGAGTTTCTCACAAATCTGATATATATAGTTATAGCATGTTGATTCTTGAAATGGTTAGAGGTAGAAAGAACTATGACAGTGGAGAGTCACATACTAGTGAAATGTACTTTCTAGACTGGATATATAAGGATCTCGAGCAAGGTAAGATTCCTGGAAGATGTTTGCTTAACACAGAGGAAGAGAATGGCATGGTAATGAAGATTACTTTGGTGAGTCTATGGTGTGTTCAACTAAATCCATTGGATAGGCCATCTATGAGTAAAGTAGTGGAGATATTAGAAGGACCACTTCAGATAGTGCCACATCCTCCAAAGCTTGTCTTGTATTCTCTTGAAAGGTCTCCCTTACAAATTTCAGACATATCTTATAGCAGTGCTCATGAGACAAATTCAATAACTACAAAGGAAAATGGTTCCATCAAATAAAATGAGATCACCTAAGATCGAAGGTAAATATTGCAACCATGACGTAACTTATATTTCTCCTTGTTGAACACTACTTTAAGTCTTTTTCCTCAAACTTCAAAGATATATTATTGTAAATTTTGAGAAACTATAAGAACTGAACATTATTGAAGATAGAAAAGTGAAGTTCCTCATTATCTTAGGAATGTTTGTAGTTTACTTGCTAACATAGTTACAAGAATGCATACTTCTGAAAGAAAAAAAAAAATTAACACAACTGGAGAGTTGAGTAACTTAAAAGGGATGAGTTGCTCCTACTATATATTGTTCAGTATCACAAAGTTTAATCTACAATTTTTTCCTTGCTTGGCTAACATTTTACTGAAGTATATTTATTTCCTGAAATGATATTTCTCTTTCACTAATTTGTTTCTAAGGTTTATTATGGAACGTACACATGGATCAATCAATAGAATAATTAAGAACATTGGAGTTGACTTTGAAATAGCTTTTCATAACACCTTAACAGTTTTGAGCATAAATTCATATTTGGTACTTTGTATTCGAAACTACTCTAAAAGTTAAAATATAAGAATGAATAAGTTTTCAACTCTTCCTAGCATGTGATGTCCTAGGATGGAAATTAAGAAGAGAAGGGGATAGGGGCATTTTTGAAATTTTGCAAGAAAGTGAATAAAAGTTTTTTTTTTTTTTTGAAAAAAGGGGCCCTTTTATACCGCAGTAGCACCCTCTCCATTTTTTTTTAATTCACCATCGAACTTCCCCTCCCCTTTCCTGTTTCTTCGTTCTCCTCCTTGCCTCCATTACATATCCAGTCTTCTTTTCATCTTTTGTCATCAGATCTTGGATACTCAATAACTTCTAAAAGTTGAGATATATTTCTAATCTCGAACATTGTTCTTATGAGTAAATTCTAGAGTTTTTCTCAAAGTTAGTGTGTAATAATAAAATAGTGAATGAGTAAATATTTGTGATTTTGAATAGAAATCTAGTGGGTTAGAAACTTGAGCACTAATAGATTGTCATCGGTAAACCAAACTTTAATTGGGACTCTAATCCTTAGAAACCCTAGATCTCACTAATTGGAGGGTTTGTTTAATAGGCTTTCAAGTGTTAAATTGTCTTCAAATAACCAAACTCATAAAAAATGTTTGTATTGGTCAAATTCTTTGGAGACTGTGCTAGTTACTATTTCTGAAGTTATTAGAGAGCAGCCTAGTTGATTTCTTAGTATTGTGAGTAGATATTTACTTAGTGGCATTATTTTAAAAATTGTTTTCATGGGAGAAACTAATTTATTTAAGGTAATGATTTTATTTGTTTAATTGCTTTGGTTAATTCTTTTTTGCTAATTACCTTTCTCATCTTAGATGATGATTAAATTATGACTTGATGATTAGTTTGAAATTATTACTAGCTTCCCTTATTATTTTTATTTCCTCATATATTTGTGCTAAAATAATTTGTAAGAGTTGTTACCTTCAAGAATATAAGCATGTTGATATTGATTGACCGATTTGAAAGTTATGTTTTAATATAAGTTGTTTGAGGAAACTATGATGGGTTCTAAGTTAGAATCTCGCCCAACAAATGAAAGATGTAACAACACCACCAATCGCTATAGTAAAGAGATAACAACACCGCTTGTTGTAGCGAAGAGATGACACAACAGTCTATGTGTACATGATGTATCCATATGAGATAAATGGTGAGAGGACCTTAATTATGAGATAATACAGGTTGAGATAAAGCCTCGGCTTGATATAAGATGTGATTTGTGCTTAGATGAGTTGAAATTACTTCCTTCATGATTTAGTTCTTCTTATGTAACCCTTATGGAATATTTAATTAATTGAAGAAATACTTGATTCTATTTTGAGAAGAATGGTTTCTAACATATATTGAGAAGGCATAGAATTGATGGACTGTAATTTCTATTAACTACTAGCTAGGATTGTATGATTGTTAAGTTACTTTATTTTATTTTATAAGCTCGTGTGTCTAATAGTTTCTCCTTCCTTTTCACTTTGTTTATATGTCTTTATTGAGTTTGTGTGGCTCACCCTATTCCTTTCCTTTCCTCTAGATTCGTCGGGTGCTGGTAGCAGGCTCTTGGAATTTTCTATTCTACACAGGAGTTATCTTTTGATAGACCTCCATTATTAGAAGAGGCTTATGTTTTGTTGACTATAATATTTTATAACTATAGGGCATAGATTTATTTCTTGGTAGTTTCTATGATATCCACCCAAAATAAAAGGGTTTACGACCCTTCTTGTTTGTGCCAATACAAATTGAATATGTGTTAAATTTGTTATCCATGTAAATAGTGACTTATCATTATCCTAAAATTTATATTTAGATTCGATTAATTTTATTTTGTTACAATTTTGCCCCAAAGCCTGCTCAAAAAATAAAAGATTTCTTACTCCTAGGATCAAACCAAAAATCTATTCTTATTTCCAAACATCTAAACAAGTTTTATTTTACCCTAGAAATCTCATAAACCTTAACTGAAAAGGAAATCAGAACTACGAACCATGTTCACCGATAATCACAATTCATCCTAATCGGTTCTGCAGTTGAATTCCAATCATCGATTCTGGAACTGGAATAATTAACCATGAGCCAGGTGTTCTCTTTGCCGCTTCACAATTTCGGCCATTACGCCCCTATATCCAATGTAAGCCATTCCTTTTAAAGCTTAAGTCTAAAAAATCAAATACAATTCAACAAATGTATCAGTACAAATCTGATATCACACTTCATTTTGTTGATCAAGTCATAGAATATCAAGACCACTTCTGTACCTTGCACCACCTATTTAATACATTAGCTAGCTCTCAGTATGGATCTATTAATCAAACAATAACAATTCCTCTTTTAGGGTATATTTGTAAGTTAGGGTTTTGAAGGGAAGGGGAGGGGAGGGAAGGAAAGGATTTGAAGAATGAAATGGATTGCAGCCATTTCATGGTCAATTAGTTTACCATTGCAAGTCAGGATAAAGAAGGGAAAGAAATTTGCCTATTGCAGAATCGTTGTCCAAATCGACAATTCGAGGCTAGTTGCATGAGAATCGATTAGAATAATGGTGATTGTGGGTAGCTAGGGTTCATCATTTAGGGAAGAACATTGTTCTTCTAACTTTTTCAAGGGTTCATGAGATTTTTTTTTTAAATTTGTTGAAGTGTTTAGAGATTAGAATAAGACTCTTTGTTTGATATTTGAGAATAAAATTTTGTTAATTTTTTTGAATAGGTCCCGGACTAATTAAAATTGAGATTAAAAAAATTAAGGGGTCTAAATATAAATTTTGGGGCAGTGACAAATTGTTTATGTAGATAAAAATTTAACACATGGCTAATTTGTATTGGAACAAATAGGAAGGGTTCTAAACCCTTTTATTTTGGGTGGACATTATAAAAATCACCTTATTTCTTTTGGATTATGTACATGACCACAAGATTTAATATGCCCTTTTGTATAACTGATCCTTTTTATGCTTATGATCGATACTCTAAAAATATTCTAGCCGTTGATTTTGGATATTATATTTGATATTAAATAGGTTTATTTGTTATGTAGATAGTTCTATTTTTAGGAGGAGATTCTACCGAATTTTTTGTAATTCTAATTAGATTATGATTATGTTATTAGTAAATTTCAAATTTTAAGGCTTACTAGACTAAATGAGCTCGGTTAGCCTATGCGCCAATCACAACCTAAGTTCAGGTAGCGACATAGCATATGAAGTACATGCCAAGCAAATACGTGGAGTTCTATTTGCATGTGCAAATGGGTAGATGCTTGACTGCTTGGTCACAAACGAAGTGTTTGTAGTACAAAGGAGAAACCATGCTTTCCATGAAAAAATGTTTCAAGTTGTGCTTATCACTGAAAACTTGAGCTATTATTTGATCAGGCTCTCCCTCAAGAAAAGGATGATAGGTATCCTTGTAAAGCTTGAGCTTCTTGTCTGAACTGCTTACTTTCTCATACAAAACTTAGCTCACAAAGTGACAATCACAATATCAACCTCCCCATGAAGGATTAATAATAATGGCAGAGAGATCTGTTGTCACAGACATTGCAGGTGAAAATGAATAAATTTCATGGCAGTATTCATGCAAGACTATATGAGGGGATGGTAAGAGAAATTTCAGATTTGAACAAGAATTCTAATTGTAAGCTCAATGTCAAAAATATGGTCCTTGCACAATAATAAGATCAGGCAGTGAATATGTTTTCATGCTTCTAACAATATACAGCAACCTAGTTGAACCCTTTATAGCTAAACGAGAACTAAATGTAGTGCTATACAATATAATCATTGTGCTGCTGCATCAGGTTCTAACATGCTTCAACGTAAGACTTGCATCCTACCCTCCCCTATCGCCCCAGATACACCAAGGTGGCCAAAACAACTAAATCTTATATTTTTTACATAAAGGGTAGAAGAAACATGGACTCGATATACACAAAAGAAATTCAAGTCAATTTTGTCTTCTTAGACATCCAAAATTTAGAGGAGAAGGATCAAGTAGAAGTGTAGAACAGAGTTAACATGACATAGTACAAAAAAGTACGCATTTGACTGAACCCAAACATACTTTCCCTTCAGATGCCAAGGGCTTGCTATATAAAATCCAGAGTGTTGCTTGTTTTGTTGACCCTCACTTATTCTACACCTTCAGCATTTTCTACGTCATTTAGCAACAAAAGATAGCCAAGTAATTACTAATACAGAACAGTCCACAAGCGTGGTTTATCTTTGTAAGCGACAACATTATTAGCTATCTGCAAAGAAGCATGAGAAAAGTGTCAAGTAAATTACTAATATACATATATATCAAGGAAGAACTCAACGCAAAAATTCAAATGAAAAACTTGCAATTCAAATAAGGGCAGAAAGAAAGATGCCACAATGCCCAGGTACCTGTTTAATCTCTAGATGATATTCTCTATACCATCTTTAGAATTTGATTAGCAGACCAAAAATAACATTCCATTGGATTACAACATATGAACCAACTCTCTCTCTCTCCTTATTTCCTCTGAAGGCTGCCAATGCTAAATTCTTTTATGGTACAAACTTCTGCTTTGGGAGAACATGGTGGGGTCTTGGAGTGGTAACATGGAAGATGAATTAGTGGTTGGCATCAGCTTGCCACGCAACACTTAGAAGGTTTTGAAAACTAAAAGGCAATAGCTAAAAATAAAAATGAAGAGTTAAATTATTATAAAAAGAAATAGTCTTCAATGAATATGCAGAATATAAGGCCAAAAGAAAATATATATTGTGACTAAACGTGAAACAATTTATAAGTCTAACGAGTGATTTTTGAGAGAGTTTTTTTTTTTTAATTGAAATTTTTTGAGAGAGTTTATCATTGTAATAGTATTACAATATAATTATTATCCTTTATCACTTAAAGAATTAATACTTAAAAATGGCAAATATCATTAATTGTTTGCAGCTAAATAGTTAAACTTGAAGGGGGTGTTCAGACTTTAAAATCAATTTGTCTTTAAGGTGGCATAGTAAGGAAGTTTTTATCTTGAGATCTATTAGTAAGTTATCATTAAAATACACTTTATTAATTTAATAGTAAATATTTTTTTCTTTAAATATAGAATAAATATCTTGTTTAGTTTTAATATTTTAAAATTGATATTAATTTGATCTTAAAAAAAAATTTGATATCAATTTAATCCAAATATTTTTAAATGGATATTAATTTGATCTTAAAAAAAATTTAACATCTTTAGTTCTAAACTTTGAATTTGGACATCAATTCAATCCTAATAAATTTTTTTTGTAAAATCAGCTCTTCTATCAAATCATCAATATAAAATTAAATTGATATTAAAATTTAAAATATTAAAATTAAAAAGAATATTCCCTCCTAAATATCAACTCACTTGAAAGCAGTGTTACGTTCTATGTATCTTGAACGCATGTCCTTGCTTTTATCATTGCCAGAGCATGAAAATCATGGCGCTTGCACAATCTCAAATTCTCAATGCATAAACATAATCAAGTGAAGGGATATTTTAGAATCTCTACACTTTTATTTTAAGCAAATCTCGCGCGTGCTGATGGATTCATCATAAGAACACATTTATCAATGATTATCAGGGAAAATATTCATTCATGTTAAAGTCAAAGGGAGTTGTCAGTTCCAGAACTGAAGTGGATGCCAACTTGGTTTTCTTCAAAGTCAGATGCTATAATTGCAACAATCACCCGACTTTTTCCCCAGAAAAGCATTCCGCTCCTTCCCAAATGGTCTGTTTGTGTCTTAAAAGACGAATACGCCACCTTGTTTCTACTTTACTTTTGTTGCAACTTCGTTATGATTACTATGTTTTAAGTGTGTGTGTGTTTTTCAATTGAAGGAAAAGAGAAATGCTTTTTGAATATATTATATATAGACATTATATAAGATATAGTATATTTATATGAGTATAGGTAAATATTGAGGTGTATATATATCAAGATATGATAATAGATTGTATATTTATGTGAGAGGATATTATATTTGGATGTCTTACCTTTATGTACAAATAACATAGCTCAAAGGAATTGCCATTTTGATATAATTTTAAACACGGTCAAACACTTTATAAGATTAACAGTTAAATATGACGATGTATTTATGCAATTGTCCCATGCTCCTTACATCTTACTGTTAACCTCACAAGATAATTGGCATCCCTTTTTTATTCTATTTTGGTTCATTTTATTTTGCATATAAATGTCTTGATCATTGCTTTAGAAACTTATTTTAACTAGAACAATATGATAAATATGAAATGCGTCTCTGAAAAATGAAATATTCGTTAAATTCGTGAATAAATTATGCGATCGAGTTATACAGTTTAATTTTTGTTTCAAAATAAATTAAAATCCCAAAATATATAGGCTATCTTCACCTATAACATGAATATGTGACTACTCCAACTCTTTCCGTAGTTAGAATTTCAAAAAAGAAAAAAAAAAGGCACGTATTTTAACTTAAAATTCATCTTATCAAAGTCACTCATATATAAATTGCTTGATATTAGCTTTGATGCATATACTTTATTGGCCATAAATCCTAATTATACCATTTAACGAAGGTAAAGGGATATTTGTTTTAAAAAAAAAAAGGCCTAGAGAATAAAAAAAATATAAAAGTTTTTTTTTTTTGCATAAAAATGTAAAAAGAATTGATTGTATTTTAAATAAACTTTTGCCTGACAACCATTTTGTGTGATTAAACCAATATTTTAGTCCAAAACGACGTCGTGCAACCTTTTTCTCTATCACCCTAGCACAATTCTCCTCTACTATAAATAGGAACCAGCTCGATGTCAGCGACCCCTCTCAGCTCCGTTGATTTGATTTCTTCGTTTGGAGGATACGCCTCAAAGGTCTCTCTCTCATTCTCTCTGTTCTTTGTGCAACATGTTTCCTGGTACTTTTCTGCTAACATGGTAGCTGTACTTTGCTTTTCTTTATTTTACTCCTTTTATTTTTTCAGAAAATTTCTTATGTTATGTATTTGTGTTTATTATCATTTCTGGAGATCTATTCTGTAAAACAACTTTTAATTCTATGACTGATAGCTGTGGAGACAATGATTTTAGCTGGTTAACTTAATGCCTTTTTTTTTTTTGGTTGAATGTTATCCTGGCTCCTTATGACCCACCCAGATGAAAAGAAAGATAAAGTTTGAAGATTTTTCATGTTTTGAACATAGATCTGCTGCTGGTTTGTGCAAATTATTTTACTCTTTTATGTAAAATTGGGGAAAATGCTAAATAGGTTGTGGAATTTCTTTCTTAAGTTGAGATATCCCTCCCCCTACCCCCTATGTTGATGCATTGAATTGATCCAGGCTAAATGGATCTATTATCACATTTAAAGCTGATAATTTTAATATGCTCTCATCCTCTTGTGTAAATAATTGAGATTTCTGTGAATAAAACCAAGTTCCAGGCTTCCAGCTTTTGTTATATTTTTACATTTCCTGAATGTGTTTTTTTTTTGCCTTGTTTAGGCGTTCTACTGTGGAATTAAGCTGATTTTGAAGATGAATTGTTATAATCTTCAGCAGAACGCCTTCAGGGGCAGTGAAGAGATGAGAGCCTCTCTTCCCATTACTAATCAGAATAGCCCTGTTGTTTGCCCCAAGCCACGCCGAGTTGGGGCTTTAAACGTGCCTATACGGCCCTTAAGATGGCATTTAAGGTAACTTAACTATAAATTGTTCACCTTTTGATGGCATTATTGTGTTTTAGAAGGTATTGATGGTCTGATCTGTTATGTTTTGATTTTGTTTGTCAGTCAACAAGTTGAGGGGTCTGATTCAAAGGCCGGAGCAGAGCTACTTGATATTATTCTCAAGAAGGTAAGTGATGAATCTGTCACAAATCCGTAGGTTTATGCTTGAACCGAGGAGGACAAAGAATTTCAAGTAGAATACATTTATCATTCTTTAAAGTTATATTGGTATCTTGGTAATTCATGACTATTTAAAGTGATACATGCTTTGTTGATAACTTTGATGATACTCTTTGATGCATTTGAACTTCTCTAAGATGTTGATTTTACAAGGAAAGTTTGGGGTATTTACCATAATAGCATCTTGAAATAGTCACTTCTCTATTGGAATGGTTTTGCGCTTAAAGAGATGTAGTATTTCCGAATTTTGTAGTGATTGTCAAGGGATCCATTGGCAATTGGTGTAGTCTCATTCATCTTTAGTTGTCTGCTTTTTTTTTCAATAGGAGAGTTATGGGGAAGAATATGCAAATCAGGTAGCCTCATCTCCTCCATATTTTTGTGGCTCCCCTCCAGTTCGGGCTGCTAATCCCTTGATCCAAGATGATAGATTTGGAGACGAGAGTCCTGTATCAACAATTTCATCACCATTAGGTTTACTCTCTCCATCTTCAGCATCTCATAAAGGAGGATGTGCGAGGATGAAGTTTGGACTTAAACCAGCTGCAGTAAGAGTAGAAGGATTCAATTGCCTCAGCAGGGATCGTCAGAATTCCAGCATCCCAGCTGTTGCTTAAACTCCATTCATAGAAGTGTACATAGAAGGAGCTAAGTGCCACTACTTATGAAACATGACTTAACTAGAGAGAATTTTGAATGTTTCAGAGGGAAGTAAGAAATTTAGTTAGCTGTGTATACAACAAATGTCTTTTAATATGCTGATCATCTCATCGTGACTTTCTTTGTGAGTAGTTTGAGGGAACTTCAAAAAAATGCAAATCTTGTGTTCTTGGGAAGGTTTGATATGTACAGAGCATCTTTGTTTGTAATATAAGGCGGTTGTATCTAGGTTTCGTCTAAATTTTTTTTTGGTGATCACCACAAGAATGTCCTGTATAGAATTGATGGTTTTGGTCATCGTCCCTGTAAATATTATTTTAGATAGCTTTGAAAGTATGTTTATTATATTTAGTAAACTTGTATTTTCTGTTTCTAAATGCAATTTTTAAGTTCTTATTTGAACTTTATGGTTATCAATGTTCATGTTATGTGGAATAGTCTACTACACTTGTGCTAGGTGGAAGAATGAGTCCATTATTATTAAGACATTTTCTCCTTTACTCTGCGGCTACCCTCCTACTTTCTTGCATCTGTTGATTGGGGATGAAAGACCTTTAAGGGGTGGAGTGGCTTTCAATATGCTTTTTGTAATGAGGAGGGATTTACAGGGTTGTTAGGGATTTATAGGGTTGTTACTTGTTACATTTCATTTCATTGACTATTATTGTATGTCCAAGTTACCAACTGGAAATGGCAAGGTGGAAAGTTTTATTCAATGGTTAAGATTTTATGCAAACTTTATCATATAATGTTTTATTTAATATGGTATGCGTAATTAGGTGGTTCATGTTGTGTTTTGAAATTTGAATACATTGAGTATAGTGGTTTCACAGTACAAAAATCTCGTGGTAGTGCAGGCATACACTTACTTCTCTGGGATTGCAGATAGTTTAAAGGGAATCACGTTATTGAATTGTTCCCTGAGAACTTCATGTCTGCTTAATTTGTATTCGTCTGGAGAGGGTCATAGCCTTTGGATTAGCAATGGAATTCGTATATGCTGAATAAATTTGGGGGAAAATCAAAATAATAAAATATGTAGGATGAAAGAGATAATAAGGTATGTTCAGAAACACTCGGCAACAGCAACAAAAGTCTTGCCCCATAAAGAAAAGAGCAATGTTTAGAAACACGCATTGTAAAAAATTGATTTAATTTTTATTTTTTTTTTTGGCGGGGGAAATTTTGTATTGAAAAAGGTTAGGTCCAGGGTT
Organism: Pterocarpus macrocarpus; assembly: GCA_031439585.1. Classification (NCBI taxonomy): domain Eukaryota; kingdom Viridiplantae; phylum Streptophyta; class Magnoliopsida; order Fabales; family Fabaceae; genus Pterocarpus; species Pterocarpus macrocarpus. The sequence goes on from CM062515.1 coordinate 79,094,460, forward strand.
GCATGGCTTATGATACTCTTTATTAATAAAGAAACAACAAAACATATCACAATTTTATATTAAAAATAAAATAACATAAATTATTGAGTAGGACTTTTATTTTTACGTGGTGAGATCCCAAAATATTTATAAACAATTAACCCATTTAAATTTTCTATGAGACTAATTTTTGTTCTATACAAGAAAATGAGGATTTTAGCATCTATCCACCGAAGAATTTCTTTCTAGAATCACCAGATCCTCTCAGTCACAAAAACTTTACATTACCTATTCCTCAACTTTTTCGGATATGGTGATGATAATGACCCCTTTTTATAATTTGATTAAGACGATGACAATGGCTTGATTCAGTAGTCAGTGGAGCCCATAAAACTTCTATGCCAATTTTATCCTCCCAAAATAACAAATTTCAAAATTTTCTTCTCCGCAAAATTTTGGAAAATAAAAATAAAAAATAAGGATGCCGATATGTTCACAGACCCCAGTTGAAAATTTTGTAAAAGAAACTAAAGAAATTAGTCTTATGTCAGAGAAAAGTTATACTTAGACATTTCATGAATAAAATGATTATGTATTTTTTTTGTTCTCCTTTCTTTCCCATTTTTGGTTGATTAGCTTTCCATTTTCATACTACACTTTGGTGATACGGACATTCTATGGACCTTGTATGTGTCGAGTTACTAAGCAAAATATATGTGGTCTTGCCAGTACAGGTAACGAAATTTCTTATCCGTTGATTTATCTTATTGCAGTCTTTTCCACAAATGTTGCTATCAAAAGGGTCCAGCATTTATTGAAACCTGAAAGGCGCCAAGATTAGTTATTATCTATCATAGTTCACAACTAACAACCGCTAAATGATTAACCAGTTGGTAATCCATGACTACCAGCTAGAAAAAGTTCCAAACAAAAGACAAACACAGAATGGAGTTGAGACTAATTGTCAGCCATTTAGCCAACGATCAGATGCTGACATATATTGGAATTTCCAGTGGTTCAACATAAATTTTTGTATTTTGGTAGTAATAGCTAGAGCTTGATCAAATCCAAATGTTTTTTTTCCCTTTATGTTGAGCCTTGATTCATTTATCCCTTTCTAAATTGCAAATATGAACAGAGCAGAGTGAAGAAATGGCACAAAAAGAAGGCTATATTACAATGGACTGCTATATGTGTTTGGTTATCTTCTTAATACACCTTTATCACTTTAGAAACAAGCTCACATTAGATGAGGTTTTTACAACAAGAAATATAGCAAATTGGACGTGCAAATATAACCTTCTAATTTAGGACGAGCAAAAGTTGTAAGAATTATTTGTAACAGTGCTCTGCAAATATATTTGCTACTAAGGATAATACAATTTCTACTTGATTGTGAAATTTCAGTAGCTTCATGGCAACTGGAATATGGATCGAAGTTATTACTTTATGTTGGGTAGGAAAGATATTATTAGGCTAAAAACTAGAGCTATTAATTAGGGTGTAACTTTTCTATATCAGTCTATTACTAAGAGCATGCCAAGGGTGAATGCTAGCCTGAAGCATTTTGCGTTCACATTGTTGGACTATATCTTTTTAACACAACTCCATTTCACATTGATGCGAGATTAAATTTAACTTATCATCAAGAATAAACACGTCAAAGATTAACTTGTGATCACGTGATCATGGACCCTGTACCTTCATAACATGTCATAATGTGAGTCCCATTGTTACCAAGGTTTAGCATAAATTTCAGCTCCCTGGAGTGAAAACCACAGATAATGGGTTCTTTAATAAGATGGGAATAAAGCAAACCACTTATTCATTATTTCTCATCCATTCATTTGCATTTGGAAATCCGAAAACAGAAACCAAAAAACACAGGATGACATTGCTCAAAAGGAAAAAGCAGGACAAATGGGAAATATATAGGTTCTTACAATGTCCAAGTAAAATTCAAACAAACCGATATCCCAAACAAAAGAAGAAGGGTCTACAAATGCCTTCTGTAAATTTCAAATTTAGAAGCCTGGGGGCTTGTAGGCAATGAAACTGATGCACTGCACTTGGCGAACGTTGTCGAATCCGATGATACGGATGAATGCTGTGGGGTATGCCTTCTTGGCCTCCTCAAGCTCGTTCAACACCTGAAGAGCATCAGTGCAGCCAAACATGGGCAGCTTCCACATGGTCCAGTAGCGTCCATCATAGTATCCAGGTGACCTGTGGTTCTCACGGTACACAAAGCCGTGCTATAAAAACACACACACACACACACCAAATGACACAAACATATTAACCATCAAAATTCAAGACCAAGATCAAGGAAAACTTGTAAAGAGCCCAAAAGGGTTGCAAGTAAAATTGACCTCCAACTCGAATTCCAAGCAAGGAATCCATCCCTTCCTAAGAAGGTACTCTACTTCCTTTCTCAATTGCTCATTGTTGAGTGGTGGCAAGTAGGAAAGAGTCTCGAACTTCTTCTTGCCAAGTGGTGGCCACACCTAATAGTAGTAGCATGCACAAGGTTGAGTAAAGGGGTTATCAGTTAATAACATGCACCTATGTTTAGGTCTATTTAAGTAGAAAAATGATATTTCCACTCATGATTTTAGAAATTATTTGGACATATGCTGATCAATGTATAAATAATGAAGATGTAATACTTTCACCAGATTCATCAGCAATATAACCGAAATCCATAATTATGAAGTATAAACACATGATTTCTCATATTTTCTCACAGACAGATTCAACAAAAAAAATAACTGAAATCACAAGTTATTTACATGTGATTTCCTAGTGTCTAATGTCCACAAAAGTTGTGATGTTCAATTAATAGTTCTCCTTGAGCAAAGGGGTTAAAAGTCAACAACTTATGCACCTTCGCCAATTACTCCTATGTTTATGTCTATTAAAGTAACCCTTTAGAACATGAATACGTTAACATTCAGTTTAGTTTAGTTGCATCTATGTATGTGGAGCAATGTTACCTGCATGCATTGCACTCTTCCACCGTTGTTTGCAATGGAGGTAATGTCATTGTTGGCTTTTCTGGTAACTGGGAAGCCAGCAGTGGACTTGAGGCCGGTGAATGGAGCCACCATGTTAGCCTGTGCCGGAGAGGCACGGTTAACGGTGGTCACAGCTGGGGAGGAAATCATGGAGGTGGCCATTTCTTTGCTTCCTTCTTAGCTCTCTCTACTCACAAGTTCTGCACATAGAGATCCAAGTCTTCCTCTAAAGCTTGCTATATGTAATGGTTGAATTTGGATATTTCTATTCGTTGGATAGTGTAAGTGATGACACTACAAGCATATATTAACCACACAAGAGTGGAAATTTTTGAATGCTAGCCTTATCGTTAGGCACCACTGTGGCAGTGCCACGTGGACCAAGCTCCATAATCTTATCTCTTCATGCGAAGAACGTAAATGTGTGATGGTTATAAGTTGATTCATTCTCCTTTTTGAATTGGGACCGTATCCTTCTCAAGTCCCATATTGTATATTGGCCTCATGCAATTTTGTGACCGTCCCTTCTTTACAAATATCTATCAGTGTATGGTATGGGTTAAGTTATTAACCTTTGTCCCTTTCCAAGCTTTGGCTCCTCAGGGAGGTAAACATCAACGTAAAAAATTTTAGGCTGCGAAAGAAACAATGGAAAGAACCCTCTCAACTGACAGTCTCTTATCCCTTTTGTTGGGTAGTTAAGAATGTGATTCCGTCTTCACCATTGCATGGAAAATCGTTTCTGTATTTCTCAAATTCATGGTTTTTTCAGATTTGTTTTAACACCACAGAAGCAAGTAGATAAGCAAAATGTGAACATGTGAAGGTAAGCTGGGTGGAAGGGAGGATGAACTCATGATGGGGTTCCCTTATCATTCACGATTGGTTAATGGACAAGCATGTATGTTGAAAGCATTAAGACCCACAAATTGATATACCCGTTAGTGAATTGACGGGCTCTTGCAAACCACACAATCATGACCTAAATACAAACCATTAAATAGCATTATGGCCTTATCTTGAACGCGCATTGGATGAAATAACAATGTGACACTGATTAAAAAGAACAAAGTAATGTATTTTTCAGGCTCTGACATCGTGATTTTCATCATTTGATCTGACGATATATTAGACGACTACAGCCAAAAGAAGACACAAGGGAAAAAATTTGCAGTGGAATTTCATCACTGATCAGCTGTTATCTATAGGTGAGAGTTGCACCTCTTAGAGTAATTAAATTCTCAAATTCTGCTAAATTATAACACTGTCCGCTGAGGTATGCAGTGCTGTCTGCTTACAAGAATGTTTCTTATTAATCAATAGAGGAGTTTGAGTTATTCACCCCCTCTCAAACAAATAAATAAATAAATATCTGCAGAATTCCACCTGTATCCAACTCAGCATGACGGCTACATTCCCAACCTAAAGAAAGCACATAAATAAAGAGGTACTATTCGGCTTCGGAAGATACGTGATCAAGAAGAAAAACATCCAAATAAGATATTCCGCAACTTGCTTCCCCCAACATCACGAATCGCCCATAAAGAGCAGCCAGATTCCATCATCAACAACCGTCACTTCAATCTTTCTAACAAATCATATACCCTCAAACCCACCTGTTGACCCACTGACAACTGAACACTTCATAACCAAAACCCACTGAAGTTTGGCAATGAAGCCAGCACCTAAACTGCAAGCCATTGACTGATGTAAAATGACAGTACTTGCCTTACACTCCGCCATTTTATTACATAATCATTCATAATTTGTTAGTAAGCTCAACTTTTTCTTCAAAAGACTCTACATTCTTTCAACTTACTAAAAATGCGACAGAACAGGCTTTCCGAAGACGAGTGCACAGTACTAAGCCTATTGATTGCCTCTATTGATGGAAAGAACGCTAAATGGTGAGGAATCACTTCCTCCTTTTGCTCTGTGCTTCCTTCCTTCCTTACAACTTCGACCAAGGATACAGAGTCCTTTATTGATGCAATAGCACCCCACCCCTGTCACACAGGGAGGTCTTTATTTCAAGATAATTCATTAATACCATCTTATCTAACTTGCCTGCTGAACTGAGATTCTGAAAACTGACATGAATGAACCAAAGTCAACTGACAGCTTGCTAGTAAATTAACAGCATAAATCTAAAAAGTGCATTACGTTACTGCAAAAACTATTATTAAGATTGGGTTTCAACATCTCTCAAACGTGCGCTGAAACAGCTTTGAGAAATTAATGATTACTAAATGAGAGATGAAACAAATCAATGATAAAAGCTTTTGGAATGGAATCAAATTTGTTAGTTGGAAAGAAGATGTTCAGGTTGAATATAGACCTGGCACAAGTCACAGGGAGAACCATGAGAGAATTAATTTGGCAGAATGATCTCCAGAAAATTATGAAGAAACTTTGTGATGGATGGTTTTACTTCCATTATTTTTGCAATTTTTTCTTCAAATCGGGTAGAGCAAGTTTGCACTGGGATTTAGAGAATCAATAACAACGTTAGGCTGAATGTAGGCACACTGAAGGGAGACTAGCTGATGATGATGACACTTGGTATCACCATGCAACGGCTTAATCTTAAACTTGATCAGAAATTCAAGATCATGAATTTGCTTGGGCTCTCCAGCAAATAAACCATAGCTATCATATAATCATCTTAACAAGTTCAGCACACAAAAATCACTTGACGATGAGACATTAACTTTACTTTTTTGTTAAGTTAAAACAAAGGCAATCCCAATTTGATATAATGACAATGCATTCATTCAAGAACCTTTTCATACACAGTGACAACATCATGTAAGCAGCAGCAGCAGCAACTAGAAGCATTTCTTATGTATTTCACTTGCAACACTAAATTGTCATCACCAATTCATGCCTTATGCCTCAAAAATTACAACAAACACTATCCCAACTAAAAATTTTCTCTAAATAAAAAAGCATTAAAAATTAAGTAACAAATTTAGTTTAACAAAAGTAAGGGCCAATTTCTAGCACGAACCCTAATGCGCGATGCTGTGCCAAGAAATCGCAGCTTTGCGCTTGTTCCTATGCGTCCACGCGTCGCTACTCCTCTTCCAATTCCGAACCTGCAGCTTCTCCTCCCCTCTCGCCCGTGGCGCGAAGAACGCCGCCCTCGACGCCGCCACGGCGATCCTCGGCAAACCAAGAGAAGGTGATTCGGATCTAGAAGCATTTGGCTTGGGCGAGAACGCCGACAAGATAACGTCCCTGGAGGCCGATCCGGCGTGCTGCGGCGGCAGCATCGAATTGAGTGCGAACACGCCGCGGATGTTGTTGCCAGTGCAGGCGGCGGGATCGATCTCGAGCGCCTTGCGCGGCGGCGGAGGGGGGGAGTTGCCGGTGGTGTTGCGGCTGCGGTGGACGCCGTGGAGCCAGCGGATGAGGGCGATGCTGGAGGAGCGGTTGGGATCGTACTCGATCCTCTCGACGATGCCCATGGAGGAAGGTGCGGCGTTGCGCTTGAGGTCGACGGTTCGCTGGAGGCGCTTGGCGCCGCCGCCGCGGTGAAAGGAGGTTATTCGGCCGGAGGAGTTCCGTCCGGCGGTCTTGCCGGTTCCGAAGGTGAACTGCCGAAGCGCTCTCTTCACCGCCGACATTGTCTCTTTCTCTCTCTGTATCTGTAGCCAAAGAAGCAGTGCGCCAGTTTCGAGTGTTAACCCCCCGTTAGGGTTCTTTGCTACTGTTGGTGTACGTGTGCGGATCCATCCACACTTGCCTTTCTTTTTCTTTTTTATTTATTATTCTCGTGATGTTTCTCTGATATTCTATTTTTTAAAATAATATTTATACTTTTAAATAAATAGTTAGATGGATCTTTGGCTTTCATAAAACTGTTGAGGTGGCTGACAAATTATTTCCTTAATTAATGGCAATCTGTATGGGATTATATTTTGCTTGGGAACATAATTTTCATAAAGTTCTATATGAATTTGATTTTATGGAAGTTATTAGATTGGTTCACTCCAAAATGTATGATCATTTATATGGTGATGTTATCCTAGACATAAAGCAATGACTTAGCCAGACAATTCTATGTCATGTTCACCATGAAGGGAATGTATGTGCAAATTTCCTAGCCAAGAATGGAGCTCATAAAGAATGCAAGCTAATGGTACTTCATGGCCCTTCTATGAATTGCTACCACTTTTGCACAAGGATTATAAGGGAATTGCATTTTTGAAGCTCTAGTTTCTTTTTCTTTCTTTTCTGTTGTACCAAAAAAATAAATAAATAGTTAGTTTTCAAAATTAACTTATATGTTCTATTATTTAGATAAAAAATGAGAATATAAAGAATATATCATTCAAGTGAGTAGATTTATGATTAAATATTAATCATTCATCTTAAAATTTGTTATACACTTTAAAAAAATATATTAAAAGCACCTCATATTCTTATATAAATTTTGCTGGAAATTACTACTATGTTTACTTGTTGATTCCAAAAAAATTTACATGAAACTCGATTATTTGGAATTTTTAACAAAAAAAAAATGTTTGTACCTTTACTTTTGCAACTAAGTACCTTTTAATATGGTATACCAATGATGCTTTTTTTTTTTTTTATCAATGGTATCTTATTAGTTATTATCATTATTGACCTTTTTTTTTTCTGGTCGAGGCACGGCATCGGGGCTCTACCTCTGCCACTCGAAGTCACATCCTTAAGGTGTACATGCTTCAAAAGGCTGAAACTTGAACCAATTGAACAGGCTTTTCAGGTGAATTATCATTATTGACTTGAGCCTTTTTTGGGGTCTAAGGGGTGGGGCTAGCCCCATCTCTGTGTTGGGGGGGGGGAGGTCAGCTCCCAGGGATTGAACACGGTCCCTGTTTTCCTCCGAGTGCATTGTTGCACAGACATGGTGCCTTTTGGCAACTGAACGAAGCCTTTGCGTGCATTGACTTGAGCGCATTTTGCAAGCCCCTTTTACACCAACTATACTTTGATTCCAGGTAAAACATGGCCCTTTCCAACAAAGGCCCAGTATAATCCATGACAAGTAATGGATTATAATTTTGACCCAAGAAAAAAAGTAGTAGGTCACGAGTGTTTTCTTTTTTTTTATTTTGGTCGCAGTAGGTCGTGAGTTTTTCTGCAAAGGGCCGTAGGTTGTTCTATGAGCCGTATGTAATAAATTGATGCAAGTTGCGGATTGAGGTCAGCACAGTTGGCAATTGTAATATCCTCAAGAAAGGCCGTACCCGGGGAACGTGACTTCAAGTTGCAGAGGGTAGACACCAATCCCTCCTTCCCTAACCAAAAAAAAAAAAAACTTGATGCAAGTTGTTCATGAGAATTGCAAACAGGGTGGCTGAGCCGAAGGAAACCAGTGCGGCAGGTGATGGAGATTTATTGCAGAAAGGTTGAAACATTTCAAACCAAACGGTATCATCTGGGTTCAATTGGGCACCTTTTCTCCACATTACACAAGCTTAAAATTATACCAAATAACAGTGGTTTTGTAACCAAAAAAATTAAAACATGGTCTGATGTAACTGGGAAATGAAAAAAAATACTTCATCTATGAAAAATAGAAAAAAAAAGAAAGTACTTCATCGTTGCAGCTAAAATCTTCAACTTCAAAATCTTCAACTTCAAATAAAAGTTTTTTCTATTTTTCAAGTATGTGACATCATATGAGCTGATTTTTGCATTATTGTTTCGGCTAAGACGAGTATTTTATTTTTTCCACACCGTACCAGTCCCCCCCCCCCTTCCTTTTATTTTCATTAGGTTATCTTTTATTCCTTCTTTTTTGCTATAAGCCTTTTCTTCCCCCTAGAGCTTGGATTTTCAATGTAATTAGAAAGACGTGAGAAATTTGGCTCTCTCAAAACTTACTTGTACTAGAAATTTGGTTTTATCAAAACTTACTCGTACTTTAAAGAGAAAAGTTTACATTTATAGTCGTTAGTAAGAAAATTAATATATTTAAAATTTTATAAAATATATAAACTTGCCTAACAAATTATAAATATACAATAATTATTCTTTTAAATCTTTAAAGTGTATTGTACACTTTGAAAAAGACAAAATTCTCACCATGAAAATCAGCAACTAATATTTTGTAGTTAAAAAAGCTAACGAAAAAAATAATAGCATAACAACTACACATTCTGTTTGCTCTAGGAAAAAACAAAAGCCATACACTTGTAAAGCCTCATTCATGTTAGTCGATTCAACCCAATATATAAAGAAACAATTGGGAAACATAAAATTAAGCACAGTTTGACCTCGTATGAATGCAACAATTTTATGATTGTTTTAGAGGATTTAAGTCTTTAACCTCATCGATAAAGTTCAGACATGAGAACTTAGGACTTGAATATAGCTGGTCTTTGCTTTATACTAAGCAAACGGTCCATTCCACTAACGAGTAATCCAACACAATTTTAGTAGTTAACTAATGAGTAATCATCGCTAACAAAGGTTTTCACATTAATTAAACATTCGATTCAATGAACCTAAAAGTAAAATTGGCTTGTGGGATCCACAGAAACAGCGTTTAAGTTAGAGTCGCCGCCCATAGGACTGAGAATAAACCAGAAACCAGTGATTGGTTTTAAACAAAAACCAGTATTAGCAACATAAGGACGGTTAATTAATTAAACACAAAATAATGCAAAGAGGGTTCCCAAAAACCAGGAGCTAAAGTGGAAAGGTTACGATGAGATTCCAATAAATTGGCAAACAGATTTGCATTATTTTAATGCCGCAATTCTGACATCCAAACCTAACTGCTAATTGCCACGCGCTCTGCGTTACTGAACTCTCCCTGCTTGCATGAACGACACAATTTTCACTTCCACCTGCTTTTTCTCCACGTGTCTTCTTTTTTATTTTCCAGCTATATTGAAAGTTTGAAACTATGATTACATAAAAATGAAAAATCGAAACTCTACCATAAAGCTTTAATATACAACAATTTGGATTATTTGTTTTTTTGGATTAATCTAGCGCCAAACATGTTAGATAGGAAGTTTAAATTTTTTAGTTAATTACCTAGATCCAATCAATGTATTTTAAAATCATTTCAATTATTCTTTATGAGCAAGTTTCTGCAACATTGTGCTTATCTGATATGAGATCAAACTCACTAGTAATTGCCGTGAGTGAAAAGATCAGTTAGGCATGTGAATGTGCAAACTTATTTTCAAAAAGCAATTATGGAGTACCATTGTTGATTGCTTCAATTTGTAAATCACTATCTTAAATTTACTTAATTCAGGTATCGTTTAATTGAATTTTTATTTTTTTTTAATGATCAAGCAAATTAATCTTGATATATATAATTTAAAAAAGAACTATTATTTATTAAATTATTTTAATCAAATCATAATTCAATTTTAACATATCAATCAATATTATAATTATCATTGTCAATGTACAAATTGTTTAAAATTTGATGTGCATAGTGCTCTAGACATAAAGTTTTAGGGAATTTGATCGATTAGAATGATATTGAGCTAGACCCATCAATCCTTACGTTAAGAATAGACATTTTTGAGTAAAAGAGTGTTAAACATGCATTTTCATATTAAAGCCCAAAAAATTTATAGGAGCAAGGTTATAAAATGAATGGACGATTAAAACCACAAAGATACCTTAAATGCTAAATGGACATTGGTAGTGACAATCGGTCCTCCCGACCCAAAAGAATATTAATGAACAATATGGTTCACATAATTATTAAAATGATATTATATTGCTTTGAGCAGTCAAAATGGGTCACAACCCATATGCTAACTTGGTTCAACCCACCAAAATGGTGGGTTTGGCTCATAAAATTTTAACTTATATAAAAGTGGGTCAAATTGATCCAGCTCATATAACCTGCAGGTTAAGCAAGTTCGAGGCGGGTTGAATACAAATTGGGCCATTTTCCTTGCACTAAAAAAAAATAAAATACACACTCTCATTATATGCCTATTTATCTCTCCCCTCATATTTCATTTTCCCCTCCCTTCATAACCCTAAAACTAAAAGAAATGCCACCACCTCCCCTCCTTCTTCTTCTCCGTAGAGCCATTGCCGCTGGTCCTCCTTCTTCTTCCACTTAGGGCCACTGCTGCTGCCCTTCTTTCTTCTTTCCTTATTCTAAATCACAGACCACTGGCCTTTTGCCTCACCACCATTCATGTCCATATCTAACTGTGCCTTTGTTTGCGAGTCACTGTCGTCCAACCCATCATTTCTACCTTCTACCATCGGTCACCGCTATTTTTCAGCCATCGCTACCAACTATGTCTCCGCCACTATCATTCGTCAAAGTGAAGCTTGAAGGCTAAAGCAAAAACTATTGCGTAGTCTCTTGTGAAGTTTTTTATTTGTATTGGAAGTTCTTTTTATTTTTTCCATTCTTGTTCTTGTTCTTCTTATTTGATTGTAATGGATTGATTCATCTATAAAATTTGAAAATGGTTATTCTTTTTTAAAAAAGAAAAAAAATCTGGTGGTGGTTGTTTATATTTGTGAATTTTTTCCTGTTTTTCCTTTTTTTTGGACTTTCTTTAGGTTTTTTAATTTTTAATTTTTTAAAGTGAGCCAATCTGTTTAACCAATCAACTTGGGTGGGTTGAGCGGGATTGTGATTTTTTTGGCTCACTACTAAATTGAGCCAACCCATTTTTATAAAAATGAGTTGTAATCCGTGGTAGGCCAACTTGTGCAAACTAGGTTGGCCCATATTGTCAGTTCTATATTGTTAAGTGTTGAATCAACTCAATTTTTTTTCAAAAAAAGTCATTGACAATTTTGTAGAAATTCAATATACAATGAACATAATATCTATTATTTCAGGGCATTTTTTTTAATCTTTAATCAGTATATTCTTACATATGTTGCTATAAGATCAAATTTTCGAACACAATTGTTATTAAGAAAATTTCTTGTTATTAATAATTATTAGTTCCAAAATTAATATTCTAAAATTTGCATACTCACAAGATGTGACTCAAGTTAATGATAATTAAGTATGAACTCCACAATCAAAGAACATTTACGGTGTTAATATAGAAAACGTAGCAACCGGGACATTAGAAATGTGGAGGGCGCCCACCGTGTTTGCCAAGGTTGGACCGCTGAATTGCGAGTACTTCTTTTGTTACCTCGAAATCTGGAGGCCGTCGGCCATAGGTGCCCCACTACCACAAACCTAAATTTAGACTTGGATTTCTTACGTGTTTGCCTTCTACTACTTTACACATTTTTCTTCTCATCCTTATCTTATTCTCTTTCTTCATTCACCCCCTTTGTCCCTCATACATTTGACTCACGTTGTTTTATCTCTTTTATTCCCTCCTAGAATCCAATAAGTACCCATATTATAAAAAAAAGAAAATAAAACTTGTATAAAGTTTTTAAAGATATTTGTGTTATTATTCTCTAATACAATATATATTATTTTAAAAAATAACGTCGCAAACGCTTAGTAAATCTTATGCTAAAAGAATAACCCTTTTGCGTGTATATCTACTATTTGTCTTACTATCTTGACTAACACTAATGCAACTTTCGTAAAGGTTAATTTTCAAACCCGCTGTTTTCTAAATTGATTTTTCAAAACTCCGGCTTGAGATTCCTATATCATGAAAATTCCTTTTCTTTGAATGGCCACTATTAATCATTTACCTATATATAATTACTCGATAACGTGTAATTTCATATATATGAGAAATGCATTGCATGTTCTGAATTCTATGGCACTAACTGTTATCGTCACGAGTATATTACACATTTAATTTGTCATAATTAATCTCATTTCATGTAGTAATACTATAAGAGTTTTATGTCAGTATATTTGAGTGCATAATCCGGGTCCCAAAAACAAGGAGCTGTTGGGAGAAAATGAGAGCGTAGAAACGCATGCATGTGGATGGATGCGATGGTGTCGTTTACAGCGAGACGTGGCGGCTGAAGGGATCATCACATTGCTGTCACTCAGCTCAAAACGTGACACAAAGTCAGAAAAGTAACTGCCACAAGCCGTATGCAAATCGTGCTTTGCCTTGCCTTGCCTTGCCGTCGATCGTTTTTGGATGGTTTTGCATGCTCCATGCAACTTGCCTCCATCATATTCTTTCTACCTGCATATATATCCTCCACGTCATTTGCTTTTCCTCTTTTTTTTTTTTTTCCTTGTTTTACTATCATTGCTTCAAGGAGAAATTTGAGTGCCTGTCACTGAAAGAAATATGTAAAAGCCAATACAATGCTGGAAACGTTGATTCAGTCACAATTTGTAATGCAAAAGAAATGTTTGGTTATTTCAGGTCAAAAGAAAGAAGTTTCAGTTACACTCAAATGAATTTCACAAGAATGGTAAGGAAATATACGGATCAGTAATTAAGATATATCTCTCATAATTGTTTAAGGGTAAAGCTAAAAAGAAAAGAAAAGAAAAGAAAAGAAAAGAAGAAGCTGAATATGTGATTTATGGTTAAATAGATAAATTGTATAACAATTTTGATTTTATATTTTATCTTTGGGTAACTAAAAGAGGGGACAAGCAGGATTATCATTACTTTCAACATAGTTGAGGAAATCATGAATTCTTTGAAATTTGTGGTGTAAGCTGAGGAATCATTCACGTATAGAACATATATATCACCCATTTTGAAGCCAAAATTAAGAATATTCTTTATTAAAGGAAGTACGTTTGTGCTGAAGGAATCATAAACATAAATCTAGGGCATCACTCTACCGCACTTATTTTCAATGTAAAGTTGCACCAGAAAATAACAAGGAAAAAAAATTCAAAACAAATTAGGGAGTTTTTCAAAAGACGAATCTGACCCAAGTGTCAATTGAGACTACTATTTGAACCCCAAACTATTTTCCACTATGAATAAAAGAAAATGATATGTAAAGCACAGCAAGGGCCAAGGCCCAAGGGCCCAAACGTACCCCAATATCCATGCAATATTAATCAACTATAGTTGTGCCTTTGTGCTCGTTTATACAAGTCATTTAGTGTTGACCAAAAAAATAAAAGTCAATTTAGTCTATAGGTATTGTTTAGTTTGCGCCAAATGAAAACAAAATTTAGGGATTACAGTGAGAGGTAAGCGATGTGCTGGAGAGTGCAATGATTAATTATCGATCTAACACTCAAGTAGCATCAATCAATTCATGAACCACATTAGCTATCATGAACAGTCATAACCAAAGATTGATACATGATCCTCACGATCAGTTGTAAAGATTAATATTTGCAATTGTGAAACATTGTCTTGGAGTGTATATGTGACAGACGTAGAAATTGGTTTTCGGTGGTTGGGAAGAATAGATTTCTCTAATTTATGAAGCTCGTTAAGCATTTGACAATATAATTAAGGTTATTCTTATATTAATTAATATTGCTTATATAAACCCTGTTATTAATAAACTAGGGTAAAATACATATACAACCTTATTACCCAAAAAAAAAAAATACAAATACACCCTTGAATTAACATTGGCTGAGATGATTCTTTGAGTTTTTTTGTTTTTTTGTTTTTAAAAATCTCGAACTTTCCTAAACTCGAAGAAACCTCCTTTAGTCATCATATATTAACTTTATTAATGATCATATGATCATTACTTGAAAGTTGAAAGCACTTAAATGTTTGGTACTGTTAAATTGAGAATCAACATTAGCAATAAAATGGATGAAAAATTAGAAATCAAATATGTTAGATTTCATCTGGATCAAAACCAATGAACAGTAGAGTAAAAGCATTAAATTTTAACCAAAGGGGCTTTATATACGACTGATTTCATTATGGTTAAAGAGTTTATGATGATTTCAAGTGATTCTATACACGTGACCTTTTTCATATAGTGCTTGTATGTATATAATGCTCGATTAAGGGAACTTTATGAAAATTCACTAAAGTTGAACGATCAATTTGTACATAATTTGGTTAAATTTGAGATTTTCATTTTAAAATTCAAAGACAAATTGCTTTTCAACCAAAGTTAAATAATACTTTTTGCATTTTTAAAGTTATAAAAATTTTAAACTAATAGGGTATCAAAATAAACTTTTATGTTTTATATTAATATTTTGTTGGATTAGTAAATATATTTTATGAAAAATCAGATTATACTATTATTTTTTTCAATTCGATGTACATATTTTAAATTTAAAGGGGACTATTTTGCACATTAATGTGATATTAGATATGCACATACCCATTAAGTATTTTTAATTCTTATGTTGTTCTTTTAACCATCATTCTTTAACTACATAATGCATGTTCATAAATCATAAATTCATCTTCAAATATTCCATTTGTAAAATGTGGACCCCTTCTAGCTAGTAGAGCGAGCCTATGGTGCCGGTGAAGCTTAAGAAGCAATAGCAAACTTTGTCTAAAGACAAAGTCTAGTTTAGGGAACTGAGCTCCCTTCCCAAACTCATGCTTTTGCTGCAAAATTTTGCCGACAGGCAACTGCTTGTCTTCTAAACTAGGTCACTTTCCTTTCCTCCGAACAATTAGCAGCTGACCATTCAATTTGCATTATTTTCAACATGTCCACATTTAATTTTAACTTCCTCATGTGCAAGTATTCGTAAATATTTAAATAACACAAATTTACGTCATTTTTTACCCCCAAGCCAACATGCAATGTTCCTCATAACCCACTAAGGTATTAAATAATGAGTAATGTGAACTGAGCATATATTTTTATAAGATGTCATGTCAATTTATATCGCATTTATCATTTGAAAGGATGTAGATCCCATTTAAATTGAGTTCATATTTCATTCAATAATAAATAGAATTTGAATTAATACAGTATCCTATAAAAAATATACTCACTTATCATTATTCTTAAATAATTGAGTAATATCGCACGCTTTGTTATTCTATGCATAATGTTAACCAATGGAAAAAATAAAATGCTCCCACAAAAAAATATAAAATAAAATGCTAATGCATATGTTACCTATCTTCTTCGACAATTACATTATAATATCCCAATATTTATCTCAATGACCTTGAACAATAAAATCAATCGATCACAAAAAATAAAAATGCCCGTTTGTGTAGAATTTCGGCTCTAAATTAAATAATTATTCATAGTTTATTTTATTTTATTTTATTTTGGCGTTAGCCATTAATATTCAATTCGCATAAGTAAAATCAAGAGTGTTTCAAAAATTACCGAAGAAGTAGGAAAAAAAAAACGCCAACAGATTGGGAACACGTGTATGATAACATTAGGTACTAGCTAGTTGAGTGAAGTACGCAAGCAAGTTTATGCACTTAATTAAATGCAAGTTGGGCATATTGATTTATCATGTAGGATATGCATTTGATTACTGTTATTATTTTGATTAGAATCAAAATCTAACGCACCACACACTCACTCTCTCCAAAACCATTGGCTTTAACACTTTTCTCACTCTTCACCCGCGCCCACCGTCCTAAGCCAAAACCAGAAACCAGTGTCCAGTTTTTTCATACCAAAAACCACTTTCCATTCAATTCCCGAAAACCAGGAGCTTTTTCGCATTTCTTTCCTTTTTTTTTGCCCAAAAAAAGGTTATCATTCGAAAACCGCTGTGAGTAGAGACAGTGTGGACCCTTAGTCCTAAATATGTGGCGATTCGACCGCACTCTGTCACCTTATCGTGGCCGCCACGCGCCTCATTCTGCTCTTCTCAATTGTCGTACCCATCTGCATGTATCACCCCTCACCTCAATCACCGTCCCTCTTCTTGTAATTACTATTTCACCCTTGTTCTTATTTGCCTATTCACGGCAGTAAATTCCGCAGCATGCTCGGCTATTTCAAGGGCAATTTCGAACTCAGAAAAGCCAAGATGTGCTTGGCTTCCATAAGATGAGATGAGAGATTTACATGTACTCTCAAAAAAAAATTTATTTTGCACTATTCATCCGTCAGCGTATATTACTTTTTTCACAATTATCTCAGGTGTAATTCTATAGAAATATGGTAAGATATTTAAATATAAGTGATTATTTTAATTAAAATTTAAATTATTATTCTTAACATTAGAGTAGGTTGACCTTGTACCACTAAGTGTGTGTTTGAATATACCTTTCAGGCATCTAAAATTAATTATGAAGGGTGATAATCGATTTCTACTAATAATTACGTTGTTTGGTTTTTTGCTTTAAGAAATTATTATTATTTTTAAAATTAATTCTAAAAAAAGTAAAAAAAAATTTATTTTGTATCAAAATTATTTTAAAAAAATTACTAAAAAAAATTATTTTATTTTAAAATTAATTTTAATCAAATCAATTTTAATAAAATTAATTTTATTTAAAATTAATTTTTAAAAAATAAAACCAAACCCTCGCTAAATCAAATCTCAATTGATCGCCAACCTATAATTAAAGTAAAAAATACATCTTATAAAATTAAAATTTTCTTTATTTCAAGGGCATGTAAAAAGTTTTCGCAATGGAGTGGGGTTGTGGCTTTTGAGGGTTATCCCACGTCAGCTACGTCCCAATGGCAGAGGGATAAGTTCTCCTATGATTGGGAGTTGAACCCCACGCGCTTCTCTGAGAGTTGGTTTTCAACGCGGAAAGTGGTTCCTTACTTGTCTTGAACCCCAAACCTCCCTGAATGTGGAAACTGGAAACCATGGTTTGTCTGTGCTGTTATTGATTTTATTATAGTAGTATAAATTAATAACTAAATACTTACAAAGCAATAATAATACAATTGTTAAGAAACAGCTGCGTCCCCCACAATCCAGTACCTCAAAAATCTAGGGACTCTCTTCCACCCTAACATCCCCCACATACAACAAATATATACCCTTTTCTTCTCACTCACACACATCCCCAACAACCTCAAAAAACACAAAGTCTTATGATCTCAACCTTGATCTCCTCTCCTACATCCTCGCCTAATTCTTCCACCAAATCCACATCAAGTTCTCCCCTTTCTTCTCCTACCTCTTTTAAGATTCCCAACTGGGTCTCCCAAAAATCAATCACCAAAATGCGGATGAGCTGTAATGGATGCCGGGTTCTCCGAAAAGGTTGCAGCGAGAATTGCAGCATACGGCCATGCTTGCAGTGGATCAAGAGCCCTGAATCCCAAGCCAACGCCACCGTGTTCCTCGCCAAATTTTACGGCCGCGCCGGCCTCATGAACCTCGTCAACGCTGGCCCCGAACACCTTCGTCCAGGTGCCCCCCCCATTCCACCAATTTCCTCCCCATTTCCCTATTTTCCTTTCTCCAGAACCAAACCGAAAAATATTCAAGTTATTATAGTTTATTTTAATTAAAAAATTATAAAAACATAATTTTTTTTAAGACGAAAAATGGTTGCTCGCAACAAGAGTGGACTGCGACCTATGCTAACCTTGCATGCAATGTTAGATATTAAATTCTAGAGTTGTCACTTTGTGTTTTGCTAAAATTGTGTAAGCAATTCCTCTTCTGATCTTAAGGGTTGCTCACTGTCAATTTTGGGATTTGAAGCCTTACATTACAGAAATTAACTTCTTTTTTTTTTTTGGGTGTTATTACAGCGATTTTTCGTTCGTTGCTGTACGAGGCATGCGGTCGGATAGTGAACCCAATCTACGGTTCGGTGGGTCTGTTGTGGTCGGGGAGCTGGCAGCTCTGTCAAGCCGCAGTAGAAGCCGTCTTGAAAGGCGCGCCAATCACCCCAATCACCTCCGAAGCCGCCGCCAATGGCCGGGGCCCACCCCTCAAGGCCTACGACATCCGCCACGTGTCCAAGGACCAGTCCAACTCGGCCGCGTCCACTCACCCCACCCAGCAGCGAGTCAAGACTCGGTCCCGTGTCAAGCGATCCCAAGCCAACAAGCCCAAACCCAACACCAACGAAGACAATCAGGGAACAAAAGGGTTGGTTCCTGCTGAACCGGACTCGGCTCGAGAGGAAGAGGTGACGAACCGGTCGGCGAGTCACGAGTCGTCGCTGAGTCACCAGTCTGAGTTGGCGAACGCGGCTGAGGGAGGAGAGAGCAAGGAGAGCGAGAGCATCGTGTCGGTGGAGACCGCGGAGGCATCGGTTCTTTTCCGGGATGAACCGGAGTCGAACCGGAAGCGCGTGGACCGGACCGATGAGTGTGGCAATGTTGGACTTGGTCTGGAGCTGACACTGGGGTTCGAACCAGTTTCTTCTTCGTCACGTGCGAATCACGTGGTGCCGGTTAAGAAGAGGAAGATTGAATTGAAGGATTGTGGTGTTGGCTCGGCTGAGATGGAGCTGGGACTGGAATGCTCGGTTTGAGTGGCTCGTGACTCGGCTCGGCTCAGTTTTGACTCAATCGGCTCTCTGTGATTTGTAGAAGAGATCAGAACCGTTTTGTTTTGTTTTTCTCTTTTTAATTACCTTTAACTTTTTAGTTTTGGTGTTTAGGGTTATTAACCCTTTTCTTTTCCCTTTTTTGTGAACTGTGAATGCGGTGCTGTACAAACTACAAACATGGATGGTATGTAGAGGAAAAGTTACATTTTGAAAAGTGAAAGCGTTTAGTTGTTGGCATATATGTGTGTTTTCGTAAGAGAAATGATAAATCTCCATAAAATATAGAGAAAAAAAAATGGAAAAATGCTGACAGTGCATGCGTATTTAATACTTTTTAAAAAATTTCTCAATGGGATTTACCGTTTCCTTGGGCTTTTGGAAAACTGTAGTTGGCACTGTCTCTGACTCTGTGTGGAATTATATTATTTTACCAATGGTAAATTGATTAACATATGTCCTCTAGTCTGGAGTTGTGAGCACATGTTATAGTATAGCCAGTGGGATCAAGCACGTATAGAGGTCCATTATGGAATATTTTGACCATTGATTTTTTGTATTTATAAGTGGGTTCTTAGTACCATTTAAGGTTTGATAATACATTGTGGAGTAAGAAATACCTAAGAAATAAGAAATACCTAAGAAATACTATAAAAGAATTTGCCCTTATACTAGAAAATGGGGTTGCCTGTCCTGGATCATGTTACTCTATAATGGTTTAATAATGCTATTTTGATAGTTTTTCATTTTTCAGTTTCGACGGATGACTGAAATACAAATCTTTCAATATAACATGCAATTTTAAGTTCTTATTGGCACACAAAGATTTTAACGGGGACATAGTATATTTTTCTGAGGTGTATAACCTTTTCTTATTAGGATGCCAAAGTGGCATATATGTGAGATTGCTCCACCGTGTTTGGAATAATGAAAAATTAAAATTAATCTCATTTAAAATTAGCTGATTCAATTTAAAAATTAATTTTCATATTTGGTAAATTATAATCAAATTAACAAAAAAAATTAGTTGATTTTAATTTTATTCAACTAAAATAAAAATATTTATTCACAACATTAGTCCAAATCAATTCTTATTCTATAAATTTTCAATTAATAATTTTATTTATAAAGAAAAACCACTTACTAAAACATCTGATTACCAACACATTCTTAAGAGTTTTCTGTTTATTTAAGTTTTAAATAATTTTTTTAGTTTTCTTGATAATAAATATATCAAAATAGCGTAGGGCATAGATTGTAAAAAAATTGTAGCCCAAGGGGGTAAAGTACATCAAGGGAGTTCTTTATATTTAACCATTTGAATTTTGCATTAGAGAACTATTTTTTGGTCATTTTATATTATAGAAAAATTGTAATATTTGTTCTAACTATAAATTGAAGAAAGATTTTTTTTTTTTTCATGGGCACATGAAATTGAAGAAAGAATTTTTTGTTTTTGGTCGGGAAAGAAAGAAGTTGTTGAAACATATGTATAACCCAACCAAAAATGGGATAAAAGAGGCCTTGTCCCCGAATGAAATATATTAGGGCCCACAACATATACCAGAAGAAATTTAAAGGCCCAGTACTTACACACCCACCCCTACACTTTAAGAAGTTATGACACACGACCAAAAATAAAAAAAAGAAGTTATGACACACGACCAGAAACAACGACGTTACGACCAAAAATAAATATATTTTAAGAAGTGATTAGTAGTAGAACACAAAAAATTTAAAAAAAAAAAAATTCAAAAAAAGTTATCAGTGTGTTACCCGGTAGTCACACTGGAGGACCCCGAAAAAAGTGTGGTGACCAAAATTAATTTGCCGAATATCAGATTATTCCTTTTTAATCCAAAGCGATAGTAGTTAAACAGCATATAATCCGTAGTCTGTGAATTGTCGAGTTGATAGAGTTAATACTCCATATTTGTGCAAAATTTTCAAAAGAATCAAATTGAAACATAGGAAATTAAAATTACAGAAAGAGTAGTGGCACTGCGACTCGTTCCTTCCAATGACTGCGGGGACGGCGCCATATATTAATCCTTATTCCAGATAATGTATCTTGGTAGAAAATAAAGAGACTTGTTTTGTTTTGATGTGAAGTTGTGAACCGTGCATGTCCTTTTTCTCTTTAAGAATGACTACTGACAAAGGCCATCCCCATTCCGAGCCGATATTTGTACTATGTATTTTTTTTTTTTACTTTATCTGGACACTTTAAAAAAATGCATATATTAATCATTGAAAATTTTAGTTACATTACGAATAAATTTATTTGTAAAAAATAATGATATATTATGTATTAATAATTAGATATTTTAATTATTTATAATTTGGTAAAAGAAAATTATCTACTAATGATTAACGTACCAAATTTACCGTATTTATCAGCAAAATAATTAAAATATAATGCCATCAATATATGACTTCCCAAATCCTAAGAAAGTCTGGAGTTAAAGTTTATATAGAGCAGTAGCCATTAATAGCTTGTTTGATTTGGAACGCAATGTTCCAAATTTGAGGCACTTGAGGTTGAGAGCTTCTTGTGATCAGATTTATATTTTTATTTGAAATGTTACGTTATTATTGTTGGATGGACTGAATTACAATCCACCTAAATACTCATGACCATGCAATAATTTATCCATTGAGCGGTTCATAAATAAAGCAAATGACGTTTAGTTAATATAACAGTATTTAGTCTTATTAAAGACTGATGTTTTAAGTGGTTGTTGAACATGACCTTCGATCTACTTGAACCTTCAAATAGGTGACTAATTTTCCTAGTCTAGGTATTGTTCTAGTGCTTTGGTGCTTTGCTCAAGAATAGCAGTCTTAGGTTATGCTGGTAAAAATAATATGAATTTCACTGCTTTGAATGTTTTGTCTACAGTTGCCCCTGGAATTCATGTCTCATACAAGAATGGATTTTGGGTTATGACGTATTTGTATGCTATTTCCAATCCCGGATACGATCGCTCCATGCCACTTTGATTTTTTTTCTTTTTTAATGACAATTTGTAAATTTAACAAGATGGAATGCAAATATAGATATTTGGAATAAACATGCTTATCATATGATCACAAATTCAAAGCTGTGAGTGTATGCCAGAATCATTTGAGCCCACTCAAGAATAACCTAAGACATGAACTAGCTCTTCAATTTCTTGATATAAATTGTTTATATTTCAGTAGTTTATATATATTACTACACAGCGAATATGGTGAACATAATTCAGGTTTGTTGAAGGCATTGTTTTGATTCCATTTTGCTTTTCGTTGGTTTTGAAGTTCTGAGTTATGTCAGTTAAATATGATTTACGACTCATTGTTTAGTTATGTAAGTTTTGCAAATTTTTTCAACAACAATAATAATTGTGTAAATATGATGACATTGTATAATTATTATACACACACAACATAAAAAAATCAACTTAACTATATATAGACCATGCTAATATATACTAGCTTCACACACAGTTTTAGCCTAACCCACATGTTTCGACCATTATCTTTGTCTGCATCTTCTCTCAATTTTTTAATTACCCAAAAAGATGTATTTGGGAGGGGAAGGGTGCACCTGGGGGAATATCTATCAGAAAGAGAATGTGGAGCAGAAATTGAGATAGAGAAAAAAAAAGGTGAAATGTCTTTGGATAGGCGATATGATGTGCACGCTATAATTATGTACATATTTTCCAAGTACTTGTAAATAACTTTTTAATTCATAAAAAAATACCTAAAAAGATAAAAAAAAAAATGACAAATGACTCACAGGGTTCTTATCCCTACGAATAAGGTAGCATTATGAAGATTAATGGTGTCACTTGATTGACGGCACACTTGTTCCATTTGGTACATAGAGAAGTACGATCTTGGTAATGTGTTACAAACAGATCCCATGGATCCATATTGTTGTAGACTCGCTTTGGCAATTGGCACTCATGCTCTAAGTCTTACTCTTCATCCCCAACAGTGTGTTGCTCATCCACTTGCCCACTTTACACGCAAATTGGTGCCAATCCCTGTTGACAAGAATCATATAATTTCTTGTTTGTCTCGTCGTAATAATGTTTATGTGTTACAATTTTCCATTTTATCCATAGAAGGATAGATATTGGGGTGGTCACTAGCATGTTTCCGGGTTACTAAGTGGCTTGTCAAGTCAATGCGCAAGTTTATCGAACACTCATACGGCATTACCTTACCATCCTTTCTGAGCCGTCACTTCACGAATCTGAGTGCTCCAACTATGTCGATCAGCGGCAACCCAACAACTTGCCTGCTTCGTTAATATAAGCTTCGGAGATTTTCTGTTGGATGGGGTTTGCTACGTATGTGCAAATAGTCTTTAATCTTTTAATAAATAAATTATACTCTATCAAAGTTTGATTGACTCAAATAATTTGATATTTATTTTGTTTAAGTAAGATTTTGAATGCAAATATTATGAACGGAAAAAATAAACGTTAAAAGAACTTTTCTCTATAGCAGACTGACTCAACTCGACTAGAGTCAGATTAATTAAAGTCTATTGGATTTTGAATAGTAATAGTCTAAATCAAAAAATAAATTATACTCCATCTATTTTATAATATATGTGTATTTAAAATTTTATATGTTTCACATAATCTATCCATTTCAAATAATAAAAAATATATTTTAAAATTTTTTATCTTTATATTAATTATACTTATTAATATAGTGAGTGAAAAATATAAATAAAATTGTAATTTTAATAAAAAGATAATTTTTTAAAGTTAATTCATCCTTTGTTATTATTAAAATAATTTATTGACTCTCATTATACATATTAACTCTAAAATTATATATATATATATATATGTGTGTGTGTGTGTGTGTGTGTGTGTGTGTGTTCCAGGGTAACTCAAGATGGGGAAAGATACCAAAACAATGTGAAGGGTGTCGATAGAGTGTGTCCAAGGAAACTTCAATGTCAGTCACATATTTCAGCTCCAAAGATATTGTGGATGTACCTATTAAGACTCTGATACTTAAATCAGTAAAGGTCAAGAGGTATTAAAGTATTAGCGTTAAATCTATACTTGAGCTTCTTAGCTCATTATTTATATTGCATGTAGGAGGTGGCGGTTCCACCTTTATGGGAATAGGGTAATTACTTGATTCTTTATGTTGAGGGGTGTGAGTAACTGCTTTTTAAATTGGGGCTTTTTTTAGAGCCTTGATAAGCAGATGGAGCAATTTAAGGTGTTGGGTTGAGTTTCGGCTTAGATGGCAAGTTGGGCCTAGGCTTGGTTATCGGATCCGAGGCCCTAGGTTGTAACGATATATATATGGGGAGTAATTTGATTGCACAATATTTATGTAGAATTTACTTCACTCATTGTTATAAAATTTTGCATAACTGTGCTCCATGTTCTATATAATTTCCTCCAACCATTATCATTTTCCCTCATTTATACAAACTTCTTTGTGCTTACCATTTATTGTTTGTTTTGCATTTTTTTATTTAAATATAGCATCGGCAGAACCCGAAAATCCTTGTTTATTCCAACACGCATTTTCTGACTGATAAGTGCCCTACTCTTTCAACAAACGCATTACAAAATGCTGCAAACGTGTAAACAAATGCTATTATATCCAACACCATGCTTGAACCAAGCACTCAACGACACACAGTTATATAATAGGACCCTCCAATAGTATTATCTACCATTATACCAGGGTTAATTGGAAAGCAAATCGCCTAGAATCCGATATGATAAGGGTAAGTTTCTTCAAATCAATTATTATACAGTATGCACAGTTTATTATGGTTTTTTCCCCTCTTTTTTCTCGTTGTGGAGCAACTTGGCTTGCAAACTATGGACTGTTCTTCCCCTATGGCTGATTCTACTACGCTTTCAATAATTACTATACTCTTAAAAAAAACAGCAGCGTTACGTATTCGTCAAAACGTTACAAAGTTTTATAACCACACAATGAGAATTTCAAATGTAGAAGGAAAGGGAAAAAGTTACTTATAGAAAACGTAAATAACTTACAATTTGTTATTATTTTTCAATGTCATTTTACGAAAATTCTGTTGTACAATTAAGCATTTCTTTTTTAAAAAATAAACCTGTTGATCATATTATTTCATTTATTACTTTTAAATTTAAAATTCACACACACAATCTTTTTTAAAACTAGATTTATGTCATTAGATTTATTTTTTATATACAATACAATTTTTTTTTATATTGCCATATAATTAAATCTTCTTATATACATGACTTTTAAAATAGTATATATGAAAATTAAATATATTTATTAATATGACAAAATATGATCAAATGACAATCAATATATTAAAATTAAACTCTATATCATCTATACATAACTTTTTAACATCAACTATAATATCTCTTTCATATATAAATATAGGAGGTGCATCAAGTGATAGCAATGTTTTTATATAAGAAATAAGAAAACCAAATCTAAATTATATAATCATATATAAATATTTAAAATTAAAAATTATTTAAAATTCATATAATAACTTAAAAAAATTATATAATTTATATTTTAATATCAATTATTTATATAAAATTTAATAATCAAAATTTACTTCTTTTATTTTTGTTAGTAACTACTCCACTTACTTTATCCTCTCATTTGAATATCTTGATGTTAATCTGTACTTATATTCATAAACTATATCCACACTATATCTATAAATAAGTTTTTTTATTTTTATGTAAAATATCTATTCATAAGTTGTTGAAATAATATATCTCTTAGAATTAAAGACATGATTATCTGTGCAAAAAATCTTAAGCACGAATCATTAGGAGTTATATTTTTGACCAAATCTTAATCTGAGATCTTCCGTATCAAAAAAACAGTCAACTCAGTGCAGATTCTGTGCCCATTAACAGCAATATTCAGAAATTGAATTGCATTCCAAGGTGGTCATCATTGCTCTAAATTTGGCGTTTCCAGGACAACAAATGTCCCATCACTGACCTCCGTTTTGGGGTCAATATGCGCCCCATGAAAGCTGTGCGGCCTGAAAGTCAATGGTTCCGATCGAGGAGAAAGCAAGAACATCCAAAAAATTGACCATAAAAAACGGAAAGCTTACACCCCATATGATTCATGAGGAGGATTGGCAATTGCTTTTGAAACAAGAAATTTCTTTTATTTTAATTAATTAATTTATTGATTATTACGTCAATTTTGAAGAATAAAATTTTTTTTTGGATTCATTTATTGATTAACATATTAGCATTTTCTTTTATTGAACACATTAGCATTGTGATCATTAGTGAATCAATTAGAACAAGAGAAATCTGTTATTCTAGGAGTTCATAAAAATTTCTCTTCTCAAAAAGTGAGTCTATGTACGTAGAGTTGTAAACGTATTAGAGATTATGTCATTATGTGCATCGATTTAGATGGCACAAAACCATATTCCATCATTTCGGTTTTTTCGTTCATAGATAATATATGAGTCGGCCAAGCTTTTTGACGTGTATGGTATGGGGATGGTAGTTGAAAACGATACCAAATGCTCCTGCAGGTCACGCTGCGCTTAGCAACCCCTCACTTTAAAAGCAAAATCTGCTAGTAATAAGACAACCATGAATGGTGATAGTGGATCAATTTCGATTATAGCTTCATTTCACCCATAGCAATTGGATTTGGAAACCGCGTACACAAGGCGCGCGGAGCCACAAATTGATGAAGCTTATACTTCAGTCGTGGATGTCAAAATCCATCAAACAAGGGAAAAAGCATGATTTTCTAATTAAGTTGCGCATGTGATTAAGATAAAGTTCAATTAATGTATAAACCTTAAACAATTTTTGTTACTATTTCTTTTCCTTTGTCATTCCAAAAACAAAAAGTTCTGTCCAAGTTCGTCTTGTACAAAGGACCGAAAAATCCCAAGAGAAATTTAAGTGATCACCATTGTATTAGTCTTTGAGCTGAAACTCTGTTTTTTTTTTTTTTCCTCGATAGTTGACAAATAGCACAACCACTCATAAGGTGGGAGCAACAAAAAGCAGCAAGACCAGAGCCAAAACCCCCAAAGAACAACAAGCACAAACAACACCTCAACTGTGCAAAATGTCCTCTATAGGGTGCGCATATCAGGGAGGAAAAGCAGCAAATATGGAAGGTTTTGAGTAAATAGAAAGAAAAGGTTGGGGTTGCTTTAGTTTTCATGGGGGACTTTATGGAGATTTTAAAACTGGATGAGACTAAAGGGAAGCAAGTATGTCAGGAGGTGGTGGTGGATGTAAGCCAGATGATGAACGTTTTGGCACGAGCACTGATACACAACTATGATGCAGACAATTCTTGGTACAAATGTGAGCGGATTTTGTTCAGGGCCTGTATGGTGCTGACCGATTATAGGAAATGCGTGTGATGAGAAATGCTGAATTGGTGTGCCATCTCTCCCTTATGGTGTTAAATATTTGTGCTTTTGGCCTCCAGGTGCTCATACGGTTAAGTCGGTAAATTGGTGATGGATATTGCTGTGAGTAATATTACCGTGTTGGAATTACCATTATGGTGCTTTGGTGCTATTCATGTTACTTTGACTAGGATCATGAGGTGTATGCATTGTAGGCGTAGCAGGTCAAAGTTGTTATTGCCTGCTATCTTTGTTTTCCTTTGCTTTTGTTTGTTTTGCTGCTGACTCTGTTTGCTCCTCACATTCACGTCATGAGTCGAGCCTTTATTTTCAATTATCAAAAAAAAAAAAAAAAAACAACACCAGAACATTATTCACTATTTCTTTAATTCTACATTTTTATTCTTAATTTTGTGTTGGAGTTGAACCCCTACATGTTTTGAAACACGGATAAAATTCATCATAGTCGTTCAAAGAGGCGTACATTAATAAGCTATTCGAATGGATTTGCTTCGCACGGCTTTTATCAATGTGCTGTCCATATTAATTCGTTGTCATTGCTGTGGTGCTATTTACACATAAATAAAACATTGTGAACACTGAACACAGACTTTTCTTTATTTTTCTTCCTCGCTTTCATCTTATCCCACACATCTACAGCACCTCTTTCTTTTCAGAGGATTAGTGGGGTAGTGGTTTTGTGCAAGAAATATTACCAATTATTATGAACCTTTTCTTGGGAAAGGTGCCCAAGGTGCCAAGACATGTCACGTGATGATACAAAATATATTGACAGAAAAGGCTATATAATTCACAAAAATGAAAAATTATATTTCAAATCAAAATTGACTATATTACTCTTTCATGTTCAAAGAAAAATTGGTTAGACTCGTGTATAGTTGGGCATGCAACCAATTTGAGATGAGCGTTGGATCGGTTCTACATTTAGACCGATACAAATCGGTGTGAACCAGCCGGTTTCAATGGTTCAACCGTATTCAAAAAATACATATTTGGTGCAAATGCGATTTGAATTCAGAATCTTGAAGAAGGTAGCCACATACTCTAACCACCAAATTAAGTGTGTGGTTGTGTTGCGATATTCTGATAATAATATATATTTTATACATAAAATATGTTAAATTGTTAATTATTTATGTCATTTTATTGTATTTATTTGAGATTTAATATACTTTTATATATTCATTTAATTATATTCAATCGGTTAAACCATCTATCCACTGGTTGAACTAGTGATTTGGTGACCCAGTGCCTTGGCTGAGTCGATTATTGGGCCGAGTTTAATAACCACGTATAAAAAGATATTCCAAACATACATTTTGTTGGTATTTTTTAAGTATTCTATGAATCAATATCTTTAAAGCACTATTTCTTTTTAGGCATTTAAGACATATAAAGTGTTTGATTTTTAGTTTATTATAGATTATAGATGACATGATTCAAAGACTTAATGGTTGGAAGTTGTACTCTTTCTTTAACCAGTAGAGTGACTTTTCCCGAATTGGTTTTAGCAACTATTCGTAATTACTCTTTTATGATAGCATTTTTTGTATTTGCTTGGAGTGCAAATCTTGGCAACTGTATATGTATATCACTTTTATTTTCCATGGTGTTTTAGATACCCCTACTCTCGTCCCCGTGGTTGATGCTATCAGAAATATGATCTCAGAGGGTGATTGGAATGTAGAAGTCGGCCTTATGTACCATGAAGTCAATGTTTGTGTAGACAAACTAGCTAAGTATAGGCATTCACTCCATTTAGGTGTTTTGGTATTTGATGTCTTATTGCAGCTTATTTCCCAAGAGCTTTTTGCTGATTCTTTTGGGACTTGTAGATCTTGGATAGTTCATGTGTAATTTTCTAGCCTTTGTCTTGTTGCGTATTAAAAAATGAAAAGAAGCAAAAATAAAAGTTTGTTTTAAATTTTAAATACTCTAAATTTTTAAAAATTTGAAACTTTTCCTTTTTTTTTTATAATTTCTAAACAATTGTCATTAATATTTTCTTAAAAACTGCTTATACAATTGCGTAAGAAGTGATAGTTATATAAAGTCTTCTTAAAATAGCACTTTAGGATTCGAACAATTCAAACTCTTGGCATTGTAAATAAGATTCACTTTAGGTGGTAGTTCACTTTCACCACAATCAATTGCTTTGGAGTAAATAAGTGTTATTGATTAAGACATTGGTTAACACAATCAATCTTTTAATAATGTTTTTAATTATATAAATTTTTAATTAAAACCTATTCTGTTACATTGCAAAGGAAATACCAAATAGAAAAATATTAAGCCGTGAAAATCAATGTGTATGGCCCACGGGAAGCCTAAAAGGTGCGGCACGCAAGATTGAGAGGATGATTCACGTAATCACTTTGACCTAAGCATCATCATGCGTATAATTATCAATGCATGATCACTTTGTTGATTTTACAACACTAATCAAGTATATTGCCCTAAACAAGCCAAAATTCAAAGAGGATCAACACCATTTCAATCATAATCTGGCAACTCAAGCAGATTGGTTGGTGGGATTTTGCTGGGATCTTCTCCTGCATCAATCAAAAATATATATATATATATATATACTAAGGTTTGAGAAATAGTTCTTGCACATTATTATTATTATTATTTTTTATGCAAAACTTAGACTGGACATCAGAATTAAAGTAACATGAATAAAAACAATTTACAAATATCATGATCCTTAGGCATTTGATCAATTTGCAAATTTTTTTTTCATAATTATTCAACTGTCGCATCATTCTCTTTTGCTTAAGACATTTAGCCTAAATTAGTGCCACTTATAATATTTTGGTTGTAATTGGTCAAGTATACATGTAATTTTGTTCCTAGTTCCCTGAAATTGTTTTAGCTATTTATCAAGAGTTTCTATTATAGTCAATCTTCCAAATACCCACAAGAGGTGGTATAAGCAAGTTTGAACTTAGGTTTAGGAGCATTTAATATTATATTTTAGGCAAAAAATTTAATATTAAAGGATTAGTCATAATTACACTTAAAAATTATGAAAAAAAACTGCAAGAAAATATATATATATTTACTTGTAACATAAGAGTTTTCATTAAAAAAAAATTATGATTAGAACAAAATTAACCTTCGAGAGCAATGATTAACTCCATGATAAAAAAAATGAATTTAGTTAATACTAATACTAAACTTGAATATGAAACATACCTATGCAACATTTTTTTTTTCAAAGTTTGGATATCAACTTGTTAGCAACCATTTTTTGAAACCTTGGAAGGGCGTTCCACTGCCAAGAAGGAGTATTATCTAACCTTAAATGGCTTAATTGAAAAATCAAGCAAAATGCTTATCTAAGTCTAACATTGGTAACTCTATTTGTACATAGAGATATTTCGACACATAAGTCGAGAACTGTGAGATTAGTAGACAATTAAAAAAAATTAAAAATAAAATTTCAATGATTTTAACTGTGGGTTGATTTAGGAGTGTTCATTACCGAATCAAATTGAAATTTACCACAAAATCGAACTAAAAAGACCAAAAACCAATTTAAAATAAAAAATTTAGTCTTTTTTGGTTTTTTTTCAAAAAAATTGATTGGTTTGAGTCGGTTTTCAGTTCCAAAAATTGAAAACTGACCGAACCGAATCGAACCTCATATGTATTTTATATATAGCATATATTTTCATATTTGCCCCTATTTATATAACATACTGTCAAAAATACCCTTACTTAACTGAGTCACTTTACTCTAGAACCCTAAAAATCTAAAATTCCCTTTCACTTCACACTTTCACAAATTGACGCATCCCTCTCCTCACTGGCTCGCTTTCTCAGCATCGTGGAGACCACATCCATCACCAACCATTGCACACGTCACCTTCCCACCTCTTGCATCATTCGTGTCACTGTCCTCCTTCATTGCCTTGTCAGTTTGTCACTAATGAGGCAATGATAATGATGTGGCACCGTCGGTCATTCACCATTGTGCCTTGCCTCCTCCTACCTTCCGCCATCAACCCTCACCATCTCAAACTCACGCATCCCTTTCACCCTCATCCTACACCATTTAAACTCCCACGCATCCTTTCCGCCCCTCAGCCCACAGCCCTCTTCAATTTACTCTCCTTGTCTTAACAATGGTCGTCGTTGATCGAGTCGCACACAACCCCTATTCCTTTCACCACACCGTGCGCTACTGCTGTTGGTAATGGAGTCACTATCGCCGATAGAGTCACCCACCAACCTCATTCTTGAAACGATGGTCCTTATTGAACCTAATCGAGTGTGCAATGCCATGTTCAACAATCCAAGATTATTATGTTTTTCTTTTTTTTCTTGTTATTCAAAATTTGAACTTTTGATTTGTATGATTTGTTTTCAATTTGATCTATGAACACATTATCCTTATTTGAGCTATAATGTTTTTGATCTTTGATTTGATTTGGCTATTGATTCATTGGGTATTTGGGATTTTTTTTTTTGGGGTTTAGGGATTTGTTATGGATATCGATGTGTGAATGGTGGAAGGGAAGACAATGACATGGAATTGGTGTGGTGTGTGCTACTAAAAATAAAAAAACTAACCAAACCAAATCGAATGTCGATTTGGTTCGGTTCGGTTGGCTTGCAGAAAAAGAATCAATTGGTTGGTATTTTGTATCAACCGATTGATTCGATTTTGTTGATTTTTTATTCAAAATTGAATCGAAACTGACTGCAAACACCTCTAGATTAATTTGTATGCCAAACAAAAATGTCCGCTTTTTATGGCCATATAACATTGTTCGTCTAACATAGTATGTTGGGATGTGAGCTTCATTTATTCTTCTTCTTCTTCTTCTTTTTGCTAGGACATTTATTCTTTTTTTAATTGGATTTATTCTTCTTATTCTACTTATTTATTAGTCATGATATAATTTGTGAAGGTTTATTGTAATCTTTTTATAATATAAATTACTGCCGTGGTAAGAATTTGCAAATATAAAAGGTAATGCTAAAAAATATAATTTTTTTTTTTAATTCAATGTTGATGTAAGTATTTTATATAAATATTTAATCATATATTATTATATCAAAAAAATATTTAATTATCACATCTGTTATTTTAAAAATATATAATTAGATAATAATATAAAATATATATATATATATATATATATATATATATATATATATATATATATATATATGTGATTAAAAAAATGACTTACCAAAACATTAAGTTTTCGGATATTTAGAATCGATATGTAATAACCAATAAGATAACTGCAATCCTCATTTATTAATACAATTTCTTATATTTTTCTATAGACAACTTTACAATTAATGCAACTGAAATATTTTTGTATGTAATTCCAGTAACAGTACTGATAAAGAAATAAATAAATCAATCAATCAATAAATGGAACAAATGTACAAGGACATCATAATACATACGTAACTCCCAACGGTAGAAACAGCTAGTTCAATGTAAAATCATAGAATATTATCTAATGATTAATCGAGAATGCGATATGCAATAGCACCAATGACTCTGAGATCTCTCTGACACCTGAAATAATGCTGTTAACTTCGCATATTCGAGTGGAACAAAACATGAACTCGCACTTGTTTCTGAGATTCTGGCGTGAAACATGATTTTTCTTCTAGAAGATATATAAAACGAGGAATCATCTCTTTCCATATAGCAAATAAATAGTGACAAATACTTTGACATGGGGCTTCTTTCTCCTTGATTTGATTTACAATCCAATGCTCCAACTGAAATTCAACTCTTACTTTGTCTTTTATACCAATGCCATAATATTGCTTATAGTTCACTTCATGTATGAAGAAACCAAAATAGAAGTCAGATAGCATTATTATAAATAAATCACTTTCTGTTTTCATATGGAGCATAAACCAAAGTTATATTTTAAATTAAGTTACCATATATGATTGCCCTAAGCATGTTTAAGGTAGGGACTATATATGTTAAAAGACAAAGTGGTCGTAAGAGGCATTGATTAGTTAATAATGGTCATCCACCTAATCAAGCAAACAAGTAACTAAGGAAAGACACAGCTTGGATTTGAATATCGATTCAAGAAGAAACAATATTCGTGGGCCTGCTGATCAATTTGTTTTTTCCTTGTCCTTTTGAACTGTGAGGCACTTGTTGGTCAGTACAGAAGGCTACATTATTTAGTGGTTTTCTTAAGGTTTTGTGATAATGAGAATGCGGGAGGAAGAGGATGTGGTGGTGGGGCTGATATTAATGGTGGCGCATGATTTGATATCTCAGAGCAATTTGATCATAAACAAATTATATTAAATCAATATTAATATTAACTAAAAGTAGAGACTTATCATCTTACTTTGACTCCCACAGCCTTTATAAAAAGAGCCGAATAAAGTTAGTGTCTTAGTTAAAATTAGCCTAAAAATTTAGATGAAGGCGTCATAGGTTATTAAGTGGCCCATAATAAGAATATAGAGATATGAATCGGTGCTACTTATTATATGCTTATATTTGTTTGCTTCAATTAATGAGATGTTACTTACATATAATAACTTTTTGATTTTCGGGTACTAAGTCTAATTTGATTTTGGGGCACTTATATAAGAACTTGAGAGCTTATTTGTTTTTTCAAATTAATATTAGAAACAAGTCATCAACAATATTTGAGGGAAGCTGCCAAATATACAAATAATTGAGCAATATTAATGAGAGAGATGCAATTTTTTTTTTTTTTTTTGGGTTTCAAATTAAAGTAGATTGAATTTAAAAATTATATATACAAACAGAGTGAAATTTTTTAGAGAAATACGCAGTTCCTCGTCTTAAAGAATAGAGAATTTACTATGAGTTGTTTTTGGTGACATAAAATGCTCCAAACCTCCAGGTTTCAAGCAGAGCATTTTAATGTATGTAATACTAGTAAACTAGTAAATTACTTTAAAATAGAAATTCAAATGTCAAATACTTGATATATTTCGATTTTGTAAAAACCCCTCAACTCTTTTTTCTGTGTGCCATTGGGGGGGGGGGGGGGAGACAGAATCACATACTGTGTTGTTGCTCCTCTCTGCTCGTGAGAGTCTTTGAGCCTTGTAATATTCAATTATTGAAAAAAAAAATGAAAAATTGTGGGGAGAGGGAAGATATGTATGCAGCGTCTCATTCTAGATTCGCACAATTAAGGGTTGTTTTCAGTGACTCAAAAGCCAGATCCGTGCAAAGACTATAAAGAAACTGAGAAAGGGAAAGAAAAGTATCTATCCAATCATTCAAAAGACAATATATCTACGTTTCCTTTTGTTATATCAAATCATCAATTTGTCTGAGTGTGAGCAGCTGAGCATGCTAATTCAACTGTATCATATGTTAGGCGGAGGGAGGAATCAGCAGATATGGGGGCACGCGATAACTGACCAAGTGATATAAGAGTATGACAAACTTGTCTAACTTGCTGCATGCCAAATCTTGACTTGTCGTAAAATATTCATGAAAGAATGGGAAGAATAAACGTGTGTTAACGTAAAGAAGGAATATGATTGCGAATGTTTTAGTTTTGGTCCAGATAACTTGTTTTAACTATAATGAAAATTATAGAGAGGGGAGACCCACGACAAACCAAAAAAAATTATAATGAAAATTAAGGTGAATTAATCAAAATGTATGCATTGAAATGAAAATAATAATAATAATAATAATATTGCACAGATTACACATATTCATAAATTTTAAAAAGAAAAAGAAAAAGAAAACGTGAGGCGATAATAAGAAATAATTGAATATAAAGTTTATGCAATGAAAAAAAAAGATCTCTATCTTATTTTTACAATTTTTTATGATGAAAAAAAAATAATGAGGAGAAGTTTTTTTTTTCTTTTTTATAATCAATAATTATTTCTACTCAAATTGATATAGAGTAGAAGTAATTTGATATTTGCTTTCCTTAAATAGGATCTTATGTCTGAGCAAACTAGATAGAAAAAAAATAGAGTTGGAAGAGATATAAATGATTGACCTATTTCGAATCATATTAGATAAAATCTAGTAGATTCTAGATAATGGTGGTTTATGGCCTCAATCAAGAGCCCCTTTAATCTGTGGATCCAAAAGAGGCAGAAGGAAGAAGAAGGAATTAAGGATGTGAAACATTGTAGTGATCAAACCATGTAAGAAATGACAATTAATATACTTAGATTTACTTATACTCACTCCGTCCCGACCGCTCAAACGAGTTAGGCTTTAAATTAGTCTCGCAACGAGATTGATAGATCATGGTGTAAATATTGCCACAATTTTAGATAGGTTTGGATTTGGGATATATTTGCCTTGCACCGAATTTAATTTATATATATATTTTTTAGATTTTTCTATTTTATTTCAATCTAAATCCTACCTTGAAAATATTAACCTATTGCTTGGTTTAACGAGAACCTGGGAGAAAGAAAATAAGGGAAAGAGTATATGGAAAGATTTTGATATTTTTCCTAGCTTGCTGTGAAGAAAAAGTATAGAAGAAAGACAAAAATGAGGATGAAGCCTACCAAAACATTTTCTCCTCACTTATGGCAAGAAAACTAGAGGGGAGTAGTGATTTTATTTAGAACAATAATTTTGGCCTACTCATTTTTGTTATTATATTTTTTATGCGAAGGACATTTAAAGTTATCTAGCTTTTTAATTGGGGAAAAATATTTTACTCTCTTAAATTATAAATTATGTGCACTTTAATCCTTATATTTTAAAAAGGTACATATCTGACCCCCCAAACTTCGGGTCATGTGCAAATCGACCCCTGAATTTTCCTAAACGTGTGTCTCAATATTTTAAATTTTTTTAAATGTGTGTTAATTTTTTTTAACAATTAATGAAAAAAGTCAATAAAATGATCAATTTGCATATTCAGAAAAATTCAGAGGGTCAATTTGTATTTTTTTAAAATGCAACGGTTAAAATGTTTTTTTTCCTTTCTTAATTTTTATATGGACAAAATTAATATCTTTATAACTAAATATCATTTTTTTGGGTATTTCATGTAAATCAATTTATTATATCTAATTTATAAATGAACTATAAATGTTTGCATGGGATAAAAAATCATTTAACATGACTACATTTAATTTCTTTCTTCTTATCTTTCTCTGCAATCGATCGAGAGGAAACATTTTTTTTCCTCCGTATTTTTCTCAATACAAGAGAGGAAATGGATTTTTTTTTTTCTTTTATCTTCTTTTCGATTTCTCTTCTTTCACCGTTTCTCTTTTCATTTTCTATCAATATCCAAGCAAAAGGTTAAAAAAATAAAAAGATAGCATGCGGATAAGGACCGAATAGGGCCAGGTCTTAAAAATTTCCCTAGGGAATATATATACAAGTATTTATTTTTAGGACTTGCATAGTGACTTAAGGGTGAGTGTAGGTCATCTTGGGTCAAAATCTATCCCAACTCGCTCCATTGCGACGTCTAAACCGTGCACCTCTTTCATATAGCCTTTCACTGTTTAGATCAACAGTTTGGAACTTCTATTTAATCTTTATTTTTGGAATAGGGGTAAGTAGATTCCTTTCTTCTCTTTTACTTAAGCATCTAAATGAAGAGAAATACAGTTCCTTTTTCGTTTTTTTTACCCTTTCATCAATTAAAGATAGCATTCCAAAAAAAGAAATAGTATTTAGTATGAAATCATTTTTACACTTTTATTACAAACAATGGTAGAAAGAGTTAGCCTCCATGATTTAATTATCTCCCCCGTTATTTTTGTCAAAAAAATCTCAATTCATTGGTGGCAATAATTTTTCATTGGTGGCAATAATTTTTGTACAGCTTGGTACATTTAGTATTCGTACCAAGTAACACCACTCTAAAAAAAAAAAAAACACAGTAACAAGGAAAATAAGTATGTAGATTAGAAGATTCAAAAATAGAGGAGGTTTTCTTTTTTTTTTTCTTTCTTTTTTTTTTTTAATTATTTCCGAACCATAAAGTTTTCTCTAGTTTCGCACATATGATAAAAAAAAAAAAATGGATTTCATCAAATCATAATCAATAAGTCGAAAGGGGAGGGAGGGTAAGCAAGGGATCAACAATTCTTTTTAAAACTGCAGATGTCTTAACCCTTAAACTTTTTTATTACATTGTAAAATATAAATACACATAATCATTGAGTATCAAACGTTAGTTCAAAAAACAGCACTTACTGTAGTTTGAAAACAAATTGCTGAAGAGATGATATAAGCAAGTAAAGGTCATTGGTTCAACTTAGAATTTGGAGAGTTACTTAGTCAATGCAAGAGGCCGGGATTGATACAGTAATTAAGGAGAAAGTGGTGCGAAATGAGTGCTGGGTGTGGATGATTTGTAGTTTGATTTTTTTATTTTTTGGCACATTGATGGAATGAGATTTGGATATATGAGCTCGTACAAAATATTTAAACTCCTCATAATTAGATCAATTCTAGTGACTTTAGTTTAAGGATCTTTAGTAAAGAATAATGGTACTATCACAACATTTTTAGCGTCACTTTCAGATAAAGTTTTCATATATTAAATTATATAATTTTTTTTTATCATCAATATTTTTCTTTTCTTTTCTTTTTTTTTCTCCTTTAATGCATTATCAATTATCTATATTTTTTCCTCATAAAAAAAGTTATCAATATTTTTCAATGTAAATTATGTAAACATATTTTTATGTGCAAGAAACATTGCTGGTTAGTAAAATTAGAAGTGTTATTAACATTTTATATATCACATATATAATATAAAAGGTGTTGGAATATTATATGCGTGTATTTTTTTTTTTAAAGAATGCAGGATTGATAGAAAAATAATAATGTAAATCATATATTTTGTTTAATTTCAAGTTATGAAAAATATTGCCATAAATTATTAATATTTGTTTTGTGTAGGAATCAGAAAAGGATAATACTTGTATCAAAATTTTTATGTTGTTT
Source organism: Pterocarpus macrocarpus (assembly GCA_031439585.1). Taxonomy (NCBI): domain Eukaryota; kingdom Viridiplantae; phylum Streptophyta; class Magnoliopsida; order Fabales; family Fabaceae; genus Pterocarpus; species Pterocarpus macrocarpus. The sequence continues at coordinate 79,133,106 of CM062515.1, forward strand.
TCATCCAATTCTCACAATAAATAAGGGCATGTAAATATTTTTCTCAAAATGAACAATGTAAAAATTAAAAGTGTATATTCATCTGAAAAAAAATCCACATATTTTCACTCAATTTAATAATTAAATAAAATAAATATAAAACACTTCATCTAAATTTTTTCTTAAAAAAAAAAATTCCACAAGGGACGTCCCCGGGTCAGATGAATGTATGTGATAACCTTGTTTGTTGGGCTAAGTGGGCTTCTCTGGGATGAACCCAGTCCATCCTGAGTTCAAGTTCCACGATGTGATTGGGCAATATATAACTTTAATATTTTTTTATCTTTTTCCCTCTATTAAATCACTGATATTCAGATTCTATTATCACAAATTCGATTAATTTGGCCCGACTCAACTGAGGTCTTTAAAAAGGGCAAGGGTCTCCCAGTGAGTTTTTATTTTTTTTTATTCACGGAGTTGGAATCTGAGACCTCTGATTAAAGGTCCAAACACCTATCATCTATCAGTTATCACCTATCACCTTGATCAACTCTACTAACACTAATTAAACACTAGCTAGTCAACTTCATGAATCCCATACCACGGATTGAGACAAGAAATTGAATCTCTAACCTGTATAAAACGTTTTTGCATGCTTCCTAACATTATAAAAGTTGTCACAATATAATTTTCCATTGATGGTTGCAATAAAAGAATGATAAAAACCATGTAGTGGGAGAAGCAGAATCGAGGACTGGTGGAAGCAGATGATAAGGTGGCCGAGAAAACAATCCCCCTTTAAAGCTCCAAAATGGAGATACTGACCCTACCTTAGTTTTTTGTCACACACAAGTTGGCTTATTTTTCATTGTGGGAAGTAGAGCACTTTGTTAAATCATCTGAATAGAGAGAGAATTAGATATTATAAGAATCACAAATAATTATTCGAAAGTGTTATGGAGCATCAAAGCTAGAAAAGAAGCAGCCCTTTGTATCCATCACATGCTAATTGGGTCGTTTTTAATCTTTGTGGGCGTTTGTTTAAAAGCTTATCTAAACAGCTCCTCCAATTTCTTTATCTCACGGGTTACATCTACTAACCTTAACTTATGCGTTAGAGATAAATATGTGTACTTTCATTCAAGTTTTTAATTTACATATCCTAATCCTTGCAATCATTATTTCATCTCTATCGCTTCATGTTGTAAAAAAGTTGAAAATGAAATTAAAAATTACAAGAATATGCTCATCAAGATCAAGATGATCACAACTCGCTTCCCGCATCATAAAGACAAAAACTCTCAAAATTAATTAGTCTCCATAATTGAGGGGTGTCTCATGGCTCTAAGGGCTTCAAACAAACTTGAACTCCATACTTGGGCTTAATTGTGAGGACAACCACAGGGGCATGACGGTAATTCTCAGAAATGTTGAAGCTAAACCGAGAGATCAACATGGCTAATATGATCTTAGCTTCCATTAAGGCAAATGCTTGTCCAACACAATTTCTAGGGCCAGAAGCAAATGGTAAAAAACGACCAGGGATGAATGACTTTGAAGTAAACCGCTCTGGGTTGAACTCATTTGCATCTTTACCCCATAACTTTTCACTATGATGAATAGCCAGCACAGGAATCCAAATTGATAAGCCTTTAGGTATGTAAAGGTCACCTAGCACTATGTCCTCAAAGGCCATTCTAGGCAACACAGATGCTGGGGGATAAAGCCTCATTGACTCGTTGATTACCATATGCAACTGCAAAACCAAATAAGAACTTTAGTTAGTTTATTATTGCGTTGGCCACGGAAGCCAAATTCTGCTTTCTTTTCTCTCTCTCTCTTTTTTTTTTTTTTTTGATCCTTTGTTATAATGTATACTTTGAGGAAATGCTAACCATTGACCATCTTTAGGAAAATCTAGCTTTAAATTTGGTTCACATGAATTTTCTATTGGGTCTTCATATCTCTCTATGAATTGCAGAAAAACTCAAAAATTTTGAAGTGGGTAGCCATGAAATTTGCTGTCAAGTAGAATAGAGTCAACTCGTTTTCTTTTTTATTTCTTTAAAGGAAAATTACCAAGCGTAAATTAAAGGCACAAAGACTACTAAAACTACGTGTACCGATTTTTCGTTTTCTTTTCTTGATAAAGGTATGGCGCTATCGTTATTCAGAAAATGAATTAATTGCCTTTAGCTTTTGAGCACTTGGAAAGTCTAGAAGAAAGATAACCCCATTATAAATATTTTTTGAAAATAACCAACTACCGGCGCACGAGTGCAAAGATGATCGTTGAATAAATTATACTTTTGGACATGTCTGGGTTTGCTAGACTAAAATATTTCTTTACTGTCCTTTCTAAACATCGTGCTAATAATAACTTAAAAGCCTAGGGCCTTAGTTTAGTTAGGCTTTTGGCCAAGAAACTATAGCCTAAACTTATATTATATAACACTAATTACTATTGGAAAAATGTTAATTGCATAATTTAATTTTGTTTGTACGGACCATTCCATTTGAGTTTAATTATTGACCCAATTAAAGTGTTCCTGAAGCTGATTTGTGCACGGTTTTAGTGTAGGTTCTATAAAGAGTAACACTTGACACTGCTAAAGTTAAAGTATATAAAAAAAATTTAAAAAAATGAAATTCAAGAGAAATAAATATGTATTTAAGATACGAATTTATACTAACCTGCCGCTTCCCTTATCCCATAAAAATTAACCGAAAATGACTCTCTCTTCTTTTAAGTGACACACAAAATGGTTTCAAACCTTCATCATAGGGGGAGGGTATTTAAAGAATTATGAAGTAAATGAAGAGAATTTTGTTTTTTTGAGAAATAGTATTTGAATATAACAAGTTGACAGTGTTGACATATTTGGTGAGAGAAAGATACAAAATAATGAATATTAACAGAGTAAATATAATAGATCACATCGTTTTTGTATTTTGTATATCTATATTATATCAATTTTGTTAAGTCCAAATACCATTTTTCTTTTTCTTTTTCTTTTTTTTCCCTTTGCATTTTTAAAAAAAGTATTTAGTTACTTACAAGAGCGAGCTTGGACAGTTGATCCACGGAGGGGATTCCCCCATTGCATATCCTTTTAACCTCAGCTCTGACTTTTTCTTGCCAAGAGGGATTGGAGGCTAGCAACATGACCGTCCAAGTAAGCAATAGGGCAGTGGTTTCATGTCCAGCAAAGAAAAATGTTTTGCATTCATCCATAACTAGTTGCAGATTCAAGCTATTCTTCTTCTGCATCTCATTTAAGAGCATACCCAACAAGTCATTCCCATAAGAATTGCTCCTACCAATCTCCACACAGTCTTTCCTGCTTTGTATTATCTCCATCAACAGTGTCTCCACTTCCGTCTTCAATGACTTTATCTCTCTGTTATACTCGCTTGGAAAAAACCTATAATACAAATTGAAACCGTAAATAATCTGACATCAAATGAAAAAGAAAAAGAAAAAAACAAAAGAAAGGGGCGCGGGGCGGGGACAGGGACAAATGCTTGTAGATAAAAGCAAAGATGGAATAAGACCGACAGAACTATAATGCAAAGAATCCACTGAAGTTAAAACACTGCCATCGATCACACTCAGAGACATACAAACATACAGAATCACACATTCAAAATAAAATAAAGAAAGAGCTGTCCTGAGGCTCGCGCCTAGTGGGGTATATATATATATATATATATATATATATATATATATATCCTGCGAGGAAAGAGGTTATTTCTAGAATTTGAACCCCGTAAAAAGGATGATTTAGACACAAGATCTAAACTCACATACCTGCTTCCAGGAAAGCAAAGATGACGACTTGCTTGAGCACAACGACTCTGCAGCACTGTGAGGAGATGGAATATTTTCTTTCCCTTCTGGTAGCTTGTACCAAACTCAGTTCTAGATATAATATCTGCAGTGAGTTTGGTCATGTACTCGCCAATCTCCACCTGAGTTTGGCCACAATCCAACGCATTTTGTAGTGATTGGAGCATCTCCTTCGTGCATTCCACCATATGCCCAGCATAGCCCTGCATATTGCCATCAATTTTTAAATTTTTTTCTAAGGCCAAACATTTTGTAACAACCATAACCCAAACAATGAATATATGATACCCCAACAACATAAAAGAAAAAGGGGTGACGCAAAAACAGTAAGAATTTTACTATATGTGTCACTGAATTAGTATCAATACCTTAAGCCTGTCTCCCATGAATGCAGGGGCAACGATGTGACGTTGATGGTACCAATCTTCACCATTTGCCATCAACAGTCCTCCCCCAATGAAATGCTTGGAACCCTGTCTTTGCTGCCACGACCTGCCAGATACCGTGCTGCATTTTGAGAGGAACTCTTTGATCAAATCAGTCTCGGTGAGGCACAACCTTGGCTCCGTGCCATTCCAATATACGAATCTCTTACCTGCAGAACCAAATTATGTAACATGATGTTCCAATTAAGGTAAGAAAGATGCTAGAAAGCAAGAAATTTTGTCAGAATTTAGTTGCATGTGGCATGATCGACTTTATTTCATGTAGAAGTTATCATGATTTCTGTCGAAGACTCTTGTTGTGTAACATAACATTGTCGTTAAGGTAAATATGAGAAAGAAGAGATTGAAATATGAGTATGTGTATTTGTATGCATGTATTGCATACCATATTGGCTGGACCAGGCAAGAAAATGTGGCAGAAGACGGCCAACAATGTCGTGGCTTATGGTTTTCATGTCTTGGGAGGTGACTTTTGAGACAAGGGATGCCATGTCTAATATGTTGCCACTGAAGAAGCGAGGCTTTGGGCCACGCACGCCTTGCATATCCATGATCTTCTTGATACGCAGTGGGGTGAGCCAGTAACATGAGATGGTGTCGTACACAAGTTTAAGTAACAGAGTGAGGAGTACGGCCAAAAGGGCTGTGAGGAACACCGTAGCCATGGGGGCAATACAAGGGGGTATATTGGGTTAGGAAGTGAAGTTGCCTATTTTTTAAGGCTATAACCGGCGGGTATAATCTGGAAGATATGGTATGAGAATTCGATGCGTGACTCAACCTATATATAGTGGGAATTTGTAGGATCCCTTCATTTTATATGCAGGAGGTCTCAGTTATTTAAAACAGGTAGTGAGCTGATGGGTTCGGTTATTTGGTCGGCTTTTCGTTTATGAATCGCTATAGTTTGAGTTTAATTTTTTATATTTTTCATTGATAGGTCATATATAAATATCTTTGTAAGTGCTTATTAGCTTCATAAATATATCCTGACCCTTTCGCATGTAAGTGTCTCCCTCGCTCTAAATTTTCATAGAAAGAAAAAAGGTGCTCACACCTATAGCTTTGTTTAGTGCTTATGGCAATGTGTTCTTGATGAAAAGTTCGATCCATGATTAGAAGTTTAAGAGAATTTGTTCGGCTAAATACATTTAACACTTGCGTTATTACAAACTATTGTTTCTAGAAGACTTAATTAATCTTGCTGTGACACACAGATTGGCACGAAAATACCCATATCTATAGAACTAAAATGGGCTGTGCATTCAAGGACGGTGCAGTGTGTACATGGAAATCGTAAAATCTTAACGGCGACAAGAACATTGCACATAGTCCATGAGAATATGACAGGGGACAAAAGAATTGCATTGTGCTTAAGAATTGATTTTAAAGCAAAATTTGATTGGCAGGTATAATGCTATGGGACTATGTAGTTACTGCTAGGCATACGAGTCGCCGGCCATAACTGTTTGAAACAAGTGATAACATGTGAAAATATATTATTTTTTTTCGTATTTGTGTATTAAATTTTTTTAAATTTATTCTCATAATGATGAATTTTTTGGATTAATTTAATAAACCTTTAATGTTGATACTTTTAGTGAGAAATTAATTATTTTGAGTTTAATTGGCAAATATTCTTATTAAATTTATTTGATTGTAGAATTGATTTTTAGCATCAAGGATTTGAATATTAGAGGAGAACAATCAGATAAAAATTTGAAGATTTAGAAAAGCAAAAAGAGTATTTTTGAAAGATTTGATTTGAGTCAAAGAAGGAAAAAGATAGAAGAGATTAAATCAGATTTTTTTTTTTTAAAAGATAAAGATAAGAGAATGGGGATAAAGATTTGAAAAAGGAAAAAATTCAAGAAAATCGATTTTTTTCTGTTTCGAGACTCTAGAAATTTATCATAGGCCTCTTTCAGTTGAGATGACTCTGAGTATTGTTTTCTTTTCTTTTTTCATGGCTTGCTAAAATTTTCTAGGTGTTAGGGAAATATAATCTTAAGAAATTGATTTTGTATTCCATTTTGTTATTTTAATTATCTTTTCAATACATTACTTAATTTCTAGTCTCCCTCATCCTGTTTTTGGCCTAATCACCCATTAACTGATGTATGATTTTGTGATGTAGAAAGCCATATCACTTCATAAAAGAAGTCAAACTAAAAATTGAAATAGGTTAAAGTAGCCAAGAGTGGAAGTACTCATTTATACGGACAATTGAATTCTTGTTTTTCATCCTTAGAATAGGCTTAGAATAATCTAAGAAATTAAACTATTCAACTTGTCCTATGAGGGTCCTAGTATCAAGCCATTAAGTTTTGACTATAATTAAGAGTAATTCGATCGGTAATGATGTTGTCAAGGAATTAATTTAATAATTAGGTAATACAAAAATCAGGGAATTTTGATGAAATCAACCCTTAACACCTGTTTTCCATCCATTGTTTATTCATACTTTCTATTGCTTGTTTATTTACAATTTCTGCATTAACTTAAATTTCGAATTTTCTCTTAATTGCGTTTGCCTGAATAGTGACATGCCCAAGTGATCTGGTAATTGGTTTCAGTCTTCGTGAGAACGATAATCCCGTACTGATTTTCTTATTACTTGTGACTAAATATACTTGTTGGAGCTAGTTTTCTAAATTGGCTAACAAGTTTTTGGCGCTGTTGCCGGGGACTAAAAATCAATATTATTAGTAATTTGGGTGTTGCTAATTTAGGTTTTTTATTTATCTTTTTATTTTATTCTTTTATTTTCGTATTGATTTTTTCTTTATTTTTATATTTTTCGTTTATTTCTTTTTAGTTATTTACTATATTTCAGTCTCCAAAAAAAAAAAAAATCTTTACTTCTATTTACTACTCACACTTGGTGAAGTTTTTTTCATGTTCTTAGCTTTTGTGAATGCGAGGTACTATTCCATCAGAGCAACTTCTCTTCGATCCTGAGATAGAGAAAATTGCAAAAAGAAATCGGAGACTCGCAAAAGAAAGAAGACTCATCAAGTTATCAAGAAATACAGATGGCTAACGAAAATCCTCCTCCACGGACTTTAGGGGACTATGCTATTCCAACTACTGATGCTTGTGGATCCAGCATAGTAAGGCCACCAATACAAGCAAATAATTTTGAAATCAAGCCGGCTATTGTGCAACTAGTTCAACAAAATCAATTTGGAGGAAGTCCTTTGGAAGACCCACATGCGCACATCACTAGTTTCATTCAAATTTGTAATACTTTCAATATCAACAGAGCTAGTGACGATGCCATTAGATTGAGATTGTTCTCTTTTTCTCTAAGAGACAAGGCTGCTCATTGGTTGTCTTCACAACCATTATGGAGTATTTCTACTTGTGATGATTTAGTTTCTAAATTTTTGGGTAGATATTTTCCTCCTTCTAAGATGGTTAAATTACGTTATGACATTTCTTTTATGCAGAAAGATGGCTAGTCATTATATGAAGCTTAGGAGCGTTTCAAGGAACTTTTAAGAAAATGCCCAAATCATGCATTTGTATATTGGCAGCAGATGCAGATTTTCTATAGTGGAATGAATCCTATTACAAAGGCTATGGTAGATGCATCTACTAGTGGCTCATTGAATATGAAGACTCCTGAGCACGCAAGAGAGTTAATTGAGACCATGGCAACTAATAAGTATCAAATGCCATTTGAAAGGCAGAAATGAGTCCTCCAAGTTGATACCACAAATGCTTTTCTAGCTCAGAGGTGGTGACCACCATGACTCAATAGATGGTTGACATAAGTAAGCAAATGAGTCAGGTGCAGTTCTCTACCATTTGGTATTAGAGACTGTCCTCCATATTTTCAAGCTGCACCATAGTAGGCCAATTACGTGGGATAGCGACAAAGACCCCAGAATAATCCTTCTTCAAATACTTATAATCCAAGATGGAGAAATCATCAAAACTTTTGGAGTAATCAAGGGAATATGGGGTCACAACAAAATGCTCCTCCACAAGAACAGAGGGTTAACTGGGAGCATGCCATAGAAAAGCTTGCTCAACATACTACTGCATTTATGGAAGAGACTAGAGCAAATTTCAAGAATCATGGTGCAAGCATTCAGAACTTGGAGTTGCAAATGAGTCCATTATCAAAGCAAATTTCCAACTTAGAGAGGTCACATGACACTTTGTTTGGTGACACTATTCCTAATTCGAAGGAGCATTGCAATGCCATTACCTTGAGGAGTGGGAGGATAGTGCAGTAAAAAGAGAAGTTGAGAGAGGAATGTGAAAAAGAAAAAGAAAAGGGGGAAGAGTTGAAAAAAGAAAAATATGGGAGTGAGAAAGAAATGGAGAGAGAGAAAAATGGAGAAAAAAGAGAAAAGAAGAAATGAGCAAGTGGAAAAAGTTAAAAGATAATCCATATGCAAGAATGTCATATCCTGGAAGGTTGATGAAGCAAGAGAAGGAGCGGGAGTTTGCTCGTTTCTTAGATGTTTTCAAGAAACTCCATATTAATATCCCTTTTATTGAGCCGTTGGAGCAGATGCCGTCTTATGCCAAATTCATGAAGGAGTTGCTATCAAAGAATAGAAAGTTGGAAAAAGATGAGACTATGCCACTCGTTGAAGAATGCTTTGCCATACTTCAAAGAAAGCTACCACCCAAATTGAAGGACCCTGAAAGTTTCTCTATACCATGCACTATTGGCAATATGGCCATTGGTAAGGCACTTTGTGATTTCAAGGCAAGCATCAACCTAATGCCTTTATCTATTATGAATAAATTGGGTATTAGTGAGGTAAAGCCTACCATGGATCTCTTCAATTGGTAGATAAATCTATAAAGTTCCCATATGGCATTGTGGAAGATGTTCTTCTGAAGGTGGATAAATTTATCTTTCATGTGGACTTTGTGGTATTGGACATGGAAGAGGATTCTAATATTCCTTTTATACTTGGAAGGCCATTTTTGGTCACTCGCAGAGCATTAATAGATGTTCAAAAAGGGGAGCTAACACTTAGGGTCCAAGATGAGAAAGTAAACTTCAAAGTTTTTCAAGCAATAGACTAACCTGCAAAGAAAGATTATTGCTACAGAGTTAAGATCCTTCAATAGATAAGGTACCCTAGGAAGCCATAAAGATAACACTTGAGGCAAAAATGGAGCTTACTAGGGTGGTAGAAGACACGCAAAAGGAAGGATCTCAACTTACCAAGCCCCCTGAGCCCCATAGCATAATTCAAAAGAAGGGGGTAGACATCATCAAGAAGTGGGATCCAAGTGATCCCTTAGTTAGCTTTTGGGTTGGTGCAGTTCAAATATTTTCATGTGGCAAAAGAAAGGTCCTAAAGCACTATTTGGGAGGCAAAGTTGATGGTAACAGCTCCCCCATCAGTTTTGACAAGACATGAAAAAGGGGCATAATCTAGCGGGAGACAACCCAAGTTTCTATTTCCTTTCATTTACATTTTTTTTTGTTTATTTTTAATTTTTGCTAGTTATTGTCATGTTTAGTTTTAATGTTAATTTCATTGTTGGGTGTCTAGGTATGGTGCAAGACAGTTGCTAAAGCCAAAATTCAAAGGTACTCCACTTAGCCTCAATTTGAAACTCAATTTAAAGCTTGATGTTGGAAAATTGAATAATTCTAAAGGCAAAACAGATGAAATCACCAGATCCAACAAGAGAACAAAGGGCCGCCAAACAAAAATTTGGGCGTATCTGCTATTCTTTTTCTTTCTTTTCTATTTTTTTAGTCAATTTGATATTTTCCCTTATTTCAAGTTGTTTCTTATTTAGCTTATTTTCATTATTAGCTTAGGATTATATTCTTTCTAGCTTAGTTTTCTGATCTGTGTCTTTTTAGCCATATGTGATCTCATTTCCTTTTCTTTTGCTGGGTCAGTGGCATAAATTGGCAGTTGATTGTTTGTGGTGGTAAATTTCAAAGTTTTCCCAAAATTGTTTTAATTCATCAATATTTTTATCTTTTGATTTACTAATATATTAGAATCTCTTTAAGATTTGTGTAAGCTTTTGGCTCATTCCATTATTTTTAGTGGCTTTCTAGTTGGATTAATCTGTGCTTCTAATATTGTTCATGTGGTGGTTGGATTTTTTTTGTTTACAGACCCAAAAAAGAAATCAAAGAAAATAAAAATTGGGGAAGTGCCATAGGCTATAAAAATCTTAAGGCTTTGAGTACCAATGTTTGGGTTATGCATAATGCATAACATTTATCCTAGATATGTATTTGTGGTGCGTCTATGTCATTGGATGACTTGAGTAAGTAAATTCGAGGGGTGCTTTATCACCTAATGCCTTGGGCCAACTGGACCGGGAGTCATTGATCGAACACTCCTCTAAAAAGTCACTATGGGACAGAGCATTTAAAGGCAATCCAGCCCCAAAAAATTAAATTAAAATTAAATGTGTTGAATATGTGGTCTGTATTTTATTTTTGCCCCATTAGTTAATTTAGAAAAAAAATTATTGTGTGCCTAATTTATATTCCTTTTAGAGAGTCCATAAAAGAACTTGATTTGAGCTTTTTAGTATTTCATCAAGATTAAACTTTGCTGCAATTTTGCAAGCTTGTGTTAAAGTTGACATTTATGAATCTATTATTGTATATATTGCATATAATTTCAATTGGTGCCCGGTAATTGAGAGGTTGTGAAATGTCCCTTTCTTATCCTTTTTACCTCTTATTTTGCTTGGGGACAAGCAAAAATTCAAGTGTAATGGTGTGATAACTAGTGAAAATATACTATTTTCCCTAGTATTTGTGTATTAAATTTTTCCAAATTTATTTTCATAATGATGATTTTCTTGGATTAATTTAATAACTCTTTATTATTGATACTTTTAGTTAGAAATTAATTATTGAGTTTAATTGGCAAATATTCTTACTAAATTTATTTGATTACAGAATTGATTTTTAGCATCAAGGATTTGAAGATTAGAGGGGAATAATTGGATAAAGATTTGAAGATTTGGAAGAGCAAAAAGATAATTTTTGAAATATTTGGTTTGAGTCAAAGACAGGAAAAGATAGAAGAGATTACCTGAAGATTTGAATCAGATTTTTTTTTTCAAAAAAAGATAAAGATAAGAGAATGAGGATGAAGATTTGAAAAAGGAGAAAATCAAGGAAATTAGTTTCTCTCTATTTCAATTTAAATTCTTTTATTCATCAAATGGTAGGGATCTATTGTCAAAGAGAAGGAAACATAGGCTAAAGTCTGGAGACTATAGAGATCTATCACAGGCCTCTTTCAGTTGAGATGACTCTGAGTATTGTTTTTTTTTTTTCCATGGTTTGCTAAATTTCTTCTAGGTGTTAGGGAGATGTAATTTTAGGGAACTGATTTTGTATTCCGTTTTGTTATTTTAATTATCTTTTCAATATATTACTTAATTTCTGGTGTTCTTAATGCTATTTTTAGCCTGATCACCTATTAATTGATGTATGATTTTGTGATGTCGAAAGCCATTTCACTTCATAAAAGAAGCCAAACTAGAAATTAACATAGGTTAGAGTAGTGAGGAGTGGAAGTACTCATTTGTGTGGCCAATTGAATTCTTGTTTTTATCCTTAGAATAGGTTTAGAATAGTCTAAGAAATTAAACTATTCAACTTGTCCTAAGAGGGTCCTATTATCAAGCCATTGAGCTTTGATTATAATTAAGAGTAATTCGACCAATAATGATATTGTCAAGGAATTAATTTAATAATTGGGTAATACAAAAATTAGGGAACTTTGATGAAATCAACCCCTAACACCTATTTTCCATCCATTGTTTATTCATACTTTCTATTGCTTGTTTATTTGCAACTTCTACATTAACTTAAATTTCAAATTTTCTCTTAATTGCGTTTGCCCGAATAGTGATATGCCCAAGTGAATGGATAATTAGTTTTAGCCTTCGTGGGAATGACAATCCCGTACTCATTTTCTTATTACTTGTGAATCGGTATACTTACCGGAGCTAGTTTTCTAAATTGGCTAATAACAAACATCATGTGAATGGGTAGAAACTTTTTTTTTTTTTTATATACTCTTGATTTCAGTATTTTCATTCTATTATTTTATAATTTTGCCACATTATTTTGGAGGCTTGGATATATTTTTTATCCCTATAAATATAAGTCATTTTAGTTTAGTCCCTCTAAAACTTTTTCTTAGCCTTTGGTCTCCTTTTCCAATGTATGATTTTTAGTCCATGTTGCATTAACCTAGTGGTTTAGTGGTATTTATAAGGATCAAAAGAAAATTTTAAAAATATTTATAAGGACCATAGCCTAAATTTTCAATATTTGTAAAAATTAAATGTATATCCTTAAATATTTATAAGGACCAAAATTTAGAATGAAAGGAATCAAAAACCAAATTAACGTAGGAAAAAAAAGGGACAAAAAGCCAAAACTTTATAGAGATTAAAACCAAAATAATTTATATTTATAAGAACTAAAAACATATTTAAACCTTATTTTAGGTTTGTAGCATTGTTATACAAATAAACCTGGTCTAATTGGTCAAATCTGCTTAGCCTATTTTTCTTTTAAGTAAACAAATCAAGTTATGTAATGGCATGTGAGTCCTATTATTTAAATATATTAAATGAAGACATCAAAATAGGGCATTTAGGTTATGTTTGGATGAAGGAAAGAAAATGAAAGGAAGGAAGTTGAGAAAAAAGAAATAGAGTGGATATGAATATTTAACAGTTTAAAATAATATCAATCTATTAAATCAAACTAATATTAATAAAAATAAATTATTTAAAATTATTTAAAATAGAACTAATATTTTTAGTTAGTCTAATATTTTAAAAATATAACTTAACAATATTTTTAATCAACTAAATAATATTAAAAATATTATTTAACTATTATTTAAACTCTAAACATAGCATAAAAGAAAATCAAAATTTATGTAATATCTTGTTTAAAATAAAATGTTTATTTAGAATAAAATACTGATAATCAAGAAAATTTAAATTTTATATAACTCATACTTTGGGTATTTTTCTGTATTTATTTTTAATAATATAGTGATAGAAAAATTAAAATTATTTAGATAGAATTTTAAAAAGTGTTGATTTAAAATAAAAAGGAAAAGAAAAGAGATAAAAGAAGAGAGAGACGACGCAACATCTTAACCTAATCGCTCCCCTTCTTCCTCCTTTCATTCTGGACGTCTCTCTGGTCACTCTCCTTCTCTGTTGTAGCGATAGCACGCGGTGGGAGGAAGGCAGGACAGACAGCGGTGGCAGCACAAGCGAAGGGCAAGATTGGAGCAAAAAATTAAACCCCCCTTCTCTGTCGGTTTTCTACTCGGTTGAGGGGGAAATTTTTTTTTTTTTACTGTTTTGGTGGATCCCACCACCAGTTTTAAACTATTCAATTTTTCCTTCTTTATTTTCCCCTCCAACCAAATAAGAGAAATCCAACTCTTTCTCTCTTAGGTAGTATTTGGTATATTACTTACTAGGATTACTGGTAATATAGATTACCACTTAGAAAAATTGTCACATTTTAAATTGTAAATAATCTAAGTAGTAATTCACATTATCTTGTTTGGTATATCAAAAAAATTATTAGGTAATATATATATATATTAAACTAATATAATAATAATATTATTAAAAATTAATCATGATAATATTAATAATTATTATTTATTGATAATAATATTATTATTATTAATTAATATTATTTTTAATAATAATAATAATAGGAAGATTGCTACATTGGTAGGAATTCACATTGCCACCTTTTAAAGGGACAATTCACATTACCACATGGATAATAATCCAAATTTTCAAGGTAATACGGATTGCTAGTAATATTACCGAATCAAATAAGATAATGTTGTGGATCCAGGTAATTTAATCAAATATTATTAATAATACAGATTGATTAACTCATATCAAACACTACCTTATTTCTTTCCTCTCCTTCTCCTTCTTTCCAAAATCCCTCCAACCAAACACACTCTTAAAAAAAGAAATAGAAGTAAAGAAAAAATAGGTCCCACAGTGACGTATACCTATCAATTTATTTGCTACAAATCATGGTGTGTTATAATGATGTCTATCAGAAGGGTAAAAAAAAAAAAAAATTTCCTTTTGCGCTTAAATGGGCTTAGAATGTGATTCAACCTAGTATATTCATTTGCACAACTTTGAATGTCCCTCTTTTAAAATGTGAGGTGTATTCAAGAGAGTAAAAATATACAATCTCAATTGGTAATGAAAAAGTCAACAGTATATATCACACATGATTTGCCATACTGCTACTTATTTCTTATAAAATCTTAAATCGTTGATGCCGTTGAGAATGTATAATTTACTTTCTATATTGTACCTTGCACTTTACTTTTTAAATTTTACCTAACACTTTAAATGAGTCAAATCGCACAGCTTAATATGTAACAATCATTTAACAAACATGCAACACAAAAATTCAATAGGTACTTGAATCAATTTTAAGACAAAATCATGAAATGCAACATAGTAATTAAATTAAATCTATGTAAAAATAAAATGTAGATCGTAAGGTAGAATAATCTCTCTATAATTGGCCCAGTAATTATTCCCACATGTTTGATGAGTGCATGCTTATATATGCTTAAGAGCAATTTCAACAGCCTTCCCATGGCTAGGGTATTGATGGGAATAGGCCAACTCAAGTCAGGTCAGGCTTTATTTTGAATAGGCTTAGCCTGGTTCTCAAGTACAAAGCTTGAGCCTAATCTATTTACTTGACATAGGTCATTTTTTTAAGTTGTGGTTTGACCTTTTAAATTTATCCTAACCTAAAAACCTATTTAAGAACATACTTTGTAATAAGACTTTTAAATAAGCCAACAAGCATATTCTTAAATAGATTAGCCTCTCAACAAGCTCCTAAGCCTGAGTTTATACAACATTCTGGTATATTAAAACTACACAATGCAAATAGGATGGGACTAGCCAATAAACAGCAGCCATCCGAATATATTTTATTTTTATGCATAATATCTCAATCAATTTCTCTCAATAATGAAAATTGCAATTGTCTTCAAAGTGATTGATCAAGCTATAATAACCAACAAAACGACATTATTTGAAAATTTCCATAAGTTTATGCTTCACCCCATAACTCAAAATTGAATCTATTGTTCTTCTGTTGCGTTGGATAAATAAAACTTCACCCAATTTTTTATCAAGAGAGGAAAAAAATAGAGAGAAAGAAGAAATAACACTACTAGAATGCACAGGTTGATAAGTTCAAATTGTGCCATAGGCTTAACTTCGAGAATCATTAACAGACTGTACAATATAACAATGATGCCTGATAAGTTTGGAAACTACACTTTAACAAGTTCATTTATAAATATCTTATTTTATCTTGTTTTAACCAAATGGAAGCAAAGATAACAAGGAAAGCATAATTAGAGCTCTAACAAGATTCTTATTCTCGGCAAAATTAGTGCATAAACTAGACTAAGAATTATCCTAATGTATAGATCAAATCACCCCTGGGCGAGTATGCTGCGGAATTAAACTCGCTTGGTATTGAATTGTTAAGTCCCGAGTTGGCGAAGCTACTGATATTTCATCTCTGCTTCGAGAACAACCAGCCTTGGGTGTGGAAGTTGATACAATGAACGTTCTCCTATCACCGCCTATTCCTACTCCAAGTCCTCTCTCGTCTCTCATTTTCTCTAGGTCCTTCCTTAGCAGCATTCCCAGCCAGCCCCCAAGCCTATGCTCTCTTTCTCGCCTTTCTCACCCTACACACCTTTTGTGATTGAGTAGCTGTGGTCATGCTAGATAGAGAGGGCCGAAGAGAGCCAAAGGAGTTGGCAGCACCGCTAGAGATGGAGATGTAGGCAGTGATGAGGATGCTGAATCATAACTTTTTTAATGAGAAAGGGAAAATTCTATAATACTCCATGGAGAAGAAAGAGTGTTTCTTCCTCCACAATGAATTTTAACCTCACAAAATTTTATATGGGACCCACTTATTATACTTTTTGCAAAGATTTTGTGGTGAAAAGAAAAAAGTGGAAGAATAATTTTATCCTTTATGGAAGATGAAAATATCACTCATGAGAAAAGCTTTATCAAAGCCTTGCCCTGATTTGGTCAATAAATAGGTCAGATTGGACCAAACTTAATGCAGGATAGATTATAGGTCCTTGATAATTCACCTAACCTATTTTCACCTTTAGTTATGGCTTTGTGACTCTCCTCTTGTATCTTAACTTGGGCTCTAGCACCCCATCATACCCCCCTCCCCCCAAAAAAAAGGTAATTTGGGTAGGTATAAAGGAGTGCATTTCGATAATAATGGCCCTTCTTTTTATCGTGAATTTGGTATTGTTATTGTATATAATAACATCGCATACCTACATATCTATAGCTTAGGTAACTGGACTGAAAGAATTTTGAACAAGATCCTTAAATTATATATGTAAATCAAAAGAGAGGGGGAAAAAATTAGCACACATTGCCACTATCAGCACCAGCCACAAATTTTTAAATTATTTTAAAACAATGCATTGGTCAAAGAGGGATCACCATCCACCTCTTCATGTTTCCTACTTTGTGTTTTAAAAATCCTACTGTTGTAGCCAGAAGGAGTTGTTCATTCAAGTAGCTAAAGACTTGAATTTAAATTTGTATATTGCTAGTGTGCTTTGGAAGTACTGATAAAAAAAGAATTTAATACAATCATTAAAAATTTTCGATTACTTAAAGAAAAAAATAATAAGTATTTTTTTAAAATTTTATAATATGCTAAATATTTTATTTTTATTAAATCTTTTTATTTGAGTAATGCGATATTATCCTGTCACCGAATTCTTACATTCTTTTAATTACTTAAAGAATAATTTTATATTCTTCTAATCATTTAGTGAATAAACTATTAAATTTTTACATTCTCAAGATATTAAATATATTTAATTTTAATTTAATATTTTTATTAAATATTAAGAAAATTATTAAAAATATTTTAGAAAGATATAATTTTACTCTCACTTAAAACAGTAAGTAAAATCCATCCAAAAAAAAAAAGTAAGTGGAAATATAATAAAATGGAAGCATTTAATGTGTTCTCAACTTAAAAAATATTTACTCCTTCCATCTACTTACAAGTGTCTTTTTAGGGGAAAAAATGTTTCAAATTATCTGTTATTTAAGAATATTAAGGAAACAGCATTTATTTTTTTAATTTTATACACATTTTCATTTTTTTCAACTAAATTTAATTATTACAATTAATAAGAAAAGAGAAATGATAATTTAATCAAATTAATTCATATTTTATCTATATCTAAGCCCGTTAATATATCCTTAATATAATTCTTGTTGAAAAAAATCTTAAAAGAAAATTATAAAAATTTATTGGAGAGTAATCCTATATCATCCAAAAAGTCCTCCTTAACATGCACTTAATAAAAAGTATGAAATAAACGGTAAATACATTTGAGACATTAGAAAAATAAAAAATATTGAATGCCTTTCACAATATGTAATTGAAAAGACTAATTAGAAAGATATGCGAGTGTTCTATTGCGAGAATATAAAAGTTTTTTTTTTTTTGAGAATATAAAACTATTATTTCTATTTGTAATGTCTTAACAAATACCTCAATTTCTTAGCGTAGGAATATGCTACCTAAGTTTTTGTTGTAAAGTGTAATTCCATTACCGATGTACACTTGTTATCAACTCCGCACATAGATTTTGGGAGTTTCTCTAGATATGTTTGGTAGTAGGACGGCGCACCATGGCAGCCAAGAGCCTCCCCCATTATGTTTATGAAATTAAACACTAGACATTATGCATGCAAACTTCTTTTTTGGAAGAATTTTTTAAAGAAAACAAAAGTACTATCACACAAATTAGAGAATAATTTTTATGTATTAATAATATAAAACAGTTTTACACAATCAACCAATATAAATTTAAAAAAGTAACAAATTATAATGAATAATTAATATAAAAAATAGTTATTTATCATAATTTGACACATTTCTATATTTTTAACATTGTTAGTAACATACCCTAATACAAAAATTAATTCGTACCCAATAATAAATACTTTTGTGTGTGTGTGTGTAAAATAATTCGTACCCAATAATAAATACTTTTTTAAAAAATGACTCCTCCCAATCCACCTTAATTTCATGATAGTCCATTTACGTTACGTTAGTACACTTTGTCAGAGGAGAAAAGTAAGGGAAACGATGTGTGTGTGTGTGTGCGTGTGTGTGTGAGAGAGAGAGAGAGAGAGAGAGAGAGAGCGAGAAAAGGAAACATCAAGTCACTCAAGAGGTGAAAATAGGTACACATGCATCTTATGCTTAGAACTTTGCACGTCGAAGGAATGGAGTGGCGTGGAGAAGACTGGAAGCTATTTCTTCTACAGTTTTCATGGAATAATTTGCCGAGATCCATGACAAAGGATTGGTTGTGGCAGATTTTCTAATGTGAAGGAAAGGTGGTTAACATATTCATGTCATGAAGCAGAGGAAATCAAACAAGTCCCCCTTTGCTTTTGTGAAGTTTTCGAAGCTATAGAAGCACAGTCGGCAATTAAGAATTTGCATGGTATGGTGATTCGGGAATCAACGATCTCCATCACAATGGCATAATACAAGAGGAGTGCAATAGAGGAAAGGCTGATGCCGATGAAGAAGCAGGGTGGAAATGACTATGGTTCTAGAGGATTTAGAGATATGAGAGGGGGGAGGAGCACATAAATCATGTAGAGATATGGTAGTCCAGAATTTCAATGCTAACAACAAATAGGAGATAAGAAGGACAGGGGAATGCAAGAAGATTGAAGAACCGAAGAATGGAGCACAGGAAGATAAATTCTTCAAGACTAGAGTTATATATGGCAATGCCAATTGAAAGTTCGTAGAGGAGCTGGAAATGAGTACTGTGGGTGAAACCCTCATTCCAATTGACATAGCTGTGCTGGAAATAGAGCTCAAAAGATCCTTCCTGTCCATCACTGAAGTTCGAGCTATGGGTGAATTAAATGTTAGAATTTTCTGAGTTTGGATTTCTATTGATTGGTGGACTTTTATTTTATTAAAATGGGTTGAATGGATAGCCTGATATTTCCGTGAAGACCTATGTTATTATGTGATCCATTATGGGTTTAGAATTCAGTATTTGTTATTGGGCTTGAGCTTAATAATGAGTGTGCTGAAGGGTGTAAATGGCCATGGTTGACCTAGGTCTTTGATGGACGGAACTAAGTTATTATATATATCCATATTATGGGCAGAATCCCCACTTCACTCTATTATCTCTTGACGGCTCATTGCTCCATCGACTAAAGCTTGATTGTGTTTATTTCAATTTCATATTGTATTTTTCTTTAATAAAGTAATTAGACTACAATGTTGCAATCTTTGACTGGGTTCTTAAAAGGATAGAAATTGTATATAGCAATGGTATTTGGGCATGATGGATATGTAAATTTATTCATGAAATTATGCTTGAATTTGCATTTAAGTAGATTTTCTTCTTGAAGAAAATGTTGATTATTTTAATGAGTGGGAGCAATAGTATGTGTTGTGCATTTTGCCTATAAGTGATTATACAATCATATGCTTAACCTCCCATGAAAGATATGAATATGCGCAATTAATTATTATTTTTTAATCATATTCTTGTATTTATGCAATTAGATAATTGCATAAGGTTGGTGGGAGCCAGTGGTTTGGTTATGTTTGCATACTATATATGATTTCTGAAGTCCTTAACAGTCAAAGTTGTAATGATTATAGTAGCACGGATCGAGGAAGTGCTTGCTGACTCCTTAACTGAAGGACTTAGACCCATGATGTTTATGAAACATGTTGAGAATATGGGTCATGTAAGGTGTTTTGATGTATTTGGTTAGTGGGAGTTGTTATATTCATTTGATTGCATTGAGTTTATGTAATCTAGTTGATGAACTCATACGCATGTTATGATATTTTATGTTGGTACTATTATTATATCTCGAGATATGGACGTTTTCTTTTGAAAACATTGGTCTTTCGTGAGAAAGATGTTGTTCCCTTATAAGAATGATGTTTCTTAATAAACATGTTATGATCTTCTTATGGGAGGTTAGTTGTGTCTTCTTGGGAAGGCACAATAAGGATCCATACACAGTAGCATAAAAGGATCACATGTTATGCTATAATGTGTATATTTACACCTTGAGCACTCATGTTTTGGATCATTGTTAATGAGGTTATTTGGTTATGTGGTTATAGATGAACTAGACTCGCTATAGTTTATCATTCGCC
Organism: Pterocarpus macrocarpus; assembly: GCA_031439585.1. NCBI lineage: Eukaryota > Viridiplantae > Streptophyta > Magnoliopsida > Fabales > Fabaceae > Pterocarpus > Pterocarpus macrocarpus. The sequence continues at coordinate 79,153,678 of CM062515.1, forward strand.
TATGGCTCTTAGCTGGTAGCCTTGTTAACTGGAGTGATATGATTTTGTGGTGATTATTTTTAGGCTATGTTTTGTGGCCACAGTTGTTCGGCCCGAGAGTCGTTTTTAAAATATTTTAAAAATTAAATAGAACCTAATCAATATTGTCCAAGTGGGAGAATATTAGAATTTTCTGGATTTGGACTTCTATTAATTGGTGGGCTTTTGTATTGTTAAAATTGGTTAAATGGATAGCCTGATATTTCCCTGGAGACCTATGTTATTATGTGATCCATTATGGGTTTGGGATTCACCATGTGTTATTGGATTTGGGCTCAATAGTGAGTGTGCTGGAGGGTGTAAATGGCCATGGGTGACCTAGATTTTTAATGGACAGAACTAGGTTACTATATATATCCATATTATAGGCAGGATCTCCACTTCACTCTATTATCTCTTAACAGCTCACTACTCCGTCGATGTGACGTTTGGAATAGGAGACAAAGAAGGGTGAGATTCCCTATATTTAACGTATACCACAAGTGTACGCTTCTACAATTGATTTTATTTGGTAATATAGCGGAAAGAGGTATGCACATTAATATTGTTGATTGTAGTTTCAATTTATATTGGTGTTCTAAATTCCTGGTATTTGATCTGATAAATCTTACATTAAAAACCCTTATTACCTTCACTCAAACAAAGGAGGTAGATCTCATTATAAAAGATAAAAGTAACCCATTTCATAAATATTTTGAAGAAGTGAAAACTTGGTCAGATGAGGAGGTGTGCCAGACTTGGAGAACATGGGTGAAATGCATTGGATTACCTCTACAAGCATGGTCAACAAATAACCTAAGAAGAATTGGTGAGCAATAGGGGTCAATTGTTGGCTATGATATTATGACAATGCATAGGTCTTCTTTCTCTTCTGCTAAAATCTTAATAGACATATGCCAATTCCAATTCATTGAAGGTAACATATGCTTATCATTAGATGGAGTGCGATATGATGCCTTTGTGAAGGAATCTTATAATGAGTTCGAATTGTGGGATAATATGAAAGATTCAGGTAAGAAATATGGCTTGGGTGGTTCATTACTGGAGAAGGTAGCGCAAACAATTTCTCTAGTTCTGATATCAGAAGGTGGAAAAACTCCTGCAAAAGTGTTAAGCATTAATGAGGGTAATATTAATGTAGGAGGTAGAGTGGGTATGCAAGTGAAAACGTGCCATGCTTTGGAAATTGATGCCAACAATGATTGTGTTGATGAAGGTCACAGGCGACCTCCAAGTATTGTGGCCCAAAATGTGTTAGACCCATCCCCATCCAAGGAAAGAACCATTGCATTGGATGATGATAGAAACATAGAGAAAGTTCTCAAGGATCTGGGCCTAACACATGGTGGGCCTAAGGACAATGAGCTAGTATCTCCTATACAGGTGGGCCGAGACATGAGGAGGGTAGATAAAGGTAGTGGGCTTGCTAACTCTGATCCCTCAATACCCCCTAGCTTTGGCCTACACCTTGACCAAGAAAAATCCGAGGCCTCTTCAACGTATATTCTGAACTCAATACCCAGAATGGAGCCTCTTATTGAGGATCAACCACAGGAGTCTAGCGAAAAGGAAAGCGTACAAGAATCAGATAGAGGAAAGGAAGATTTAGCTCATACTTGGTAAGCGGGTAAGCAACTGGGACTTTCAGCAAGCACTGATGATATTGTCATTCAAGTCCTTATGGAAGAAAAATGAGAAAGAAAGAAGGGAAAAAGATCGTGATCTAAGAAGAAGGAATATAGGACGAGAAGGCAAACAAAGGAGGTCTTAGGTGAGTTCTATGTTATCCAATGAAAATGATATGCTAGAATTTGAGGGGTATCGGGGATGGGGGGAAAACTGGAGAGATTGCCAGGTGGGTTAGGTTACATAGTATCAATTTCATTAGTTTAATTGAAACTATGACAAATTCTTTCGAAGACCAGAGCATTAGAAGAATTTGGGGTTTTGATGATTGAAATTGGGTGTTTATTGAAGTGTAAGGGAGAAGTGGGGGGATCTTATGCACATGAGATTGTACTGATACAATTGTGACAAAAGGAGACAGATGGATATATATTAGAGGCCTCATACAGGAAATACATGCAGAAAAGGTCATTGGTGTGGTGTATAGACATCACGAATCTAATGATAAGTCTAGATTGTGGGGCCTACTAGATATGAAATCCTCTCTAGAGGTGCCTATTATGTTGAATGAGATCAGAAACCCCAATGAGCGGAAGGTTGCACAGTGATGTCTAGATGTATGGAGGAATTCAACGACATAGGGTTGGTTGAAATACTGTTGAATAGGAGGAAGTTGACATGGAGGAGAGATAGTCAATGGAGTAAGCTAGACCGCTTTTTTGTTGAACCCTAACAACTACAATCGTGCAGTACTTTGAAGTTTTCTGGACTCAACTGCTCATTGTCAGATCACATACTATTAATGTTGGAATCGAAAGAAACCAACTAGGGTCTAAAACCATTTTGCAATCTTGATTCTTGGTTCACTCACCCAGGAGTCTTAAATTTTGTTGAGGAGGAGTGGAAGAAATTGAGAAATGAAGACTTGTTGGGGAAGATGAACAAACTGAAGAGTCCATTACGGAAGTGGAATAAGGAAACTTTTGGCAATATTGACTACAATATCCGGAAATTTGAAGCTTGAAGTTAGTGGTGAAAAAATAGGATGCAGGAAGCTATGAAGCTATGATTGTGGCTCAATATCAGGCACTGAAAAGCCAATTACATATTTGGTATGAAAGAAAATAATGCTATTGGAGGCAAAAGTCAATGGAAAGGGTTGTCAATAGTATGGATAGGAATTCCAAGTTTTTTCATGCTTAGGCGGCAGTATGAAAAAGAAGAAAAGCTATGCTGGAGATTAAGAAAGGTCAAAGAATAGTGAGATCCCTAAGAATAATCAAAGTTAAAGCCAAGAATTTCTACAAAGCTTTATATAAGCAGAAACCCATGCCAGGAATTTTTTTCCTACATGATCTAGTGAACAGAATTTCTGAGGAAGAGGCAAGATTGCTAGAAGTATTACCCACAATTGCAGAGATCAAGCAGGCCATGTGGAAGTGTAAGTCTTTTAGGGCCCCAGGACTTGACGAGTATAATTTTAATTTTATAAAGAAATGCTGGAGCTTGGTTGGTGATGATTTTACTGCTTGTGTTAATGAGTTTTTCAGGTCTGGTAATCTCCCCAGATGGGCCAACATGACTTGGGTGACCTTAATTCCTAAGATTGATGATGCAAACGAGCTGAAAGATTACAAACCTATTAGCATAATTGGATGCATTTACAAGGTGGTGGCTAAACTTTTGGCTAATCGATTGAGGTCAGTAATGGATGGTTTAGTTGGAAAAACCCTAACAACTTTTGTCCAAGATCAACAGATCTTGAACGGGGCCTTCATAGCCAATGAAACTGTTCACTAGCTTAAGAAGAAAAAGAAGGAGGCTGTATTGAGGAACCTTGACTTCCACAAAGCGTATGATTCTGTTAGGTGGACATTTGAAGTCCAAGTGCTTGACAAGATGGGTTTTGGCAAAATCTGGAGGGGATGGATTTGGGCATGCTTATCTTCAGCTGAGATGTCCATCATCATCAATGGCAAGCCTTTCAAGATGGAGCGTGGTTTGCGGCAAAGTGATCCCTTATCACCTTTTTTATTTGTCCTGGTGGCAGATATCCTTAACAGGCTTCTCAATCGTGTAGTTATGCAAGGTCTTCTTAAAGACATTAAAGTAGGAAGGCATGATGTACGTTTGTCGCATCTTCAGTTTGTGGATGACATGTTATTATTCTTGGTAGCAAAGGTGGATCTTATTGTGAAATTGTGAAAAATCTTGGATTGTTTCAGCTTGATGTCTAGACTAATATTAATTTTGAAAAATTCAGTCTGGTTCTAGTCAATTATTAGAAGTATTTGGTTGAGGTAGGGATGTCAATTTTACCTACCCCCACAGGTACCCGTGGGTAATACCTGTAATGGGGCATGTATGAAGTGAGAATTTTTCCTTATGGATAATAGGGATGGGAGATTCAAATACCCATTTATTAAATGGGGCGAGGGCAGGGATCATAATACCCGTACCCATGGGTACCTGATGTAAAATGACTAAATTACCCTTATACACACACACACACACACACACACACACACACACATAAGACATGTTACCCTAATTCTGTTCTCTTCTCTTAATTTCTCTGGATCTCATAGCCGCTTCCCCCTTTTACCTATTCAACACATTCTTCTTCTCCTACACTTGACTAAGACATACTTTTCTTCTCTTCAACTTTACAGCCACAGACATCGGCTGCTGCCTTGCTCCACTATCCATTACTTTGTCTGCTGTACGTCACTAAGTTCGCCATTCGCTTGTCCCAAATCGCTGAGCTTGTTGTCCCAAATTGTCTAGTTTGTCCTTTGCCATCGCAGATTGTTCGCCATCCATCATTAGGCCGCCTTCCGTCGCTGAGTTTGCTGTCATAGATCAACGTTCCTTTGCTGTCCCCGTCCCAAACTCTGGCCTTCCTCTGCTTTCCCTTGGTAAGTCTACCTTGAGCCCTTGACATTGCTTTATTTACCTTTTTTACAATTTTATGATTGATTATTCTGGCCTTCCTTTGTTGGTGTTTTAGCCATATGAGGAATTGTAGAAAGTAGAAACCATAGTCAATTTTTGTGTTGGATGTCAAAGTGGACAAAAGGTGTTGAGGTTTTTGTCATAGGTGCTATTGGCTGTGTAGTACTTACCTCTAGTTGCCCTATGAGAATGTGAAGTAATAATAGGAAAATTGAAGTTTTGGATATGAAGGAGCTTCTGATGGCAAAGGACATAAAGTTTATTAGAATTTCTACAATAGGTACTTTTATGACCAAAATTTCTCTGGTTTTGTCTTCGACCAAAATGAAATCCTTATAGATAATTTTAATCAAAATTATTGCCTTTTAATATATTATCATTTCATGGGTAATCATAATTGAATAGAAATAATCCCTGTTTGAAGTTTTTAATTTGATTTTTTTCATTAATGTTTTTTCATATTTTGGTTGATTTATTTGATTATTTATAAGTGTTCTCTGTTAACATATTTAATTAACAGTGTTAAAATATTCGTTAACAAAAATATATTTGTAAAAAGAAAATTTTACATTGATAATGCACCTTATTAATGCGCCTTATTGCTAGTTTGGTATATTTCTGGTTTGTTTTGTCATGGTCTATTATTTGTCTAATTATTTTATATATTTGACTTGTAGAATATCTATGGATCCAACTTCAGCTCCTATCAACAATAAGGAAATTTAATCACCTATGACACTAGTAAAGGAAACTACTACTCCGAGTCCTAATCCCACTCCTATTGTAAGTGGATCATCTAATGTCAATCCACAAAGTAGAGAAACCAAAACTCAAAGTCAAAGTTTGGCTCTAGATGAAAGTGCACAAGTTAGAAGAAGGCAAACTTCAATTGTTTGGAATCATTTTAAGAGAGTGTGGATAGATGGAAAGTGGAAGGCTATTTGGAATTATTGTAAGGCAAAGCTCTTAGGTGATCCAAAGCAAGGAACATCACACTTGCATGAGCACTTCAAGACTTGTAAACTTCGGACTACACGAGATATAAGGCAAGCATTTATCAAAACTCAACAGAAAGGGGATGAACATGTAGTTGTTGGAACTTACGCATTCAATCAAGAGATAGCACGAAAGGAACTTGTTAACATGATTATTCTCCATGAATATCCAATGAAAATGGTTGAGCATTTGGGTTTTAAGAACTTTTACAATGCCATGCAACCTCTATTTAAGGTGGTTTCTTGTAACATAATAAGGAGTGATATCATGAAGCTTTATAGTGTTGAGAAAGAGAAGACAATGAAGCTATTGGCAAACAATACAAGCCGGATTGCAATCATCACAGATATGTGGACTTCTAGCAACCAAAATAGAGGCTACATGGCTATTATGACTCATTACATTGATGATTCTTGGATCTTGCAAAGCCGAATTGTGACGTAATAACACTAAATTTGACACAATAATTCTCCAAATTCTTCTATTTTTTTTTTGGGTTAGTGATTTAATGTATATTATTAACATTGCTATCCATATATTAGGTTTATTTATGTGTCTGCTCCCCATACTACCAAAGTTCTTTTTGATACCTTGATTGAATGCATGCTAGATTGGAACTTAGATAGGAAGTTGTCTACTTTGACTGTTGATAACTGCACCATAAATGATGCTATGATTGAGCGTATTTTAGATAAGATTTCACCTAGATCAGTTATTTTGGGTTGTCAGTTTCATATGCGTTGCTGTACTCATATATTGAATTTGATAGTGAAGGATGGTTTGTCCATAATTTTTGATACTATTGAGAAGGTTAGAGATAGTGTTAATTTTTGGACAGCAACCCCTAAAAGAGAAGAAAAGTTTAAAGAAACATGTGATCAAGTGGGCATTCCATACATGAAAAAGCTTATTCTTGATTGCAAAACTAGATGGAATTCTACTTTTTTGATGCTTGATGTTGCCATTGATTATAAAGATGTTTTTTATCGCTCGTCACAACGTGAGCAATAGTATAAGTCTTTTCCAAGTAAAGATGAATGGGACATGGCAAAAGAAATTTCTCAGATATTGGAGTTATTTTATAATGTAACAGAATTGTTTTCTGGCACTATGTATCCAACTTACAATGTTTACTTTCCAAAAATATGTGAAGTTAGATTGGCTTTGAATGAATGGCTTAAATGCCCTAAGTTCATTATTCATGATATGGCTTCCATCATGATTACCAAATTTGAGAAATACTAGGGTGTTATAAATGGTGTCATGGCTGTATGGTGTTATGGCTGTGGAGACAGTTTTAGATTCTAGGTACAAAATGCTACTATTAAATTACTTTTTCCCCCAAATTTATGGAAATGTCTCAGCTGCTGAAATAAAAAAGGTAAAAACTATTTGTCAAAATTTGGTAATTGAGTATGATGGCAAGATCAAGGGCATGGAAAGTAGTTCTTCATCATCAAGGTCAACTATGACAGGTACTGTTACAGGTTCTACTAGAACGAAAGAAAATTGGAAATCAAACTTTGTAATGTATTTTAATCAGCAATCTGTTAAGATGAATCCTAAGTCAAAGTTGGATTTCTATTTAGAAGAGCCAGTGTTGCCTAATTCAGATGAAGAGTTTAATATCTTAGGGTGGTAGAAGACCGATGGGTTGAAATACCTAACTTTGCAGATGATTGCTAGAGATTTTCTGGCAATTCCTATCTCTACAGTTGCTTCAGAGTCTGCATTTAGTACTAGTGGTCGTTTTCTTACACCACATTATAGTAGACTACGCCCAAATACATTGGAGGCAATGATGTGTCTTCAAGATTGGCTATGGGCTAACATCTCAGGTAACTTATAAATAAGCTCATTTATTTTAATTAAATAGATATATTAATTCATATATACATATATATAATTCTATAATTACTTGATTTTTATTTTACTCAGGTTCTTCAAATTCAAAAGTGGAGCTTGAATTCATTGGAATACTAGAAGATCTACATATTGAAGATGCTGTTAGTAAAATTTTATAGATGCTTTTATTTAAAACATTCATAATAATATTATATGTTTACATTTTTATTTGTGTGTTTATTTTTGTAGGAGTCAATTTGTCCAAGTTAAAGTCTCACAAGGAGTTCCATGATGTGGCCATGATGATGATAATGAATTATGTTTTTGTATTATTAGTTGAATGCTACTATAATTAGTTTCATAGTTTGGTTAATGTTGTTGTAATTTTCTTTGGTGAGACTAAGGTTTAGACTTGGTAGTTGCTATTTATGCTTGTGATTTTCTTTGATGGTCATTTAAGCTATTGTTTATTAGAGAAGCATTTCAAAGTTGGCAAGAATAAACTTTGTTGCTTTTTACTGTGTTTTAGCTTGGATTATTGGACTTTGCATCATATATTTATCTTAGAGGAGTTGGTAGGAGTCATACTTTTCATACTTTAAATAGATTTTGATATATGAAGTCATTCTTTGATGCAAGTTTTTTGTGATGTCAACAAATAGATAGGGTGTAGGTAAAAGAATTCTCTCAATGGATATATGTATATATAACATAATATCTATATAAGAATGAAGGGTGAATGTGGACGATACAGTAGCAATTTAATTTAACTATGGGTGCCCATCGATATCCTCGGGCACCCATGTATCCGCGGGGGTCTCCAAACACAGGTACTTGCATGGGTATAGGGTGGCGGATGGGGTCGGGTACCCATCCACGTCTCTCACCCCACCCCATTGACACTCCTAGGTAGAGGAGTTGAGGGCTTGTCTTGAGTGTAAAGTGGTCTCTTTGCCGATCACGTATTTGGGGATTCCTCTTGGAGCTAATCCACGAAGAATAGAAACATGGAATGAGATCATTGACAAGATAAGGAGAAAATTAAGTGGATGGAAAATGAAAACATTGTCTAGGGCTTGAAGGTTGATTCTCATCAAGTCAGTTTTGAACAACTAACCAGTGTATTATCTTAGTTTATTCAAATTACCCAAACAGGTGGCGAGAAAAATCATCTCCATACAAAGCAAATTCTTTTGGGGTGCTAAGGAGGGTGGCTCACAAATGGCTCCTGTCAGCTAGGAGAAAAACAAAAACTGAAGAAACTAGGAGGTTTGGGCGTGGGTGACATTGTGTTGAAAAATGCAGATATGTTATTCAAATGATGGTGGCGATTTTCAGTTGTGAGTCCACCACTTTGGAAGCAGATTATTTATTCATGCTATGATTTGGATGGTAGTAAGGCTCTTGTAGATCAATATAGCAGAAGTGGGGGGGTTCATGGGGAGATATCCACAATATACGAAGAACAGATGCAGATGTAGGAGCTGTTATTAATGCTCGAATTGGAAAATTTGTGAGTGGTGGTTAGAACACATGGTTTTGGGAAGACTTGTGGATTGGAGATGTGAGACTTAAGGAGCAATTTCCAAGGCTTTTTTTTTTTTTTAATCTCAATTCAGAAAAAGATAGCAGTATCAGATTGTGGATTCTGGGATGGTGGTACTTAGCATTGGACCTTGCTGTGGAGGAGGGACTTTTTTTAGTGGGAAATTCAATTGTATCATCAATTGCAGTAAGTGTTAGAACAAGTGAAGCTATTTGAAGACCATTAGCACAAATCTTCGTGGTGTTTTAATTCATTTGCAGTATATTCAGCTCAATCTTTTTTGAAGAAAATCCATGAGCCAAGAGGAGTCGAGTCTCATAATGTTAGTATTGTGGCCAAGATTTGGAAAGGAACTGCTCCACCAAAGACTGAACTATTACTCTAGTTCATTCTTCTAGGCAGGTTGAACACCAAGGATCACCTCTTCAGGTTCAGTATCCTAGGGGCAAAAAATAATAGGTGCGTTTTGTGTAATGATTTAGAAAAATCGTTCTCTCATCTATTTTTCCTGTGTAAATTCTCATGGAAGGTTTGGAGTTGCTGCTGTGAGAAGTGGGGATTGACTTAGGTCATGGACTGTGATCCAAGAATCAATTTCGAATCTTGAACTATTGTCAAATGTAGCAAAATGGAGAGAAATTTGTGGATTTCATGGTTCTATATAATTACTTGGTCTCTATGGAACATGAGGGACGAGGTGATATTTCCGAGCAAAGAAGTCTATTGGAGGGGATTCATGATAGATTTAATGCGGAGATAGAAATACTGGATTAATGTTGAGCATGACACATGGTTTAACATAAATAATTAGATTAGATTGGTGGAGATGTGGTTCGTAAAATCTCTGAATCTAGTGCTGATTTTTCTAGTGATATGCTTGATCTTAGGAGTGATTCACAGACTTGTGAGTAGGGTGATGGAAGCAATCGGTTAGACTTGTGTTGGAATCTCGCTTTACATGGAGACCGCTTTTTAAGGGATTTTGGTTTTAGTTTTGTTGGTTGTAGTTTATCTACAGGGTAGCTTTCACTTTTGTGCTTGATTGTTTTCTTGCCCCAATTTTTGTGTTGGGGCTTTTACAAACTTACTGCAAATAAATAAATATCGTTACATTAATTGCAAAACAATTTCATAAGTCTTTTCTTTTGGTATATCAACTTATGATTTTATGCAAATTACCTAAATCTCTTGATACTAGCTTAGTCACTTATCACGAGTCTCTTTTTGATAAATTAATCTTACAAGAATTCACTACAAGATGAATAAATCTCTTCACCACAAATCTTTTCACGTTTATTTATGATATGCAGTTGCCAAATTTCAAGATTAGTGTAGGGTTGCAAGGTCACTAAAAATCTTGCTTTTGTATCCATATTTGTTGTTCTTGAAATGGTATCTAAGGTCAACTAATTATAGAAAGGGCTCCTGTGTGAGATAAGCTTTTTGGAAGAGTTGATTTATGAGATTAACATTCATATCATGAATGAGAAGATATACGAAAGGGTTTGCAAATCCATGTGAGGGCACATTAGAGCCTAAAAATATCTATATCTTTGTAAAAATTTCCAAGAAAACCGAACATTTCCATTAGTAAATGGATCACTAATAACGGAATTCAGTCACTCATGTATAAGAAAGTCTCTCATCATCATTCAATACTGTGCTAGAACAGAATAATATCCACAATTCTCATTCGTATCGATGCTTATTATTAGAGTAAGGGTACGCAACATAAAGATATCCTAAAAAGTGATACATATCATTTCTCACAAAATATTCCTTTAAAAATGTCCAAAAATTGGTATAAATGTCATTTTTCTATAACAATTACATAATTCAAAATCAAATAACACAATATCAATATCTTAATATGTGACTAGCCAATGTAATAAATGTATAGCCAAAGATAGGAGAAACAGAAAAATGAATGTCAAGAAAGTTTCCAGTACTTGAATCGAGCTGAATTGGAATTGAATAAAAGACTCGTGGTCGTCCCTAAAGATCGATAAGGCGCCTGTAGTTGTAGCCGTATCTATGAATTGGAAATTTTTTTTTTTAAACTTGGTTCGCTACACGTATAACTAATTGTAACATAGTTTAATGGAAATTTTAGTCATAAATCTTTTTCTTATAGGTACTGTACACATAAATCTTGTTGATACCAGTAAAATTTCCTCACCCATGTTTCGCTCAGACTCACTCGTCACGGCTTGGTTTGAGTAACTATTTGAATATACATTTACACTAACTATATCATAGTTATAAAATGTTCGGTTCGCTTGTTATTAATTCAATTTGATTTTTTTTTTTTTGAGATTTTTTATAAGTATTCTTTATTGAAGGAAATCCTATTCAAGGCACAGTCCAAAACACTAAATAGTGGCATATCTTCCAACAAAAAATTGAACCATTGTTTGCCTCATTATGGGTGACTAACGCCTTCTATTAAACTCAATCCCGGTTGATGAAATTGCATTTGATTGAGACTCTACAGGCGTTAAGAGAAAGAAAGTAAAAGCTTCTTTTTGACAAACACCCATTAGAAAGCAAATAGACGCCAAATCTAATAAACGAACGGTACATAGATGTGAAATTCAATTCAAAAACTAGCCAGAATTTATTATAAGAGATTTATTATATAAGTACGTACTATGCTATGACTATTACATCTTCGTAAACAGTTTTAATGAAATTATTAACACTTGTAAGATTTCCAAAATCTTTAAGAAGGCTTTAATGTATACTTTTATCATATAAAATTTGATCAATAATATACTTCAGGCTTGATTTAAGAGAAAATTACATGATGAAAATTATAATTTACTTAGGGTTTGGTTTATAATTTGTAAGCTATGGTTTGGGTCAATGAAAAAGTAACTATTTTTTACTTTTGTCCAAACTATAGTTTGGAATAAAAATCATATTAAAATGTAACTTAATATGATTTTATCAAACATATTAAAATAAGTTAAAACTCAATTTACACCCTGCACACCATGGTTTAGCCGATCTCAACGCCAAACCAATGGTGCAATTAAAGTTGAAAGTGCTAATTGTATTGATGGCAACCAATCACGTGAAGAAAATATGTTTATACGGTCAAACACTAAATATACATAGCTTGACTTGGGAAAGCAAAATTTCCAAAGTACTTTTAAAAGTGAAAGGCAACCGCTGCTATTCACATACAATAGTGTTGAACCGTTCATTGCACCCAATGAAAGATAGCTACCACTCACCAGACTCAGCCAGCCAGCATATATGGCAGGTTTTATTCCTGGCCTGCTACCTCCCCAGTCAATGGGGAAAGCTGGCATTTCAGCTTATATAATGAAGAGTGCATTTAGTAATGTACATTTACTCTACATGTCAAAATGGTATATAATTCCATTTTTTTTAAAATAGTTATCTATTTTTTCGTGTTATATTCATATAAATATTTATACAGATTTTCATGTCAAAACTATAGAAGTGAGCATTAAGTTCTGACTTTCTTAGCAAAATAAAATAGACAAAAAGACGGAAAATTCATGACACATTTACGTGCTCTTCTGTTAGACAGCAGCTTAGTTTAATAAATAATAGTGTATGGTGCTTAAATTTTGTGTCACATATCATATTGGGTAAACTTGTTTCTTTTTCCCCTATCATAGTACATCAAAATTAAGTCATCGGTAAGGTAAACAATTAAAACTAGATGGTAAAAAACTAAACAATAGGATCAGTAAATCAGGGCTTGCCTGGATAGTACGCACTCTTTCAGATAAATCTAAATTTAACTACTAAGTGTAATGCTTTTCTGAATAGGCTATAATTGTAGCTCAAAACTAGCAGAGCTTTCCACCATGCTGCTATGCTTGCACGTTACTTTCCCATGGTTTTACAGCTCACGATCAACTATATCCTGTAGTCTGTTAAGTTAATTTATTCTGCCTTATGTAAGCTGTAGTTTAGGGCATAGAGACTGTGATCTGAAATTAAAATCCATAAAAATTTTAATAAATGTAATCTTCTCTGTCTTATTTGAGTGAGGATTTGTTGCCATCTGATCCATTGTGTATACATGGAAAGGCCTTCGCTCTATTTGACAAAACTTATAGTTTATTGAAATACCTTGTTTCAAAGTTTAGTGTTTCCCTTAATTTTGCTTTCCCTTGGCACAATGGCAAGCATGATATAAGGATTGACTAATACAAATACGGCATAAATAGATGGCAAAATGACTCGAAACTGTCAGATTGACCCGCATAACCCGCAATTTTAATGAAGTGAGTTGATATTTTTAATCCACACAAATTTTTTAATCTGCCTTGTTTAACTTACTGGTTGAAGCAGGGCAGGGCAGGGCAGGTTTTTGCTTGCAGATTGCTCTCTTTTTTTGTTTTCATATTTTTTAATTGTGGACATAGCATACTCAACATTTGAGCCTCTTGTTGGCTCATACACATATACTCAACATTAAAAATTATGATTTTTAATCATTTTAAAGTTAAGTAAATAATTTAATATTTTATGAGTTGCCATGAATTGAATAGTTTAGTGCTCTAAAAAAAATGGAGAGACAATGGCCTGTTTTGTTGTATTTGAATGGGTGCAGTAGAATATGTATTATAAGTAACTTGGTATTGAATTATTAACAACTAAATTTATAGATGTCTTCTGATAACATATTGTAATGCTAAATAATGTTGATAGTGTAATATTGTATGGTTGTCTTAAATTTTTTCGAGCAGGATACTCAAAAATTAGGTGATTGAGAATTTTTTAGAAGTTTGTATAGACGTTATGTTATTGTATTTAAGTAAAGATTTTTTTATTTTTCTTAAAAAAAATTTAGATGAATTAATTCACTTAAAATAAGATATTTTAAATTTTTTTAAAATTTTTTTGACAGGTCAACTAATTAATCTACCAATCCAAATATAAGTGGGGTGGGTTGGCATGCCCAACCCATATTACTAATGCGAGTTAGCCCATTCCATTATGCTTAAGTCTTGACCCATAACAAGTCAAGTGAGTTGGCCCGAACCCCCTCTTCGAGCTAGGGAAAAAGACTCTAATTTTTCTATTCACTTTTAATAAAGTTATTACAAATCTATTATTCTATATTATTTATACACACTAACTATAACTAGCCTATATCTATTATTATTATAACTTGTATCAAAATATCTCAATCTGCTGTTGGTGTATATGAATTCCATTTTGTAAATTACTGAGTAATTAAATAAAATGTGTTTTCACTTTTCATCGTCAAATTAACCGTCCACGTTAGACATTTCTCACAGCATCAAAATCATTTTCACAAGGCAAACTTTAACATATACCACCCTTAAAAAGCTGATACCCGACGATAAAAAATGCCTTTGAAAGGACAGAAACGATGCGAAAAGCAAACTACTAGAAAGGTGTTAAAGTGGAATATATAACTATTAGAAATTCAGAATAGTCATACGCGAATAAATCTAATAGATTAAAAGAAAAGCAGATGTGAAAACTCTTAGAATTTTTATGATAAAATAGCATGTTTGGAACCTCAATAAAAAGCTTTTTTTTTCACAAAAAAGGCTGTTTCCCGAAAATTAATTTTGCTGGGTAAATTCTTGAAATAAATTATAATAAAAGATTGATAATTTTAAATTAAAAAATAATAATATAAATAAATGGTTATTAAAATACAATTTTTCCAAATATACACCAAAAAGGAGGTGCAAACAGCTTTTGTATTAAGAATTGTCTATATCATTATTTTGTGGTGTATGCTTGACTCCATCTAAATTCAACAGTTGGTATAATTAAACTTATCCTTTATACTAAACTAAAATATAATCACGTGTATGTAAATCCAACAATTATATAAATAACATTTAATGTAAAAAATAGATTAGCAACAAGCTCTGGGGGCTATATGAATTCTGTTAGAAGAGAAACATTGTATCGTAAACTGCATTTCTTTTCATAGCTTTCCGCAGAAAGGGTTATCTAAATGCAAAGATGCCTTTGACATTTTGCGTGAAACTGACCTATTAGCCCAACAATAAAAGGAAAGGGTTGAGTAGATAAAGAGAGAACTTTTTCCGATTAATTTACATATAATAGTTATAATAGCGTATCACTTTCTCAGATTCTGATGAATTTTAAACATTGAACGCGATTATTCTTTATGCCAGAAGAACATCTTGCTAGTCTATAGCACATTGTTTGGAGAATCTGTAATTATTTAATATGACTTCTCTTGCAACCGGCATGACAAGTTCGTTTAACGTGCATCTAAGTTAGCCTTTCTCTTTTCTTATGTATATTTAGAAGCAGATGAATGAATTTCACCTTGGAACGGTATCGCATGAACACCAAATTGATTATTCCATGAAAAGGTTGAGCTCTAAGCCTCTAACATATCCTCTCCTTTGATATGGTTTTGACATCATATGTTATTAATTACTTTAATAAGATCAAGATTCCGCGTTGCACAATACAAAGCATGGAGAACCAAGTCAACCAACTAGAGAATGCTTCTTTGTTTTTTGAAATGGAGGTAGCAAGAGAATGCTGACTCCATATTATAAAATTTTGGCCAAAGCCTTCGTTTGAATTAGACCATGACAATTAATAATCTCACTTTATTGCACATGGAGATGAGTCAACGTGAAGCATGTTTATACAATTGAAATTGTTTTTGAATGCACAAACCGAGTCTTCTATTCTTTGAGGCTTGCTAGGCCATATATCAAAGTGGATCAAGAATCCTCCATGATCGACCCGAGAGCTTAACAGCACTAAAGATTACCAACTTGATCAAAGTCTTGCACATTTGATTATTCTTAAAAAAAAAATTAACAAAAAAACTGGGTAATCGTATGAGAATCCAGTTCAAGAATCTAAAAGCACTTTGGCTTTGGATATGTTCTATATATATTTCAAGATGCACGCACAAACAAACGGTGGTGATTGGCATGGCGGTGCGTGAAAATTATCCGTGATTATAGTAAATTTGAACGATAAGAAAGGTAATTAAAAGAAAATGGGTTTGTTGTAAAATGTCGTTCTTGGCGGAAAGCGTTTAAAGGGAATCAAAATGTGCTAATGATTATAATACAAGTTTTTCATGGTACATAAGTGAAGAGTTGTTGACCGATTGTGTGTGGAAAAATGGGGAGGGACATATTCCCATGCGGGGGTCGGCAGTCCTAAATAAGGACATGGGTGCCATAAAATAGAATAAGGGTAACGCGATTTATACTCATATTTTATAGACTCGTTATAAATATATAATGAGAGATAAAAATATAAGATGATAAATTTATCATTTTTCTTTTTAATACCTATCACTTTTATGTTTTTTTTTTCCCTTTTTATATTTCTAAAATGAGTGATAAAATTGTATAAATAACAATTCTCATCCAACAAAATGGAGAGCGAACTATGACAGGCTCGATCATGACCGTGCATCACGATGATAACATTGATGCACGTACATCAAAGATGGGGATATATCAGAGAAAGCATGCAAAATCTCTTGGTGTATATTTTGCTTCGTGGTTTCCTTTGTTTTCCATCATTTCATTGAAATAGAAAGACACATTTTCTATCGTTGACAAATAAAGTGCCTTAAATTGAACACGTGGAAATCTTGTTACGATCTTACTCCATTCGTACGGGGGGTCCTTTTCTGTGGGAAGAGAGTCTCTTTTTATTTTGAGCAATTGAATTGATATATAATTTTTTTTTTTGGTTTTTTTTTTGTTTTTGGGGGGGGGGGTCTCTAGTTATGTTAAATGTGTCATAAGTATAATAATTAAAATCATTGATGATAGATGTGAAATTCTTTTACCAAATTAATTAAGATCATAACTGAATTAAATCTCAGTTATTAAAATATAATTATCCATATTTCTCTAAAGATAGATATACTAGTTATTAGCTGTGTAACCGAAATCTCTAATTGTTTAAACATAGTTCTCTAAATGTTCCACTGACGTCTTAAAAATATGCTTACCAATAACAGTACTATTCTTTTAGTTTTAGTAAGAGAAATCCAAGAGACGCTCTTATCATATTGTCGCTACATTTTTTTTTCCACATAGAATGGGAACATTAAATATAAGACATCTAGCTGAATCAAATGTTTTTTAATATAAATTATAATGAGAAGGTATTATGCCACTATATGTCCCACCGGCTTAGACTATAAATATCTTATTTAGCGTTCCGTATAGTTGGTTCAGACCAGTACAGGACTCTTGCTTCTACGTCTTGTCCTAGGGACATACCTATTGTTGGAACCATTTAAGGTTAAATCGATCCGAAGTGACATGATTATTCACGATAGGAACACGTGTTTATAACAATAGGACTCATGCATATTCATAATCTAGTAACTACGTATAATACTCGTTGTTGATTATTTTGTATTTGCGGTGTATGGTAGGTTCTTAGGATATATGGATCGAAACCCTTCATCATCTTTTCTCTCCTCTTCGTCGTGATATATAGTCATCCATGACTGCATTCCCGCTTCAGTCAAAAGAGAAA
This sequence comes from Pterocarpus macrocarpus, assembly GCA_031439585.1. Taxonomy (NCBI): domain Eukaryota; kingdom Viridiplantae; phylum Streptophyta; class Magnoliopsida; order Fabales; family Fabaceae; genus Pterocarpus; species Pterocarpus macrocarpus. The sequence goes on from CM062515.1 coordinate 79,171,217, forward strand.
TCTTGGTGCTCAAAAAGCATGTAGATTTCAACAGGGGCAACCAATATATATGTTCATGGTATGTAGATTATCACTGAAAACTACTAGCTAGGTTTGTATGTCGTAGCTTTTTAATTAGTGAAAGACAAGGTGAGGGGCAACATGTATATATATATATGGCAATATACATGGTGCAATACATGAGCTGATTATTTTTCTAGGATCAAGCAAGGCTAAATGTATTCGCGACCGCAATTGGATATATAGCACTAACTGCATTATTCCGCAATATAACATAATTGTATTAGTCATAGCGCAATTGTACCTGCAACAATTTAAAATCTTGCAATGTATTAAACTTGGTCATTATTTCTAAGAAATGTTTTCCAAATATGTAATTTGAAAATTTAGATCCATATTATAGTTGGAAATTGTTAAAAGCGTAGCATCTAATTGGTTAATGGAAAGCAATATCATGTTCTTCAAAAAATGATTGGTCGTAATAAAAGTAGATCGGAGCAAACTTTCTCTTACAAACACATACGCGTAATAAAGGGGAACCTGTCGATAAACTGTCCATTTGGATTGCAGTTTGCAATTATTAGAAGGCCTTTTTGGAGAAGGAAAATGACTTTGTATAATAAATGGTAGTATTTGGTTTAACTTCTTTCAAAAGGCTTTCTTCTAGAAAGTCTTTTGGAAGAAGTATTTTTGAGGTTACTTTTCATTCAAAAAAAAGACCTTTTGAAAAAAAATCTTATTATTACTCTCACATCAACAACTAAAAACTTTATCCTATCCAAACAAAACTCATTCTCCTAAACTTACTTTTGATGTATTCAAATCAAATAAAAATTATTCTTTTAAAAGTTATTCTTCTAAAAGGTCTTCTTTTAAAAGATCTTCTTTCAAAAGATCTTCTCCCAAAAGTTACACCAAACGGACCCAAAGCTGTTAAATGATGAATTGTTGGTCAAAGGATTTTTTTGGTTCAAAATTCGTCAAAGGTTTATACGAGGACGATGGATGTCATAATGGCACCAACAGGCACAGTGATATAGTTGGACAACAAGGGCCATGAATATTTGTCCCCATCCCAATCACACATGATAAGAGAAATTGGGTGTGGCGCGCTTTGCCCCATAAGAAAGGGGTTAGGTCCAAATTACAAGAAAATCAGCCAGTTCTATTTACCCAAAGAGGCTTCAAAGAACCTTTAACAAAGCACACCAACCTCACGCTTCAACTTTCGGGTCCAGAAAGACTTACCTACCGACATCAAGGTTGGCATCCAATTCGGAGAATGCCATAACTGTGCAATCAGCTGGCTTCAATAGGCATCCTCTTTTTTTTTGGTGCATTAGGCATCTCTTTAATATGGGGAATTTTGCTAATAACAGTCCCACTATACATGAAATCATACATGTTTTCTTTAAGGGTTCTCTGCCTTGTTTAAGAAATTAGGTACCAACTTTGATAAGTGTTTCCCACGTTAGTTCTCCATGAAAGAAAATGAGTCAGAGACTTGTATATATATATATATATATATAAAGCAAATTTGTATATCAAGCAATGCGAAATGTGACACAAAAAATTAAATTTGCGTCATGTAAAAATAAAGTATGAACTGCAAACTTTAGGGCTAAGTATTACAACTAGAACATGTGCAAAGATTGGAATTGTCAAGAAATGGGGACCATGAACATATTGGAAAAGAAATTAATTCCAACGCCCCACTGTGTGAGTAATTTGGTTGGTATATATGAAAGCTCTTTCTATATAGGGTCAATTTTAATTCGAACGTGGATTTCATTAAGCAGATTGAAATCGAATATGGATCTGTTTATATATTTTGGATGGGAGATCGAGGTGTGAGATGGAGCCTTAATTTATGGAGAAAACTTCCATGCCTCATTTTGCTGATCATTGTTCTAGTTTTAGTGTTTGTTTGGAAATAACTTATAATCAAGAGTTTTTTCCCCGAAGACAGCATTAACAAAAATGTTTTTTCTTAATTGGATAGTCCATATTTCTTTTCAATTTTGATCCTTCATATTTGGGTTGTTTTGCAAAGCTTTATGTTCTTTTTTGTTTAGGTCGAAGTCAAAGCAAAGGCTTGTTTTGGGCACATGAAGTCAAAGCAAAGCTTTAATTTAAAATTTCAATCCTATATTCCTCGTGGCCCAAATGTGAAGCTTCGTTTGCTTGGTGGGTGCCAATGCAATGTGGGATTAGTTAATGGATTACGCACTGGACTCAAAAGACCCATTGAGAAAACCCAAAGAGTGGACCCAAAAAAAAAGGAAAACCCAAAGAGAATTGCAAACTGTTTAATTTTGTGGCAGTCCCCAAAAGATGGGACAAAAAGAAAAACGAATAATTTCAAATAGCTTTCGGACGAGTTAAAATTGTTGTAACTTACAACAGTCCAAGTAAAAGTTATAGAATTCTCACCAAGATTAAATTCATATAATAAATCTATTAAAATATTAACTCAACAAAATATAAAAAAATAAAATTTTGTTAATTCAATCACAGCAATACAATAAAAAAGAGGGATAAAAAAATAAATTTAAAATATTATAATCTAAAATACTAGTTGAATTTTCAATTCAATAGTCTAGTATTTATAGTTCATTAAATTTATAAGGCAAAATTATAATTTCATATAACGTATATAAATAATAGGAAAAAAAAGTATTAAGTGGGATTTATTTTTCAAAAAGTAAAGTATAGGGTGAAAATTTTGAGAATGTTTCTCAAAGGAACGGGAAAAATATTTTCTGATCAAAATTTTCCCAGTGAATGGATAAAAAGTTTTTCTCTAAAAAATAGGCAAAAAATTTCCTACCAAAGAACTTGACATTAATTTTTGTATTATTCTTATTTTGCTATAACTAAGTAATAATAATAATAATGGTCCACATAAAAACAAATAACAATGGTCAAAACTTGCATGGAGAATACAGATCAACAAAGACATTAATAATAATAGCAATAGAGGATTGCTAGTTAGTATGAAACAAATGTCACGAATGGAAGTACGAAGTTAAAGCAACCAACAAAATTTGTATAATGGTAGAAATCATGGGGTGATGAGAATATCGGAAGGAGAAAAGTGAAAAATTAAACCAATCATCTTGTTTCGTGTAAATTGTACGAAAATTGTTTCATACCAATGAGCATTTCTAATATTAGCAGCAGTAATAATAATAATAATAATAATAATAATAGTGAAAAATGAATAATTTAAAGATTTAATTAATTGAGAAATTAAACATATTACGATTATTATCTAAAACACTCTCAAAATAGGAGAGAGAATAACCCTAAAGCTACATAGACTCCATTGTTTTTATATATACATGTTTTTGAATGATTAGTATTATAAAAAGATTGATATTGATTTGATTTGAGATTGAGACATTAATTTGCTAAAGAGCTTTAAATATAGTATTTTTTGGTCTTTTTAAGGTATTTTAATCTTCAAAATTTATTATGAATAAAAAGATCTTTTAATAATTGTCTTCTTTTAAGGTTTAAAAGAGTACAACTTATTTACTACTATATCAAAAGATAGTTGGTTTTTAAATATAGTATTAGTATTTAAAAATAAATTTAAATAAAATACTTTAAAAAATATAAATATTAATAACACTGTTGGCCACAAATCAAGTAATAATGTTGGTGAAAAAAATTGCATTGAGAATAAAGGTCAACAAAAGAAATTAAAAGCAATAATACTAGTAGAATAAGAGCCAAAAAAAAAAAAAAAGATTTTGATGGAAAAACAAGGTAGTGTTTGGTTTGAGCATTTTTTGTTTCTATTTTTACTGAAAATAGAAAATAAAAATCAAAATGTGTTTGGTTAAAAAATTCTAAAAATATTTTATGGAAATGTTTTCTAAAATGAGTGAAAAAATGAAAATACCATTTTCACGTTTTCATTGTATTTGTTGGAAATGTTGTCAGATGAAAACGCGGTGGCATACTTGTAAATTTGAAGAAACATGGTTTATTATGTTTGATGACCTGTGTTTGAATCTATGCCATGTTGAACCCATCCAATTTTTTTAAAATGCATCACGTCCAATTTAATAGAAAAACAATCCAAATTGGGTGCTGCAGGATTCGAACGCAGTTGGAGCCATTCACACTAGTAAACATTACCATCGTGCCACCATAAGTTTGTGTTGTTAGTGCATTATTTAAATCCTTTTAAACTTGTTTCTTTTGTAATGAATTTTTGCATATGGCATGTGATTATTGAAGGAAAGACGTGATTATAAATGGACAAGGTTTAAAGGTAAACCCAAAACTTATCTACAGAAGACATATATGTCTCTTTTTATTATGACTACAATTTACTCAAAAAAAAAAGTACATTTCCAAACAAATTTTGTCATTACAAATAATTTTATTAGAAATATCTTATTTTATAAAACTATTTATTACTTTAATAAATATTTTTGATAACTAAACCAAAAGTGTAGATCAAATAAATAAATAAATAAATAAATATATATATATATATTGGTACATTGGTGATAATGTCATTTGAGTCTAAATTTTTTTGTGTGAATATATATATATTGTTTAATAATAAATAAAATTTTATTTTAAAAATGAATAAATCAAATATATTTTCGTTATTTTCTTTATTTGAAAATATAATCTACTTTTGTAAATCAAACGTATTTCTTGAAGTTTGAAAATTTGAAAATGAAAATCATTTTCAAAAAATAAAAATAAAAATTATTTTCATAAACTAAAAAAATAGTTAACAAAACCTTTATTCTTATTCTACGATATTATTTATAATAATAATAGGTTTTGTTGACCTGCATTTTTCATACAATGTCTTTTAATAGTTAATGTCTTTTAATGCTTCTTGACCCTATGCCCATCATATAATATCTTTTAACCGCTATCAGGTAATAATGATGGTCAAAAGTTTTGCAAAGAATGTAAGTCAATAAATTCTACTAAAAGCAATAATAGTATTCAGTTAATAGTTATAACCAAATTTTTATATATATATATATTTTAGCGTATTTGTTTGCTTCTTAATACATCATTTGAATTGACAAAAACATATTTGAGAAACCATTTTTTTATTAAAGAAATAAAATTCAATAGCTTAGTTTTCTTTCTCTTAATCATATTATAATAAAAAACTAAGCAATGCTAATGAGCACGAAAAATTTTGGAATGGAAATTAACAAATACACTGTTGGCCAATCTCATTTTGTATAACTATTCATCAGTAAGCTGAAAATCATGATTAAACCATATTTAACATTTGCAAAACAATTTGTAATTTAATTTTAATATCATTTATCATTTCTTGTAGTAAAAAAAAGAATTCTTACTTAGCATTTGATCATGATTTGAAAAAATAAAAGGCCGGAAAAAATAATAAGACAATAACATTAGGTAAAAGGAACGTGGCAAAAAATGGAACATGAAAAAAGATGCTTTTTAATTTGTAATTTTTATCTATCTTTTTATGAGATAAACGCCAAGTCATAAATGAGAAGGGATAAATCATAAATGAAATAAAAGTAAAAATATCATTTGGATTGACAAAAACATGCTTGAGCAAACATTTTTTTATATAAAAAAATTCTATAAACTTTAGTACGGACACAAACAAATGCACAATTAAGCAATTATTTTTCGCACAACTGTTCACAAGTGAGCTGAAAATCGTGATCAAACGGTTGTCAACATTTGTAAAACAATTAAAAAAATCTTTTTTGGCATTTGAAATTTTTTATTTAAAAAATGGGAAAAAATATTGGTATAATAGCACAAGGTACAATGAAAAAGATGAAATATGGAACACAAAAAAAGAATACTTTTTTAATTTATGGGTTTTCCCTTTCTCAAGAGATTAAGGTCAAGTCATAAATAAGGAGGAATAAACCATAAATACATTAAAAACTAATTTTGATCAATAAGAGAGTTGGGATAGTGGTAGAAATACTTTACGATCCTAGGAAAACCTTGATTTGATTACTGAAGAGGATAGAAGGGCGAGTTTGACTATTTCTAAAAAAAATTAATCTCCTTCCCCTATAACAAAAAGAGAGATATATTTTGAGAAATAAAAAAAAAAGAAGAAGCTAATTTTGAAAGAAAATCTAACAGCATAGTATGATTATTACTGTAATTTAAGCCGATGAATATGTTTACCAAAACAAAAAGCTAATGAGTATAACTCAGTTTAAAAGATTAGCCTATCAAATGTAGGAGTAAAAATACTTAATTAGTACTAGATTAACTTCTCATTTGTTGAATGTGAAACTTATGATAATAGTTTTTTTATCTTTTTTTTTTTCAAAACTTTAATATTAAAAAGATTATAACATATTTCCAGATACCAAATGGAGGATCCAATAAGTGAAATAAGATTAGATTACAAAAGCAAAAAGTGCAACGTGAAAGAGGATACCTTATATTTTTTATGTTCTCTCATTTTATGAAAGGGATGATGATAATATGAACAAGAAAAAAAACAGTATGAATTTATTTTTTATTTTGATTTATTTGCAAAACTTTAATTCATGAATCTGAATCTAATGACACTGCAATAAAATAATAACATTATTTAAGAAAACTAATTATAGAGGGGAAATTATCATTATAAAAAGATAGACTTCCTTTAAATACGAAATCCAGGATTCAATTAATGAAAGGAAATTAAATTGAAAAACAATTTCAAATGCAACATGAAAAACACATAATTTTTTTATATTTGATATATGGGGAAATAAAAACTCAACTAAGAAAAAATTAAAATATTTGTGTGAATATTTTTCTTATTTTGATTTTTAACATTTAGGATATGTTTTGATTCAGAAATAAAAATGGAAGGAAATTTTTCAAATTTTTTATGGATGAATTCTATATGTAAAGATAAATAGATGCAAATACAATTTTCTTTATAAATTAACATTCTCCTCGGGTGGATATTACACCATACCACAGTCATGCTCTATTGCATGTCCCTGAAGGCCATAAGGTGAGTTCCTCATAAACAACAAGTTTGTCTGTCTCTAGTTTCTCCTCAATGCTTTTCAATAACATGTGATATCATTGTGCAAGAACAAATGTGTGTCCTTTCTTTGTGTATTAATCGTTGTTATTTCTTTAATTTCTACTCTACGCTGGCAATGTTGAGTTCCTTTCTACAACAAAAATTATTTATTTTTCCACCATAACATGAAATCTTCGTGTTCTTAAGAAAAAAATAGATTGTCTAAATTCATTGTTGACCAACTTGAATGTGTGTTTCACTACATTCAAGTCTACACGGACGTGAACAGAAAATTGTTAGAGAGTAAAAAATTTTCTGTCAAAATTTTGGGTCCGTTTGATTTCTGTTTTTATTTTTTAGTTTCATTTTCTATATTTCATGTTTTCGGAATTTTTTAAAAGAAACATGAAAATAATTTAATTTTATTTCATGTATTCATTTTCTTTTTTCATTTTTTCTTTACTAAATCATGAAAACAAAAAATGCATGAACAAGAACTAAACAAATTTTTAGGATGATGTGACATCATTTTTCATTCTTTGATTAATAAGTCATACCATTTCATTTTATAATCACTCTAATTTTTGTCAAAAATTCTGTCAATATTTTTCTTTGTAAGATTGTTCATTTGAAATACCTTCATTTACATTTTGAAAGAAATCTTCATCGTTTCGAAACCACTAAACCATTTTTTTAATTTTTTGGTTTATTCATATTTTATATAAAAGATTCAACATGGCTTCCAATTGCACTTCACCCCTCGGCAAGAAGAAGGTCCTCTTCATAATGGGAGCAACCGGCACTGGTAAATCCAAACTTTCCATCAACTTGGGCACTCAATTCCCCTCTGAAATCATCAACTCTGACAAAATCCAAGTGTACAAGGGTCTTGACATTGTCACCAACAAAATGTCAGAATCCGAACGTTGTGCCATTCCCCATCACTTACTAGGCATAATTGATGACCCTGATTGTGATTTCACTGCTGATGAATTTTGCAAGCATGTGCATGCTGCTCTTGATCTCATAATTGAAAATGGACACCTACCCATTATTGTGGGAGGCTCAAATTCTTACCTTGAAGCATTAGTGGATGACCCCAACAATGAATTTCGTTCAAAATATGATTGTTGCTTCATTTGGCTTGATGTGTCTTTACCTGTGTTGTTTCCATACTTAGACAAAAGGGTGGATGAGATGGTTCATGCAGGGCTTGTAGATGAGATTCGAGAGGCTTTCGTGCCTGGAGCAAACTACTCTCGTGGGATAAGAAGGGCCGTTGGGGTTCCTGAGCTTGACCGCTATTTTCAGGTGGAGAAAGAAACAAATGTTGATGAGGCTCACAAGGAAGAGGTGCTACAACATGCCATTAAAGGAATTAAAGAGAATACTCATAAGTTGGCTGAAAATCAACTCATGAAGATACATAGGATGATCAATGAGCTTGGGTGGGCAATGACTAGAGTTGATTCCACAAAAGTGTTCGAGGCAGTTTTAAGAGGAGAAGATTACAAGCATTTGTACCAAGAGGCTGTGTTCAAACCAAGTGTGGAGATAACGGAAAGATTTCTGAAGGAAACAACCCAAGGACGTGGAAATGTACCAAATTGAATATGCATATCTTACTCGGTGACATGTGAGAAATACGAGAAGATTATTTTCGCTGCATTAAGAAAGGAAAACGTGAAAAGTAGGAGAAATAGAATAATTACTCTCTAAAGTTTTGTTGTAGTCCCTCTTTGCTAAAAAATATCTTTTGTGGGCATTTATATAAATAATAATAAAGAAAAGTCTTTCAATTATTTTTATGCCAGTGATCGCTCACATATTTTCGGGTCAAAAGTGACGATTAAATAAAATCATCTAAAATAGCGACTCAAATATTCGAAACTCTAATATTATAAATAAAATTGGTCAGGTGTCGTAATTTACCTCAACAACAGTCAATCACTTTTGAATTTTTAGTGAATGAATTGATGTTGTCGTTGAGGGAAATTTATGCCTTATTTAGAGTTTACAAATCATATTAAACTTTTATTTTAAATTTTCAAAGGCAAATAAATATGACTTCTATTCATATATACAATAACTCTGACTTGATGCAAGTTATTTCCTCTTTATTCCTACATCTGTAGGTCGGGGCTGATCATTACTAATCTTAGAAAAAAATATAACACCACTCTATGTTACAATATATATATATGAATTAGTATTAATTATTAAATTAGTAAAATATATTTATCCAAAATATATTAATGTTACTTATATAATATTCAAATGAAGAAAAATAGAAAAAAAAAAGAATAATATTCATGTAGAAATAAATAGTAGAGAATGAATATTAATTAGTTAAGAGAAAGTTAGCGTAGTAACTAATGTGAGTAAAATAAAATTATAAAATTACCTAAAATTATAAATTGATCCAAAAAAAAGATAAGTGAGCTTTATATCTAAAACAAAATGTAGAGCTTTATTAATATATTAATATTATTTTTGTAACGTAGGGTTTTATCTCTTTTTGTAAGATCTGTAACGATCAGCCCCAACCTACAAATGTAGGAATAATAGCTTGCATCAAGTTTAGAGTCATTGTACATGTGAATAGAAGTCATATTTATTTTGCTTTTGAAAATTTAAGATGAAAGTTGAATATGATTTGTAAACTCAAGCAGGCATAAGATTTCACTTAACAACAACATTCATGTATTGATTCACTAAAAATTCGAAAGTGATCGACTGATGTTGAGGTAAATTACGATTTCCAACCAATTTTATTTATAATATTAGGGGGTGTTTGGCATGCTGTATTAGGCATGATAGGATAAGGTAATACAATACGTTATGATCTTATCCGTTGTTTGGTGCAATCAACGTATTGTATAAGTTTATCCATCAAACCTTTTTTATACGTTATAATGATGGATAACTTAATACGGCCTAATTAGCTTTTAACGTATAAGGGTTTTTTCATTTTTTTATTTTTTAATATATTTTATTAAAAGAAAATTAATTATTAAATAAATAATAAAATATATAAATATATAAATAAAAATTAATACTATTTAATAATAAATAAATGTTTTTTAAAAATAATTGTAAAATAACTATTCAAACTGAAATAAAAATATAGGAATAAAAATTTATTATTAAAATATATAAATAATAATATTTAATATAAATTTAATTATATATAATAAAAAATACAATCAAATATAGGAATGTGATACTAAGTCTATTTAGATTTTGATGTATAAAAATTCCATATCTATTTCACTCATACTCTCTCTCTCTCTCTCTCTCTTATATTTTTTATATTTATAAAAAAATATTAAAAATAAATAAATAAATAATTTTTAATATAAAATTATTTTTATATATAATAAAAAATAGTTTAAATAATTAGAATAACTATTTAAAAATTATATTTATTATAATATTTTCTTTTGGTTATATTTTATATAATACAATATCTTATACAGTGACATACTAAACACTGTATAGTATTAAATTTTTATCAGGCCTTATACTATCAGCCCTTATCCTATCAGGCTTTATACCAACAAGCATACCAAACGGGCCTTTAGAGATTCGAATATTTGAGTCACTACTTTAGTTAATTTTATTTAATTGTTACATTTAAAAGGAGATTACTATTCTTCACACTTTTATATAGAGATTAGTAAGTTTTATATTTTATTTTCAACAAAAAGTAATGGAAATACTATTAATATGAGAGAAAAAGTAAAGTAGTAATTAACGGGGATAAATTAAAATTATAAATTATTCCTAATTATAAGTTGATTCAAAACAAAGGGAATGATTATTTTGTCAAAAGGGAAATGTGGAAAGTACTAAACTCTACGTGCAGGTGTGGAGGTTATAGAATAGGGATCCATTTACTTCATATGTAATTTTACAAGTTTACCCCTAATTTTCACCATCCATTTTAATAAAATCTTATGGTTGTAATTAACTCACTTATTTCCTAGATCTTCATTTTAATGTTAACAAAATCTAAAAGATGTGAGCAATTAACCATAATTATAAAGAAAATAAACGTGGTCATATCTTTATGGGAGGAATTAAAAAAAAAATAAATGTGGTACATAAAATAAAATCTTATATAGATTTTAGAGCAATTCATAAAAAAATTAAATTACAGACATACAAAAATGACATAATTATAAGCTATAAAGAAAATTAAAAAAATTGTTAAAAGGTGCAGAATTTAAAATATAATGTGTTATAAATTTTTTTCATAAATCAGACTAATGGTAAAGTACTAAAGTTAACCAACATTGGCCTATGTAAAAAAAATTTTAAAAAATTGATTATATGAGACATAATAAAAAATGACTTTTACGTAAGCCCCTAAAATAATTAACATACCGTATTGTTACATTAACTATCAAAAAAATTAAGTTGCTTTATTTTATTCAAGTATAATAAAGAGAACAAATAATAAATAAATAAATAAAGCCTTACAATGAACGATATATTGAAAATTAATGAAAGAAATATTTTAAGACCCAAAAAGGAAAAAAAAAAAGCGATAACAGAACTTTAAAAAAGTTTCAACGTAAAATAAAAGTAAGTAAATAAAATTTTTCATAAAACAGAATAAAAAAAATTCAAAACTTACTAAACAGCAATTTAAATACATTGTTCTTGCATAAACAAAAAGACCTGAGAGGAATTAAGGGGAAAAAAACATATGAGGAATTAGGGGATTGCTCAGATCTTTTAGATTTTATTAATATTAATTATGAAGATTTAGAGAATAAGTGAGTTAATTATGGCCATAAGAGTTTACTGAAATAGATGGTGAGCATTTGGAGTAAGTTTATAAAGTTACATCTATAGTGAATAGATAGATATATAACAATTCTATTTGACACATGGTAGATCACTAAATATGAGCTGTGTTCATTGCATTGTAAAAAACTAGTCTTTTCCCTTAAAATCTAGTCCCTATTAGTAATTAGTGATATATATATACACCCAATGATTTTATGGTTGATTTTTTTTTTTTTTTTGATATGAACTATCAATATCTGAAAAGTCCATTAGATTTTGATTAATCTGATTCGAATTGGGTCGGCCCACTATAGAAATAAAGTTTTTTCAATGCTAATTTATTTTTTCATCCATAAGATTAGAATTCAAAATTTCACTAAAGAGAAATATATACCAGACAACTTTAACCAATGAAGCATTCGTTTTATAGTTGATAGTTTATCGACTTCAAAAACTAATACTAAAATTATAATTTATATAACCTATCTATATAAATAATTGGATATCCTTTACACATATTGAAATAAGTTAAACAACTAATCTTTTACAAAATTTCTTTCTATAATCATGTAGCTATTTTTCAAATGGTATAACTGTATATAAATAAATACACACCCTTTGCATTTTGTGGACTGGCATATTCTTTTCTGGTTGTCCTCGCTTTCCTCGTCCCTTGTTTTAAAGCTTTCTATCTTCCTGAAAGGGGAAAAGAATTTGAAACCTCTTTTTATTTGATTTGTTTTCAACTTACATTTATTTTAAACATTAAAATTTTGATATATTATCAAATAACCAATATTTAATTAGTCTAAATAATTCGAGTTTATTTCTCTTAAATATCATCTCAATTTTAAATCTTATAAATAAAAAAATTAATATTAAGAAAATTTTATTTTTATTAAATAGGTCAACTCGATTAAACATATTAATTGAAGTCAGATAAATTTTAACTAAAATTACATTTATTTATTTTTTTATTTGAACTAAAATTACATTTATTGAATAAAAATCTTCAGCTAATATCATACCAATAAAAAAAAAATTGTCGGGTAATAAATATTTAACAATAAAAAAATCTGAGTAACAGAAAAAAGAGGAAAAAAAAAAAAAACAGAAATTAAACGATATCAATCTTATTACGCAATCCGAAATCTAGCGCATTCGGGTCGAGTCCGGTATGTACAACGCATAAACGAGTTTTTACTCCATCCCATCATTATAGAGCAACAACCGTTTTCACCACGTGGAATCACCCTAGTGCAGATAGGTTACTCCATCCTGTGGTCAGGTCCACACCGGATAATTCCCCCCCGCGTGCCGTAGCTATGCCTATATAAGCGCAACAGAGCCTTGCACCGAAGTTATAAGCCTGTTCACTGAGCTGACTTTTCCTCCAAATAGAAGCAAAGCACAAACTCTCTCAGCCGCGTGCGGTGGCGACCGGTGCTCGGAGACTCGCCGGAAAATCCGAAATCGTAAATAAAAAAGATGAAGATTAACGTGAAGACTCTCAAAGGAACTCACTTCGAGGTCGAAGTGAAACCGGCAGACACGGTAATGCTCGACAACGCAAAACATTGTTAATTAGGTTTATGATTTTCGTTATTTTTTTCCTCACTGTTGGAGGATTTTGATGAAGGTATTATTGTGTGTTAAATGTAATTGACTGTTTGAATATTTGAATTGATAATTTTTTTAAATTTTTTGGGGGCTTGTGGATTGTTGTTAATATCAGGTTGCTGATGTGAAGAGGAATATAGAGACAGCACAAGGTGCTGATGTTTACCCTGCTGCACAACAAATGCTTATTCATGAGGGGAAAGTGCTTAAGGATGCCACAACCCTTGAAGAGAATAAAGTTGCTGACAATAGTTTTGTGGTTATCATGTTGTCCAAGGTGATTGTATTATTTTTGGGTATTTGGATTGTTTATTTCCTTAATTGTTTTAGAATGAAGGAGCAAGGAGAGTATTTCTTTCTACAATCATGGTTTTAATTATTTGAATTTACTGGGGAAGATGATGACAGGAAAATTGTGAATTTGTTGGAGTGGAGTGTGATAGAATAAGGTTTTGAGTTTTTGCTTGTGGTTGAGGAAGGGAGAGCAAGAGAAATCATGTTCATGCTTAAGATTGCTAGTTTGTTGTGTTTATTTTCCATCGGCTCACTGCTTAAAAGTTGTGCTGATGTGGCCATTGCAGAATAAGGTATCATCGAGCGGAGCGTCAACTGCTTCATCTGTGTCTGCAAACCAGGTGAGTACAAAGTTTACATTTATGATTTATCTTTGCAATTATTTTCATTTTTCTTCGATGCAATTTTTTTCATTCTGTTACTTTTAAGTTGACTTCTCAAAACTTATTGCTTTGTTGATGAAGCTCTTTATAACACATAGTGCTTGATGTCTCTACTGTCTCTTGGTACTTGTTTTGTCTAGTGTTCTCAATGCATGGGTTCACATGCTTGTGGAGGCATTTTATAGTCTTTATAATATTTTTGTCAAGCATCTATATAGGAGAGTATATGTCAATATGTTTGGTCCAAATGATATTGGATGTGGATGGTATCTTTTGTTGAAAATGTCAGTGACATAACAATATGCCACAGTTTGGTTCCTCTATTATTTATTGCATCTTTATAATTTTCAATTGAATTTAATTTAAATACACTGACAGTGTAAAACAGTTTCACACTGTCAGTCAATAGAAATAATAAAAGGTGCCAACTCATATAAATAACCACCTATTATAATGACGGGTCCATCATGATTTCTCATTTTTCAGTATTTTTATTGGTTGACAATGTAAAATTGTTTTACACTATCAATACATACCAATTAAACTCTTTTCAATTTTGCATGATTATTTGTTTAGGTCTTGTTTCGACTCCACCTATTGACCACAGTGAAGCGTCATTGTTCTCAACTTCTTGTTGTGTTGTTTCCTTTTACTTGTCATTTGCATGTTTAGGCAGCCCAACCTGCAAGTTCGTCGCCTCCCACTTCGTTGCCATCTTCAGCATCTCAACCTCCTGCCTCGACTGTAGGACAGTGAGTTCATATTTATCTGGCTGTCCCAAAATTTCAGTGTGATGGAATGTTCTTTCTGAGTTTTCACGTAAAATTCTTTATTTCTCTTACTTTTGCTTTGCAGGGCAGTATCCAATTCTGAGCGAATTCCTATTACAACTCCTACCACTACGTGAGTGTCTGGCATTTTCTCTATCATGGATTTTAACAGCTCTTCTGTACAATATAGTTGGTCATATGTGGCAACCTTCAAGCCTAATCAGCTGCAGCTCTCCTGTGTTGTAAATAGTGTCATATTGTTGTCTTAGATTAATATCTTATTCTTGGTGTTCTGTTTGTTTGACACTGAATAAGATGAATATTCATCCTAGTTATCATCATTTTGTGAACTTAAATACAGATTTTGTAAATTCTGGTTAATGCAGTGATGTGTCCGGCATCTATGGCCAAGCAGCATCAAATCTCATTTCAGGAAGTAATTTAGAATCAACTGTTCAACAGATTTTGGACATGGGGGGAGGAAGTTGGGATCGGGATACTGTTATCCGTGCTCTTCGTGCAGCATTTAACAATCCTGAAAGAGCTGTTGAATATCTCTATTCTGTAAGTATTTGCCAAGACCGTGGCTGCTTTCTCACGTAAAGTGTGGATGTTTTCAGATGCTAATTTGGTAACTTGTTCTGTTGGATCATTTCTTTAGTGACTCAACTGCTTCCCTGTTATTTGAAGTTTTGATTGTTGTACTGCTAGTCTGTCTAGAAAACTTATGCTTCTAGTCTTTGTATCTATGCTACTATGTGTCAACGATATGTGTTTTAAACTTTTAATTGATGCAACATTTTTCCGCTAGGGCATTCCTGAACAAGCTGAAGTACCAGCACCTGCCAGATCCCCCACGTCTGGGCAGGCAGCAAACCCTTCAGCCCAGGCTCCAGCCCAAGCTGCACCCACTGGTGGGCCCAACACCAACCCACTCAACCTCTTTCCCCAGGTACATACTAGCCATGGAGTAAAACTTGAACAATATTGGCTGGTAAAGTGACAATAATTTTTGAACAGGGTATTCCCAATATGAGTACAGATGATAATGCAGGCGACTTGGATTTCTTGCGAAACAGTCAACAGGTATTTTAATTGCTTTATAAATAGGAGCTAGGTCACATTTTAAATTCATTTATTTATTTATAAATCTTATTGTTTGACATTTCAGTTCCAAGCTTTGAGAGCGATGGTGCAAGCAAACCCTCAGATTTTGCAGGTATTTTTGGTGTTTGGGGATCCAGTTACGAAAATTGGCAATTAGGACCTCATCTAATTAAAGGACATCATGAATTATTTTCTTTTTCCGTTACAGCCCATGCTTCAGGAATTGGGAAGACAAAATCCACACCTAATGCAGCTCATCCAAGAGCATCAAGCTGATTTCTTACGCCTGATAAATGAACCTGAAGGAGAAGAGTAAGATGAATTATTTAAGTTTGTAGCCTCCCCCCACCCGCGGGGGGGCGGCGCGCTCTTTTCATTTTATGTTGTGTGAACTGTTGAATGAGGTCCTAGTCAACTCCGTACCTTTTTCATGGACAGATAGAGTAATTCTGAATTATATATGGATGATGAAAGTTAATAAGAAAACTCGTGGCACTTCAATTGAATCTTACTCTTAATAAATCTTAGCCCTTGACCTTGATCATAGTTACAATGTATCAAAATAAACCAGATATTAACGCAGTGGAGACATGATATCTGTGATTTTATGAGAATTTAAACTAAAAAATAATAATTTATGTAAGATTGATTATGACTTGCAGTAGTGTCAGAGGGTCGTAATCCCAGATGGTAGATAGGTTTGAAAATATTTTACTTTAGCAATATCTTTTTGATTTACCAGTTTGACACTTGGGCATATTTGGAAAACTATAATGCTAAGACCCATGGGGAGAGAGGGAGGGAGGAGGAAAGCTATTGGCTTCATAAGATGTTTGTATGCTCAGGCTGTTGTTTTAATTGTTTGACCAGGAATCGACAGGGTCAGTTGGCTTCTGCAATGCCTCAGACCATCACTGTCACCCCGGAAGAGAATGAGGCTATTCAACGGGTGAGCTATTGACAATACTCTCCATTCAGCTGCTTTAACCGTGGCTTAATTATTGTTATTTTGCTGTGTTGGCTTGATCACATTCTTGATATTGTTACACACTTGTTGAATTGCAAATAGCCATGGGAGTTTATGAAAGTTCTCCAGTATTTAAACTTGCATGTCATTTTTGTCATAAATACAAAAGCAACAGAAAACATATCAACAATACTGACGTGCAGTTATGTTCAACAGTTGTGTTTTATTTCATTTTAACTATTCAATTAAATTTTTGATCCCATATCTTTCTATTAGTTTACGTAATATTTTGCAAATATAATCAAGGTTTGATTCATATGGCTTAACCTGCTTGACTTGAATTCTGATCGTGATGGAGGATGTACTTGCTATTATCTTATTCTTGTACCTGCGCTCCTTTTCTATACCAATATATTGAAAGCTACGTGGAAAATTATGTCTTGAATGGAGCAACTAGCAGCACTATTTGTGCATGACCATGACATCCTTCCAACCCTTTCCCAAAAAATTAACTGACCAGGAAATTTTTGCAGCTTGTAGATATGGGATTTGATCGAGATCTTGTATTGGAGGTGTTCTTTGCATGCAACAAAAACGAGGATTTAGCAGCCAACTATCTTTTGGATCACCAAAATGAATTTGAGGACTAGACAAAATTCTACTACATACATCTTCACCAGCTGTGGTCTTTCTGGTTTCTGGCATTTATCTGCGCTGGTTCTTGTGTCATTTGCTTATCATCTGAACTCTTTGGAGAAGTGCCAATGTTAAATATTTGGTTAGCTTTTATTATCCTCGGGAACCATAATGTCTGTAGATTGTTTCACACCATTGACTGGATAAGTTCAGTTTTTTTTTTTTTCCTTTTAATTTTATTTGACTCCTCTTTATTTACGTCTTTCTCATCGAGTTAAACAGAACATTGAAACTTGAAAAAGATCGAATCAAATGGTCATGTAATGTTAATCTGCAGAAAGAGGATTGAAAACATGATTGTTGAAACTTTTTCGGTGATGAGTTGCCTGTCTCCGTGCGAATTATCATGTGATAAAAATATAAGCTTTGTCATCCATATCCTATAGTATAAGAGCCCGTTTGGTTACCAGTTTAGCATCCCGAAAAGTGTTTTCATTGGTATGAGAATGGGATTATACGATAATTATTTGTTTGGCAATTCTTTTTGTCCCTAAAAGTATTCTTTAAGTTATTAAAAGTATTTTTAGAGTTATTTGTTATTCTAAGAGAAGCATTTTTAAGAAATAATTTTACTATCACTCTCATCAAGGGTTCATTAAACTTTTGCTTGAATTACAAATACCTATGAAATAATCATTGTTATATACTTGGTTTGTGTTTGGCACAACCCGAATGCCTTCTGATAGCAAAAATGTCTCATTATCATCAATGATGAGCAACTCAAGCATTGATAGCTTACGAAGAGGTATATGCTTCCTCCAAATCAATTTATTTATCTATTTAAATAATTTGTCTAAATAGATAAAAAAATTGAAATGAAAAGAGTAATTTTCTTTTTTGTATATATAGATTAAGAAAAACGTCTTCGGTGGGACCATGATGGAAAGATCAAAATATATAATTTTTGCAGCGTAGAGTGGTGTTATGTCTCTTTGTAAGAGAGATATGTTATTTGGCCACCGTGTAGGTGACACATACGGTTGACACCGTATAAAAATAGAGAAAATGACAAAACGTAAAGTAGAAATAGAAAAGGGGATAAACTCCGTAAAAGAGAAAGAGAAAAGGGGAGAGTGGGTGAAAAATTCAAAAACAGAGTGACAGAAACAAACACACCCGCAGCCCAAACCCTTCTCTTCTCCATCGTCCTCACTCATGCTTCTCTGAAACCCCTTCTGCGCTACTCTTCTCTTCTCCGTCGTCAATTCAAAAAACAGAGTAAACAAACACACCCGCGAAACCCAAACCCTTCTCTTCTCCATCGTCCTCACTCATGCTTCTCTAAAACCCCTTCTGCGCTGAATCAGAATCTGTCGTGCGGTCTCCTCTGACATTATTCCTTCCCCTTTCAGCATTGTAATGAAAAAAACAAAAAGAAACTCCCTTGATAGAAGACAAAGGAAACCGTAATCCCTTTCTTACTCTGTCACCCGTGTCTACTCTCATGACTTGAGCTAGCAGCAACAACATTGACCACATGAGCCAATCGTGAACCAATGGCGACTCAAACCACGGGCAACGCGATCTAGTAGTGGTCGACGTCTGGCCCTCCTCTCAGTTTGGGCACTGCTGTCACACGGGTATTGTTCTAGTGTTCTCTTTTGAGAGTATAAATACTGCAACAACCTCTTTCTCTCTCTACAAGTTTTTGGTTTGTCCGAGTTTTGCAGCTAAAGGTATGTTTGTATGACAACTTAGATTTTAGTGTTGATTTTGATAATGAGAAAGAGCTTAGAAATCGAGATTTTAGTGCTATTTGTAAATCACTGTAAAAAATAAGTGTAAGTGAAGATGAAAGAGATATGGAATTTACATGTGTGGTATTTGATAAAATTGATATTAAGTAGTCAAGTTTATCTTTTGCTGGTGAGCATTTCAGTTTAATGCCAAATAGAAGTTGTTATCAATTCTATTTTTGCATCATCAAGTGTTATTTAATTGTCAAGTGTTGAAGTTGGAATTTCATGAATTTTGTTTGATTAGTTATAAAAATATATTTATGCTTTGTGGTCATTCAAATATTGTTGTAGAGGGACTGTGAGAGGGACAACAAAGAGCTCAACGGTGGACGCAGTTTAGAGTGGCCATTGTTGGTGACTCAGGTACCATGATTCTGTCTCTCTTCCTAGTTCTTTGTCACTTGGTGTCTGGATTTGCAATTTTATGTGTTGTGATTTTGTTCTTATTTTCCAAATAAACAGGGGAGGTGTTGCTCTCTTAGATTGGTTGTGTGAGTGAGTTCTAGTGAAAGAATCACTGGAGCTTTATAATGATGCTGGTGAAGCCTTTTACTTTCTAACTTCCAAAGGGTGTTCGAAAACTTCTTGTATATAGTAACTGCCATATGGTGTGTTATTGAAGAAAGCTTTTATATACTTGTAGCTACAGAAACTTGTGAGGTTTTTTAGTCCCACAAATTCCATTGTTATCAACTTGCCAAATACAATATCCACCACTGTCTCTTCTTCATTTCCCTCGTTAGTCACTATTTCCTTTAATAATTCACATCTGATCACCTTCATTGTTTTGAGTTGAACCAAGCTCTTTGCCGTTGAGGATGCCAATAAATTTTTCAATTCAGAACAATTACTTACTTCCAAATATGTCAAGTGAGTCAAGGACACTGAGGGTTGTACCAAGTTGATTAATTTTCTGCAGTAAAACAAGACCAAGCGCTACTACTCAAGAACTGGGTCTCTTTCAAATCCAATATTCTCGATGTCTGACGAGGACAAAGACAACTCCTTAAGCTGTAATACGGTTCCCAACCTTTCCTGCAGTGCAGTGTTTCCACTTGGCACTAACTCTTGAATGCCATGGCGAGGGGCACTCAAGTCCAACCTTTCTAGATTAGGAATTACGTAGCAGAACCAAGAGAGAATCTCAACACTCAACAATGACCGCAAACAAAGCTGTTTCAAACAGTGCATGTGGTACTTCCCTGTGTTGCTCTTTAACCACTTTGCTTCTTTTGAGCCAATATCCATATACTCCAAGTTGGAGATTACCTACATGAACAAGCGTCATTGTTATATATACAACCTATACACAATTATTTTTCTATATAGAGAGAGAAATTCTTAGGAGGATGAGTTTTAACACACTAGTAAGGTTGCCTTGTGACTTAGAGGTCACATGTTCAAATCCTGAAAACAACCTCTCTATTTGCGGAGATAAGATTGATCCTCCTAAACCCCACTAAATGGGAGCTTCGTGCACTAGGTTGTCCTTTATATTTAAAGATAAATTCTTAGATATTTTGAAAGCAAAAAAAAAAATATATTTATTGTTCTAAATACTTTTGTTTTTATGGTCAACCTTATCTCTCATTTTTACAACACTTTTAATATAACTGACGTGCTGGGCAACAAATGGTACATAGCAAAATATTTTTTCATGTTCCAAGAGCACAAAGAATTTCTCATATTGAAGTTTGTGATAATTATTGCAGGAGACAAATATTTTTAATATATTATTAATACATTATTAGCTATGTAAAAAAATGTTTCACCAAGATTGAAAATCTTTCATTTATATATACTGCAGAATTTCAAAGTCACAATTTTTTGTTGGGCATTCCAAGTCATTTACTTGTACATTTGTTTGAGAAATTTTTTCTGAACACATATTTTAGACAGCATATTGGACTTCTAGAAATCAATACATAACTAATTGGGGATCTCAATTACGTTTCTGGTAAATGGAGTAGATATGATAATTAATAATATATGCATAATCTTTTCGTCGTATTCACAAGTAAATTAACTAAAACTCTCAATTATTAACATATAATTCTCCATATTTTCCTTCAGGCAGATTCACCAATAATATAATTAAAATTCCCTGTTATTAAAATGTGATTCCCCTTGTATCCCAATGATGTCTAGAAACCAATACCAAATTCGTTCATTGATGCCTATGAGGCTATGACAATAACGCAATTCTTATGAACAAGAAGGTCAAAGTTAACGAGCACTTGTACCTTTTCTGCTGAGAAAATGTGCATTCCCTCTTCATTATTGCTCTCAGTTGTGAATGTTTCCAGCTTTGAACAATTATTCACCACCAATCGCTTCAGTTTCGGGCACTCTATAGTGGGTCTCCCAATACAGAAACACTTAATGTTAGGTAGGTAACATAATTCCATGGAGGCTACTTCAGGAAACACCAATGGTTCATTGCTTGTGTCAGATCCTGCAACCCACACAACAATTTCCTCCATTTCATCACATGCCCGTATCGAAAAGTCTTCAAGTTTTTTAAGACCTTTGGCTACTTGTGTCACATAAGGATTGCTTTAGCAATTCTAATCTTTTTGGGACTTCAGATATGCTACTTGTGTTATTAGGTGAGGTGTAAAATAGGGCCACTGGACCATAAGGAGCAGGAATGAGCTGATCCAAAAGGGAGAGTTTGAAGGTTTTTAGGTAAGGGAGTGTGTGATAAGAAGGCCTAATGTCTTCTCTAGAAATGATATCCACTTCAACTTTTATTATTCATAGCTTATGTGGTAAAAGGTTGCACATGTATTCTGATTTATATATGTAATCAATTGTAATTTATTTTTTAAACTATAATCAGAGCTTAGCTATTTCTAATCCTACCATCAATGATTTATTTTTTTTTTATTTTTTTCTGTTGACAGTATGACTTGAAAAATAGGTATGAGAATTATAATTTCGAAATAGGATCAAGCAAATTAACTTTCTACTGACCTTGTTAACCATGTGTGCCTTGTGGTGTTGATCATTATTGGGCTTAGATAGTATCTAGTGTGTTTGAATGTGTGGTAATTAAGATTTGGTGGTTTATTGTAGGTGAGTCAACCTTAGCAGTTCAAGTAATATCAATTCATACGCAGACTGAAATGGGGCGAGGGAAAGCAAATGGTACAAGTCCTGCAACAGGTGTGGCCGGACGGCTAAAGAAGCATGGTATGAAGAATGAAGCAAATGTAAGTGTTAAGTGATACAAATATTTGAAATGTAATAAATGCATTTTAAATGAGGGACTATGTGACTATTTTCTATTGTTTTGGTTAGGATAAGAAGGGGAGCTTGCATAAGAATGGCGTGTCTCTTAGTCAGAACGGTTCTCGCCAGTCTAGTCATGGAGTGGTAAATCACGCCCTACTTGTTGTATTGCTTTGTGATGTAGTTATTTAGATAATTTTTTCTTGCGGTATCCATAGTGATTTTGTAAATCTAGATGTACTGATTGCAGTGCGTGTGAATTTTAAATTTGCTTTTGCAGCGGTGTTCGCCTCCGATTACATTTGTGCCAAATTCTGACGCAACAACAAGCCGACCTTGTGAAAGAGATGGGATTTGGCACAGTATTCGATGTCAAGTGCCGAATTGAGCGGGTGTTATGCTTGGAGCTCGTGAATGCACTGGATATACCGAAGATGTGCATTTTCGTGAAGGGTGAGCCGATCCCACTTACATACCATGACGTAGGCATGGTTTTCGGCTTGCCGACTTCAGGTATTACAACCTGCCTATTTGTTATTGCTATTGTTTTTTTTTTGCACATGATGAGTAAGCATGCTAACCATGCAATATTAGGGTTGGAGATTCCTACATCCGTGACCGAAGAGCAGAAGCTTCTATTGAAGGATTTTGAGGGGGTCACTGATGGTCAGTTAGAGCAGATGATCCGGCAGGGCAAAGTTGATACCAGCTTCAGGCGAGCATTCATTTTGTATGTCATGTCCGGATTCTTTTGCCCAACATCAAAGATGGCACCTAGTCCAAAGTTATTTGGTGCCATTGTTGATGTTGAAAATGTGAAAAGTTATAATTGGAGCCGATTCATTTTCGACTGGCTTGTAGTTCAGATTACAAGCTACAAGTCAGGTCGCCGGAAGACGGGGAGCATCGGTGGCTGCCTTTTCTTCGTGATGGTATGTAATGCATCATTATTTTTCTGTTGCAGTAAAGCTTCTTTTCTAGCCTTTCTATTGATAGTTTATCATGCCTGTGTATACTTGTCTATTGCTCATATATTCGTAGTTGTCAGTAACCTAATTTGGTGAGTTGACTTGGCACGTCACAGATTATATACCTTCATCGCCGCCCGCTTGGTGGCGGGGTTCCAGCATCCACTGGTCCACTACTCGCATATTGGCATGAAGAAATGGTGCGAAGTCGGATTCGCAGCGAGAGAAACTTAAAACAGGTAACTTGTGTAAATAGGGTTACAATCTGTTAAAAATAGTTGTGGTTCTTGTTTATTTCATGCGATTAAGGTGAAAACTTAATTTCGAAGCTGTTGGTATTGTGTATTTTCGACCGCTTTTGTTCATGTCATCCATTGAATTTTTTGATAGGGTATATTGTATCATACTCGACGCCGAGGAGAGCTATATGATGAAGCGTGGTTAAAGAAGACTTATAAGACAGAGGTAATGGAGATTATTTAATGCCTGAATAATTGAAAAGGTTTACGAGTTATGCATATTTTCCTTATGTTATCCAAAAAATTTGATTAACTTTTTCATAGGTCCATGGTTTATTTAAAATTATGGTTTTATGATTTTTTTTTATTTGTGAATTTAGTTATTGATTTTTCTTGCACAACTAGGAATGTCCAAAACCGGTATTATATAGACCTTTATTCTTAATATATGCATTTCTGTGAGTATATGTGCTTTATAGGTGGTGAATTCAGTGAGAGTGATTAAAGAGTCAGTACTGGTATCACAGCTGATTTGGATGCTAGCATCTGTTATCTTTTTCGTGCATAATTGGATGAATTTTCATCCGAAGCTGATTCTTACTTCCTGAAAATGATTACTTATTTTTGAAACAGTTATTTCTATCGATGTTCTATTATGCTTGTGGCCACTTGCAAATTTTTATTATCATTGACATAATCATGTGTATGCAGATTGTGCAGGATTGGGTTGTGGCCCATTTGCAAATGCTGAAGGACATGGATGATGCCATTCTAGCAGGCAAGTACGATGCGCGGTGTTTTGTCCTTAACTTGCCAAGCTTCAAAGAGGCCGAACCTGCTGCTGACGAGAAGAAGAAAGTGGAAGGGCTTGATTCTGATATTCGGGATGACACTTCTCACTCGACCAAGAAGGGGCAAGAGAAAATGCTACTTGATCTTTATACATACTGCACCCAGCCAGGGGTTGCAAGCGAGTATAGATATTTACTTGAACTCTTTTTGCCCCAATCTAGATACTTGCAATGAACAAACTTACTTGACATGATATTTCTCTAATTACTTTGGCTATGATTCAGGAATTTGGTTAGCATGTTTGGTCAGTATCTGGATCGGCATGATGCTCGAACATTGGGACCCGGGGGGTGGATTAGTAATTATGTAATAATAACTCTTAATATCAGTATTTTAATCTGAATTGCATGCTTGCCTCAGAGTGAACTAGTTGGTAACGAATATTCAATTGTTATGTCAGGTTGTTACTTTTGCGGCAGCAATTTTTAATGAGTCCGAGCAGGGACGAAAGGCGAGGGGCCGTTTTTGTTTGCCTTCGTATCTCATGGTGATGTCATCTAACTTAGATATGTTTGATATGCATATTTTAATTCAGAATTCGTTCGTTGTGCTTATGTTTGTTTCTCTGAATTTAGGAGAAGGTCGCACATGGTTTGGAAGCATTCAGGAGACGTCGCCACCAACCATGGGATACGCTACCGACTGGTTTCGGGGACCTTCAATCTGTCATTACCTCTAGCAACCTGGTATTCAATTTCATCCTTCGTGTCAGTCCATTTTATATAATATGGTTATAAGCTAATAATATTTTCTACGTTGTTGTTAAAGGTGTTTGCACCTATTGTGTTTGATCACCACTGGTGGTGCTATGCTTTGAACCGGGAAAAAAAGAGGTTATATGTGTTAGACTCTTTGGAGGGAAGGCATAAGGCTGACAAGGCTCACCTTGACAAATTAGCGGTATGGTGCTACAAATAACTTGATTACTTTATTTTATACGTATCCTCAATATTTGGCTCTTAAAAAGTCCATTGAATCTAATCTTTTTGAATAAACTTGTAGAGTTGATGGTACAATTGGTAATCACTTGATTCACTCTTTCTGTCCTTTGTACAATATTTTATGAATAGAGTACCAATCCAGCAACTATTTGATGGAGCAAAATTTAAACGCTCTTTTGAGTTCTTTGTATTTGAGCTAAAGCCTTGATTGAGTTTTCACTCCATTTCAATAGCAAAGAAGTTGTTAGTGGTCTTATAGTATCATTCCTTTTTGTGGTAAAGATTGTACAAAATAGAAGGATAGTTAATGGAGTGTGTTGGAGAATGTACGTGGTTGAATAAAACGGATGTCATGTGAGGATGCATCCATAGTCAAATTAAGGAAAATTTTTGCACAAGAAGTGAATAGCGAGTGTCTGGTTGTAATCTTATATTACTATTGGGATGATATTGATTAATAGCATTTAGAATTAAAATTGTTGACTACAATTAACTAGAAAATGCATGCTCGAAATGTGAAAATGACTAGTACAAAATGCAAACTGAAAAATGCATCCTCTGTGTACTGCCGAAATTATATTGAATCTATTTCATTTTGACAACCTGTAGGCCACTCGTTTCAAGGAGATGTTGGCATTAACAGTGCCGACGTTGAATCCTAATGAAGTGGAATTGAGAGTTGAAAGTGTTTTGCTGCCAAAACAAAAGAATAGGTGAGTTGTAATGAGTTTTATTTATAAAATTTACTCTTCTATATTCATCAATTGGATCTATCATGTTAGCGTAACTTGTTGTTTGGGGTTTTTGTCTTGTATGGTTCTTGTGAAGTCATGATTGTGGTTTGTACACCATTAAGTACATGGAGATGTGGGATGGGGTCACAACATATGAGGGAGGCAGCACTATGCCTGATTGGACTGAGGTGAGCTTTCTATTATTTGGTCCGTATATTAGAACTATAGTAGTTTAGTTTTGCATTGTCTAAAATTACAGGTTTGATTGCCACAGGATGAGGCTGAAAGGTTACGGCGTGAGTTGCTAACCAGTTGGGTATTAGATAAGAGAAATGTGTGCAGAGCAAAAGTTGCACACAATGCAGGAGTTGATGCGCTGCTATCAACGGCATCCCCATTTGCTGCCCGTACCCCATTAGGTGCAGATGTCTCTTCTTGTCGCATGGAAACTCCAATACAGGCCTCTACTAGCATTGCCAATCAGGATGTACCGGTGTATGAAGATAATGGCAAAGGTTTGTGCATAGATTGATGGACATAAAGTAGTTATATGCATAAACAGGATTTAATAACTGAGCATGTAGTTAGTATGTCAATGTGATTCTTAAATATTTTCTGTCTATGTCAAAAGGTGTTGATGGTGAAGATGGTAGGACAGTTACTACCCAGGAGAAGCCGAAATCAACCGTTGCTATAAGGGTCAAGACTTACGGAAGAAAGCGAAAGCCTGCACCTAGAACGAGAACCCCGTACACACCGTTGCGTCGTTTGAGGCCAAGAAAGTAATAGTGCCATAGGTTCTGTTTTAGTCTTTTTTGAGTGATGAGGCTGTCTTTGTGGGCTGGTTATGGTGCTCTGGTTATGGTGCTCTGGTTCCTTCAAAAGGAAAGACTCGGATTTTTGTGGGCATGATGCATGGTACAAATATTCAGTGTAGTGGGATATTTGGTGAAAATATGTATGTATGTGTATATCAATTTATGTATTTTGTTTTTAATTTTTATGGTTTTATGTTGTCGATTACATAAATGTTCACATGCAGCAAGTATTTGATGCTACAAATGATATCTCTGACAGGTGAATGTGGTTGCTGACATGGAGATTTGGAGAATTGGTGTTAACCTGGAGAGATGCATCTATGCATGTAACTTGTGTAAGAAAAGACTCAATAGTCCTCAAAACGAACCTTATAAACTGGCTGGGATTACATTTTTGTTAAATATGCCAGGAGACTCGACGAAGGTGGTCTACAAACACTTTAAGCTGACAACCTTGATGGGCAAAAATGAGAGGAGAGAATGAACATGAGACATAAACACAGGAGTTTGTTAAAATGTTCAGCATCTCATCTCATGTTCGATTGAAGTCCACATTTTGCTACTGTGCCATACTTGCATGGCTTTCCCCTGTCAACTTGTATCTTTTTGAATGACCTTTACTGATGTTATAACATAGGTAATATGTATTTATTTCAGCATCCATAAGTAGAGACACAGAGGGCTGGAAATATTATTTGATTGACGATGTTTCGGGCTTTCTAGTTCAAAATTTAAATATTATCATTTGTTATGAGTGGACATTTGTACTTCCAAATTTCCTAATTCTTTGATATGCAATAAGTAGTTATGGTAAAATCTTGATCCAAAATCGAAATGAAATTATTCTCTTCTAATTATTTCTGTAAAACCAATCGTAATCCATGAGGTCAATTACTTCAGAAAATAATTGCTGCAGAAGTTTGTAATTTGAGTCCAACTGGTAATGAAGGATCAATTGAATAGGAATCTTCCAGTAATGGTGTAGTCGACCATACGTTACTTTGTCGTGTACATAGACTAAGTGATAAGGATTCTAGTTTAGATATTCACATATGTGATGAGATACATCATCAATCGTATCTTTTTTCTCATAAAGTTTCACTAAATCCATTATCTTTCAACCAATAAACATGGCTTATGCCACACCTTAGGAAACTCAACATGGTTGGTAACTGCACAACGAGTCTGTGATGGGAGCTTCATTCCCTCTTGGGGAGTCACTGGAAATGGCTAACTATGAAACTGAATATGGTTGGTAACTCTATCCATAAAGCTGGTAACTTTAGTTTAGAAAGCTAGTAATTTTTTAAAAAACCTGGTAACTTATCAGGTTCATATTTTTCGGTCCCAAATCCTTGGACAACGGATGGGTGCATCCAAACAAGTTGACACCACACCCCTTCATGCTAGGTTGGTAAGGGGAGCTTCATTCCCTCTCAGAGAATCACTGGAAATGGCTAGCTACGAAACTGAACATGATTGGTAACTCTAACCAAAAAGCTGGTAACTTTAGTTCAAAAAGTTAGTAATTTTTTTAAAAAGCTAGTAACTTATCAGGTTCCTGTTTTTTGATTCAAAATCCTTGGACAACTGATAGGTGCATCCAAACAAGTTGAGACCACACGCCTTCATGCTAGGGTGGTAAGGGGAGCTTCATTCCCTCTTGGGGAATCACTGGAAATGGCTAGCTACGAAACTGAACATGGTTGGTAACTCTAACCACAAAGATGGTAACTTTAGTTCAAAAAGCTAGTAACTTTCTTAAAAAGCTGGTAACTTATCAGGTTCCTCATTCTTGGTTCTATTACCATTGGGGAAAGGATGGGGGCATCCAAACAAGTTATGACCGTGCCCCTTCATGCTTGGTTGGCGAGGGGAGGTTTATTCCCACTTGGGGAATGACTTGAAATGCCTCATAACGAAACTGAACATGGTTGGTAACTTCACCCAAAATGCTGGTAACTTTAGTTCAAAAAGCTAATAACTTTTTCAAAAAGCTGATAACTTATCAGGTTTCTCCTTTTTTGGTTCTATTTCTCTTGGGGGAAAGGATGGGTGCTTCCAAACAAATTAAGACCGTGCCCCTTCATGCTTGGTTGGCGAGGGGAGCTTTATTTCCACTTGGGGAATGACTTGAAATGCCTCATAACGAAACTGAACATGGTTGGTAACTTCACCCAAAATGCTGGTAACTTTAGTTCAAAAAGCTGGTAACTTTTTTAAAAAGCTGATAACTTATCAGGTTCCTCCTTTTTTGGTTTATTTCCCTTGGGAGAAAGGATGGGTGCTTCCAAACAAATTAAGACCGTGCCCCTTCATGCTTGGTTGGCGAGGGGAGCTTTATTCCCACTTGGGGAATGACTTGAAATGCCTCATAACGAAACTGAACATGGTTGGTAACTTCACCCAAAATGCTGGTAACTTTAGTTCAAAAAGCTGGTAACTTTTTTAAAAAGCTGATAACTTATCAGGTTCCTCCTTTTTTGGTTCTATTTCCCTTGGGAGAAAGGATGGGTGCTTCCAAACAAATTAAGACCGTGCCCCTTCATGCTTGGTTGGCAAGGGGAGCTTTATTCCCACTTGGGGAATGACTTGAAATGCCTCATAACGAAACTGAACATGGTTGGTAACTTCACCCAAAATGCTGGTAACTTTAGTTCAAAAAGTCAGTAACTTTTTTAAAAAGCTGATAACTTATCAGGTTCCTCCTTTTTTGGTTCTATTTCCCTTGGGGGAAAGGATGGGTGCTTCCAAACAAGTTAAGACCACACCCCTTCATACTTGGTTGGCGAGGGGAACTTCATTCCCACATGGGGAGTGACTTGAAATACTTCATTATGAAACTGCACATGGTTGGTAACTCCACCCAAAAAGCTAGTAACTTTAGTTCAAAAAGCCGGTAACTTTTTTAAAAAGCTGGTAACTTATCAGGTCCTTTGAGTTATGTTCCTATTGACCTTGTAGAATGCATTGGTGCATCTAAACAAATCAAAACCACATCCCTTCATGCTAGAAACTTTAAAAAGTGAACAACTTCTTAAGAAAATGTATAGTACAAATGATATCTCACATCGTATTCTTACATAATTTTATTCAACAAACTATAACGCTCACAAATTCATATAACCTCAACAAATAGGTACACTTAAAATTGTCAGCCGAAATGGGCATGCTTTGGCAGATAATTCAGGAAACTTATAAACAATAAGACCACATATCTATAGGCAATTAATTGGACCAGAGTTCAAGCCTTTTCCCTCTGACTTGTAGCCTTGCATCTGGCCCCAATCTTTCAAAGTTACTCTTGAAAGTAGCAAATAAATTAAATATGCAATGAACAAACCCACTACAAGATACCAATAAATTCTTCATAATCGAGATCATACTGTGTTATACAATATTCATTTTTATTAGACCCAATTGAAATTGCAAATAGTATATTTGAAGGCACATGAATATTATGCAGCATCCATCATAAAACTTTCCTACACCACATGGTACTACCAACAACAGATAACTGCAAATAACTCATGTGCCACCAAATAAACTATCTATTCTATTACACTTTTGGGACTCCAAATACAAAAAACTAAAGCAAAAAGAAAAAAATCAAAATCTTAAAGGTTATTGATCCGTGTCTCTCTAATATTGTCCCATATGCTCCAAACCTTGGGTGATTTCCTATTTGTCTGCTTCCCTTGTCTTGTTATCAAGCACATGCATAGTAAAAAAAAAAAGATGTGCTTCATGACTGTAAGTTTCCAAAAAAATGGCTATGACAACTTGTACACTTGTAATCCTGGTCCTGCACATAAAAAATTGAAACAAAACGAATAAATGGGAAAAAATTTTGTAACTTTAAAGTTAACATGCAAACTTCACAAACCTTTATCAATAACAAATGCACTACTAATAATCCACTTACCTATACAAAAAGAAAGATGTCATTCTCCACTTACATTAGCCAGTATATCTGTATTGCTTACATATAGCAGTTATCATCAGTCAAAAAGTCAAAATGCTTAACAAATGTTACTATGATTCCGCAACATTTTAAGAACAGTCTTTAGCATATGCGGGACTGGGGAGGTGTTCCTGCAGATCAATATAAGAGGATAGTATAAGTAAAATAATACGAAACTACCCTCAAAGATAGCCAAGTTGTTTACATGCCTGCATAGATAGACCAACATCAGCTGTAAAGCCTTCAAGCAACGACACAAATCCACCTTGCTGAATAATTGATAGTTCTGAAACCAAACAAGTTTCTTCATAATTTGGAATTGTAACAGCTTCATTGACATGAATACCCCTGCTCTGGCTCTAAACAACATTAGACAAATAACAATTAGTGGTCACTGAATGCCATAGTCGTGGTAGTTGAATCATTGTAAACTGTCCATCCCTATGAATCTCGCTCACAAAACTAACATTCTCACTAAGTGCATGTAGAAATAAAATAATAGATTTCATAAATCCATAAATGTATCATCACAATCATTACACTATTCAACCATTTTTCCCATATTCAAATTGTAGATGCACAACATCGTACATAACAAAGTATTTCCCAAATTTAAACCTCATCTGGTCAATACAATTTATCTCACAATTCACATCAAATACCAACAACAAAGTGGAAAAAAAATTAATTTGCGCATGCACACTAAGACCAAACTGAAGTTACAAATTTAATGTTAAATCCATGCGCACACACAACATGACATTGTCATCAGTCACATTTATTGTAGGTCCAACCTCCACTGAGGACTCTATGGAGAAGTTGCTTCCACGTTGCTGGATAACAAGTCCATCAATGGAGTCCTACAGGTTGCAATCCAAATCAAACATTAAGATTTATTTCCATTGACACCATTTGAGTAAACACAAACAATAATAGATGATATAATAAACTAACCTTCATAATTAACTTCGCACCATTCATGCTTTGCTTTCTATATTTCTGCACAACTTTCTCGCCATGAGAGATTTTTCTCTTTGACGGTGGTCGACCTTTACGTGTTACACAGGAAGGGCTACGAATTTGAATCACGTGATCTGTACACCCCTCACTCATGTTGGTGTCTGAGCAAGTATCCTTACAAGTTGTATTTATTTCCTTATGAGAAGAAGCCATTCCATGCATATCACCAAGGACTTTTTTAAGTGCACTATGGAGGAGATTGCTTGCATCATTAGATTCTGCAGCTACTTCTGCCACATTATAGAAATGCTTGCACAACTTATCAAATCTCTCTGACCTTGGTTTTAACTCACCACATCATAACTGCTTCTAATATATGAATGTCTCCACTTGATTTTCCTGCTCCATCTTGCCAAAATATACTTTGAAGGCACATGCTTTACTCTTTCAAGAGCAAGCACAGAAAGTGAGTGCCTACACATAATGCCCCTAAATTCAAACAACAAACATTGGCAGTTGACATCATGGTTTTCACGATTAAATTTAACTTCATACAAAACCTCCTTCACA
The DNA here is from genome assembly GCA_031439585.1 of Pterocarpus macrocarpus. Classification (NCBI taxonomy): domain Eukaryota; kingdom Viridiplantae; phylum Streptophyta; class Magnoliopsida; order Fabales; family Fabaceae; genus Pterocarpus; species Pterocarpus macrocarpus. The sequence continues at coordinate 79,203,891 of CM062515.1, forward strand.
TGACTATCAACCAAAAGCTCCTCAAACACATTGTAAGTAGCAATAATCCCCTCCACACATTTGCTGCATGTGCCACAATTCATTTTCCCTCTGAATTCAACTTGAATTTCATTAAACTTTGCATGTGTGTATTCTACTTGAAATTGTTTTTCAATGAGAGAGTTTGACCCACAGGGAATTGTAGTATTCATGGAGCGAAAATTAGCTTCAAACTCCTTTTCTGCCCTGCTCCTAAGAGCATTGTCATACTGCTTCACAAATTGTTGCAAGCTTGTTTTAGAGTTGACATATCCATCAAAGAAAGCATGTATGCTCTCACTACGTTGGGTGGTGGACAACCCTGCCCAAAAGTCCTTCCTCAACAAGACTGGAACCCACCTATGTCGTTCACTGAACAATCCACTCAGCCATTTATTTTGTTCAAGTTGAAATTCTTTCACAAACAAGCACCATTTCTCATTAAATTCTTCCTCTGTGAGAGTGTCATAAATGGCTTCCTTCATTGCACATTTAATTCCCTTATATGCAGCATATCCTTTGAGTTTATCAGGGATCTTTCTCATTATGTGCCACAAGCACCACCTATGACGTGTTTTGGGCAAAGCTATCCCAATTGCTTTCTGCATAGCCTTGCATTGGTCAGTTACTAGACCTCTAGGATGCTTCCCAGCCATGCATCTAACCCAGCACTCAAAAAGCCAAACAAATGATTCCGTATCTTCAGCTGAAAGTAAACCACACCCAAACAAGATCGATTGGCCATGGTGGTTTACACCCACAAATGCCCCAAATGGCATTTCATACTTATTTGTCAAATACGTTGTGTCAAAACTCACAACATCTCCGAAGGCTTCATATGCAGCTCTACTCCTAGCATCTGCCCAAAATATATTTTTCACACGGAACTGATCATCAAAATCAATGTCATACCAAAAATTACAATTCAGCTCCTTCATCCTATTAAAGTAATTTACCAAAGCTTTGGCATCTCCTTCCTTCCCAATTGCACGTCTTTCCTTATTAATGTAGTTCCTCACATCTTGTTCAATAAACGGAAGATTGTCGTACCCTCCTGCATCTTGTACAAGAGCTTGGAATGTCTTGCTGATCCTTACTCCTGCCTCATCATTTAGCTCGATAGTTCTCTTCACATGCAGACTGATATTTTTATTTGCCTTAAACATTCTTGACTTCGTGGGGCTAATATCATGACTATGGTCAAGAATAACTGACTTTATAGACCATAAATCGTCTGATGCCTTACTTGCAGTAATCTTTGCACGACATTTTGCAACTTATGTAGGTAGTGTCTTCAATGTTGCTGGAATTTTTGACATCCGGCTTCCCTCTCGTGTGCAAGCAAGCATCAGATAATTCAACTCCCCATCATCTCCTTTTTTCGAATTCCGTATTTTCCATCCAAAGCCCATCATATTTGCATACTTTTGGTAAAATACTTTTATTTCTTCAGTCGAATGAAATATCATCCCAACACTTGGCTCAACTATTTCAGTATTGCCCTTAAAGGTATCAACTTTCGGTATGGATCCAACAACCCAGTCCGTATCACCACCACTTGTATCTTCCATGGAGGTTTGCTGCACACAATGGACCAACCTACACAAAATAGGAAAAGAAAATTAATTGGGCTCTGCTACAATATGAAAGAGTACATTCCTTTGCATCCTGTGTTCTTTAATTTTTATTGAATAATTCATACAAAAATAAAATAGTCATTATCGTAATTCATTACAACTTCATAATCCTCTGATAACTTACTGATAGTACAACAGAACTTATTCTTTGGAATAGTTAACACTATCTACATAAGTGGCACTAGCACAAAGCAAATAATTTAACTGGAAAAACATCTTTATCATTATCAACAAAGCATAAATGATGAAAAATATGTAGCAGCTAAAGAAAGAGAGGCTTTAAACATTCAATTGCTTCTTTAGCATTAGTAACACTCCTAAAAACATGCTACATAGGAAGTAGGCAGTATAAAAGTATATACAAAGCCAAATTACATGAGTTTGGCATTTTTCATCAAATTCACAAACTATACTTAGGCTAGATTGGTGAGGGGAGCTTCATCCCCACGTGGGGAGTGACTTGATTTGCCTAAGTAAGAATCTGCAGTTGGTTGGTAATTACACCTTAAAAGCTGGTAACTTCAGTTCAATAAACTAGTAACTTTTTTAAAACACTGGTAACTTTTCAGGTACTGAGTTTTGGTTTTATTTCCCTTAGGGAATGGATGAATGCATCCAAATAACTTAAAACCACACCTATTCATGCTAGTTTGGTGAGGGGAGCTTGATTCCCATGTGGGCAGAGACTTGATATGCTGAAATAAGAACCTGCACTTGATTGGTGACTACACCTAAAAAGCTAATAACTTTAGTTCGATAAACTAGTAACTTTATTAAAAAGCTGGTAACTTTTCACGTACTGAGTTTTGGTTCTATTCCCAATTTGGCATTTTCCACCAAAATCACAAAGTATATATAAGCTAGATCACATGTTTTCAATTATTCATACTTTGGTCTCTTTAGACACATTCACAAGCAGCTTACCAAGATACAAAGATCCAAAATTATTGCCTTTACTATACATGTAATATGTCTCCTTTTCACGCATTCACAATCGTTGCTAGTACTTATACAGATTACAGAAAGGCATGCCAAGTAACTACCAAATTTGACTCTCATTGCGACTCATTATGTTACCCAGAATTATTGTTGGGAAGAAATATAGCTATCATTTGGCAAATCCCTAATGCTGAGGACTCTTTCTAACAATCATAACAACAAGGACATTATGCAACATATAGTGAACCTTAACCATAACTATAGACTAAAATTTATCAAAACTATTTCATATCACTTGATCACCGTAACTTCTACTTTGAAAAGCAGGAAACAAAAGCCATAAGTAGTTAAAGTAATAGATTGCTTTAGACTTCCAGCACAAGGAATTCGTGATTCTTTTACCATTTAAATAAATTATTAGAGTTATGTTTTTCTATGGTTAAAATCCTTATAACAATTCAAGATATCATTGCCTTTCATTTTTTTATATGGATTTTATCTTCTCTTTGAACATAGTCATGCAAAGCTAGACCCCTTGGTATCTTCGATCAAAACAAATCTATGCACATAATATGTACCATAACAATCATTTGCCCTTGGTTCTATATAAATATTTGTATGGATAATCACAATATAACACGGTTTCTTCAAACACTGTGTAAACATATGCAAAATGGAACTTTAACTTCCAATATATGATGGTCATGATGCAAGAATTCTTTTCGGGTGCAGGCTTATTGACAGAAATCAAAGTATTGCTGCAGGAAATTAATGACAACAATCGACAAGACTTGTAAATTACCTTTCAACAGGATCGATTGAGCGAGAGTCCGAGAGAGTTATTGAATGATAGAGGAGAGTTATTTTTTTGAAATCAAATTAGGGCTCCATTGAGGGAAGGTTGACGCTACAAAAAGGGTGATCGGAGAAGGAGCACACCACGATGAAGATGACGTTGTTCAGGATTCAACGCAGAGAGGTGTGTGATAGCAACATCAGTCAGCATCGATTTCGGTGTGGTGTGTTTGCGGTTCTGGTGCGAGGTGTTTGCAGTTTTCGTGTGGCATTCTCTTGCATACCTACAGCATCACCTGGTCACAGTGAAAAGGGAGAAAGAGGTCAAGAGTGGTGATGGTTCGTGGTGGTTGCGGGCGCATTGCAGAGGGTTAGGGTGGAGAGGATTTAGTGTGACGTAAACCCATGGAGAACCATGGTAGCAGGGGATATGAATGACCGAAGAAAAGCGGGAGAGTTTGACTGTAGCAGGGGATGAGAATGAGTGAAGAAGAGCGGGAGAATTTGTGAGTGAAAGAACAGTGTATTTTTTTCTCTTTTGTTTTCACCGTAGCCCACGTTCCCTCCCTACTTTCATTTTGTCATTTTGCTATTTTTTCTACGGACAACACCGTATATGTCGCCTTTGAGAATGGCAACATAACATTTCTCCTTTGTAAGATCTGTAATGATTAGCCCCGACCTACAACTGTAAGAATAAAAAGGGCATAGTTTGCATCAAGATATGAATAGACGTTGTATTTATTTTGCTTTTGAAAATTTAAGATAACAGTTGAGTATTGTAAACTCAAGAAGGCATAAGATTTCACTCAACAACAACATTAGACAGATATCGTTAGTTTCGGATTTTTTTTTTTCTTTTACTCAATTTTTTTTATTGTTAAATATTCATTACCCGTTGATTTTTATTCAATAAATTTAATTATAGTTCACGCCACAAAAAGGAAAATAAATGTAATTTTAGTTGGGTTTCATTTGACTCCAACTAACATGTCTTAAACTAAGTCGACTTATTTATAAAAATAAATTTTTTTAATATTAATTTTTTTCATTTATAAAACTTAAAATTGAAATAATATTTAAGGGTAATAAATTCAAAATATTTAGACTAATTGTTGGTTATCACATAAATATATGATAATCCATCAAAATTTTAATGCTTAAAAAAAATGAATGTTGAAAACAAATTTGAATCTGAGTAAATAGAAGTTTCAAAATTTTTCCCCTTTTGCGAAGAATAAAAAGCTCTAAAACAAGCTACGGTGAAAGTGAGCACAACCAGCAAAGAATACACCAGTCCGCAAAATGCAAAGGGTGCGTATTTATATAAAGTTATACAATTCAAAATATAGTTACACGAGTATAGGAAGAAATTATGTAAAAGATTAGTTATTTCAACGAGCTTTGTTATTTAAACCTTCTTTTTGACACGTTTTAAGCGATGTATACGAAAAAAAAGTAAAGTAAAATACTATTATACCTTAAGTGTATATGTTTCCCACCATAGCTTCTCTCACTTTTTCTTGCGTGAATCGGCGTATATGTCTAACAATATATGTCAAAATATTATTTTTTGTATTTCAATATGTGTAAAGGATCTCTTATCTTAGCCTCTCATGTCTCTCATAGTAGGTCTACTCTCTGGCACCGTCTGCATGCAATTCGCAGTCCAAAGTGATTGGTGCACCATATGATTGTGGTGCATTGGATGGTAAAAATTTGAGAGGTGTATTAATATACTAATTATTTATAATATATTATAGTAATATATTAATTTAAAAAAAATTAAAAATATAATTAAATATATTTTAAAAATTAATTTTTATATATTAGTAATATAAAATTATATTAATAATATAAAATAATTTTATACTATTAATATAATATTACACCAATAAACAGTATAAAATTATATTGATAAAATAAAATTATATTAATAAAATTTTTATGAATTTTACAAATAAATTTTTATATACTAATAGTATAAAGTTACACCAATAGTATAAAATAATTTTACACTGTCAATGTAAAATTATACTGACAGAATAAAATTACATTGATACAATTTTTTTATTACATTAATAATATAAAATTATTTTATACTGCAATATAATTTTATACTGTCAATATATAATAATTAATTTTTAAAATATATTTGATCATATTTTTTAATTTTCTTAAAATTAGATATTATTACAGTGCATCATAAATGATTGGTGCATCGATGCACCCCACAATCTCACCATCAGACTGTAAGTTGCACCATGCTCCTTGACCAGTAAAGAGCACTGTAGATGACGCCTTACTTAAATATTTTTTCTTTTATTCAAGTTTTTGATGTTTCTATTATTTTTATCGGCATGGAGATATAGTATTGTAGTAGACACCTTAACAAAATATGCTATTTACTCTGGTTTTGTTGTATGGACTAGTTCTCCTCCCCTGCTGGAAACTGTCCACTTTGATGTCTTGATTTGAATAAATTTAGAATTTCCAAAAAAAAGGAGGGAAAAAGATATCCAATCATTACCAGTGACATGTGAAATTTTATTTGATATAAGAATTTGTTTGTTACTGCTTAAATTTTAGGGCATAGGTTTTGTTTATTAGGGATATTCAAATATAATCAAATTAAACAAAAATTGTTAAACCGATCTAAAAAGTCAAAAACGTATTAAAATTGAAAAGTTTAAACTAAATTAGTTCTTATATTTAAAAAAATGTGCTAGATTAAAACGAATTTTGAATTTAATTTTTAAAATTAATCTAATTTAATTAAAATTAAATAATATTATGTAAAATAGTTTTATTATTAAATTTATGCTTTCACTTTTGTCCATTTTAATATTAATTGCACATTTTAGAGCATATATTCTCCTTTAATATATTATATAGATTCTAATTTCAATATTAGTTTCGAAGTCAATAAACTATCAATCATAAAATCATTGTGTGTGTATAATTAAGAGGAAGCGGATCTAAGGGAAGAGGTTAGTCTTTCATAATGTGGCGAACCAAAGACCAAAATTTAGTAAGGAAATACGCTCACATTTAGTATTTGATCAAACTCCACATTTTGCTTTCGAACAAAAACCATCCCCTTTGTTTTAAATCAACTTATAATTAGGGGTAATTTTAATGTGTGTTTGGGAAAATTATGATATTAAAATTATTTCAATAATCACTTATTTATATAATTACTTTTTTATATAGAATGTGTTTATTTCAGCTTTTAAAAAAAGTGATTATGAAACTTAAATTTTATATATAATCAAAAAAGCTAAAAATTGATTTTTTTTCGTAAGTTATTCTTTTCAGCCTCTACAAAAAAAGTAAAAATTAATTTTTTTTTTAAAAAAAGTGATTTTTTGTTCAAAAAATCACAAACAAATATACCCATAATCAACTATATGATAATCAATTTATATTTCGATACTTTAGCTGAAAAGTGATTATAAGATAATTTGTTATTTTAGATTTTATGAAAAGAGTTGCTTTTATATGAGAAAATTAGTAGAAAGGATAATTGAATGATTATTCATATTATATAATATTTGATATTTAAAGTCAATTTTGTAAAAATATAACAATTATGAAATAATCAGCTTCTGTTTAGAATCATAAGCTTCAAAAAGTTGCTTATAATTATAAGTTATTTTTTAGCTTAAAATTGTCAACTTTAATTATAATCTATTTTCAATTTCCACCCAAACATGAATGATTTTTACAAAACAGCTTTTTCACCGAAAAAAAAAAGGGAAAAAAAAGAAAGAAGAAGCTGTTTTGCAAGATTATCAAACATACTATTATAATTTTAATCTATCCTCATTATTTACTACCTTACTTTTTCTCCGACCTCATTAATCAAATCCCCATTACTTTTTGTGAAAGTAAAATGTGGAGCTTGTTAATCTCTATAAGAGAGTGTGTAGAATAGCAATCCCCCTTTAAAAAATAATGATTAAGAGTTTGTTTGGATTGACTTTTTTCAAAAAAAAAAAAAACTAATTTTTTAAAAAAAATATTTTTATAAGTTTTTGTAAGTGTTTGGATATAACTTTTAAAAAAAATGTTTCAATTAAAAAATATTAATTTATCACTTTTTCTAAAAATTAGGAATACCTAATTTCTAAAAAAAGTAGAAACAAAAGTAAATTTTAATAAAATTATCTTTTAAAAATATCTTTTACTTTTATTTAAAATTACAATACATATTTTTTCTTTCTTATCCCTTATCAAACCCTAGTTCTTTTTCATCTTTTTGAATGTCTTTTGTTGTAATTTGATTATAAAAAAAGTATGTTTACTCTTTTGTATCTAAACAGACTTATAAATACTTTTTACAATTAAAAATACTTTTCAGATAGTCTATCCAAATGCAAAATAATTTTTTCTAAAAATTAAAGCTCTATTAAAAAAAAATTGAGAGAAAAATATCCTTTTTTTCAAAAATTTGTCCAAACATATTCTAAATAAAATCATCTAAAGTAGTGAGTCAAATATTTGCACATCTTTGATATTATAAAAAAATAATGGTCAGAAATCGTCATTTACCTCAATGACAATCAATCACTTTTAAATTTTTAGTGAACTAGCGAATGAATGTTGTTGTGTGAAATCTTATGCCTTCTTGAGTTTACAAGTCATATTCAAATTTTATCTTAAATTTTCAAAAGCAAAACAAATACGATTTCTATTCATATATACAATAACTCTGAACTTGATGCAAACTATACCCTTTTTATTCCTACGTCTATTTACAAAAAGAGATGACACCACTCCACATTACACAAATTATATATTTTGATCTTTCCATCATAATCCCATCGGAGACATGTTTTTCTTAAGCTATATATACAAAATGGTATATATAGCTTTTCTTCAGCTATCAATGCTTGAGTTTGCTCAACGTTGATGATAATGAGACATGTTTTTGTTATCAGAAGGCATTCGGGTTGTGTCATGTGCAATCCAAGTATACAAAAATGATTATTACATACGTATTTGTAATTCACGCAAAAAATTAATGAATTAACGGTGAAATATGCAATGAATTTGGCTCATGATAGAAGTACCCTCACTCTAGGGTACGGAAATAGAAAGATTGCAAGCTAAACGATGATGGGCAACTAGTAGGGGTGGAAACAGGTCAGCCACCCTCTAAACAGGCCAGACGTATATCATAAATATTGAGCTTTCAGTCTGGTCTATTATTTGTTAAAGTTTTTATTTTCGACCTGACCTAAAGCCTGTTATCAAAACCTGTTAAAAAAAAATTGGCAACTGAAGGCAAACAACCAAACAACGAGTATAATCAACCTCATTGCATCAACCTCCCAACAAAACTAAAAATACTTGATGAACATGCACAAAAACAGAATACATTATTCCATCAAAAAATGAAAAAAAAAAAAAACACATACAGAACACATGCGTAAAGGACAGCAGCTTGCTGTAACAAATTGCAGATGTAGTATTAACTACTTTGATTGGGGCTTTTTCTTAAGAAAAATAGAACACATTAGGAACAATAGAACACCCAAAATATCAGCAAGCTAAGAATAGATTAATAATTAAAAAAAAAAAGGCTAAGGACAAATACCCGGTACCCACAATAAAACACCCACAAGTTCTACAATTTCCCACCTCCCCGGAGCTCCTTTTCCCCAAAGACGCGCCAGAACCTAACCAACTACACCGGCACCATCTACCTTGCCGGTGCTATCGTTGGTGCCGCAGCTAGCAGGCGGGACAAGAGGACGAAGTTGCAGTTGTTGATGGCGGTTGCTACGGGACGCGACAAGGAACTGTGCGGTGGTGCACGTCGTTGCGTAGGAGTGTGTTGCTGTGGTGGTGCGGTCGCCGCGACGATTGATCGACGTTGAAGATGGAAGAAGCTGAGATGAGGCAAGAGGCAAGGGAAAGGGGGTCTTGTGCGACAGGAACCCATTTTGAAAGTTTCAATAGGGTGTCTTTGTGTGCCTGTGGTAACATAAGAAAGGTTTATTTATTTTGTTAATTTTCTTAAAAATAGAATATATTATGAGTATTTTATAAATATATTAAACATGCACATATTATCGTGAGCAATGAACTTGATGTAGTAGCAATTGGTGGCTGATGATAGTGTAGTGACAAGACCCGTGTTCGAATCTTAGGATAGGCATTTAAAGGTTTTTGACACAATAATTATTTATAAGCATAAACAGGCCTACCTGTTAAGTTTAATAGGCTTCATTATGAGTTTAGGCGTGGCCTATTTATTAAAAAGGCTAGGTTAGGGCCTGAGGCCTGTTTCTTTCCATATGGCGCAAAATGATACTGCGCCACCATGGTCTTCGGCCTGACATGGATGGGATAGGGGTGGCTGGCGCACGTTCAGGTCGCGCCACTCCTTGATGTGACGTGACAGAAGAAAGACAGCAGCAGGATGGCGGTGGTTGGAGTTGCGCCATGCATGGGGAGCCACCACGTGTCTGCCTTCACCCTTATATAATTGCTGGTCCCCTTTCGCTCACCGTCCAAACTTCCCTTCCTCCCCTTTGCTTGCACTTCCTCGGCCATCTTCCTCAATTCCGTAGCACGTTGTTCTTTTCCAATTGTAAGTAATGTAATTTTATTTTTAAAATTTCTTTTTATCATTTTATTTTTTTAGATAGATTTTATAAGAATAATTTTAATTTTATTTATTAGTTTTAGATTTTAATTAATTCATTCAGTTTATATTTTACTATGAGTTTATTACTTATTTAAAATTTTTAAGAAAATTATAATAGTTTCTAATTTTTTTTTTTTTTGAGTTAAACTTTAAAAAATTTTATTAGGATATTTAGAAGTTTGTTAGAATATTTATTGAAAAAATATTAGAATGGTAATTAGGGTGGTAATTAACTTATTGTGTTAAAAAATATTTTATTTTTTTATTTCAAGATTAGAATTTTGAAAAAATTATTAGACTAGACATAATATTTATAGACATATGTAAAAAGTAATTTTTAATTTATATTAATGAAGAAATAAAGTACTAAAAAAGCTAAATAAAAATAATTATATTACTATTATGTATAGAAAAGTATATAAATAATTTAATAATTAATTTTTTTTTAACAGATGGCATCCAGCTCTTCTTCTTCTTCATCACGTGTCATACGGCCCGGGCCAGAAGATGCATCACTATTGACAATGCAAGAAACACACATTTCACAGTATATTTGGAATGGACATCTTGATCAGGTGTTAGTTATTAGAGGAAAATCTTCTGTTCGGAATAGGGACGAGCAAATTCCTGTGCAGATTATTCCATACTTGGAGCAAGCAGGATTTCTTGAAATTGCAAAATTTGAATTTTTTCAAATTGAACACACGTTGATATCTGCTCTAGTGGAGCGTTGGAGGCCGGAGACACATACATTTCATTTGCCTCTAGGGGAATTCACAATTACGTTGCAAGATGTTGCTATTCAAACCGGCCTTCGTATTGATGGAATGCCAGTTGCTGGCAATACTTCTGGGCCGTGGCAACCTATTATCCAGCAATTACTAGGCGTAACTCCCCTGCAGAGTGTTTTTCATGGTCATCGACTAAAAATGGGGTGGTTAAATACACACTTTAGCGATATAAATGACCATATTGACAATGAGGTCCAAGTTCAGCAGTTCGCTCGAGTATATATTTTACGGTTGATGGGGTCAGTGCTATTTCCATATCATTCTGGAAACTTGGTGCCTTTAAGACTTCTTCCATTTTTAGAAGATTTCGTTGTGGCTGGACAATATAGCTGGGGATCAGCTGTGCTCTCTTATTTATATCGCGAGTTGTGCAAGTGTACAGATTATAATTGGCGTGAAATTGGAGGCATGGCTATGTTGGTTCAGCTATGGGCATGGGACAGATTCCCATCAATATCCCCAACTCCTTCAGTAGAGATCGCCCATGCCCCACTTGATGCTTGGTATGACTTTTTTCCTTCTTATTTTTGTAATAAATTTTCTGTTTAAATAATGATTGCCCTTTTTATAATATTTGATTTAATATGTAAAATAATAGATGGATAGGTGGTATGACTTTTGTGGCTATACAACAAGACTTGCCATACTATCATCGCAAACTTGATCGTTTAAAGTGAAAAGATGTAAGAACATCTTATTAATGCATCTATAAATTTGACTGTATACAACTTTTAATATTTATTATTATTAATTTATAGATTGTATGGGAACCTTATCTTGAATTTTATGGGTCACTTCCGCATATATGTCTTGAAGGCTCTCACATTTAGAGAGCTATTGTGTCGCTTATATTTTTTCATATCGTAGAGTGACATCAACCAGATCGAGTGATACGTCAATTTGGCTTACAACAAAGTATTCCAAACCCACCACGTCAGCCCGAACAACTTCACGATCTTACTTTGCGTGGTAAAGAAAGTGATAATTGGATGCTTCTATATGCTTCTGTTATCCAAATATGGAATGAGAGGGTACAATATTTGGTAAGTAGCAATCAGCAGATGGGGTTATTAAGTGAGAATGATCCTTACATGAGATGGTATTCAAGGCACACTCATCGCTGGATTAGTAGGGATGGTGCATACAGAGGGCAAATAGTAAGTATTATTTCTTTTTTATTAATTAAATTACTTTTGTTATTGTTAATGGTGTATAATATTTATGTATATAATATTTTTGTCATTTTGAACAGCACAACCAGTTGGAGCGAATGCATCATTTATCCTCTATCAACGATTCAACCTTTTCGATGGAGGATGTTAGAGACGTAACAGTAGAGTTATTGCAACAATTTGAGGAATTAGATAGGGTCACTGAACCTGCAGGACTCCGTATTCAACAGCAGCCTATTCCACAACCTGATGTGAATGTGGCAATACCTCCGACTTGGGTTGAAGGTCAGGGACTTCAACGGCGTAGAAGGCGAGAGGCAACACAGATTCATACCCTACCTCCACGGCCTGAACGTGGTTATGGTCAATATTATGTTCCATCGGCATCATCAGCCAATCCGATGGATTCATGCAGTGAAAGAAGTTATTATTGGCCACCTCAGCATCAAACAACAGCAGGAGCATCCCCTTCCCATGCTGCATATCACTCATATTACCCAGACGAGGCATACGTTTCTTCCGCACCTAGCCCGTCACAATTTACACCCCCTGCGTATATGCTACCAGAGTTCACACCTAGTGCACCTATGGAGTTTATGGATTTCTTATCACAAGAAACCCTTTACACTCCACGTAGTGTGAATGTTGTTTCTCCACAGGATATTGACTTGAATGAAGAATTTTTATCTGTAGTTAGCCCTGAGGATGATGTGGCTGATGTGAGAAGAAACTCGCATCGTCGAGCGAGAGATAAGCAACGTGGTTGTATATTATCGCCTAACTCTTCACATGATTGATTATGGACATATCTACTTGTTTATTAAAGATGGGTTATTTACGTAAATATTTTAAAAAATGTATTTAATTTTCTTATTAAATATGTATTTAATTTTTTTATTAATTTTTACTTAAACTAAGGGTATAGATTAATCTTAACTTTTTTATTTTTTTATTTATTAAACATTTATTTATTAAATATGCATCATTTACTGTAAAAGTTAATACTAATATAATAAATTAATCTTAAGTTGAGTATAGTTTACTTAACTAAACTAACGGTAAATCAGAGAATGATACAAAATAAACAAGGGTATAATGGCAAGAAAATAATTGACAACTGCATCAAAGTTTTTGTTCTTAAAATTAAAATGAAATTACACAAGTGGACTTAGGATAAATTTGCATAGATATTAAAAATCTGGACTATCTATGGTGTCAGTATCTTGTTGGGAGCTTTGACTTCCAGTGAAACGAGGGCAAAGACGTCGGTTATGACCTTCCCTTTTACATATTCCACAATGTTGCCTTCGCTGTGATTCTCTCAAATCCATCTCATTCCTTATACGTGTGGACTTCGGCCTACCTTTAGCACGAACGGTTGATGGATTTGGAACCAATGTCCAACCAGATGTAGCTGTGATGCAATCCTCATTGCCAATTGGCCACCATTGTCCGCTATACACATTGACAATATTTTGAATAGAGTAAACAGGATTAACTAAATTGTAGAAGTCTATACTCACAGCAGCATAGGCAGCAATGGCATGAGAGCATGGATATTTATATGCCTGAAATTTGCCACACTGGCAAGTACCTCTCCTTAAGTTCACGACCCACGTATGACCACCACTTTGTGTCACAAGGTTGAATGCCTCTTCAACCTCAAACCTTGTGGTCTCTATATCATATCTGCGATCTTGGTGAGAGCAAGCATCCTCTTGATTCTTCCTAATAGCATCGATTAACTTCTTGCAAAACCTATTTCCAGCGCTTAGCTCTGCCCTAGCCTCTGCACCTCTTTGGACAAAACAATCCACCATCCTTCTGTATGTGCACTTAACCAATGCAGTTATTGGCAAATTTCTAGCACCTTTTAAAACTTTATTCACAGCCTCTGATAAGTTTGTTGTCATATGGCCATATCTACGTCCTCCTACATCATATGCCTGACTCCATTTCTCCTTCGGTATGCTATCGATCCATCTTTGAATTTCAGGACTGGTTTGACGAAATTTTTCCAAATTCCTATCAAATCGGTGCATGCAAGCCATATACCCTATATTATCACAAATTAAATGTTATCTTTGAAAGAAACAAAATTCATAGATATAATATTAAAATTATGAAAATTTACTTCTTACCAAGTTTCAATAGGTCTTACTTTAATTTCGTATTCTTGAACTTGTGGTTGAAATTGCTAGCAATGTGGCGAATACAGTACACATGATATGCATATGGAGGTTGCCAACCAAGATTTTCATTTGCCACAGCTCCTTTTATACTTGCATGACTATCAGAGATAAGACACAGGCCTTGTTTTCTTGTCACATATTGTCGGATGTTTCCCAAGAACCATGACCAAGCATCTAAAGTTTCTTTTTCAACAATAGCAAAAGCAATCGGTAAAACGCAATTGTTGCCATCTTGTGTAGTGGCAATTAAGAGTGTACCACGATACTTTCCATATAGAAATGTGCCATCAACTTGTATAATGGGTTTGCAAAAATTGAAAGCATCGCAACATTGCTTAAATGTCCAAAATACTCGATGAAATGTGCGAAACCAAGTGTCTACTTGATCATTGACGATAAATTCGATTGTCTCTATTTTGTACACGGAGTCTGGTGCAAACATCTACATATATGCAAGCCATCCAGGAAGCATTGCAAATGATTCATCCCAGTCACCAAACACTTTTGTTATTGCCTTTTGCTTTGCCTTCCAAGCCTTCCGGTATGATACTTGAAATCCATATTGACTGCTAATTCTTTCTCTGATCAAGGAAATTGGAATTGATGGTTCCAATTTAACCAACCCTATCATAAATTAAGCAATCAAACTTTTATCAATAATAAAAGTTAACATCCATAAAATATATAATTTATATATTGTTTAGTGCCATACCTAATATATTTGCGCAGATAAAATTTGAATCCAATTTGCAATGATCTTGAGATAGCATAGGATTAAGACAAATGTGACGACCACCCCATTTAGTAATTTGCCACTTGTTTGTCTTTTTTCCTAAAATTGCCCTCATTCGCCAAGGACAACCTTCTTTGTGTCTTATGCATTTTGTGCAGAAAATTGTCGATGTTGATTCAACCATAATATATGTTTGATGGATTTTCATAGAGTAATGCCTAACAACCATTTGTACAGCTTCTTTGCTATCAAATTGTAAACCAACGTATAGCTCATCTCCAATACGCCAGGAACCAGGCATATCCAACCCAGAAAATTCCTCCATCTCTTGATCCGGGTGATCCCAATTGATATAATTATAATGTGGAGATACACTCCAAAATGGAGATTCCATCAAATGTGTTACACCTATAAAAATATCATCAAATCATTAAAGAAGTTCTATTTAAATTATAGTATACACAAATACTTAATTAAAAACTAACCTTCTTGTCGTGAAATTTGCTCTCTAATATGCAACGAGGATGCAACAGGAGAAACTGCAATAGTCGAAGAATCTAATTCAACCTCAGATTCAGAAGAATCACCATCAGGAATTTCACTTTCATCATCTTCATTTTCATCTGAGGATAGATTTCTGATGTAATCTTTATCATTATCTTCATCTTCATCATCAAATGCAACAATAGAGTGATCTCTATGAGCAATAGGCATCAATGAACTACCTGCAACATCAATCTCGACATATAATTCGATCACCGTCAAAGAAGACTGTTGCTCAAGGGTGCTAATCATGCAATCAACTATCTCAAGAGCAGTATATGTACTACTATCTCGAGCAATTGGAAATCTATAAGTGAGACTGAAAATTGTTTGATGGGGCTGAAGTTTTAATTTAGCAGCAATTTTTTTTAATGCATTATAACTGACACCTTTCTCTATTCTAATTAATCTTTTATCACCTTCAAAAGTACATCCTTGCGGTCCATCAAATTTTTTACCATTCCAGTATATAAATACATTAAAAATACTCATTTTCTTGAAATAACTAAAAAGAAAATACTACTATAAATTAATTTGACAAAAAAAATAGAACCTAAAAAAATTTAAAGATTTAGAGTACTATAGGCTAAAAATTGAGAAATAAAAAAAATTAAACATTGCAAAGAAAAATAAAAAAATTTAAACAAAATAAAGCTTTAGAAACTTAAAATACTGCAAACAAAATATACAGACGTGGATTTCAAATCAAAAATTTTAAAAGCATATAAAAACTGGAAAATTCAAAATCTCAAACAAAAACAAAGATGGCAAGGTGATGATAATGGTTGCACGAAATAAACGGAATAAGCTCGGGGGTACATATAGGCGAGGATTGAGCAACTGGACACTGTTGGCATGTGAGAGGACCGAAAGTTGGCGCAACCTGAAGCAGCGCCAACTACACAAGTGGCGCAACTCCAACCACCGCCATCCAGGAGCTGTCAATCATGTCAGAAGGTAGCGCAACCTGAACCTGCGCCAGCCACTCCTGTCAATCACTGTTGATGTTGGCGCACTATCAAGTTGCGCCATGTTTCCCCTAAACCACCCCAGACAGCGAAATAGTTTATGAACAACCACTATTTGGCATTTTGTTTCGAAAAGTACAGTATAATGGTCAAAAAGCCTGATATATGTTATGCACCACCTTAAGTTTGGTGCTTGATGTAGCCTCCATTATCATCCTCTCATGGCTTCTCTCTCTCTCTCTCTCTCTCTCTCTCTCTCCATCGTCAACCACCACTTTGCTACCCGCTCCCAATGCACCCGAACCTGAATCATTCTCCAACCCATTGATAGTCCTAACACATTGGAACCTATGGTTCCGATTCTGTTGTGGCGAGAGGGTCCGATCCCATGTGGCATGGACGCAAGGGACTACTTCTTCGTCCCAAGCCGGAACGAGACTAGCCAAGGCTAGCGCGCCAAAGAGGGGCATCAGCCCCAAACATACTTAATAGCCTTTCAAAGCTTCTTGTTAGTAACTCCAAAGAGTTTTGAAATTTATCCCCTATTTATTTGTTTATTTTTGGGTTAATGTTGGAGTAATCTCTCTTATCTTTGTGTCTCTATCACACCCAAAATGAGAATTGCTAGTGCCCAGAATTAAAAATTTGGTGTTGTCGTGTTTGTGTTTGGGTGATCTTTGGTGATTTGTGATGGTGGCTACTGCTGGAACAATGGTAGTCATTTGGGCGGTAGTGGAGAAGAGTTTTAAGTAGTGACTTAGAGAAAGGATAAGTAATGGTAGTGTTGGGTAGATGGCAGTAATAGTGGATAGAGGTGGGATAGGATGTAGAGATGGTTGGAAGTGGCTGGCAAGGAGAGGAAAGACAGCATAGGTGAGAGAGAGAGAGAGACTATTGAGATATTTGGTGCTACTAAAGGGCACACCTAAAGTATAGATGCACAAATAATATCTTAACATGGCATTTTTGGATGACAAAGTGTATCAAGCACTGAACTTAATAGGATGCATTACAGTCGTCGCCATAAATGAAGGGGCGGATTCTAACGTGCTCCCTCAAAAAAAGTAGAGAGCACCAAACACTTAAATCATATTAAAATTTCTCCCCACTAGACCACCCATGCACCACCCTCTTCATCCTTCAGTTTCATTTCGTTGACCACCACCCGCCTTCCCAATTCCCATTCCCCTTGCTCTAATGGAAAGTTCCGTCACCTACCCCGACTACTGTAAAATTAATTCCTCTAAAGACCACTAATGCGCTATCACTTCCAAACTTCTGTTTTCGCCTTCTAGAGTCCTAGTTCACTGCCCGGCCACCACCTTCCTCATGCCTAGCGGCGGCCATGGAGGATGGAAGACTTTAGCTAGACTCTGGAAATAAAAGGTGGTGGTGGCCGCTGAGAACCGATGGGGTGAGATCGGTTTCAAGAGGAGAAGGGGTTGTTGGTGGTGTGTGGCTAGGTGAAAGTGAAGGAAGGTCGTTGATCTTTCCATACACTACCACCGGTGCCACTTGCTGTTGCTAGCCCCCCCACCCGTGATTGCCGTTGCCACCGGCAAAGTGGTTGCTGCCTTCTGCCTTCTGCCTTCTGCCTTCTTCGTCCCCACGCACCCCGGCGCCCTGCACTTCCTCGATTGCGCACCAGAAATCGATGGCCATGATTGACTCACCAAAGAATGCTGGGAACCTTAGGAGCCACGAGATCGGGAATTGGTGGACCTGATGCACGGATTGCACGAGGAGGAGGAGGAGCTCCTGGGTGGTGGATGGATATGAAGCTTAAAGGGTTGGAAGCAGATGGAGGACGGAAAGAGAGAAGGAGGGGGGTCGGTGCTTCTTGTGTGTACCATCAATCAGTGGTGCAAAAATGTTCCAAATGTGATCTCAGCCGCTAATATCAAAATGCATGGTTAAGATTACAGGAAGCATCAGACACACTATTTATACCAGAGCATGGCAGAATCCGTCGAAGGAAATATGTACTATTTCTACATTCTAGCTAATAAAATCTTTTATGTACTTTACCGTGTGATTTATAATGTCGTGTATAATTAAAAAAATTATAAAGTATAAGATCCTTACCTGCATTTCTCGTTTGGAAAAAGTGAAAACTAGTTTACAAATTGTTTATTTTATTCTTTATACCTTACTTTGTTTAATAAACACACAGCTTAATAACCTAAATATCAGCACGCTCTCTCACTTTCTCCTTTAATGATTTTTCTTCTTTTTCTGATAATTTATACTATAGGATATGGATGAAGAAGCTTAGACATTTTTACCTCATGATAATTCATCAGGAGACAGACGCAACTCATCACCGAAAAAGTTTCAACAATCACGTTTTTAATCCTCTACATATTAACATAACATGACCATTTGATTCCGATCTTTTTTAAGATTCAATCTTCTCTTTCACCCAATGAGAAAGATGCAAATAATAATCAGTCAAATAAAACTAAAGAAAAATTAAAAAAACTGAATTTATCCAGTCAATGGTGTGAAAAAAATCTACAGACATTATGGTTCCCGAGGACAATAAAAGCCAAACAAATATTAACATTGGCACTTCTCCAAAGAGTTAAGATGATAAGCAAATGACACAAGAACCAGCGTAGATAAATGCCAGACACCAGAAAGACCATAGCTGGTGAAGATGGAGTAGAATTTTCACTAGTCCTCAAATTCATTTTGGTGATCCAAAAGATAGTTGGCTGCTAAATCCTCGTTTTTGTTGCATGCAAAGAACACCTCCAATACGAGATCTCGATCAAATCCCATATCTACAAGCTGCAAAAATTTCCTGGTCAGTTTATTTTTTGGGAACGGGGTAGAAGGATGTCATGGTCATGCACAAATAGTGCTGCTAGTTGTTCCATTCAAGACATAATTTTCCACGTAGCTTTCAATATATTAGTATAGAAAAGGAGCGCAGGGACAAGAATAAGATAATAGCAAGTACATCCACCATCACGATCAGAATTCAAGTCAAGCCGGTTAAGCCATATGCATCAAATCTTGATTATATTTGCAAATTGTTACGTAAACTAATAGAAAGATATGGGAGCAAAAATTTAATTGAATGGTTAAAATGAAATAAAACACAATTGTTGAACATAATTGGACCTCCAGTATTGTTGATATGTTTTTGGTTGATTTTGTATTTATGACAAAACTGACATGCAAGTTTAAATACTGGAAAACTTTCATAAACTCCCATGGCTATTTGTAATTCAACAAGTGAATAACAATATCAAGAATGTGATCAAGCCAACACAGCAAAATAACAATAATTAAGTCACGGTTAAAGCAGCTGAATGGAGAGTATTGTCAATAGCTCACCCGTTGAATAGCCTCATTCTCTTCCGGGGTGACAGTGATGGTCTGAGGCATTGCAGAAGCCAACTGACCCTGTTGATTCCTGGTCAAACAATTAAAACACAACAGCTTGAGCATACAAACGTCTTATGAAGCCAATACTTTTCCTCCTCCTCCCTCCCTCTCCTACCATGGGTCCTAGCATTATAGTTTTCCGAAAACCCAGTAGTGTCAAACTGGTAAATCAAAAAGATATTGCTGAAGTAAAATATTTTCTAACCCCTCTACTATCTGGGATTAGGACCCTCTGACACTAGTGCAAGTCATAATCAATCTTACATAAATTATTACCTTTCAGTTTAAATTCTCATAAAATCACAGATATCATGTCTCCACTGCATTAATATCTGGTTTATTTTTATCCATTGTAACTATGATTAAGGTCAAGGGCTAAGATTTATTAAGAGTAAGACTCTTAAAAGTGTCAAGAGTTTTCTCATTAAGTTTCATCATCCATAAATAATTCTGAATTACTCTATCTGTCCATGTAAAAGGCACGGAGTTGATTAGGAACTCATCCAACAGTTCATACAACATAAAAAGAAAAAGGGGGAGAAAAAAAGGCGGCAAACTTAAACAGTTCATCTTACTCTTCTCCTTCAGGTTCATTTATCAGGCGTAAGAAATCAGCTTGATGCTCTTGGATGAGCTGCATTAGGCGTGGATTTTGTCTTCCCAATTCCTGAAGCATGGGCTGTAATGGAAACAGAAAATAACTCATGATGACCTTTAATTAGATGAGGTCCTAATTGCCAATTAGTAACTGGATCAAGAAACACCAAAAATACCTGCAAAATCTGAGGGTTTGCTTGCACCATTGCTCTCAAGGCTTGGAACTGAAATGTCAAACAATAAGATTTATAAGTAAATAAATGAATTTACAATGTGACTTAGCTTCCATATATAAAACAATTAAAGTACCTGTTGACTGTTGCACAAGAAATCCAAGTGGCTTGCATTATCATCTGTACCCATATTGGGAATAGCCTGTTCAAAAAATATAGTCACTTTACCCCCCCAATATTGTTCAAGTTTTACTCCATGGCTAGTATATATACCTGGGGAAAAAGGTTGAGTGGGTTGGTGTTGGGCCCACCAGTGGGTGCAGCTTGGTCTGAAGCCTGGACTGAAGGGTTTGCTGGTTGCCCAACAGTGGGGGATCTGGCAACGGCTGGCACTTCATCTTGTTCAGGAATGCCCTAACAGATAAATGTTGCATCAATTAAAACAAATGTCATCGACATATAGTAGTATAGATATATCATTACAACTACACTCGCATCACACAAGATTACAAAGACTAGAAGCATAAGTTTTGTAGATTAGCAGCACATCAATCAAAATTTCGAATGAAGTGAGAAGCAGTTGAATCACTAAAGAAATTATCAAACAGAACAAGTTGCCAAATTAGCATCTGAAAACATCCACACTTTATGTGAGAAAGAAGCCAGAGTCTTGGCAAATACTTACAGAATAGAGATATTCAACAGCTCTTTCAGGATTGTTAAATGCCGCACGCAGGGCACGGATAACAGTTTCCTGATCCCAACTTCCTCCCCCCATGTCTAAAATCTGTTGAATAGTTGATTCTAACTTACTTCCTGAAATGAGATTTGATGCTGCTTGGCCATAGATGCTGGACAAATCACTGCAATAACCAGAATTTACAAAATCTGTATTTAAGTTCACACAATGATGATAACTAAGTTGAATAATAGTCAGTGTAAAAGAAAATTAATCTATGATAACAATATGACACTATTTACAACATAGGAAAGCTGCAGTTGGTTAGGCTTCAAGGTTGCCACAAATGACCAACTATATTTAAGTACAGAAGAGCTGTTAAAATCCATGATAGAGAAAATGCCGGATGCTCACGTAGCAGGAGGAGTAATAACAGGAGTTTGCTCAGGATTGGATTCTCCCCTGCAAAGCAAATTTGAGAGACGTAAAAGAATTTTACATTAAAACTCAAAAAAGAACATTCTATCATGCTGTAACTTTGTGACAGGCAGATAAATATGAACTCACTGTCCTACAGTCGAAGCAGGAGGCTGAGATGTTGAAGACGGCAATGAAGTGGGAGGCAAAGAACTTGCAGGTTGGGCTGCCTAAACATGCAAGTGACAAGTAAAAGGAAACAAAGCATTAAGAAGTTTAAGAACAATGAGACTTCACTGTAGTCAAAACAAAACCTAAACAAATAATCATGCAAAATTGAAAATTATAAAGATACAATAAATGATGGAGGAACCAAACTATGGAATATTGTTATCTCACTGACATTTTCAACAAAAGATACCATCCACATCCAATATCTGTTGGACCAAACATATTAACATATACTCTTCTATACATATGGTTGACAAAAATATTATAAAGACTATTACTATAAAATGCCTCCACAAGCATGTGCACACATGAATTGAGAAGACTACATGAAACCAGAACGAAAAGACAGTAAAGACAACAAGAACTATGTGTCATAGAGAACTTCATAGATGAAGCAATAAGTTTTGACAAGTCAACTTCAGAGTGAAAAAGAAGAGGAACGAAGAAAAATGAAAATAAATGCAAAGATAAATCATAAATGTAAACTTTGTACTCACCTCGTTTACGGATGCAGATGAAGCAGTCGAAGCTCCACTTGATGATACCTTATTCTGCAATGGCCACATCAGAACAAACTTTACTTTTTAGCGGCAAGCCAATGGAAAATAAACACTACTAATTAGCAATCTCAAGTATGCACATGACTCCTCTTGCTTTCCCTTCCTCAACCACAAGCAAAAAATCAAAACCACCTCTTTCACACTCCACTCCAACAAATTCATTATCTTCCCCAATAAATTCAAATAATTAAAACCATAATAGTAGATAAGAAATACTCTCCTTGCTCCTTCATTCTAAAACAATTAGAGGAAACAACCAATCCAAATAACCCAAAATAACACCATCACCTTGGATAACATGATCACCACAAAGCCATTCTCAGCAACTTTATTCTCTTCAATGGTTGTGGCATCCTTAAGCACTTTCCCCTGATGAATAAGCATTTGTTGTGCAGCAGGGTAAACATCAGCACCTTGTGCTCCCTCTATATTCCTCTTCACATCAGCAACCTAATATTAACAACAATCCACAAACCACCAAAAAAAAAAAATTTAAGAAAATTATTAATTCAAAAATTCAAATAGTCAATTAAATATTTACATTTAACGGGCAAAAGTACTTTCATCAAAATCCTCCAATAGCGAGGCGGAAAAAATAACGAAAAGCATAAACCTAATTAACAATGTTTTTGCGTTGTAGAGAATTACCGTGTCTTGCGGTTTCACTTCGATTTCGAAGTGACTTCCTTTGAGAGTCTTCACGTTAATCTTCATTTTTTTTTTAATTTTTTTTTTCCAGGTTTCAGTTTTCTTCCGGCTAGTCTCCGAGCACCGCACGCGGCTGAGAGAGTTTGTGCTTTGGGGGAAGAGACAGCACAAGTTTGGCTGAGACAGTACATGGGCACGGGGGGGGGGTGAGTTATCCGGTGTGGACGCGACCTCAGGATGGAGTAACCTATCAGCACTAATGTGATGCCACGTGGAGAAAAACCGTTGCTGCTCTACAACGATTGGAGAGTAAAAACTCGTTACACACCGGATTCGAGCCGGATGCGCTACATTTCGGATTTCCTAATCAGAGTCTTGTTTGGGTAGAAGTTGACAACAGATTACAATCGATAATTTTAAAGTGAAAAATAATAACTTATTTATACAATTTATACAATATATATTATTATTATACAATAAAGAGGATTCCTTGGTTAAACTGCTTTTTAGTGTCCAAATTTCTAATCCTAAAATACCCTTATAAAGAAAGATATATAGCAAGTTAAATTTATTGTTCGTTCTTAAAAAGTGGGATAAAGATGTAAATTCGTATCCACGGTTCTTTGATTATTAACTTATAATTACTGCCACCACTATCCCACTAAGCCCTACCACGACCGCCACAAATTAATATGCAATTGCATGTTAGGCATCCTTAATTAAGAAGAATTACATTCATCTGATAGAGGAGTTGTTGAAGGAGAACCGCAACATGTGCACTACATGGAACTGTCCATTGTTAAAGCCATCCTCCATTTCCTTTTCTATTTAGAATGTACGGTGATGGTTAGAGTCAACTGGGTGGGAAGGGGGCTGAAGGGATGTTTTTGCAAAGGGATATTAATCACTAGCAAATTTTATTTCAAAGTTGCAAATAGCAAGGGATGTTTGTTTCCTGACTTGAAAGTTACTGTAGCAACTACTTATAATTTGTTGTTGATACTACAAAAACTGAGGCATGGTTATATTTCAGAAGGTTAGCGAAAGGTAGGTGTTATATTATATATTCTCTGTTGAAATATATTCAGTCTTTTTATTTTGTTCGTAGAGGGCGTTGGTCTTGCTAACGCTGTCGCTCCTGGCTCCATGTGAGTTCGAGAACTTGGGCAACAACAACAGCCACCACCCCAAGAGCAAAACCGATGAAAATCAAGGCAATATGTGAGGAATGAAGTGACAACAAGAGTAGACCGATGAGGAAATTGAGAGTTAGAGGGAATGGGAAAAATCGAAGCATTCCGAATAACCTGATGCTAATAGCTTTTTTCAAAAGTTTCTTCCTCTAATTTCTTATCTTCTCACTTTACAACTATATTTATTTTAGACAATCCTGATTAGATGTTGAGGGAAGAGAGAGAGAGAGAGAGAGAGAACAGGGTGTGAAAGGAGCGTGTGAGGACGTGACATATTACATTAGAAAATCAAATCAAAGGCTAGTGTTTCATTCACTTAATTTACCCCTATGTTGATGTTGACAAAATTTTTTTTACTCATTGCTGCTAATTTCTCTAACTTTGTTCATCAAAATTTGGGTAACTTCTTCTATATTTGTCCAATGTATGTTCAATATTTTTTCACAATTTGATTATTTATGGATTTTATGTTATGCATAATTTGGCAGGTTGCACAACTCGCAGCAAAGACTTTTAATTTGATCTAATGATTTTCATTACTTATTTCCTTAGAGCATGCATCACCAATTGTTTGTGTGAGTTAGAATGGCAGAAAAGTACTATGAGATTTCTTTTCAATTTATAGCAATCATCTTAACTTTTATATCATTCTAATGATCAATGCATATTCATGTTAGAAAGTTAGTAATAGTCATTATGGATTTGAGAAGAGGGGGATAGAGATAGAGTGTGTATTTAATTCTGTTTTTATAGAATTGATTTAGTTAAAATTAATTTTAAAGTAAAATAATTTATATTTTATAGTTCTCCTAAAAGTGATTTTGAGATAAAGTAAAAAAATTTTACTTCTCCCAAAATCAATTTTAAAAACAAAAATTAATTCTAAAAGTGAAAAATTAAATATCATATTTATTGACCAAAATTGATTTTGGCATTACTACAATTGATCTTAAGGCTGCCCAATGTGTATCCAAACGCAGCAAGAATTGTTAGCGCAAAAATAATATGTGTCTCATGCAATATGCAATCTCACGACAACGTACCTTTTTTTTTTCCAGTAAATGTAAACGCAAAACTGATGAAGTCTGAATTGAGGTATATAATTCCTAGACATTTATACTATTGTATAATGGGACTAACCTATTTATCAAACTACTTTGATCTAGCTCTGAATTGATCTACATAATTCCTAGACGTTTATTCATATTTCAATTGCTTTAATTAGCTCACATTTTTTTTTCTAATTTTTCTTATTTATTTATTTGCACGGTTAAAAATATTTTTTTATCTTTGTAAATATAGGTCATTTTAATTGTAGTTTCTTTAAAAATTTGTTTTGATATTTGGTTCCTATTTTTTGCAATATTATATTTTTAACCATTATCGTTCTAAATTTTGGTCGCTATAAGTATTTAAAATACACATTTAGCCTTTATAAATATTAAAAATTTTATTTTTGGTCCTTATAATTTATAAATATTTCAAGAATCTTTGTTTGGTCCTCACAAATATCACCATTTAACAATGCTAGTTAGTGTCAAAGGTTAAAAACATAATATTAAAAAAATGGGAGAATAAAAGTCAATTTTTTTTAAATAACTAAAACTAAAGTGACTTATATTTATGTAGATTAAAAATGTTATTTATTTATATAATTTATTTATTTTTTGTTCAAGCTTTAAATTTTTGTGATTACTGTAATCTTCAGTTTTTTTGTCCAACTAAAGAGTGGATGGAAAATTTCTATATAATTAATTAATTATATATGATATTATTTATATTTTAATGTCCAAAACACATAAAAATATAAATTTATAAGCATATTTAATAAGAACTTAATTATACTAATATTCAGAAATTAAAAACTGCGATTGCGTGTCTATATATATACGGCTTTACAGGGACGACAGTGATTATCATATATTAATTTTATGTTAAGTAATAATTAGAAATAACGAATTTTCAGATTTATTACTCTTGATACTGGTGGTTAGGGTAAAATATGTTATATGAATAATTTTATATCAATACCCCAAAAATAAAAAATGCGTGCCTATCAAACCGCTAGTAATCATAAGCAACTTTTTAAAATTTATAATTATAAGTAGAAGTTTATTATTTAAAAATTGTTATAGTTTTCTTAAATTGACTCTAAATATCAAATATTATATAATATAAATAATTATTTTTTTTAATAATTTTATTATATAAAAATAATTTTTTTATACAATCCAAGTATAATAGATTATTTTAAAATAACTTTACAATTGAAATATCAAAATATAAATTGATTATCATATAATCAATTATATTAAAAAATGATTTTATAAATAATTGAATATTGAAATAATTTTAATCTTACAACTTTTTCAAACACATTAAAATGACCACTAACTATAAGTTGATTCAAAACAAAGGGGATTTTTTTTTTTTTTTTTGTCAAAAGGAAAATGTGGAGTTCCTTAACCTTCACATAAAGATGTCCTCACATATATTTTTTACTAGAAGCAATTATATTTAAGATACAATTGAGCATTAAATGTGAGCATTACTCCCAACTAAATTTTGATCTATGATTCGTTGTATTATCAAAGACTAGCTCCTTCCCTTAGATCTAGCCCCCCTTAGTTATTATATACACACACTCACAACGATTTTACGGTTGATAGTTTATTGATATCGAAAATTAAGGGAGTATTTGGCAAATTAAAAGAATTGACTAACTAGTATAATGAGGCCTTATTTTTAATAATTATTGTTTGATAATTATCTAAATATTTTAAAATTAATTTTTATTTGAATCAATTTGTACCTAAAACTACTTCTTAAAAAAACCAATTTTAAATTGGTTTTAGTTCGTTCCAATTTTTTCATCTCTTTTATATATTCTCATTACTATTTTTCTCACTTTACACAAATTAATTCTTTCTTCATTGACCTTACCAATTATTTGTCATCATTGTCCACCACCGTTTGCTGCCACAATCTACCACCATCATTTGTCGCCGACTAGTATCACGGTCGCTAGCCGCTACTGATTGCTACCATCGATCGCCACTAACTACCATCATTCACCACCATTTGCCGTCACTAGCCACCACCGTTTTCATCACCCGTCACCACCGACTGCCACCGTCCACCACTATCGACCACCACAGTCTACTAGATTGTTTTTTTAATGATATAATCAATAAGAAAGATGTATAGAATAATAATAATAATAATAATAATAATAATAAGACAATGACGTATGTTAAAATTAATTTATAAATTATCGAACCAAACAACGTTCAATAAAAAAATTAGTTCATTTTTACACCGGTTAATATAACTAATTCTACTTTGTATCATGTTAACTTGATTTTTGAGATTACCAAACACTCCCTAATACTAAAGTTATAATCCATATAACTTATCTATTTAATGTTTTAAAGGAGAATATGATCTAAAATTCTGCCACATGGCAACTATTAATATTAAGATTAAGATATACATAAGGGGGTGTTTGGTATGTAGGAATATTTTTATTTTCGCGGGAATGTTAAAATACTCCCATGTTTGGTAGAAGATTTGAAGTAACATTCTCGGGAATATTATATTTTTGGGAAGGAATTTCACCTCCAAAATATTACCATCTCCTCCATGGAAATCAAATATTCTCATGGAAAGTGAATATTTGTCATTATAAAGACTAAAATACCCCTATCACCATTCAAAGCCATCGTCCACCCTCTGCCACCACCCACTGTCATCGTCTTCAGCCACCCTCTGTCGCTGCTGGCCAGCCATCTGCCACCACCTCTATTAAGAGTATTTTTAGAAATTTATCAAATATTATCGGGAATTCAATTTGTATGCTAAACACTCATAAAATATTATACTCGAGAATGTTATTCCCAGAAATAATATTCTTGGGAATTCTATTCCCAGGAATGAAAATTTATTCCGTCTACCAAACACTCCTAAATGAAAGTATAAATTTAATAATAAAAATAAAAATGTGATAAATAAAAAATTATAAGTAAAAGAAAAAAATTAATAAAAAACTATTTTACATAATATTATTTAATTTTAATTAAATTTAATCAATTTTAAAAATTAAATTCAAAATCTGATCTAATCTATTAAATTTTTTAAATATAAAAATTAATTTAATTCAAACTTTTTCTATTTTAATAAATTTTTGACTTTTTGGATCAGTTTGACAGTTTTAGTTTAGTTTGAATTTGAATATCCCAAATAAACAGAGCCTACGTACAAAAATTTGAATAGCAACAAACAAATTCTGATATCAAATAAAATTTCAAACGTTACTAGTAATGATTGAATATCTTTTTATTATTATTTTTTTGTAAAATTTCTAAATTTATTCAAATCAAGTCATCAAAGAGAATAGTTTCCAGTAACGGGGGAGGAGAACTACTCCATACATGAGTTAATAGTGTATTTTGTTAAAGTGTCTGCTACAATATTGAATCTCTGCGGCACATAAAAACAATAGAGAATGTCAAAAACTTGAACAAAAGAAAAAATATCTAAAAGAATAGACCCATTATAAGACACATGAGGTGTAAGATAAGAGATCATTTCCGCATATTAAAATATAGAAATGGTATTTTGACATATGTTGGCGGACATATACATCGACCCGGTTTAAGATATATTTGTTGGAGTCAAATGAACCCAATTAAAATTACATTTATTTTCTATTTTGCGATGTGAATTAAAATTAAATTTTTTGAACAAAAATAATCGGGTAATAAATATTTAACAATAAAAAAAAATCTGAATAAAAGGGAAAAAAAAATCCGAAACGAACGATATCAATCTAATTGGGTAATCCGAAATATAGCGCATTTGGCTGGAATCCGGTATGTACACCACATAAACAAGCTTTTACTCCACCCAATTATTGTAGAGCAACAACGGTTTTCATCCACGTGGCATCATATTAGTGCGATAGGATACTCCTTCCTGAGGTCGGGTCCACACCGGATAACTCGGCCCGTGCCGTGCCAGACTATAAAGTCTCTCAGCCAAACCTGTGTTGACTTTTCCCCCAAAGCACAAACTCTCTCAGCCGCGTGCGGTGCTTGGAGACTCACCGGAAAAGCCCTGAAACCTGTAAAAAAAAAAAAAAGATGAAGATTAACGTGAAGACTCTTAAAGGAACTCACTTCGAAATCGAAGTGAAGCCGCAAGACACGGTAATTCTCTACAACACAAAAACATTGTTAATTAGGTTTATGCTTTTCGTTATTTTCCCCCCTCGCTATTTGAGGATTTTAATGAAGATATTTTTGTGTGTTAAATGTAATTGACTATTTGAATATTTGAATTAATAATTTTCTTAAATTTTTTGTTTTTTGGTGGTTTGTGGATTGTTGGTAATATTAGGTTGCTGATGTGAAGAGGAATATAGAGGCAGCACAAGGTGCTGATGTTTACCCTGCTACACAACAAATGCTTATTCATCAGGGGAAAGTGCTTAAGGATGCCACAACCCTTGAAGAGAATAAAGTTGCTGAGAATGGTTTTGTGGTGATCATGTTATCCAAGGTGATGGTGTTGTTTTGTGTTATTTGCATTGGTTTCCTCTAATTGTTTTAGAATGAAGGAGCAAGGAGAGTATTTCTTATCTACAATTATGGTTAATGAATTTGTTGGAGTGTAGTGTGAAAGAGAAGCTTTTGATTTGTTGCTTGTGGTTGAGGAAGGGAGAGCAAGAAAAGTCATGTGCATGCTTGAGATTGCTAATTAGTAGAGTTTATTTTCCATTGGCTTACTGCTGAAAAGTAAAGTTTGTTCTGATGTGGCCATTGCAGAATAAGGTATCATCAAGTGGAGCTTCGACTGCTTCATCTGCATCAGCAAACCAGGTGAGTACAAAGTTTACATTTATGATTTATCTTTGCATTTATTTTCATTTTTCTTCATTGCTCTTCTTTTTTACTTAAAATTGACTTGTCAAAACTTATTGCTTCATCGATGAAGTTCTTTATGACACATAGTACTTCATGTCTTTACTGTCTTTTCATTCTTGTTTCATGTAGGCTTCTCAATTCACGTGTGCACATGCTTGTGCAGGCATTTTATAGTAATAGGCTTTTAATATTTTTGTCAAGCATATGTATAGAAGAGTATATGTTAATATGTTTGGTCCAACAGATATTGGATGTGGATGGTATCTTTTGTTGAAAATGTCAGTGAGATAACAATATTCCATAGTTTGGTTCCTCAATCATTTATTGTATCTTATAATTTTCAATTTTGCAGGATTATTAATTTAGGTTTTGTTTTGACGACAGTGAAGTGTCATTGTTCTTAAATTCTTATTGCTTTGTTTCCTTTTACTTGTCACTTGCATGTTTAGGCAGCCCAACCTGCAAGTTCTGTGCCTCCGACTTCATTGCCGTCTTCAACATCTCAGCCTCCAGCTTCGACTGTGGGACAGTGAGTTCATATTTATCTGGCTGTCCCAAAGTTTCAGCGTGATGGAATGTTCTTTCTTGAGTTTTCATGTAAAATTCTTTTATTTCTCTCACTTTTGCTTTGCAGGGGAGAATCCAATTCTGAGCAAACTCCTGTTATTACTCCTCCTGCTACGTGAGTATCCAGCATTTTCTCTATCATGGATTTTAACAGCTCTTCTATACTTAAATATGGTTGGTCATTTGTGGCAACCTTGAAGCCTAACCAACTGCAGCTTTCCTATCTTGTAAATAGTGTCATAATGTTATCATAGATTAATTTTCTTTTACACTGGCTATTATTCAACTTAGTTATCATTATTGTGCAAACTTAAATGCAGATTTTGTAAATTCTGGTTATTGCAGTGATTTGTCCGGCATCTATGGCCAAGCAGCTTCAAATCTCATTTCAGGAAGTAAGCTAGAATCAACTATTCAACAGATTTTAGACATGGGGGGAGGAAGTTGGGATCGGGATACTGTTATCCGTGCTCTTCGTGCGGCATTTAACAATCCTGAAAGAGCTGTTGAATATCTCTATTCTGTAAGTATTTGCCAAGACCGTGGCTTCTTTCTCACATAAAGTGTGGATGTTTTCAGATGCTAATTTGGTAACTTGTTCTGTTTGATCATTTCTTTAGTGACTCAACTGCTTCTCTCTTCATTCGAAATTTTGATTGATGTGCTGCTACTCTACAAAGAATTATGTCTACTAAACTTATGTTTCTACTCTTTGTAATCTTGTGCGATACGAGTGTAGTTGTAATAATATATATATATGTTGATGATATTTGTTTTAACTGATGCAACATTTATCTGTTAGGGCATTCCTGAACAAGCTGAAGTACCAGCCGTTGCCAGATCCCCCACTGTTGGGCAAGCAGCAAACCCTTCAGTCCAGGCTCCAGACCAAGCTGCACCCCCTGGTGGGCCCAACGCCAACCCACTCAACCTTTTTCCCCAGGTATATGTACTTGCCATGGAGTAAAACTTGAACAATATTGGGTGGTATAGTGACTATATTTTTTGAACAGGGTATTCCCAATATGGGTACAGACGATAATGCAGGCCATTTGGATTTCTTGCGCAACAGTCAGCAGGTATTTTAATTGTTTTACATATGGGAGTTAGGTCACATTTTAAATTCATTTATTTATTTATAAATCTTACTGTTTGATATTTCAGTTCCAAGCCTTGAGAGCAATGGTGCAAGCAAACCCTCAGATTTTGCAGGTATTTTTGGTGTTTGTTGATCCAATTACTAATTGGCAATTAGGACCTCATCTGATTAAAGGTCATCATGAATTATTTTCTTTTTCCATTACAGCCCATGCTTCAGGAATTGGGTAGACAGAATCCACGCCTAATGCAGCTCATCCAAGAGCATCAAGCTGATTTCTTACGCCTGATAAATGAACCTGTAGGAGAAGAGTAAGATGAATTATTTAAGTTTGTAGCCTTTTTTTAGTTCCCCCTTTTCATTTTATGTTGTATGAACTGTTGATTAAGTTTCTAGTCAACTCCATACCTTTTACATGGACTTATAGAGCAATTCAGAATTATTTATGGATGATGTAAGTTAATAAGAAAACTCTTGACACTTCAAAGAGACTTACTTTTAATAAATCTTAGCCCTTGACCTTG
This sequence comes from Pterocarpus macrocarpus, assembly GCA_031439585.1. Lineage (NCBI taxonomy): Eukaryota > Viridiplantae > Streptophyta > Magnoliopsida > Fabales > Fabaceae > Pterocarpus > Pterocarpus macrocarpus. The sequence continues at coordinate 79,236,345 of CM062515.1, forward strand.
ATCATAGTTACCATGGATCAAAATAAACCAGATATTAATGCAGTGGAGACATGATATCTGTATTTTATGAGAATCTAAACTAAAAAATAGTAATTTATGTAAGATTGATTATGCCTTACGCTAGTGTCAGAGGGTCCTAATCCCAGATAGTAGAGAGGTTTGAAAATATTTTACTTTTGCAATATCTTTTTGACTTATTGGAATACTATAATGCTAAGACCTATGGGGAGAGCATGAGGGAGGAGGAATAATAGTGGCTTCATAAGACGTTTGTATGCTCAGGCTGTTGTGTTTTAATTGTTTGACCAGGAATCGACAGAGTCAGTTGGCTTCTGCAATGCCTCAGACCATCACTGTCACCCCCGAAGAGAATGAGGCTATTCAACGCGTGAGCTATTGACAATACTCTCCATTCAGCTGCTTTAACCATGACTTAATTATTGTTATTTAGCTGTGTTGGCTTGATCACATTCTTGATATTGTTATGCGCTTGTTGAAAGTTCTCCAGTATTTAAACTTGCATGTCATTTTTGTCATAAATACAAAAGCAACAGAAAACGTATTAACAATACTGGGGTGCTGTTATGTTCAACAGTTGTGTTTTGCTCCCATATCTGTCTACTAGTTTACGTAACAATTTGCAAATATAATCAAGGTTTGATGCATATGGTTTAACCTGCTTGACTTGAATTCTGATCGTGATGGAGGATGCACTTGCTATTATCTTATTCTTGTCCTTGCGCTCCTTTTCTATACGAATATATTGAAAGCTACGTGGAAAATTATGTCTTGAATGGAACAACTAGCAGCACTATTTGTGCATAACCATGACATCCTTCCACTCACTTCTCCAAAATAAACTGACCCAGAAATTTTTGCAGCTTGTAGATATGGGATTTGATCGAGATCTTGTATTGGAGGTGTTCTTTGCATGCAACAAAAACGAGGATTTAGCAGCCAACTATCTTTTGGACCACCAAAATGAATTTGAGGACTAGTCAAAATTCTACTTCATCTTCACCAGCTATGATCTTTCTGGTGTATGGCATTTATCTACGCTGGTTCTTGTGTCATTTGCTTATCATCTGAACTCTTTGGAGAAGTGCCAATGTTAATATTTGTTTAGCTTTTATTGTCCTTGGGAGCCATAATGTCTGTAGATTGTTTCACACCATTGACTGGGTAAATTCAGTTTTTTTTTTTTTTTTTCCTTTAGTTTTATTTGACTGTTTATTATTTACATTGGGTGAAAGAGAAGATAGAATCTTAAAAAAGATCGAATCAAATGGTCATGTTATGTTAATATGTAGAGAGAGGATTATAAACGTGATTGTTTAAACTTCTTCGGTGATGGGTTGCGTCTGTCTCCAGGTGAATTATAATGAGTTAAAACTATCTAGGCTTCTTCATCCATTTCCTGTAGTATAATTTTCAGAAAAAGAAGAAAAATCATTAAAGGAGAAAGTAAGCGAGCGTGCTGATGTTTTAGGTTATTAAGCTGAGTGTTTGTTAAAGAAAGCAAGATCTAGAGAATAAAATAAACAAATTGTAAACAAGTTTTTACTTATTCAAACGAGAAATGCAGATAAGGATCCTATACTTTATAATTTTTTTTTAATTATGCACAAAATTATAAATCACATAGTAAAGTACATAAAACATTTTATTGGCTAGAATGTAGAAATAGTACGTGCATATTTACTTCTTTCCCTCCCTTGCCCAACATCGTTTAGCTTGCAATCTTACTTATCTCCATCCCCTGGATTGAGGGTACTTCTATCACGATTCAGATACATAGCATATTTCACGATGAATTCATTAATTTTTTGCGTGAATTACAAATACATATTCAATAATCATTTTTATATACATGGTTTGGGCAATTGGGCATAACACAACCCGAATGCCATCTGATAACAAAAACATGTCTCTTTATCATCAACGGTGAGCAAACTCAAGCATTGACAGCTGAAGAAAAGCATACTTAACGTCTTTGTATTGTTGGTTACTTAGAGATTTGGTGTCAGGGTTTTCCTATTTAACTGATTCTACATGTTATGTTAGGAAACCGTGAACCAAACATTTGAGCTAAAGAATGTCTGAATCACAAGCTAAACAAAGTTGTTTGCAATGTTTCTAATCATAAAGGTATATGCATCAAATCCAATCACTACTCGCTTGAAACCTTTTTACCACGTCACTCTCAGTTTGCACTCCAGCATGTAATTTAGTTAGTTAGTACTTGCTCAAAAATCCCCTAGACTAACCAAGATATTTAGACTTATTTCCATGCATTACTATGCATCTTGAAAAGACTAGTGGCTAAGCATGAACATAAATACTCTGAATGCAAGAACTGTTTGTATGAGGCTGCTTTCAACAGAGGACTACATTCTACATTTCTACTAGCTAGATGATAACACAGACCCCAATCAATACATATGTGGGAACAGCAAGGGACTCAGAGTGAAGTGGGAGCAGCCATAGTGTCCAATATTCTTTTCTCAAGATCAGCTTCGTCAATCCACATCGAACTTTGTCGATGCAATAACTCTTTCTTCTCTGTCTTCTTCTCATCATGCATTTTGACTTTCATCCTCCAGTTTTCAAGTTTCTCAGCTCTCTCTTTTAACTGGTTCATAAAAATGACATATCTGTTAACGGCAACAAGCTAGACGAAGACTGTAAGAAATTTAATTTGAACAGATGAAACCAACAAGGCAAGCAGCAACTTGGTCAGACTCTCAGGCAAAAAATAAAATGAGAAACTAGTTCCAACTTCATAACTGATTCGGATAACAGATTAGCAATATAAATTAGAATGGTGTCAATTGAAAGATAATTGTAAAACAAAGACCCAAAAAAGAAACACACACATAATATTAGAGTTATGTAAAAAAATAATGAACAATGGTCAACTGTAAGGTATAAATACAAACCTAGCCACTTGATTTAAGATTAGAACACAAGTTCTTTAAAGTGACTGAACTCTTTGTCCTGCCCAGTATCAATGCTAAATCAACTCTTTAAGTTAATCCACTCTTTGTCCCAACAAACCAATTTTTTGGTTTGGTACATAAATCCAAAAGCCAAAATCCATGCTTAACGACTTGGCAGAAGCAAAACTCATAAAAAGCCAAACAAAGGCAAAGGCTTAACCACTAAGGGCAGAAGCTAATCATTAACACTTAACCACCCAAAGCAGAAGCAAAGCAAAGCCAGATTAAGGCTAAGTCAATTTTCAACTAAAAGAAAACAACAACAGCAGCAACAAGCCATTCCAGCTTCGCGAAGAAAAGAACACTTCTTTAACAGTAGTCAAGTCATTAGATCAAAGAGCTGGTATAGCTCATAATCTGAACACAAAAAATGATATGAACCAGCTCCCAATCACAAAAGACATTTCCAACATTGAGCACACCAAATAGGGGAAAAAGCACATCAAACAGAGCAAAACCAACAACACCACAAGGCTGCCAGAGAAAGAACCAAAAAACCAGCAACAACCAAGGTTGAAGTCCATAAGAACCAAAAAACCAGCAACAACCAAGGTTGAAGTCCATCTCCAACAACTAGTCATTGAGACAAATTATCAAACATTTGATACGCATCACACAAACAAAGAAGCAAACCATCAGTGTGCACAGCTTAGTGAGCAAAATGAATTTGCACAAACATGCAAACACGAAACAGAAGCAGAGAAAAAGGATCGAAAAACACAAAATTTGGCGAAATTAAGAAACATACGAGAGTTTCTCGGAATTCTTGTTGTGCGATCTTGCGCTCCTGCGCTCTGATTTGCGCGGCCTCAGCCTTGAGCTTCTTGCGCTCCTCGTTGGCAACCCTAAGTGCTTCTCTGCGAGCTTCGTCCTTGCGCTGCTTCTCGATCTGCAAAAGCTCCATCTCGCGAATGTACTGCTTGCGAACCTCCTTCACCTGCTTCGCGTAGTCCCTTCGGAGCAACGCGAGCTTCGCCTCTGCCTCCTCGGGGTCCTTGGGAGCTTGCCAGCTGCCAAGGAAGGCGTTGGGCTCGAGGAACTTGTGATTCTGGCGGTGGTTGTTGTGGTGCGAGGGCTTCGCCGAAGTGGCGAACGAGCGAACCATGGAGGATGATGATGATGATGAACGGAGCGAAGCGAAACGTGTCGCCATTGTTGCGAGCAGAGAGTGGAAGATTCGAAACCCTAATTTCTATGGAGTGAAGGAAACAAGGAGAAGAAGAACCAAGTACAACGTGTATCAGTGTAGAAATTATGGTTTATTAGCTAAAAATTATATTAAAATATAATTCAATATATTTTTTTTGTTAAATATGTTAAAATAAATTAAATTCAAATCATATATGCTATTAATATTTAGAATTTTGTTAGCCTCTGAATTTATGTATATGAATTGGTGCTTAAAAGTTTTTTTGTTTTTTTTTGTTTTTGTTTTTGTTTATGAATTAAAGTAGGATAGAAAACTGCACAAAATAATTTGTGACATTCTTTTTGAAAAAAGATGAGGCCAATTTTTATAGTCAATAGAATTTGAGTATAGTAATAAATTATGGTGGATAGTTATTATAATTTATTTATTTTTTTAAATTTTATTAGTCAACAATATAGTGTATAGAAATTAAATTAAAAAATACTATAAAAAATTATACAAAGGTCATCCAAATGAATCATTTATGGAGGCAAATAAATTTTAAATTATAAAAAGGAATTTAGTAATGTAAGGACTGTTCTTAAAAAACAAATCATATGTAACAACATTCAGGAACTATATTATAAATGAAAATTCAATTTGCTTCTCGAAAGATATGAACAACCTAGACACCTCTTGATTTTGTCCATGAAAATAGAGTAATGATGATTCTTCTCATTATGAGATTGCAACAATAAAATAGTATGTCTAGAATCCATTCCTAAACCCTAAGTCTCAAATAAAAACTTTTTAACTAGTAATAAGTTACTTATTTACTTAAGAATAAAGAAAAAAGGACAAAAAATACTAAACACATGCACTTATACTAAATAACACAACAATTATTCCTCCATTTTGAATGTCTAAGTTGCCAATGATTTCAACTTCTTTCATTTGACCCGAACACGTAGGCTACTCTTGACCATAGCGACCGCCACCATTCAGCAGGTGCCTACCTTGGAATACAGGCCCATGCCTCATGGCAGCTGCCAGCTGTAGCCATCTCATCAATTTTTCCTTGGCCTTTTTTCACTGTAGACAGTGCATGGTTTTATCTAGCTAGTTAGGCAGCAGCCACATAAGAGAGAGAGTACTATTGCTACGCGCCTCAAATTTTCAAGCCAATTATTTCCAACGACTTCTTCAACCAAATAGGACAAAGTAAATTATCATTATCGTTATTATTTAAAAAACACACAAACAACAAGAGTACAAGGCTTTTGACCCTTCAAAGTCAAACTAGTTTCAAGAGAAGGGGTCATATCCCAATCCCACTTGGCATCCTATTAGTGACCTTTTCATTTCCCCCGTGCCAATAAATATGAGCCTTTCTGAAAGCTCTAAGAAACAACTATGCAAAAGACATTGTACATCAACTTTTCTAGACTTTATGAATTATGATAGAGAAATTAAAGAAGCAGCTACGAGCTACTCAAGTTCAGATTAGACCAATTCAAACCGAAGAATGAACTCTCATATTTATGGAACCGAGGACGATTTCATTTATGAGTGATGGCAGGTTGATATTAACATATTGAATTTGAACTCTTACCTTAGCATAGTGGTTTTCTTATAAAAGGGTCTCTCTAATAACAAACTCCTTCGTTGCCCTCCCTTGGTGGATATATAAATTAAACATCTTTTGTTAACAAATTCCATTCAAAACTTGAGGTTGAAGTCGAAACATGGGTCTGTTTGGAAAAAGCTTCACTTCCAAAATCAAAAACATGGACAAACTTGCTGTATCTAGGATTGCTGTCTTGAAGAACCAGCACAAAGCTCGAGCCTTCTACGCCCGGTCTGATGTTGCGCAACTCTTGAGCCTTGGTTACCATGACCATGCTCTACTTCGTGTAAGCACCAACATTTCTCTTCTGACACACTATATTTCTTATAACCAAACGCTGAATTTATATTCTTATTAACAGGTGGAGCATTGGATAAAGGAGCAAAACATGTTGGACGTATTTGTTATGGTAGAAAATTACTGCAACTTCCTAAGAGAGAGAGCAGAACTACTCGAAAAGAACAAGTTAGTTTTCTTAGCTCCTCAATTCTATGGTAGTTGAGTGAATATTTGGCACTAAACGAAGTGGTGATTAATTGTTTAATGCAATGCATGTTACATCCTAATTTACTAATTTAGATTTTTCTTGAATAATGCGTACATAGGGAGTGCCCTGATGAGCTCAAGGAAGCAACATCCAGCCTTATCTTTGCATCCTCAAGGTGTGGAGAATTTCCAGAGTTGCATAAGATACAAGAGATGTTGACATCAAATTTTGGGAAAGAATTTGCAGATCAGGCTATTGAGTTGCACAGAAATAATAGAGTGAACACTAAGGTGATGGTTAGATCTTGTGAGACCACATTTCAAGAGAATCATCACATTATTCTAACAACTTGTCTTTGGCTTGTGTAGATGATACAAAAGCTTTCAAAAAGATGCCCGGACATGGAAATCAGAATGAAAACGCTGAAGCAAATTGCTACAGAAATTGGAGTTACTTTGCATTTGGAACAGGAACCTATATTGACAAATGTGGTGAGAAAATCATTTCCATAAGATAAACAACATGCACTAATTGAATTGTGACATTTCATAGTGAAACGAATTCTCTTCTACTATTGCAGAACAAATTGAATGCTGACCAAAAGCAAGGTGAAGTGGAAACCAAAAAATGGAGCAGTGTTAGTGATCCTAAGCATGAAGAAAATACCCAAGATGGACATGAAAACATAATCCAGGATGAGGATTTATCTGACAGGAACCAGGAAAGGAAGGGGTACAAGGATAGGGCTGACGCTGCTCAAGAAGCTTTGGAATCAGAATCCTTTGGGAGTGGAGTCAGTGAACACTCAGATCATAGAGTTGCTCTAGGCAAGGTGCATGTGCATCCCATGAAGAGTTCTAGTTCTAAACCGGAGGATGAAGTAGTCATTTCAAAAAGCAACCACGGTTTTGATCTTAGAGAAATGGAAGGGAGAGAAATAGTAAAACAACTTGCATGGGAAGAATCTCATTCGAGTCAAAATCCAGGAGATAACATGAAAACATCAAGGAATACAAAGTTAATTTCCAATGTGCACGTTGAGAAAGGCACACATAGACAAGGCAACATGCTTGGTGAGTTGAGCTAAGCCAAGAGCTTCCTAATGGATAGTAACAATGATCACAACAATCACACTGATGCAGCTGAAGAGAATGAACCCTTCAGTGAAGAAAGAACCAACCCTTCTTACCAAGATAGAAGATGGAATCCACAGAGGTCTCAAGCTGATCCCATTGTAAATCCTATAGTAAAAAGACCTGTGGTGGGAAATGCGGGTGGAACATATTTTTCAAAGCAGAGTCGTACGCATCATGAACATGTGGACTGGAAGATGATGTCAGTTAGGACCAGATGAGCACAAAGATGAACAAATCATTTTTTTTTTTAATTTTTTTGGTTAGATTTATTTATATCGTTTTTTGTTTTTCCTTATTGTTTTTACACAAACGTGAAACTTCAAAAGAAAAGAAAATTTAACACTTGAAATAAAAAGAATTTGTACAAATTTAAGGACCAGGATATGTAACCAATCTAGGATCGTAAGGGCAATATTCAAAAGGCAATTCTGTTGCCATATATGATTTTCAGTTAGCGTAATACCAGTGTAACAAATTAACAATTTAGCTTCCCTTTCACGCTCTTGAGACTTGGCTTAACATATGTTATAAACAGTTCTAGAAGGAAAGTAGGCATGTGTTTGAAAATAATATGTTCTGATAACATGTAAAATAGCTTTCGGATTAGTTAAATACATGCACACAAGTGGTAAGTTTTGATCACAATATTGATTCATCTTGTTGAACAAGAGAAGATGAACTTGAATCGTGATGAAGTAATAATAGAAAGAACACATTGGAGCAACCGAATTCTAATTTTCTGAAAGTAACAAAGATAGTTACAAATACGTCCTGCACGTCAGTCAAATATTTGAGCGGTACATAGATGGACAAAATTGGTGCTATTGTCTGCCGAAAATGCATGACAAGGTTCGATATTTCTATATATTTTAAAATCTGTGTTATAGACTTAGGGCCCGTTTGGTATGCATGATAGAATAAGGGCTGATAGTATAAGGCCTAATAAAAATTTAATACAATATAGTGTTTGGTATGTCATTGTATAAGATATTGTATTATATAAAATATAATCAAAAGAAGAGATTATAATAAATATAATTTTTAAATAGTTATCATAATTATTTTAGCTCTATTTTATTATATATAAAATAATTTTATATTAAAAATTATTTATTTATTTATTTTTAATATTTTTTTTATAAATATAAAAAATATGAGAGAGAGAGAGAGAGAGAGAGTGAAACAGAGATAGAGTTTTTATATATCAAAATCTAAATAGACTTATTATCACATTCCTATATTTGGTTGTATTTTTTATTATATATAATTAAATTTATATTAAATATTGTTATTTATATATTTTAATAATAAATTTTTATTCTTATATTTTTATTTTAGTTTGAATAATTATTTTATAATTTTTTAAAAAATATTTATTTATTATTAAATAATATTATTTTTATTTTTTATTATTTAGTTAATAATTAATTTTTTTAATAAAATATATTAAAAAATAAAAAAAGTGAAAGAACCCTTATACATTAAAAGCTAATTAGGCCTAATACTCCCTAAGTAGATTAAGTTATCAATCATTATAACGTATAAGGGAGGTTTGATGGATAAAGTTATACAATACGTTAATTGCACCAAACAACGGATAAGATCATAACGTATTGTATAACCTTATCCTATCATGGTTAATACAACGTGCCAAACACCCCCTTATAGAACTCTCCAAATGCTACAAGTTACCATAAAATTGCATCTTACGGTCCTAAATCAATGATTTCGCCATCAAAATTTTCAAGTTATTTCCTTTACGAAAAGGTTAATAGTGATATTAAGCACACAATCACCAAGATGGTTTGCAACCAAGCTTTAGCTAGTGTTTGGATGCATGGCAATTAATGGAGTGGCATGGCATGATGTGACAACTTTTATAAAATTTGTGTTTGAGAGATATTGATTAAAAAGAAATGGAAGGGTCAAGAATAGCTTAAGAAGCCCCTCCTTGCCATCAAAACAGTGAAACTTCTTGTCCCTCCAAATTGGAGAGTGTAGAAGGAACAATAATAGTTTGATAAAAAAATTACTTTTATTTTATCTTTCCATTCCATTATTAGCCATTAAACTCCCAGACAAAAGTACTAAATCTCTCCTCCCTTCCTCCATCAAACTCCCAAACAAGGGTATGGCATGCATCTACCCATTCTATTCCCTTATTTTCTATTCCATTTTGTTATTGACCACTCCTTATCATGACAAATAAATCTCCCAAACAGACCTTTAGTCACTTCGAAAGTGCAGTTATAAAACTATGATACACTAAAAAGCAATGATTCATCCAAAAGAATTGGGCACTTCTCTGTACACATAGCAAGAAAGAAATAGAGCTCGAGTGCAATGCAATACAACAGAACAACCGTACCATTAAAAGGGGAACATCCTATTAACGCAAAACATTTGAAAAAAAAAAAAAAGGTTTGCATTTGAAATATTCTACATTGGAGCTTACGCCAGGTTGCCACCACTCTGCTGCCACAAATTGATGATATCAGTAGCTTGGTTGAGGAGAATAATCATCTGCTTCTGAGATATCCAAGGCTTGCTCTCAAGCAACTCCTTAAGCTCTTCCCAAGCATCTTTCCTGGGCCAAAAGTAATAAGGGCTGAGAGGGATGGTGCCATGCCCTGGTATCATTTGGTCAAGTGCAATACCAATATTCTTCTCCATCCAAATGAACTTCAACACAAGTCTTGGCTTGTCCGTTGGCTTCACAACCACTCCAAGCTTCTGAATCACGATAACAGTAAAAACACACATGTGAGAATTTTTTTTCTTTTACAAAAAATAAAGAGCTTAAATTAGGTACCGAGAACTATTTTTTCATGACTTAGAATGCCACATTTTATCCCGAATTTTTTGCACCCCTTTTAAAAGTACTCATTGGAACTATAAGAAGATAGATACATATAATCAGAAAAACAATGTCCCTTTTACTATTGCAAATGAAGCATAAGTCTCAGATGAACACAAAACGAGAAATTGAGATTTTTTTCCTTAAAAAGAAAAAAGAGCTTAAATTAGAGAATGAAAATGATTTTCATGACTTAAAATGCCTCATACAAATTATCCTGAAATTTCTGCAGCCCTTTTGCAAAGTACTAATTGGCATTACAAGAACATAGACACATACAATCAAGAGATTAATTTCTGCGCACGTACACTATAAAATTATCTCATAGAATTTGAGGAAATATGACAAAACATAGTAGGTATCTCAAATTCTATTGCAGGGTATAGAAATTAAATGCAATAAGCATAAGTCTCAGAGGGAACAAATAAGTGAACAGAAACAAATAGAGAGATAAAGGCGTGATTGAACCTGAGGCTGGGGAGGGGACTCTGAAGAAGTGTCACCAAAAGGGGTATCTTCTTCAGCGACGGTTTCTTCAGCAGTTTCCGCTGCAGAAGCTGAGAGCTTTAAACGTGAGGTTGTTGAAGAAGGAGCCACATATAGGTGTGAGTGTGAGTGTGAGTGTGAGTGTGAGGAAGAGCACAAGGTTTTTGGGTTGGGAAAGAGTGAGGCTTTGATGGGTCGAAGCGCGAGGCTTTGGGATTGGGATGGAAAGGTCAAAGGCTTTAGAGAGAGAGTGGGAACCACGTTTGGTTGAAGCGCCATCGACAACATCTGTCTCTCTTCTGAATGTGAGCTATAACACACAGAAAGAGAGATAAGTGGAAGTGTGAAGTGAAGAAGAAGGAGAAGAATGAAGATAAGGAAGCAGTAGCACCCGTGTTTGGACCCGCCCCGACTCAGTTTCAATCGGGTACCATCTAACTTTAAAATAAATAAATAAGAAAATATGCTTGTGAGATTTCTTTGAAGCTAAAATAAGAAATTTGCTTTGTTGTTTGATTTTTCTTTTTCGATTTTTACGAAGATATCATTAGTTATTGCTATAAAATTAACTTTTTAGACATTGTTATGATTAAAAAAAACTTTTCTAAGAATTTTCTACCCTCCAACTTTAGCAATCATTTTAAAGAATTTAATTTTAATATATTATTAATTTTTTATATAATTATCTAATTATATATCATATATTAGTATTTGACTCTTATAATTATTATTTCAAAAGTGATATATATAATAGCATATGATTGAGTGGCAATATAAAATTATGAATTTAATTTTGATACACTGTAAATGTTATAAAGATATTTAATCATATTATGCTACGACAATAATAGTATTTGACTTTTACACCCACTATCTCAAAAATCTCAAAGTGGAATATGATTGTATAATAATATAAAATTATTTTATACTAACAGTACATCAAAATTAATCTCATAAAACTATTTACATTAATAATGTATCAAAATTATTTTTTGAGTGTATAACCTTTTTAGTTCCATCACTTTAAAGTTGATATCAATTTAATCCTGAAAATTTTTTTGATATCAACTTAGTTTTAACACTTTAAACTTGACATCAATTTGATCTTGAAGAAAGTTTTAACATCAATTTAATCCTAATACTTTAAATTTTGACATTAATTTGGTCCTAATATTTTGAGCTTTGACATTAATTTAGTCCTAATAATTTTTTTTGTAAAGTCAAATTTTTCATCAAATCATCAATATAGGACTAAATTGATCTTAAAATTCAAAATGTTAATATTAGATTGATGTCAAAAATTATTTTAGGACTATATTGATATCAACTTTAAAATATTAGGACTAAAAAGGATATTTACTCTTAATTTCTTTTATTAGTTTTGTATGATTTATGTAATTGTTTTTATACAGTAAAATAAGAAATTGTTAGAATTTGGTCCGTTCAATATACTTCGCATGTTTTCGGTTCTTAATAGAATTGAAATGCCTGAGATAGTCCACGAAAGATTACAAGTTATAACATGTTAATCCTTCCTTGTTAATAAGTTGATAGTCGTCCATGTAATTGAACATGTTAGGTAAGAGTTGGCAAGGTAAGTGTAGACAAACTAGGCTTCATCCCTTATGCACCCTATGAAAGATAGTGTATGATACATCTTATAGGTATCTTAAATTTAAGTTGATGGAGTACCATATATCTAAATCATAGTAATACACTGTAGTAGTCCCCTAAAGTTCCTAAACTCAACACACGTTGTATCTCAGTCCGTCACCACTTATCCCCATCACTCAACGCTGCCGGCAACTCACACCAACCAACTCCACCACCTAGCTCCCTTCATGTGCTCTGACGAGGCATTGGCAGTGCAAGTGATTAAGCTCCAGAAGGACACCATCGCCATCCCCGCTGCTACTGTTGCTATTGTCACTAAGGTCGTTGTCCCTGTCGTCATTGACGTCTTTTTTGAGTTGTCATTGAGGTCGGATGTCGAAGGCAGAGATGCAAAGAAGCCACTGGAGGTCGTAACGGTCATCGAGATCGGACGTCGGATGTCGGAGGCGGAGACGTCGAAAAGCCATTAGACGTCGGAATGCAATCTTGCAAAACCCGCATCATCATTGTAGTTTAACCCACCGCAAACCACCACTGTCTCACCCTTAACTACCGCTACTGCATCATTCTCTTCCTCCCTTGTCATCGCGAACCGCGTTCTTCCCTGTAGCCGTCGGACCCTCAGTCGCGTCGGATCTGAAAACAGCGTCGAAGGGTGGGTTGCATCAGTGGCAACACCAAAGGGTGGGTTGGGTCAGCGGTGGCGCCAAAGGGAAGGTTGGCGGTGGCGCCGAAGAAGCAGCGAAAGAAAAAATAAAGAAGGATCGCGAAGAAGAAGAAGAAGAAATGGGGTAGCTCTAGTGCATCTATGCAGTCTTAGAGTATCGATAGATCATTGATCTTCACTATTAGATCATCAGGTGCATTATGCACCATTTTTAAACCGGAGTATAGCAAAACGCGCCAATCAACTATGCTAACTACTTAGGTTCGGATCCTCTATAAAGATTGAAATGCATATAAATATAAAATAAATATTAGAGGTAAACCTTATTGTGAGACTCGCATCTCTATAATTTCATTTGCAGTTAAATTTATCCTTTTTGTTATAGAAGAGATTTGAAGGGCGAAGGACGAAATCGCATGTGAAGTTCCATCTCATAATCAAACATTCTTCAAAGGAGACATTGACACTACTAAAAAATTAAAAACTCCAGCACTTGAGTTTCGTTTTTTCTCATCCATTCATAACAATATTAAGAATAGTTTTAAAAACGTTTGAGTAAACATAAATTAATCATTAACAACACTTTAAAAAAAAAAAAAATCATTTGTCAAAGCCAAAGAGCCACAAAGCCTAAACACTCGAGTTAAGACTCAACTAAGAGGCAAACCAAGACTTTGATGGAACTTAAAAAACCCATTAAAGAATATGGAAATCATCCCAACACACAACCTCATTCATCAATACGTAGGATATATCCAAAAGACGAACGAATCTCTTCTCTTCATTTGGGGCCATAAAATGAAGTGTAAGTTAACATACACATACAGCATACATAGAACAACGGCATTCTCGCCTAACTTCCGTACAAGAGAAAACAGTAGCAGCTTATTTTACATGTATCAAGATCCCAGACTTGTCTTATCGTCATAAAATTTTCAATAAGGCCAAAAAAAGAATCTTAATTATAGTTTCTCTACTACTGATTTATCGTACATAAAGCTGGTTGAAACTTATTAACTACTAGATTCAATATCATGTGTTAATATTCTCATGCCAAGTGAAAAGTCTTGATCCTAAACCAAAGTAGTGAATACACCCAAAGTAACATTTTTGTTCCACCAGCAATCAGCTTCAGACCTTTGATGGCATGTTAGTAGCATCACCCTCTGTCTTGCTCTTCTCTGCTTCAAACTTATCTATGGCTATCTGTAGTTCATCTGTACCTCCAACAGCTCTCATGGTGTAGAAGTACGCCCCGAAGACGAAAGCTGTCAAACCTCCAGCAACTACCAAATTCTTTGCCTTGGGTGGAAGGCTCCTATATCCTAAAAGTCCAGCCATCTAGATCAATGAGGAAAGATTGAAAAAGTTAGCACACTGTCGCAATTATGCACTTGATGATGCAAGTATAGATAATGAAGACAACAGTTTTCATTGTCCTAAAACACAAAAAAGAAATTTTAAGGCCAAAATGACCCGACAAGCGAAAATCATGACATGTCAATTAAGGTCAAAGCTTAACCACTAAGGATAGAAACTAACTTCAGGCTTAACTATTCAAAGCAAAAGCAAAACAAAAAAACTAAAATCTGAACCAGGAATAATCTCAACAGCACATGAAACACTTTGATGTGCAGAAAGCCGGGACCCTCCAGATCAGAAAGCCACCATTTTTTTTTAATAGTCAGAACCACCACATCAACTTAAAAAGCAAAATGGCTTCAACAATTTGCCAACTCGGAACAACGAATATCAATAAACACTATGTAGCGAGTGAAACAGTGTTTGGCTCAATCTCTGCCGCGAGAACAAAACACCAAGATCACCACGTTGAGGAGGCAAATCATCAAACAGTTGGTGCGCATCCAACACAAGCAGAGAGAACATAGAGAACACCACGGAGGAAACTATCCAAATCAAAAACAAATCCACAATAGTCTGAATCAACAGAGAGAATAGCAACGAACAGAGAGAGAAAAAGCTTTCAACAATAAAAAGGGAAAAAAAAAGAGAGAAAATAACAGCTTTTCTCTGATATTGATATTGATGCTGTGATAGTTGCTGGGAATAACAGATTTTCTTGTAGAAACATTGCATACTGCGATTTGGATGGTGGTGCACGCTCTTGTCGAGAGGAATCATGATATATGGTATGATCTAACTTCATTTTCAAAGCTTAGAATGCAAAAACAAACGAAGAAAGAAACAAGACATGTAATTTGTAAGAGGGTTTAGGGTACCAAAAGAATAGAAGGGCTAATGAGCACTCAGACCTTATGAGAGATTCAAAGAAGGAGGGAGCAGGCGGTGGCAGCAGCACAGTACAAGAGATCCAGGGAACAGAGAACAGGGAATTGGGGATGACTTTTCATTTTTATATACTTACAAATGTTCGTTTTGGGGTGTTTTTTTTAAAAAAAATAAAAAATTCAAAACTTCTTATTTTTAGTTTAATTCTCATCTTTTTGTCAATCAAAATATATCTTATTTTTTAATAATATAATAATGCAAATAATTTGTTGAATAAAATTATTTTTTTTGAGATGAGATTGAACATTTGATAATTATTATTTTCATCAAATGGTCAAACGAAAATATTATTTCTTTTTCTTTTCTTTTCTTTTTTTTTTAATATTTGTGACACTGAAATTTTTATCCAAATCTCCGAACACTAACCCAATCCTAATGACATTATTATTTCAATTATATTAGACTTCATTTTTTGGAATCATAAACACCCATCAACCATTGTCACTACTTTAATCATTCATATCATGATCTTTATAATCATCATATTTATTGTCATAATTAGGGTATTTCATAGAGTTGTATTATTTGTACATTCCTCCTCAATACCAATATATCTCTCTTATATAATAAATATGCATAACACTTTTTTTATTTTGACATATATCTACCTTGATACTCATTTACACTCATATCTTTCTATTACGTCTATATATGTAGTATGTTCAAATAATATTTCTCTATCTCATATGTACGAGGGAGAAAACACTTATCACTACGCTAAGTTCTTATTGACACCATAATAACATATTGATTGGCATTGCATGTCTTCATTTTTTTCATTGTTAAAACAAAATAAATAATGAAGAACTTAAAATAAATATATAATAATATGTAGATATATGCTTGAATACAATTGTAATTTAAGAGTAAGAAAATTTACAAATTAATCTCTTATATACTTATTTTGTAATAATATCTTTTATTTCTAACATCAATTTAGTTCCTCAATTATAAAATAACACCAGCATTGAATTTATGGGATAATACCTTTGATTAAAGGATTAAATTGATCTCATTGATTTCTTATATCAATTTGGCAGCCAACTTGAATGGCTTGTAGCTCCACCCTAAAGATATGGCCTAAGGAAAGCATTGCACAAGAACTAAACGATCATTTTATTGTGCAACTATGAATCCCATCTATGTCGGCTAAGTGGACATGGAATATTATTCACAAACGAGGGAAGCCAGTGTTAACAATGGAGCAATAAAAAGCTCATTGCCTTATTAAACCAAAGGTAAGATTGTATTATTCAACTAAATACAGTGATATTTATTGCCTTGAACCACAGATATTAATAATCATTATAAGAACTAAATCTTCACCAAAAAATGAAACAAAATAAAACTGTAGTCCATATGATCATAAGTTTGGATATAAAGGGAGGAGGAATACAAATGGCACTACCTAAATTACCTATAATTGACTATAAATGCACTAGCAAAGGTCCAATTTTAATTCTGAATCAATCTGAGCTAGGCCATCATAGGAGACCCCAAGAAACTGTATTATTGGATATTCTTGATACCTCTTAAAACTTCCACACCAAAAATCACTAAATCAGGACTCCAAGGCTTCTAAGACCATGCCTCAATATGAAATCTACCACACTTTTCTAATGATCTAATCCACCTAACTGCAGCTTCCCTTGAAACCTCATTTTCTTTAGATACAATTTCCTCAAAAGCCGAGGTTACATCTGCAGGCATTTTGGTTGAAGAACCAGCTATATAAACAGCAGCCCCCTCAGCTAATAGGTTCCATATCCTTTGGCTATGTTCCCTCATCTTGTGCTGAACATAAACCTTCTGGGGCTGGTCCCTTGAGAAAGCAACATAGAAACCTCCATCCTTTGCTTCTGACAGTACCCCATTGTTCTGTAAATGAGATAACCAGAAGTCTCGGTACAAAAAGTCAATGTCTTCGTTCCGACAGCCAAAGAAGAAAATAATTGGAGCAGTGGAATTGATTTTATTTTGTATGGCTCTTTCCTCCACAAATCCGCGAAAAGGTGCACAACCTGTCCCAGGTCCAATGAGTATGAGGGGAAGTGATGGTGATGGCGTAGGAAGGGAACCTTTATGGAACCAGGATGGAACATAGACGGCTGCTTAAAACAAAAAAATAGTCAGGCACATAAACAGGTGAACTGATGGGTACTTCACTAAAATAAAACTGCGATCTGTGGCTTGTATTGTGCACGTACCATCTTGGGGATCTAATGCAGCTAGCCATGAGGAGCATAGCCCTTTTCTTTTCCTCTTGTAAGGTGTTGTCCAGGACACCACATTCACCGTCAAGTGTACTTGATTGGGGTGAGCTAATTGAGAAGAAGATATGGAGAATGCTCTGGTTTTCAGTGGAGGAACCAATTGGACTAGCCACTCAAATGGCATTTGTACAGAAGGAAAATCCTCTAACACCTTTTTTTTTTTCACCCAAAAAAAAAAAAAAAAAGATTTAAGTTAGATTCCATGAAATGAAGAAAACAAAAGCAGATAATCAAGGAACACCTAAATAATTTAATACTGGATGCTGAATTAGAAAACTATCATTCATATAAGGAGAGGCTATCTTATCCTTCTCCTTTCTACTTGTTTTCAAATATTTTTTTCTTCGATTCTTTTTCCATTTATGGAAAACATAACCCAATCAATCCCTACTTTCTTGCATACCAAACAAATACTAAACTGCTAAACACATCAGGAAGAAAAAAGTCCATATTAAGTTATATAAAGAATTCAGTGCATAAAAAAATGAAGTGACTCACAGCAGAATCATGTTTGATGTACAATTCATTGACCTTACCTCAAGAACAGTTCTCCTTTCCTTCTGGTTGTATTGGTACAGGTCATCTCTTCCTTCAGGAGAAGCAAAATACTTGAGTCTTTCCCTCTCATGTTCAGCTGTTGCAAAAAAACTCATAACCTGGAATATCAAATTATTTAAGTTAGATTTTAATGCAGGAAGTTACAGGCATGGAAAAGGCATTTTTATAAGACCTTCAATTCACGAAGAAGCTCAAACATATCCAATTGGAATTTCAAACAACACTAAGAAATTTAACAGCTTGATGTTCATAGCCCATTGTGTGGGTTTCTGTTGGATTCAACAATGCAAACGACTTGAGCATTTTATTAACTTATTAAATTGTCTCATCCAAGGTGAAAAGGTTCAAATAGAAAAGAACATTAAATAAAAGAGATAGAGGGAAGCATTGAATTCAATTAGGTAATAACTCTTGTTGAGATTGTGCCAGATTTGTTTATAATACAAACATCAATTAGGGATATGTAAATATCTGTAAATATCAATTAGGGTAGATTGTTTGCTTTATTAGAGATTGTAATTATGTGCAGAGATTTGATTATTAGTAATATATAATTCTGTGGCTGAGGAGTTTTGTCCTCAAGCAATTCATCACAAACACTTTCTTATCATGGTATCAAGAGCCAGGTTCTCTCGTGTCTAAGTCCAGCCGCCATTGTCCGGCTAGGATTTCTTTTTCTCTTGTCCAGCCGCCACTGTGTGGTTAGACCCATTCACCGCCAGCTCCCCAATCATCAAAGTAAGGTTGGAATCCATCTCCGAACCTCCAGATCGACCTGTCCACAGAAGGCCGTCACCAACGCCGCCTCCACGCGCCGCCATGCGCGGCCACAATCAGAGAAGCTCATCGGCGCATGAGAGCCATGCGCCGCCTTCCCGACCTCCGTTTGCGCCGCTTCCAACGCAGTTCGACTCGTCGGCCTCCCCTGGTTCCGGTTCAAGGGTCGGTGGTCAATTTCTGTCACTCCTTCCTGGTCGCACAGCTCCGCCCTCTTCCTCTGTTCTTAGGTCCTGTTTCTGTGTATAAAGAATGCCGTCCTCAACCATTTCAGACAACCCAGAAGTTGAAGTCACCCCTTCTGATCATAGAAAGCCTTCCAATAATGTCCCCATCACATATGCATTCTCAGGAACTCCCACAATCACATCAGAGAAATTGAACGAGAAGAATTTTTTAGCTTGGTCAACCTCAGTTGAATTATGGTTCTTAGGACAAGGGCTTTCTAATCATTTCACTACATTTGCCTCTGATGTTCCTCAAGAAAACAGAAGTCAGTGGGAAAGGTTTGATTATCAGTTGTGTGCCCTATTATGGCAATCAGTGGAGCCTACAATTCTAGTCAATCTGACTTTAAAACATGTTCTTCTTTTTGGAAGAAGACTCAAAGCCTGATTGCTAATGATATCCAACGCTTATATGATTCAGCTCAAAAGCTGGCATCTCTTAAACAGTCAGATCATGATATGACAGAGTTTGTTACTCAGGCACAAGCAGCTGTAGAAGAGTTAAAAATATTTTTGCAAGCTGATTCCAATGAGGCTTTGAAGACAAAGCTGGATAATTTGTATATGGTGCTGGTTCTCCGTGCAATGCATCCTAATTTTGAGCATATTCGTGATCAGATCCTAACTGGTCAAACGGCTCCTACTATGGAAGATCTAATTACTCGACTTCTAAGGGTCCCTCCACCGAAAGCCTCCAACTTATGTTCAAATATAATTGAAGCGTCTACTATGGTGACTATGTCAGGATCTCGTGGTGGACGTGGAGGACGAGGAGGACGAGGAGGTCGAGGGGGTCGTGGAGGCCGTCCCTACTGTACTTACTGCAAATGGCAAGGGCATACCCAAGATACTTGTTATTCACTTCACCGATTCCTTGAGAAATTAGTCAATATTGTTTAGTCTGAGCCTAGTCAAGAGGAAGAGAAAAAGGCTAATTTTTTGTCAGGCAAACAACCCATTGCTATTTCAGAAACAGAATTCCAGGAGTACCTTCAATTGAAGGCAGCCAAGCAAAATCAAGCTCCCATCACCACAGTTGCTCACACGAGTAATCCCATAGTTTGTATCTCTCATTCTGGTAATAGTCCAAGTCCTTGGATAATTGATTCGGGTGCCTCCGACCACATAGTTGGTAACAGATCCCTTTTTACCTCTCTTTCTACACCTGTTCTCCCTAAATTTGTCACTTTGGCAGATGGTTCTAAAGTCCTTGCCAAACGGGTCGGTCATGTTTCACTTACTGAGTCTATGCCTTTGAAATCTGTTTTATTTATCCTAGAATGTCCTTTTAATTTAATTTCTCTTAGTCAGCTTACTCGCTCTCTTAATTGTTCTGTCACCTTTGATTCTCATTCCTTTATTATACAGGACCGTGGTATGGGACAGACGATTGGCGTAGGGCATGAGTCACAAGGACTTTACTATCTCAAGTCACCTCTACTCGTGATTTGTGTGGCTACTAAGTCTCCTGGTCTTCTCCACAACCGCTTAGGTCATCCTAGTTTGTCGAAGCTTCAGAAGAAGGTGCCTAGTTGTGCCAAATTAGAGTCTGAGTTGTGAGTCATGTCAACTTGGAAAGCATGTTAAGTCTTCTTTCAAGAGTCGTGATAAGGGTCAAATTGAGTCATCTCCTTTTTCTCTTATTCATTCTGATATATGGGGACCTAATCGTGTCACCACTTCTTCAGGTCTTAGGTATTTTGTTACATTTATTGATGATTTTTCTTGATGTACTTGGCTATTCTTAATGAAAGAACGATCTGAACTTTTTTCTATCTTCACATCTTTTTTCACTGAAATTCAAACTCAATTTGGCAAGACTATTAAGATTCTACGCAGTGATAATGCCAAAGAATATTTCTCAACTGCTTTTTCTTCATTTATGACATCTCATGGCATTTTGCATCAATCTACTTGTCCTCATACATCCCAACAAAATGGAGTTGCGGAAAGGAAGAATAGACATCTCATTGAAACTGCACGTACTTTATTATTGCATGCTAATATGCCTTTGCACTTTTGGGGGGATGCAATCTTAACTGCTTGTTATTTAATTAATCGTATGCCTTCTTCTGTTTTGAATAATCAAGTGCCTCATTCACTTTTGTTTCCTAAGGGTCCTTGTATCAAGTTCCCCCTCGTGTGTTCGGGTGTAGTTGCTTTGTTCATGACCTTTCCCTTGGTCAAGATAAGTTGTCTGCTAGGGCTGTCAAATGTGTTTTTCTTGGGTATTCTAGACAACAAAAAGGGTATCGGTGTTATTCTCCTATTACTCATCGTCGGTATATCTCTGCTGATGTTACTTTCTTTGAAGACACACCATTCTTCACCTCTCCAGTTGAGTCTAATATTGTCTCTGAAGTCCTTCCTGTTCCATGTTTTGGTCAACCCATGTTATCTTTGCAGGAACCATCAGTAGGAACCACAGAGGCCTCAGTTGTCTTACCTGATACCAATTCTCATAGCCCGCTAGAACAACCTTGGATCACCTATCACCGTCGGTCACGGGCAAACACAGGGCATGAGGTGGCAGAGCATTCCAATGACCCATGTCCTACTCCGTTGGAGTCTCCTACTACGGAACTGTCAATACCTGTTGATGACCGTCCTATTGCTCTTCGCAAAGGTACCTGTTCCACTAGAAATCCTCATCCAATCTATAATTTCTTGAATTTTCATCCCTTATCTCCACCCTACTATGCTTTTGTTTCCACCTTGTCTTCTGTTTCCATTCCTAAGTGTGTTAGTGAGGCACTCTCTCATCCAAGGTGGTGACAAGTTATGATTGACGAGATGCTTGCTCTTGAGCATAGTAGTACATGGGACTTGGTTTCGCTTCCTCCTGGAAAAACTGTTGTTGGATGTCGATGGGTGTATGCTATTAAAGTTGGCCTTGATGGTAATATTGATCGCCTCAAAGCCCGGTTGGTTGGTAAGGGTTACACTCAGACTTATGGTCATGATTACATTGATACTTTTTCTCCTGTGGCTAAAATTGCTTCTGTCCGCATTTTTCTTTCAACGGCAGCCATGAGTCATTGGCCACTCTTTCAGCTAGATATTAAAAATGCCTTCCTTCATGGGGACCTTGATGAAGAAATATACATGGAGCAACCACTTGGATTTGTTGCTCAGGGGGAGTCAGGATTGGTTTGCAGACTGCGACGTTCACTTTATGGGCTAAAACAATCCCCAAGAGCTTGGTTTGGCAAATTTAGTGCTGTTGTTCAAGAGTTCGGCCTAAAACGAAGTGAAGCTGATCATTCAGTGTTTTATCAGCATAGTTTACCTAGTCAATGCATTTACTTGGTAGTTTATGTGGATGACATAGTCATTACTGGTAGTGATCATGAAGGGATATCTCGGCTGAAGAAACATTTGTTTCATCATTTTCAGACTAAGGATTTGGGCAAGCTCAAATACTTTCTTGGTATTGACGTAGCTCAGTCCAAGAGTGGTGTTGCTATAACACAAAGGAAGTATGCTCTTGATATATTGGAAGAGACAGGAATGCTAAATTGCAAACCTGTTGACAGTCCTATGGATCCTAACAGTAAATTGTTGCCAGATCAAGGAGAGTCATATCCTAATTCAGGTAGATATCGGAGACTTGTAGGGAAGCTAAACTATCTCACTATCACTAGACCTGATATCTCATATTCTGTTAGTGTAGTGAGTCAGTTTATGCAGTCCCCATGTAATGATCATTGGGATGCAGTGATGCGATTTTGAGATATATCAAGAAAGCACCTGGTCAAGGACTGTTGTATGAAGATAAAGGGAATACACAGGTCATTGGGTATTGCGATGCAGATTGGGCTGGGTCCCCCGTTGACAGGCGGTCTACCTCTGGGTATTGTGTCTTTATTGGTGGAAATCTTGTATCCTGGAAGAGCAAGAAACAGAATGTTGTTGCTCGATCTAGTGCAGAGGTAGAGTATCGATCCATGGCAGCAGCCATGTGTGAACTAATATGGATTAAACAATTACTTCTAGAGTTAAAGTTTGGGATGATTGCACAAATGAAGTTGTAGTGTGACAATCAAGCGGCACATCATATTGCTTCCAATCTAGTGTTCCATGAGAGAACTAAACATATAGAAGTCGATTGTCATTTCATCAGAGAGAAGGTTATATCCAAGGAGATAGTCACTGAGTTTGTTAACTCTAGTGATCAATTGGCTGATATTTTCACAAAGTCTCTCAGAGGTCCTCGAAGTGATTATATTTGTGGCAAGCTTGGTGCATATGATTTATATGCTCCAGCTTGAGGGAGAGTGTTGAGATTGTGCCAGATTTGTTTATAATACAAACATCAATTAGGGATATATAAATATCTGTAAATATCAATTAGGGTAGATTGTTTCCTTTATTAGAGATTGTAATTATGTGCAGAGATTTGATTATTAGTAATATATAATTCTGTGGTTGAGGAGTTTTGTCCTCAAGCAATTCATCACAAACACTTTCTTATCAACTCTCTGTAAAATGACATCTTAAAATAACAATAAAAAAATACTGCATCTTGCCTCAAAGAAATACCGTCGAGGGGAAGCTGAAGCTACATCCATTGTCAATTCCACAAAACTTCTTAATTTTACAGGGACTCTAAAGTCATGTGCAGTATAATCATCCATTTCTCTTGGATTAACCTGAAAGAGGAAGGTAGGCAGCAGGAATGTATGTATGTATATAGGTGGTATGTATCAAAGAAAATATCAATTTTACAAGAATGCCAATGGGATTCAAGACTCGTACAAAAGCAAAGTACAAACATATATGAGCAACTGTATGATTCTACTATTCCTAAAACAAAACTATTCGTCTATTCCGGGAGAACATAGATTCCGGAACACTTGAATCACTAGGTCATGGTGGAAACACCATATGGCACCATTCTTTTATTTCTGAATCTTGAAGAGAAAAGTTCATGTTATCTCATTACGTGTGTCAAATAATGTTTGAAGGATACATTTATCTATGGACACGAGTCAGCACAGTCTGAACTCAATGCTGAGCAAGGTAGGACAACCACACCATACAGAAGAATTACAATATTAAGTAATATTAAAAAGACTCACGGTGATGAATGTATCAGGATCCAAGTTACAGCATCGTATGAAAGCATCAACTGAAGCCGAATCTTGACCAGGGAGAATTTCAAGGACATCCCCAGTGTCATATTCAATAGCCTAACAAAACCATGAAGCATCTTTTAATTCAAACGAGGAAGATGAATAACCTAGTACCTATTTTACCACATGTTGCATACATAAAATTTGAAGCAATGTAATCTATTCTTAATATGTAACTTCGTAACAAGATTATTAGTTAGTTAATTAATTAATTAAGAAAATTCAAGTTTATACATATAAATAAATAAGACACGGGATAGCTTACATTTGAAACAAATTCAAATTCAAAATGACGAACATCTTTTCCACTGTTTGATCTGGTCAATGGAAGATTCTTTACCTGCACGAACAGAATCAAATAAATTGAGGCACACAACAAACAGTGGATGCTTTGGTGGTAGATAAATAAACACATTGAATATATACATTATGTGTGTGTGTTGTGTATAAGTCAAACAACTCATGCATACTTTTTTAAGTTGATACTGAAATAACATTCCCCAACTTAATGGATAAAAACCTCTACAATACTACATATCAAATGTATAACTATGCAGGTTTAATTGATCCACTTATAATACATTGTATAGAGTTATTCTTTACCTCGATAGAGCAGGTGACTTGATTTACTAACTATACAGTTGGCCAGTGCAACACATACAAATAGGCGTAAAATGCACCGCACCAAGTTTATTGATATCTGCCACTGAGTGCTGGGCACCTTCTAAATATACTAATGCTTATAACTATGAAATGATAGAGTGTCTTATCAAATACCATCTTAAGAAAGCAGCCAGGCCGACTTCTGTCAGAAGATGATTTTCCAGGATGCATTGAACGAGCACTCCCAATTTGAATATCAAGATCAGTTAAATCTGAAAGAGTCACATGTTAATCTAGTCAAATATATTGTAAACTAGGGGGGTAAAAAAGTGTAACTGAAAATTAAACCATTTAAAGGTACAGCTTAAGCACAATAACCCATGAATAGTATGAGGAACACCAAAGCAAAATTTTTACATCATAATAATATATAAAAAGATGCCCAAGTATGACAAGAATCAAGATGCTCTTCACAGATTAAACACCGGTAAATTAAAGGACTTTACCATAGTCCCAGCAATTAAGACACATAACATCACATCCATTAACTTGCCATAGACTTCAGAAAATGGCTATGTAATAGAGTAATAAAAGCAAAGGGTTCTACTAATTTGGTGCTAGTTCATCACTTAATATACAAAGTCCTATTACTGAAGCATATAATATTGTCTATTCAATTCATAGAGGGATAAATTGTAAACAACAACAGCAATATGCATATAAAGACTGCTTGAGTTCACACAACAACTGGTAAGGGAACATTGCAAGACAACCAAGATTTTAATGAGTTTGGGATACCTGATGCAGTAGAAAAATTTGAATCAACATTTTCAATGTTGTGATATGTGATTTGGACTTTGGGTAGATCAATCAATACTGTGTCTTCAATCACAACATCAGGACCATTTGGGAAGAATTCTGCTTTAATCATATTCAATGTTCTCCACAGAGAAGACATCCAAGGATCCAGAGAGCCCTCATAGCTACAAATAATTATACCATATTTAGTCACTTGAAAAAAATCTTTTACATTACAATATACAAAGAATGAAAAATTAATTTTGATCAAAAATAAAAGAATTTAACTAAAAATGAGATCAACTTCAAAGCATAAGGTTGAGCATACTGAGTTATCCATAGCTGCTAGGTAACAAGCTCTAATGAAGAAATCTTAAAGGTAGATTCTAAATTCATGTCTTTGAAAGACCTTCATTCGAATAACCCCTGTTTCTGCCGTTGTGACCTTATAAGTTCAAGAATGAAGACAAGCAATAGCAGTCACAACTCAGGAACAATTGGTCCCTTGTTCCTACCCTGTAAGGTGGCTACTTTATATTATAAAAGTTATTTTGAGTCCTTGGTGAGCCTTGGCATGTCGGACTCAAAACAATTTCTGAAAGTAGGTTTTACAGGATTTAGCAAAAGGAGCCAAAAACTTTCGAGGCAATGCCCTCTTTCTAAATTTTCTTATTAAGGAAGCATTTACAAGGGCAGAACTTCTAACCATTCTCACGCTTGAATGAATATCAACAATCAAAAGTAAAAAGAATTGAATACTCAGTTAATACATTATTGATAAAACCCTTTCATACTCCACAAGCATCAAGGTATCTGTTTTAACCAAATCAAGCAAAACTTTATTTATTGACATCACAATCCATAATCATACCCTGAAGGATGCTGATCATCTCCCAAGCCTCTTTCTATGATAGCTGTTCCTCCAAGGTCCATTAATCTTTTGTCCAGCTTCTTTGCAACAAACTGCAACAATTCTCACGTAAGGCTTTGTCCAAAACATCAAACTAAAGAAAATAAACATATCTCTGCCAAGACAAGACAGTAAAAATTGCTTTGATCAAAATTGTAGAGTTAATAAGTTGAAATCATTTCCATTATCATCATCATCAGGTCCACATTTTGCTTGCCATGAATTAGCAGCACATAATGAATTGAAGACGTACATAAGCAACCAACATTGCAGCACTCATAGGTTTTAGAAAAATAATAAAACACAACTTTTCAAGCAGAACCGTGCAAGAATAAATATTTCCCTTGGATAAGCAAATAAACATGATTACATTGTACTTCTGATAACTAGAATCACCCAAACCGAAAACAGCATAAAGAGCTCCTTTCAGCCAATGCTGGCTTAGGTTTCTTTGAAGAAGATACTTCCAAAAGACCTGCATGTGCAACAGAAGAATCAGAAAAACAATAGAATATACTAAACCCAAAAAAAAAAAAAAAAGTAACAATAAAAAACTATATAGAAGAGCCTTTTAAGTAACCTTCATGGAATCAGGTGTATCACCCTGACCTGTGGTAGAAACCACAAAAATCACAGCCTCCTCCTGTGGTAAAAATTTCTGTGTACAAGGAAAGCAACATTCCACTCAATTCAAACCGTTCTAATACATATATTTATATAAGTTGAAACTTTCATTTAAAAATGAACACTTTGGCCATACCCAACAGCGCAAAACACCAGAATATTAGAAATCACACATAAAGTTCAAATTTTTTGTTATTGGGACGAACACAAAAAAATCAATAAATAAATAAAAATTGAAGAGCAAGATATATACATACAGCGTCATATTGATCGAGAGAGAGAAGGGTGATGGGGCATGCTCTTCGTTCAGCTTCGCGAGCAATGCGTTCAGCTGCGTCCAAAGCGTTTCCGGTTTGAGTGGCATAGAGAATCAGAAGCTTACGGCGCTGCTCTTGCATTGGGTTGCGTATAGTATGGTATGGTACGGGGTGCAAGGGTGCTCCTAGCTAGGAAAGGTTGGCTGGTTCAGGAGTGGTTTGCTTATTTATAGAGTTGAGAAATGAAATCTCCTAAGTACTGAAAATTAGAGCAAAACTTAAGGGAAGAAGAAAAGCAGCAGAAGCAGCGCTATGCCCGCGGTGGCCGGTAGCAATGCCTTGGTCTGATTTGCTTAGTAGCAAGCTGCAGCAGTAATTTCTTTTTTATTTAATTTGAATTCAATTTACACATAAATCTAATCATATATTATCATATCAATAAAAAATTTTGATATAACTGCTCACTATTTAAATGGTCATATAAATGGAAGGTGTTGATTGGATGAGAGTGTAAAAAACTTTACACTATTAATACATCTCAATTACACTCTTTCTTTTTTTCGTTTAAAAGAATTTACTACTTTACGAAAAATAGAACAGGTACCACTAGTACCTTCATCCTAATTATATGGCTAATTATTAGTTAACTATTATAAATGTAATATTTTGAAAATTGGATTGAATATGATAATTGAATTGATTGAATTATAATTGCGTATTTGGTTCTACTTTTGTAAAATTAATTTTAGATAGAATTAATTTTGAGTTAAAATAATTTATGTTTGATAATTCTTCTAAAAATGATTTTGATATAAAGCAAAAAAATTTTATTTTTTTTAAAATCAATTTTAGAAACAAGAATTAATTCTAAAAGTGGAAAATCAAGTATCAAAACGCACTATACGATCATATTTTTAAGTTAATATTTTTAATTCTATCATAATTTAATCATGAACTATAATATTTTACTTATTAAACGAATCATACCATGAACCAAACATCTTGTTATTTTAGTCTTTAATTCGGCTTTTAAAACATCAAGTAAGTGTAATTGTAAATGTGTATGTATATGTGAAGAAGTTGGAAATTTGATTTTAATTTCACCAAATTATCTATTCTCCTCTATTTATAAATTTGCACATTTGAGATGTATGAAAAACAACTTGGGTAACTTAGTGAATGAGAGAAGATTCCTTCTTTCTATGAAACACGGTCTATCTAGTTAAATACTCTTTTTTTCACACAAAAATTCAAATCTCAATCTACTTATATATAAAAGAATTCTCCTAGTTTGGTCATACGTTAGTTGTTCTCAAAGGTATGATTCCCTGGCGAAAATCAAATCTAAAAAATTTGAACTAACATAGTGTGATCTCATAGTCTGAAGACTCTTCAATTAAATTTGACGGAAAAAGATTTTAGCCTTATAACTGCTGGATAAGTTAGATGTTAGAAAAGTAGGCAAAGATGGCGTTTGAGCCATATCCATTGCCACTTGATTGTCACCTTTGCACTGTAAGAACGAACACATGGGACGTTTCCTAAAAATGTCAATACTTGAATTTCTTAAAGCAAAAATATTTTTAACATTAAAACAAATATATAAAATGAATGGAAACTAAAAAATACAGACTAACATTAGTGCAAATCGATCAGATATGGGCAACAAACAAACCAATTGGTCGGAGCGCCAAAAATGGCTATAGTGGATTATATACATCTTTATAATATTTCAAATTGAGATATTCTGTCACGATTTTCATGCAGTGGGAGTAATAATTGCTATATCCCATGCCCTTCAAGTGACAAATGCCTTACTCCTCACGGTGTTCCCCAAATGGCTCTTCTTTAGCACTATTTTGTTCATTTTCTACTGGATTTTCAGACATTCCTTGCTGCGGGTCAGAGTTCTTGTTTTCATTTATACCGTCTTTCTTATCATCTTCCTCACACCCGTTACTCTGTTCACCATTATCTGATTCACAAGAACCCTGTTGAAGTGCCAGAGAATCTGATACAACTTGTTCAGGTGTATCCTGCCTTTGCAGAGTATCTGCTAATAAATCCTCATTAATTGATCCTTCAGCTTCTACCTCAGGCTTATGATCAGAAGAAACTCGTTCATTTCCTGTGGTTGATATGGCCTCTTCTTGAAGCCCAGAACTTTGCAGTTCTTCCTCCATCTCTTGATGCTCATTACCACCTGCCTTGTTAGCATCAGGATTAGTTTGATCACGTTGCAGTTCTTCCTCCATCTCTTGATGCTCATTATCACCTGGCTTGTCAGCATCAGGATTAGTTTTATCACGTGTCTCTTTCTCAGCCTCCAGACAATCATCGCCGTTGAGGTCCTTTCCACAATTGATGGAACGTTCTTGAAACTCATCAACTCCAGTAGAACCTTCCACACCAGATGAAGTTTCAACCAGGCTAGGATCTTTGCCTTCAGCAGCAACCTCTGTTTTTGGTTCATCTCCATCCTCAATTTTAGAGACAGGAAAAGACTGAAAAGCATCCCAATCATCTTCACTGACCTCATCTTTTTCCTCATTATTTTCCTCTATCACCATAGCAGCTGACTCTGCAGAATGTTTCTCTTCATTTCCTACTGATGGCTGTGGTATTTTAATGTCCAAAACTGGTACTTTTAGTTCCATAGAATTTTGATCATGTGATACAGAAGCTCGGATTACCCCCTGCATGTAGTGGAACAACAGCAGTAAGCAACAAAAGATTATGTTAAAAATTATTATGGGAACTTATCATTTCTGTTAACAGAAAAAGGAATTTGCCATTTGCAAAAATATAATCTCTATCTTGGTCTTTCAGGTTATCAACCAGTGATTGGAGAAAACCACAAAAGAAAATGCTAATTGAGCAGAATAAATAGCAATAGTCAATTCACAGAACCTAACCACCTAAAGTACCTGAAGTTGCTGGCGGTGCAGAGGAGGCATTGATAGCAAAATATCCTTGAAATGAATTGCTGATGAAGGAATTTGAGCAAGGCGAGAAACAAGCTTAATGGCTGTGTTTCTTAAATCACTGACTTCCTGTCATTTATTTGCATGATCAGAAGAGCATACATATAAGAAAAATAAGAAGTGCTAAGTTCGGCAATAATATCAGTTTATATTACCTGAGAGGATCCATCTCCTGTTAAGAAAATCATGACAATGGCTCCCAGAAGTAGGTTCATAAAACTTCTCTGGCAGTCATCACCTTTTGACAGGGCTTGTAACAACACCATGAGACTCAAGCATTCACTAGCAATGGTTACCGATTCTCTTGTTATAGGATTCTGCTATCAATAAAAATATAAAATCTTTTAGCTACACAGCGAAATGCAAAATCCAATGAGCAAATAATATAATATTAGGTGTACTAATGGCCATGTTGCTTATACCTTCAATATTTTGTGGATCAAAATGAAAATATCAGTTATTAGCTCCCCAACGAGAAACATCAAGAAAGAGTTATCTTCTTTATTTGCACCTCTTTGAACCCTGGCTTTAAGAAATTGCAATCCTATTAGTTGAACCTGTCAGGAAGAAACTTCTGTCATTTGGATTTCTTTCTGGGTAACAACCAGGGTATACTATTTCCAACCTACCATATACCTGCACATTTGAATCATTAAGTACAGTTTGGATACATCGTATGCAGTATCTCAGTGCACTAGCATATAAGGAGTTGCTTGTTTTGCAATCTTCAACACACTTAATGTCAAGAGCCGGTTTGGCAATTGATATAATTTGTTCAAGAGAAAATGCAAGCTTCATTTGTATTAGTTTGCGAAGGTTGAAACTTTTAACTTCCTGCAAATGGAATCCCTCAATGCAATCCTTAGTCAGAGCAGCAACCACACTCAGACAAGTTCCAAACATATCTCTCTGTTGGAGAGTGCTATCATCAAGCTCAGCCTCATCTATAAAACAAAATTGAGCGCAGATCCATCAGTTGTGCTGTTGAGTGAATTAAGAGTTGATTCTTCGCTCCTATGGGAGCTTGATACCAAGTTCCAACTCAAGCATCTCAAATCTTGTGGGACTAAAATTGTTTTTTTTGCTCCCCACAAAAATATTGTAACATTACATCCATTATACTAAAACTAGGAAAAACATATACAAGCAGAAACAATAAGGAAATACATGTCAATATAAACATTCAAACTAGATATTCAAAAGGAGGCATTGATGAATATGGACAAAACTAGTTCCAACTATAAGGACTTACCACCAATTAATTTCTTTAATAAAGGGCTTGCACAGTTGACCATGTCAATGGCTTCTAATAAGCACACTTCGGTTGAAGCCTCCCTTATGCACTTGTAGCCAATTAAAACTAATGCCAGAACCACTGATTTTGAATGCTTATGTGTCTGAAGTAACCAAAATATTAAATTAGCAATGAAGATAATTTTGGAGAATGAATGCCAGAAAAGATAAATTTAAGATAAACATATTGCACAAAGACTTCCATGAATAATAATTAAAATAAATGAAAAAGAAAAAAAACCACCATAAATACTGACAAAAGATATTGGCTCAGAATCTCAGATAGCAATCAGTCAACCAGTTCATACACAATAGACACACCTTGGTCTCAATGCGGTTAATAACTGCCTTTGTTGTGCTACATAGTGTATGTATCAAATTTACTTCACAGTCAGGATGCGACGCTGAAATTTTGTCAGTGCTGGACAACAAAAATACAGGAACCATTTAGCAGAGTATATTTATCTGAAGCAAAATGTCTATCAAATAATTGAAACTCTACATTAAATTATCAGTCATAGAAAGATAATTACCTCCGAAACACTTTAAAAAGGTAGTCTAAACAAAGTTCTGTGATTATCAAGTCAAAATTTTCACTACCGAAAATTTCTTGTGGGCAATTCTGTGCAACCTGTAAAGAAAACAATTGAAACGAAGTTCATATGTCTCAAAAACTGGCCAAAGCAGCAAACAGCAGACTAGATGAGAATGCCACACAGGAACAAATCTAGCTTCATCAGGAATAGAGTGCTTGAAGAAGTGTTATCATAAATTTAACCCAAAAAAGAGATAAAATATAATATAGAAAGAGCCACAAAATCGTGACAGCAATTTATCTAATGTCTACCTGTGATAAAATGGATATCGCAAGACTATTCCAAGAATTATCCATGCATGTAGAATATGAAAGAATCTGCATTGATTAAACACAAGAAGAAAGATAAGACTATTGCTCATGTCCATTCCATATTATATGTATTTAACCATGGGCAAAGAAATTATCGTGAATTAAAAAAAGCAGGACTATTTTAAATTCCTATCTCCCTCATACACCACAGTGGATTAGCAGTGAGATATTGACTCAGTGCAGGTAAGTCATCAAACCCTTCTTCCTTGAAACATTCAAACATTCTACTCTGAACCAGTAAAGTCAAAAAAGGGGAATATTATCAGTCATTTATGTTGGACTGTCGATTGATTGTAAGTCCACCAAATTCAATGCTATCCATGTGGCTCTAAATAAGATATTACAGTTTAAAATGTGCATTAATTATATAGATATGGAAGAAAACTGAATAAGTTAATATTTCACTTTATTATCAATTTATACAGACCTGAATAATCAATGTGCATTAATTATATAGATATGGAAGAAAACTGAATAAGTTAATATTTCACTTTATTATCAATTTATACAGAATTGAATAATCAATGTGCATGTCAAGCATATTTTGCAGATTCTATGTGTCAAGGACTGCCTCTCCTAAAACTGAGGTTGTTCGGTGGAGGCACATTAATGGTGCCATGAGAACTTGAAGCTCAGCAAAAGCATAGACCCACTTTACTTTTTATTACAATATTATTTATTTCACTTAATTAATAAGAAAGCATATGGCAAAGGATTAAACTATTAACCACTTGGTTATAATGGCTCTAATATCATATCAAGGACCAAATTAGGTGGAAGCACATGAATGGTTTTTTGTCTCACACAATCAATGAAATATTATAGTTATTTAGTTTACTTAGGCTTAAAAAATCCCTGCTATATGGAGTTGATAAATTTATTAAATGAGAAATGTGCAGTCATATGTCCAACTGAAATTTAGTGGACAAGTGCAAGGAAATGTCACTTTTAGGTAAAAATCTGCTATCATATTAGGACTTGATAGAGAAGAGTGCATTCACTACAAACATTAAAATGTTGTCTTGGAGGTGAACGTCAAAGAATCCAGCAAGAAATAAAACTCACCTGCAGCAGTTCTTTGCAGATATCCATGGTTAGTAATCCTGCTCCAAAAAATCTTTCACTAGAAAGAAGTTTAAACATAGGTAGTACAATTTCATATAATTTCAAGCCTGAGGGTTTCACTTCATTAATTGGCAAGTTTCCTCCATGCTTAGCATTAACAAAATCCAGCTGTAAAATTGGCTTGCAAGAGATAGGGTGTCGTGACTGAAACAGACCAAGGAGAGAAAAGCCCCAAAGGAATTTAAAATCTTCACTCTTCAACTCAACCATGCTATGTTGACATGTAGAGACACTATTCTTTTGGGTGTTTTCGGCTGAAGCTTTGGGGCAATCATTTCCTTCAGGATTGACAGGAACTGCATCAAGTGCAAGTGCTTGCAAAATTACAGGCCAAGATTCATCTAAGCATGGGCGCAACTTTGAAGAAACAATAGGTGAATGGAGTCCATCAAGGAACAGATTCCACTGCAAGAAAGGTGCAACTAGAATAAGAAGGCAAAAATGAGAAGGCAACCATAATGTACAAGCAGTTACTTATTGATCCATGTTTCATCTACCAGATGAAAGTATGCACTCAAGCATAAATAGTAAGTTCAAATTCAGGCTTACCTTCCTCTTTGGGGTCAGGCACAAGCATATATAACTATAATCCTTCAATGTATGGATCCAGTACTTCCCTAGAATACTTGAGCTCTTTTGGAACAATGGTAACAATGCCAGGTAATCATCATCTTGAACTCCATCTTGGTGCTTTCTCATGGATGCATATATATAACACTTGAGGGAAGCATGAGCAGCCAGAAGTCTTATTTTGATCTAAAATGTCATTGATAAATAAGACAAATGAGCTAGATATAAAATATCTGAAACAATAACAACACAAAAATTAGAGTAAACATGCCTTGCTTGTGACCCATTCTGCAAATGAAGGATAATAAATGTCCTCAAAGTCATTCAATGGGCGTGAAATTAATGAGAATATACGCTTCACGACCGCTTGATCCCCACTGATTATTCCACTTGTCAGTATCTGAAGTTTTCACATAGTACTGTGTTAAATTGCATTTGATTGCATATTTGGGGAACTTTCTAAATATATTTCTAACTTCCAAATTAATATCAAGAGATATGTGTAGAGGCCCAAAGCCCCCAATTGGATATGCAGAAACAAGTTTGAGGGATTTCCAAATATGCAAATAAACCAATTTCAAATAGAAAGAAGAATTGGAGAGAAAGATGAAGGCTGCAAACCTTGGTAGCCAAATGCAGGCCTGCCTCCAGTAAGCTAGGACTAGAAGATGTGTCCAAGGTTGTACGAACTGCAGATACCAGTTGGGCCTATATTTAGAACAGCTTCAGTTATTCCAAGTGACTCAAGAAACACAAACTTGACAGAACCATAAAAATGAAGCATTGGTTCCATGGGACCTTTCAACAATCCTTAGTAGACAAAAAGAACTATGATTGGGATTCGAAACATATCTTGCTAAATACCTGATACTGTTCCAGTAGAAGATGCCCAGGAAGCTCAGGGTCAGCTACTTTTTCAAACTGTTAGTCCAAATCCACATATAAGAATAAATTACCAAGAACAAATTCCACCACATGTACACACAGCATAAAATTAAGCAGACAAAAATTGATTAGTATTTTCCAACATGAATTCCAGATAATTAATAAAATAAAACGATTGAGCTCTTAACACTTGGTCAAACATTGCACTTGTTTAAAAAGTAAACAAAGATGTATTAGCTCCAATCGTTTAGACAGAAGAAGGTATGTGTGAGTGAACAAAATAAGAAATACTACTACAGAGAAGAAAGAAAGATTACGACGAAAATACGAGCATAAGATATAATCAAAGTTATAGGTGCATATGAGAAACATAGAAAAGAAATATAAGCCCTCAACACAATAAGGATCTCCAAGCCTTTGTATATATGTTACGGAGGCTCACTTAAAGATACCATGGACTGAACGGGAAAGAGATGCCAAAAGCTGGACCAGCCCCATATCAAATCTAAAAGTGATATTAATTCATGAAGAAACAAGAATTTTGCTCAAGCCATAAAGTCAAATATGACAGAGAAGTGCAGCTAGCAGACCACGATAAAGCCTCTCCCTTAGTTATACCACAGCCCCAGGAGCTAATAACAAGATGCTCTTATAAAATATAAAAAAGAAAAAAGAAAAACAGTAATAAGAAAGAAAAACTTCTGATTAGCTCAAAAGGGTCTCAACTCTCAAGAAAAGACTATATCTCAGGGCTATAAAATTTTCTGCATTTGAGTAATCACAAAGGAAGAGAAAGCGGAGAAAATGCATAGAATTTGCACAACCATCATGTTTCATAGAGAACATACTACCTTATCCACAATGGTGCCAAGAAGACCAACGCCAACCGGCAGCATGTTCTCAAATTGAATCGTGCTTATCTGATAGGGGAACATATGAGAGGCAACCAGGCAATTAATTGAACCAGGAAATTAATTATTGATATATCTTTAATACTCAATCCAAGTGCAAAAGATAAAAAGTTCATTGCTAGTATATTCTAGCAGGTAAGCAGCACCTGATAAGCTAGTGATATTAACTCTTGCAAGCGAAGAACTAGCCAATCACCAGTGCCCTGCCCATTTCCGCATTCTTGCCTTGCCAAAAGGAGGTCAAAATGTGCAGGATTTCTTCCTACAGCTTCTGGAAGATGGCTCAAACACCTGAAACAATTAATTACTCAAATAACAACAACGTAAACAACTAAGCCTTGTCAAGCTACATGAATCAAACGCCGTTATAGTATCCTGCCATAAATTATGTTTATATTCAAACTATTAAAATATAAATTTCTTTTGATAGTTTCACCTATAGATTTTTTTTTTTTTTAAGTCTCCCTTTATTTCTAGTTATTGGGTTACCCTCCATCTGATCTACTCTCCTTATTGGAGCTTCTAAGGGCCTTCTCTACACATGCCCAAACCACCTAAAACGAGATTTTACCATTTTTTTCTTAATGTAACTCCTATGCTAACTCTTTACTAAGGATCAAGATATTTTTGGTATTAGATACATCAAAATCACAAGCCAGAAGCCCTTTTGTAAGTATCTATAAACTATAATATCAAAACAGAGGGGTTGAATTTGTACTTAAATTTGAAATAGGGTAATCTGGCATTGTTTTAGAAGCATCTTGGAAGCTAATATATTTATATCGAAACTTAAATTACACAACTAAGAAAAACATACTCTGCAGCAAAAAGTCTGGTCCGATATCTGAGGTACTTTTCTCTATTAGCATCACCAATGGAAGCTTGAAACTTGTAGCTTTGCTTGCTGTTGGAGCTAGAAACCATATTTTCATCATCCCCATGGTTCAACCTTGTATCACCATCTGAGTTATCATTTGCTGAAGTACTATTATTTTCAATGTTCCTCACTGACGTAGCAAGGACCTGAGAAAATCCCATAAAACCATTGTGAAGAGTATCATGAATTACTAAAGAAACTGTCATGAATTAAGGAAGTGTTGACCCTAAAATCAAGGGTGATAAATGGGGATTGATTCTAGGTGACTAATTGGAGC
Organism: Pterocarpus macrocarpus; assembly: GCA_031439585.1. NCBI lineage: Eukaryota > Viridiplantae > Streptophyta > Magnoliopsida > Fabales > Fabaceae > Pterocarpus > Pterocarpus macrocarpus. The sequence continues at coordinate 79,273,648 of CM062515.1, forward strand.
TTGATTGAGGTATTATTGCTTGATAACATATATTTGCAATAATATTTCTATAGCAACTAGTATAAATTGAGGTTATACACGTAACTTTTCATCCCGGAAAAGATCAAAGTGAATCACTACTAGTTGTGTCACATCAAATGATCAAGTAGCAAACATTTGAGCCTCTCCGGGGTCCTCAGATTAGCTAAGTTTGCAACATGCTTTATGTGATATGGCTAAATGAAATAGTATACATGTATTCATCTTTTCATGTATTTCTATACTACAGGCTACATACATAGCCCATTTCTCACTATGGATGCCATTGGACGGGGATGCACAGTAGCTCATTTCTCACTACAAATAATATGCCATTTTAAAGGAATGCATCACTTGTGATCTCATGCATTTTCACAGCATAGGGTTCTCTCTCAACCCTTCCCTCTCTCTCTTTGTTTTGTAAGCCAAAACTCCACATCCATCATGTATCTCTCAACCAAACAAATCCTTAGATAGCACCCCCAAAAATAATAAAAAACCTTAGATGCCTATGTCTATATGTCAGTGATGAATGACAGGGCACCTCTTTTACTTTTGGACCTTCTACATTTGTCATACCAGGTCTGCTCTTTGAACAATTTCATGGGAAAGATCAAATATTCACATCTTCCACATGGATTTAGCACTACATCTCTTATAAGCATTAATATACACCACTTTCGTACCACAGTTTCTAGACACTGTGCAGCATATAGACAATCCTGCGTTTTGAAATAGAAAGCTTACCACTTTGCGACATACTGATATCCAATGTGAAGGACACAAAGGAGATGATGCATAGAGTAATCTCATAATTGTGGTTCGCACTAAGTTACCAATTCTGCACAAATGAAAGGAGTAAGAACTAGGCAGTCTAAAAGCCAGATGGCAATAACCATGGAGGGCCATGACCAATTTTTCAATAAAACATAAATCATAACTATGGTTGGCCATGGCCAATCTCCTCATCTTCGTTTTCCCTATTAATGAATTCTTCTTTAAAACCACCCCAACCCAAAAATATATATAAATTGTCAAACCCGAAAGAGAGCCAGGTAAAAAATCTTATCCCACAACAAGGCTAACTACAAAAGATATCCTTTAAAGAATGAAGCATTTAGCTCCAACCGAAGACACCAGTGGAAAGCACACAAAGTGAAAAAGGGAGAACCACTGTGTAAAAAAAAGAATTTGTCTCAGATACAGAGCAGTGCTGGAGGACTTTATGTTTGGCTTTATGGCACATAGCATATGGGATTTTTAAGGGGTCATCCATCTCAGATACGGAACAGTGCTGGAGGACTTTATTGTTTTTAAGTGGCATTGTCTTCTATTGACTTGTCTAGGAGAATATATCATGCCCCGCCTTTGTATTACTTCTTACATCTCTCTGGCTCTCTAATATAAGCTCTTAATAAAGAAAGAAACAAGACGATCACCAAAATAATAATAATAATAATAATAATAATAATAATAATGCATAGGCAATTACTTAAAACAATTTCATGAAAATAATAAGAGCAGAAAAAGGTATTTCAGCTAAACCCAAGAACTAATCAATGGCAAAGAGTAAGAAAGCTCCCCCCCCCCCTCCCTCCTTTCTCTCTTTTTACATACTCAGAATCAGTTTCCTCATCCAGCATAAAGAACAAGTTATCTTCAATCTGCTCAACAATAATGGAAGCCTGTAATGATCAAAATCAGCTGTCAGCACAAAAATATGATATGCTAATATTTTTATATCGAGAACCCTACTAAGAAGGGGGAACCAACCGGATCTTTCTCAATTAAATGCCTCAGTGTAGACACAGCAAGATGCCGTAAATTTGGCTGCATCAAGGAAAAGATTAAGTAGAAAAGAAGAGTGAATAATACATTATCTATAATGAAAAATATACAGCACAGACACCTGTCTTGATGACAAAGTGGAGAGAAGAGTCTGCACATGTGAGTGCACAGAAACAGCTTGGGGTGCAAAAAGGACAAGTTGTTGTGTAAAGCGTGCGCTCCTGTAATACAGCAAGCAAAACTTCCGATAATCATCAAAAGAAGGCAATGCCATGACTTAAAAACACAACTCCCGAATCCAAAGTGTAGATGGCCATAAGAAAGTAATCAGTGGAATGAACAAACATACTCAAGCATAGTTGAAGTTTCTTGCCAACAGCTTATCTCAGCAATGGCGGACTGGAAAGAGAAAACACAGTATGAAGTATGCGTAGTAAAAAATACATAAATAAATAAAAAGAGGCTGAAAAACTTGCAAGCTGAGAATAAGAAGAAAAATTGATCAACAATCTGCTGCATAAAAGCACTGGGTAGTTTGAACGACTTTCTACGATTAGGTAATCGACTTGGTTAAAGTGAAGAGGCTAAAATTTTGTTGGCAATATGTAATCTATGCCACACTTTGGTGCATATAGTTGGAGTGCAAATCTAGTATCTTTATTGACACAGCAATTGATTGGGATAAGATCAGTTGTTCAGCTTCTATTTGATGTAAAGCTCACTGTCATTTAAACATGTTTCTCAAACAGGAATGCTGGGGGGTTGGGTAGTTTCCCTCTGCTGATGTTTCTTTTTCGCTTTGTCATTTGGGTTTTCCTTTTATGTCAAGGAGGATATCTTATCCTTCAAATTCTTCTTAATTATCTTTTCTTTCTTCTTAATGAATTTCTTCTTCTATTAAAAAAAAAAAAGAGAGGAAAAATCCACCTTGGAGCGAGAGAAAAATATGCTTCCAGGGACGAGCTCAGGACCAAGAACAGTAACTATAGCATTGATAAGGCGGCCAACTCCTTGCTGAATGTCCACCAAACCATTCTCATCAGATAAAAGAATGTCCATAGCAAGAGAAAGGGTTGCCTGTGAATAAAATTAAAGAGAATCATATAATCATTAATAAGAAAGAGAATATTACACGACAAAATGCCACCTTAGTTAAAAAAAGTTGTTTTCAAGCACAGGGTAGGTGAACGTATACAATCTCTACCTTCAAGCCCAAATGGCTGTTGCATGAAGGGATGTGTTAGATATGAAACCATTTATGAGTCTTCACCTAAAATGTCTTTACTCATAGGTCTTATTGTAAGAGTGAGCTTGGGCTTGTACTAGTACTAGTATAGTAGTACTTGCCTGATTATTAGTGTAAAGATATAGTAGTGCTTTGCATTTTACACACATCAAACACAATCCCAAATCACAGTGTTCAGAGTATCTCTTCTCTCTTTTCCTCCTTTACCACCTAAACTATAATTTCAACAATAACCAAAGTATCAAGGCCCTTGGACATTGTTTTTCTAGCCATGTCAGGGTCAATGTGAATGTATCATATAAAAGAGTTTCGAAATGTGGAGAGACATATTGTATTATTTACAACATCAACAACTGAAGCATTTTCCCACTAGGTGGGTGTCGGCTAGATTATTGTAACAATTAATAAAATAAAATAAGACTGAATGGCTCAGATGAATCAATTAGTGACATTTCATAGCACTTGAAGTCAGTACTTAACAAACATTATCACATTAAACAAAGGGAAAAGCTCTTCATGCAGCAAAGTCCCTGACAGACAGATTATTAGTTCTATTTATGGGATAGAATAAAAAATATATTCATCACAAGGTGCTGACATTTGAAATGGAAATACCTGGACATGAGAAACAAAGGACAAACCAGCCGCTTCAATAGTTAAAAGAAGCCCATGCATAGACCAGATCTGAAGGTTAGCTACTGAACTTTTAGCCAGTGAGGATAGACAGCTCACTGTTGCAGGCACTAAAGTTGACAATGCAATCCCTCCTGCACTGCAGCCAAGAAATACAAGATAAAAAAAAAGTTACAAAATATATAGGGAAAAATGTTACATTGTAGACTTGCAACAGTTCAAACAAATTCATATCCATTCAGTGATTCAGAATGAAAGAAAGATATCCTGGGAGTTTAAGAAAGAGAAAGAGAGAGACTGAAAAAGCACACATGCAAACTATCAACTGGCATCTTAATAAATGACCTGCGATGAATGCAGCCAAGCGCCAAAGCAATAGATCCAGCATAGTAGGAATCGGCTGCTCCATTTAGGTCACCAAGTAGTGATCTAGTCTGCTTGTCACCATTATAGGTGAAAAAAGGCATAATCAGAAATGAAAACAGTATAGCACAACAAAATTTAGAAGCAAAGAAACACACCCACATTCATAAGAAGGAGGAGGAGGAGCTTTCTTAATAAATCACAATTACAGCAGAAAAATGAGTCAAAATGCAGATTGAACAAAATGAGAAACTTGCCATTCTTGCAGTAAAGATATCATTTCCAAATCGAGCTAAGTATCCAAGACCTTCTGACGATGCTCTACGCTGTGATGGACAAATGTCTCCCTCTGCCAAAATACTCTTCCATTCAAATTCAAAAAACATTAGGTGATAACATAAAAAGAGCCGACAACACAGAATAATAACATTTAGTGCAATTGAAATTTTTTTTTTAAAAAAAGTATTAAAAAATATTTCCTACCTGAAAAATAGATTGTGCGAAACCCAAAATCTCTTGTCCTAATGTTTGTGGTCGAAAAGAAAGTAAAGCCTAGGAAAGATAACAAAATCATTATACCAGGAGAGATCCACATAGGATACTTAGACAACACCAACAAAAGGATGAAGAGAACCTTAAAGCCTGCAAGTAACCCCACACAAATATTGGTGATACTAGCTGCACGCCAGTGTTGTTTTTTCCCAGCTTTCAGACACTGCTCAATGATGCCAAGAAGGGAGAGCATACCACCACTATCCTGAGATATAAAAATACAACCGATGTCACTGAAAACCACTCTCTTGATTCTGCAACAACACAATGACGTTAATCCCATCACTGTGACATAATATTAATACCTGAGAAGCAAATGTGATCCCAAAAAAAAGAAGCATCTGGTTCACCAAAGTCTTGCTTATTGTCTCCGGCTTCAAGGTTCAAATTAAGTTGTTAGTGAAGTAAAATCACATCCAAAAACTTACACCAAAATAAAAAAGCAATAAAACAAGCTATATATTAAAGGCGATATGAAATAAGTTGGATGAATATCATAATATATTTTTAAAACTAAAGAGAAACACTAAATTAAACTGTACAACAATAGCATATTCCCACTAGGTGAGTCAGCTACATGAATCCAACAACACCATTATGCTGAAAACAATAAAAGCTGTGGAAATTCAATAAATTCAAAAAGTGGCATTTTGTTTATTCAATAAATCCAACAGCCACATGAAAACAATAAAACCACACATGCAGTTTATTGTTCCTAAATTCAAAAAGTTTTTCCAGGAGTTACTAAACTGTAATTATCCAAAGAAATAATACCTGTGGAAAGCTAGAAATTTCATTCTCCCATACACAGGGCATAAGGCCATCTTTTCCACCTTGAAAAGCCCGAAGCTCATCTTCAAACCAATCCCTTTTTTCAAATAAGTATATAGGCAAGACAAGTAAGTTGGAAAACAAAGAAGGGAAAAGAAAGGGGCTTGGGAAAAGAGGGACCTCCTCTAAGGTTAAGTGAAATGCAAAGGAACTATGCACTTGTTTTCAAAATAAAAAAATAATGCTGACTTATAAGATTCAATATAACACAAATAACAGAAATATTCGTGTAATTGACGGCATCAATAAATTTTGTTCCCACAAATATAATTCGTAACATCACTCAATTTTGTTCCCATAATTCAGCACTATAGTTTAATACAAGTATCAGTTTCTCACGCAAAAGAATGGAAAATTCCATACATTGATATTTTATTGAATAAACAACCTGGCAATTTGGTGTAGAACCATCATATATGGTCAACAAAGAGAGAAAGTGAGAAACCCAGGAACACAGATCTCCCTTTTATGCCAGAGTTCACTGTGATCTCTAATACTTTAGGAAGCAGTTGGTAACAGAGGGAAAAACAGAGGTGTGAAGGAGAGAGAAATACAGAAGGGAGGAGAAGAAAGAGTAATAGATGTTATACAAGCTTTCGTTTTATAATTTTTGGATAAAGAAAATTTTATTAAGAGAAAGAAGAGAAAATAGAAGGAGCACAAAAAGGCCTCTAAAGCCCAGAATGAAAGAAAACAGAGGACCGAGAGGCTTTACATGTCACTAGTGTATTAATCTGACATCTTGCTGGGTGCTCTTGAAACATTGAAGACATTACTAGTTCAAGCTGGTCTAAGGAGATATCTGTTTGGCACATGATTTTATCATTTTAACATGAAAAGGGGGCTCTGAAACTTATAGATTGAATGGAAAAATGAAATGAGAGAATTTATGTGAATAAATCCATAAAGTTATCTCAGATAAAGAGAGAGTTGGAAGTTTGGAAAAACATTATTTAACAGCCTCACAATGATATTAGGTGCAGAATACTTGAATCTGGTTTCTCTATTAATCAGGAGTATCGTACCGTGCAACTGCACTCAAACGTTACCCACCCACAGTTGCAACTAGCACCAAATCACTAGACAAGATCTAATTCCACAAATCAAGCCAACCTCCTTAGAGAGCCGATTATGGTGATAGAATGAAGAGAGTTATGCAGAGAGGAGACAGGGCAAGAACAACCAACAAATTTGGTCTATCTTGAAAAGATTTAAAATAATACAAAAGAGCAAATTAGTAGAAGCTAACATTATATACAGTACAGCATGCTGTTCCTTCACTTTAAAAGAGGACTTTATGATTTTGCAAACAAGATAAAAGATCTTTCTAATTTATCTGACATCAAGGATTCCATGTAGTTTAATAAATAAAACAGGTACACACAGACCTTCCAGGAATCCATGGACCCAACCAAGCATCCCTCTTGTCTAACAGCAACCTCAAGCACGAACTTTCTTCACATTCTGAAGCATATCTTATTCAAACAAGCAATAGCAAAAGCTTAGATCAATCAATGAAGATTAATTAGAAAAGGAAATCTCACTAGAACAGAAGGAAAGAATACAAAAGAGGACAAGACATCCTCTAATGAACCTTAAACAGTTAATCACTTGTTACATAAGCGAAGTAAATGCGAGAAAAATCACTTGACATTTATTTAGAACCAGCTTTTGCTAAAGCATAACAACAAGATATCACAATTCAGCAGAATCATTTCTTTGTTTCAAAAAAATTTTATAATTTATTAAGAGATAACATGATATCCACATTTTCATACACTTCAAGTTCCTTCTGCATCAAAGCTTCAAAGAGAATATTTTCTTGAAATAATTATTTTCATCAAATTATAGACCACACCAATTGATTCAGGATAAGATTAGTCATTTGGCATCTATTTGGTGTGAAGCACATGGCATTTTTAATGAGGCTGCTCTAGTGGATATGCTGAGGGATTGGGAAGCTTTGCTCCCATGATTTTCTCTTTTTACTTGGATGTTTCCTGTTTTGTTCTTTCTTTAGGAGGATTCTTTATCCTTCTTTTTCTTTGTAGTTTTTGTTCTCTTGTCAAGAACAATCCCTCCTAAAAGTTTAAATTGTTGGGTAGAGGCAAATGAATAGCTTTATCTCTTAACATGTCCCCTCACACAAGAACTTTTTGCGCTTGAAGTATAAACAATGCACAAGCACACTTACCTTGTGCTGAAATTCAACTTATTTTATTTAGAAGAATGGGGGTGGCAAGGATCGAAGTCTAAACCAGGCCATAAAGGCTTCGATATCATGGCAAGAACCATCTCTCCAAAAAGCTTAAATTGTTGAGTAGAGACAAATGAATGGCTTTATATCTTAACAGGTCTTAATAATTTTCTTCTTTTATATTAATAAAATTAATACTAATGACTTGTTGCAGGTTTGTATACTTCAAAAGGCTATCAACCAATGTATGTGTGTTATGTGTGATGCTAGTTCTAAATTGGTTCCTCATCTCTTCGTAAATTGTTCTGCTGATGTTGCTCTTTGAAACTTGTTTGGCATATTTGGTGAATGTTAGCCTGCCCTAGGTCCTTGGACTACTTTTTTATGCTTTAATGGTCTTGGTAGAAGTAAAGAGGCTAAAGTTTTGTGGGTTGTGGCAACGTACAAGAACACCAAAATTTGATGCATATGGTTGGAGCATAACTCTCAAATCTTTAAAGAGATCTCTATCCGACATCAACAAATTTGGGATAAGAATAGGCATTTGGCTTCTAGTTGGTGTAAAATGCATATTCTCTTTAAGGTGCTTTCTCTAACAGATAGGTTAGGGATTAGACAGCTTTGCCTCATTGATGTTTCCCCTTTTAATTTGTTGTTTAGTATTTTACTCTTTGTTAAGGAGGATTTCTTACCCTGAATTCATTGTAATTTCTTCCCTTCTTAATGAAATTTCTTTTTTTTATCAAAAAGTAAATAAATAAAATATCCTCAAAACAGAAAATTCTAGAAAATAATATCTGTCAGCAAAACTAGGAAGAGAAAGGCATTGCAATGGCATTTTTACAAATTCTCTCAATAATCCAAAACATCACTTATATAACACCTAGAATGAGCATTACTTCCCAGACAAAAGAAAAGTGGAACATCTTTTTTGATGTGTCATCAGAGGATGTTCGATACTAAGTCAAAATAGTAAATGACAGACAAATACAATCTACACACTACCTGAATGGAAATGTACATAGTTGAATAATCTGAGGATGGTCATTTTTAAATGAAACTGGATCAGGAAGAGCTTGGTAGGCTATTAAAGTTTTGATGATGAAGATGTCCAGTGCAGGTTTCACATTTGGCAGTTCCTTGGCTCTTAATGCTGAGATGTATGATAATGCACTGCTTCCAAAATAGGTTAGGAATTGCAATCAAATTTCAAATGAAGTTACAGCCATATATAAAACAGCGCATACAAAAAGATTTGTAGCATCAAAAAGGAAATCGAATATTGAATATATCGTACCTACTAAGGTATACAAGAACTGGTTGAAGTAGTACTCCATCATTCACAACATTAGGCGATATAAAGCAATTTATAAATGCTGTGAGTGCATGAATAGCTGCAGACCATACACTACAAAATACAAGAGGAGAAAATGAGCAGCACATGAGCAATAATAAAGGATGCCAAACAACTTTAACTTTTTAGAAATCTAAATGATAAGAGGACAATAGATTCCCGAATATCTTCTTCCGTATCTTGATTCTGTTCATTTATAATTTCTTATGAATAGAAGGGTCTTACTCAGGATACTTAAAAATAATAGTAAATACTTCTTTTGATTTTGTTTTCATTTTTCTTTGTGATAATAGAGTAACTTATGAAGTTAGATCCCCAAGATTTTGGGTCAAGACCTACCACTAGGATGGAAATTGAAAAATAATTTACAATACTCAGCACATAGATGAAGAGTTCACCCTCTTCTATCCCTAATACGAGAGAAAAGAAGATACTCTATGTCATGAACGACCTCTCCTAAAAGCTTAAATTGTTAGATAATAGTTTTTATATCCAACATGCCCCCTCAAGCAAGAGCCCATTCGACTTGAAATGTAAACAATGCCCAAGCCCATTTTATCTTGTGCTGAAATTTAACTTTTTTTTCCCTTTTTATTTCAGAAGAATGGGAGCAAATTGAAGTCTAAAAGCTCTAATATGATGTCATGAACTATTTCTCCTAAAAGTTTAAGCTGTTAGGGAAAGACATATAAATGGTTTTTATATCTAACACAAACAATTAGGCCACAGAAATCATACAGGATCATGATAAGCATTGCATGGCCCATAAAGACTAATAACACTTCAGATGTACTTACTATATCCTTGACATTAAATCTCCAGTTTTTTCTATTTCATTTTCTGGATTCCCAGTCAAGAGGGTAGCCCATAGGGCAAGAATATCAAAGACCTCCTCTTCAAGCTCCTGCAGGAAAGGAAAAGTCCCATGAAATGTGAATTTGGCTTAAAATAATCAAAAGAATACTCACAGATTATGATCCTGCAAATAATTTTCAATTTTCATATTAACACGGGAATTTCCTGTTATAATTTTCAAGAGGATAGATAGCTACAGAAGATGGACAAGGGCAGGAAAAGAGTTAGAAATAGTATGGTCTGTGGCTTAGCCTCATAATTTCAATTCTATAGTAATGGATAACGAAATGGAAAGCCAATATACATTCTTTTCTTTTGATAGAAAAAAAATTAATTTCATTAGAAGAGAAGGAAAGAGTATAAAAAAGGACAAGGCATCTTAACAAAGAAACCAAAAATAACAAACTAAATCCAAGTGGATAAACCATGCAACAATGCATGTCAATCCCTTTGTATTCTCTCATTTAGACAGGATCAATCATACTTAAATGTGCGTCACGGGGAGTGTGCAATGAAGAAGCTAAAATTCTCAAGTTTTCGTAAATAATAATAGCATGACATCATGTCCATCCCAAGGTGCATTATATGTGAAGCATGCATGCAATAGGTAAAGTGACCATCATAGGACCACGGGTTCCTTGCAAATTTAATTAAAAAATAGTAAAACAGAATCAATGAGTAAAGGGTGTAATCTTTGCATAGAACACATGTACCAAATGATACCATAAGAAAAGATATGAATAAGAAATGTAAATACCAATGAAATAGTTCACCTACAGTAGATGAGCAATCAAGAGACCACCATTAAGAAATGACATCAACAAAGACTTCATCAACTCCCTCATATTCAATTAGTGTATTTAAATATTCATATAAATATATTCATGGTCGTGTATCCTCATTTTCTAAAATCCCAGCACATATCACCATTGTTATACTAGGTCGGTATCTAATTAAACCTAATATATCAATAACTTTATACCTCTTTTGGTAAAGAAGCCAATAAAGATGATAAAAGCAACCATCCAGCTTCTTTTTCAACTATGGCTGCCACAGGATTGCGACTATGTTCAGTCAGCATTTTCTTTGAAACTCCAAACACTAATCTGGGAAGCCTGTTTATAGCACATAATGACTTATTAGTGCAGCAAATCAAGCAAGCATAACACTTCATAAATGATAATTCTTCTATTGTTATCTAGCTTGATGAACATAGAATTTTTTTCTTTTAATTTTATTGATAACAAAAGAAATTTATTAACAGGAAGAGAAAAAATTACAAAGAGAATGCAATAGGTCTTGACTGAGCAAAACACTTCAACCCTTGTTAAAGAAGAAACTAGAAGAAGCAGATCATGTAACAGTACTGGATTACCATTGAATGCCAATTCATGGGAGTCAACAACACATTGAAGAACTAAAATTATATAAAGAAGAAAGAAGGAGGAGTTGACTGACATCTGTATCAAGTATCACATAGCCAATGCAAAAAAGTACAAAGTATATCAGTCTGTGAATCAGCTCTGACACCTATTTATATACAAATTAGAAAAATGTATCTGTTCTACTCCCATTTCATCTTAAAATTTGGATAAAAATTATACAAGCAAAAAGACAGAGCATCTCCAGAGCCAAGTCCTAGTAACACAATATATACAAAGGAGGAAAGAATTCATCAACGTGGTGTAAAGAGAAAAGTAACTTATCTAGCTATAAAGAAATTTAAAAAAACTGAAAAAAAAAGGAGGTGGGAGGGAAAACAAGTTACCTAGACGGGTAACCAAGAGGTAGTTTTGGTGAAATAGACACTAAAGCTGCCAAGACAGTAGCCTGGCCATGCAAAGAATCAAGCTCAAACTGTAAACTGCTTCCCTGCACACAATGCATCAGTGTCAATTCATAAAATGGAATTTTAATTTATAGAAGAGATACTAGAAGAAGATAGCATTTTTTTAAACAGTTCCCAGAAAAATAAAAAAATCAATTGAAATATTTGTTGTACAACCATTTGAATATGACCTTATCCTTGTTTAAATTTTAAGAAATATGCAGTACAATATCTAAATATTATTTAGTTATTTTTCCAATGGTTGGACTCACGAAATCATTCTCATTATTGGCTAAAAAGTAAGAAAATGAAAAAAAGAAGTACAACAAAACAGGCCAAAAGGGAAAAGCATAACAAGCCATTCTATCTTGATACGAGGAAGGAAATATGAAAAGAATTAAGTATAAACAACTACTATAGTTATCTCATTTACACAATAGTGTACACCCAATATGAGAAGAACAAAGTAGAAGCAGATAGATAACTAAGCTATCCGCGTTTACCACAGCCTTCTTACATTGTTAAGCAGCGACCACTATTATGACCAAATACTGTTTTACATTTTTGGATAAAATATAATAATCCAATACTGCAGTTTATACTATCCTGCCTTCATTTATACAATGCACTAAGTGCAGCCTGAAGGTACTGTTTACAATTATCCCTTCACCTGTAGAGGATTTCTTATCCTTCTCTTCTGTTGAACTCTTTTTTCTTACCTTTAATAAAACTTCTCTTATCAATAGTAATAATGCAACAACAACAACAACAACAACAAAAAACCTTTTCTCACCAAGTGTGGGCAGCTCTATGGATCAAATAACGTCATTGCATTCTATCATAAATCATGTCCACAAAGTACAAACAAACGCAACAACAACAACTAAACATTTCCTACTAGGTGGGGTCAGCGTAAACCATGTCTATAATCAAGCCATTTAAATCTAAGAATAATAATGACGCAATACATTAATAACTATAAATTATGCAATATAATGTAGCTAATCATCAAATTTGATGAATTTTACCTTTTCAAAAGATATATTCTCTCTTAAAGCAGTAAGAGTGGTCACCCCATATGAAGTTAAGCCCCCAACACAAGTTGGATCAACTTCAGCTAACGCTCGTAAAGCCAAAGCAGCCTCTATCCGAACCTAACAATAATCATATATTTCAAGCAGATGTTATAAAGAGACAAATAAAATTAACATAAGAATTATGCCACAATCCCATGTTCAGAATAAACATGAATTAGAGAAAAAGGTTTTCAAGTTGCATAAAGGCATGCAATAAATTAATGCCAAACTATTTCAGAAATCCCAAATGCTTCTAGACTCATTAAAATCACTAATTAAGAAAAATTTTCCCATCTGCTTTTCATTCAGCCATATCACTTTTTTCTCTTTCATTCTACCCTGCAGAGAGCAAGGAAGATGATCTGTCGAACCAAAACAAGTAGAGAACCAAAAATTAAAAAGCAGAGATGTATGCAAACAATAAATAATATATATAGGCTTCTTAAAAAACAAAAAGATCATGAGCTCACTAGCTTTGAAGAATGAGACACAGCTGCAACTACAGTGTCGTCAAGAACTTCCTTAAATTCAAGTGGAACCTGCAAATAGACAAATTGAAAAATCCCAGCAATACTTCTTCCCTTTCTAACAGCACCTAACTTTCATTTCTTTATAGAAAGGTAAGCAGTTATGCCTTACCTCTCCTAGCGTTTTTAGAGTGTATGACAGTGTACGTAAGGCTGCTACTTTCATGTAGGGACCAGCTTCGGGTGACTGGAGCTATAAAATGCCAAAAAGGGGGGAAATGGAAATGATTCAGTATACATCTTAAGATGACATCAAAGCTGGAAAACACAAAAACTTGAAAAAGCTATGGCAAATAAATCATTAATTTATTAATTTAATTAACTGCATTGCACCTGCCGTCCTAGAAAAACCAAGAAGTTCCTCTGAGTAGGTTCAGTCATTTGATCAGTTACCCCAACACGAAGGACATAAAGAACACATGCCTGCAGGAAGAAATAAGACACTCTTGTTAAGAATGCAGAAGTTCGTAAAACCCTGTACCTGAATCATAACTACGCAGCAAATGGACAGTTCACAAATTAGTTGTGCCACTGACAAGTCAAATTTGAATGATTACCACCACAGGTCAGTTCAACATGCTGAGCCTGTGCTGCTTCAACTGACAAACCACATCCTGCCTCAATCTAATTGCCAGTCTGGCTAAAGCTCTAGCAGCCCCATTCATTTTAGTCAAAACAATAAAACTCCAGTAGCTCATCAAGTATTTGAAAAAACCACAAGTTTGCTAGAGAAATTTGCAATATTTTTAATATCAATTATGATAGTGGAACCAGTCACTCAATTCCTTCCCTTGAAAAATAAGAAACTTTATCAAAAAATTTTGGGCCGGGAAGGATTACAAAAAGAATAATAAAGAAGGATGAGGCTAAACGATCTTAAACAAGGCACACTGAACAAACAACAGAAGAAGGGGAAAAAAGCTTTCATATGAGAATGCTCCCAAATACCTTAGGTCCCCCCCCCCCTCTTTCAAAGTCCAAATACGGGAAGAAATTAATTAAGATGAAGAGAAGTTTTTTCTTTTGGGATAAAAGAATCATTTTATTTAGAAGAAAAATACAAGATAGGAGCACAAGAGATCCTCTATACAAGAACAAGACCAAGAACAAACAAACGAAAAAAAACTATCAATAAAGCATAACTTTTCAATCTCTCAACATGTCTGAAAGGGAAATTCCTCAAAAAAGATTCATGTGCTTTACACCCAAATAGAGGCCAAATGCCTAATTGTATCCCACAATATGATGAAGAGAAGATTCCCTTAGTATATTCTTTCAAGGACATCTCCTTAAACAAACCATGCATTAAGCAACAAAGAAAAGCCATCAACACAATCGTTTATGATAATGCTTCATCCAAACAAGACCAATATGCTTCATAGGCACTAGTTGCAATAGAAAAGGCCAAATATGCTGAAATATGCTTGCAAATAGGGCCTAAATATAAAATAAACATAAAATAAATTGACTTAAAAATTTCATTCCCATTTTCTTTCTCGACTCCTATCCCCACCATTTTATCTCAATAAATTCACATTTGAAAACTAATTGAAAGCAAAAAGTCGAACTAAAAGAATTTTTATTGTGAAAATACCAAGGCATGAGCATCTACAGGAGCATCAGCACGGAGCATTTCCATAACTTGCAGTGCAAAATTTTGAAGCTCACTATCTGGATGCTGATATTTTATACGAATGGCCTGCAAGAAAGAAATTGCTTGAGAATAGAAATCACAACTTGAACAAGTGCATGGATTTCAATTTTCTTGTGTTTAATAAGTGGCTTAGAAGCTACTAAAACAACAAAGGGAACAATCAGCAAATATATGAAAAAAAAAATTAAAATAAATCAAAGATCTCAAAAGACTTTTCCACAGCCGTAAAGACAATCTCATTCCACAAAGCCTGAAGATCAGCCATAAAAAATCTCTGTTAAAGGCTCAAGATTTCTTTTTTTCTTTTTTCCCACTTTTTCCCCTCTTTTTGGTTTGATGGATCTAGATTTCTATCCAGCCAAAAACACCAACCGCTAGCAAAATAAGAACACCTCCATAAGCCTCACACTCCATATCCCTCCTCAATAAAGAGTACAAAGAATTGCCCCAAAGTGACTGGACAAAACCTACTGCTCTGTAAAGATAGCAAAAAACTTTTTGAGAAGTAGCTAACATACCAACAGTATAGAAAAGGATGAATAGCAGTCCGTATTCCAACAACTAAAATAATAAAGTAACAAACCAAGATTAAGAAATAAAGACAAAGTAAAACGACAATGCATAGCAAATGAGGAATTAATCAACGTCCAAACAAAAAATAAAGCAGAATAAAAATGAGTATTCCTCTAAATGAGACAGAAAATGAAAAAGCCTTCTAACAAAATGAAATAGAAATGCCATCCAATCTCCAAATATTCACAAGAATGCCTATAAACATACTGTAAGCTGAAAACTTATAAAAGAAATGTCAAGCTTCACCTGTAAAAAGAATACCCAAGATAGAGTTAGGCCAGCTCGAACATCCCTAGACCGCACTCCACTTGCTACAACGGACGTAAGAAAAGTCATTACACATTCACAAAGAGAAGCCTTAAAAAAAGATGGGACAATTGTAAATTTGTAATGAATCCCAATCAAAGGTTGACAATTTTTTTCCCCTTAGAGATGTAAACAGTTACAAATTTAGAGCCTCATTCTTTATGGCATCAAGTTATCCAGAGTAAGTATGGCTTGGACAAGAACGGGTGGGATGCTAATACTGCTACACAAGCTACTCATCTTAGCCCCTGGAAATTTATTTCTCAAGGTTATACTACCTTTAAACCTTTGCTCTCCTTGCAGGTAGGTAATGGTTCTCGTTTTAACTTTTGAGAGGACCATTGAGTAGGAGACTCCTCTTTTAATCTAGCCTTCCCCCGACTTTACTGTCTATCTTTTTTACATAACTCTCCTATCCAGAATTTCTATAGTGTGCCAGAATCTACTTATTCTTGGGATTTCCACTTTTTTCAAAACCTTAACGATAGAGAGTCCTCTAAATTAGCTATCCTTTTAGGTCTACTTAATTTTGTTCATTTGTCTTCTAGCCCAGATAAAAGGTTGTGGTCTCTTGACCCTTTTGGATTGTTTACTTGCAAATCTTTTTTTCAGTTTCTAACTCATTCCTCAAACACAACCTTTTTCCTCCTTGATAAACCTATTTGGAAGTCCAAAACTCCCTTGAAGGTCAAATCCTTTATTTGCTTAATAGAATTAATACCAATGATATTTTGCAGGTTCGACGAGCACATAAGGCTATTTCCCCTTATGCATGTGTTATGTGTGGGGTGAATTCAAAATCAGTATCACATTTGTTTTTGCATTGTCCTATGGCTGATATTTTATGGAATACTTTGTTTGGCATCTTTGGTGAGTGTTGGGTGTATCATGCAACCTTAGATCAGCTCTTGTTAACAAGTTTTACTGGATTTGGGAAAAGGAAGGAGGCCAAATTGTTGTGGCAATGTGCCATGTATGCCACTATTTTGAGTATTTGGCTGGAGCATAATTCTCGCATCTTCAATGATAGATTTTTAGACAAGCAAGTTTTGTGAGATAGATTTAGGCATTTTGCCTCCATTTGGTGTAAAGCGCATGATCTTTTAGAGGAATTTCCCTCTCAGACATGTTGAGAGATTGGAATTCATAATTTTTTATGTTGTTTGTTTTTAGTCTTGTAAGGAGGATCTCTCGTCCTCCCATTTCCTTGTATCATTCTTCTCTTCTTAATATCATTCTTCTTCTTTTATCAAAAAAACAGTTACAAATTTAATTAGCAAATGCAAAGAAATAGCATATTTAATGGAAATACAAAATATGTATGAAAATAAATTTAAGAAAAAAAAAATGAATAAGTTTGTACTGATAAAAACAAATATTAAAAAGCCCCTAAGTTAATTTTGTCAGTTTTGACTTATGCTCTTAGCTTTTAAGATGTCTATGTTTAATTGGTTAACTTCTAGATAGAGAAGGTGAAAGTATTCAAGACTCTTTCAATTACATGAGATGATGGTTGGATTTTAAGAGTGTGATTGATTATGTGAATGGTATATATTTATGTTAGTAATTTTTCAAAGAAGCAGGGCCGAATAGGGAGTGGGTTTCAAATATTTACATAGGATCCAGCAGTGTTTTTTGACCTGGTGAGTGAGTAGGGTGGGTAGGGTACAAATTTGGGGGTTGAGGCAAGCTAGGTCGGGCAAAGCACAACCCATTGCCAAGCCTAATGTAGTGGTGTATTCTCATCATATTGGAAAACAAACATAGTGATCCACAAAAGCACTATACCTTTTGTGAAAGCCAAAATCAAATGCTTCTGCAAGCCACCTTCAAGTTTTTTTGCATGAGGTAAAGGACCCTTTCCCCTTGGTTGAACCTAGTAAGATATTGAAACAATTATGAAGGATGCAAGAATCAAGGAAAAACCAGAGAAAACTAATATATGGAAACCTGTGCCTCAGGATTCATTCCAAGAGCAAGCAAGGAACCCAAAGTTTCAGCAAAGGCATCCCGAACAGATGACACAGGATCTTCAAGAGCCTATCAAAAGCAGCAGTAACAAAGACATGTAAGGAATGCTATGACTTTCCATGTGAAAGAGATGAAATTGAGACAAAAATACCTGCCTTGACACAATAAGATGCTGAATTGTCAAGTTCTGCCACCCCTAAGCCAGGACCTCCAATGCTAGCAAATGCCTTCAAACACCTTGCAGCAGCTATTCTCACAGCAAATGACTTGTCTCCAGTGGCAGATCTCATTATGAGACGGAATGCCTCTGAATATGCTGTTGAAGCAGCACTACCGCCACAGCCTTCCAAAGCATTCTGAAGCATGTGCAATGCCTCACGCCGTACAAACTCCTAAAGTTTGAGTGACATAACAAATTCATTAGAAGAGAGCATAGCATAACAAATTATTAGTGAGAGAGGGGCCTCCATTAAGTAACAAATTATGCAGAAATGACAAAATCAATCGATGATAAAATGAGACAGACAAAGGCACATTACCAATTTATATATCCTACCAGAAACAAATGGAACATTGAACAACCTTAAATTTAGGATACGTCAGTTAGACTTCCCTCTTGTTGGCCGATACAATTATTCTTAACCAAACTGGCTATGACTTTTCTCTAATTTTCACCTTTTTTGGGTTTACAGAAGAAACTTCACTATAAACCAATAGAAAAGCACAAAAGCAGAAGATGAAAGATCCTCCAAAACACAAGAAATTTTTTTTTTTGTTTTTTTTTTTGGGGAACAGTTATAAGAAAAAAAATATAAATCAACAAAACAAAACAAAAAAGGCTCAAGTTCCACTTCTAATGAATTAGTCCTTTTTTCTTTAATGAAATGACTAATCTATCAGAGTAAAGAAGTTCATTCTTAAGTAGTGGCATGCTGGTAACCTCAAAAGCATTAGAAACTAAATTCTCTACCTTTTCTTCGTTCTTTCCTAAAGCACATACCACATAGCATATGCGACTTTAATAACTCTATTGCACTTTCTAAGATGTGATCAGCCTCTTTGCTCTATAGCTCTGTGCCATCTATGGAAGATGTCAATAGAGATTTGTCTTTTGTTTTTCCTCCTTTCAATTTTTAAATACTAGTCAATGCTTGTCATTTTTTATTATATATAGATGACCCTAGTTTTAATTGGCTTGATAAAATCTTCTAGTGATGTTATCCACTTGGGTTTTAGTTTGTTATTTTTGGTTTTTCTGTGAAGACGACTTATCCTCTTTTGTACTCTTTCCTTCTCTTCTAATAAAATTTCTTTTCTATAAAAAAATACATCAACAACAACTGAGTCTTATCCCTCAAAATGGGGCCGGCTACCTGGATTAGACAAAAGAAAAAGAACTCATTAATTATAAATTTATAATTTGTGGGCAAGAGAAAACATGTATGCATAGACCAACAACACCAAACCAATGTAAACTTTTCTGTGCCTTTTACATTTGGCCCTTCACTTACAGTACCTCACTAATTTAAAACATTTAAACATGTATGCTGAAAGAAAATACCTCATTAAATTTCAAAAGCTTAGTTGCTATTGTTGTTGTTTCAAGTAAACCTGCAGTAATTCTTCTTCCAAAGTGTTTATACAATTCTCCCAAGCATTGTGCAGCACCTACAAAATAATGTTCAAAAAAAAATACTGAAGATAAAACATAAGAAAGGTAGCAGGATCTGAATAATTAAATGCAAGCAACAATGAAAAGATGGTTTAGAAAAAGCATGCAACATGAAATTTAAGTAAAATAACTATAGTGTCCAAGAGTCATGTCGTGCCAAAAGCAATCAAAGAGCCTGAAAAATAGAAGTGATAGCTAGTTATGTTAAGAGATCCATGATAGGATTCAGTCCATAAAAGTTACCATCACCAGGTGCTATACATACATAAATATATAAAACTAGACAAATTTTAATTTTTAGGGCGGTAATATGTTCATTGGATCAGGGAGACGACGAATATCACAATAAAACAAAATCATTAGCTTTTATATAAGAATCTTCTATATCCGTCAGCAGGTTCAATCAATAAACATTGCAACAATTCATTAGCCACTGAAAATTTCTAGAAATCTTTAATTTTATCAAACCAGCAATTTTCTGAGGTTCACTCCTCTTCCCATCAGAAAGAAATCCCTGAAGGCTGCTTGCTCTAGAGTAAACTGATATCCCATCTCCCTTAGATATGATCTTCGCCATTGCCACTGATGCCAAGTGACGCACTGGCCGTCGTGCACCAATAGTAAGCAGGGAATACAGTGCATCCTCACACCTCCTTTGCCACAACAAAATATTTTCCTGGAAGTTATAATAGATTTTAAAATCAGATGACACTGTAAGATTTTCTAGTTAAAACACAAATTCCAACCAAAAAAAAAAAAAAATCCATAACGTGTAATATATCAAATGAATAACATCAAACCTTACATCAGAACCAATTCTTAAAAAGCAACAAGAGCTTTATCTTAGCCTTAGGTTACTAATTCAACTCTTGAGTGTTTCCTATTATATGCATATATTCAAGCTGAAACAATAGTTTAGCTAATCACAGAACAATAGCATCAGACAAACAAATTATTGTCCTGGAGACTGTAAATTTTAACATCAGACGACACTGTAAGATTTTCTAGTTAAAAAACAAATGCCAAAAAAAATAAAAAATAAAAAAATCTATAATGTGTAACAGCAAATGAATTACATCGAACCTTACATCAAAGCGAATTCCCAAAAGCAACAAGAGCATTATCTTAGCCTTAGGTTACCAACTCATGTTAGAGTATACTCAAGCACTGCTACAGTGCTCCTAAGTCAGTGGGTGTCGTACTACAACCAAGATAAGTTAGTTATATTTTAGTTGCAGCTGTTTCAGCTGTCATACCTGAATCAGAGATGTATATATATCTATTGTATCAGAATTCAGAAGATGGATCATAATGCAATTACTCAGATTCAGTGATATTTCTACTCTCTAAAAATTCTCCGAGACACACTTCTGCTTTCTCTCATTTTCTCGCTCCTGCTCTAAACCTAGCAACTCAACTCTTGAGAGTTTGCTATTACGCGTATATCGAAACTGAAACTATAGTTTAACTAATCACAGAGCCATAGCACCATATGAACAAAGCAATAACTGATGCAACCAAATGTAGATCATTCTCAACCTCAAAGATTCATGAAAAATCAAATGCATTCGTGAAATGAATAACACACTGAGAGCGATTGTAAAAATGAAAATCGATTTGCATTAACTTAGATTCCAGCTTACATATACAAACGATCGAGTGCACACAGCTAACTATGCTCTCGAGTGTAGATTAATACAAACCACTCACTAACTAACCATAACTGTCAGCAACAAACTTATTAACCCACTCTCAATTACATCACGTGCGAGAATGAAACGAATTAAGGTGAAGTGAGGAACAGAGAGTAGCTGATCTGAGAAGCGGAATTCGAAATCGAATCGGAAGAGGAAGAGAGAAAGTACCTTGATGTCTTCGTCGATGGCGGAGATGAGATCGGAGAGGAGATCGAAGCAGAGGAGTGGCTCCGGAGACTTGTGAACTGCGGAGGCCACTATGGATTCCAGCTGCGCCACCAGCACGCCGAACCGCGAGAGCGGCGCGTTGTTGTTGTTGTTGTTGTTGTTATCTCTCGCAGCGTAATTATTCTTCGCCATCGGAGGAGCAAATGCTGATTGTGTTTGCGTGAATCTAAGTTATCTTCGTCGCATTGAGCTGTTGCAGAAATGTAGAGATGGCTAAGAGCTGGGAATGTTTTTGATGTTTTCGCAGTGAAGGAGAAAGAGGGCGAGAGATTTACGCCTCAGGATTCCTGAAAGTACAGTAAATTACAAATCACTCCTCGTGGTTTTTTTATTTTACACATCAAATGTCATTAATAAGCTCCAAGATTATGGTAAAACCATAGAGCAAAATCATTTTTGGCTCAAAGTTAATGGTCACAGTGTTTCATTTAAGTCTCTAAAATTGTAAGCACGTTTCATTTTAATCTCAAAAAATAAGAAATTAGTTATTTAATTTTTGAAATTATAAATCGTGTGTTACTTTAATTTTCGAATCATCTTTTTTTAAAGATTAAAGTGATATATAATTTATAATTTCAAAAATTAAACAATTAATTTTTTAATTTTAAAAATTAAAATAAAATGCACCTAGTGCTTTAGGGAGTAAAATGAATCATTACTCGTTTGTATAATGAGTGCTTGATCTTTTTAATTTTTATGAATGACATGATTTTCATTAATTTACTCTTTGTATATTTTTATTCACATTTTATGTTCAAAATAAAATGTTATATTAAATTGTAAATGATTTTGTTTTAAACAAAAGTAAAGATGAAGCAGCTAAGTTCGAACAAAAGAAATCTCTCATTCGTTAATTATCCCACTTTGAAAAAAAGAATAGATAAGTTGATCAACTACTGAGCAACTTCTGATGACTTTTATTGTCCTTTATTTCAGAGAAAACTCCTGAAAAGATTAAGTATAATATTATTAGACGAGGATATATTAATATTGTGTAAATATTGAGAGCTTTAACTTTGTATAATATTTATGTTTACGATATGTGAATTAAGATATTGGAATAGAATATTTTATTTAACCCATCTATGAGGTTAGCAATAAGGAAAATGAAGGTGACAAAGATACCATAGATGGAAATGGTGTTCACGAAGATATATAACCTGTTTGTTTTAGACTTGTCTCAATGCTAACTAGCATGAGGAAAAAGATAACAACGGAAATTTTTTACTCATCGTGCTTTGAAATTTGTGTTTGTGTGCTTGCATGACAATTGACAAACCACAAGGATTGAAGAATGAAGAAATGTTTGAGGTGAGAAAGATGGTGAAGGCGAAGAGGTATTATAAGGGATGAAGAGGATAGTAACCCTAATTTGTTAAATGCAATATTAGATTAATTGGATCATTAAAAGATTAGAATAACTTAGTGATGATGACAACCACGTATATAACTTAGAGGTTCAAGTGATTTGCTATTAGTCTTGAATTAGAATAACTTAGTGATTATGACATCATTTATGTAGATGATTGTAGGACAGTGGAACAATACATGTAGAGTGCTAAAGGAAAAGAAGAAAGCAAAGGATAACGTGCAAGATTATAATGTTAACTTATCTTGTGAAAATGAAGATGGATGTTGACTTATCTAGTGAAAATGAAGATGGAAATGCAATGTTGAGCCTAAGGAAAGTACACTAAGTTTTTATGAAGAAACAAACATAACTAACCTTGAGTTGCCATTTGATGATAACCTAAAATCATATTATAGGTTCAATCAGTGATTAAAAGGTGGTTTAATGAATAATGGTCAGAAAAAGAGAGTGTTTGGACCTTCTTGAGAAGTCTAGTGTTGGGATGATGCTAGATCTAAGGATATCTCACGAAGTGAGCCAAATATCCATTGGGAACTATCTTCCCTAATGTGGATTGATAGGATTTTGGGTGTAACATGGTCTGGGGAAAGTGTATTATCGCACAAGACACCATTTGGATCCATACAAGGTCAAAGATTCTCTTCTCCCTAGGACGCTCTGACAACGTCGAATCGTTCTCCCATACCTTTACCCAAACCAAGTCCAAGGATTGCACCAAATTGGCAATGATTCCTTGATAGGATGAGCTCCCTACATCCCCTTTATCATGCCCAAACGTTGTTACCTTGGAGCTTATAGGAAAAGTTGGTAAAAAGGTGTAGCACCATGACCAAGAGCCCCTAACCTATCATTCTCATGCTTCCAACACTCTTGTCTGCTACTAGAACACCTAAGGAACCCCATAAACTTGGAGCCCACAAAGCCAAACCTTAACAAAAACTAAGAGAACCAATAGATCACACAAGTAACACACACCAGAGAAACCTAGAAACACTAATAGTACCCATCCTACTTGAATCCCAATAACCATAAGAGTGAATACAGCGTCCTGAGGGTTGAACCAGGAACAAGGGCCCTATCATCCCTCTTAGATCCTTCTTATGGTTACACCTGTATACTGCTAATAATCACCTCAAGAAGATAGTTCCTTCTAGCCTGAACATTGTAGCGTCTCCTCTAAAGCTTACGGACCTTGAATCTCTTAATCTTGGTTTGGTGTTCAAAAACACTAGCTGAGAAAACTAGTTCAAACCAGCATTGAATTCAAAGTAAAAAAATACTAGTGTGTTTGGGTAGTCATTGAATAGAAAGTCAAACGGTGGTGTGAGTTAAGCGTTTTTTTCTTTTAAAAAAAAAATACTAGAATCTAAAATTTACTAAACTCCCTACATCAATTTTTTCCTTCACAAAATTCAAAGTCAAGACTTTATTTAAGGAGAGTTAAGAGTGAAGATAATACGATGACAACTATAAATAAAAATGGCTACCTTTGAAGAATTGATACATCTTGTATATAAGGTAAATATTTGGAGGAATTATTTGACTCACCAAATTAAGAGGTGAAAGCCATGAAGAAATCTAGTGGAAGAAATCTAAAGAGCAAAAGAAATGCAAAACTAAATTGATACCCTAAAGATAACTTTATTTACGTTATGCTAATATCGAATTTATCCTATGTCCTGCAAATCAACATAATTGACAAGGTACATATGTTACATACGTAATTTCTCCATGTGAATATGGTGGATTCCAAATTACTTTGATCCAACAACTAATGCTAGACCTAACATTTTATTGAATTCTACGGTACCCAAGTGTGATGTCATTATTGTTGAAATTAATCTAGAGGTGCCATACAAGTCCATGTTGTTCCCGTAGTGGTCCTATGGATCATATCCTTCTTGTAAAGCACCATTCCTTCTAAAGAAGTCCTCTAACTCATATTCCTTCATGAAGAACCCTAAAAGAGTCCACTACAGTTTTCACTCTAGAATATGGTTGGTTAAAGACAATTTCTATAGAAAGAATAAAGATACTCATAGACACGGACCACCCCTTTTTATCAATGTCTGTATTCTATTTTTGACCTGTTTCTGTTGTTTGCAGTCACTCTCTGTTTTTGTCCCACTGCATTGAAACTTTCACGCACATGTAGTTTAGATCGAGACTTACTGAATTCATCTGTAGTCTTTAGGTATAGTTGAATGAGTCCCATTATTTAAATATCAAATAGAGATATAAAAATGGAACACTTGAAAAAGGAGATAAAAGTAAAGATAAAATCAAGGTTAGATATACACTTAGGAACAATGATGGATCCAGAAAATTTAGGTAGTGAGGGCAAAAACGTTATATAAATATAACAAGAAATTTTACATAATTTTTTGTTTAGTGCGAGGTCTAACTTATAAAATAATAATGGCAAAATATATGTATAGTTGTACACTATTAAAAAGATTTTCAAAGTGTAGTGGGGGTATATGCCCCCAACTCTATGAACGTGGATTCGTCTCTGCTTAGCAATGCATATGTTACAAATCATGGTGTCCCATAATAATATTTAACAAATGGATTAAGAAAATATTTCTTAAATCAAATATGACTGAAAAAGACTAGCAACACCGTATCTATTTGAATTTCTAAACTCATACTTAATATGATCAATAGAATTTATTTGTTAAATGTTTAGGGACATGAGGGGGAAGTGTTACTTTTTAGCAGAAAGCGAAAAAAGGCTCTTTTTTTTTCTGTATTTTGCGATGAATGTAAATTTTTTGTTACAAACTAGTCTTGCAATCACCATAAACATTACAAATCAGTTACACAAATACCTATCCACCCCAAATTTGAGTTTTACATACATACTATAGACTCTCGTATGTCTTTGTACATATAAAGGATCGAAACAATAGGTACCACAACCACCATTCTAGCCACTTATCATATTCAACAACACTATAAAATTGTTGACATATAAATATAATTCTGAACAGAAAAACAACACATCCTTCATGCAGCAGAGGAGGTAATTACTGGTTCAGGAAGGCCCTGATATGAGATATCATTTCTTGGGTCCGTGAATGGGAAAGCTGATAATTATGCAGCACTTGGAATGCATGGCCTACGCCCTTGTAGACAACCGTTTCGAACCTTTTCCCTGCTTTTGCCAAAGTGTTCGAGAATTCCAAGTTCCTGTCCTTGAGTATATCCAATTCTGAAACGAGTACCATAATGGAAGGAAGCCTCAAGTCTCTCAGCTTGCCCATGCCCTGTGCAAGAGGGTTGCAATATGGATGGTCACGGGTTGATCCCAGAGGAAGTGCTAAGCGCCAATAAGTGTCAGAAACCGGTAAAGTTAGTGCTGAACGTGGTGGCTGGTGTGAATGCTTCTCAGATGTTGTTCTTTCTTCTCCTCCAAAGAAAGGTTGGATCAATATGATACCCTTTAGAGATAACTGGGTGCTTGATCCAATGCGGGTGGCCACATTGAAAGCTATGTTGGCACCTGCACTGTCACCAGCTAGAAACATGCAATTTAGGTTGCAATGACTCAGCCACCAATTTTGCACACTAGAGGCATTAAGAGCTTCTCTTTTCACCCAGATGAGAGCATTGAATCCATCATCATATGCAGCGGGAAGACGGTTCTCAGGGGCTAGTTGGTAATCTAGGGAGAGAATGACACAATTTGCTTTGGAAGCAAGATTGGTCAAGAACTCGTGGTAACAAGACCAAGCAGCCGAGCCAACACAGAATCCGCCACCGTGGAAGTAAACAAGCAATGGAAGCTTATTATTGCTTTGACAGCTTAGTACAGGCACATAAATACGTGCCCATAAATTGGTCTCTTTGTTGATCATAACATCTCTGGCGGTGACACCACGCTCCGATGATGCCACTGCGGGGGAGACATTAGGCACAATTGGTAGCCTTTCAACACGGCCATCTCTACGAACTCTTATGAGTCCTTCAATTTCTTCAGTGATGAGTTCACGTTGGTTATGAGCACTGTTGTTTGCTTGTGGGTTGTGCCTAAGTGAAATGGTAGCCATTCTCTGCTACTGACTCTTATAAAAGACTTGAAAAGAAGGGAAATTTCTCTTTGTGATGGCATGATGGTGCTGTGGTTTAGTCCCTTTTATAGAGAACAAAAAGACTATAGGCCAATGAGAAAGCTTCAAGTCAAGTTAGAAAGAAGCTAAGGAAGCTTCCTTTATGCTGTGCAACAAGTTGTGTAGCTCAATCTCATTCAATATGCCGCCAAGAAAATTCTGGTGGTGTGAAGGAAAATCTTTAACGTTTTGACTTTTCTCAATTGTACTCAGATTTCCTTTCCTTTTCCTAAAACCGTTTTTCAAAATCCTTTGGTACGCCACAATCTTAAAGCAAGCTAGAAATCCAGCATGAAAACTAAACGTGGCGAATCTGATTGAATGAGTGAATGTTCAGGATAAGCATTATTCTTATCTTGTAGAGGTGAATGCAGCATTTCACGCGTTACTTTTTGCTATAAGTATGGTAGAGTACGGAACCAACTTGCACCGCCATTATTATGAGCTTTAAATTCTGGGACTTTGATGTGTATATAAATGGAGAAATACTTGCACGGTCCGAGAGTATTATATAATTGTGCTCCCTGATTAATCATGTAAATATATTTTATATAAGATTCATTACTAACATATAATCCCATATAAAATGCACTTATATAATTGACTGATAGCACAATTACGTGGTACTCTCGAACTATATCAATATTTCTATAGACGAGGCAAATATAGACCTGGCTTATCTGTTAGAGATTTTGATGCCTGATCCTTAAAGTTGACTAGGACACTTGTCATAGGCTCCTCCTGGCCGGGTTATACTCATGCAATTTTCCTTTGTTTCTTTCTTCAAAATTACAAAGCGGGGGGGTGTCGCATTTGAATTATGACATTTCAGTACAAAGTTCATTTGTACTTTGCATGCGTGAAGATTATGGCATGCCTTTACTTAGGAATATGGCCACCTCGCTTTCCCTTAAACTTTATGAATTGAATAAAGATAAGTGTTTTTTCTAACTATGATTTATATATAATTTTGGACACATTGAGATCAATGCATAAATAAATAGTGATTTCAGTTACAATTTTTGTTATTATAATAGATGTGATAAAATAGTTAATAATAATTGTGATATCTTTTCACTGTATTGTTCTGTAACATAACCCAACGAAGTCTAAAAAAGTGATGTACCAACAACACTACTGTTTAAGAAATCAATCAACGACCAAGTTGATGTGTAAGGTTTGGTCCACAATAATTTCCTGCTTTCTAAGAGTTGAGTATTCACGACCAAAAAAAAAAAAGGTTGAGTATTTGAGAGCAAGTTTTTCATAAACTAGGGAAATATTATGGTGCCCACTTCCTTATTCCCTCCGAAAAATATGGTAAGATACAACACTTATTAGAAGTTACAATTTATAATGAAAAAATTACAATTTATGATAAAAAAAAGTTATAATATATTATTCAAAAATTATAACATCATAATATGATTGATTCTCGTCGGACTTTTTTATTAAATTTTGTTGTATCCTGCACATTTTAATTTACGTTGTAACAAATATTTCCAGCATTATAATTATTCTATATCGAAATGTAACTTTTTATAATAAGTTGTAACCTTTAAAAATATTTTATCATACTACATTTTTTTAGAGATAGTAACGACATAGACCCTAAACATTATAGGTTAGATGCTGCCATGTCCTAGTGTTTGATTCCTCTGTAAACCATGAAGACCGTGGTTTTATTATAGAAGCTACTAAACATGCAGACTGGAATTGACCTGAAGGAACCATGGACATATTAAGTAATGAAAATTGAAATAAAAGGATATTCCTCTAATTCCGGGTACGTGCAAATGGAAAGTTAACTTTATTCGTTAAATATCCCATATCTTTTATACAAATATGCTTTCTAGTTCTCTTAGATCTTGTTATTCTCATTTTCTTTTTAATTCTTAGTTTTAAGTCTTTGAAAATTGAGAAATGAACCAATTAATTTGTTTGAGAAAAACGGCAATAAATTTTTTTTTTAATTCTTTGTTACATCATTTTATTAATTTAATCTTTGAATATTTGTAATATCAAAATAAATAAAAGAGTATTGTGTATTATGATTAAATTGGCGTCATTCGTTAATAATATAATTATTCAAGCACTAAATTAATGTTTGAAAGATATTTGAAAGATAAAACGGAAGATTGATCACAAATAAAACATGTGTGAATGAAGAAGTGTATTGGCCTGGCGGGTTTCATACTTTGTACTTGAGAATCTTTATTCTTTACCTTTTCGTCAATATTTCAACAATCTATACATTCAAGTTCAAAAAAAGAACCATTTTTTATCCATGTCGGTTCTACTTTTTCTCCTACATAACCAGAATCTAGTTACCCCGAAATAATATATTTAAATAACGGCGGTGGACACTTTTTTCAACATTTATAAAATAATATTTAAATAAATATAATGAATATCAATTATATAAATAATAAATTATTTATTAAAAATTTAAATAAATTTTTTTTATATATTATTAATTATCTTATTATATTCACCAACAATATAACTGCAATTTCAAATTATTTACACATCAATCCCAAATATCTAAAGAGATGTCTATATATAATATTTTCCTTTTGCTCGTTTGAAAACAATGGTTGTTTAACCATAGAATTTTAGAAAGAAATTAAACACTATCTTGACAAATATATTTCTCGTGAAAAAATAATCACAGAATATTTTTTTTTATTAATTTAAATTAATACATTTACACAATCTTTGTAAGATGTAACTTTTGGACAATCTAAATGGATTGTAACTTTTGCTTAAATTTTACGTTTGGATTATAACTTTGGTTGAAAGTTATTATTGTCCATATTTTTGTTGTCAACTTTTGATTTTCTTATTCAACTAATTAATTACGTATTAGGAAATATGTAATTAATGCAAATCTAACAAGGGATACGAAGAAGAAAAGGAAAAAAGACAAGCTTCAAATCTTTTTTTTATCTTTTTGATAACAGACAAGCTTCAAATCTTGTGCGATAATCAACAACCACTTGTATAGAAAAGGAAGTCACAAATTGTCTTGAAATGAAATGTCAAACACGCCATTAGGTGCTTAGCTGGCATTAGGAATAATGTAAGAGAAACGTTATTTGGCCATCCTCAATGACGACATATACGGCCGATCAGATAAAAAGTGAAGAAACGACAAAAGCGAAAGTATGGAGGGAATGCGGGCTACGGTGAAATTTGTCAACACAAAATACACCGCCACTCTCACAAACGCCTCCGCTCTTCTTCACTCATTCTCATCCCCTCGCTACTGGTCACAAACTGTCCCTTGCCTTTCTTCAAGGATTCACATCCTCGCTACCATCGCTTGTCCATGGAGGAATGTCAGTCAATCCTACCCACCATAACCCTCTCTATTACCAAATTCTCAATCTCCTGTCCACTATAACCTCTGCAAGACGCCTGCAACACCGCTAACTGCCACCACTCTTGACCTGCTTTCTCCCTTTCATTGTGACCAAGTGATGTCAGAGGTACTCAAGAGCATGCCACATCGTAACCGCAACACCTCGCACTAACCGCAAACACCTCGCACCGTAAAACACTCCGCACCAAAATCGATGCCGACTCAAGTGATGTTGCTATCACACACCTTTCTCAAGGTTGAATCGAACAACGCCATCTTCATCGTGGTGTGCTCCTTCTCTAGTCACCCTTCGTAGGCCAACCCTCTATCAATGGAGCCCTAATTTGATTGCAAGAAGTTAACTCTCCTCTATCATTCAAGAATTCCGCTTTGACTCTCACCAATCGATCCTGTTGAAAGGTAATTTACGTCTTATCGATTGTTACAATAATCTTCCTCCAAAGAATAGCAAGAATGCCATCTTTTTCGATTCTTGTCACTAATTTCTTTGATTTGGCCATTAAGCCTGCAGACCAAAAGAATTCTTGCATCATGACCATCACATATTGGAAGTTAAAGTTCGATTTTGCATATGTTGGCACAATGTTTGAAGAAACTGTGCTATATTGTGAATATCCATACAAATAATTATATAGAACCAAGAGCAAATGATTGTGATGGTACACATTATGTGCATAGATTTGTTTCAGTCGAAGGTGTGTTTGGGGTCCAGCTTTGCATGATCTGTTCAAAGAGAAGATAAAATCCATATAAAAAAAAAATGAAGCTTGCAAATATATGTTGAATTGTTACAAGGATTTTAATCATAGAAAAACATAACTCTAATAATTTATTTAAATGGTAAAAGAATCAAGAATTCCATGCGCTGGAAGTCCAAAGCAATCTATTACTTTAACTACTTGTGGCTTTTTGTTTCCAGCTTCTGAAAGTAGAAGCTATGGTGATCAAGTGATATGAAATGGTTCTGATACATTTTAGTCTATAGTTATGGTTAAGGTTGACTATGTGTTGCAGTTGCATAATGTTCTTATTGTTATGTTTGTTAAAAAGAGTCCTCAGCATTAGGGATTTTCAAAGTGGTAGCTATATTTCTTCCCGACAATAATTGTGGGTAACATAATGAGTCTTAATAAGAGTCAAATTTGGTAGTTACTTGGCATGCTTCGTAATCTATAGAAGTACTAGCAAAGATTATGAATGCATGAAAAGGAGACATATAGCATGTAATGAAGGCAATAATTTTGGACCTTTGTATGTTGGTAAGTTGCTTTTGAATGTGTCTAAAGGGAGCAAAGTATGAATAATTGAAAACATGTGATGTAGGTTATATATACTTTGTGATTTTGGTGGAAAATGCCAAATTGGGAATAGAACCAAAACTCAAGACGTTTGAAAAGTTACCAACTTTTTTAAGAAAGTTACTAGCTTATCGAACTAAAGTTATTAGCTTTTTAGGTGTAGTTACCAACCAAGTGCGTGCTTTACTTGATATCAAGTCACTCCCACGTGGGAGTGAAGCTCCTTCACCAACCTTGCATGAAAGGGTGTAGTCTTAACTTGTTTGGATGCACTCATCCATTCCCAGACAGTACCTGAAAAGTTACTAGCTTTTTAGAAAAGTTACTAGCTTATTAAACTAAAGTTACCAGCTTTTAAGGTGTAGTTACTAACCAAGTGATGTTCTTACTTAAGTATATCAAGTCACTCCCTATGTGGGAACTAAGCCTCACTCACCAAAATAGCTTGAAGTGGGTATGGTCATACTTGTGTAATGTTGTTTAGAGCCGAGCAGTGGGTATTCATGTTAATGAAGCTGCCGTAATTCCAAATTACAAAGAAACTTGTTTAGTTTCAGTAACTATCAATTGTTCAAAGCCAAGGTGGATTTGTGTCGTTGCTTGAAGGCTTTACTGATGTTGGTCCTGTTTATGCAGTATATAAACAACTTGGCTATCTCTCGAGTCTAGTTTGGGATTATTTTACTTATACTATCCTCTTATATTGATCTCAGAACACCTCCTCATTCCCACGATGCTAAGGAACTTTCAAAATGTTGCGGAATCATAGTAACATTAGTTAAGCTGCTTTGACTTTTTGACTGATGATATTTGCTATATGTCAAGAATACGTATATAATCGCTAATGTAAATGGAGAATGACGCTTTGTTTTTGTATAGGTAAGTGGATTATTAGTAGTGCAATTGTTATTGATAAAGCTTTGTGAAGTTTGCATGTGGACTTTAAAGTTACAAAAATTCTCCTCATTTATTCAAGTTATGTTTCAATTTTTTATGTGCAGACCAGTGGTCACAAGTGTACAAGTTGACATAGCCATTTTTTTCTAAGAAAACTTACAGTCATGAAGCACATGTTAAATATACTAAACTATGGATGTGCTTGATAACAAGACAAGGGAAGCAGAAAAATAGGAAATCATCTAAGGTTTAGAGCATATGGGGCAATATTAGAGAGGGTACCTGATCAATGCTATAAGATTTTGATTTTTTTTGTTTTAATTTTTTTGTATTTGGAGTCCCCAAACTGTAATAGAATAGACAGTTTATTTAGTGGCACATGAGTTATTTACAATTATCTGTTATTGGTAGTACCATGTGGTGTATGAAAGCTTTATGGTGGATGGTGCATAATATTCATGTGCCTTCAAATATACTATTGACAATTTCAATTGGATCTAATAAAAATGAATATTGTATAACAAAGTATGATTTGGATTATGAAGAATTTATTGGTATCTTGTAGTGGGTTTATACATTACATGTTTAATTTATTTGCTACTTTTAAAAGTAACTTTGAAAGAGTAAAATCAGATGCAAGACGGCAAGTCAGAGGGAAAAGGCTTGAACGTTGGTCCAATCAATTGCCTATCGATATGTTGCTCTTATTATTTATAATTTCCTGAACCCGCTGCCAAAGCATGCCTATTTGGGCTAACAATTTTAAGTGTACTTAATTCTTGAGGTTATATAAATTTGTTAGGGTTATATGTTGTTGAATAAAATTATGTAAGGATACGATGAGATATATCATTTGTGCTATACATTTTCTTAAGAAGATGTTCACCTTTTAAGGTTTCTACCATCATGATGTGTGGTTTTTATTTTTTTGGATGCACCAATTCATTCTGCAAGGCCAATAGAAAGAAAACTCAAAGTAATCAAAAGTTACCAATTTTTTTAAAAAGTTACTAGCTTTTTGAGCTAAAGTTACTAAACCTTTGGGTGGAGTTACCAACCATGTGCAGTTCTATAATGAGGCATTTCAAGTCACTCCCAAGTGGGAATGAAGCTCCTCACCAACCTAGCATGAAAGGGTGTGGTCTTAACTTGTTTGAAACACCCACTCTTTCCCCAAGGCCGATAATGAAAATCGTGAACTCGATAAGTTATCGCTTTTTAAATAAGTTACTTAACTTTTTGAACTAAAGCTACCAACTTTTAGGTGGAGTTACTAACCATGTGCGCTCCGTAATGGGGCATTTCAAGTCACTCCCCAAGTGGAATGAAGCTCCTCACCAACCTAGCATGAAGGGGTGTGGTCTTAACTTGTTTGGAAACACTCCACCCTTTCCCCAAGGGTGATAGAATCGAAAATCAGAACTCGATAAGTTATCAACTTTTTAAATAAGTTACTAGTTTTTTGAACTAAAGTTACCAAATTTTTGGGTGGAGTTACTAACCATGCATAGCCCAGAACGAGGCATTTCAAGTCACTCCCACGTGGGAATGAAGCTCCTCACCAACCTAGTACATGAAGGGTTGTGGTCTTAACTTGTTTGGAAACACCCACCCTTTCCCCAAGGGTGATAGAACCGAAAATCGTGAACCCTGAAGGTTATCAACTTTTTAAATAAGTTACTAACTTTTTGAACTAAAGTTACGCTTTTTCTTGGAGTTACTAACCATGTGCGCTCTGTAATGGGGCATTTCAAGTCACTCCCAAGTGGGAATGAAGCTCCCTCACCAACCTAGCATGAAGGGTGTGGTATTAACTTGTATGGATGCACTCACCCTTTCCCCAAGGGTAATAGAACCAAAAATCAACTGGAGCAAAGTTATTAGCTTTTTAAATAAGTTATCGCCTTTTGGTGGAGTTATCAACCATGTAGCCTCAGAATTAGGCATATACCATGTTCATTGGTTGAAAGGTACTAGATTTGGGGAATCTTTATGACAAAAAAGATGTGGTTGATAATGTGCCTCTTCACCTATGTGAATATCTAAACTAGAATCTTTATCACTTAGTCTATGTATAGGGCAATGTAACATATGGTTGACTACACCATTACTAGAAGATTACTATCCAATTGATCCTCCATTAGCAGTTGGACTCGTAAAATATAAACTTCTGCAATTATTTTTCTAATGTCGAGTTGTCCTCATGGATTACGGTTGGTTTTAGAGAAAGAATTATAAAAGAATTTTTTCATTTGGGTTTTGGGTTAAGATTTGACCATAACTACTTATTGCGGATCAAATAATTAGGAAACTTGAGATTAGAAGCATCCACTACAAAGAATGATAGCAATGTGGAAATTAAATGAGTTAGGTTTTTAATTTCACAAATTCAAGTGACAAGGATCTTTTTATAAATGACAATCATAGCTAAATATTTTCCAAAGTGTGTCAACCTTATTACACATTTAACTAGGTGAAGTAGAAATCCCGAAACATCCCAAATCAAATAATATTTCCAGCCCTCTGTGTTGGTCTTATGGTTGCTGGAATAAATACATATTACCTAAGTTCTAACATTACTAAAGGTCATTCAAAAAGATACAAGTTGACATAGGGAAAGCTACCCAAGTATGGCACAACAGCAAAATGTGGACTTCAATTGAACTTGAGGTGAGATGCTGAACAGGTTAACAAACTCCTGTGTTTCTACTTAGTAGGTCTTGTGTTTATTCTCTCATCTCATTTTTGCCCACCAGGTATTGTCAGCTTAAAGTGTTCATAGACCACCTTCATCAAGTCTCTCTGCATATTGACTAAAAATGTAATCCCACTCGCTTATAAGCTTCCTTTTGAAGAGACTTGATCTTTTTCTTACACAATTTACGCACCTAGATGCATCTATCGAGGTTATCACCACCCCAAATCTCCATGTCAAGAAACATCATTCACCTAACAGAGATATCATTTGTAGCATCAAATTTTTGTTGCATATGAACATTTAAGAGTACTGAAAACATAAAACCATAAAAATGAAAAAAAAAAAAAACATAACTTCATATACACATACATACATATTCTCGCATAATAGCCCACTGCATTGAATATATGTACCATGCATCATGGCTCAAGAAACTCGACTCTTTCCTTTTAGAGGAACCAGTGAGCACCATTTTCAAATGATTTTATCAAGGCTCCTCTTTTATTTTCAGAGGCAATTCTATTAGAACTAGCAATTTTAGACTGCATAAACAAAGATGTGGACATTTGGAGCACTATTGAAAACCTATCATTGTATTTCTCTACCAAAGACACATAAAATTGCTTCACTAAGATAGTTCGGTCAAAGGATAGGCCAACCTCATTAGTCAAAAAGACCAAAATGTAACCTATGACACTATTACTTTCTTGGCCTCAAACGACGCAATGGTGTGTACGGGTTCTCGTCTAGGTGCAGTGCTTTCGCTTTCTTCCGTAAGTCTTGACTCTTGTCGCAACGGTTGATTTCACTTTCTCTGGGTGTTAACCGCCCTAGCATCTTCACCATCAACACCTTGTAATCAACATGTTAATCCCAACAATATAATAAGATCAAGAAAGATGTCTACAAGAAGTGAATCAAGAGTATCAAGCATTAAACTTCTTGGAGACATATTAGAACCTTTTAGAAACATGGTGAAGATTATTCGTAAAAGGATTATATCACGCCATGATGAAAATGACAAAAAAAGTAATATGCTATACTTGAATGTAATCACTAGTCAAGTCCTTTACTTTATCTTAGATGTCATTCCTTTGAATGACATCTAAGATAATTAGCTTATAGAAGGATCAAATAGGACAAGCTCATTTGAATAAACACATTATTGAAATAGGCCACATTATTTAAATCTCTCGCTTCCTCCATTGTTTGGTTTTCGCATCAAGGTAGTCTTGATCATGATATTTAATCTCGCTTTCAATTAATATTCATTTTCTCCTTTTGAAAGTGCTAGTTACTTGCTTAATCAAGACGGTTCCATCTTTTCAAGGTTTGTCCATGGGAAACAAGAAATTGTATGTCAAAAGAGCAAAATATAATAAAGCTTGCAAATCAAGAAAGGTTATATTTTAGTCTAATCCTTCATTTCAAAGATTAGGGTAGCTTTGTTGCTACTAGGAAAGTCGAGAGTAGTCAAGGTCTTAGGAACATAATTTCAGATTATTTCTGCGGTTACCTAATACCTTTCATTCGACTTGGATTTCTTCCCCTTTTTCTTTTTAATCTTAATGGGACTATCAACGAATTGCCAACCATTCTTCAATTCTTCCTCGCTACTCCGCCTATCCCCTCGTACTTCAATGCCCCCTTTGTCTGCTGGCTATATCAATCTAGGTCTCACATTAATTTGGGCTTGTCATTCTTTTCTCATTCAACCTTAACACTTCGCTTACTCCTTTTGGGTGGATATCACTTCTTTCTGCTTTTCATCCATCACCTTGGTCTTTTTGTCCATTATCCCATTTATTGACTTGTTGCTTGTCGATATTGTTTTCCCTTACTCATAAACTACATATTAACTTTTATTTTCAAGTAGTTCAAGGCATCTAAACTTCATTCTTACGTTGCACAACAAGCTGTTAGCTATAACTCAAAAAAAAAAAAGAAAAAAAAAGGGAAAATAATAGTTTGAACTTAACATAACAACTAAGATGGTAGAATTTCTTCCTAGGTTATTTGGTCATGTGTGGAGAAGACCTATAAAACTGCCAGTAAAGAGAGTACATCTGATGGAGGGTATCCCAATAGTTAAAGGTAAAAGGACATCAATAAAAACTATATGCGAAATCATTAACAAGGAACTAGATTTAAATGGTTGGCTATAACATGACTTACAGTAGGATGTAGTGCCGTTATTTGAATCATATGACTAATCTCACTTAGTGGGAAAAGGCTTTGTTGTTGTTGAACTTAACACAAACTGGTCTTCTTGTGTGGTATAGGTAGTAATTTCAAGACTATTAGAATGCACAGATGTCGCCTGCTATGGCCCAGGTTAAATGGACTTATTTCATAACCTTTGCATATCTAGAATTTTCTCGGTGTTTTAAACACCCTTTTAGGAAACTCCTCCTGCATAGGAAATTGCACCTCTAACTATCTATATCAAAATGAATGCATTAGACAGGAGCTGGTTAGCAATAATTTATCTTATTTACTTAGATGATATTGTTTCGATTATTGCAGCATTCTCGGTGACTTGGACTTGGAGGGACTTGGACTTGGAGGAGGATAGATGTAGGAAACTGGAGCAGAATGATCAAGTTAAGAAGTTGAATAAATATAGTGATACTTGTTAGCACACCTGTTCTGTATTTTGTGTTTACATCAAGTCTTCTCATCTTGCAACAAGTATTATTCGATAGCATTGCACTCAATCTGTTTCATGGGATGGCAAATATGTTTAATCTATGGTCTCCCAATTTTACACTTCACTTGGTGAACTATAGTATTAGCATCTCTTCTTGACATCTTTTCAATTATTCTTATACTCTGCATAATGCATTTTATGGACTACTCTCGAGAAAGTTTAGGTTTGTTTTCTTATACTTTGCGTGATGCATTTTATGGACAATTCGAAAATTTTTCTAACCTGAATCTTTGTCTCATGCTCT
The DNA here is from genome assembly GCA_031439585.1 of Pterocarpus macrocarpus. NCBI lineage: Eukaryota > Viridiplantae > Streptophyta > Magnoliopsida > Fabales > Fabaceae > Pterocarpus > Pterocarpus macrocarpus. The sequence continues at coordinate 79,311,733 of CM062515.1, forward strand.
TATAGGGAGAATGATAAGAAGAAATTCTTCTGGGATAAGTGGTGAACATTATGCAAAGAAGGCATATGGATGTAGTACTCGTATGGGCTATTATCAAAGGAACCACCTTCTCTATATAGTTGAATTTTTCGATTATGTCAAACAAAGTTAAAAAGTAGCTAAATGGAAACTCGCTTGTTCTCATCATCTTTAACTTTTGGGGTAATTTTGAAATCACTACAACTTTAGTCCGCCATTTTCTTCCTGTAGATTCGGTCCTATGTCATTTTTTTTTCCTTTTTAAGGTTTCAATTATTGACATTTACCCTCTATTATCTATTTAACTTGCAACATCAAAATCTTTTGTCAACGTACTCAATAAAATTGGTAACGAAGAGGCAGCAATTTAGCCCCCACATTTTTTAATACTTACAATTTACAATAGCTATCTAATTCCATTATCAACTTTAATAGTTACAATTTTTTCTTACTTGATTAAGTTATATATAGGCCTTAATACTTTGTCTTTATATTATAAGTATCATGTCAATTTACAATATTATTCTAACCCTAAAAAATCCCCAAAATCTAAGTCTCTCGCTCTCTCTTTGCCTCTTTTTCCTCCCACTAATTAACAAGATTTCAAATTAATAGTCATCCGCATTCCTTGCAATGTAGGGATTAGCTCAAATTTAACACTCCCAATGGTCACTATAACCAAATTAGCAATATTACACGCTTAATATATTTTTACTACTGTTTACCTTGTCGTGTTTTCACTACCACCTTGATGTATTTTTACTACTATTTGAATTAGCAAATATTACCGCTAATAAATTTTCACTAATGGTTTAGTATTTTCACTACTAAATGTCAACTGAAATATTTTGTGGACTACCCTAATTCAAAATTAGTCTATGAGGAGGACTTTGTGCATGAGGGCGGAAAGTAAAATGGAAGAAAATCTCAGATTTTGAACCCGGCATAATTCAAGTACAATGCCTACGAATGACAAATCGCTTTGATGTAGGAGTTTCAAGGGCTGGCGTACAAGAATGCCATAACAGAATGACAACAAATGGGCTTAATCAATCTAATGTATAATGGCAAAAACACTTTACCTAGAATCTTCAATTGCCAAGATGTAGAGGAAGCAAGAAGGGAAGCGAGAAATCTCCTCTTGGTGATCTCCAATAGGTCCAATGCATCGGACATGGGTATTGTAGTGGTGGTGCTCAAGCCACAGCCGACTCCCAAATGAAGCTTGGCGGTGGGGTCATTGCGATAAGGTTAGGGTGAGACTTGTTCGCTTAACCTTTGGATTGCTTGAAGTTGCATTGCCATGGTGGTGGTGGTGGAGGGTGGTGGTTGTAGGAATAGGGATTGAAAGACCAAGAGAGAGTAAGACAAAGGTGTGCCGTCATGGGGATTAGGGATTGAAGGGCTTAGAGAGTAAGAGACTGCTTTCTTTTTCTCTTTTGGGGGAAAGGTAAACAAAAAAAAAAGACTCTAGGCGGGAGAGAGAGCTAACATGAGAGAGAGATAATAAGCCTGTCCCCTTTCATGCTCACTTCATACGGTAGGGATTTTGTCGTTTTGTGGTAGTTTTATACGGTGTCAACCGTATATGTCTGCAAATCGTGGGCAATATAACGTTTCTCATAATGTAAATCACTGCGTGGCAGTTAGCACTTCTGTTTTGAACCATGTCAATCACAAATGTAAGATTCTTCACATTCTTCATTTTAAGCTGTGCAGATCATGCATGGAAAAATTATCATGGATTCCACTACAAAGTTGAAAGTTGTCGTTGGATTTAACCAATAGTGCTAATAACTATTGGATGATGCGCTCTCTAATTCAGTGCAAAAACATAAAAATTGGAGAAATTCATAGTTGTACTTATTTTTTGCTCTAATTTATTTAAAGTGTGACATATCAGTAAAAATTGATAATTCAGGAAATAAGAATGGCCCCACATTTATTTATGCGTTAAACAATGAATGGATTAAAGGAAAATATTTCTTTTATTTTAAGAACAACTAAGAATTTCTATAAAAGTTTTGTATCTTGCCTTTGTTTCATGTATTGCATGACTTAGGATAAACTAAGCACAGAATCAACAATTCTCTGTTAATTTTCATGTCATATAATGTTGTAGATGTTTTGTAATATCCTTCTGTTTATTCAAAATATCACCGCGCCCTTTTTTTTCCCTTTAATTATTCAAATTAAGGTGCTGGATTTCAACAGCTCTTTTACTTTGCACTCTTAGCCAAAAGCTGCTAACTAAATGATGCTTCTCCTATTGCTTGACATCAAGGAGATGTAGCCTTTCGTGCTAGTATTTTTTTTATGTGTCTGGCATAAGATTAGCAAAGCATGCTAAGATCAACCTTGTTTGAGGAAAGGTTTCAATATTCAGTAGGTCCCATTTGGAAGATTTATTTGAAGAATCTAAATCTCTCATGCAATTACTTAACGTCGTGGAGGTTCATCATCCATTGAACTGAGTAGTAGAGAAATACCTCAAAAGAAAATTCCAATCTCTTTACTAGATTCTGAGGTGGAAATGGATCCCGCAACAAAACAGTGAGTCATATTAACCTTACATTACTGTTATTGTAGTAGGAGTCAATATTCTTCCATTTTCAAATCCATTGAGATTGTCAATTTTCGAAGCCCATTGATATGCAAAATGGTTTGCCATCTTTATTCTTTAGGTTGATTATTCCCATCTTTCTTTTTCTCCTTTTTGACCGTCTCCATCAATATATATGTGTAGCTAGAGCAAAGATAAACCACTGAGATAGTGAAATGGATCAAGCTTGCCTTTGACCTAAAGTGTTTCTTTTATCATCAGAATGCTCTAGAGTTCTATTAATTTCACCTAGGCGTGAGTTAATAAAATCTTACCCCTAATATTAATGACTAAAATTCAAAATAGACAATTATTGACAAAATCAGGGTATTTCAAATAATGTGGTCCAAAACTATAAACTACGATAGGATTCCAAGGACTCAATTGAAGGGCCAAAAGCCAAATGTTGCTAATATTTCCGCCCCACCCCCCAAAAAATGGAAAATTTAATAAGTCACAGACAAAAAATAATTATGAAATCATGCTATAATGCGATTCGCATCACTTCGGTTCAATAACATATCACAAGGAAAATGCTGTAATTAAGTTTTGGTTTAATTAATTTATAGGTCCTCATAATTTGACTCAAGTTTTAATTAGGTTCTTGTATTAAATAAATTTTTACAATTAAGTCTTTGGAGCAATTCATTATTGCAAAATTTTTGGTGATTGAATAAATTTTTACTTTTGGCCTTACAAAAATGGGTGAAGACTTATTAAATTATATGAAATTTTAAAAACTTTATAATATTAAATTGTTTCAAAGATTTAATTATAAAAAATTTATCCAACAGTGGGACCTAATTAAAACTTTTAAACAGAGACTTTATTAAAAATTTAGTCAAAATTATAATGACCACTTTCAAAAGTAAAATTGGGAGAGTAGTACTTATAGTGTCTCTGAAATCATTTATGAAAAAGCACATTCATAAAATATTACAAAACAACTTAGAAATTGGGGAAGTGAAGCCAAGCTCTTAATCCAAATAACAAAAGAATGCCTCATATCGATGACCGAAAAGAAAAATACCTTACATCTATCTTTCTAATCCTTTATCAAGGTCAAAGTGATGGCTGTTTGAATCAAGTGGTGTTCTATCCAGAAAAGTGAAAGCCTTCAACAGCCTACAGCACAAAGAATGTGTGTACTTAAACATTGTTTTATTTATTACAAGTCTGAAAGCTACATAGAGTAAAAGGATATTGGAAAGCGGATTGATGGCAGTATACTTTTATTTGCACTCTTCTCGTATATATTGTGTATATAGAGAGAGGATCAAGTGAGAATAGTGATTAATTGTGAGAGTAAAATGAGCAAATTTTGACTCTTAGATCTTATATGAATAGTTAAAATTAAAATATAAAATTATGTGACTTTTTTAAGTGATCATGTGACCTTTAAATAATTTTAAATCTTGATCATCTATATATACCTCAAATTTGCTTCTCTCACTTTCATAATAAATAATGTCTCTCATGTGATACGCTTCCTATGTATACATTTGGATGGAAAGTGACATATTTAAATCTTCGACCTTGAGTAAACATAGGCTTTTTAATCCAATCAAATAACACATTGATTTTTTTTTTTTCTAGAAAAAGTATATTTTGCTACATGGAAGTATTACTAATTTTACTGTGATCAAACCTCTTTTATTTCACTAACATTTAAGTTTTAGGTTTGAGTCTTATGAATAAAAAATATTAATATGGAGAGAACTTTACTTTTATAATATGTTGACCTATCTTTAATTATATTAGTTATTCTTCAATAAATTTTGAAATTGAGTGGTTTAAACAAAAAAAAAATTATGATTAAATCTCTCTTTTTAAAAATTTTTTATTCAATATGTGATTAAATTTCTTTATAATATATTATTTTTATCCATGTGTGATTAAATCTCTTTTCTTTTTTTTTTTTCTTTGGATCTGATTTGATTAAATCTCTTTTTTTTTTCTTGTCAACACATGCACATTTTTATAGGGAGAGAGAAAGAGAGAGTTCATATACAATAAATTAGATTTTGCATAATATCAAATCTAGATACAGTTAATGAGATATGGATAGATTCATCACTAAATCAACGGTTCCACTGCGTGATTAAATCTCTTGAATAGCATCACATTGTGAGTACTTTTTTTTTTTGGGGTCGGAGGCAGGGTTCATTACCCACTGCCAATTTTTGTCTGACTTGAACCTAGGATGCACATTTCGAAGGCCAACATATTGGTCATTTGAGCTAAGCCTTGCGTGCTAGTTGTGAGTACTGTGAATGTTGAGAATTATGGAAACGAAGGATGCGGGACTCCATGGACCACAGTTCCGATAGGCCCGGGAAGTGAATTGCTCAGCTAAGCCCAAAAACCCTTTTCACGACCCAAATAAAAGAGAGAGAGAGAGAGAGCGAGCTTGCAAACGACAAGCCGTAAAGCATCCGCCTGCCGTTTCATGCATTAGTAGAGTGTGTCGTCTCGTGAGTTCCAGAAACTGAAACCCCTAAAGAACCCACCCTTCTATTTCTCTATTCGCTTTACTGCATCATTTGCTTCTTTTCTCGTTTCTTTCTCAGATCAAAACCCTCATTCGCGCACACACGCGCTCGTTCTCTGTGAGTACTGTGAGCTTCGAAGAGAAGAGAGAGAGAGATGTCGCTGCGAGTGCTGAACCCTAACGCGGAAGTGCTGAACAAATCGGCGGCACTTCACATGAACATCAATGCCGCCAAGGGCTTGCAGGATGTCCTCAAGACCAACCTCGGCCCCAAGGGCACCATCAAAATGTAATGCATCTACTATTCTCTCTCTCTCTCTCTCTCTATTCATTTCTGTTCTCTAACTTTCTATTCTCTGGTTCAGGCTCGTTGGTGGCGCTGGTGACATCAAACTCACCAAAGATGGCAACACTCTCCTCAAAGAGATGGTTAGCTGTTTTTCACTTCTCTTTTTGTTTCGTTAACTGTTTTAGTTTTCTGATCTTCTCTTACGAAGGACGCTGCAGTGCATTCTATTTTGATCTAGAAATACGAGTACTGAAATATCGTCGTGATGAAATTGCTCTTTGCGTGGTTTTGATTTTTTGATTTTTTTTTTTTTTGGGGTAGAATATTGATGTTGTTTGGTTTGTTGTTGTGGGTGCAGCAAATCCAGAACCCGACGGCTATAATGATTGCTAGGACGGCGGTGGCGCAGGATGACATTAGTGGAGATGGCACCACTTCCACTGTCATCTTCATTGGCGAGCTTATGAAGCAATCCGAGCGTTACATTGATGAAGGTTAATCAGTTTCCCACACTCTGTTGCTTGTAATTTTACTCCTAACTGGCAATGAATGAAGTTGTTCGTTGCACTTGCACCTCTAGTAATCTCCATTGTGTGTTTGTAACTTTACACCTTGAGTATTTAGCTTATCTATCTTAACTGTTGATGAGAGAATCAACAGTTTAGATTATCACACATGTATGCTTTGTTATGTGATGTTTATATCCTATATAATCCTAAACCGTTGATTTTTTCATCAACAGTTGAGATCCTGCACTTTACCGTTCGAAGTTTACCCCTCACTTTAGAGGAGCCAAATCCTTCACTCAAATGTGTTACTATTAATCTTAATACAGCCTTCGTGGTAGTTTTACTTCCACAGAATATGATTTAACAATTACTCAATGTTTTATTTATTTTTATTTTTAAATAGGAAAAGATAGCTCATTAGGGGCTAAGAGACAATAAATGTAATCATATCCCATAACAGGTTTAGGGGCAAAGAGACATACTTAAAAATGCAAGTGGATGAACGTTTTGATTTCAATTTTTTTTTCACAAATTATGGATCTTCTAGGTATGCATCCACGTGTGTTGGTTGATGGTTTTGAGATTGCTAAAAGAGCAACCCTGCAATTCCTTGAGAAGTTTAAGACTCCTGTAGTGATGGGTGATGAGCCTGACAAAGAGATTCTCAAGATGGTAGCAAGAACAACCCTGAGGACAAAGGTAAATCTTGTTTGATGATATCTCTGTTTTAGATGACATTTGATCATACATTGGTATTACTGAGTAAAGAACAAGTAACTTCTCATTCTCTACATAATTTTCACTAAGCATTATATTCTTCTCTTTTTATTATTATTAATATTAATTTCCTTCTCGTTTGCAGCTTTATGAGGCACTTGCAGATCAATTGACTGATATAATTGTGAATGCGGTAAGTGTGCATTGAGGTGCTGACATTTTGAATCCTTACTTGTAAATATGAAATTTTAGTTTATTTATTTTGTTTGGTCATTTGAATAAGCAGATTTTGAGTTTTGTTGGGCCTCCTACAATTGGGTGTTTAGTGAACTTTGGTTTTGCTATGATAGGTTTTGTGTATTCGGAAGCCTGAGGAAGCAATTGATCTTTTTATGGTGGAGATTATGCACATGCGGCACAAGTTTGATGTTGACACACGCTTGGTATGTTTTATAATTATATGCACTCATTTGCTGACTTGTTATGCATCCATACTAACTATAATTGACCCCCTCTTTTGTGCCTCACTTGTACCAGTGCCCTTTATGTACTAGGTTTACCTGTGCAGTTTATCAATCAGTTCATTGATGATTTTTCTTTTTCTAGGTTGAGGGTCTTGTCCTTGATCATGGTTCTAGGCATCCTGACATGAAGCGACGTGCAGAGAACTGCTATATCTTGACTTGCAATGTGTCTTTGGAGTATGAAAAGAGGTAATCAAGCTAATATTTGTCAATATGTTCTTCCAATTTCTGTTGCAAGCACTCGCATCGCACACATATCTACATATGTGGTTCTTTTTCACCTGTTGTTTTTAACATATGTCAGGGTATTGTTTGAGACTGATGAAATGAATATTTTCTCCTCTCAGTGAAATAAATGCAGGCTTTTTTTACTCAAACGCAGAACAGAGAGAAACTATGGTTGCAGCTGAAAGGCGTCAGGTTGATGAAAGAGTTAAAAAAATCATTGAACTGAAAAATAAGGTAGAAAATATTTGCTTTTGTATGTTTGATTCTTATAGTTTACTTTGTAGTCATAAACTTTGGTATGTGCTATATTAACCTTACAGTAATTGTCTCTCACTGCTCTTTTCAAATTGCCTCCATACTTATTATGTATGCAGGTTTGTTCTGGTAATGATAGCAATTTCGTTGTCATCAATCAAAAAGGAATTGATCCCCCATCACTGGATCTGCTTGCAAGGGAAGGAGTAAGTAACCTCTCATTATCTTCAAATTTTTTTTTTTTATTGAAGACTATTTAATTTTGGAAGAAGCCTTAAATTAGAATTTTGAGCTCATGACCTGTCTGAGTGGAATGAGCATGAAGAATATAAGTATAAAAATGAAAGCTGAGGAGGTTAATTTATTTATTTATTTATTTTTTGTAAGTAATAGCTGTTGAAAGGCTTTTTAGATTAGCAGTGATATTCTCATTCCATTGTGGAGAATTATTTTGGTAAACGTAGGAAGCCAATTTCTAGTGTTAGACGCACTGGATGAGCAAGGACCCGTTGTTTCTATCCTTTAGATTAGCATAATGATTTTTTAAAGCTGATTGTTCTGATGGACTTTCAAATGGCATCCGACATGTCTCGTAATTAAAAAAATCTAGCATATGATACAAATGAGAACATACTTTATTTGTTGGTATACCACAATGCACCAATTGCATGATGCTAATGTGTTAAGAATGCGCAATCTGGCATCAGTTACATGTTCTTTATCAAGTATTCTGTCTGTTGATCGTTTTTCCTTGTCCTTTAGATAATTGCCCTTCGGAGAGCAAAGAGGAGAAACATGGAAAGATTGGTTTTGGCCTGTGGAGGAGAGGCTGTAAACTCTGTAGATGATTTGACTCCTGAATGTCTGGGTTGGGCAGGATTGGTATATGAGCATGTCCTTGGTGAAGAGAAATATACATTTGTGGAAAATGTGAAGAATCCCTTTTCCTGCACAATCTTGATTAAAGGTACATTGACCTTAGTTCCTTGCACCTTTAGTGAGTTTGCAAAACAGATCCTTTTGTTATTATTTTTGCATGTTTTTGATGTACATCTTTGTAGCAATGTGTCAATTTGTTGCTACTTGTGGGTTTAAGATGGGATAATCTGCAATGCTGCCATAATGGTACAGGTCCTAATGACCACACAATAGCTCAGATTAAAGATGCCGTTCGTGATGGTTTGAGGGCTGTCAAGAATACTATTGAAGATGAATCTGTTGTTTTGGTACGACTTTTTGTTAAATCTATAAGTTATTTGATGCCTGTCTTGTGCATATCATATACCCTCTTGTATGCCTGACCGGATGAATGGATCTAATGGGGAGAAAAAGGATATGCTTTACATATTTTTAGGTGAAATAATTTCAATTTGTTAATATAATTAATTGAATATCTTTTCAAGAGTTATACTGATGCCTATAAATATTTGGGCTTGAAATTGAATCCACTTCTTTGGAGTAATTAATGATGGGAAAGAAAGCAGTACAACTGCATGGACGTTGGATACAAGGAATTATGCTGCTACATTTTATAATAGTACTTTACAGAATTTATACATCCTCCAATACAGAACTATGGTTTGCACCTTTTGGTTATGATGATTGTGATGGACTTGACTTGCATTTCCTTGCCCATGTTCAGGGTGCTGGTGCGTTTGAAGTTGCTGCTAGACAATATCTGATGAATGAGGTTAAGAAAACAGTTCAAGGGGTAATACAGATGTCTCATGTTTTCCATGTTTGTATTGTTCTTTAATTGTCATTTGTATGTTTCAACACTGATGCTTATAACCCTGAAACAGCGTGCGCAACTTGGGGTTGAGGCTTTTGCTGACGCACTTCTTGTGGTGCCTAAGACACTTGCTGAGAACTCTGGGCTTGACACTCAAGATGTGATTATTTCCCTTACGGTATGCCTCTCTTGACCTTGTTGCACTTGTCATCACTTAATGTGATTTTATAGATATGTTGATACCAAGTAGAAGACATATTGGCATTATCATTATACCTGCTGAATGCTGTTTCAGGGAGAGCATGACAGGGGGAATATTGTGGGATTGAGCCAACACACAGGAGAACCTATTGATCCTCAAATGGAGGGTATTTTTGACAACTACTCGGTGAAGCGCCAAATCATAAACTCGGGGTATGTTTGAACCTTGCTATTTGACACCATCAATGCCCCCCCCCCAAAAAAAAAAGCAAAAAAAAAAAAAAAAGAATTGCCCTTCCTCATTTTCTTGTTACAACCAACCATGTCATTACTCAGGGTGCACAACCATCTTAAATATTCCGTATATTTGCACAAAAACTATTCATATGCTTTGGTTTGCTTACAATTTAAGAGTTACAAGTCTTTTATCTGTCCTTGCTATGCAGGCCTGTAATAGCATCTCAGTTGCTATTGGTTGATGAAGTAATTCGTGCCGGACGTAACATGCGGAAGCCAAATTAGATTATCTTTTGTACCTGAAGCTTCTCTTTCGAATTGGGTGTGCCATGAAGTTAATTTTTTCCTCGATGTTATGAGAGGTGCTAGCAGCGTTTGTCGCGATTGTTTTGACTCCCACCTTGTAGTATGCTCTGAATCATAACTTGAAAATGAACCTTTTTGTTTTGTTTTGGTCTTTTGTCGGTTTTATTCTGTGTTAAGGATTTTGTAATACAAATTCTACTTTGTTTGAATTTTGGGCCATTGTTCCCTTTGAAATTTGTAAGCATAGTTTATTTTGTAGATCAAGTTGAAAGGCTGTTCTACCTTCGAATTTTTCTTTAGTTTTAACTCATGAGGAGCAATTTTTTTCGTCATTTTTTTTTCTTTTAAAGAACAATACCGGGACGTGGTTTTTCCAAAATGGCAATCATCTCGGTATTTTTCTATGAAGGTATTTTTCTATGAAATGTCAGTGGCATTGAATTCGAATTGTCTAAACTTTCACTTTTGGGACTCGGCCAATGCTGTATATAGACCGGAGAAAAAGCTATGTACGCCAGTTTCGTTGGCTGCCATTGTTTAAGTGCACTCTGGGATCGATGAGAAAGGCTCAAGTCACTGGCTTTTGTGGGATTTTGTAGAGGATGTTTGGCAAGGACAAGTCATGGCGTAGCTGCTAGATAGGAGTCCACAACACGAAAGTTCCAAATCTTCAGACACTAGAAAAACCTAATTGGGTAAAAGCCTAACGGTAACATGCTTTGCCTCGAGATTTCGATGGAATAATGCTAGCGGAAAAAGGTGGCGAGCAACAGATTAAGGAATGGAACTCAAAATATGCTGTGTACATTTCCATCAGGCCAGCGTGAAACCGTTTAATATGCGATTGAGACTCAAAACACTAGCATAATTGGTTCAGGTAACTATTACAGAGACAAAAGGGCTGTAAATTATTCAAGCAACTTAGTGCCAAAAGAGCATGTCAATGGAGCCTAAACAACTAACCAAGACATTGAACTTCGCTCCTTTTCTTTTTTTTTTTTCCGGTTTTGTAATCTGAGATTGAACTTCGCTCCTTTTCTTTTTTTTTTTTCCGGTTTTGTAATCTGAGTTTCGCTTTCAAATAACTTCTAGTCCTCACTTCAATTCCTGCAAGTACTAAAATTCCATACCGCAGGAATCAGCGAAACTAATCTTGGGAGTTCTTTTCATTCATGTTCTACTACTGAATACAAATTTCAGAAAAATTTACAATCACAACGATGGTTGCACCGCATCATGCATCAGCTGATCAGCACACGTGATAAATGTTTTGGCATTCGCATCGTCATTGAAGTTAACTAGGCTAGATTCTAGCAGAGCGCTCCCCACCGTGCTGTAGCATGTAGTCTTTCTTCATTTCCTCCAAAACCGCATCATTAGTGCTGCAAAAAAATAGAATACAGAAAAGAAATTTATAGCCACAAAGGTCCATCACCGAATTTCCAACATTATAGAACATATTAAATTGAGAGTGTAGATAAAATCAAGCTGATGATAATGCCAGGGATAGTTTTAATGGCAAATTAAATTCACAAGAGAAACAAGTATGATAATTATTCCATTTACCAACAATTAATGCTGATATTGACCATGTTTTTGCATACATTGGCTTACTACACAAAGGAAGTCATGTAAACCAAAGCAGGCTTAGACTCTCATGTAAAAATGATGAAGTCTAAATAGTAAATATAACTATTGAAAGATTGGAAATCTCAGTTGGTATTTGCACAGGCACATAATCTTGAACCACACACACTAATAGTTGCAAGTTATATATACACCTAACCTAAAATCAGTTGCAAGGAACTGTCAGCCACGTATACAACACTGAGTGTACAAATCAGGCATTTAGATTCTTTCAATTTCACCTTTGTGTAACATGACCCGATAAGCATCTGCTTAAACTGTGCAGTAACTAATATTGTGTTTATTATTAGTGGAATGGTCATCCTGAAAATAAGGCTAATTCATAATTATCAATCAATCAGTTTAGAACCTCCCCCCAACCCACAAAACACACACACACACACATTCTCCCAAGCAATATGCAGATATTCCATTATGCATCTAGGGCTAGGCAGTGTTTATGTACTGGTTTTCCTGCTGGAGCCGGGGTGAAAAATCCACTTTAACTTTACCTAATTGTGTGGCAAAGATGCCAAAACAAAGAGGATCTTTACATATCTTGTCTGAGCAAGGGAACAGCTCGATGCAAAACAAGCTCAGAAGTATCCGTAATTTGAATCATATAATGCTTGGCATGACAACGCTGCACACCATATCTTAATGACTTTGATTGAAATAGATCTCCAAATATATTAAAGCAGCTAAAAAATTTATAGAACACCTTGTCTCAGTTATCCTAAAGTCAACAAAGCTTTGCATCAATGTCAAGTAAAACTTGCATTCAATAAGGAACTATTGCTTCACCCTCTAGTAGTATTACCTCCTGACAATTGATGAGAGGAATGAAATAAATTAATGAGAGCTTACAATTGACGAAGGCAATCATTCAATTCTTTAGCTTGTTTTCGACACTGCCAAACAACAGAGATAGTTCTCCCAGAAGCACATTGAGCATATTTGGAAGTGTATTGATCACACTCTTTCAGGGCCTTCTGCTTCATTTTGCTGCGCAAAGCTGAAAACACACACAAATTGATGAGTAATAAAACTACGAATTGATTTTGCAAAATTACGGTTTAGAAGAGAAGCAGTACCTTCTTCTACTTTCTTCTTGACGTGATTCTGGCGTGCCTCTTGTACGTACCCCATTCTGATTCTTGACTCTTCTTCTTCAATCGCAATCCTCCGAAGAACACAGCCAAGTGACTAGCTCAACCTTGGTTTTGTTGCACTGGGAAATGTTGTCTGTCTGGTCCCGACTCGGACTGACCTGGAAACCCGGTGGCCCAAGAAATGTAACCATGGTTTCGAGCAACCGAAAGATATTTTCAGTGGCCCATGTTCAAGTTTTCAGGCCCAGCTCAACCCAAAACCAAAAGGCCCAAAGTCTGAAGACCCCAACACTTTACCTATTTGCTGGGAAGAGGGCAACCCACTATTGGAGAGGTGCTCGAGACATGATGATATTCTGTCCCAATATGAAGTCTTTTGGGTCAAATTTAGATTTTTAAAATTTGAATTGGTATATTTTTGGGGCCGGATTCAAGGCATTCGTTTGGCCACCTCTCTGAATATTTTTTATTTCCTTTCATTTTTCGATTCTCCACCTTTCCCTTACACGATGATGTGTTTGATCCTATATCATGTAGTGAGTTTCTACTGACAAGTGATATTTGTATTGTGAGAAAAGTGTGAGATTACTTATAGATCTCACAGTAACTTATGCTTTAGACTATGTCAGAGGATTGTGCTTAGGACACATACTCTATCAACAACGCTTATCAATGATAGTTGGTTGGGTTTGGGTTTGTTTTGTTTTGTGGCTATGTGTGTGATAGCACATGGCTTAAGGTGGTAGGTCTCTTTTTAGACAGTCTTTTTAGGTTTTATGAATGCCTTTGGATCAATACTAACTATGTGTCCATGTTATTTACTTGGTAGCAGTAATTCAAGCTATTTAGAGACAGATAATTTGGAGATATTTGAAGATTATAGGGGAGTTATAAAGAGATGGAAGAAAATTGCCTTAATTGTAGTTGTGCATGAGTTGAATGCCAGATTCTCATCAAAGACTAGTTTCTAATGAAAAAAAAAAAAAAAAAAAGAATAAATCAAGGTTGCCTATTTGATTACTTGCATTGCTGCAAGAAGAATTTGATGCTTGCTGTCTCAAATAGCATCATTGGTGGAACCTGAAGAGGCCAACTTTAGTTAAAAGCCTAAGTGTTGTTAGTTAAATTGGCTTAAGCAAGGCAATAGCTTTTGCATGTATTGTTTATTGTCTCAACTCTATTATAATACTTGCTTTTATGTTGTGCATGTTTCTATCAATTAATTAAGTTGAGTTTCCGGACCCAAAAGAAAAAAAATTTGGTCCAAAACTACATAATTTAAAAAAGTTAAAAAAAAAAACTAACGATAAAATTTTTAGACTTTAAATAATATATTTTACATAATGTCATATTTATATTAATATAGTTCATTTTAAAATATATATTATAAAATATTACTTAATTTTTGTTTATTATTTCAAAAATTGTATAATTTTTCTTATACATAATGTCTAAATCGATCAATATATATTATCTAAATATCAAGTTCAACCAATCTGATTGGATCATTGAGCAGGTTCTTGTTTAGTCGGATTCAAGTCCGTTGAACCTCGGATCAACCCGAACTTGATACATTCCGGTGTGCACGTGTGGCGGGGGGGTTAGGTGCATAAAAGCAAGTCGATGGCTGGCTTGAGGTCAAAAGTGCCAGGACCAGCTACCATCCATTGACTTGCTGTGGGTTAGGTATATTATAAATTTACACCGTAGTCACGTGTTTTACTACTATTTATTTTCACATCGCTAGCGCATTCAACTGAACGAGATCTCCTCTTCCCCTTTGCATCATCTCAGTCAACACTTCCTTGTTTGCATCAACACAACATTGAACAACGATGTCGGAAGCAGTGGAAAACAAGCAGGTGATATTCAAAGGGTACATAGATGGAGTTCCTCGAGAAACCGACATGGAATTCAAGGTTTCAAAAATCGAGCTCAAGGCTCCACCTCAAGGTTCAGGAGTCATCCTCGTGAAGAATCTTTATCTCTCTTGCGACCCCTACATGCGCGGTCGCATGCGTGATTTCCATGGATCTTATATTCCTCCTTTTGTTCCCGGTCAGGTAATTATATATTATAATCTTCTTCTTCCTCCTAAATTTATATTATATACATATATAACAGGATTTAATTTCGATACGGGTAAATGATTTTTACAAAGATAACTAATCATATATTGCCAAGTGACAAAAAGTAATAGCAATTATAATATATAATAAGAAGTGGTAGTTTATAATGCAGTAATTCCTCATGTGCACATGTTTATTTTGATGAAGGCGCTTGAAGGATTTGGTGTATGTAAAGTTATACACTCTGATAATCCGAATTTCAAGCCTGGGGATTACATTTCTGGGTTTGCTGGCTGGGAGAAGTATAGCTTGATAAAAGGAACTAAGCAGTTGAGAAAAATTCAGCCAGATGATCGTATACCTCTCTCCTTCCATGTCGGTCTTCTTGGTATGCCGCTACCCTTGTTTTAATATTATGTCATATATTGTTTTATTTTAATATGACTTTAGATTTATGTTATAAATTTCTTGCTCTTTGCGTTGGTTGCTTTGTGTTCTGTTTAGGATTATTGTTGTGGATCCTGTTTCACAGCTAAGATTAGGAAATAGAATTTTCTAGTGGGATGATATTGTATTTTTGGGTGATCAACAGTTTGACTAGTCGAAAGTGTTGAGGGTCTCTTTTAGTCAAGTTTTTCACTCATAAGCCTGACATTTTATCGAGTCATTCATAAAATAGGATAGCAACATTTTGTGCATAGCTATTAATTTCAAAATCAGGGTTGGTACCTAATTGAGGGAATCCTTTGATTTTGGAGGCTTTCTTTTATTTTAGCTGAAGAGAATAGGTGGGTTGAAGTTTCCTTTTATGGCGGAATTTTAAAACCTTGAATGTGATCTGGCTATGTTGGACTTGTGTTTTTCTTGTTTTCTGACTTATGTATGGAAGTGGAGTCCATTTTCCCACTCTTATACTCGTCGTCTGGTTGACACATTTTTGATAAATAGTTAAACCTGTCATATGTCCTTTTAATTTTGTAGGAATGCCAGGTTTTACTGCCTATGCAGGATTTTATGAGGTCTGCAACCCTCAAAAAGGAGAATATGTTTTTGTGTCTGCTGCATCCGGTGCTGTAGGTCAGCTTGTAGGCCAACTTGCCAAGCTGCATGGGTGCTATGTTGTTGGAAGTGCTGGCTCAAAGGAAAAGGTCAGTTTCACTAATTATTTATTGTATAATTGTCGGAGTAATTCATGAAGTATAGACACACGTGGATGGATACACAAATACTTGGACCCATAATTTAGTTGAGTTGCTCAATGAATCTGTTATATCAGGTTGACCTTCTAAAGAATAAGCTTGGATTCGACGAAGCTTTTAACTACAAGGAAGAATCAAACCTGAATGCCGCTTTAAAAAGGTAGCGGGCTTTTGGATTAGAACAATGCTATATAACTAGAAAAATATTGCCAGAAATTTTTATAAAAATTATGGTGGTTGTTGGATGAAATGAAGTGGCATGACCCACTTATTCATCCAAAAGTTAGTAAGCATACCACATCATTGTGTCAACTGAATTCCGGTAAAATTTCTAGTTCTCTAACATTTTTCTTTGCATTATATAGTTTTGAACTGTTAACAAATAACAACTGTCATGGAAAGGAAATGATTCTCAAAAAAATAAATAAAATTTGGTTTGAGAAGTTAGGTTCCTTATATAAGCATTTCTCACTCGTCATGCTTCATGACTTCCAAAACCAAAACTCAAGACACCGTTTTCCCTGGCTCACTTGACAGATATTTTCCAAAAGGAATTGACATTTACTTCGACAATGTGGGTGGCGAAATGCTTGATGCTGCACTCCTTAACATGAGGATTCATGGTAGGATTGCAGTTTGTGGGATGGTGTCTCAGCAGAGCCTTTCTAAGCCCAAAGGGATTTACAACTTAATAAATCTCATTACAAAGCGCATCAGAATGCAGGGGTTTTTGCAAAGTGATTACTTGCACTTGTACCCACGCTTCTTGGAAGATGTTTCAAGTTACTACAAGGAAGGAAAGATTGTGTATATTGAAGACATGAATGAAGGCTTGGAAAGTGGTCCAGCTGCTTTGACTGGCCTTTTCCATGGCAAGAATGTTGGCAAGCAAGTCATTCGCGTTGCCCATGAATGATTTTGCCTTTTATCCTGACAGAATCCTCCTATGTTGTAATCATATTCGGTGGAAATTTCTTGGATGAACTTGAACTGCGGCAAGGCCTTAATTTCTCACCTCTTGCCTTTATTTATTTATTTTTCTACGTATAAGTATATTTAAATTATTCCTAAGATAAAGTGGCAGCATTTGGTTCGGATAAAATAAGAACTTATAAAGCAAGACAAATGAAATTCTAAGGGTACGTTTATGAGTTGGGATTTTAGAGTAGAGGGGAGGGAAGGGAAGGGCTTCAAGAGTTTGGAAAGGGCTTCAAGAGTAAAATGGAAACTCTTCAAGCCCTTCCCTTTCCTTCCCTCCCTTCCCCTCCAAAATTCCAACTCACAAACACATTCTAAAAGGAAAGAGTTTAATTAATATGTACTCACAGTATAAAATAGTTTTACATTGTCAACTAATAGAAATATTGGAAAGTGAGAAATTATGGTGAATTTCTTGTTATAATTGGTGATTATTTATATAAATTGGCACTTCTACTATTTTTATTAGTTGACAGTATAAAATTATTTTATATTATCAATAAATTTAAATTAAATTCAAAAGGAAAAGAAGAGAGTACAGAGCTATTGATTTCATAGTTTCCTCTGCATGTGCTCTAGTTGAGTTTTTTTTATCATCAATGTAAGTAAGATTATTTCACCAAAGCATATGAACATGGTAAAGAAGATATGTAGCAGTAGCCACAGTGATTCCTTTGGCCATCACGGATGAGTGGATGATCCGATTACAGTCTTGAATTGATTAGTTAAACCAAATGACAATATAAATATAACCCATGTGCAATTTGTATAACAATATATAATTAGATGAAACTGTATCAAAATTATTTTACATTAATAATATATTAAAATTAACCACTTAATGCAAAAATCTATTGATTCAATCAACTTTTAATTGCTTTAAGTAAATAAGTATAACCGTGAATTCGGATGAGAGTTCACCATCATCCCTCAACATCCTATTCATTTTTGTTTATTGGGACTTGACCATACTTGCCAAACTGTTGTTTTCTGGTCTAAATACTAGCCAAACTTCTGGGTCTAGAAGAAGGACATGGCCCATGTCTCTTTATTTGGACCCAACGTTTTTTGACACTTTAAGAAAGGAGGTCGTCCAAATCTCAACATGGGCTAGGGGATAGCCACCTGTCCAGCTCTACATATATTTTACAACCCAAAGTGCTTTTTCGGATGTTGACCCAAAAAAAACAAAAGAAGGAAAAGTGCTATTTCGGATGAACTGAACGGCTTGAGTGGTACATCTTTAATTACATGAATGCGTTGAATACCAATGAGTTAAGACAGATTAATGGACAGGTTTATCCTCCATACATTAATCAGGTCATACGTCAGTCCATACTTTATATAGAGATGGCAAAACGGAACGGCCATCTCAACCTGCCAAAAGTGAGGTGAGGTGAGATGGAATGAGATGAATTAGAAAAGCGAACACAATATTTTAGCCGACCTCATTTAAGGGCAAATTGGCGACTCGCCAAAAAAATAAAAAAAATATAAATAAATTTATTTTAATATTTTTATGAGTTAAATTATTTTAAAATTTAGAAAAATATATTGAATAAAAAATTTATTTAAATAAAATAAAATAAAATAATTAAATTACATAATTTATATCTAAATTTAACTCAAATATAAATATAATAAATTAATTAGGATATATAAATAATTTTATAAATAATAATTAACTATAAATTTATAATATAAAGTTTACAAATTAATAAAAACATAATTTATAATAAAAATTTAAAATAATTTTTTAAAAATACTCTTGAGCCTTAAAAAAAAAAGAAACACGCTTGACCTGGTGGGCCAATCGGCCCGACTTGCCAAAGTCCGCGAGTTAGGCGGGTAAAAAATTTTTGACGAGCCAAATTTATCAATAAAATTCATTATTTTTTGCAGATTAATCTGATAGATTGAGACCGTATTGCTATCTCTAACTTCATGAACCGTAATCGCAATATGTTGGTTCGGGTCAAAAGTAACAGAACAAAATGTTACCTGATCACCTAAAAAGAAACATAGAAATGAGTTGTCCAACCGAAAAAAATAAGGGGCTCCCTAGAGTGAGGCAATGTCAATTGCGACCAAATATGAACCCTCTCTCAATTAAAATTTAAGTTGTGCTTCGTTATATTCTCTATTATAATCCATTTTTGTCAATTAAAGGTTAATTTTAACTGTTGAAGTTTTGTAGCTATTACATTTTAACTTCTAAAGTTTAAAAATTAATTATTTAATTCATAAAATTATGAAAAATGATTTAAATTAATTTTTCAATAATTTAAATTAGATTTTAGGTGATATTTATATTTTTTAATTTTATAGGCTAAATTATTAATTTCTTAAATTTAAAAGTTAAAGTGAAGCATGTATATTTTAGGAATCAAAACTAACGTTCACTCATTTTTATCATAATCACTTAAAATCAATTAAATACTTGTAAATTTGTATTTACTTTTAAATCATTTAATAAATTATTATTCTAATGCATATTATTTGATTTGAGAGTTAATAATATTTATTTCGCTTTGAACTTGTTTGTTTTATAGCTCGAGCTCTCCAAATGAGCTTCTTTTGGAATGAAAATTGAATTGTACAATAATCAAGTATATTTAATTTATTTTTCTTTAATTAAAAATATTTTTATTTAAAAAATATTTTTGAGATATAATTTTATTATTATTTTTATATTAATAATTAAAAATAATTTTATTTTATTTTATTAAAATAAAAAATTATTATATGTATATATTTTAATATATTTAAATTAAATATAAATCAATATTTTTAAAAGTAATTTTTTAAATAAATAAAAATTTAATTTAAATATATTAAGAATATAAAATAATTTTATATTATCAACCAATAAAAATAATAAAAAATACTAACTCATATAAATAATTATCCATTATAACGAAGAATTCACCATAATTTCTCACTTTCTCTTATTTTTATTAATTAACAGTCAATATATATCAATTAAACTCAATAAATAATACTCCCGATTTAATTTTTGTAAAAATATTTTTTTTAAGATAAAACCAAATATACTTTTTATTTTTTTACGCAATTTGGTGGGTAGTAAGATGGGTGGGTCCCATGAGAAGAAGACAAAAACCCAACTCACCTAGCCCTTGCGGCTAGGAATTACACAAAATCCAACAGCGGTGATTGACGGTCAACTCTTTGAGAGAGGTGGGGATCTCAGCCAACCCATTACGTGTCTCCTTCCCATTGGACCCTCTCCTTTTCTTCTCTCTGCTCCTCCCCTCTGTATCTATGCAACTATGCCCTATTCCAAGCCTTTTCTCTCATTCTTATTATAATTTACACGCGCACACACACACTCCCTCTCTCTCTCTCTCTTTTAAAACAGGTTCTTCTCTCTCTCTCTCTCTCTCATCATAGCATAGCAATTTCAAGTTTTCAACTCTTTTTAGGGTTTCGTTTTTCGCTCCCTTTGTTCCTCCTAGGTTCCATTCTCCCAGATCTGCATCTTCTAGGTTTTCATTTTCCCCTTCTCACTACTCTTTTTTTTTATATCATTTCCGAAAGCAAAAAAGAAATTTAAATTTGCCTTTTATTTTCGTTCGTTCTGATTTTATCTGCTAAGACTCAGATTCATGCGTCCTGCATCTTGATTCCGCTAGTCCAATTCCGGACTTGTTTGTTTCCCGGGTAAATTTTCCAGAAACGCATAGGAAAATTCCTGAAATTTTGCGACGGAATATACAATGAATCTAGTGTGTGTTCGTTTTAGCGGTGGCAGAGTCCAAATTATAATTTTAATTATGCAAATCGAGTTTCAACTCATTTGGCAAAATCTCAATCTCAATAGGTTACATTTTAACATATTTTTTTAGCTTCACACCATGATTTAAACAAAAGTGAAAGAAAAAAATAATTCCTTTTCGATCATTGTTTGCCAAAATCACACTCCTAACGTTTATTTATTTATTTTGAAATTTCTGGTTTGCAGGTTTAATTATTGTTGAGAAATTCGCGAACCGAGAAAAATGGCGGAATCATCTCGCGAGGAGAACGTTTACATGGCGAAGCTTGCAGAGCAGGCGGAGAGGTACGAGGAGATGGTGGAGTTCATGGAAAAAGTTGCCAAGACGGTGGACACTGAGGAGCTCACGGTGGAGGAGAGGAACCTCCTCTCCGTGGCTTACAAGAACGTGATCGGTGCGAGGAGGGCCTCGTGGAGGATCATCTCCTCCATTGAGCAGAAGGAGGAGAGTAGGGGTAACGAGGACCATGTTGCAATTATCAAGGATTATAGGGGCAAGATTGAAGCTGAGCTCAGCAAGATCTGTGAAGGGATTTTGGGCCTCCTTGAGTCTAATCTCATACCCTCTGCTACCTCCGCGGAATCTAAAGTGTTTTACCTGAAAATGAAGGGTGATTACCACAGGTACCTGGCTGAGTTCAAGACGGGGGCAGAGAGAAAAGAAGCTGCTGAGAGTACTTTGTTAGCTTACAAGTCTGCTCAGGTATATTACTCTGAAGAATGTGTTTGATTTGGGATTGAGAGAGTCCAAAACTATGGTTTGAAGGATGCAAATTTAGTTTTAGCTCATTTTAACATGTTTGACAATTATGTTGAGTTACATTCAAGAGAAGTAAAAGAAGTTGTGTTTTTTTTATTTTTACCCTAGTTTGCCAACTATAAATCAAAAACAGCCTAAATGTTTTGTGTCCTGCGTTTGTTCTGTTATGGCATTTGTGATTTTTCGGATGCTTTCGTGGAATAGTAATAGTTGCTGAACTCAAAATGTGTGATTCTTTGATGCAGGATATTGCTCTTGCTGACCTTGCACCAACCCACCCAATAAGGCTGGGTCTTGCACTTAACTTCTCTGTGTTCTATTATGAAATCCTTAACTCACCAGATCGTGCTTGCAATCTTGCCAAGCAGGTATCTTTACTTATTATGATCTGAAGGCTGATGCTTTTATGTTTTATTCATTGCTTGTGTTGTATCTCAATAAATCATCGATGGATAAATTGTATTCATGTGTTAAGGAGTATAGACCTAGTCTTTGACGACAGCGTAATACTTTAAACTGGTTTTTTTATCATTTGGTTGGGCTGAAGACCTCCTGTATCATACTTCATGGGAATCTGTTGTGTCCACCCACTTTATGTTGCATTCAAAAGTCAATTTCTGATCAGAACTAGCAAGAGTTTGAATGAAGTCACAAGTAATTTATATAGAGAAATATATCATATCAAATGCAATCATAATTTTTGTTGAAGAAAATTATAATTCAGTTATTGTTTAAGAGATTGAACTTAGCACTGTGGCACTGATTTCACTATTATTTGAGAGCGTTGATGCCTTATGTAGTATACTAAGCGCTTCCCATATCAGGCTATGATGTGTGTTGAAGTTCTAAACAATGCTCTGTCATTTTATGATATTTTTTTGTTTTTATTCCCCTAGAGTCCTAGACTCCTTTCTCTTCTCTATAGTGATTTGTGAAAAATGCTCATGTGTGGCAGGCATTTGATGAGGCAATTTCCGAGCTGGACACTTTGGGTGAAGAGTCATACAAGGATAGTACATTGATCATGCAACTTCTCAGAGACAATCTGACTTTGTGGACATCTGACATCACGGTATGTATATACTCTCTCTCTCTCTCTCTCTCTGTATGTATATATACTGAATATCTCTTGATTTGTGTTTAACTGTAGACTGAGAGTAGATTATTGGGTGCACATTGTGTAATAATTTAATTCTGTTAGCCGTTTTCACTTGTTCTTTTATAAACTGAACACTAACAACAAAGTCCCTTTTTTTTTTGTTTTTTGTTTTTTTGTTTTTTTTGGGGGGGGGGTGTAAGAACCAAGCTTGTTCAATGAAAGAGCTTGAAACAAATTTAAACTTGTTTGGTTGTACAATTTGTATTTGTCTAGTTAACTTTTTTATTGGACCATCATTTTTGTCTCAAGCTTTGTTGTTGCCCTGTAGTAGTCTAGGTGTTAGGCTCTTTATTGATTGACTAGTAAAGTTTTATCCTCAAACTTGCTGAAGTAATGACACAAACCATTAGAATATATTCTTACTGAAGATGTAATGGATTGCATGCGTATGCTTTCTGATGCATTGATAGCTTTTACGTCTATATAGTATGTACAATTGGCTGTTTCCAATCTTCTCTGTCAGTTCACATCGATCTGAGATGATATTTGATATGAGATCATATTTCTTTTTCCGGAGTTTGTTATTTGAATTTGCTCATATTTCAGGATGAGGCTGGAGATGAGATCAAGGAAACATCTAAGCAACAACCAGGCGAGGGGCAGCAGTAATGTGGTAGTTCATGGGATATGTATTCTGTACTTTACCTTGGGAGACCCTAAATATATAGATTCCATGTGGGTTGCCATAGTAGGATTGTATTTATGGATTTCATGATTTCAAGTACGGGTTGTGCTTGGGATTTTCAATGTCTCAATGGATCATGTATGTGTTTTATTGATGAGAAGTTAAGCCTTGGTGGTTTAGTGATTTACGAATTTCCGATTGTTGTTAGAATACGAGCTTTTAGCGTTCTTGTGAGCTGTTTTTCGCATATAGTGCAGCATGTGCTGCTGAGTACTTGTAGAGCACTTCTGAGCTGAAAGAATGTTATTTCTTACCAAATCGGGTTCTGACTCCACTTTGTGGTTTATCTGAGATTACCGTTGGTGCTTTTAATGATAATCTAAGGATCATTTACAGGGTAAACAAATTGACTAATTTAAAGTATTTTAAAATATTTGAAAGATCAATAATGTCATGCTTTTGAAGGGTTAAAATTGATATATAATTAAAACAGAGTTTAAATTCTTAAAGCATATAATTTACATACTCGCTTGAATTCGTTGTCGCACATTTACAAGGTGTGCTTTGAGTGAAAGCAGTTCGGGTTATTTAAGTACGTGGTTTTGGGTTTAATTTTGAGATTTACCTGCATGGAAAAAATATAATTGGGAGAGATATTTATTTTAAGTGCTTAACTTTATTTCAAAATATTAATCTTTCACTTATGGGTGGGAGGATACTCAAGAAAAAAAAAAAATAGCTCTCACACTTTTTTTTTCCTCACAAATCTGACCTACAATTGTTTGTAAAATTGCTTTTCCGCAATCTAACAAGATAAATGATTGCTGACATCATTTTTATCAATATGAGCATCTCTAACATTAGTATAATGATAAACCAGGGCTACATTAAAAATTAGAAAGGTATTAAATTAAAAATAAGAAAATCTACACCACAAAAAAAAGAGACAATCTATGTGGACCAATATGTGTTAAGTACTTTAGTGTATAATAGCAGTTTTTGAAACACCATAGCTTGAAGTATAATGAGGGATCTAATGCATAGTGTTAAAAGGTTGTGAAATTGGACAGGTAACAAAAAAAAAAAAAAATAATGACTTGGATAAAACACCATATTTTTTTTCTAATTTTGTTTTGGCTTTCTTTTGTTAGGCGGCCATAGGTAGGTGGCACTGTTTTTTTTTTCAATTTTTTTTTATTCAAAAATTTGCTAGTGTTTTTCAAAAATACGTTAGTAAGTTTTTTTTTTAACAAAATTTATCAGTGTGAACAGTATACGCGCTTCACATTGGTAAATTTTGTGTAAGTTAATTTTTTTTTCTCATAAGTTTTGTTTATATTATACAAAACTTACCAGCGTGTGCACTGATTACGTTGATAAGTTCTTTGTTTTTTTTACAGAATATGCTGGTAAATTTTTTTTTTTTTATACAAAACTTACCAGCACGTACAATGCACATGCCGATAAATTTATGAAAAAAATTAAATAAAAATAATAATAATTATATGAGATCCATCATGCAAATATTTTGTCATTTTTTCACTTTTCAGTATGTGTCTGTATGCGCCCACTATTTATGCGTCCCCCAACTCTTTTGATAAAATCACCTATGCATACATACGTATTCTGCATTCACTTAGCCCTGCAATGTTTGGGAATGTTATCGGGAACTCCATATTTATTTTAACACATCATCTGCATTTTAGTTACCATATGTAAGTATTGTAATTTGCCAACATTTGATTTTTGTTGAATTTGGAGTACGACCATACGTAAAATAGTTTATTTAGTTCCTTTTCTACATTTGCTTGCTACTCTAGCTAGATATTGCAGCTGGTGGGTGGCATTCTACTGCATTGACGGATGAAGGAGAAGTGATCTGTGTTTCCTAGTGGATTGTGTTTTAATGGCCATGTTTTTCCAAATAAATTAGACTGTGATATTATCTTTCTTTGTCTTCAACTGCAGGTGTGTGGACTATGGCTGGGGAAGGGGGGAAAATGTCAGGCTTGGATTTGGTGATAGTGACAAGAGCAGTAAAATGGCACGCTCATGAGATTAGGCAAAGTATCGGTCATGAGATTAGGCAAAGTATCGGTCATCTCACATCTGTATCGTGGGAAGTAGGGTGTTTAAAATCGATCCAAAAAAAAGAAAATCAATTAAAATTGGAATAAATTAATTTTAATTAGTTCTTATTTTATAAAAATTAATTGATTTGATTTAATTTTTTATTTTAATTTTTAAAATCAAATCAAATTAAATTAAATTGATAATATATATATATATTATTCAAATATTTTTATTATATTTTAATTTAATATTTTAGATTTATAATTATTTATTAATTTTTTTAATTTACTCAAAATAAAATTTATTTTTATATTTTATAAAATTTTTTATTAAAAAATTGAAAATTGAACGAAATCAAACCAAAATAAAATTTATTATTTAAATTTTTTTCTAAAATCGAACTAAACTAAATTACAAAAAAGAAAGGTAACAAAGTAACAATAATTACCTAAAACTTCAATATAATTGAGGTGATTATAACTGAAGTGACATCTCATTCGTGTACAGAACATAAATGAAACATATGTTAGAACATGAATTAGTATTTGTATCCGATCTCCAAAAAATCTCAGTTATTACGAATTTTCTCGTTTTGAAATGGAATAGACCAAATCTTATTTCATGATATCGTTTGCAATTTAAGATGAAATTTATTAGCTTCCGGTCAGGTGTCCTGTGGAGGTACTGATTCAGTTGCATTATCCCAGGATGGGTTAACAACATCTAAATTGCCTTTAAGTGTCGTCAAATGATGACAGCTACATTATATGGATTACTATTGGAAATTATTATTCTACGCTGGCATTTCTCAGTTAATCATACACATATTTCTCAAAAGTCAAAACACAGTCTCACTTCTAACGCTTAATTACTTCGAATGGTCCAAATGTAACAAGACTTCACCAAGAAACCAACATGCTAATCAATATTTAACATGGAATCACAGTACTATTTGTCGGAATAAAGGAACATGTTGAACATAGTAGAAGATATTTTGATACGCATAGATATTTTTTGGGTCAACTGATAGTGATCCATGCAGACAGAACATCTAGAGAGATGAACGTCCAAAATGGGCAACTCAATAAAACGCGTCAATTCCAGCAGGGGCATAATCGTCCACACGCAAACAAAAGTAGCACTACCCTAGTGAACTGAATACTGCACAAACGCACACTTGGCTGAAAAATGTTATGCTCTTGCGTTGTTTGCTGAGGGTGAGAGGAGCAATATCCTCGTCTTCTTCTTCGTCATTCAAACGCTCACAACACTCACTCCTCTCTTCTTCTGCAATGGCTGCCACTGAGGAATCGCTCCGCAAGGCCCTCGCCGACAAGCAATCCGCCGTCGAGGCACAGGGCAACACCGTCCGGGCTCTCAAGGCCGCCGCCTCACCGAAGCCCGACATCGAGGCCGCCGTCGAGTCCCTCAACGCACTCAAGCTCGAGAAGTCCTCCGTGGAGCGCCGGCTCCAGGCCTTACTCTCCAACACCGGCGGGGCCGCCGACGGCGGACTCAACAGGGAGGCCTTCCGTCAGGCCGTCGTGAACACGCTCGAGCGCCGCCTGTTCTACATCCCGTCGTTCAAGATCTACCGCGGCGTCGCCGGCCTCTACGATTATGGTCCCCCTGGCTGCGCCGTCAAGTCCAATGTCCTCGCCTTCTGGCGCCAGGTAACCACAATTGGTTCAATAAATTGATTTAATCGAAATTTAGGGATTTTGAATTTTGATTTGATGTTATGGAATTTGCACGTTGTGTTTGATGTGATGTTTATTGTGGAAGAATTGGAAGAGATTTGTATTATTTGGGGTTGTTGATTGATGCATGCATGCTGTTACGAAGTTAGTTATGGTTGTTACAAAGTTGGTTATAGTTTAGTTGAACTTGAGCTCCCTGTAACATTCAGATGAATCATTTCTCACACACTAAAATAGAAATGGATGTGTGCATGGTGTTATTGTTAAGTTGAGAGGCTGTTGTTTTGTGTTGTGTTGTGCAGCATTTTGTTCTTGAGGAGAATATGCTGGAGGTTGACTGCCCCTGCGTGACGCCTGAGGTCGTCCTCAAGGCTTCTGGTCATGTGGATAAGTTTACTGATCTCATGGTGAAGGATGAGAAGACAGGCATGTGTTACCGGGCCGATCACTTGCTCAAGGACTTTTGCAATGAGAAGCTGCAGAAGGACCTGACCATTTCGTCGGACAAGGCTGCAGAGCTTAAGCATGTGTTGGCGACCTTAGACGATCTCTCTGCTGAAGAGCTTGGTGCGAAGATTAAGGAGTATGGAATTACAGCTCCAGACACCAAGAATCCACTATCTGATCCGTATCCGTTCAATTTGATGTTCCAGACATCTATTGGTCCATCTGGCTTTAGCCCTGGGTAAGTCACTTTCCTGTCGAAGCATAAAAGTTTTCCACTGTATTGTTTTATTTATGTGATGTTTTACACATTTACTGTGATGAAGACATTTATCTCGTTTCAACTGTGGCAGGTATATGCGTCCTGAAACTGCACAAGGCATCTTTGTAAATTTCAAGGACTTGTACTATTACAATGGAAACAAACTCCCATTTGCTGCAGCCCAAATTGGGCAGGCATTCAGAAATGAGGTTGGTAATCCTTACATTGTTTTGCTTCTTGAATGCCTACATGTTTCTCATTGAACTTGCTATCATTATTGATTTCTGTGGAGCTTGCTAATGATGAGGCAATGCCAATTTCTGAGTGTTAATTTGGCGACGGTATGTGTAGATATCTCCCCGCCAGGGCCTTCTCAGAGTCCGTGAATTTACACTGGCCGAAATTGAGCACTTTGTTGATCCAGAAGATAAATCTCATCTAAAATACTCAGAGGTTGCTGACTTGGAATTTTTAATGTTCCCAAGGGAGGAACAAATGTCTGGCCAATCTGCAAAGAGAATTTGTCTTGGTGAAGCTGTTTCAAAGGTCAGTTTGAACTATAATAGTTTCAAGCTTTTTTGTTGTTTTCTGCTTTATTTTTGGCCATCCTTTATGACATGTTATGATTCTTTTTCCGATTCTGATTTTTGGTCAGGGAATTGTCAATAATGAGACTCTTGGTTATTTCATCGGTAGAGTATATCTTTTCTTGACGCGCCTTGGTATAGACAAAGACCGGTTACGATTTAGGCAACACCTTGCCAATGAGATGGCCCATTATGCTGCTGACTGTTGGGATGCTGAGATTGAGTGTTCCTATGGTTGGATTGAGTGTGTTGGCATTGCAGATAGGTCTGCGTATGATTTGCGTGCTCACTCGGTAATGACTCTTAATTTTATTCTTAGTGATCTTACCATTACAAAAACGATGGTTTTCTTTATCACGTAATCCCCCTGCGGTTTGCTTATTCATTTAACCCCTCGAAGTTTGCTTATTCATTTTCTAAATTTACTTGCATTTGATTTCAATAAAATGTGACTTTCCACTTTGAACCAAATTACGTGGGGGTTGAGTGATAACCAAAAACCTTCAGGGCATTAAATTTAGAAATGGCTATACATAATGGGGAAAATTTTATTCTGCCCTATATTATACAATATCAAGACAACTAAATAAATTTCCAATCTTTTAGCATATTATTATCATTGTGTGGTGTACTTCATTCTCATAATGCCTTTTGTGTTCGATACCTCAGGAGAAAAGTGGTGTTCCATTAGTGGCTCATGAAAAATTTTCAGAACCTAAGGAAGTGGAGGTACTGTTTAATGTTAATAGTGTTGATTTATTGATAGATATACATGACTGGTCCCTGTAACTTGATCCACAACCCTCAAAAGTCTGTGGCTCCCATTGCTTGACTTGGTTTGCGTATGGTTTCAGAAATTGGTTATAGCTCCGGTAAAGAAAGAGTTGGGTCTAGCATTCAAGGGGAGCCAGAAGAATGTGGTTGAAGCACTTGAGGTAATAGATAGTGTAATTACTTTGGTGTTTAATACCATGACTCTTTGTAAAGAGCTACTTGCAGTACAATAGACATCTGGAATCCTTTCTGGCAGGCAATGAATGAGAAAGAAGCTTTGGATATGAAGGCTGCTCTGGATTCAAAAGGGGAGGTGGAGTTTGAAGTGTGTACACTTGGGAAAACTGTGACTATTACGGGGAAAATGGTATCCATTCAGAAGGAGAAAAAGAAGGAGCACCAGCGAGTTTTTACACCATCCGTGATTGAACCATCCTTTGGAATTGGACGAATTATTTATTGCCTCTATGAGCACTCTTTCTACATGAGGCCAAGTAAAGCTGGGGATGAACAGTTAAATGTATTCCGGTTCCCTGCACTTGTTGCTCCTATTAAGTGCACAGTTTTCCCTCTGGTTCAGAATCAAAAGTATGAAGAGGTTGCTAAACTCATTTCCAAGTCATTGACTGCTGCGGGAATATCACATAAAATTGACATTACAGGTTAGTCGATAAATAGGAATTCTCATTAACACCAATGGATAATGGCATAATGTTAAATTATTGAGATTTACATTGGTAGAGGAACACAAATACTAGATGCTTGCATGAATAGATGTTTTGTGGTTGTTCACATATCTCTCATCCTTAATTTTATTTTAGAGATGGATTAATCCCAGTTTTGTTGTGATCATACCTGAAGACTAATGTTATATTTTTGTTTGTCGTTTAAAAATGTTAATAGGTACATCAATAGGAAAACGGTATGCAAGAACAGATGAACTTGGTGTGCCCTTCGCTATAACTGTAGATTCAACATCTGCAGTGACCATTCGGGAGAGGGACAGCAAGGATCAAGTGCGTGTTGATGTTGAAAAGGCTGCCTCTGTTGTTAAGGAGGTAACTGAAGGCCACAGGACATGGGCAGATGTGTGGTCAACTTTTCCCCATCATTCATCTACATCCACGGATGATTGAATTTCGCTCGTTTCACACCATCTCTGTTGACCTCTTATACTTTTCTGCTGCTGAAGTTTTTCTGATGTTATTTGAATCATTGAATCGAACTGCATGGATATTGTTAAATTGTCAACTAGATACCCCATATTTTGTTTTAATTAAGTTTCTGCAAAATACGGGCTTATTGACTCGCTCATTTTGCGTCTGTTAAAGAATATAGAGATGTTATTTTTGATAAGTTCTTAAGTTTGCTAATTGCTTCGTGAGATTGTCATGGGGTTCGAAGTCAAAAATGTACATCCTACCTGATGGCAGGTAAGTCTCGGGTTACCCGAAGATTAATTTCAAAAATTATTATATGCTGTTATAGTATATTTAATGTCTCTTTGAAGATAGATTTTTATCATTAATTTTAAGTTAGAGCCTTAAGGAAAATCTAGACATTGAAATAAATTTTTAAGCCACCAGCTTAAAAATAATTGTAGGGCTTTAACTTGGAGCATGCACTAAATTTCAGGAACAATTAATAAGTTTTACTTTATTGTCCTATTTGTTTTTTATGCTCTGTGGATTTTAGCTGAGTGGCCTATGTCGGAAAGGAAAATGCTCATAACATGTTTATATTTACCTTTGGAATCTAAAGTTATTGTGTACGCAAAAGGTATTTAAAAAAAAAAGGGTTGTTTTTGACCAAATTATGTCTAAATTGATGGGTTTTGTCGGAAATTGAACTCACATAGCAACAGATTAAATTTATTTGGACAGTCCGTTTACATGTTAATTAATTAAGAGTGTTGTAATATTCTTTTAATAATTAACTTAAAAATTCTCTTAATTTAAAATTTTATTTGTAATGGTATGAGCTGTAATTTATATAATATTTAAGGATTATTTAATATGCATGAATGAGATTTTAAATTGGGAAAATTTTTAAGTATATTGTGCACCAATTATAAGGATTTATTATTTATCTAAAATTAATAGGGTTGGATTTAAAAAATTCTTACTTTTTTTGGTTTGGTCCCTACAATTTTGACAGTTGGGAACAATTTTGACGTGTTAATTTTGGTAAGATAACTCAAGTGACTCAAATTCAAATTCAACAAAGACAGCCCAACTAAAGTGGGAGAAACACAAGGCAAAGACAAAGCCCACAGTTGGGGTCCGGGCAAAGAGCCCTTGACAAGGTCCGGGAATCAACTTTCAGAGCATTTTTAACACTTGGTGGGGTTTTGATTCGGAATGTGAAAAAAATCTGCCCGATGGATATTCGGGGGTAATATCCATAATAAGGTAAGTATGGGAGAAAGATTTTGCCTTTATGGATAATAGAGACGATGATTTTAAATACCTATATATTAAATAGGGCTGGGGCGGGATCATTATCTCTATACCTGTAGGTACTTGATATAAAATTATTATTTTATCTTTAAATTATTAATTTAGTTAAGTTAATATTATTATTATTTAAATTGATTAGACTAAGGTTTATATTTAGAAGTTAGATTTATTTGTACTTATTTTGTGTTGGACTAATTGTTGGATTACTATAATGTGTTTATTTTTATTTCAAGTATTTTAAATTGTTGAAATTTAGATTATAGAATTGGATTATTGTGCTTGTTTTATGTTTATTTTATGTGTTTATTTTTATTTTAAGTATCTTAAATTGTTAGAATTCGAATTGTGGAATTAGATTATTATTCATGCTTATCTTAAGTATTTTATGCTATTAAAATTTTTATATTTAATTTAAATTTTTTGAATTTTTAACATTCTACCGGGTATCCATGGATATTCACGAGTACCTTTAAATCCATGGGGAAGTCAAAAATGAATATATGTACGGATATGGGGTGGGGGACGGGGGCAGATATTTATCCATAGGGCAGGGGATGTGGAGCTATCTCCCGCCTCTGCCTTTGGCCCCTTGGCATCCCTAATTCTAATCGTCCAATCTCCATTAAGATTGCCATCCAATATCTAATAAGAGAAAAGCTACTTGGTGGGGGGCTCCGTTTGCCTCACACAGAGTCCACAACATAACACAACTACAGAACCATTTCCTCATGGTTGCAATATCTTCAATCACCACATCTAGCTCAGAATTTGAAGAGTTGTTTTTGACATCTCAATTACTTGCAAGGCATTAGATTCCATTAAGATGTCAGAACAAAAATAGGAGTTGGCTAGTAGAAGTCCCTCTCATAAGGCCAAAGCCTCAGCCACC
Organism: Pterocarpus macrocarpus; assembly: GCA_031439585.1. Taxonomy (NCBI): domain Eukaryota; kingdom Viridiplantae; phylum Streptophyta; class Magnoliopsida; order Fabales; family Fabaceae; genus Pterocarpus; species Pterocarpus macrocarpus. Next base: position 79,344,354 of record CM062515.1, read on the forward strand.
ACACTCGATGAACAAGGTACCTTCTTAGCCAAACCAACAACTAATTTTCTGTTGCTATCTCTAATTATGGATGCTAAGGCTGCTATCTTTCTTCTATTGTAATAAGCAGCATCTGCATTGCACTTCAATTTATCTTTAGGTGGAAGTCTCCATGGTCTCCCTTACTTAGGTGGGGATGGTTGAGTGGGGCTAGATCTGCAAGTAGGTAAGGCTTTCAAAAACTCAGAAGCTGCAAAATGAGCCTTGTTGATGAGTAGTATGGGATTCAAAGGTTCATTTTGAAAGTTAAATTCATTTCCACTCTTCCATATCATCCAGAGAGTGTATGCTAATAAAGAAAGACTATAGTCTCTGAAATCTCTGCTCCCTTTAATAGATTTTTATCAATTGTTGCAACCACAAGTTTACACAAGTTATATATTAGGAGTGTAGTGTAATTGAGAACCAAACTAAACCAGAGATGTCCAAGGACACAGCAGTAAAGCATGTTCAATGGTCTCTCTTTAAGAATTGTAAATTTTGCATATAGGTAAAGGCATTATTTTCCTTTTGAAGAGATTATCATTTACTAGTAGTACATTTTGACAAACTCTCCAAATAAACATTTTTACCTTTTGAGGGACTTTGAGATTCCATATGTGATTCCAAAAGCATTGGTGCAACTAATGATGATTGGATGATGTTGTTGTTTGACTACTATTTTTTCTATAAGCCCTATTGTAGCTAGTTTTAACTGAATAGTTTGCATCTTTTGAATGTGGCCATATAAATTTGTCTTTCTTGCCTATATAACTGATGGGGATTTGAAAAGCTTGAATAGTAGCCAGTTGAGGGAGTGTACTTCTTAGTTTTATAACATCCTATTGCTTATTAATGGTATCAATTAGTGTAGAAACTATTCTCTAGTATCACTTGGATTCAGTAGTAAACAATCATTTGGCAACCATCTATCCTTCCAAATTCTAATTGTTTGCCCATCCTTTATTGACCAGTGCCCATTTCTAGAAGAAAATTCATCCCCTGCAGTAGACTAGCCCAAATTCAATAGGCACATTTTTTCTTCTTTGCTCTAAGAAAATCTTGATTAGGGAAATATATTGCTCTTAGAATTTGCACTCATAGGGTATTAGGTTGCTGTGTAGCTCTCCAAGCCTGTTTAGCTAGAAGAGCTAAATTCATGTGGCTAAAATCTCTAAAACCTAATCCACTATCTTTCTTGCTTCTAGTGATCAAATTCTAGCTCTTCCAATATATTCCTCTCTCTATCGCATTTGTTGCCCATCAGAATCTAGTGATTCTTGAACATAGCTCTTCACAACATTTTTTTGGGAATCATAACACATACATGGCATTGGCTGGGATTGCTTGAATTACTACCTTAATGAGTACTTCTTTCCCTACTGGATTGAAAAGATTCTCTTTCCATCCATTCATCTTATTTAGAATTATTTCTTTGACCCAATTAAGAGTCACAGTTTTTTATCTCCCCCATTGGGCTAGTATCCCCAAGTATTTCCCTAAATTGTCTCATTCCTAAATGTTTAAGGTGCTACACACTTGATTTCTAACATATTGTGGGACTTGTTTGCCTAATATTAATCCTAATTTAGCTACATTTATCTTCTGCCTCAATGCAGTTGAGAATAGATTCAAAATATCCATTAGTTCATGGATTTCTCTTTGTTCAACCTTGGCTAGAGTAATTATATCATCAACAAAAAAATAGGTGTGATAGTCTAGGAGCTCCACTACCAACATCTAGCCCATCTAACCTCCTTTCAGATTCTACTTTCTTTAACAAATGAGAAAGAGCATCCAAAGCTAGGATGAATAGATATGGGGCGAGGGGATCCCCTTATCAGAGGCCCCTTTGGGGTTGGACTTTCTATTAAGGTATGCCATTCACCTTGGATACACTCCTGACACATTGTGTAATCCTCTTTACCCAAAGCTGGTCAAAACTGTATTTAATGAGGCAATTTTCCAAAGACTCCTAATCAAGCCTATCATAGGCTTTACTCATATCCAACTTTACAATCAAACTATTTTTTCCCATTCCTCTCCTATTATTGAGAGTATGCAAGATCTCATGTGTTACAACTATATTATCTTGAATAAGTCTTCCTTTGATGAAAGCACTCTGATTTAGGGAGATGATTTTCTCTATAAACTTCCTCAATTCGAGAACAATCACTTTAAAAACAATCTTGTATACAAAATTACAATAGCTAATAGGTCTAAATTGACTATCCTCTTCTAGTTTGGGCACTTTTGGAAGAAGGGCAACGATTATTTCATTTATGCCAAAGGGAGGACACCTTCCTAAAAAAATATTTTAATCACCTCACACACCTTAGGGCCCACTACATCCCAGTGGTTGTGGTAAAAGAGGCCATTAAGTCCATCTTCTTCCGGGGCTTTTTGAGCTCCAAGACTTAACATAGCTTATTTGATCTCCAAATCTATTACTTCTCTGCTTAAATCAACATTCATTTCATCATCTACTAATTGAGGTATGGCTGAACATTTATGTTCTGCACATCATCTGTTTCATATATGTTTCTAAATTGCTCCATAATGACCTTGATGATTTCTTCTTGGCCTTTAATCCACTAACCATCTGTAATCTTGATTCGTGGGATTCTGTTAATATCCCTTTCACTGGACTGTTGTAGTATGAAAAAACTTCGAGTTCTTACATCCTCGTAGCCATTTAAGTCTTGACCTTTGGTCCCAATACTTTTCCTCTTGAGCCTGTAATAATCGAATCTCCTCATTAAGTGACTTAATCTTCTCAAAATCTTCTTCTGAACTTTGTGCGCTCATGAGAACCTCCAGCTACTGTTTTTTCTTGAAAATCTCTCTAGAGGCATTTTTAAAAATCCTTTTATGCTAATATGCCAGCTTCCTCTTGCAAGCCTTTATTTTGTCAAAGAAATTGCTCCATGGCTCCCCTATATCAATAACATCATTCCAACCCTCTTTTATAATCTTATGATAGTTCTTGTGGTCTTCCCAACAGGCTTTATACTTGAAAATGCCTCCATGCCCAACTTTTATTTTGAAATTAAGAACTAGTGGGATGTGATATAAGGAAATAGGAGGGAGAGCAGTAATCACTGTATTTGGAAAAATTTGTTGCCATCCCCAATTAACAAGTAATCTATTAATCTTTTCTTTTATAACAATCCCATTTCTAGGATTACTTATCCATGTAAAACGACAGCCTTTAAGTGCCATGTCCATCAAGCCAACCTTTACTCTATTTCTGGGTAGTGAAATTAATCTATTGCCAACTTGGTTTATTTAGCTTATGGGTCAAATGGGCCGATCTAAATGGGCTCAAAGCATTGCCTTGCTGGCTTATTGTGTGGAGACCCAACTCACCGAAGCTCAACTGGCCAACCCATTGTCCAACAACCCATTACCCAAACAATTCATCCACAATCCCTCTCCTGTCGCAACGTCGCCGTTTGGGTCCGCCGGCACCGCCATCGCTTCGCCCACCCTCCGCACCCCCTCCCCTCCGAGATTCTCTCTCTCTCTCGTCTTAGGGGACCAAATTGAAAATCTAGAAACTTTGAAATCCGATGTTTTCAGAGTTTTTGAGGATAGAGAGATAGAAGGGGGATTAGCAAAATAGAAGGAAGATGGGTAGCAAAGGTGTTAGTGTCATGGTGAAGGGAGCTTCATATTCGTATGCATTGTGGCATCATAGTAGCTATTTCATGTCCCCATGTGTAAGAGTTAGCATCCATCACAAGTTGTTCAAGTTCAGGAACTGCTCATCAACAACCACTCCCTCCTCTCTTCAACCTCCGGACCTCTCTCGTTTCGCAAAAACAGCTCAAATTTCTCTTACCCTAAATCAGGTCATTCATTTCTTTATCTTATTTTTCTTTTTCTTTTTCTTTTTCTTTTTTGTGGGTGGTATGATATTTATGCTGTTTCACTCTTTGGGATTTGGAAGATAAAAAAATAAATCTCCTTTAAAGCAATTTAGGTTATTGCAGGTTGAAGATTTTGCTCCAAAAATTCAACAGGTGATAGGCTGGTAAATATTTCCCTGAAACCATTAACCGTGTAATATTATGATACTATGAGGGTTTGTTATATATTATTATTATTATTATTATTATTATTATTATTGATGTAATGGAATCCAGAGGCTCTAAATAAGATGAAGGTTCCATTTTGACCCTTATGCAAATCATCCTTGCTGCCTTGCCTTAGAAACTTGATGTCTTGGTAACCTAACATTTTGTTTCTCAGAGGAGATTGTGCTTTATTTGTTTCTGGATTTCACGTTCTTTGGGGTTAATATGTTATTGCGCTGACCAAATCTTTAAATTTGGATTGACTTGACTTGCACGGCAGGTTTGGACAGCTGCAGGATGTTGATCTCCAAAGCATTGAGCCCTCCATCAGAGCAGGTTCCATATAACCTTCCATTTTTTACTTTTCAGCTATTAATGGTCACATCCTTATGTTGCATAATTTCTCGTGTTTGCATACATCTTGATGGTGAAACATAATGCAGCTTACTATAGAAATACATAAGCTTAGTTCATTTTCTGTGCATTACCTTTACCAGGCCCTTTGCCTTATGGCCTTTCTGTCATGTTTATCACGGGGAGGGTATTCTAAAGTTGTCCAGTTCTATTGTATACTACTATTGCGTTAGATTCATATATTGAAAATGCAAGGTTGGTGCCTATTCATTCAGAACTGTTGGTGCTGTTGCTGTCTTATCCTCTTCCTGCTCACTGTATCCCTATACTTCACCTTGGTCCGGCCAATTTGTTCAAATAGTTCTGTATGATGAAGCGGTTTTTCTGGGCTGCTTGACTTTCCCCATTACTTTTTCATTCACGAAGAAGGAAACAACAGGGTAAATGAGATCTTGCTCAAGCAATACAATTTCTTATCATTTAATATGTTAAGTGATTCTCAATGATTGTGCATCTGTGCTAAATTTTTATTCCATAGCACATGCATTTTTTCCTTCAAGAGAGCAAAGTGGGAAGATGGGGATACGATTGTCAGGCATAACGCAATTGCTCATTGGCTTGCGTTCGTAGTTTTAGTTGCTTATTTTTTATCGTGCTATCTGCAGAGACTGACAACAATTTGCGTGACAATGCTCCTGAGACATTTGAGCATAGGTGAGTGGGTTATTCATTATTTGTTTGTCAACTGGACATAATTGGAAAACTAACAATTCAAATGAGTTGGTTATTCATTATGTCCTTGACAGGGACGCGATGATTGGTGCTGTTCCAAGCTATGAGGATCCTTATATTAAAGTTCCTAGGGTCTTGAGCTTGGATTAAAACTGCTTAGATGAGTTATTTGATATGAGGAAAGAAGACTATTGTTTTGTACTTTGAATTTCTTGAAACTTTATGTGGGAAAGTGACCCAACTCTTATGTTGATTTTATATGACGGAATTAAGCGCATAAACTACGCATTTGTGTCCTCCTGTTAGTCTTCTTCAAGTGATTATATTCATGTATATTCTTTTTGCTAAAAGGATAATTTTGCCATTATATATTCATGTATACAATCAATTTATCCATACACTAATGACCCAACAGTCGATAGAATAACAGCTTCAAAGCTCTCTTCTACGATCAGGCCTTATATAATTAAGACAACACATGAATCTGTTTCCTCTAAATTTGTTATTTGAAGGCAACACTTTTATGTAGGAGTTAACTCCTGTGCCAGTCGGTTTCTCACCTGACCATTTCGCTTGCACTTTAGCTTATCATCTCCCTTATTATACCAGGACACAGATGATGACAGACCTTCTTAACAGGAGGAAAAAAGATTAAATTGAGAGATACAACAAATGATGTCATTATTTCTACTGCTGACTATAAATTAGAATTAGGAATATCCAGATACATCGTATGAAACACACACACACACACACACACACACATATATGATGTGTGGGATAAAAACAAATTCTCTTGAAAAAAAAAAAGCCTAAATTGTGGATATATTTTATTATTTTCAAATAATGTGCGGAAATTAGAATTAGGAATATCCAGATATATCGTAGGAAATATATATATATATATATATACTATTTTCAAATAATGTGTGGAACTGGAAAAGCATTCTCTGGTATTGTGCACTATGGTCCCTATACTTCAGATACGTCCTTAGCCTTACATCCTTTAGTTAGGATTAGAGTTAGTGTAATATTGTCCAACCACTAAAAACAATTTTCAACCACATGAAACCCACAAGGATTTGTCACCCACTTAAAACATTTGTCAACCACGAGATAGCCCATAAGGATTTGTTTCCTGCAACCCCAAAAAAAAAAAATAAACAGGCCAATATGGTTTAAGACACATTCCTTGGTTGGCTTTTCTTACACACATTTGTCTGTTTTTTCACACCAAGTCGTGGTCCTCTTTTGCAATAAGAAAGCTGGTTGTTTTCTGATTCATTAGTCATTTTTGTTTTTTTAAAAAAAGGAACATTTTTTGGGGTAAAATAAAATAAAACACAAATCTTGTAAAAAAGAAAAAAAGTTCTTTATGTATTGGTTTGCGTTTGATTAATTGACAGAGAAGGTGGTAACTTTTTGAGGCCTTTCTCCCTTTTCATGATATTGGTTTCTTATCAGTTACTAACCTTGACAACAACTAGACTTCTATAGCAAATGCCATATTCTAATCTGACTAAATTGTTTCTTTGTTGTCCTATGCTGTTGGTCATATCTTTAATCCTTATTTGTTGACCTCTTCATCAAAATTGCTTGCCTAAGTCGTTCATCATTAGTTGACCTTTTAGTCCTGTTAGACATTTAATGGCTACTGTAATGACCAGGTTTTGTGTGGTTGACTTCCATCTTTAGCTCATGATCAGTCTTGCACATATTTAATTTGCTTCAAAGCTTATTTTAGTGGTCTTAACGCATTGACATATGGTTTTATAAATCCATTTTTTATTCAAATTGTCTACCTAGATCTTTCTTCCTAAAGCTTAGGTAATTTAGGTTACTGAAATTTCGCTCCTTTTTTTTCGGTGGATCATTGGTTCTGGTACTTTTTCCACGCTGGCATTCTCCTAGGGAATTCACAAATTAGCCCTTTGTTGACTTACGAATAAAGTAAGTTGGCTGGATCCATTCTAGACAGAATAGGGACAAGTGGAAAGAAATTTGGGGCACTAATAGGCTAAAGGTAATATATAAATATAAAACTAAATTGTACATCAATATTGTGTCAACTGTCAAATGCTTACTTATCTTAAAATCTACCACCATTTGAGGATACAAACTAGACTATATATCTGATAGGTTGTACTATAAACATAAGCTGCCCCATATGTGGATAGGTCCTGCCACCAAGAAATGCTATACTCTATATATCCATCATCCATGCACATCACCTTCATCAATAGATTAGAGAGAGAAACATGGTTCACGTTCTTGCTCAAAAGGCTTTGCTCCAAAAATTTTGTTAAACTCGGCAAACTTCCCATGGTGTAGCCGCTACTTTCAAAGACTGTGAAACAAAAAATGTTTCAACATCTAAGTGTATAATAATCTAAACGAGCTTATCTGCCCCCTCCCTTCAAGAACCAACTCCAATTAACTTGAGCTGTGACAATAAATTGCAATCAGATCAGATCATCAGCGTGTAAAGAATGCAGCATTCCAAGTAAATTGAACTTTAAATGCCATAGAAGAATATTATGATTAACACATTCAGATATAAAGCTAGTAAATAGTAACAAGTAACAGCTAGAATGGAGTGGGACATAGAGATTACAATGTTATTCTGAGGCTTTCCCCAGTAAAATCCTTGGAGGAAAATAGGGAAAACATTGCAAGCCGCAAGTATATAAATCATTAGTGCGTGCTTGCCCATCCATTCCATAATCGTAGTCAAGCGACTATATCCACATACATCAACCTGCAAGGCGGATTAAAAGAAAAAAAAGGAGTTAACCAAAATGAATAACTATGTAAAGAAGTAAGCTATGCACATTTAAACCAGTGCCGGTATTTAGAGCTAGACAACTTTATGCTATATGATGCATATGTATATGAGAAAACTAAGAAAAGATAGAAAGGTTTGTTAAAAGCAAGAAATGCAATATCTAACCATCAAGTATATTCCGACGAACAGGATGCCTGCAGCACCAGCAGTGACACACATATAACTGAACGTGTAGAGAACCTTATTTATATGCATTCCTACAAGAAGAACAATGTTAATATCTACAACGAATAGAAATGTCAGTGGCACAATCATCACATGAAAGAAATAGCTTAAGAGAATACTAACCAAATAAGTCCAAGGCAAAGCCGAAAACTACAAGAAAAGAGGTTGGGATCATCCAGTATAGGATTCTAACTCTGTGGTCCTGCATGCAGCAATAAAGAAACAACTGAGATGCTGATAACTGAAAGAAGACAGAGATAACAAATAAAAATGTGAGAATTACCTTAAAATGGACAATAATATGTCCATAGTGCAAGCCAACCAAGCAGGTAACAATAGCCATCACTGAACTATAATTCCACAGAAGACAAAAATTAGGGACAAAGAGAAGCAGTCATGTTTTATAAATTTCATTCAAGTTGACGATTGGGGATAAAATAAAATTCTAGGCCTACCCCTAACAAATTAAGTTATAAGATGACCCTTCCATGTTTGAAAGATCAAAGGTTCAATTCTTTGCCATCCCCAAAGTCTCAATATTTTCACTTAACCTTTTTCAATATTTTCTACTAATTCTGATACAAAACAGAATATGAGGGGGAAAATTATGACAAAAATAAACAGTTTCTATGAGTTTCCCAGGAAATTCTATGTTATCTTAGTGAGGAGATAAGGTCATATTTAGGACAAATCTATAGATGCAAATATCAATCACTTTCATCCTCTTTTACCCCTAGCACCTTATATTGAGAATGACATTCACATTCTAAAATAGCAGGATAACAAAGAGTACCTCACCTTAAGAGTCCTTCAGGATCAAAAGGGGCCTGACACCAAGCAGGAGCATCAGGTGGCAACGGTCCATAGTCGGGGGAATCAATACTGCACTCCTATTGATAATGATTAAAGAAAAAAAAAAAAAGAGAGAAAAGGTAACATATCTGTACAAGGAAGGGCAACAAGAGCAAGAAAAATGAGTCAAATCATTCCCAGAATTGACAGGAACATACATGCATCCGGGCATATATTGGTCTCCCGTACAGATGTTTTATACCCAATATCCTACGATCAATCATTCCAACAACATTACAGCCTGGTCCAGTGTCACCCCTTACTCCACATTTAACCTATCAAATGTGCAAATGAAAACATAAATCCAGTTCTCAATGTCAGAAGCTAAATACTTCACAAAAATACTTTAAACCTACAAACATATAATGTAAAATTAAAAAAAAAGAAAAGAAAAGAAGGAAAAAAAGACGACATCAACACTCACTGAAAATATTTTTGGCTCTGAAGAAGATTCAGTAGGAATTTGATACTCCCAATCAGAAACATAGAGCCCATATAGCAAGGAAAGATAAAGTCCAGAAAGAAACAAAGCGACAGCCCTGTTACAATCAAACAGATTATCAAGGTATGCCCATGATAAGAAAGAAACTAAAAGTCTAGAAGAAACTAAACTCACCACTGGTATCGATACTTCCTTAATAGGGATGATCCTGAGTTAACAGCATCACCTCTCTTGAGCCAAATTTCACACAGTGCCGTAACCAAATATGCTATTGCAATTCTCTGGCATCCAATAAAATAAGAAATTATCATTATATATAGAAAGGTATAAATTTTTATCATGAACTTTGACTTAGTTTTCAATTGTCGAAATGTAATAAGAATTAACACAGCTGAAAAACTAGAATTTTAGGCAGTTAGCTGTTAAATTTTGCTTTTAACTCGAGTTCAAACTTCTTGAGACTTGTGATGACACAGAAGTTACAGAGCTGCTACTTTGCACCCAATGTTTTTCTTTTTCAACTTGTCACAAATATGGGTGAGGACAGAGAAAATCAACTGGAAAAAGCATACCTGCAGTATTCCCATCCATCTGATGTGCTTAATATCCACCCCATACGTCAGATCGTTGAGGCGATGAAAATAACCACCTGATCCAGATTTACACATTGCAAACAGAATTATATTACAAAATGCAAGTTCTCAACATCAGCTTACACATTATTATTAAAAGTTGCCAACACTGCCTTGTTCTCAACATTTGACATTCATTGAAAAGAAAAAATGCTAAGCAAGCATAAAATTTGGCCTTGAACTAGCTACAAACAAAGCCAAAGGCTCAGTTGACTACCTTGAAGAAAAAGGCCTAACGCAAGAAGCTTAAGAGCCCTTACAATTGCTTTTCTACTTGCATCAACTTTACAAGACAGCTTCTGTTGAAGAAAAAGAATAGTTAGGTTAAATGGACAATTTATCCTGAAAGTTTTACAATGCATTCAGGTTCTAGTCAAATGATATAAAACGTTCTATATTGCAGACTTCAAAGAAATCATTTTTCTAAATGACATTATAACATACTTATTGTTTTTTCTGGAATTTGTTAATTATATAACAGTTTCAGGCATATACCTTGTATGTGAGTGCAAGTGAAACACCAACGATGAAAAGGAAGAATGGCATGACGAAATCTGCTATCGTTAAACCATTCCAAGGGGAATGGTTGAGCGCCGGAACAATTCCACCAGCATCATCCACCAGTATCATCAGCTGCATCAATATTCTTAAATTCAGTAAAATAAGATGTAACGGGGGGAAAAAACTTGCAGGATAATTCATTTATCTGAGATGTAAAGACTATCCTGAGTTTGTAATACACACATTTCATATATTATTTGCCTAAAAAACATATGTCAAATGTCCATAAGTGTCCCATTTGTTTGATACTGAGAGACTAATGAATCATTGGATTGATCTTTGGGTTAATGGCTCAGTGCAACTTCTACTTCATCTTCTCCATAGTTTACACCAGGCCAAATGTTTGGAAATAGCCCGTTCATCCTTTCCATCTGTCTCCCTCAATCAAACTAATCATGGACCTAATGCAAGCCAATTGTTGTGTTGTTCCTTAAAAATACTAGTACCTCCTTTGACAAATAATTGTGAGAATTATTGAGTGACTAACACTACACCAATTTAAAATTATGACTAAAACTTTTCTGAGAATGCAGATAAGAACAAATTAATGTGAACTACCAACATAAGACATCTAGTTCCTCGGCAACTTCATTGTTCTCTACAGCAGATATCAGTTAACTCCAATTGGAATATAACATAATTGGATTATTATGAAGCATGTCAATAGTTGAAGGAAAGGGCACGTGGTTTGGTCATGTCTTGCAGGGAATACATCATTACGTCCCATGTGTACACCACCCATTAAATAAGGCTAAGTGGTACAGCTTACCTTATCCAGTCCAATTTCGTAAGGCGCACCAAACAAGGTACAAGTCTCATAGAATTACATAAAGAAAATGGTGATTGCTTTACAATGTCACAAGGTGGTTGCACAAAAATGACAAGTTAGAATACAGAAACAACAATTATTTATTTAATAATCATCTTAGACTCCTTCTTCAATCGTACATATTTTGCTAACAGAGTATGACATGCATGTGATTTCTAACATGGTAAAACGATCCAATAAGAGGATATGCAGCTTTCTAAAGCAAACGGCGAGTATTGCGTTTCTCCGTCATCTCCAATTGATATTGATAAAGTAATACAAAAGCAAGTGATAGTGGTGAGTCGGTTAACCATTACATCTAACCAACAGCATGTTATGCCACCGCTCTTTCACTATAATGCATTAGGAACCTAACACATAAAACTTGAAAACTAATTTATTTAAGATAGATAATCAACACGGAAATTCGGATTAACCTAATATATTAAAGTTTTAGAGTAGTTTTTGTGGCTTTTCTAAATTATGGAAAAACAAAAATCAGGGGTCATTCTTGGAAAGAAATAAAACAGATATTTCAAAAGCCGAAGCTGTTTGTTGCCTAACGGTTTGGAGAGTAGCCAAAAATGCCTAACAACTATATTATCATTTATGAGCAATCATGTTTAAGATGGTTATGATTTTTTTCAGTTAATTTGGGAGCTAAACAAAAGAACCCCAACAAGTATGCCCGATTTATTGGGCTTGGAAACAATAATTTTATTTTGATTTAGCAATCAGATTGTTATAAAGGATAACAATTGTTTGGAAACCAAAAAAAGGATAGCAACCGTCTAGTCAAATAACAGTATTTCAAATTTTGACTAAAACGTAACAAAAATCATTTATTAAGGAAGGAACCCAAATAATAAGTTACGGTTCACAAGACACAAGAGTACTTCTCATTGCTTCGGAGTGGGGATATATTCCCCAATTATATACATTAAATAACCCAATAATTGCAAAAACTATTATAGCTCTCAACATACTTGGGAAAACCATATATGGAAAAAATATATTTTTAAAATTCGAAACGTAATAAAAAATAAACCTACAAGAGCATAATTAGAAGCATAATGAGAAAAGTAAATAAAGAGAGTGAAGACAGGAAGAATCAATAAATAGATATAATAAAATAAACGGACGGTGAATTTTTTACAAAATAAAAAATACTACGAAATCTTTTTATTAGAAAGCAAAGATGATGTACGTATTATATAATATAATGAGAGAATATTGCAGAATTTTACGGAAAGAGCAAGTAGACGTAGTGCAGTTTAATTGGACGGCATTCCGAGGGACTAAAGAAGAGATAAGTTAACAAACTATCTTTAGAAAAAGAAAAAAAAAAAAAAAAAAAAAAGCGACTAGGAAACAACGGATGGTAACACCAAACGCAATTCGTTTCTTCAAAGTAAAGCAAAAAATTGCTTTAACACGTGCACACACTCTTTGGATTCTCTGGTCGACATGAAATTGAAATTGGGATGGCAAAATCAAAGCCATGGACAATTCCGAGAATCTCCCCCTCTAGGCTCTAGCCCATCCACCTCCATTATTAACACATTAGAGAACAAAAGCCCACTTGCGAGTCATGACTCGCGACTCAGTGAGTGAGCGAGCGAGTGAGAGGTGAACACAACATAAAATGCCTATGCATTCCACAGTGATTTCTAAAAATAATTGGTCGCAATAGAGATGAACTGTGACTCGATTTGCCTAACAAGGGAACATAAATGACTATGCCCCTTTAACCTTTGTTATCATTTTTGGGCTGACACCGGATCCAAATCCCAGGGAAGGAAAGAACTCGAACAACGAACAAGAGAACTGAAGGATACGACGTTGTTTGGTTCCTCCCGAATTGTTAGGAAAGAAAAATCATCACTATTAGTAAATGCCCATTGACGCTTTTTCTTTTTTAATTTTTATGGTAACAGACTACACATATTAACAGCTACCAAAAGTGAAAATATCCTTTATACAAAATAAGTAATAATAATAATAATAATAATAATAATAATTAAAAATAAGGAACACAGAGAGATACGGCATGTGATAAAGAAGATGAGGAAGAAGGGAAAATGTTACCGCTACAGTGAGGCCACGGAAGACATCAAGTGAAACAAGACGCTGAGAGCGAGTTTGAGGCTGAGGTTGAGGTTGAGGTTGAGGTTGAGGTTGGTGCTTGGAAGAAGAGGGTGAGAGTTCCTGAACAATCTTGTTTGTGTTGTTAAAGTTAGGCCTTGTTTGTTGTTGTTGTTGTTGTTGTTGTTGTCCTCCAATGGTGGCAGATCTTGACTCAGAGATCTGGTGGATTGCCATCTCTACATCCTCATCGTCTTCATCAAAGTTCTTGATAGCCTCGTAACTCTCCATATCCTCTCCAATAATCAATGCTCTTACTCCCTAGCTATCTCTTGCTACCATCTACTCACACCACATATTCCCATTAAATAACAACAACAACAAGAACAATAATAATAACAATGATTATGGTAAAATAGAGAGAGAGAGAGAGAGAGAGAGAGATTGTGTGAAACAGAAAAATCTGTGTTTCTAGGGAAGAACTTAGAACTGTTTCTTACTTGAAGAAACAATGTGATGGGTGGCACTGCAGATGGATAGACAGAAGCAGTGGCCAGAGGAAGTACCTGCAGTTAGCAACCCCAACTCTTTTCCTTCTAACCACTGTTTCTTGCACTGCTTCTTGGCTTTCCCTTTGTTCCCACTTTTATAGGCCATTTGGAGCTCGCGCACACAAACTAATTTTTTTTATTAATACTATTTATTATATTGTTATATTATTTATAGCCTAAAAAAAAGGTTCCTCTGGTAACATCTCAAAAAAAAAAAAAAGGGAAAAAAAATCTTCCCCGGATAAGATTAGGAAATTCCTTTATAAAAGATTATTGAAAACGGCAGGGAAGGGCATGAAAATTTAAAATTGCACGAAACTTGCTAGCATTTTTATTTTAAAAATATATATATAAAAAAATGTAATTGTCGATGTGTGTGATTGATTGATGGGCATGCCATTAACGAGTATTCGTTCTTTTTTGGTAGGTTAACGAGTATTCGTGCGTCACAAACGTTCCCACACTCTTTGTAACCAAGAACAGTCGTTACCCCGAAAACACAAAAATGTTAATTAGTTGATTTTGTAGTGCTATTGCACCGAAAATTTGATTTTTGAGACTCTTGATGCGGCTAGACGTGTCGACGTGTAAAATAGGAGACAACAGAATATTTTGCTCTATATCCCACAAAGATTTTTTTTTTTTTGGCATAATGAGCTTTTTTTTTTTTTTGGGTAAGCACAAATATTAGATTGAGCTGATGGTGCTCCTTAAAGAACAAATGATTTTTTTTTAAATAAATACAATAAGATTACATATATTAAATATTAGATTGAACATTTATCATTAAGTCGAAAACTATACTTAATCACTTAAAAAAATTATATTTAATAATTAGGGTATAATTTTTTTTAATTCATCGCCAAACGACATAGTATGATTCTCAAGAATGAGACCACTAATCAAATCTAACTCCGATTTTTTTTAGTGTTGCTAAGACACGACGTTGACTTACAGCTAACATCGTCTTTTAACACTGGCTAGCATTTTGTGCCTTTTCAAGAATCAAATTTGTAACCTTAACTTTATTATTACTTGCTCGATGAACGCTTTCTATTATATTAAAAACAATTAAGGCACAAGATGTAGGGTCCGTTTGATTTATAGTTTGAGGTTAAAAGATTTTTTATTGATATAGAAATAAAATATATAATAATTAATATATTTGAATATATAAAAAATTTTTAAAATTTATTTTCAGAATTTTAGAAAACCTTCTGAAAAAAAGGATTCTTAAAAAAAAAATTTATTATAAAAAAATTTTAAAAAAGAATCTTACTATTATATACTCTCATATTAATAATAAAAAAATAATTTTATTTTATTTTATTCAAACAAAAATTATTCTCTTAACTTACTTTTGATATACTTAAATCAAATATAAATTAATTCTTTTAAAAGTAATTTCTTTAAAAATAATTTCTTTAAAAAACCTTCTTTTAGAAATAATTCTCTAAAAAATTAAACTAAACATACCCCTATTTGACTACAACCTTATCAAGCCATTGTTAAGGCAAAATTTTGACCCATAGTCACCCTAGAATACCAAAACAACTAAAAAAATATGTTTAGTACACATTTTTAACTTTTAAAAGGAAGAATTATTATTTACACTATGCTTAGAATGCATTATATATTTTAGAAATAAAAATAAAATTAATAGTAAGTTGCAGTATCTTGCATAAAAGTCTATAGCAAGTTATGTATGGGTTATTCCAAAAAAATCTAGTAAATATGTTACCATTTTTTTTTTGTTGAAATCACAAGTATTTTTTTATTAGAGACAATCCTGCTTGAGCTAATACTAATAGGATCAAACTTGAATCCGGGACCTCTAGTTAAACTAGAACAATCCTCTGTCAGCTGATCTATATGCTCGTGGGTACATATGTTACCATTTAAAAAAAAAAACAATTGAAACAATTCTGTACTTGTATGAATTAACGTTTATCATGTATACTTAGATGAAAATTGTGACCAAATTTACTATTTGTCATCTTCATCCTCATTTTAAATTTATCTACATATATAATCAAATATATGCACAATTGTGAGATTGTTGTGAAATGTTCATCGCAAGAAGATGCATGCATGAGCAAGATGAGTAACAAGTTGGAGATCCAATAGAAGTGAGTAGGGATGTCAAAAAAATCCGTCCCTAAGGATACCTGCAACGGGGAGGATATAGGGGGAAGATTTTGCCTCCGCGGGTAATAGAGATAAGGATATTAAATACCCGCATGTTAAACGGAGCGGAGACGGGAATCACTATCCCCATACATGCAAGACCCGATATAAAATTACTATTTTACCCTTAAGTTATTAACTTAGTTAGGTTAATATTGTTGTTATTTAAATTACTTAGACTAATATTTAAATTTAGAAGTTAAATTTATTTATACTTATTATATGTTAGACTAATAGTTTGATTATTATTATGTGTTTATTTTTATTTTAATTTGTTGAAATTTAGATTAAAAAATTGAATTATTGTACTTATTTTGTGTTTATTTTTATTTTAAGTATATTAAATTGTTAGAATTCAAATTATAGAATTAGATTAATATTTATGTTTATTTTAAATATTTTATGGTATTAAAATTTTTATATTTAATTTAAATTTTTTATATTCTAACAGATATCTATAAATATCCACGAATATCAATAAATTCGTAAAATATTTAAAAATGAATATCAATACGGATACGGACATGAGGCGGGAGCAAGTATTCATCCACCGGATAGAGGACGGGGGCTATCCCCCGCCCCCAGCCCGCCCTGCCCCATTTCATTTACATCCCTGGAAGCGAGGCTGAAAAGGGTAATGTGATTGGATTAGTGCTGGGTGATATTTCACTTGTTTCGAAAACTATATGCTTCTCTCCAAAATCTGTCAAGTTGCAAAAACTGACTGTGGGATCTAGGTACAAAGCACTATTTATATGGGGATTGCAAGAGCTGTACCTTTTTTGTGGGGGCTTTTGTCAGTTCATCACTTCATAGGACCCAAAAAAAAAAAAACAGGAGAGAGAGAATGAAATAATTGCATAGCAGACGAAACTACTCCGAAGAGAAGTAGATGGAACTATTATGTAAAGTTCTCAAAAACTAATAAATTGTGTTATATGTATTTACTTTATATCATATCAATTTATATTTTATTTATTATTGAATAGAATATAAAATTAATTATAGATAAAATATGAATTGAGACAATATTTTATATAAAGTAAATATAAAAAATATTTCTCAAAACTAATTATGTGTTGTGGGGGGGAATAATCTATACTTCGAACTATTATTGTGCACTTTGAAGTTGTGATTCCACAAAAGAAAATTACAAACTCAACTTTTGTAGTATTGTAAACTTTTAAATAATTATGTGCTTGTTTTGCGCTATTGTTTTGATAAAAAGGTCTTTTTCAAATAAAAAATACTTTTGATTTTTTTAATATGTTTGAATAAATTTTTTTAGTAAAAGTAGAATCATTAAAAAAAAGCATAACAAAAATATTTGTTAAAAAGTTATAATTTTTATCTTTTAAAAAAAGATATTTTAATATTATATCTAAATATAAAATTAATTTTTCATTCAAATGTAAAATAATTTTTACTTTATAAAAGATCATTTTAAAAATATATAATTTAAAAAAAATTTAGAGAAACTCATCCAAATAAAATCAATTTTAAAAATAATTAATATGAGAATTAAACACTTTAGGAAGCGTTTGTTTCAAGGTCTGAAATTATATTTCATGAATTACATTTCTGATAATGTTATATCCAGAAATATTATTCTTAGATATTTAAAAAAACTTGTCTATTTAGCAATAAAAATTTCTAAAAATATTTTTTGAGACTCGCAGGAGTAACTTAAAACTTGTTTGGTTTATAATACATATTCCTAAGATTATATATAATAATTCTCAAAAATCTCTTAATATATTTGATTTTTTATATTGAGGAAAGTAAGATAATTGTGGAATATTTGGTATTTTTCATAATTATTTTCATTCTCATGACATGAGAATATTTCATTCCCAATCCTTATGATATAAATAAAATACTATCTAAACATAAGAATGTAATTTTCCTGTAAATGGTTGATATCCGAAATTTTTTTAAAAAAATTAGAAACAAATATAGGAATATACCATTCTGAAATAATTATTTTTGATAATAATTTTACATATCTTGAAACAAATGTCCCTTTGGTGTGAACAAAAAAACATTTTAATGCTGTGATAATATATTAGTAAATTTCAATATAAAAAAATTATATTAACAATATATTAAATTTACAAATATGCATTCAAGATATGATATGAACTTAAGTTCTATCCATTAGAAATATATATTTTTTAAAATTAAAGAAAAAAATAAATCTTTCAATAATGCTAAGTTAATCAACTTAAACAAATAATAATTTTTCGATAATATATTTTACTGTGGCTAGTCAAAGGTAAATACCCTCACTGCAAGATGAGGATATAAGCAAACTAACGATGTTTTGATGTATCATTAATTATGACTAAAAAAATGATAAAAACTCGAAATCTATATAGGTTTTTGGTACATAATATTCCAAACTATGACCTCATTTGAAATTCAAAATTTATTCCTCTTTCAATTGGCCTTCAAAATTTTCTATTATTTTTCTATATTATTTTAATAATATAATCAAAATATACAACTTGGATAAGTTTCGAACTGTACCTAATCATGATTCAATAGAGACCAAAATAAAAAAAAAAAATACTGATTCAATTAATGCATAAAAAATCGTTTATTAATTTTTCACAATCAATAGGAAAATGTATATTCAAATAGAGAATATGTTTCAAACTGAAAGTAAGTGAATCTATAATTAGATTAAAAGATAATTTAAGATCAAGAAGGATATTTATTATTACTGCATGTTTCTATTTTAGGCTTAATGAAGGTACAATACAAGTAGCGATTTTAATAGTTAATTGAGAAGAAATTTGCATAAATAAATTTTTTTCGTAGTTCAAAAAATTAAAGAAATAATTAAGCATATTAAAGATATCAAGATAGAAGGGTGAAAGAGTTACGAAAAATATTTTAAAATAAGAATCTCTTGTAAGTGATAAAATATATCGAATAAGAAAATTTAACTTTAACCAAGGTTAGTTAGAGTGGTAGATGTTTTTTCTTCTTAACCAGTAATTTTGGGAGAGTACTTGTGAAAACAAAATTAAAATTTATGTTCTCAATGGTATTTTTTTTTTCATTCACATGAGTTTGGAAATTGGATCCAAAAGTTTATACTTAAGTGACCTGAGCCCATTCCATTCAAATTAACATTTTGTTGGTAATTCTAAATACTTCATATTAGATTATTTTTATTGTCTAATTATCTCTATATCTAAATACTGGTTATACTGGATTCGTATATTTTTCTTTTAAGATTACTATTATTATTATTATTTAAGTGCCCATCGAGATTTGTTTGTAATTTTATTTATTTTTTCTTTCCTCTTGAGCTGACCCATCGAGATGAATTTTTGTATAATTAGATATTGTGAAGTTAAATAACTACTCACTACACTTAGGCCTGAACTACTCACCACACTAAGGAGGAGGGAGAACGTTTGCAGTACATGTAATGGCCACCGACGTCTCACAGCAAGAAGATGAACTAGAGCACTTTTGATAACGACAGCACAATATTATAAATTTATTGTAGGTAACTATTACCAACTCTTTTAGTCATGGCTGGTAGTGTGGTACTGGTTGCTTTAGTTTTCAGTTTGGTTATGTTTGTAAATGGCAATATAAAAGTATATCATCATGTGAAGTATTAGGTAAACTTTATAAAGTGAAATGGTTATAATTATTTAAATATTGACACAACATAAATACATAAATAATAAATTATAAATATGTTGAACACAAAAGTGATTAATTACAATAAAAGTGAATTATAATCTTGATCGAATTTTATTTACTAATGTTAGATATTCGAATTTAAGAATAGTCATTTTTAAAATGACTTTACCTAAGCATTACTCTAACTGGTTCGAAATTGTGTTAGTAATTCCTGAAAACCAAAAAATTATAAATATGTTGTTAATGAACTTGTGAAGTTCAACCGATACTGACTTACATTCTAAAATTGGACAGTGATCTTAACTATTTTTTTTTTTCCCTTTCTCCATAAGAAACTTTCTTCCACTACACTTTTGGTGTTCAGGGTACGTGCATACGCTATTTATTAGAGTATCTAAATTCATTTTTTAAAGGGAAAAAGGTGAAAGCATTTAAATAATACATGAACGAACAGCTACTACAAGACAACTGCCTTAATGATCACTAGTTTAGGTTAATTAGTCTGGTTTGATACCATGGCGAATTGGCGATTAGTGGGCATCACACAAAGCGCAAAACAGGAAAGTGATTGACCGACTGTTGAAGCAGGGTTACGTTGCATTGTTCTTGCCATTTCGATTATTGTTTGTGTAGTGTATGCAATGGGCGGTGCAACATCGTCACACTCATCTGGAACCTAACAGAACATGCCAGGTCATCTTATCCTGTGGTCGTGGCCCCTAAAATTCCAGTATTTTTTTTATTCGTAATGCACCGTCACGTATGTGAAATAAATAGTGTTGCTTTTTTATTTCTTGTCTTGATAATTGTTTATATAATTTTAGCTTAATGACGGTGAATCAGGTATTTTTTAAAAATATAATGGTCCTAAAAAATTAATTTTATAAAAAAATCTCGCTTGTGAATAATTTGTTGCTTTGAATAAAATTAAATGAAATTTTTATTCACTTCCGTGAAAATATTTGAAATTTGCTACGTCTAATATGATTAATAATTGGATAAACTAATTTCATTAGAATCGTATTTACATGTAACTGACATTTTTAACATTTCAAGCTAGCGATTCAATATTGTAAATATTTATTGTCCCTTTTTTTCCAAACAAAAAAAAAATCATGGTATTTTTTCCCCTCTCTTCCTTTCTTAATTTCAAGATCGATTTGACCTTTTCCAAAAAATTTAGGAATCGTTGAATTTGTTTTCACCAAATTCTGAAAACGAGAAATAAAATAATAACATGAGCCTTTCATAATTATTAATAAATATATGTAAAACAAAAATAAAATCAGAAAAAACCCCCAATCAAATTGTCTGAGATAGTACCAATTTGAAATACACGTATCAATTTTAATTCACCACTTGCTATAACTTAATAATAGACATTTGATCATCTCCAAAATAAAATAAAATAAAATAAAATAATCATAAAAGCCATTTATTATTAGATCTAACTTTGATTCCACCTCAGTATGGTAACCCTTTCCTAATTGCTAGTACTTGGTAACATGGAAAAGCCCTTACTTTTTATATATACGATTATATCTATTCATTTTATAACACACATGGCTTTGAAAGTTATGATTATCGCTTTCAGCTTTAAGTGATATTCTGTTTTACCATGATGTAATAACACATGCGAATATTTTCTTTTATTTTCCCTGGGTACCATGGTGTTCGGTGCTGCCACAAAGTATAAACTAATGAATAATGGCTGAACAAACTAGGTATTGCACCCCAAAACAAAATTAGGTATTTCACCAAAAAGTTACGAATTACAAATAGGGGAGTGGGAGTTTGTCCTAGTTAGGACTACGTTTATTAATCATGATGAATAATGTCACTGTTGCTTGCATTAAATAGAGAATAATTTACCCTCGCTGAATAGAAAACCAAAAAAATACGCAATATGGGGTAAAGCATAAAGATAATCGTTACTTAGCATGAATGATTAAAATTCGCTACGGAACACGGTGTGAGCGTAACCAATCACAAGTTAGATGCATTAGAAGGGATAGAAATAAGAAAACATGGTTTTGAAGTCTGATATGTATGAATTGTGCAACACGGTTGATTCATGTGTTCACTTATGAAAGATTGTCGCAGCATTTAGTATTTTTCAGAATTAAAATATCACATGTCTACCTCATTTCGTATCAAGTTTTTTGTCAGAGTGTGTTTTTCTTTAATCATATGTCTAATTATTCTTTAAATTTTTTCTTTTTTTATCTCTTCCTCCAAAATCTCAACTCACAAACATATCCTTATATTCTATTTGTGTCCATAAAAAGGAGTCACGAATTCCTTTTCCGTGAACTCTAACACGTCTCTTCCAAGAGTGTTGGTTTCATTTTATACGTCGGAGTGATATCAATTACTAAAAATTGTTTGTAATTACCAATCGTTTTAGACACTCTTTGGCAGGTGTACTTGAAATGGATCGAAGGAGAATCAGGAGAGAGTGGGAATCTGTTATTAAAACTGTCATTTAGGTCGTCTATGAATGTGACAAAATTTACAGTACCAAAAAAAAAAAAGTTACAAATTTCCATCTATGCCTAGTATAAATTATGTAGTAATTGAATTTCTGTATGTGGAATCAGCTCTAACAAGTGCATGCTTAGCCAACAAAATTATGTCAATTCATCTACAGATCAAACGGCACTGAATGACCCCAAGATTGCATTAAAATGTGTTTAAAATGTTAAAAAAATAGAAATAATTTGATTTATAAATCAAATCTTATATTTGGGTATTTTAAAAATAAGAAATAAAGTGATTTCTAATTACCATAAGATTTAATTATTTTCTATTTGAAATTCTATCAAAATTGAAAGGATTTGATAAAAATTGATTTAATTTTAAAATTTAAATATAAATCAAATCAAATCAATTCTATTTTTAATTATTATAAATATAATATAATATATTATAAACATAATAATTGATTTCTAAATCAATTTAAATCATATTTTTACATAATTATTCTAAATATAAAATTTAATTTATAAATCAAATTAATTTAATTTAAATTAAATTAATTTTAAAAATTAGTTAATCCAAACATTAGAGGTGCGAGTACAAATGTGGGTAAGGAAGGAAGAAAAAGTGGCTTCATGAAGTACTGTACATATTGAATAGAAATGTGATGGGTTGAGGGGATTTTAAAATACGGGAGAGTAATAATTTTTGTCTGATTTTGTTTACTAAGTAGACTCTTTTTTTTTGGTATATTAACAATAATGAGATTTGAATATAGGATTTTATATAAATTATTAAAATTTTCACCGTTAAGTAAACTCTTAAATAGATAAATAAATTATACTATACTTTTTATTTTTATTAAAAATTTTGACAATTATTTTTAATAGTATAATATTGCTTGAGATGAATACAGACTATTTTTGTATTTGACTGGTTTTTAGAGCTAGATTTATACTAAGTTAAGCTATACTTTCCTTTAAATATGTCTAATCCGAAGCCATTAGAAGAGGTTTAGAAGTGAGATCCTTATTATTGTTGATATATTAAAAAAAAAATACCTATTTGCCTTTTGATTGAGTAGAGTATAATAATTCTAAATATTAGCATACAAGGAAGGAAAAAAAATAATCATGTATGCATGTTCTAATGATCACATATGAATGTGATATACTGAAATCGCATATCTCTTTAAATTCTAAATTAAATAGGTATTATCAAACAATAAATAATGGCAATTAAAATAAAAATTTGAAAAAATGGAAAAAAAAAAAAAAAAGAGGCGTTGCTTTTGCGAAGAGTGTGTCTCTCGAAACTTCGGGCCACGTAGCGCAAGCAAGTTGCGTTGAATTCAATTCTGAGGCAGATCTCATCTCATCTCATCTCATCTAATCTAATAAAATCAGGTGAGCAGTGAGCACGGGGGAATCCAAAATGGCGCGGTGGTGGTGGAAGGTTGCCGTGGTGGTGGGTCTGGTGGCGTTGCTGAGAGGGTACGCCAGGACCCACGGCTGGGACAAGGACGCAGCTCTCAGCTTGCTTAGTGAGTGGAAAGGCAGGTTGGGCGTGTGGGCCATCCCTCTCTACGTCTCAATCCACACACTCTCCATCGCCCTCTGCTTGCCCTCCGCCGTCTTCCTCGAAGCCGCCGCCTCCCTCCTCTTCGGATTCCTCCCCGCCGTCCTATGCGTCTTCTCCGCCAAGCTCCTCGGCGCCTCCCTCTCCTTCTGGATCGGCAGGTTTGCTTTTCTCAGCTCCCCTCGAATCAGATTAGTTGCTGTGAAAAACAAAAATATCTCTGTTGAATTAAACATACGTTTAATTCGTGATTTGATTGAAAGTGTGTGTGAATGATTGCTTTGCTAGTGTGATTCCTCAGTGATGAATTGTTGACCTTCCAAACATGTTGGAATCGATTCCATATTTTACGGGTAAAGTGATGAAATGACTGGAGAATAAATGCTTTCGAGTTTGAACACTAATTGTATGCAATTCAGTTTTTACAGCAGCATTCAATTGAAAAAAAAAAAAAAAATTGTAAAAATGAAAATGTGTTCGGATACCTAACTCAGGTTATCTAGAATTTTGAAGTTTGAGGAGGCTAATAATGGTTACTACTTAATTTTGTTCGTTAATAATATTTTTTTTATCAAAATTACAAATTAATTTATATAAGGTTTCTGCTGAAGGGCTGAACCCTAGTTTCTGTTGTTCTGGTGCTGACTCTTCATTTTTATTCCTTTCAACAAGGACACTTTGTTTGCTTTCTGTATAAGTTCATGTCAGGGTTTTTAATCAGTTACTTACTGCAATTTCGTTTTTTTCTTTCAAAGTTATTCATCTCTGTTTCTGGAATTAAACTGGTTGGTTAGAACATTTTGAGATGACAATTGTCATTGATTTCTCCTACATTTGGGGCAGCAGAGGGAATAAGGAATTCTATCAAGATAGCTCATACAAATTCTACTGGAATTTAACTTCTTATTGTCTTAGGAAGCGGAACTTTTAAGAACCAAAGTTCTTCTGTTCATTACTTTAGGATCACTATCTACTTGGTTTCTTGTTCATGTTACACCCGTGGTCTTTTTCAGGGCATCATTTTTACAAATATTCAAAGGTATTGGAGGGTGGTCTTCTGCTGATTTTGCATTTGTTTTCTTTTCTTTTTGTGTTGTTTACAGAGCATATATTCTTGTCTTTGGTCTTTCTTTTTATTTTTAACTGTTCATTTCAATAAAATTTTTCTTTTCCTATGAAATAGACTCAGATAATTTCGTAATTATAAGCAGTTGTTAACTTGTATTCTCATGTTCAAGAACGACTGATGCTTTATTCCATGCATTGATTTCATAAACATAAAATTTTAAAATTACAAAATTCTTTATCCATTGTTGACTTTTGTATTCAGTTCAATATTGATTTTTGAAAATTACATTTAATTTTCCTCACAATTGTGTAGTTTCCGAACTTATTAGGAGTGGGATAGTGTTTAGGGTTTGAGTAATTAGTAGGTCATATGTACAAACATTGGTACCACCATACCAAAGCAAGTATATATTTCCTGAAACTATGTACATTTAGGTTTTGTGAACCTATGCTGGTAGGCACATGTTAAGGGGACCCTAATTTATATCCATGGTAATGAGAAGAATAGGTGATCATCTGATTCAAGTTGGCCTTCAAATGTATTGAGTCTGAACCATTTATTGTTTCATTAGAATAGAAGTTCAAGAAAGCCATTGCCAATTTTAGTCACTGCTTCTTTGACTTTATTAGTGACTGCTGAAAAGTGCTGCTAGTGGTTTTAACTTTTGGTTTTTACAAATGGCTTGTGCAATTTTGGACTAGAGTGATGATTAGGTAAAACAATCAAAAGTGACGACTCTAAGATTCAATTCTTTGACATTTTAGGGAAGTTCACTTGCAGTCATGGTCCACTTATATCGCAACCAATTACTCTTAGGTTACAATACTATGAAATGGTAGTTTCGATTTGTGTATAGAATTAGTGAATGGGGCAGTCTTGTGAAGACTATTCTAGTTTAACACGTCCAGTAACAAGGTTTTTCACGTCTTAATAATGTATTGTCTGTTAGATGTGCTACGTCTGTTTATTTACCTTGCCTAAGCTAAAATTTCTGTCATTTTTTTTTTTTCAGGTTGTTATTCAGGAGTTCAAGCTCAGCAATTGAATGGGCCCACAGAAACAGATATTTTCATCTTCTTTCTAAAGGAGTTGAGCAAGATGGTTGGAGATTTGTTCTTCTCGCCCGCTTCTCACCTGTGCCCTCTTATGTTATTAACTATACCTTAGCTGCTACTGAAGTTGGGTTCTTTTTGGATTTTCTTCTTCCTACCGCTGTCGGATGTATTCCCATGATCTTGCAGAATACATCTATTGGAAGCCTTGCTGGTGCTGCTGTCTCTTCAGCCTCTGGCTCTAAGAAATCTCAATTTTGGTCATACTTTTTTCCTATAGTTGGTATTTTATCTAGTGTAATTATTTCTTTGAAAATTAAAAGGTACTCAACCCAACTTTCGGTATCCGAAAACTCTCCCGGGAAAAATAACTCCGCTGACGTGCCTTCTAAAAGTTAAGAAACATTATTTTAGGTGCAAACCAAGAGACATTTTCAGTCCAGTTATTATTAACATTTTATAAGCTTGTTTGTTTCTATGAATGATTTGTAATGACTTGATCTTTCACTTAGCCTGGTAGTTGCACTAAGCTTTTCAGTCTAATGTATGATGTTCAGTTCAGTCATTTAGATTTTGATTGAGATTTTTTCTCTTTTATTACGTTTGAAGCCTTTTGATAGATTAGTGCAACTTGCATAATAATTCTATTAACAGAACTACACGCAAACTGGGCTGGGGCGTTAAAGTCTAAGTGGTTGGTGTCCTGCAAGGGTCGGTGGGATGCAAGTTTGTGAATGGAAGGAATGTGTTATGTTTACGCGTTTTGGTATTATGAAATGTTGGAATTCTATTAAAAACATTGCTGTATGTATATGGTTATCTCCATTTGAGTACTGTGAAAGATGTGGATGCAACATCTTTTTCATTTTGATTCACTTTACGCGGAGTGTCTCTCTGTACTGTCATGCATCCGTGTATTAACAAATCATTAGGAGATTTTGACTTATGGAGCAGTTATTGTCGTAATAAAATCCTCTCATAATATATCAGTAATATGACAGGTGTTTGATTGCGTGGAATGTACACAACCACCAGTGTGCATCGAAATGAAATAGTTTTCATGTTGGATATTAATGGCGGCAATAATGGTATCTATCATTACAACTGTTGTGCAGTATAAATGTACATAACAGGTGGGTGCATTTGCGTTATCATTTAGGAGGAGCAATGCCTGTGTCATTGTCACGGTGCTTCAGGTTGACATGTCAAGCTCAGGGCAGCAGCATAAAGATACGAATACGATGCCTAGAAGAAAAGATGCGTATTTTCACCTCTCTTTAGTGGAAAAAAGCTATGGATTAAATTGTCGACAGGTGCACATCGTAGATGTATTTGATGTTTGTGAGATGTGTACGGAGTTTTACATGGGTAATCCAACCCGTCACAAAAATATCACAAACAACTTTTTCCCTAACTACAGGGGCTGTGGTCCAAGTCCGAATGCAAGAACATATAAGCAGGTATGCCACACAAAACACACGTCTTAGGATAGACGCGTGCTTTATGTGGTCGACATCATTATCTTAGATCTCCCACTTCAAGCAAGATGATTCATTTGAAAATAGCCAACAGCCAATGGCAACTCAAGTCCTTTGAAGCATGTTATGGATGGTTTGAGTACAGCATAACAGAACGCCTTAACAAGATGCCATGTTGAATGGAGCACCACAGTCTAATACGAATTGGAAAAAGAAAAAAAGTATCGAATTGATGACAAATCTTGTGGTGATGGTCCTTACACTTTTGTTAAATAAAGAGAAAAAAATTGTAATGAATGGCAGTGATGAATTTATAAATGATTCAATTTTGATACATTGTACAGACATCTAGTAATTTGTTGCTATGTCATTAAAAGTATTTAAATCTTATAATAACTATTTCAAAAATCATACATATAATATCATATAATTTAATTAGTTAATAGTATAAAAAATTTTACAACAATAATGTATCAAAATTAATCTAATATGTAAAATATGTGCACATTCAACATTCGAATTATTTATCATTTCTGCATTGTATATAGTCCTGTCTCTCTTCCTTTTTTTTATTTTTTTTTATTTTTTTATGTGTACATAGAGTGCTGTCTTTGTTCGGGTTATATATATTTTTTGGATTTCTTCTGGTTCGTTTTTTAATTCTTGGTAATGGTGAATACCGGATAACCCAACCCAAGCAAACTAAACAAAAGCAGCAGCCCTCTCACAGCCCAAAGATCAACTCCACCAGGCATTGTTTTCTCTGTTGAGACCATCCATTGGGGCCCAACAAATACAGCAGCCCCACCGCGACAAAAAACTACCCATTCAAATCAATACAGCCCAAGATGACATAAAACGCAATGTAGCCCAATGGCCAAAAATCCAAAGAGGCAATAGATTACATCCCGTCAGCCCCCAACAGAAACCCAAAATTATGTGTGCATATATATATATATATATATATATATATATATATATATATATATATATATATATATATATATATATATATATATATATATATAGAAGAAAAAAAAAAAAAAGTTCAAAACGACGACACTTGCACAGTGCAGTGTTAGCAGCAGCACTTAGCACGCAGGTTCATGAGAACAATGTGCATCACTTTGTGAGTGGTGGGCTGAGTCAAATCAACTGAAAAACGGAACAACCAAATCGCACCACCACCACCACCGCTGTGTGCTCTTACCAACCCAAAAATGCTGCCGCCGGAGCTGCAGCCTCGGTCATTCCGCCCCTACATCTCCACCTCCACCAGCGCCCCCTCCTTCTCCTCCTCCTCCTCCTCCTCTTCCTCCTCTTTCTCCTCCAATTCCCCTAACCCTATCCCCACCCAATCCCACTATGTTGGCACCCACTTCCCTTCATCCTCCTCCAGATCCCTCAAGAACCCGTCCGCCTTCGCCCACAACTACCGGATCGCCATGGCCCTGGTCCCCTCCGCCGCCTTCCTTCTGGACCTGGGCGGCGCCCCCGTGTCCGCCGTGCTGGTGGTGGGCCTCATGATCTCCTACATCCTGGACTCCCTCCTCACCTCCAAGCTCCCCTCCTTCTTCGCCCTGTGGCTGTCCCTCATCTTCTCCCAGCTCGCCTTCTTCTTCTCCGCCGCACCCTCCCTCTTCGCCACCTTCAGCTCCTCCATCCCTCTCACCTTCCTCTCCTCCTTCCTCTGCGCCCACACCACCTTCCTCATCGGCGTCTGGTGCTCCCTCAACTTCCGCTTCCTCCCCCTCGAGAACCCCTCCATCGCCCTCTCCCTCGAGCGCCTCCTCTTCGCCTCCGCCCCCATCACCGCCTCCGCGCTTTTCACCTGGGCCGCCGTCGCCGCCTTCGGGATCCGCAACGCCGCCTACTACCTCGCCGCCTTCAACTGCCTCTTCTACTGGCTCTTCTCAATCCCTCGCCTCTCCTCCTTCAAGACCAACCACCGCGCAAGGTTCCACGGCGGAGAGGTCCCACAAGACAGCTTCATCCTCGGACCCCTCGAAAGCTGCGTCCACACACTCTACCTCCTCTTTCTCCCGTTAATCTTCCACCTCGCTTCCCATTACGGTGTCGCTTTGTCCTCCGCTGCTGCGTTTTGTGACTTGATTCTGCTTTTCTTCGTGCCGTTTTTGTTCCAGCTCTATGCGTCAACGAGGGGTGCGTTGTGGTGGGTCACCAAGAATGAGAACCAGGTTCATAGCATTAGGGTCGTGAATGGTGCTGTTGCCTTGGTGTTTGTGGTGGTTGCGTTGGAGGTTAGGGTGGTTTTTCACTCGTTTGGGAGGTACATTCAGGTGCCGCCGCCGTTGAATTATCTTCTGGTGAGTATAACTATGCTTGGAGGGGCTGCTGCTGCCGGTGCCTATGCGATGGGGATGGTCTCCGACGCACTCAGTTCTGTGGCTTTTACTACCTCCGCGATTGTGGTCAGCACCGCCGGTGCTGTCGTCGTGGGGTTTCCCGTGTTGGTAAGTGGGTTCAGACTTGTTGTTGGCGTGTTTTGTGATAGCTGATACTATCAATGACATAGGTTAGCTGTGAGTCTATTGGTTAGCGGTTATATTTGGCGGTTAAGTCTTCCTATACTTGAAATATGTCCAGCATTATTATTTCTGTTGCTCCTAATGCTTGTGGTATAAGTTATGGTAGTGCTATTTGAATGGTAATGCTTTAGATTTGATAGATGGTCGTATTCATGCATGAATTATGATGGGATACTTTTTTGATTTTGGTGGATAGAAGGACAAGAATTAATTTAGAAAGGAGATAGTGATATTACAAAATGGATCATGAATCCAATAAGAGCTATAAAAGTAAAAAGAAAGAGAGCAAATAAAAGTGGAAGTGTAAGTATAGGTGTACGTAAACGAGTAATGCAGTCACTTTGCAAGTCCTTCCTAGAAGCATCCTTAGAAAGGCCATGAGTAGAAACCCACGAAGAAGATAGGAAGCTAAGCCTGTCCTATGAATTTTGCTGAGAAAATTACATCCAATTCAATTGCCGCGAACGTGATCATCAAGTGCACAATGGTGTTCCAGAGCACTACCTACCTCATACAAAAAGAGGAGTCTATTTGTTTCAAGAACTCTTGTTGAACATAATTCAGACATTTGGAGATTTGTATCCTCTCATTTTACTACCTATTATGAGAAAGCCTTTCAATAAAGCTAGAGCTGTTGTACAGCATGGTACAGATTCGAAACAGCATCCAACAGGCAACGACCACTGATCTAACCCCATAATACTCCCTTCCTATAGCTTGCAAATTCCTTACACTCTCATCTTCCTATTCTCAACCATCATAAATTCTGAATAACCCTTTAACTCCCATCGCCTCTACTTTGAAGGCAAAATAGTCTTGTGCACTGTCCCTGATTATCATTGTAATTTTCTAACCATCATCTTTGTCATCATCTATTGGAACCAGGTGAGCAAACATTAAACAGAAAACATGGTAGGTGTGCAGAAATAGAGGTGTGTCCTGTTATAATTGAATGGTAAAAATTATGGAGATGTGAGGTTTTGTGAGTGTGTATGCATAGCATTGAGCAATTACAAAGAAAGAAAGAAAGAAAGGAAAAAAAAGAAAAAAAACCAGTATTCTGGTTCAATCTGGTTGGCTTTGTTCACTTTTGTTCCTGTTCTATGTTGAGACTGTAGCATGCATATTTTCTGTTGATTAATGTCAACCATCTAGATGGGTTATGATAGTCAGGCAAAAACATTGTTCAGTTGTTTTGGTTTTATTTTTTAACTTCGGTGTCTTATTTGATATGTTTATTTCATGAAGGTGCAATATATTTGTCCAAATGTTTTATGTATGTTTTGCAGTTTTTTCACTCATTAGTAGGGGAATTTAAGATTGATCTCAACATATGTTGAAGGTTGATCTGTTGATCTCTCTTTAGGTTGTGTGTTGGCACACACTGAGAGATGGGGAAGATGAGGTTTAAGTAAATTTTTGGGTGAGAAACTGTTGACACTTTAAGTTGCCTGGGTTTAAGATCAGCTTTAGATATTTCTTTGTTGATTGTTGGCATTGTGCTAATGATCAATCACGGATCTTTTGCTTTATTGAATATCAGAACTCATACATCAACACTCTATTGTAGATGGTGTGAACTATTTTTTTTCCCTCTCTGTTTTCCTTTCCTCTTGGCTGTCAGAGATTAATTCTGAATTACAAAATGTTGTCATCATATATTAAAAGTGGAAATGGTGTGCTAAAATTCAATTAGCTTAAGGAAACAACTGATTTGACCAGACAAACAATATATTAAGTATGGCATGATTAGATGCATAGCATTTTTCATAAGTCTTCTATTCTTGGACTGCTGGTTTCTTTGGTGGATGATGATAATATTACCTACTTTGGTGGTTACATATTCAATTCGATTAACCTTTATTGATTTTCTTGCTCTATTAGCGATTGATTATTTACCTTTGATATGCAGTTCCTTCCTCTGCCTGCAGTTGCTGGCTTTTACCTGGCTCGATTTTTTGAAAAGAAGAGCCTGGCATCATACTTTGCTTTTGTTATTCTTGGAAGCTTGATGGTTACATGGTTTGTGCTTCACAACTTCTGGAATTTAAATATTTGGTTAGCAGGCATGTCCCTTAAATCTTTTTGTAAACTTATAGTAGCAAATGCTGTCCTGGCTATGGCTATTCCTGGTTTAGCTCTTCTGCCTTCGAAGTTAAACATTTTATCTGAGATCGGTTTGATTAGCCATGCGTTGCTCTTATGCCACATTGAGAACCGGTTCTTCAATTACTCCAGCATTTACTATTATGGTTTTGAGGATGAGGTGATGTATCCTAGCTATATGGTTGTGATGACAACTTTGTTGGGTTTGGCTCTGGTGAGAAGGCTCTCTATGGATCAAAGAATTGGAGGAAAAACAGTTTGGATTTTGACTTGCCTCTATTCTTCAAAGCTGGCCATGTTGTTTATTGCATCAAAGTCTGTTGTATGGGTTTCAGCTGTCCTCTTATTGGCTGTTTCTCCTCCATTGCTTCTTTACAGGTAATTGTTTCAATCTTGGGCTAGTTGGTTTGGAGGGCTTCTAGCCTGGTTTATGCCTCTAGACTTTATTGTAAGCCTGATTATACTATGCTATTGTTGGTTTTATAGGGATAGATCAAAATCAGCTTCTAGGATGAAACCATGGCAAGGTTATGCACATGCCTGTGTGGTTGCCTTATCTGTATGGTTTTGCCGCGAAACAATTTTTGAAGCCCTACAGTGGTGGAAAGGAAGGTCTCCTTCAGATGGTTTAATTCTGGGCTTCTGTATACTTTTGACTGGATTGGCTTGTATTCCAATTGTAGCAATTCATTTCTCCCATGTTTTGGTATGTATAACTATTCAATCCAGCATTTTTCAGTTTAGTTCGGAGAGTGAGGGACTATTCAATATCCATTGTAAATTTTTGGGTAGTCACATGCTTCATAACCAATTAGAAATTATTTATGGTTGATGCAGCAATCCCATCACGTCTTGCACGTTGATGCATGATACTAAAGACTGATAATGAGCTTTTTGTTTTGCCTGCAGTCTGCCAAAAGATGCCTGGTGCTGGTAGTGGCAACTGGTCTGCTTTTTATTTTGATGCAGCCACCTCTTCCTTTGTCATTGACTTACCAGTCGGACCTAATCAAGGCTGCCCGTCACTCTGCTGATGATATCTCAATTTATGGCTTCATGGCCGAGAAGCCTACCTGGCCTTCTTGGCTGCTTATTATTGCAATTTTGCTCACTCTAGCATCTGTTACGTCTATCATATCCATTAAATATATTGTTGAATTGAGGGCATTTTATGCCATTGCTATGGGGGTTGCCCTTGGAATCTACATTTCTGCTGAATACTTTGTCTGGACGGGTGTTCTGCATGTTCTCATTGTGGTCACTATGGTTTGTGCCTCTGTTGTTGTTGTCTTCACTCATCTGCCCTCTGCTTCAAGCACGAAGCTTTTACCCTGGGTATTTGCTCTGCTTGTGGCTCTATTCCCAGTTACTTATCTTTTGGAGGGCCAAATGAGAATTAAAAATATTCTTGAAGATAGTGAAATAGGAAATTTGGGTGAGGAAGAGAAGAATTTTACAACACTGCTAGCTATCGAGGGCGCCAGGACATCTCTTCTTGGTTTGTATGCGGCAATCTTTATGCTTGTAGCCTTGGAAATAAAATATAAACTTGCTTCAATTTTGCGGGAGAAGGCTATTGATTCAGGTGGTGCTAGACATAGTCATTCTGGACAAAGTGTATCTGCTAGTTTCCTGCCAAGGCTGAGATTCATGCAGCGTCGTCGGGCTTCTACTGTTCCCTCCTTTACAATTAAGAGGATGGCTGCTGATGGAGCCTGGATGCCTGCTGTTGGCAATGTTGCCACAATAATGTGCTTTGCTATATGCCTGGTCCTGAATATCAACCTTACTGGTGGCTCAAACCGTGCTATATTTTTCCTGGCTCCTATCCTGCTGCTTCTCAATCAGGATTCCGATTTTGTTGCTGGTTTTGGGGACAGACACAGATATTTTCCTGTGACCGTCGTCATCACAGCCTACTTCGTTTTAACTGCCCTCTACAGCATATGGGAAGATGTTTGGCATGGTAATGCTGGATGGGGTCTTCAAATCGGAGGGCCAGACTGGATTTTTGTGGTGAAGAATTTGGCCCTCCTTGTCCTTACCTTTCCCAGTCATATAATGTTCAACAGGTATGTATGGAGCTATACAAAGCAGAGTGACTCGCCCCCGTGGATAACTTTGCCCCTTAACCTGCTTCCCATTGCATGTACAGATGTTCTCAAGATTAAGATCTTGGGTATATTAGGAGTTATATATTCCCTGGCCCAGTATCTAATTACTAGGCAACAATATATTTCTGGCCTCAAGTACATCTAATAAACGAGAACATAGTCTGTACGATATGTTTTGTCAATTTACTTAGTGATGCTTGTGCTTCTCTTGCCTAAATTTGTACGCTGAGGAATATGGTGAAATGCCTTATTTTTGTTATTGCTGTAGTCATTTAACCAAGCTTGAAAAATATGAATCCGGCTTCTGTCTTCCTTGATGAATTAATGGTTTGGTTAGTTATTACTCATTGCGAAGCTTAGTTTGGCCATCAATGTGGCGTGTTTGAGGCTTCTCCATTGCATCAAGAGAGTTGATAGCCAATAACTGGCAAATTACAACATACCCTGTTCCTGATATCGCATTTGATATTTTCATACATAAATGTTATACAACAAGCGTTATTTGAAACACATGGTTGTATTTTTTATTAATTGAATATATGATATATGCTGTTAATGTTGTGTCAACAAGAGGTTCTTATTTTTCTTTTTTTTTTTTGGTCCTACAAGGTTCTTACTTCGTGCGGGCCGTTGTAGAGAGATGTATTTTTACGGGTCGAGTAGCTTATGTTTTGGTACTCGGGTCAAGTGGCTTAGGCCTATGTTTG
Source organism: Pterocarpus macrocarpus (assembly GCA_031439585.1). Lineage (NCBI taxonomy): Eukaryota > Viridiplantae > Streptophyta > Magnoliopsida > Fabales > Fabaceae > Pterocarpus > Pterocarpus macrocarpus. Next base: position 79,379,462 of record CM062515.1, read on the forward strand.
TCTCTGTTTTATCTATAGACCGAAAAAAACAAACCCAGAAAAATGGGAGTCATGGAAGGTGGGGGTGTAAATGGATTGGATTGCTCCAATGAATTCGAAAATTCAAACCAAGTCAATGGAATTTATTTGGATTGATTTGGATAATCTGCTCATTTTTAAAATGGAATCAAATCAAATCAATAATTATTGGTTTAGTTTCGGATTTATGATTTTTCAATCTGATTATACAAATACTCAACCTGATTACTCTATCAACTATTTTTTTTTTTTAAATTTATAATATTTCAAAGTTTTGTACTTAAATTTTTAGTAATATAGTCATTTTTTTTATCTTTTTGTTAATATTTATTTAAGAAATTTATTTATTTACATTATTATTAAGTAAATTATAATTAAATTTTATATTATTGTTTGTTGTTATAAAATAGTTTTTTTAAAAAAATATAATTTTTTATTTTATACTTCAATTTGATGACCCAAACCAAATCAACCCAATCTCAATACGATTGATTGGGTTCGGATGTGTTGAAAAAAAATTTAAAGTCCAAATCAAATCAATCCAATTAAATTAGATTGGTTCGGATTTATTTTTCAATCAAACCGATGCAAACTAACCCGTTTACACCCCTAATAGAAGGCATGCACACTACTATATTGTCTTGCACCAAAAATAAAAAATAAAATAAATTGTCTTGCACTAAAGTAAGTATGGAATCATCTTTTATTTTTCAACTGCCCGAACCAATGACGTGAAAAATAGTCTATTGCATTACATCCATTGAAAGGAAAGCCATAGTTTACAGTATCTCTAGGTTCCTTATATTTTCCAGAGATTGTTATTAAGATAAAAATACACTGTCCAATTTATATTCTTAAGATAATATTGAAAGGATTTAAATGAAAATTAAAACTAATTTTTTGAGGATATCAACTAACAATTAATATTAAATATTGTGTGTGTACATATTTTGTTACTTGTTCAAATTTGACGAAGTTTTAGGCTCTTAGGCTTTAGCCTTGTTTGAAAGTGAGGTTGCTAAACCTTTTTCAAATTCTGGAACCTTCTCCTGGGACCAAGAATTTTAGTTTTTTTTTTTTTTATATATATTTTTTTAAGATAAAAGAACTTACAAATAGCAACACAGTGACAAGATAAACCTATGGAATTAGATACTCAGAATCGTTATCTTCTTTGTTTGTATGTCTTCTAGGCTTTGCTAACAAAAATGATTCCGTGGACAATCTAAGCTACCATGAATGCTCGTATAGTGCATTGCCGCAGAAGAAATGATATTTATGTATAACAATTAGACATTTTGAAGACATAATTAAAGAGAGAAATATATGAAAAATACTTGTGTATATCTAGAGGAAGAGCTTTTTCTTCCTCCATTTGAATCTTGTCACAAAACACTTAAAAGTAGGAAAGAGAAGAGACAATAAAAAAATTAAATATGTGATTAAAAAGCTACTTAAAAGTAGGAATGAAAATAGATAATAAAAGATTAAATATGTCGATGAGAAATATAGAATATCTCAAAAGATACAAAAGATATGGATTCTACCCTTTTTCTTTTAATATCTACCACCTTGTATCTTTTTTTTTTTTTAATTATATCTATAAGATGTCTAATTGTGATATACAAATAGCACTTCTTATAGCAGAATTATATTCAATTTTTGATTTCCAAACCTTTGTTGCAAGATGAAGGTTTGAAATTGTCTATTAATGAGAATAGTTTCTTATTATTTACAGGTAAGAGAGGAGCTAACATTATTCATTTAATCCCACATGCATCATCAAGATTAGAAAAGTTACATGATTTTATGTTCTAACACATACTATATATTCATACTCTAATAGTTGATGTTGTTGACTCCTTTTATTTTCACGCTAAGCCACTCATTTCATTTGTTATATTAATAGAGTTGATTATTTGACACGGTTTATTATGATTATAAACTTAGTCATAATTAATTTAAAATGTTAATGGATTTTTAATCTATATATATCAAAAAATGCTAGAGAGTCATAATTTTCTGTAAAATTAGAGTTATTGGAATAATATGGCATACTATTAGCTTTTAGATGAATGAATGAATTTTACCACTTTATTTGATTCAACAATTCTTATAACTTCTGTCAAAGATTATGACAAACATTTTCTAGCTGTCTATCATCTCTTGTAACTATATAAGGATTCTCTTTAGATCAATGCTTTTTAACTTCTACTTTTTTTCATTCAAAGAAAATATTCCACGGCTATATGGTGATAAGTGTTGTATCAGATTCTTCATTCTATCTTTTTGCACCCTCTACCTCTCTAGATAAACAAGACATACATTGGAGGTCCAAGATATTCTAACTTTGTACATTGCATGTGGCTTTAGAATAATGAATCTCAATTTCTAATCCCAAATTTGCATCACATATGTAGAATAAGGAAATCCTCTTCTTCTTCTTCTTTTTCCCTCCTATCTTATTCCCAACGAAATTTCTTTGCACGACTTCAAGAAGTATGACATGAGGGCGATCGAGAAAGCCTCACATTCTGTTTGTTGAAGATTAAGTGCAATTCAACTTTAGTTAAAGTTAGAGCACAAACCCAAAAAGCTGTTGATAGTTGAAGTAGACTGCGATATCAGGTGAACTTCGCATATATTTTCAAGGTGTTTGAATGTTGGAGTGGTCACTTTGGAAAGAGATTTTCCTAACCATCACGCACTTTCTTTGGAAGAAGACAGTGAAAGAAAAAGTCAAAGCAGGAAAGTTTTCACAACAAAGAAGTTAGAGCATGAAAGTAAATTGGACATAATGATCGGAAACCTCAGTTAGTTATTTGGTTGGGATAATGAAACTTGGATGCGCCACAAAGAAATATAGCTCTTGTTTTTGGTTATATGCATCCCCACTCAAACTCCAACATTTAGCTATGGACTCCACCCCATTCAAGTAGGTGGACTTGCCTTCCCAAGATTTGAAAAGAAGTTGTAAAACCTTTTGTTTAAAATTGCTTAGGTGCATAGGATTTTCTTTCAAACGCATGTGAGGTTGACTTAGAAATATTTGTCATCCTTCATTGTAAAAGATAAAAAAAAAAAAAAAAAAAATCTTATTCCGTTACTGTAATATTAAGTCAATCAATACTCTATTTTGTTAATGTAAAACATAACAAAGGGATATGTTTAAGATTTTTGTCCATTTTAGTGGAGCCTATTAGCTTTGAGAGTAAATAGCACTTGATGATCTTTCACTCCTGAATGGCTGAATCTGTCCCAGTGAAAAAGTAGCTTTAATACATCCAGTTGTAAGTTGTAACTGAGAGAAACTATTGAGGGTGACTTCAACAGACTGTTGACCACGGGCAAAACTTGACCTCCATGAAAATCTCTGAACCAAAGCATAGGAATATATATATATTCCGCAATTGAACAGAAAATGAAAAGGTTGCCTCTAAAGTCATTAGCCTCCAAACTAAGCCCTTTTCTTATCATACAACAGTAATCTACAACCAAAGAAACCAAGATGTGGTTGCCTTTAAAATCATAGGAATAATACAAAGGAAGCTGTTTTCGATCATGCACAAGCAATAAGTTGTTACTTCTTTGAATGAAACAAATCTTACTCTGCGTTGAACAACAAACTCAGATAAGGAAATTAGTTATTCTTTCACAAAATGAACCAACTCAATGATGGAAGAATTTCGGTGATCAAGTTCTAAGGACAAGGACATTTCTAGATCTAGATTTTGACAGCAAGGTGCAACTGGTGAGGGCTCCTAGCGCTTTGTTTTGCAACTGTACTGTATATTTTATTCTACAGTATATTTTATTCTATGTTTTGATTATCACCGTTTTTGTCAGGTAGATACTGTCTCTGCCATAGAATAATTTAGCAAGTTATCTTTTTTAAACATCACGTATCAATGTCAAACACAATATCTCTCGTATAAATATACAATTATACATAATATCTCTCTCAACTTGATATATACGTGTAGCTCAATAATTATGTACACTCACGTTAATATATGCCCATACTATATGGTTTCAAAAATCATTTCTCTAACTTAAAGAACCAAGATTGATAGAAAGTATCATATAGTCTTTCTCTATGCCTTTTTATGTTTTTTGATTGGCCTCTTTGACCTTTTGTTAAAATGGTAAACATCACTTGTGATTTGTTAGTGCTCCCTTCTCTTTGGAATACTAAAGTAAATTAAATATTTAAAGAGTCCCATGATTTGAACATGAAATAAGGAAATCAAAATAAGACATTTAAAAATAGAGATTAAAATAAGAGAAAAATTGGATACCATAATAATGTACAATTAATTTTACTTATATGACAAATTATGGTATCCACATTGTGATGTCTAAAAATTAAGTACAAAAATCATCTGTGATATTTAAATTGTACTCTGAAACTAAAGTTATGACCTTAATATATATTTTAGATTTTAACAAGAGTCCAATTATTTGAATCCATATTTTGAGACATTAAAAAAATGTGTACTTTTAAAAGTATTATAAGGTTCAATGAAGAGTATTTTTTGGACAACACCACAGGGATTAATGTTGCTTTTGCCTTCTAGAGCAGAAAAAAAGTAGTAAAAAGCAATCTCTCTATTGCTTTTTGTCTAAACCGCAGTGGCGGTGTTTCTTTGATGTTCCAAAATGTGTGTTTAAATAACACTCATCGAATTCAATGATGTTGGCCTCAATGGTATTAGATCAATGAAAATTTTTTATTCTCTTAAAGTATCCCATTGGAGATGTTTTGGAGCCATTTACAAGTGCCGTATCCATAAGGGTTGTCTATGACAATAACAAAGAAGTCATCAACAGTATTGAGCTCAAGCCATCCCAAATAGTCAACCAACCAAGAGTTGATGTTGGTGGAGATGACCTCAGATCTCTCTACACTTTGGTAAGTTCAACGGTGCTTAAGTGTAGGTCACATTCTTCATTTTGGTCGTTCTTAAAATTCTTCATCTCTTTAGATACTTTTAGCATTGTTGAATTTTACCGATCGATGAATTAATTAATGGCGTGCACTTTGCAGGTCATGGTGGATCCTGATGCACCTAGCCCAATTCATGTGGGAATATTTGCACTGGTAAGTACTAAGTACCATTCTCTCGGTCTACTAAGGGCACTAGGCACTGGAATATTTGCACTGGAACATTAAGTACTAAGCAATATTTGCACTGGAATATCTTTGTGTCTATTAAGAATACTAGGCGTTAATCTTACTGTCACCATGCACTTAATTAACTTTTATATATATTTTTGGAATGGTTGCTTCTAACACGATCAGGAAGCCATTAGCTTATTCGCAGTGTAACGCATAATCACATACATGAATTAACTGAAGCTAGTAAGCCATTTTGGTAAAACTTGATGACACATACAAATAGTAATAACTAACTATTGACTTTTAACTTCAATTGTTCACATCAATTTCGAAACACTCTCACATATATGTCGTGGCTGAATTCGAATTAGTTATTTCTAATTAATTTAGTCAAAATAAGCCTCTATTGGAAGTGCTAGCTCTAGTGAATATGTTCACAACTTGATCTTCAACCTACACATTTCAAGTTAAATAGCTTCACACGACTACGTAAAGTGATATACTTGCAGTGTGGAAGTCCACGGCCAAGATAGGGAATTCATCGTCTGGTTTTAGTTTTGTTTCGTCAACCGTGCAGACAGACTGTAGTTGCTCCTGGATGGCGCCAAAAATTCAATACTAGAGATTTTGCAGAGTTTTACAACCTGGGATTACCAGTTGCAGCTCTGTATTTCAATTGTCAACGAGAAAATGGTTCTGGTGGAAGGAGGATGCAAGCAAATGTATGAATAATTAGCATCATAAGATGATATGTAGATGGGTGTGACACTGCGCTAGCTGTCTTTAAGACTATGTATGTTATTCAAAGCCTCTTTACATTAATGCTCATGGGGGAATATTGAGTCTCTATTGGCAGAGATGAGGATATTCTCTCGTTTTCAATCTTCACCCCCGCAAAGCATCCTTGCAAGACCACAAATGTGAGGGTGAAACAGCACATTCTGATTCCTTAGTTAACATGATCCACTTCAGTGACTTGACCTAAACCATAACCAAAGGAACTCATCTAGCCCAGTGTCGTAGTTAAGCCCAAAGACCGTCAGTAACTTTCTTAGCACTGAAGCTAAATAGGTCTCATATGTGGGCCTTGGAGCCTTAAATTTGGATTGTAATGCTTAGTTTGTTTTGAGTTTATGTAATTTAATTTGTAATGTGTTAAACCTGAAGTCTTGAAGTTTAGACTTAAGTTTGATTATGCAATGTGTTGAAATTTTACATTCGAGACTTTGAATTTGGATTTTTTATATTTGTACAATTTTGAATTTATGTAATTTAATATATAATGCGTTGAATAAATTTAATTATATTTGAGGTGTAATAGTGTTTAGGAATTTTAATTTTAAAATATTGAATAAAAAATATTTTGGTCCATTTAAACTTGTGAGCTAATATTAAACAAGTCAAGCAAGTATATTGGCAACTCCTTAACACTTGCCATAAGATTGATGTAACTATTTAATTTGTGAAACTAGTCAGGTTCAACAATCCATTTAAGATTGGCGAAAGTCCTAAAAGCAAGGCACGACTGAAATTCCTATCAAGATGCTTATTAGTTCATTGCTTACTATGTTTTTTTTTCTTTTTTTCTTTTTGTGTAAACCACTAATATCCCGAATATTCTAACTCGAGTCATGTTGGGCCACTACTGAAGCTAGTTTATTTTTTTTTTTTCCAAATTTACAATATTCAAATTTAAGACAACTTTATTTAAAAAAAATAAATATTGAATAAGTTGAACCAACCAAGCGTTGATTTTTAATTTGATTTTGAAATGTTTATTTTGTTTATTATGGAGGGATGAACCTGTAATTCAATGTTATTGGTATCCTTGCATGAATTGTAAATTATATGAGATTGATGTGTTGGAAGGTTTTGATTACCAAATAAGCAACAATATGGAAAAGTAAGAGTCTGTTTAGTTTTTTGTTTTTGTTTTTTCAATTTTAATTATAAAAATATCATTTTATTTATTTATTTATTTATTTTGTTTTTAGATAAACAAGCTCAAACCCTTAATTTAAGTTTGGCTCATGATCTTAAAAACTCAACTTAATTATTGAATTATTAATAATCTAAATTGAAAATAACCACATCCGACCCTATCTATGGGTCAGAACACGTTGGCATAAATAGTTAGATATGCTCAAACCTACAAACTTTTTTGGCTGACGAAAAGGACTCCGTGGACAATCCAAGCTACCATTAATGCTCATGGGGAATATTGAGTCTCTATTGGCGGAGATGAGGATACTCACTCGTTTTCAATCTTCACCCCCACAAAGTATCTTTGCAAGACCACAAATGTGAGGGTGAAACAGCGCATTCTGATTCCTCAGTTAACTCGCACACGAAGACCCCACATTTTCAAATTCCTATCTTAATATTGCCCCACCTTGCATCCAAACACATTCCTCCACCATGTCGTCTCGTATAAAATGTCAATAAGAGAAGCAAATTCCATTTTGAGTACTCCGCCGAATGCAATGTACAGTATCAGTTCCTTTACAAAGCAATCGCAGCACGATTTAATTTATAATTTGACAAGGATTATAAACAACTAAATATAAAAAAAGTTTAACATTGTTTTAAATTTTAATAGCTTAGGTAAAGCTGAAAAAACTATTTTTCAATTGCATTTAATATAGAAACTTGAAGAGTTATCCCCATGTTTTTATTTTTCATATTTGTTGAAATATGAAGAATCATTCATTGTCGTTTAAGCATAATGTGTTCCAAGGTAAATGAAGTAATGTTACGAGGAACTTGAATTTGACATAAAGTGTTTGTGTGTGAGGTAAGATGACATGCATAAACAAATACTTGTTGACATGAACGTGACCTTTTCTTTATTTAAAAGTTCTGTTGTCGCTATACCTGGTTCCTTCTGAATAAAAAGATATTTATAGTTAAAATATTTAAGAGAGGACTTTCAGTTGAAAAACCAACATGAGTTGGTTAATTTCATTGCATTTTGCCCATGATAAGCTTACAAATAGTGTATTTTATTCTTTTGTATTTATCTTGTACACCCTATTTGTTCAGATAGCTAATTAAAAGATATCTTGGACTATCTAAGCTATTCTAATTAATTAAAGGAATTTGGATTTGCATAAAAGAATAAAGCACAGTTAGTAAGTGTTTATGGGAAAATTAAAAGAGTGAATTCCAATAAATTCATATTTTGTTTTTTTTAATGTAATTTTAATTTATCAATATCTAAATTGTGTTCATTTTTCAATTAACTAGCGAGTATTTAATACATTGAGTTTTTAAAATTCAATTAAATAATAAAGAAGCATAAAATAAAAGAAAGTAATGTAAATTCAGATAAAATTTTATAAATTATAGATTCCAAAAAAAAAAATGAAAAACGCTCAAAATTGATAATGATTATTTGCATAATAATTAAGTCAAATTAAAGAAAATAAAAAGTTAAGTTATTCTCAAATAAAAGTATTATAATTTAACATATCGAAATATGGATGGTTATTTGACTAATTGTGTGATGCACCATTTAAGCTATAGTATATAGTGCACCATCTTAAAAAAAAGAAGGGTGTACCATAGAAGTCCACCCGTTGATATCATTTGTTGGTCTTTAAGATTAGTGTAGGGTGGGGATTTAAGACAGGTTGTTGGGCTAATGGGTACTGCCTGCCATTTTTCACCTCTTTCCTTTAGGAAGAACCAAAGAGACTATCTCTTTTCACTATCCAATTCTCTTTTCAATCACCCATAGTAAGTCTCCTTCACCTTACTTCGGTCTAGGCGTGCTAGTGTCATTGTTGCTGTCTGGAATTTTCTGCTGCCACTATTTCCACCACTGACACAGGCCGTTTTTTTTTCTACCTCTCCCTCACCTCCAACCAACGTCACGACCACCACCAGTTCCTTCCCTCACTGCATGATGGTTTGGACAGCAGAGCATCAAAATGATAATAATAAAGGAAAAAAAAAAAAACTTGAAACATAAACAACATGCCTCCACTTATCTCCCTGTATGAACAATATCCTTGGACCTTGAACAGCATCAACGAAGATGCAACGTGTGTAACACCTGGTCCCCTTTGTATCTCAATGCCACTTATTCAATTGCATTTCTCCATGATGCCACAAGAAGCTACCACTCCTCCCATCTGTAGACATTAAAATATTAAATTTTTAACACTGCCATGTGTCAATCACATTGATGATGGATTATTGTTTGTGATGCTTGATCAAGTTTTTTGTGTTTCCGGAAGATAGGTGTTAAAAATTTAATTTTGGGTGGATTGTGTGGTGGCCATCTTTTGAACAATCTGTTGGCCATGTTTATATTTTTGCATTTGAATAAAAACCCAGATGGCATCTATGGACATTGTTGGTGTTGGTAGATTTGGGGTTAGTAATTTCAAGAGGTGAAGGAGGCAAAGTGGTGGCTGAAGTGAGGAGGGAGGGGAGAGCACATGAATTTGAGCGGTGGTTGGATCAGAAAAATTTGAGATTGAGAGGGTTAATTTGGTCATTTTAAAGGGTGGAGGGGGAGGACTATTGATCAAAAGACACATGGACTAATGGCCTCCGTAATATAACCAATTTAGAGTGTATTTATGAGTTGAGATTTTACAGGGGAGGGGAGTTCCCTTCCCTTCCATTCTCTCTCCTTCAAAATCTCAACTCACAAATATACCCTTAATTTTTAAAGTCTTATCAGCTACTAAATTATTAACTTGCAATTTAAAGTGGACTTCCACTTATGCACTCTCTTTTCTAAAATGGTGTACATACACCATAGTTAAATAATGCACCGCAAAACTTGCTTGGTTATTTACTTACATTTTATTTTCTGATATGCTCTCTGCAAATCTTGATCCATGATAGAGTACACGTCTTTGAATTCTCATTTGGTCATTAGTCCCACGTCACTCTTTCTTAGAAAGTGTCTTATTGTTGAAAGACTATTAGTTAGAGGAATTCAAATCCAATTCAATCCAATCAAATTCAAATCGAAAATCAATCAAAATTGCAAAAGTTTGGATTGAATTGGATCTTATTTTTTACAAATCACTTGGATTGAATAGGATTTTGAATTTAATTTTCAAAATTGGTCCAATCTAATTTAGGTTGAATAATATCATTTAATATAATTTTTTATTTTTTATTTTATACTTTTACTTATAATAATTTTAATTTATCACATAATTTTCTATATTTATATGTCATTTTCATTTAAATATAATATTATACATATTATATGAGTCATTTTTATTTTTATTAATTCAAGTTACTTTTTATTTATAATATTCTATACTTAAGATTTTTTTTTTATAAAAAATTGATTAAACCGATCCAATCCAAACTGCAAAAGATTGGATCGGATTTAAAATCTAAACTAAACCGATCTAATCCAAACTACTATATATCTTTATTGTTTGAATTGGATAAATTTTTTACTCAAAATCAATCCAAAATATACTGCAAAACCCCTACTATTAGTGATAGTTTCTGTGTACAGAAATCCTTTAAATGCATATTTACGAAAATAAAAATAGTTAAAAATACCTCTAACGACTTTAAAATTAACCAAAAAACTCAGGTGCTGAAATTATTTCTTCCACAAATGAACGAGCTAATGACGGATGAATTTTAGTATTGATCGAATTTTAAGATTGAGGTTATTTTCCATTTTTTTTTTCTTAATCTACAGATTGAGTTTATTTTCAAGAGCTATATTTTGCTTGCTAGATGGCACTGGTGAAGGAATCCAAGCTCATCATTGTGCAACTGTACATACTTTATTCTTTTTGCTTTTTACCACCTTTTTTTGTTTGTTAGATACCGCCAAAGTCACTATCTCTGAGGGAGAGTAACATAGCAAGGACAAAGATTGGTAGAAACTTAGGTTACTCTTTGGCATTATGTTAACTAGGGACAATGCCACTCTTGATTTGTTAGCGTCCCCTTTGACATACAAAGTTAAACGAAAGTCTTAAATTGCTGTATCTTGGGATATTATGTAGAGCAATGTTATCTTTAAATCAGATTTTAACATCATATACAATACTTTTTTTTTTTAATATAAACATACAAAACAATTATTTAACTTATATACGCACATCTTGATACTCAATCACATTTACTAATATAAGATGTTATCAGTATGAATTAAAAAAATATTTCCTTAATATGTATTGTTTTAGACAATTCATGCCACTGTATTTTGCATTTGTTGTAGCTTGTATCCGTCATATTGCCTATGCTTTCCACAATAATTACAGTATGTAATAATGCAATTGTCAAAAAACCAAACCGCAATTTATAATTATGCTTCGAGCATATAAGGCCTAAAAAAGAAATTATGATAAGTTTCTGTGTATAATCGGAAGAAACGCTTCCTTAGTTTCCACACACACGACATTGCCTGTTCTTATCTTTCTTCCTTCTAACAAATATAGACATAAATCTTAGAAATAAAGAAAAAGGCAGAATCTGATGGTACATCAGTAAGCTCACACGAAAAAACATATATAAATAGGCATAGGCATTTCCACACCATTCTAATTAAACCCAGCAAACAAATCAAGCCATATTTGTTCATCAATATATAGTATACTATGCCTAGAACTAGATCAACCGATCCTCTTGTTCTTGGACGTGTAATAGGGGATGTTTTGGATCCCTTTACAAGTTCTGTCTCTATGAGGGTTGTCTATCACAATAACCCGGAAGTTATCGACTGCTGTGAGCTCAAACCCTCCCAAATCGTCAACCAACCAAGAGTTGAAGTTGGTGGAGATGACCTTAGGACCTTTTACGCTCTGGTATTTTTCAACTCTATACGAAACCGTTATATTCGTTTTGGTTTATCGACATTTCTAGTTCTCTCTAGCTAGCTAGTTTTAGGGGAAAAAAAATGGTTTTATATCATTTATCACTTAATATATTAGTTATCGTATTAAGATTGTGGAGAATAATTAGTAGATAATGATGATTCACAAAACTCATGGACTAAATCATGAATAGTATAGATTTTTTTTTTTTTTTTCCTAATTCTAAAAGCATGAATTCCTCCTAGTTGTACGGGTCGTTGATATAGCGGATAGTTAATTTATTGCATGCACTTTGCAGATCATGGTGGATCCTGATGCACCTAGTCCAAGTGATCCAAGTAAGAGGGAATATTTGCACTGGTAGGTGCCCCTCTATCCCTTGTTTCCACGTTAGAGTCATTGAAATAAAACTGAGTGTACGTTGCTGTCATCTTATATACATATGAAACAGTTCTTTATAGCGTGATAACCCATTAGCATGTTGCTTTCTTACGATCTTCGATGGATGGCCAGGTTGGTAACCAATATTCCAGCAACTACAGGAGCAAGCTTCGGTGCGTAAACAACTTCGGTGCTGGAATATATATATATATATATATATATATATATACATATGCGCGCGCGCGCGCACATTATAGGATAAAAGCGCTACCACTTAGGATAGAAAGTTACACCCGCGCGTGGTATTCAAATTTAAGACGTTGCAACATTGATTGAGTTCTACCATGCCCTTTTCAATTTATACTGTAATAAATATTTTTAACGTCGTCATTTTTTTTTTTTTTTAATATCAAATTATAATCTTTCTATCAAAATCTGTATTTTTTAAAAATACATTGTAACATACTACCTTTTCATTAATATTCTTTGTGATTTATTTATTAAAATTCAATTGTCGATAATCTATTCTAATAATTTCATGATAATAATTATATACTTGTGTATGCTATGATAAATTTTCTTGCAATCTTATTATCAATTGGTATTGCCATTGCTAATGGTATTTTATAGGAGAAGAGATTGTGTCCTATGAAAGTCCACGGCCGACAGCAGGGATTCATCGTATTGTTTTTGTGTTGTTTCGTCAGTTGCGCAGACAAACCGTGCATGCTCCAGGATGGCGTCAAAATTTCAACACTAGAGATTTTGCCGAGCTTTATAATCTTGGATTACCAGCTGCAGTTTTGTATTTCACATGCAAACGAGAAAGTGAAACTGGTGGAAGTCGGAGGAGGGGATAATATGAAGATCATCGACCCTTCGAGAATGTATGATATAGAAGAAGCATAGAAAGAACTAATTTAAGCACGAAAGTATGTATGTATGAATATGAATATGATTATGTATATGCTAATAATTGTGGGCCGGGCTTGTGACAGTGCGCTGTCTTAAGACAAATAAGAGTGATTCGAAGCCTCTTTGTACCGCGTAGCTGGCTCCATTTGATGCTAATTAATGCTACATAGGGTTATAAATAAACATAAATAATTGGTAATATTGTATAAGAAACACGGAGATTGTGTAACGTCTGAAAACTTTTTACATTTTTAGTCAAATTATTCAATTTTATTGTCTGTGTGAGATTAATTAGAAGTTGATCAACTGATTAATTAAGGCCAATTAAAAGTTAATTAGAGGGATTAGGATTAGAAGCAATTGAATTAAGACCATAGAAACACTTCACAAATCCTTCTAAACCATTTAGCCGGTTTGAAGAAAATTGCTAAAGATTCGGTAAATTAAATTATCGGAACCAAACCAATATAATTTTACACTGAAAACCCTAATATAAGTGGCCAAAATTCAGCCACCCTCACTCGCTTTGGAGACGCCACTTGCAGCCTCAAAGGGTGGAGAGTCTTGGCTCAATATGAGCCACTCACTACCTATGCTTCCACCACCAACCTCACCCCTATAAATAGGCCTCCAACCCCTTCCAAACTCTTTCAATTTGCGCCATCTTCAGCCTACTCTCCTCCCATTTTTCTTCTTCCAACTTACTCTCCCTCTTCTCCATCTTCAATCCTTTATAGTTTCTAGCCTCCAAAAACCCAAGGTTAGCAAGGTTCTACATCAAATTTGAGGTAGGGCCTTAAATCTCTCTTACTATTTAATGTGGTGGTGTCTAATGACTCTCTTCATCCACTCTTCTTGTTGGTGATAATTGATGTTTATATGGTTCTTTATGATTGAATATCCATAAATTTATTGAGTTTGGGCTGAATTGAGGAGAGGGAAGCAAGAAGAGAGAAAATAGAAACTATTTCCTATAGAAACCCTACGAGTTCTGTACAGGCAGAGCATACGGCTCCGTCTACAGCCACCCAAATCTAATGACTCTATTTTTATGTGAAACTAGACATTTAGAGCTTTTCAACCATATAAATTATAAGCCATTGGATTAGTATTGAAGGAGATATGAATTTTTGAATTTTGCCTTAGGTTTTTGTCTTTGGATCTAACCAAAGTGTGTTGTGCAGGGCATTTCTCGCCCTATACAACTTCAATTTGAGTGAAACCAATTTTTTTAGAAAAGCAACATTCCATAAAAATTTTAGAATTAGATTTGGCCCCAATTGCTCCTAGTAATTCAATAAAATTTTCCTAAGTCTAACACGGGCTAGAATAGGGCAATCTAGATCAGTCAAATTCAAGAGCTTATAACTCGAGCTCTGTTCATGCAAATGAGATGAAACTTTTTGGGAATGAAAATTTATCCAGTTAAATTAAAACTCATGTGAAGTTCGTATGATTTCACCATGTATTCTATTTTTAGTAAATTGTTACTTTCTGGTATGTAAATCTGCCTAATTACAGAACAGCTCCAGATTAAAACCCAATAACTTGAGTTATACTTATCAAAATCAAATGGAACCGAAGAAGTTAGAAACTAGACAAATAAACTCTAACATATCCAAAATTTAGATCTAAATAGAATTTATGCTTGAATTTACAAATTTGGACAGAATTGAAAGGGAGCGGCAGAAACCTAACTTAAGGTGAAGGTTATGAATATTGTTTGATTGTTATGAGATTGATATATTGCAATTGATTTTCTATATGAATGATTGCCTTGCTATTTGGCACTACTCACAGGGAAGCGAATTTGATCCATTACGCTACTGAATTTTCGGCAGAAAATATAGAAAACCATGCATCATGAATATAATTCCTCTAGCATATGCATTCATGATTATTATTAAAGCTATAATAAAGATTGTATATGACTTGGACCAGCCCCTAACGAATTTAAAGGGAATAAACCGGTGTAAGGGTTGGGGAAAGTAAACTATTTACTCATATATAGGTATGAGCTCGGACTTGAGAAGTAGACTATCACCCAGATGTGAGAGAGGCCATTCATCTCCAGGGGACTAAGTGCAGAGAAAAATAAGAAAAACGCCCTAGGGACGGCGATACATAACGTCTAGATCTGTTAAGTAAAGAAAGAAAAAGGAAAGTATAAGTGCATATCAAAATTTTTATGATGAGCAAGTGCATCAAGAAGACATCTGCATCCATTTATGAATGTTATTCAGCTGTTGCTTATTTTATTTTGAATCTATGCATCTTATTTAATTATTCTTTATATATTATGTTTATGGTTGAGATTCTTTCTCTATTTAACAAGTGTATGATAAAATGAACTTGCTTCGGAACGGATGTTTTTGAACTCTCTAAAATGAAATGTATAGTTCGTATAGCATGATCACTTTTTCTTGAATAAACCGAAGTAGCTAGAATGACAATGATGACATGGACTGCCAAGTAACTTAGGAATCCTACTAAGAATATAAAATTCTTATCCCTATGTATGTTTCTATGTTGTCTCTAGACAGCCCAGAAGATCTTGAAGGAGATCAACCTAGAGGAGCGTGACCAAGATTGGACTAGCTACTGAAGAAATTTGTATATATGTGTAGATATGTGTTTATGGTTACTAGTGTTTGAAGGGTTATTTAGTTACTCTTCTATTCACGGGATGTAATAGAACTTTGTATTAATTTCGTGGGAAATAAGATAAATAATGAGTCAAGGTTCGTTTAATTAATTGTAACAACTCCTAATGAGATAGTATGACTTAAGTGTAGTATCAATTTGGGAGGATGTTACAGATTGTATAAGCAAAAACTTCTCAGTTATAGTGTGCCTGGCCTAGATACATCTAAACGCAAACGCGCATTTGCAAGGAAATGAATACTTCTTTTTGCAAAACTTGTCTGGAAAATTCTTGTTGGCGCGCATTGCAAAACAAACACAGCCTTATTTAATTAAGTTGTTCTTTTTCTCTCCGCTGCACCCTCTCTCTCTCTGTCTCTCTCTGTCTCTCTCTCTCTCTCTCTCTCTCACACACACACACACACAAAATCAAGGTAATCTCTTCTTCTGCTGTTGTAAACTCCGACGTACCCTCGGACCCCCACAAGTTCCTCTCCACCCAGAATGATGACGAGGCCACCCGATGCCATTGATGTGGTAGAGAAAATTCTTGCATGCTTTTGGAATAAAAGAAAAGTCTTACTGTTTTTCATATATGTGCAATTTGTACACTCAATTTTTTTTATTAAAAATTATCGTAAAAATGGAAAACAATAATAAATCATGAAGCTAAAGCGTTGAGTTATTAATAGAATAGGATAAAAAAAAATTTTCTTAGCCTGAGAGCAGTTAAAAATTTTTCATTGGGGTATTACCGATATAGATGAATATTACTACAAAATTGTTAGAATTTCTTTTAAGTTTTTTTTTTCTCCCCAAGTTTGCTGTGTTGAGTTAGCTTTAGTGGGATTCATTTTTGTGTGTTAAAAATTTTATAAGAATTTAATTTTAATATACTTTCCTTTAATTATATATTATCATATCATTAAAGACATAATTTAATGAAAGTATGTAAAGGCATAATTTTGATACATTGTAAGTATGTAAACATAGTTTATATAGATATCTAATCATGTATTGCTACATCAATAAAAATGTTTGACTTTTATATTCTTTATCTTAAATGTCTCACATATAGTGACATACGATTGGATGGCGACAATAATATAAAACTCTCTTACATTAATAATATATAAAAAGTGAATCTCTTAAAGTATTTAATTTTTATAATAATTACTTTAAATTTTACTCATATCATAATATATAATGTAAAATATTTTAATTAAAATTACACTCATTGTAATTTTTTATTGTATCTAAATGGGTTAAACTTATATTCATTTAAGAAAATTTTCGTGTGTAAATAGTCACTAACCAAATCTTGAGAAGATATTTGAATTTCAGACAAATAAGCACATGCTCAATAATCTCTTGGCAGTAATCATACAAATTCAATTACGGTATCACATGTTCATATAGTTAAACCTTGACTATCAAAATCAAAATATCCCACAATGTTGTTTCTTGATTGCGTAAATTGTGCATGCTTCAGGGAGAAAGTTTAGGTGCATATAGAACAAGAAAAAAAAGTTGTAATATTATGATTTATTTATATTGCTATGCTTTTAAATTTTGCTTCTACCTATAGCTATGCTTTTTTCTTCCTAGAGGACTTAATGTCCTGATCTTCACGTCGTTTAGGGAGAAAGTTGACGTGAAGTTGCTTTCTTTTCTTTTCTTTTTTCTTTTAATATTATGTTATTATAGGTATGTTATTCTTCCGAGATTTAGAGTTCAATATATCACTTAATGTAAGAGAGTTTATTTCTTATTTGTCCAAGTTTCCAAGTTTCGAATTCCAAATGAAAGAGAGAGTTCACTTCTTACTTGTCCAAATTTTCAAGTTCCAAGCTCCGAGTGAGAGAGAATTCACTTCTTTGTTGTCCAAGTTTTTGAGTTTCGAGTTCAAGAAACGTGAATGCACCATCACATCTTAATCTTTAGATTACAAAATATGTGGTGCACCTTGTAAAATGAGGTGCACTATAACCTTTATCATTATTCTTTAATAAAATCTGGTGTTACTATCTCAATAAATATTATTTATAGCATCATGTATTTTGAAGTTACCACTACTAATTTATAGTCTTACTTTAGAAAGTTAATATCTAAGATTCGATTATTGCGCCAATTTTAAATCAATCACTGCTACAAAATCATTTCAAACATATCAACTAAAATATTCCCATGGTATTTTCTCATATGACAATCCCTTCCAAACCACCTTGACTAAAGGAATTTCTTTCCCTCTTAAATTTTTGATAGATCTATCTATGATTTGTACTAGTTTAGTTTCATAAATCAAATCATCTCTTATTTGTATCATTTCATATTCTATGATATGTGAAGGGTCAAAACAATTTTTGAACTGAGAGAATGGAAGACATTATGGAGATCTGAAAGATTAGGGGGAAGTGCAATTTGATATGCAACAAGCTCTACTTTTTTTAAAATTTGGAATGGATCAATAAATTTTTTAGATTTAGCCTTATGAATTTGAGGGCTTTGCCAATCCCAGTAGTAGGAGTGACTTTGAAGAAAACATGGTCCCCTTCTTTAAATTCTAGAGGTCTCCTTCTATGCTCAATATAGCCTTTCTATCTGCTTTGAGCAATGAGTAATCTTTCCTTAATGTATTTAATCTTTTCTGTAACCTGTTGCACTAAATCAGGTCCTAGCAAACTTTTCTTTCCCATTTCAAACCAACACATAAGTGACCTATATTTTTTACCATACAGAGCTTCAAACAATGCCATCCTTATGCTGAAATAATAACTATTATTATAGGCAAACTCTATCAAATATAGACGAATATCCCAACTTTCCTGAAGTTCTAACATATAAGTCCTAAGCATGTCCTCTAAAGTGTGAATAGTTCCCTTTGTTTGACCATTTATCTGAGGGTGGTAAGCTATACTAAAACAAAGTTTAGTACTTAAAGCTTCTTGCAGAGCTACCCAAAACTTAGAGATAAATCTAAGATCTTTATCTGAAACTATATGCTGGTTGGTATCCCACACAATCTTACAATGTCCTAGATGTAAACTTGGGCCAACTTACACTACTAGAATTAACCTGAATAACGACCAATTTAGAGACAGAAATTTTTCGGTCACTAATACAATGAATTAGTAACTGATTTGAGAAACCAAAGAAATGATGTTCATAGAATAAAATCGGTCGCTAAATGGGTCACTAAATCTGTTAGTGACGATTTAGAGATCGATTTTTGAACAAAACTTTTGGTGCAAAAATCGGTCAATAAACATTGAACGACCGATTTGGTGAAAGCAATCAAAAGCATATATTAACCGTAATCAGTCACTAAATCGGTCTCTAATTTTTTAATTAGAGACTGATTTAGTGATCGTATTAGAGTTACAAGATTTTCCTTCTGCACAAATAAATCAGTTACTAAATTAGTCTCTAATTTAAATTAGAGACTGATTTAGTGAATTAAGACTTTATTCTATATTGATAAATCGATCACTAAATCGGTCTCTAATTTTTCAATTAGAGATCGATTTAGTGACCAATTTTGAGTTACAAGAGCTATGCCCTTTACAAATAAATTGGTCACTAAATCAATCTCTAATTGAAAATTTAGAGACCGATTTAGTGATTGATTTCTTGAATCAAGACTTTATTCTATATTGATAAATTAGTCTCTAATTTTTCAATTAGAGACCAATTTAGTAACTGATTTTGAGTTACAAGAGCCTTTTCCTCCACAAACAAATAAGTCAGTAAATCACTCTTTAATTGAAAAATTAGAGACTGATTTCATGAATAAAGACTTTAGCCTATATTGATAAATTGATCATTAAATCGGTCTCTAATTTTTCAATTACAAACCGATTTAGTAACCAATTTTGGGCAACAAGATCTGCCTCACCACGATCAAATCGATCACTAAATTTTAAAAGTTACCAAATTTTAACCTAAATGCCTGACGTCCTCCACCCCCAAAATCATTTCATCTTCCTTCTCCTTTTTTCATCTTCCCCCTCCAACCTGTCCCTCTTTCCCCTTGTCGTCGTCCCGCTGCTCTCCCGCCATCCCACCGCTACACGTTGTCCAGCGACATCCGAACGTAATCCAACCATTGCCACACATCATCGAGCTCGCGTCCTGCTGCTGCTGCAGCACTGCAAGCTGTTGTACTGCTGCGTGTGCTCCACCATCCATGTTGCTCCATCGCTGCACATTCTTGCTCCTTTGCAGGTGAGTTTCCTTGTTATTTTGGTTAAGTTTTATTTGATAATTTCTTGTTTTGTTTGTTGTTTGTTGTTTGTTATTTGTGTTTGTTGTGGTAATTTGGTTGTTAATCCTCTTCATAGTTGCCTCAAATTTATGTTCTTGATCTTGGATTTGTGGTTACTCTATGTGTGTGTGTGTGGTGTTGGTGTTGGAGGAATTACAAACAAAGTTGTTGTTTCAAAGTCTTTTGCATATCCTAATGGAAATATACATAATTGAAATATGTTACTAATGCTGCCAAAAAAAGAAAAAAAGTGTAGCTAGACTAATGTGAGGAGTTAATATCACAGATTGGGGATATGCATGATAAGGGTGCTAAGAATGGTAGACAACATGTTTTCCTTTTCTACCAAAAATATATTATGTTAGTATTTCTGGTTTATGAACTTGATTTGAAAAAAAAAAAAGAAATTTTGTTAAAATTTATAACTTAGTTCTTGTGCACAACTATTCCCATAGTTTCTGTTGCTATTTTGCATTCCACTTCTGCTTTTTATTTTTTGTTTCTACCTATGTCATTGCTTCTATTTTGTGGAAACCGCAAAATAGGGTTATTTACTTTCCAATATCTTGAATGCGTAAAAGATCTTCATCTAGGACTAGTTGTCTAAAGAATGAAGCTAAGAGGGTAATTATTATTTTCTATTCCCTTTTTGTCCCTTTGTAATTAACTCCATAGTTTAATGGAATTGCAGGATTTTTTTTTTTATTTCAGAGAAATTCTTTTAAGAGCCACCATAATTTTAGTCTCTCTATTTTCTTTTTACAACTTGAGGGTGATTAACCATCAATGTCATCAACCTATAGGAGTGGAAAGTTTTAACTTCAGGTAATAAATTTCAAGATAAAATTTCATGAACCGTTCTCAGTGATAAGTAGATCAGTTTAAGCTCCAATGTAGAAGAAACAAATATTGAGTTAAATTTCTATGTATATACATGAGTTCTTTTGATGGACCAAGAAAGATAAATATTTTGGCATCCCGTGACCTTCTGTACTTGATATCATAATTTTGCTATGAACTTTGAATCCATCCCTTATATGCACTTTAGGTTTGAACATTAAGTAAAGGGATTTTACTTTTTACTTGCATCGATGCCAAATTACCATATGTTAGAGTGCTTGATTTTGTAGTTAATCGTAAGCTTTTCTATGCACTGCACCTCGTGGAGTCTTAACATCTGAAGCTGAGACGATGATTGATTGTGAGGAACTGGGATGTGAAAGGAATTGTGATGAAGTTTTTGGATTTCTTGTGTTGGTTTAGTGTATTATTATTCTTGATTTATTTTTTTCTCTTGTTTATTTTTAGTGATCAGAGAATGTGAAACAAGTTATTTAATTGAAAACATTGTCAAAATTGTGAGGAGTTTCTCATGTAAGTTCCTTTATTTTCAATTGGATAGATTTCCTATTTTGGTTTGGTATGTTGATGTTCCTAATTTGATCTTTTTTTTCTTTTTTGTGATTCTAGTGATTAGAGAAGGGGAAGGAAATAATTTAATTTGCATGAGGATATTATCAAAATTGTGATAGGTTTCTCATGTAAGTTCATTTCTTTTAATTCTTAAAAGTTGTGAATTTTGATTTACCTCATGTTAAATTTTTTAAAAATATAAAAATGTAGTTGATATTTATATTTTGCATTTCTTTTTATAACTAGATTCACATTAAAATTGCTTACAAAGTTGGTGGTGACTCGTCTTTAGAGTTTGCCCATTTATCTTCAATTTGGTGTATCTCATGAAGGTACATTAATTTATTTCATTGACCATATAATCTTGCTTACATTATGGACTACTAATTGTTTGTCAGTTGATGTTATGCTTTGATTCTTGACTTTTGTGTTATTGTACAATAATTTGAGTGAAACATTAGATTCCCGTTTAAGATTCAATATTGTGAGCTTGTGTACATCTTTGTATTGCTCATTGTATTGAATCTTGAATTATCTAAGTCAGACAGTTTGGGTATAAAGATTTGTTACTTAAATCTCAAGACTTTATACTTGTCAAAATTTCATTTGCAACACTTCCTTTTGTTCTCTGGATGCATACTTTGTTGTGGTAAATTTTACCACCCTTAAGTCATGCATTTGGAGACCAGTAGGAAGTGCTACTAAAATTCTGTCAAGTATAAGATATGAGATTTAAAGAACAAAATTAATTAGAGGAAGGAATAGTTTATTCTTGAATGGGATAGGGCCACACCATGAATGAATAATTTCTTACTAATCAATATTGCGTTATAATTTTTTATTCTCTAAATATATATATTTTTCTAAACTTGTGTGATTGATTATAATGTGTTGTTTAATAATGATACAGAATATGGATATACATCAGTATCGTAGTTGGATGTATAATAGACTTATACCGGATCGAAGGGGTTAATACTAATGAATTTCTAGACGGGATAAAAGAGTTTATTTCTTTTGCATGCCAACAATTGCATTTAGCAAACGAAAAAATTAGATGTCCTTATTCTAAGTGTAAAAATATGAACTACATTCTTCCTGAAGAAGTTAAAGTTCATCTTTATAAAAAAGAATTTATACCTGATTATTAGTATTAGACATGCCATGGCAAAAATAATCCAACCTTATTTGGAAAATTTTATGCTCAGTGTAGTACTTCCACAGTAGAAACTGGTAACAATAAACACCTAAGTAGGTTTGAAACCATAGTTTATGATGCTATTGGTCTAGAGTTTGGAATGTACTGCATTCAAGAGATTGACGAGTCTCCAAATACAGAAGCTACAAAATTTTATGATTTGCTGCATGCAATGCAAAAGCCATTGTGGCTAGTATGTGTTGATCATACTGAATTGTCTTTTGCTGTTAGATTAATAACAATCAAATCAAAGCGAAATATTTCTCAACGGTCTTTTAATCAAATGGTCCAAGTTATGAGAGAGACACATCCTCCTAATAATCTAATCTCTCAAGATTATTATGAAGCTAAAAAAATAGTTTCAAAACTTGGACTTACTGCAATAAAGATTGATTGTTGTGTTAATAGTTGTATGTTGTTCTATACTGAAGAGTGCAAAGCATTAAAAGAATGTAACTTTTGTGGTGGACCGCGGAATAACTTAAATATAGTCAGTAGGGGAAAATATAAAGAGATACCTATGAAGAGAATGCACTACTTAGCTCTTATTCCTAGGCTAAAATGATTATATACTTTAATGAGTTCTGCTCTGCATATGAGATAACACTATGAAAATAGACGAGAATTGGGAGAATTGTGCCACCCATAAGATGGAGAAGCTTGGAAACAAATTGATTTTAATTATCTTGATCTTGTAGCTGAACCATGACATGTTAGATTAGGTTTATGCACTGATGGTTTTACACCATATACTTAGTCATTAGCACCTTATTCTTGTTGGTCCGTGATTGTCACTTATTACAATCTTCCACCAAAACTATGCATGACCACTCCTTATATGTTCTTGACCCTGGTAATTACAGGGCCCCATAATTCGAAAGGTAGGATAGATGTGTACTTGCAACATTTAATTGATGAGCTGAAATTGTTATGGAATGAAGGTGTTCTTATATATGATATTTAAAAAAAAAATAGATTTTCATGATGAAAGCTACACTAATATGACTATCAATGACTTTCCTGCATGTGGGATGTTGTCAGGTTAGAGCATAGCAGGAAAATTAGCATGTCCATATTGTAGGAATCAATCAAAGGCTTTTACTTTGAAATATAGTGGTAAATACTCTTGATTTGATTCTCATTGTCAATTTTTCCCTTTGGATCATCCATATCGAAGAAATAAAGATGCATTTTTTAAAAATCAAATTGAAAAATCTCAAGTTCGACTTAGATTATCTAGGGATCATGTCTGGGAGAATGTTTGTGATCTTCCAAAAATTACTGAGATTAGATCTTGTAGATGGCATGACTTTGGTATTACTTATAATTGGACAAAACAAAGTATATTTTGGGAGTTACTCTAACATCCCCATTGAGTTCCAAGTTCCGACTTCATCTTCGAATTTCACATGAAATGGGATAATTTCCGAGTTCCGAGTTCGTCTTCGAATTTCAGCATAATTTCCGACTTCATGTCCTGTCCGATTTCTGATTTCCTTTTCAATTTTGATTATTCCTAATTTCCGACTTCATGTTCTAGTTTCGAGTTAAATGGAGTGGCTTTCGAGTTCCAATCTCCAACTTTGAGTTAAAGTATATTGTGCATAATTTCCGACCTCCGACTTTATCTAGCATAATTTCCTACTTCCCGACTTAACCTTTAAGTTCAAACAACATGGACGTGATTACCGATATCCGACTTCATGTCTCAAAGAAAACGAACCGATTTCTAATCTCATAATTTATATCCAAGTTTCAAGCAAGATGTACGCGAGTTCCGACCTCAGACTTCATGTTTCAAAATAAAGTGTACACGGTTTCCGACTTTTGAGTTGATAGTTTAAGATATGGTTACAAGTAGCGACCTCCGGGTTCAATGTGAAGAGCTCCGTCATTGGAATTGAACTCAACTAAAATGGACATGAGTTCAGATCTTTGAGTTGATTTTCCGTCATACACGAGTTCTGATCTCCAAGTTTATTCCCAAGAGGTTTCCATTTCTGTTGGTGCTCCCGAGTTTAAATTGGGAGTTTCGATATTATGTGATTGTGTGCTGTATTATTTCCGACATCCGACTTTGCTTCCAAGGGATGAATAAACCAGACAAGATTTTCGATATCCAATTTCATCCCCGAGTGTCAACTAAATGGCACGAGTTCCGACCTTAAGTAGAATTGAGGCAAGTTCCGATTTCATATAGAATTCAAGCGAGTTCCACTTTTAGGACGACGTGGAGAGCAATTTAGCCACAAAAGTGGGAGACATGGCTGAACTTCAATCACAAAATTTCAACCAATCAACACTCACAATTCCAACTACCATCGTGTATTTAAGTCAGACCTCCTTCTCATTTTTGGTTGATTTACGCCTCCCTCTCCCTCTTGTTCCAGCTTTCTTCTTCTCTTCTCTCAACCAACTCTATCACTCCTTCAAGCTTCACAAGGTTCTAGCAATTCAAGCTTTAACACTTAACTCAACACCTAGCAAAATCACACTCCAAAGAGGTAGGATTCCATTTCTGTTCTTAATTTCTTTGAACTGTGGCTGCATGAAATTTTACTCTTCTTCATATATTTGATGATATGATGGATTATGGTTGGATTAATATGAAATCTTGAGCTGGAATTAAGGTTAGAAGAGAAAAACTAGGAGAAGTGGAGGATTGAGATGCTGCCTGAGTGAGAAGCCCCACAGCAGTCCGAATGGCGAAGTGTACGGCTCCGCCTACAGTAGGTTAAATCTGATGAAACTATTTTTATATGAAAGTAGACATTTAAAACTTTCCATACATATATCATATAAGGCTATTGGATTAGTATTGAGAGAGATATGAACTTTTAAAAATTAACTTAGGAATTAGGACTTTCATCTGGGCAGTGTGACTTGAGAAAGGTGTAACTCACCCTACACAACTCCAAATTGAGTGAAACTAACTTTGTTAGAAAGCTTACACATAGAGGAACATCCCTTAATGAAATTTTGAGTTTGTTATGATCCCAATTGTTCCCAGTGGTTCGAGGATGTTACCCTATGTCCAAACCAGTCTAAAACAGGGTAGTTCAGGAAGGTCAGATTTTAGGATGCATAACTCGAGCTATACTAAAGAAAATAAAATGAAATTTATTGCAAATGAAAGGTTGTCCTGTTAGCTTTGATATGACACCAATTTCGTATGATTTGGATTTGATTTCGATTTTTAGTGAATTTTTACTTTCAAGAGTATAATTTGGACCAGTGACCAAATAGGCTGAGGCAAAATTTAAATATCTTGATGGGACCAAAAGGGTTGAAAACTAAACACATAGAGCTATGATATATCCAAAATTCAGGTTTAAATGAATTGAATAGAAGTAAAGGTGGATTAGACAAAATTCGAGCAGAACTGAGTAAAATTGGCAGAAATGATCACATTGATGGTTTCACTAGTGTTATTAAACATATGAGGCTTGAGTTGACGGTTGTAAGATCTACCTTGATAGATATGTTAGATTGATTATACTGCTATGACTTATTTGTTCGTGAGAGCTATCACTATTCATGGAAAAACGGATCTGATCCATTATGCTGTCGAATTTACAGCAGAAGTCTATGAACTATGAATGTTTATATTTCAAGAAATTTACGATATGAACAGCTATATAATTATGAATATGTATGTGGAAATTCTATATGCAAGAATAATTTAAGTATGATATGAGGTATATGAAAATAAATGATGAAGCACATGTATAAGTGTATTCAGCATGTCTATACTTGATTATGCATGAGAATGAAAAGCCATAAATATATTAAATGTGAATCCCTTCACTTGGAGGCAGTTGCACTTTGAATCCTTCCCTGTGAAGGCAGTTAAATAAGATGAAATTTGAATCCTTTCACTTGGAGGCAGTTGCATTTTGAATCCCTCCTTGTGAAGGCAGTTAAATGAGATAAGATGTGGATCCCTTCACTCGGAGGCAGTTGCATATTGAATCCCTCCCTGTGAAGGCAGTTAAACAATAAAGATATGGATCCCTTCATCTGGAGGCAGTTGCACATTGGGTCCCTCCTTGTGAAGGCAGTTAAAACTTGGGTCCCTCTATATTGGAGGCAGATGGCCAACTGAGTCCCTCCGACCTAGAGGCACTGGGTCCCCTGTGAGTTAGTCTGTGTGACGACGGTCACGAGTTGAGCTGACGAGCTCACTTCCAGATCAGGCTACCCAAGGGCAATAAAGGCTAAAGACTAAAAACTAAAAGATTAAAACATATGCAAGCACCCCACTCACATGAGGCATGGCATCGACCTAGTTAGTGTAAGTATAGGGGATAGGGCTTACATGAGGCATGGTATGACCTAGTTAGTATATGTACCGAATGAAAGTCCCATATTCCTAAGGACCGTAACATGGCGATCACGCTCTGATGGGGTATGACATGGCGATCATACTCTAGAATGTGACATGTAAAGATATGATGATGAGTCTATATTCCTAAGGAACGTGTCGTGGCGATCACATTCTGATGGAGTATGACATGGCAGGCATACTCTGGGACATGGTAGGAAGAATATATTCCTAAGGAATGTGATATGGCGATCACATCCCGATGGAGTATGACATGGCGATCATACTCTGGAATATGTGTAACAAGTAAAGGAAGATAAAGAAAGAAAAGTAAATTTTATGTATATGCATAAATTCAAGTACAAGTAAAGTTATGTGTAGATGTTATGTCTCCAGTATATTGATGCTATTGTATTTTATTATGTTGCAGTTACTATTCCTAATATAATTCATGAATTGACTTTGTATGGGCTTTCCCAAATGCAAAGTGTATGAATAAAATGAACTTTGCTTCGGATAATATATTTTCGAACTATAAAATTAAATAGCTTGTATAACGTGATCACCTTTTTCATAATAAACCAAAGCAACTAGAGATGACAACGATGACATTATGTGTGATACTTAAGGAATCCTACTGAGAATTCAAAATTCTCACACCTATTTCCGTGTTATCTCCAGATAGTTCAAGAAGTTCTGAGGACGGCTAAAGTTGCTGTCAGATAAGGTCCGCTCAGGTAACAGTAACAACTCCAGGGTGTGGTACTATGATTTAAGCATAGTACTGTACTTGGGAGGATGTTACAGTTACCGTATTGGAAGACCAATTTAATAAGACATAATCTTGATATGATGCACATTGAGAAAAATATATTTGATAATGTCTTTAATACGGTGATGGACATCAAAGATAAAACTAAAGACAAGGTCAAAGTAAGAATAGATTTGAAAAAACACTGTCGACGGAAGGAATTAGAATTGCAGCAATTACTTAATGAAAAGTATGTAAAGCCAAAATCAAAATTTGCCTTGTTCATGAAGCAAAAAAAAAAAAAAAATGAAAATGGGTTAGTGAGCTCAAAATGCCTGATGGATATGTATTTAATTTGCATAGATACGTGAATTTGAGGGAAGGGAAGCTCTTTGGAATGAAAAGTCATTATTGCCATCTTCATGGAGCATTTGCTCCCAATTGCTTTTGCTACACTTCCGGATCAAGTATGGAAGCTTGTAGCTGAGTTGAGCAAATTTTTCAAAGATTTGTGCTCAACAATGTTGCGAGCGGATGACTTATTGCTGATGGAGCAGATCATTGTCACAATTACATGTAAAGTAGAGTAGATTTTTCCACCTAGATTCTTTAATTCTATGAAGCATTTACCCGTTCATTTTCCATATGAAGCAAAAGCAGGAGGTCTAGTTCAATATCAGTGGATATATTCATTTGAGAGGTAAAAGTTTATGATTTCAAATTTTACATGCTAAACATTAATGCTCTTATCAATGCAATTATTACTCATTGATATCATATTTTTATAAGTGCTTAAATAGATTGAAACACATGGTTAAAAATAAATCACATGTCGAAGGGTCCATATGTGAGGCATATTACCTCTCTTTTTTCCTCATATGTTTTGTCCATATGGGAGTCAAGAGAATTATTATTACGGGATCATTAAAGAAATTGTGCAAGTAGAATATCCTGGAAATCCACTGAAACAATTAGTATTGTTTAATTGTGAATGGTTTGATATTACATTTAATCATGGAGTAAAGATTCATAAACAATACGGTATTGTGGAAATTTGTCATACAAGACGTTATTCAAAATATGATCGCTTCATATTTGCAAAAAATGCAATTCAAGTGTATTATGTTCCATATCCATGAAATATAAAAAAAAAAATTAATTGGTAAGTTGTTATCAAAACCAAAGCAAAAGGTATAGTTGATGATCGATATACGCATGAGCTTGCATATCAAGATGAAACAACTCTTGTCAATTTTGTGGTAAATGATGACCTACTAGAACCTTTGAGAGATAAAGAAGGTGAATGTGATGAAGTCGAAGTGAATGTAGGCCATGATCAAATCTATGAGGAAGATGATGACATTGAAAAGAATATAGATGAGGAGGAAGAGGAATTTGATTTTGACAATGAATCTGAAAGTGACAATGAAGAAATTCAATTGAATAGGTTGGTTGCTGATGATGGGGATGATGATGATGATGATGATGACAATGTTGATAATGATGATTATTAGTCTAATTTTTCATTTTATGTTAAAGGTAAATTTATTGCTTTATTATCTTATGCATATGTTAGTTTTTTGTTAGATAATGACAATGTTAGTTTATCTTATACTAATTAGTGTTACATTTAATTACAGATATTAGACAAAGACAAAGGGAAAGAAAAGATGTTTGCTTCTAAGAATTGACCCAAAAAACTACAGTCGACATAATGTGTTGATAGCTCTCAGCAAACACCTTCTTCAGTTGCAGCAGATATCCCATCTCCTAGAGCTACACCATCTCCAACACTTCCTATTAATGCATCCAATTCTCCATCAACTCCATCGCCATTAGTGCCATATGTAAATTCAGCTACCACCCAATCACATAGAGAACCTGCACAAGGATTGATTTCTTCCCATGATTCCACAAATATTCAGACAAACAATGGCAAAAAGATTTACAACTTGATGGAGCTGGGTATGTGAAAAGTCTTTGAATAATTTAAACACATTCAATATGTTTTAATTGATAACATGCAATGCTTGTAGGTTTTTGCCCTCACACATTACTGCTGGTGGGATTACTGAGATTATCAAAGGGCATTACCTAGAACCATGGTCATCTTGGAAAAAAAATACCAGTTGGTGTAAGAGGATTGTTGTTTGATGAATTCACGGTAAGATTCAAAATTTTATTTTGTGCAATTTTTATATGTTCAAACTTAAATCTTGATATTTATTTTGGTTATTGTAGAGAAAGTTTGATTTTGAGCCCCTAGATTATGGTTAGGCTTAAAAGAATTTTGAAATGCAAACTACTACTTTATTAAAAAATATGCTCATGAAAGCCCGTGTCAAATAGACCAGACCAAGATGGCTAGGAGAACAAGTTTAGGATAAACTTTGCGAGCACTGAGGAAGTGAGACCTTCAAAAAGAAGAGTAGTTAGGCAAAATTGAATTGAGCATCTAATTGTGGGGGAATCGGAAGTTCTCTTCACACCAGTGGCTTAATTACCACTTCCTAGTATATAGCAAATCTGGTTAAGTTTTCAAATAACTTACTTTTTTCTTTTCAATCAACAGTGCACATTGTGTTGACATATTGCTTTCATATTAAGTTAATAAATTACTAATTTATATTATTATTGCATTTGTAGATGAAGTTGCATGGGCGTGTTCCTACGTCATCAGAGTTGTTTCACCACACACATAGACGCAAGGATAACACCTGGGTGGGTAGGAGATTTATCATTAGAAAAGATTTTTAGTGCTTCAAGTTGTAACATTTTCCCTTTGAGAGAGTGATCAATTTTTTTCTATACTTCTTTAAATTGTAAGAGGGTAAGATATCCCTCAAATGATAAAAGGGTGAGATATCCCAAAAGTATGAGTACTCAAGTGGTGTAAAGGTTCCCAAAACCTTGAAGAATTGGATATAGTGGAAAATCCTAAGTAAATTGCTTGGAGATTGGACGTAGGTCACAAGAGGTGACTGAACTAGGATAAATCTGAGTTTGCACTCTCTCTACTCTTATCTTTTTACTTTATAGCAAGTTAATTTCATTTTATTCATTGTTGAAGTTCTAAATTTCCTAATATTCTCACATATTTAAGTAGGCATTCAATTATTTATTCTGAAAAAAGATTTAACAAAAAGGAACATTGTGAAATTATTTAAAAAGATTTAGAACCTAATTCACCCCCCGCTTAAGTTCTTGAGGCCACTTAGTAACAATTTGGGCAACCTACAACTAGGTGGATTAGTGTCACTACTTAAAGCCTTTCATCAGGATGTTAACCCATGTATATAGGCATGTAAACAATGATGTCATTTTTCAATGTTGGTTGCTTACTTTTTTCGATTATACTGTTTCATACAGGTAGCACAAGATTTTTCCTACACAGATCTATTGATGGGAACACAACTCCAACCCCGATGGACTTTGGAGGACCCAATCCTACAACTGGAGATCTAAGCTAACAATTTAGGTTACACACGTGCTCATAGTTTACTATTGTGTTTGTTGGATTAGGAGAATGAAACTTTGATTTTGTGTACAGGTATAATGATTATTAGAGGCACATTTGTCAGTTATGTTGGTTTTGGAGGCGCATAATAGATTTCATAGCAAGACCTTTTCTTTTTTTAAGTTTTGGTTGCATAGGATGATGGTTGCATGTTTAGTGATGTGTTAGATTTATCCATTTAGATGCACCCTTGGTCAATATTTGATACAGAATTTGAAAAGAAAAAAAAAAAGGACATAAAAATAGCAAGCTAGAGAAAGTTACCAATATTTTGTTAAAACTTACCAGCGTTTTGCCAAAATTTACCAGCATTTTTCAAATATTTACCAACTTCCTAAGAACACTTTAAAATTTGATTTTATGAATACTTAGATTTAGTGATATGTTAGATTTATCTATTTAGGTGCCCCCATGGTCAAAATTGGCTACAAAATTTGAAAAGAAAAAAAAAAGACAAAAATAGCGAGCAAGGGAAAGTTACCAACGTATTACTAAAACTTACCATCGTTTTGCCAAAATTTACCAGTATTTTTCAAGTATTTACTAGCTTCCTAAGAACTCTTTAAAATATGATTTTATGAGTAATTAGATTTAGCGATATGTTAGATTTATCCATTTAGGTGCCCCCATGGTCAAAATTGGTTACAAAATTTGAAAAGAAAAAAAAAACATAAAAATAGCAAGCAAGCGAAAGTGACCAGCGTATTGCTAAAACTTACCAACGTTTTGCCAAAATTTACTAGCTTCCTAAAACCTCTGTAAAATCTGATTTTATGAATAATTAGATTTAGTGATATGTTATATTTATCCATTTTGGGGCACCCTTGGTCAATATTTGTTACAAAATTTGGAAAAAAAAAAAAGACATAAAAATAGCAAGCTAAAGAAAGTTACCGGTATATTATTAAAACTTACCAGCGTTTTGCCAAAATTTACCAGTATTTTTCAAGTATTTACCAGCTTTCTAAGAACTTTTTAAAATATGATTTTATGAATAATTAGATTTAATGATATGTTAGATTTGTCCATTTAGGTGCACCCTTGGTCAATATTTGTTACAAAATTTGGAAAGGAAAAAAAAAAAGCCATAAAAATAGCAAGCTAGAGAAAGTTAGTAGCGTATTGTTAAAATTTACCAGCATTTTGCCAAAATTTACTAACATTTTTCAAATATTTACCAGCTTCCTAAGAACTTTTTGAAATATGATTTTATGAATAATTAGATTTAGTAATATGTTAAATTTATCAATTTAGGTGCCTCCATGGTCAAAATTGGTTACAAATTTGAAAAGAAACAAAGTAGACATAAAAATAGCAAGCTAGAGAAAGTTACCAGCGTATTGTTAAAACTTACCAGCGTTTTGCCAAAATTTACCAGTATTTTTCAAGTATTTACCAGCTTCCTAAAAACTCTTGAAAATCTGATTTTTTGAATAATTAGGTTTAGTGATATGTTTGATTTGTCTATTTATGTGCACCCTTGGTCAATATTATTTATTACAAAATTTGGAAAGAAAAAACAAAAGACCAAAAAATAGCAAGTTAGAGAAGTTACCAGCATCTTAGGAACTCTTTAAAAACTTTTATTTGGAGGATAAATTTAGTTATATATTAAATTTATTTATTTTGGCGCCCTTAGTCAATAATTATTACAAAAAAATTGAACAAGAGAAAAAATTATATTAAGAAATATCGAATTGGTCAAAGTTATCAGCATTTCGAGAGACTTACCAGCATTTCTTAACAAAATCACCAGCATTTAGAATGAATTTATCAGTGTCTTATTAATAGAGATGGCAAAATGGGTCAGATCCGCCGGGTTGACTCGCATAACTCGCAATTTTTGGCGGGGTGTGTTGGTATTTCAACCCGCAAAAAAAATTCAACCCGTATAACCCACCCCGCTTTACCCGCGGGTTAAAGCGAGGC
Source organism: Pterocarpus macrocarpus (assembly GCA_031439585.1). Lineage (NCBI taxonomy): Eukaryota > Viridiplantae > Streptophyta > Magnoliopsida > Fabales > Fabaceae > Pterocarpus > Pterocarpus macrocarpus. The sequence goes on from CM062515.1 coordinate 79,412,743, forward strand.
AGGATGGGTTTAACCCGAAGGTTAAAATTTTTTATTTTCTTCTTTTTTTTAACACAATACATGCAGTATTAGGCATTTTTGTTTGTATTTATGTAATATTGGTAAATTCAATAGTTTTTTTTTTGGGACTATATTATGATTATATTTATGCTTTTATGGATTATGTTGTTGTCTTATTGATTACGAATTTATATTTTATTGTGAACATGGTTAATTTGTAGAGTGTGAATTTTTTAACATTTTTGGGTTTAAATATTGGCTTGTGAACTTCTCTATTCTGGTTATTTTGGTTAGAAGTTCCATCTTATTCTTATTGAGAATTATGATTTTTAACTATTTTAGAGTTGAGCAAATAGTTTAATACTTGATTAGTAAATGAAATGAGATTCTTTATATGGATGTTCTTTTATTGCATTTAATTAAAAATTCCTTTATTTTTTTAAAAAAATTTAGATGAATTAATTTATGTAAAAAAATATTTTTTTTTTATTTTCCATTTTTTGATGGGCCAACCCGCCAAACCACTAACCCGCAACGGGGCGGGACGGGTTGACATATTCAGCCCACATTATTGACATGAGTTAGCCTACCCTGCCCTACTTAAAGCTTGACCCACAGCGGGGCAGGGTGGGTTGGCCCGTTTGCCATTACTACTTATGACCTCTTAATAATGTGATTTTATTTTGGAAATAAGATTATTGATATGTACCAAAATTTAAATTTTTAGGAGTTCCTATTTCGCTAGCAAATTCTTTCTAAAAGTTGGTAACTTTGCTTAAGACATTGGTAAGTAAATGCAATACGCTGGTAACTTTCTCTATTTGGATATTTGTATATATTTTTTTTCTTTTTCAATTTTCCTGTATCAATTAATGACTAAGGGCACCATCAGGAATAAATTAAACATATCAATAAATCTTATTCCCTAGAGTTTCATATTTTAAAATGTTCCTAAAATACTAGTAAATTCATTCCAAAAGCTAGTAACTTTGGATCAAAACGCTAGTAAGTATATAGAATACGCTGGTAACTTTTTCTATTTGACTATTTGTTTAAACATTTCTATATTCTTTTTCAATTTTTTGTAACAATTATTGACTAAATGCACCAAAACGAATAATGAAAACATATGACTAAATATTATTCTCAAAAAAAATCAAATTTTAATATTTCATAAGAGTTCCTATCCTTGGAGGAAACAGAATGCAACATTAAGCTTAAACATAAGAAAACAAAATCATGTTCAAAACAAAAAGTCGATAATCCCTCAAGCTAACCGAAAAGACCAAAAATTAAAAGCCAGAGCGGATCCTAAAGTGTGACTTTTATGAAGCAAGGCGATCTCCAGCATATATCACTAAAGCTTGGTAATCATTCTCCACCAAATCTCCAGCATTGTGAAATTCCAACATATATCATGATCAACAGTATTCAGAGCCTCAAAGCTTTTCTAGTATGCTTGCAATACACTTTGGCTCCGCCAAGAGCATAAGACACTCCCAATTGCTCACATAATCTGGCAAAGGAGATAGGGAAACTGGACACAAGAAACAATTATCAATTCAAACCTTTAATCATAGGCACCATTGTAAAAATAGCTTCTACACGTGTTGCAATTAACATTTTTCCCAATGCCAAATTCATACAACATTTTGGTAACTCATGATAGATACATTTTGAGTTGCAGAACATATCAGCAGCCTACATAAACCAAAATAATGAAAAAAAAGTAGGAACTGGATATATCCTGTAAGAAAGGAGAAATTTACAAAAAACCCACCAAGTAGCGCTAACCTACATAACTCTTCTACATACACTCCAATATATCTGATTAAAGAGCAAATGTTGATAAAGATTTGTTGAATCTGCGCTAGATGATATTCAAGCAATCAGCTTTCAGACCATCAAGATTTATTGGCACTATTCGAGGTAAGATCAGGAGCATCAGGTTAGGGCCAACTAGCTTTGACAACAAAACCATCCATCTTGAAAAGCACGCTCCAACAAAGGATGACGGTCCATGTGCATCTATTTTTGCTTTGGCCTCAAATGCCTTGTCATGTAAGGAGTTCTTCCACTTGGTCCAATTTTCCACTTTCTCTTAAAGGTTAACCCTAGTTGCAACTAGGGGTGGCAATTACTACCTTATTCGTGGGTATCCACCCTGTCCCAACCTGGTCGGGTCGGGTTTAAAACCTGCCCCGCAATAGGGTGAGTAAGCATCAGGGCGAGTTTAGGTGCGGATAGGGTTGGGTTCGAGTTCAAAGCAAACTCGTCCCTACCCTACCTGCACCCTATGTGAATTTTAAGATTTATTTATTATATGTAATTTATATATATAAGATTATTTTTCTAAATATTTTTATCACTCTAAGATTGTGTTTGGTATGAAAGTAAAGATATATATAAAAATTTCTTAATGTGTAATTTTTCATATGAAAGTAATCTATGAAAATTTTCACTTCATTTTTAACCCCCATATCAAACACACCTCAAATACATATTAAATGTTAAAATAATTTTCTTCTCAAAAAATTTAAAATAACTTTTTTAGTATTTAAAAGGAGTAGTGGATAGTGGCGGGTAAGGTACGGGTTGTCCACGGGTAGGGTTTGGATTTTGAATGTCAAAACTCACGGATAGAGTAGGGGCAGGTTGAGACTTGTTTAATGAGGTGTGGGGTGAGTTCGGGTTGAGCTAAAACCCGCCCTATTGCCACCCCTAGTTGCAACATTTGATCTTGGCTTGTCCAAGGTATTAGCTGTATGACCTTAATCTCCAACTTCTTTGCCAGCAACACCTGTTAAACAAAACCATAAAAATATTCAATTGGTATGTTCACGCAATTCAAATTATAGCATATTAATTCGTAATTATCCATGTAAACAACTTCATAAATTAACTTCATCATTCTCTGGATCTTCTTCACCAATGCCAAAATCCTCTACATTCGGAGTTTGGATAGATCGAGCAGTATTCGAAAGCAGTGCATCAACTTTTGCAGCCTGTAACACTCCTACCCTTGCCTCATTTCTCTCATCGAGGACCCAACCAGTTAATAGTTCACATCGAATGCTTGAAACATTGGTCTGTGGCCATTATAAATTTAAACTTACATAGCATTATAGTAATTTAATATAATCACAACATACTGACAAGAGAATAGAAAATAGACCTTAGTCCAAGAAGGCATGGTATGACCTCCTTCATATTTTCTAACACTATCCCACATCTCCATATATTTGCTGGTGTAGATACCATAGTCAGTCCTTTATGAGAAACATACAAGAAGCCACCATGAATTAAGGCAATAACAATTCAACCATTGGCATGGATGAATATCAAAGAAAAATTCATAGACAAAACCAATCACCACTTATCCATTATGCTGTGATGGCATCTTGACATTCTCAATTTCTATCTCCTCGCAAATGGAGTTGAATGATAGATTCAACATGGGCATTATAACCTTAAATTCATAAGCCCGCAAGTTTAAGATACCAGTAACACTCAACATACATTTCAATAGATAGCAGAAGTTGATTACTATGTAATACATTGAATTTTTCATGCCACCAACTGGTCAAGCTTAGTCTTATTGCCCCTATGAGACCGCGACATAGAGTCCAACACATACAGTGTTCTTTTCTCTTTCTTACAAGCATAACACCACCAATGGTCACTAAATATGGTTGGCGCAAAGATCTGCAACAATAATATAAGATTTGCAAAAGCCCATGACCATGTCATCGTTAAGAATATGTATGGGAGATCTAGATTTAATGGAAAAGGAGGGAAATGAATGGCTTTGGGAGTTTTCCCTATGTTTGGGAGTTATAAGTCACGAAAGGCAAGGGAGTTTTCTCCAAACACTTTAGACCCCTTACTTCCCACCCCCTCCTTCCCCTTTCATGTCTTCCCTTTTCCTTCCCCCTCACCCCAACCAGTGTAATATGCGACAATGATCGAATTTCAATACCTCATTACAAGTGCCGATGTTAGTCTCAAACAACGGAAAATATGCCGGTATATCACCCTCCAGTTTAGTTCCCTTTTCTTGAAGTCTTCAAGTTTTTTGGCAAGCTCTTCCTGCCGTTGCCAAAAAAAATAATAATAATAACAACACTACTTTTTATAACAATTTTAATTCCTAGATTAATATTGAAATTATGTAAGTAAGTTGTACTAACCAAGCAATAGGAAGACAAACAAAACTGAGACCTCAAACTTCATACATTGTCCGCATTAAAGAATGAACTGGCAAAAGAAATAAGCTGGGCATGACAAGAGAATATAAGGTCATGAGATTTACTTTGGGGCAATTATACAATTAACAGAAAAATGTTAGTATTGCTGAGATTTAGTGCATGATTGTTGATCCACTCTTGAGGTGCCAACGTCGCCGCCTCCTAACGATCTAAAACAAGGTTTCCGATCCAAAACAACACACTAAAAAGAACCAAAAGTATATAGTCAAATATTGAACTTTAAGGTTAAGTGGTTGCAAATGAGTGGATTTTGTTACAAAAAGAACAAAGATATATCCCTACTCGCTTGTAGGACCACTATGATGGGAGCCTCCCGTATTTCCTTCCCTTTTTTATGGCTGCACTGGACTTTGCCTCCCAATGCAATAGTCATATAATTTTTATAGCAAGGCTTTTCTGTCACCTCCCTTACCTGTCAGACTAGGCTGGTCATCGACAATGCCTTTACTATCCTCATCTTCTTTGTCATCCATGATGCATTCGTCCTCATTGGCATCCACAATGCTTTCTGATTCTTTGATACTTGGTGTTTTCAGAAATGGTTATTCGGGCATGCTACAGTCTGTATCAGACTCACCAGCCAGAATATGGTCATCTACTGACTTTCATATATTAAGATGCGGCACGAACTACATATGTCAAATTATTTAAAAGTTAGTTAATTAGTTAATTTGGCAAATGACCTCACCAACACACCCAATATTGTTACAGATAGATAAATGAATACAATAATCCATCAAACCCAAGTACTTTGTTCGATACCTCACTCTTATAGATGGTATGCAATTGAAGCACCCTAAAAATGTCATCTTCATCCTTGGCATGGTTCAATAATCCCTATCAAATAACAATGAACATAACAAATATCAACAACAAATATTTTCTAGTGGAGGAGGTTTGGTGTGGGTCATCGGATTGAAAACAAAAATAAAGAATTGTAATTTTTTTTAAAAAAAAATATTTTCCTACCAACTAACAATAATGTAAAGATTGATTCTAGTATAATTAATAATAGTGTAAATAGATAAATTTCTTAAATACATATTAACAAAAAAGATTAAAAATGACTATATTACTAGAAACTTAACTGCACAACATTGAAATCTTACAAATCTAAAATAAATAAATACTTAAATTAGTAGATTGGGTGATCGGGTTGGGTGTTTGGGTAATCGGGTTGAAAAATCATAACTCCGACCTGGATGTTCTCACTAACTATTATTTTAATATTTAAGCTCACATATAAACATCAATCCTAGACTTAATTTAAATGATTCTAATGACACTGTACCTATGCACTGGTTTTTTCCTCCCAAATCCACGAGTCCACCCTCGAGTCATCCCAGTAGTTAAGAAGTCGAAGTTCTGTACTTGGTGGGACCAGGGCCAGTGGTCGATTATGGAAATACACGGTATGTGTAATGCCAAAACATTATTATGATTCATCTATGTACATGAACAAGCCATACTCAATTCATTAGAAGATGCTTTTGATTAACATACCATTAGGCAGAAGACGCAGCCTCCGATGCTCTTTGTCTTCCCTTTCTTCTTCTTTGTATACTTGAATGTGCCTTACAAGCCAAGAAAAGATGAATTCACTCCAGTTATAGTTGCGTGAATTCTACACATCAACAATGGTCCCCAAATACTTTGAACTAGGTGCCATCTCTACTATTGGGCATAGGAAACATGACAATGCATATAGCAGATATGCTTGTCTAAATTGGTCATCAGCTTTCCTGTCAACAATCAGTTCTTCTAGCTAACTATATTTGATGCCTTTAAAAATTGTCAATAGTGATTTTTGCTTGGCATTGACAGACTTTGGAACGGGCAACCCTATTACATCCAAAGTATAAGAATTGTCACATGCATAATTTTTAACTATTGACAAGTAAAAGATTTACAATTATTTCATCCAAATAACAATAAAAAAAACAACGGCATAGAGATTTAATTGGTAGAAAAAAATTACCATTACTCGATAGCCCTAAGGCCATATCCACATCATGGTAGGTAACGGGAATATCGCACGCCTTAACAACTATCACGTGCCACCGCAAGTCAAAAGAATTCACCAGCTCTTGGCACATTATGCAGCTGAGGGAATTGCATCTAACATCCAACAATCATTCGAACCCTATATTGTCAATAGCCTTGGCTTGCTCTTCTGTCAACTTTGCATGCAACCTATGCAATCGACTAGGCAAGCACCAAGTGAGGAACACAACCTACATTTCACATACATTATAAACAATACATCAGTCCTTAAATATCACTATGGATAAAAAGAGATCAAAAAAGGTTTGATTAATAATCAGATAGTGAATTAAAATGCACATTTGTTCTCTAGACCTTTTATTCACACCGAAACAAAAGCACGCAGCTAACACAGTGATTCATTTTAATTGTACTAGTCACATTTAAATTATTTGTTACTCAAATGCAAACCTTCCCTGATTTTTTTTAGGCTACTTTTTCTCATGTCCTGAAAAATCGTCAATTGGCGAACTACCAAGATCAGTAGAATTACACATAAGATTAAACCCTAAACCAAAAGAAAGTTAAACTAGAGTAATTAAATTCAACTATTACACAAATTAGCCACTCTCACTGTCCTTAAGTTCAGGAACATCAACTTCCCTCTTTATTTCAAAATATGACATGAGTTCTTTTGCATGTGAATCTATTAATTGCAAAAAATCAAAGGTTTGAATAAATGATGAACAAAAATAGGTCAACGTCATCAAAATGGTTATCATAGCATGACATACCTCGTACTCGACTACATTTGACACCTTCCCTCTGCCCTATTTTGATTTATAATACTTTATCACAACAAATTCGGGTTGTAGTACCTACAACGTACGCCACAGATGAGATCATATTTCATCTTTATCTTAGTTTTTAAATGTACATAAAGGGTGCACCCTCCAAGGAAATTTAATTGGATATTTGAACTGTAACATGTATCCATGATCTATGCCTATCAGTCTAACACTCTCATTATTTTCTCGCAAGTTCAAGAAAGGATTGCTATACACGAACAAGAATATATATGTTTTGGGATTTTTGTCTATTCATTCAACAACACACTTATTATGGACCTAAGAAAATCTCATCCCAGATCTTACTCATATCTTTAAATAGATCAGATTCTTTGTGTGAAAGGCAAGCAGGAAAAATAAAATATAAGGCATAGTATATAACACCATCAGAGAGTATTTTTTATGGTCATTGATGCATTTGAGTACTCTTTAGATTTTATAGGTTCTCTGACAAGCGGCAAATGTATTTAAAATCCAATTGATCATTGTAGAGGTAGGATGGCTCTATTTTCATTGGAATCTTCAATCTGTAACCACTTATTCTGTCGATGTGCAAATCTTGCTCATACTTGATGATCAAGAAAAGCTAATCAATCAAACAATTTTTTTGGAAAACCAAAAAGGAACTATGTTCTCAGTTTTACACCCTGCAAATTGCAATTTCTCCCCAATATGCTATGAAGCACTCATATATCTCTTAACCTATGCAAAAATGAAACATTTTTTTTTATCTAATTTTTGTTTTAAATCCAAAAATAATACACTATGGTACTCATTTGGCCACATTTTCTAAGGAGTGAAAAGTATCCCCACCCCATAAAGCCATTTTCTATGGAAGTGACACACTTAAAAGGAAACAAGTTTATTTTTGTTTTTTTCCAATTGCAAAAAAGATACAAGGCCTTTGTTGTTAAGACATCAATTAAGAAAAAAACAAAACAAAATATAAATCTTTTAGAAGGAACATTATTCTTAGTCCATCAAGGCATACCCCATATTCTAATAGCCAATTTCCTTTTCATTCCAGCAAACCTACAAGCTAACTCAGTCTAAAGCATTCTCTAACTCTCTCATTATTTTCTTTTGTTGTTGAGTATAGACAAACCCGGCACACTATGGTCATTATCTCTATCACATCTCTTTCAACACCATTGTCAGGCCTTATATTTTAAATTAACTCATTTACATTCCCATAGTCAATAATTGTTGCAAAATTCAACAAGAAAAAAATATATATACATATGCAAATAGCAAAAAGGAAGTTACCAGCGTTTTGTATAAACTTACCAGTATTTTACACAAACTTACCAGTGTTTTCTAGGAATATACCAGCGTCTTATGAAACCTTCAAAATTTGTTTCTATGAAGAATAAGATTTAGTGATATGTTAAATTTATTGACTAAGGGCAACATTTAGCATCTTACTAAATCTTATTTTTCATAAAATTATATTTTAAAGAGTTCCTAAGACGCTGATAAATTCTTTGCAAACGCTGGTAAGTTTTAGCAAAATGCTAATAAGTTTTAGCTAAACACTAATAGGTTTCTCTAGTTTGCTACTCTATATATATAGGTCAAATTTTGCAACAATTATTGACTATGGCACCTAAATGAATATATATAAGAGGGGAAGTTATTCTTGAGCAAGACACTACTGGTTGGGTGGTTGGGGTGGACAAACATGGGAGGTGGAAGTGGGGGGGTTTGTCACAAAGATGGAGGGGTTGGAAGTGAGGGTTTGGCACAGCATTTGAGTTCCTTTCTTGGATTTCCAAATTATTTATTTTTACTTTTCATTTATTTACAATCTCACTATTTTACCTCGAATATATTATGTTCATATGGCTTTTGTCCTTTTTGCGTTTTACTCTTGTGGTCCGCTCACTGTTTGGCCGTATGTGTCATGTAGTACGTCACAAATATGTGTCGCCTTATCACTTCTTATATTTCTCGCCTCAAGTACATCTAATAAGCGAGAACGTAGTTTGTACGATATGTTTTGTCAATTTAGGCAGTGATGCTCGTGCTTCTATTGCCTAAGTTTGTACGCTGATGAATATGGTGAAATGCCTTGTTTTTGTTATTGCTGTAGTCGTTTAACCAAGCTTGAAAAACATGAATCCGGCTTCTGTCTTCCTTGATGAATTAATGGTTCGTTAGTTATTATTCATTGCGAAGTTTGGCCATCAATGTGGCGTGTCCGAGGCTTCTCCATTACATCAAGAGAATTGATAGCCAATAACTGGCAAATTACGACATACCCTGTTCTTGATATCGCATTTGATATTTTCATACATAAATGTTATATAAAAAGTGTTATTTGAAACACATGGTCGTATTTTTTATTAATTGAATATATGATATATGCTGTTGATGTTGTGTCAACAAGAGGCTCTTAGTTTGGTTCTTTTTTGTTTTTGGCCGTACGAGAGGTTCTTAGTTCGTGCTGGCCGTTGTAGAGATATGTTTTTTGACGAGTCGAGGAGTATTATTTTTGGTACTCTGGTCAAGTAGCTTTGGCCTATGTTTGTCTGGGCTGTTTGATCTATAGACCCAAAAAACGAACCCAGAAAAATTGGAGTCATGGACGGTATGCACGCTACTATATTGTCTTGCACCAAAAAACCCAAAAAAAGTGCCTTGCCCTAAAGTAAATATGGAATCATCTTTTATTTTTCAACTGTCCAAGCCAATGACGTGAAAAATAGTCTATTGCATTACATCCATTGAAAGGGAAGTTATAGTTTACAGTATCTTTAGGTTCCTTATTTTTTCCAAAGATTGTTATTAAGAGAAAAATACATAGTCCAATTTAAATTCTTAAGATCATATTGAAAGGATTTAAATGAAAATTAAAACTAATTTTTTGAGGATGTCAATTAAAAATTAATATTAAATTTTTTTGTGTGCACATATTTTGTTACTTGTTCAAATTTGACGAAGTTTTAGGCTCTTAGGCTTTAGCCTTGTTTGAAAGTGAGGTTGCTACACCTTTTTCAAATTCTGGAACTTCTCCTGGGACCAATAATTTTAGATTTATTTTTGAGGGTAAGATAAAAGAAATTATAAACGAGCAACACAGTGACAAGATAAACCTATGGAATTAGATACTCAGAATCGTTATCTTCTTTGTTTGTATGTTTTCTAGGTTTTGCTAACAAAAATGATTCCGCGGATAATCTAAACTACCACGAATGCTCGTAGATTGCATTGCTGCAGAAGAGAAATGATATTTATATATTACAATTAAACATCTTGAAGATATAATTAAAAAAAGAAAGATATGAAAAATACTTGTGTACATCTAGAGGAACAGCCTTTTCTTCCTCCACTTAAATCCTTGCCATAAAACACTCAAAACTAGAAAAGAGAAGAAACAATAAAAAAAATTAAATATATCGTTGAGAAGCTACTTAAAAGTAAGAAAGAGAAGAGATAATAAAAAACTAGATATATGATTAAGAAGTTAAATATGTAGTTGAAAAGCATAGAATATCTCAAAAGATACAAAGAATGTAGATCTATTATCCTTTCTCTTTTAATATCTACCATCTTGTATCTTTCTTTTTTTAACTATGTCCACAAGATGTCTAATTATGACATACAAATAACACTTCTTGCTTTTGAATTATATTCAGTTTCTAATTTCCAAACCTCTGTTGCAAGATCAAGGTTTGAAATTGTCTATCAATTAAAATAGTATCTTATTATTTACAAGAAAGAGAGGAGCTAACATTGTTCATTTAATCTCACATGCATCTTTAAGATTAGAAAAGTTACACGATTTATGTTTTAACATGGACCATGTATTCATACTCTAATAGTTAATGTTGATTCCTTTTATTTTCACGCTAAGCCACTCATCTCATTTGTTATACTAATAAAGTTGATCCTTTGACACAGTTTGTTGTGATTATAAACTTAGTCATAATTATTTAAAAATGTCAACTGATTTTTAATCTATAGATATCGAGAAATGCTAGGGAGTTATAATTTTCTGCAAGAATTGAGTTTTCAGAATATGGCATGCTAGCTCTTGCATGTATGAATGAATTTTACCACTTCATCTCCATCAACAATACTTATGACTTTTGTCAAATATTATGACAAACATTTTCTAGTTGTCTGCCATCTCTCGTAAATATAAACTGATTCTCTTTATATCAATGCTTTTTAACTTCTACTTTTTTTCATTCAAAGAAAATATTCGGCGGCTATATGGTGACAAGTGTTGTATCAGATTCTTCATCCCATCTTTTTCACCTCTACCTCTCTGGTAGACGAGAGATACATTGGAGGTCCAAAGATATTCTAACTTTGTACATTGCATGTGGCTTTAGAATAACTGATGAATCTCAATTTCTAATCCCAAATTTGCATCACATATGTAGAATAAGGAAATCTTCCTTTTCCTTTTTTTTTTTTTTCCTCCTGTCTTATTCCCAACGAAATATCTTTGCACGACTTCAAGAAGTATGACATGAGGGCGATCGAGAAAGCCTCACATTCTGTTTGTTAAAGATTAAGTGCAAATTCAACTTTAGTTAAAGTCAGAGCACAAACCCAAAAAGCTGTTGATAGTTGAAGTTGACTGCGATATCAGGTGAACTTCGCATATATTTTCAAGGTGTTTGAATGTTCGAGTGGTCACTTTGGAGAGAGATTTACCTAACTATCAGGCACTTTCTTTGGAAGAAGAGGGGGAAAAAAGTCAGAGCAGGAAAGTTTTCACAACAACGAGGTTAGAGCATGAAAGTAAACTGGACATGTTGATCGGAAACCTCATCAGTTAGTTATTTGGTTGGGATAATGAAACTTGGATGCGCCACAAAGAAATAAAGCTCTTGTTTTTGGTAATATATGCATCCCCACTCAAACTCCAACATTTAGCAATGGACTCCACCCCAATCAAGTATGTGGACTTGCCTTCCTAAGATTTGAAAAGAAGTTGTAAAACCTTTTGTTTAAAATTGCTTAGGTGCATAGGATTTTCTTTTAAATGCATGTGAGGATGAGTTAGAATTATTTGTCATCCTTCATTGTAAAAGGAAAAAAAAACACTTATTCTGTTACTGTCATATTAAGTCAATACTCTATTTTGTTAATGTAAAACATAGCAAAGGGATATGTTTAAGATTTTTGTCCGTTTTAGTGGAGCCTATTAGCTTTGAGAGTAAATAGCACTTGATGATCTTTCACTCCTGAATGGCTGAATCTGTCCCTGTGAAAAAGTAGCTTTAATACATCCAGTTGTAAGTTGTAACTGAGAGAAACTGTTGAGGGTGACTTCAATAGACTGGTGACCAGGGGCAAAACTTGACGTCCATGAAAATCTCTGAACCAAAGCATAGGAATATATATATTTTGCAATCGAACAGATAATGAAAAGTAGAGGTGTTCATGACTTATCTTGGCCCGCTAACCCACCCCGACTCGGAGTTTATTGGGCTGGGTTTGGGTTGTAAAATTTGACTTGGTGCATTTTTTGAGCCGGTTCGGGTCATTTCAGATTGGCCCAATCTGGTCCGAGGTTAAACATTTCTTTAAAAGTTTTATTTTTTAAAAAAAATTAATGGTAAATTATAATATTTTTATACTTTAATCAATATATTTTATATAATATAATACTTTTTTTATCTAGATATAATTTATTTTGAAATTTGTGTTATAAAATATCTCTCAAACTTTATTTTTTACTTGTAGAATTTTGTGACTTTACTATATATAAGGTCTACATATTTATATATTGTACAAATGTCAGATTGTTCCGGTCATTAATCGAGTTATTATTGTGTCGGGTTTGGTTTTAAAGAATTGACCCGATCACAAAATCAAGTTGGGTTTGGGTTCAATCTACCCAACTTAATCCGTCCTTTGTACACTCCTAATGAAAAGGTTGCCTCTAAAAACATAAGCCTCCAAACTAAGCCCTTTTCTTACCATACAAAAGTAATCTACAACCAAAGAAACCAAGATGTGGTTGCCTTTAAAATCGTAGGAATAAGACAAAGGAAGCTGTTTTCGATCATGCACAAGCACTAAGTTGTTTCTTTGAATGAACCAAATTTTACTCTGCGTTGAACAACAAACTCAGATAAGGAAATTAGTTATTCTTCCACAAAATGAACCAGCTCAATGATGGAAGAATTTCGGTGATCAAGTTCTAAGGATAAGGACATTTCTAAATCTAGATTTTGATAGCAAGGTGCAACTGGTGAGGCAACTGTACTGGATATTTTATTCTATATTTTGATTATCACCATTTTTGTCAGATATATACTGTCTCTGCTATAGAATAATTTAGCAAGTTATTTTGTTTTAACATCACATATCAATGTCAAATACAATATCTCTCGTATAAATATACATAATATCTCTCCCAACTCAATATATACGTGTAGCTCAATAATTATGTACACTCACATTAATATATGCCCATACTATATGGGTTCAAAAAGCATTTCTCTAATTTAAAGGACCAAGACTGATTAAAGGTATCTTATAGTCTTCCTCTACGCCTTTTTATGTTTTTCGGTTGGCCTCTTTTACTTTTTGTTAAAAAGGTGTAAACATCACTTGTGCTTTGTTAGTGCTCTTGTCTCTTTGGAATACTAAATTAAATTGAATATTTAAACAGTCTCATGATTTGTACATCAAATAAGGAAATTAAAATAGGATATTTGAAAATAGAGATTATAATAAGAGAAAAATTGGGTACCATAATAAGGTACAACTACTTCTATTTATATGACAAATTATTGTGTCCACATTATAGTGTCTAAAAATTAGGTACAAAAATCATCTCTAATATTTAAATTGTAATTTGTAACTACAGTTATGATCTTAATATATATTTTAGATTTTAACAAGAGTTCAATTATTTGAATCTATATTTTGAGACATCAAATAGATGCATACTTTTAAAAGTGTTGTAAGGTTCAACGAAGAGTAATTTTTGGACATCAAAAGCTCAACACCACGGGGATTAATGTTGCTTTTGCATTCTAGAGCAGAAAAAAAGTAGTGAAAATAATCTCTCTATTGCTTTTCCTCTAAACCTTAGTGTAAGTATTTCTTTGGTGTCCCAAAATATATGTTTAAATAACACTCATCAGATTCAATGATGTTGGCCTCAATGGTATTAGATTAGCAAAAATCTTTGATTCTCTCAAAATATTCCATTTGGTATTCACTTTTTATGTAAAAAAGATCTCCTTTTTGGCAATCTTATAAATACATTTTATATTTTTGTTACAGTTTGTGCCCATGGCATTTTTTTCCATATATATTTTACAATTATCCCAAGTATAAATTATATATATCTTATGCAACCACACTGCAATTTTAAACTTTTTGCACCGAGCATCACCATCAATAATAAAGTTTTCAGAAAGTATAAGTAACTTTCTAACAGATGCTGCTTTTCCACGCAGCACATAGCTATTTGATTTTTTTCCCCCTTTGTTTCTTTACTTTAAAATATGGCACAAAGTTACAAACATAGATAATATAGATCGAAGACGGAAAGAAAAGCCACAATATACTGATGGCACATGACATCATCACTTCATTAGAAATTCACACCAAAGCACATATATATACAGTAGGCATGTGCATTTCCACTATTCAAGTTGACTAACTATACCCAACGAACAAATCTAGGCATATACATAGTTTATCAGAGTTATGCCTAGAACAACGAACCCTCTTGTTGTTGGACGTGTAATTGGAGATGTTTTGGAGCCATTTACAAGTGCCGTATCCATGAGGGTTGTCTATGACAATAACAAAGAAGTCATCAACAGTATTGAGCTCAAGCCATCCCAAATAGTCAACCAACCAAGAGTTGATGTTGGTGGAGATGACCTCAGAACTCTCTACACTTTGGTAAGTCCAGCGGTGCTTGAGTATAGGTCACATTCTTCATTTTGGTCGTTCTTAAAATTCTTCATCTCTTTAGCTACTTTTAGTGTTGTTGAATTATACCGATCGATGGGTTAATTAATGGCGTGCACTTTGCAGGTCATGGTGGACCCTGATGCACCTAGCCCAAGTGACCCACACATGAGGGAATATTTGCACTGGTAAGTACTAAGTGCCATTCTCTAGGCATGTCTTTGTGTCTATTAAGGATACTAGGCGTTAATCTTACTGTCACCATGCACTTAATTAATTTTTATATATATTTTTTGGAATTGCTATTCGTAACACGATAAGGAGGCCATTAGCTTATTTGCAATGCAATGCACAATGACATACATGAATTAACTGAAGCTAGTAAGCCACTTTGGTAAAACCTGATGACACATGCAAATAGTAATAGCTAACTATCGACTTTTCAGGTAACTTTACTGAGCACAACTGAATAGCAATAACTAATAAGTAGTTTACATATCTTCTACAATGAGTGCTATATAGCTTTGACGAATTAACTGTAATTGTTCACATCAATTTCGAAACACTCTAACATGTATGTCGTGGCTGAATTCCAAGTAGTTCTTTCTAATTAATTTACTCAGAATAAGCCTCTATTTGAAGTGCTAGCTCTAGTGAATATGTTCACAACTTGATCTTCAACCTACACATTTCAAGTTAAATAGCTTTACACGAGTACGTAAGGTGATATACTTGCAGTGTACTGGGTAGTGAACATATTTACACATGAGCGCTTAATGCTAGCTTGACCTTTGGAATCATGGAAACGCACTCTAGAGCTGAGAGAATCAATAGGCCCAAAGATGCTTCATTTCAATCTTGCATCTTCTGGAGTCACAATCACAAAAAAACCAACTTACTTTGCATTCGCACTTCGTAGATACTTTATTCCATAATCGATTGGGCTTGAATATATATTTGCACTCTCTTTGTTGATGCAAGGTGCATGTTATTTGCATTAGCAAGTTCCTAACGTAATATCTAGTCTTGTAGCTGAGAGATAAATTATCAACCAGGCTTGTACATAAAATGCAGAGGCAATTTCTTTTCCACTGTCATCTTTCGGATTGATTCATCCTCATATTCTAAGGATTTTAGCACATTCTTAACTGTTCTTTCGACATATAAACACTCTATCATCCCCGGCCGTGATAAAATCTCATACCAAAAAATGTCTTAGTAGCCTATGTCACTCATTGCATATTTCTTCATAATTTCCTTGATGTATAATAAGTTCCACGTGATTCATATAATGTAGAAAATTGAGATTAAATCTTACTTTACATCTATTTGAATCTCATTTCACTTTCATACTACACATTTAAAGAAGGCTTAATTAGTCTTAGAAATAAAAAGAATATTAAACTAAAATAGTTGAGACGGCTAATTCGTTTACCACGCAATGCACCTGCATGTGATAAGTGCTTGGTGCATTCAACATTATCTATTACATAATAAAAAAATATATAAATAACTATACGTTTATCCTAAACATGTTTCAAAAATTCATTTGATATTGTCTCTTAGAAAACATTCTGCACAAGTGAAAAGAGTCTCTTATCATAAGAATTTCATAAATTCTTTTCCGGTCTAACGTAGCACTTTGTAACCTTCTCTACTTCAGCTTTTAAAATTGAAACTTCTAAGAGAATTTTGGGTAAAAAAATTAAGCGAGTGTAGCTATTACCTTACTCACAAATAAATTGTAGATATATATTTACCAAAAAATATTGTAGACATAAATGAATTGAAAAACACTTTTGGTTAAACAAAATTGATTAAAAAGCTGTGTTATTTTGATATGTCAAAATCGATAAATAGGAAGAACATCCACAAATAAAAAGTGGATCCAAAGTATATTATTTTTCACTTTTTTTTTGTTGTTGTACTACTTTACAACTTTGTTTTCATGTGTGTGGTATATACTGAAGTGTAGGAGATGTTCAAATAACTTTTTTGTTAATTAAATATAACGTGTTTTTTTTCCCCTTCAATGGATGTCTAGGTTGGTAACCAATATTCCAGCAACTACAGGAACAACCTTGGGTACGTACACAACTTTTATTTCCTAGTCCCCCCCCCCCTCCTTTTCTTCTTTTCTCTCTCTTTGCTTGTACCTTTTGTTTGGTTATAATTCCATTATACATGCGTTATCCAAACTTGCTTATATGTTAAAGTAAATATATCTACTTTCTTTACACGGTATCCCTTTATTTTTGTAGCATTCTCAGAGTGAGACAGAAAATAATGACCAATACTATACTCTGTCATTCCATTTATGAACTAATTAAATTTTACGATTTAATAACTCATCAAACTAGACAACAAAAACAAAATTATTGCTCATCGCTTATTCACTATTATATCATTAGTTGAAAAGAAAAAAGAATTGTATACATGAGAATTATTCTATATATGTGGAAACACATACATGTTAACACTCGACATTAATCATGATATTAATTTTATAGGACAAGAGATTGTGGGCTATGAAAGTCCACGGCCACGATCGGGGATTCATCGTCTGGTTTTAGTTTTGTTTCGTCAACCGCGCAGACAGAGTATAGTTGCTCCTGGATGGCGCCAAAACTTCAATACTAGAGATTTTGCAGAGTTTTACAACCTTGGATTACCAGTTGCAGCTCTGTATTTCAATTGTCAACGAGAAAATGGTTCTGGTGGAAGGAGGATGTAAGCAAATATATAAATAATTAGCATCATAATATGATATGTAGATGGGTGTGACACTGCGCTAGCTGTCTTTAAGACTATGTATGTTATTCAAAGCCTCTTTACATTAATGCTCATGGGGGAATATTGAGTCTCTATTGGCAGAGATGAGGACATTCTCTCGTTTTCAATCTTCAACCCCACAAAGTATCTTTGCAAGACCACAAATGTGAGGGTGAAACAGCGCATTCTGATTCCTCAGTCAACTCGCAAACGGGAGAGGAGCATAAGCGCCAAAGCATCAAAGCATAATACCCACTAAGGTCCCACATTTTCAAATTCCTATCTTAATATTGCCCCACCTTGCATCCAAAAACATTCCTCCACCATGTCTTCTCGTATAAAATATCAATAAGAGAAACAAATTGCATCTTGAGTACTCCGCCGAATGCAATGTACGGTAACAGTTCCTTTACAAAGCAATCGCAGCACAATTTAATTTATAATTTGAAAAGGATTTTAAACAACTAAATATAAAAAATTTAAGCATTGTTTTACATTTTTAATAGCATAGATAAAGCTAAAAAATTATTTTTCAGTTGCATTTAATATAGAAAGTTGAAGAATTATCCCCATGTTTTTATTTTTCATATCTGTTGAAATGTGAAGAATCATTCATTGTCTTGTAAGCATAATGTGTTCCGGCATAAATGAAGCAACGTTACGAGGAACTTGAATTTGATATAAAGTGTTTGTGTGAGGTAACATGACATAAACAAATACTAGTTGACATGAACGTGACCTTATCTTTATTTAAAAGCTCTGTTATCACTATGCCTGGTTCCTTCTGAATAAAAAGATGTTTATAGTTAGAATACTTAAGAGGACTTTTAGTTGAAAAACCAACTTGGGTTGGTTAATTTGATTGCATTTGGCCCACGATAAGCTTACAAATAGACGTATTTTATTCTTATTTATTTATCTTGTACAATCTATTTGTTCAGATAGCTAATTAAAAGATACCTTGGACTATCTAAGCTATTTTAATTAATTAAAGGGATTTGGATTTGCATAAAAGAAATAGCATAGTTAGTTAGTGTTTATGAGAAAATTAAAAGAGTGAATTCCAATAAATTCATATTTTGTTTTTTATGTAATTTTAATTTATCAATATCTAAATTGTATAGATTTTTTAATTAACTAGCGAGTATTTTATACATTGCGTTTTTTAAATTCAATTAAATAATAAAGAAGTATAAACTAAAAGAACGTCATGTAAATTCAGTAAAAATTTTATAAATTATAGATTTCAAAAAAATGAAAAACGCTCAAAATTGATAATGATTTTATGCATAATAATTAAGTCAAATTAAAGAAAATAAAAAGTTAAGTTATTCTCAAATAAAAGTATTATAATTTAACAGATTGAAATATGGATGGTTATTTACTTACATTTTATTTTCTGATATGCACTCTGTAAATCTTGATCCCCGATAGAGTACTCATGTTTGAATTCTCATTTGGTCATTAGTCCCGCGTCACTCCTTCTTAGAAAGATGTTTTTATTGTTCAAGGACTATTAGCGATAGCTTCTGTGTACAGAAATCCTTTTAAATGAATATTTAGAAAAAAAAATAGTTAAATAAACCTCTAACGACTTTAAAATTAACCAAAAAGCTCAGATGCGAAAATTATTTCTTCCACAAAATGAACGAGCTAATGATGGATGAATTTTAGTATTGATCGAAATTTAAGATTGAGGTTATTTTCAAGAGCTATATTTTACTTGCTAGACGGCACTGATGAAGGAATCCAACCCCATCATTGTGCAACTGTGCATACTTTATTCTTTTTGCTTTTTACCACCTTTTTTTGTTTGTTAGATACCGCCAATGTCACTATCTCTGAGGGAGCGTTATATAGCAAGGACAAAGATTGGTAGGAACTTAGGTTACTCTTTGGCACTTTGTTATTATGGACAATGCCACTTTTGATTTGCTAGTGTCCCCTTTGACATACAAAGTTAGATGAAAGTCTTAAATTGCAGTATCTTGGGACATTATTATATATAGCAATGTTATCTTGAAATCAGATTTTAACATCATATACAATGCTTTTTTTTATATATAAACATACACAACAATTCTTTAACTTATATACGCGTATCTTGAAGCTCATTCACATTTACTAAGATAAGATGTTATCAGTATGAATTAAAAAAATATTTCCTTAACATGTATTGTTTTAGACAATTCATGCGACTGTATTTTGCATTTGTTGTAGCTTGCATCCCTCATATTGCCTATGCTTTCCACAATAATTACAGTATGTAATAATGCAATTGTCAAAAAACCAAACCGCAATTTATAATTATGCTTCGAGCGCATATAAGGCATAAAAAAGAAATTATGATAAGTTTCTGTGTATAATAGAAAGAAACGCTTCCTTTCCACATACACGACATTGCCCTTTCTTATTTTTCTTCCTTCTAACAAATATAGACATAAATCTTAGAAATATAGAAAAAGCCAGAATCTGATGGTACATTAGTAAGTTCACACGAAAAAACATATATAAATAGGCATAGGCATTTCCACACCATTCTAATTAAACCCACCAAACAAATCAAGGCATATTAGTTCATCAATATATGGTATACTATGCCTAGAACTAGATCAACCGACCCTCTTGTTCTTGGACGTGTAATAGGGGATGTTTTGGATCCCTTTACAAGTTCTGTCTCTATGAGGGACAATAACCCACAAGTTGTCGACTGCTGTGAGCTCAAACCCTCCCAAATTGTCAACCAACCAAGAGTTCAAGTTGGTGAGATGAGCTTAGGGTGTGTTTGACATGTCCTATTAGGTATAATAGGATGAGGTAATATAATACGTTATGACCTTATTTGTTGTTTGGCTTAGTCAATGTATTGTATAAGTTTATCCATCAAACCTCACTTATACATCAGAATGATGGATAACTTAATCCAGTCTAGGGAGGCCGTATTAGGCCTGATTAACTTTTTGATGTTTAAGGGTTCTTTTATTTTTTAATATATTTTATTAAAAGAAAAATAATTATTAAATAAACAATAAAAAATAAAAACCATATAAACAAAAACATAATATTATTTAATAAAAAATTTAATAATAAATAAATATTTTAAAAAATAATAATTATAAAATAACTATTCAAACTAATATAAAAATATAAGAATACAAATTTATTAACAAAATATATAAATAATATTTAATATAAATTTAATTATATATAATAAAAAATACAACCAAATATAAGAATATGATATTAGGCTTACTTGAATTTTGATATATAAAAACTTCCTCTCTATTTCTCTCTCTCTCTCTCTCTCTCTTTATATTATTAAAAAATATTAAAAATAATTAATTAATTTTTAATATAAAATTATATTTATATATAATAAAAAATAGCTAAAATAATTATAATAAATATTTAAATAATTATATTAATTTTTAAATTTTAAATTTAATATTCAAAAATTATATTTATTATAATCTCTTTTACTGATTATATTGTATATAATACAATATCTTATACAGTGACATACTAAATACTATATAATATTAAATTTTTATCAGGCCTTATACTATCAACCCTTATTCTATCAGGCCTTATATTATCAGGCGTGCCAAATAGGCCCTTAGGACCTTTTACGCTCTGGTATTTTTCAACTCTATACGAATCCATTATATTCGTTTTGGTTTATCCACATTTCTAGTTCTCTCTAGCTAGCTAGTTTTAGGGGAAAAAAATGGTTTTATATCATTTATCACTTAATATATTAGTTATCTTATTAAAATTGTAGAGAATAATTAGTAGATAACGTTGATTTACAAAATTCATGGACTAAATCATGAATAGTATAGAACTTTTTTTTTTTTTCCTAATTCTAAAAGCATGAATTCCTCCTAGTTGTTGGGGTCGTTGATATAGCGGATAGTTAATTTATTGCATGCACTTTGCAGATCATGGTGGATCCTGATGGACCTAGTCCAAATGATCCAAATGAAAGGGAATATTTGCACTGGTAGGTGCCCCTCTATCCCTTGTTTCGGCGTTAGAGTCATTGAAATAAAACTGAGGGTACGTTGCTGTCATCTTATACATATATATACATATGAAACAGTTCTTTATTGCGTAATAACTCATTAGCATATTACTTTCTTACGATCTTCGATGGATGGCCAGGTTGGTAACCAATATTCCAGCAACTACAGGAGCAAGCATCGGTGCGTAAACAACTTTTATTTTCTATCAACTTGTTTGGACATTTTGTATTTGGTTAGAACTTAAAAACGATTTTTTTTTTCTGGCATAGATAATTATAGCTAGATTTTCTAGTTAGGAATTATGGAGAGATGTGCTTGTGTTACTATACAGGCTACTTGCTATATCAAACTAATTTATATATGTCAAAGTAAAATCTAACTTCTTTTACAAGTCATTCTATTATACATGTGGATCCTTCCTTCACCATTTATTTTCACCACAAAATCTTGGACATAGTACAATATGTAGGCCCATACAAAGTTCTGTGAGGATATAATTTATTATGGAGGAAGAAGCATTTTTCCTTCCTCGAGTATAATAAAATTTTTCTTTTTTGTACAGGCTCATTGGCCCACCTCTTTTCATTTTATTTAATTAATGTATCATTTTTTAATTATAATTGATTATGATTTAATTAACTAATTTAAATCAATAAGATGATAATTATGAATATATTAATCATTACGTTATTAGCATTTTAACTTGATTTCTTAAAATTATATTATTTAATTTTAAAACAATTTAATAGAACAAGAGCCAACTAGTTTTAGATTAAAATAAGTAATTCAACCTTAATATATGTGATAAAAACTCTTACACTAGAAGTAACAACGTTTAGTTAATTTAAGTAATTTGTTGCATGATTATCTTAAATAATGTTTTAGATTTGAATTTTGTAAATAATAAAAGAAAAAATGTAATGAGAGAATTTTATCTTTATGGGTCAACTTAACTCGACTTAGATTAGTTAGATTTAGAGTAAATATACATTTTAATCCCTAAAAAAATTTTATTTTAACACTTTAGTTTTTTTTTACACATTAGTCCCTGAAAGAATTTTGTTTTAACACTTTAGCCCTTAAAAATATAAATGCAACACTTTAGTCCTCAAAAAATTAAATGCATACACTTGAGTCCCTAAAATATTTTTGTTTTAATACTTTAGTCCTTAGATGATTAAATCTTTTTAAGAACTAAAGTGTATGTATTTTAATTTTTTTAAGAACTAAAGTATATGCATTTAATATTTTAAGAACTAAAAAGTTAAAATAAACATCTTTTAGGGACTAAAATATAGTTTTACAAAGATTAAAGTGTTAAAATAAAAAATTTTCAAGAACTAAAGTGTAGTTTTACTCTTGAAATTATGTGGACTCTCTCTCTCTCTCTCTCTCTAAATATATATATATATATAATATGAGTTTGGATTAAATTATACCAATATAATTTTAATCACAGTTACACTACTTATTAACTTTTTATTGGTGTAACATTTTATAAAATACACTGTTGAATTAAAAGTTTATATCTTATAAATCATCTTTATAAAATTTTATGTTAATATAAAATTGTTTGATATACACTTTATATACATCAAAATTAATGTAATATATATGTTTAAAATATATATAATAAGAGTTATTTGATTACATTTTTATTGATATTCAATTTTGATGAAATTTGACACAAATAATCTTTATGATAGGTAATTGTGACTCAATGGTTGGAGTAATAAAAAGTTTATCCTATAGAAAGTTATTAAGTAATGTAACTATGCTTATATAAATATATTATGGATTAGGATCAAGTTGCATCACTTATAACTCTTTATAAAATATATATTTTATCGATTCAACCGTTGAATTATTTATCATAAAGATCATTTATGCCAAATTTTATAAAAATTGAACATTAATAAGAATGTAATCAAATAATTCTTATTCATATACATTTTAAACATATAAATTACATTGATTTTGATGTATATAAAAAGTATATCAAATAATTTTAGATTAATATAAAATTTTATAGAGATGATTATAGGATATAAATTTCTAATCCAACAGTGAATTTTATAAATAATTACACCAATAAAAGGTTATTCAATGATATAATAATTATTTAAAGTTACATTAGTGTAACTTAGTCCTAACGCATATATATATATATATATATATATATATATAAACAGTTACTCTAAGGATAGATTTGTGAATTTGATAAATCTTGTGTGTTGGGTTCGCACGCACGCTAGGGTGACATTTTTAAATTGAAAATTTGTAACTTCTGTGGACAATCCAAGCTACCATTAAGGCTCATGGGGAACATTGAGTCTCTATTGGCAGAGAGGAGGATATTGTCTCGTTTTCAATCTTCACCCCCACAAAGTATCTTTGTAAGACCACGAATGTGAGGGTGAAACAGCACGTTCTGATTCCTTAGTCAGCTCGCAAATGAGAGAGGAGCAGAAGGGCCAAAGCATCAAAACATAACACCCACGAAGACCCCACATTTTCAAATTCCTATATATCTTAATATTGCCCCACCTTGCATACAAACACATTCCTCCACCATGTCGTCTCGTATAAAATGTCAATAAGAGAAACAAATTCCATTTTGAGTACTCCGCCGAATGCAATGTACAGTATCAGTTCCTTTACAAAGCAATCGCAGCACGATTTAATTTATAATTTGAAAAGAATTATAAACAACTAAATATAAAAAAAAGTTTAACATTGTTTTAAATTTTAATAGCTTAGGTAAAGCTGAAAAAACTATTTTTCAATTGCATTTAATATAGAAACTTGAAGAGTTATCCCCGTGTTTTTATTTTTCATATTTGTTGAAATATGAAGAATCATTCATTGTCGTTTAAGCATAATGTGTTCCAACGTAAATGAAGTAATGTTACGAGGAACTTGAATATATATATATATATATATATATATATATATATATATATATATATATATATAGACACACACACACACATTATAGGATAAAAGCGCTACCACTTAGGATAGAAAGTTACACCCGATATATATATATATAGACACACACACACACACACATTATAGGATAAAAGCGTTGCCACTTAGGATAGAAAGTTACACCCGAGCGTGGTATTCATATTTAAGACGTTGCAACATTGATTGAGTTCTACCATGCTCTTTTCAATTTATACTGTAATAAATATTTTTAACGTCGTCATCTTTTTTTTTTAATATAAAATTATAATCTTTCTATCAAAATCTGTATTTTTTAAAAATACATTGTAACATACTACCTTTTCATTAATATTCTTTGTGATTTATTTATTAAAATTCAATTGTCGATAATCTATTCTAATAATTTCATGATAATAATTATATACTTGTGTATGCTATGATAAATTTTCTTGCAATCTTATTATCAATTGGTATTGCCATTGCTAATGGTATTTTATAGGAGAAGAGATTGTGTCCTATGAAAGTCCACGGCCGACAGCAGGGATTCATCGTATTGTTTTTGTGTTGTTTCGTCAGTTGCGCAGACAAACCGTGCATGCTCCAGGATGGCGTCAAAATTTCAACACTAGAGATTTTGCCGAGCTTTATAATCTTGGATTACCAGCTGCAGTTTTGTATTTCACATGCAAACGAGAAAGTGAAACTGGTGGAAGTCGGAGGAGGGGATAATATGAAGATCATCGACCCTTCGAGAATGTATGATATAGAAGAAGCATAGAAAGAACTAATTTAAGCACGAAAGTATGTATGTATGAATATGAATATGATTATGTATATGCTAATAATTGTGGGCCGGGCTTGTGACAGTGCGCTGTCTTAAGACAAATAAGAGTGATTCGAAGCCTCTTTGTACCGCGTAGCTGGCTCCATTTGATGCTAATTAACGCTACATAGGGTTATAAATAAACATAAATAATTGGTAATATTGTATAAGAAACACGGAGATTGTATCAGCAAAAACTTCTCAGTTATAGTGTGCCTGGACTAGATACATCTAAACGCAAACGCGCATTTGCAAGGAAATCAATACTTCCTTTTGCAAAACTTGTCTGGAAAATTCTCGTTGACGCGCATTGCAAAACAAACACAGCCATATTTAATTGCGTTATGTTATTTGTACATATCAAAATTTTCAACACCTTCTCTCAATTTTTTCTCTCTCCATCAATTATTTAGCTCTTTTCACTTTATTTTATAATTTTTTTTTCTTTTTTCTATCTCTAAATATCTAAAATATCTACCTATTTTAGTGATACAAAAAATATTTTCCTATTTAATTAAGTTGTTCTTTTTCTCTCCTCTTTCTCTCTCTTTCACACACACACACACACAAAATCAAGGTAATCTCTTCTTCTGTTGTCGTAAACTCCGACGTACTCTCGAACCCGCACAAGTTCCTCTCCACCCAGAATGCTGACGAGGCCACCTGATGCCATCGATGTGGTAGAGAGAATTCTTGCTTGTTTTTAGAATAAAAGAAAAGTTTTACTGTCTTTTATATATTCGCAATTTGTAAACTCAGTTTTTTCATTAAAAAATATAGTAAAAATGAAAAACAATAATAAATCATGAAGCTGAAGTGTTAAGTTATTAATAGAATAGAATAAATTTTTTTCTTACTGCACGAGCACTTAAAAATTTTTCATGGGGTATTACCTCTTTTAAGCTTTTGAGTTTGCTGTGTTGAGTTAGCTTTGGTGGGATTCATTTTTTATGTGTTAAATATTTTATAAGAATTTAATTTTAATATACATTCCTTTAATTAATAATATATTATCATATTATTAAAAGTAAAATTTAATTTTAATATATTGCCACTATATAAAAATATTTTATATAAAATATTCAATCATATATTATTATGTCAATAAAAATATTTAACTTTTATATTTATTATTTTAAAAAACTTATATATAGTGTCGTATGATCGGATGACGATAATAATATAAAATTCTTTTATATTAATAATATATAAAAAATGAATCTCTCAAAGTATTTAATTTTTATAATAATTACTTTAAATTTTACTACATCGTAATACATAATATAAAATATTTGAATTAAAATTATACTCATATTTTAATTTTTTATTGTATCTAAATGGGTTAAACTTATATTCATTTAAGAAATTTTTCGTGTGTAAATAGTCACCGACCAAATCTCGAGAAGATATTTGAATTTCAGACAAATAAGCACGTGCTCAATAATCTCTTGGCAGTAATCATAAAAATTCAATTAAGGTATCACATGTTCATATAGCTAAACCTTGATCATCAAAATCAAACTACCCCACAATGTTGTTTCTTGATTGAGTAAATTGTGCATTCTTTACGGAGAAAGTTTAGGTGCATGTAGACAAGAAAAAAAGTTGTATTATGATTTATTTATAATTTAACACTTTAACTACCGTAACAGAAGTACAATAATGATTCACAATAACTGAATTGTTGAATTATAAATGGATCAATATTTAAAATTGCGGGTATTGCGGTTATCGCGATGTACATTGTAGTTGTTACAGTGTGAATTTTTTTTAGTTTACTAGTTGAAATTAAGCTCGTTGCGGCCCGTTGCTGTCTGTTGCAGCTCCAATGCAGTTATATTGCAGTAAATTTACGAGAATGAGTGAAATACCGCAACCACAATATTGCAGCCTCGTCACGTGATTTGATCCACAATTTGAAACCCTGAAATGGATCATAACATAATTTTCTTTTTCTTTTTATACTTTGAAAGCGTCTAATAATTTCTTTTTTCTTAGACTAACTAAAGGATACAATTAACTTCTACTGTGTGTTGGCTCAATTAGCTTAAAAGAATTCTAGATTAGGCTTCTCCTTAATTAATTGTACAGCTTCGAAATCTATCTTAATCAATATTCTGTGCATGGGAGATTTTTTGAGAGAGTACCTTAAAAGTCTTTCTTTTTCTTTTTTCTTTTTTTGTTCGTGGACCTTTGCTTGTCTGTGGGGATCCCTGACATGTGACTAGCGCCCAGACGCCAACATTATCAAAGTAACATATCTTTATTAATTAATTACGTATTGTTACTTTTTACGTTAAAAAATCGTTGTTCTATCTTCGTTCCAAGTTCCAACAAAATATCATTGCAGCAGGGCCACAAAAAATTAAAGTATCGCACGAGGATTTGAAGCCTTTATATTCTCCTTGCTGGAGATAAGTGCATGCGTACCTGGAGATAGATATGAGAAGGCGATGGGGACAAAGAAACTTGGATTCGCCACAAAGAATTAGAGATCTAGTCTTTTTTGGAAAGAGATACTTGGATTCGCCACAAAGAATTAGAGCTCTAGTCTTTTTTGGAAAGAGATACTTTCCCAGACTATATATATATTTATATATATATAGGAGAGAGAGAGAGAGAGAGAGAGAGAGATGTGTAGATAGATGCTCACACTAACAACATTGAACATGGATTCCATCCGAGTCAAAGTTAATTAAGAATTCAGCAGGCCGAACAAATTAGAACTCACTAGTGCATGTTCTGCAAAGAGTTATGTTACACGGCCAAAAAGAATTACCAAAATTTTGACAAAAAACAAGGAAACTGTTTATTTAAATAAAGATTCTAACGGCCCATTGGTTTTGACCTGGTTTCACAACATGACTTTCGCGAAACCAAGAAAGATCAGAATATATTGAGTTATCCAAAAGAAAAAAGAAAGAAAACTAAAAGGCTGCCTTTAAAATCATAAACCTCCAAAGTGAAAAATAAGCCCTTTTCTTATCTCATGTGACTGTAATCTGTTCACCAATATATGAAATCAAATCAAAAGAGAGGAATATATTGCTTTATCAAAAAGTAAATTAGAAAAGGTTGAATTGTAATCTTATCATACAACAGTAATATGTTCTGATGCCCTTGAAGAAACCAAATTTAGCTGATGCATTATTGAACCATTAGATTCAGTTGACGAAATTTTTCCTTTCAGAAAATGAACTAGCAAGTTGCAGTTGGTGAAGGAATCTTTGCCCTTTATGATCGTGCGACCGTTTATCCTTTATTCTATGTTGACTGTCACCTCTTGACTCTTGTTGTTATATGGTATAGATATTGCCAATTCTCGAATGCTTTAAATAGTTTAATACTTATTATTCTTTTTAAACGAGTGATAGATTTAGAAAATTTAAGTAGCAGAGTCAGGGATTATATATAAATATAATAAAAAATTATAAATTTATTAAAATAATTTTTATCTTATTATGGGATCAAATCAAAAAAAAAAAAAAATAGAGACAAAATATATATCTACTTACATATTTCTAAAACAATTTCTTGAATTTTGGTAGAGGCATATGCCGTAATCTTTTGAACTTAGATCTGTTCGTACCTTATAAAATCTTGAGTTTAAGTGTTATAAATAAAAGAAAAATAATACTAAAAAAACTTTATTTTCATAATAGATTGGCATGTTTCGAGTTGGATTAATTAGAGTTTAAAGAATTTTAGTTTAACATATATATATATATATATATATATATATATATATATATATATATATATATATATAGTTTCAATCGATCATATTTGCTCAAGCTTTGCAATTTAAAACTTCACGCATAAGGCATCCATAAAAATCTAAGGTCTCTTCGCAAAGATGCTTCTTTTTCAAACACGACATAGCCCTATCTTTTCTCTCTCTTTTTTAGCAAATTCGAAAAAAAGTCGACGAACATAAATAGGGATAGGCTTCTCCCCGATTCTAATTAAATCCAACAACAAATCAAGGTGAACAGTCTATCAGTGTTATGCCTAGATCAATGGACCCTCTTGTTGTTGGACGTGTAGTAGGAGATGTTGTGGATCCCTTTACAAGTTCTGTCTCTTTGAGGATTGTCTATAACAATAGCTCAGAAATTACCAACTCTTGTCAGTTCAAACCCTCCCAAGTCATCAACCAACCAAGAGTTGATGTTGGTGGAGATGACTTCAGGACCTTTTACACTCTGGTATATATGCTCAATGCCTTAAGTTGCATTTCTTCATTTTTGTCTTTGGAAAATTCTTCATCTCTGTAGCAAGCTAGTTTTAGTTCTGAGCTTGTTAATTGCATGAACTATATATGCAGATCGTGGTGGACCCTGATGCACCTAGCCCCAGTGACCCGAATATGAGGGAGTATTTGCACTGGTAAGTGTGCCCCTCTCTCGACTGTGTGACTGTGTGTGTGTATCAATCTATGCTACTGTGAAAGAACCACAATTAATCACACTCAAAATCCTTCGTCAGTATTAGATGAAGAATGTTTTGAATGAACGAAGGTTGTTTATCTCAAATAGGAGTATTATCAAATAATTTATTATATAGCGATAGTGTTTACGAAAGTAAAATAACAATAAAATGAATGTAAACCTATAAGTAAGGATGATGTAGAATAAACTAAACCTAAATCCTAATTAATATAAGGCTTGTTATCCTTGTTTTATCAACCCTTTAAATTGGAAGTTGTTATGCAAAAACAGTGTTTGGATCATTAGGATAGCAGAAATTTAATGAGGGGTGAGCCCAAATTATATATATGGTGGTGGAGGTAAAAGAGTCGATCTTAATAAAAAATATCTCACAAACAAAATCATCATATATGGTCTTAAACCACCAAATATAAACATGAAAATCACATTGAAGCATCAACCAAATCTATAAAATTTTCACATCAATAGTCAAATAGATAGAGGTATTCAATAAAATGACTTATAAGTTATATTTGAATAAGATGATGAGAGATGCGTTACTGGTAAAAGTGTGAGATAATCTGATATATGCACATTCGGGGGGACCATTGTGAGGGACGTTAAATTTTCTTCATTAAAATCATTATCGTTGAAGGACATTAGAGTTTCTTAGTTAAAAAGACACCAAAGTTTTTGGTGTTGAGTTTAGCATTAACCACTAAAAAGACTCTGTACCATAAAGATATTTTTAATAAAGGCCGGTTAAATTCAATTATGAGTTATATTAAAAAGGTTTATTGTATAGAGAAAATAATCACAAGTGCAACTTATTAGATAATAATAAAATAAAAATAAACCTACAAACAATTATAAGATGAAGATAAATCTATAATTAAGGATAAGATACAATAAATTACATCTAAAATTTAACTAAAAGGATTGTTATCCTTGTTTTATCACAAGTAACGTATATCTTATTGTTAACATGAGCTTTTATTCTCGTATGTGGTCCACAATGACTCTTCGTGCCAAAATAACCGTTAATTTGTTCGCCATATTAATGCTGTCATGACTGAACTTTCTTCAAAGATTAAGCTGTTATGTGGAAGCACGTGAATTATATCTAACAAATACAAACGAGAGAATTTGTGAGCCAGTAAGCCATTTTGGCAAAACTTGCTTACACACGTGCAATTATGCAAGGAATGCCACAATAAATTGTGCTAATATTTTGGCTTAAGGCTTCGAATGTCACGGATGTTTTTGTCCATAATTTCATCCTCTTTGGCCTTCGTTTTGTATGTGTTGAATATGGCCGAATAACCCGAGCAAAGGGAAAATTAATCTCAAAAACTATTAAGTAGTAATATTTAATTTGCGAAACATAATATATTTAAATTATTAATAAAGATCATATAGAATCTATTTAAAGAGAAGAACTACTTTTTTTTATCAACAATAGGGCCTAAGCCCGTATATATGAACAAATCTAGGAGTACAATGACTTGTCAAGTTAGCTAGGAACTCATGGGATATACGTATGCTGAAAGGTTATCAAAAAAGGAAAGCCCTAGAAGAAGAATATGTTCTAATTTCGCTAATTTGTTAGCACATCTATTAATGTAGATATGACAAAATTCAACAGTCCAGTCTTCCACTAGCGTATTTGTAATAGCGCGAAGTTATGCTACATGAGCATGCGTGCCAGAGGTCTCCTCTTCACCCAGTAACTTTATTTATTTAAAGAGAAGAACTATTATACTTTATTTATTGGACAAAAATACCTTTAATAAAGCAATAATAACTCAATCATATGAATAATTGCACAATATAAAGTAATAGCTATTTACGAAGTATATATATACATATATAAAAATAAACAACTATTCCATAACAATCAATAGTATTTTACAAAATTTTATTAATCAAATATCGAATATAAAATTTCACTTAAAATTTTTATGACTAAAAATTCAACTACGCATAACAGAATAAGGCCTATTTATTTAATGCCGCCATCTAGATTCTCTGAACCCCACTTCCCATTATTGTTTGTGAGCCCCTCTCCTTCGTTGCCACAGAACCCCCTGTCACAATTGTCCCATCTCCCGGCCCTCACGGCCGTGGTCAGAACTTCAACGAGGCCGCCCATTTACTTCAACTGTCATAGGTTCATTTTATTTTCATTATTATTATTATTATTATTATTATTTGTTTGGACAGCATTTTAGTAAAAGATATATATTATTTAGTAAATTTTTTTATATATCAAATAAGATAATTATAGTTAAATTATTTATATATACTAAATATTATATTGTAGTATTATTTATAATTTAAAAAATAATAATTTTTTTAAATAGTGATCTATATTATTGATAATTTTATTAAGTAATATGGTAAAGGAAACCTAATTTTTTTTCCAGTCTAATGTAGCATTTTTTTTTTTTAAGATTACTCTCTCACATCTCTATTACTTTAGTTTACTAAGTAAAAAAAATGTATTATTATAGATTCAAATTTTTGGTGAAACCTATAACTGATAAGATATTTACTATTAAATTATTTTTAAAATAATTAAGATATTACCTCATACAACGTTTACTATAAAACTCGAATTATAACTAATAAAATTTATAATTAACATGAGACAATTTGAAACAATTAAGCGAATATGGCTATTATATTATGACTCTCGAACAAATGTAGAGATTATATGAGAAAGATTCTTTTGGTAAATAAAATTAATTGAAATATAACTTTTGCTCTTCAATGATGCCCTAGGTTGGTAATCAATATTCCAGCAACTACAGGGGCAAGCTTCGGTACGCACACAACTTTTAATTCTTTCTTTTATTTTCGTTCTTATTTGGAAAATTGAAGAGTGTACTTTCAAAAATGAAATATAAAATTTTATGCATTGATAATAAAATTAAAAAATAAATTATTATTTATTCATTATATATTATGCTTGTCTTTTTATTTTATAAAATCTTGAACTCTTCATTGGAAATTCCTATAGCTGTAGATGAATTATATCTTTTTTCTAGTTACTTATGTTAATTCCTATAGCTGTATATGAATTATATTTATTATTTGAAATAAATTTAAGTAATGTAATCGTTGTATTTATTTAACTATTCAAATTCTTAAGTATTTTTTTTTAAATGATAAATATATCGTTAAGTTGTTGATATTCTGATATCGTGCAGTTAAAATTATATTATACGTTAATCTTAAGAAAATTTAATAGTGTGGTAAAAAGTTTACTCTTGTGTATATGAGATAATATAGTTTAATTTGTTGCGGTCTTATCAATTGATCATATTATTAATGGTATACTACAGGGCAAGAGATTGTGAGCTATGAAAGTCCACCACCATCAATAACGGGGATTCATCGTATTGCTTTTGTGTTGTTTCGTCAACTGGGTAGGCAAGTTGTACACGCTCCAAGATGGCGCAATAATTTTAACACTAGAGATTTTGCTCAGGTTTATAACCTTGGATTACCAGTTGCTGCCGCGTATTTCAATTGCCAACGTGAAAGTGGTTGGGGTGGAAGGAGGATGTAACCATGCAATATGAAGAGCCTGCTTTAGTAAACTACGCAAATAAGTACTTTAATATGTTGATGGTTATGTTATGACACTGACACTGCACCCTCTTGAAACTTTAAATGGGCTTCCAAAATAACTTGTACAGTAAAAATATGACACGTCAATATGTCGATGGCTGTGACGCTAAGCTGTCTTAATCAAGACTGTATAAGTTATTCGAAGCCTCCTTTTCCTTTTTCTTTTTCTTTTTTTTTTCTTTTTTTTTTCCGGTTAAGACTCGAAGCCGCTTTGAACTTTTGCTCATTGGCTTGTTGCCATATATGGCCATGCTATGTAAGGATATGATACAATAACATGTTGATGAGGGCTGTGTCCCTGCCTGTGGATCTTAATCATGACTGCATGTTATTCGAAGCCTATTTAAACTTAGAAGTTAATCAGCTTCAGTAATTTGTATATACGAGTAAATTTTGAACTTTAAATAGCACGTAGATAATCAAAACTAAAAGTTATTTAAATTTAATATAATTATTTTAAAAAATTACATGACTTTAAATTTTAATTTTGGTTAGTTTTATTTTTTTATCATTTATATATAATCTAATAATCAAAATTTACTTTTCTCATCACTCTCATAATTTACGATTTCCCTTACTCTACTCTCCACACATTAGCAAGCTTCATATTTTGTTTTTGGCATAAAACTCACTACTCTCTTTTCTTAATCAATTTAATTACAATTTTGGGTAAATATATAATTTTATTCCATCTATATTGATTACTCATTTAACTCTTTCTCTTTAGATAATATTCTCTCTCCCCTATTTTCCTTTATTCAAATAATATTATTTGTTTTTCATTTTTCTCTTATTTGAATAATAACTAAGTCATTTAAAATTGGATTAAATATATTTTTAATCCATCCAAATATTTGATTTTTCGAATTTGGTCCCTCAAAAATTTTTTACTTAGTTTTGATCCCTTATTTTTCAGACACTACTAATATTAGTCCCTACTATCAACTGAGTGTTGTTAAGTGCTGATGTGGCAACATGAGATCTAATTAGTATTAACACGTATCAAAATCTCACGTGATGGTAGGGACTAATATTAGTAATATCTGAAAAATAAGAGACCAAAATCAAGTAAAAAATTTTTGAGGAACCAAATCCAAAAATTCAAATATTTAAAGAGACTAAAAATATATTTAAACCTTAAAATTTTAACTAGTATTATTACACCTATGGGTGAGGTGGTTTGAATAGTGTCTAGATCACAGTGTCTAGGATAAGAAGCAAACCTTTTTGGGCCACTACTTTCAAGGTACTTATGAGGTTGAGGCCTTTTAATGTTTGGCAAAAGTTATGGCTCTGGGAATGGGATTATGTGAGGCATATTAGGCTGGCCATCTTGGTGAGATTCTTCACTGTGTATGAGAATTGGGCAGATGAGTTGGCGTGATGAGCTGTGTCATGGGCGGAGAAGGGAAATCTAAGATACACGATAAGTGGGGCATCTGAACCATAGGAGAGCTTGGGGAGTCTGGACTATAGGAAGGGGTAAAGCTACAAGTGGGGTACGTGGGAGGACTCGAGTTGACGAGGGAAAAACGGTTACCTGAAATGTAAGAACCAAAAGTTTAGGACAGTCCAACATACAATTGATATTGAGACTGTCGAGTTGAATAATGAAAAAGAATGTATAAGATTCAAAAAAGTTTTGATAAAGTAAAATATCAACCCATCTTATAATATTTTATGGGGAGATTATGAACCCTATCATATCTCTGAGTTCCAAAATCCTTGCATGCATATTGGATAAATAAAAAACATTCATGTAGATTTATAATAATATTTTTAAAAAGTAATCTTTATTTTTATTTTTAAAAAATATTACGGTAGATTAGGTTCCCAATAGGGGTATATTGATTTGTCTTATGCGGACCAACCCATTGGGTTGCTAATTAAACAGGCCAATCCAACCCCGTTTAGGCTTAGCCTATTTAGGCTCGTCAGTTACAACCCATAGCAAATGTGAACAAGCCAACATAGTATTGGCTTGAACCATTTAGGCCCAACACATTTGGACCTATTGGTTAAATAGGTCAGGTTAACCTATAGTGAATGTTAACAAGCTAACATAATATTGATCAGACTTGTTTAAAGTTAGCTCATAAACTTAAATAGGCCAGCATAATCCATTTAGATCTGACCCTTTTAGGCCCAACCTATTTGGACCTAGCTAGTTAAATGTGTTAGATAAACCTATAGCAAATATTAGCGAACTAGCATAATATAGTTATGGGCCATTTAGGCCTATCCATTTAGGCCTACTAGTTAAAGAGATCAGGCCAACCTATAAGAAATGTTGACAAACTAGCAGAATGTTGGCTTGACCTATTTAAAGTTAGCCTATAGACTTAAACCAGCCAACACAACCCATTTAGACCCAATCCATTTGAGCCTACTAGTTAAATAAGCCAACCAACCTACAGCAACTTAAATGTTAATAAGAAAGCATAATATTGGCTCATTTCGTTTAAGGTTAGCCCTCAAACTTAAATAGATTAACACAGCCCATTCAGACCCTGCCCGTTTAGCCTTGCCCAAACCTCTTTAAGACTGCTAGTTAAATAAGTCAAGTCAACCTATAGCAAATGTTGGCTTGAGCCGTTTAGACTCAACATATTTGGATCCGTTAGTTAAATGAGTATGATTAATCTATAGTGAATATTAAACTTTTTAAAAAGATTGATTTATAATTATTAATAAGTAAATTTATAAAATTTTATGCAAAAAGTATTTAAATTATATGTCATAATATAATTGGTTCAACTCAGTATGGGTTTTAAATCTTTCAAATTTTCTTGGGTAGTATAGAAAGCCCTTATTTTATGATTTAGTTTTATGAGTGTATAATTAAAATTGTTAAAAGGAATACCAACATATATGTGAATTATGAGGCAAGTAACGATAAAAATGGCTTCGTTATTTTAATATGGGAATAGTGTAATAATACAATGAGAACATTGTGTTTTGAAATTTATTACGGGTGTATGGGGATATTGTGAGAGATTTCACCCCCAAAGAAGCATAAATGTGTCACACAGTGTTAAGAGAACCGAACCGGACCGGCCGGTCGGACCAGTCCCATCGGGAACTAGACCCTAGGCCAGTCCAGTCTTCATATCAAATCGGATGTAGTCAAAATTGGTCAAGAACAGGGAACAATCGGTATACCAGTGTGAACCGGACCGGTTAAATAGGTTGGTCGATTTGGTTTTTTTCTTTTAATTTTGGTAAAATGCTATTATTTTTTTATAAAAAAAAAAGCTTAGTCAAAATAAAAATTCATTTTTTTAAAAATCTTGATTCTTTTAGTATGCTTATTTGCTATATAATCTTAAATTAATTTAAAAATAAAAAACTAAAAATGATTATTATATTATCTGTAAGTACTTTTCATAAAAAATGTAAGTAAAAATTAAAATAAATAAATTTTAAATTTAAGATGTTTGATAAAATATCTCATAATAAATATTATTTTGCATTAATTATGTTATTGTTAATAATTTAATATAATTTTTTACTTTTTAATTAATTATATGTATATATTTATATATATAAATAATTAAATATATATATTTTATTAGGTCCTGATCAAACCTTCAGTTGAATCTTTGAACCTCTGAACCCCTGCCGACCGGTTCGATGTCCGATCCGGTTTTCTTAACTTTAGTGTCACACAAATTACTACTTCTACAAGGGCGAAATTTGATACAAAAGTTTTGCAAGCAATTCACCCCCCATTGTGTAGAAAAATGAAAAAAATTAGCTTTATTACATAGACTATGGTGAAATGTGGGGGGATTTTTTTTCTTCAGATTTTGGCACACTGCACGGACACTTATTCTTCGTTACTCTTTCCTAACTAGCCACTTCTTTATCTTGAATGAGGCAGCATTTAAAATGGTCTTAGGTAAATCTTACATGATAACAAATAGTTTTAGACCATGGGTGGAGAATTAGTAATTGGATTAATGATTTTAGCAATCAAAATTAAAGCTTCTTGAAATGTCCAATATGGGCATGGTGTTGGTGGATGTTACGAAGGTGCAAGGATAAGTCAATGGACTCAACTAATTGTCCCAAAATTCTTCTTGTAGTGGGGTGGATTTTGAAACAAAATTCTTGTCCCAAAAG
Source organism: Pterocarpus macrocarpus (assembly GCA_031439585.1). NCBI lineage: Eukaryota > Viridiplantae > Streptophyta > Magnoliopsida > Fabales > Fabaceae > Pterocarpus > Pterocarpus macrocarpus. Next base: position 79,450,498 of record CM062515.1, read on the forward strand.
TCTACTTTTAGGATGGCAAATTCTAAGATACCCACTAGGGGTGCTCACAGATAGACTTAAATCAGTCTTGAGTGAAAAATTAATTCAATTCAAATAATATAAAATGTTATTTAAGTGAGACTGGTACATAAATAAAAATAAATAAATTTAAATTATTATAATTAAAAGTATAAATTTAATAATAAAAAATTATATTATATAATATTATATGATTTGAATTGGATTGGATTGATTTTGAAACTTAAATCTAAAATTCGATCCAATTTATGTAGTTTGCAAAAAACAAAATTCAATTCAATCCAAACTTTTGCGGTTTTGATCGATTTTCGATATGAATTGATTGGTTTAGTGATTTTAATTGAGTTTGATTGGATTTAAACCCTTGATACCCACCAACAATCATATGCTCCAATAATATCGAAAGTTCCAATGATCGAAAGCTCCATCTTATATATATTATGCATGTTCTTCCTTTATGAATCATTATTCATCATTGATAAAGAAAATAGAGAATGATTCCTAAAAATAATATTTCAATAGCCATCAAATATTACACAAAGAAAAAAATAAAGTTGAATACATTAAATCGAGAAAATTAGCATTTTTTTCATGAAAAAATAAACTATACCAAAAAATTAATAGGATTACTCAAATTTGCTACATTAATTGATAAATAAAATGAAACAAAAGTAGAGTAACTATCAGATTTCAATTTAACTTTTAACTTTAGGCACAAATTATACCTTTTCCAAACCATAGCTTTGCTAAGCTCCAAAGCAATAAAATTGAGAGCACCTACTAATCACATCAAATAATTAGTTCAAGAGGCATATTTTACATGAGTATAAATTATGTGAATTATGTATAACATAATTTAATGTAATAATTTATTATTGGGATTTTATTTTATTGTATAGGTTTAGTAAAAAATTATAAAATTTGAATTACAAAAATATTATATAAATTAATATAAAATATTATAAAATTAAAATTATGCAAAATGAAATAATTATATAAACAAAAAAAGTATAATTATGAAATGAGAAATGGTTTTTGAACGTGCGGTTGGGAGATGCATACGTGACGCGCGCGTTCAAAAATGACGACTATGGTGGACTATAACAATTTTGATCTATTGTGGACCATGCAATTTGTACTATTTTTTTGAACGCGTGTTGCGTGTTCGTCGCTCGCACACGTTCATATAACAGAGCTCTTATGAAATTTGTATTTAATAAATTATTTTAAATAATATTTGCAAGAATTTATTTCATATAATAAGTCAATATTAAATGCATTATTTTTATATTTTTAATTATAATAATTTAAATTTATTACATTTTTTTTATTTATGTACCAATCTCACTTAAATAACATTTTATTTTCTTTGGATTTGATTAATTTTTCACTCAAATCGATTTAAGCCGATCTGTGAACACCCCTAGTGAGTATCTCAAAATCAGCCACCCTAAAAGTAAACTTTTGGGACAAGAATTTTGTTTCAAAATCCCTACGAGAAGAATTTTGAGACAATATTGTTGTTCTACAATCCGCTTCACATGAGAGGTAGAGTTATAGGACCTCATTTTTTTATCTCAAAATCATACTTGCTGCATGTAGCATTTCATATGAACTTTTTTCCCTTCCACAATTCTATTTGCGGTGTAGCGGATTGCTCTTCAAAAACTATATTCCTCTAAATTCTTATAAAACACCATGTCATGATGTTATTATCTCACAAATCAATAATAAAAAAAAATAGCCAATCTTATGAAAACCTGTTCTTTCGGCTCTTTGTTATTAATACGGCATTTATGAGATAATAACACCCTGATACGGTGTTTTACAAGAATTTACAGAAATATAATTTTTGAAAAGCAATCCACCATACTGTCGAATTGTGGAAGGAAAACAATAATATAATAAATAATCATTCTATTAATATTGAATTACACATTTATTTAGTAATTCAAATATCTTTTTCATTATATATATATATATATATATATATATATATATATATATATATATATATATATATATATATATCGTAATAATCTAAATAATAATATCAAAATAATAATAATAATATTATTTTGTCTAACCAAAAAACATGAAGCAGAGGAATAAAAAAGCAGGTTCACACGTTTTTTGATAAATCCGCCCAAGTTGCAAGCTTGAGTTTTGGACTGTGCAGCCTTTTCAGAGAGATTCCCACATTTCGCCACATTGAATTTTATACTTGTGTCATGTTTTGCCATGGTGCAAATAGAGTTTCAAAAAAACCTACAAAAATTCTCATATTCAGTAATAATTTAAAATAACCCATATCATGATAATTTTGTGATTGAAACACCATATTAAAATTGAAAAGCCGATCAAAATTGATAACTTGGGAAAAATAATAGATATTTTTCCTATGTTTATGCTTAAATTGTTTAATTTTTGTACTTAAAAATTATTTAATTTAATTAATTTTAATAAATGGAATTTATTCATTCAATTGAAGAAGATTTTATTTCGCTTAATTTTAATAAATAGAATTTATGCTGCAAATCATTATGGTATGATGGATGAGCCGCTGATGCTCCTCCGTTGTGTGGACTCGTTCCTTTTGTTCATATTAGTGCATTGAAGCTTCGGGTGCAAGATGTTTTTTTTATGATAATCAATGGCGTCTATCGGACTTAGCAACCTCATTGCCAAAGAATGTTATGCAGTTGGTTTTAGCAGTCTCCACGGAGGTTTTGAATCTTTCAGAGGATGTGGTCTGCTGACATCTCGGGCCGTCACTCCGCTTGTGCATGGTTAATGTGACTGGGCTGCCCCCTTATTATGAATGGAGTTGGTGCATGAGATTACTGATTCCAGAAAAAAAAAAAAAAAAAAAGTGAAATTCTTCTTGTGGTTAACGTCCCGGTCCCGCCAGTCTCTCCCTAATGAATGGAGACATGCTAGGCGGCTTGCATTGCAATGGAAAATGGATCCTTTTTGCCTTCAATTAATGTTCTGGTCCGGTTTGCGTTCCTGACTGTGGCCGGCCGTGCGAAACAGGTGTGGGATGCTGTTGGATTTGCAAGGGATCCAACTTTCTTCATTTCTTAACATTCATCAGGATTGGATTTTTCAGTTCAGTCATGGGTGCAGGCAATGCAATGCTTCTCTGTTTCTAGCAGCTAGCACCACTGCAGCAGTATGGGAGATTTGGAAAGCGAGATGTGCCTGCGCTATTGCTCATGATTTATGGGATGGCTAGTTAGCTTTTTTGGGGCTATTAGGGAGTTTTCAATGCTAAAGGATATCACCCGCACAAGGTGGGTGCGGAGAGTGCCTCCCCCAATCCCCATTCCCCCTACCCCAAATGCTTCCCACCCCTGTCCTTGATCTCTGCTGTGGGAGGAATTTTCCTCCCATCCCCATTCCTTGCTTCCCTGTTGGTCCCCGCGGGAATCTCGCACTTAATAATAGATTTTTCTTTTCTTCCAACAATAAGAATGACAATAGAACAACAATCTTTTTATTGAATAGAACAACAATAATAGATCATCTACCCAAAAAAATAAAAAGACACAACAATATCAGGTCTTAGAAAGGAAAGGAGCAACACATATTTGAAAAAAGATGGCTTTTTTTGACACTTCAGAAAGGGGGGAAAAAACAAGAATAGAAAGTAAGAGAGGAGCATTAGAGTCAAAATCTTGCAAAGGAGTAGAGGCAAAGGCTGGTGGTTGCCGGCATCACGGTGAGCAAAGTTGTCGCAGGTGGCATCACGAATGGTGTTGCAACGAGGACGAGAGGATGCTGGTGGCATTGTAATGAGGAGGAAAGGGGTTGCCGGAGTCGCTGCATGCAGTGGTGCTCTGTCAGGGAATGCAGGTAACAAAGGAGAGCACAGGTTGAACGGTGCTCCCCTATCTCATAATCTGAAAGGGAAATAGGAAACTAGGGTTAAGTTTCTGTACTAATTAATTTGAAAATAATTTAAATTTCTAAATTAATATATATGAAATATCACAAAAGTATGTGTTATATATAGAGATATGGTATAAGTATTTATTAAGGGTAGTTTAATTTTTTCATATGTGCAAGGTCCCCGCGAGGCAGGAAAGGTGATCCCTGCCCCCCGTCCTCAAATCTATCTCGGGAGAACTTTTCTCCCCATTCTTGTCCATGCGAGACAAAAATCCCTGAACTTAGGCCCCCAAATGGGGCAATTTCTACGAGGACCTCCACCAGATGGGGATTTTTGACATCCTTATCAGTGTTGTTTGCTGAACTCATGGCCTTGAAGAATGGCCTTGTACTAGCTCAGGAGCATGGTTTTAGACACCTAATCTACCACTCTGATTCACTTATGGCAGTGGAGTTAGTGTTGAAGGACATTGATACTCACCATCACTATGTTGCTTTGATTACTGAGATCTAGGTATTGCTTTGTCAGCAATTGGATGTCACCTTGGAGCATACTCTTAGAGAAGCTAATTCTTGTGCAGACTGGTTGGCCAAGGAAGGATCACGCGACCTACTAGCTTTCTAGATTTGGGAGGATCCTCCTCAGGCTCTCCAGCATACACTTTTAGGAGATTCTTGGGCATTACTTTTGTTAGGCTGTAGCTTTGCTTTCCTTAATTCCATTGTACCAAAAAAAGGAAAGAGTGTTGAGAAATTATGAGAGGAGTAAAGGATATATAAAGGCATAAGATCTAGTGAAAATCAAGAGAAGATTTAAAGACTTGAAAAATAAATTGGTTAACATTTAGTGAAAAAAAGTATGGAAGCTCCTGGAAGCAGTTGGAGTGCTTAAGCGCTAAACAACCAGTGCTTAATATTGTAAATATCTTGCAATTATTTCTTTTGGAGATACATAGATAGAGATGGTGATAGACATTGTGATAACATTATTTTTAGAGATTATTGTGTGAATTAGGGAATTTGATACATGAGAAATCAAGATCTATTTTTGAGAGACACGTGATTTTGTTCTTTAATATACCTTTTCAATTATTTATGTTCTTTTCTCTTTCTATAGCTTGCTAGATTTCTTCAGGTGTTACGATGCTCTAATTGTTGCTCTTAATGCTTTCATTGATTTGCAACCCATTGATTGATCTTTAATTTTATGTTGTTGATTAGGAAATCATTATATAAAAATTATCACCATAATAATTACTATAAATTGGATAGAATTCTAGGGATAGAAGTATTTGATTTGTGTAATCATATCAATTCTTGTCCTTTAAACCTTAGGATAAATTGGGTAAAATTAAGGGATTAATTTATCCAATTTTTCTCAAGAGAATCACTGTATCATTAAGGGATCAAACTATGATTAATTTTGAGTAATTTTGAGTAATTTGATCATCAATTTAATTGAATTCGTATTTAGGTTATGATTGTGTAATGCATGAATTATTGGGACATTAGTAAAATCAATATCCTAACATCTATTATTTTATTGATTGTTCCTAGTATTTTATTCACGTGTTTTATTATTTGCATATTTTATTTAATTTATTTTTTTATTATTTATTTCTCTTGATCTTAATATTTTTTATTGTCCAAATAATAATTATTATAGATGAATTGGCACTTTTTTATTTGATAATTTAGATGAACTGATACTTGACTTACAATTCTCATAAAACAATTATATTTTACTTTTCTGTATTAGTTGTTGACGTGGTATACTTGTGGAAACTATTTTGACAAAAAAAAAAAGGTTAACAAGAATCTCGAATCACTTTTTATCATCTCCCATAAAAGGTTCAAAAGCAGCAGCACCTATAACTAGTTAGATACTCAACGTCTTCTTCTCTTTTCCTAATCGAAAGGATTCCGTTGACAATCTAATCTACCAATTATGCTCATAGGGTATATTGCTGTAGAATAATTGAAGATCGATTTCTGATTTCTAAATATCTATTGCCGATGAGGATATTCTCTGTTTTCTTTCTTCATCTTTCGGAGAGAAATTTTTGAATAAAAACTTTCCACCTTAGCTAGGCATACATGTATAAAGTTATATAGATAGGTGCATTTTTAATCTAATTTACTAAACTAATAACACATGTCAAATGAGAGTGAGGCTATTGGCATTCCAAATTTTCTATCTACACTCCTTATTAATTGCTTATAATTTTGATTTTTTAAATTGCCCTAACCTAAACTCTTTTTTTTCTTAATTAAAGTGAAACTTTAATCAAAGGTATTAATATTTGTTTATTTACACTTCAAATAATTTGTTATTTCATGTTTTAGTTTATATAATAATCCAAATCATTAAAATTATTCAAATTTTTTATATTGTTTTTCTCATATAGAACACCAAATCAATATAAAATCATAACAATAGATCTACTAAAGGTGCATTTGTTTACATTTAGAAAAAAATATATTTTTATGATGTAATTTTTTATCGCTTTTTTTTTCAAAATTTATTTATTTCAATTCGTGAAAAAACACTAAAGTATTTTTTTAGCTTTATTTTTTAAAATAATTTAATTAACTCAAAAATTTTATTTATGCCTTTTGATTAGAAAGTATTTCTTCTTAAAATAAGCTTAAAAAAATGGCCCTAATGGTCATTATTTAAAAATAATTAATAAAATAATATGTTAAAGTAATCATTTAATATATTTTCTCAAAATAATAAATATAGCATATTAATCATCTTCAATAATGTTTTATAAAATATATTATAAGATTATATTTCAAGGAATGAAAGAATGTTTTTCAAAAATCTTTTTTTTTATTACTTCAAATTATATAACTTTGTATTGCGTCTAATTATTTGTATTAAAATATTTTGAAATATTTTTTTTGTTACAATAGAATATTTCTCTAATAAATCTATGAAAGATTACACTTACAACAAAAAATTTATTGTTAACCATTAAGTGTAGAAGATTACAATATCATTGGTGGTTACAATAATACAATATAACATTGAAAGGAAGCATGTCAATATAAGAACTCAACTCCGGGACTAAATAATTATCATTAGGATGATAAATTCTATTAAAGTTTAGTTTGTAACAACTTACAATCAGCAATTTATCTTATGAAGAAAACATAAAATAATGAAGGAAAAACAAACTAGAAAAAGAATAGAAAAGTATTGGAGAATTTTTGGTGAATAAAAAAGTGAGAGATAATAATATTATATTAAAAATATGAATAGATAAATTAATAGTAATATAACTAATTACATCATAAAAATAATTTTTTTCTAAAATTAAACAAATGCAACTTTACTAGATTTATTGTTATAAACAACTTCTGAGGAGTATAGGTAGACAATTGGAAGAGTCGATAGCCACACCTATCAAATAACAATTTGCATGCTTAAAGTTAAGAAATTCTCACCCAAAATTTTTTTCCATCCGCACAAAATTACCTTTACAAGACCACAAAATGTGAGGATGAAACACACATTCTGATTCCTCAGTTTCAAATAACTCGCTGGCGAGAGAGGATTCAAAGATCTAGAACTCCAAAGTATACGGCATGAAGGTCCCACATTTTCAAATTCCTCTCTTATCTCTACATGGCTATATCACATTAATTCCTCCACCTTGCACCAAATTCCTTGTCATGCGATTGATTTTTTTTTCTATTTTCTTTTTTTTATAATTATGAAAATGTCATAAAGAGGAGAGAGAATATTAATTAGGTAATAGAAGAAAGCCAAATTAGTACTTCCTTTATTTCAACATATCTATCAGTTTGATCAAAGTGGTATATTTAAAAATTAATGTATCTAGATGAAAATCAATGTATCTGGATCCAGATACATTGATTTTCAAATATCAGATATATTAATTTTCAAATATATCACTTTGGTTAAACTGACAGATATATTGAAATAGAATAAGTAATATATATAAATGCAACAAAATTATAAAATTATCTTAAACTATACTTTTTTAAGATAAAAGGAGAGTGAATTATTGTCCAAAACAAAACATGTAGCTTGCTATTTTCTACATGAATGTATGGATATTAGCATCCTCCCCGCGCGCGCACGTGTGTGTGTGTCTATATATATATATATGCTTTTTTCAGAAATTATTGCATGTTCATAAAGCACCATGTAGGATTGTGCTAATTCTCTCCAACATAGCATGACAATTCAACTATACATCATGATAAGATCCACCACTAACTTATATATTTATTATCTAAATTTTATTTTTTAATTTTTAAAACATAGAAACTAATAAATATACGAGTTAGTGGTAATTCCTACCATGGCATGAAATGTGAAACTAAATTGCCATGCTATAATTGAAGTGAGCACAACAGAAGCATGCAATAATTCCTCCTGCTTTATTTGCATTTGATATATAGAAACTCGTACTTTGTGTAATCTTGCAAGTACATATGGATTCAAATTGCAAATCATATCAGATGATGCGGCTGCAATATTGCAGTTGTGTCTACCACTGTAACCGTATCATATTGCAATTATGCTGTAATACCCATTCACATAAATTTTTTTTTGGGTTACCCATCCATATAAATTCATTGCAACATAATTGCATCAGACTTATTTTCAAGCTACAAACACACAATTTCACACCACAATAGCTACAAAGTGCATTGCGATTATTGCAATACCCGTAATAGCAACAACTACAACCACGAGTGAGTCCGTGGTCACAATTGTAGTTGAGCAAGTACATAAGGCCCAGATTTCTAGCATGGTGTTTGCACCTGCAAGAGCATTAAAATGGCTTAGTGAAGGTTGGAGATGAGATTAAGTCCACATTTGTTAGGTAAGGGTTGGTTGAGAAAGAAATTTCAATGTATGATTTTGATGTTCACGTTATATTTTTAGTAGACTGAATGTAGTACCATAAGAATACATAAGAACTTCGTGAGTTGGGGATAAAGAAACTTGGGTGGACAAAGAATTAGAGCTCTAGTTCGCTCTTGGGAAATGGATACACGCTAAGACTAGACAATCGCTTGTATTTCAAAAATTCAACAATGGACCAGGAAACCAAAACTCATATATACTAAGCCCTTATTGTTTATCATACACTGGTAGTAATTATCATTGATTTGTTCATGAAAGAAACCAAGAAATTAAGATGAATATACTGCTTTATCCAAAAAGTAAATCAGGAAAGGATGAATTGTGAGTCCACGTCTAATACGACTGTGATATATATATTCCTTCTTTTTTGAAGAAACCTTTTTTTTGTTGTTTTTTTTTTGGGGGGGGGGGTGTATGAAGAAACCAAATTTAACCCCTGCATCATTGAACCGACAGACTCAGATGACAGAAGTATATATTTCTTCCATAAAATAAACCGGACCAGTGATGGATGAATTTGAGTGATCGAATTCCAAGGTTATGGTTGTTTCAAGAGCTAGATTTTGCTAGGTTAAGGTTTCGAGTACTAGTACTTAGCTTTATTGTTCATTTGTATATATTATTTATTTTTTGTTTTAAAGAAAATTCTTAGGTGCTCTAATTTAAAAAAAAAAAAAAAAAGATACTCAGCATATCAATTATCATGTTAAATATATAATTAAAGTCAGATACAGAGATGAATCACAAAACTGCTATATTAAATATTAATTAAATAATATCAAGTCCATTCTAAGTTGATAATAACCATTTTTTATCTTGTAGATACCGCTAATATTAGAGGAAAAATAACTGAATGTTTTCTGTGTATCTAGCTTTTAGATATTATTATAGGGATACCCATGATTTGTAACTTGAGCACTTGAACAAAGATTGGTAGAAACCTAGTTTATTCTTTGGCTTTTTTTTAACTAGGGAGAACACCACTCTTGATTTGTTAGTGCCTAGTTTTGGCATACACACAAGAGGAAACAGAAGTAAGGTAGAAATAGAGGAGGAAGTAGGAACAACCCAAGACAAGGACACTAGGTGGGATAGAGATCCCCACTACATCTTGAAACCGAATGGCAGCACAGAGTCCCTTTTTTTTGGGGGTGTTTGGGTTTTTGGCTTTGGCATCAGATGCACTCCAATGGAGTGCGTGAGCCAAAGTCGGCATGCTTGATCCTTTCCATAAATGTGAACGATTTTGACAGTCCTCTTCCTTAACATTGCCTTGATGCTCCTGACTTTCGTGTCACGGGGTTGAGCCTCTACGTAGAACCTAAACCACGACACCAAGAAGTCTTCTGCACAATAATTAAGAACAACACATATGCACATAGTTGTCTACTGAAAGAAAAATTTTTAAGTACTCTCAAAATAAGAGAAAAATCTTATTATATATGTTTTATTTATCATTTGACATTTCAATTATTTTATTAAAAATGTAGTTAAAGCCTTTTTTAATTTTGGCAATTACTGCTACTCTGATTTTATATCATCACTTTTTTTTCCATGCAAATATATCTCAGACTTTGCTACTTTTGAGAGATGCTCCTCTTCCACATACAGCACAGCCCCCTCTTTCGATAATGGTGCAAGGCATAGCTGATAGCCCTTTCTTTTGATTATCTAGCCAAAACATATTTGTCAAAAATCTTTGATAGAAATCATAAGAATTGTTAAATGAAATAAAGTAGTAGGACCCATTCATTTATCTAAGAATCATGGAAAATTCTGTCTTTCTAATATTTTTTTTCTTTTTCTTTTTACAATAAACAGAAGGAAAAAAAAAAATGAACTATCAGAATCCACCGATGGGACTCACAACGAGCTTATATAAATAGGCAAAGGCATTTGCCAATTCTAATTAAAGTACCCAGGGAAAAATCAAGGCAAATATAGTATAGTTTATCAATATCAACATGCCTCGATCAACGGATCCTCTTGTTATTGGACGTGTAATAGGAGATATTTTGGATCCCTTTACGAGTTCTGTCTCTGTGAGAGTTGTCTACAGCAATAACTCAGAAGTTATCAACTGCTGTGAGTTCAGACCCTCTCAAATCGTCAACCAACCAAGAGTTTACGTAGGTGGAGATGACCTCAGGACCCTTTACAGTCTGGTACATTCAACTCTATACAAAATATTGGTTATAATATATTCTCCGTTTTGGTTTCTTATCGGAAATCCTACATCTCTCTACCTAGCTCTTCTTAGGGTCACTGACATCATATATATGTTGAATAGTTTATTAATGTATGCCCTTTGCAGGTTATGGTGGATCCTGATGCTCCTAGCCCCGGCAACCCAGATCAGAGGGAATATTTGCACTGGTAAGTGCCCCTTCCTCGCTTGTTAGTCTACGCAAACCGACACCTAAAATCCTCCAATTCAATACAACAGTAATATGAGATAATTAAACTTTAGTACTTTTAATTGATAAGCAAATTTAAGTTTACAGTCAAAAAGGCATATGGAATTTGAGGAGTTTGAGTTCGGTGAGAAAGCACACGTGAGAGTGACATCTTCAGTAGCACAACTTGCCAATACATGCAGTGGTATAAAGGGAATAAATCCTCTTATATAAGTTTTTTATTTGAAGATTTCATGCGGGAAAAGAAATAAAGAAAAAAACTACAAAAGTAATATATAAATAATTACACCCTAAATTATGCCTTTTATAAGGGTTGGAATGTTACAGATAATATCTATTGATATTTTAGGAATGAAGTGATATTTAAATGCATGCAATTTCTCTTACCGTGAAATTACACTTCGATTTTTTCCTTGATTTCTAATAAACACCAAACCATTCATACAATGTGCAAAAATGAGTTAATGAATCTCCTTTTAACATTTATATATACTTTGCCTATTTTATAAACAAAAGTTTAGAATTTTATGACCCAAAACTAACTTTGTCTAGTCTGTTATAAGTTCGTACTTTCACATATAAAGTAAGTTCAATGAAACATTTAAAAAATTAAACGAAGTTGGTAAAGAGCATTGTTTATCTTAAGTTGAAAACGGAATTAGCCTTTGGAACATTTTAACCATATATTATCTAAATATTACTAAAATAAAACTAACTAGTTAATTATTTACTATTCTGAAAATTGAAAAACTTTGAATTTATTTTACTATCGTTTCAGAAACACTTTTCACTAGTGAAAGTAATACGATTTCATAAATTCTTTTCTGCTCTAATCTCTGGCACTGCGAAAATATCTCACTTCTAACACAAGACCAAAAAAAAATGAGTATAGCTATTATCTTGTAATAAAAAGATTATCAAAAAATTATAAATATATATCGTACCAAATTAAAAGAACAATTGTAAATATGAGATATCTTTTTGTTAAATATAATCTTTTTTAACTGTTGTTAAATATAATCTTATTAATTTATGATTTCCTTTTTCTTCATGCCTAGGTTGGTAAGCAATATTCCAGCAACTACATCGGCAAATTTCGGTGCGTACATGGCCTCTTTTTTTTTCCCACAAAAAAAAGGGTCCGCCTTGGACACTTTATATTTGGTTAGAACAACATCAAATGCGCTACTTGTAAGGGTGTATCGCTTTCGATTTGATATAAATTGAATATACTTGTTCACCTTACAAATAATTTCACTTTAGAAGATTCTTGTAAGAAAAAAAAAAAAAAAAAAGAGTCAAGGGAGCTAAATAAATACAATACGTCAAAGAAGTTAAAAAAAAAGTATTTTAACACCATATTTCGTATTATTAAAATTTATAATTTTACTTAATTGATATTTACGGTTAGTGTAAGGGAGTGTTACATTAATAATCGTTAATATTTTGAAAAATAATTATTTATTAACACTTCATTGTCTCAATAATTAAAATATAAGAATAAATAAAATTGTATCAAGATATTAATGAATGTCGTCGTAAAATCGTATATAAAATTAAATACAGAATTTATTTATCAATTAAATATTCTGATGATTGCATGACAATTAATTTTTTAAAGACATGTTATATCTGAAAAATATTAAAGATGTTGAGTAATGTTATAGAATGTTTTCGTATTATATAATACATTGTCATGTACCATCTTATCAAATGATATTACTAATGTTATTTCATTTTTTTTTCATTTTTGTAATATTAATTTACAGGAGATGAGATTGTGCCCTATGAAAATCCACGGCCAACGGCAGGGATTCATCGTATTGTGTTTGTGCTCTTTCGTCAGCTGGGAAGACAAACTATGCATGCTCCAGGATGGCGCCAAAATTTTACCACTAGGGATTTTGCCGAGATTTATAACCTTGGATCACCAGTTGCGGCTATGTATTTTAACTGTCAACGAGAGAGTGATTCTGGCGGAAGCAGAAGGAGGAGATAAACATACATGATGATAAAGGATCGATTGGCCTCCAATATATATATATATATGAGATACAAATATAGAGCTATAAGCACGTAAGTACGATGATATATGCCAGTATTATGATGGGAAACTATCTTAAGACTGTACAATAAAAGTTAATCGAAGCATCTTGTTGGCTTCATTTATGTGCGCTATATATGAAAAAAATATATGTAATAAAGCTATGAATGCTATGGAAAGTTCTCTTTTTTTTTTGTATTTTTTTTTATTTTATTTTTTGGGTCATACGGAAAGTTCTCTCTTCGTTTTGGGCAACATATGGAAATTGGAAAGTTGTCTCTAGTCTGTACTTTTTGTGCTATATTGGGCTGGTAATCCACGTCAAAGCCGGTCTGGTATTAGGCTTCGGTCACTAAAGAAATTAGCCCATCAACCCCCGAAATGGGCTTAGGCTTTGCTGATATACAAAGCCCAAATGACTAGGGATATGGATAGTCGTAATATCTTTCCCATAGGTCACGACCCAAAAATTATATTAAAAACATACCATTCTCACAGGTCCTGAATCAGAAACAAAAGAAAAAAAGATCTATCTCACTAGTCAGACCCAAAAAAAAAAAAAAAATTTCTCACAGGGGTAATAAACTTTCTCTGTGCGTGTAACGATGGACCTGCTCATGTTACGGACTTTCTGATAGTCCCCTACTTTATTTGCAAAAGAACCCCATGTGCAAATATTTTTCAAGGTACTATTGTTGCAATTCGATCCTAGTGCTGTCCAAGGTTGAATCTTTCTCCTATGTGCTTTTGTTTGTGAATCATCTGCAGCCTTCATGTAGAAAGGTAGAAAGTAGAGAGACCTTGTGAACTTCCTATGCCGGATAATGCACAATCTTCTGCGCTAATTGCCCTTCGGCATTATATAGCTTCTCCTAATATTGCCACTTAAAAACATGTTTTCTCGGCTTACATTATTGGACGTGGTAACGTAATCGACTGCCCACTTGAGCTGTCCACCCTAGCACACTATGTAGTAGGTTTTGTGGATTTGAATCAAGAATCGAATGCAACTTAATTGAAAACTAACAAAACAAAATGTTGACTTCTAAGTATGAACCAAGGAACAATAGGACGATAGAAATTGGCACTAAAATGTTTCACCATATGCAAAACTCAATCTTCTGTTCATTCGCACTTTCAGCATTAAAACTCTAGATGCCTGTTTGTTCAATTCAAATACTACATGATGATGATAAAAGAAGCACACAATTGAGATTAAACATTTAGATTCACCTCCAAAATTCTAAAATTTTCCCCAACAAGTTTGATGTAAATCTATAGCTCATTTCCAATCATATACAGCTGTTCTAATTGCTGTTACCAACCAAATGGAAAAAGAATAAATAAGAACAACAAAAAGGATACAATCAAGATGACAGTTATGATGGAACTATAAGAACTAGGCCTTTTCAGTATTTTCCTTATAATTGCATTTATTTGACGTAAGTGGTTGTGGAGGAAAATGTTGGCCTAGCATCATGAATTCTCATTTCTTACTGCTTCTAGAATTTTTTTGCATCAAAGAAGATTGAAAATGTACACAAGCGATGAGAAATTAGAGATGTTACTATAGAATGGCATAATGCTCATTTCATGATAATTAGTTGACATATTTGCTCACACTTTTGGCTCTAAAAAAAAGACTTAAATTACTTTGTAAAGTAAGATAGATCAAGATAGATCAACTACTGGCTACTATTAAACTTAAATCATTGATCCTCCAACCAAACCAATTGTCTGGGAAGGAAAAAGACAACCATTCAACGTCCTTTAGCAACATAAGCAGCTAATGTCGCTGCCAAAATTGTAGTTGCAGAAGATACTGCGATCCATAGGCCTTTCTTTTTATTTGCTGAGGCCATAGAGTTCTGTAGCAACTCAAGTTGTTGCTTCATATCAGCCCCGTCTTTTTATTGCTCTAGAAGGCATTCCTCATTACCTACAAAATCCTTTAACAACTACTCTGCAAATGAGACATGCATCAAGTCAATAGATTAGTACCGAGAATTGCCACTAAATACAAGTCAAGAAGCATTTATGGAAGTATCATGCACAAATACATAGGTTAGTGCCAAAAACTGCAACAGAACTGCTCCAATGTAATCAACACCTGCACTCATTGCCTACTAAATAAAAGAACTCAAATAATTATATTAGAACATGATTCCATCTATCAAAATGTAGAATTAAAGTTATGGAATACAAAAAAACCAGACCTGCAAAAATGCAAACACTTAATTTACTGTGTAACTAGCAAAGAGAACACTGAAAAAGGGTATCGGATTTTAACTTTCCTAGTTGCTGAAACCACCACCGTATGCTTCGATTTCTACCTAAACGACCAGCCTCACCAACAAAATTCAAAACAATTAACTCTCTAACACCATACAACCACATAGGCATGCAAACATTGAAAATTGTCGACCAACAACCACAAACACCAATAAATTTTCCAACTTTAAAACCTATCGAGGGATCGACACCCAAATCCTAAACCTAACATGGGAAAAAAGGGTATGCTCTAATCCACTATTATGAACTGCAGTTTGCTGGTACCTCGAACTAAATATAAGGAAAACGGGAGCGACGGTTCTAAAAAATTCAAAGAATTTGTCAAAAAGAAAATCCACTCACCTTAGTCTAGCTACTTTCAGAATGCCGCCGCAGGACAGTCACTGCAATCAAGGACATGCTTTGGCTGGATGTCATTTTTTCGAGGGGTTCACGATCAACTTTATGGGTTAAAGGCCCGTCTTGCAATTTTAAAAAGTCTAAAAGTGGGGTTGTGAACATAATTTTAGCAAAACATTAGACTTTGATGACATTTGATCTAACGGTCATAAAGGTTGGACCATGTAATGGTCTAAATCATAGTGCAGGCCATTTTATCCAGCATCAACTTTCTCATCACTTTGACCCCTCCCAAAATAAGAGGTTTCTCATAACTTAAATTATTGATAAATGCATTTTTTTTCTCATGACCAAAAAAAAATATATTTTTCTCATGAAATATATTAAATTTATATTTTCACACACACATACACACGGATTGCTAACCTCTATTTTTTTTTTGGACATAAAAGCCACTTTTCACTTTTCTTAATCAACTTATAACTTGGGATAATTTTGTAATTTTATTTAATATACATTAATTACTCTCTTAATTAGTATTCTCTCTCCCTTATTAATATTCTCTCACATTAATTAACATTCTCTCTTCTTTAAATAATACTACTAATATTATTATATTATATGAAGAATTCATATATATATTACTAATTCAATAAAGTAGTTTTTTATAAAATTAATAAAAAAATTCACGTATTACTTGTTTAACTGTGTTCTCAATTATATATTTGATGATATTAAATAACACTTGACATTTCATGAATCAAATCCTGTACTGGAGTTTTCACTCACGTATTTATTTGAGTATGATGTTCTAGTACATCATTTGGTTTATGCTGAACCAAAGTTTTATTTACCATCATTAAATATACAATTGAGAATGCAGTTAAATTGGTAAATTACTGATAACTTCTTTTGGTGAATTATATTTTCAGTTAGTTTTTGTTTAAATTAGGTTATAGTTGTTTAATTTAACTTCTGTTTTGTTTTACTTTAGTAAATAGTTTAAATTCTTCGATAATTTTGAGTTTTTGTTATTTTCTTATGTGTTTGGATACTTATTTTGGGTTTATGTGTTGGATATTATCCTTTAATCCAATACACTCTAAAATGATAAATATTTTAAAATAGATAAAATATATTTTTTTACAACATAACAAGTCTTTATTAGTTTAATATCTATCTTGAATCTCTTTTAAAAAATATGAAATAATAAATTAATTTTAATAGTATAATTAATTATTATACAAATTTATATTTAAAATATTTATAAATGCGGGATAAAACACAGGTATAGGGTGCAGTTTTAATATTTATCGTAAAGTAACTTCAGGTTTTCATTTTCCAAACGCGCAAAATAAATTACACCAGGTTGAGTTATTTCTAAAGGAGTGTGGGTTGGGATTAAGGTTAGGGAAAAACCTGCTCACCGACCCTATTGTCAAGCCTTATCTATGAAGAACAAGATATATATCAAAATCATAATGAGTGAACGACACATACTACTCAAAAGATAAGCCAACATCCATCTAAAGTGTGAATATCTCAAAATCAAATCACAATGAGTTAACAACCCCATTCTCAAAGAATAGACCAACCACAAATCTAAACTTAACTTCGCATAGAGTAAAAGCAGAGATTGGTCGTGGTCCTCCAATAGGATGGACCGGCTCTGTCGAACAATTGTGGTCGTGCAAAGATATTTGTTGGGGTGTAGATAGAAAAACACAGAGAATTTCCTTTTGTGGATGCAAGCTTGGAATCAGACGTTCCTCTTCCTTGTGCTCAGAATTGTTGCATCCTTATTTTATTCTATGTAAAATATACTCAACCCCGATCTAAACCCTTGCGACGTACTTTAAAGACTATGGTGTAGTATTGACAACCATTGTCCATTGTTGATGGGAGTTAGCTCATCTAGTCAACCTTTTGTATATATATCATTATGATTTGCATTTGATTTTCAAATTTTCTCACTAATGCATGATTTGTAAGTAACTTTGTAAGTGTTTGATGAGTCCGGAAACATATCTTAACTCTGGATTTGAGCGAGCCTTCCCCTCCTAAACTTTTGTTTATAAAAAAAAAAATATTAATAACCATTCATTATGAAATCACCGGTTCAAATCATATGATAAAATATAAGTACATAAACAACGAATAACACAGTTATTAGAATCTGTTATCTTAATTTTATCATGAGTAGTTATTGCCCATATTATATTCTTAAAAGTGCACCCCTGCAATATTTTGAAAAATCCAAAGCCCTCGATAATAATAACTTAGACTGACCACAGGTATCTTTCGGTTTTCAATTCCAGCAAATAGAGTGTAGAAGATAATAAAACCGATATTAAACTTTGACCTCACTTAATTTCAAAGGCTAACTCGAGAATGATTGATCATATAACTAACAACATAAAATATATGTTTTGATACCATGCTAGATTTGATATTAGACTTGAAACTCAATTTTAAAATATAGTTCAATGAAGAAGGATTGTCCAAATTATTATAAAGAGTAATTAATTTGTTCATATGCTAACCAATATAGGACTTAACACACAAAAAAAAGTGAGGAAAACAAAACTTTTACAGATAGAATTAGATTAAATTGTTTCATATTTAAAAAAGTTTTCAGCAAAGCTCTCATTAAGTATTTTAATTATATATTTTTAAATAAAATAACTTAATCCAAACTATAATCTTGTTATCGTATATCCATGTCTACCATAATTGTTTTTTGTCTTGAAAAAAAAAGTATCCAAAAAAGTGTAAAGTATTGGCATCCAAATATGGAAAGTGTCAAACTTCAAGCCAATTAGCATTTCTTTGTTACTTAAGCTTTTTACTCATAACATCACTGCGGTTAATTACGTTGGAACGCAGTATCCATTATGGAGCTTGAAAACCAATAAATGAATCTTGAACTTTCAAAAAGTAGGGAAGATAGGAGGGGTCCTCTTCTGTTCTGTTTGTGGGTAAGATTCGTTGAATCTGATCCTCACATTTTCATTGGTTCATCATCTACTCTCTATGGGAAAACAGGTGACCTAACTCATCTTCTTGCTGGCTTTTATTTTCCTTTTGCCTCTACCGAAACTAGTTTGGGCTGCTCTGGAAATGATTGCACAAAAACAACAAGAAGAATGTCATACCGGCCAGGGTCAGAGGTCTTGGTATTTAGAAACGTTTCTCAAACTACTTGATTAGTTGGGTTCAATGCGCGTTCGGCATTATGCTTCGCATCTCCACTTTGAGAAAAGCTTCAGCTTCATGCTCTTCTCCCCATACGAGCAAATAATACTGTTATTTATACATTAGTTTTCATAGACAATATTGAAAAATACGAGAAATTACGTGTAAATAATTAGATATTTCAATAACACATCTATTTATGAAAAAATATAGAACATCATATGCGAATAATCAGGAATTTAAGTAATCTTACTTGTAAATCTAGTACAAAGTATCATACTTCCTCTATTTTAATTTATCTGTCAATTTAAAAAATTTGATATATTTTTAAATCAATATATTTAAATATAAATTATATCTAAATACATTGATTTAGGAATATACCCAAATGTCCAAATTGACAAATAAATTAAAATAAAAAAAGTATTTATTATTAGTTATCTTAATACATCCACTATATTCATTAAAACCATAACTAAATTCTACAATTATTTACAAATTAAACTCCAAATATCTAAATCATGAGTTAAAAAACATTTCACGTGCAGAAAAGTATCCAATATACCAAATTCTCTCTCATGTTGGTGAGAACGCGTGTACCAATCGTGTAGAAACGTTTCACGTGGTTATCATGTGCTATATTGCTTTGTCAGCGATATGCTTCATCTTTTGTGAATGCTCCATACGCCAATTCACACAAAAGAAGAATATGGAATGTCTCAGCAGATTATAGCAATATAACTATAATAATTAGAAACGTCTATTTTTTTTTTTTTGATAAAATTATTATTTGTTGTTACTATGTAATCTTGTCGGAGCGTCATGAAAGAAGAACGATTCAAATAAGTTTGGTAGAGCCTGATGAACGGCAGAAGTTAGGAAGAAGATGAGTTTGGAATGCATTTTAGAAAATAAAGTATACAATTTCAATTGTTAATAAGAAATTTAATTGTTTAAGATTTTATAAGATGTAAACACTAACATAATAAATTATACATATATGATAATTTGTACTGTTAATCTTCTTATCAATAATTAAAATTAAACATGTTAAGAAAATAAGAATGAACATGTATTTTAGTTCCTAAAAAACTTGTGTGATATCAATTTAATTTTTAAAAATTTTTTGACATCAAATAAATTTCTAATAGGTCAATTATGACATCATATTAGTCCCAAAATTTTTTTTTATATCAAATATATCTCTAAAGTTTAAAATATTATATTATTTTAGTCTTCTAAATGACTATTTGATCCTTTTTATTGATAAAGTATGAGTTTTTAAAAATTTATTTGATGTTAAATAATTATCGGAAAGGATAAAAGACTATTTGATCCCCCTTTTTTTGACAAAGTATGAGTTTTCAGGAAATTATTTGATGTAAAATAACTTTCAAAAGGATTAAAGGGATGTCATATTTTGATTTTCAGAGACCTATTTGATGTCAAATAATTTTCAGAAACTACTGTGATATTGCATTTTAATTTTCAGTTAACTATTTAATGTCAAAAAAATTTTCAGCACTAAATTAATGTCATACAATTTTTTCAAAGACTAAAATGCATGTTCACTCAAAAAATAATTACAATTATATGTTTTACCCTTGAAAGTGAATTATGGAAGAATAAGATAAAGTTACCAACACTCAATACGAGCACACTTAAGTTATTCATATTATAAATTTTCTAACTTTTTAATGATAGTAATTATGCATCCAAAAATAAACATAGAAATCAAGGTTGATACATTCAGCTTCAAGTATTGCAAGGCAAAACCCAAAAGAAAATTTTTAGAAAGACAGAATTTTTGCTCCAATATATTTGTTAGAAAATGTGGCATACAACCATTAAATGGTTAAATGAGTCATACCATATATATTATTTTTTCTGATCACTACTCTTGTTTTCTGTCAAAATTACCCAACCTGAAAATATATACATAGAGATAAATCTTAAGTTTCTATGTTGGGCGCAGATAATAATTTATAATATATAAGCAATTAAAATTTTTCTTCAAATTTTAATCTTTAGTTGTTTAAGATCCATCTAAAAAATTACAAGCTAAATTATAATTGATTAAAGGGACTGATACATTATTTGACACTTAGGCCAAGTAATTAAAATGAAATTTGTTTTTTTGATGAGTATTTCATATAAGAAAAAGGAGTAGAAATGTAAGCAATAGAGGTAAGATAGGAATATAAAAATCTACGAGTTGGAATCAGAATGTTGTGTTTCACCCTCACAGTTTTAGTGGCGTAGCAAAGATACTTTGTTGTGATGGAGGGGAAAACAAAAAAACTAACGCATGTTAGTAAAATTTAAGTTATTGGTAGAGGCACATGAATAAATTTATATCCTACCACATCTTCTCATACAAGTGTTTTTTTTGGGTTTGAAGCGAGGTAAATGCAAGGGTTCTCTCTATTTTAAACTGAAATTTAACATTTATTTAGAAGAATGGAGGCAAAAAAAATTTGAACTCTAAACTATTTCATCATAAAAACTTTGATACTATATCATGAACTATTTCTTCAAAAAAACTTAAATTTTTATGTAGAGATACATGAATGATTTTACATCTAAATAGTGGTCATTAAATGGCCAAACGTTAATTCAAGAAATTAAATGACCATTGTGTGATCTTTTGTGAGTTGATGTTGCAAACGACTAGTAAAGGAGAAGGCAACTTTTAGGTACATATCAGCAAAGTGGCTATTGTGATACCTTATTATCCATTGTTACTCTTTATTTAATAAGTTATAGGAGATTGTTAATTTCCACATAAAACCAAAGTGTAGAGGATAGCAAGTTTCACATTTTACTTTTGGCAAAAAAAACTCAATCCACCTCTCTTAAATCATTTTATTAGTCTGAATAGTTTGTAATTTTATTTTATTCACATTAATTACTCTATTAACTATTCTCTCTCCTAATTAATTTATACCCTCCACTATTCTTCTCTGCCAAAGTAACATATTCTTTTTTATATTGTCTCTTATACTCTTTCATGGATGATATACAAATAATTTAAAATTTAATACGTTGTCTTACGTTATGTTATAATATTATTACGTTGCCAATTTTTATGTTATAATATTATTGCCATGTCATATTTTTACTATTTTACTATGTCATATTTTAAAATTTTTTTACGTTGTGATTTTTTTTTTTAATATTCTAATAGCTACCTTTGGTTGTCGCGTTTATCTAACGTTGTTATACTCTACCATATGATTGATTCTTTGACAAGATTTTTTAGAGTATTGTAATTTTTTTAAAATTTTATAAAGAATGATTGAAATAGTATTAAAATATATTAATTAAGTATAATAATATTATTTAAATATTATTCAGAAAAGATCATCTAAGAGAAAATATTAAAAAGAAAATATTATTTTGATGGAGAAAAATAATGAATAGTATAAATTAATTAAGAAAGAGAAAAGTTAGTGGAGTAATTAATGTGGATAAAATAAAATTACAAAACTATCCAAAAACTATCCAGATTCACAAGTGATTAAAGAGATGTGAATTGAGCTTTTTTTTTTTTTGGTCAAAAGTAGAATATAGAGATTAACAATCCTTATATATAACACCACATATTAATTTTATACAAAATATAATAATTTTATTCAAGGTTATACTAATTTAAAACAAGTAAATATCCATTTTAATCTTTAAAATTGTATTTATATTTCACTTTAGTTCTTAAAATTAAAAAATTAATGATTTATTAGTTCCTAAATTTGAAAAAAGTGATGCAAGTTAATCCTTTAAGGTGATGTTTGAAGAAACTAACTTGAATAAATAAAAAGACTAGTTTAAAATATTTTTTGCAACTTCAAAGACTAAATGAAATTGGCACACAGTTTAAAGGATCAAAATGAACCTTCACTCATTTAAAATCTAGAAATTTAATTTTAAATTTATTTAAAGATCTTTATCTAACTACAGGCTTTTAATAAATTTTTTAATGAGAACAGAGCTTATGTTTTCACAAAAACGTCAAAACAAATTCTCAAGAAAAACTTATTATGGTTTATAAGTCAAGCTTAATTACATAAACGGTTTACAAAGCAATTATTGACCCTAGCTTAACATATTTCTACTCCCAACCATTAAACTCAACCTATAGGCATTTGAAAAGAAAAGAAAAAGATATAAATAAGTAAGTGGGTCATGCATATAATCAAATATGAATTTCTAATAAAAAGAAAAAATAATGAAGGTTCTTTGTTGGTTTCTAATATTCTTCCACTAGAAGCAATCATGTCCGAATATTGTTGAATACTTAAATGTGGAGACTTTTCCAATTAAGAATCGAATCATGATTCACTATATTGTGATGGATTAACTCTTTTATTGCTAAACCAAAACCCAATTAGTAAAAAATGAAGGTTCTTGTGTACAAATTAATTAAATTTTTTATAATGTTGTGGTTTTCGTGTTGTTTCAAATGGAAAAACAATATACAGAAATAAAGTGGAAAAGAGCTTATATATGCCGAGGAAAATAATATTTGTTACGAAATCAGCATGTACGAAAAGTGACGAATATTCAACGTTTATGCTCTCACCTTTGTCCAACATTGATTTCTGAAAATTGAATCCACTCATTGATTTGCACTGTTTACCCTTCCTTAATTTTTGTTCGTGCAACTCGTTTTGAGTCGTATAGCAAAGCTCTATGAATGTGTTCTCACAAGATATTGCAATGTATAAGACTCGTGCATATGCCTTCAAATTAAAGTTTCGTTTTGTGAGAGTTTTGTATAATCACTACCTTTAATTTAAATTTACTTAAACAATTACTAAAAATAAGTGTCAATGATTGGAACAGACATACTTACGGATTTTCTTTACTGCTGCATGTAGTATATAAAGCTAGGACTATAGGCTAATGTTGTGAATGGACTGTGGTTTGAATTGCTTGTTATGTTGTTATGTTAATAACCCATGTATTTAGCTTGTTCTGGATGTGGATGCAAGCTTGGAATTCGATGCATGCAAGTTTGTAAGTGGAAGTTGTATTCAGTCAGAGTCAGAATATTCATTAACAAGAAAAAGTCACTTTAAACTGTACATGGTATCTCTAAATCTCTATCCAAATTCCAAACAAGTAGTGAAATAGAGTCAGCAAGAAGAACTAAAACAAACTACGCAGTGGGAATCTGATAGAATGATACAACCTTTTACTCTTGTCAGTATGTTCCGTATATTTTCTTGCCACAAAAAAGTAGAAAAACGTGAAAAGTAGTATTGGTCGGAGCAGAACGTTCCAATATCAAAATATGGGAAGTGTTACATTAACATGTCCGACTAGGATTCCGTTATCAGCACGCATGACCTTTTTACTTACAAGATAAAAACTTAATCAAATTCGAAGTTATCATAACATCACTTGTTAACCTGCTCCAAAATACTATGAGACATGTGAGAGAAATTAAATCTGAGTCATTCATAATTATTTTCTAAATCTAATTTTATTTATAACAATATATCATTGGCATAAGGTGTGAGAGCATGGATGCTCTCACACTTCTTATGAGCATGTTAGCACAGCCCTTATATTCATTATTGGAAAATGGTAGAGAGCCAGAGAAATTGAGAGAAGTGATAAGAGAAGAAACCAAGATTAACTGAATGAAAAAAAGGGAGAAGAGGAGGGGCGGGGGGTCTTTATAAAATAGCTACAAATCATTGGCTTTGTGTAAGATGCTCATAAAATGGTTGGGACTATGTGACGATGCTCACAACAATTTTTTTGTCCATGATGACTAGGATATTATGTGTTAATTTTTAGGGGATTTAGTACATTTATTGAAGAACAGAAACTCCCTTTTTTTTAACTATCTTTTTGTTTTCGTATACTTGTTCGTTCTCCAGTACATTAATTAAATCCCAGAGATTGATATATGCATAGTTTTGTAAACAAATGTACAAAAACACAAAAAAAAAAAGGTAAAAAGAGAAGAGTTTCAGATCTCTAGTAAATATAATAAACTTCTCTAAAATTAATATATATAGTATGTATAGTTCCCCAATAATATCATGGATAAAAAAACATTGTTATAAGCATCACATGCTCCCAACTTTCGTGAGCAGGATAGAATTATCCCTAATCATTAACTAAATAAATTTAACCATATATGCATATGTAATTAATAAGATGACTAAAAAATTTATAGATTTAATTTTAATACACTAATAGCGTAAAAATTTATTGTCATTTAATCAAATCATCTTATATGTATGATTTTTAAAATGGTGGGTAGTTGAATCAAATATATTTGTTATTGTGGTGATATATAAAAGTTTAATTGGTATGTACTAATAATGTAAAACAATTTTACATTGTCAACCAATAAAAATAAGGAAAAGTGAAAAATTATGGTAAGTCCTTTATTATAATAGGTAGTTATTTGTATGAGTTGACACATTTCATAATTTCGATTAGTTGATAATATAAAATTATTTTATATTATCAGTACATTTAAATTAAATTTAATATATAATTAGATAATAATATAAAATAGTTTTACAGCACAAAATTAAACTCAAATTTTATTGGCCTTAATTAATATGTGCTTAACATTTTTAACACGGGTTCAATATATATCATTCCCACTTTGGCCCCTTAACTACAATAGAGAGGGGTGGCGTTGAGTTCAACTGCTAATATAACACTGCACGAAGTTGTTTTTGCTATGCGACAATCTCATTCTGAGTAATGCCGGCTTCATGATGCTGCATGAAATGCTTGTGTAAATGTTTGCAATATTGAAGCTTGAAGATAGAACAATCAATGAATTTGCAATCAATTATAAACTAATAAAATGAAGAACATAAATTGCATAACTAGTTGGAATTAACTTGGACAAAACTAATCTACTATACACAAGATGAAGATCAAATGGTTCAATAAGTATTAAAAATGAAACAAGATCGGTGTTTAATAACTCGTTTCCTATCGCGGGCAAACAGTGCGAGTACATATTCGAAACTTAATTGGTGAAATTTTACCAGAATCTCCTATTCATAAAGTTGCACAATAACAACTAAGATTATAGGATCACAGCACACCTCCACTTCGCTTCCTCGATCGTATCAAATGGCGTGTGGGCCCTGTTTTCTAACGTAACCCTTGCTACTCAAAGCATAGAAAATACCTAGC
This sequence comes from Pterocarpus macrocarpus, assembly GCA_031439585.1. Classification (NCBI taxonomy): domain Eukaryota; kingdom Viridiplantae; phylum Streptophyta; class Magnoliopsida; order Fabales; family Fabaceae; genus Pterocarpus; species Pterocarpus macrocarpus. Next base: position 79,476,782 of record CM062515.1, read on the forward strand.
TAAAGTGTGAACACTCTACAAAATTAGTATGAGTTAACTGCCCCTTTTACTAAAGGAATAGACCAGCACCCATCAAACTCAATTTGGAAAATAACCCCAGAATAAGAATTTCTATCTCAAAAGCCAAAAATTGAAGAGATTGGTATTATGGTCGTGGTCCTGTAATTGGATGGAACAGTTTTGTCGAGCAACTGGTTGTTTCACAGTTGGAAGATAAAAAGTGAACTCATTAGGCCAACTTTTGTGGCCCTAACTTCCCTCCCTTTTATTTCCTTTCCTTTTAATCCCATTGTCAACTCCGACCACATATATCTGCAAATGTAGGCATAGGAAACATTGGAGGAAATTGAAGAAAAACAAGCATGGGAAGGTTCTATTATCAACTCAGCAACTGCGAACCAAGAAATCAAGAAAGAGGAGTATATTGTGTCACGTGTAAAAGCAAAAGAAAGAAAGATTATGGTTGATACAAAGTATGAAGTGCTTTTCTTATCACAAAGCAGTAATATTTTCATTCTCATTTTTGGTAAATGTAAAGAAACTATATTTAATTATTTTCACGTTCAACAAAAATAAGAATAAAAAGATTATTGCTTTGTGATAAAAAAAAGAAACTATAAATACACGTTCACCAAAAATAAGAATGAAAAGATTATTGCTTTGTGATAAAAAAAAAAAAAGAAACTATAAATATTGTTTCTTCATGTTCACCAAAAAAGAAAATTTTGATTTCTTCAAATAAGAATAAAAAAATTACTGTTTTGTGATAAAAAAAGGACTTCATACGTTGTATCAAACATAATCTTTCTTTCTTTTTCTTTGAGTTTAATTAGTATATACTGACAGTGTAAAACTATTTTACACTATCAACCAATAAAAATAGGGAATAGTGAGAAATCATGATAGGCTCCTCATTATAATGGGTAATTATTTGTGTGAGTTGGCACTTTCCACCATTTCTATTAGCTGACAGTGTAAAACAGTTTTACACTGTCAGTGTATTTAAATTAAATTCATTTTCTTTTACACGTGACACAATATACTCCTCTTTCTTGATTTCCTGGTTTGCAGTTGCTGAGTTGGTAATAGAACCTTCCCGTGCTTGTTTTTCTTCAATTTCCTCCAATGTTTCCTATGCATACATCTGCAGATATATATGGTCGGAGTTAACAATGGGATTAAAAGGAAAGGAAATAAAAGGGAGGGAAAATAAATTAATGAACACAATAAAAGATGGATGATTCTATGATTATTGCAAGACCTAGAATTTTTTGCACGTTGGGTTCATGTGGTATTGGAGGTTCGGGGTAGGATCCCCTCCCTTCCCCTCCCCTTGCCAATATCCCAGCCCCCAACTGCGTGCCTATGACCCCAAAGAAAAAGAGATAGATTGTGGAGAGATACTGGTGCAATTGGTGAAGGAATCCTAGCCTTTTATCCTCCAACTGTATTTTATTCTATTAATAGACGTTGACAAGCATCCTTTCTCTTTTATGGTATCGAAAGTTCAATGGATTCGACTAAACTAAGAATCCGTTTGGTTTAACTTTTAGGAGAAGGTCTTTTGAAAGAAAGTCTTATAAAAGAAGGTCTTTTAAAAGAATAATTTTTGTTTGGTTTGAATATGTCAAAAGGTCTTTTAGAAGAATGAGTTTTGTTTGGATAGGATAAAGTAAAATTATTTTTGGTTGTTAATGTGAGAGTAATAGTAAGATTCTTTTTCAAAAGGCCTTTTTCTAGAATGAAAAGTAACCCCAAAGATACTTCTTCCAAAGAGGCCTTTTGCAAGAAGTTAAACCAAACACTACCATTTACTGTACAAAATCATTTTCCTTCTCCTAGAAGGCCTTCTAGCCATTGCAAACTTGGAACCAAACAGGCACTAATTCAATAGATAAAATTCTCTTCTCAGCTAATTTTATTATTCGTAAAACTCAACTCAAAATCTTGGCTAATCAAAACAAGTATCGAAGTATTTGTGCATTGGTGACTAGCTAACATCATTGTCTGACGTTAGAGCAAAAATCGCACAAGTGTATGAAGGTTGACAGAGTTTGTTTGGAATCTATTTTTATTTCCCATTTTGTTTCTTGTATTTCCTGGTTTCAGGATTTTGTGAAGAAAATATTAAAAATAGAAAATAGAATTTTATTGTTTTCACTATTTTTTCATAAATAAAAAATATAAAAAATAAAAACGGAAATCAAACAAACCCCAAATAGTTATTCTTTTGTTTTCAACAAAACCTTTAAGTTGGTCCCTATAAAATATATCGTCTGACAAGTTGGCCTCTTAAGAAAAAAATCATATTTTGTGGTCCTTGAACATTAAAAATCAAATTTTTGCTAAACTTTTATTTGTTTTATTTGTGTTTTTATTATAGATCAATTTGAACTATTTATAAATTATTAGGGATCAATTTATCCTAAAAATCCTTTAAAAATATTGAAAAGGAACTAATTTGTTTGTCATTTGAAATTGACAGGAATTATGGATTGAATTTTTTTTTTTACAAGACCAATTTGTCCAATACAAAAATTAAGAAGGACTAATTTGAGGATTTTGTCTTTATTTTTTGTTGTTAACTGGGGGCAATACCACTCTTGATCTGTTAGTGCTCCGTGTACATACAAAGGTAAATCGGAAGTTTCAAATTGTTTGTATATTAATATTTTAGTTTTTGGAAATTCATGCAACTTTTTTTTTAATAACAGTTTGAATGAAGGCCGGTTAAACTTAAGTAAAAGTCAACTAAAAAATTTATTATATAGAAAACTTGGTTACGATAATAACTTATAATATAACAACAAGATAAAATAGACCTAGAATTATTAATAAGATAAAACCCAAAAAAAAAATATAAATCCTAAGAAACAATTGATATCTTTATTTTATCATTTTTTTGTTATTTTTGTGAAATCGGTATTTCACATTTATTGTTGTTCGTATCCATCGCATATGTCCCATGTTTTTCACAATTATCACAAGTGTAATGTAGCTGTTGTACTACCACCGCTGCAAATCAAAACTGCTTCAAGCTTCAGAAAACAATAGAAAAAATTCAGAATATTTTTTACCACTTATGATTGTATTTCAGATGAGTGTTTTTTTCAAACTTTTAAGATAATATTTTTTTCAATATACAACGACGTCCTTTTTTTAATTTTTCTTCTTCTTTTTTAACGAAATCAGAAATAAATCAGGAACACCAAAAGAAAAAAGAATCTATATTATTGCACAGCGGTTAAAGTCACACACCAAAACATGGATGCAAGGGACCATGCACTTCGGAAAGGTGCAATATGATGAATGAGTATGATTTGAAGAAGTATTCATATACTAAACACCTATATTATCTTATAGTAAATTTTAATTTTTAGTCAAATTTTATATTTTAAAAATATCTAAAATTTATCTGTGTAACTTTGAAATATCTCTAAAAACATATGTTTAATTTTAGGATCATGCAAAAAAATTTTTATTTAATTTCAAGATCATACCGATATACTTAAGAATTATTATAGTACATCACAGTTATTTTAAAAATAATTAAAATTTATTTGCGTGATCTTAAAATACCTCCCAAAAAATCTGTTTAATTTTAAGATTATACAGATAAAATTTTATTTAATTTCAGATTATACAAATAAATTTTAAAAATTACTACGATACATCATAAATAATTAGTGTATCAATATATCATCAAATCCCATCTATTGGATTAAGAACTTGCATGGTGCAACTTCCAGATCTGTTGCACCAAAGATGCCGCCCCAGAAACATATATAACGAGGCATGCGCATTTCCACCATTCTAACCCAAGTTTCAACAATCAAGGCGTCGAGTTCTTCAATATAATATACATATATAATGCCTAGATCAACGAACCCTCTTGTTATTTCACGTGTCATAGGAGATGTTTTGGAGCCCTTTACAAGTTCTGTCGCTATGAGGATTGTCTACAACAATAACACTGAAGTTGTGAACTGTTCAGAGCTCAAGCCCTCCCAAATCATTAACCAACCAAGGGTTGATATTGGTGGAGATGACCTTAACACCCTTTACACTCTGGTATGTTCACCTTCGTACAGTCAATGCATCTTGGTCTTTCGAAATTTCTGCGTATGCATGTATGCAAGGTCGTTTTGGATGCAATTTTCAGATCATGGTGGACCCTGATGCACCTAGCCCAGGTGACCCAAGTATGAGAGAATATTTGCACTGGTAAGGGCCGCTCCCTCGCTTTGTGTATGTGAAGTTTTACTATATCATCCTAAATATCATCTTACTAATTGTCCTAATACTTAATAAAGAAAGTATTAAATGAAAAATAAATACATTTAATATCTTATAAATATAAAATGTATCTAATACTTTCCCTTTTTAGCAACTAGGAGGATTATTAAGAGTATTTAATATTTCTGTTTATTTATATATGTTTTAGTTATTGTAACATTACTTTAAAATTAATTTGATGAAATAATGACAAGTCATCTATATGTGGGTTCCCTTTGCTTAGGATTTTATTCAGTTATGTGATCATGATATTGATTTTGTAATATCTGTTTAACGTCTTAAAGGGTGAGGCTTTGGGGGAGTAGTAATCCTTAACTAGGCACATTTCCCAGAAATGGAACGTGAAAGACTGAAATAAAATTATAGAAATTATGTGAAATAGTTTTTTTTTTGTGTAAATATAATTAATTAACAAAACTTTTTTTTTTTGGTCTTCAATTGATGTCTAGGATGGTATCCAATATTCCAGCAACAACAGGGGCAAGCTTCGGTAAGTACACGACTTTTACTTTCTATATTTTCTTTTTATTCTTCAAATCCATTGATCTTTTAATTTTGCATTATTTTTATGAATCTTGAGGATGATAATAAATATGTCAAACACTAATTGACACCGTTCCATTTTTTAATTGAATGTTCACAATATTATATGTGAATGAAACAATATGTATAAAAAGAAAACAGTACTAACAAAATTTTAAAAAAAAAAAATCATTGCTAATTAACCTTTGTATCGGTATTTTGTTTTTTTTTAACTAGAACTTATAATATTATATATTTTATTTTTATTGAATTGCTTATCAATTGATATTGCTAATGGTACATATCTTATAGGAGAAGAGATTGTGCCATATGAAAATCCACGACCGAATATAGGGATTCATCGTTTAGTTTTTGTGTTGTTTCGTCAAGTGGGTAGACAAACTGTAGATGCTCCGGGATGGCGCCAGAGTTTCAGCACTAGAGATTTTGCGGAGTTTTATAATCTGGGATCACCTGTTGCAGCTTTATATTTCAATTGCAAACGAGAAAATAATGGAGGTGGAGCCCCAAGGAGGAGATAATATAATATATATGATGAAGACCTTTCAAGATATATTATCTATGGAAGTGTACAACTAAGTATAATATGTTACTAATTTAAGAGTATCGTGCATCATAAGCGGCTTTGAATAGTTGAGCTTGCATGTCTGGGGAATATATATGGGGTTATGTATGGAAGGTGAATCTAACCCTAAATAGTCCTAGTTTAATCATGTCCTTTTCATTGGTAGATATGGCAAAAGTATACTTATGGGTACTTGGCTTAGGCTTGGCAAGACGGCTAGTGGATATTTGCTCTCAGTAACACTATATGTACAGTACAAAACGAATTGAACAAATGGACTTGGCTAAAATAGAAGAGGAGAAAAGACCCAAAAAAAAAAAAGGTCGATTAAGTGAAACACTTAAAAAAGTATAAAAGAATTCTCTACCATATGCCGAATACAAAAAAATTACAATTACAGTTTGATACCATTAAGCATTATTTATATTTTTTAACCCGCTGCACACTTCTATAAATTAAAATCCGCATTCGTCTTGTCCCGCTTTTTTTTTTTTTTAAAATGAATGTTTTAAATTAGATTCATGCATTAATTAATAATAATTTGAAAATTAATTTGTCATTTCACGTTAATAAAAAATATTTTAAAAAGAGTTAAATAATGAATTTAAGTTATAACTAACTCTATTAATAAATAAATTAAACTTAAGGTCTATTTGGTATGGGAGTAAAAATAGGATTGAAAGTTTCAATGAATTTTATATATAGAAATTATCCATAAAATTTTTATTTTCATTTTTATCTCCATACCAAACATACGCCTAATGTATCTAAATTAAAGGCGTGAGACGGATTAAAGCTTGCGGAATAGGGTGAGATTGTCAAGCCCAATTCAATTTTTTTTTTCATTTTTTGTTTTTAAATATTATATTTTTACTAGTAATTATAAAACATTGTCTTTTTACTTTATTTTTTGTTTTTAAACTTTTGTGTAAGAAATGATAAAAGAAGACATTTCATCATTTCCTAACAAAAGCTAGAATACAAAAAATAAAGAGTAAATCTACACTATAGTCTCTAAACAATTTTTATTTAATATTTTAATCTTTAAAAAATTAATTACATATACTTTAGTTTTTCGAAAAAATCGCATTATAACACATTAGTCTTTCTATTTGGTAATTTCAACTTTTATATATGTATTATTAAACATAATGTTTGAATCAATTCTAGATCAAATATAACATGACACGTAATGGATAAAAATTAACGAAAAGACTAAATTATTACAACATATTTTAACTTTGGAAGTCAAAGTGTTAATAAATTTTCCTTTTTTAGAGATTAATTTATTAAATCTTGATTCTTTTAGGGACCAAAGTATATATTATCTCAAAAATAAAATAAAAATAAGGGTTTATAATTTTAAATTTATAATAAAAATATATCAAAAATTAAAAACAAATAGGGTACCTTATTTTTTCATGGTAGTCCAATCTCAACATTAAAGATGTTTTCATCATTGAACTATATGGATCAAGCAATTAAAAGGAAGAGACATACTTTTGGGTCGTACGTCGTAGCATCAACTTCTATAATAAACATCAACCATGTAGCTGTGTTGGTTGGTGAAGGATAATTTGGTCCCGTATATCTTCTGGAGCTTCTAGTGGTCACGCTTTAAAATTGTAAAATTGCCACCGCGTCCATTAATAACCTCGAAATAATATTGCACATTGGGTCTTTTAAGTTTTTTATTTGCCAAAATTAGTCCTTTTTTTTTTTTTTAACAACAACCTGTCTGAGGCCAAACACCAAAAGTAAGTCCTCAAAAACGTCACTGTGCTCGAGGGGTGTTAGTGATTAAGCTATTTAATCGGTTAGTTAGTTAGTGATTAGTTACTAACAGCTTGTATTCTGTTATGATTAGATTAGTCACGTGCGTACAGTTGTATATATATACTCTCTGCACTTTACTGAGTTTTACACCTTTTACTCATTCATGTTTCACTCTCTCAATATGGTATCAGAGGAAAGCTAAGGTCCACCGTTTGCTTCCGTGTCTTTCTCTCTTGACTTTCTGTCACTTTCCTCTACTTTCCCTTTCTTTCTTCTTGAATTTTCGGTATTTCCTTGCCCTTTCTCATGGCTCAAGATCCCACTGATCCTTATTTTCTTCATGCGTCCGATCATCCTGGACTGCTTCTTGTTTCTCAACCTCTTGGTGAGGACAACTATCACTCATGGGCTCGTTCAATGGAGATGGCATTGAATTCAAAGCGAAAATTCGGATTCGTTGATGGTTCTGTTCCTCGTCCTCCATCTGATGCGGATCCAGCATTGCGTGAAGCATGGAAATGCACCAACGCTATTGTTTCGTCAAATACCCCATCAGCAAGCCTTACACCAGCTGCTTCGTTTCATCAAATCAAGTCCTGGACAGGGATTGTCGTTTCGCACGCCTCGACTTCATTTGTCGCCTTTGTCGATGCAGTTAGGGCGATTGTCTTGATACTAGACGTTCCACTAGTGGCTTCTTTGTGTTCCTAGGTGACTCTCTCATCTCCTGGAAGTGTAAGAAGCAACCCACAGTGAGTAGATCTTCAGCAGAAGCAGAGTATCGCGCTCTTGCCGGTCTCTCCAGTGAGCTCACTTGGTTGAATAATTTACTACAAGAATTTGAGGTCCAAGTTGGTCCAGCCATGGTCCTTAGTGACAACCAGTCAACAATCTATTTGGCCTCAAATCCTTCTTTTCATGAGAGGTCCAAGCACATAGAGATAGATTGTCATTTCATACGTGAGAAGGTCAACAAAGGCATCATCAAATTAATTCATGTCAAACGTCATCACCAATTGGCTGATATTCTAACCAAGCCGTTGCCTGCCCCACAGTTTCGCAGCATCATCTCCAAGTTGGGTGTTCTTGACTTGTACCTCCCAACTTGAGGGGGAGTGTTAGTGATTAAGCTATTTAATCGGTTAGTTAGTTAGTGATTAGTTACTAACAGCTTGTATTCTGTTATGATTAGATTAGTCACGTGCGTACAGTTGTATATATATACTCTGCACTTTACTGAGTTTTACACCGTTTACTCATTCATGTTTCACTCTCTCAATAAGGGGCGGTGGAGGACAGCCCATCCACTTGTCATGGTCCAGTAGAGGAACGGTGGAGAACAGCCCTTGCTCTCAGACAGAGTCAGCCGTAAACATGGAATTTGGGTTTTGGATATGAAAGGTGGAGGATAGCCCATGGCCTCGGCTCTGTTAGATCTGCAAATCTAGAGGACAACGTAGTCTTTAGTTGTTACCATGTTAGATCATTGAGAATATATGGTGAACTTGCTGTGTGTGGAGCCTTGAAAGTGTGTTGTGTTTGCTTTGTGTTGTGGAGGTCCATTTTTCTTTTTCTTCCGTTTATGCCGTAAATTATTTTTTTTTTTATTTGGTTGGCTTGGTGACATTATTAGTGATTTGGTCATTGGCTTTGATGGATGATTCCATTGTTGATAGTAGTGAGTTGTTTGGTGGTAATATGGAGGCTGATAGTTGAGTACAAAGGCACATGGTTTGAAGTTTTTATGGCTGTGAGTGGTCGTTTTCGGTCAAATAGAATGGAATAAAACATGTAGGAGTACCGTTAGAATAGAATAGAGTAGTTTTGTGAGTTGCAAAACTAAGTTGGGAGAAATCGACAGGGACTCGATTCATCGCTGGTGGGAGAAATAGATACGGACTCAGTTGCAAAACTAAATACTTGAGTCCCATCATGCCAAATTTAAAACAAAAGTGTGGAAGTGAATTGTCAACCATTAGATCTTCATTAAACACAATCTAACGGACAAGATGGCCGGACCATTAGAAGCTCCAGAACATGGGGCTGAGCAAATTATCGTTCACCGTGTTGCTTGCACGTATACACGAGCCATTCCAATAGATAGTATTCCTTCATATAAGGTTGGACGGGAGATTTTTGTGGCCCAAACCAGTGCCAAACATAAGTTTTTATTGAATTCTCTCAGACAAGGAAAAGGACAATGTTGATGCATTCCCTGTACAAATTGTTGTTTATGCTCTGAGGGCGTTTTTTCTTACAAAAAGTATAATTCAAATCTTTTTATTTGATAAACAAAAAAATTAGAATGTTTTTACTCTTTACTTTTAGAAGTTAGGAGTCTTTTTGAAAGTTTTTATAAAATATTTTTTAGAATTAGTTTATACTATTTAAAATTTAAAAGGCTAGTATATTTTTGGGAGAACAACTAATTCGACTATCAAAAGATCAAAATGTTAACAATTTAGCCCTTAAAAAATATTTTATTAATCCATGATATCTCAATAATGAATTCTATTATTACTAATGAGCTTTATTAATATTAACAAAAGACATTATAGAGATTAATTTGTTAATGCATTAATATTTTATAAACTAATTTATCAACACATTTATTATTGAAATACCACAAAAAAAAAATCTTTTAAAGAGCCAAATTATCAATATTTTGACCTTTCAAAAATCAAATTGATAATTTTCCTTACATTCTTAGTATCTTTAATATCAACGAAAACAAAAATTACTTTTTTTAATATTTATATTTGTTATAATCATTTTATATTTTAAAAACAACTTTACGAAATATTACTCGTAACTTACATTATTAAGAACAATTTTTATATTACTTTATCAAATAATATTACTATAATTTTTTAAAAATAGCTTTTAAATAATCCAAAAAATTCACCAGTTCTACAAATGCCACAATACTAAACCAAACCTTAGAAATTCTGCCAGTTTACCAAGTTATAGCCAGTCTAAAGTTCTCGTATTATGGTGATGATCGCGGCTTTTTAAAGCATTCAAGTAGACGTGAGAAAATGATTTAAGTCTGAATAAAAGATGTGATGGTAACTCTCACTTGCAACAAAGACTAATGGTGTAAGGCTGTCAGCCACAACAGCAGTTTCGTAGTTGATTATATCATATGATACTTTCTATGTACAAAGAGTAAATCCATGTTTACCATAGTTGAGGGAAGAATTTCTTTGAAAGTTGCACTAAAAATGTCATTACTCGAGAAACCAACAATGAACAAGGCTACAATATGCAACTCGTCGCATCTATTCTCGAGCGAATTGCTACAAATATTTCAATCATTGAAGGCAGCAATGTATATGTTAACAAAATGACCAGACAATTGTTTGCATGACAAAACATGCATCCTCATATCCTCTGTAATTAGGTAGGCTGGAACCACTACATCCACAGGCTACAACCAAAAAGCAAGTTATTCAATACAGTGCGAAGGCATTAAAAATTTAAACGCAAATGTAGCTCTAGCAGCTTACAATATTATACTTCATATCTTCAAGAATGTTGATCAACAAACTGAATGCGAGACAGATAGTCGTCTTTCAGAACCGAGATCAAAATTAATCAGAAAATGTATACTGAGTAAAATACTGATCAGTGATTACCAAAAAATAAAGATACTGATCATTGATGACAGATGAACAAACCTCAATAGTCTCATGGTGATATTCCAGGGTCAATGAAGAATTTGACAAATCAGTTTGGTATAATCTTCAGCAACTCAATATCAAACAAGAGAGTCTTGTCTATCAGCCCTTGGTTCCTTAGTACAAAATCCAAGGCTCGCTGGCCCTGTAAAACACAATTGAATTGCATCTTCCTCAGATTGTCCATTCAGATAATGGCTGAGCAAAGACACTCAACTCTTACCGAGAATGTTTTTGGTCTTGGGCCACTCTTGCTGAAATCATTATCAGGATATCCAAGTTCTGGGGGCACAATTATCCTGCATCACTGACAAACATAGTGAAATTTGCATTTCTCCCCCAATTTGTCTCTCTCTGCAGCATATTGATCCAACATACATTTTCCTAAGTTTACAACCTTGTTCAAACTTTTTAGGATTAAATGATTTAAACAAGACATCCTAGACTGAATACTCCGAGTGATTCACAATTTAATCCCATGAATGTCAGATGTTGAAATGTCCCCCAAAATCTAGAGTTAGAATTGATATAAGTTGCAATTCAATAAAATAAAGCATATACTGCCCTGCCACATGGACTGCCAACTGTTGGCCTTAGATGCAAGGTGTTATATTCCAAATACATGTTATTCCAAATATTATTCTTCACAAAACACATAGGGTTAGGCCTATCATGATGGCAGGAAAAAGAAAATCAACACAACGATTCAAGGCTCAAGCATAGTGTGTCAAATATTTCAAGAAATATAGAAGCAGCACCTTCTAATACCCCCAAGAGCCATGCCAGAAACAGCCTCTTCAAAAGCCGGTATTACCTGAACATTCAAAGCACATAATAGATCAGTCTTCAGAGCCCAGAGTTCATGTAGATTCCACTAAAAGTGACACAGACCCAAGAAAATAGGGTGCAATTGAATAGTTAATATGTTCTTAGCATCCAACAGAATGTCCATAGGCAATTTCACTGTGAATCTTTACAAGTAGAAGCATGATGTAGGGGATATACCTAAAAAAAATTCAAAACAAATATTGACTTATTGTTCCAACTAGTGTTTCAAATTACAGTCTACAACCACAATTGTAACTGTAATATTACAACTTCAGAGGTTTCTGCAACCACAGTTGCGGCTGCGTAAGCTATATTTTTTCTGCAATTTCTGTCATCATAACGCAACTGCAATTTAAATCCATAATTCCAACCGAACTTGAAAAAGGCTAAAAATGGTAGTGTTCACGTTTCAGTTTCCATGGGTGCAGAATGTAACTACTTTTCTTGTCTTATTGTCCAGTGAGTGGTAAAGTTTCTTCTTTAGCTTTCTTTCTAACTTCATAAAGCAATTGCCTTTTTTATTTTCTATTTATCTGCTTTATTTCCCTTCATAAAGCAATTGTTCATGAAATAACGTTCACAACCTATGACAAAAACCAATTCAAGTTGCAAGGAACTAGGTTAATCATTAAATGATGAGGTCACTCACCTCTTGTGATCCTATTTTGAATTTGAAGAAGTCCTTGTCATCACCCTGCAGGTTAGAAAAACAGCAATACAGGTGAGTAAAAATCAAGTACTTCCTCATTGTCCAATTAGAAGATGCAAAGAAATTCATACCTCAAAGGAACCACCCTTTGTTTTATTCCGGGCTTCAAATATGCGGCCATAATAACCTATGGTGTAGCCATCCCAGTCTACCTGAATGCCCATAGTTTGCTTCAGTCATCTTATTTGAATATACAATAATACTTGCTTGGACAAACACAGGTTACTATAATTTTCTGCACTGAAGTTGTTAAATCTGTCCAAATGCTATCCCATCCAAAATCATACCATAGAAGTAGAACCAAGAAAGGTTGCAACCTAGATTCTACAGCACAAAAGAAAAATTCAGCCAGACAATGTTTTCCTTTTTGATTCATAACCCTTTCTACCCAAATATAAAGGGCTAGATCAGACTTACAATCACATCACACAAAAACAAACGAAGACCAGTTATTGCCTTACCACCACCATCTCTCCCTTCTTCGGTTTGGGGCCATATCCAGGTCGCAGGTCCTGCATTCTTTACACATGTAACTAATAAAAAACAAAAAATAACAAAGCATGCTCATTGCTCAAATATAATGTACTAACAAAATTTTCACCTTATATTGGAGTCCTGATTCAGTTTCTGTGTAATCTGGAAACCGCATTTTTGTCTTGCCATAATCCTTCCCTCTAAGCGCTGGCACTGCACACACAAATTACGTAAATTGCAAACCCTTTTGCAGCTATGCTTTTTCTTATTTTATACTTTCTTCAATACTGGGTAGCTCAACAGTGTCATATGTATTTATGATAACACAAACATAAGAAGCAACCTGGATATGTTACATCACTTCCACACGTATTCATAACACACAAATAGCACTTGTTTCGTTTATAGACACACCTGGCTATTCACAATAGCTTACCCAACAATATAATGTCTACAAATGCATATTCAGTTGTCACAACTCACAACAATTCGGTAAAGAAAACAAAGAGTGAAGAAAGTTTCAATAGAGAGTTACTGTCAGCAAATTCAGTTGCGACGGCAGTTCCGGCCTTTGAATTGTTGGAGAAAGTTCCAGCAATTACGGCAACGGAAGAGAGAAGCATCCTTCTTCGTTCAACGGATGCCACACAACAACAACCACCACCACCACTCTTAGTGTTGCATTTCCCTGTGAGCAGTGTTGGCATATAGACGAAATAAGAGAGAAAAACAAAGCGTTGTCAGAGCGTCATCATTTGAAAGATGAAAATATGGACGCACCGGAAAAAGAAGAATCTGGAGTTTTCTCGGGCTCCTGAAAATGGAATAATAAAAATCGGTGTTAGGTTTGATGAGTGTATCAATAGTAGAATTGGAAAAGTGAAGTGATATCAAAGTTGGGATGAAAAAGCGCACCAGAGGAGGTAGAGACTGAGATTTGTTGGGTAGGGAAAGGGCAGCAACAGATAGAGACAAAATTGAAGCCATAACCATTAACCTCTGTGTGTGTGTGTGTGTGTGTGTGCGCGTGTGCTGTGAGTGGAGCCTGCTAGATTTCGCAGCTGAATTTAGATAACCCAATCTTTGGCCTTCACCTTAAGTTAAAAGCCATGTTTCACTTTCAACTCACTTATTAGGCTCGTGTTACGTTACTCCCAATTAAGTTTGGGAGTAACTTAGTCTGTCCTTTAAAATGTAAAATAAAATTGTTAAAAAGTGTCTCTTTTATTTTTTTTGCAAAACAATGGCCTTCCCTTTCCTGTCGCCAAGGAACAGAGTTGGAGCCGCTACAAGATCCCAAGCAATTGAAGGCTCAGTTCTTGCATGCCACCCTGTGGTCAAATCCATTCTGGGTGCCATCCTCCACGCAGCTCCTCAACAGCCAGGCCATTGGAAACTCCCCACCTTCACACGCCGCTGACCACCACTAGCCAGAATTCGAGCCCTCCAACAAAATGCTAAAGCGCCCCGCGCCAGGAGTACCTCAAGACGAGATCTGGTTATGAGCGACATTGCTCGTGGTGGCGATCCCGCTCCTCCTTATCACCTTCGTTCTCTACATGATGCCGTCTTCCTCCTCCAACGAGTCCGTTGTAGACCACGCCAACCGTCGAAAGATGTCATGGGAGAAGAAGTCAAGCGGATCCTCGCCACCATCATCTACGACACTAGCAACTCCAGCAACCGCGTCCACGTCTTCCACTTCGACCACAACCTAGATCTCGTCCACATTGGCAAAGATCTCGAGCTCTTCCTTCAAGTGAAATCAAATCATTGATGAATTTGCAGCTTTTGAATCTTTTTTGTTATTTGGAAGCATAACACTGCGGTTGCTTTTGCTTCAGTTTCAAGTGGATTGAGTTAGGGTGGTGGCTTAAAGGGTGGATGGAGGGTGAAGGGAATGGTGTAAAAGAGGAAGGCCTTTGTTTGCAAATAATAAACAAAAAAACTCCTTTAGCAATTTTATTTTGTATTTTAAAAGCTAGAACTAAGTTACTCCCAAACTTAGTTGGGAGTAACATAACAAGAGCCCACTTATTATTATTATTATTTTATGGTACAACTCACTTATGTTTGTGACGCAACAACACAAGTGATCTGCCGTCTCAAATGGTTAAAATAATCTTCGAGTAAACACCCCCAAATTTTGTCTATAAAAAAACATAGTCATGATACATGAACATGTAAATGGACGTATTATAGATGTATTATTATTTTTTTCAGTTATTAATTTTTTAAAATAAAATTATTAATTTATTTGATTAAATTATTAATTAATTGTAGCATAAAATTATATGATATTTTGCATATTGTAACTGATAAATAATTTAATCAAATAAATTAATAATTTTAATTTAAAAATTGATAACTGAAAAAAAAAATTGGTAATAGATTCGTAATGTGTTTGTTCTGCACGTACAAATATCATTTTTCAAATAAAAAAACATATGACATATATTGCTCTTTTCCTTTTTCTTTTTTCTTCCCCCCTAAAAAAGTCTATTAGGTTCTAATTCATCTTTAAAGAATAATTGCTAATTTCTGAAAAGTTCATTTTGGCAGCTTATGATTATATGTTGTTTTGAACTTAAAAACTAATTCAAACACATACTATAGAGATAAAACTTCCATGATATTAGTTTTTTTTTTTATTTATAAAATTAAAAAAGAGTAAATGTTAAATGACTTAAATCAATGTTAATTAAAAAATAAAAACTTTTATATAATTTATAAAAATAAAAAATATCAATGATATTAATATTTTTATAGTTTTTAACTATGACATATATTAATTTTTTAAAAATTTAATATTGTCAATATTTTTAAGGTGCATACTCTAGTGTAGATGAATTTTAATCAGCACGATGCATATTAATTTTACTTTAATAATATTTGAATATGCTTTCTTAAATGCATGTGATGCCAGCACGTTCGGTCAGCTTGCTAGTCCAGAGGTTTCAGGGTTGTGTGTTTGACCCTTATTGCTCTATTTTCTGGCATATTACTATAACTTGACATTAAATATCTTGTTTTATTTACATTAAATGTAATTAATTTGACATTAATCTATTTTCTCATTTTTGTGCATTCTGAAGCATTAATAAAAAAAAAAACTATTATTTCATTTAATTAATCCATTCAATCTAAGGTTTTAAATTTTTTTTCTTTTAAGAATCATAGTATTCTTTATTTTTGAAAGGTATTTATCTATAAAAAAAACTTATGAAACACAATTAAAAATTACTTATTTCATATATATTTGTTTAATTAAATAATGTGAAGCATGAGTTTTTAGAGCCCATGGTGATTTTGTATAGATAGCATATTAGTTACTTAGATATAAATACCATACATAAAATTAGTAACTTGAGCAATATTGATGTTTTTTTTGGAGACAATATTGAATATCTATTGATGATTAAAATGACTAAATATTTTGAACGACAACCATAGCCAATTGCTGGTTAATATTATAATCAAAATTGCATATTTAATTTAATTATATTTTACATAAAGTTTTCAAGTTCATGTATATAATAAGAATTTAATTTAAATGTATTGACAGTATAAAATAGTTTTACATTATTAATTAATAGAAATAATAAAAAATATCAATTTATATAAATAATTATCTATTATAATAATAAATTTATTGTGATTTTTTATTTTTTAGTATTTATATTAGTTGACAGTATAAAACTAATCAATTAAACTCATATAATAATATAAATAACTCTTAATATTACATATAACCAATTAAACTCATATAATAATATAAATAACTCTCAATATTACATGATTAAATACATATACTTTTAAAATATTACACAAGAACATGAAAAAATTGCGGGTGAGAATCAAACCCGCCGCTGCAGCTTCGGGGACCAGCGTGCTCACCAACAGGTTGACATTGCGGGTTTTTGAGATATTGCATTGAAATGTTATAAAAAGTAAAACAAATCTGCACTATTCTATCTGCACCAGAGAAACCGCCTCTTTTTAATTTGCAAAAGAGTATATTAAAAGATTTTCATTTTTCAAAGATTAAGCTATGTGATGACACTTCGTACATGGATACAAATTTAGGGTTCACTCAGGATTTTTAATGTATCAAATCATACGCTATTAAGTTTGACACTTATCTGTGCTTGTATTATCAGAGAATTGTTGGTGGAATAGGTTTCTATCTCTGATGAACCGGAAAAAAAAAAAAAAAAGACTGTAATTCTCAAAAATGTATTATTATTATTATCAAAATTTACAAGTGTAAAACAACTAGGACACCAGGCACAGAAGATGGCGGGGAGTCCACGAAACCAAGTACCGAATTCCCCATATTGCCCCTAAAGCGCCTTCTATTCTGTTGCCGTGACTCTGGCTTTTGGGTCAACCGAAAAGCTGCACCTACTCTCTTTACCAACTTTCCCTTTATATTCTTATTATCATAATTACATAAAATAAATCGCATCACCCACCCCTCTCTGCCTTCTGTTTTCTCACCGTTAGGAAAATTTTGTTCCAGTTTTCCAAAATGGCTTCCGTTTCAAAGCTGTCAACGCCAAACCCAGCCTGCTCCGTACCAGAAGCGATTCGGCCCAGATCTTCCCAGAAGTGCTTCCTCGCTTTTAACGCCCCCTCCTCCAGTCGCAAAACCACCTTCTCCGCTGCTTCCCTCCTAACGCATCACGCTCGCCCTCTCAAAACTCCTTTGCTGTGAGTTCTCTCTCATCGCCCTTATAACAACCTTCTGTTAGTTTGTTAGTTGGTTACGGTTAGTTTTTTTGCCAGATCGCGATCCATGCATGTTCCGTTTCTGATCTCCCAGACTCACATCACATGCACCGCTTATTTTATTTATTTTTAATTTATTTTTAATTTATTTTTTCTGTTTTGTTAGTTAATTTAAGCCCTAAAATTGAACCGAACTGCGATGGTCATCGTAACTATCGAAGAGACTTGTAGTATAGGGTGTGTTTGGTTGGTTTGGTAGGAGTTTGAGGAGCGGAAATTTGGTAAGTGGAAAATAAAATACAAGTTTTATAAAAAATTTGAATGACTAGTGCAGCTTGTTGGAATAATGCGTCAATGCAGTATTCGTCTTTATACTTTGCAATTGTTGTTTGGGTTTTGTTACTTGGTGCATGTTTGGTGACTGATCATCTTTTTGTGAAATAAGTTTTTTTTCTTTTTTTTCGAATTTGATTATAAAGTGTTTTAGATTCGAGATAAGCAAATCAAAACAGACTCTTGAACTATTTATATATTTTTTAAAACAAAGTTTATACATATAATATATAGATACATAAAATCCTTCAGTCCATGGTTATATTTCTAGGATTGGGTCAATCGTGAACACAAATCGATAGTAACAAAAAGATTGTTGTATACTCTATAGAAATTTGCAATCAATTGATGAATAAGAGCTTTCTTGTATTAGGCAAATCCTTGGTATTATCTATCTGTTAATATGATAGTGTTGTGACAGAGTTAGATGCTCCCAGACTGATGGAAATGGAAGCACTGCAAAGAAGACAGTACTTCATGATCTTTATGAGAAAGAAGGGCAGAGTCCATGGTATGATAATCTCTGCCGACCCGTTACGGACCTGCTTCCTCTTATAGCTAGTGGTGTCAGAGGAGTCACTAGCAACCCTGCGGTAATAATTTTTTTATTTTATATTTTGGGTATCAATCTCCATGTGTGGAGGTATTTTTCCTGGCAATAGTTATGCAGAAACAAGTACAGATTACATTTTCCGAACACTTATTGTAACGTGTTGCTTTCTTTATTAAAGTTTAAATTTGATCCGGTATCAGCATGAAGTTTTTAACACAATCACATGTGTTGGCACATTATCAAAAGGTTGAGTTTCTAGGTAGTGGTTGAGATAGTCAAACTTCTTTAATGATTTGATAATACATGATTGGATGATAGAATTAAATAGTTTTATACTGATGATGGGTCAAAAGTTAATCTACTTTTTTAGATAAGGATAATACTACTCTAATTCACTGTATATGTATGTGATTGCAGATCTTTCAGAAAGCTATCTCGTCTTCAAATGCTTACAATGATCAGTTCAGGTACTGTCATTGTCTTTTACTGACCAATACTGATATTTTTTCTTGTAAATATGAACAGTGGTGTGTTGGATTAAACCGTGGATGTTTAGCTTAGTAAACTATGCTAGCATGATGCTCCTCAGTTCCTATTTTGATAGGAGGGGCAACTCTTCTCTGCCTTAAATATACTGTTGTGCTTGCTGCAGTTGCTTATGTTCTAGTGAGTTTAATGGATACCTATATTACAAGGAATATAATATAATAAAGGAAAATATGATTTTTGGTCTTATGGATATGCTTTATTGCTTTTCTTTGTGGCTTTGGACTGAAATTGCACAATAGCTCTAGCTATTTGGTTTTCTGCTTATATAGCTAAAGACAAATTACTTAATGACACAGGGAACTCGTGCAAGCAGGGAAGGACATTGAAAGTGCATATTGGGAGCTTGTAGTGAAGGACATTCAAGATGCTTGCAAACTATTTGAACCAATCTATGACCAAACAGATGGTGGTGATGGCTATGTTTCTGTTGAAGTATCTCCCAGGCTTGCTGATGATACTGAGGGAACCATAGAGGCTGCAAAATGGCTTCATAAAGTGGTTGATCGCCCCAATGTGTATATAAAGATTCCTGCTACAGCTGCTTGTGTCCCTTCAATTAAGGAAGTTATTGCTAGTGGGATAAGTGTAAATGTGACTGTAAGTTTATGCTACATCCTTTCATATAGTCTACAAATTAAGTCTGTGTCATATAGTGTTATGGCTAGCAATTCTAGGTTGGACGTTTTGTTACTTAATAAGTAATCCTAGATAATTTTGTCAACACAACAATAATGAATTGTACTGTTAATGCTGGTTGTAAGTGAGGAAGTTGAAAAGATAAGTCTCCAACTGTCTTGATGAGTGTTGCCTGACTTGACCTCTTTCACTCCATGGCTGGAGTCTAAACTATGTTTCTGGTATTTGTATCCACAGCTGATATTCTCCCTTGCAAGATATGAAGCTGTAATTGATGCTTACTTGGATGGTCTCGAGGCATCTGGGCTAAGTGACCTCTCTAGAGTCACTAGTGTTGCCTCTTTCTTTGTCAGTCGAGTGGACACTCTCATTGACAAGATGCTTGAGAAAATTGGCACCCCTGAGGCCCTTAATCTACGTGGGAAGGTAAAACTGCTTATTTTATGCCAATTCTGTTGTTTGGATTTATTATACCGCCGGATGTACATTATGCTCATGTCATAGCACATTGAATTTTATAGGCAGCAGTAGCCCAAGCAGCCCTGGCTTACCAGCTTTACCAGAGGAAATTCTCTGGTCCAAGGTGGGAGGCTTTGGTTAAAAAAGGGGCAAAGAAGCAAAGGCTCCTCTGGGCCTCAACCAGTGTCAAGAATCCTGCCTATCCTGACACCTTATATGTTGCTCCTCTCATTGGGCCTGACACTGTACGCTATTCTATTTTTTATCATCTGCATGCTTATATTTATGGTGGAGTTGATCTGAAGCCAAAGATGGCAATAGTATTGGCTTTGATGAACTTTTGTTTTGGCCTTGGTTGTTTTAACTTCTAACAACCTTGGAAATCGAAATCGAAGTTCTGTAATTTTTGGAACTGAACTATTCTTTGTTTTAGTTTCTCTGATAGCATTACCTTCTTCCTTTCCAGGTATCGACCATGCCAGACCAAGCCCTTCAAGCATTTATTGATCATGGCACTGTATCCAGGACAATAGATTCAAATGCATCTGAAGCTGAAGGGGTATACAATGCTCTCCAGAAGTTGGGTATTGACTGGGGCTTTGTTGGCAACCAGCTTGAAGTTGAAGGAGTGGAATCATTCAAGAAGAGCTTTGACAGCCTCCTGGATTCCCTGCAAGAGAAGGCTAACTCCTTAAAGTTGGTCAGCCTGTGAAGTGTTGAACTTCATGGTTAGTGATGGTAATGTATAATGCCATTATGAATTAATAAAGGCAGTGTCTGTGAGTTGTGTGCTGCTGTAAATGTGATTCATCGAATCAGTATAAATTGGGAAATGAATTATCCGCTTCTGGTAAAGCGTCTTGTTTCTTTCCCTGTATCATGTATGCGGTTTTGGACCTTAGTGTGTATGATTTCATTTATGTTCTGAATCTTATATTCTAGTTTAAATATCATAGTTAATTAAAATTTTGGTTAAAATCAACAACACTCATGTTTAACTAATTTGAGTGTTGTGTGTGTTCAACATTCGAAGGGATTTAAATTGACGCACCCAAAGGAAAAATCATTGCCACAAGCCTCTGAGTTTATGTGGTCACATATTACGCAACCGGCCCAAAATTTCGGAATACGACGCCACGATGATGTATGTTTAGTTGAGGCATGTTAGGGCCTAACTAGCTTTGTTGGAAATTTTGAGAGGTATTCTATCTTAAGATTTGTGTCCTGGCCCAAAAAAATGAAGATTTGTATTTGACGTGGGAAGTCTGCCTTGTTAACAGAAAAAAATGAACCCTTGCTCCTTATTCAGGTGTATCAAATCACTCAACTTTTCAAACTCGAGCATTCCATTTAGACCTAGTTGGTAGTGGTATATGAAGGGGTGTTCTGATTTATAAGAGGAATAAGTTAATTTTTTTTGTTTGATAATCCAAAAAATTGGATTGTTTTTGCATTTGATTTTTAAAAATTAAAGGGTACTTTTAGGAGCTCTCATGGAGTGTTTTTCAAATTTGGTTTATGCTTTTTAAAATTTTAAAAATTAATAAATTTTATTTTTTTAATGATATTAAAAATAAAAATTATTTTATTTAATATTTATGTCTATTCTATTCATTTTAGATTTTAAGAATAATTTTTTTAAATACTACTTTTGTAATTTTTATTTATTGAAAGTAAATTTTATATTATTTTATTAAATAATACAATGATGAGTTTTTGGGAGTGCTCTCTTAACTCTCAAAAAAATATGACAATACCAAATCAATCCTTAAGATTCTATGCTGCTAATTGAAAGCATTTATTAAAAATCAAAATCTTGGGATTTGATCTCGACTCATCAATTTGCGACTTTATTTCCTCGGAAAAACTCAAAATTAGAAAATGGTCAATCCTCGAAAATTTATTATCCCACCATAACTTCGATTTTCTTTATCTCTTGACTCACCCTTGAAATAAGGAGGACGGAGGAATGGGGTGTCCACAACTTGAAACAAGAATGATCTTCCCATGAAGTTCCCAATTCACATAGTGATGAAATCCAGGCCTGGAAGAGGGTCTCCTACTCCAAGCAAAATTCGTGGTATTCATTCATTGGTACATTTGCGATAGTAAACCGGTGATCCTATGTAATATTTGCCAAAGCCATTGGGGGAAGCCCGAAGGTCTTTGTAGCTACCAGAATGTAATGCTTTGTGGTTTGCGCCCAAGCCACTTTATGTGCTCTTGACATATATTATCAAGCTGATAAGCTCTTATACATATGAGACGTTTATAGTTGTAAAAGCGGTTTGATAGTATAATACGGTAACTTCACGTATTCCAGCAGTACCCACTGTACTATATAGTACAATCTCGATGAACATTTCAATTGTCACCGAAGATACATGGACGTGATATTGATTGTTGTTTGGCCACAAGGCATGCTATCCTATAGTTGGGGGCGGAGAGAGAGAGAGAGAAAGAGAGAGAGGAGGGGAGCACTACGGGAACTTCTCATCCTAGTTTTAAGTTACATGATTCAGAAATTTGTAGGAAAGCAGCACAGCGCATGCGAGTCACAAACATCAAATTCTAGGTAACTTATAGAATGCTCACTATAGAATATGAATATTGAACATTCACTTAAAACTAAATCATTCATCTAAAATTATTTATAAATTCAATGGTAGAAAATGAGAGAATAAGTTTAATATGTTAATACATGATATTACAATATTGTAATCCATCAAGTTGGTATCTGGTAATCTGTTGACAATACCCAACTTGAAACTCAAAACTCGGAGTCATAATGTTTTTATTAATGTCAGATCCAACTCTGAACTCGAAACCAGGTGTTCTTACATTAGTATTTGTTAGTGCAAGGCCAAATTTTGAACTCAGAACTCAGTATCAATTAAATAATTAAAATAAAATAATTGCCTGTAATAGGTAAAAAGAAGATGAAGATTTAATATTCATATTTGAAGGTGATCATTCTATAATTTACCCAAATTCTATTAAAAACATACAAGTTTTTAGAAGAGTTTTGATATAAGTCATTCTTGCTCATTACTTGTGTGGTAATAATAATTTGATAAGAGAAAACTTATATCAAATTTCTTATATCTATTTTATTAAATTATCAAATTTAATGATGATATGTGAATATTTTTCTTGAATTTAGTAATTTTATTGAATCAAATAATTTAAAATTACTTGGCAATTATTTATTTTGAGAAAAATCTGCAAACTAATTTATGTTTCCATACGAAGTCTTTATTTTTTAACCTGAATGCGGCCAGAAGTACAATTGAATAAATTTATGCACACTAGGGTATTGCACCTAAGGTGCGATGAGTTGACATCGCCATGTGAGACGTAAGTGAAAGGTTGAAGTATGTACTACTAGAAACACCGACCCAATCAATGAAGCAGAATAATCAATATAGACACAAAGTTTCAAGCCACACCCGTCAAATCTCCAACCCCCCAATTGAGAAGGAAAATTATGTGTATCTATATTTTCATGCTGAACCAATCCAAAGTGTTTAAACATAAAGATAGGGGGATAAGACTTGGAGAAAACACACAGCCATACAAGGGTATATCAATGACAGCAATAGCAATCGGCCTCCACAGCAGGTGACCATAAATGCATCATATTTAATAGCTTCCACTTATGTTGTAGTGTTGTACTACTAGTAACCATTTATTGAGTGTGGGTGGTTCCCAATTTCCACGGTTCTTCACGTGTTGGTTGAACCACCTTTTAATACGGCCACTTCCCCAACTAAATTAAAATGATCAAGTGTTAACAAATGCTTCACTCTTCAGTCTTCAACCTTGAATAGTTGTTTTCATACATAAGTCAAAAACACTTAACTATCACGCTCTAACATAGTTCCACTTTAGGGTAGTGTAAGGTCCATGCATTGTCACAGTTGATATATTTTTACTTTTAATTTCTTCCTTTTCCTACATTGAGAAGAATTAATTAGGCTCTCGTCACATATATAAGTAAGAGAGCTGTGCAATTGGAAAAGTGCTGAAAGTAGAATCTCCATTTCAGAATGTTTTTCTTACTTTTACTGATATTGCAGAAGTAACTTTGTGCTATTTCATTACTGAAGAGCTGGATCCACGACCCTGTTCATGTTTTGGCTGTTGTAAATCTGAAAGTTGAGTTTGTGGCTATATAACTAGCATTGTTCTTTGTTAGAGTGAATGGATTCCTCAGAGATCAAGTCGCCAGAAGGCCCTCTACAGGGGACACCATGCACTTCAATGAGCAGAAAGAAGCTTGGCATTTACTTCATTGAGTCTGAGGATAGAAGGATGGCCTTTGGGCGTGGGTATACAGCAGGATCTACACCAGTTGATATCCATGGCAAATCCATTGTTGATCTTTCAAAGACTGGTGGTTGGGTTGCTGCCTTCTTCATATTTGGTAAAGTTTATCCATATTGACTATGTATTCCATTGTCATCTTATCTTTATCTTATTTGATTGATGAACTTGTATTATCTCCTTTTACTTAGATACGGTTTTAAACTGTGGTCCATAACCGCAACTGTGGCCGTAATATTGTTATTGCGGTGTTCAACTGCATCTTTCCATAATTTTTTCACAATTGCAATAATCACAACGCAACTAGAACTGCAAATTAAAATCATGTTTAGACACGAATTTTCTTGAATAAGAACACACAGTTACCTATGAGAGCAAGCTTGCACTACACATAAATAATTTATGTCTGTCTCCATCATAACATCAGTCTGTTGTACTTTCAAATCAAAAGAGATGATCCACATTCTTGATCAATATGCTGCTAGAGCAGAACGATATGCATGTATCAAGCACGCCATGTTATGTATTGACTTTTGATCTTTGTTTTTTCTTCGTTTATATGAGTAGTACTTTCAAGAAAACTTACTTCCCTTGCGTATGATTTATGTTTCATGGGTTCCAGGAAATGAGATGGCAGAAAGAATGGCTTATTTTGGCCTTTCGGTTAACATGGTGGCCTTCATGTTCTATGTGATGCATAGACCTTTCACGAGTTCATCCAATGCAGTCAATAATTTCTTAGGGATATCACAAGCTTCATCCGTGCTAGGTGGTTTTCTGGCCGATGCATATCTGGGGAGGTACTGGACAATAGCAATCTTCACTACAATTTATCTTGCGGTATGGTTCTCTCTCTGTTTGTTAAGAGCTACGCAATGTGTTTTGATCACCTTGGTATGGTTATATTATATTGATGAAATGCATTAATTGGTTTCTTTGATTCCAATTTTTATGAACAGGGTTTAACAGGAATAACATTATGTGCAACAATGAGCACTTTTGTACCAAACCAAGGTAAGTGTGACCAACTATCTTTGCTATTGGGACAGTGTGAGCCTGCGAAGCCGTGGCAGATGACTTACCTCTACACGGTCCTTTACATCACCGCATTTGGAGCTGCAGGCATAAGGCCATGCGTGTCATCTTTTGGAGCTGACCAATTTGATGAGAGAAGCAAGAACTACAAGTCTCACCTTGATAGATTCTTCAACTTCTTCTATCTTTCTGTCACCATCGGTGCAATTGTGGCCTTCACAGTTGTAGTCTATGTCCAAATGAAATATGGATGGGGATCCGCTTTTGGGTCATTAGCAATAGCAATGGGTATATCTAACATGGTGTTCTTCATAGGCACTCCCTTGTACAGGCATAGGTTGCCAGGAGGTAGCCCCCTAACTCGGGTTGCTCAGGTCTTGGTTGCTGCATTTCGAAAGAGGAATGCCCCTTTTGGAAGCAGTGACTTCATTGGGCTGTATGAGGTTCCTGGTAGACAGTCTGCAGTCAAGGGAAGCAGGAAAATAACTCACACTGATGATTTCAGGTGAGGGCCATTTGTCTTGAGGATTAATCTAGCACATAATCTTTGTTTTTCCTGAGTACCTGGACCTTGATTAGTTGTGAGACATTCCTTGGTTGCTAATTATACTTTAAGTGAATTTCAAACATGATATTTTCTTAAATGCTATCACACTAAAAAAACAGGAAATACTTTTTACTATTCACAGCCCAATACATCAGTTTTGTGAGTGATCATTATGTATCACATTCATTACATTTTTTTTGCTAGAGCTATATGTTAAATGGTGAACACTTTTTTCTTTTTCTAAGAATATCTAAGAATTTTTCTACAAACAATTGATGTGAGATTGAATAACACTAATAAATGTTTGATAACTCATCAAGAGCACGAATGCCAAGTGCTATATTTACAAGCTAATCTAGTCACAAGTCCCTAGGTTTTTCTGCGAATTAATATCTTCAGTACTTTTCATATTTGAATCTGTTCCCATTTCTGAGATATCTTTAATTCCTTTTACTTTTGGATGCTGTGTAAAATATATCAGGTTTCTTGACAAGGCAGCTCTGCAATTGAAAGAAGATGCTGCTAATCCCACTCCATGGAGGCTTTGTACTGTCACTCAAGTAGAGGAGGTCAAGATCCTTTTGAAACTCATTCCCATACCAGCATGCACAATCATGCTAAATGTGGTCCTGACAGAGTTTCTGACTCTCTCAGTCCAGCAAGCATACACCATGAACACTCACTTGGGTCACTTGAAACTCCCAGTTACATGCATGCCTGTCTTCCCTGGCCTCAGCATATTCCTTATACTTTCTCTCTACTACTCCATCTTTGTGCCGATTTTTCGACGCATCACTGGCCATCCCCATGGTGCATCTCAACTTCAAAGAGTAGGAATTGGCCTAGCAGTGTCAATCCTATCTGTAGCATGGGCTGCAATCTTTGAAAAGATTAGAAGAAACTATGCAATAGAACATGGATATGAAGCTAGTTTCCTTACACCAATGCCTCACCTAAGTGCATACTGGCTGCTCATCCAGTACTGTCTCATTGGTGTAGCTGAAGTATTTTGCATTGTAGGATTACTGGAATTCCTATATGAGGAAGCTCCTGATGCCATGAAGAGCATAGGGTCTGCTTATGCTGCTCTAGCTGGTGGCCTAGGTTGTTTTGTGGCAACTATAATAAACAGCATTATCAAATCTGTCACTGGAGACCCGGATAAAGGCAAACAATCTTGGTTGTCCCAAAACATAAATACTGGTAGATTTGATTACTTTTACTGGCTTCTCACAGCTTTGAGTATAATCAATTTCTGCATCTTCTTGTATTCAGCACATAGATACAAATACAGGACACAACAATTTTATGAGGTGGAGAAACAGGATATGCTAAACAGTCCATGCACAACAGTGCTAGCTAGCTAAATAGGAAATGTTACAGAGCACACGGTGTAGCCTTTGTTCCATTGCATTATACTCTCCTTGATTAATGATTGGTTATTTTTTTTCATTTTGAGTAATGATTCTATAATATAACATAGAAGTTTTTACCCTACCAATGCCACATGGCATCATTTATATTTATGTGTAGCCATTATGATAACACGGAGAAAGTGTCCAAAAAATAAAAAAGAACAAAATAGATATAAACAACTAATGAAGTATTTAATAGACCATTACGTTGAAAATCCAATAGACCATTTCAGTTATAGAAAATATCTTAAGAAGATCGAGCATGAAGTCAATAATTATGTGAATCCACATGCTATATGTGATGATATTGACTTGTACTGACTTATGGTACTTGTTATGCTTTCAAAATTTATGTTTTTCTAAACTTATGTATAACTAAAAGTGGTTGATCATAGTGAAAGTAGATTATAACCCCAAATGAACTTTGTTTAGAATGTTATGAGTTCGAATCTTAGAGTTGCCACTTTGAGGAGGGGTTTATCTAACCACAAATCTTGGTGGAAAATTATGTAAGCAATTGTTCACAACCCTCCCCCCCAAGAAAAAAAAAATTATGTGTGTTGAAACTAATATTTATTGTGTTTGTTATGAGACTTGATATTTTGTTAAAATATATGTTATATGTTTATATTTATTATATGAGATTAGTTTTGATATATTGTCAATATAAAATAATTTTATACTATTATTTAATCATATAATTTAGTTTGTAAAATTTTTAAGGAAGTGGGTGATGTTATTATAATAATATATAATTAGATATTTATATAAATTTTTTAAATTATTAATGTATCAAAATTAAATTCTTATTATATTTAGTTATTTATTTTAGCACGTTTATAGTAGGTAAAATTTCATTGTATATGTCAGATCCATAGCCTTAACCCAGCTCGACGAGTAGGATGAGTTGAGTTGGGTTCAAAGAAAAAAAAATTCTCAACCAAGCTAACGTAACTCAAAGGGCAGAGTAAAAAATTTAATAGTAGGAGAGCCGGACTAAATATATGTAATCTACAATAAAAAAATATTAATTACTATATAAAGGTTGTACTATATAAAATGATTAACACGATATAAATTACTCAAACATATTTGTGATCAATATAAACTATACATATATGAAATTAAATACATATCTATAACTTTTAATTTTACTCACTTTTATTTTCCTTAATGGGGCCAATTAATAAACTATTATATAAGTAGGTTATAGAACAAATTGACTAAGCTAGGGGGACCATGGCATCCCCTGGTCCCCACTTCCCTCCGCCTCTGCTAACTTACTACTACTTGAATGAGTAGGTTGTTTTTAGAAAACTGTCCAAACTCACACCTCCACACAACCTATCCAACACCCTTACCATTATCAAATTCTAAGTAGGTAATTTTTGTGAAAAGACTAGATAACCTTTATGCGGTCAAAGCCGATCTTGTAGAGACATCGCGTTATTAATAAAATACTTTTTGTAAAATTAATGAAACAGTCAGACAGCTAACAAGAGAGTACCTAATCCCTACCTTGTTTACATTTCGGTTTCACATCAAAAAGATATGGATATGATTGATGATCAAGCGAAAAGTGCTATTTTGAAAGTTTCAAACCTATTCCAATTTCACTTTGCATAATAGCAAATTATTAGTCATCGGTTTTGAGCTATTTAGTCATACTTAGCTGCGATAAATTCTTGATCACGGCAAAGTTTTTACAAAGTTGAAGTTAAGTAACAAGACTTTGAAATCAGAGACACGTGTTTCTTGCCCTAGTTCTTCATTACCGCATTTCTCCAAATATGCATGCATCCGAAAAGTGGTTATCAATGAAAGAGACAAGTTCCCCCTCCCACACCATGGCCAATGCGCATAGAATCATGATACTCCATGCTTGAACCTTTCTATAGACAACGATATATTTGCTTCTCACATTTTTTGGATTGCATAGGGCTTCTTAATTATTTCACTTCAGCGCTTACGTGGCAGAAAAGTGAACAGTTACAACAAGTGACAACTATTTACGCCCTAGCGTATTCATCTTAATCATGTCGTCTCCCCACTATATGATATGACAAAAATTATATAATAGTATTAGTGTTTTATTGTTGCTTAATTAATTAACGTCAATATCAGTTAAAGTATAACTTAGGAGAAATGCTTGCTTTATCATGGAGGAGGAAGATTCCCCCATAAGCATATCCATCATTTATATATGTTATTTTATTAGTTGTGTAGGTTCCATATATAATTTAATTTTAAAAGTATGTTTAGTTGAAAGATAAAAATGGAGTAAAAATTTTTATGAATGAACTCCATATTTACCTCCCAAGCAAACACATTCCAAGGGTGAACATGGCTCATGGACGACGAAAATTTCTTCCTCCGCTAACTTACAAGAAATTTTCATAATTTAGTTTGTTTGTCTGTTTTTTGTGATGTTACAATGACTTGGTTTATTTTAGATATTGAAGATTTGGACGTATCAAAAAAGCAAATATTGCAAGAGACATACTCGCCACCAAATCGCGAACATCACATCAAAATGATATGCTTTTTGAAGAATGATATAGCGGCAGCAGGAGAAATTCGTTTGTTAGGATCCATACATGTATGTATATCGCGGCGTTCGTTGATGAGAGAAAATCTTTGATGAAAAAAAGAGATAAAACTCAGGAACAACGTCTTTTACAATGATTTAATTAATGATCTCTTAATATTAGTTGTTTCTTAATTATTGTCCATGGGCCACGTACAGCCACCACTTGAACAGTGTTAACATTCAACAATTCATTATTATGAACCAAATCCAGCCTATGATTTCAGTCTCTTTAAGGTTTGTGCAAGTCAAGTCAAGCAAAAGGTGTGCAATAGAAGCATGTATTATTACATTACGCGGCTTTTAATAATGTTTAGCAAAGTACTTTTTTATTGGCAATGCACAAAGATTATGTAGCTTGACAATGATATGTTACAACTAATATTACAGGATGGAAATTCAGCTAAAGGATGGTGGTAGATTTAATTAGACACCGTAATCAAGAGAACCCTTTTGATGGAATCTAATAATTGAATGTTGTGTTTACACACCACGGAAGTAGATACAAGTTAGCAAAATATCCATGAAAGCTCGTATAATAATTTTTTAGTTTAAGATAGCAAAATGCCCATATAGAAACGCAATGTGTAACTTGTAAACAAGAGTAGCGCACTTCGATATTATTTTTTTCCCATTTATTAAATACTAATGCATGCACCGCACACAAATGTCTTATGCAACTGCGCCAATACAAAATATGAAGTCTCTTTTTGAAAAAATTGTCAGCATCTTAAACTAGTTAGACCTAATTAATTTAACTTAGTTAAGTAGACACATTATAAAAATAAACAGCAATACTACACAGCTAGGATACACATTATAAAAATAAACAGCAATACTACACAACTAGGATATTTTAACTAGAATTTTTAACAGAATACATGATGGTGGTTAGATTAAATATAGTGGTAGGATCTATCTACTTATCTAATAGTTATCAATAATATCACATTATTCTATCATATAATTTCTGACAAAAATTTTGATTAACTAAAATTTTTTAATATTATATTTACATATAAAGAAAAATATTAGATAGTCAGAACTTTTGCTAAAAATTATAGAATTTAATTTAAATATACTGACAGTATAAAATAGTGTTACACTATCAGTCAATAGAAATAATAAAAAATACTAACTCATATAAATAACTATTCATTAGAATAAAGGACATACCATAATTTCTCATTTTTTATTATTTCTATTGGTTGACAGTGTAAAACTATTTTACACTGTCAATGCATACCAATTAAACTCAAAATTATGTACTAAAGTGATATAATATTATTAATAACTATTAAATAAGTAAGTGGGTTCTATCACTATTATTTAATTTAACTACCATCATGTATTTTTCAAAAATTTTGGTTAAAATAGTCCGGCTGAGTAGCATTGTTGTAGTATATATATATTGGAAATAAATTTATTCATGAGTGACTTTAATGACTTATAAGCTTTAAGAAAAATTAGTTTTTTGGCATTGTACTAAAACTTGTATGATTAATTGTTTAAAGTTAATTAGAATTTTTTATTTTTTTATCTTTTTAAACTAAAAGTTGAATTTTGAATTTGTACATTATCCAAATTTAAATATACTATTCCATAAAAAATATTAAATATAAGTTATTCGTGATTCTTTATTTAATAATTTAAATTTTTGAAAGAGTGATATTTATCACAAGTTGTTACACTAACCACTGAGCTAATTTTATTTTTGTATCCTTATGGAACATTATGTCAACCGATAACCGAAACCATTCGAAATGACAAAATAATAGCCTGGCCTTCAACGTGTACAGAATGGGTATGATATTGTGGCTTAATTTAGATTTTCACTGTCTGTATCGTTGTTAAAATTATCAAAAGACACCGCTTTCTCCAACCTCTGTTTCTTTATTTTTGTTATCTTATCTATTTTTTTAACAAAATTAAGGTACTCTCCTTGAACCTAAATCTTTATTAAGAAAAACATTGAATCAAATCTCAATGAAATACTCGATCGATATGATACAGTTTTTTCAAAGTAATATAAATAATATAAAAAGGCTAAAAAAAAAATCTTAAAGCTGTCACTATTGCATATTTAATTTTCAATAATATTTATTAAAATCAAAATATTTAAAAATATTGCTAAAAACTAAGAGTTTAATTGGGATGTACTGACAATGTAAAATATTGTTAGCCAATAGAAATGCTAGAAAATAAAAAATCATGGTGGGCCTCTCATTTTAATGGATAGTTATTTATATGAATTGGGACTTTCTAACATTTCTATTGGCTGACAATGTAGAATTATTTTACACTATCAATATATTTAAATTAAATTCAAAAACTAAAGAAAAATATTATTAAATGATATGAAATTATTGAGTGACTTTTTGAGATGGAGTCCTCCGAAAATAAAAAGAAGGTAGAATATAGAAAACAAATATTGAATTTTTTTTCCATCTATTCCATTGTTCTCATAAAAGCTACATTTATAGTTGTGTAATATATTCTAGAACTTTCCTCTCCTAAAACTGTGGATATGTAACAAACTATACTAGCATTGATATCTCTAACTCTTCCTATACATGCTATCATCACACATACTACTTTAAAATATTCTTATTCAAGTATTCTTTCCTATTATATAAATAACATTTCTCATATATTTAACATATGTCTGACATGTGTGTGCACATGGCTCTCGTAAAGGACACTAGTAGGTTTCTCACCAACCCATTATTACTTCATGCAGTGCTTAATATCTCATGTAAAAATTTATGAAATTTTGGCATTGACTTGACTCTGCCATGCCCGGTGCTCCTCAGGTCCTGCAAGCTCCTATTGCATTCGGGAAATATTCTTAGATGTTTTAAAAGTTAGAATTTTTTTTTTATTTTGAATCATTCAACGTTTAGTATTTAAGCAATTACAATAAAAATATAATTATGATAGAAAACAATGATGACCCAAATGAATTTTTCTTGCATTCGGTATCTGTCATAAATCTTTATCATCCGAAGCATCTAAGCATCTTTACACTGTTGGATCCTGAAACCGTTGCTTTATCCGGAATTTAGTTGAGTGGTCCCACCACTTGTTTTCCCAAAAAAATAATAAAAAATAAGAAATTTTGTCTCAACTTATTCATTAAAACATATAACATATAGGTTAGATTTTTTAATTAGTAAATAAATTATACTGTCTAAGCATCCTTATATTTTATTGACAATTTTTATTTTTTTTTTTGCTGTGTAACATTATTATTTCCCTAATCACGGAGAACACAAATTTAGCTCCAAATATTTGACGAGGTGCCACTTCAATCCCTTCCCCTGATCGAGAAACTCGAGTCTTCACCTGTCATTTCTTCTTTAACTTCCGAAATTTCACCATATCTAAAGGAGATTTCTTTCTTTAGAGAATGTTGCTACGCTCACATTAGTGCAGATCTTGGTCTACTTAATTCCAATCCCGCGCATAATCTTGCGACTTTACCTTCTACCCAATCTTTCTCTTAATTTTTCAGTAGTAGGGTTTATGTTCGTTGCACAAAGAAAGCAATTCACATAACTCATACAAAATCATGACCATCCATTTCTTCTCTTCTCTCTCTTTCTTTTCTCTTTTATTCATTAATACTAATGGTAATGTTGCCTTTGTGAGAGTGTGCAAATTGATGTGCAAGAATCATAAGTTACTACTTAAAATTAAAACTTCTTGAGTTAGAAGGCCATAATACTCATGTGCTTTCAATATAAGCTCTAGGGGGATCAATAGACAATTTTACAATTAAAATGTTTGGATAATATCACTTATGATCTTCATTTTTTTTTAATTTTTTGGAAGGCAAAAATTATATTTTTAACTTTTTGTCCCATTTAACTATACAATTTATTACTTTTTAAAATGTCATTTTTAGTGCTTTGTGGCAAAGAGAACAAATTAAAGTGATCTGCATCAGCCAGCAAGGTGAGAAATTGAGGCCTGTTTCTGAATTTGGACATAATAGTTGTTTCTATACGTCGGCTTGAATGTTGCACTAGTACCGTTCCTTGCAAAGAATCAAGACGCACTGTGACAGAGGGCCACGCTGCATGTATATATATTCCACAAGAAGGAGAAAAAGTTGGTGAGAAATTGATGAGGAATATTTGAGGATGGAGTATTAATTGTGTGGAAGTGATGCGACTCGAGGAGTTGAGTTCGAAGCTAAACCTTCTCATATGCCTTTTCTATGACCAAATCTGGGGTAGGCCACTTCATTCTTATAGGCCATAGCAATTTAAATAACGCCAGCTCTCCAAATCAATGTCTTCAGGCGATGAATTCTTATGGATATTTTTCTGTTAATAGGTTTGGTGTTGATGAACTGTGTATTAGCATTCAGGAACGACACAACCCGTACTCTAGAAGTCAAGGGCTTGATATCAATTTGTTTTTTTTTGGCGCCCCGGGGGGGGGGGGGGATATGTAGCAAAATTCATTTTTTTCATTGTGTCAAATTTATTAAACATTTATGATTTGTTTAGCAAATGGTTTCTCACATAAATTATGTGTGAAATTTAAGAAATCATACTGATTGCTTTAGATTAAAAAAAGATTTAATTTATATGCATTGATAATATAAAATTATTTTATACTGTCATCCAATCATATTCTCTTATTTGCATAACTTTTGATATAATGAGATGAGAGTCATGCATATTTACTTATGTGGTAGTATATAAGTGAATAATAGTATAAAAAAGTTTTATATCATTAATACATGCAAATTAAACCTTTAAAAAAATATATAAACTTTAATTTGCAAACGATGTAATGTCAAATACTGCTTTAAAAATGTTTGAAAATTAAATTTAATTTTTTTAATATTTATCATAACTTTTACCAATCCTTATATTGGATTCTGGTTTTTTTCACTTATTATTTTTAACAAATTTCAACATATTATTTATATAAAGGCTGTTTTTCTTTAGAAAAAATTTTTAATTTGATATTTTTTTTGACAGATTTAACCTTTTATCAATTTATGAATAATTCTCTAATATTTTTATTGTCATTTTTGAAGAGAAATCTAGATAAAAAAAAATTTTTTTGAGAAAAAAAGGGTCTGTTTAATTTGTATGTTTCATTTCTTGTTTTCAATTTTAATTACAAAAATATTACCTTGTTTTCAATCTATGTCCTATATTCAAGATTTTATGAAGAAAGTAGTGAAAAAAAAATCCTAAAAATAGAAAATATATTGACAATAATATGGTTTTTTTGTAATTAAAATTAAACATAGAAAATGAAAAACACAAAGTAAACAAACCCTTATTTTTCAACTATTTTAGACATATAATATTATTTACTATTTTACTGTATGTAAATATCTTAAAATCAGATTTGATGAATTTTGATATATTGTCTATATAAAAAGTTTTACACTATTATTCAATTATATTATACTATACATATAAATTTTGATGTAATAATTGTAAACGTCAAACACTTGTGTTAATATAATAATATATTATCATATGATTGTATAAAATATATTTACAACGAAAATGTATTGAAGTTAAATGCTATAAATATTGATATAGAAATATTTGATGGAACTTTCAGCATTGATTTGCATAATCTCAATGTTTAATTATTTTCCGACCGAATGCAACATCTAAATATATATTCTCCAAAATTGGGTGATCCAATCCTCTCAAAAGAGGGGGAAAAAAAAAGAAAAAAGAAAAAGGTGATCCAATTTTCATATATGGAGGCGACCAGTCTATCCCATTTTCCATCAAAATGAAAATTGTCTCAAAAACTGGTCTTTCATTTTATATTCCTTAATGGAAACAAGAAAGTAATGATCAATACTTTCCAACTGTTTTCAAAATTTAGCTACTAATAGTTGCAAAAATTGGTCAAAAAATAAACTATGGCCGTGCTTCCGACCGTAGTTGGGCTGTGGCAGGTGCTACCACACGAGGTAACGAGACATACACCGTGCAACACCAATAGGAAACTCCGTTTTTCACTCATTTCACGTTCCACAAAAAGCACCAACAGGATTGTATGCGAGGACAACATTTTTGCTATGAGATGACCAGCACAGAGGCCAATTACTGCTTTCTCAGAAGTCAGCAATTAATTGCTAATGAATAAATGACATGAATATACTCTATGTATAAAAAGAACAGTGAAATTTTTAGAGTCAAAAGCATTGAACGTTAGTGTACTTGTGTACGTAATTAACATTGACTAATATACAGCTAACTTGAAAAAAAAAAACAATATTGACATTTTTTTTAGCAAGTATAATCATGACCAAATTATTATTATTATTATTATTATTATTATTTACACATTCAAGGACTTTCCCATATTACCGCAATGCACGCAAATGTTAGTCCAAAAATAAGCTATAGTATATATTATTATTATTGGAGATAAACAAATGTTGTGAAAGCATAAGATTTTAGGTATAGATGCAAGAATTATCTTATCTCTCGCTAGTAAACTTGCTCGATTGAAAATCTTTTGACGTGAAACATGTGAGTAAGAGCAGTTGAAATTCCAACCATTCAGTCGGGGAACTAATCAAACGAAAAAGCGAGTTCTTAGCCGTAATCCTAATCAGTTCTATT
Source organism: Pterocarpus macrocarpus (assembly GCA_031439585.1). NCBI lineage: Eukaryota > Viridiplantae > Streptophyta > Magnoliopsida > Fabales > Fabaceae > Pterocarpus > Pterocarpus macrocarpus. Next base: position 79,513,444 of record CM062515.1, read on the forward strand.
AACTGTAACTGTTTAGGATCATTTTCGTGAAAACACACAAGTTCAAGCAAGTTTAAACGGTTGGAGACAAAGATCCTTCAATTTAGGCGATTTCCTTTCTTGAATTAAGATCCAAATTAATCTGACCATCGATATATAATTTTCTCAGCAGAAACATTAACACCACTAATTAATTCTTTTCCGTGATCTCTTTTTTCTTCTCTTTGTTCCCTATGGATTATTTCCTCCAGTTCGGTCAATCCATCGTTGTCGCTTAGAATTGGGCGGCACACGTCGTTCCTGTCTAAATTGGAAACAGCAATTTCTCAATCGACCATCAAATATTCCTGCACAAAATGTCATGGGTGATTTCATGACAAGCATGATCAGTATATACATAGCTGTTTCTTTGACAACGTAACCACCATTGAGGTTCCACTTTGCTTTATCATGTTATACAATGCACATCTCTTTTTCAAAATTATTGTGGCTGTTGTTTTCATGCTTTTTCTATTTTCTTCTCTGATTTATTTTTATTTTAGGGTCATACTCAGATGAAGATGGGTTAAAAATCTTCATGTGAAGATGACAAATACTAATGTGACATGTGGATTTTGTGGGGTCCATATGTAGTAGGGATTAATTGGTAATTAATAATGTATTTTATGGTGTACTTTGTTGATCAAGGAGCATGGTGCATCTTGCAATCTGATGGTGAGATTGTGAGGTGCATCAATACACCAATTACCTATGATGTATTGTAGTAATATCTAATTTTAAGAAAATTTAAAAATATAATTAAATATATTTTAAAAATTAATTATTATATACTGACAGTATAAAATTATATTGGCAGTATAAAATAATTTTACACTGTCAGTGTAATCAAAAACTTTTATCAGTATAATTTTAATTATCATACACTGACAGTGTAAAATTATATACTAACAGTGTAAAATTATATTAGCACTATAAAATAATTTTATACTGTCAGTATAATTCAAAAATTTTATCAGTGTAATTTTAATAATCATACATTAAAATTAATTATCATATACTGACAATGTAAAATTATACTGGCAGTATAAAATAATTTTACACTGTCAGTGTAATCAAAAAATTTTATCAGTGTAATTTTAATTATCATACACTGACAGTGTAAAATTATACTGGTAATATAAAATAATTTTACATCGTCAATGTAATTATTTTATATTGACGATGTAAAATTATTTTATATTGCCAGTATAATTTTATACTGTCAGTGTATGATAATTAAAATTATACTGATAAAATTTTTTAATTACACTGACAGTGTAAAATTATTTTATACTGCCAGTATAATTTTATATTGTCAGTATATGATAATTAATTTTTAAAATATATTTAATTATATTTTTAAATTTTCTTAAAATTAAATATTACTACAATACATCATAGGTAATTGGTACATCGATGCACCTCACAATCTCACCATCAGATTATAAGATACGCCACGCTCCTTAATCAATAAAGTGCACTATAAAATATATAATTAATTACCAATTAACCCTCACTATATGTGGACGCCACAAAATCTACATGTCACATTAATATTTGTCATCGTCACATGAAGATTTTTAACCCATCTTCATATGAGAACTCCCCTTTATTTTATTCAGAAAACTTTAGTCTTTGACTTGATGATAGACCAATTAGTTGAATTCTTATCACTCTCGTTCTTGTAAGGGTAAGTTTGTATAGGGATAAAAATGAGAGATAAAATTATATGGATAAAATTTATATATAAAATTACATATAAATTTTATTCATAAAATTATACCACTTATTTTTATTCCCATACTAAACACACTCTTAAAGTTAAACCTTTGTGAAGGGTAAAAAGAATAAACTCCCAAGTTCATTTTTGCTTGACCAAAATAATGTTCCATGCTTTACCTTGAGAAATGCAAAATATTTCGGGTAATCCTTAAGAATTACATCTTCTGTTTCACAATAATTGTTAATTTAAGTATTTTTTTTGTTCACAATAATTGTTATTCTTGCATATCAATCTAATATTTATTGTTAATTTTTCAATTTTACTCTTCATCTTCAATGTTTAAAAAAATTAGCTATTTTTCATCACATAATGATATAGCTTAAATAAAATATTAAAAAGCATGTTTTGCACAACACAATAAAATTTAATAAGAATATTTTAATAAACTTATATCTCAATAATGTATTGATTTTAAGTTTCTTAATTTATATGAAAATGACCAAATTGACAATTATTTTGAATCAAAAGGAGTATTAATATTGGTTGTTCTAGTCTTTTCAAGAACTAATTTGTTTATTGGTAAAAATTAAAAAGAAAGGACTAATATAACCAACAATTTTAGTTCTTAAGAACTATATAGGGAGGTTAATTTTCAGTACTCGCCAAGACTAATGTATGCTGTTATAGTCAGGATGACTTCAGAGATTTACTTTGTTAAAATGAGTTTGTGGATTTCGTACTTCAAGTACATCATGCTCATGTAAGAATGATGTTACTTATATAGTAATACCACCATTAGTAGAATGATTACGGTTCAGTATCTTCATAAGATATCATCTATATATAATGAATCGGTAATCTCTTGAAAGTGATATTGTAGTATATACATTGTGTCTTTTTTTTATATAAAAAATTATAGGAGACATTATTCTCATAATTGTAAGAGATAAAGCATTTACGGTTACTCCTTCCAACAAGTGCACTTCACAGGATTTGAACTTATGTTTTTATTTTTACATGAGACTAAACTGCTTACCACTTATTCAAAAGCTTGTTGGTAGTATACACATTGTTTACAAGATCATAGAAAGCATAAAGGTTACATTCAATGCTAACAAATTGCTTAGTAACAATCTCCTTTGAATATTTTCGTGATCGTATGCGGCAAGCTGCAAGTGCATGAAGTAAAATGCAAAGAAGACTAACAATGGAAATACCAGCGAATACATGACAGAACATAGGCAGTTAATTGTAAACTTACGATTTTGAACGTGTCAGTCGGTTCCTGTAGTTACGTGCGTATCAGCGTATCTTGTGGTGATGGGAAGTATTTCGTGTTTAATTTCTTGTCTTAACTAAGGAGGAACGAGTTTAGGGTGGGTTTATGAATTTTATTATGAGAAAGAAGGAAGAGGCTTCTGAAGTTCTCATCCATATTTGGGAGTTTAGTTAGAGGGAGAAAGAGGTTTTTTATTAATTTGCAGAATCCACATTTACCTATATTTTATAAGAGAGATCAATTCTTAAATACTTATAAAAGTTTTTGTTTTGAACTATTTAATACTAAATACCTCGCCAATGTTATTAAAAATATAATTAAAATGAGAGATAATAATGATCCATAAAATTAAAGTGTTATATAATAAATGATATAAAATAAAAAATTTTTCTTAGTATTTAAAAATTTTTCATTTTATAGTTATCAAAATTGAGGATTTTAAGCTCTCAAACAAGGTAAATGAAACCTTCTAATTTCCCAATCCTTTCACCATTCTTTCTTTCTTGATACCTTCTTTTTCCTTTATCTCATAACTCCTAAAATTAGGGAATGGGATCATAGGTACCTGTCCATTTTCCAGTGTAAACGGCAGAAATGAACGAAGAAAATTTAAGGCTTTTACACTGACTGGTTATAATTTATGATGGTGTCCTACCTGCTATGTTCGTTAAACAACATTGGAAAGATATTGATCAGTTCACACTATTGTTCCTCCCTCCATGTGAAGTGCGAAAATGAGTGAACTTCGGAGGATGAGATGAAAGTATAATGTGAAACAAAATATTTGGAAAATTGCATATTACGTACGTGTTGCAAGTTCTAAACAAGTTGTACAAAGAAACACCTGATCTGCAACAAATTAAAAGCTCTCCATTAATTTACAAGGATTTACATATATGATATGTAGTCTTCACTTAAATTTTACGGTTGCTATTTGCTAGGTATATATCTCTTCTAGCTCTAAAACTCTACAATATATATATATATATATATATGTATGTATATGTATTCTGCCTACAACAACAAAAGAACAAGGCCAAAAAGCAGTTCATCACCGCATGAACATAATATGTCCCTTGAGACTGAACCGAGCAAGCCATGGTGGCTGCCAGCAGCAAAAACTCCGGGCAAGATCTTCATGTTATTTTGGGAGCTGGAGAGCAACTCTCTTGCCTTCTCCATCAAAATGTTTACCACATCCCTTTGAGGTTCCAACGCTTCTTCAACTTTGGGGCTCCTAAGCAGCCCAATATAGCTCTCCAAGTCATGTACACAAGAAGGGTTTTGCATATTAAAGAAATCAAGCACTAGCTCAGCACCGACATGAGCATAGCATGAACAACTCCATGGGAACTCGTATCTCCCACCCAATAAAACCCTAAAATTCTCGTTGAAGACAACACCAGGTAGCTTCGTGATGGGGTCATTAACGTTTGCTATTCTAAGCACTTTCACACCCAATTCCTCACACCGCTTCTTGAAATCCAAGTTACCAACCCTCGGTCCCCCAAAGGAGAAAACAGTGATTGGTACCTCATTTTTTTGGTTCTTTTGGTTGAGTCCAAGCTCAGCTACGTCGTATGCAAGCAAGAGAGCCAAAGCACTACCCATGCTGTGACCAGCCAAGGATATGCTAAGGCTCTCCCCTTTGTATTTTCTCAGCAAACGTGACACCTCAGAGAGAAGCTGTTCCCTGCAACTCTCGAGCCCGAATTTGGAAGAGCTCTCATCAGAGGTGTAGAGTGAGAGAAAACCTGACTCAACCTTCACTTCAGGTCGTGGATTATGTGGATCAAGCATGGCGGGTGTTAGGGAACTCATGAAGTTGGAAATCCACTCTTGGTTTGTAACTGTTCCTCGGAAGGTTATGAGTATGTCCCTTCGGCCAAGTTTCTTAACAGCTTCATCCGTTGAAACGGCGACGTATCCAATCCAACGGCCAGAAGAAGAAGAGTTTTGGATTGGAATGTTGATGTCAGGGGTGGCATAGATGTACTTTGTGACTTCATAGCCACAATTTGCCATCCCTACCTCTTTGAACATGCTCTTCTTGCCGTACTTGCAGTTCAAGTATCTTTTGGAGTTTGGATCGAGGTCGAAGGCCTTGTAAGAGGCCGTGATGAACTCGCCATAGCGAATGATCTCTTGGCGAAGGAGAGGGTGCAAAGGTTCCAGAAGGTTCTCCCAGTCGTTGCACCCTTGAACCTCCCTCCAGAAATTGAAGAGAGTAGTGAGGGGTGTGCGTTTATAAGTGGTGTTGTTGTTGGAAAAAACAGTGGTTATGATTCCTTGTGCATAGCCAGAAGCTACAAGTGAGTGGTGCCTAGAGGGAGAGTTCAATAAGTGATCGTTGTTTCTCTTGGGTAGGGAAACCTGGCCAAAGGAGTTAGACTTTGGGTGAAAGGTTTCTGAGAATGTGACATGGTTGTTCACGTTGGTTCCGCTGGGTAGATGTGTGGCAGAAGAAGCCATGGAAAGAGAGACAAAAAAGGAAATGAAGAAGGTGAAGATACAGAGAGAGAGAGAGAGGTTCTTTGGTGGATCGAAGGGAGAGGGCACACACAGTTGAGTTTTATACGAAGTGGAGAAAGAATTTGAAAGGAGACCAAAAAGCATGTTAGGCGAGGGTTTGACCGAGAGCTTCAAAAATTCCTAAGAGCTGATATTTTGGTTTTGTTTATGTGGTCGGTTGGGTATTATGTCACGAGTTGGGTCGGGTTTTTAATTTTTCAGTTGCGGCTGGGGTGAGTGGAGTAATGAGAAATTAAGAGAGAATAGATTAATAATTAACTTGATCATGTGGACCCTAAAATTTTTTTTTGTGTTTTTCCCTTGATTGAGGTTGACTTCAAATCCATATGCTAAAGAAACAGTTTTTCAATTTTCTGCCACGAGTGAGCAAATATATAGAAAATTATTTGTATTACAATTCAATGCTCAAACTGGTCGATTGTAGCTTTAAACTCATTCATATTTCATACTATCCTCCTCTGACTTTCTTCTAAACGTGCGCATCGATTTTGCTAAATGTCAAAATTCTAATTTAAGAATATAGCATCTTTCGGGACTTACGATTTGGTTTTACATACAAGTTTAACAATTGTCAGAGGTATAGCTGCATTTATATTATAATCAGGTATGTCATAATTTAGTTTTGATATTTTTAGTATCTTTTCAGAACACATCTTAAATAAAAATAAAAGACACATGTTAGTCTGTCGAAAGAGAAGTAGTTTTTCAAGATGGGCATGGATGCAACATTTTATGATGATAACTACATATATAATTAACGTAAAATATCATTAATACTATAAAAAATTAAATAGAGCCACTTAAGGTATGGGTACGTGTACACCAAAAAAAAAAAAAAGGATTTGAATAAGTTGTAACTTCGATGTTTTGCAAATTAAGAGCTTCCATTATTTTGTATTTATATATTTGACTTACGGCTCTATAACATCATTATTTTACTTCACTAATATGCACAAATTGATCGGACTATGACGAGCAGAGGTGCGGAGTCATTCACGAGGATCAGCCCAAGCACTCTAGCAGTTGAAATTTCAAAAAATAGTTGCATCTTATGTTGACGAGTTTAATACCTAATTTCATCTTACGGTAATGAGTAACATCATCCGCACTCATACGCAAACTTTCTCCACCTTTTATTTCTCAAATAACGAAGTTTAAGTAATGTAAATATTTTGACGTAGAAATATTATATTTTGTTTACGAATAAGAAGTGTGTTTCTCTTGTAATAATGGAGGTTGATTTTTTTATTTTGAACAATCAGTAGTTGGAGTCTATAACTAATTAATTTAGTTTCAGTTTGTAAGCTCACTATGAAAAGAAAAAAAACTCCCCGTACTAATTTTTTATTCACAAAAGTTAAATTTAAAAAATTGTTTATAGATATTAAATTTTAAATTACTTGATCCAATTAACAACTTATTAGCTTGAAAATAGGGTTGAGCAAATTCACTCACTTTAGAAAATGGGTCAAGTGGTCAACCCCTCTTGTTTTATGATGGGTTAATAGATTAGTGGATCAACCTGATTAACAAAAAATAAAGAAATCATTTGACAAATGAACCCGCCTAAATATAAACAAAAATAATAACTTAAGTCAATTAACCTAACTAACTTAACTTGAAAATTGATTAAAACAATGGCGGGTTAGACGAGTTAATCCACAAGTTGATTTGTCACCCCACTTCCGGCATAATTCACATCACAACTTGCTGGTTATGCAGAGCAAGTTAAAATAATCCGCTTAAGAAAATGGGTTGCAAATGCAACCCATTATTTTTGATAGATTAAATGGGTTAATCCATAGAATCTAACGCATTTTACCCTCTCTAGGAACGGGATACTAGTCTGTAGCGTAGCCGACCGTTAATTGTACATTTAATCATAGGAAATGTGTTTTTCTAGGCCGGTGATTTAGGTTAAATTTGATGAGAGAGACAGAGGGAGAGTTTAGATTAAATTGTATTAACTCGTAGTTACATCAACTACATTTTTTTCCTGGTACATTGTAATGAAAGCAAAAGACAAAAGAGAACTGCATACGAACGCTCGTGGCTAATAATATCTCTCACTTGTTTTAGTTGTATATTCTTTCCGAAAAAGGGCTAGTGATAAAACAGTACTGTCTAACCTTATAAACAATTGTAGTATCTACATATATACAATATAGTGAAGTTGATTTTAATTTAATAAACATTATTAATGACCTTTCAAGTAGCTAGTTCAAAATTTTAAGTTAATATTTTTATTCTTCACATGATTTAAGACTAGCATACTGAATATTTTTCTATTTTAAATTTTTTTGTTTAATATATAATCTCAATTATAGAAAAAATTATAATTTCCATTTGATTGAGTTATCATTTATTGAAAGAAATTAAATTTTGAATGTCTTATCAGTATAAAAAAATTATATTTACACCGAATGATATATTATCACATTGTTTAATGAGTTTGACATCTGATATAATTGTTAACTTAACAATTAAATGAGGTGCCATCATAAAATTAAATAATAATATAAAAATATTTTATATTAACAATGCATCAAAATCAGATTTTTACTAAGTTACTCAAAATATTATCACTTTATTAATATTTTGTCTCACTTTATTTAATAGAAATACTAGGAGATAAGAATAAAACTAAAAATATCCATTTGGCTTTCTACAATAACAGTTAAAATAAAACAAAACTCATTCTCTAAAATGACACATACTTTGAAAGAATATGGTACTGATCAACTTGATGTAAATAAAACTGACTATATCATATCTCATTAATAATCTTTACACATACTAAATACTAATTCATTTAAGATTAAATTACTATTCTCATTTCATAATATCTCTATTTTTAGAAAAAGGTAAATATGCTAACAATAACCCACCAATTGAAAATAAGGTTTTGTTAAGTAAATATCGTCAGTAATTATTGAAGTAACACAAATTTCTCTCATAATTTTTAGAATAAAATATTATATGTGTAATAAATTCGTACATTGCAATGAAATGATAACTAGTTTATATCAATGCTGCTGAAATGCTAAGTCAAATACATGATTGTTATTGAAAAATGCATAAACGAGAGTTCCTTCCACTAACCAGACAATTAAAGGTTTCCTAGAGAATCAGTACCTATACCATTAGTAAAACGGAGCATAATTTATGCAGCAGCCTATATTATTGACATAAAATTTTGAATATATGGGATTGGAGAGATGAAATCTTTAAAAATCACTATGGCTTGTAATTCAAATTTCAAAGATTCTGAATTTAACCGTACCAACTTGTTATGGTGCATTCTTCATATTTATAGGGGCAAGTGCATATACTTTGCCTCTGGGCTAGTTAGGTGTGGTGAAATTGCAATTGTGGTGAGTTGATCGCATGCGATGCAAAGTGAGCTTTGGAGTTTGGAAAATAAAGCATAGCTAGAGAGGCAGCGCCGACAATTTATTTTGGCACCCCTCAACTTTTGGGTATTTATTTGCAAAGCGATTCACACGAGTGGCAGTTGTTGTTTGACGCAAACATGAGGATGGGACTTGGGAGTAATGGGAAATGGGAGCAAAAGCATATCAATCACACGTATGGACTTTCAACACGGTGTTAAGGTGACGACTTTCGCAGTCAGCTTAACTGACGTGGCTTTATATCCATTGACCATTGCTTCATTTTAGCTCCATTTCTCACCCTTTCTTTTTCGCTCGAGAATTTTTTATATGTTATTGGAGGGGAAAAAATATTTTATTTATGTATAACCTAATATTTTAATTTTATGGATCGTAATTATTCTTTTTCTATTTTCACATCTATCCTTTATTAAAATCAATCATATTCGAGACATACTTAAACATTAAAGATGAATACTGCTCTTAATTAAAATTTAAATTACAATTTGTCATATGTTGAGAATTAGTCTTTGCCATTATACTTAATCTTATGTTAGCTATGGATTATAATTATTTCTCATTCTTACTACATTTTTAAATAAAATAATTAAAGTATCAAGTTATGACGCCAAATTTTACTCTTTAAAATCACTCGTCACTCTCTCTCTCTCTCTCTCTCTCTCATTAAAGGCTTATATAGACCCCTAAAGTGTGTGGCTCCCGACCTAGCCTTTTCACTTTAGTGCGTCATAATAACAACAAAACCGATTGTCAGATTCTTATTAAAGGCTTAGTGTGGCAGTGCATGTGTGTGCCCTTTACTTCACAAGTTTAGGTTTTTGGCAGTGTGGCGTCATTTATTTTTGTTAAGGTGCAGACATTAATTTTAAAAGTTGTCGTCAACTTTTGACTCGCACCCACTATATATAACCGAAAAAAGAAAAAGTTGAAACATGAAATAAGAAAGCAATTGAATAAAAATCGAGCTAAATAGTTCATGGGATATCTGAGGAAATGATATTACTCTTAAATTGTTTTTCATGGCATAAAGGCTGCTTTCTCTTACCAAGTGAGTGGTGATATTACTCTAAATGAATAGAGCTCTCGACTGGACTGTGATAAGTCACAAACATTACGCCCCTATCTTGTTGCATTTTGACAATTCGAGTGCACATATATAGCAAATAACGTCGTCATCTATCCTCAAAGAATATAAAATATGGCCTCATTTTCAAGCTGAGAACATATAGGGAAGGGGAATGTTCCAACTTCCAACTAAGGACTAAGCATATATGGTGACCACAGGATATATCCTCGAACAAGTTTCATACATTTGCGCCAATCTCTGCATGCTACCTTGACTACATAGATATTGAACCATTGAGGTGATGACAAAATACTCTCGTAATATCCCATTTTGTAGTAATTATATGTTTGTTACAAAGATACATATGGTTTCAGCTAGATTTCATGATCAGTTTAAGTTCCTCGTTATCTTTTGTAACTGATGATATCCACGTTCCCTATAAATTTAGCTATAAAAACTTATTAAAAAGTATTAAAGATAATTAACAATTTCTCTCGTCGCCCAAACAGTTCTTACATTTTCAGTTTTCTCTCCCACTTAGTTCAGTGCTAATTATATTACCAGGACAACCATAATATGTCACTCAATGAACCGCATATATAAAGATAGAGTTCCTTTTTTATTTTTTTTGTTCTTTATATTATATTTATATATAAGAAACAAATTTATCACTACAATGGGAGAACGATCTAATACAGAAGCACATCCTAGATACGAAACTTGGAAACCAAGAATGTAACTTGATTTCAACTTTCAACCGGTTTGTCAACTTCAATTTCCTGGTCTAAATGTGTAAGAAACTTTCTGTCTTCGATATCAAACTCTATTTTGCATTGAATCCATATAAAAAGGAACAAAGAAAATTAATCAATTAAAACTTTGGTCTAATCAAACTCTTTCTTTTATCACAATTGGCATTGAATTATAGTATATCTTCAATTTTGCACGGTCTACTTCTGATATGTCTGCTCTAGTAAAACTTTCCTAGATTCAAGATCAGAAATTTATATAACTCATCTTCTGCTTCTTCCTGGAAGTACCCTAACATTGTTGCTTCCAATGCTTAGCTACGCATTGGACTATTAATTAACTTTGACTGGAAATGTTAGGTTATTACTTTAAGTTTGTTTCTTATCCAACATACAAAGCAGAGAAAATACAATCAAATTAAAACAGCATATTGCCATCATATTCGTCATCGTCGCTTTCAAAACTAGTTCAAACATATATATATATGTATGTTCGCTTTGATATCGGTATGCAACTTGCTATTGACCACTAAAATTTTTCAAAGGAAAAGTACGTACCCATTAATTATTCGACTCCTATAATACCAATCAACCCACTGAAGTAAACATATCCAGTTTTGCTAAGCTATCTCCTATAACACTACTAACCCTTTGATCCGTGAAGAATTTAAGGTATTCAACATTTTGAAAGTCATGCAGCTGCCAATAGTTTGGCCATGCACGGAATAATCTGCTTATAGATATCTATATATCTTTAGAGGTTTTTGCGATAATGAATTGCATCATGAAGCGGCAATGTTCAATGGGTTTGCAACCAACAAGGTTGGTAGGGCCGCCCACAATTGCATGAAAAGTTTCTTACTTTACGCTACGTGCAGATCATATTCTATTGCGACTCATCTTTAAAGCTACGTCTTCATAGGTAAGCAATAACGATACATGTTACAACTTATAAGTTTTGAAGATATTTAGCATTATTCATTGATAAATTTTTTTTTTCCAAAAGGCATAAGTAGTAAAGTATCCAAAAGGAAGTCAATTTTTATGACCATGGAAAGCAGCCCCGCAGAACGAACTCTACGACTAGAAAATGTTTTGCCTATTAATGCAAGAATGCTTTTTCCGTTCCTTCTGTATTTTGTATTTCCAATTCCACTATAACAAAGTACATAAGACAACTGATAAAAGCAAGAGGGGTGAATTGGTTCTATGGGTTCAATAATGAAAAATTTTGACAATTAAAAAATAATTATTCAATTAAAACATTAATTAAATAAAGTGCATAAAAATAAAGAGGAAAGGGCTAAAAAGATTGCACAAACGATTTTATACTAGTTAAGCTTTAAATTACAAAGTGTGACTTATTTCCAGTTTTCAAACAATAACTTAATATTTTCTTCACATGTTGAGAATTTTCGTTTACAAGGATTCCAACAAATCTTTCTCCACTCAATTCTCAAGAATTTATAAAAATGAAATAATTTTAATAATATTAAATAATAAATAATTAAAATAATATTTTTTTAAAATATTAACACTAATTAATAAAATACTTTGTATAATGAATAATTTATTAAATATATATATATATATATATATATATATATATATATATTTGAATTAATAATGTATTTTGAGTTAAAGTATATATTTTAAAAATAGAAAGAAGGATGTATAATAAAAGTATCTCTTAAAAAAGGAGAGTGGAATTTATTCTATATTTTTTTTTATTGTACTTGGTAATTTATTACATAATGGTAAATTTTTTAAAAATGTTAAAACGTAATTTCAAAGTTTGGTAAAAGTTATCAGCACAGAATGCTAAAATATTTTTTTATATATATAATACTAAATTATTATTCACCAAAAGAATACTAAATTATTAAGAAAACTTAATGTTGCTATATATCATGAATAATATAAAAGTGCCCGCCGCTATCTTTTACGGGGATTTTCCCAATTTCTGATTTTTTTATTGACACATTTTTCCAAAACAGATATCCTTCCAAAATGACTTAAAATATTATTTGTCATAACTTATATCTTGAAATGCCATGGGATAATTATGTCGTCGAGGATTTATTATTTTGTCAGTATGTACATTTGTCATGTCAAGATACCCATGAATATTCTAAAATTACCGTGAATTTGGTCTTTAAAAAATTTATGGTATTAATTTAATTTTTATTTTATATTAATTTAAATTTTAATTTTTATGAAAAAAATTACATTTGACATATTATATTATATGATGATGTAATATGTTATTTATTAAAATATTTTAAATTAATTTTTAAAAGAATTATAAGATATTAATTTGATAGTTTAAAAAAATTAAAATTAATTTTTTAAAAATTAAATTGATATTTAATAATTTTTGCAAAGATCTAGCAATGAGATTCATCTTAATAATTAATATAATATATCATCACATAATATGATATATTAGATATTAGTTAATTTTTTTTTGCAGAGACTAATATTTAAACTAATATAAAATAAAAATTAATTTTTAAAAATTAATTAATATTATAGATCTTTTAAGAATTAAATTAACCCCGTAATTTTTTAAAATTTGAGATTTCAGCAAAATCCTTATTCTCTCTCTCTTTTTTATTAGAATACAACTAAACCTGGAAAGTGGAAATAAGGTTAAAAGCTGAGATCTCTTCTATTTTACTGTGTCTCTGTATCTCCAGTCTCTACTCTCTATTAATTAACGCTGCCACTGGAAGACTTGGTGGTGGGTTCAACACTCCACACTGCTGCCTGCCTCATTTGATTTCTGGATGTGACTCTATGTTTGGTTCATGTCATGTCTGATATTAGATTGGTCAAATACTGAGGTTGTCATTTTCTGATTTTTGCTCCATTTGATCCTCATTTCGTTTCAATTGTTTCATATGAGATATCGGGTTTGTCACTTTCTTGTTATTGCTCTTTCTGATTGTTATCCAGTTGTAAATACTTGGTCTTAGATTCTGAACTTTTCATTTGATTATTTATGTAGTTGAGCTATATCAGAATTATTGTTAGAATTTATTAAAATTCAGTGAAAATAATTGAATAAATTAAAGGAGCTTTTTTAAAATAAAATTAAAGGAGTTAAAGCCACTTGTTTATCCAAAACTTATAAATATCATATCATTATGAGAAAAGTTTTGATAACAAATTTATTCTTTCAACAGTTACACGAAATCTAGTAAAAGCAAAACGTTTTACAATACTCCAAACACTTTCTAGTAAAATCTCGCTCATGACAGTCTCTGCTTTTTGGTCAAATAAAAATTCGCTCTCGACAAATCTCGCTCTTGTGACAATCTTAATTTTAACTATTTAGTTTCCATTTTTGTTTAAATATTTCAATTATAATTCGACCCATTTTTGGGTAACTGGACCTCCCGACCAAGTGGACGTCCAATCGAACCCATCCATCTATTCTGTTAACCCTAATATAGAGAGAGAGAGAGAGAGAGAGAGAGAGAGAGAGGTGTCGAGATAAACAAGTCGAGCCCTTCAGGGACAGAACATATGAGTTGGTGGGGGGGGGGGGGCTGGGGGTCGGGTCGACGGCACCCAAGGCCAAAAGATGTCTTACGTGTCATATGCATAACATTAATTTCAACTAATCATTCCTATTAAAAAAAAAATCTGACACTTTTCTATAAAATTTTACTACATAGCATTTTGTTTAAAATTCTCTAATTCTATAACCTTGAATACATCATTCCCAAATGATGAGGCGACATGGCATGAAAAGGCACGGTAATCTTATGGGCATGGTGGGTCCTTCCAGTTTCTTCTAAAAGCTTCTAGCTAATGGCACGGGGTAGGAGCAGAGTATAGGTAGGATGTATTTTTTTTTAAGAGATTAAAATGTTAATAGGTTTTAAATATTTAATTAATTAACATTTTCATTATTCTAAACATAAATTAATAATAGTATTTAAATCCTAAAATTTTACATGATTTCTTACTTTAAGCTTACGATGCAATAATTTATTTTCAATTATTTTTTCTAAAATATATAAGATAAAACTTTTAAATAAGCGTGTGTGTGTGTATGTATAAATTTATTCTTTAAAGCTTTCAATGGATAATATATAAGTGTGGTAAATATACCATCGGAGAAAAAAATATTTATATCAAGAGTATGAATAATTGATTTTTTTATATACATGATTAACATATAAAATTATCATTATGACATATTTTATATAATTATATCTTTTTTAGGAATAAAATGTAAAGTATTTTTTAAAAATATATTAATAAGATAATATATTAAGCAAAGTTTTCAAGGTTTGGAGGTCATGTAACCCTTGACCATCGAACCTCCTGATTGCTACATTATATATGATCTAATAATATAAATTCTATTATATGATTTATTTTTATTGTGTATATTTGTTGTGACGATATATGATAAGAATTAAAGTTCCAATCCACGCATATACTTTTATTAAATAATTATGGGATAAATTTATTAAATCTCATAAGGCCTGACGAGACTTAATAACATTATTTTTTTATCGGTTGAATAAAATTCAATAATCTTTTTAATATTTTTATGTATAAATTAACTTATTTTGTCAATTAATTTTTTACATTACTAATAAAAATTTAATTTATATGCACTGATAAAATAAATAAAAATAGTAAAAAGTGACAATTCACATAAATAATTATCTATTATAATAAAAAATTTATTATAATTTTTTTTATTTAATAATATAAAATAATTTTATACTGTCAATATATTTTAATTAAACTCTATTAATAAATATTGAATAAGATAAAATATTACAATTATATATAACATGCCAAACATTTGATAATTTAAAAACTTTCATCGTGTATCATTTATATTACAGAGGCGCAGTTCCACCCTTCGATAGGTGTCAAGGGCCGTGCGACGAATACGGTAACAACCCTCAACAGCCAGCAAAATGTGAATGTGGCAAATTGTAGAAGTTCCAACTGTCCAAATGGTAGACAAAGCTTGTAGTATTTGGAACCAAATCATTTGTGGACACGAGACCGTCCAAATGTCATTCCATGTTCCGCTTTTATGTTTTTTGGTCGCGAGAAGATGCTAGAAACGCTATTGATTAAGAGGCCTAGAGGGCTGTTATTTCTACCATTCCCAAACACAAGCACCTACACACAGAATTGGAAAAATAAAATTATGAAAGAAAAAGTAAAAATGAAAAAGCAAAGGGGGAGGGAAGAGAGATGGAGAGATTGTGGATGTCTGGCACATACAAGTAGTATTTCTTATTAATTAATTGACCCCACTTGACAATCTTTTACGTGACACGACTCAAACTCAGTAAGATCAGTGGCTAAAGTCTACACGTTCATTAAGGAATAGGCACCTTAGTGTCAATGGCAATAAAAACTTCG
Organism: Pterocarpus macrocarpus; assembly: GCA_031439585.1. Taxonomy (NCBI): domain Eukaryota; kingdom Viridiplantae; phylum Streptophyta; class Magnoliopsida; order Fabales; family Fabaceae; genus Pterocarpus; species Pterocarpus macrocarpus. The sequence continues at coordinate 79,529,630 of CM062515.1, forward strand.
TTCTCATTGATTAATTACAAGTACTAATAGTTTGTTTGTTACGGCGTGAAAAGAACCCAGATCATAATTTAAATAGTATAAATCAACTGTCAACTAATTTTAATATATTTAATAAAATAAAATAAAATTATGTTTTAATATAATTTTTAGCATCAATTTTCTTTTGGGTAGACATTAGCATCAACTTATAATTTGAGCAAAAATGATAAAAAGCTATTTTTTATTAAATCAAACCATGATCAACAAATTATAGAAAAATAATAGTATTGTCTCGTATATGATGAATCTAACACATAATAATATATCAATTAATAATTTTTATAATATTTATATATTATAATTATAAATTATATTTTAAATGGTTGAGATATTTATAATTAACTTGATGCTATAATATCATTACTCTAAACTATAAACCAAACACGCCTTAAAAGACTTTAATCTAACAAAGGACATAAAAAGTTATGTGTGTATGTGTACACACATGGTTGTGTAACGACCATTATGGCCTCGCAGAAGAATTAATAAATCTTGTGTTCTTCTTTTGCTAGCATGAAATCAAAAGCCCTATACCACATAACTATTCTAAACAATTAGCTCTATCTGTCATGTCCATTATGAGCATTGAAAGCAGCTTTCGCTTTGTACGGCAGCAAAGCATTATTAGTTCAAAAGGTAGATCCTATATGTCTAACCTAGACAAAAATAAGAAAAATAATGAGAACGTGCAAGCTAATATGTTTTTGCCTTCTTTCTTTCATTCTTTTTTCCACTCCTTCTAATTGTGAAATTAGAGTATTACCATGCGCATTAGGGAGTGCCATTGTTGACCCAAAACAAACATTTGAAACAGATAAGTTGTGTATGCCGCCCTTTATATGGACATCGAAAATAAAAATTGTACTATGTCTCTAAGAACAAGTACAGATGCGAAGTTTACAAGTGCGCGTTGGTCTGAAGCTTTGAACGTTAGTGGGGAGATTTTTTTTATCAGAACTATTATTGTCTATTGTCTTTGCCATAAAACTTTCGAGTATGTTGGATTCCCATCAAAGAAGAAGAAAGTATTAAAACCTCCTCCCAATAAGATGAGTCGTAGTTGGCTCAAGTGTGAATCGGTGACAAAATTCGAGCAATGGAGAGATAAAGCAAACAGTGAGAGTGACAGAGTTGGAAGCTAGATATACAATAATAGACTAATATATTCAGAACACAGGTGAGAGTAAGAGAAGAGGGATGAGGATTTGCAACAAATGAAGAAAATGAAAGTAAAGGAAAAGAAATTGCATAGTTTGCGAATATAAAGAGAAATTGTAAAGTTTAAAAAGTAAAATCATAAGTAAGTGCTTTAGCCAAAAAAAATTAAAATAGAAAAAATCTTAGTGTTTTTGACTAACTAAATAATCCTTTAAGAATAAAAGTAGGGTTGTGGTTGGGGCATGAGACAAAATGGCAATTGGCAAATAATGTAGTCTCATTAAAACCACGCCGAAGTTCCATTCCTGAACCCATCTCCATCACCTCCCGCTCCCCTGGCCAAAAGCAAAAAGAATCAGAATAGGGTTGAAATTAGTATGTGCTCTTACAATATTTCTTTTTGGTACACTGGCACGAATTTTTTTGACATCTTATAGTATATGTTAAGAAAAAAATTATTATATAAAAATGAAAATATTTGATATATTTAAAGTTTAGCAAGCAGTTTGTGCTTGCTTTTTTAGGTACTTAAAATGAGTAGTTAATATTATTGATAGAACTAAGAATGGTGAATTGGTTTTATGTGTTTAATAATAAAAAAAATTAGCAATTAAAATTATTTATATAATTGAGAAACAACTAAATAAAATGCATAAAAATAAAGAAGATTTTAAATTGATTCAACCATAATAATGGCTCACTCAACCCCAAATAGTACAATGTTTTGTTTCGTTCTTCAAAGGACACTACAAAACATCTATCTACAATAGAATATATCCATAGTTCTTTTTCCCAATATATCACGAGACTCCTTATCTCACCTGAAATAAAGTATATCCTTTTAAGATATGGTTGCTCTTATAAATGAAATACAAAATTTACAACAAATTATTCCTCTAGAGTTGAAAAGCAATTCTAGTATCAACAAAGAGAAGGGATAACAAAAGCATAATAGCCTTTCTTTCATTTTTGAGCAAAGGTCTTATCTATTCTTTGCATGGTTATTAAACTTTCGAGTTAACTCTTAAACTCTTACGGGTTTACTATTCTATCACACAAAAATGAGTTAACTCATGCATAAACTTTTTTTTTATCAAACTTGTATGAGTTTAAGTAAACTCCAATAAAATTGATAAACTTTTAATTCTACAAACTAGTTTATGAATATAAAATTATACTTGATTTTGATCTCTAAATACAAAATATTTGTCATTTTTATTGCGTATTTTAGTTTATTTGTTTATTTCATATAATATTTATTGATTTTATTCAATTAATTTTATCTATTTACTATTATTTAATTATGTTTTGTCAAACTACAAAATTATGTATGAAATAAAGTATGATATAAAAATGAAGTCATATATTGGGTTATATTCCATTTTTTTTTTCATTTATATTATTATAAAGTTACAATTGTTCAATATTAATCATAAAAATATTATTTAATTATATTTAATTACTAAAGTATATATTTTTAAATAATATTTTTTAAATATATAAACTCTTACTGTACGAGTCACTCGAATTTACTAAGACTTCACGAATTTAACTAAACTTTTGAGTTTGTTAACCTTAATATTCTTCATGTGTTCTTCTCCAGAAATGGCCTGCGTTCTTTGTATATATGATTTTATGAGCCATTGGAGAATATTGTAGACTTCTATTCAGACGTGAAACAAATGGCATAGCTGAATTCGAGTAGTTACTATTGTCTGACATAGTAGTTGTTGTTTCATCTAATAGTTGCTATTCCTTCTTGATGATGATGGGCACAATCCATCATAATTTTAGTTTCTATTCATTGAAGCATAAGAAGTTTCTTGGTTTTTTGTTTCATTTCTTGTTTTTCTTCTTTCATGATTGTGTTAAAAAAAACAGGAAATTAAATACAGAAGATAAAAATAGGAAACAAGATTTCCTTATTTTTACTATTTCCTTTTTAAAATAAAAAAATAAAAAAGTGAAAACATAAACTAAACAAACCCTAATTTTTTAAATCAAATTTAAATAAACTGATATTTCTATTTTATTAATTTATTCAAATTTAAATTAATAAATAATAAAATATCTTAAACATATTCACATGCTCAAAATTTATCACCAAAACTATGAGACTTTTTTTAACAATTGTCTTGTCGAGGGTTTGAATCTTGGTATTCTTCCAATTCACTTATCACTGCAATCAACTATTGTTGATAAATATAATAGTTAAAAGTAAGTTATAAAATAATCTACAGGACCTAATTTTTTTAGAATAAAAAAACAAATAATGTAATCGGGTTCCATAATTTTAGATATTTTTAATTGAGTTACTGCCGTTAGATATTTTTATTTGAATTTTATCTCCTTATTAAAAGGTTTAAGTTATTATTAGTAAAATTGAGTCAAAGATTAAAAATATTTTTATAGTGGATGGTTACGAACATTTCATAAATCGTGGCATTTGCTATATGAAATCCATTACAATATTGCCTCAATACTACCCCTGATGAGATTTTAAAGGTTCATTTTTTTAATAGCAAAGTGCCTATGCTTATTACGCAATCTATTTTGGATGATTTAGTTTTGAAATATGTGTATTCTTGGTGTGGTTTTTGCCTCGGGACTGAAATAGACTACAAGATTGCCTTATCTGAAAAAGGATTGATTATGTCAACAAATGGGTGAATATTAAGGAAGAGTTAGTTCAGCTGTAAAACTTCTGTTTTGAGCAATGGATCTTTGTAGCTGAAGTACAAGAGTCGGTGATGCAAAAAAGGGTGGAGCTGCATAATATCCTGATATAAGCTGATTCAATCAAGAATCATGGAATAAAAGGTAGATTAAGGAGTCAGATTCTTAATTAAATGGGGCTGTTTCTGATATGGAAACTGCAAAGGTATTTTAGATGCTAGTATTAGTGTTTATTTCAAACTGATTTAGTAATTGGCTGTTGATATTTGTTGTTTTTTTTTTTATTGCTATAAAGACTTTTTTCCTCACCTTTTTGTTGAGTTTAGCCTTTTTCAATTTATCAGGAAAAAAAAATCTATTTTGGATGATATGACTAACTTATATAATAACTTGTAGGAGTTTATGATTTTTTTTTTTTTTTTTTGTATTCTTGCTATATTCATGTTTTATTAAAGAATGATTATATGTAATCTCAAGTTTATAATAAACCTTACATATAACAATATGTCTACTATTGATTTTAAATATCTACGTGTATAATTTTAAATTATATTTTGAATAGTAGATATCTTATCACATATAGAGTTCACTATAATCTTGAGAGTATGTAATCACCACTTTGTGTTAAAAAGGGTGATCATTTCATAACTCAAAAGTAATATATGGAATTTTAATAGGCAATTCATTACGTTTATTTATGCACGCATATTTTAGACACACTTTCGGTAAGCAATGATATATCTTAAAAATATTTAACATATATATATATATATATATATTGTGCTTTTAAAGATATCTCAACCTACCGTATTCTTATCATGAATTGAGTCAACGCCTCAGTCGAATTTTATTATTTTAAAACCTTCATAATTAGGACCCTTAATTCAAAAGTTTTCTGAAAAAAGAAATACAAGAGTGCTTTAAACCAAAACAAAATTGCTTAATCAGAATTGATTTATCAAAATAAGTTAATTATCATATTTATTAAACTTCTATTAGATACATGAATTCTCAGCATGTTGTTTAATTCAATAATTATTCCCAACTGTGGCTTAGTTCCGATCGTACTTTATCTTTTTTCTTTTTCTTTTTTTCTTTTTCCTCTCTTTGTACTGCTCGATTTAAAAACATTCAACTCAAAAAATAAAATAAAAAAATAAAAAGAAGAAGAAGAAGAAGAAGAAGAAGAAGAAGAAGCAAAAACGGGTCTCAATGTCCAAGAATGTGGTGGGCTTCTTATCTGAACTTGATCGATCCTAAATGAGACCAAAAGTTAGAGGTCCATGAGATTGGACTGGACTAACAAGTCTAAGGCCCACTCATGCTCCTCTCTTTCTTCTTCGATGAGGAACTCAGGAATAAATGAAAATCTTCCCCGACACCGAGTTCGATTTCCTTCAGCTACAGGTCGTCAAAGGTGAAATCTTTTTGTTTCTCTTTGGTCGTTTTCTTTCTTCTTCATCTATCAATCACTCACGCAAACGCAACAATTGTAATCTTAATGTAATGTAATGCATCTGTGACTCTCAGGTTCAAACCGTGTTTGTTTTTGAAAAGCAATTTTCAATTTTTCTCCTGCATCAGCTCACCTCAGCTTAGAGGTAAATTTTCAATTTTTAGCAATTTGGTTGCCTCTTTTTCCATACTAAACTCGAGGGTTGTTTAGCTTCAATCATTAATTTTTTTATACACATAGTAATCTACTAATCTCTGAATGAACCAACCTAGTTAAGAACCTCTACCCTTTGTTATTCACTGTATGCATGTCTCTTACTTCTTGCTATTTTGTTTTTAGTTCTGGTTAGATTAATAAGATCTTTCTCTTAACCTTTAAAATTACTGCCATAGCTAATAGATAACTGTCATTTTGGTGTTTTAGGAAGGTGGGGTCATCTATATTGGTGATCTGATTGCTCTCCATTTCTTTGCAGTTTCTTTGAAAGTTCCTTCTGCTTGCTTCATCTGCTGCTATTTTGCTTGATCAATATGGCCTACGAAATAACTGAGATAAAGAGTAAGCATTGCAAGGCATGCTCAATGTGGAGCTCTCTGTTTATAATTTATGTGAATCACACTGCATAGATCATTTTATCGGGTTTTTGTTTCTTTCTTTCCTTTTTTTTTGAGTTTGTTCCTCTTGTTCTATTTATTCTAACTGATAATCTTTCACAGGCATAGGACAGGATGCAATTCCTGGTCACTTTGTCATCTGTTTTACTTGTGCATGCTGCTTTTAGTTAGATTTATCAATTTGTGAAGGTATCTGATATTACATACCATGTTTGAACATAATTGCATGTCATTTGACCTTGGAAGTTTTGACAAACGTGCAGAGATTGGTATAGGCCTTATTGGTTTTGGCATCTTTTTTACCTTTCTTGGCGTAGTTCTTTTCTTTGACCGTGGTTTGCTTGCTCTGGGAAATGTGAGGATTTCTCTTAGAATCTAAATATTTGTTACTTTTTCTTTGGATTAGAGATTGGTATATAGGCCTAATTTTGGTGTCTGCATCTGGCATTCTGGAATCAGATCTTTTGGCTGGCAGGGGTAGCAATTTTGCTTGGCTGGCGTTCCATGTGGACACTATTTACCAGTAGAGCAAACTTTAAGGTACAGTGACTGAGAATTTTTCAGCCAATTTATAAAAAAAAAACACACCTCATTTTCCCTCTCCCCTCTTCTCGCTTGCCTCTTGTGATAGTGATTACTGATTAGTGAATACTAGTAGAATGTCAGACATTACAATATTGCTTTTATGGGTTACGGTATCATCTGGTAGCTTTCATGTCAACTGAGACTAAGTCATTAAAAATTTTTTGCACTAGATCAAAGGAACATTTTTCTTGTCTTGATCTGCTAAATTAGATTGATTACTTTGCAAATCACACAAGAAACTGGATACATTACCTTGCAAGTCACTTAAGTGGAAAAGTTTTACAGATGATAGTTTGGCAGAGAAACATATATTGAGTAGATGCATCTCCATAGGACAAGAAGCACCTTCACCTCTTCTGTCTTCTTGTTTGTCTTTGAGCAGTCCACATATCTGTTTGATAGCTGATACCGTAGTAAAGTCACAGTACTAATATCCATACTACATAATTCTCTCAAGCACCCTTCTTTTGGAAAAATACCTATGTTTTGTATATTGAGAAATAATTGTTGCCATATTCAAAATCTAGGTGAGAATTTTCCATCACTCCAAGGAATATGCATGTGGTGCTAGTTGTAATATATGAAATAGCTAGAATTTATTAATGACACAACCCTTGGAATTTCCATGTTTTCTGACACCTCATTGATTGGGAGGCTGTTGACTACCTTTTATATAACATAGTATTCTGTTCTGGATCTGTTGATAGTTTAGATTAGATAAGAGAACAGGGATTTCTTCCCCATATAATTTCTACTTGTCCACTTGCCTGTTAGAGATTGTTCACCTGTATTGATTGTCTTTAAAAACCAGTAAGCAGTAATTCCTGTTAAAATAAGGATTTTGTTATGTTTAAGTCAGTGCCCAGTATTGCTTGAATCACTAACACTGATGAATTAAAGAATTGCTTTTACTGTCAATGAAGTGTAATATTTGACATATTTTGCTCTAAGAATTCTCGGCCGCACAGTTATTTGTTTCAGGGTTACTCCATTCCTATGATGGAGCTTTAACCCTGACACATATTTTTATGTGAATGCCAAATGGAGAGGAGAGCCATTTGAGGCTGCCTATCTTCTGTATCTTTCTATCTTTGTTCTTGTTCTGTTAATTCTTTGTAATTAACATTTAATTCTTTTGTGTCTTTATCCACCTGGATATAAATTTTCTAATTTCTTATGATTTATGAATGGACAACGAACCATTCTATATGGAGATAAAGAGCATTGCTTTTCCTTTTTGCAGGGTTCTGCATCATTTCTTCTAGGCCTCTTCTTCATTTTTGTGAGGTGGCCAATAGTCGGTATAATATTTGAAATATACGGTTGTATTGTTCTCTTCGGGTTAGTTGATAACTTCCTTCTTGAACTCTATAAGACTTCAACACTTATCATTCTACACTTATCATTGATGCTTTTGGTTGCAGTGGTTTTTGGTCATCTATCAAAGTGTTCCTATACCATATCCCTGTTGTCGGATGGATTATACAGTTTATTTCCCGTAAGTTTTTACTGTGAAAATAATTCATTTTTAAGATTTCCTGGAATCATTAAATACATACACACACACACACACACACACACACACATGCTTATATACACGTCCGTATGTTAATACATATATGCATAAAAACATATACATACACACATTCACAGAGATAGAAAGATAGATAGATTTACTATAGTTTCAAACTACTATTTCATGTAAAGAATGGGATGACATTGGTCCCATAGATATACCTATATCAATCCACACTCCATTGACACTTCATTTGATTTGATTTGGTTCAATGTGAGGAGAAATTTTGGAACATAAATCTTTTTTATCGATAAGGTCATGAGAATTTGATTTATCTATCTCTCATTTAACACATAATGAATTTGCGCATTACAAAATTTCCCTTACCTTTAAGCTTAAAGTTGCGCATATTTTTAATCAAAATTCCTCTATGTCTTATTAAAAACAATGTAAATTTAGTAATATGGAGCTTCACATAAAATTATATTGAATGCACTAGCATTCCATTTTGATAAAAATAAATAAGAAAAAGCCCCGTGGCCGGGAATTGCGAAACACCATGAAAAAATTCGGGGAGGAAAAGGGAGGGAGATCAGGTTAACCTAGAGTACCCTATTTGAGAGGAAAGGAAATGCAGTTGATCAAATTGAAATAATTAACTGATGATTTAGATAGAGTTTAATATCAGTTATGACTATTTTGCAGCTCCTTGATCGTTGCAAAAGGGGATTTGAATGATTGCTTTTGGGTATTTAGTGTCTGGCTCATAATGAGGTTCATTGACTTGGTGGTAATTTTACCGAAGTCTAATGTGTGAATTCGTTGTTGATGCTCATAACGGCCTTTTATCATGTTCTAATTGCAAACAAGGATACAAGCTGTTTATGTTGTTCAGTTGCGTACAAGAATGATTGATGGACATGTGAAGATGGTATATATGTTAGGCCAACATTTAGGATTAACTGTTAAGCAGACCCCGAATGTTATAATTCTAATTGTTTTGAGAACTTTTCATACAAACAATGAAATGTAGATGGAATGGAACGACTTGTGCCAAGTATTTGTGAATGAAGCCATTATATTCTCATGTTTGTGCCATAAGGAAAAATGAAAGCAAGTAGAATTACTAAACTGCTGGTATGCTATATATCTTTTTTTTTTTTTTTTTATAAACGGTGTCATATTTCAAGATACGATAAATAAGCAGTATGCTAAAAAATATAAGAGCGCAGTAAATCCATTAGTTTTGATGTGTACTGAAAATGCATCGCGTACTGAAGGAAGATTCTAGTTAACATAGTATTAAATGGTGTCTTTGTCTAGAGGAACACTTTAGTTAATTGCATAAATTCTTTAAAATTGTGAGTATAATTTAAATCATTCAGATAAGTATCGCGAGATTCAGATGTTATCCAATCACTTATATAAAAGGTGGAGTCAAAGTGTGTAATGTAAGTCTGTACCTAATCAAATTTAAATTCTTCCAAGCAGATTATTAGTACGTTTAGAATAAAACATAAAATGGTCAACAATGGTTCACTAGATGTGCGTGCAATTGCTAATTCTGAGTAAAATCTAGAATAAAACTTATTTCTAAATATAAAAGTAGAATAGTTGAAAATAGAGAATACTTTTTTTTATTATTACATTTAATCTTATAATCTTGGGTATTTTTCACAATATAAATGAGGTACAAGTAATTTTTATTCTTAACTATATGGATATTGAGGTGAAAACTAAAATGGTTTGATCTCACTTTATTTTAACTTTTATATTTTTCTTCTTTTTTTTTTAACTTCCTTGAATAGATGCACTTTAATTTAATTTGTAAGAGAGTGAGATTAATTTTATTTTATTTTATTTTGGAGGTGAAGAGTCAGATTAAATTTAAATGAGAAGAAAACAGAGAATATATACGGAAATATTGGCAAACAGTCAAAATTTAGTGCATGTCTGATTGATATTCAAGGTAGCTGGTATGGCGACTATGCAACTAAACGCCAAGAGGATTCCAGTCACAATAATGATGATTCCGAGATAAAATGTATAAATTCAACTAAATTTGAAAACCAACTGCTCCTAGAATTCTAATTGGCAGAGCAGACAGACAAACATTCAGTTGACATTATTACGTAAGTCATAATGATTTTGATTCAAATAACATTATCAGGTAATTATAGTGGGATAAATAAATGAACAAAGTTAAAATCACAGAATGTGACAAGTTATAACGATTGATTTTGACTGAAATTAGAGCAGACAAATTAAATTTAATTAAAAAATATGGCAATTGCTTGTATCATTTTTTTGGCCAACAGCTTGTGACAGATAAGACGAGCTAATCATAACATAAAGATTAGAAAAATTGCTTGGAAGGAAATCGTTTGAATAAAGTAATGTGTTTAATTTTAAATTTTAATTTTTTTATTGTTGTTAATGTAAAATATAAAGAATTTCCGTTAGCTATAATTAAGCCATGTATTAAGTTTATTTGTACTTTTAAGTTCATTGATACGACTCCTTAAACTTATGAAATCATGTACATGATCGATGACAAGCGCGGTTTAGATAATTTGGTGTCATATTAATGAGTTTTTTTAAAAGTATAGAAACTTTCTGTACTCTATCGATTAGAATATTCCTTGTATTATAGCATAAAATTTATTTACAACATGAATTTCTTGAACGTTCTTACAATTATTAATACCTGAACATTGCTCTTGGCAAATGAGACCGTTATGAAATCTCTTGTTGGATAATTTTGTGGGTTTTCATAAATCAAATCATATGTAATTTCGAACCCAGATTAATTAGATGTCAAAATTGATTAAAATCAATTGTTGAAGTCTAAATTATTGTAATCATTGTTGTTATTGGGCTTATTGCGTCTATTGGGCCTACGCACTGCTCATTGGTGGGTATTGTTATATATCTCTGTGTGTATAGGCCTTGCTGTAATGAATAGCTTGGCTCATCACTTCTGTGGACACAAGGAGAGGCCCCTCCTCTTCACTCTATATATAGACGTCTGTGGTCCCATTGAAACAAAATGCCCTTTTGGCTCTCTGGAGAATAGGAGGAGCTCTCTCCCTTAGACTTTCTTTGGCCAGCTCCTCTCTTCTCTTTCTCTCTATATCCAAGATCAAAGAATGAAAGCAGTTTTGAATCGATTGTTCTTCCTCGATTGAACCAGGTTCTCTCACACCTATTATGTTTCTGATTTTGTTCTTGATTTTGAATGCTGTAATCAGGATCAAATCTTGATCTAAGGGCTTTAAAATTCTTTCAAGTGGTATCAGAGCTTTGTTTAGTCTCTGATTATGGCTGCTAATTGTGTTTTTGGTTTGCATTTGGGGTGTTTGGGTTCGAATGCTTCATGAACCCCAAAGTGGTCAATTTCGAATTTATGATTATGGCCGATTGATTTCAAAATTTGTTGAAGATTATTGTTGTTCATGTTGTTGTGAATTTATTAAGTCGATTATGGTGTGATCTGAGACTATATTGAGAGAGAAATCAAAGGAAGAACCAAAGAACCTTAACATTTTGATCAAAATTTCAGCTTAGTTATCTAGACCAATTTGCGTTCGAACTCCATATGGGTTTTGTAGAGCTCTTCAAGCTGAATCTATAGAGACCAAGAACATGAATTTTCGTTGAGAATTGAGGGAGAAAAGAGGAAAAAACCACCGAAACCCACGTGGAACTTCCTCGAGCAAGGCCAGAAGTTATAGGCCACGGTTCTTCGAGATATTACAAGGGTTTTGTAGTTCTCTTTCTCACAAATCCATAAACACCAAAATCACTGCAAATCGTTAAGAGATGAGGGAGGTATGGCCTTTGACCCATTTGAGGGTTATGCAGGTTGTGAATCGGGTTGAGTTCAACCTAAAGGTTGATGATGATGAATAGTAACCAATGCAAAGCCCACTCGCGGCCAAGGTGTTTGGGGGGCGCGTGATAGGCCCAAATATGGCCGAAAATTCACCAAATTTGCAGGCTTGGATTTCTAATTGAAATAAAAATATTGGTGAATTTTAATTATTTTTCCAGACACTAGAAATATTTATTTTAAATTATTCTAGATTTAAATTGTTCAAAATTATATGGTACTCTCCAAATTTTGACCTGAAAATTTTTGTGCACATTTTTTTTATTATTGGGCATATTTTTGTAAGCATACTCTTAGAGTTGATATGTTCTGCTCATGAAATAAATTTTGAGCTATTCATGTTTATTATATTGCACATTAAGATTATGAGATATCACTATTATTGAATATTGTGCAATATTACTATGAGAATTACAGTTTAAGAAATATTAAGACTATGGTTTTGACCATTAATGAAATTTTAAGCAACAAATAAATTATTTTGAGTTTTCCAAAAATTAAATTGATTAAAGTCGTATCATATTCTCCGAATTTTGTTCTGAAAAATTTTACGTATAATTATGATGTATCTGAATATGTCATAATTCATGCACTCTCAGATTTGGAATATTTTGAATATTGAAATAATTTTGGCAGCATTTTTTTTTCATATTGATTATGGAACATTGTAAATTTTGTAATTATGTCGAATTTTGTGCAATGTTACTCTAAGAGTTGCTTTCTAGAATATTTTACCAATATTGTTGAGCATTTATTATGATTGTGAGCTCATCTTCGGGAGACCAATTATGATAAATGCTAATGTTGTGAATAATATTCGACAATATTGTTTTGAGAATTATTTTCTAAAATTCTAGAACATGATATTGCTACACATTTTCATTTTATATGGAATAATGGCTTCTTTTATGTAAAATTTTGAGAATCTGATTTATGCAGTCTAAGTGGGAGAGTGTTTGATATTTGTAGACTTGTATAAATCAGAATGGATTTACATAAATCAGAATTTGAATTTGGATTTAATCTAAATTAAATACATGCTTAAATATTGGAGCATATTGTGGAGTTTAAAAATATCAATTTCTAAGAAGTGTTCATTGTTTAAGCACAAAATTGGTAATATTATTATCTTTGGCTAAAATCCCACTTTCTATAAAGAAAAAATTGTTTTTTTTTATGATGTGATTCACCATTATAAAGTGAAAGAAATGATTAAAATTTTGAAGATCTCTTTATGCTTGGTTCCACAATCTGATAGCCATTTTCTCTTTTGATTTTGAGGGGAGTTTTGCTCACAATTTATTATTTATTGTGTACCTTTTGTGTTTTCGTTTGAGAAAATTCACGAAGTTGTTTTTGACACTGTAAGTATTTATTGATATATCAAAATTTTGGTCACTCCCCTATATTTGGTTGTGCTATCTTTTCCTCTTTTGGACATTTAAAATATTGTTACTTATGTTATATTGAGAACTATATTGACAATGAACTTATCCTTCGATTTGTTTTTATTGACATAAGTTTTAATGATTTGAAAATTATGTGCTAAGGTTTTCAGTATTCTCTCGATACTAGCTTTAGAGACATAATTTTATTATATATTGGAGTCTACTCATGTTAGATTTGAGACCTTAAAGGGTATTACAGTTACATGAGAGCTCCATTTATTAATTGAGGGCTTGAAGCAATCCGATATTTTGTGAATTTTTCTTCAACCTATGGTGAAGCTTGTTTATGTTGAATTAAATTATTTTATGGATTCCGATTGTTGTTGGGTTATGTAGATAATAGACATATCCTTCGATGTGACATTATTTGACATAATCATTGTGTAATAGAGAAGACTCTATCAAGTGGAAAAGACTTGTATATTGTGATCTGAGACCCTTCAGTGGGATTGCAATGATACAAGAGCTCTGATTCAACTAATTGCTCAATTATTGAATGTGAGAAAACCAATTTTATTATGTGAGTAAATTACGATATTTTGATGTAAGATTTTCTCTTTTCCCATCTCTTTTCCTATTGTCTGTCATTGCTCCATTGTTTTGAGACCTATTTTAAAGGACATACTCAGTCTCTTAGAATGTAATGTTACTCCCTTTTATATAGAAACTATTACTATAGTGGAAGTCAGAGACTTTATATTTTGTTTTGTCCTTATTTGTGGTAATATATAGGTCCAAAATACTTCTGCTAGCATATTAATTTTATTATATCCTTTATAATTTGTTGATATTTGAGTTTGCGATGACAAAGATAGGGGATACTTATTTTAAAATGTTAAAAACACCTATGATCTCCTCAATTATATAGGCAGAGTCTATGAAGCCAATTCCGTGAAACTTTGTGGCTGAAAATTTTGATAACTCTGCAATTTTGTGATTCTCTCTGTTTGTGCTTTTGTTGTTAGAGAGAATAGTGATGAGTTTCAAACTCACATTGAGCACTCTACCACAAACTATTTCTAATCCCATTACTGATTATTGTATCATTAGAGTATGCTGAAATCTTACGGTCTCTAATGGGATCGTTTATATTGGTTGACATAATGGATTAATGGGAGATATGTTGGCCATATTATTTTCATCCTTTTGTGATCATATGGCAATTCGTGGTAGACTCGAGACTCTTCTCGAGCATATTTTTACAGAACTTATTATTGTTGATCTCCTAACTAATGGTTGGCCACCAAAGATTTTATTGTTAATTTTGTAGCCCTTATAGGTATATTGAGGTCCCTTTGGCATTTTGGGTTAGTGGGAATTATTCTGTAAGCTTATTATAACCGTACTATTGTTAATTCCATTTAAGTCTACGCAGCTTAATTATTTATGCAATTTTGCATAATGGCATTATTGTTGAGACATATTAGACCCAATTTCAATTTTGTTATACTGAGATATTTTATGGAATCTTAGAAAGCATCTTGGGTGGATGCTTATATTGTCATACATTATTGTGCACACTTTTGTTGATATGACACTTATTGGAGACATTTTGGACTCGTCTCATATTGTGATGAGATTTATTAGATCTCATGCAGCATCTGGGGTGGATGCTAGGGCCAATCATTAGGAATTGCACTTTGATAATCTATCGGCATGTCATTTTGTTGTTGTGCATTCCCATTTCCTTATGTACCACCATTTATTGGGTCACTAGGAGACGAGTATCTCACGTATATGATATCCAATACTCTTTTGAGTATGACTCTTTGCATTGTTGAGTGCTTATTATCCCATATCTAACCATTGGATTGAGAGTACAGGCTCAATTTTGATATCATATTATGGCCACATATTATGAATTAGTCTGGGGAATTATTTCGTAAGGATTTGATTTATGTCATCCAAGTGGGAGATTGTTACATAATTTTGTACTTTCATAAATCAAATCATATTTAATTTTGAACCCGAATTAATTAGATATCAAAATTGATTAAAGCCAATTGTTGTAATCATTATTGTTATTGGGCTTATTGGGCCTACACACTACTCATTGGTAGGTATTGTTATATATCTCTGTGTGTATAGACCTTGTTATAATGGATGGTTTGGTTTATCACTTCTGTTGACATAAGGAGAGGCCCTTCCTCCCCACTCTATATATAGGCGTTTGTGGCCCCATTGAAACAGAATGCCCTTTTGACTCTCTGGGGAATAGAAGGAGCTCTCTCTCCCTCTTACCTTCCTTGGCCAGCTCCTCTATTATCTCTCTCTATATCCAGGATCAAATAACGAAAGCAGCTTCGGATAGATCATTCTTCCTCGTTTAAACCAGGTTCTCTCACACCTATTTTGTTTCTGATTTTGTTCTTAATTTTGAATGCTGTAATTAAGATCAAATTTTGATCTAAAGGCTTTAAAATTCTTTCATCTCTTTCATCGGCAATATTGCGGAGCATGTGGATATGGGGAAGAGTAGAGAACAAATGGAATACCGTAAGAAAATGTGCAGGAAGAATCGCAAATTTTAGCTTCCCAACTTGCCATTTGTAATCATGTGGTCCTTCTCTGCAAAGTGAAACTATCTAATCAAAATCATACATTATAAATTTGTTTGAAAAACATTAAATATTAAAACTTGGCTACTATTATGCATGACTTGCTGCTGGTCCAGAATTCTAAAATTATTCTTCCCGATATTGATCGCTAGACGCTAGTCATGTGAAATGTGTTTTGGCGTTTATTGTAGAGTTTCAAGATGAAACTCAATGATTATTGAGTATTGTACCACAGAAAATAAATAGACTTATCCTCCTTCGTAATTAATTAAGTATACATAGAGTCAAAGAGTAACATGCAAAATTTTCCTAGTTTCCTAATTACAGAGTCACCGATAAAATATCTTATTTAAATTTCTTATGAAAAGTATAAATAATCATTTTGTAATATTTAAAAATTACCATACAAGATTTAATTCTGTCGAATTTTGTTTGAAGTGGATATTTTCTTTTTTATTATTATTATATATTTATAACAGAAGAAATAGCCAGGCAAGTGGCACAATATTTTGTTTTTTCTTTTTTGGATATTTTCCCTCTTAAAACTGGGGAGTTAGGACTGAAAGAATCCCTACTTTAGGAACTCGGAGAAAAAGGGGAAAAGGAAAATGGATGTTTCATCACTCAAACTCGTATGTAAATTTCCCAACTAAATATTCTTCAATCAACTGAATATTCTTTTCTTCTGTTTCTTATAGCAACTTCACCCCCCCCCCCGGGGTCCCAAAAAAAAAAAAGTAAACTTCTCTTTTGTCTTATAAAATTGGAAGGTTCAATCCTATCAATACTTATGCTAAACATGGTTGAAATTTGACAAATATTATTAGCTCAAGCCTCAAACTTGAAAGCCAGCACTTGCATACATATTTAATTACCTGGTTGCAGGTTTGGAAGGGATATTTTATTGAAGCCATTGATCGTGAAATATTAATGTAGACATCCCTAGTCTAGACAGCTTTTCTTCAAAGGATAGCACCCCCACCAGCTAGTTAGCTATGCATATAATAATAAGGGACAAAAGAATATTACATTGATTATCCAATAAGCAAGAAATGGGCAGAAAATGTAGAAACAATGAAATACAATATATGCATGGAAAAGAGAAGCCAGAAAGCATGTTTACTCCCTTACGGCACCAAATTGGAGAAGCCTATCTTTAATACTAAATGGATGATTGTCATTTTACATGCATCATGCATGTTGGGAATTTTTTAAAAAAAATCAATTTGCAAGAAACGGATTGAAAATAGGCTGCTTTGCTAATGATTTGATTGAATAGATTAATGATTTTCAACTATTTTTTACAATTTTAAAATGTTGATTATTTTTTTTAAAAAAAATGGATGCAGTAATAATAAATAAATTGCACTATTATAGACAGATATAAAAATTCTTTCAAAAAATATTAAAAGAACTAGCCTTAAGGTAACGTTTATGGGATATTCCAATTAATCAGAAATTAAAAACAGTTTGATTCTATTTAATCATTCAATTATACTAGCGAACAATAAAATGTAAATCAATTATAAGTGCAACTAATAATGTTTATAGTTAATTCAAATGTCTCAAATTCGAATTCTATAAATAAAAAATAAAAAATTAACTTTAGAAAAATTTAATTTTTGTTGTTATTCAACTTAAGTCAAATTAGTAAAAGCCTTATAAATTTTAGGTGCTAATGATTTAGAAGGAAAAAAAAATAAAATCGCAACTCATGATACTGGCAGTGAAGTCAGTGATCCAGCCATTCGAACTAGTTCACTATACTACAGGTTTGAATTTTTTAGGAGATTAGACTCCCATCTTTTAATTGCCTGACTCAGAGAAAGCTGAAATCCTAAACAAATCAATAAGTTCGAATAAAACATTGCTGCAAACGCAAATTGCTGAGCCCTGAATTTTGGAGCTTCAAGTTTAAATTTTCCTTTGGTAATCTATTCTAAAATATTTTGCTTGCTATATTTTTTTAAAAAAAAATCATTTAATCCTACTATGGACAAGTATTTTGCTTCATATGATAGTTTTGAAAAATAAAAAGACTTATATGCATGGAAACTTCTACTTAGTAGTGGCTGTTTTTTTTTTTTTTTTTTTGACTCGTTAAATGTTGATAATGAATGAGAGTGAATACATAATTAAGCTTTTCAAAATTGCTAACATGAGTAGAAATGGAAACTATAATTTTAAGGATTAGGGAGGATCCTTCTCAGTACTTATTTGTATTTTTTTTTTATCCATAAGATTATTGCCAACACATGGAGATTGGCATAATTTGTGATGTTGAAATATAAACATCACAACGTGGGCATTTAATTCAGCATGAAGGGGCAAGCATATTCAAATATTAATCTAATTATTGACTTATTATTTTTAGCACAAACATCATCAACACGATCAGATAAATTAAATTTAGGGTCATATCAAGCTTTATTTTTTATTTTTAATTTCTCTATATGTTGTCTGTTTTGATATTTTCCGGCACATTATCATCATTCGAAACTACAATTAATAATACTGAAAAAAGATTAAAAATCAGTATAAGACTACTATCATTATCAACCAGTCTGGCAGATGACAATATATATGATGTTATTGGATCTTCATATTAGTAGCAAATCTGAAACGACCATGCAATCAAATTCAACGCTTATGTAATTAATAAAACATATAACAGATTGAATTTTGATCAAGCATGGAAAGCTTTTTCTGAAGATCAAGCACGTAATATTTAAGTTTTTTATACCAGATTGATGAACCAAATCTTTCCTGAGGATTGCCTGATGAAAATTTAATCTTAAATTCTTGATTTATATAAAAGTTGGCTCAATTATCTGATGAAAATTTAATCTAAAATTCTTGATTAATATAAAAGTTCGCTCAATATATTTTAGTCTTGGCTAATATAAAGTTGGCTATTTTTCCATTCTAGTAGTATGCCCGCGCGTCTTGCGCCGGATGATCATTTTACTGTTTCATTTCTTTCTTATGATTAAGTAAATTGTTAATTCTTTTTTTTTTTCCCCCTTATTGTTTTAAAGGATGGTATATAGGTAGCTAAAGCATAACAAGTTTCTTATGAAGGACAAAAGCTACTGTCTACTTTTATAGAAACAAACATATACGTAATTATGACAGAGTTACATAAAGAGTTTATGTAATTAATTAAAAATGTGATTTAATGAACTGTCTACGAAATTATATTATATCCAACAAAATGGTTCATACCTATATATCATCAATTTGAATTTATCTATTGTATACGAAAAACAAGAATGAGTTTACCTCCTTCTCATTCTCTCTATTAGCCTTTCTAATTTGTGTTTCTCTTCTACCTTCCCCTTGTACGCGCTCGGAAAGACAACAGGATTTATCCATATTAATCGAAAAACCTCAACCTTTATTAACTTAGAAGATGAGACTTATGTTAAAACCAACTAACCCTTGTAATTCATTTTATAATTTTAAGGTATATATAATTGATATTTTCTTCTTATTTCCTCTCTCTCTCTCTCTCTCTCAGCCGTCTAAATAATAGTTGTTATTTGTCTTTCTCCCCTTCCCTTGTAAGCAAACACGGGGAGAGAGCCAAATCACCGAAACGAATGACATATAATTCACATGCTCCTCTTATAAACAGTACCAATAAAGGCCAAAAACATTATCAATACTCTTTCAAAACGTATTCTCTCAAAATAACCGATCCGAACGCACTAAAAATAAGTCATGCAATGTTTTTTCCTTTGTTATTTAAATTTCTTGTCTTTAATTTCGTTTTATGTTGTATAATCTCATTTGATTATTTGGATTTATTTCAAGAGTAGAAAAAGAAAAATACTGTCTAAAATGTGATTGTGTAGCGCATGATCTTATAATTTAGTCATGATCGACTTCTTTGTGAGCACTTAATGTGACTTGAAAAAACAAAAACCAAAAACACAGAAATTGCTGTTATATAAGTTTCCAATGCAATTTATCCTGCTTTTTTCAAAAAAATAAAATCTAATTTTTTAAAAGAATACATAATCTGTCCCTTCGAGTTAAATTAATGAAATAACAGCTTTAGGGAAAGCTCAAGATTTATAAACTTTTATAAACAAATAGATCCTAGTTCATCTTTTAATGAAGCTTTACATAAGAGAGAGAGAGTCTACTCATTTTAAATGTTTTCTTTTTCCAAAATTCACTACATGTAGGCTCTTATATGCGAAAGTAAAGGTGTTTAAAAAAAAAAAAAACAAATGAGCAAAGCACTCTCAACCCCCAAAAAAAAAAAATGCAAACGAAGTCGATCTTCTTATTATTTATCAAATTTAATCAAGCAGTTAATTGAATTACATTAACACATGATAAGAATCGAATGTCAACTTTCTTTGCGTCATTGACGTAGATCTGCAGAGTAAAATAACCAGCCATGCTCTGAGCAGTGCATAGAGTAATATTTTATCATGATATATTAATCGAATTGTTACTTTATTCGGTGAATCATGAACAGGCAATTCGACTTTGCATGTTTTATAAAGCGAGTTACACCTTACAGAATAAAGTGTAAGTGATAATCATTGAAAAAAAAAAATTAAGAAATTGATCTCGCACCCATGATCGACGTACGATACAGGTATTTGTATTTTGCATGTTATATAATTTTAAAGTGTTGGTTTTTTTAATCAATAATTTTTTATTACGCACTTTTTATATTCCAAATTTCACACAATTAAAACCCGATCAAATCAACAGTCTCCCTTAATTATGCCACGTCTAGGACTCGTTGATGCTATTGCCTATTGTTCATCAACACGATGCCCGAAATTTGAATTTATAACTGTCCACCATACGCATGGCACTTGCTGAATACAATAGATTGAAACATTATGATTGACTTTGCAATAACTGTGATAGCTTTTGGAATAGTTATGATGGAGTTAAAAGTCGTATATATTAAGTACTTCATAGGTTAGGAATTACGAGCATTTAAGAACAGCTTTTACTTGGCGGACAAGTTTTATTATATATGATGCCTACCATGTGTACGATAGAATAAGCTCTCATTTTCCAAAATATGAATTCTATGATAAATTTCAAAGTTGTTCACCTTGCATATTCAAGATCATATATATAAGCTAGAACTGTCCATATCTCCATTGAATTCCAGATTTCCGTTTCTCAACAACGTGTTTTCACTACTTTAGAGTGGAATATTTTGAGGAATACATTATCTCATATCTCCTTTTTACATAATTATATTATTTAGAAGAGAGATATCAGATACTATATAAATATATTAAATAAGAATTCACAAATTTTAACAAGGCCCTATTTCTTTTAAGAGCTTGCATTAACTTCTTTTTAGATGATATGGTTATATTAAAAAAAATATATCTATTCTCATTATTTTAACTTCAGAATTGCAATAGTCCATATCAATACCTAAACCTGAGAATTTTGTTACAGAATAGGTTGGTGGAGTGGCCCTATAAATGACTATAACATAATTAGTCTTCAGAGATTAATTTATCTTGTCTCATCATTTGGTCTTCACAATTGTAATAGTCTATGTCAACACATCCAAACCTGAGAATTTTGTAACAGAATAGGTCGGTGGAGTGGCCCTGATCTGAATGACAACATAATTAATAGCTCGTCTAAATGACTATTAACATAATTAGCTCCTCGGATTTACTCCAATAGTAATTCCTACATTGTAAGCATCAAATTAATTAAAGGGATACAGCTGCGCAGGTCTGACATTTCGTATCCTTCTCTCTTTCTAGCTTTTCTGTCCCCACCCATCTATTAGTGACACGCTATACATTCATCATGAAAGTCAAAAACATACCCCGAATGAAATGTGATCAAATGAGAGTTTATTTTCCCTGAAACAAGTTTAACAAATTTGATGTCTACAGCTGAATAATTCAGAGACCTTATATTACACGGCATTGACTTCAACCAAACAATGAAATGGAGATAAAGAGGACGTATAAGGAAATACGGTCCCTAATTGGAACTTGGCAACAGTGGTGCACATGGGAGCATATGCAAATTTTAATTGTAAATTCACTTAAAGTTATGCTTAATGTGTGTGTGTGAGAGAGAGAGTGAGATCTTAAATGAAATTCACTGTTTAGGGTAATATAATAAACAATATTTTCTACATTGGTTTTAGTATTATACTTTTATTTGCATGGTAGCCCCGCAAACATTAGCAGTACTATAGCAAAATAAGGTAAACGTATTTGCACATTTGATTTTTCTTTTTATCATATGCTGTACTAGCTCCTGTAACAGACTAACATGCAGAAAGAAATAAACAAAAAGGGATAGCTGGCTGCAGCAATGATTTGAACAGTTTAAAATTCTGACCTCTAATGGATCCATCCATGATGCGAAATACACTATTCACTTTCCCTTTCTTCCAAACAAAAACAATAGACAATGAGTAGGAAAGGAAAAGGAAAAGGAGAAGATGAAAAAGATTTATTTTTTAAGTTTCTTTTAGTCAAGAGAGGCAACTCAGCAGCACGCAGAGCAGTTAGGACAAGGAGAAATGATAAAAGAATAACAATATTCCGAACGTTTTGTTTAACACCATCATACGATAGAGTACAGATGCTGATTTATATTTAAATGAGTAGTTGGATTTAATGGAACCATTTGGAAGAAAATAAATCAAAGAACAATAGAACATTAACATGCAGTGCTTAAAAAGTCACTAGGACAGCTGGGGAAGCTTCATTTAAAACATTAAAATCAATATGAAACCAAATGGATATTTTAAATCGGTCTCCTCATGACAGCTCCCTTTGGTCCTCCAGCCCACTATAAGTACTAAGCATTTGAGGTAGCTTCTCTACCAAACGCCCTCTCCTCTCTTAATTTCATCTAACTAGCTCCTCCATTTTGCAGGAATAATACTAGTGAGGAATTGATCACAAAACATTGGCTGCTGAACCTTTTTGTTCTAGTCATGACCGCTAGTGCCAAAGGCCCCAGAAGGGGTCGTCTTTGGCCACAAATGGCCATTGCATTGGCCGTTGTTCTGATTTCCTTTAATGTGGGATCCGTGGTTGCTGATGGTTACCCTTACTATTCTCCTCCTCCACCACTGTATGAATACAAGTCACCACCACCACCATCTCCTTCACCACCACCTCCATATGAGTACAAGTCACCACCACCTCCTTATGAGTACAAGTCCCCACCTCCTCCTTCACCATCACCTCCACCGCCATATGTGTACAAGTCACCACCACCCCCACCACCATATGAGCACAAGGCTCCATCATATGAGTACAAGTCTCCACCTCCTCCATCACCATCACCTCCACCACCATATGTGTACAAGTCACCACCTCCACCACCACCATACAAACATGAGGCTCCACATTATGAGTACAAGTCTCCACCTCCTCCTTCTCCCTCACCTCCCCCCCCACCATATGAGCACAAGGCTCCACCTTACGTATACAAGTCTCCACCTCCACCATCTCCATCCCCTCCACCACCATATTACTACAAGTCTCCTCCACCACCTTCTCCCTCACCTCCACCTCCTTACTACTACAAATCTCCCCCACCACCTTCATTCTCTCCACCACCACCATACTACTACAAGTCTCCACCACCACCATCACCTTCTCCTCCCCACCTTATTATTACAAGTCTCCACCCCACCTGAAAAGGCCCCATCTCCAAAGCCCTACTACTATAAATCTCCTCCACCACCTTCACCATCACCTCCACCACCCTACTACTATAAGTCTCCACCTCCTCCATCTCCCTCACCACCTCCTCCTTACTACTACAAGTCCCCACCACCTCCTTCACCATCTTCTCCACCATCCTACTACTACAAATCTCCTCCTCCTCCATCTCCTAAACCACACACACCTTACTACTACAAGTCCCCTCCTCCTCCGTCTCCTTCTCCGCCTCCACCTTACTATTACAAGTCTCCACCACCTCCTTCACCGTCTCCTCCTCCTCCTCCTTACTATTATAAATCTCCCCCTCCACCATCTCCCGTGCCTCATCCACCCTATTATTACAAGTCTCCTCCTCCCCCTTCACCCTCACCATACCATTACAATTCTCCACCACCTCCAATGAAATCCCCACCTTACTACTACAACTCCCCACCACCTCTTAAGTATTATCCTCCCCCATACTACTATCACTCTCCTCCTCCACCGGTTGTGTATCCTCCACATCCCTATCACCATCCATTGGTCGTAAAGGTTGTGGGTAAAGTATATTGCTACAGGTGTTATGACTGGGCATACCCTAAAAAATCGCATGACAAGAAACACCTCAAAGGTACATTATTCTTATTTCTTTATTCTTTTATTATGCTTGATCTGTTTATGGAGATATCATTTCTAGTTCAAAAGTGCTAGTTTTTAGTACTGTTTAAATGCAATATTTTTTTCAATGCTTGGAAGATGTAAAACGCCCTTCCATGTGTTACTCGGCTAAATCTGCCTGGTTGAGCTCATATATTTCTACGATTCTATCAATATGTCATTGTGTCTTAGAGTTTGAACCGCACTTGATGTAAGCCCTTATTTTTAGTTATCGCATTACAATATTAAAAATTTAAACTTATTATATATTATTTATGGGGTGCAAGCTAATCGTATTTTTGCATTGTGAAATTGATCATTGAATTGCAAATCAAATTCTGTTTGGGTATAGCATAATTTATCAACTTGAAAAAAATTATTCTCTCTGATCCATAATATCTTATATTTTAGCTATTTGTACCAGTATTAAAGAACCCAAAATGAAGGGTTAATTGTAAAAATGTTTATTAAAACACCTTTATCTAATAACTAATTTATTGTATTAATATTTTATTATTTATTATGCTGAAAATTGTGTGAAGGGTAAAATTGAAAATTTTGTAATAAATTTTTTATAGAAATATGAGAATGACGGGTAAATTGAAACAAAAAGATTTGTCGAAAGTGGTAGATATTATGAATTGGATAGAGTAATATTTTCATTAAAAAAATAAGCGTTTAAGAATTTTGAAAATATTTTAATATATTTATATTTATTCGTCAACTAACCAATATATATATATATATATATATTACCTTTTTCAAACAAAGAACTACCCATATTTTGTAAGGGAGTTTTATTGTCATTTCAAGTTTAGAAGTGCAAATTATTACTAAAAAATATACATACAAAAAATAATGTTTGTTCAGAATTGACTCTCTGCATAATCAGCAAAGTCAAAAATCAATATAATAAGAACAATTTAACATCTTGGTTTTTTATTTTTTTTTAAAAAGCCTTACGATGCTAAATATATGATCAGGATCTGTTGTCCTGTAATTCAAATATGGTTTAGTAACTAGCAATCTTATATTAAAAGTTATATTGCCTATAGTTCCTTTTTAGAAGATTGGGGATCCAATTTTGACTATAATATATTTGATTGATTTGATAAGTAATTTACTCTGTCTTTACATGTATGATTTACATATATTACTTTAACTGTCAAACTTTGGGACAGGTGCCGTTGTGGAAGTGACATGTGAAGTAGGAACTAAGACGATCAAGGCTTATGGTAAAACCAAGAGCAATGGAAAGTACAGCATAACTCTTGAGGACTTTGATTACGTCAAATATGGATCCGCAGTTTGCAAGGCTAAGCTTCACGCTCCTCCTAAGGACTCACCCTGCAACATGCCCACCATGCTGAATGAAGGAACCCACTTGAAGGTGAAGTCCAAGGACAAGTATGAAGTTGTGCTCAAGGCTAAGCCATTTGCTTATGCTCCAAAGAAGCCGTATGAAGAATGCAAAAAGCCCAAGCCTTCACCTACTCCATATTATTACAACTCACCACCTTCTCCATCATCAGGTTATATGTACAAGTCCCCACCCCCTCCACCATCACCGACTTATGTATATAAGTCTCCACCACCACCATATTACTACAAGTCTCCACCTCCTCCTGTAAAATCACCGTCACCTGCATACTATTACAAGTCTCCACCCCCACCAACACCTTCTCCTCCACCTCATTATTACTACAAGAGTCCTCCTCCACCATCACCCTCTCTTCGTTCTCCATACTACTATAAATCTCCCCCACCACCATCACCATCTCCTCGTCCACCTTACTATTACAAATCTCCTCCTCCACCCAAGGAATTGCCACACCCTCCTTACTACTATAAGTCACCACCTCCACCATCCCCATCTCCTCCTCATCCCTACTACTACAAGAGTCCACCTCCACCATCACCTTCTCCTCCTCCTCCATACTACTACAAATCTCCTCCGCCACCATCTCCATCGCCTCCTCCTCCATACTACTACAAGAGTCCCCCACCACCATCTCCATCGCCACCACCTCATTACTATTACAAATCTCCTCCTCCTCCTCCTCCAGAAAAATTGCCATATCATCCCCCTTACTACTACAAATCTCCACCTCCACCATCTCCATCTCCTCTATCCCCTTACTACTACAAGAGTCCTCCTCCACCCTCCCCGTCTCCTCCTCCTCCTCCATACTACTACAAGAGTCCCCCTCCACCATCTCCATCACTACCACCTCCTTACTACTACAAGTCACCTCCACCACCATCTCCGTCACCACCACCTCCATACTATTACAAATCTCCTCCACCTCCCTCACCTTCTCCACCACCTCCTTACTACTACAAGAGTCCTCCTCCACCATCTCCCTCTCCTCCTCCTCCCTACTACTACAAATCTCCTCCACCACCATCACCGTCTCCCCCACCTCCTTATCACTACGTGAGTCCTCCTCCACCATCCCCATCTCCGCCACCACCATACCACTACACTTCGCCACCTCCTCCATCTCCATCTCCCCCTCCCCCATACGTTTACAAGTCTCCTCCCCCACCAGCAAAGTCACCTCCCCCACCGGTATACATCTATGCTTCGCCACCACCACCAATCTACAAGTAAGCTTGGAATGCAGAAGCGCCAATCGTGATAAGCCTTGTAAGTTTTATTATCTTGAAAAAGATAAATATCTAGTTGATGTACATGTATAATATTAGAATACTGATGATTTTTATTTTATTTCAGGGTTTAGTATTCATCGCAGAATAAAGTCTTCCATTTGGAGCAAAGTTAAACATTCATATCCAAGTTCTTTGAATAAGATCATTTTGAATGTATCATCTCTAAGCTACAATATTCATGATTCGGATGAGGCTGCTTCTATTTCTTGGATAGCAATCTTACATGTCCTGTGCTTAATAAGTTCAAGTAAAACCAGCATGCAAGATTTGAAACGTAGATGCCAAGTGATGGTGAAGAGTGCGGTCTGCTTCTAGCTAGAGATATCTTTTATTTATTTATGCATAGATTAATATGGTTGGTGTATGTTCATTTCCATTTTTTATTGATTATTATACCTTCTTGTGTTGTTTGCAATAAGAGTATTAGTTACGAGTATATCAATTTGCATCAATCTAATTCATGTTTCTTTCCCTCGAGCATTCAAGGATCGATATACTGCAATTTCAAGTGTTTCCGAAAGAAATATACAAGGCTTCCTAGACAGTTAACCAAGTTGTATTCCTTTGGAAATTTCCATATGACGTTCTGAATAGAGCCATAAGATGCACCGCTCACTTTTTTAACAAATAATAACCGGATTTTACGAAGTACATTTTGTCTTCTACTAAAAGGAAAGGACAAAGTCTTGTATGACGTAACCACATATATCGTTCCGAGACTTCTAATGATAATTAGAAGACCGTCTTCTCTATCTAATTAATTAGGATAAAGGTACTGTTATAAAATAGTGAAGGTTGCTTCTAAATAAGGGACAATGAAGTAGCATAAAGTAAATATGCAAAAACGTAAAATAAGAAAGATACAAAGATTTAACATGATTTTGCAAATTGTCTACATCTATGGGTAAAAGTAATAATTAAATATTTTATTAAAAAAATATAATAGAAATATAAAAAATGATCACAGTCAACTTAACCCAATTCCTAAATATATTCAAAATATCTCATAATATTTTTTTATCGGTATATACTCTTACCAATCCGAAAGAGAGAAAATCAAAAAAGCAAATAATTGTCTTAAATAGTTGGAAGCGGAGGAGTAAGCTCACTCTTGGTTGGTGTCGTAGAAGCTCGAAAGCAAGCTCTATTTATAGAGCTTTCCTGTGCAAGTTTTCAATCGAAGCATTAAATGCATTCGATGCTTTTTCTTTTCATTCCTGCAACAATAGAAATTTTCCAACTTCATTTATTATATGCAGCACCAAAAGCATAAGTTGAGCACCCTTGTGGACTTTTGTCCAATTTACTTCAGACATGAGTTGAAATTTGCTTCATGTGATTTGGCTTGAAAAGTCAAGCCACCGTTCACAGGTACAATCACAAGCATTACATGACATCTTAATAATGATTATGTATAATTATATAAAGTTGAATAAATTTCATTCAATGTAATAAAAAAATGATGTATATGTATGAATCTATGGTCAATTATTACTAAACTACCCATCCACTTTGTGTGTTCCATGTCCATTACAATCATATCAACATGATATTGCTAGCATATAAATTTTGATACATCTTTATGCTAACCCTTATATAAATACACATTCTATTGAAATAAAAAAAATATACATAATACACATCATTTGAAGAATACTCTGCTCAAATATAATTGTGGGTGAAAATAATGTTCTCATGAATTTATGGAGAATGCCTGATGAAGACTAATGTATTTTAAGGTAATAAATAACTAGTGTAAAGAGTGTACATAGTAACCTAAATGTTGTGGGTACAGAGCAACCGCGTTTTTCCCTTCATAAGAAAACCTAGAATGGCATTGTATAATGATAAGTTTAGGTGTTTGCTAACATGTTTCTGGCTTGCAACTTCTGTTTCCCTTATTTTGAGTGTTACTTATTCATTAACATACATTATTGAATTCTGAATTTAGAAAGTTTGTATTATTATTATTATTATTATTTTGGTAGTCAGAAAGTTTGTATTATTGAAACAACCAATCTTACTTGTTAGATACATAATTAACTTAATGGAATCCTACTTGTTATTAGATACATAATTTAAGTAACTTAAGCACAAGTATCATTAAATTCAAACGTTTAATTCAAGAGAAAATCCTTACTACATGACTCATAGGGAATACATGCAGACGACTGTCAATTGAAAATTGTTTGATATCTCTTCACTGAATCATATAATATCAATGACTGAATCCATTGTATTTACTTTTTTCAAAAAAAAAAAAAAAGGAAGAAAAAAAGGCAAGTGCTTCCATATAAGTGCATTGCTTATGCTGTAAACCCAATTGTAAGAGTTCTTTTTCTGGTCGGTCCAATTATAAGACTTCAATCTCGTCCTGAGTCCCTCGCAATCCCAATTGGGAATGAAGCCCAGACATTTCATTTGGACCTCCACTTCAATTACGCTGTAGCTGATTATTGGACTATGGTTTATGCTGCCTTTCTGAGTCCGGTTACAAAGTTGACATTTAATATCACAAAACACAACGTATTTTTTGTGTTGAGCGAACCAATTGCCAAATCAAACTGAATCAGTCTCATATTGTACTACTTTTAGGACAAAAAATGAAATTGCGATACTAACATAGAGGTTAATTGATCGAAGTGCCCCCTATTTCGTCAATCCTATGCGAGTTTCCCTCACTGATCTTGCTTCATTCTCTGATTTCGTCAAAGAAAATGATATTTGGCACCAAATTCTACAGTATGAAAAATTAACAAACTGTGTGGTGTGCTGTAGTTAAACTTATGTTTCAATTCTTCTAAATTTGGTCATAGTTTTGCTAGCATTTAGTTTTTCTTTTAGGGGGTTCTTTCTTGCAATCATCAGTACGATTCTTATGTACAAAACAATTGTATTGCCTAGCTTAATTTGGATGAACTATTGATATATCTATTTACAATTTTAGATCTTTTATTCATGTTAGTGTTGCTATGTAAATATCAATACAAGATAAGCTTCCAGATCATTAACTCTAATGATGTATTTTGCTAGTGAAAAATGACGCAACACGATAGCATCGGCGCTCGTCCGAGTTCCACTTGACATTAGACTTACTGGTTGTACAGCTAGCCCACCATTGTGCACCTGCAACTGTTGCAACTTCAATTTGCCTTCTATCACCAAATTGCTGCACAAATTCGAAACCAGTGGAACTTGTGAACACAAATTCGAAACCAAAATTTATGATCGGCATGTGCATGCACGTGGATCAAGCAAAACCCTGCAGCTTCTACACGATAACAAATTGTGTGCCACTGTCACGCCATGCAACTATGTCTAAATAAATAAATAATTCATTCTTTCTTGACATTCTATTTAATAGATCTGTTTAGAATATAAAACAATATAATTTGATTTGTTTTTTAAAATTTTATAGATCCCGTTGTTTTTTTGTTACAAATCATATTAAATTTGATAAGTTTCTGTGTGAATTGATTTTAAATTTAATTATATATATTAATCATTTTATTCTTATTAAAAAAATTATTTAATAAAATAATAAAATTAGTTCTACTTTCAAAAATTTTTGCATTTAAATTTTTTTATAAATTAATTTGAATTTTATTTTTTATAATGATTTTTTAATATAAGATTAATTTTTATTCTTAAAGAATTTAAATGCAATAAACAAAATTTCGTTATAGCTATTATTTATTTTGTAGTTATAGTTGTGTTTGTTTATTAGAGAAGAAAGACCAGTTTGATTTGTTAATTAGTTTAATAAACTTATTAATTAATCAAATATGCTAAATCTAATATCAGCTTTTTTAATTTATGTTCTAAATACGTAATTGCTTCAAAATTTAGAAGGAAGAGTTTTTCTACTGAAGCACCATATTTGATTCTAATATGATTGCTTCGAGTAAAAGGATATTTGTGATTTTAATTAAAAAAAAAATCTTTAGTTTTCAAATGGTAGATAATATACTTAAAAGCTTACACAAAAAACATTTCACCTAAAAGAGGAAAAATGAAAAAAAAAAACTCACTTTTTCCCCTCTTTGTGTTTGTGGTCTTGGAAAAACTCACTAAAAAGATGCCACACAAGGAGTGATTGAAAACTGGCCACTTTCATAAAGTTGGTGGACGTACGCTACTTCTCATACGTTCTTTAAACTTTGGATAGTCACATTCTTTTTTGCGGTGTTCCTGAATTCTTATTCTTGGTAAGTTACAGCAGTGGTGTCAAAAAGTTTATTAATTCCTAACATTCTATAACTACTTGTGGGTTTCTTTTGCTAGACTAGGCCTAATATATAATATCGTTCACATTTTTATATGTAAAATAACTGCTACACAACAATGTACGAATTATTTCTTCCCGTTGATATGGACTAGTGTGGTGCATAATTAAACGAACGATGTATACTTTGGTATTCTATGAAGAAAACATTTGATCATGGTTCTGCCAAAGTTTTATTATCAGTATCAACTGAACCTACTGCCAAATCTTCTTGCCTTACAAAAGATGTCAAAATTATGTCTGATATACATTACACATAACACTACTTATTTGATAGGTTTGAGCTCGTATGATCATTTGAGTGGCGGGGTCAAATTTGCCATACTACCCTAAAATATTTCATTTTCTTAAATTCCCTTTGTACAATGAAAGTAAAATATTTACTTTCTTTTTCTTTGTATTAGGTCAAATTACGGCAACAAGTTTGTTTGCTTTGAGCACACCTAATTATTTTGACAGCAATAATGATACTTACATAGATTAAAAAAGAGAAGGGAAAAATACAAAGACTCTTTTGACAAATTCATCATAAAAAAAAATAAAGTAGACACAGTTCATCCACCCGGAAATAATAAGATATAAGTTGGCACATTTCTGTCAACAATGACAACAAGGACTTCAACCATACCATCCACCTTCCAGGATGCCCCCAACGCTCCCATCATTATTGTGACCCAAAGCGTTCCAAAAGCAGATACTAATAACAAAAAACTTAATGGTAGATCACTTTTATTCAAAAGAATTTAATTTGATTTATTCATATAAAAAATTATTTACATAATTATTTAATTATATATCATTATAGTAATAAAGTATTTGATATTTATTATTACTGTCTTCAAAATTATATATATAATAATATATTTTTAGTGTATTAAAATTAAAATGATTAAAAAAAAAACATAACTAGTAAAAAATTGTTTTAGCAGTAATTAATTAATGAGTAATTAAGAAATTCTAAAACCAAAAAGGTTATTGTTCCTTGATTCTCTGCGTGTAAGTTGCGCTGTCTTGCTCGTCCTTGTATTTTTTTTCTTCCGTTTAACATTAGCTCCGAAATTGTAGAGAGAGAAACCCAAAATCCAAGAGAGAGAAAGAAAGAGACAGGCAGCAGACAGCACAGCCACCCTTGTGTTTCCCTTCACCTTCACGACCGTAACATTAAAATTATTTTTATTATTTTTACTATTATCTTTTTTTGAGACATATTATTATCATACACAACTCAACTCAGAAAGAGAGCTATTGCAAATTGCAATCTCTCTCTCTCTCTCTCTCTCTCTCTCTCTGTGTCTAACGTTGGCATTCACACCCACCTTCAGTTTTCCCGTTTCTGCCGACGAATTTGTCCCATTGGATCAGGTTCCATCCCATTTTCTCCTTCCCAGATCTGGCTTCCCTTTCATTTCAATATCTTGGATCTACTGCATCTTCTTAGTACCCTGCTTTTTTGTCTCAAAAAGTTTGAATTTTTTTGTTATCAAGCCTTCAGCTTCTATTCTGGGTCTGATTTGGGTTGCCTTTTCATGCTTGATTGTGCCTGACAATATCTTTGTTTTTAAATTCATATTTTTTTTTTTCAATTGTTACTTGGTGGGTTTTTGGGGCCAATGTTTATTGAGATTTTTGTTGTATCATTTATCGGAAAATCATTAGCTTTGGGTTACAGATTTTAGCTCTGGAATCTCTGTTAGTTTTTTATTTGTTCTCTTCAATTCAACAACGGGGACCTTTTAATGTCCTGATTTTTTTTTAATTTGATTTCAATGATAGACCTTTGCTTTATGTCATTCAATATGTTATGCTGCACCTTTTGATTGTTTGAACTTTAATAGATACGATGATCCACGGGGTGAAATTTATGAGATGTGCACTGGTGTAGAATAACACTGGTATATGCTTGAGAATTTGGATTCATCTCTGAAAATTCATGTAGGACTTATTTTCGGATTCCCTTGTTTGGTTTTTTGTTTATGTTTTAAGTTTTTCTATATGATTTTATATAATTGAATTGAGCACTCAATTCCATTTGTATTTTGATCTTACCCCAGGCATGTTCCTTCAAAGCAAAGGCTTAAATTTTCACCCCATACATGTTTGATGCTCATTCTCTCATTGTATACCTTGGAGATATTGATATTTGCTTATGATTGCTGACTATCTAATTTGATAAATGAATCAAGTCTTAACTCTTAACTAATTGGCATTTTCTTAACATTATTGTAAGCTACTATATTACTACAACTACAAACGAAGAATAATGCTTGAAATTATCTTTTTGGATTCCAAATAGACATTATGTTGTTGAGAAACTCTAAGCTTTTCTTGTACCCATGTGTGACAAAAATTTGAATGGGCTTTGTTTGTACATGGCAGTTCAGTCCCTTGGTACTGGCTCACAACTTGTACTGAACACCAGCTACAATGAAGAAGGTTATTGGTCAAACTGTTAGGGACCTGTAAGTATAACTGTTCATTATTTATTTATGCATGGTTCAATGCGACATATATATAATTTCCTCTCTGTTGTATTCTTGCAGAAAAAGGGAAGTAAATAAGAAAGTTCTGAAAGTTCCTGGGATTGAACAGAAGGTAAAGTTTTTCTTCTTTTGAAAGTTCACTGTGAGACTATGACTATACAAATCGTAGCAAGATAATTGGTGTTTATTTTTCTATAATATTTGCTCATGATAGAGATGTTGCTAATCCTGAAATTTGTGTATTATAGTCTTAATTTGCAAAATCTAAATAATATATTTTCTCTCCACTCTTCCAGGTTCTTGATGCTACCAGCAATGAACCCTGGGGTCCTCATGGATCACTTCTTGCAGATATTGCTCAGGCAACCAGAAACCCGTAAGCTTGCGGTCTAGTTTTATGCTTGATATATTATGTATTTCACTACAAAGAATCTCATTTTTGTGTGCTCTGCAGTTATGAATACCAGATGATCATGGCAGTAATCTGGAAGCGAATTAATGACACTGGGAAGAATTGGCGGCATGTCTACAAGGTTTTCATCGAATTATTTTATATTCTAGTTGCAGTTGCCCTGGATGCTGCTAATCTTGTTCATTTTTTTGTTGTCATAATGCTGTGTTGTTCCATCAACTCTTCAATGTACCCCTAAAAGTACATACACCTTTATGAAATTTGTCTTAGTCCTTGTTTACATCCTTTGAAATAATAACAGGTTCTTGCATATTAAGAATTCTTTCTTGTTTGTCTTTTGAATTTACTTGTCCTCTTTCTCTTAGATAATAGCACTTTTCTTATGTTTTATATTAACTGCTTATTGTTCAATAACAGGCTTTGACAGTACTAGAGTACTTGGTGGCTCATGGGTCAGAGCGGGTCATAGATGAGATCAGAGAACATGCTTATCAAATATCAGTAATTTTCATTTAGTCAATCCTACTTAAAATTTATATACTGTTAGTTAATTGCCATGCAGGTCCCTAGTTTTGCTGAATGGCCCAAAAATTAGAATCCAACCTGATAAGATTGTAATTGCCATATGAACAGACATTGTCCGATTTTCAATATATTGATTCCAGTGGAAGAGATCAGGGAAACAATGTTAGGAAGAAATCTCAGAGTCTTGTTCTCCTTGTGAATGATAAAGAAAGAATCATAGAGGTTAGGCAGAAGGCTGCTGCTAACAGGGACAAGTAAGTCTTCTC
Source organism: Pterocarpus macrocarpus (assembly GCA_031439585.1). NCBI lineage: Eukaryota > Viridiplantae > Streptophyta > Magnoliopsida > Fabales > Fabaceae > Pterocarpus > Pterocarpus macrocarpus. The sequence continues at coordinate 79,564,552 of CM062515.1, forward strand.
CTCTCATCTATTCTACTGATATTTTGTACTTCATATCCCTCTTATTTAGCAAGCACCAGACATTGTATAAGTTTATACTTTCTTTTTTATTTCCCTGAGTTTTAAAATAACCATAATCTGTGTGTGAATCATTTTTGGGCTTCTGCATTATAAATCTACAATCACATGGTAGAATATGAGAAATATGTGTGTGTGTGTGTGTGTGTGTGTGTGTGTGTGTGTGTGTTTGTTTCTCACTCTCAAGGAGCTATTAACTGTCTTACATGATTCACCAGGTTTCGCAACAACGCAGGCAGTGGAATGTATAGGCCTGGACCACCCGGTTCATATTCAGGCAGTGGAGCTTATGGTGACAAGTATGATGATGATCGTTATGGAAACAGGGAGGAAGATAGAAATGGCTACGGTTATGGAAGAGAAAGAGAGTGGGGCTATAGAGATGATGACCGGTATAGTCGTGATGGAGATCGTTATGGCAGAGATTATGAGGAACGTTATGGCAGGGAAGGTTACAGAGATGATGACTACAGGGGAAGAAGTCAAAGTGTTGATTACCAATATGACACAAGAAGCAGAAGCTCTGACAGAGACCATGATGAAGATGGCCAATACTCATCTCGGTATGAGCCTGTCTGAGATAATGCATCTGCTAAATTATTCTTTTATCTGAAAAAATCTGAAAGAGATAATTTGTTAAGGGCTGGGCTATCAGGAGCTTGGGCATGTGCTTGAGTCCACACAGCACTGTTAAGTCGTTTTTTGTTTGTTAAATTAAAATACACACGTATCCTGTGAATTTCCATTGTTGTGAAAGATGAAAACTTTGAGCTTTTATATGCTTGGCCATTTAGGAGCATCACCCTTTGTTTGATAGTACGAGTTCTAGAAGTTTGTTTGGTTTTGGATCCTGGCCTTATCATCATCATCTGTATTTTAGGTTATTGCTTCAAGTTGCTGATTCGTAGGTTGTTAATCAGTTGACTTGGATGGCTTTCATTTTGAGAAAAATAAGGGTCAATAAGATTTTCAGTTTAAAGCTCTAACTGATGGGGTTAGAACCCAAACCGTTCAGAACCTATCTGGTTTTAATCTTTATTCTAGCTTAGTTTAAGATGGAATATAAAATGAGCAATTCATTCTTGTTGTAAGTATTTCTTCCATCGTGCTTAAATTTGTAGCTTTGAATTTGAAACTTTTAAGGGATTTGCTGGTGGGTTGCAAACTCTAACCATCAATAAAATAAACACAAATTTTCATAGGAATTTATGTTTGGTCATATTTGAAATCTGAGTTGATTGTTAATTTTTGAAAATAACTGATAAAATTTTTTTTTGGGGTCAATAATCAGGAGGATCATAAATGGTGAAAAAATGGCTTACTATACTCCACATTGTGGTGAAAAAATGACTTATATTTTTAAAGTGTTAGCATAATAAATGGAATGTGGTCTTATGCTTAAGAATTTATTAAAAGGTCCACAGAGGTATAAAGTGGTGCTCATTTAGAGTGGCTTTAGGAACGTGGCTTTTACTTGGTGCTCTGATGCTGATCCAAAGGACCTAAGTATTATGGTTCATTCATTCAGTAGCAGTAATGAAGTTCACTTGAAGAATTGATTCCTTTTCTAAAATTTTATTCTCATTTATCATGAGAACATGAGGGTCAATGTGATGTTATTGCTCTATGATGAAAATTGTTCTTACTTCTAACTTGATCTATTATGCAATTATCTCTCAGAGGTAGCAATGCTAAAGCAGAAGACCAATCTTTGGAAGCAAGGTAAATCCATCACAGAGATACTCTCACACGTGTATGCATGTTGCTGCTAGGCATTTTTTATATTGATCATGTGCAATACAAATGGACAGGCTTGAGCGGAAACTTTCTGAGCAAAATACGGGGGCTCCTCCTAGTTATGAAGAAGCTGTTGGTGAATCTCGGAGCCCTGTACACAGTGAAAGGTATGAATTTTAATACTATGAACGAAACTTATTAACAACAGAATCTGTTTACTAATATTATCTTGATTGCAGGGATGTAGAAACTTCAGCAGCATCTGCTCCAAGAGGCTCATCTCCTCATGTAAATGATAATCCTAGCCAAAGCTCTGCTCCTACTGCATCTTCTCCTTCTGCAAGCAATAATCCAACTGAAGCAACTGCTGCTGCCAGTCCAGCTGCATCTGGAAACCAGGAAACTGAGGCCACTGATGATTTTTTTGACCCACGTGGTCCTGCAACAGGTGTGTAAAGTTATTTATAGTATTATGTTATGTTTCTCTTCATTATGCTTGTATCAGTTCCTCTTTGTTTCTTGTTTTGAAAAATTCATACATGTTTGAGTTTAAATATCTTCTTATATCTACTTTTATGCACATATCAAATTACTATTCAGTATATTATCTTTCAGTTGGGGAGGTGGAGGAGGGGTTGCTATTCCAATTGTTGGATTGGAAGTTTGGAATATACTCTTCATTTGTAATTTGCATTGCATGCCTTTGCTTCACAAAAGAAGTTTTCTTTAGACTCTCCCCCTTAAGTATTACCTGAGTCTATGTCTGATGTGCTTCTAATTGCTAACGATGGAGTTTTCTGGTCTTAAACACCATGGGCTCGCTGCACTTAGAAAATTGCTTGTGTGAGGCATTTTGCATCATGTCTTTGCCACTCACTTGTTCAGGTAACAAGGACAGTGAGACAGGTGCTGGCATCTTTTTATTCATGACTTTTCTTTGGTTGTAGATTTGTATCCTGAGACTTCACAGACTGTGGAGTGGTATGTATGAACCATTTTATGCATAAATAAGGAAGACTTTCACAATGAATCTTAAGATGCATAAGAAGAAATTCCCTGAATCCATTAGTTAGAAAAGATGGCCATTCACTATCATAATTGCAATTCTTTTCATTTTATATTTATTTTGAGTAGTGTGACACAGTGCAGTACAGCGTATTATGTGGCCAAGATATAACACTCCATTTATACATCACATTAGACCAATATAACTTGTGAAATCAATGGCGTGATCGTAGTTGACATTTGATGAATTGCCATTGGCAGTTATTTGGGGTTTAAGGTTAATATTAATCGTCTTGAAGAGTTTGCATTAATGCTTTAATGCTACTTTATGCAATTAACATTTAGTAGGCTTTGTACTCATGGTATATTTATGTTTCTTCTCAGCTGCCCCAGTCATGTCTAGTAATGTTGAAATGGACTTGCTCGGCTCCCTGTCAGACTCTTTCTCTTCAAATACATTGGCTCTTGTGCCAGCTACATCGGAAACCGCCACCCCTGAAGGCAATGCAAACGCTGGTTCAATAGCTTCCTTTGCAGCAGCATCACCTGGGTCTGGTAATTTCAATCAGGTAGGCGTTTGATTGCTTCTATGTTCTGGTGAAAGAAAGTATTTTAGTACTCTTTTATATGTTCTGACACAGTACTATATAGAATGGATTTTTATGACTTAGAATTCTTCTAAGACAACCTTTATGGCTTGTCTCTGTCCTATTTGATTTAGCATGCATGACTGTAACTAGTAGGCAGGGGAGTTTTTGTCAAGAAGTGTACCATAGTAATTAATACAGATCTTGTTTGGGGACCAAAGTGAATGGATAAAATTCTAAAAACTAGTTTTCTATTTCTAGAGAGGGCATATCTGTTTAAGCACTTAGTTTTGAATAATCTTTTAGATACTTCTGCATCTTATTATATAAAACAGTCCCATTATTTGTTAATTTATGTTAACATAACATTTTTGTTGGTTTGACTTTCGGCAGTCTTTTGGAGATCCATTTGGTGATACGCCATTCAAGGCTGTTCCTTCCACTGAAACTGCTCCATCTCAACCCCAGACGTATCAGAGTCCGGAACCATCCCAGTCAAGTGGCTTTAGTGCAGAATCGATCTCTAACTTTGGGGACTCATTTTCTGTTGTACCATACTCTGCATCTACTCCCAGCGACACTCAACATTTCTCTACAAACTCTCAGTTTTTGTCTCAAGATTTGTCATCTCCACAGCAGGAAATTGATATTCTTGCAGACATTCTTCCTCCTGCACCATCACCTGAGATGGCTTCACAGCATAGCTTTTCAGCTACTGCTGTTGCCCAACCTTCACCTTCCTTTTCAGCTTCATCTAGCGAAATGGCATCACCATTTTCTGAACCAACTGGTCAACTTACCCAGCAAGGTTTCTCTGCTGCAACCAGTCAACCTGCACAACCCTTTTCAGTTCCTACGGGTGAACTTTCCCAGCAAGCCTTTTCAGTTCCTAATGGCCAACCGGTACAGCCATCACCATTTTCTGAACCAACTGGCCAACTTACCCAGCAAGGTTTCTCTGCCACAACCAGTCAACCTGCACAAGCCTTTTCAGTTCCTATGGGTCAACTTTCCCGGCAAGCCTTTTCCGTTCCTAATGGCCAACCGGGACAGGCATCACCATTTTCTGAACCAACTGGCCATCATACCCAGCAAGGTTTCTCTGCCGCAACCAGTCAACCTGCACAAGCCTTTTCAGTTCCTACGGGTCAACTTTCGCAGCAAGCCTTTTCAGTTCCTAATGGCCAACCAGGACAAGTACAACCATCTTTTTCAGCTCCCACCAGTCAATATGCACAGCAACCCTTTTCATCTCATGCTGGTCAACCTAACTTGCATGCATTTTCGTCAACAACTGGCCAATCTATGCAGCCACCTTTTGCTTCTCAAGACGGTCAACCTGCACAACCGAGTGGTCATATATTCAGTGGATTCCAGCCCCAGGATGGATCTCTTACTCCAGGAGCTCCAAACACTTCTCCTCAATCCCAAAATGGGTATAACGGGGTTATGAACAGTGGGAACTTCCTGCCACAAGGATCTGCAGCAGCTATTCCTTCACACATGGCTCCCCAACCTCCAACAGGACAGCTGTCACAGAACACAAACTTTGCCAATTATGGAGGATCTAATCCTCACACTACTTCCCATATGGCATCTCACTCTCCGACTGATCAAGCTTCACAGTTTAACAGCCAGAGCTTCATTGGACAACAGGGCAATGCCACTCCATTTAGCTCTCCAATTTCTCATCAGTCAGTTGCTCCTAATGCTTCACAGTATGCTGTTTCAACGGGATCAAATTCTATGGTTTCTCAACCAGCCAAGGACAAGTTTGAGACAAAATCAACAGTTTGGGCAGATACATTAAGCAGGGGACTGGTTAATTTGAATATATCCGGACGTGAGTGCTTACACCTTCTCATACCATGCTGCTTACGACATTTCATTTTATGCATCATATTTCAGTTAGATTGTTGAACTTGTCTGGATAAACTATTAACTTCTTCTATGCTTTTTACATGCAGCTAAAATAAATCCATTAGCAGATATTGGGATTGACTTCGAATCCATAAATAGGAAGGAGAAGAGAATGGAGAAGCCCACCACGACAACTGTAACATCAACTGTAACTATGGGTAAAGCGATGGGAGCGGGTTCAGGTATAGGTCGTGCTGGTGCCGGTGCTCTCAGACCTTCAAACTCAATGATGGGTTCTGGCATGGGAATGGGTATGGGCAATGGCCCTGGTGCTGGTATAGGTATGGGAGGCTATGGAGGCATGAATCCATCAATGGGCATGGGTATGGGTATGGGAATGGGCATGGGCATGGGTATGGGGCAAGGAGCCCAGATGCACCCCCCAACTGGAATGCCTCCTGGGTCCAATATGCCAGGTAATTATAACCCCATGATGGGTCCAGGTAGTTATGCTCCACAGCCATATGGCGGCTACCGATGAGATTGAACTTTATTCCTAGATAGCGTGGTGAAGTATAATCACTTGATTGTTTTGTTACAAGTTAAGAGATGACATGCCAAATTCCAGTGCTACTAGTGTTCCACATGGCGACATGAATTTTATAGCGGTGTATCTTCAACTATAGTTGTAATTTTCTGTAAAGTGACCCAGTGTGATGTATGTTTATTTTTGTTATAAATATGCTGTTACCATTCTTTTTTGGGGTGGTCACCTTTCTGTAGGGTGATCTGAGCATCAGTGTTTGGTGTTCCAGTGACTGGATAGAGCAACCTTCCTTGGGGTTATTGCTTTCTTTGCCTGCTCCTCAATTTTTTGAACACCAACAGTTGGTTTGATATTAATATATTCTTTTTCCTATTGTATTTTTAACACTTGCCTTAAATTTGAAGAGTGCAATTCAATGGTTTATATTTTTGTGCCTGTTAATTTCTCGCTGAAAGTTCATTGACACTTAGAGAGACAGGTGATAGACGAGATATTCATGTTGGGATGCGTGGCTACAATTATGCGACTGAAGATTAATGTTTGCTATATCCTTTATGATGCCTCCTATGTTTTGGAGTGCTGTTAGTGTTGGTAGTCTCCGAGATTTCTTGTAATTTTTGTTCTAGTGGTCATCTAGGTCACCGGTCTGTATTTGCACGTGGAACACTTGATACTCATAGATACATGATCGAGCATGGCCAAAAGAAAAAGTTATCAAGCCACGGGTAGGACGTGGAGTCAATATGCTTTGGTTATTCTACACTATTTTTGTTTGTGTTATGTGTATCAAATTTTAATATCAAATAATATATAGTGTCTAAACGGCTTATGTCCGAAAAACATTTCTTTCTCTTGAAGATATGATTCATATCGCTGAAAAACATTTCTTTTTTCCTTAAAGATATGATTCGTATTGCTTTAGGAGTATTTGTGACTTGTGAATGGTTTTTGATGCCTTGCTTTTGGAGTTGGACACTATGACTTTGGTGCCGATCCCATGCTGTTGATGTTGGACATTGGACGAATCCGATACCATGCGTTTTTGTGTTGACACCAGAATCTTGTGTCCGACCTTTACTTTTGCAATATTTAACTTCAAATCATACTTTTGAAAATGATTTCGGCTCCAAATTTTTAATTGTATTTTTAAGGTCACATTTATCTGAACTTTTCATTGAAAGTTGGTTAAAAATAAAAAAGTGGTCTATCCAAAGCTTTCGTCTACTTTAAATAATTGCAAACACAGAAGTGTTGGTTCAAGAGAAAAAAAATTCGCTGTCAAACAATTTAGATATCTGTTTGCAAGTTCTTGCCGATAGTGTCTCGGCAAAATTGTTTAGTTTTGGGTGGAATCTATGACATTGTCTGAACTTTACACAACCAGAAAAAATTACTAGCATTTTTTACGGGAGGGTAGTTTTTATGCACAATAAAATGATATGATCCTATTGCATCATTTTGACATATAATTTTTTGCAAAAATCTAGCTGCCTAACATTTTTCCCAAGTGGGTATTCGCACAAGAATTGCCAAAGCAAGGATATATATTATCTATGATCGAAGAATTTTTCTCCCAGAGAACGGAAAAATGCACACGGTGCATTTTTGTGGGGAATTGCACAAAAACTATCCGTCAAATGTGAAATTTTAGAAGTTATGATAGTAAAATAATAAAAAAAAAAAAGAATTAAAAGTTTGCAAATGCTCAGGGAACACCGTAAACACAGTTCATGATAAGGAAAATTCTTTGCATAGACATGATGTATCAAGTTGCGAGAGCCCTGGGTCAATAGAAATTAAGGATTGGTCTTTTCTGACTTGGGTCCCACCAGTAAGATTTTTTCCAAGTGCACAAACTACATGTCTACCCAAAAATCCTATGATGAATAGGATAGATGATTATGGTTTCAAAATAAATATCAGACAAGATCCACTATACCAGTATATGGCCAAAAGTAAAGACCCACGGTATCAATAAATACCAGAAGCAAGAACGTGAAAAAGATGATTTATTACCATGGCATCACAAGTTTCAAAGAACCTACTATTAAGAGTAGGCATCACACTTCTTAATGTTTTCACTTACACAGAAACCAGATCATATATTCCACCAAAGGAAATAGCATAAAGCTATTCACATACTACTTTTACAATATAACTCTACTGACACCTCATAAAGTGGAGCCAGGAATAAAAGTCAAATAAGGGAGAATATTTAATCAAATAGAATACAGCAGTCCAGATCAAATTACTATTGGACTTGAGAAACTCGGGCACAGTAGAATCACTCCAGAAGCGCTTGAGCCCTGTATCAACTTGTCTTCTCTGTATCGACTTGATCTTTCTCTGAGTCTGACAAATAACTAATTACTATAAGAATGCTAGAATGATACGCACAACATATATTTAGTATTTACAAACAATAAGAACATCAACATGAGACCTCTTCTGTCTGAGGTGAAATGGAATTGAGTTCCCTGATGAAGAGATAGCAGTCTAACTTTCGCATGACTATCTACTAGCTAGGATGATTAATCAGATGGCTTTCGTTTATTTTGATGAAAGATGAATTATCATGATAATCAGTGTTGAAAATATCTCAGACATAGTTACTTCACATGAAAATATCTTTATAAAGAAAGTTAAAAATCCTCAAGATAAGCTTTCCATTCAGATGAATCCATAGGGAGATTCTATGTTTAACAAATGCCCCCTTACCCCCCCCCTCCCTCTTTTTTCTTGCACCTAATACCTATTTATGGAAATAAAGTGCTGAATTCAATCATCAAGCCACAATTTGGTAGAAGAGATAATGAATTGGCGGCAAACAGGATGATAGAAGTTATAGGAATGGATTGCATATGATTCTGAAAAGCCTACAGCCATAACACTATAATGCCCCCTTATAAAAGTAATTGTTATTTTGTGTTAAAGAGTTGTTTCTCCAACCTGTCTTTGAAAAGGTGCTTATAGCATAACGCTTCTCTTCTTCATAATAAGCGTTGAAACCAACAATATCCTTAATTTCTTCAAAAGACGGCATGCTTCCCGGAGGAGGAATACGGCCTCCTTTAATGGCAGTGAGTGCATCCTACAAATTCAATCACAGTTATTATTTATATGTAAATAACTGAATATAAATGATACCTCATAAGGAATATCAAAAAAAGGTTAAATAGGCTATAAGAATAATGACTATAAATGATACCTCATAAGGAATATCAAAAAAAGGTTAAATAGGCTATAAGAATAATGACTACTTTGGCCTGTTATAAAGGAGTTAAAAAGGTATAACTTCTATCACAGCAATTCACAGGCAAGCAACACAAAGATAAGTATCTCCTAGCATGTCTCATCTCAATCCTGAACTTATCAGCACATAAAATATTAATCATTGTCTTGGTATATCATGGGCCAGTATCATGAAAGGCAAATTGACAAGGGACTGCGAAAGTCTTGGTGCAATATGCGAGAAATCAGGGCAAAATTTTGACCATATGATATCAAAGTCAAACAAACACCTAGACAATGAAGACAAAATAGAAAGTAAATAATACGAAAAAAGAAAATGAAACAGAATATATGAGCATAAGACTTGAAGTGAGCATTGTGCTCCAAACACCATACCATGCTTTATGATTTGCTAATGATAAAGATCAATATAACTGTTCCTTTTGATGAAATTTTAACATTTCCTTTTATCAATACAAATATTTAAGTGAAAAAATTAGCAGACACATGTCAATTATATTTATATGCATTTGCCAGTAAACAATATCAGTGAAAAATGTTTTGCCACTAGGAAAAACGGGAAGGCATGTCACCTGCATTGCTCGTATAGAAACCCCAATCAAGGAAAGAGGATAAACAGCAATTTTGTAGCCAATGTCTTCCAGTTCCAGAGGAGTGAGTATTGGTGTTTTGCCTCCTCCTTCAAGCATATTGGCCTACACAAGGGTACAAGTTACAATACATAACATTTTCCTTATGTGTTTATACTTTATGCAAATATTAATATGCTATAGAAACTATCATAATAACAAATGATTGCCAATTATGAAATTACTACATGCTAGACGACTGTGTAGGTATGTCAACTTTCTTGAAGAAATTGGTTTCAGAAGCACTAGACTTATGCAACTTTGGTGAGATAACCAGGTTGCAATTGATATCACAGCTAACCTATTTTCCGTGTGAGGAAAAAACATAGTGAAACTGATTGTGACTTGGTCTGTGAAAAACTTATTTCCATATTTCATTTGTAAATTGGGAAGCAACTAGCTAGCAATTTTATAAAATCATTTAGTGGAAACAGTGTGTGTTCTATTTGTAACAAGTTGGGAATGTTTAACATCTATACTCCAGCTTGAGCAGGAGAGTTGGAGAGTAACTGTGCTAGTAACTATACTAGTACTACTACTCCTGGTTTATTAGAATAAATACACAGGGAGGACACATAATGAGCTAGCACATCCCATTATAATAGGGTATGTCTCTGTCTCTCCGTGTTTCTTTAGATTCTTATTCTTACTTGTCAACTTTTAGTTAGATATTACAAAAGTAGGAGGTAGCTGAAGAGTTTACATAAATCAAACGACAAAAATAGTGATTTTTTTTTTCTTTGAGCAGTGCTGTTCGTCTGAAAATTTAATCCCACATCTAAAATAAAAAACTATTTGTCTATTTATATATATCCAGCTGTCCCCTCAAAATCAAAGTAGCCAGCATCAATGCAATGGACACAGCATAGTCATTGTAAATGTGTTGGGCATAAAGCAGTTCCCTTTTATATATGATTTTGAGAGTGGAAAAGAAACATACCATTTTCGGAATTTGGGGAGAAACTTCACAAAAAGCTTTCATCTCTTCTTTTGAAGCCAGTGCATCTATAAAAAGAACATCTGCTCCAGCATCTCCAAATGCCCTTGACCTGATGAGTGCTTCATCCAATGACACTGCTTGGCGAGCATCTGTCCGTGCCACGATAACAATATCGGAGCCACTCTCTCTTCTAGCATCAACAGCTGCTTTAATCCGCATCACTGCCTCTTCTCTAGACACCACTTTCCTTCCTCGTGTGTGGCCACACGCTTTTGGAGCTACCTAGTAACAATGATCATACAGAACCAATTCGAGGTAATTTATAGAATATTTCAAATGAATGACATCGCATGATGCATACAAGACTGATACTTTACTTTTATGTAAGAGGTAGATCATATTGGCAGCAAGCAAAAATTGCAAGTGAGATAGCCAATCCAAGTGGCAGGAGCACTGAACTATACTAAGGGCATGTTTGGACTAACTTATTTTCGGTTCAAAACAGTTTATAATCAAGAGCTTCCCAGGACAACTTTCAAAAAAGAAAAAGCGACTATTTATCAGAAATTATCCGTTACCAAACATTCAATAAGCTGTTAGATAATTCTATATTCTACAAAGAACAACTAATGACTCCAAAGATGAAGTAGAAGAAACCTGATCTTCAATGCATTTTAAGGGGTTGGGGGGGGGGGGAGAAGAAGAAAAGAAAAGAGAAACCTGATCTTCAAGGATAATTCCTGCAAAACCAGCTCTGATGAAACCCTTGACAGTCCTCTTGACATTCAATGCATTGCCATAGCCATTATCAGCATCCCCAATGACAGGAATAGATACAGCTTGAGTAATGAGCTGCCCCTGATCCACTATTTCTCCATAAGAAATGTAGCCTGCGTCTGGTAACCCCAACCTGGCAGCTGATATTGAGAAACCTACAAGTACACACACAGTAACCAAAAAAAAAAAAAGGGGATCTTCAAACAGTAACAATGAAATGAACCCCATTAAAATGAAAATTGCACAGCATATATCGTCATAAGCATATGATACCACCAGTGAATCAAAATTGCAACTTTAAAGGATAATAATGAACCCATTAAAATGAAAATTGCATAGCATAGCAGAGCATAGGCATATATTGTTTGTAATAAGCGGATGATGATACCACTGGTGATGCAATAGGAGAAACCAGCGTCTTGAATAAGCTTGGCGCTGAGAGCATCGAAAGAAGCGGGGCCTTGGTGGGTCCCTGGAGTGTCGAGGATTCGCCGAAGAACCTTCACGCGGCTCTCATTCTCCAAAGAGCAAGGTATCCCTATGGATTTGGAGCTTCTGGTTAGTGTTGATGTGCGTATTGGGTGGGTGAAGAGCGAAACAGTTGACGAAGAAAGAAGAAAGAAGAAAGAAGAAAGAAGAAAGAAGAAGACACGCACCGTCGCTTCTGCTGCTGCTGACCGGTGAAGCCGCCATGCCGTTCTCTCTCTCTCTCTCTCTCTCTCTCTCTCTCTCTCTCTCTTAAGTCTTAATGCTTGTTGCGTTGACTAGTGACTATTGCAGTGTATTGTATTGTAATGAATTTTTTTTTCTCTTAACATCTCATAGCATCCCTTCAGCTACTATTCTCTCATGATACCATGAGATGGCTAAGCGAAACCCAATACTATATACTTAAAGGAATCCGAACCCCTTTTCTGCTCGAACAATAACCATGTCGGTATTGTAATGAAATCCTAATCCCAAACAAACATCAAATCTAATTCCTCCTTGTTTTCTCCACTTTTAAATTTTGTTATTAATATTTATTTGATACAAATAAAATTAATTTGTTACAAATTCGTAATCAAATTCTCAAACACCTATTACCATTGAATATATATTTTTCTTAGATTAATTTTAAAACATCCTGAAAATAAAATATTTCATATTATCAATAAATCGAATATTATCATATACATATAACATTTAACGTAATTATTTAAAAGTAAACACTTTAAATAATGAATTTAATTTAAATGCACTTACAGTGTAAAATAATTTTACATTATCAACCAATAAAAACAGTAAAAAGTGCCAACTCATACAAATAACCACCCATTATAATGAGAGACCCACCATGAATTCTCACTTTTCTCTATTTTTATTGGTTGATAATATAAAATTATTTTACACTATTAGTGCATACCAATTAAACTCTTAAATAATATATAAGTCGATAATTATATAAAACAATTTATACTTTTTCCGCATCAAAATTAATTGTACATATATAATGGGATTTGTGGGATCTTTCATGATTGAAGACAGATTAAGCAAATTTATGATAAATTCATTGACTATGAGAGATTGCAGGAGGCTCACAACCTCTAAACCCTAAATAAATTAATGGTTATATTCAATATTATTATATAATTATATTACATGTTATATATAATATATGACTATCAAAAATATTATTTTATTCGGTTATTATTATGATTATTATTATTTCATGTTAATTTTTATTCTAATTTTTAATTTCTTTTAATTTCTAATAAATGTTTATTCTAAGAAAAAATAAGTTATTTAGTAGCATCACTCATGGCTTGTAAATTACAAGCGTTAAGAGTGTATCAAGTACCAACAAAGGTAGCTGTATATAAATTATTTAGTATTGGATAGAATTTATGACATTATTTGAACTTACACAACCAGAATAAATTACCCACATCTTCTTAAGAAGAGAGGAAAAAATAAAAAACTAAGAATAGTTGTTAATAGAGTAAAATAAATTCGTACAATGACTCTGGTCGTCTACCATTTTTTTCAAGTGAATATTCGCACAAAAATTGCCCAAAGCAAGGATAGATATGATTAAAGAATTTTTCTTCCAGATAACGGAAAAATAATTAAAGTACTGATTTCTCATTTATGGCTACAGTTGTGTGACTGTATTTGGATAATAAACCCACGCAAAATATCTTTAGACTATTCGCCGATAACATGGGCAGAAGGACCACCATGATTTTACCTAGCCCTTTCAATAACCATGTGGTTCTGCCTTGATCAGGTCTCAATCCTTGGCTCTTCCACTTCACACCTTTATTAATACGAGTCTTGGATTTCCTGTATCAGCATATCGAAATTTTCTCATCCAAATGTATACTATAGAAAGTTGCAACATCTCATTATTACAGAATCTGGATTGGCCTAGAACTCGGATGGAACTCTTTTAAAGTGAGCTTGTTTCTAAAGTGAAAAAATAAGAGAATGTCAACTCTTCGATTAATAAAGTGCATACTATGTGGTTAAATGATCTGTAGTGTGTTTGTTTTATGCCTTAAAATGGAAAAACAAGATTTCCAATGGTCGCTATTTGAAAGCTTTACATTGATATCTTTTACAGAATGCGAGTTAGTAATGAGTAATATCCAAAACAAATAGGTTTATGACAGGTAGGTAACCTGTCACTTTTTCACTTTAGAGACAAACTCATTTTTGGAAGAGTCTTATCCCTCCAACTCAACATTTAAATTTTGGTATGGTGTTAGTATTTACTGGTTTTTCAGAAGTGCACTTTTGTGGGGATTTGCACTAAAGCTATCTGACAAATGTGAAACTTTAGTGGTTATGATAGTAAAATAAAACTACAGTAGTTTAGAACAAATTACCGTTCGACTTGAGAAATTCGGGCACTGTGGAATCACTCCAGAAATACTTGGATCCTGTCACCCATCCTGTCATTAAAATCTATCAACTTTTTCCCCCCAATTTCCTCCGCCGCTTCGTCCAACAGTTCTCTGATGTTTACGCCACCCAAAGCTGTATAAAGTTGTGATAAAATTAACCAACAGAAATTGTGAAGAAAATCATATCGATTTGAGTCTCAAATTTGGAATGGACATCTATTTAAACGTTACAGAAGAATTTCTAAATACTAATAGTACCAGGAACTATGTTTGTGAGTCCGTCCAGAAATCCAGCCTGTATATAGCAACGTACATGTATTATTATGAGTAAAGGAATAAGGAAATCTTAGAGGGAGCAATATTCAACAAATTAAAGTGTGCATGCCAAACTTGAAAATAAACAATATTTGAAGATGAATATACATAACCATGAAGAAGATATGCATAAACACGACATGCAGAGAAATCCTCAGCACAACACAGTGCAAAAAAGGCAGGTTGCAAATTGGCTTTCACAAAACAAACAACATTCTATCATATTCCTTTCTTTATTTCTTTTACTCTTGCCTTGTTTTCCCAAACATGTTGCAGAACAGCTGGGCCGAGATGGCAAGGAAAACAGTGGTTAACTTTAATGAAAGGCGATATCAGGATTCCAAATGGATCAATCTGATATCCTGATTAACTTTAATGCAATATATCTGATAACTCTGTTGCCGAAGACTAGACTTATCATTTTAGAAAAACTAGGAGAGTTCGGGATGTTTCAATTGCTGCAGCCACTTATGCATAAGAGACCAGCAAATAAAATGAGAAAAATAAAAGCACATATTGGATTCTTGACATATATAACAAATTGGGCTAAAAAAAGAAATCAAGAAATTGGAATCCACAATGTTTTGGAATTCCAGATAAGGATCAGTGGCAGCAACCTGATGATAGGACAACATTTATGTCATAAGCAGAAATCAGTAGTCAGCATCCGTAACTAGTTCTGACCAGTTAATATGAATAAACCATTACTCTTTTTCTTTCTTTTCTTTTCATGTAACTGGGCACTTTGAAGTTACAAAGAAATTTCTTAAAACCAAATGCATTGCACCTGGAGAGTATGATCACTTACAGGAATCCTGAGATCAAGTTTCTCAAATCCATCTCTGCCAGTTATTTTGACTCTCAGAGTCCGAGACCAGATCCCAGAAAAAGGGTCCCTTGAACTATCTGCACCATATTTATTGTACACTTCAGGAGTTATAACTTCCACAATGGGATCTTCGGGACTCTGACTTGTCTGCTCCGTATCAATTTGATCTCTCCGTTGTAAACTGTATAAGCTACTGCCCTCTGACAAATAACTAATTACTATAAGAATGCAAAAACGATATGCACAATATATATTTAGTATAAGAGATCATGAATTGACAGCAAACAGGACGATAGAAGTTACAGGTATAGATTGCATATGACACTACAAACCCTACAGCCATCACACTATAATGCCCCTTTATAAAATTACTGTTATTTTGTGTTAAGAGTTGTTTCTCCAACCTCTCTTTGAAAAGATGCTTGTAGCATAACGCCTCTCTTCTTCATAGTAAGTGTTGAAACCTAAGATTTCCTTAAGTTCTTCAAAAGACGGCATGCTTCCTGGTGGAGGAATTCGGCCTCCTTTAATGGCAGTGAGTGCATCCTACAAATTCAATCATAGATATTATATATATGTAAATAATTGAATATAAATGATACTTTACAAGAAACATAAAAAAAAAAAGAAAAAAAAAAAGAGGTGAAATAGGTTATAAAAATAATGACTACTTTAGCCTGTAATAAAGGAGTTAAAAAGGTATAACTTCTGTTGACAGTCATGTGAATATTAGGATTAGTTCAGTTTCTGTTTCTGTTTCTTAAATTTAAATATCTGGTAGAGTAGGATTCTGTTTTTGTTGATAAGATAGGATTTAGTTTGTTACCTAAGGAGTTGAGATATTGTAGGGGGATCTTATCTCTTCTCTCTCTACTTTTCTATATATTTTGTAATTGTTTCTGATGAATAATAAGGGATAATAAACTCTAAGCTCCCTATATTTCATTCCTATATGGTATCAGAGCTCCAGGAGTGACTGATCCATGTTCAAAACAGCTATGACAGGAGCCACTAGTGGCCTAGTTTCTTCTCAGGAGACAATGGATACTGCCTCTACCTCTTCTCCAACCACTGGAGTTGACCTTCTGTCTTCTAGTTCCATTCAATTCAGTATACAAAAATTGAATGGCAAGAATTATATGGTGTGGGCCCAAATGATTAAGCTTGTGCTTGATGGAAAAGGCAAGCTTGGACATCTTACTGGTGCCATTAAAAAACTAGAAAAGACTGATCCCAAGTTCGCAGCAAGGAGCTCAGGAAACTCCATGATTATTGCCTGGCAGATTAATTCCATGGACCCTGCCATAGGCAAGCCATTCCTTTTTTTGCCAACAGCCAAGGATGATTGGGCTGTGTCAAAGAGACCTACTCTGCTGTGGAGAATTCTTCCCAAATTTTTTCTCTCAAAACACAACTTTGGAACACCACACAGGGAGATCGAGACCTTACAACCCATTACAAGGAGATGCTAATATTGTGGCAAGAACTTGACCTCTAATATAAGGATAGGTGGGATTGCCTTGCTAATAGTGCCAAATATTTGAAGAGAAAAGAAAATGATAGAGTTTACACGTTTCTTGCAGGCGTGAATCAGGAGTTAGATGATGTCAAAGGGAGAATCTTGGGTCATAAACGACTGCCTACTACGAGGGAAGTCTTCTCAGTACTTAGAAGAGAAAGCAAAATGCTGCAGAAACTGGATTCCTCTCCTTCAGAATTAGAAAACTCAGCACTTATCAAGAGGAACAGACTTTAATGGGGACAAGAGAAAAAAATCTTGGTGTGATCACTGCAAAAGATCAGGCCACACAATGGAAAATTGCTGGAAACTACATGGTGAGCCACTTCACTAGAAGAAAAAGGGTGGAGGTCGAGCATTTCATGCCTCAAACAATGTTCAAGACAATCAATCTTCTTCAAGCGAGCTTCCATTCACAAAGGAACAAATAGAGACACCCTGGTCAAACTTCTCCGGTTCTCAAATTCATTATTTGCATGCTGCCATTGTGAGTGTCCATTCTTCACATTCTTGGATTGTAGATTCTGGTGCCATAGACCATATGATTGGACCTACAAACCTATTTGTCTCATATAGTCCCTGTGCAGGAAATAAAAAAATCAAACTTGCAAATGGTTCTCTTTTTGCTATTGCAGGAAAGAGTTTTGTATCCATAGCTCCTTCCCTTACTCTTCATGATATTCTCCATGCTCCCAATTTGTCTTATAATCTTCTCTCCGTCCATAAACTACTTCATGATCTTAATTGTCAAGCTCAATTTTTCTTTTCCCATTGTGAATTTCAGGACCTCATCTCGGCGAGGACGATTGACAATGCTATACAGTGATAAGGCCTTTATTTTCTTGAAGATGGATCTGTTTCTTATTTCAATTCTATTTCTGCTTCTAATAATAGTGATGTTATGCCATGGCATTTGAGATTCGGACATCCTAGTTTCGATTATTTAAAAGTTTTGTTTCCAAAGTTGTTCATCAATAAAAATTCATCTTTTTTTCAAAGTGAAACTTGTGAACTAGCAAAGCATCATCGTACTTCTTTTTCAATACAGCCTTACAAACCTTCTGAACCTTTTTCTTTAGTTCGTAGTGATGTTTGGGAGGCCTCACGGGTTTCTACTTTATCCAGAAAAAAATGGTTTGTGACATTTATTGATGATCATACAAGACTCACATGGGTGTATCTCTTGAAAGAAAAATCTGAAGTTCAACAGGTTTTCATAAATTTTCATACCATGATAAAAACTCAATTTCAAACAACAATTCAAGTTTTTCGAAGTGATAATGTTAGGGAATATTTCAACAACATCCTTGGGGCTTACTTTGCTAAACATGGCATTATCTATCAAAGTTCTTGTGCCCACACTCCTCAACAAAACGGTGTGGCTGAGAGGGAACATAGACATCTCCTTGAAATAGCTAGAGCCTTGCTTTTTTCTGCTCATGTCCCTAAATATCTATGGGGTGAGGCTATTCTCACAGCAGCCTTTTTAATTAACGGAATGCCATCAAGAGTCCTCAATTTTCAAACACCCATCAATATTTCTAAACAAACGTTCCCTACATCTCGGTGACTTACTAATATCCCTTTGAAAGTTTTTGGTTGTGCTGTCTTTGTTCATAATCACAATCTTCATTGTGGCAAACTTGATCCACAAGCTCATAAAGGTGTATTTGTTGGCTACTCACCAACACAAAAGGGGTATAAGTGTTTTGATCCGATTTCAAAAAAATTCTTTATTACCGTTGATGCCAGTATGTCACCTTTTTTGAAAACCAACATTATTTTGAAACTCATCTTCAGGGGGAGATTGAGAAGGAAGCTGACAGATTGAACTTTGAAAATACTCTACAGGTTGAGATTCCAATAGTTTCAACCCAATCAATGATCCCAAAAGAACCTAAAATTATCACAGATTTGCAAAAAAAATTAATTCTGAATCTTCTGAACTTGAAAACTTGGATGTTCACCCAATGCCAATGCAAGACAGATCTGAAACAAAAACACAAATGTGTGGAAAAACAAGGGAGAAAGAGGAGCTCTGTGTCTTTACAAGGAAAAAATACTATCTAGAAAAAAGACTCTCGTCGAAACAATGCCAAAAGTCCAACCCGGGAAACGAGCCAAGTTATTCAGGTTGTACTAATCATCCTATTTCCCAATATGTGTCATATGAAAAATTGTCACCCTCATTCTATGCCTTCACCTCACATTTGTCTAGCGTGAAAATTCCAAAGACTATACAGGATGGCTTAAATGTTCCAAAGTGGAAGGAAGCCGTTCTTGAAGAGATGAAGGCCTTGGATAAGAATGAGACTTGGGATGTAATTGACTTGCCCAAAGGAAAGAGTGTTGTGGGCCGCAAATGGGTGTTCACTGGAAAGTATAATTCAGATGGGACTCTATAACAATATAAAGCATGTTTGGTAGCAAAAAAGTTCACTCAAACTCATGGGATAGATTATTCAGAAACTTTTGCACCAGTAGCAAAGCTAAATACTATTGGAATGCCATTATCAATAGCTGCAAACTTAAATTGGCCATTGCAACAATTAGATGTCAAGAACGCATTCTTGAATGGAGATTTAGAAGAGGAGGTGTATATGGAACCCCCACCAGGCTTTGATCAGAAATATGGTGCCAAGGTATGCAAACTGAAAAAATCTTTGTATGATACTGATCATACTCCGTTTATGAAGGTCTCACCTAAAGGAAGAATTGCTTCGATAGTTTATGTAGATGATATTATACTTACGGGAGATGATGTTGAAGAAATGGGGAGATTGAATCAAATGCTTGGTGTGAAAATTTGAAATCAAGGATCTGCGATCTCTAAGATGTCTTTTGGGCATGGAAGTGGCTCAAACAAAGAAGGGAATTATGGTCTCACAGAGAAAATATGTACTGGATCTATTAAAGGAGAAGGGGATGAGTGGCTGCAAATCCGCAAAAACACCAATTGAAGCAAATCATAGGCTTGGAGATGGTGAAAAAAAGATTCCCATGGACACTACAAGGTACCAAAAACTAGCTGGTAAGCTGATTTATCGTTCTCACACTCGCCCAAACATATCATTTGCAGTAAGTGTGGTAAGTCAAATTATACACTCTCCATATGAGGAACATCTAGAAGCAGTCTACCAAATCTTAAGGTATTTGAAAGGTACTCCTTGGAAGGGCTTGTTTTTTAAGAAAACTGTACAAAGAGGGATTGAAGTCTGCACTGATGCTGATTGGGTAGGATCCATTATTGATAGCAAGTCCGCTTCTGGTTATTGTACCTATGTTTGGGGTAATCTTGTTACTTGGAGAAGTAAAAAACAGAATGTAGTGGCCAGAAGTACTGCCGAAGCAGAATTCAGAGCAATGGTAAATGGAATTTGTGAAATACTATGGCTGAAACAAGTTATGGCAGAAATAAAACAGGAGGATGAAGGACCTATGAAGCTATACTGTGATAACAAAGCAGCAATCAGCATTGCTCATAATCTGGTGCCACATGATAGAACTAAACGTGGAAATTGATAGACACTTCATTAAAGAGAAGCTGGAAGGAAGAGTGATATGCATGCCTTTTGTTCCCACAGTGCAATAGACTACTAATATTCTAACCAAAGGACTTCCTCGGCCTCAATTTGGATTCTTTATAACCAAGTTGGGCATGATTGATATCTATGCACCAACTTGAGGGGGAGTGTTGACAGTCATGTGAATATTAGGATTAGCTCAATTTCAGTTTCTTAAATTTAAATTTCCGGTAGAGTAGGATTCTGTTTTTGTTGATAAAATAGGATTTGGTTTGTTACCTAAGGAGTTGAGATATTGTAGGGGGATCTTATCTCTTCTCTCTCTACTTTTCAATATATTTTGTAATTGTTTCTGATGAATAATAAGGGAGAATAAACTCTAAGTTCCCTATATTTCATTCCTATAACTTCTATCGCAGCAATTCGCAGTCAAGCACCACAAAGATAAGTATCTCCTAGTATGTCTGATCTCAATCCTGATCTTGTCAACACGTACAATATTAATCATTGTCTTCGTATATATCATGGACTGGTAATTGTGGAAGGCATATTGACAATAGACTACAAAAGTCTTGGTGCAATATACAAGAAATCAGGGCAAAACTTTGACCATATTATATCAAAGTCAAACAAACACCTAGATGATGGAGACAAAATAGAAAAGTAAATAGTACCACAAAAAGAAAAAAAGAGAAAATGCCATGCCTTTATGATTTGCTAATGATAAAGATCAATATAACTGTTCCTTTAGATGAAATTTTAACATTTTGTGTTATCAATACAAAAATTTAAGTGAAAATTTAGCAGACACATATCAATTATATTTATATGTATTTGCCAGTACACAAGATCAGTAAAAAATGTTTTGCCACTAGGAAAAAAGGGAAGGCATGTCACCTGCATTGCTCGTATAGAAACCCCAATCAAGGAAAGAGGATAAGCAACAAGTTTAAAACCAATGTCTTCAAGCTCCAGAGGAGTGAGTATTGGTGTTTTGCCTCCTCCTTCAAGCATATTGGCCTACACAAGAGTACAAGTTAACAATACATAATATTTTCCTTATGTATTTATAATTTATGCAAATATTAATATCTTATAGAAATTATATCATAATAACAAATGATTATCAATTATGAAATTACTACATGATAGATGATTGTGTGGATATGTCGACTTTCTTGAAGAAATTGGTTTCAGAAGCACTATACCTATGCAACTTTGGTGAGATAACCACGTTGCAATTGATATCGCAGCTAACCTATTTTCCATCTGAGGAAAAAACATAGTGAAACTGATCGTGACTTTGTCTGTGAAAAACTTATTTCCATATGTCATTTGTGAACTTGGGAGCAACTAGCTACTAATTTTATGTAATCATTTAGTGCAAACAGGGTGTGCTCTATTTGTAACAAGCGGGTAATGTTATACTCTTTCTTGAGTAGGAGAGTTGGAGAGTAACGGTGCTAGTGACTTAGTGTGTGTTACGCTTATTGGGCACAGCCTATACTAGTACGACTACTCCCGGTTTATTAGAATAATAAATACACAGGGAGAACAAATAATGATTTAACAAATCCCATTATAATAGAATACTTCTCTCTTTCTCTCTGTGTTTAGATTCTTATTTTTTCTTGTCAGTTTAGATATTACAAAAGTCTAAAGTATCTACTATCTAGAAGAGTTTACATATAACAAATGACAAAATTTTTTCTTGAGCAGTGTTGTTTGCCCATATATATATATATATCCAGGTCTCCCCTCATAATCAAAGTAGCCGGCATCAATGCAGTCAACACAGCCTAGTCATTGTAAATGTATTGGGCGACAAAGTTCCCTTTTATCTATGATTTTGAGTGTGGCATAAAAACATACCAGTTTTGGAATTAGGGGAGAAACTTCACAAAAAGCTTTCATCTCCTCTTTTGAATTGAGTGCATCTATAAAAAGAACATCTGCTCCAGCATCTCCAAATGCCCTTGACCTGATGAGCGCTTCATCAAGTGACACTGCTTGACGAGAATCTGTCCGTGCCACAATAACAATATCAGAGCGACTCTCTCTTCTGGCATCAACAGCCGCTTTAATCCTCATCACTGCCTCTTCTCTAGAGACCACTTTCCTTCCTCGTGTGTGGCCACATGCTTTTGGTGATACCTAGCAACAATGGATCATACAGAACTAATATGAGGTAACTTATAGAATATTTCAGATGAATGACATCACACGGCACATACAAGACTAATACTTTACTTTTACATAAGGGCTAGATCATATTGGCAACAAGCAACAATTGCAAATTAGTTAAGGTGTTAGATAATTGTATATTCTTTTAAATAACAGAACATGATTCTGAAGAAGAAGTATAAGAAACCTGATCTTCAAGAATAATTCCTGCAAAACCAGCTCTGATGTAGCCCTTGACAGTCCTCTTGACATTCAATGCATTGCCATAACCATTATCAGCATCCCCAATGACAGGAATAGAGACAGCTTGTGTAATGAGCTGCCCCTGATCCACCATTTCTCCATAAGAAATGTAGCCTGTGTCTGGCAACCCCAACCTGGCAGCTGATATTGAGAAACCTACAAGAAGTACACACACATTAACGAAAAAAGGGTATCTTTTAACAATAACAATGAAATGAACATGTGTAGTTACAAGAATATGATAGCACAAGTGATAGTGAAGCAAAAGGGTATCTTTAAATGATAAGAATGAAGCCATTAAAATGAAAATTGCATAGTATACAATGTTATTAGCATATGGTACCACTGGTGAAGCAATAGGAGAAGCCAGCGTCTTGGACAAGCTTGGCACTGAGAGCATCGAAACAGGCAGGGCCCTGGTGGACCCCTGGGGCGTCGAGGATTCGCCGAAGCACCTTCGCGCGGCTCTCATTCTCCAACGAACAAGCTATGCCTATGGATTTGGAGCTTCTGCTTGGTGTTGGTGTTGGTGTGCGTATTGGGTGGATGAAGAGCGAAGAAGAAGAAGAAGATGAAGAAGATTGGAGGAAGGAGCATCCATTAGCATGTTGGTATAGCCATAGAGTTGCACGGGGAACACACGAACCGTAGCTTCTGCTGCTGCTGACTGGGGAGGCCTTCATGCTGTTTCTGTTTCACTCTCTTCGCACTCTCACTCTCTCTCTCTCTCTCTCTCTCTCTCTCTCTCTCTAATGCTTGCTTACTACGGCTGCAATGTATTGTAATGAAATCCTAATCCCCTGCTTTATTACCGAACAAATATCAATCTAATTTCTCCCTTTTTTCTCCATTTAAATTTCGTTTCTATTTATGTAAAACAAAAATGATTTATTTGAATCAAATTCCCAAATCCCTGCCAAAAGTGAATGCCTATCAAAGTACATATTTTATTTAGGGTTTAGGATTATGTTAATAATTTTTAATTCTTCAAAGGTTGATTCTAATTTTTCAAAAGACATATGTTACGTTAATAACTTTTCATTCTCATTTTTAATTTCTTTTAATTTCTAGCAAAAGTTGATTTTAAGGAAAAAGAAGTTCTTTAGCAGCACCACTTAAGGCTTACAAAGTACGGGCGCAAGAGTGTATCAACAAAGGTAGCTGTACATATTTCATATATAGATTCGGTGACTATGATTTAGTACCATACCAATATCATCTTGGAAGTCCAAGCAACTCATTTAAAATTTTGTATCTCAGATTTATACAATCTACATATACGTGAGATTCTTGTGTACGCTTAAAGTCAACAAGTCATGCATTGCCACTTTAAATTATAAAATACTTTTATAGCACAAATATCTGTGTCGATATTCTGGTGAAAAAAGAATAACAAATTCAATGCACAGAACTTGTGCATTAGATGTATACAAAATTCCTCCATAATCCATGTGTGCTCCTTGGAGTTCAATCTCGGAGGAGTGCGAATACCGGTTTAGATTAAGAAGAGTCCTCTTAGTGGTCCTTCCCTTTATGGATCTCTTGGTCTATCCTTCCTAAGCTACCCAAGTTTTTGAGCTTCCAGCAGCAGCTCCTCTGCTATGATTTCCTAAGTTGGCTTCCTCATCCTGTTTGCTTGGGTGAGGATCTTCTTCAGCAACATTAGGAGGGTGCTGATCCTCACCTTTGTCCCCTCTGCAATAAGGCAAAACACCATGAACAAACAACCTTAATCTAATCGTGAGATCAAATGGGATAATACACACACAAGTCCCCACATTTGTAAGCCAAGTAAATGTGTCAGCATGCAAAGAAACCCCACGATAAACAAATATCATAAGCCAAAAAATCTTGATTGCAGAAAATGCAAGAGTTACAACCCTATTGGCATAAAACATTTTGAAATTAATGTACCAGCATGCAAATGATTGAAAATTTGAAATGAATCCCACCACAAACGAATATCAGAAACCAATAAATCTGGAGTACCGAAAATTGTGGAGCTACATAATCAGCATAGCACCCTGGTGCTCTATAACCCAAATTACATTACTGGCCACCCATCTAAATCAACATAAACGCCCAACGTGATTGACAATGCTCATGGTGATAAGCTATGCATTTGCTTTTAGTTCAAATACGCAGATAATGGTCATTGATATTCAATGCATGGCTTAGCCTATGTAATAACATGCTAGAACTAGGCAAATGATTCGTTCTTTTCTAGAAAGATCATGAATCTGCCAACAAAAACAGCAATTTTGCAAAAAGAAAGTGCAACAGTACATACCCAGAGTAGATAACAAGGCCAATAACAACAGCCCCAAAGGCTACAAAGTACATCCAATCAACCTGGAATGCAGAATTTAGTTCTGGAGGCGTTAGCAATGTGACTCACGTCTACTAGGAATTTCTAAGTGGAAAAAAGACAAAAGAAAGTAGAGTAGAGAATTCTGCCTGACCTTCTCATGGTAAGCAAAAATGCGAATTACGACAGACCACATGTCTGAGGTCAATAGAGACAGATTGAGCATTGTAGAACCATAGCGCTGTGAAAAAAGAACAGATCATATTTAAAAACGGTAGTTCCCAGTAAAAAGCAGGATATTTATCACACTTCTCTTTTCGCTAGGCCAATCCGAAGTATAAGAAGGAAGGATAACACCACTTGACACTTTAACCACGTAAGTGTTGAAAGATAGATGCTATTCGCCAGTTGGACAATAATAGAATATAGAATATGTACAAATTCTCAATTATAAAGCAAGAATTTCCATCGGTGATACATTTTTGACAGTGCTATCATAATTATAAAGTTATATTCCAGATAAAAAGATCACTGTATAAGACAGAAACATTGAGAGAGAGAGAGAGAGATTAGAACCAAAGAACTGCATCCTAGAGTGTTGTTTTTATCTTTTACTTCCGTTAGTTCATCATTTCGTTCCACAATCATGATAACAAAATATAATTTTCAAACAAAGAAAATCTGCAGAATTGTTAAACGTTGAAACCATACCTTAAGCAGAACAGGGACTAGAGAGTAAAACAGAAACATAGCCACTGCAAATCCAACAAAAGGAAGTGCCTGAAACCAACATAAAAAATAAAAATAAAATAATAAAATAAAGAAAACGTAAATAATAATGCTTACAGGACTTGCATTACACTAATTGATTGGCATTTGTAACAACATATACCACTTCAGATAAATCTATTGAAAAATTTTCAATCAAAGGTAAATGTTCGACTGACACAGCCTTGAATTGTAGGCATCTTAGTTAACAAGGAACATTATCAATTACATAAAAATAGTGAGAGAGAAAGGGAGAGCTTACTGCCCCAGCCGACCAATGAATAGATTTGAGTTCATTGCGCTCAAGTATACTTCTGTATTAATCATTAAGGCAACAAGAGGAAAAAGAAAACTAAGAATGTAATGATTCTACTCATAGCCATATCTTTTTAATTTTCCTTGATTAAGTCAAATGCAAATTTCTTACCAATATCACCATTTATTTTCATTTGGAAAAAGAAAAAAGATAAAATGATTTTTATCTCACCACACTCCTTGAAGAAAAAGTTTTGAATTTAAAAATGTTGAAGTTGAAACTTAACTAAAATTGCATTTCGTTCCACCTGTAGAAACTACTCGATCAATTTATCATTTCATAGTTAATTCCAAAATCAAAATCCTCAGACTTACATCATTTGTTAAATCATTGAGCACATGAGTAGTTGAATTTTGCATAAAGATTGAAATTACACATTTAAGCTATGCAACAGAACAAACATGTATTGGAAGGCCAAACAAGTATGATCAGATATTAAACAAAAAGTGCTGGAAGGAATGTCGGAGCCCCAGAAAGTATCATCAAATAGATTCCTCTATGCAAATTTCATAAAAGAGCAAATTTGAAGATGCACAATGCCATAATAGATAATTAGACATGAAGTAAGCTAATAAAAAAGTATTCAAAACAGAGAGATCTCAAAGTCCTCATGATATAATCTATTTCAAGGATACATTTGAATGGCACTGATAATGCCACCAAAGAGGCCTAACATTGCCATGAGCTCAACTCTATCGGCATTTTTCACTAGAAATTCCTGCAACAGAAAAGAAATGACAAGTGCAACCTTTATATAATAATCAATGCTGGTTGGAATTAGATCACCTATATAAGTTCTCGATAGTGATTAGAGAGCATATGTATTTATTATGCTGTGTCACATTTTGAATTTCAAAAGTGTCACATGTATTGAAGCAGAAGAAATGCAATCAACTTACCTCACTGACATTACTGATTGCATACAAGGTAGCACCAGCAATAACAAGAAGGTCCCCTTTACGAGGATTGCTTCCACCTAAGACAAGTGAATATAACATCAAACAACTACCATAAATGTAAAGATGCTTGTTACCAATGATAATTACAGATAGGATCTTTTAATGTGCTTGTGTATGTGCATATATATGTTAAATAGAAAGCCAGTATAAATATTAAGATATGGATGCCAGTATCCAGTACATAGAAAGCCACCTACCTGCACGGTCGCCTGCGTGAACATCTGAAAACACAACCAGGACAAGGCCACTGACGCAAACAATTACACCAGTTATCTTTTTGAATCTATATTTTGTTTTCAAGAAAATCCATGTAAGAAGCATGACAGATGGAATGGACCAGCAGTCAAGCAGCATCACACTTGTAAGTGATGTGTATTGATATGCCTTCACAACTGTTCATTAGATGAGAATTAGTTTATAAATAATCAAAAGTAAGAGCATCCAAGCCAACATATCGAGTCCAATAATAAATATACCAGAAAGAAAAGTCACAGCAGAGTAGTTTAGATTTGGAATAAATTAAGTTTGGGACATATAGGTTGATCATTAAATTTTAATTCTGCTCGGACCTGCTGTTGTTTGAGCAGAACAGACTTCATATAAATGTATTAAATTCACCAATGCTTTCAACATATATGATAGTACCATGCCTCTAACATCATGAAACACTTACCAAGAAAATTTGCCTCAACATCAACCAGTCCAAGAATTATATAATAATACCATTTTGCCTGCATAAGTACTACAGAAGTTAAGGAAATTGTCTTTAAATGTTTGACATCAAGAAGAAAAACAGAGTAAAAAGAGCAGAACAGACACAGTCGATCTTATTGAAAGACAGCACTCTCACACCATCCCCTTAAAGGAGAACTAAATGATTATTATCTCTTATGCCCAAAAACACAAAAAAAAATCACTACAAAATACAAGTCCCCTGTTACTTTCCAAGAATATTTAAAAATTTGGAGATTGGAGGAATAGATAAATGCATGATTGTTTCCAAATATGTTCATTATCAGAGTAACAGAAAGAAAGGGGTATTCAGAGAACAATCCGCTAATCTCAACCAATTTTCATCATACTAATCATTGAATGAACAAAACCAGTTTGAAATGCCAGCGGAACCATAAAGATTTTAAGTATATAACATACACTGATCGTACAAAAATTGTTGGGTTGCCCTTTCCATCAATCTAGCTCAACCCAAAATAAAATTAATCAAATAAATTCCAATATTTTATTGCATACTAAGGCATTTCATCACACTTTGCAAGTAATAAATCCTATTGACAATATATAGTACAACGACAGCAGTAAAGCCTTGCTGTTTTTTTTCCACTAGGTGGGTTCAGCTACAACATATGCAGACTAGACAATAAGCACAAAAAGAATTGTGAAGCATAGCATACAGTATAACCTTGAATGCTTCCCTTCGGTGTAGTAGAATACTCCCGTAGACAATGGCCAAGAGCACATAGTTTAGAAAGGACTGTGAGGTTGGAGCATTGATTCCTAATGTAAGAAAACACAAAGGAGAAAAGATAAAGATTGTATTAGGTTTAGCATAGGTTGGTCCAAAAACACACAAGAAGAAGTAACAGAGATTTCAGTGACGAGACTTGGTAGGCCACATGGACACGGGTAATCATAGAGCAGAGTGAAATATCTGAGAAATTGGCCAGCACATACACAAATAAAAATAAAAATAAAAAAGGGGAAAATAAGTCCATATTATAACAATAGAATAGATGAATATGTATATGACTAAATATACAATAATCAAATATATTCACCATAATCGAATATTACAATGAGTTAAGGAGAAAAGAAAGAGGAGAAGAAGTGTTAAAGGGGGGTTTATAATATTGATAGAGAGGGAGGAACCTTTTTTAGCCAACTCAGACGAAGTGAAGCCAGTGGAAGTGATGAGGAGGGAAAGGAACTGTCCCAAGGCAAGGCCTATCAGAGTGTTTCTGGTCCAGAAATTCTCAAAACTCATCGTCATGTCCTGTTCTTCTAGATACACCTAGCTGAGCTGCCTACTGTCTATATATTTGCATTCAATTCAATTCAATGGGGATTATGGGAGGACCACCCAGCGACGGAGAGGTTGAGGTTGTGGTATGTTGGTGAAAGAAATTCAAAGAAAGGGTTTGTTTGCCTTGGTATTTATATAGAAACATGAGAATGGTTTCGGTGAGAAGGTGAAGGAAGGAAAAGATACTAGAGCCGAAAAAACAGCATATTGGATGAATATTGAAGCAACGGCCAAGAGAGAGAGAGAGAGAGAATTGTGTTGGGTTTGTGTTGAGTTCCCAATTCGGCACGAGAGAGTGATTCTGAGATTCTGAGATTGATTTTGTGTGTGTGCGCGTGTATGTGTATGAACTTATGTAACGTATGAGCCGTCAATTTCAATTATTGGTGGGTGAGTAGAGAGTGGTGACAAGTAAACAGTGACAGATTGACAGTGACACAATGCTTTATAAACTCAGAGCATACTACACTGTATAGCCACTCGTGGGAATGAACTTTGTCATGTGATATTTTTAATTATTGGTTAAATTTTTATTTTGGTCTCAAATTTGGTCTAATATTCTTAATTAATGGACAAAAATAATAATATATAATAAAATTATGTGAATTTTTTACGTGAAAATATCCGTTCCCAGCCAATACTATACTCCAACCATTCTCTTTTTCGATCGACCCACTCCGTGCGGCTGCGGATCTCGTTAACGCACAACCCTACTCTAAATCATCCACCGTTGACCACTGTACAATATAATATTATAATAATAATAATACATATATTTGATTCCTCTGAATTGCAAGCTGTACAAAGTGGGCAACATCAATTATTGTTTAAAGAAATTAATATTTATGATTTTATAAAATATAAACATAAGCATGATATTATTGTTTATGTATATGTGATCATTTATACCGTTAATTTTCTTACCAATGATTGAGATTACAAATTTTATTTTAATAAATACACTTTACACTTTGGAGAAAAGTTTTTTTTTTAAAATGAATGTTCTATTTTTTTATAAATAATCTACAAATAGAAATGCTTGTAATTTTTATCAAATGTATAATTAAAAGATTAGAAGGTTTATCAGCATATAATCGATTGAAGTAGTAGATCTTCTTCTTTTTTATTTTGGATTTAAATCCTAAGTATGAAACAACCAATTTTAAAAGATTCATATTTTATATGGAATCTTAAATGTTCGAATATAATTACTTCCGATAAAAGAACACTTATGGCAAACTAACAAATTAAAAGGTTTGGAAAACTCTCAATTTCAGCAAATTAAATAGAAACACAAGTGAAAAATGAGGAGATATTTCTCTTAAATTGTGAAAAAGGTTGTTTATACTACCCTAATCTTTTTGGCGTGGGGGGGTTGTGAAGAAAGGAGCTTCAATTCATTGGGTTGAGAGAGCCATAGAAGTCGTTAAACAATCCAAGGGCATAATAGTTATTCATAAATTTTATTTTTAACATCAGAGGTTTAAAATCCAAAATTATCAATTTTAAAAACTTAATTATTACTTTCAACTTAAAATTACAAGAATAATTGTTAAAAAAACTCAATTTCAAAGATCAAGGAAAATATATAATCCCTTCAAGCCCGAACTTATCAACGTTCCTTTTTTCTGTTCGTCAACCAATCCACATCATTATATTGAAAAGGAAAAAAATTCCAGTCCACATTATTGTCAAACCTTGGATTAGCGTGTGGAGTAGTAATACATACATAATTTAGGTTTACCTTTTTTTTTTATTTTTTTGGAGTAGTCATAAAATTATAATATAGGTTAACTTTTTCCTTTACAAAGTGCTCGACACAAAGTTATGGTCTTACTTTAAATGGTTTAACGCTCCCTTTCAGCCGCGTAATGTGCTTTGCCTTTTCTTTCGGCTTTTTGAGTTCACTTTACATTTTCTTTGCTGAATTTAGGGTTCTGGCTCGATCATTCAGCATGGAAAAACTCCAGTGCCAGCACGGTACAAACAGATGTTGGACCATTATCGAATATGCTTAATTAACTAATTTTAGTATAACATTGGTACGCATGCAATTCATTAATATATATTCTTAAAAAGCAACCTAACTAGGACGAAACTATAAGATAGTCTAGTACTAGAAAGCAACTTTTGTAAGAATGCAGATTCATTTGTTTTGTTTTTTTCCAATGCCATATAGCTAGTGTAAACTACATATAAAGTAAATTACCATGGAGAATAAGTGTGAGAACTTAAATTAAACAAATGTAGTAATATATTAGTTAAAGTAGGACATAGGTTATCTCCAGTTCTTACGTTTTATGATAGGCTGCCCCCTTGCATTTCTAGTAAAGTTTTTGGCAGATTAAGTGGGGCACTAAAGCTTGCGCTTTGTTTCTATATAGTTTGTTTGTATCTTTGAGCTTAGGCTCTTATTTACATCCCAAAAAAAAAATTATTAGTTTTTAAATGAATGAATTTGAAATTCAAATATAGGGGAAAAAAAAAAGACTGTTAAAATGGAGAAAATCTGTAGAACTGATTCGTTTGTACATTACATGTCAAGTTAGAAAGTATTGACACGTTTAAATATTTATATTTTCAACTTGACTCATGTATCTCATAGGTTGACCTATAAATAAGCTTTTTGTTTTTTTAAAGGTGTGTCTAAAATATAATAGACCTATTAATAACAACAACTGAGATTTGATCTAGCCATAAGGGGCTAATCTACTATAATATGATGAACCACGATTCGAATATCAATTGAGAGAGTCATCAACATTTAAGTGCCCGATAATACTTGAATATAATTGCCTTAGTAGGAGGATATTTGTGAAAAACAAAAAAAAATCTTTTAATAACATAATAATTGACACTTAAAAATGTAGAATAAAATTGAGATAAAGAAAATGTAGAATAAAATTGACAAAAAAGGCATAATGAAAACAATTAAAAAATATTAAAGCAATTTAATATAATATTACTATTAAAATATTTCTTAATTTTTTAGAATCTTTGATTTAATTATTTTATTTTGTAGTTTGAAATTTAAAAGTGATATAACTTTATTTTGAAAACTTGAAATTGTTACGACTTTACTTTAATATCAAATTTTTAGATTTATTATAAGAATTTAAAATTAGAAGTTTGAAGTTGATATGACTTAAATATTATTAACATATTCTTTTTACTTTTTGAAATGCTATGAACAAGGAAAATCAAAATACAAAATTCATTAAAAAAATAATATCTAACCACAGGCTTATATTTCTCATTTCTCCTTTGATTATACCTCAACTTAATGTTAATGATTTAAATTCTGTACTTCATATATGTTTTTAGGCGCCATCCGTAATGCACCAGCCTAAGAATGGTGCGCTCTACACCAGGTGAAGTGGTGAGATCAGGGTCATTCATTTGCTTGGCAAAGATTGGACAAAGTGGATGAAAATTGGCTACCTAAGGAAACGGTTGCTGTCATTCAATGTTTTTTAAATAAATTATCGTCATTTGTGAACATAATCTGAGGTAGTTTGTTCCCCTTGGTCGAGAATCGGCAGCGATAGTTTGTCGAAGGTCAAACTGGATGTCACTAACGCTGCTACGGATAGATGGTGATGTTAACAATTTAAGAACATAACCAAAGAACCCGCCGCTGCCTGCTCTGCTTCCACATACTTCTGTAGTGTCCCCAGCCTGAAGCTCAGTGAGTCACTCCCTCCACCAGCATTCGAACTCACCCTCCCCGACTCGCCCCCATTGACTCACTCTTCTTCCCCCTCTCGTTCCTCTCCAACTCGCCCAAGTTGTCAGCCACCAGCGTCGTTGACACCCCTTACTTCACCCCTACAACCCCATCACTCACCAACAATGCAACTAGCTCCACTAGTTTCAGGTTTCGAGTTAGTTCATTTGTGAAGTGGAGAGAGTGAGTGTGAGCATGAGGAATTGTTTACGGCCACGAGGGGAAATGGGGTGTGGCTTTTTGACCGCCATGAATGCACACACCTAGTAACATGAACACGAACATTGAATTTTCGTTTCGCTTTCTCTCACTTTTCCTTTTGTTTTGTTTATGCAGCAATTGCGGGGTGATGGTGGAGGTTGGGATCTTAATGAGGCTTGCAAAAACAAAGTGCTGAAAATCAGCGAAAAGATGAAAATTCTGTGCGCAGCGTGGGGGACAAGAGGTGGGGGGCAGAGTGGGGCGGTAGTGGCGGTGACACAATCGTTAAAGAAGATGAAGAGAGAAAAGGTGAAATGGGTAGAATGAAAAATTAGAGATAATAAAAGGTTAGTTTGATAATAAACTTGAGGATAGTTTGATAATCAAAGTTCTTTATCTATTGATAAACTCGCAATTATTCCGACGATGTACTACCCTATCAACCACAGCGGAGACTAACGCTGTTGCAAATTGCCACTGCAGCTATGTAGGGTTGCGACTGAAGGCATTTTTGGGACACAGGGTTGGACTTGGTTAGACGCACAGTCTCTTTTACCACGAGAAATAAAATAAAAGATTGAGAGCTACTGGTAATTAACGAACAAAACCTCTAATATCCGGTAAGTTTACATGGTGTAAAATGCACCATTCTCAACTCGAGGCATAGCAAAATGCGCCATGTTTTTATTCTCATTTTGTAAAAGAATATGGGACGATTTTAATTTCAGTAGGGTTGGCCATCATCACTTTTAATTCACTTCACTCTATAATTATAATACATAAAATTAATATAACATTTTTTTGAGACAACTAAGGGAAATCAATTTTTATATGAAATTTTTTATAAAAAAATGATATTTTTGACAAAATTTAAAAAGTATGATATTTTTTTCTCTTTGACTTTTTTTCATTCTTTTTATTTTTTTCTCTTTCCTATTCTCTCTCTACACGCACATCACACGAGAAAATAAATTAATAATAAAAAAATAGAATCCAACTCATAGGATGCCAGACTCCTTTTTTATTTTTATTTTTTACTATCTGTTAGTATGGATAATAGATTCATTTTTTTACTTTTTTTTGTAGAATTCGTGTGCATTTTTTGCGAATTTCTTTAAAACATTATATTTTTCTAAGTTTTTCAAAAAAATCCATATCCTATTATTTACTCTACTAAAATTTCATATATAGAAAAATCATCCACTAGCTAAACTATTTGAAAGGTTGCAGAAAAAAAGAGCATGGCTGGAGAAGAGTAGATAAAGTCGGCCGATAATAATAAATGAGACATCTACTTCTACATGTATAAGCTTACACAAATATGAGAAAATGTTGTACATATTTTTTGAATATATTTAAGAAGTTAATTCATGTATTAGAACATATTTTTATTATTTTCAAATAAAAGTTATACTGCTAATTTAAAATTAATAGCAGAACAGCTAGATGGGGAAGGGGAAGAGTAGAGTCTGCTTGTCAGGCCTGTAGCTGTAGGCATCCATTTGAAATTGTGCATGTGCGTAGGGACTGCCGTAATTAGCTGCGACATGTGGAATTTATTCATTCCCCCTTGCCATAAGGGTTAATAATAGCACGTTTGGTTTCCATTTTGAAAATTTGTAAATCATGGTTCTATGAGCAAGTGACTTCTCAGGACTTGGCTTAACAAGTCTACTCTTGTTGACTATTATAAGTCACAGGGCAACTAAACCCACAAGAATGATCTTTTGGTGGTTTGAAGCAATACTCAGAATTCTGCTGGCGGGCTTAGTCCCTGTTTCCACCTGCATCACTCATGTAGCTTGGACTCCCCACACCGAACACTGCTTTAAAGTTAATATAGATGGATGTGGGGATATAATTAATTAGATTAGAGGGAGTTTGGGCAATTAAGTCTTTTTCTGTCACTTGGGAGCTGCACCTGCACTAGTTGTGGAATCTCGGGTGCTCTCGAAGGAAGGCTTGAAACATAGAATTTGGCCACTTAGAGACTAATGCTTCACCTGAATTCTCAAGCTGCATTTCATGCAGAATGTGTACAGAGAAGCCAACCAGTGTGCAGAATGTATAGCTAAAACCTTAGCCTTAGGACCGTGGCGCTAGAATTTAGGAGATTCGTCTAATTTGCCAATTGATGATGTAGTGAGAGGCTTTGGCAGTGTGCACTTCTTTTTTCCAATATTGGAAATGCAAAAACTCTGAAAGGCTCGTTGGCAACATATAATATTAATTAGATGATACTTATGAAAATGTAACACAACCCAAGTTGATTAAAATTAAATTTACAACATCATCTCAGAAGTACCTATAAGTTAATATCAAGCAAATAAAATGTTTTATCTTTCTTGAGTTATTTCGTATTCCTGATTCGTAGTTTTTTCTTTTTCTTTTCTTTTCTTTTTGGTTTTAATGAAACACTTCCATTAAAATTGCTACCGCGGCATCAGTCATGTGGCAGTACAATAATTAAATCAACCCCTTGGTATCTGTCAGATGGCATCAACATTGTCGCATAATCTAAGGCCGACACAAGACTTAGGCAATCCCACTTCTCCAACAAACGATTCTCCTCTTTTTACTTGCAGTGTCATATTATTAAAATAAATAAAAAAATCAATTTTGAAAAGCCAATACAACATCCAGAGAGAGAATCTGACAGATAGATAAAACAGAGACTGAACAAAAACACAACGCTTTGCATGGCGTGTCATATGCTGGCTGCTGCACGCATTCACACAAGTGAGGACCATTAGACGTTACTATATAAATCCAACGCGTGATTAACCCTTATTAACAACTCGTGAATATTTTAAATATTAATTCAGCAGATCCAAATTAAATGCGTTATATATATATATATATATATATATTAGAAAGAAGAATCTGCTCGACGGTGATACCGTTCTATTATCTACAAAACTAGAACCACATTTAAAGCGAAGTGAATCACACCGGCACATACCAATACCATGGCACCCCAACACCTCATCACCTCATCAAAGTTTATCACAACACCCTTTATCAGGAACATCTCGTTCACCATCTTCCTATGCACTCTCTTGTACCTCATCTCTTCCTATTGCACCTCCTCCTCCTCCTCCTCCTCCTTCTTCTTCACCTCACCTTCCCTCCATCAACTATTGGATTCTCGGAGGAAACCCCACTTTGAGTTTTGCACAAGCAACTACACCAACTACAGTCCATGCCATGACCCCTTGAGGCAGAAAAGATTTCCCAATAGGAAATGGTTTCGCAAAGAGCGTCACTGCCCACAAAGCAGTGAAAGGCTTAGGTGCCTTATCCCAAAGCCTGTGGGGTACCAGAGCCCGTTTCCTTGGCCTGAAAGCAAGGACAGTGCATGGTTCAGTAACGTGCCTTTTCCTAAGCTTGTGGAGTATAAAAAGTCACAGAATTGGGTTAGGTTGGAAGGTGAGCGTTTTGTGTTTCCTGGAGGTGGCACTTCGTTCCCTGAAGGAGTCAAGGGTTATGTTGATGCTCTGAAGCGTGTTCTTCCCGTGCCTTTGGAATCTGGGGATATCAGAATAGCTCTTGATGTTGGTTGTGGGGTAAGCCTAGCTTGTCTGTTATCCTTTTGTCTCTATTTTGATATCTTTTTTTTTTTTTCAGAACAAGGCTAAACAGATAGAAAAATGCAGTCAGAACATCCTACAGAAGTCATGGCAGTTATTGGATGAAATAAAGTACTATGACCCACTTATTCATCTCAGGTTTAATAATTATCACGGCAACTAATTAAATTGTGGGGAATTTTCTGACTCTCTAGCATTTTTCCATTTTGTAAGCCTGTGTTATGAACGGTAAAGGTGCTTATACTTCTTGGTATCTCCTACATTTAGTTGTATTGTTATCACAAATGATTATTGGAGTGCTTGTTAAGGAAGGAAACGGAGACAGAACCTAGGCGTTTTAGACTGCTTATAATTATCTGGTTTGCCTGTTCTTGGTTAAAATAAAATTTATTTTAACCGAGTTCTTTCAGTGTTCTTCCCCTTCCGCAGAATCTAATGCCACTGGGAACCTAGGATTTGATATATTTTTTTGTACTTTCTTCTTGTTGATCAGTTGTTGTTGATTAGTTATTCTGCCCCTCATTCCTGTTCAATATTGAAGATGTTCCATATCTTTTCGGTTTTACTGTTACATGTAATGAATATCTATTTTGAAATCTGTACAATTGTAGGTTGCAAGCTTTGGAGCATCTCTAATGGACTATGATATCTTGACAATGTCAATTGCACCGAGTGATGAGCATGAAGCTCAAGTACAGTTTGCCCTAGAAAGGGGACTTCCAGCAATGCTTGCAGTGCTAAGCACTCATAGGCTGCCATTCCCTTCAAGATCATTTGATATTGCCCATTGCTCCAGATGCCTTGTCCCGTGGACTGCTTATGGTATTTGTACTCAAATCTTGTTACTTTGATACTAAACGTTAGTAAGTCTCTCAATGTTCCTAGTCACTGAGAATAAAGTGTGTTTTAAAAATGTTTGCTAGAAAGAACAGTGAGATATCTCGTAATTCTCATTCTATGAGAAGAAGCAACACTCGAATTTTTTCAGCATGTTCGTGTAAAGAACTTGGCTTCAACTCATGATGCCATTATCTGATATTTTTTAACTCATCATAGATGGTCTTTATTTAAGAGAGATTGACC
This sequence comes from Pterocarpus macrocarpus, assembly GCA_031439585.1. Taxonomy (NCBI): domain Eukaryota; kingdom Viridiplantae; phylum Streptophyta; class Magnoliopsida; order Fabales; family Fabaceae; genus Pterocarpus; species Pterocarpus macrocarpus. The sequence goes on from CM062515.1 coordinate 79,602,435, forward strand.
GGATTTTGCGGCCCGGTGGATATTGGGTACTGTCTGGGCCCCCCATAAATTGGAGGGTAAACTATAAGGCATGGCAAAAAGGGCCTAAGGAGTTGGAAAAGGAGCAAAGCATTTTAGAAGACCTTGCAATGCAACTATGCTGGGAAAGAGTTGCTGAGAGAGATCAGATTGCTGTCTGGCAAAAGCCCATAAATCATATCAGCTGCATACAAAAGTTGAAGACTTGGAGATCCCCCAAGTTCTGCAACTCCTCTGATCCTGATGCTGGATGGTAAGTTCTTTACATTAAATTACTATTGTTGAGAGGACCAGATGGGAATCTGTGTTTTACTAAGGTTTATGTTTCTACTGAATCAAGCAAGAAAATCAAGAAGCTTCTTGTGGATTGTGGAATGAACTTCCATTAATAAGAGGCTTGTTCACTGTGTTATCAAGTTTTCCCACATAGTCTGTTTAGTGTTTATATTCTTCATCCTTTTTTCTCCATGTTTCATATTCATACTTCATAATATGAGCTATTCAACAGGTATACCAAAATGACTGCATGCATTTTTACTCTTCCAGAAGTGAAAGATATCCATGAAATATCTGGTGGTGCTCTTGAGAAGTGGCCTATGAGGTTGAACACTGCTCCACCAAGGGTTAGAAATAAAAATGATGATGGCTTTACACTCAAAACCTATACTGAAGATAATAGGAAATGGAAAAGGATAGTATCCTATTATGGGGTCATGCTCAAATCCCTCTCTTCTGGTAAATATCGAAATGTGATGGATATGAATGCTGGCCTTGGTGGATTTGCAGCTGCAATGGTGAAATATCCAGTTTGGGTTATGAATGTTGTTCCCTTTGATGCAAATGGCAACAATCTTGGCATTATCTATGAACGAGGGCTTATTGGAACTTACATGGATTGGTATTTACAGCTTATCATATTTCCATTCTTCTTATTTATTTTCTGAAGCCATAGAGAGTGTAAGAGACAAAGTTTTAGCCTCATCCACCATCATCAAATATTTTGTCTCTTTCTTTTTCTATAGTGTCTACTAAAGATGTTTAGTACTAGTGAATTATAAATGTGTTCTTCCAACAGCCAAGAGCTTACAATAAATTGTATATTTTGTTGTGTGTAAGACGATGGCACGATTACTAATATTTGATTTATCCTTAAGACTAAGCTAGAAAGGCTTGCGACAAGAAAAACTAGAATGGAGATTTACCATGCTCTGCTTTCTCTGTTCTGCTCTGGACTTACTTGCAGAGTCCTTTAATTTCTCCTATTCTGGGCATCTTGACATATGATTCATTTTTATCTTCATGAATATAAATATGTCTATGTATCTGAACGAGAATTGCATTGTGTTGCTTCCAGGTGTGAGCCCTTTTCAACATACCCACGAACATATGACTTGATACACGCTTGTGGTGTATTCAGTACGTATATGGACAAGTAAGCTTAGTGTTTCTGCGGATTATTTCAGTATGTTTACATTAGAATGCTCATAATACAAGAAAATGTTTCTAATTAGCAGACAGAATTTTAAATAATTTTTTTTATCTTGTCCTTTCTACATACCCGTATCTGTAAGTCACGAATCACAATTGGTGGGGGAGGAGGGTTCCAATTTTAAACAAACACCATTTATTTAAATAAAAAAATAATTTTGCAATATGATCAGCATCTAAGTATATATGAACATTTAGATATATATATTGACAAGCGCGCACACAATCAATGCCTGATAAGATATACTGAAAGTGATATATAGTTGTATTTATTGACAACTGTCCATTACTAATGGCACCCTAGGAAATAAAAACATATGTTTTATGATGCATTAATATATATAATAATGTCTCTTGCAGGTGTGATATTACTGATATTCTTCTTGAGATGCATCGGATTCTTCGTCCCAAAGGAGCTGTTATTATTAGAGATCAGAGAGACGTAATTATTAAAGTAAAAGAGATAACAGATCGAATAAGATGGAATGTAACACTTGTGTCCGGTGATCAGAATGTGCCTTTTCACCAGGAAATGATTCTGGTTGTTGACAACACCTAGTAAATTGATTGTTTTGGTAGCCCTCTTACCAGCTGAAGCTTTGCTTGTTTCCTCTAATCTAACTTCGGATACTTCAGTTTTGCCGACTCATTATTTCACTAGTACATTGAGGACGCGAGCGGAAGCCCATAATATTCATGCAAATGAAACCAGCAGGCAAAATCTTTCTGGTTTTGACAGCGTAAACACAAATAAGGACCCCCCAACACAACTATAAATTGGGTCGCACTCAAACCTATCACACAAATGAAATATATATGTCTATTGGCACGAGATCCCAAGGGCAGCAGTTGCGTGTGCCAAATGCAGCCAGCCCTGACCTCAGATCATCGCTCCGGAGAGTGGAAATTGCCAATAAGCCAACGTCCCACCGGTATTTGCCCTTGGATTGTATCTCTCGTGGCCAAAATAAAACAGAAATCGGCTAAAACGGAAATACATAGTAAAAAAGAACAATAAAAACGCAATACAGTAGAACATGAGAGCTTAAGGAACTTTTACTGGCAAAACAATTTTCACTGCATGCTCATAAATATTTGGCGCTTAAATGGCTGCAAATTGTTTCTGCAAAGACGGGCTAAAATTATCAACGCACTCAAAAAATAAGTTCTCAACATTTGCCAGCAGGAAAATTATCAAGGAAAAAAAAAAGCTCAGAAAACACTAATTCACTTACACCACAAGATCTTACATAAACTAGGCAAAATTACTCATCGTTAGAAGCCAAAAAATAAAAAAATAAAAAATCAGAATACACTACAGGGACAGACTGCTATCATACATGCAATGACTGTCCCTACATGTGATCAGCCCTGCCATCCTCTTCACTGATTCCATCACCAGCATGTCTGCAATAACAAGAGCATCGAAACATGAGAATAATGCTTTCAATTCAATCAAAACCGACCAATGACATGCTGACAAAATCTAAAACCCAATGCTTCGTTAAAGAAAAACATGAGAATCGCATTAGAACCAACCGCCAAGAAGATGTTAGATTTCGAGCTTTTCTGTCCAGTTGAAGGTTTTCCAGAGCACTTGAAGCTCGAATTATATCCTCAGGAAGTTCATCACTGTCATATCGCCAGTTGTACTCATCCTTCCTATAAGCTGACATGGAGGACCCTCCTCTTCTATCTGAATGTTTGAGTGTAAATCATAGGAAATTTCAAAAATGCAGATAAATTAAGGTACAAGTAAATAACAACAAATACCCACCAGATGCCTGAGATGAAGGAACAGCCCTGCAACAAGGACGTGTGCAGAATGAAATAGAGAAGAGGTAGCAAATGATAACAACAACAACAACAACAAAAATAAAGTGATGGATCAACTTATACAGCAATAAGATCAACTAAACACCTTCCCAGCGGAGGCAAGCCACCAGCAACCAATGATGAAGGCCTTCGTGTGTTCCGGGACTCTAAGTTTGGCAAAGACTCAGTTTCTGAAGAGGAAAATCTCCTGCCACTAGCCCTTGCTTGGGATAAATTCTGCAAAAGCATATTTCACCTTGCAATTTATCAAAAGACTACAACACACACTAACATCAGTTCCAAGATCTATGCTTTGCACAAGTAACGTTTCTACATTGTGCATGACAAAATGACTAATTTTTTTTTTTTTCCCCTATATATTCATTAAGGGATATAGAAGGCATATAAAAGAGAAAAGCAAGCAAGAATTCAGCAGAGGAATTGGTAGGAGAGACCACGCAACTCTCAAACTGCCTGGGTTATCTGTTTTTTTTTTTTTTTTCCTCTACTTGATTCAGTGTATTTTCTTCTATATTACACCTCAGAGATCCCTATCAGAATAGAGGATAACTTGTTGATTCTATCCAACAGCTCTCGTAATTCTGATCCGATTACTATTCACTCTATCTCTTCAACCTTTAACTACAGTCAGTAGTGTATTTATTAAGTCTCCATAAGTCAGTGGTGTATACAAAGAATCATGTCATGCAAGCAAGCAACTAAGAGAAAAACCTCAAACTTCAAGAATCCTTCGAGCACATCCAAAAGTAGAGGGCAATCTCCATTTGTATTGATATCATAACCATTTTTGCTACTGAATTCTTTCAACTCAGCCTTCCAAAAATCTTTCTCCTGCAAAACCATAAAGTCATGCGAAAGCACGATATCGGCAAATAAACAGAATCGCAACACAAGATCCAAATTACTAGGGAAAACAGAACGGATTGGTTACCAAATTACATTCGGGAAGATAAACTTTGAGCGTGTGGTTGAGCTGTGCCCAGTCTAGGTATTCACATATAAGCGCAGTGAGGAGCCTACCTGGATGGAGAATAAGAATACCATTATTGAAAGAGGAGCATAAAAAATTCAACTCAAAAATCATATACTCCATGTAACTGTTAATCTATGAGGCAACAAACCCTAAAAGCAAACTGCAATGCGAGAAACTGAAGGAGATTGAAAGGTAGGAGTGAAGGAAGCGTGGAGGGAAGTAGTACCAGACGGAGAAGCGTGGAGTTGTTTTGCTCGATCGTTGCAGCTGGCAAGTAAAGCAGGGGGCAAGGGTTGTTCTTGCTTGTCTATTACGCGATCCTCCTCTTCAATCGCCTCGAACACACTCGCTCGCAGTTCAGCCTGCAACAACTCAGAATCAAATCCAGATCCATTAATTATTATTTGGAAAAGCAACAAAAGAAGAAAACCCTAAAATAGAAAGCATCAAGAATACGTGTTGTTGTTGTAGTTGTGGAGCTGCATTTCAATTCAAATGAATTGTTCGAAGAATCAAATATGAATGAAAATATTAGGTATAGTGAATAGTGAATAGTGAATAGTAACCGACTCGGATCCTGGCAAGGACGCCTTTCTTCTCGAGAGTGCGGGTGACGAGTGTCTTGAGGTCCATCATTTCTCGAGTGTAGTCATCCATTCTCTTCGATTCAGATTCAATGACTCAACCTTCTTCCTTCTTCCTTCTTACTTCTTCCTTCTTCCAATCTCTCTCTCTCTCTCGTCGCTCGACTGCCTTCAGCTGCACTGCTCCTACAGACACACAAACACACACCGCTGCGCAAATCAAATGGAGCCAAGCTCACCCACTTGTGACGCTCAAACTTCAAATTTATTTAAATAGATTCTTAATTGTAATGTTCTTACTTTATTTTAAAAATTTGATTTAAATTTAATGGTAGTATAAAATAATTTTATATTTTTAATTAAAAAATAATAATAATAAATATTAATTAATATAAATAATTATTTATTATAATAAAAAATTTATTATAATTTTTTATTTTTTTTTAATTTTTATTAATTAATAGTCAATACATACTTAATTAAACACTCATTCTAATGTGTTTCTAAATCATCTAATTTTCAAATTCTTTTATCAAACATATTATTTTTTTTTATTATTTTGAATAAAGGTCGTACTCATATTTATTGTGCTGTAAATTTATATGTTATATGCGAGAGCTAACAGTTCACCAACTTTATTTATTCTATTGTCAATGTATATTTGAATTTTCAAATCGCGATTTTAAGGATTGTATATATATATATATATATAAGATTGGGGTTCAAATTTTATTGTGATTGATATATTATAAAGATTTTTTTATTTGAATTATTAATTTTAATTTAAAATTACATAAATGATTATTGAAAATTTGTATATAAATCTTATACTAACTCTTTTGAATAATCATAATATTTCTTAATTTTATAATAACTGTTACATGTTTGAAATATGAATTTAATTTTAATTTTAATATATTATTTATTCTCTACTGATTATATATGATTAAGTATAATTTTTAACTTACCAAAAAAAGTATAATTTTGAATGTAATTATTGAGAAGGTTAAATATTTTTTACAATGCAATAATAAAAGAATGATGTTAATTATTACTAATCCTAAATTCGTGTTTTTTTTATGGCTAATAGAAGTAAGAAACAATTTTAACTTATTTTTATCCATGACTTCTTTCTTTTTCACTATTCTAATGATGATACATAATTTTTGTACTAAATTTGTAATTTCCTTCATACTAAATAGCACAATTAATGTAAAATGGATGATAAAGTAAAAATGTTACCGAAATTAAATCTATGGAATATACGTTAAAATCAAGTAGCCACAATAAATAAATAAACAGATTACTTCATGAAAAAGTAAATAGATAGATTACACGATATTTTCTTATGTCGCCAAATCATTATCAAATAAATAACGATGGTTAATTTGCTGACTAAATCTCACAGTATTAATAAAAAGGTGGAATAATTCTTTTATTGATTAATTATCTATAAGTATCATTACAAGTCATCACTATGCCTTAACTTCATAATTGGGAAACTTGTTTTCCACTTAAACTTCTTCTCACAAAAAAAAACAACCAATAGCAACTCAATCAATCAAGCAGAAAATAATAAGCACGCACATTTTCTTGTATGCACAACTTGTTAATTAGACTGAAAATTTCTCCAAGCCATTCTAACATAATCAGCTCACATGGTTTCCTCTAACAATGTAATGCCCAAAAACAGTGGATGATTGAAACCCTACTTACATGCAACGTAACCCTAGCCATATGTAATGTGCAATGACCATAGACTATGTGTGGTAGATAAATCATATGTATCAAGAATTCTCAACACCTAATCAAATGGTTTCGCTCAAAAAATAAAAACCTAAACAAGTGGTAATCTATGAAAAAAAAATAGAGTGATGTTATTTGAGTATCAAAATTCAAGATTTGACATGAATATGTAATAAATTTATCTCACTTTGATGGATGTATTTTGATATCCACTCACATAAACTATATTATATATATATATATATATTGGAAATTCATAAATTGTATTATGGTAATCAAAAGAATACCAAATATGAAAATACGATATCATTTTTTTTTCAGTTAATAAGATAAAACCACAAGATTGTTAACCAACATTTAATTGATTTTTTCTTTTTTCTTTTTTTCAATAAACAAAAGTACTCAAACTCTCCACAAAAAAAAGAAGCAAAACAAAAAGAGCCAAAAAAAATAAAATAAAGAAATAACGAAACAAGAGCACAACACCAAATATATACACACAAAGACCAACCACAAACATCCAACACAAAACACCCCAGAAAACACAATGCGAAGAAGACACCAATAAAGACGACAGCACCAGAAGCCAACACAACAACAGCTAAACTACCAGCCCCAACCAGACCATTGCAATCTAAACACACAAACAAAGGAACGAGCTTGTTAATCCTTAGTCTAGCCCTTCTTTTAGGCAGAGTAAAATCTTTAACTTCACAAACCTTTGATAATGCTTCAATTATAGCTCTTTCATTACAACTTGACACCCCAAAGTCTTACCTAAATCCCAAGATATCTACACTTTCACTGGATCCTCTTCATTCGACATCACTTCTTCCTCAAAATCTACTCTATGAAACATAGAATTTGCTTCAAAAATCATGATTTGGGAAACCATCTCAACCGGTTCTGAATTAGAGTAATGGGAGTCTCCTCCATGTTCTTCAAAACATACACTTTTACCCAAACTACTTTCACATAAAGGATTTTTATCTGACACAAAATGCACATACTTCCGGGAAGAAGACCCAACCACCTCAATAAGCTCTTTGAAACCTGGGGGATATTCTGGTCCACTACAAACGGGCTCCTCATCGTCCACTCCTTTTGAGGCCTCCTTGCTCTACTGAGGATCATGGGCCTGTGATTGTTCATATCTCCATTACACTTTCCTATCGCATTAACCGTTGGCCTTCTCTAGGAAATGCAAACCATTTCAAAAAAAAGGAACTAGCATTTTATTGATTTGAGTAGTTTAACATTTATTTTAATTAAGTAAGATCTTGTGCTTGAGTTTTATAAATAGAAAACTAATATTGTAAGAGTTTTACTCCCGTAATAAGCAGACATGACTTGAGCAAATCAGTTATCTAGAGTATAGTGAACTTTGGATACTTCTTGTGCAAAGAAAGACACAAAAATGTTTGATAACATTCAACTTAAAAAATGTTTAAATATATATAATTTAATTTTAATATATTATCTCTATTTTTTATGTTATTATTTATTTGTATATTGACATATTATAAAAATATTTAGTTTTTAGAATAATTATTTTAAAATTCATATATATAATTGTGCAGGCTTAATTGACAATATAAAAAATTCAATATTAATAACATATAATAACATTAAATTTATAGATAATTTTATAAAAATATTTTTTTCATTATATTTTTACAATTAGAAGATGAATTTTACAAAAAGCATAAAAATCATGAAAGTATAACAGTGTAATAATATTTTAATTAAGTCAAATAATAGGTAATTTTTTTTTTCAAAAAATAAAAAATAAAAGGGGGACTTATTTATATATATTTTTTATTCGAAAAGGGTTGTTATTTTGTTATAATAAGTAAGATTAACAAGGCATCATGTATCAGGTTGCAAGTGCAAGATTAATTAATATTCACATCCTGGAAAGATTGTGAGGAGAAAGGGTCGGTATATTATATAACTATAACTAAACAAACTATAATTATAAGATTCACCCTTCGCCGTTCAGCTTGGGGGCGGCGCGTAGGCGTAGAAGAGCGTTCCCTAACCCCTCTCTGTGGAGGCAACAGGGAGTTGTATTGCTCCTTTCCCTCTCTTTCTGTTTCTGCGTGACATTCATTAGATTAGGGTTTGTTTGTTCTTCAATTGAAGTCATCATTACATCATATTACATATTACATAATGGGGTCACTGAAGAGGAAGTGTGCAGAACAACAAGACCCATCCCTCGAAACTCCTCCTTCGCAGAAGCAGAAGAAGCAATTCTTCCTCCAACAACAAACCGCCAACGGTGACAGCGACGATGCCTGCGGCTGCGTGCACCACGTGTCCTACCCCGAGGGTTACGTTCCCCCTCCTAATCCCGGTTCTAGTAACTCTAACTCCTCCGAGCCAGCTAAGAAGTTCCCTTTCCCTCTCGACCCCTTTCAGTCCCGAGCAATCGCTTGCCTCGAAAACAATGAATCCGTCATGGTGAGTCACCGCTCCCCACTCACCAACTCTTTCTTTTTTCCTTCTTTTTTTTTTTTTTAATAAAAAATAAAATAAAATAATTTATGAGATTATCACAAATAATTGAATTTTTTGGAATGATTTTTGTTGTTTGTTATGAATGTTACTTATGATAGGTGTCTGCACACACATCTGCTGGGAAAACTGTGGTGGCGTTATACGCTATTGCCATGTCTCTGCGTAATGGGCAGCGCGTTATCTACACTTCCCCTATCAAGGCCCTCAGCAACCAGAAGTACAGGGACTTCAAAGAAGAGTTCTCTGATGTCGGCTTGATGACCGGAGATGTCACCATTGATCCCAATGCTTCTTGCTTGGTTCCTACCTAATTCTAATATCACCTTTTTATTGTCTTACACATAAAGAGAAATTAGATGCTCATAAAGCAAGAAAAAAGTAAAAAAGTCTTGCTTTGTTCAATTTACCATTTAACTCCTCAGTTATTTCATTAAAAATGTTGTAAAAGTGGAAAACAACGGTGACCCACATAACTAAGATGTGAAATAGCGAATGAAGCAGAGCAAGACTTTACACTTACTCTAGAAGTGCAGAGGAGTTTCTCTATACATTATATTGTTTCTTATGCTGTGCTTTGATTTCAGGTGATGACTACGGAAATCTGGCGCAGTATGCAGTACAAAGGGTCTGAGATCACAAGGGAGGTGGCTTGGATCATATTCGATGAGGTGCACTACATGCGTGATCGTGAGAGGGGCGTGGTGTGGGAAGAGAGCATTGTTATGTCCCCCAAGAACTCCCGTTTTGTATTCCTATCTGCCACTGTGCCTAATGCAAAGGAATTCGCTGATTGGGTGGCAAAGGTGAGATTCATTCTTTACACTTGCAGGTATGTTTTGTGATGTGTTGTAAGAATGTATAGATGGCGATCTCATGCTTTAGGTTTCTTGCAGGTGCACCAACAGCCTTGTCATATTGTTTATACTGATTACCGGCCAACTCCCCTTCAGCATTATATTTTTCCTGCTGGAGGTGATGGCCTATATTTGGTTGTGGACGAAAAGGGAAAATTTCGTGAAGACAGCTTTCAGAAGTCTTTAAATGCTCTTGTTCCTCCTAGTGATGGTAATAAGAGAAAAGAAAACAGCAAGTGGCAAAAGGGTTTGGTGCTGGGAAAACTTGGTGAGGAAAGTGACATATTCAAGATGGTGAAAATGATTATTCAGCGTCAATATGATCCTGTGATACTGTTTAGTTTTAGCAAAAGGGAGTGTGAATTTCTTGCAATGCAGGTAAAGTCCAAATTGCTGTTCATTGTTAAAAGTGTCTATTCATTTCTTTCCATTCATTCATATGTGATACAATGTCTCTGATGATGTCTTCTTCGCTTCCTGTAGATGGCAAAAATGGATCTCAATGGAGATGGTGAGAAGGACAACATAGAAAAAATATTTTGGAGTGCGATGGATATGCTTTCAGATGATGATAAGAAGCTACCTCAGGCAAGTTACTTACTTGGCTTCAGTGTTTTTTCCTCTCTTGGAACATCACCGTGCCTCTTGCACATTTCTGAGTTTTAATACTTCTCAAATTGTTCAACAAACCAAGTAGAGGTTCTTATAAAAGGGCATCACCTTAGAAGGAGCATTGGACTTCCTGATAGTTTTATCAAGTAGTAAATTTTCACAGTTAGGGGTGTGAGTTAAAAACTGGAAATGTGTTTTAAAAGAGAATAAATGAGAAGAGTCCTGAAGCTGAACTCTTGTCAGGAAAAGTGGAGAAGTGAGTAACTCAAGTAAAAGCAAAAGGGATTGTAACTCCTGTGCCTACCTCTATTGCTACTGAAGTGAGAATTCCAATTTAAATGGGGACTTTGAAAAGAATCGAAATTGTTTATGGGGAGATTATGTGAAATGGAGATTTTTTATAGTTGAGGAGAGGCATTTCCTACCGTAAAATTCCCCAAGAACTTGTTCGATGTTTAAGCTTGTCCTTTTTTGATGCTATTGCTTTCTGACTTACAAAATTCGATAATTTAATTTTAATTGAACATTGTGGTGTTTATCACTTCAAAGGTATCTAAGTTTTTTTTTCCCTGCTTTGTTATTGATATGATCAGGTTTCAAACATGCTGCCCTTGCTGAAACGTGGAATAGGAGTGCATCACTCTGGTTTACTCCCAATTCTAAAGGAAGTGATTGAGATTTTGTTTCAAGAAGGACTAATCAAGGTTAGTGGAATAAATCATGATATAAGATGCTTTTTTCATCTAGAAGCTGTGGACCTGTGACATAACTGGATACGTACACTTTTGTTAAATGCATAAATTAGTTACCTCAATGTGATCATAATCTTGTGCAAATATTACATTATCAGTATAATTATAGCAGGTAAAGAAGTTTAATATAGAGTAATCCAATGGATAGTACTGTTTTACTTGTCGAAGCACTCAAACGTTTTGGATCATGTGATCCCAAAATGTAGTTTAGGGATTACATCTACAGTAGCCCTACATTAGTTAGCAGAGGCCACTGCAAAATATTAATGCTCTAAAATCTCATATGCTAGTCAGGGGTTTCCTAGTTCTTTTCTGCACGATCATTTTGTTTTCAATGTATTACCTACTGAGATTACTATTGTATTTTAGGAACAAATATATTATGCATATTAGCTGCTTATTAAAATTTGATACAGTAAAATTCCTTGTTTTGATAAAATTTTCTAATTATTGAAATATTCTCCTTTAGTGTTTGTTTGCAACAGAGACCTTCAGCATTGGTTTGAACATGCCTGCAAAAACTGTTGTTTTTACAAATGTCCGAAAATTTGATGGGGATAAGTTTAGGTGGCTATCTAGTGGAGAATATATTCAGATGAGTGGTCGTGCTGGTCGACGAGGTATTGATGAACGTGGAATATGTATCCTCATGGTTGATGAGAAGATGGAGCCTTCTACTGCTAAAATGATGGTTAAAGGGGCAGCTGATAGTTTAAACAGGTAAATTGTTGGTTTAATTTGAAGAGTTTAGAACATACAAAATGTTGGCAGATAATGGTTGATATGCCCTTTTTTCTTGAAATTTCCATTTTTGTCAACCTTAAAGATTGAGTTTTGTGAAGCTTTAGGTAAAATTCTTCCCGGTGTTCTTGATATTATCATATTATATATTAGTGTGTTTCTGGGGAATGCTTGACTTGTCCACAGAGTTTAGAGAATTTTATCTTATAGCACTTGGATTTAAAGGACAGTGTATCCCTGTAGCTATATGTTCTAATGTTTCTACTGGATCAACGGAAAAATTCTATTGGGAGATTGAATCTGAATTATTTCTTTTGCTATGCTTTGTGGTGGGTATGGAGGGGGAAGGGAAGGGAACAGTAGCCTCTACCCTTGTATAGATGATTTTTAATGAGAGGCAATGAGGGATAAAGAGGGAGTATTTCCCCTCCTTTCCCATATAACCTCTGAAATTCTTCGCCCTCAAATTTAGGGGTAAGGAGGGGGAAAATGTTTTTATTTTAAACTAATTAAGGAGATGAAAACTAATTCCCCTTCCGTTCCTCTCATTCTCCAACTTAAGCATCAAACAAGGGGATTTAACTCCCCATCCCTTCCTTCCTATCGCTCTCCTTCCCTTCCCTTTCCTTTCCATCCCTTCCCCCTCTCGACAAGAAAAATCCAAGTTAGCATTAAAGCCTTATTAGAGGCTGTTCAAAATAGGTTGTTCAAAATCTAATGCATGATACAGAAATAAAAATTAAGATGGTTGTCTTATGCTATGTTAACTTTTCATAATATGATGATCTTCATCCACCAAATATGTTTTATATTTTTCATATTGTAGCTTGTTTAAATGAATTCTTGTCTCTTCATTACTTTTATCTTCCATTACATTTCAGTGCCTTTCATTTGAGCTACAACATGATTTTGAACCAAATGCGCTGTGAAGAGGGTAATCCTGAAAATTTGCTTCGCAATTCCTTTTATCAGTTCCAAGCTGATCGTGCTATTCCTGATCTCGAGGTTTGTTTAAAATTATGACGGCTGGAAATATGAGTTTTTATATGTAATGTTCATTTGATGAGATTATTTTGATCACTTTTCTCTAAACTTTTAAGTCTACTTCTTATTCATGTTTAATTCTTCTTTATAGTGATTTTACTCCTTTAATGAGTGGTAGAGTTGCATACTTTAGTGAATAATTGCACAGTTTAGAATGCTGGAAATATGATTGTGGGTTTAAAATATTTCTTGTGTCTGTAAAGTCAAAATTGGTTAATTTGATTTAGATTGAAGTATACTCATTTTGCATAAGTGCATGCAACATACAAACATGTAGAGTAAGACATTTCAGTCAAGTGAGGTTGACTTACTGGAAAGGGCATATTCCATTCAGTCAAGTTAAAATGGATAAGACTCAATACAACAAATCTGAGAAGCAGCACCTTTCAAGCAGCCATAGTAGAACACCACAAAGAAGCCATTGAAGTGCCCCCATTTAATATCAGCTTCTCAGAGAGTTGGTTCTAGGAGAGAGAGAGAGAGAGAGAGAGGGGGGGGGCAGTTCTTTCCTTGTATGGTTCGGAATTTATATCACGAAAGAATAATATTTCTATCTGGTTTTGTATATCCAGAAACAAATAAAGACTCTTGAAGAAGAGAGGGAATCAATTGTTATTGAAGAAGAAAACAGTTTGAAGGATTATTATGATTTGCTGGATCAGCATAGAAGTTTGAATAAGGAGGTTCATGACATTGTAATATCTCCAAGGCACTGCTTACCTTTTTTACAGCCCGGGAGGCTTGTTTCTCTCCAATTCACTTCAAGTGATGAAGATCTTCGCCCAATTTTTATTGAGGACCAATTGACTTGGGGGTTGGTGATTAATTTTGAAAGAGTTAAGAGTGATTCTGAAGGTGAGAATTCTCGATGGCTTCTGGTGATTTATATGTATTTTTATATATTAATATTTTATCTTGTTTGTTCTAAAATAGTCAATTCTATTTTTAAGATGATGCAACCATAAGGCCAGAAGATGCATCTTACAATGTTGATGTTCTTACAAGATGTGTGGTGAGGAAAGATAAAATGGGAAAAAAATCTGTTAAGATTGTGCCTCTTAAAGAACCTGGAGAACCTGTAGTGGTTTCATTTCCTCTCTCTCAGGTAAGCTCTTTGAAACTGCTAAATGATGAGATTTATTTGCAGGCTTTGTCTAAATTGTGATTTTATCCGATTGCTTTCAGCTAAATCAACACCATTAAACAAACCATGAGCAGAACATCAATGGGATGCCAAAAAAACATCCTATCCCAAGTAAAGACGGTCAAAAAAGGAATAATTAAAACTTCTAGTATTCTTTTCCAACCAAATACGCCAAAGCACAACAAAAACTGAGGATTGTCACAAGATCTTTGTTTTTTTATCAGAGCCAAAACTTGTTAATTTTTATGGGTTTTGGGCACATGTTAAAGAATAAAAAATAGAAAGTATCCAGTGAAAACTGCAAGCATTTAATATGTTGAAAATCTAAAAGGTACTTAATTCTTCTTAAAGTAATTTGGATGGATAATAAATTATAATTCCTTAACTTGTGCACTAAGGACGCTTGTCAACAAAACCTTATTTTTATTTTTTATAGCAGTTGCTTTTAATAACTTATCTGGGATTTAAATTCAATAGTTGCAATTAGATATTGTCTATAGCCAATCATTTGTTGAAATGTTCATTTTAAGTTTTAGACATTATTGTATATTTACGGTTCTTTAAGCTTGCTGATGTAAATTCTTTGCTGTATTGTTAACAGATTAATTCAATAAGCAGTCTGCGTCTATATATACCAAAGGATCTTTTGCCATTGGAAGCTCGAGAAAACACACTGAAGAAAGTGTTGGAAACTCTCTCTAGATTTGGTGAGAAAGGTTTGCCACTTCTAGATCCTGAAGAAGACATGAAGGTATAGCGCTCATCTATTCATTTTTTTGTCCCTTTTTTCCCCCCTTTTGAATCTTTTCCAATTAAATTTCTTTATTTTGATTCTTTTATTTCTCAGATTCAGAGCAGCTTGTACAAAAAAGCATCCCGTAGGATAGAGGCTTTGGAGAGCCTATTTGAAAAGCATGAAATTGCGAAGTCACCACTTATAAAGCAGAAGTTAAAAGTTTTATACAGGAAGCAAGAACTGACTGCAAAGATAAAGTCCATTAAGAAAACATTAAAATCGTCTAGTGCTTTGGCCTTCAAGGATGAACTTAAGGCAAGAAAGAGGGTTCTTCGAAGGCTAGGGTAATGTAACTTCTTAAGTGCTTCTGTTCTTTTCCCCCTCATTTTTTTTTTGGCTGTAAGGCCTTGTCGCTTTGACATTTGGTAGTTGTCATGTGCTTTAATAGTATTAGTCTATGCCTGCATATGAAATGCTGTCTTGTTTTTGTGCACAAATGCCCTTTTCTTGTCATTTCTCTATTTCGGTTATCTGCATTTGTTAAAGAGGACTCCTCTCCTTCTATGAAAAAGGAGTCCTACTTTTTTTTTTTGGAAGGGGGGGTTGTCCTTTTCTGTCTTTATTCCTTTTCTTTAATAATATTTCTTCCCCCCTCCCCCCCTTCTTAAAGGAATGCAGCAGAATGCCTACTGCTAATTGACACTCTATACTCAAGTCAGTACAGACTTGTTTGCTGATTTGGTTATTTTGTGTGCTTATGATTGTTTTATTTTGCTTTAACAGCATGAATTTGAAGAGATCAAGTCATTTTTAAATCTAAAGTGTCAATATGAAATTTGGTGGCCAGATACTCTAATGGAGTGCTTAAAACTCTCCAATAGATCTATATATCCTATACCTAACTATTAATGTCCAATTTGTGGATGTTGCAACTTTTTTATGGTTTCTATAATGCCTCTTTCTATCAGATAATTTTGCAGCCCCATGTGATTGACTTTCGTTGATAAAACGATATATTCACAAGATCTTCATCGCAGATATGCTACAAGTGACAGCGTGGTGGAATTGAAAGGGAAGGTTGCTTGTGAAATTAGTAGTGCAGATGAACTGACCCTTACAGAACTCATGTTCAATGGTGTCTTAAAGGACATAAAGGTGGAGGAGATGATTTCTCTCCTGTCATGTTTTGTCTGGCAAGAAAAAATTCAAGATGCTGCCAAACCCCGGGAAGAACTTGATCTGCTTTTTGCACAATTACAAGACACGGCTCGGAGAGTTGCCCAACTTCAGCTTGAGTGCAAGGTAATGGCTGAATACCAATTCATTGCATGTCTGGCATCTAACTACACTTGAGTATGAAGATTGTGTTTCAAGTTTGAATTGGGAAAATTAGAAAATTAGCTGAAAATTAGGAAAAAAAAATCTTTTGCAAGGTCAATTTTGATAATTAGATAAATCTTATTCTCTTTCATATCACTGCATCTTTTCCAAAGCAAATTTATTAGATATTCAATTATGGTTACACATGGTTGGGCAACACTGGACTTTTCTACTGCTTTTCCATACTTAAATGAGGATCCCTTTTGGCCCTACTCTCCTCTCTTCATCTTCTAGGGTGTCCTCCGCCTCATCTTCAGGAATTCTGCAGTAGTATGGTCTCTGAACAACTTAATGTCTACCAAATCCAATCTAAAATCTGATAATTGAAAATTTGCAAAAATTGCTTCTCCTCTTCATTGCATCATCTTCAACTAACACTTCATTCATTCATCATTGATGCACTCATGCACTTCAATTAAGTTAGGACCTTACTGTTTCTCTTGTCTTCTATATTTATATATATGCATCGAAGACAAGAGAAACAGTAAGGTCCTAACTTAATTGAAGTATATCCACTTTGCCGTTCTTCTTGTCCAATTTGAACACTGTAGATTTTTCCCAGCTCAATCTCTTTAGGATGTCTTTTTTCTAGCTTGTGCCTTTTCAAAGTTTCTTCACTTTTGCAGTTGTAAAATGCTTTAACAAGTTCCTTTACTTTTGTCCCCCCATCCCCAATATATTTTTTTTCCTCCCCAAAATACAGGTACAAATTGATGTTGAGAGTTTTGTGAAGTCGTTTAGGCCTGATATTATGGAGGCTGTGTATGCTTGGGCAAAAGGTTCAAAATTCTATGAGATCATGGAAATTACACAAGTTTTTGAGGGTAGCTTGATTAGGGCAATTAGACGGCTTGAGGAAGTTCTTCAGCAGCTAATAGAAGCAGCTAAGTCAATTGGGGAAACTCAACTTGAGGCAAAGTTTGAAGAGGCTGTTTCCAAAATCAAGAGGGATATTGTCTTTGCAGCATCCTTGTATTTGTAGTTCCCTACTTCCCTTCTAGAAACAGTTTATCTACTTAGATGCAGAGTACGCATAGTAATTAATAGAAGCAAATGTGGGGCACCATGCGGAAGGACAGTGTACCACGTGGAATCCCACCTTCAGTTTTGTGCTCAACTGACTGATACCTAGAAGCATACAGAATCATTGTAACTCACACAAAAGAATTTTATATTTTATTTACTATTTACTATTTATATTCATTTACGAAATATTGTTTGTCTCATTCCTTTATTTACTATCAACAGTCAACATATGGCTTAGAAGCATTCATGTCAGATTTTTAAGTTTATATTTGAAGAACCTGTTTTTACCCATTTGCTTATACAATTTCAGGTTAAGGGTAGTGTTTTAAACAATTCTCTTAAATTGTCAATGGAAAAAGTGTGGCAGTTAATGTGTTCACTAATTTTTAAATTTTGTTGATTGGATCGTAGATGTACTATGCACTTCATCTTTAGTGAATACGATTTAAAGTGCGTTTGTTTTGGTTTTTTTTTTTTTTAAAAAAATAATTTTGAAATTTAAATTTTATATATAATTAAAAAAATTAAAAACCATTTTTTTTTCAGTTTCTATGAAAAAATTAAAAACAGATTTTTTTAAAATTTTGATTATTTTTTAAAAATTATTTAAATATATGAAAATCAATTTTTTTCAATAAAAAAAGAAATTTTTTGTCAAAAAAATCTGAAACAAATACATCCTTAAGAGTATGTCGTTTTGTTCAACTATAATATAAATTATAATTTATTTGTAATTTAACTTTGAAATATAGATGGTTTTTCATTCATATAAATGTTTGACATTCTTCGACAAACTGATTACAATTGCAAGAGTAACTCAAGTATAGCGGCGTCCTATTTTCACAAACCTGAATGACCTTGAGCCAATTAGCTTAGACTGGGTTATCTTGACCAGGACGAGCTGTGAATCTCTACAAGTGCAAGGAGAAGCAAGGGAACATGGCGAACAAGAACTAGGGCATGCAATATTTTCCAGTCCTTGTGAACATTTTATTCCTAACCATCCTGCATCATGAAATTGCAAGAAAAGATGAACTTTGCAGTGGATGAAATATGAAGCAAGGAAAATAAGCCATGCACTCTTCCTCAAAACAATCTAATGCTATTTGAGCGGCCAATTATATAAGAAAAATAGAGATCATTTGGAAGTTTGGACCTAAAATAATTAGGTTAAATGGTGGCGGAGTACACCTAATTTTGACCTCGATCATATATAAATACTCAAAATTAAAATTTATTTAAAAATCACATAATCAATTAAAAAGTCACATGATTTTATTTTTGTATTATAATTTTAACCATTTATACAAAATCTTATTGTCATGATTTACTCCGCTTAAAATTATCCATTTCTCTCGGCATAGTATACTCCCCAATCGTGACACTTGACAATGCGAGTTTTATAGCGAAATTCTTTCAGAACGTCTAATATGAAGTGGTTCATCTTCAGCTCATCTCTCTTGCTTCAAATGTCCTCCATGGCTACCAGCGCACAAAGACAAGCATACCCTCGTAAAACAGAACAAACCTAGTAACGGAAGGCAAATTATGATTGGACCCTTTATTAACAAATAAAGTTATCCATACAAGCAATTCTTTTTTGCTTATTAGCCGTCTATGATTGAGACAATCTTGAAAATCAGACAAAAATTTTGATAACACCTACATATACATATTGGAGGAGCATATAAAGCTAAACTGTATACATTAACACATCCCCCACCCAAAGAACTTGTACTAGAATGGTAGGGGAGAATAACACTATATAATAGGCAAAGATACAGTCCTCTGCTTGCACAACTAACTTTAAACAAAAAGGAAGTTATATATAATTGCGCAGCAGAAAATATGATTCCACAGTCAACAAAATGCTTTGACCTGTAAAGGATATCAGCAAACTGTGCGCCCATAGCACAAACAAGCAAGATAAAGGTTTTTTGACCATTTTTCCTGAAAACAAGCACAACCAAAATGAGAAAATCAATCTTGATATTTACTTATTATTCATTCAACAAACTGTACCTTAACATGTGTGCTGGGAAATTGAGATGTGCGCAGAGTTTCCTGAGTTTCATCACCCGGCCTGCGCCTTGGAATACTTAATATAAGAGCAGATTGATCCCATGTAGCAGCAGTTGCTGTAATCCTGTAACCGCTATCCCAACGTCTGTGGATGCCCTCACTTGGATAGAGAAAATCAAGTTCAACAACCTACATTTAAAATGTGGATGATGAGAGAGCAAGGACAAAGTCTACATGCACAAATACAATAGCGCAGACAAATGCAGCCAAAAAGCAAGAGTTCTTCTGCAAAATCATTTAAAGGAGAAATGAAAAAACTGCCCCTCTATATAAAAGCAACAAGTAGATTAAATCGTTTAAAGTCAAGAAAAATATAAGACATGCTGTCACAAAAAGCATGAGCACATCTTTACTCAAAATGAGTTATCACTTATCACATCTGTCTTTTAAGTCTAATTTGACCTGATAGCAACAAACCAATTTAAGTTTGCTAATAAAGCCAAATTTAAGGTTGAAGTTTGTTGATCAAGCCAGAATTTTTTGACAAAATAGGAGCCAGAATGAGTTCAACGAATGGACACTACCAATTTGACTTATCTAACAACAGTCCCAAAGAAAAAAGGATCTCAAGGCACACAAGTTTTAAATATCACTTTGAAACAAAGACCCTGAAGTAATAGTAACACTTAATAAAATACAAATACATTCTGAACAGAAGCACTAAAACAAATGCTCACAGAAAGCAGAAGTTTTTTTTATAAGAATGCATCATCCAATACAAAATTTGTAGCAAACCTGATCACTGAATCCAGCATTTCGAGACATAACAACACCCCAGCGACTTCCAGCAGTGGCCATTGAGGTCACATGAAAACCTTCTCTCCACTTCTTGTTTATCCATTTGAAGGGGAAAGAATCACTTACTTTGTATGATTGTTGTGTATACTGTGTGCCTGCGAAAATCAGATCGTAAGTCAAAAAATAAGAGATAACTGTTGAACCCTTATAGGAAGTGGTCTGCACAAATAACCTAGAGAGACCAAAATATGACTGAAAAACCTAAGTTTAAAATAAAATCTCAAACAAACATCAAAACTTGTTCATCTTCAATGATAATAACAACGAATGTGGAGGTAAAAGTTAGGTCTTCCCATGGTATTTGATAACATGCATAGCTTTCAAGAAAAATATAAAATCCTATCCATTTGTGAAAAGTAACTTAACAAAGCAAACAAACCTTTTGACATCACCACAAGAGAGCTCCCATTATTAGCCCCAGCTATTGATGTAATGTAATAGTTCTTTTCCCACTGCTCCATGATCCATTCCTGAATACAAACAGAGTCGCATGTATAAGCTTCAAAACATGAAAACAGATAATAAAGTGTAAGGCAAATACATTATATAGCATATAAATTCACCTTGTGCAAGAAAAAAGGTGACAACTTGTAAACTTGAGTTGTAAAACCAGTTCCGGCATCCATAATAAGTGCCCAGAGATTGGAACAAGAAGCCACACAACTAATAAGAAGGCCATCTGCAATCCCTCTCTCGACATGCTGCGCTAGTCTTGCATCAGCTACATTGTAGTGATACCTACTCAACAGCCAATTCAAATTTCGAAACAACATCATGGTCATAACAAATACTAAAAACAGTCACTTTCGTCTTCTAGGTAAAACCTTAATAATAATATTGTGCAGATGAAGCAAAATAGGCCTTCAACAACCCAAGTCAAATACATACACACAAGGGATATAAAAGCTTACAAAAAATGCAGAGCTATGTAGCCCCTAGGCTATCAGATGGTTAAATTTGTGTTATTAATATTTTTCACTACATCATAACTAGTAAATCAGCACTAGGTCCAATTTTGTTGCCACAAGAGTGGAACAAAACCTCCGAAGCATGGATACATTTTTTTGCAAAAGTACTAGTAGCAGGTATGTCTGGGTCATTCCCAATATTTTTTTTTTTGAAAAAAAAAAATTCGGGATAGCTAGGTGCAACTCCGGTACACGGCTTACACTAAACTACGTCGTTTGGCCTTTTTTCTTCTTTTTTTTAATAACAGAACCCCACCACCCCTGATTTCCTTTCATTCCCTCTCCAATATCTGGCGGCGGCGGCCCAGCAGGCTCCCTCTCCTCCTTCTCTCCTGTGACAGTGAGTACTTATCTTCTTCTTCTTCTACTTGAGAGACTATTCTTTCACTTGATGAGCCTGATTTAGAGACTATTTTTTTCACTAATGATAGGGAAGGAAATGATGAGATTGAAATTGTTAAGTTTGATTGTTAATTGTGCTTAAATTGTTATGTACTTGTTTTCAACAATGTTTTAAGTATTGTAGTTTTTTATTTTTGTGATGTGATGTTGAACAATTTAGGCTTGTTTTATGTTGAAGTTGGTGTGTTTTCTTATTTATGATGTGAAATTTTAGTTTTTATTTTATGAAATTTGTGATATATATATATATATATATATATATATATATATTGACGTACCCGTATCCATACCCGATACAGGTACCGTACCCGTATCCATGCAACATAGAACAAAACAAACTTTGCTAGTACTGGTACTGCAGCATCTAGTCTACTATAACTACGAAAATTACAATCACTGCCAGCAAGCTTGACGCTTGCACTATTTACATTATACTTCCAAGTTTCACCATCACACTGTTGAGATCACTGAACTCAGTGAATCCTATGACAAAATTGGTAAATATATCAGCACCTATCAGTCAAACTTTTCCAGCAATGTGATCCACCATTAAAATCCAGTTCAGCAGTCTAATATTCAAGCTACGCCAGATTATGTTGAATTTAATCAACTTGAAGGACTCAACTTCTGGATAACAACTAACAAAGAAAACTTACTTCCAGTTCAGAAATGGCTCCAGAATACATTTATAAATTTCTATCAAAACAAAGAATACACTTATAAACAATAGGGCTTGCACCATTTAGATGTATTTATTACTGAACAATGATATCAAAGAACTGACTTGAAATTAAAGGCTCAGACAATACAATTACAAACTAAACACTTCTTTGATTGGAAAAAAAAGTTATTTATACTATTAATATAATGTTAAGTGCAAGTAAAAAAATAACCCTCACAGATTTTTTATTGCTGCAGCTGAAGAGATTGCATAATTCGAATTATTTTGAAATATCTGACCTGATTGACCTAGATATCATGTAATTATTAGTTTCCTAAGTTAGTGTAGTCAATTTGATAGTTTCCTATTATTTATGGATTTGATTTCTCATTTCTTTTCCCTGATCGTACATTGATTAGGTTTATTAGGTTTATGCATCTCTTACAAGACATGACTTTGTATTTCAGTAATAAAAATCAAGATATCAGAATTAAAAGCTAGATTAAAGGAAACTGTTAAAAGACTGATTGCAGCTCTACCTTTGTTTCATTGGTAGTCTTGCATTGTAAACTGAAATCCATTGTGTAGCAGGAACCCCCAAACGAACCTTCTTTTTGGGTTGCGAATCATCCTCTTCCTCAATATTCAATCTACCTCGCTTTTGCCCAACCTGATTAATTTTGATTGAGGGAACAAATGATCATGATGAACACAGAGACCAACCAAGAGATTAAAAATGTGATTATGAAAAATAGAGCCAAAAATAAGAGACCTCCAACATTATACTATCATAAATACCTTTTGAGCACCTTCAGTATTAATCGGCCGCAATGCAGGATTTGGACCGAGCATACCATCAAAAAGAGATATTAGCTTGGAATAGTTTGGCTCTTCATCAAATTTCATGTTCACTACAATCTCAAGAAATTGCCTAAAAGGAGGTGGGCAGAAGCAGCACAGCATCTCAGGAGATGTTCCCATCTTCTTTTTGCAAACAAGGAAGGACTTGTTATCACCCTGACAGAGGAGATAAAACAAGATTAAAACATACTATGCAAAGGAATTAAATTGGCACAATAAGTGATTCATGAGAATATGAAACAACGGCATATACCTGATAACCTTGCCATGGTAAACGGCCTTTATGAAGGAAGATGAGTGTATATGCAAGAGATTCAAGATCATCCCTTCTACTAGCAGTTCTTCCCAAATGAGCGTGAACGCTGGCATATCGAACAGTCCCTCTGCAGAAATTTAAAAGATAAGCCTCAAGAAGGTATATACCCATAAAATAACTAAGACCATATTAAGAGAAAAAGACAAAATAGGAATGAGTAGAATTTAAGAGGAAAAATAAATGAAAGTAAAAGGACAGAAAAAAGAAACCTAAACATATCAGGACGTTGATCATACTCAACATGCTGCCCACTGGAGGTGTCTCTCCATTTCGTTGCTGCAAAACATGCATTTATGTAAGAAAGACTAAAAGAAAGAGGGTAGATAAGAAAGAAAAATCTCATCCTTGAAATCAAACTACTAACCTAATCCAAGGTCAACAAGAAACAATTTTTTCTCTTGTGGTGTAGCTGGCTGGCCCAATAAAAAGTTCTCTGGTTTTACATCTCCATGCACATATCTAATAACGAACAAGAAGAACCAGAACATCACGTTTAGAAACCAAGAAATTCAAAACTAAATCGATATGACCAATTAAAACCAACACACAGAGTATAACAAGCAAATCACAATGAAAATCATTGAATACAAAAAATGTTTGAACTATAACATACCCTCTTGAATGCATCTTCTCCAGGATTGATAAGGACTCAACAGCTATACATGCAACCATTTCCGCAGACATCCTACACATTCAAAAGACAACCAAAAAAAGGATATCAAAGAAAGAAAAAAAAGGAACAAATTAGTTACTGTATAAAGGAAGAAAGAGGAAAAAAATAGGTGACAACTATAAGGCACAAATACAACATTGGTGAAAGAAAAAATATGAATTTTATACACCATTAATGCATGTAGTGGGTTAAACCATAAGAATTATTTACTTTAGTTAATACATCAAAAACGGATATCAAGATGTGTAGCATAGGACGATCAACACTGCAAAGAGGTTAGCACAACAGACCATCTACAACTACTGCAACTCAAACCTTGTTTTCCATTTCTTTAGAATATTTTGTTACCTATGCATGTGGATGAAAATGAAACTAAAAAGGAGTCAACTCCAATATAGAGCTGGAAAAAAAAAGCTTAAAAACACTAAACAATGCAGAAGATACAATGATACAAGTGGCTTATACTCACGCCTGGCTTGACGAATTCCAAACGTCCCACAAGCTTGGACCAAGCATGTCCATAACCTGCATATATATAGAAGAAATTGTCAAATGGTTAAGTTGGAAATGAGATAATATAGTGATTGTCATGTAGATCATATCGTACCATTACGTAATATTCTCCTTGTTTTCCTTTATAGTGTACTTTAGGTATTCCATGACTGCCACCAAGGGTGCTTTCAACAAAATATAAAAAGCCAAATCTCAGGCAAATTTACTTCAACACAAATCTTATAAATAAATGCAAACCAATTAACAAAATTAATAACATAATAATAAATAGAGTACCTACTTGTAAACTTGCCACTCATACGGAGGGCCATAATTACAGCCTTTACTATTCCTATGTTCGAATTTCAGAGCCACCTGAAATATGAATGATAGCAAACAAAATTAAACCCATACAAAATTTTAAAATCCTTTAACCATATAAAACCCTCAGTTAACAAGAGAAGCTTACCTCAGTGGCACCAGGGCCACTAGTACGGTCATTACCGCCGGTAACTCGACGGCCAACAAAAACTTGACCAAACCCACCTTTGCCCAGCTTCCTCTCCACCTTGTACACAGGTGATCCTCCCACTTGAACCTAACAGGTGAAAACAAATCGACACAAAAAATCACAAAGAAATATATTAAATATAAAAATGAACAAGCACCAATATATCAACCACTGCAACATCATTCAATGATGAAACAAACACAATCAATGGAAAGAGACATGTTAATTGATTAAGCAATTAATTGAAATATAGGAATACCCTCTCAGGAAAAGGAGCAGTGTTTCCCTCGTCCTCTTGAGCAACGCCCTTGTTGGCACTCAACCCGCCACTGTCGTCACCCATCACGCCTTCTTCAATCCGCTCCTTGTCCTTCTTCTTCTTCGCGCGCTCTACGTCGCTCTCGGCCTCTTCCTCCTCCGATATCACGATCACCGGCTTCTCCTGCTCTAATTTCTTCGCCGCCAATCGGGTCCTGGGCCTCTCCTCCGCCGCTGCCGCCGCCGCCGCAGCCCTGGCGACCGCAGCTCGAGTCTTCACGTAGTTCGCCGCCGGAGACGGTGGTTCCGCGCTTCTACGGCCTAGCTGAGCACGACCACGCCGCGGTCCACTACGAAGCTCCGGCATTCTTCAAACCCATGCAATCGATTTTCGCAGCGCCAAGAACCTCGATCATCATATGCGTGCGTCACGAGAGATCGGAGACACGATTCATGGCTGCAATTGCGAGATTACGAAAGGAATTCAAGGTAGAGAAGATTGTGATGGCTGTAATCGGAGAATTAGGGTTAGGGTTTGAAGGGTTAGGAAAGTTGAATGATTGATTGCAGATGGATAGGAAAGAAGAAAAATTGGGAATGCAAAAATGAAATGAAATTTAGAATTAGATTTTGTGGTGGGAACCACTTTCTTCTTGTCGAGTACAACCAAATCATTCTACACTAACACTCTGATGTGAGGCTGTCTATTTAACGAGAGTTTCAACTCACATCTCTATCAATTTTGAGATATGATATTTGCATATAAGGGGAGATGTTTAAATATGATATTTTCTTACATAAATATATAATATATTATTTTATTTTGATATATATATATTTAAAAAATATTTTTTATTTATTTTTTAATTTAATTTTTATATATTATTACATTATTATTTAATTATATTTTCTTATTTACATGATTTTTAGAGTAATGGATGAAGATTGTGTATAGGGCTGTTAAAATGGGCTAAATCCATCAGGTTAAACCCGCTTACTTGTCAAAAATAGGTAAGTTAGGTTTAAAAAATAATGACCCATTTTTAACTCGACCAGTTTAACTTACAGGTTAAACGGACTAATCCGCTATTTTTTTTATTATTTTTTAAAGTAAAATTATACAAATTTAAGATATAAAAATATAATTTAATAATTAAATTTAGAACATTCTCATTCTTTTTAATAAAAAATAAGAATTTTTAACTTTTTTTTTAAGTTAATAATTTTTAAAACATGAAAAACCAAAAAAATAAAAAATAAACAGGCCAACCCGTTTAAGATCGTGGGCTAATCTTAAATGGATCGGGTTGAAAAATTTTGGTCCGCAGGCTAAACGGGCCAACCAATTTATTTCGCGGGCATAAACAGGCCGGGTTTGAATAGGCTAGTTCGGTCCGTTTGACAACTCTAGTCATGCATACATTTACTTATGTGGCAGCATATGATTGGATAACAATATAAAAAAATTTACACTATCTATGCATACAAATTAAACCTTTTTTTTTTTTACGATTGGGTAATGAGTGAGGTTATTTCCCAGAAAATGAAAAAAATAAAATAAAGAAATAACTATTTTTTTCAATTTTACTTCTTTTTGTTCATAAATTATCTAGACATTATTTTTTATAGGGAGAATGTGTTCTTTTATATATTTTGGTTTTTAAGTCAATAGACACTTGTTTTTTTCTTTTGTAATTGATGTTTCTTTTGAATGCATATTGGTGATGATTTGTATTGGCCCTTAATCCTTATGATCATTCCATTTTCTCTTCAACTTTTGTGTTTCCATTGCATTTATATGTGCTGCTTGGGTTTAACCTTCATAATCATGGCTATTCCTGCTAAATTGGGCATATTATAGTTTACTTGAAGTTTCATAGGACACATTCTCATTTTTTATGCTTGTTTTGACCTTGGTTCCTTATGCTATGAGGTTGCTTTGATAAGCGCCCAGCTAGAAAATGCGTGCGTAGATTTGGTGAAAATGTGAATGAGGAACACAGCCTTGTAAGAGGGCAGCGAGGTCTGAGAAAGTGATGGGGTTTAGATTTTTGTGCTATTTTTATGATTTCGTAGGGGCCTCATGTTGCACTATTTTCAAAATCTCATGAAGGGAATATAGGGAATTCTTTATGGATTGATTGTGGTGTGATTATTTGTTTTTGCGTTATCTTTTAGTAGAAATAGGAACTTGTTTAATAAGAGTTTTATGATGTATCTAGGTAGTAAAGAGTATGTTGCAGCACACACAACAGCTATTATCACTTGTATACAAGCTGTTTGATCGAATGTTTAGTAGAGAGACAAATTCATTAAACTGGTTCTATTCATTTTGAAGTCTATTAACAAAATTGCAGGTGCAATGAAGTTAGCGCTAATGGAACAGTGAATTATTTCTCATTTCATTGTTTCAGATTTTATTTTCAGTATTTGTTGATTTACTTTTCTAGTGACATAGGACTTTGATTCTATACTTTTGTAGTTGTGGAAGTTGTTTTAGTTGTATAATTATGATTTGATTAGTATTGGTACTTATAACAAGAGAGGTATAATATTCTAATTTAAGGATTCTATTTATATTTGGAAAGAAAAGTA
This sequence comes from Pterocarpus macrocarpus, assembly GCA_031439585.1. Taxonomy (NCBI): domain Eukaryota; kingdom Viridiplantae; phylum Streptophyta; class Magnoliopsida; order Fabales; family Fabaceae; genus Pterocarpus; species Pterocarpus macrocarpus. The sequence goes on from CM062515.1 coordinate 79,630,509, forward strand.
ATGAGAAGAAAGAGTTCAGAAAGAAAAAAGGGACTAGTGGAAGAAAGAAGAATGTATGATACCAATTACCTGAAGATATTATCCTTAACGTGTTTGAACTTTCTTTTATTTGCTTAATATTATAGTGGTTCTTCTTTATTTATGAACATGTATATTAATTTCTACTCAGTAGTTTATAAGGGCACAATTACTTTTAAGGTTTAATCCTACTATGATATGTGACTATGTGCCTTGTAGTAAGGTGCAACAAGTATTGGAATTCTGTCATTAGATGAATTTAGAGTGTTGATCTTTAGTTTGAATTCGTAGAAAAAAGAAGTTGCAATTTGATTTGTTTCAAGTGGACTTCCTTCACTAATTCTTTTTCTTTCTCGAAGGTGCATCAATTTTGATACTTAGGGAAGTTTAGTATGAGTAACTGGTAAAGCTTTGTATGGACTAATAATCTAACAACATATTATTCCCCTATAAAATGCATTAAAAATTATTGATTCAATTCTGGAGGTTAATTGGTATGTATACAAAGTTAATTGCAAAGTTAAACTTGAAACTTACACTGTGAAAGTGCGACGCATTATATGAGGAGTATAGGAAGGATATGACTAATGCTTGCTCTAAGGCGAAAGATGTGGTCAAACATGAGGCAGCTGAAGTCCTCAAAATTTATAAGTAGGTGAACATTTTAGGTCCTCCCCTTGGCCTTTACTTTCAGATTTTTCATCATGTTTGATATGCTAAAGGGAATCTCCCTTTGTAGAAATTGTATGTGGATAAGATGGAGAATAGTCTAGAGGATATTAATGATATTTATAACAAGGTTTTGGCTGTGTATCGCGTTACTTATGACTATGCCATTCAAATGAATTCAGTTGGAAGATGCGGCCTTGCATGGAAGGCTGCAAATTCAACACTCATAAGTCTCTAGACTATTAAACAAAATCGAAGGGCTTCAACATGTGCCGCATGTGTATTGTGCGAGATTTTTGGATCATGAAATACTATTAAAATGTGTCAAATTTTGTGGCTATGTATTTAACTAGTGTAGCCTAATCATATTGACACAAGTGTATCATATCCTTTGACAATATTTACGGTTGATTAAATCATGCCAAAGTGTACCATAGTTGTGCCGAACTTTCTTATCTTGTTGTCATATAATATTGGATTATGTTATTGACCTACAAGATTGGTTAATGGCAAGCAATTGTTGTGGATGATAACAGGAAAAATGCGATTTTTCATGTCATTGCAAATTTTTACATAGCAAAACATCACTTGGCAATTTATTACCATTCGTTTGGAAAGTAATCTGGGGGTGTAAATTTCAATTTTCCTTGATTTAATACCTGTTATCAACATCTTATTTCCCTTTTTGTTGGCTATCGATGTGTCATTTTGTTTACCCAATTTCAATGTTTTGTAACCATCTTCTTTTCTTTAAATGTAATACTTACACTTGATTTGAATATTATTTTATTAACGGATTCGAAATTAATATAAACGGATTGGAAAAAAAAAGGAAGGAATGGAATAAATTAGTGATAACTTTTTTAGATAAGGTGGCAACTTATGAAAATAAGCTGGTAACTTATTAGGTCAATGAACAAAATTTGTTTTAAATAGAGGCCAACTCAAATACGAAGCATAATTTTCTATTTGTGTTTTGGATTGGCAACTAAGGTTTAAAAGCTGGTAGTTTTAGTTTAAAAACCTAGTAGCTTTTTTAGAAAGCTGGTAACCTTACGAATTTGCACTTCATAGCAGTAGTGGTCCTATTAAAGAAATTTGTGCCACCAACCAACATGGGGAGAGAGCTGCAAAGTCATAGTGAGCACCTCTCGATCTTCCACTTGGTTGGCAACTGAGCCTAAAATGCCGGTAAATTCAACTTAACAAGTTGATAAATTTTTAAAAAACCTAGTATTGGATCGCACCCTTTTATATATTCCCAAGGGGACTCTCAATCCAACATGGGAAAAGACTTCCAAAGCCTCAGTGAGCACCTCTCAATCTTGCACTTGGTGGATAACTTAGGCCAAAAAGTTGATAACTTTAATTCAATAAGCTGATAACTTCTCAGCAAATTTGAGATCTGTTTTATTTGAGCTTTTCAAATATATTGGTGCACTCAGACAAGTTTAGATCTCACCTTCTGCTATTAGATTGATGAGTGGACCCTCAACCCCACATGTGGAGAGACTTGCAAAGCCTAAGTGAGGTCGTGGACATGGTTAGTAACTTGTTCAATAAGCTAGTAACATTTTGAAAAAGTTGGTAACTTATCAAGAAGTTAGAGTTTTGGTTTCGTAGGGTTTGTCAAATGGATTGGTGCAACTAAACAAGTTAAAATCACATCCTAGGATATTAGATTACATGGGGAGAGAATTGCAAGGCCATGGTGAGTAAGGCTTCATCCTGCTCTTGGTTGATAACATAGGTCAAAAATTTGGTAATTTTAATTCAATAAGCTGGTAACTTTTTCAAAAAACTAGTAACTTATCGGGAAATTAGAATTTTGATTTCATTGGGCTTGTCAGTATCCTCGAATATTAGATCACATGGGGGGGAGAATTGCAAGGCCTTAGAGAGCACTGCTCCGTCTTGCTCTTGGTTGGTAACATGGACCTAAAAACTGGTAACTTCAGTTCAATAAGCTGGTAACTTTTTCAAAAAGTTAGTAACTGATTAGGAATTTTGAATTTGGGTTTCATTGGACTTGGGAAATAAATTGGTGCAACCAAACACATTAAGATCACATCCTAGGATATTAGATCACATAAGGGAAGACTTGCAAAGCCTAGGTCAACACCTCTCCATCGTGCACTTTGTTGGTAACTTAGGCCAAAAAGTTAGTAATTTCAGTTCAATAAACTGGTAACTTTTTCAAAAAGCTAGTAACTTATTAGGCAATTATTGTTTGGGTTCTATTGGGCTTATGGAATGAATTGGTGCATTCAAACAAGTCAAGACCACACCCCTTCATACTAGATTAGTGAGGATAGCTTCATCTCCACATAGGGATTGACTTGCAAAGCCTAAGTAAGGACTTGCACTTAGTTGGTAACTTTATCAAAAAAACTGGTAACTTTAGTTCAATAAGCTGGTAACTTTAGCAAGAAGCTGATAACTTATCAATTAATTGTTATTTTGGTTCTATTGGCCTTGCAGAACGGATTAGTGCAACCAAACAAGTCAAGACCGCACCTCTTCATTGTAGATTGGTGAAGAAGCCTCAACCCCACATGGGGAGTGGCTTGCAAAGCCTAAGTGAGCAAATGTGGGTTCTGCACATGGTTGGTAATTGGACGCAAAAAGCTATTAACTTTAGTTCAATAAGCTGACAACTTTTACAAAAGGCTGGCAATTTGTCATGTACTTGTAGTTTTGTTTCTATTGGGCTGCAGAATGGATTAATGCATTCAAACAACTTAACACCACACCCCTTTATGTTATATTCCTAAATCGAGTCTCAACCCCAAGTGACGAGTGACTTGCAAATCCTAAGTGAAGACCTGCACTTGGTTGGTAACTACATCCAAAATGTTGGTAAATTTAGTTCAATAAGTTAGTAACCTTTGCAAAAAGCTAGTAACTTATCAATTAATTGTTGTTTTGGTTCTACTGCCTTGCGAAATAGACTAGTACATCCAAACAAGTCAAAACCACACCCCTTCATCGTAGAACTTACCAACTTTTTCAAAAGTTACCAGCTTATTAAACTGAAATTACCAGTTTTTTGGGCCAAGTTACTAACCAAGAGCAAGACAGAGCATTGCTCACCAAGGGCTTGCAACTCTCTCCATGTGATCTAATATCCTAGGGTGTGGTTTTAAGGTGTTTGATTGCATCAATCTATTCCCTAAGGCCAATAAGATCCAAATCCAAAATTCTTAATAAGTTACCAGTTTATTGAACTGAAGTTACCAACTTTTTGGCCCAAGTTATCGACCAAGAGCAGAACGAAGCATTGCACACCAAGGGCTTCCAACTCTTTCCCCATGTGATCTAAGATCCTAGGGTGTGATCTTAAGATATTTGGTTGCACCAATCTATTCTCCAAGGCCAATCAGACCCAAATCCAAAATTCCTAATAAGTTATCAGCTTTTTCAAAAAGTTACTAACTTATTGAACTGAAGTTACCAGCTTTTTTGGCCAAATTACCAAGCAAGTGCAAGATGGAGCGTTGCTCACCAACGACTTACAACTCTCCCCCCATGTGATCTAATATCCTAGGGTGTGATCTTAAGGTGTTTGGTTTCACCAATCTAATCCCCAAGGCCAATAAGACCCAATTCTAAAATTCTTGATAAATTACCAACTTGCTGAGCTAAAGTCACTAGCTTTTTGGGCCTAGTGACCAACCAAGTGGAAGATCGAGAGGTTCTCAATATGACTTTGCAACTCTCTCTCCATGTTGTTTGGTGGCACAAATTTCTTCAATAAGGCCAATGCTGCTATGAAGTGCAAGGTCCTAAGGTTACCAACTTTCTATTGCTTGTTACGAAATTTTTTAATCGAAACTACCAGCTTTTCAACCCTAGTTATCAACCCAAAGGACAAACAGAAAATTATGCTTCGTAATTGAGTCGGCCTCTATTTACAACAAATTTCATTGATTGACATAATAAGTTACCAGGTTATTTTCATAAATTACCACCTTATCTAACAAAGTTATCAATAATTTATTCCATTCCTTCCTTTTATTTTCCAATCCATTCCTATTAATTTCGAATTCGTTAATAAAATAATATTCAATTATTTCATTGAAATACTTTTTATGACAAATAAATAGCCAATATTTTAATTTAGACTTAGTTATAGTATAATTTATTTTTTGGTATGCCCAGTATAAAACATCAATTTAAATTACATATAGTAATAGTATTCAAAATTTTAACACAAATGTTTAGTTCACTTATATATTTTTAAGTTATTAATAATACTTGACTTTTATAATAATTTCTTTAACTATCATACAAAAGCTAATATCTAATTAGTCAATAATGTAAAAAATTTGAATATTAAAATTAAACTCATGAAATAGTTTTACTGGTTGTTATAACGAAACTTTCATGGTGATTAAAATTAAACCTATTTTGAATAATAAGAAAGAGTTGAGATATAAAATGAAATACATTTTGCTTGAGCCGAACTAAATTATCATAACTACAATCTTCCAAAGCGTAACTCCGATGACCATGACCATACCAATGCTGTCAGGAAACAACCAAATATAGAATGTTGGAACTTGGAATCATAGTCTGCAATAGACACAGTGTAAGAAATTGCAAAAAGCAATAAAGCCAATTCACAAGTAGAGTATTTTGCCAACTACATGTTAGATGCCAAAAGTTTGAACTCACTTGAAAAAGAAATTACAGATACATTTACATCATACCCTTCCCTAGAAAGATTAGCTAAAAAAATAAGGCAATTGCCACACAAGCTCAACTCACTCATATATAGCATCAAGAGCTTAAAAGAACCTTTTTTTTGCATTTGGCTAATCTTCAAATCATAAAACACCCTTAAGTAGTAAGACTAGTTAGAGTAACCCCACTTGCTATAGTTTACAATAAGATTATGAAGGAACCTCAGTTACCGCAAGAGCAAGAGTCTCATGGTTGTTTTGGAACCAATAAGCAATTACAGCAACAAGAGCTGTACATGCACTCTCACGTGCTGCACGTTCATTGTGCTGATCAATAGAGGCAAAGAAGACCTGTGTCTGAAGCTTCATGTGACCATCATTGCTCATTACTTCTTTGTGCTTCCAACTCCCTACGGCGAAATTATCATCCCCAAATTCAAAGACTGATGATCGATTATCACATGAATCATCCTTAGTCTTCTGCGACTAGAATACAATGTGAAACATCAGTATTGATATGCTAATAACAATAGTATGAAAGTGCAACAAAAGTTGTAGAAAGGTTCAGAAATCAGTGGTAACTGTCACTAATTCCTTATCAAATATATGGTTTACCATAAATGTGAGATTCACTAGTCACTAGGTACTAACCACAAAGACCTTAGTATCAATTTCAAGATACCCAGCAACCCAATCTTTTGTAATATAAACATCGAGATCATGAAAGAAATAGAAAGAAAAAGGTCAATCTTACCCCAAGTGAAATGGATTCATCAGAGCTAAGCTACTGACGATCAAAATCAATGTCATCGCCATCTTCTTCTCCATAGGCCTTCTTTAACAATGGCTCTCCCTTCTTTAACCCCACCCTACATTACGTATGTTACAAATTTACAATGAACACTAGATGGTTTCCACATACTTTAAGGGCATAATACTTGAATATAGAACTTTACAAAACAGGGCACATTTCATAGGAAATTCAATATAGCCCTATTGATTAATTCAAAAACAACAATCAATTATAGTACCCAACAACACAAACCAACTTAAGCCCTAAACCCAGCATATATTTTCCACTTTCAAAACTCACTAACCAATCTAAAATTCCAACCAAATCAAAAAACATAACACAAATTATCAGGGGGTGGGGGCAGAGATAGTGATAGAGACTACCTCTTGTGGCACCTTAAAACCTCCCTATGGCAGAGGACCAAGCCACGCCAACTCAATGTCAGACTAAGGAGTCCAATTGAGTGAGGGAACGCCAATCTTTGAGATTAAGGGCATAATTAAGGTAGTTGGAAATAGTTTGTAATTAGGTGCTGATGAAAGTTACAGAAGGTTAGGAGAGAAAAGTATAATAGGATGAGATTTGCTGGTTTCAATGCTAATTGCTTTTTGCTGATGTGATGATAAGGATAACTAGTGGGCAACGTAGTTTCATGGTTTGGTAGGAATAAATGTTAACATGGTATATCCTTTGTGTTCGGAAGGAAAAAGAAAAAAAAATAATTGAATAAAAAAGAAAAAAAATGAAAGAGTGATAGAGGAAGAAAAAAAAAACAAAAGTAAGAGAAAAAGAAAAAAAAAGTTATGTATGTGAGGTGTGATTTTGACACAGGGCTGATGCAAAAGCAAGATAGCTTAATTACTTCATTTGAATTGAGACAAGGCAGTCTATATGTCTGCTTTTGCATCATAAGGCAAACTTCAAGTTAAATTTGAAATGGGAAATTATGTAGTCCCCATGCAAGGGAATTAAATAAATGGAACTATATTACAAGCCCTATTCAAGCATAAAAGTTACTAGGAATCCTAAACCATAAATGTGCATATTAGAAATGTAAACCTAATACCAAGTTTCATGATATAAATTCTTTCATGTTACTGAAAATATTGTCTTAACAAAAAAACTGATCACCTATACCAAAACTGCATCATGACATGTTGCTTGATTCTCTATGTCTATTAAGTATTAAACTCTTAACAAAAGCTTTGATCAACTATAGCAGACTTGGATCTTTACACAATGCTACGATTCTCTATGTCTATGCTTTTATATTTGAGGAGGCAATTTATGCTCGGTACTAAAATATAATGTCAAAGAAAAATTATTGCATTCAATATACTTAATCCTTCGTGAACATTCAGAAACATGAGTGAAAGGATATAATAAAATATGTTAGATATCACGTTTTTATTACTAAGAAAAATTCAATTGATCAAACCACTTAAGCTATACATGCTTTGAATAAAACAAGGATATTTGAACTCTTTACTTCTCCACTCTCCAAGAAGTACTATATAGTTGGCGAAGAAATACAGAGCTTCTATAGATCAAAATATATGTCAACTGTAAAAGGAGATATGTTGGAAAAAGCTTCAGTAAAGGTTTCCTTGTTTTTCCTTCCCCAAAAGTAAAGGACACTCAACATAGAAAAGTAAATGGTAAGGAATTGATTGCTTACTACTAATTTATGCCAAAAATAATAGAATAGTTAAAGTGAGAACATACATAATAATTAACAAATGATATGCCAAAACAAGAAATATGTTAGTGACATAGCACCCAAATTTCTAAAATTCAACCAATAAACTTTAATACCATTTCTTCCCTTTACTATCTAACTTTCCACAAAGAGAAAGGGAAAGAAGTAAATAATCAAAATTGAGCATTCTAGAGCAACCCTTTTAGCTTTTCAATCATGAAATCAATATCTAAAACAATCAATCACACATAGTCACATCATCAATACCCAAAAATCAAAACAAATCAACATAGCATTCTCAATTCAAATATCAAAACATAGACTCATATTCATATTTGATACAATCACACACACATACCTGAATCCCAAATGAGGTTGAATCACAAACCAAAGATCCAAATTAGTGGGATTTCTTCAATCCCAACCCGACCATGTGCATGTTCTGTTGTGAGGTCTAAGAGTTCAATCCCAAATGAGCAAAAGAGAGGCACTTGGGGCAAAGGACCGTGAAAGATGCCATTTTGAACTAACCCCACGAATCAAAAACCCATTTGTTTTTTTAATGCTTTTGAGCTCAAATGGCTCTTTGATCTACAAAAAATGGCGGAAATGGCAAAGTGGGTTGGCAAGAATAGAAGGGTCTGTCAGGGTGCTGAGGTCGAAGAGGAAAAATGGTGTAAGAAGAAAGGGGAAAAGGGGAATACTTGTAATGGATGATGGATAATACGAAGGAGGAACACTCTGGTTTTTGACACTATTGCTTAGTTTAGATGATAAAGGAGCCTCGCTTTCATGGGTGGGGGAGGAGGAAGACTCTCGTTCGCAAGTGGGTGGTGCTTTCCATTTTTGCCCAAAGGTTCCGAGAGTGAGTGAGTAAGCGAGCAATGGAAAGGGGTAGGGTTTCACAGGGTAAGGGATGAAGAGTCAAGGTCCTCGCAGGTGTGATTTTTGATTTTTGTTTTTGAACTTTTCGCTTGCCTTCTCCTTAACACTACCTCCATATTTGCCCTCTTCTTTTGTCGTTTTGCTTGTTTTCATACGGTTGACACCATATATATCGCCCAAAACATGGGCCAAATAACATTTCCTGAATAATAATGAAGATTGAAACAAAAGTACATTTTCCTTCCTTTGTCAAGAAAGAAATGGATGAAAACTCCATTAAATTAAGCAAAACTGTTTTTGCTTTTTGCTATAACTTTTTGCTCCTTCATTCCGTCTTAGGTTTGGAGAAAGGACTGAATTTTGAAGAATTGTTAATAATAATCCCAAACCCCAAACCTTTATGCTTTCAACTCATTTAGGGTGAATTGAAAGTGTTAATTCCTACAAAAAGAATGAAGCTAGTAACTACTAATAACTGAACAAGATTGCATAACATTGACAAGAATTAATATATTTACAAAATTAAGCTAAGAACAAACACAGCTCGCTCTAATTTTCCATCTCTGGGCAAAAAGAGTGATGCTATTTGTTACGGAAAAATCATGTACAAATCATAAACAAGTCACAAAGCACCATCTTACCAGATGTACATTCCGTAAAAGACGAAATACATGGGGGGTAGATTGCATAAAGAAGCTGCCCACCTCATTTGCACCCACTTTCGCACAATATGCTAAGTACCACAAAGCACTTTTCAGGAAAAAATGGCTACTTCTTCTGTTTCTTAATATAACGGTTATTTTGTAAATCGATTGGGCAATGAATGCACACTAAGAAGGCTTATATAACATGTGATTTCTGCATAAACTGTCACTGTAATATGCCATTTTAAGAAGTCATGCCTTCCCTTAACTCCATGAAACTCTGCCACTGCTATGTATTGAGGAAAACCCCCATACGAGGAGCAAACTGCCCGGTGCTAACGTAAAGATTCAGCCTTACAGAAGCAGTTGTTATCGACAACATAAAAGTGGGGAACAAATAATGAACAACGATGGGAAGTCTTTTTTACAAATGAACTCATGATACCTTTTCAATAAATTATCTCGATCCCATACTAAGTGAAAATTAAAGAACAAAAGAAAAAACATGGTACAGACAGAGCACATAAAAAACCACTAGACAAGTCCATTGCTGATTGAGTACTCCCATAGACCAAATTCACAATTCATTACACGCACTTAATGTCAGTGGCGAACAATTGCAGTGCTTTGGCAGCTTGGAGGAAACTTCATGGTTCGTGTATCATAATAGTCATTCCATTAGCAACTATTTCCCTACAAAACAAGGCTATCACTAGTTAAAAACAAGGGATGAAACACATATAAGAGCACAGATATAATACTAAATAAAATGGGGCTCTGACTTCAAGGTACACAACAACTGAAAAACCAACAACATATCAATGGAAAAGACTCAATTAAGCACAATTATATCGAAGTATACTTGCTAAATATGACAATGTAGAAGCCTAAACACATAAATAAAGAAGAACTCATTCATCCAGAGCAGCGGGGTCCATTCCAGTAGAAGGGCTATCAGCGAAATATTCTTGGTGCCTTACATTCACCCCATACTGTTCATAAAAGATAACAAGTACATTAAATTTAAAGAAATATTGGCATACCTGCACAATTAATGAAAAATGAATGATATCTTATCTGTCGATATTCTAGCTCAGTTTAATACAATAATATTAATCCCTGAAGAAGCCCAAAAACAATGTTACAAAAAATTGGCACTCCATTTAAATCTAAAGAACAATTCTTACATCGTGCAGTGCCTTTGTTAGGTCCTCCATTGTCAAAACTAGACAATTATCCTGTTATAGCAAAATGTAAGTATTAGAGGCAGACAATGAGGGTGTTAGACTGTAAACAAAACCAGATTAAAATCTGTCAGAACCTTCTGCTGCCTGTCCCTTTTGTCTTTTGGAATTGTTGCTTGTCTTGCTTTGCAGTGCCTACAGTTAAAATCTAGTGACATCATTATGCCAGCATAGACATGCAAAAGAAAGGCAGAGTAACTAAATGACTGATAGCAATGCACTTATGACTTAGCCAATAGAAATAGCGATCCACTTATGGATGATGGAACGATAAAATGGGAGAGAAGTCACATTGCTATATTTCACAACCATAAAACTAAGAAAACCAGAAAACTTAGACAGAGAAACAAGCATTCAAATACAAAGCCACCTCCTATTATGCCCAGAAGCAAGGACAAGCTATATCCTAGGGGGTAATAGTCAGTCAACATCCTTAATATTAACTTTTTCTAATTACATTTCTTCCTATCATAATATGTCTCATTGTAGTGTGTATATCTATGGACCTTGATCAAAGGAGGGGATAAAAGCACAAAAAATTGTGTGCCTGTGTCTTATCCTATAAACTGCCTTAGACACGCATTCATTAAGGAAACAAATATCCATCAGGCCATCATCAACTTCACCAATATGCATGAACTACGTTTCTGCTGCTCTGGTAGCTGATGCTGCAGGAATGAGTTTTCCCTAGCCTTTAGTTGCTTGTTTGTTAGCTTCAGATGTATCAAAAATAAATAAATACTTTTTGAGCAATTAGAAACAGATACACGCAGAAGAGTATTCTCCGAATTTATTTCCATGATGCAGTGATTCTATTCAAGGGTAAAATAAATTACATAAAACAAGAGAAAAGAAAGAAGGGAAAGACTAAATTGAAAAAGAAAGATATAATGAACATACTGAAGAGCATCACCCGCAACTTCTGCAACAAACTTGTGAGTGGCAACGGCTACCAGCCTAGTCCTGAAATAGTGATGAGTGTTTCCAGTGAAGCTTGCAGACAATATATGAACGATAAATGCAGCGGCTGGCTAAGAAACCAACTTGTGTAGGAATAAATAAGTCAACGAAAGTGGAAGAAAACGGCGAAGCAACCCATAACAAATTCAGAAGCAGTTATGTTGAGCTTTATCAGAGGTAGGTTCAATTTTAAATCAAAACAAATCAAATGAAGCGGTCACTTTGAGCAAGCATGCATGTTGAATGAGCAAGGGAATCTGTGATGTGATAGCTTGTAATGTAGATTGTAACAAACAGGGGGGGCATGGGCATTATGTAGTGTAGTAGTAGCTCATATAATGTAAGTGTTGAAAATGTTTAGAGGTATTGTTATTGTAGCTGCTGGTGTCTCAAACCCAAACCCCTAACCCTAACTAATGAATTGAACACGATATATGACGATATATTTATGTATGTAAAATGATAAATAAATTAAAAAGGGAAAGGATTGGGGAAGAAAGAGGCAGGGTAGGGGTACGGACAATCGAAGATAGGGAGATTGAAAGGCGCTCTTGGCTAGCTAAGTAATGCTCCACCAACTCATCAGGTATCTGACAAGAATAAGAACAAGAACAAGAAGAAGGGGAGAGGTTGAAGTATAATGAGAGAGCTTATTGCATTGCATATTTGCATTGAAGAAGAAGAAAGATACGATACAGTGGGAGTGTAATCCATTAAGGAAGCAACGAAATGGGTGAGAGCGGCATCGTCGTCGTGTCTCCCTCCTTCTCCACTTGATTGCGGATTATGATTATGATTATGATCATGATTTTGGTTCATCCTCTCCTCTCCTCTCCTCTCATCAGCTTCCTCCGGGTTTTTGTCTTGTTGGAGTGGCATAGCATGCTTAATGGGCTTCACTCAATTCATAAATTCAGTTATGGCCCACCTCAAATTTCCACCGCATTCGCTCCTTTTAGTTTTTATCTCTTATCGTTGTCATCAGTTTTAGTCTTTTACCATAAATTTTATAAAATATAAATAAAGTATTTCAACTCCAATTTTATCACCAACTTTTGACTCGAAAGGTTTTTAAATTGTGCCTTGTGAATCGAAAAAATAAAAATTAAAGAAGTCTGATTCAAAATATATTAATTGAAATTAAGTAAATTTTAAAAATTTATGATTTAGACAAAAAAAAAAAAACACTTATTTTATCCTTTAAGTAAAAAATAAGTGAGTCAAAGTTTCTTTTTTTAAAAAATGATTATTAACAATTGGATTAAAATTCATTTTACTTTTGGTAACCTGAGTCAAAAATTGAATTGCTTTGAATTTTAACTTTTCACTTTGTTTCATGTGATTTGGATCAGTATCTAAAAAACTATATCATGAGAACATTAAACTGATGAAATCATTTGAAAAATTGAAGCAAAAGTGTTAATACTTGTCATTATGTAGATTTAATTGAGTGATATCGCATATGAACCTGGATTAATATACATACATATATATATATATATATATATATATATATATATATATATATATATATATATATATATATATATATATATAATTTAAGGATAAAATCATAAAAGCAAAACTTAATCACATCATAAAAATTTAAAAGAAAACTGAATTAAAATACTTAACATCATAAATCATAAAGGCTAACAAAATTATGAATCAACAAAGGAGATAATCGAAAATATGGACGAGAAAGAGAGGAAAGGCGAGAAACAGGTATGTGATGGACTAATTCCAAAGTGTATACAAATAAATGCAAGCTATAAATACGAAATATAAATGAGTCGTTGATACGGCACCCATTTATCTCTCACTCATCCCTTATTTTTATGCCCATCTTTAATTCTTATCCTTTTGTTTTGATTTTAATTAGTTTTCAGTAATTGGTCCGTTTCAAACGGGAAGTCAATATGACACGTTATTTTTGCTATTCCCAACCCTTTTCATTTCACCCACAAATCGATTTTCTATTTATTCTTTTTTGTTGTGAATTTACTATTAAATATAGGAATAGGAATGGTAAATATATTTATAAATATAAATTCAAACTTGTTTTTCATTTGATAACTGGGGCACTCCCTATCTCTCTTCTAATTAAGGTCAATACAAAACCAGACTAATCCCATGAATTTCTAACTTAATGAGGATAAAAATGTCTTCTCGGGAAAGTGGTTATAAAACCATATCCCCCTTTAGTTTAAGGTTCTTCATCATTCATTCCAACCACCAATAAACAAAATACAGAGAATAAGAGATATTAAAAGACCTCCACCCACAGCCTTGTTATAATACTTGGTTTATTCTTAAGCTTTCTTCCTTAATGTCATTTCATTAATTTACACGACATGATAGCTCAATTCTCAGCTACTGTTGGTAAGTCCTCCACCCCCCCTCTCTCTCTCTCTCTCTCTCTCTCTCCTCTTCTCCTTCCGTTATATCATTCATTTTGGCCTATTCAAAACAAAAACTGTTTTTTGACATTTTATGCTTCTTTCTGTCTCTGGGTTTGCTCATCGTTATATATGCTTTTATTTATACCTACATGCATTATTTTATTTACTCAGTCTCTTTTCTTTGTCAACATTTTTCCTGAAAATTAAAAAACAAAGCATCATTTAAAAAACATGAAATAATGAACACTGCAAACTTTTATTGTTGATAATAATAATAAAATTTCCTTTATGATCATCTTTTCTTCATCGTCCTTTGTCTGAGACTGCAAGGACAAATCTGATTTTAATTTTCTTTCCATAAAGGTGAAGAAGTTTCAGTTTCTTTTTTTACCTTGAAACAGTGTGACATGATAGAGAAAGACCAACACTTAATGGAGATATGCATTCATGTAAAGTGCCAAAAAAAAAAAAAAGAAAGAAAGAATGGTTTACCAATTAATTACGACCCATATAATGCAAGATATCATGCTATCATACAAATGCCAGGCTTCAGCAATAGCCTATATAGTTTTGCAAACAATGCCTATAGAGGGGCTTTGGTGCAACTTTATTACACAAAGCCTAAAAGGGTCTCTGTGTTTGAGGCACTTTTGTTTGAAAGGCCTGAGCTTTGCCCTTGATCGGTTCTTCCTGCTACATCCTCGCTATTCTAGAGGCATTCATGGCGATGACACGGCTTTTCTGTACTGCTATTTCCTTTTCTCGGGTTTTGTATCTCACTTGTCACTGCGAGTTAGTTCATCAGGCCTTAATGGTTGTTGTGTCTTGCGGATTGTTTAGCATCTGCATGGTGATTTTGATGGTTTATTTTCTGTTTTCTTTGAACACATTCTCCCTTCTTATGGGGTGAACTTGTTTGTTTCCTTCCAAGTTTTGGCTCTTTTCATTATTGTAGCTGTATGCATTATGTTTCAAGCACTGAGCATATTAAAATATTTGCTGGTTCTCCAACTTGTGTTTTTGTGTGGCAGGACAGCACTGAAGGCTGAAGTTAGGAAGGAGTTGTTCGTAAATGGCGTCAACATCTTTTGTCAGCAACATCCCATTCATCCCCATGACTTCGAACTCTCATCAGTATCCTGCACCTCTTGCAAAATATGAGGAGGTTACAACTAATCCCAGGCTCTTCATGACTACCTTGGAGAAGCTACACGCTGCTATGGGTACCAAGTTCATGTAAGCTCTCTGCATATCATTTGGCCATCAGCTCTTAAATGAAAAAAGCTAACTAAAAGAATAGTGGTCAAGATTAAAGAGCTGAGTGTACAAAATGATGCTGTTGATTTTTGTAGTAAGAAAGAACATGGCTGTGGCGTTTTAAATTATATTCTATAGTTGAAGATTTTGAGAGTGCCCAAGTGCAACTGACATTTTGTTGTAGGATTCCCATTATTGGAGGAAAAGAACTAGATTTGTGTCGCCTTTTCGTTGAAGTGACTTCTCGTGGAGGTATTGAGAAGGTAGATTGTTTAACCAAAAGAAAATTTTATGCTGCCACGTGTGAGTCTATAGTTTTTTTTGTGTCATCAACATTTCTTCATGAAATAGATGGTGATTATGTTTCTATCATAGAAATTTCACGAATTATCTACGAGTTTAAGCACAAGTGTGGTTTTGTGATTTGTGGAAAGCGTTCTGTTGTGCCTTTGCAATTGATTGCAAGATCTTTCCTTGAATAGGAAAGATGTGTGCAATTTGTATTACCTTGGCAGGAGAGCTTTATATTTTTTTTCCTTTCCTTTTTTCAATTCTCTGTAGATATTGTGATTTTTCCTTTTGTTCGGTTGTAGTGATAGAGGTTGTAATATCTTGCCAATTTGTCTTGCAGATTATCAGAGAGAGAAGATGGAAAGAAATAACTGCGGTTTTCAATTTTCCATCAACAGCTACAAATGCTTCCTTTGTGCTGCGGAAGTACTATTCTTCATTGCTTTACCACTATGAACAAATCTACTATTTTAAAGCCAGTCGATGGACCCCTGCAGCTTCTGGTCTGTGTACTTACGTGAATTTGCTTATTTGAACTATTGTGTGGGCCTGTTCTAATGTACAAAAATGGCAATGGCACTTTGTCAGATGCTCTACAGGGTCAATCAAACATCCCAGTTCCTGCTCAAAGAGCACAATTTTTGCAGCCTTCTCCTGGAATTCAATCAGCTGCCTTTCAACAGTCAAAAGTTAATGCTGCTGAATTGCCTCAAGGTCTCTGCTTTCTTCAGCTCAAAATTAGATTGATTGCTGACTACAAATAAACAAAAAATGGAAAATAGGAGTACATACGGTCATAAGAATTTTTAATCCGCTTAATCATGTTGTAGATTAGGAGCAGACTATGAGAAGGTGAAGTAAACATGGTTGTCAAAGGGTTAATCTAAGAACTAAATATTTTTGTTCATATGCTACAAGCCAAGTTTAATATAATTTGGTTAACCAGATTAGGTCCAGTGTCATATCTTCTGCACGTGTTTTAGGTTGGATGCTTCACCCCGGGCTCTCTCTCTCTTTTCTCTCTTTCTCTTATGGGAATGAACACCATAGGGATAATGTTTATAATCGCTATTGGTTATGTGCAGCAGTTACTTGAATGACGCTGTCTTGTTCATGCATGGTATGTACTATAAAGGAACAATTAACCTATTCTTCTTATCATCAGAAGGAAAGGGTCTCATATTTGATTGATGGGGCATTGTGTTGCTCTTTCAATAATATTAATTTGTACACAATGTTCAATCTCACATGCATGTCCCCTCTACCCCGTTCCATTCCTGTTTCTCCTCTGGCTTTGTTGAAGGCAAATGTACAATTCATTACCAATGATTTTCCTGAATATCATGGATCAGTTAATAAGCATTACTGTTTCTTGTTATGTGTTTTCATGAATGGCAGGATCTCCAGCGGTCGGAGTCATTGATGCAAAATTTGAAAGTGGTTATCTAGTTACTGTTTCAATAGGTTCAGAGCTGCTCAAAGGTGTACTCTATGAGGATCCACAAGGCCCCTTATTGCCTGCATTTCATCGTCAGAGCGTTATGGCAGTTACGAACAACAATGCCCCTGCTTCACTGGGTGTCCAACGCCGCAGGCGCAGAAAGAAATCAGAAATAAAAAGGAGAGATCCTGCTCACCCAAAACCCAACAGAAGTGGCTACAATTTCTTCTTTGCTGAGCAGCATGCAAGACTAAAACCACTACACCAAGCCAAGGACAGGGAGATTAGTAGGATAATTGGTGAACTGTGGAACAAGTTAAAAGAGCCTGAAAGATCAGTAAGGAACTTGTTATAAGATATTGGCTTAAAATGTGTATTTCCTTTTCTCTGAAAATATACCAAATTTTGGTTTGGTTCCTATAAAAAAAAAAAATATTGTTTGGTTTCACTCTGCATATTTAGAAATGAGCATAAATAATCCTTTAAAAACTTGAAGTTATGTTTTTCATTCTTGTCACAGGGTCCAAAAATATATTTAGACCAAAAATATTTTCAGTAGTGCACAAACAACACATGCATCTTTAAGTTCTTGACTTCTTGTTGTATCTTACTTTGTATTTGTAATGTGTGGATATATTTTCACTGATGTTAAGGTTTATCAAGAGAAGGCCATTAAGGATAAAGAGAGGTACAAAGCAGAAATGGAGAATTATCGTCAGAAACTGAGGATGAGCAATGTTATCAGTGATGCTGTGCCGCTGCAACAACGGCTTCCAGAACCGGACACAGCTTTGGTGGATGTGGACATAAGATTGGATGAGAATGAGGCAGGTTCTCCTCAGTTTCAAACTCCTGAGGAGAGCAGTTCTGGTGGAAGTGAGAATCAGAATGAGAATGATATGAATATGGATGCTTCTCCTCCTGGACCTGAAGTAGGAGTGGGTGCTGAAGCAACATATTTGACTTTGGACAAGTCATCCAAGGAAGGGGATTATGAGCTAGGACATCAACAGGTTCAGAAGATGGATGAGAGCAAAAATATGTTGGCACTGCTTTAGTGCACAAAAACAGATTTTTCTTTTAATTTTTATTTAGCATTTCGAAGTTGAAGTAGTATTTATTTCCAGTGCTTAAACTGTAGCTTTTTTTCACTTTCTTTCAAACATTAATTAATTCAGGAGTTCATATTCTTTGCATTTTATTGTACATTTGTCATGTTGACACAGGCAATGGTGGTAATTACACCTTTAGCAGCAGGGGAGACCGGAGAGTTTGTACTCTTCCAAATGTTTTGCAGTGAATGATACAAGGATTTTCTGATAATAGTTTAGCAGGGGTCTAGGAGTATTTCTTTCTCGTATCGATACTTATTTGTTTAAAGACACCTTGCTATATCCTAAAAATCGTGAAAAAATAGTTCAGAAGAAAAGCAAAAAATTCAAAGATAAAACATTTAAAAAATGAGAAACTCATTCTTCAAATTTAATAATTTTTTCCTAAACAATCTAATGATTTAGATTTAATAGTTCTATCACATGTTACATATTATTTTATTAACATTGTAGTACTTTAGTCCTTGTTTGAGAGTGATCATTTTTACAAAAATAAAATAAAAAATAGTGTTCTTAAAAGAACACTTTAATTATTAAAAAAGAAAATAGTATTCTTTACTTTTGATGCAACGTCTGTAAAAAAATGTATAGTACTATCACTCATTTATGCGTTACCATGTCATTAAAACCGGGGTCCAATCATTACCAGTAATCTGAACAAGAACACTTGCCACCACTGAAATGGTGAAACCGGTATGCATCCCTCAATATGATTTTCCTACCAACGATTTCACTAACCAGCTTGAAAACAGAGTGGCAATCACCACAAACACGAAGATTCTTAAAAATTCTAAGCGGTGAACCTTCTGGGCTATTGATCAACCCGAAAGCAAGGGCAATTCTCTCACTATGGTTCCAAAGATTATGCTCCTTTTGTTCTTCATCCGTATCTTGCAATGAATAGCTTGTGTCAGGCACATAGCCTGCCTCTTTTATCATCTTTCTCAGCTCTTCCAACTTTGCATGGATTTGTAATGTTTGTGGATGAAACTGGTCTCCCATTCCAAAAGAAGTAACCTTGTTTTTCAGCTTGATCCAACTGCATGCAGGTTTTTTCTTTATGTTATGTGATTCCATTTGCTTTCTCACATTTTCTACATCTCCCCACCTTCTGGTGGATGCACAGACATTTGAATAAAGAACAAAAGCTGAATCATCCGATGAGTCCAGCTCGAAAAGACGGTCAGCAGCCTTTTTCCCAAGCTCCAAATTGCCATGTATTTTACAAGCAGCCAACAAGCTACGCCACACAAGGTCATTTGGTGGAACTGGCATCTTGTCTATAAAAGCTTCAGCCTCAGCAAGCCTTCCTGCACGCCCAAGAAGATCAATTATGCATGCACAATGCTCTATTCCTGTGGGGACATCATATTCAGTAGTCATTGAAGAGAAGTATGCAAGACCCTCGTCCACCAAACCCCCGTGGCTGCATGCAGACAGAAGTGAAACAAAAGTGACGTGGTCTGGTTTCATTCCCAGATCAAGCATCTCATGAAAGGCTTCCCTAGCCTGTTGGAAAAACCCATGTCTGGCTAATGCTGATATTAAAATGTTCCAAGACCTCTGTGACCTGCTTCTTGGTTGGGGAAGGATTCTAAACACATCATCAATTTCCCCACATTTTCCATACATATCCATTGTAGCATTTAAAACATAATCATTTGAGTCATACCCAAGTTTAATAATCAAGCTGTGAAGCTGCTGACCTTCGTCCAGTACTGTTAAGTTACTGATAATGGCAAGAGCTACAGAAAAGCTAAACTGATCTAAATGAACCCCACCGTTCCTCATCTTTACAAAAAGTTTTAGTGCCTCCTCACCAGGCCCATAATGAGCATTTGCAGAAAGAATGGCATTCCAAGTACTAGAATTCTTATTAGCTAATACGTCGAAGATGTAGTTACTTGAATTAAGATCACCACACTGGGCATACATTGTAATTAGAGAGCTCTGGACATACGTATCTAATTCAAAGCCTGCCACAGTTATATATGCATGGATGGACATTCCATGCTCCAAAAGATCATCAGGAGTCACACAAGCACTGAGGAGATTAACAACAGTAATGTAATTTACAGGTACACCTTCTTCTCTCAATAAATTGAAAGCTTTGATTGCTGCATTTGGTTCTTTGTTATCAGCATGGCCACCTATAAGTGCATTCCAAGTTACTTCATCTCTCTTAGGCATAATTTTGCACACCTTTTGTGCTCCAGCCATCAAACCAAACTTCCCATACATGGTAATCAATGTATTACCAATGATCAGATTGTGATGGAGACCAAAGAGAATAACAAGGGCATGAACAATCTTTAGTTTTTCTAAATTATAACAGGCCGATAACGCAGTTGTGAAAGTTACATAATTCGTTCCTTTTCTCATTTGGAGCATCTCAATCAAAAGTTGTATGGCACGTGGATACTTTCCATCCTCAACATGGCATGTCATCATGGAATTCCATGAAATTAAATCCCTCTCTGGCATTGTATGAAATACAAACTCTGAATCCTCAGCATTTCCAGCCTGCGAATACATACTTATAAGACTATTGCACACACAAACATTGGATTCCAGTCCAGATTTCACTACTAGACCATTAAGTCCTCTTCCCCATCTCAAATTTTGCGCCGAGCCACATGCTGATAACAAGGCCGAAATAGTAATATAATTTATTTCCGTTTGAGTATGACGCATCTGAGAAAAGTGCCCGAGAGACTCTTCACAATGACCATTATGTGCACTTGCAGTAATCATAGAATTCCATGAAATAGTGTCACGTTCCTTCATGTTATCAAACACACAAGATGCTTCCTCTACACTTTCAAAATTACCAAACATGGATATGAGGGAGTTCGCCACAGAGACACTAGTGTCTAATCCAGATTTGATCACATCTCCAAGGATCTGATAACCCAAGGTTTTATCACAAAGCATTCCACAAGATCGAATAACTATAGCCATTGTATTTTGATTACAATGTACCCCCTCGAGTCTCAAATGCTGATAAATATTTAGAACCTCATTTGTATACCCATTATCAGCATAGCCAACCATCAAAGCAGTCCAAGAAACTATATTTGGTTCATCAATCTCCTCAAACAGTTTGGCAGCCTCAGAAACATGGCCGTATGCACCACAAAAATGCAACAAGGAAGTGCCAACAAACACATCAGACAACAAACCGCACTTGACAGCATAACCATGAACCTGAAGTTCCCCTTCAATCATACACCCTGACCTATCACAGGCAGTGACCAAACTAGCAACCACATAACTGCTTGGCCAGAGGCCACATTCACACATGCGGCGGAAGAAGTGCATTGCTTGGTGGTACAAACCAACTCGAACAAACCCGGACATCATGTTATTCCAAGAAGCTTCATTTCTATCCGACATTCTATCAAACACGTGCTGCGCATACTTAATGTTGCCGAACCTAGAGTACATGTTAATCAAGGTATTGGTATAGAATGTACCGAGCCGAACAACACCCTTAATGCAAAGTGCATGCAGTGCTTTCCCAAGAGTTTCATCAGCGATTTGTGAAAAGCCCTTTTGAGGAAAGCATGAAACTTTGGGGTGAGGGTGGTGTGTGAGTAGGCCAGAGATGAAGGGTTCTTTTTCTTTTACGCATGTTTTGAAGGGGTTAACAAGTGGCGAGAATGTAGCAGGTGGGGCATGCACAAGATTGTTAAGAGTAGATAGCTTTCTGCAATGCATAAAAATCTGATTCATGGAACAATATGTATCGCATATGTGGAAGAAACCAAGTTGATAACAAATGAGATTGACACGTGTAAGAGTGAGTTTTCAACAGCTTTGCATAAGCGTATGAAAGGAACGGGGAGCGCATATAATTATAAATATAATAACTATATATTGTAATGGAAGAAGAAGGTTTGAGTGAGGTGAGGAACAGAAAGAGAAGTGATGGGAATGGAGTGGATGAAGTAGGCTTCTTTTCTTTTCTTTTGTTTTGTTTTCTGATGGCAGCGGCGGCGTTTAAGAGCAAAAGCCGCCAGCCCAAATCAACGTTTGTAGCTGGCGGGAGTGGACTCCAACAGACCAACAACACAAACTATAAAACTGCGCCACAAATACCATAGATAAATAGAACTGAAAAGAAGAGAAAAGACAAAAAATAAAAATAAAAAACCAGTAAATGTTAACAGTTTTTTTTTTGGAAAAATCATAAAAGCTGTTTTGGCGATTATTTTTTGGGATAAAAATAAAATTTGCTCTTTTTTTTTTAACTTTCCTTTCGAAGTTGTATTTCAATATTTTTAATTTTTTATTTTCTAAAAATTAGATATTAAAAATACTTTTAACCATCCAATAAATAGTATTTTCAATTATTACGTGCTTATTTCGATAATATATTTTATGAAAATATACGATCCAAATGAATTTAATTTTATCATAATTTTTTTAAAAAAATCGTACATATTCATGATTTTTTTTGAAAAAAAGCCTGACAAGAAAAAATAGAAATTCATGTTTTTTAACCATTATTTGCACAGTTTCAAGTCGATAATAATAATTAGATAATTAGATAAAGTTCTTTTAAAAAGAGTAACTCTAAAACCAAAATTATTAATCTTACAGGTAAAATTCATAGTTCTATATATGATCGTAAATATCGAGTATGTATGGTGTTATAGTACTTGTTTAATTTATTTAAAAAAATTTAAACATGTCTTTTAATTTATTAAATGATATTATTTTAAAAAATATTAAAGTAATTATTGTATAAGTTGAATTTAAAAATATTTATGTACACATTAAAAAAAAAAATTGCAATTGAGCACGGATTATGATATTTTCTTGTTGGTAGGGTACAATTATTTGTTTTCATATCTTGCAAGGTAGTTTAGGAACTGACTGTGATTTGTTTAAAAGAGTACAAAACGAAATTGGATTAAGTCAAAATCCTACTCTATCCGCCTGTGGTGATACTTAATGATTTGATAACTATGTAAAAAACATTTTTACCGTCAACACTTTATTAGTTTCTTATTACAAATAAGAATTTAATTTAAATATATTATTAATATAACTTTTTTAGAGAATAATTTTTATATATTAATAATATAAATTAATTTTATATTCTTAGTCAATAAAAATTTTAAAAAATGACAAATTATAGTAGATAGTTATCTCGTATAATCTATCATTTTCCTAAATTTTTATTACCTAACCGTATAAGTTGTTTTATATTATCAATGCATAAAAATTAAATTCAATTTTTATACTATTAATTAATAAGTTTAATTTAGGTATACTGATAGTATAAAAATATTTTATATTGTCATCTAATCAAAACCTTTAGTTTGCATGATCATTCAAGTAATGAGTGGTTATATCAAAGAATTTTGTTGATGTAGCAATTTATGATCAGATGTCTGTATAAAAAAATTTTATACTAATAATATATTCAAATTAAACCTTAATTAATTATATATTTTTTGAAAGAAAATATGTGAGAGATATTGTTCTCGTAATTTTAGAAGATGAAACAATTACAATTACTTCCTCTTTTAACAAATGTACTTCTTAGGATTCGAACTTGTGTCTTTATCCTCAAAAGAAGTAAGTTGCTTATTATTCCTTCAACAATTTATTGGCTTTAATTAATTGTACATTGTTACTTTATTAAAAATGTTTAACACACATAATACTATATCTTAACTAATTAAGTTCAACTCACTATAAAAGAACAATCCTTATAATAATTACTTTAAACTCATTCGTATAATAAGATAAGCATATGGGAATGGGCTGGCAGTTACAGGTGGAATTTGATCCGGAGCCCTAACTACTAGCAATTAGGTCCTCACAGAATAAACCATCAGCGAGGCGTATGAGTCAAACCTTGACTCACTGTATAGAAATTAATCTTTAGTAATGCAATTGTCGGCCAGCCGTTTGTTTTTATCGGTTGTTGGCCAATGCATACTGATGCTGATTTCTTTCGCCTGCCAGTTGAGCAGCTAGTTTCTAACGTAAGCATTGGTTATTAATCTCTCATTTTCTCTCCATATGTTGATGGTAAGCATTTATTTTCTTTCCAATTTTTTTAAATGCGAGATGACACATGTAGTTTTCATGGTGATTTACTTGTTTCATGTTTCATGGAAATTTTGTGAACAGCTGTGAGGCTTTTGCGTTCATGTGTCTCCTAGGATTTTTGTATATCTCTGGATCAGTTACAAATAATAGTGCAAGAGACAGCGGAGATCCTAATGAATTAATGAGAAATGTATTGGACTAACTGCATTTTGTGAAACTTTGGGATAGGCGGAGTGAATGAAAGGGGCAGAGAACAGGACAACGCAGTCAACACTTGTGAAGGAGAACTGCAAAGGACAACATGGTCATTCCTAGCATAAAAATTTGATTCATCGAATAATATCTAATGGTTTTATTTTATATATTTCTTATCATAAAAGCAGTTTTGGCTGTTAATTTTTTAGATTAATGTTAATGCATTGTTGATATAAAAAAAATTATATTATCACTTATTATATATTGTTATATGTTAGATTTTTAAGATAGTAGATATAAAAATTAAATTTTTTTATTTATATGACAATATAAAATTATATATTTGTGTAAAATATTTTTATATTGAAAGAGTATCAAAATTAAACTTTTATTTTTAAGGAAAAAATTAGTTTTTTTTCTCCTTTCTAATAGTTGGATTTCAAGATTTTTAATTTTTACTTTTTCTGAAAATTGGGTATGAACAATAATTTTAGCAATCCGATAAAAGAGTATTTTAAACTATTACATACCTATTTCAATAATATGTTATACAAAATTATACAATTAGAACGAATTTTTTTTTTCGTAATTAGTTTTTTAAAAAATAATTATACATGAGTAGAAAATAAAACTTCTTGACACTAAAAGGCATAAATTCATTTTTTAGCAAGTGTTCTAGTAATCTTAAGTCGATAATAACAATTAAGTAAAATATTTTCTAAAATGGTAACCCAAAAATCCAAATCTATAACTGTTGAGATAATTATTAAAAAAGTTAAACATTTTTGTTAATATAATAATACATAATTAGTAGGGATGAAAATTATTACTTGATCTGTGAGTACATGCTCCATCCCTACTCAATGGGTTTGTATTTATATGTTAGGGTTAAATATTAGTACAAGTATAGATTTAGGATTGGCAACTTAAAAAAGTGAGAACTATCAATTTAACTCTTAAAAGATTAAAATATTAATAATTTAATTCCTAAAAAATATTTTATTTGTTTGTAGTACCCCAATAATAAATTCTATTATTAACTTTGTTAATGTTGATAAAAGATGTTTTAAGGAACAATTTATTAGTAAATTAATTTTTTAGGGAATAATTTGTCGGTGTATTAATCTTTTAAAGACTAATTTACAATGCATTTATCATTGGGATACCACGGAAGAAAATAGTATCTTCTAAGGGCTAAATTGTTAGGGTTTTGATCTTTCAAAGACCAAATTAGTAGTTCCCCTACTTATAAAATCAAGTTAATATGATACAAAATAAAACTAATTATATTAACTTGTATAAAAATGAACTAGTTTTATACTAAACCTTGTATGGTTTGACAACTTAAAAAATTAGTTTAAACATATGTGTGGTAGCGGATGGGTGACATACGGTGGCGATCAACTATGGTAACAGATAGGAGATGGTGGCAAACAATGGCAATCTGCGATGGTAGACAGTGGTAGATGGTAGTGGCCAATGGCGGCGAAAAGTTGACAAAGTCAATAGAAAACAAGATAATTGGTGCAAATGAAAAGAAAATAATAAGAAAAGATAAAATAGAAAGAGAAAAAAATTAGGATAAAATAAAATTAATTTAAAATTGATTTTAGACCCAAATTAGTGAAGATAAAAATTAGTTTTAAAATATTTAGGTACTTATCAAATAATATTTATTAAAAATTAGACCCCATTTTACTTATTTATCTAGTTTTGTTAGTTTGTCAAACACCCTATAAGCTTTATTCCGCTAGATAGAGTTGACTATATAGACTAAATGACACCATAGTGCTCTATTATATATCATATTTATATTTAAATAATTAATATTTAAATATCTTTTAACTTCTTTTTTTATTTAAATTATATAATGGTTTTAAAAATTGTGGCATTAAAGTACTTATTTAATTTATGAAAAAAATTAAACATGTTTTTCAATTTGTTAGATGAAGACATATAGAATAAATTAAAAAACATCAATAGAGACATTATAAAAAGGATAACAAGTAGAGTACAGATCCTAATATGTCCTTGGTAGTAGGATACATGTATTTATTTTTAGAACCCATAAGATAATTTAGAGATGAGTTGTGATATATTTGAGACACTGTGAGGTAGGGTCCGTTTGGTTTAACTTTTGGGAGAAGGTCTTTTGAAAGAAGGTCTTTTAAAAGAAAGCATTTTAGAAGAAGTACTTTTAAAAGAATGATTTTTGTTTGGTTTGAATATGTCAAAAGGCCTTTTAGAAGAATGAGTTTTGTTTGGATAGGATAAAGTAAAATTACTTTTGGTTGTTGATGTGAGAGTAATAGTAAGATTTCTTTTCAAAAGATTTTTTTCTAGAATGAAAAGTAACCCCAAAGATATTTCTTCCAAAAGACCTTATGAAAGAAGGCCTTTTGAAAGAAGTTAAACCAAACACTACCATTTACTGTACAAAATCATTTTCCTTCTCCTAGAAGGCCTTCTGGCCATTACAAACACATAACCAAACAGGCTCGTAGAAGGTGGAGTCAAAATCTTCTTTAACTGCCCAATTGCCATCCATAACAATTGCATAATTATATATAAAAGAAAAAACTTTTATATGGATATTTATAAAATGTACGCTTATGGAAATTAATTTACCAGTTGAAAATAGTGATACATACAGTAATTGATTAAGCAAAACTACTATATCCCCTTTTACTTATTTGATCAAAGTTCCTTATTTGGATACTTGCATAAATATGATTAAAAATATTACTGGTAAATCAAATATAACTTAATATCATTGGAGGCTAGAGAGTCAAATTTAGTATTAAAATAAGATTATATTTATAAGATAGTAGTTGTAGATACTTTCAATTTTATTTTTCTCATAATTATTTGAGCATTGAGTTTAATTTTTATTAGACTTTTTCAATTCCACCAACAATATTCAGGTTTAATGATAAGTAAGTTGTATTGGATATCCTTTTAGCCATGATAATGTCCAAAAAAATTACTTTCATAGCAGTAACTATAGAGATACTCTAAAAATTAAAAGACTCTCTTGATTCTACACTTATTTATATAATTATATAAAAGTCAAAATATAATTATTTATAATTTATTGAATGAATGGTCAAATGTACACACTCTTTGTAACTTTATTAGTTTCCCATTACAAATAAGAATTTGATTTTAAAAAGTTGTTAGCATAAAGTATTTTAAGTTATTAATCAATTACACTTCTTGTCAAAAAAATTATACAATTGTATTATGAAAAAAATTAACACTAATAACAATTATTATATTTTTGTTGTCTAAATTATTGTTATTTAAAATTTATTATATTTCAATTTATCTGATTCGAAATAAATTATCGTATTATAAGAGTTAAGTTCTCATAATAATTGCTTTAAAATTATATATGTGACTAGATATAATTAATTAGTGATATAAGAATATTTATACTAATAATCTAGTAAAATTAATCTTAAAAATAATATCTTATATTTCATTCATATATCTTTTAAATATCTCATATATCTTTTTTCTTTTTTGGTCTTTAGATTTTTTTGACATTATTGTGAGATTAATTTTTCGGATATAGTCTCGACTAAGAAGCCTTCGTAACAAGTGTCTTATTCAAGATTTGAAGTTTGATCCTCTTTGAGAGTGTAAATCACTTACTACTGTATTCAATTATTATTTGTCATTTTTTTTTATGTAAATCACCTATATTTAGAATTTACTTGATTACAATTAATTTGACTTAAGTTAGTTTAATAGTAAAATTCTTCAAACGCTAATTTTTTTCATTTACAAAACTCAAACCTATAACCTAAGAGAAATAACAGTTTAATCACTTGAATCAATTATACATTGATATTCATTTATCTTTTTAAAATATGCTAATATATTACAGAATTTAAATCTCTTATTAAAAGAGGAAAGCATTATAATATCTTACAAAAATAATATTTAGATCAAATATAACAAGAGAACATAATAAGGTAAACAAGAGACATAAATTCCGCCAGAGATTTATAGCTTGTTTGGTTATATTTTTGGGAAGGTCAAAATATCTTTTATTGGCATAAGAATAAAAATATATAGTAACTAATGTATTTAAATATATAAAGACATTTTTTTAAAAAGGTGTTTTAAAATTTTAAAAAGCTTTTTGAGATAAATATATTTAAAATTATTTTTTCATTCTAAAAAAATTTTTTTAAAAAAAAAATCTTACTATTTTTCTCATATTAACAAATAAAAATAATTTTATTTTATTCTATTTAAATAAATTTTTTTTCATAAATTTATTTTTGATATATTTAAATCAAATAAAAATTATCTTTTTAAAAATAAATTTTCTAAAAGTAATTTTTTAAAAGACTTTATTTAAAAAATAATTTTTCTAAAAATTAATCCAAATATATCCTTAAATGAAAGCAGTAAAGTGAGAGAGATCATGCGATTGATTAGAATATATTTCTTTAGAGAATGCAAGATGTTTATTAAATTAAATATAATAATATATGGAATCTTTCTTTTTCTTAGCCATTAAGATTGATATAAAATAAGAATTTAATTTAAGTATATTAATAATATAAATATTTTTATATCATTATTTAATAAAATTTTTTTATTTATATAACTATTTAAATAATAGATAATTATATTAAAATTTTTTATTAATATAATAATTTATAATTAAATATTTATATAAAATTTTTTTATATTAATAATATATTTTAATTAAATCCATAAAATAAAACCAGCTTTAGAAAACCGAAAAGGTGTCTGGAAAGAATAATAGCTGTGAGGCACGAAGGGAAGCGGTAGTGGCAGGAGTGTCATTTGGGGAAATTTTGGAACCTTTTTTGATGCACCGAAATTGCCAAAAGCAGTGTGTCCCACGCTGCTTACCCCATTAGACTCCACGCAGACTAGATGGTGACACAGACGGACAGAGACGGGGGTATGCTTAAGGTAAATGTACTGCATCTGTACTAATAATACTAATGCAACGTAAAAATGAAAATACCAAATTAACAAAAACAAAAGCGTTTTGTCTGTGCTGCATCCATCCGCAACGCATCCAGCACAGCAGTAGTAACTTTTTTACTTTTTATTTTTCAAAAGTTTTTAAAGTTCACTCTCACTCTCTTGTTTTGCTGGTTCCCCTTTTCCTTTGCTTCGAAGTAGCTTTAGCTCGTCGCACTCACTCTCCCCATCTTCACACAAGCCGCACTCTCTTTCCTCTCTCTTTCTCCTCTTCTCTTCTTCTCGTCTCTGCTCTGCTAGGGTTAAGGTTTTCACTCTCTAGTTCCTAAGGTGAGAAGGTTTTTCCCTTTTCTCTGCATTTCCCTTCTACATTCAATGTTATGTCAGTTACGTTATTCTCTCTCTCTCTCTCTCACTCTGCACTGCAGATTCTGTTGGAATCTCAACACAACAACAATCTGAAGATTTCTCTCTTTCACTTTCTCTGCCTGCCTGGTACTACTTCTTTCTTCCTTCCTTCCTTCCTTCTTTTGTTTGTTTGTTTGTTTGTTTGTATCTGATCATGATGAATGATGCTGCATTTTTATGCTTCTGCTTGTTAGATCTTGATGTAACTCTTGAGTTCCAAGTGTGTCTGTGTGTTTGTGTTTGTTGTAGAGGAAGCCAAGTGAAGGAAGAGGAGAGATCGGAACAGAATGTCGTCTCGGGGGGCGGGGCCCTCGTCGGAGGCGCCGCAGCGGCGGATCATGCGGACGCAGACGGCGGGGAACCTGGGGGAGTCCATATTCGACAGTGAGGTTGTGCCTTCCTCTCTTGTGGAGATTGCTCCCATCCTTCGTGTTGCCAATGAAGTTGAAAAAACACATCCCAGGGTTGCTTATCTCTGTAAGTTACTTGCTCACAGACATTTCTAAATTCAGCTCATGCTCTTTTTTTTTTTTAATTTTTTCTTTTTTTCTTCTTTTGGTTTAATCTAAAATGTGCATCGTTGTGTTTCTATTCTTGTAGGCCGGTTTTATGCATTTGAGAAAGCTCACAGGTTGGACCCCACTTCAAGTGGTAGAGGTGTTCGCCAGTTCAAAACTGCACTTCTTCAGAGACTTGAAAGAGTAAGCCCTCATCATCATTTCCTTCTGCAACATACACGCCGAATATTTTTTTCTTAATGTTATGCATTAGTTTATTTGCCTTTTGAGGAAAGAAAGTATGTAGGGTGATATGGGTTGCTTCCGAATTGAATGAAATCTGGTGCACTATATTTGTGTGCTTCGCTTTTCTCATGAAGGAAGTATGGAACTATGAACCACCAGAAATATGCTGTTGAAGGTGAACATGAATCAGGGTCATCGCGAATGTCTAATGGTTGGGAGCATAGAAACAATGCTTACAAGCATCACTGTTCTTCACGTGTTATAGAGGTCTTCTAAGATCTAATTATATCTGTCCTGGTTAAAGGTGACATCTGTATGAACCTTGCAACCATGTAGAATAGCGTAGTTGCCTCTAATAAGATTTAATGGTGGCAACAAAAGCATCTATGTTAATTTAAATTATTTCATTCTAAGCCTATATATATTGTTAATTTGCTCCATGTTTGTTAGGAAAATGATCCAACTCTGAAGGGAAGGGTCAAGAAAAGTGATGCTCGTGAGATGCAGAGTTTTTATCAGCATTACTACAAAAAATATATCCAAGCATTACAAAATGCCGCTGATAAAGCTGACCGGTAGATTCTCTACATAATTTGCCATTTGATATGTTCTCTATCTATTGTATGACTAATAGTCTGCCTCTTCTTTCAGTGCACAGCTTACAAAGGCCTATCAGACTGCTAATGTTCTTTTCGAGGTTTTGAAGGCTGTTAACATGACCCAATCTATGGAAGTTGATCGTGAGGTTAGTTTCTGTAGCTCCCAAGATGCTATTTTCCTATTGCTGTTCCCTTTTTATGTGATCCTACTTCCTTCACCAATATTTAAATACCTTGCTAGATTTTTACTGGCTGTTACTTTACACATATGATTGATTTGCCTTTGCTATTGCCATTGTAATAGATTTTGGAGACTCAGGATAAAGTTGCTGAGAAGACAGAGATCTTAGTCCCTTACAATATTCTTCCTCTTGATCCTGATAGTGCAAATCAGGCGATAATGCGATTTCCCGAGGCATGATCTTTAGTTCCGAACTTATGTGATTCTGGCTGCCCTACTTTTAAGAAAAATATACTCATTAGTAACTCTTTTCAGATACAAGCTGCTGTATATGCTCTTCGTAACACTAGGGGTCTTCCATGGCCTACGGACTACAAGAAAAAAAAAGATGAAGACATTCTGGATTGGCTTGGGTTGATGTTTGGATTTCAGGTACAGTACAACCTGGAACTGTGAGGTTATTTATTTATTTATTGAAGTAGTCATTAAAAAAAAAAAAAAACAGAAGTGACTTCTTCATTACTAATTATTCTATTTGAACTTCTTTGCAATGTTTTAATATGTAGTTTTATACAAAATGCAGAAACACAATGTTGCAAATCAGAGAGAGCATTTGATCTTATTGCTTGCCAATGTTCATATTAGACAATTTCCAAAGCCTGATCAGCAGCCAAAGGTGAGTTTTCAATTGAACAATTGATACTAATTTTCTATGTTATTTGTGCCCTTTCTGCTTAGAATTGATTGCTACTTTAAACTTCCTATACAAATGAACCTTTGTATGGGTTGGAGGGTGTGGGGGAAGGATGCAATAGTAAAGTTTTCAATTTATAGTGTTATAGTTGGTCTTGTTAAGATGCACAGTGATATCTTTTGTTGATAATGATATGTTGCTATGCAGCAAATTATTTCTTTCTTCGTGCTGTACTTGTCTGTCTTCTGGCTGCATTTCATTTTTAACGACTTTAAACACGTGTTTAGTTTTGCTTTTATAGAATTGATTTTGGATAGAATTGATTTTGTTGGAATTGATTTTGAGATAAAGTAATTTATGTTTGATAATTTGATCTGAGAAGTGATTTATGTTTGAATAGTATTGGTCAAAGTCACTTTTAGATGTATAATTTATAAAGAAATGCCCAAAAACAATTTTGATGGAATTGAAAAGTGAAAAATTTTCACTTCTATTTGACAAGAGAAACCAAACAAGAATAAAAAATATCAAAATTGATTTTGGCCTCCCAAAATCAGTTCTTGGAATGCCCGTATGGGCATCCAAACATGCTATAAATGTCTTGCATCTCACATATCTTGCTCCTTTGAATTCTATTCTTACTCCTTTGCATTCTATTCATTTGGGAACCTTGTGCTTAAAAGCTAATCTTTTTCATATTAGTTTTCATCAATGCCAATATGCATATAGTAATTGTTAGATCTCTTTCTGACCTGTATGTTTTATGTGATTAGTTGGATGAGCGCGCGCTGACAGAAGTGATGAAGAAACTCTTCAAGAATTACAAAAAGTGGTGCAAGTATTTGGGCCGGAAAAGTAGCCTATGGTTAGTGTATCTATTCTCCTAATGTTAAAAGATATTACAACTACTGTCTTGCTGACTAGGAGCTGTTTGTTTAAGTCTATATGGATTTTGAAACTGTTTTCTTTACAGTTTATCCTCTATTAATGTTACGTAAGCGCTGTATGTGGTCATGAAATTGAGATGTGAGTTTCAAATTTTCTATTCGGAGTATAGGTTCTTATTTGCAGCAGGTTTAACTCTTCTATCTAGCTTTCTCTAGAAATACATCTATTTGTTAGTTTGCCATGCAACATACCTTGTGGATGTATATTGCAGGTTACCAACCATACAGCAAGAGGTGCAGCAGCGCAAACTCCTATATATGGGTCTCTATCTACTGATATGGGGTGAAGCCGCCAACCTGAGATTCATGCCAGAATGCCTTTGCTATATATATCACCATGTATGCTTTGTAACTTAAACTAATCGATGATATTTATTTCCTTTCCCTGGAATGTTTGGTTCCCATTTTCTAGCTTCTTATATGTATAAAATGAGAGTTTATGTTTGTATATACCATTCATAAATAACTGTATGGTGGTGTCAAATGAAAATTTTTTATGGTAACTTGTCACTTTTGTTGAATATTGACATACTCTGGGATCTCTTCATGATGGCTCCTGTAGATGGCTTTTGAATTGTATGGTATGCTTGCTGGTAATGTCAGTCCAATGACTGGAGAGAATATCAAGCCAGCATATGGGGGTGAAGAGGAGGTTTTCTTAAAGAAAGTTGTTACTCCTATCTATGACGTGATTGCAAAGGTTTTACTCCCATTGATCATTATCTTCTCATTCTTAGTTTATTTTTTTTGGTGTCCACATCCATATAAAATTATTTTTTTTTTTTAATATTGGTAATATGAAAATTAATTGATATTGCTTTGCTCAAAAGGAAGCTGCACAGAGCAAAAAGGGAAGGTCAAAGCATTCGCAATGGAGGAACTATGATGATTTAAATGAATATTTCTGGTATAATTAGCTGATTTTAATTCTTTTTTTCTTTTTTGGTGTTCATTATTAATACCTATATGGGAATTAATCCTTGGTGATGCAATTGTAGGTCAGCTGATTGTTTTCGGTTAGGTTGGCCGATGCGTGCTACTGCTGATTTCTTTTGTCCACCAGTTGAGCAGCAAGTTTTTGACAAATCTAATGTAAGCATTGGTTATTAATCTCTAAATTTCTCTCCATATGTTGACTGTAAGCATTTATTTTCTTCCCAGTTTTTTTAAATTAGAGATGATGCTGGTGGTTTTCATGGTGATTTACTTGTTGTTTCATTGAAATTTTTTGAACAGATGTAAGGCTTCTGGGTTCATGGTCTCCTAGGTTTTTTTTAATTTTTTTTTATATCTGTGGATCAGTTACAGATAATTATTTTTTATCCATTGATATCATTCATGATTTTATATTTTGCTCCAAAGCTAACCAGGATAATGATTTCACATGTGGATGTAGTGGGTAGGGGGGGTCTTGCTTCTTCTATTTGATAGCTGCTTTTGTGTCTTAATTGAACTTTCCTCACTTCGTTGTTTACTAAAATATTGGATGATACTGGTGCTTTAGTTTCAACATAGAAGAGTTTACCATATCTAAGATCAGTTGTATTGAAATTGAGGTTCCATTCTTGCTTTCTTAATTGGTGTCAACCTACATATTTGCAAGAGGTTTAATTATTCTCCAGGTCCCTATAGTTTGACTCAATTTTCAATTTAGTTCTTATAGTTTAAAAATTTGTAATTAGGTCCCTATATTAAACAAAATTTTATAATTAAGTCCCTGAAGGTAACACCGTTAAAAAAAATTGTGGCAATGCTATGGTATACCAAATGAAGTGAAGTGCATCATAGACCTTATTCATCTAAACCGTTTAATTGTATATAGAATGAAAATCTATGGTTAAAAATAATATAGAATACAATACACCCCACTTAATATGGTGTATTTTAGACAATTACCATAAATCAAACCCACCACAACCACCACCACCATCACACTCTCTACCACCACCATAAACCACACCACAACCACCACCACTATCGCCACACTCAACCATTGAAGCAGAAGCCAACAACAACAACAACAGAAGCAGAAACAACAACGCAACAACAACAATAGAAGCACCAACAACAATAGAAGCAGAAGCCAATGACAGCAACAACAACAGAAGCAGAAACAACAATGTAGAAACCAACAACAAATCAGAAACAGAAGCCATTAAAGCAGAAACCAACAACAGCAAAGGAGTGTGGTGGTTTGGCGGTTTGGTTTTGGTGGTTCAGTGGTTGGTGGTTTGGTGGTTTTGGTGGCAGGTGGCTATGGTGGTTTGGGGCTTAGTTTGGATGGTGGGTGGTTGGGGAGGGTGGATGGAGGATGTAGAAGGAGATGGAGATGGAATATTGATGGAATATTCTGTTTTTGTAACTTTAGGGACCTGATTGAAAATTTTCATATAATATAGGGACTTAATTACAAATTTTTAAACTATAAGGACCAAACTGAAAATTGAGTGAAACTATAGGGACCTGCAGAATAATTAAACCTTTGCAATATTGCCACCTCTTAGTTTTTATAGAGGCAAGCTTTTGAGTGAAACCCAAATAGTGTAATGAAGCTTTTAGAGAAACTATCATTTTGGTCCTCAAATGATTTGTGTTTTATTTATTTTGGTCCCTCAGCTTCTAGGTTCGTCAGTGGCGTCCTTGAATGTATTATCTCCATTTCGTTCTGCCATACATATCATTTATGGTATATAATGTGTAGGTCAGGACCAATTGAGATGACACAAAACATTTGAGAACTCAATTGATAACATTAGAGGATGAGGGACCGTATTGAGGAAACATGTACATTTCAATGTCCAAAATGGCAATTTTCTTATTGGTTAATGTTGTCTTTACAGGCTTTGAATTCTCTCCTGCTTTTAAAAGGCACTCTTATCCTCTGTCTTCACTTGTAACATTGGTATTCTTTTGGCACTTATAATAGGGTTGGAAAATAAGCTCCTTGTATGTTGATGTTTGAACAGTAAATGATAAAATTTGCATGATACTGTGGTTACCTACTGATTTGTATTTTTCTGCCCAAGACCAAAATCATGAGACTGATATGCATTTGCTCCAGGTTGGAATTTAGGCTGAGAAGGGGTTTTTTTTTTTTGGGGGGGGGGGTTAATTGTGATCCTTGTGTAATGTTTATAGAGTATAGCCTGACCATTGCTGCTGAAATTATATGTGCTGCTATATCTTAAACCTTGCTGTAACTTAAATGTACAGGATGATAAGCCAGCTAACAGAGACAAATGGGTTGGGAAAGTGAATTTTGTTGAGATAAGGTCATTTTGGCATATTTTCAGAAGTTTTGACCGCATGTGGAGTTTCTTCATTCTGTGTTTACAGGTATTAATTTTCCGCATTGTGTTGCCTTCCTCTTTAATGCCTTGCAAAATAAGATCTACTTCTGAAATGGTTAATTTGGCATTAGGCTATGATTATTGTTGCTTGGAATG
This sequence comes from Pterocarpus macrocarpus, assembly GCA_031439585.1. Lineage (NCBI taxonomy): Eukaryota > Viridiplantae > Streptophyta > Magnoliopsida > Fabales > Fabaceae > Pterocarpus > Pterocarpus macrocarpus. The sequence goes on from CM062515.1 coordinate 79,666,865, forward strand.
GATCTGGTGATCCAACTGCAATCTTTAATGGTGATGTATTCAAGAAGGTGTTGAGTGTGTTTATCACAGCAGCTATATTGAAGCTTGGGCAAGGTAGGTAATCCGATTTTGTTTGCTCGTATATTTAATATCCAGTTACTGTATTTTAGCTTACCTTGTTCCTTTGAGATGATGCCTTATCGTTTCTGCATTTATCCAATTATGTTGCCGTGTGAAATTGTAACCTAATGTGATAATCTGACCTCCTACATTCTTACATGCTTTAAATTAGTGAAAGTTGTAACTGTCAGAATAAGATTAAATTATTGAAAGTCTTCTGGTTTTTAGTTAGCTATGTAATAGTCCCTTTTAAAAGGTTTCATGTTGGTGAAACTGCTTTACAAAAAGAGAGAAGACAGTGGTGTACTTCAGAGAAAAGCAAGTACAGTTGACTAACGATGAAAACAGGAAGAAGCCTTTGATCAAAGTATTTTGGTCTCAGGCATCTGAATTTGACTTTTACAGTCCGGAACAAATTGCTATACCTTTTGATGCTGCTTAACACCAGGGTATCCTTAGAAGGAATGCCTACATGTTTATTTCTGATAAAAAAGGGTTCATTAATAGAAATTAGAAAGTAAGAGGTAAAAACTGGACAATAACATATGAGAGCGGACAAAACAAAGCAAACATAGTACTGGAGTAACCCTTTTGAGGAGCCATTAGCTAATGTCACTTGAAGTGCACTGAAAGTGACTAATTACTTAAAGCAGTTTCTTTATTGCCATACCATTATGTTACGGACCCCAAATTTGGCAAGTTCTATGCTAGGAGAAGGAATAGAGTGAGTGGGCTGACTTAGGCCCAATAGGAGGATAAGGACAAATTTGAGGGTGGTTTTGCTGAGCTGTGGAGAGAGAAAAGGCATTATGAGGAATTATGGTAGTGGCAGGGAAGGATATATTCAGTTAGGGACAGGAGGGAGGGATTCATTCAGATATTTTGAGAGAGAAATTGAGAGGCTGAAGGGCTCCTCTATGCCCAGGATATTTTCTGTTTTCTTGTATTTCCTTTTGTTCATAGTGAATTCAATCAAGTCCTAGGCTAGATTTCCCACTGAAATCTCAGTCTAAGGTACATTCTTGTATTACATTCTGCATCCTGTTACTGTTTGATACCAGTTCTAACACATTACCTTCTTGGGTGCTTTCTATGAATCAGTGTAACTTCAATCCATTATGGGATCTAATGCACTTAAATATCTCATGACTGGTTTTCCAATTGGATTGAAACAGTTGAGGTTGAAACATGTCTGCTGTAACCCTTCTGTGACATCAAAGGGAGCCATCATGCTCTATATTCATTATGTTCTGTCTTCTTAGAGATTTGGATGTTTGTCAATAGTATACTGTTCTTGAATATAATTGCTGAGTGTGATGGGAATGCTTGGTTACTTTGTTTTAATCTTTTTACCACTTTAGTAAATGATAACTTAGTTGTTTGCATAAGCACTGGCAAATTGAAGGATTCAAGATGTTGGATCAAAATTCGGTTGATATTCTACGGTTTGTGTGAAGCTATTCTGAAATGCAGAAGCATGATTTGTGTCCTTGGCTGAGCAGTTAGCAGTTATATCATATGTACCCTTAACATCTGGTTTGATTTTAAAATCTAAACAATGAATTTTAAGAAGTCAACATCTATAACCTTTCTTTTTCCTGCTTGAAACATATATTTATATTCCTGCCATTTCACAAAGTGGAGGTTACTTATGATGAATCTTTTTTTTTTCCCCACTTGGGCAGCTGTCCTTGATGTTGTTCTGAGTTGGAAAGCACAATGGAGCATGTCGCTGTATGTTAAGTTAAGATACATAATTAAAGTTGTTTCAGCTGCAGCATGGGTGATTGTTCTGTCAGTTACTTATGCATATACTTGGGATAATCCTCCTGGGTTTGCTCAAACCATCAAAAGTTGGTTTGGAAACGATTCAAGTTTTCCTTCATTGTTTATTTTGGCTGTTGTTATTTACCTGTCGCCAAATATGCTTGCTGCCATATTCTTTCTGTTCCCATTCATTCGCCGTTTCCTTGAGAGGTCAAACTATAGAATCGTGATGCTAATGATGTGGTGGTCACAGGTAGGCAGTAATTCAACCTTGCTTTTGTGTATATTTTTCTGTTTGGTATACCTAAGAGCTGTTTTTTGCCATTACAACTGAGATGTTTAGATTCTAACTTGGTGTTTCTGATGCCTTATAATTGCCAGCCTCGTCTTTATGTTGGTAGGGGAATGCATGAGAGCACATTTTCCCTTTTCAAGTAAGAATCTCAAGTTCAAATGTTTCTTTTGCCTGTGAAGCGTGTGAGGTTCCTAGGCATCTGATATTAATATGTCTTTGTTTACTATTTCAGATACACAATGTTCTGGGTCCTCCTTATAATTACAAAGCTGGCTTTCAGTTACTATATAGAGGTGATGCATTGTCATTCATTCTGGAACTAAGTATTAATCTCCAATTTCTTTCTGATGGTTTGTGATTGTTATTTGGTCTATTGTTGTAAGCTTGACTGGAGTTTTAGTCGCATCTTTTGACTTTTTCTTTACGTACTGTCTTTGTGTTGCATTGATGATTCCTTCAGAACAATCAATTAATTTTACTTGTTTTAACTTTCTTGCATTCTTACTGTAGATAAAACCTCTCGTGGGACCTACGAAAGCTATAATGAGTGTAAAAATCACGACTTTCCAGTGGCATGAATTCTTTCCTCATGGTAATAATCTTGAATGCTAAGGCTTTCATACGAGTTCATTTCCTCAGAAAAGATCTTAAGTAGTGCTTGTGTGCTTTGCAGCTCGGAATAATATTGGTGTTGTTATGGCACTTTGGGCTCCAATTATGCTGGTATGGGTTTATGATGTACCTGATTGACTTCCTTTTTTTAGTATCTGTAGTATATCCGTATAACTCCATTTTTTTTTAAGGTATACTTTATGGATACCCAAATTTGGTATGCAATATTCTCAACCTTATTTGGTGGTATTTATGGTGCATTCCGCCGCCTTGGGGAGGTTAGTATAATATCCAATCATATGATCCCTAGTGTATTGGCTTTATGCTTTGGACATACCTTGTGGGGAATCTAAGAAGCTTATTCTTATTCCTCCTCTCCTGCTGCTTATTTTAGCCAAATTTCCTTTCAATGTTGGGCAGTACTTCAAGCTATATATTCTTTCCATAACTCTTTACCAATTATATATGTTTTATCATCTATAACCACTGATATTCGTTGATTTATGTGGGTAATACCATATTGCATACCTGAATATTTTTCTTCCGCATTACATCTATCAAGTTGTTGAAAAGTTGTTAAAGTGATTGAGTTTCTTTCCTAAGGTTTGTTGAGGGATGTTTTATGCCAAATTGCCAATGTGCGGTGCAATTCAGATGTTTGTGGAGTGGCTTATATGTCTTCTCAAAGTTTTCTATTTATGCCAATCTCGTTGAATATTGAGTTAATTTTAATGGATATTCTAACTTAAATTTCTCCTACTACTGGCATCTTCTGCGCTTATCGTATTTCGGTGTTCACGTTTCCCTTGGGTATGGTATTTTTATTGTGATTAAAGGACCTAGGTTTATGTTAAAAAATGGCAGGTTGGTCTGTATTGTCTTGCACATATATTTCAGCTATTTCCCAGAATTTATGTACTGGGTGGTGGAAAGTGCTTTCTTGATATGCTTTGCTTCGTTCTGCCTTTGATTTTTAATTCTATAAAAATCTCCTTATGCTTAGTTTTGTTTTGCCGCTCCATCATCTAAAGCGGCTGCATATTGTTTGCTTTACTTTATTGGTCTTGATGCAGCACAAGGAGAGATGCTCATGATTATTGCGTTAATTTATAAGTCCTGTATTAACTTTATAATCAGGTTCACTTCTCTTCTTTTACCAAAAAAGAGTATGGTTATGGATACTAATGGGGTATTTATGTTTTATTTCTTAGTAATTTGGAATATTATAAATGGTTTTGGCATGTCTGAAGAACTGTAGAAACTCCAATGAGGATAGTATATCTGATGGAAGACAGCCCAATAGTTAGAAGTAGAGGAAGATCAGGAAAAACTACAGGAGAAACCATTAAGAGGGATTTAGATTTAAATAGTTGACTATAGACATTGGTTACGATAGAACGTTATCACGTTGTTTAGTTTATGTAGCTGATCTCACCTAATGGAAAAATGCTATGTTGTTTTGATCTTGTGGTATCTTTTTCCTAGTTGTATTCACTATCATAGTTGATGTATGGTTATCTTTGAGATTTGGTTTCTACTTTAATAGACTGAGGGTTGTTTACTTGGTTTTCAATTTTATTATTGATAGACTATCAAAGAAATCAGTGTTGTTAAGATTGTTACCTCTTTTCCATATCTCTTTATTTCTATATTAGATCTTCTATTTCACACTTTGGTTCTTATCCCACTTTAATTGATTATCCTGGTTTAAGATTCGGACACTAGGAATGCTTAGATCTCGTTTTCAATCATTGCCTGGTGCCTTCAATGCCAGTCTCATTCCAGAGGAAAAGAATGAGCCAAGGAAAAAAGGATTAAAAGCCACTTTATCTCGCAGATTTCCTGAGGTCAACTATTATACTTCTATCATCAGTTTCTTGAGCTTGTGATTGAAGCATCTTTACTTTGGATTACATTGCTTTGGTTGCTTGATACAGATCCGATCTAACAAAGGGAAGGAAGCTGCTAGATTTGCACAATTGTGGAACCAAATAATCACCAGTTTCAGAGAGGAAGATCTTATTAGCAATAGGTAATGTGAGGGATAGTTTTATGTTTCTGGATCTTGATCTGCTTTCCCCTTTCTCTCCCTCTCCCTCTTTCCATAGATTACTGTATACTTTCTACAGCAGTGTGATGTGGCGGTTATACTATTCAGGGAAATGGACCTTTTGCTTGTACCTTATTGGGCTGATCGTGAGTTGGACCTTATACAATGGCCCCCCTTTCTACTTGCTAGCAAGGTTTGTTTATTTTCACTTCTGTATGAGAATTTGCTACCTTCAATTCCATTTATTCATTTAGTGATTCTTTTTGTGGCTATGTGCTTGTTAGATCCCAATTGCATTAGATATGGCTAAGGACAGCAATGGAAAGGATCGAGAGCTGAAAAAAAGAATTGGGGCTGACGACTACATGTCTTGTGCTGTTCGTGAGTGCTATGCTTCATTTAAGAGCATTATTAAGCAGTTGGTTCAAGGGGAACGTGAGAAATCGTAAGTCTCTTGAGGCCATTTGATGTAGTAGTTTATTTAAGTAGTTGTACTTTGTAAATGATAGTCTAATGTAATATTCCTAATCAGCTCCAAATGCTAGGAGATTGTAGGCCCGTTGATAAAATGATATGGGAAACAGCTAGCTTTATCAGTCTAGACACTATATCTTTTGAAGTATAAACCGAGTTCTGAAAGGTTCTTTGTTTATCTAATTCATTTTTAACCTTTTTTTTTTGGGGTATCTTTCATAACAGGGTTATAGATTACATTTTCACTGAAGTAGACAGACAGATAGAAGCAGATACACTGATAAGTGAATTCAGAATGAGTGCTCTTCCTAGCCTCTACGGACAGTTTGTTGACCTAATAAAATATTTGGTACTATTTTAGCTCTCTTTTATGCATTTAGTGTATATTTGACTAACTTTTAAAGCTTCTTGTTCAAAAGCTTTCTCAATAATATTTTGTTATAAACTGTTTAAAACAAAAAATAAGCTAATCCTAGCATACACTTAATTTCATTCATCTTTTCAATGTGGTTGTCAAAATCTTACCCCAGTTGTTTAAATTATTGCAGTTGGAAAATAATCCGAAAGATAGAGACCGAGTTGTGCTTCTATTCCAGGACATGCTGGAGGTGGTGACAAGAGATATAATGATGGAGGAACAGGATCATATATTTGGGTGATGCATGCGTAGATTGCTATGTCTCTACATCTTTGAGTTACATCTTATTTCCTCCCTTGATTATGATTGTATCATTTTGTTCTAATAGGTTGGTAGATTCAAGCCATGGTGGTACTGGACATGAGGGGATGCTTCCTCTTGAAACAGAGACACATTATCAGTTATTTGCATCTGAAGGAGCTCTCAGGTTTCCAATTGAACCGCTTACAGAAGCTTGGACAGAGAAGGTTGTTAACAAATGAATTATTATGCTGAAAGGTTGAATAGTGAATTTCATTGGTCATGACTGTTTTATTATTTTGTTTTGGTAGATTAAGCGGCTTTTCTTGCTGCTTACAACAAAAGAATCTGCCATGGATGTACCCTCTAACTTAGAAGCAAGAAGACGTATTTCTTTCTTCTCAAATTCACTGTTTATGGACATGCCAATGGCGCCAAAAGTTCGGAACATGCTTTCATTCTCGTAAGCTACCTTGTAGTCCACAATCCTGTGCCATTTTTTCCTGTTGAAACTTGTGAATCAGTCAGGTTAAAGATGGCGGAAATTTCTCCTATTGCAATTTGCATTATCTTAATCTGTTCCTTTCCATGCATTCTTGTTGACGGATGATTCAAAAGATTTTAATTCTATGAACTACTTTTTACTAGGTATTCTTTATGGACTATTGTTTTGAAAGGCACGACAAGATTGAATGTTTAGTTTAATTGGCTCACAGGAAGTTTCCATGATTTTGGATGATTGACAAGGAAGGAAACAAATGCTGTATTAAGTATTCTCCATTGAAGTGTCTGGCTATAGCTGAGTTCTATTTTCTAGTGTTTCAGCTTGAAATTTTACCTGTGTACCCCATCAAATATATAAATTTAATGAGTATATGAACTATGAGTTATTTATTTTAACATTGTTAAGTTCATCTCAATTTAGGTGCATGTACAACTCCCCCCCCCCCCCCCCCCCAAAAGGGCGGGTGGCACGGTTACAGGCCCATGTACTTCTTGATTATTAAACTTTGATTGTTGTTGACTTTGCTTGTAGGGTTTTGACACCATACTACACAGAAGAGGTTCTCTTCTCTTTACGTGATTTGGAGTCACCAAATGAAGATGGTGTTTCGATATTGTTCTACTTGCAAAAGATTTTTCCAGGTTAACTATTGCCCATAAGTCTCTTTAAAGCAAAATATGAAAATCCATGGGATGGGATATCTAATGCATTGCTTGTTACTTATTTGGTTATTGATGCACAGATGAGTGGACCAACTTTCTTGAAAGAGTGAAGAGTAGTGAGGAGGAACTTAAAGGGAATGAATCCGATGAGTTAGAAGAAGAACTTCGTCTCTGGGCATCATATAGAGGCCAAACTTTGACTAGAACTGGTTCTCTATCTCTGTGTCTCTCTGTTTCATGCACACACTGCAAACTCAAGTGGCTATGTTCATACGCTGTTATGTTCTAGCCCCAGTGTTTAGAATGTCTGTCATTGCAATTGACTGAAGTATTCTTATTAATGCAGTAAGAGGCATGATGTATTACAGAAAAGCTTTGGAGCTCCAGGCTTTTCTTGATATGGCCAAAGATGAAGGTGACTTTTGCTTCTCTTGGGAATGATTGAGTGAAATTTCTTTAGTTGCATGTACTTTGGTTGTCAATTTATTGTTATTAGGTGAAATTTCATCATGATAGGCTATTATGGCTTCATTTGGTCTATGTAGCTAACCCACGGTGGGAAAAGGCTTGGTTGTTGTAGCTGATGAACCATACAGCTACTTTTTTTATTTTTTATTTATTTTTATTTAATAAAGAAAACATCTTTGTTTGTCTGGCTGAAATGTTTTGAATGGGCAGATTTGATGGAAGGGTATAAAGCCATAGAAAACTCGGATGATAACTCAAGGGGGGAAAGGACATTGTGGACACAGTGTCAAGCAGTAGCTGATATGAAATTCACATATGTAGTATCATGCCAACAATATGGTATTGACAAGCGCTCTGGTTCTCAACGTGCACAGGACACATTAAGACTTATGACAAGGTAAGCATCAAAGCTCAGTGGTTGTAGTGGACTTAGTGTACCTGCTTTTAAAATAGTAAAATATGGTTATTGTGCCTATTAGTTGGTTGTAAAATTTTCATTTTGCAGATATCCTTCACTTCGCGTTGCCTATATTGATGAGGTAGAGGAACCTATCAAAAACAGTCCGAAAAAGATCGAAAAGGTCTACTACTCTTGTTTGGTGAAGGCTATGCCAAAATCCAGCAGTCCTTCAGAGCCTGAGCAAGCTTTGGACCAGGTATCTGGTATTTTGATTAATGAAGTCCGTCAGTGATTTGTACTTCTTTCTTCATTTCCTTTTGATAAGATAAGAAATTTTATTAGAAGAAAATAGGGAAATTTCAACTAGATGAGTGATAGGAAATCCTCTGGAATGATGAAATCTATATACTAAAATGAACAATAGAAACTTGGAATGCAGCAAGGTTGCCCGATCTGTGTATATCAAAGATCGCATCTCCCCTGAAGTAGCTTTGAGCTAAGCAGCACGGAAAAAATTTATTGTATTCCTTAGAAATTCAATATTTATACTCTTTCCTTAGAATTAAATATTTATGCCATTTCCTGAGAATTAAATACAATTCTTGATATGAACTGTTGAAAAAGCTATCATTATTTGTCCTTGATATTACACCCATCAATATTTTAACCAAAAAAAAAAAAACAATTACATACATGAATATTTTCCTTCATACTCGATCTGATTGTCTGAATCAGGTCATATATAAAATAAAGCTTCCTGGACCAGCTATTTTAGGTGAGGGTAAGCCTGAAAATCAGAATCACGCAATAATTTTCACACGTGGAGAAGGCTTGCAAACAATAGATATGAACCAGGTATGATGGTCATATGTGATCACATCATTTTAGGCCTCATCATTCCATGTGATTAAGTTGCATCTTTTATAGGATAATTATATGGAAGAAGCTTTGAAAATGAGAAATTTGTTGCAAGAATTTCTTAAGAAGCATGATGGTGTGAGGTACCCAAGTATTCTTGGACTAAGGGAGCATATATTTACTGGAAGGTAAACCCATACTGGTGCTTTTGCAACTACAAGTCATAATTTGAATGTTTCTGACTGTCTCGCTTTGGTTTCAGTGTTTCTTCCCTTGCCTGGTTCATGTCAAATCAAGAGACGAGTTTTGTGACAATTGGTCAGAGATTGTTGGCTAATCCCCTGAAGTAAGTTTTTGTACTTCTTTTCAAGTGCAGGATAATACAGACACAAATTTTGAATAAACCTATTGCTTTCTAAAATAAAAGAATTACCAAGTTGCAGAGAGAGGGAGAGGGAGGGGGAGAGTTCTTAAAAGTAAATAGAAACCAAATATTAGATCTTCCAGAAATTGGTATATTGACATTGTTTGAAATATTTATTTGAGACGTGTTTTTTGATCTATGCCAATCTTTCTCTCAATTGGAGTATTTACTGTGTTTATGGAAAAGGGAGAGAGTAATAAAATTAGTCTTCACTCTTTATTTTAGTTCAAAGCTGTGCTTTTTACTGACTTTTTGTCTAATTAATACTTAATATTTGGACTACAAATTATCTGCTGAAAGGTTGAGTTATCTTTCTCTTGGGCAGCCTGAGTTGTTTACAACCAATAGAAATGTATAATCTGTTATCTTTTTTTCTGCTTATGTAGGGTTCGTTTCCACTATGGTCATCCTGATGTGTTTGATAGGCTTTTTCACCTTACTAGAGGAGGTGTCAGTAAAGCCTCGAAGGTTATCAATTTGAGTGAAGATATTTTTGCTGGTAATGTGCTGTCCAATTCCTCTTTATTTGGTTTGTATTTGACTTTATCTTCATCAAAGTTTTTTACGTCATTTCCAGGATTCAACTCTACGCTGCGGGAAGGAAATGTTACTCATCATGAGTACATACAAGTTGGGAAGGGAAGAGATGTAGGTCTCAACCAGATTTCTATGTTTGAAGCTAAGATAGCTAATGGCAATGGAGAGCAAACACTAAGTCGGGACATATATCGACTGGGACACCGTTTTGACTTCTTCAGAATGCTGTCTTGTTATTTCACCACAGTTGGATTTTATTTCAGCACTCTTGTATGTTATTGCTAGAGTTAAATTTTATTAACTTTATGGATTTTTTCCCCCTCCTCGGCAACTATGGAAACCTATGTTGGAATCTAAAGGGGAATGCAAATGGCAAGTGGGGGAACCCCCCCCCCCCCCCCCCCCGGGCAAACAACAAACAGAAAACAACCCCCACCCACCTACCCCTATGTAACAGCAGCTCCTGATCTTTTAAAGACCAGGGGAGCTACCATGTGAGCTAAGACTCACTGATCATGTGCTTTAGTTTCTTTCCTTTCCTTTCCATTTTATTTTTTTTTTAACCATGTGCTTTAGTTTTTATATCATGGGCTTCTGAACCTCTTTGTTCCCCTATTAACTTTGTGCAGATAACTGTTCTCACTGTATATGTATTCCTCTATGGTCGCCTCTATCTCGTTCTCAGTGGGCTCGAAGAAGGTTTGAGTACGCAAAAGGCCATTCGAGACAATAAGCCTCTTCAAGTGGCTCTTGCTTCTCAATCATTTGTTCAAATTGGGTTTTTAATGGCCTTGCCTATGTTGATGGAAATTGGCTTGGAAAGGGGTTTCCGTACAGCACTTAGCGAGTTTGTGTTAATGCAGTTGCAGTTGGCCCCTGTGTTCTTCACGTTTTCACTTGGGACAAAGACTCACTATTTTGGAAGGACATTACTTCATGGAGGTGCAAAATATAGACCCACAGGCCGAGGGTTTGTGGTTTTCCATGCCAAGTTTGCTGACAACTATAGACTTTACTCCCGTAGCCACTTTGTTAAGGGTATTGAGCTCATGATATTGCTTGTTGTATACGAAATTTTTGGCCATAGTTATAGAAGTGCTGTTGCATATGTCTTGATTACCATATCGATGTGGTTTATGGTGGGAACCTGGCTCTTTGCACCCTTCCTGTTTAATCCATCTGGCTTTGAATGGCAAAAAATTGTTGATGATTGGACTGACTGGAATAAATGGATTAGTAACCGTGGAGGTATTGGTGTACCGCCTGAAAAAAGTTGGGAATCATGGTGGGAAGAGGAACAGGAGCATCTCCAGTATTCAGGATTGCGGGGAATCATAGTGGAGATATTGTTATCATTGCGTTTTTTTATCTACCAGTATGGTCTTGTATATCACTTAAATATCACTAAAAGGGGCTCAAAAAGTTTTCTGGTAAGTCTTAACATATGTTGTCTCCTTTTTCCTGTATTTTTATCTTGCCATAATCTGGCAATTTGAATGGAATAACGGATATTCTTTCCTTGGCTAACAGGTATATGGCATTTCATGGTTGGTGATCTTTGTAATATTGTTTGTGATGAAGGTTAGTAACAAGCTGCTTTCTATCTTGTAGGGGCATGTTATATAATTTTACATGTATGTTTCCAGTGTACACATTATATTGTCTAGCTGGAGCCTTTGCTTCTGGATGCATAGTATGGCACTGTGGATAGGAATTTCCTTATATTGAATTCAGCAATGTAACGATATACTTGTTTGTCTTTTTGGCTACAAGACGTGACCACTACTTTCTAATGGTCTAACAAATTTCTAACTTCCCTTTTTCTTCTTGTCTCAGACGGTGTCTGTCGGTAGGCGTAAATTCAGTGCAAATTTTCAACTTGTCTTCCGACTAATCAAGGGATTGATATTCCTAACTTTTGTGTCAATTCTTGTCACTTTGATTGCCCTTCCACATATGACGATGCAGGACATTGTTGTTTGCATTCTTGCCTTCATGCCAACTGGTTGGGGAATGCTACAGGTTAGTTCTCTTTCTTTTCCTTCCATACTAAATTAATGAATGTTCTTTTCGAATGGTATGCTATGTCACGATCATTTTTTCTTGTGAAAAATTGGGAGCCACAAAGCACTATGAAGGGGGTAAAGACCTTCATAACATCATGGATCATGTTATATCTTGTCTATTTGGAAGAAGTCCAAGTGTGAGCCAGAGAAACTGAACTTTTGGAAGGACTTACGAACTTGTGTTAACTTTCGACTGATAGATATCACATTTGGGAAACACTCGTGTACATTGTACAACCTGACTTAGTGATGTGGTTTTGTGATTAATCTTTCCTTTTTCCTTTGTTTCTAGTCTAGTTTCATGGGGCTGATTTATTGTACTATTGCATTATTTTTCTATTGCCTTCAACTTGTGGTTTTGGTTCTTTTTGTCATTGTTACTTTTATTTTGCAGATTGCACTAGCATTAAAACCTCTAGTACGCCGCGCTGGATTCTGGGGATCAGTGAAAACTCTTGCTCGTGGTTATGAGATTGTCATGGGTTTGCTTTTGTTCACTCCTGTTGCTTTTCTGGCTTGGTTTCCTTTTGTTTCAGAATTTCAAACACGTATGCTCTTCAACCAAGCCTTCAGCAGAGGTTTGCAAATTTCTCGTATTCTTGGAGGCCAAAGGAAGGAGCGCTCTTCTCGCAACAAGGAATAGTTTGTCTAAACAAGGCTTAACTAAGGGCATGAATTCCTTGGTTGCACTAATATATAACCTCAACAAGGTTTTCTGTAACAATTGTAATTATTTGTAAGTAACTATGAATGAGACAGGTTCTAGGCTTCGGCTTCTATATAGCCATTTAATTTTTGTCTGACATCAATGAAAGCTATTTTGATTCTAATTTGACTTCACATTTTGTATTCCTTGACCATCTGACACTAAAATATTTAGGTCCTTTGATATGCATATTCTAAGGCAATTTTGGCTTCACTTTATGGTGCATATTCTGGTGAAGCGCTTGTAAAGTACTTCATGGTGAAGTGCTGATGTTGGCCAATGATAACATTACATATGAGAGTAGGGACCGTAGTTGGTCAAACTCAGTTAAGTGGGATATAAGGTGTTAATGAAAGTGTTAATGAAATACACCGTTTAGATTAGTAGAAACCAAGGTCATTAGTATTGAAACCAATCGAGTAAAAAACAAATGAAAAAAAAAAAAATCGTTGAGCCCCTTTCAACAGTTGTGATGAACTTTTCTTCTCCACTTCTCCCTCGCCACCGTTGCTGCCATGTCTACCCTGCTGCCACCAACACTGTCTTCATAGCACCTATGCTCCACTTCGCGCTAGCCTTGCTCGGCTTGTAGCACTCCATCGTCGTCACAGTCATCCCCTCGTCCCTACTCCTTCTCCAACTACTGTTTTGGAAGAACCAATTGCCATTTTCAACATCTTCAGTGCAACGGAACATAACTAGGCACATGGATTGCATGGCGCTACCTATGAAGAGCATCATTCTAAAACAGGTTAGAGCTTGTTGCAGCATCGTCGTCAAGGTGTCCCATTCCTAGTCGTTGCCACCGCTCCATTGTCTAGCACCACCATTTTGCACCTTACAGTAAGATGATGTTATTGGGGATGCATATTTGTGTTTATCCATGTCCATGTTGAATGAAATACAATAGCAACTTGTACAAGTTTTGTTTTTTATCAGAGTGAAAAAGAGAATTTGTGCGATTACAAATCGAAAATTTTGATGTCCATTTATGAATCTTTTTCCATTTTATTTGGTAGCTTATAAATATATATATATATATATATATATATATATATATATATATATATATATATATATATATTATTGCAAGATAGATTTAGTTGTTGGGATGTATTTGTAGAGCTCTATTAAACTATATTATTGTTGGTATAACTTCACATGATTCTGTTAAGCTAGGAGTAGTGAGGGTGTTCCATAATAGTCAAGCTTGTTTAAAATTTCTCACTAAGGGAGGAGACCAAAGTGGTGAAGGGAGAGGTGGACAAAAGTGGCAGTGATGGCGTACCAATAGCGAGCAGCGGTGGCTATAGCAGTGACGTTGTTCCAGGTTTTGGGGGGGGGGGGGGGGAGAGATAGTGAAAGTGGGCTATATTGTAGGAGGAAGGGGGAGAGAGAAGGGGATTTTTTTTTAATATTGGTACAAGGTTTCAAAGGTAATTGAGAATGATGCACTTTGTTAATAGCAACACCATTTTAATAAAGTTTGACCTACACTGCCACCACTTTCCACATGTTAGGTTATTATCGGACAATGTCAACGCTTCATAGTAAAGCAAACAACTTGTGCTTCACCAAAGAACCTGCCCCACTTTATTTTTTTGGGGGGACTGACTCCACTATTGTCATTATGCTTAAGAATACATGGACAGTGCTTCTTTGGCAAACACGATGTGACATTTTTAATGGGGCTTTCTCCATAACGATAGCACTGAATGCACTCTAGTCCCAAATTTGATAATTACATACACAGGTCTACATAGACAAATGCAATCGCTCATACATGTTATAGGTGAGCAGGGTCTTGTATGAGATCCCAACTTCCTTGAGAAATTTTTTTGTGCTATTAGGAGCAAGAAATTTCTCTTGCCTTATCTCATATTTGACAAACTAGTTTTGTGGGTTATTTTTATTTTCCTAACTATCCATCACCGTCTTTTATTAACTATTACAAAGTTGATTTGATATGTAATAAATGCAATAGAGGGGGGAAAAACAAAACTAATTTCCCTGTCCTTTGGCTTGGAGGCGAAATGGCATGGCATTCCCCGCTTAAGGTTTACATAAAATTGAGTTTCACGATGTTTCAACTAAGCCACTTTGGTTCATTCTCCTTTACATTTTTATTTCACCTTTCCTACCCTTAAATTTATGTTTCTTCCAAAGAAGGGGCCATCTTCTTGTCTAATTTTGTTGAAGTGTTTTCAAAACAAGGGGCATGCCTTGAACCCATTTACACTCTATAACGGCCATACAATAATACTCTCAATTTTAATCGTTTATTTGTACCTATGGTATCACTTCTAACATTTGATGCTTTGATCAATACTATCCTTGGGATTATAAGTTGAATATGAATATTTTGTAAAGCACAAGGTCTATATGTTTAAAAGAGACATAAATACGGTCCATTCATTTTGTAAGGTCATCTTTCTTATTTGGAGATTATTGTATGAGACAAACACCCACTCGCCTCTTTTCACAATGAAGTTAATTGGTATGTACCGACAGTGTAAAATAGTTTTACACTGTCAACCAATAGAAATAGTGGAAAGTGAGAAATCATGGTAGACCCCCCATTATAATGAATAGTTATTTGCATGAGTTAATACTTTTCACTATTTTTATTGGCTGACAGTGTAAAATTATTTTACACTTTTAGCGCATTTAAATTAAATTATTTCACAATATTTCTTCTTTTAGTTTGGATATTTTCTTGGGACAATTGTACCCCTATTCTCTACTTTCAAAAGGTATTCATATCCCAAGTTGGAACAACCTTTGGAGAACTACTCACCCTTGTCGCCCTCCCAAAAGTATAATAATAACTAAAACGACCTTTTTTGTGAGTGGGCGTGTGGGGGATGGTTCCCAAATTTTTGAGTTCTGAAAAATAAACTTTAGGACCTACTTATATTTGCATGTTCTACGGATCAAAGCATATCGGTGTCATTTGGATTAATTTATACAGATACAACCTGGCTAAGCCACAGTTCTTGTTTAGCAATTAGCATTATATTGACTACGGTACATTACACATTAGGGCCTAGTGAAGCTGCAATGTTAATTGACACGGCAAGGCAAATAATCAATGCTCCCTTTTACGGCTATATAAACACTATAATAATATAAAATAATATTCTTATACTGGCGTACCAGTATTATTATTATTATTATTATTCATCTTAACGTACTTTTCTTAGAGCTTGATGTTTCCATGTGGAGCCTCGAAACAATGCATAGATCAAACTGTTGTGTTGGGTGGGACAAGAAGGAGAGAGAGAAAGGTGGCGGATGGAGACACTTAGTGCCTAGTACTAATACTATATTATAGCCAGCATATGACTGAATATTCATATGATTTTGAGACTCCAATGCAACAAAACGGCCTGCAAAATAAATATGCAAAATAAACTATTGCTAAAGACAACGTCAATGACAACCGTCCTTGAAACATTGGAATGTTGGACATGTTCGCATGTATCAAATATTAAAAAAAAAAAAGAAAGCCTTCTCCTTCTCTCATTTGTCGTCTTTCACTTGTCCTAGGAACTCGCATGCTCATTCCCTTGCTGCCAGTTGTTGTTGTTCTTTAACTGCATTATCTGTTTGTTTGTTTGCTTTCTTTTCATCAACTTTGTGTAAAAATCCTTTAGTTATATCATTTGGCTTTCAGGGTTTTGCCAATCATCATCTCCATCATTTGTCAGAAGACTGGCTCAACCCAGAAGTTTCCTTTTCTTTTTTTTTTTTTTCCCCTTTTTTTTTAGGTGGTTTTGAGTTCTGCAAGCATTACCCGGTTGTAGTATGACATGACAAGAGTTGGTGGTGTTAGCTTCATTCAGCTGGAGATGCTTGTTGAACAAGTTTAATTCTTATGCTCTTTAAACCAAAATCATCAACAAAAAATCCGAAGTAAGCTATCTTTTACTCTCTCTATTTGATACCGTGTTGCAATCAAATAATGGAAAACCTTCTATATTTCTTATTTTAGAGCTAGCAGGGTTGGAAAGTTTTTTTTTTTTTTTTTTCAGTATTCATTTTCACTCCAAAGTTGAAGTTTCTTATCCTCATCAGGTTTTTGATTTCATAATCAAGCCTAATACGAATGTTTCTGATCTTTGATGAGTTTTCTTTGCCTACAGGAACTTACAATTGGATGAGATGAATTCGCCTTTAATTAGGAATAGCTTCTTGTGAGAGAATATAACAAATATGGCTTCATCTCTGGAGGAGCTTCTTGCGGAGGAAGGGTTCAAAGGAGTCAGAAGGGTGACAAGGAGTAGATCTTCCTTCCACCATGGTGCTTTGACTGAGCCACTCTACTCTTCTGAAGAGCAGCAACGAAGACGTTCTGTATCAAGTGAAGGAATTGCAACACACAGAACAAAGTCTGATTCCTCACCACATCAGATTAGAAGTGGACTGTCTAAAAGTGATTACAGGAGGCCAAGGGATAAGCTTCTTTTGAGAGACAAAATACATGAACGATTTAAGAATGAAGCCGAGCAGAAATCTTCTAGCAGTACAAATTCAGGCAAAGGAATCGATAGCAATCCCTCAGAGTACATGCCAAGCTATGAGAGGCAAGAAGGTATCGGAGTTAATGAAGTGTGTAATGCAAAAAGAGGCAAGGAAAAGAATTTGGATGAACTTGTGGAAAAGGAAAAATGGGGGGAAATGCCTGTCAAGGATGAAAAAGTGGGTAGCATGCCTAGCAGAACTTCCAGTATTCATATGCCTGGAAACTTGAGTGGAAACAGAAAGAATGTTAAACCCCAGGAGAACTCATATGCAAGATCTACTAGCAAAAGCTTTGAAGATACTAGCAACAAAAATCGTGATCATGCTATTCAATCAGCTTCTGATCTTGCCCTTGATGAAGTTGCTGTCCAAGCAGTAGTTTCAATTCTAAATGGATACACAAAACGTTTTCTAAAAGATGAGGACTTTCGTTCTGCAATGCATCACAATTGTTTCTCCTCCTTGGATTTTATTGAGCTGGAAGAAGAGAACAACAATGAGACCAAAGTCATAAGAAGTCTTGAGCAAGCAATTGAGACCATAGAACAAACTGCTGAGCAATCTATGCCTTCCACATATCTGAAAAGAGCCACAATGCAGCTAAGCATTATTACAGGTTTGAGTTTAAATGATTTGAAGCATGGATTTACATGTGGGATCCCGAATTATAAGTTTTCAGCCTGTGCTCATCTTTACCTCAGTGTGGTATATACGATACAGAGAAAAAATAAGGTGTCTGCGAAGCATCTGTTGCAAGTGTTTTGTGATTCACCTTTTCAGGCACGAACCATATTGTTGCCTGAACTGTGGGAGCATCTATTTTCTCCACAACTTTCTCATTTGAAGGCATGGTACAACAAGGAAGCTGAAATTGTAGTTGATACACCAAGCAGAACAAGAAAGCTAAAGCTTCTTCAAAAAGTGTATAATGAACATTTGGATTCTGGGACTCATATATTTGCTGTATACTACAAGGATTGGCTCACTGAAGGAGTAGAATCTCCAACTATTCCTTCCATTGGTATTCCATCAATATCCGTGGCAGGAAGTCAAAGGGGAAGTTCACTTGGTCATTCTTCAGAGTCTGCTAGCTCCACTGAACCATTCTCACCACAGCCAATGGTCAGCAAGAAACTATATGACTCTGTCTTTGGTAGCTCCAGTAAAACTGGAGTTTATGAAGCTGAAGATCATAAGGATGAAGATGACCTAGAAGTTTGTGTGCCAGGCTCTTATAATTCCACTATTGTTAAACGAACATTAACATATGAGTCTGAGAGGACTAAATTTACCGATCAAGATATTGAAGATTTCACTCAAAGTTTACCAGTTGATGCATTCCAGCAGGTAAGTGATTTCTCATTTCTGTCTACCTTTTTGTTGGGAATGGAAATGTTCCAATTTGGCAACATAGAATGAGTGAAAACACATATATTACCATCTCAAGAAAGGCACCGCCGCGTTGGGGGTTCTTATCAGTCACATTCCTCTTATTATGTGCTTGATCATTGCAGTCTTAAGTTCTCTATCTCTTTCTCAAATATTTTTAGCAAGTCAATACTCTGTATATTAATTTTGTTTGGAGTCCTTACGTTTGTTTTGATGGCTCTACATCTTGAGCAAAATTACGCATAGTATAGGTTTGGAGTCACATAGGTTGAGGAGTGAATCACAACAACTTAATATTTTTTTTGTTTGCTTGGACTCAAATTAACATATTTGTTACTATTCTTCTCTTGCTCTACCTCTCACAATCACATATTTTCACATTGTCCAATAATATTTGATAGCACAAAGGAACTGCAGTGACAGCTGTAGAAGAATGGAAAGAAAGGAATCTGAGCGATCAACTTAACAAATCCTTCTCCGGACAAACTAATTTGGACACCAGCATAGTGGATGCTCTAGCAGTTGGTAAAGCAAATGAACTTACTCTCAGAAAGGTAACAACATCTGTTTTAGAGTGGTCTATTGTTTCACTGTCCAATCAGAAATTGTTAGTCTTCAGCTGTGTTATAAATATAATGTTTATGTACTCTAGATTGTTTTCTGTTATTAATACTTCATTCTCTTGATATATTTCTGATCACCTTCTCTAATGTATCATCTTTCATGTGCAGCCAAATAAGATAAGGTCTGCTCTTGCAGGTGAGAAAAATAATGTGTTCGGATTAATGTACCTTCCTTCAGACAGCATATTTTATTAATTCACTATATTAACATTTTGGTGCAGGATCGTGTTTCCCAAGCATTCCACAGGAATTTATTTGTCCTCTTACTGGAACTGTCTTTGAGGAACCAGTGACCCTAGAGACTGGTCAAACCTTTGAAAGAGAAGCCATCAAGGCATGGTTTGAAAAAGGAATCAGAACATGCCCGGTTACAGGAAATAATTTAGAATGTGTAGCCATGCCACTTATCAACCTTATTTTGAAGCGTTTGATTGATAACTGGAAGTCAGAAAGTCTCAATCACCTTCTGGATCATGTTTCTCAAACACTGGAAAACTCAGAAGAACTTAAGTTAAAAAATAGAGATGAGGCTGCTGTTTTCGAGTTAGAGAGTTTTCTGTCCTCTTTGAATGAAGAGGAGAAAACAACTTATTCTAAGCATCTCATCTCTTTAGGAGTTCTATCATTTCTTTTTAGGAGGCTTGAACTGGGAAATGTGGAAGAAAAATCACATGTGGTAGCACTCTTGCTAAATTGTATTGAAGCAGACTCTGGTTGCATGTATCAGATAGCAACAAGTGTTAACAGAAAATGCCTTCTTGAGCTTCTTCACTGCAAGGATGTTACCCCAATAACAAATGCAATATTATTGCTCACTGAACTTTTATCAATGAAGAGGTGAGTGTTATCAAATTCTGATAATCTAATTTTGCACAGAAAAATTGTTATAAATATCTACTTCTCTCTTGAAATATTTATTCCTTCAACTTTGATTTTTGTAGGAGAAAGGATGTTACTTCATTCATTAGTGGCTTGAAGGGTGAAGATGTATTTAAAACTCTGCGCATTCTGCTCATGTATCTAAAGAAATCTACTCTATATGAAAAGCCCCTAACTGCTGTTCTGTTGTTACACTTTGATCTACTGGTATGCTGAAATAATCTTGAATATGTTGCCCCAGATTTCCCAGTATGCTCATTTCATGTAAATTTTATTGTATCATCATTACGAAGGTGGAAGAGGCAACCTGACAAGTTAACATCTAACTGTAGGAATCTTGTGACAGGCAATTGTCAAATCTTCATTTATTTCAACATATATCTGTATTAAATTAATTCTACAAGTTAGATTGGGAAAATGAATGAATAACAATTTCTTATTATGTTTTATTTTATAATTTCCTTCATGGACATATCGATGCGCAATTTGACCTGTATGATTGTAGTTGACACTATGTTGCTCAAGAGTGTGCTTTTGTATACAAAATTACTACCTATGATTACTTGTAACACACAATCTGCATTTTAAAGATCCACAAAATCATCTTTTTATTTTTTCAATGTATTTAAGGGAAGCTGCTGCATTGTTGCATGGACAAAAACAATGGTTTCTCGTATTCTCTTTCTACCATACCTTTTTCTCGCCGAGATTCTCCTTCCACCAGGCTTCTTTTATTGACTAGGACAAGTTTGCCCTGCAGGTTGAGCCTCAAAAGTTTAGCACATACAGAAAGGTGGCTGTGAATGCCATTGCAGTGGCACTTGATGCCAGCTTAAATGATGAGAAGGCCCGACTGAAGTGTTGCAGAGCCCTTTTAATCTTGTGTGGCCACTTTTCCTCCACTGGAAATATACTGACCAAGACTAGTTTCTTAAAAGAAGCAGATTACAATAACAATATATCAGAGGTAAGACTTCATGGCCGAGAAGAAGAGAGTCTACTGTGGGATGTTCATGTAACCACATTATCGGTAAGTTTTCTTTCTAAGGTTAGTTTATCATCTCATCTCTTGGTCTTTCTCGATATATATATATATACGAAGAATTATGCTTACCTGAGAGTAAATTGATTTTTTCTTCATAACATCGACACTTAAAAAACTGGAAGTCCTGAAGTAAATCAAATGGTTTACAACTGTGCGTTCTATATTATGAAACCCTTGTTGCTTGCATGAGTCACTGGACGTATCTTGGCTGACAATTTAATTAAAATCATAGGAAGACGAAGAAGAAAGGGGCGAGGAGTTGTTAATGAACTTGTTAGAATCACTAGTCGGTGATGGAGAAAGCCCATTTTTGAAGAGCTTATGTAGATGTTTGGATTCTAGACACCTAGATTTGGTGAGGGCATGTCTAGTAACCGTTGAATGGTTGAGCTCCTCACTTTCTATGCTATTCAATGCTGGATTGCATCTTCCTGCTTTCTTGGCCATAATCGCTCAGTTGAAAGGAATCCTGGAAAATGGAGAACTTGAGCTCAAGACTCTTGCATCTATGTCCTTGCTTAATTTCAGTAAAATATCAGGTTTGGCACCTTCTTCATTTTTGGTTTATTTTTGTTAAAATGTTTCCAGTTCTGGAAACCATTGATTACGATTATCATTTAAAAGTTCATATGTTATAAACCTTCTGCTTCTGGTACCTTGAATCAGCAAAATCCGTATGTTCCATGTGTAGCTAAATCTAGTGACCTATTTCTTCTTTCTTAATATGAAAAGTTGAAAACAACAATTCTCTGAAATAGATTATGAGATTTCATAAATTGTTCTTTTAGGACTTTACACCAATACTAATCATTCACTATTAAACTGCAATTTGCTTAGAGACACTCTAAATGTTTCAGTTTCCAATTTCTTGCAAAAATATTGATCTTTGGCTCGCATTTAATTAGACAAGTAATTCTGGAAATCCATGTAGGAATGATTATGACCTAGGGTGGAGAAAGTATTTAAAAGGATGATGGATATGAACATGCGGTTGCATTAAGTGTACTGAATTAATATTCCGTTCCTTAGTGCCTTGTAACTTGTTCGTTACAGAATGTAGAACTCTTTTGAAGACAATGGCAGAAGATATTGCTCCCCTTCTTCATAGGCTTGGTGATGTGACATGGACTGCAAAGCAGCTGCATGCCATTGTGTCTGGCAAGAATCTGTAGACTGTAGTATTATAGAAAATTCATCTTAGCCTCCTTATTTCCGGAGTTTGAATTTTGATAGTGTTCAATGTTTCTTAGAAAATTTATGCTGCTTATGTATGAAGGCCCTGTGTTGGAATACATGTGTGTGAGTGTGAAAGATACAAGTCCCACATTGGAAAAATGAGAGAAGAAAAGAGAGTTTATAAGGTATGGATTGGAAAAAAAAAAATTAAAAATTGGCCTTTTTAGTTAAAAGTCCAATCCACGCTAAAATCCCAAAACACCCCCAATATGCCATAAAAATTACAACACTCTGGTATAGACTATGATAGAAAAAGCAAATATTTCAACATTGTACATCCTTGTCTAGAAAAATTGTAAATTGATTGCATCAATTTCCTACCATTTTATCTGGATGAATAACCTTACCATTTGTGTCATTGTCAAGATTTGAAGTTTCCAAAATGTTGGGATTCGTTTCAAAAGCGCTAGATTGTCAAGTGGTCTTCAAAAATTGATGTTGAAGGAATCTGTTCCTCAGAGTTCAAACCCAATATATGGGAAACAAAGAGAGTGCCTACTTTATTTATTTAGAGTAACTAAAGCAAATTCAGTGATGCATAGCATAGCAAAAGCCCAAATGCCAAATTCGACTAGCTAATCAAAACGAAAGTTTTGTCCGAACTTCAACTGCAGTGTCACCAAGAAAGCAATCACACCACCAAAATCCTTCAATTATCCCTCAAAATTGAGCCGGTCATGCTTTCTGTCAGTGTCACTAAAAGGGATATATCACCCTTGAAGGGCCTTATTGAAATTACCAAGACAAACGAATGCCTAGAGATAAAGAAAGAGAAAATAAAAATTCAAATGAACTGAACCTCTCAATCAAAGTCAAACTTTGCTAACCATTTCAAGATCCTCCTGGCTTTCCATCTCACTTCCTTTGTCACTGCTTTCAACGTTGATGCTCTTGTACCACCTTGCACAGAATAAGTAGAGCACAAAGTCAAAAGCAGTTAGCACTGCAAGGAGGAAGAAAAACCTATCCATGTGCCCAATATTCAAGTCATTTGGAATCCACCCTGGCTTCTCTCCTCTTGCAGTGATTCCCATAACCATGTACACCAGCATGCTGCTTACGTAGTTTCCAAGGGAAATTGAAGCCATGCAAAGTGAACTCCCAAAGCTTTTTATGCCATCTGGTGCTTGCCCATTAAAGAAGTCCAATTGTCCCACATACATGAAAACTTCTGAAGCACCAACCAGAACATACTGTGGGATTTGCCAAAATATGCTCAAGGAACTAGCCTTCTCCCCAGGCTTGACATGTCTGAGCCTTTCAATCTCTGTGGCACCAGCTGCAAGCATGGATAACATTCCAATAATTAGGCCAACTCCCATTCTTTGAAGCTCAGTTAGTCCCTTAGGATTACCACTTAATTTTCCAGCCCATGGAACAAGGAATTGGCGATAAATTCCAGTGCATAACAGCACACTGCAGATATCGAACACTGACATGCTGGCTGCTGGCAACTGAAACTTTCCTATCTTGGAGTTCATAACATCCCCTTGCTCAACAAAAAGAGAAGCCATTTGGGTGAACACAACAGAATAAACAATGGTGCATAGCCAAACCGGTAACATTCTCATCACGCATTTGGCTTCCTCAACTTGAGTTACAGTGCAAAGCCGCCACTCATTCCTGTGTTCATCTGCATCACTCTCCGTTTTTGTTGCTGCCTTGTCCATGAATCTGCTCAACATTAGAAAGATCAGTATCACAGAGGTGTACAGCCACAAATTCAATACAACCAGACCAGCTACTAAGAACTCATAGCTATATTGTGTCCCAACCCATACAGAAAGAAAGACTAAGTGGCGCTAAAATGAAACATGCAATCAGATATTGTTACATAGCTACCTTACGTAGTTTCATCCAAATGTTATAAAAGAAAAACAATCATCTACTCTCATCACATCACATAATTTGTTATTCAATCTCATAACTTACACAAAATCCTCGCTGTGCATAATCTTTCTACTCCCTTTGATGGCAGATTCTGGACCTTCAACCTCATGAAGTTCGTCTGCTTTGGCCGGATCAACCTTCCACTTCCTAGCAGCGGCCACAAATACCTGGGCGACCCTTATCACCGGGTTCCCACATGGCTGCACATATCTATATTTTCGATAACCTGCTATGAATGAAAGCAAGGCGACAACAGCAGAGGCCAGCGACACCACGAACCCCATTGTCCACATCCCTGAGTTCTCATAATAGACCAATATGGTGTTGGAGAAGAGCGACCCTACATTGAGTGCAAAGTAAAAATAACAGAAGAAAGCTTCTCTTGAGTTCTTGTGCTTTTGATTCCTTTCGTCAAACTGGTCTGCACCAAAGGTTGCTAAGGTGGGTTGGTGGCCTCCATAACCGAATGCCACCAAATATATGGACAGATAGAAGATGCCAACGCCCTTTGAGGATGCTGGCAGGCATTTTGTGTCTTCATCACCGCACCCAAGTGGTTTGGTCAAGAACCGCCAAGACGTGAATGACAATAGCCCCAAGCCCTGTTAAGCAAGCATACACACGTAGGTACATACATATTCAACATTCCAGCAATAAGAAAATATCATAATATTCTTAACCAAACAAAGGGTTAAATTAAAATGATCATGATATTAGTAAGACTGAGGAAAGAAAGATGTAAGGTGAAGTACCACAACAAAAATGAGCTGAAAGACTGCGCAGGTAAAGTATCGACCCCAGTAGGAATCACTGAGGAATGCTCCTATGAGTGAGAATATGTAAACAGTTCCGGTCCACTTGCTCACATTGTTTGCAGCGTCAGCGCTGTCTTGCCCAAGGACTCTGGTTAGAAACAGGACCAAGTTCACTCCGACTCCAAAGAAGGCTAGTGTAGCTAGTGCTTGATTCGCTGCATGAGTGCAAGATTGAAAAATTAAAGGACGGCATCACATGTACATTCCAAGACAAACGACAAATTAAAAGAACGATGAGAAAATAAAATGAAAAACTAGCTGAACAAACAAATGAATGCTTAGACTTATTATCATGTCAATATAATGCCACACCCTTCTTATTCTTCAAAAATGAAAACTGCATGTATGATGAGTTAACTAATCATTTATTTATTACCTAGCAAAATGATTGCAGTTTTCCACCCTCCTTGAGTCTCGCCTTCCACTCTGCCACCTTTTTCGGCAGCTGGCTGTTCTATGTAGCTTCCATTTGCACTTACCTGTTTAATTTATTGAAGCAAACGTATTTTATGTGAAGAAAATAACAAGTTTAGTTTGCAACCTTTTTGTTCCACGAAAGGAATCTATCTATGACACATTGACATTTTAGTGCAAAACATCAGCACGATATTTATTACATTTTACCACGCAAGTTAGAATCTGTGAAGTCAAACCCACAACCATAGAAGGAAAAATGCGCTGTTACAGTCATTTTACGAATTAGTTCGGATTTTAACGTTCATTGTTTTAGAAATCAGTTTCGATAGTATAATTTAAGTTTTGAATATTTTCAATAATTCAATTATACATTCCACTATATCTGCCCGTCATATAACTAGGAAATACTAATGAACTATTTGACACAATAGACTTCTAGTTTTTAATATCTCTTAAATATTAAAAGAATGATGTTCAAACTATCCCTATAAATTGTCTAACATTTCAAAATGAAAGTTAAAATAAGTGCAACTTGTTTAGAATTTGAGTAAATCTTGAATGAAAGCGACTTATTAGCATAAAAATACGGCGCATGCATGCATGCAGCGATACGAGTATCTCAATTCTGATGGGATGACAATTAGAATCATTTATACAAAATTAAACTGTTAATTTATTTTATAAATTAAAATTCCAATTCGTATTTTGTGTTTTTTCTTAACAAAAAACAAAATTTTTTTCTCAGTTCGATGGATGACATGAAACATATACATTGGTCGTAGATGGTTTGTATAATAGCTTTTCTTTTCCATACAAGAGTAAGATATTGTACTATCAGAATCCCTTCTCTTCGGTTGCCATCGATTCATGGGAAACAAACTGAAACTACAGCTGATGATCTACTAGGAAGAACTAACCTCGATTGCTTCAACATTGACAGAGGAGGCGATAGTGAAGGGAGCGGCAACTCCTGGTTCCATCTGCAACACGTAAAACTGTGTTTTAAACTAATAATCAATTAATTAAGAAACATGCTAAAAAATATCTGTATA
This sequence comes from Pterocarpus macrocarpus, assembly GCA_031439585.1. Classification (NCBI taxonomy): domain Eukaryota; kingdom Viridiplantae; phylum Streptophyta; class Magnoliopsida; order Fabales; family Fabaceae; genus Pterocarpus; species Pterocarpus macrocarpus. Next base: position 79,693,316 of record CM062515.1, read on the forward strand.
TTCACGTAAGCAACATTGTCAAATTTCCTCAATTCGCTCCTCATACAAAAGGAACCAAATATCAAACTTTACATTACTTTGAGTGACACAAAACATTCTTGCCGAGACATACAAGAAAACCACAATAAAACAGCGACGGATACAAGGACATGCATGCATATTACTACATATTCACATACGCCTAAAGCAAACCGAATTCACACATGGTGCATTCTTCTAGTAGTTTAAACGATGACTTGGTTTTCTTAAATAATAATAATAATAATAATCCCGAAGGAGAATTCAACACATGATAAATATTCCACACAAAATTTATTGAGTGCTTGTGAGTTGTGATACTCTAGGATATTCTGAGGCAGTGGAGATCTTAATGAGTTAATGTGAAATACATTGGAGTAACCTTTTGCGAAACTTTGTGATAGAAATAGTGAACTCCTCCGGAACAGTGTCAAATTCCGGTGATGGCAAAGAGCAAGAACCAGCGATCACAAACGCCAATATTCCCCAAGAAGACACACGATTGGCCCGGTTAAAACTTATTGTCATTTATGGTTCAAACTTTTTGATCCCACAAAGATGACACTAAGTTCTCTCAATCTAAACTCATATACAAACAAGACTGCATGCAAAGGCCTTTTGTAGTGGAGCTTATTAGCTGAAAACTCAAGCACTTATCGATGAAAACTAAAGAAGAGATTAAGCTTTGAATAATGGATGAAGGTGTTGAGGAAGAAGCTCAAATTAAATATGTTGTAACTAACACTCCTTGTAATGCTCAAGATTAAATAGTAGTTAACGATGGATATGGTTACTGAGTGCAACTGATTCGAAAAGTTAGGAAATATGAGTTTTGACTTTTGAATGGATGGAGGTCTCCCTGGAAGCGGTATTCTTGGTGTTTTCCGTAATAATGGCTTAGTATTTTGTATATTTAACTCAATTAATAAAAAGCAAATTTTCTTTATAGAAAATTAATATCAAGTAATATTGAAAAGTGATATTTAATTCAAAGAAATAAAAAAAAATATTAAAGTGATATTATTAACTACTTGACGATTATTATTGACCATTGATAAATGAGTTTTAACGATTTATATAATAACCATCAAGTAGTTGATAATGACCAATTAGAGATGAGTGATAACACTTAACAGAAAAAAAGGGGGGATAAATTTTGACTATTAAATAAGATGAGATGGTCCTTATCTTTAATTAAAATTAAGATAGTCCCTCTTAATAATTGTAACATCTGTTGTCCCTTAATATTGAATATTATTCCTTAATGAATAGATTGACAATTTTTTTTTTTAAGGTGAAAATAGATTAACAGTTGTTGTCTATCAATGGAATAAAAGACACAAATCTATATATTATTTTATTTTTACCAAGGTAGGGGGAGGGGAAATGGTAATCAAATATAGAATATCTTAGATTCAATGAGATATGCAGGAGATAATCACTAGATTATGAAGTCAACTACACATATTTATATAATATACAAAAAGATACTCTATTTATGAAACTAATTCTGAAAGGATATTCTATTATGTTGTGTAAGCTTTTTTTTTTTTTTTAAAGTGTGTGAAAAATGTGTAAGAATAAGTTACTATTTTACTTTATCTCTTTCTAATTGATAACAACAATTCAAATTACACATCAAAAAAAAAAATTCAAATTTAAATTTTATAAAGAACTTTAGTAAGAATTATATAAAAAAGATTTAAATTCAAATTATAACAAAGATGAATTAATGCTATTTTGTTTATCATTATTATTAATTTGTTTGTCAAAAAAATATAAATTTTAGATAATATATGCTTAATGTTAATACTTCAAATTTCAAAACATTAGGATTTAATTTTAATATATTGGTAGTATAAAAGAGTTTTATATCATCATACAATCATATATTATTGTTGTTTATAAGATTTTTGAAATAGTGGATAAGAAAGTCAATTATTTTTGCAAATGTATCAATATATGATTGGATAATTATGTAAAAAAATTTTATATTATTAGTGTATCAAAATTAATCTATTATATTTATAGATAATAAATCTCTTTGTTATATAATTAAAAATTTTAAAAATATAATTGTAAAATATAAAATTGGGGATATTGTTCAAATATTTTTTTAAATCTCATAATATTGTATTTGATGATAATAAAACCTTTTTTAATAAATTTGTACCTGAAGTTTAAATTATGTTTAAAATTAAGGCATTTCATGCATTGCATGCAAGTGCCTGTTTAAAAATCTATTAGCTTGTCAACAGAGGATGATTCATTTAGTCAGCTTTTCATTAATGCATTGTCATAGTTTGGGTTTAATTCTTAAATTCCTCCATTGATAATGATATATAAGTATCTCTTTAAGTGCTTAATAAATTCGAAGATATGTCCTAACCTTAAATTAGAGCAAATCTTCTTGCCAACTTAAACTTTTATATATATTTAAAAAAAAAAATCTATTGACTTAGTTAAGAGTAGATTTATTGCCCAAGATCTTACTACAAAGCGGGTTTTTAAATATCACAAGAATAAGTTAATGTTTGTTGCAGCACTAATAAGCACGACTTTCTCAATATTAAATACTCACGGAGGCATGGACACGGACCTTTCGCGGTGCATTAGTCATGTCAGCAGTAAAGTAGTGTAAACAATGTATTGAATGACCGAGATGAGACTTAAGTGCAACGTAACTGATACACGACACTTGATTTACATTACGTGCATTGTACTCTTGCTAAAATTTATGAACTTCTAGATAGTCACGTAACAACTTCACGGGGCATTGGCCTGTGGGATCTTTTTCTCTTTTTTTCGGATAAGCAAAGTTTAGGTTGGCTTTAGAAATAACAGAACATCTAAAATGAACTTTGCAATCATAGGATTTTAATAATGGTCTATGACGCTGCAAAGTCATCACCTTCCTATCCACAATCTTAAAATTAGACAACCTTCCTCTCACGCCAAACAAATCCAACATGTGAACATAAAATATAAATAAATATAACATCCCAATAAACAAAAAGCGACAAGATGCCTATATGAAATATAGTCATCTTTTGTACATTGATGTTTGTGAGTTAAGATTTTAAAAGGGAAAAAAAAAGAAGAAAAGAGTTTAAAAGATAATTATAATTTCATTTTACTTTTCAAACCTTTTATTTCCTTTCCTTTCCCTCCAAAATTTCTACTCAAAAACATACCCTAAGGGGCCAAAGCCCAAACAAGGGGGAAAAAGCGCCAGATTAGCACGGATAATGTTGGGGGCATAGCGACAGAAAGCCCCCATACTCAGCTAATGCAAACGATATATGTAACGCCCTCAAGAGATGGTTTGATACCTGATATATCATATCAAGTTATGCCAACATTACAGGTTCACACCTAGGAATGACTTCCCTGCTCAAGGAGGCTGTGTGTGTTTGGGTTCTTGCCCCAAGCTCTCTCCCTCCATATTACTTCCACTTCATCAAATGTCAATCCTTTGGTCTCTGGAACATACAGAAGCACAAATAGGAATGCAACCACTGCTATGCCACCAAGGATCAAGAAAGTGGAAGCAATCCCAATACCCTCAGCAATTGAGAGAAAGGACTCTGACACAATCAAGTTTGAGACCCAACACACAGTAGCTGACATGCCCCCACACACACCTCTATATTCTTCCGGGTATATCTCTGAGTTCACAGTCCAAGGCACAGGCCCCATTCCTGGTGCGAAAAAACCGATGTACAGGGCTAAACCCAAAACTGCAATCCATCCATACACCTCACTTGAAGATGATGATTGCTCAAAGAATGCGACGGCCAAGAGGACCAAAGATACAATTACTCCCCCTAAGCTACAGAGGGCCAATTTTTTACGCCCTGCATGGTCGATAAGGTAAATGCCGAGAATTGTTCCAGCCGCATTCATGCCAGCAACTATGAGGGACAGGAGAAGAGCCAACTGATTTGCATGGAAGCCAGCCATTTGGACAATTGTTGGGCTGTAGTACATGACTGTGTTTATACCTGTGAACTGCTGAAAAAACTGCACAACCATTGGATGCTGTGAGAACACATTTCACTTGCATAAACTGATGTCATTTATATTCGAATACAGAGTCAGAAACTAATTCCAAAATGCATTCAACTGCCAGACAAGCAAGGTATAACTAAAGAAGGCGTTTTATCAGTCCAAACCAGAAATCAGAGCCAACAAAGCACCATATTGAGGCTGAAACCAAGAAGACTAATGAGAGCTCAACTCAAAGCTGAGATGAAAAGAATTAACACAAAAACTTAATCTCAATGGTGTTTATTTAATATATGCCAAAAATGAAATTAAGTAAAAAGTAGTCAGAAGGCTCAACATGTAAGAGATCAATCAATGTATTCAGCAGAAACATTTCCTTATTTTAACCATTAAATGAAATAAGTTCCTTCAACATAGCTTATTTATTATATTAAATGGTAATTTCTGTTCAATACAATATCAGCTCTTAAAATGAAACGTTTGAAACATTAAAAGGAAATTCGTTGAGAAACAAGAGAAATACAATGACAGGAGGAAAAGATGTCCTAAAGTAGAAAACACTATCAAAAACACGTTACAAATTTTCAATTTTATAAAACGCCCTAAAATATTTCACACATGATGCCAACTGAAGTTTCACAGGGCTTGTTGCATATGCAATCATCCAGAGTGATGTAGGCAAGCCACGCTCATATAACTCAGTAATTTCAAGCATATAATTCTGTTTTAGTGCAACCTTAAAAGTTAGGACGAGCCTATGATTTTCTATAAGTCGCATTCAAACTCTGCATTTTCAAAATAACTCAGAACATGTTTAGGAAAGCAGAATTATTCTAGTTAACCTATTAAAAGCAAAGAGCATTCACACAGGTCTTTTTACTATGAGAAAATTATGTTTTGCAAGAACTGTATCTTCATTAACATTTTATTACCAGAAGTCCACCTCCAACAACAAATGCCAGTCTGATTTCTTTTGATTTAAAAACATGCCAGAATTTGATATTACTCCTTCTTTGGCGCTCTTGCTCTGATTGAGCTGTTAGGAAATCAACTTCATCCTCTAAGCGAGCAAGATCGTAGATCTTGGAAAGCACATCAACAGCTTCAATTTTCCTATTCTGTACATGAAAACAGGATTTTAAGATGCCTTCATAAACAAGTAGCTTTTGAAAGTAACGTCTTTTACATAACTCTTGAGAAGAGCAATAAGGCAATTTTGTACCTTTATAAATAGCCATCTTGGGGATTCAGGAAGGAAGAACATCAGAACAAACTGAACAACCGCTGGCACACCTGATACTCCCAGCATCCATCGCCATGTCCCAGGAAACTGTTCAATCAAGAATGTGAGAGGTGGATAGTGAAATAATACACAAAAGTAAACATGTGCATAGAATGAGGACATTTTCAGAACTTTTGGGACTAGAAGTGAATATGGAAGATTATCTCCTATATTTTATTTATTGATAGAAGGTATTAACAAAACCCAAACCAACAGGGGAGAGCATAGAAAACCCACCTCAGTAAAAGCAAGGTTCACAAGGTAGGAAAGAAACTGTCCACCAGTTATCATAAGCACATTTGTGCTAACTAATGATCCCCTTATTTCGGATGGTGATGCTTCTGCAATATACACAGGGGCGGTAACAGAAGCTATGCCAACACCCAAACCAACCAGAAGACGTCCCAATATGAGAACATAAGGATCTGGTGCAGCAGCCATGAGAATTGCTCCAAGAGTAAAGATAATGTCAGCAAAGAGGGTGGCCTTCTTTCGTCCATACGCATCATTAATCCAACCACCTACTGCTGCTCCAACAATTGCACCAGCAATTGCCATGCTGACAATTGTTTCCTGGAAACTCCAGCAATTAGAATGATCCAATGAGAACAAATAACTAAACAGTACTTTTTTTCCCTTGGAAGGAATTTGTGTAGCATAGAAATAAAACTTCATAATTCACGAGTTTCCTCTAATTCAGTTAGACAGTTCCATTTATGGATCTGTTATAGCAATAAATCCTACTCTTAATACCAAAACAGCTGCGCATAGTACAACATACAAGCTGCTTCAGCCGTTAGTTAGATGCTTATGTTGATAAATAACTTTGAAACAATAATGCCAACAATCCAGTTGAAAACAGTAAGCAAAAGGTTTTCATTTAACAAATGGCCACATATGAAAGTTTCCTGGCAAATACATTAATTTTTACGCGCTGAGAACCACATAACAACGTAACCAATTTCTGAACTCGATATTGAAAAAGAATAAAAAGGATTGTACCTGTAGAAAATAACTATTTCTAACTTCCTCAAAATCATCTTTAATGTATAGAAGGGCTCCTGATATGACACCTGTGACAAAAATCCCACATGAAATATCATTTTTCATAACAGAATAAAAAACTTGCATCAGCTAGAGAGAAGAACTTAGACATTACGAATAGATGTTTTCCAAAATATAGCACGTTTGTGCGACACACATGCTCTAAAAGATAGCTTTTGACATCAAAGAAGGCAGAATCAGGAACTATATATTCCAGCTGACTCTTACTCTTAGCATTCGCGTAACTTGTATTATTTCCTGGTATATATACCAAAGGTCCAGAAGTGCTGGTACTTGATCTAAAACTGTCAACTAATGGAGAATGAAAGCACCAAAATCAAACAACAGACCCCGATGAGTATGTATGGCCATCGGATTATGGCATATTGTACACTGTGTTTGGCATAACAGGGTGGACTAGAGCGTTGAGAAATCCACAGAATTCTGGTTGGGAATAAGTAAGTAATCTGGAACATTGAAAAGGAGAAAAGGACGAGAACATTGATCTTTATGGCCAACTACAAAGCACAGTCACGCCATTTTAATGTCATGTCCACATATCAATATATGAACAAACTAATGACAGGTACATATCTTCAATTTAAATTTGTTTATTTTATCTAAACAAGGCCAGACTCGATATGCACAGGGTCATGTAAATTTTTTTGTTTTGTTTTTTTTTTTTGGGGGGGGGGGGGGATAAGATTTGTTTTAAACTTTTAAGTAATTTTTAGAAATAAAAAAAAAATTAGACAGGAAAAAAAAATTCATATATATATATATATAGTATTTTATAATTTATTATTTTTTAAAATTGAATATATGTTCCATGGGCATGGGTGTCGGGTGATGTGCGTTTGTTGAGGGAGATAAAACAAAGAAAAATGAAGAGAGAGTCTATGAAGTGAATTGAAGTAATAACTTGTGCATTGACTAACTATCTGAGTTCAACTCAAGTCAGGCAAAGGATAATGCCATGCCAACTGCCAAGTGACATTCTTATAATTAAATAATCCGTTTTTTGTCATGAATTAGCAGAAGCAGATGATGATCGGTGATGATGACCATGTCGTAATAAGTTAAAAGAAAAAGAAGAAAGAGAAAGAGAAAGAGAAAGAGAAAGAGAAAGAGAAAGGGAGAAACGAACCAGTGTCGTAACCGAAGAGGAGACCACCGATTCCAGCGACAGCAGCGAGACCCAGAATGTAAGGGTTCTTGAAGAAGGACATCTTCCGCTCTGGGTACAAATCCAGATACCCTGAGCTTCCCGGCGTCGACTGCATAGTGATCGTCATCTTCTCTCTCTCTCTCTAATTGCGGCAGCAGATCAATCAATTCAATAATATATATACATATATATTATTATCACTGATTCATGCAATCACAATCGTGAAACCATACACAACACACACAATCAACCAACTATTATACGCGAGAAAGAGAGAGCAGAATAGCAGGAAGGGCAGTTCAGAGCGGAGCGGAGCAGAGCAGGTGGTGGGAAGAAAAAAATGAAATAACAATACCTGAACTTGCCCGAGAATATTTGACTGCCCTCACGGGAATTTTATTTTACTACTTTTTTATTGTTTTTTTTTTTTGGATTTCAGAAAATGATGATTGATTGAGTAACCAGCTGGCAGTAGCCCGACCATTGACTGCAGACTGAGTACGTGTCCCCAAATTACTTTGGATTAGGATTTAAGGATTTTAAAGATTTCTTCGTATCATATCGTATCATTGTATTTTATTTGAATTTAATTTAAATATAATAATTTTTATGTTATTAATTAATAAAAATAATAAAAAAATTAATTTATATAAATAATTATTTATTATAATAAAAATTTTATCTTAATTTCTCTTTTTTTTTTTATATTCTCTTCTCTTCGCCTCCGTACACAATTTTCGCTTTTCAATCGACCTCAGACCAACAACATGTGCGTTTAATTTAGCAGATCCCTATACCGATTGCTTCATTAACATTTGTACATATTTATTTACTGACTTTTCCCTTCATTAGGAGGATCATTAACAATCCGCGATAGTTGTATGAAAATGACAAGTTTATTCTTGTCTATCCATAATTTAGTATACCAATAATTGCATTGTAAAAATATTTTTAAATTCACAGCGTGCGATATAAGATTTGAAAAAGGCATGAATCTTTTTTCTACGACAAAAACATAAATGAGTCATTGGTTCTGGATGTCTTTTACTTGACACTTACAAAATTACAGTGCTCAAGAAGAAGACAATTCTATAAGCAAACTTGAGATTTACGGCTTTTTCCAAGACTTTGCTCAAAAGTATTTAAAATTCATAAGCAAATTTAGTGTAATATATATTATATATTTCTTATATTTAAGGTGAATGTTATGATGCACCTCATTTTGAGAGGTATATTACACATCTTGTATGATTGATGGTCAGATATGAGGATACACCAATACACCTTCATATCTTATCATTAATTTTATAAGGTGTATTGATATACCTCATATCTGACCATCAATCATACAAAATATGTGATATAATATCGTAAACAAACTCTATATTTAATATTATAATAGGTCCCTGGGATGGGAAGTTCATAATTGAAAAGGCCTTTTTACCGAACTATTATTTATTTGGACTGTTACTGAGGGACAAGGGGCCCCATGAAAGTTGCTTGCAAATATGAAAGATACAGGTGTATGGCTGATATGAACAGAAGATCGGACACTTAACATCAACTCAGTGTTAGTAAGCCCATGGAGTTAGAAAATGTCGGACATCAAAGGCCTAATAAGTGAATTCATCTTTTTAAAGGATATTGTATTGATTTATTATATGAAATATAGATTTAAGTTAAAGAAGTTTCATATTTTATTTAATAATAAATAAAATATAAATTAATATAATATCTCAAAAATTTGAGTTCAATTAAATCGGCGAAAGGAATGGTCCTCTCAGCAAAAGGAACGACTGAGACTCCGCCAAGAGCCTTCTCAATTACTGACTGTAACATGGTTAAAAGAAAGTTCAGTCAAAGGGGTACTTATTGTTCCAAATCATACAAAATTCATCAGATCATGGTCTATATTGTAATCAATCTCGGATACGCTAACTAAGCCAAATTAAGTTGTGGCTCAAAGTGAGGCCACGTGGATAGCTCAGTTTGCTTGGCTGTTGAAACCTGCTGGCTGCTGCAGGTGTTTCATGTTTTCAGCTTGCAACTTTAATAGCAAATTGTCTTAAGGCACTGGTTTTCTATATATATAGATTGAGTCGGATTCCTAATCACTGCAGTTTTTCTTTTAATTTTATGAAAAACAAACTTGTAGTAAAAAAACTATTTTCTCTTTTACACTGCAAATAGTTATCATATTCAACTTAATTAAAATTTAAAAATAGTAAGTGCTTGAATTATTGTTTTTCGTTTTAAAAATATTTTTTAATTCAAAATTATTAAAATTGGCCTGGGTTGGGTCAAAGTTTGAACAAGCGCAATAAACAATTAACTTTTTTGATCATGAATAAACAATTGTTTTCTGGCTTGCGAATAAACAATTATTTAATCGGCTTATTGACCTAAACATGGGCTTGCCCCAACGTCTAAGAGGCAACAGGCTTCCATCCGTTCAAAATTGAACATCTAAACCCAACATCGGGCCCAAAGGTCGATGGGCTTTTGCCCACACTCGAATCCAAAGCAAGTATGGCTCTCGAAGTTGCTCAACCGCCCTAACAATAGGGCCAAATGGGCCTCATAGCCTTATAGATCAATTATTAATATTAATTCCACGAAATATTAATAACCTTTTTATAACTTTGTCATTTCTCACCTAAATTGACTGAAACAAAATTCATTTCAAAGCTAGTGGAGTTAGCATCGCTATCAAATGAAATGAATTTAAGCAAAAATTCCAAACAGTCTTGAACCATATCCAACTTATCAAGCTTTGAACATATTTCAAACCAAATGGGTTAGCATGTATTGGGAAACTCATAACAAGCTGATTTCAAATCCAAAACTTAAAAAGTTTTATATTGCTTGGTCGTCTCACATGCAACATTTTTGTCTATACCCTACCACTGAAGCTGAACATTGTACCATTTTATTGTCTTGATTTAAAATCTATTATGCCTTCATTCAGAAATTTGTGTTCAAATTATGGTGCGAACTTTACAAACAAGAAATAAACCATGCTATATATTTTGGTTGTTTCAGCGAATTTCTACTAATCTACATTCTACATTCTACCAACTACCAAATCTCTGTATCACAGTTGTTAAACTCAAAGATTCGGGGTGATTTGTAGTTATCATTGTTATATGAATACCAAACTCCCTACAGTTAGCTAGAGGGGTTCGTTCCTACATCTTGAGTATATATCGGTTGTGTTATGTAGTGTGTCTTCCCAAAACCTTACGGTGGTGCAAAAAGGTTGCAGTAGGAAATTGCACAATTGGACCAATAGCTTTCTTCCAGGCAAGAGCACTACAGACAATGTGATTATTGCTCAGGAGATCATGCATCATATGCACAAGTCTAACTGTAAGAGAGTTAATATATCTATTAAAATTGATCTCCATATGGCGTATGACACTATTGATTGGGGATTTTTGAGGCAAATTTTGATTAATTTTAATTTTCCTGATAAGAAAATTCAGCTTATCATGTTTTGTGCATTCGCTTCTTCTTTGTCCTTTGTGTGGAACGGTGTTCAACTTGAGAGTTTCTCTCCGAATAGGGGTCTTCGTCAAGGGGATCCCCTCTCTCCGTAGCTCTATGTGCTTTGCATGGAATGCCTTTCTATGATGATTTCTGAGAGTGTTGAGAAAGGGGATTGGAAACCAGTTCGGATTGTTAAGAGTGGGATTAACATTTTACATTTCCTCTTTGCTGATGACATTTTATTTTTTGTCGAGGTTAAGGTTTCCCAAATTCGGTTGAATATGAATATTTTGTAGGAATTTGAAATTGCTTTTGGTTTGTCAGTTAATCTTGACAAATCAAAAGCTATAGTTTCAAAGTTAGTCACTAGACAAAAAAAGGAGAGACTAATGGCAGTGTCTTCTATCCCTTTTGTTAATCATTTAGGGAGGTATTTGGGTTTCCCATTGCTTCATGGAAGAGTTAAGAAATCAGACTCCAATTTCTTAATTAAGAAGATGTAGTCTAGATTGAGTGATTGGAAGGGGAGGCTGGTAAATAAAGCAAGCAAAGTGACCTTGGCCAAAGCTATTATCTCTCGTCAATGCTTGTCTATCACATGCAATCTTTGTGGATTCCACAGGGAGTTTGTGATAGCATTGACCATATCATTAGTAGCTTTCTGTGGAGAGGCTCAAATAGGAAGGGTATGCATCTTGTGAACTGGGAGGTTGTCAGTCGAGCTAAAAAGGAGGGTGGTTTTCATATTAGAAAGGCCAAATAAATGAATATAGCTATGTTAGGTAAATTAATTGCTGAATTACATGTTCCTTCCCAAAAGTTGTGGCCAAGGGTGTTAGGTTAGAAATATTTGCCCAATGGTTGCCTCGATCAGATCATGGCACCCCGTGGAAGTACTTGTACTTGGCAAGTTGTGGTCCGTGCGAATAAGGTCTTCTAGGATGGTTTTTAAGTTTTGGTTAAGGAGTGGGAATTCTTCCTTCTAGTTTATGAATTGATCAAACTTGGGCACTCTTGCTTCCTTAGTTCCTTTTGTGCATGTCTTGGACCCGGACCTTAAGATTTGTGATGCTTGGTCTAATGATCATTGGGCATTAGAGAGACTTTCCATAGTCCTTCCTCCTAATCTTGTTTCCCAGTTGAATATGCATATTTGGGTTCATCCGTTGGCTAATGATCACATAGTTTTGGGGGGGTGATATTTCTAGTAAGTATTTGGTGTCTTCGAGATACCACTGGATTAGATCAAGACATGAGACTAATTTGGTTGTGAATGATTTCCTATGGATTTGGAAGCTTCAAATTACTAAGAAATGCAAACACTTACTTTGGTTGGCTTTTCATGGTGCAATTCCAACTAACGATATGTGCTTTCAAAGAAGTATGTGTAACTTTCCTATTTGCACCCCTACAACGAGAAGGATACCATATTCATTGTTTACGAGATTGTGAAAAAGCCAAGGTGTGGAATATACTTGGTGAAGGCATTGTCATGTTGGGCTTTCCTTCATCGTAGGGCCCACATAGTTCAAATTGGGGAAAAAAAAAGGGAAAGGAAAGGCTTCCCTTAGAAGCCACGTTAAAACATAAAAATAAGGGTTAAAAGAAAAAAGGTGACGTGACTATATGTGTTACGTGACGGTGCACTGCGAGAGAAAAAGAAGAAGAAGAAGAAAAAGGCAATGTCTTGTGCTTTACATTAGACAAGTAAACTTACTTTTTTCACATGAAATTTTAGTATGTTGTTCTTGGTGTTGAACTGAATATTTTGGTATAGTCTGATCATTGTTTTACCTTCTCTCTTAGCTGTATTGTGATATCCACATTGTGGAGAATTTTGCTGGACTAGGTCCGTGTATTTTTTGTCCCTCTTATTGGGAGTTTTCCCATATTCAAATTATGGTGTTTGATATCCTTATTTTTTGCCATATTATTTTACTGCTTAGAGTACTTTTGTATTGCCTATTTAACTGCACAAGTGTAGGGAAAATGTTTCTTGCTTTCGTTATGACACAAGTAATCACCTAAGGTTTTTCCCCAACAAAGTGGTATCAAAGCTTTGGTTATTTTTTTATTTGTGCAGTTTAAATGGAGGAAAATCGGGGGCCAAATATGGTAAGTTATATTCCAAAAATTACTCAATTTGGAAGATCTTCATGGAAGATATGCTATATAGTAAGGACTTGTATGATCCTGTTGAGGGAGAAAAAGCTAAACCTACTGATAAATCTAACGCTGAATGGAAAAGAATGAATAGAAAGTTGTTGTTTTAAACAAGCAGTGGTTAGATCTTAGTGTATATCCACATGTTGACAAAGAAACTAATGCTCAAAGCAGGTGGAAGAAATTGGCAAATTTATGTGAGAGGAAGAATGTTGCAAAATAAAGCTTTTATGATTTGGAAGCTGGTCAACATGAAATATAAAGAAGGGGATTCAATGCCAGAGCATTTGAGTATCTTCCAGTAAATTGTGAATCAAATGACAACCAATGAGATTACTTTAAGTGATGAGTTGCAAGCATTTTTGTTGCTAAGCTCTTTACCTGACAGTTAGGAAGTTCTGGTTGTGACTTTGACTAACTCAGCTCCAAATGAGAAGTTGACATTATCAATGGTAAAAGAAAGCATGTTTAATGAAAAAAGCCAAAAGGAAAGAGCGGGGCTTGATTAATACCTCCACATAATCAGAAGCACTTGTTATAGAGTCACGAGGGACAAGCCAATCCAGAAAACCCCATAAATCGAACAGGTCTGAGAGCCGTAGCAAGTCAAGAAGTAAGTCCAAGAGTAGAAAAGATTTTGATTGTTACCATTGTGGCAAGGCAGGACACATCAAAAGGCATTGCATGTACTTGAAGAGAAAAAAGTCGAGGGAAAAAGATGAAGATAAAGATAAGGAAAATTACAAAAATATTGCTACTGTTGCATATGATGATGTGCTTATTATGTATCATGAAAATTTTGTGAATCTTGCATGTGATGATTGCAGTTCAGTCATGGATTTGAAGCCTCATGCCATGTTACTCCTAGGCATGATTTTTTCACTTCTTATACTGCTGGTGATTTTGGCATAATAAAATTGGGAGATGAAGGGCCATGCAAGATGTTGTTATGGGAGATATGTGGCTTGAAACTAGCATAGAATGCAAGTTGCAATTGAAGAATGTTAGGCATGCTCCTAATATGCATCTTAGCCTAATTTCAATGAAAGCATTGGATCGAGAAGGCTACTTCACTTCCTTCGGTGGTGGAAAATGCAAGATCACTAAAGGGTCTCTAGTTGTGGTAAAAGAAAATAGCAATTTCACTACTCTCTACCAGTTGCCAGGAAAATAGCAATTTCACTACTCTCTACCAATTGCCAGGAAAGTTGTGCAAAGAGGAGGTGAATGCAATTAATGACTCCTCTTCCAAATTATGGCATATGCATCTTGCCCACTTGAGTGACAAAGGACTTGGCATTCTTGCCAAGAAACAATCTCTTCCAATGAAAGGTATATTTTTAAATAATTGCACTCATTGTTTTATTGGTAAACATGCTAAAGTTGTATTTCATACTTCAAGTCCTCATAGGAAACCAAATATTCTAGATTTAGTTCACACTGATGTGTTCACTATGGACACTAAATCACTTAGTGGTGCATCGTATTTTGTGACTTTTATTGATGATCATTCTTGAAAAGTGTGGGCTTTTGTTTTGAAATCTAAAGACCAGGTGCTCCAAGTCTTCAAGCACTTTCATGTAAGTGTTGAAAGAGACAGGAAGAAAACTAAAATGTGTTTGAGTAGATAATGGTGGTGTATACAAGGGTTCATTTGAAGAGTATTGCAAAGAACATGGGATCAAGCTTGAGAAAATAGTTCCAAAGAATCTTCAACATAATGGAGTTGCAGAGAGAATGAACCATACTATCAATGATAGAATCAGATATATGCTTTCTTATGCAAAATTCTCTAAATCCTTTTGGGATGAAGCAATGAGAAATGCAATGGATTTGATCAACTTTTCTCCTTCAATTCTTCTAGATAGTAATGTTCCAAAGAGAGTATGGACAGGGAAAGATGTCTTTTACAACCACTCGAGAGTGTTTGGCTACAAGGCTTTTATTTACATTCCAAGAAAAAAAAGGTCCAAGCTTGATGGCAAATCTAAATAGTGTATCTTCATGGGTTATGGTCATGAAGACTTTGGTTACAAATTGTGGGATCCAATGAACAAGAAAATTATTGGAAGTTGAGATGTGATTTTTCTTGAAGACCAAAATATTGAAGACTTTGAGAAAACAGAGAAGCTAGCACCAATTACTAGAAGTTACATTGATGTTAAACTAGAGCCTCCTTGTAGACCTTCCGTTGATGGGGGAGATGTACAAGTTGATAATGGGAGTACAGGTGATGAGCCTACACCTCAGCCTGAAGTGTCAGTTGAGCAAGTTCTACCTGAACCACCAGTTGAGCCTCAATTGAGAAAATTTACTAGAGAGCATTGTGCTTCACAAAGATATCCTCCACATGAGCATGTGATGATTACTAATAATGAAGAGCCAGAAAAACACCAAGAGGCAATTTCCAATGAGCACAAGGAAGAATGATTGAAGGTCATGCAAGAAGACATGAAGTCCTTACATGAGAATCATACATTTGAGTTAGTGAAGTTGCTTAAGGGTAGGAAAGCACTCAAGAATAAGTAGGTGTTCAAACTGAAAATATAAGATAATAACTCATAGCCTACGTACAAAGCACGGTTTGTTGTGAAAGGCTTTGAACAGAAGAAAGACATTGACTTTGAAGAAATTTTCTCACTAGTTTTGAAAATGTCCTCTATTTGGGTTGTGCTTGAATTAGCAACCAGTTTGAATTTAGAGGTTGAGCAACCTAATGTGAAGACTGGATTCCTTCATAGTGATTTGGAGGAAGAAATTTATATGGAACAGCTATAAGGTTTCAAGGTCAAAGGAAAAGAGGAGCCTGTGTGCAGATTGAAGAAAAATTTGTATGGGTTTAAGTAAGCACCAAGACAATGGTATAGGAAATTTGATTCTTTCATAGTAGATCATAGGCACAGTAAGACTGCTTCTGACCATTGTGTATTTGTCAAGAAATTCTCTGATGGTAATTTTATAATTATCTTGCTTTATGTGGATGACATGTTGATTGTTGGTCATGACATTCAGAAGATTGAAAGTTTTAAAGGAAACTTGAGCAAGTCCTTGCCATGAGAATCATTCATGATAGGAAGAATGGTAAAGTATGGTTATCTCAGCAAAGGTACATTGAAAAGGTATTGGAGAGGTTTAACATAAGTAATTCCAACTTGTTAGTACTCCATTTGCTGGTCATTTCAAGTTGAGTTCACACTAATGCCCTACAAGTGAGAAAGAAAAAGAAGAGATGAAAAAGATTCCTTATGCATCTGCCATTAGCAGTTTGATGTATGTTATGGTATGTACCAAGCCGAATATTGCTCATACTATTGGAGTTGTTAGTCGTTTTTTCTCTAATCCTGGAAAAGAACATTAATAAGCAGTGAAGTGGATCTTTAGGTATCTTAGAAGTACTTCCAGAGTTTGTTTCTACTTTGGGAATGGCTAACCTATGTTAGATGTCTACATAGATGTAGATATGGCTGGTGATGTTGATTTTAGGAAGTCTACTTCTGGATACTTGATACTTTTGCAAAAGGAGCAATGTCATGATAATCTGGACTTCAGAAATGTGTTGCCTTATCTTCCACCAAGGATGAATATATTGCTGTTACTGAAGCTTCTAAAGAACTCTTATGGATGCAGAAATTCCTACAAGAGTTGGGCCTCAATCAAGAGAAATTTGTGTTATTTTGTGACAGTCAGAGTACTATCCATCTTAGCAACAATTGACATTTCATTCCAGATCAAAGCATATAGAGATGCGGTATCATTGGATACGTGAGGCCCTAGAGATGAAGTTGTTATCACTTGAAAAGATCCATACTGATGACAATGGTTCATATATGATGACTAAAGCTTTACCTGTGATGAAATTGATTTCTTGTAGGAAGAAAGCAGGCTTGGTGGAGCAGCATATCCCTACTTGAGTCAAGAAGGGGGAGATTTGTCATGCTGGGCTTCCTTCTATTGTGGGGCCCACATGGTTCAAATTGAAAAAAAAAAAGGGAAAGGAAAGGCTTCCTTTAGAAGCCACGTTAAAACACAAAATTAAGAGTTAAAAAAAGAAAGGTGACGTGATTGTATGTGTTACATGAGGGTGCGCCATGAGAGAAGAAGAAAAAAAAAAGGCAATGTCTTGTGCTTTATATCAGACGGGTAAACTTGCTCCTTTTCATATGAAATTTTCGTATATTGTTCTTGGTGTTGAGCCGAATATTTTGGTATAGTCTGATCATTGTTTTACCTTTTCTCTTGGCTATACTGTAATACCTCCATTATAGAGATTTGAGGTTGAGTTTCATCCATTGGGTGAGGTATTTCTATTGATTGTTATGATTTCCTAATGCTATTAGAAAGACTGATTGTATATCTATTAATTTATTAGTGGAGAATTTTGTTGCACGGTCCTATAGGTTTTTTGTCCCTCTTATTGGGGGTTTTTCCACGTTAAAATTGTGGTGTCTGATATCCTTACTTTCTGCCATATTATTTTACTGTTTGGAGCATTTTTGTATTGCCTAGTTAATTGCATAGGTGTGGGAAAAATAGTTTTTGCTTCAGCTATGACACAGGTAATCACCTAGGGTTTTTCCCCAATAGGCTTGCATGATAGTTTCAAGGAATAGATGCTAGACAATGACTTTGTGTTTTAGCAAACAGAGATGATAGCATCCTTTGTTACACCACAATCTGGTGGATATGGTAGAGTAGAAATGCTGAGGTAATGAATTCCTAGATCATATTTGAAGGCATGCTTTTATGCAACATTTTTGCTAAGGTTATGGCTCTTATAGAGGCATAGATTGGACTAATCATCATACTCCTAAGGAGTCTCATATTGTTAAGTGGATTTGGTCTTTCCAAGGGTATGTCAAGATTAATGTTGATGGAAGCTCAAGAAGAAACCCTAGTTTGGCAAGGTTGGGGGGTTTGATCAGAGGGGCTGATGGAAAATGGATCATTGGTTATCATGGGTTCATTGGTTATGCTAGAAACCTCTTACCTGAACTCTTAACAATGTGTCATGGGTTGCTAATTGCTTGGCAGCATCAATTCGAGAGTGATTCTTTGAAATAGTTCGTTTGGTTCTTTCTCTTCTTTTGAATTTTCAGGTGATCATTACTGAGATCATATTCTGGTTGAATCAAGACTGGATCATTTCGGTCAATCATGTCTTGAGAGAGGCAAATTTAAGTGCCAATTATCTCGCTAAGAAGGGGTCTACAGACAATGTTAGGTTAGTTTTGTTAGTTGAACCATCTATCGAGCTCAAGCATCTGCTATGGAATGATTATATGGGCACTGACCATGTGCTTGTTTAGGTGTTGTTTGTTTTTCTTTTAATTTTTGATGTATAAAAAAAAAAAATAATTGGACTAAGTAGTCATTATATAGAGAAATGCTCGCATGCTTATATAACAAGATATTTCATTTAGAAAAATATTAATTTGTCAAAATTTTTATCCAAATTTATTTACCAAAACAATGTGATATATGTATATATATCTTATAAATAGGTAAATGGGTTATATTACTTTATTTTATCTATGGATTACTGTTGTTTTTTATCAAAAATTTTGTCAAATTTTTCAAGCAGTGTAGCATTAGTCTTTCATTTATAGTAGATAAATCTATTTTGAGGTCGTTAAAAAAGATAACCGCAATTGATTAAGGAAATAAAGATGTGTCATATAGTTATTTTGTCATGTAATAAGTAATTCAAAATAAAAGTTTTTTTTTTTTTAATTCGCGGAAGACACAAGAATTTCTCTTTCATATCTATGGGAGGTTATGAAAGGAAGGCCCTTCATCATGATGACAAGAGATTGATGTCATCAGTATGATTATTCAAAGGAAAGAAAGTGGAACCCACACTATATTTCCCCACGCCTACAATCCAACTAAGCCATCCTGTCTGCGCGTTCATTTTCCCTTCCCAGTTTCCATATTCTTAAATCTCTCTTAATGGCACATAGCCCCGCGTGTGTGTGTATATATATATATATACGTACATGTTTGCAAACCCGAATGTTCACATAGGCACACGTTGAAGACACGCTAAGACAGTTTGTTTATGAGAGCTTTAAGGCTAAGGCACCACCTTTTGCCGCTCAATTGGAGGATCACTAACACTCACACCCCACGAGGATCTCTTCCATTTGTAAGAAATATCATGTCAGAATCAGGTCATTCCCCTGCTTTTAGCACACCCAGATTGGTTCTCAAGAAGGTTCTGGCCAAGTCTCAACATGAAGGGGATGGGGCAGTTGTTAGAAGAGGCATTGGAAGGTACTCATTCTTGGATTTCATTTAATCAACTTGCCATCATGTTATGGATTCTGTTTACTGCTCTTCTGGGTCCCTTTTGACATTTCATTTTTTTCTATTTTGATTCAAGTGGCCGTTTTATCTTTCTTTTAATCCTCTTATGGGTAGTGATGGTGATTTGATATGTGATTCTCAGAAGCGAGTTGAAGAACTTGGATCCCTTTCTGATGTTGGACCACTTCTCAGGTATAACTCTGACCTTATTTGTTGAAGTCTCCCTTTGTTGTGCGTATGTTGTTAGCCAACAGTTCTAATATGTTAAGACTGTTGCGTGTTTGACTTTGCAGTATCTCCGCCCGGAGGATTCCCTGATCATCCGCACAGAGGTTTTTTTAATTTTTTATTTTTTAATCATATTTTCATTGTCGTGCCATTGGATCGCTCAAATATTAATATTGATATTGTTTCCTTAAATTTTGATTCTCTTTTTTGCAGGTTTTGAGACAGTTACCTACGTGCTAGAGGTATAGTTACATTTTTCCTTAAACGTTGATCGTATGAAGTCGCTAAAATCTAGACAGTGAGGAACATGCATACAGATTTGCCTTTTTTGGATTTCAGGGGGGCATAACTCACCAAGATTTTGCTGGGCACAAGGGTACAATAAGAACTGGTGATGTTCAGGTAACAACGTTAATTATTGAAATGGTACAAAGACCTATATTGAAAGTAGAAAATTAATTCGATTGTTAACAGTATATTTCTCTTTGTGTGACATTTTTGTGCAGTGGATGACCGCAGGGAGAGGAATAATTCACTCTGAAATGCCCGCAGAAGCAACCAACGAGGGGTTGCAACTATGGATCAATTTATCAGCCAATAACAAAATGTAATATACCCCATGAACGAAAGATTTCCCATTGCCATCCATGCATAGAGAATTTACCAAGTTTTGAACCATTGATGACTATTTGACATTCGTCAATTTTTTCTTGGACTTGGACTTGTGATTCAGGATTGAACCCAATTACCAAGAACTTCTAAGTGAGAACATACCATCAGCAGAACAAGATGGGGTTGAAGTGAGAGTTATAGCAGGAGAAGCAATGGGGTTCCATTCACCTGTCTACACTAGAACTCCAACCATGTTCCTTGACTTCACTGTGCAGCCCGGAGCTGAGCTGCATCAAAGCATTCCAGAGTCTTGGAATTCCTTTGTTTATGTAATAGAAGGGGAAGGAGTTTTTGGCACTCCAAATTCATCACCAACCACGCCATACCATGTCCTTGTTTTGAGTCAAGGTGATGGCCTTAGCGTTTGGAATAACTCTTCAAAGCCTTTAAGGCTTGTGTTGATTGGAGGGCAGCCACTTAATGAGCCAGTGGCCCAGTATGGGCCTTTTGTGATGAATACACAGTCTGAAATCGAGAAGACTATTGAAGACTATCAGTATTGCAGGAATGGGTTTGAGATGAGGCAGTACTGGAGATCCCAGTAGTTAGTGTAGCACTGTATATGACAGTGAAATGAACAAAATATCTGAAAAATAAGAAAAAGGCTTCTTTCCCTGTCCTTTTCCTTTTCATTGTCATAGGGATCGAAGTAGTAGGAGCTGAAAAGAAAGTCTGCTTATTCTATCATTTCAGTTCTCTGTAGCAAAAGCTTCTAGAAGATCCAAATTGCTGCTGGGGCAACTGTTGGTGGTCACTGAAGTCATGATGAATCAGCTTATATTCAGTTTCTCCATCACATATTCACTTTCTCCCCCTTATCAATAAAACTTATTTTGTTATTGTTTGTGGTAGTTGAGGATAGCAACGGGTACATATAAAATTAGTCGTTATTATCTACAGTTTACATTTTTAAGACAGTTAAATGATAAAAAATTTGATGCTTGAAACCTTTTTTTTTTTTTTTCTTTCAAATAGAAGTTAAATTCTTAAGCAAGATAGATTAATCTTTTTGTGGGTGAAAAATAATTAGATGTAAAATTATTATGAATTTTAACTGTTTTTATGAGAGTTTTATGATTAAATGGAATTGGATTCTTTTATGCTTTCCTTTTCGATTGACATGAAAAAAGTTCTTGGTATTGGTTGTGGTTGTGTTTATGGATGGGAAACTCTGGTAGGGATGGGTGCGGGCTGGCATCGCTCGTTGGGTTCACAGTTATGCGTTTAAGGTGACTCTCCACCACCTCAGATTTTTAGTATTTTCTTATTAAGCTGATCTTGATTTGATTTATCACAATCGTGGCATATTGATGAAAGAGAAAATTTTGGGTGCTTATAAAGCAAGAAATCACATCGTTCAGCTAATGTTCGTCGATAACTTTCACGTATGGTATATAAAATTGATAATTTTTCTTGTATATATAAGTAGTGAATAACGTTCTATTTTATGAAAAATTGTGTCATTAATTTTTTTAATAAAATTTGAATTTCATATCGATATAGATTTATTTTTATTATTATTAAAGGAAAAGAACTCAGATGATTATGACAACATTATTGTTTTGAAAACCAAATGGAATCAAGGCAAGTTTGCTTCTCAAATTGGCTGATATACTATCACTTAAATTTTTTTAAAAAATAAAATAAAATAACTTATATTTATAAGAACTAACAATACATTTAAGCCCTAATTGAAAATTCAAATTCATTAACATGGGTTGCCCTCAAATTTTTGGAATAGTACTGAAACATATATTTATTTAAAGTAGTCATAAACTTGATTGCATTGATTAAAGCCACTCTAAAGTCTAAAATCAAATGAAATATTTAAACAAAATATAGCCTATATGGCCCATCAGACCGGCCTGTATAGATGCATATATTATCACACAAAATATCAAACATAAGAGTTGAACTTGAAACAATACACATAAGGAACTAATAACTTTAGCAACAATCCGGCGGGCACTTTTGTTAGTTATAGGAATAGTTTTTAGTTTTAAATCTTACTATTATTCCATTCAAGATTAATTTTAAAACCCTAATCTTCTTTTACATTAATTGATGCACCGCTTTTTCTTCTCATCTCTCTCATAACAAACTGTCTCATTCTCTGCCTCAATGCCCCATTGGAGCTACAACCCACCTTGTCACCACATCGAACTGCATTAGATCGCCGCCTTACCGGTGTCATGCCAGATCGCCATGCCTCCCGTGCCGTGCTAAGCCACCGCCTCTTTGGAGCTGCAACAGACCACCACATCACCGAAGCTACATCAGATGGTGGAAACAATGGTGGCGACAGCAAGGGTTCAAGGGAAGGTTGGGGATGATGTGGAGCTTCTTCACCATGTGCAGGATGAATAGAAAAGGTTTAGCCTTTTCTTTTTTTTTTAAAACTATTAACTTCATATTGTATAGTACAATTTTTTCCCTCTTTTTTGTTTTCGATTTTGTTGAATTGGTTGTTATTTTGTTTTTGAGATTCTAAAAGTTAGTTTGATTTTTAATTTGAGTTGAGGTTGATATTTTACAATTTGTGATGAAGTAGATTATACAAGTTAGAATAAAAAATGTTAGAATTATTATTTATTATTATTTTGCGTAATGTTTAGTTCCCATTGGCACCGAAAAATGTTAGAATTTGTTGATTTTCTTCCATCTTGAGCTAAGAGACCAGGCTTCAAATCAAGCCAAGCTTTTAAACAGGCGAGACTTGGACTTAAAATAAAACCTATATCAAGCCATAGACTAGACTCAGGCCAAAAACTAGCAATACAAACCTCACCTGTTCAAAGGAAAGTTTGGCCGGACTTGATCTATTTCCACCCGTACACATATCGACACTTCTTATAAGAATTGTTGGTCAAATCGTACGATCCATTGCCTTACACGTATACCGTCAAATCAAAAGAAGCTCATGAAATAAAGGCCGCTTCTGCACCCCCAGTTGACTAATCCAAGACCCTAGTACAGTACAAGCAGGTCCAGTAGCCAGCCTTTCAATGTTACAAACAATGCACGGGCTTCATGCCAATTTCATCGTGCTCCAGTCAAAGCATATCTCCGCTAGAAGGTTAAAATTGCATATAATTTTCGTTGTTAGTCAGTATTCATCGTATTCTACTTAGGTAAACAACAGGCGAATGAGACGGACAATCGTAAATAATACCGATTACCTCAAACAAACAATTCTCAGCAAACGCAAGAAAACCATAGAACAATTACAGTGAGCAAAAATTTTGGAATAGGGAAACAAGTTAACGCAAAAAGAAAGGGACTAAGAAAATAACAATCACAATTGACAAAGTCAAGAAATCGTTGGACATTTTTACTAAGCAAGACATGAATGCATGGATGTCCACTTCATTTGCTGCAATTACAAGCTCTTTGTATCCCAATTATACAATTATACCCGTTTTCAGTTTTCTTAAAATTGAAGATAGCATTTTCGTTACTATATATGTCTTATAGCTGTAATTAAAGAACTTTCTCAAATCATATCCCTTGAGGAACAAGCCAACCCATTTAATTAACCAACCAACGAAAAACCAAATTGAATTAACAAAGTGACTGGTGCACTAACTGGAATTGAGAACAGAAGTCACCTTGAACAGCAAGAAAAATAGCTTTGGTTTTGCTTTGAGGTGGTGGCCCCATTATTAACAAGGCTCACCCGGTTGACAGATAATTCTGCCTTGTAGGTATCCGAGTTGAGGACCTTCCTGCTGACATTGTTATATATCTCTCGAATCACCATCTCAAAAGCTGTCTTAACGTTTGTAGAGTCCAAGGCAGAGGTTTCCATGAAAAACAAACCTTCCGCTTCTGCAAGGCTTTTTCCTTCCTCAACGCTCACCGCCCGGATATTCTCCAGATCACATTTGTTCCCCACAAGCATCATTGCCACCGTTGTATCACAATGAGCTGCACGTTAGTTCACATAAGTTCAAAGCATGAGATTTCCTCACAAAATGGAGAATATTGAACTTTTGACAGACGCAAACAACTTGCACGTTGAAAAGCAAAGTTCAGTAAGATTTCAACAATTAAATCCAGCTGCATCCACTACATTCAATAGTCAGTTCATAATTTATCTTTGTCCTTTCTGTTTTCATATTTTGATCCTTTAAACTGTGGGATATATATGTATCTGAACAAATACACATGACAGTGGGCGCCACAGCACAAGTACAACTTAAAAACAGAACATATTGGCCATTATAGTTAGTTAGACTTCCTCTTACTTCTGTTATTCATTTATAGTAGTTATCCCTTGTATATATAAACACTATGTTAAGTTAATCAGTTCAATGCGAGTCTTGTTTCTATTCATTTAATAGAACAGTTAACTTGATTGGACTCCAATGTGAAATTGATTAGCCGCATGCAAGATTGCTCCTCCTAGGTTAACTTGTGAAGATGATACAACAGAAGAGAAGCATGCAAGACAGACACAAGCCAGCTAGATGTAGCAGAACAAGTAGTACGCACATAAACACAGCTAGTCAACTACTAACGGAAGAGGAGGTTCAAAATTATTAGGAAGTTAGTTATAAGTTTCCGTTGTAGTTAGTTATGATTAAGTTAATCTCATTTTCACTAATTCAGTAATTCGCACTTCAATAAGAATCAGTGACAGATCAGAGTGCGTGCATAATCCGAAAGTGCATGCAGCACAATGAGATCCTAGTAGTTGTAGCATATATGCGCGATGTTAGCAAATTGAAGTGAACTGAACTGGAATTGGAATAGCACAGGGATAGATCTAGAGAAGAGATTGAAAAAGGCAGGGTAGGAAGTGGAGTCGAGAGTTGAGTTACTTTTAAGCTCATCGAGCCAGCGACCGACGCTATCGAAGGTGGTTCGGCGGGAGATGTCGTAGACGATGAGAGCGCCGACGGCGCCCCTGTAGTAGGCGGAGGTGACGGCGCGGAAGCGCTCCTGGCCGGCGGTGTCCCAAATCTGAGCTTTAACTTCCTTGTTGTCGATCTCGAGGCTTTGAGTTTGGAACTCGACGCCGATGGTGGCCTTGGAGTGCATGTTGAACTCGTTGCGGGCGTAGCGGGAGAGGAGGTTGGACTTGCCGACGGCGGAGTCGCCTATTATGACGATCTTGAAGAGGTACTCTTCGCCTCCCTCGTCCTCCGAAGAAGACATTCTTGCCAGATCAGATCAGATTTGATTTTTGGTAGAAAGATAGGGACTGAATAGGGAATAGGGAATGGCACTCGCTGGATTTAATTTGAGGAGTAAGAGAAGAGAAGAAAAGCGAAGAGGAGGGTGGTTTTGCTTTGCTTTGCTGTGCTGGGCTGTGGTTTGGTTTGCTGACCAGTGATGGCTGATGATGGAAAGGGGTTATGAGATTCAAGTGGATGCACCCAACCTGGCATCGAGATACGGCACGCATTTATTACATATTTTCGCTCTTTTTAAAAAGAAAAACTCTATTATTCTATACAAAAATTAACAAATAAAAAGAAAACAGCACCCAAAAAAAAAAAAAAAATCACTCAATAGAATTGTTTGCTTTTGAGTAGATTCTCATATTAGTAATGGATAGAAAAATATTACCATAAAAATTTATTTTTAAGGAATCAAAGCTTTTACTATTGTATTTGAGAATTTAAAATATTAGTTAAATTAATTATTTTAAAGAGGTAACATATTCGACAAAAGTATTTTAGAAGAATTAATTTGTCTTTAAAAAAATTAATTCAATCCATATTATTATTAATCTTTAATATTATGCTAAGTTTTTATTTTTAAGAATAAATATGTCCCATAATATTTTTGTCAAAAGACGAATTTATAGTTTTACTTCCTAGTTTCTTACTTTCTTTATGTATGTGTACTTTTTTCGTTTTTTTTTTTCCTTAAAAATGTTACCTTTTATTCCTTTTTATACTTCCCGTCAACTTGGCTTAAACTCTTGCTATTGAAGGAGGACGGTTCTTACCTTATTGGATTGAGCATCTTAATTACAGGTGGAGAAGTGACTTGCGATGCATATTTTACGATGCATTATGTAATGTATATAAAAAAAGTGAGTAAAATAATAAAAATATTTAAATAATAGATTTTATATAATTATTATTATTTTTATTTAATTTTTATTTTTTTTTAAAATTACTAATGTATTGTTGAAAAATATTAATAATATATTGAATAATATATTTGTAAATTTTGTATATTTATATGTAAAATTTACCAGCATATTATTTAATATACAGGTAAATTTTGTAAATTTTGAACAATACGCTGGTAAATTTTTGGATAAAAGAAAATTGAACAAAAGTAATAATTATTATGTGAGACTTATTATCCGAATATTTTTATCATTTTATTCACTTTTTCTGTATATGTTGCGTATTGCATCACAAAATATGCGTCCCCAAACATTTTTCTTATAGGTGAGTTCTTGCCTCGATGGTATTTTTAATTATTTGTTCCTAAAAATACTTCTTTACTTACTTATTCATTTTGGTAAATTTGTCATCTTATGTTTTTGCTAAATTAATTTTTTGATGATTTATATTTAATCATTTTTAAATATATAAATTTTGAGTAAAATATACTTAACACCTTTGAGATATCAAGAAATAATATTTTATCCCATTTATTTACAAAATATGCACTCCACCTTAATCTATTAATAATATATTTGGATTGATTATTATTTTTTTAAAAAAAGTGTTTTTTTATAAGTTTTTAGAGCTTATATGGATTAATTTTTTTAAGAAAAAAATTCTTTTTTTAAAAGAATTGCTTTTATAAAAAGTACTTGTAATAAAAAAAATCAATTTATTATTTTTTTTCTAAAGCTAGAAATACCTAACTTATGAAAAAAGTAGAATCAAAAATAATTTTTAATAAAATTATCTTCCAAAAATATTCTTTATATTTATTCAAAATTATAATATGTATCGTTTTCTTCTTATACTTTACCAAATCTTAATTCTCTTTTCTCTTTTTAAATTTTTTTAGTACTTTTATTCTTTTGTATCAAAATAAGTTGGTATTTTTAATCATTAAAAGCACTTCTCAGATAATTTATTCAAATACAAAATAACTTTTTCTAAAAAAATAATGCTTCACTTAAAAAAAGCTTAGAGAAAAAAGTATATTTTTTTTGTAAGGTTATCCAAATGCACCCTAAGTGTGTTTGGATATTAAAAAAAAAAAAGTGCTTGTAAAAAAAATAATTTACCACTTTTTTAAAAATTAATAACACCAAGCTTAAAAAAAAAAATAGAAGAAGTAGTAATTTTTAATAAAAGTTCTATTTAATTAAAATTTTAAAAGAAGTACTTTTTCATATACAAAAGTATAAGTAGGACTAGAAGCAGAAGAAGAAAAATATTTTACATTTAGATATATAATTGTACAAGCATTTTTTAAGTTTTTATTAAAATTAGATGTTATTAAACTATTTAAATGTGATTAATATAAAAGTATTTTTCTGATAAAATTATAATTAAGGATATGGAGAGAGAGAGAGAGAAAGTGAGTGAGTGAGAATGAGAGTAATATTTTTTACTAAAAAAGTAGTGGTTCTTAAATTCAAAAAAGAAAATTCTCTCTTTTCTACTATTTTTTGTGAGAGCAGTTCCCTATCTATTTTTTAACAAAGCTAAAAATTAATTATTTTTTGCTTCTTCTTTTTTAGAGAAGTACGAATAAATAATATTAAAATTTTTATAAGTAACTTTTTGAAAAAATTTGAAAAAAATTTTTTTTTTCATTAAAAACATAAACAAATACACTCAAAATAATCCTTCAAAATTGCATATGCTTTTTTAAGAACGGGGTATTAATAACTTTTAAAAAAATGGTAAATTAATTTTTTGTTACAATTAACTTTTTTTTTCCTAAAGTTATATCTAAACACAATTTTTAAAACATATAAAAGCACATTTTTGTAAACAAAAACCACTTAAATGTTTTTTTAAAAATAAAAAAAAAACCAATCCAAACACACTTTTAGTGGATTGGAGTGGAGTACATATTTTATAAACAAATAGAATGGAGTGTTATTTCTTAATACTTCAAGGGTGTTAAGTATATTTTACTCATAAACTTTTAATATTTTATTTACTTATTTTAGTAATATTATCTATTATTTTTTAATTCAACCTTTTATATAATTATGATTTTTCATAAATCATATTATTAATATTTTTCATTAATTAAAATTAAAACTTGTTTAATATAAAAGTTTTTTTGACAAATTATACTAACCTCCCCTAAGATTTGGTAGAATTCATTACGACCTTCATCGATTTGCAAAAATATATATGAATTTCCTCTGAGTTTTAGATAATATTACATTCGATACCTTTGTATTTTGTAAAATGAGACACTAAACACTTCTATAAATCTACCACTAACCTCCCTTTAGCCTGGACAAATAGAGGGGGTCACGATAAATTTCATCAAATCTCATAGGAGATCAGTCTAATTTGCCCAATTTTTTTTTTTGTTCCATATTTTTAATTATCTGTTTTATAAATTAATATTATTTGCACTTCATGTTTACACTTAAGATTTACATCTAACTTTATAAATGGTATATCAATAAATTCTATTTGATTTTGTCTTACATTTTTTACTTAGATTCTTGTACTTTTATATATTTGAATTAGATATGAAAAAATATATGCAGAAATATTAAATGACACTTTGATACAATGTTGTAAACCCATTCTACTATTTTTATCTGAAGTGCTAATTAAATTTAATTTTATTAAAGTGATTAATATATGATCATAGATATGATTATTTGATGTTGTCTATGAAAAATTTAAAATAAATATTAGATTAAACAAATTGGGGTTAAAAAAGGATTGATGTATGGTTTAAAAAAGGGGGAAAAAATTAGTTGGTTTTTATTCTTGTTAGTGCCTATGATCCCACTCTTAGTTATGTGGCTAAGAGTAACATAGCTTAAGTAATTCAGAATATCAATAACCCAATTCTTAATTATATTATATATTATACATATATTTGAGCATATAAATTACATTTCATTGTTTTCATGATAGTTCTATCTTGAAATGGAGGTTGTTGATACTTTGTTTTAGCATCTCTTATTAACATTTTTAATAACTTCATACAAAGTTTGTTTTAGCACTATCTTATTCCTTGATAAATCACTTGTTTATTTTTAATCTTCCTAATACCTATTTAATGCAAGGGAATGTTATATTTTTTTTTCAAAAAACCAAAGCAAACTACCTTCTTTTTATGGCTTATCTGTATCAAGTAATAAGTTTTTAACATCATCTCCTGAATTTCATATAATGTAGATGTATCAGAAAATGGTATACATTTCATGCATCCATCGTAACTAATACTTTTGATATTATGTTACTGTCAATTGATTCAACAGGTTAAAACGGACTTAGATAATATCTCTTTAAATGCATGACTTTGATTAGGAGTATTTCTTAATTAAGCATCTCATAAATTATTACTTTGTGTTTAACTATGAATTTTTCCTTAATTAGCAGTCTTTTTTAATTGTTATTTCTCTTTACAAATTACTTTAGCGTATAGGACATAAAAGTTATGGGCGAAGAAATCTAGAAGACTTTATGTACCTTTTAATGGCATGTTTGATTTAGATTTTACTCATCCCAAAATGCTAAAATTTGACTTCTTAATTAATTTTTGTAAAAGGAGTTTTATTATTAGTATTATTATTATTGTTAAAATCACAATTAGCATCCTCCTACAATTATATTCGAGTATTTGATATCTCACAAGAGATATCAACAATTAACGAAAATGAGCATTTACTACTTCAATCAAAATATAAAAGTTATAAGATGTCAAATATTTCAACACTTTAATAAATACTACACAAATAATTATTCATATTGCCGTTTTAAGGAAATTAAAAAAAATATATATGTAAATACGATTTAATTGTCTCTTTAAACATAAAGGATATTCAAAGCAAAATCAAAAGGATATAGGGTGTATTTGTTTGGGATTATTTTAGCAAATAATCACTTTTTTCATAAAAAAAAATCAATTTTCGTATATTTGGATAATTTATTAAAAATCAATAGAATCTCAAAAAAATTTATTTTCAACTTTTTTCGATAAGTTGAAAAGAGTAGTTTCTGAAAAAAATTAGTTTTCATCTTTTTCAACTAAATATAAAATTTAAGTTTTAAAATTATTTTTTTTAAAAGTTTAAACAAATGCACCTATAATACTGTTTAATAACAAGACAATGCTTATTTTTAGCATCACAAGTTCCAATTTTGGGTGTGTGTAAAAATGAGGGTGAAAATTTTATAAGTGAGTTTTTATGTATAAAATTATAAATTTAATTTGAATATACTGTCAATGTAAAAATTTTTTACATAGATATTTAATTATAAATTATTATATTAACAAAATTATTTGATATAATCACCTACTACTTAAATGGTCATGCAAATAGAAGGTTTTGATTAGATGACAATATAAAAAAATTTTATACTATTAATACATTTAAATTAAATTCTAAAATTATATATAAAACTTATTTATAAAAATTTTTTATCCTTATTTTTATCCTCATACTAAATACATTCTGAGAGAAAAACATAACATATATTTTATGTTTATATTTATAATATAAAATGAGGGGAGAAAGAGTATGAAATAGATGACTAATGTACCAAAAAAGCAATATGTTATCGTAATTTTTATTATCGTTTAGTATATTCACAAGCACATTTGTTCACATATTTCATTGAACGCTTGGGAGTTGGCACAACTGACAAAGAGATACCATTTAATTTATTGTTCTGTTAAATTAAAAACTATTATTTATAAATTTAATTCATTTAAATTATTCATAGAATTAATCTTCATTTAATCGCTGATGTATACGAATTTTATGCATTTTGCTAATGTTTAGTCTTGTAATAATGAAAAATGTTTATCAATAAGTCACATACATGTACTTAATTAATCATAAAAAATTTGCATATTTCATATTATTATATATATATATATATATATATATATATATATATATATATTATCATATTATTAATGAAAATATTTTATAGGTACATATTATTAAGAATTTAATTTAAATGCACGTAAAATAATTTTATACTATCAACTAATAGAAATAGTGGAAAGTGTCAACTCATATATATAATCACTCATTATAATGAGAGATCCACCATAATTTCTCACTTTTTCCTATTTTTGTTGGTTGACAGTGTAAACAGTGTATACCAATTAAACTCTATTATTAAAACTTAATTTTTTTAATAATTATTTAAAAAATCGTATATAAAGTAAGATATTATTAAATATACATGAATAATATATCAAAGTTAAAGTCATGCTATAATATATTGCACAAATAGCATGAAAAAAAAATATAATATTATTTAGGAATTAATTTTTATATATTAATAATATAAAATAATTTTATATTATCAAATAATAAAATTATAAAAAATAATAAATTATAATAAATAATTATTTATTATAATTTATTATTTTTTTATAATTTTACTAATTAATAATATAAAAAAAAATAAAAAAGGAAGTGGAAAAAGAAAAAGAAAAATAAAAAAGCAAGTGGAAAAACTGCAGTTGTTGGCTGGTTGGTTGGGGCTTGGGACCGAAGAGTTGAGGTAGTGAAAAAGCTATACTATAGAATAGAGCAGGAAGTAATTAATTTAATGTGATTGAAACTGAAAAATCCAAATCCAATTCTTCACCCTCATCGGTCACCCATTACCGTGTGTCTGTTAATTGTTCCGGGGACGAATCTGTTGCATGTGAGAGAAGGCAAGACACAACAACAACACAAGCAACGAAACGAACCTCTTTTTCTTCGGTTTTCTCTGTGTGTGTGTGTGTGTTTTTACTCCAATCTTGATGAGGTGGCGGGAGAGGAAGGCAACAATGGCGTGGTGTCCCCTTCCCCGTGCTGTGTTGCTGTTGGTGTTTGTGATTGTAGTGGGAGCCGCCGCCGACGACGTCAAACGGGACGACGTCAGAGCTCCCAAGTCCGAATCCTGCAATAATCCTTTCCAATTGGTAATCGATCCCTTTTATTTTCTTCGATTGGATCTGTCTGCACCTCCTCTCTCCAAACAATTATCCTTATCCTTTTTCATTGATGGATTATCTTCCCGTTTCGATGCAATCCTGTGCAATTTATATGAATTCCCTTTTGATTCTCATCACATACATAGCATGATCGTAATTTGTAACACTTGGTGGTGCAGGTGAAGGTGAAGAACTGGGCCGATGGCGAGGAAGCCAAGGTTTACAATGGAGTCACTGCAAGGTTTGGATCTTCATTGCCTGACAAGGCTGAAAACAGTGTCCGAACCCCTGCTGTTCTCCCTTATCCCCTGGACTGCTGTTCCGCTTCTACTTCTAAGGTTTTTTGTCCCTCTATTTTCATTTTTTTTTTCCCTTTTGTGCCCAGCTTGCCTTCATCAAGGTTCTCATGTTAGTGGTCACTGATTACATAGCGAATGACTAGACTTGTTGTTAATCAGGATTTACCCATCCTCTTGATCTGCACCACATATCATAAACTCCACGATATTTATAACTTGAGTTAAGAAAGTGATTGATATTGTATTTTGATATTTAAAAACTGTTTTGGTCGTTATGTCTGATGGGAATGGGGCACATTTCATTTTCTCAAGAGGCATACTGAGTGTGCTATGCATTCTCATTTTGTAGATATCTGGATCAGTTGCTCTCTGTGTGCGTGGTGGTTGTGACTTCACCACTAAAGCTGCATTTGCGCAGTTGGGAGGTGCTACTGGCACGTTGGTGATAAATGATGCAGAAGGTTCATTTTTGTGCTTCACACTCTATGTTTCTATTTTTGTTTAATTTGTAGAGGGTTTCTAGATTGTGTAAGTGTCATATGTTGGCTTGTCCCTTCTCTGCTCATTTACAGCAATTATTGCCTTATTCTCTGTTCTGTTAAATCCGTTTAGTCAATAGAGTTTTACAGCAATTTTGTCTGATATCTATCTATTTATTTTCTGTCAGATCTCTTTGAGATGGTCTGCTCCAATAGCACTGAGGTAAACATCTCAATTCCAGTTGTGATGATAACAAAGTCAGCAGGAGAAGCTCTCAACAAATCTTTGACATCTGGAAGGAGAGGTCAGGCCTTCCTTCAATTATTAGAATTTAGAACTTCT
The DNA here is from genome assembly GCA_031439585.1 of Pterocarpus macrocarpus. Taxonomy (NCBI): domain Eukaryota; kingdom Viridiplantae; phylum Streptophyta; class Magnoliopsida; order Fabales; family Fabaceae; genus Pterocarpus; species Pterocarpus macrocarpus. The sequence continues at coordinate 79,726,890 of CM062515.1, forward strand.
CTTCGTAATATAATTGTATTTGAGCAAGATTTTTAGATTAATCATTGGCATATAGTTTTAAGATGGTTTTATGGGTTGAAAGTTCAAATGGATGTGACTGACACAACACTAGCACAAGCCACAAGAGAAAGTAGGCTAAGTCACAAGGAACTGATGGTTAGGTTGACGGTAGTTGTTTAATACACAAGCTGGGACATTTTCTGGTTTCCTTTTGTGTTCTTTGTGGAGTCAGAAAAGTGTCATTATGTCTGAAGCTGATGTCTCAGAAACTTAATTTCACTTATTGACATGGCTAGTAGCCTGATTATATATAAATTTACTAGATCATAGATATTCAGAATTATTAGGCTTAGTATCTTTCTTTATTTATGTATTTGTACAGCGAAACAAATATACAGTATCTAGTAAAGTCACACGATTGGTAGTACCCCAATGTGTTGTTTTAAAGGTAATCTGCTCCTCTCACACCCATAAACACATGAATCCACCTATGTGTTCTCATATGTCCAATGAGTAAATAAGATGAGAAAAATATGACTGGTTTTATGTGCATATTTATGCTAGATGTCTGGTTTATTTTCCACATGATTTACAGATGGTTAATTCTAAGTTGTTTGTTGCAGTGGAAATTTTGTTATATGCTCCACCTCGCCCACTCATAGACTTCTCAGTTGCATTTTTGTGGTTGATGTCTGTTGGAACAATTGTATGCGCTTCACTATGGTCAGATCTAACTGCTCCTAATCACTCTGATGAACGCTATAATGAATTGTGCCCCAAGGTTTTTCCTTGCAAACTTCTATCTGCCTTAAAGTTCAATATGTACTTAAATGTGTATTTGTGATGTCCTAAGCAAGCATTTTCATGATGTGAGCCTGGGAACGTGCTTTCATTGCGGGTAAGTACCTAATATTTGAACAATTCTGAGATGGGAAATGTATAGTTACAGACTGACCTTGGCATGTGTACTGATCTGCATCTACTTTTATTTTTCACTTCCATTGCTATAGCCACTGGTCATTTCAGTAAATATTAAATGGAATACAGGAACATGTTTTCTTCCTTTCATTTTGTTCACTGATAAATTTATTTCAGTTTATTTGTTACACATCATCAAATTTATTTATTTGTACGTATAAATTTGTTTTATTTTGCTAGGAATCTTTAAATGCTGAAACAGCTAAAGATGATTCTGATAAGGAAATTGTGAACATTGATACAAAGGGTGCCATCATCTTTGTCATAACAGCATCTACTTTTCTTGTGCTGTTGTTCTTCTTCATGTCATCTTGGTTTATATGGGTGCTGATTGTACTTTTCTGCATTGGTGGTATTGAGGTAACGTAGTTCATTTCTATGTATTTGACTCCTACTCTTACTAATGGACAAAGGATCATATTTTGTGGTGTGCATGAAGAGGGTATTAGTTCCTTATTCTTGTCCACATCTCCAAGATTAAATTTACTATCTATAGATAAACTAAAGTATTAACAATTTGACATATGCTACTCAAATTATACTATGTTAGCCTTCTTGGATGATGCACAAGTTATATGAAGGTAAGAAAGGAATTAGGAGAGGGAAAGTGCCTGAGAGAAAGTCTTTAAGAGCACGAGTATCAGCACTACCACTATCATCAAAATAAACAGTCAAAAGGTTTGAAATTCCTCTGTGCATTAATTAAAGTTTGGTTTCATTTTCAGGGGATGCACAATTGTATCATGAGCTTCACTTTAAGGTACAATCAATGTATTTCCCTTTTTCTTTTTCCAGTCAGAAAAGGAAATCAGTGTTCTCTCTGTGTGCTGTGTGTTCCGTTAATTTCTGTTTTCTTTTCTTATTTTATTTTATTTTATTTTTTCAAATGCGAGCAGAAAATGTCAAAATTGTGGTCAGAAGACAGTGAATTTACCTCTGTTTGGGGAGGTTTCTATTTTCTCGCTGGTAGTATTATTATTTTGTGTGGCATTTGCAATTTTCTGGGCTGCTACTCGACGGGAGTCATATTCATGGGTTGGCCAAGATATTCTTGTAAGTTTTGGATTCTAGTACCTGCAAAATGGGTCTTTCTATTATCATTGCATTTTCTATATTCTAACTTTAAGATGGCGAGGTAGAAATTTTTGAGTTCTTGGTATAAATTTTTTCTAGCTTAGGACTATGAATCTATCAAGTGGTTAATTTAGTAAATGGTTACTCATTAATCATTCCTTTTGTCATAAACCATTTCTACCAAAAGTTTAAGCTATTAGATGAAGACACATGAAAGGTTTTATATCTAAGGCACCGTCTCATGCAAGAGCCCTTTGGGCTAAAAGCATGGACAATGCACAAGTATGTCCTATCTTGTGCTGAAATTTAACTTTTAGTTAGATAGGGGGTAATGAGGATTAAATCTAGACCATTTGGTTGTAAAGGTTTTAATACCATGTTATGAACCAACCTTTTCAAAATGAACCAACCTTTTCAAAAGTTTAAGCTGTAAGGTGAAGGCATATGAGTGGTTTTTACTTTTTATATTTAACACTTTCTACATCGTTAACTAGTTGAGTGGTTACTTGTTCCTAAGCTAGAAATATTTTCACCAAGATTTCTATTTTTGGTAGTTATCCCTATTTCTATTTCTCAAGATAATTATTTTCAAATTATTAAATAATGTCTGTGTGTACATGTACTTGTCGTCCAAGTGCAAAATTGGGATTGTAGTTGGTTCCATAGTGAGCTTTCTGAAGCATTGCACTGGAAGATGTTGTCTCAGTTATGTTTGTTACCATTAACTGATAATAAGTTGTTTGATTGATATTTTGCTGCGTCTTTTAGCTTGAAATATTGCTTTATTCTTTACAGGGCATCTGTTTGATGATAACAGTCTTGCAGTTGGCTCGATTACCTAATATTAAGGTAGCTGAATGGATTCCTTGCCTAAGATGAATTAATAATTCTTCCCTTACTCACTTTGTTCTGTATCTGTTATAATGGTTCTAATAATTTTCTTTTGCATCTGATATACAATAGGTTGCAACTGTACTCTTATGTTGTGCATTTGTGTATGACATCTTTTGGGTGTTCATATCTCCAGTGATATTCCATGAGAGTGTTATGATTACAGTAAGTATTTAATTTTGCTGGTACTAGTACAGTTCTTTTGCTTGGATTGTCTCACTGCAGTTTGCATCTTTAAAGGTAGGTTAATATAATTACTTATTTTCTTTTACTTGACAAAAAGGAAAATTCAGTAGAAAGGGGGAAGAGAAAGTAGAAACATGAAATTAGAGGACATGGTATGTTCTTAAGCCTGGCAACAAAGAAAACCATAACAGTAAAGTACAATAGAAGGTAGCTGATTAATATGTAGATTTACATGACTAATGACTTGGAATAAAGTAATAATTCAGTTAAAAAAAATGAAACTGATATAAACATAAATGTTACATGTACATATATATATATATATATATATATATATAAGAACAATTTTATTGAGATGAAGAGAAGAAGTATACAAAAAGGTAAGAGGATAAGAGATCCTCTTTACAAGAACAAAATCAATCAAGCGAAAAACCTATCAATGAAGCAAAGCTTTTCAATCTCTCAACATATCTGAGAGGGAAAATCCTCGAAAAAATCATGTGTTTTACACCTAATAGAGACCAAACATCTAATCTAATCTTATATCACAAAAATAATAAATAGGATAACAACTCTTTTTAACACTAATAATCCTTGTCAAATGTACCTTGTGTTTTCTCTCTCTCTAATATGATTTTTATTTTATTAAAAAAAGAAAAAGAATTAAGGTGTCATATAGTTTTGTGATACTCATGAGCTTTCTTTTCTAGGTTGCTCGAGGTGACAAGGCTGGTGGGGAAGCAATTCCTATGCTTTTGAGATTTCCTCGTCTTTTTGATCCTTGGGGTGGTTATGACATGATTGGATTTGGAGATATTCTCTTTCCTGGTTTGCTTATTTCCTTTGCCCATAGGTACTAAAATAGTCAACTTATATAAATGGAAGATTCACCAAAATTGAAAATGTACAGCACAGACATAGATTTTAATATAGAATTGCATATTTTCCTACCCACAAAAGAAAGAAAAGAACAATGCAAATTTGTAGTGATATTTGTCAAAGTGATTTTAGGAATACATAGCTTCGTAAGATGGGTCTGGGCATCATCAATGCTTCAAGTGTAATTGGATATTGTGTGATAGGGAGTGTTAGATATAAAACCATATATGCCTCTACCTAATATTTTAAGCTTTTGGAAGAGTTGATTTATGATAAGAATATAACAAAAAAGTGATGATATCACCTTTGCCAAGGTCCTGAGAGGGAGTGGAGTAGCTCTATTTGTGACAAGTTGGGCATGATTAACATGTATATTGCAGCTTTTTTAGGCTTGTGTGATACATCTTCAAGCCCGTTTTGGCATCTTCCACTTGTGACAAAAGAAAATTTCTCATGATGCTGATGTTGTTAAATGGGCAATTTGATTTTGTTGCTGATGTTGGTAACTAAAATTAAAAATACCAAATGCTCAGAAGTAAAATTCAATCAAATTTTTATGACTTCACCAGTCTGCTGTCTTTTGGATTGTTTTTCATGTATAAGCACAATGATTTGTTGTCACTAGAGAACACTTTTCTTTCTAATAACAAGGTGCTCTGTTTCTAACATAATTGTTCGGTATTTTTGTTGCCTTAGATTTGACAAAGACAAGAAGAAGGGAGTATCAAGTGGATATTTTCTTTGGTTGGTAATTGGTTATGGCCTGGGTAAGTTAATTTGTACCTTGTTTGTATTGATTACTTGTTAATTTTCACCCTCTCACGGAAATTGTTTGGCTGAAATTGAATTGCTTCTTTTGTCCTTGTGTACATTTGACGCCAAGTATTTCTGGGAAGTATTTAAAAATTGATTCGCTAGAGTTGCCAGCAGTAATCCTTTCAGTGTATTTAAACTTGTAATTTATAGATTTTGTGCTATTGTTCTTTTATATCTTGACAGAGGGACTTCTCCTGTTTCAGGCCTCGTATTCACGTATTTGGGACTGTATCTGATGAACGGACATGGACAGCCTGCACTCCTTTACCTTGTTCCATGTACATTAGGTAACTAGCTTTCGGCTGAAATTTGATTTGTAGTGATTCTGCTCGCTTAAGTTATTCTGTCTCAACTCTCATGCCTAATTGTTGTGTAATTAATCAACAGGTGTCACTATTGTATTGGGATGTATAAGAGGTGAGCTGAAGAGCCTTTGGAATTATGGCAGAGATTCATCGTCGTCCGTAGAGCCTTCTGATTCTGAAGTTTAAATCATACACTATTGACTGTTCGTCTATTGAGAATTGAAGAAATTGGATGCAACTAGGAAAATGATCTCAACTCAATGGGATGCAATGAATGCAGAGGGAATGAAACGGCCAACTCTTGGTGGGCCTCCACAACTATCTTTTGTATTAATTATTAATGATTAACAAGTGTTCGTTGTGTTGCTTCATAGTTATTGTATACAGAAGGGAAAAAAGAGAAAGAAAAGTATGTATTCGAAATTTACCATCATATCTTCTCTGCCGCTGTAGTGACCACTTACTACTGTTTATTTTTTGTGTTCTGCTTCTGCCGATGTTATTGAACTTCTTTTACTTCTTTGCTTTTTCTTTTTGGTTTACTCTGTTTACTTCTTTTCAAACTGACGTACTGAAAATTGGAGGGTGTAAAAAGATTTGGACGATATAGCTTATCCATATGATCGTTTATAGTTCGCAAACATTGTTTGTCCTAACCTAATATTACTTTCTTTTTTTCCACTTTCTATTAAAACTTGATCTGAAATCCAAAAGTTTGTTTAAACACAATCGATAATTCAACTATAAGATGAATTCAATTGTAAGAGAGTTGTATTCAATTCCTCGTTGATATTTCAAAGAGGGATTAGTTCTAATCTTACACCATAAATGAAAAATTCCAAATAAGTTAGGTTAGGCTTTTTCAAGCTTACTCTACAAAACATCTTCTTTAATTTTATCTATCACTTACTCTACACTTTTTTTAACAAAAAAGAAAAAAAAATTTGTTTTTATACATACGCCTTATAAGCGACCTCATGATGAAGTTGTCTACTTGACAATTAAGTTTCCTCGACGATAGAGGAGGTAAGTCATTAAATGCATCATCACTGCGTCATGCATTGTTTATTATCAATTGCAGTGCTCCTAATCAAATCAAACGGATTGTAGTATGACTGCATATCTATTTATCATGTGTTCTAACAGCCTTGATTTTATTTATTTGTTTTTTTTTGTATGTGTGAGGCCCAAGGTTGACAAGGAGGAAAAAGGAATTAAAAAGAAACTATGCGGGAAAGAACTGCAATTTACCCTTTATAATTTTAGGAACAGCAGTTGACCAAAAATTTTTTTGAAAAAAATTAGGAGTAGCAATGCCTTTGTCATTTATGTAATTTTTTATCTATACAGAATTATACCGAAGGTTATGATAGCGTATCTAAAATGTAAAAAAGAAAAAGAAGATAATTTTTAAAATTAAATTCAGAATGAAAAATTTATTTCAATTTCTTAGAAATAAAGTAGTAATATAATTAATTTTTACAAAAACTTTGACCAATAATTATGGATGTATAGCATTACTCTTAATTAATTAAATCTCATAACTAAAATGAGGGCAATTCATCCGTTTCATTTTATTATTATTATTATTATTATTATTTAATTACTCTGACATCCATTAACTGGCTACATAAAATGATGCAGAATGTGCTTACATATTCCTGAATCCCCAATAATTTTGAGACACCCGAACACAACATTTGTTGTGCAGATCAGCCTAGTGCAATCACGCGATGTACATTATGACTTATGAGCAAATCACAACTTCCAATCTACTTTATAGATTCTCCCCTTCTATCCGCAATCACCCTTGTGCATCTGAGCCTGAGTGTATGACAATTTTCACTTGACAGATGTCACAGAACATGAAAATTGCACTAAAATATGTGCATGTGTTAGGACTAATGACTGTCTGTGGATCTATTTGGGTATGAATATGATTACCTCTCCAAGTCTCCCCTTTGCCAATTGCCACCCATAATCTGCCAACAAACACCGTCACATGTCTTTGTTTCGTAGTGAATGCATAAACAATTTGAGCCCTCTTATTGTAGTTGGTCCTGCCACTACACACTCACGGGTTCATTCTATGCACACAGGACACACTGGCTCACTATAAAATATTGTTGGGCTTGCCCCTTTAAGCACTACCAACTGCCATAAGCATAAAACAGACGGTTTTGAAGAAGCTTCTTCAGTTTACCTTCTCTCTTCTGTTTCCTTCCATGGATCCTCCTGCAGCTGCTTTCCTCCTCCTTCTTCTTCTTGCATCTCTCTTCAGCTACCCATTTGTGCTTGTTGCTCATTCTCCCACTCCAACTATCTCCCGGATCAGTGTAATAGGAGTTGTTTATTGTGATACCTGCTCAACCAGCACTTTCTCCCAGCAGAGCTACTTCTTGCCAGGTTAGGTAATTAATTATAATAATAATAATAATAATAATAATAATATCCTTTGATTAAGTAACATGAGAGCTTCATCATAGCCATAGCATAGAGTTCTGATTCCCAAATCCACTACTGTTTCATTGGTTTTCTTCTTCCAATCAGGTGCAGAGGTTCACATACAGTGCAGATTCAGAGCCACCTCACCAAAAACCAGCGAGCAGATAAGCTTCTCGGTGAACAGAACCACAGACCAACGTGGAGCGTACAAGTTGGATATACCATCAGTGGATGGAGTAAATTGCGTGGATGGTTCAGCACTTGTGTCACTGTGCCAGGCTAGCTTGATAGGGAGCTCATCTTCCAGTTGCAATGTTCCCTTTATAAAGAGCACAACTAGTGAGATATCAGTCAAATCAAGACAAGACAACCTATGTGTATACTCCTTGAGTCCTTTGAGTTACAAGCCACCTCAAAAGAACACTACCTTATGTGGACAGTACCAGAAACAGTCATTGCATAGTGCTAGTACTACCAGTGCCAGTAGCAGGTCTTTGGACTCCTCAAAATTCTATTCACCTTACCTACCACCATATGGATTCCCTTGGCCACCTTTACCTCAGCTACCATTCCCTCCATTGGCATCAATACCCTTGCCTTCCATGCCTCCTCTTCCATCCTTACCCCTTCCCCCACTGCCATTCCAAAATTCACCACCATCTCTGCCTTTCCCATTTCCACAACTTCCTCCGTTTCCTCCAATTACCCCATCTGGTTTTTCTCCTCCATTCAACGTAGGAGACCCTACAACTTGGGTGCCTTATGTCCCTTCTCTTTCTCACCCTCCCCCACCTCCAACCCCACCTGCTTTCAATTTAGGGGACCCCACAACATGGATACCTCATATTTCTTCTCCATCGCCTCCTAATATTCCTCAAAACCAAAATCCTTAGGATTTGCTAGCTAGAGCACCTCCCCTTTTTATTTTTGTTTGTTTATCCTTATGATAATTATGTGTGGAAACAGCTAGGCTGTGATTGAGTGGTGAAAACATAGTAAAAAAAACTATAATGCAATTCAGTAAATTAAAATCTATTGGTTGGTGGCATAACCCACACATGGGTATACTTGTCTCTTTTGCGACAAAAAATGAAGACCAGTTAGTGCTATAATGGTTTGCTCCTGACTCGGATGGGAAGCAGCCTACCTTCCTCACAATGAGATTAATAACGTCAACTGAACTGAAAAAGTCATCATTGGATTTTCCTTCAATGAAGACATTTAGCTGCTTGTGTCCTGTCCTGCCAATACAGCAACTTGATGTCTCTCTCCAATGCATGAGTACCCCATTTTGGTAAAAGTACTCATATCGAGTACGTTTTCGGAACTGGTATACTTGAATATGTATTTATTTATTTATTTATTTTGACAAAAAAAAAAAAGATACGGTAAGATGCGGCTCAAATATACAACTTAAGTAAAACTACGTCGTTTTAAGCATTTTTCTTTTTCCCCTTTCTTTCCTCCAAAATCAGAATACAGAACTCTAACAACCCCCTCTCCTTCTTTCATTTGCACGTTAAGCTCACCCCACCACCACTCAACTGCTCCACCGCCAACGATATCATAGCGGTGGCGGCGCTCTTCACGACATCAGTTGGTATGTTTTCTTATTTATTGTATAAAATTTTAGTTTTTATTATATATAAATTATATATACGTCGTGATATATTTTCTAATTTATCATATGAAATTTTAGTTTTTATTATATGTGAATATATATATATATATACTAACGCATCTGTATCCCGATTTTTACAAAATTTTCGTATCCTATATTCGTATTCGTGCCTGATATGAGTATAGTATCCGTATTCATGCAAAATAGATGTCTCTCTAATCAAAGTGCATAAATTATTGTTTTTATATCACAAGCATGGGCCATACATTTAATGTAAAAATTGCTAAACAGATTTATGATATAATAATTTAAAATTAGTGGTGACAAAGGTGGGGAAAATATGATGTAAAAATAGTGGTAAAAAAGTATCATGATCTCAAACTAGAACATGAAAAATCTTTTTTTTTTTTTTGGTTGGGGGCGCACGAGCCAAGATCAAACACACGATCATTCACCACGAGGCTCCACAAATCACCAATTGAGCCAAGCTCTCCTCCGCAACTTGAAAAATCTTAAAATCTTGAATTAATCCATCCATTTTTTTTTTTTTTTGGGTCCACAAATCACCAATCAACATTTGACTTAAAGCCAAAAGTCCAAGAGGCAAGAGGAACAAAAAAAAATGTAATGAGGAATCAATTATGATAGGTTTTGATCCCCCTACATTTGTCTATGATCACAGCCAATGAAGGGTTATCCTCTAAGGAGAATTGATGACTACATTAAAGATGTACTTGCTATTGCTAGAACTAGTATATTTAAGAATTTTGAATTGGTTAGTTTATATAGCCCCAGACTGTGGAACAAAAGAGCATCCCAAACCTACACCGAGGTATTAATAGCATTCTCAAATATTGCAGAACAGAACGGAATACAATGATATAGAATGCAATAAAAACAAAGACAGAGGGAATGTGTTATCTACTCTTAATGGTCAAAGCTTACTTTGCAACTAGACAATCTTTAGCCCGTCTTCTGGAGTAGTGGATTTCGTTTTCAATTCAGTGTTCCAATTTTGAAACTGGCCATCATAAGCAGGCTTGGATGAGTAGATGGACATTGCTCAAGCATTAAGTCAACATTCTGAGCCCATTATGTGATGAAGGTAAATTTGGGGTGTTGTTAAGCTTCACCCAAGTTGACCAAGAGGAAAAAAAGTTCACACCAGAGTTTGCAGGGCTGAAGACCTTTACGTCAATGAGATCTTGAATTGCTTGGCATTTGTCATCCATTAGCTATATGACCCGGTTCCACGTTGTAATAACAATGTTCAATAGGTGCTTTATCATTTTGGATTTGGTGGCTCAAGTAGGGTCTTGGGTCTAATGATTGGGCATGGGTAGCTTGTAGGACGTTATAAGTTCTAACCCTCTAATGATCTAGTGACAAGTGACATTAGAGTGCTTCGTGCGGGGGCATTATCCACAAAGATGTAACTCTTCCTTCTCATGCAACTTAGGTCAGTGTCAGTGTGCATGCTGATCAGTTGTGGTCATTTCTAGCTTCTCCCATGCTAAGGAGCATCCTAAATCTGGCTCTAGAACCTGATCAGATTAATTAATTAGCTGGCAGCACCCCTTCAGGGAATCAAATTTTTGTGCTGACGCCTTCGCCCTTCATCTAAGCTCCATGTTCCATGCTCCATGTCTGTGCCATGCTTTCCTCAAAATTCCAGTTGGACTTTGCTGACATGTTGGCTATGTGATGTCCTAATTAATGAGATAGACGTACATGTAGTTTAATTTGGTTTCCGTGTTATTTCAATGGGTCGGTCGCTTGATCCGTTTTTCATGAAAGAGAACATGATTCGTTCTTCTCCGACTGCAAGAGCTTCGAATTTTTATCATGGTAGGGATGAGAATTACCATGTTAAATCAAACTTTTTCTCAAATAAGACAGCTCATCAGTATACCAAAAACGTAAGACAGCTTATTTTAAAAAGGGTATAAAAATATTAACCTTAGCCATAACGCCAAATCTAAAAAATTTAGGTTATAGGGACAAAAACAATATATAAATATAACAAAAAATTTTATATAATTTTTATCTTAATACAGGGTTAACTTAATAAAATAATGGAAACAAAATAATTATATACATATAGATTACCAACAAAATTTTCAAATTTGAGTGGGGCATATGCCCCCACAATTGTATACGTACATCCGCCTCCCTTAGTCAAATATATTCTCTAACATACGTGCGGTATGTATATCTATATTATCTATATTACTCTAAGAAAACTAAGTCTTCTTGGTGCACATGTCACCTCTTGCATTGCATTATTTCCCTCCAAAAAATTCCTCCCATTTCTAACACACTTGCTAAAATTAAAATAAAATAATATAAAATGTAAAAAAGCTTCTAATTGAGATGATAGACAACAATCAAGCTAAATTATGTATATTATACTTCTATTTTTTTTTTTTATTTTCTTAAAATACATTACTTCCATTCTCTTATTCCTCTTCATCATCTTCTTCTAGACAAAAGGCTTCCACTCCTCCTGAACAAGTTTCTTTCTATTACTTTTTTAAGGTGAGTTTGTGTTCTTATTTCTAGATACATATTTTTAAAAAAATATTTTTTATTGGATAATACCATATGCGTAATGCTCTTATTTCTGCATTTCTTTCAAAAAAAATACATTTTCTGTTGGATATTATTCATATGCTTCTTACTATTATTTCTATATTATTTATTTATTTTTTAACATATTAGATTTTGAATGCTTCAGTTGATTCTTGGAACCTAGAACCCGGAATCCAGAACTTGGAGTGTGGCTAGTTTTATTATTTTCTTAAAAACACATTACTTCCATTCTCTTATTCCTCTTCATCGTCTTCTTCTGGACACAACGGCTTCCCCTCCTCCTTAACAAGTTTCTTTCTGTTAAATTTTTAAGGTGAGTTTGTGCTCTTATTTCTAGATATATTTTAAAAAATATTTTTTATTGGATAATACCATATGCTTAATGCTCTTATTTGTATATTTGTTTCAAAAAATACATTTTCTGTTGGATAGTATTCATATGCTTCTTGCTGTTATTGCTACATTTTTTTTTTGACATATTAAATTTTGAATGCTTTAGTTGATTCTTTGAACTTGGAACCCAAAACCTGAAACCAGGAACATGGAACATGACTACTCAGCAAGCATCCCTACCCACGGCAGAACAGAACCTGTAACATGGCTACTCTGTTTGAGGTCATGATGGCAAGCTAGCATCCCTATCCATGGAAGGGTGGAACTTGGAACCTGGAACACGGCTACTTGGCAAGTATCCTTATCCATGGCAGGATGAAACCTGGCACCCGAAACCTGTATTGTCTCTAACTGAATCCATATTATCGTAATAAAATCCAAAACACAATATTATGATTATAATCACACCCGAATGCTATATTGGAAAAATGGAGCCCACTCCCAAAAGATATTGTCTATTTGCAAATTTTTCGAACAAGTTGTTTGCTGTTATATCTTTTAAGAAAGAAACAAATGATAATGAGCAAATTCTGAGCAATATGAATTTGAAATTTAGAAAGATAATTTTTTTTTTGAAAAAAATAGCAAATATAAATTTTCCTACATGTAAAAGATAAACACTTTTGTCTCCTATTACACTGTACATTTATCTTCATTTAAGTATCCATTATAATTTGTTACCATTTTACCATGTTATTGAAGAGCAACTATATTGCCTTGTCACTTTACATCAAAATATGATATTAGTTGCTCTATAGTAGTGTGCTTAATAGCATATATCACAATACTTGGTTTAACTTGGCTAATGGTTTAACTACAGTTAATCAATGTGAGTAACCAAGTATTCAGTTAATAGTGTGAAAGTTATGGATGACAAGCAAAGTTTAGCACAAGCAAGATTAAAAAGAAAAGTGGTTTTGGATGAAAAACAAAAAAACAAGTTCAAGCATATAGGTGAAATTCACAACTATCTCATGAATCTTATATGATATTGTTAATTAGAATTCTAGACACTTAATTGTTTTTTTTTTTCAATCATTTACTTTGCAGAAAATGATGCTTCTCATGCAGAGAAAAATGTGAATACAAACCACATTGAGTACGAATATTACTAGAGAAAAAATAAGAAGCAATGCAAAGGGCACACCTCTAATAGATGTTTCATTCATCATTCTTGACAATATTCATCTAAGTATTGACACTTCCAATGTCAAGTTGAGTTTCAATCTCATTGCTCACACTCAACCAAGTAACAATGCTGACACAATGCATCAAAGAAGGAGATTAATTGATGTCAATTTGTTGGATGCCAATCTAATTAAAAAATCCTTTGAATTGAATGACAATATTAGAAATGGAAATGATACACAAAAAGCTGATACTCAGATATCTTCTATTGCTAAACCAAATACTCTAAGCTTTGGTTGTGCTTTAAAACCAAGCAGACATTTGATTAGAGAACATCATTGTCATTATGTATCTGGTGAGTTTATAGGAAGTCATCCTACTCCTCATCCTAAGCAGGTTGAAGGTAACATATTACATGAATTAATATTCATTTATTGATTAAATTATATTTTATCTTTTTAATTATAGTTTTCAACTGATTTAATGTTGATACCATTTACAAACATGAATTTTTCTTTTTTACTTTAGAAAATCATTCAAGCTCTAATTAAGAGGATCTAAGTGAAGATGACAATGCTATAGATATTACTCTTCTTAATACAAGTACTACATATGTTATTACCAGTCATATTTATATCCCCCAATAACAAATACTATTTTTTTTTTAATTTTTGGTTTAGGATATATTGATATTGGAGATCCTGCGTTTGCATGTTAATATTGCAAAGCTCAAATGTGGTACCAAGAGAGAACTAAGAGACACAAAAATACATCAAATGCAAAATTTCACCTATGTTGTGGTGGAGGAAAGATTGAACTTCGACTTCTAAGCAATCCACCAAATGCTCTCAACCATCTTCTCTTTGATCACGACTCAATAGATAGCAAGAATTTTCAGCAACATATTCGTGCATATAACATGATGTTTGCTTTTATATCGCCAGGAGCAAAAGTTGATAGATTACTTAATAATGGTAGAGGACCACCATTTCTTAGGATACAAGGACAATCATGTCATTTAATTGGGAGCCTATTACCCATGCCTGGTGATGCTCCTAAATTTACACAACTTTATATATATGATATTGAAAATGAGATACAAAGTAGGCTCATAGGAGTAAGGTGTTTAACTCTTATTCATTCACAGACATTTGAAAGATACTTAATCTTATATTATTATAGAGTTTGAGATTATTATTTATCTAATCATTGTTTATATCTTCAATAACAGATCCCAAAACCACTTGGACCTGCAAATTGTCATTGAATTGAAAAATATGCTTGATGTACATAATGTATTTGCTAAATCTTTTAGAATGGCTAATGAGAGGTTTAAAGTTGAAGCCATACATGATCTAAGATTAAAGCTCATTTCTGATAGAGCATATGATGGAAGAATATACAACTTACCTACTATTTCTGAGGTGGCTGCTCTTATTGTTGGTGATATTGACACTGGATCAAATAGGGACATAATACTTGAGAAACGAAGTGGTAGATTACAAAGAATCAATGAGCTACATACTGCCTATTTGGGATTGCAATATCCACTCTTATTTCCCTATGGTGAAGATGGATATAGACATGATGTGCAACATAGAAATAGAAATAGCTCTCAAACAACAAAAAGGAATAGAGTTACTATAAGAGAATTTCTTTGTTTTAGGCTGCAAATCAAAAAAGATAAAGCACAAACCATCTTTAGATCTAGGAGATTTTTTCAACAATTTGTTGTTGATGGTTATACTATAATGGAGCCTGAAAGTTTATTGTACATTAAGAGTCATCAAAAAGAGCTAAGGGTAGATAAATATATCAATATTTGCGATTTTATTGGGTATTCTGATTTGTTTATAACTTTCATATATAATCCAAATTGGCCAAAAATTCAAAGGTTGCTTAGGCTGGTGCATTTAAGACCAGAAGATCGTCCTAATATAGTATCAAGAATCTTCAAAATTAAATTTGACCAACACATAATATATTTGAAAAAAAATGAGATCTTTGGGAAAGTTCTTGCACATATGTTAGATATCTCTTTCATTCTCTTTATTTGAAATTTTATTTATCTTAAATATGATAGCGTAGCTTTCAACGAATATAAATTATAATTCCATTTTCTTTATCCGTAGATGTATATACAATTTAATTTCAAAAGATAGGATTGCCTCCTGCACATATACTCCTTCTCTTACATCCATCTAACAAGTATCCAATCCACAAGAGGAAAAACAATTATATGAGCTGGTCAAAAGTCACATGATTTATGGTCCTTGTGGTTTAGCTAATAAAGCATCACCATGCATGAAAGATGGCAAATGTGCAAGATTTTTTCCAAAACAATTTGAGATTTCAACTACTGTAGACTAGGATAGTTTTCCAATTTATCAAAAAAGAAATAATGGAAACATCATTGAGAAAAATGGTATAATTCTTGACAACCATTATGTTGTTCTATATAATCCAACACTTCTGCTGAAGTACCAAGCACATCTTAATGTCGAATGGTGTAATCAAAGCTCTTCAATCAAGTACTTATTTAAGTATATAAACAAAGGCTATTATCGAGTTATAGCAGCTATTGTTCCTACTCAAACTCAAGATAGGTCTCAAGTGAAAATAATTGATGAAACCAAATAATATATATATATATATATGTGAAGCATGTTGTAGGATTTTTTCCCTTTCCAATTCATGGTAGAATGCCAGTAGTTGAAAAATTTTCCTTTCCAATTCATGTCCTCACTCAAAGTTTGCTATCACAATACCTATCACAGAGGACTCAACTTGTAATATACACCATGGAAGTGAATTAGCAGAGCTTTGAGAGTAAGTAAGCTAATAATATGGGATGAAGCACCAATAATGCATAAGTATTGTTTTGAAGCTTTGGACAAACCTCTTCACATCATGAGGAATTCTAATAAAACAGGTGCACCCTTTGGAGGAAAAGTAATTGTTTTTGGAGGAAACTTCAGACTAATTCTCCTAGTGATACCAAGAGGTAGCCATTCTAACATTGTCCATGCAACAATTAATGCTTGATACCTTTGGGACTAATGTCATATATTAAGGCTCACTAAAAATATGCATCTACAAAATGATCTAAACAATCTTAATGCAAAAGAACTTAGAGAATTTTCCAGTGGATATTGGATATAGAGGATGGAAATATTACATAGCCAAATGATGGTTATGCAGAAATAGAAATTCTTGAAACATTTCTCATCAAAGATTTTGACGACCCTTTGAGTGCTATAGTGGAAAGTACATATCTTGGTTTGGTGCAACAATACAAGAATGAAAACTTTCTACAGTTTACAGCTATTCTAGCATCAACTATTGAGGTTGGTGATAAAATTAATGAATTTATTCTTTCATTAATCCCAAGTGATGAGAAAGAATATCTTAGTTTTGATTCTATTGATAAATTAGAAGCTCTCCAAAATCCAGCATTTAAGTCACTTACTCCAGAGTTTTTAAACATACTTGGAACTTCAAGTCTTCCTAATCACAAAATCAAATTGAAAATAGGTGCTCTTATTATGCTATTGAGAAATTTAGATCAATTTGAAGGATTATGCAATGGCACTAGATTGATTATAACAAGGCTAGCAAATTATCTCATTGAAGCCAAGATCATATCTGGAAGCAACCTTGGAAAAGTGGTTTTACATTCCTTGAATGTCTATGTCTCCTTACCAATCACCATGGCCTTTTAGACTTATAAGACAATTTCCTTTAAGTGTCTCATATGCTATGACTATTAACAAGTCAAAGGGTCAATCACTAGCAAGTGTGGGATTATATCTACCTAAACCGATGTTTAGTCATAGGTAGTTATATGTGGCATTTTCTAGAGTTCAAAGTAAACAAGGGTTGAAGATCTTAATACATGATAAAGAAGGAAGAACCTTGAACACCACTACCACTGTTGTCTTCAAAGAGGTCCTTCAAAACTTATAGCAAGTAAATATCTCTAAACTGAACATAACATTATATATTGTTTAATCTAAAAGTGACTTATCACCTTTATAACTTTCATTGCCTTTCATGCTTTTTGTTTCAAGCATTTTGGTTTGCTGATAAATGAGTAACTTGTATCAAAGTGGAACTCGGAACTCGCATCAAATACAGCCTTAGACTGAGGCTAGACTTGATATGAATTCCTTTTTAGACTGAGGCATAGCTGAATTCCTCTTTGATGCGAGTTCCAAGTTCCACTTTGATACGAGTTTCTCTTTGGGCTGAGGCATAGCTGAATTGGGCTCCGGTGATACCCATCAAGGGAGCCATTCTCAATGCCAAAGGAGGGTGCAGGTGCACCATACTTCCATTTTGTAACACCTATTTTAGTTTTTATTTTATTTTCCAATTTCTTTTTAATTATATTTTGTAGTGTGGGATGAGTACAAAAGGGTACTTTTGACAAAACGCACAATCACTTAATGAAGTTAACTTCTATTTCTTTCAGGGGTGGTTATTGTTGCATGTGTAAATAGAGGGATACCAGGTGTAATTACACTAAATCTCATGAGAGGTATATGCAATTCTCCCATATTAAAATGTAATGAATCTTTTAACCAACCATAAAAGATTAAAAAAAAATCTTTTAATAAATAATAAGCAGCCCATGCAGTAGCACGGGTATTCTACTAGTTTTTGGTTAAACCTGACTTCATTTTTCCTTTTTTGTCAAAAAAATAAAAAAGGCTCAAGTAGAAATGTGTAAAGATCAAAGTTTTGAAAATCGGACCGGACATTGAACTAGATGAGACATTGGTTTACAATTGGTTCAATTAGGATTCAACTAATATGTAATAAAATATATTAAAATTTTTGTTTATATAAACAATATAAATTTAAAGTGAGAAAATATTATTATTCTGAATTATTTATGCATAACATCTTAACTGTAACATTCTTTTTTGATGTGAACTATACTATAAGATAAAAGAGAATAAAATCTCAATTTCTTTTTTAGGTCTTATAAAAACTCATCATTGAATAATACAAAATGTTTCAGAGCCCGAAATGTCTCAAAATTTGGTAAACATGAAAGATGTTAGTTGTGCAAAGCTCAAAATCCTATCAAAATGATTAAAAAAAAAAACTTTTAAAATATTCAACAGGTTGTCCATATTCTAGAATTCACTAAGGATGTGAGTTGGGATGGACAGCAAGTGGGTCTCCCTTCGTAAGCTAGTGCCACACCCCTTCCAGCCTTCCCAAAGCTTTGTCCTCCCTTTTTTCACTCTCCGGCTCTCATTTCTACACTCTTATTCATTTTTCAGTCACCCTTACTATCATTTTTCAGAAATCATTTTACCTTCATATTATCATCGCACAAGAACCTGCGATAGCAGATAGGCAGCGACGGATGGTGGTGATAGCAGGCGGGCAGTGATGGATGGTGGCAATAGCAGGCGACGACAATAGGGGTGGGGAAGAAGACAATGGCTCAAGCTTTCCTTTTCAATGAAGCTTCTTCTAAGCTTTTTTTTTCCAGCGACAATTGGTAATAGTTGTCACCCAATCTACACCTTTCTTCGTTATCTCAATGGATGCACCTTACCCCTTATTCTTTCTTTATGATTTTTTATTTTGAAACTTTTTATTAAAAAAAATACTAACATTGTTTGGCTTGATTTTTTGAGGGGGAAAAAATATTAGCCAATCGGCACCGATTTGGCTGGTTGTAATAGTTCAACACTGATTTTTAAAATCTTGATTTTTAGGCCAAGATTGGACTAGCTAAGTGAGCGGTTTCTAGTCAAGCCGGTTGGATTGGTCGGTCCGATTCGATTTTCAAAACTATGGTAAAGGTAGATAAATGAATAGCTTGTAAGTTCCAATGTCAAAACATGTAAAGACAGTCATATCACCAAAATAAAACGACGAGAATTCTAGTAGTTTTTAGTTAAACCTGACTTCATTTTTCCTTTTTGTCAAAAAAAAAAAAGGCTCGAGTAGAAACGTGTAAAGATAGATGAATGAATAGCTTGAAACTTCCAATGTCAAAACGTGTAAAGAGCAAAGTTAAGAAAATAAGACTGGGCATCGAATCGATTAAGGTAGGGGTTTAAAGATTCAGAGGTTCAATAGGGAATTTGATTGGAATATAATAAAATATATATTTAATTATTTATATATATAAATATATACATATGATTAATTAAAAAATAAAAAATTATTTTATCAAAATAATATTTCTTATGAGGCATTTTATCAAACATCTTAAATATAAAATCTATTTATTTTAATTTTCACTTATATTTCTTTTGGAAGGTACTCACAGATAGTATAACAATCATTTTTTATTTTTAAATTAATTTAAAAGTATATAGCAAATAAGCATATTAAAAGAATCAAAATTCTAAAAGAAATAAATTTTTGTTTTGATTGAACTTTTTCTTTTTTTTTTAATAAAAGAAATAATAGCATTTTTTACTAAAATTAAAAAAAAAAAACCAAATCGGTCAACCAGTTTAACCGGTCCGGTTCACACTGATTTTTGACGACATCCAATTTTGTGATAAAGACCGAATCAGCTTGGGATTCAGCTCCCGATTGGACCGATCCAACCTGCCGGTCCGGGCCGATTTTCTTAACACCAATAAAGAGAGATGAATAGGTGCATGATTGCACGTTTTATAATCTTAAATATCCCTCAAGTTTTCCATCTGACGCCAACATTACGTCCGATATCATGGTTATTATCAAACGGTCAAATAAAAACAAGTGACAAAAACTCACAAATTTGTGCTAACAATACTGTAGAAAAAGTCACTAATATAACTTAATTTGTAACACCTGTTCGTGAGAAAATTACTAGCACAAATTATATAGGAAATTTAGGATTGAATATTGTTTTATAATCTTAAATATCCTTCAAGTTTTCCATCTGACGCCAACATTACGTCCAATATCATCCTTATTATCAAAAGGTCAAATAAAAACAAGTGACAAAAACTCACAAATTTGTGCTAACAATACTATAGAAAAGGTCACTAATATAACTTAATTTGTAACACCTATTCATAATAAAGTTAATAGCACAAATTATATAAGAAATTTACGATTGAATATTAATATACATAAATATATCAAAGTATTTCTAGTTATAGATTATATATTTTTAAACTAGTTAAAAAAATTATAATTTATTTAATGCCACTCTGTAGTTCTTATCAAGTGGGGGAGTTTGCCTTCATCTTTATGTTATTTAATTAATTTAAAATTATCAAAAATAAAGTAAAAATAAAAATTTTCAATAGAAAATAAATAGTTCTAAAATATTTGTACTATTGTAATTATAACTGTGTATTAACATGAAAATTTGTACAGCTATCACGTCATATTCAAAATCTCATACAATCACATATCAAGATATAATATTATAAATAATAAAAATAGATTATTCTAATGCAACTTTACATGCAATATTATAAGCTAATATTATAATATATTTGTTTTAGTTTCATCTTTCTTTTGGTTTGTTTGTCTCTCACGTAGTCAAAGGCTTTCTTATAGAAATTTTCTTTCTCTGGTTTTACACATATTATCATGATAATAAAGTAAGACCATTATGCCACATTAACTACGGTAAATAACATAAAAGTATTTTATATCTATCTCTTTGCCTTTTTTACGGTTAACTACAAGTCTTAAATGCTTTTTTTTTTAAAATTCACTTGCTTGTCATTCATGCATAAATTCTTGACATAGTGTGTATTTTACAAATAACTAGATTTTCTACTTTAAAATAGTGTGTATTTATTGAACTCTTTTACTCTCGCACGGATGCTTCTCCATTCCTGTCTCTCCCTCTCTCTTTTGTTTTACTTCTCTTTTTATACTTATACTTTTATAATCTTACTTTTCTAACTTACTCTTCACTCTTTGTATGACTTTTTCTCTCCTTTTTTATTCTAAAATTCTATTAATCACTTTTTTTTTGGTGTTTACCATGACTTTCCTTTCATCCCTTTACATAGAGATTTTTAAACTTGTCACTCATGCTCAAAATGTCACTAGTGACAATTTTCTCTGTTTTTTTCTTTATTTATTATTTATTATTATGCCTATTTTTTCTACAAAGACTTGGTACCAAGTCTTCATATTAGTTGACGTGATTTTCTTTTTTTTTATAATTATTTTATTATTAAAATTATATTAAAAGTGTTATTATTATTATTATTTTAAATAGAATTTAGTAAATGCTTAACTAATTTATGAATTATCATTAAAACTAAATGAATAAAATATCTAAATTATTTAAAAGAATCAAAATTACACTACACAAAGTATTTTATAAAAAAGAAGATGCTACATAATTCACTAAGTTTACTTTTAATTATATATACGAGACTATATATTAATATTTATATCAATTTGCATAAAAAATAAATAATTATAAATGAAATTGTTTTTGCCAGTACAACTTTATTCCACTTAAAATCGTCACTTCTCATCATTTGATTTGGTCTAATATATGGACAAATTAGGTCCTTTGATTTTACCATGCTTCAGTTGTATTCAATGTATAATGATTAACTAAACTCTTTGATGTATTCAATCGGAAATTATTTGCTTGTCATTGAGTTTTATTTTTTGATTAAATATTGCCACTATTGTTAAATATATAAATATGTGATGTGGCCTACCAAAACAAAAAACAAAAATGGATGCTTTAACATGACGTCTGACTACACCTCGACGTCACTTTTTTTGTGCTAGCTCAATATTGAAACACATGAAAGCTTGGCAAAAATTAATATTAGTTTCAAAAACCTGATGTTTGTGGTAATTCCACCGCCCATTAGACTGCTCGTGTCACCTTTCTAATTAATAAATAGTAAGCCAATTCCATCACCGATCCATTAAGCCGTGATTAATTTATTAAGTTATTTCTTACATTATAAAGTTGATGAACCATACTAGCATGATATTTTCAATTAAAATGTGGTATATGCACATGAACTATTGATCATGTCCGCTAGTATGGCCTACGGGGATAATATAAACTAACCCTTTTAAGTGTAGTTATTAATTTATTTTTTCTTCATAACATTTTAAGCTGTGATTAAATTTTAAAACTTTTTTTTGCCAGCCAATGAAATTTATCATATACTAGTGCATTGTGTGCCTATCAATCCTCATTTTTTTCAATTTAGTATAAATTTTACGTGCCTATCAATTCACATTTTTTTTCAATTTAGTATACATTTAAAAAAAATTAAAACTTAACCTTAAAAAGTAAATTCAAATATATAAATAGTAAAACTTTGAATAATTAATTTTTATTTTATAATTGTTTTTTCTTTTTGAAAATTTAAAAAGTGTTGGAAGTTATTGGATTGTTTTAAATGTAATGATAGAAATTATTGGGTTGAAGGTATTTTATAATTTTATCCCTTTTTTATTTGTATTTAGTTGATTTTATGCATGGCAAAAGTGGAAAAATAATTTGGACACCAAATAAGGACAATCCTCTTTATTAATAGTATAGATAAATCGCAAGTCAACAGAATACATGAATCTCACTTCAAATATTAGGATTAGGGGTAATTCACTCGATGAATACAAAAATCTAAACTAAAATAATTAAATTGGTTTAGGTTAGAAGTAAAATGGGGCCATACGCACTCGCTATATATAAACGACAAAAAGCAATTGCCTTAGTATTAAAAGAAGTTTATACTAATTTGAAATAAATTTTAACCTTTTATTAATCAAATTAATATTACAAATATTTCAAGTATCAAATTGATGTTGTACAACTTTTTGGAAAACCCAATTAATCTTACAAAATTTTTGAAAACTAAATTGATATCTCACAACTCTTTCAAGGACCAATTTAATGTTTTACTCATAAATTAATTTACATAATTGGATCACAGGTTAATACAAATTGATCCAAGCTAATTACTAGTAATCCAATTCTTGAATTTGTGATTGTAACGTTAAACTTTTTATCAAAAAAGATTGTAACTTTAAACTCAACACCCGAATACTTAATTTAATCATCGATCAATTATGTTTGTTAATTTACTTCTAAACTTTTAAAGTTGTTAATATCACATTTTATTTTTTTTCCCCAATTATGTAAGACAGTCACCTATTTAAATTGTTATTAAGTATCTCATGACTTACCTTTGCGCTGTTGTTAGTTAATGTTAAGATAAAAACATAGAGAATAAGATATAAATTTTTATTTTTTTACTTTAATCTAGTGATTCAAACTAAAACTAGCCCAACCTTAATCACATTGATTTGTTTTGAATTTGTTGAAAATTAAAAAAAAAAAAACCAAATCAAAATGCAACTGAATTAAAGTTGATCAATTTGATTTCGTTTAACCTCAATCCGAACCAAAATGACTATAAACACCCCTTACAATATTAAGTTATATCTTTTTTATAAAAAGTGAGGAAGATTGCATTTACCCACCATGACTTATTTTCCTAGTGGCATTTTTTTAATATAAACCACCAGTTTGGTGTAATTCATAGTACATATCACCTAGCTAGTTATCATAAGGAATTAGGTTTAGCGGAAGGAATTAATCTTTCATAATATAGCAAATCAGATCTCGAATCACAATTAGAAGATATGCCCATATTTAATACCCAATTATGTCTCGAATAAAATTACCTTCAATAAAGAGTATATGTGGGAAACTAAAAATGACCTAGCTAATTTAGTCTTCTTAAACACTCTGAAGTCATCATTAGATGTAAACTTAAACGCATGGCCATGCTTAACGCGATGTTTTCTAACTTCCTTGGTTAAATTCAACAAGTGACATATTTCAAAGTTTAACCGCGCTTCTAAAAAATATGTGAATCAATGTATATGAGAATGATGAATATTTTGGAAATGCTTTTCAAACAATGGTGATGTGCCTTCAAATGAACTTTAGGCTTCCAGGAAAAGTATACAGGCTCTTGTCCGGCTCATCCTATTGGCTTAAAATCAGATGAAGTAAACGCATATATGATGAATTGGTTTGACTCCAATATTGTTGACTTATAATACCATAGCCCATGACATCACTACAGGCCATCCAACTTTCAACAACTAAAAATACGACAACTATGGATCCGATTTCTTATTATGATTAGATACACATATTATATAGTGAAATCCAATAGCCGCCGCCCCGCCACTAATATGCACAATTAATCACAAAAAGCAAAACAACTTGGAAAAACTCATCAGAATCCGAAGAGGACTAAGTACAAACCATCTTACATTTTATTTCAACAGAAATTAGAGAAGAAGAAGATGAAGATCACTGGATCATCATTCATATATCCTACTCGATCGATTACATTTCCCTATTAAGGACTTCAAATCACAGAACTAATAACACAAACCTACTAGACATGTATGATAGACAGCGTAGATAGGCACTTAAGCATAATTAATGGCACAACCCATATGGGCACACATGCAATATTATGCATAACTTTGATTAGAACTTTCGTTTAGAAGTTGTTAATGGCAGCCATTGGGGAAGGGCTAAGATGATGATAAGAGCGAGTGCGCTTCCCAAAAGCACAGCCTTGACGAGTTTGTTCCTTAGTGCCTTCTTGATCCATCTCCATGAGCACCTTGTAGAAGATATCAACGTGGCAAGGAAGAGCCAAAGGGCCTTGGCTGTTGTAACCGTATTCAGACTCGGCTTCTTCCAGCAACATCTTGAACAAGGGGTGGTTTGCATACTCAGCTTTGATCACAAACCTTTGCATTTGTGGCCCAACGTAGACCGAGAAGCAACCCTCGGGGGCCACCCTCCCTTTCTTTGTTCGCTTTTCTTGATGGTCATCACCATCAGCGTCACGGCTAGGCCACGATCTGCTCCTTGTGGTCACGGGAGATCGAGAGGATCCAGTTATTGCCTTGGACGATGAACTCTTGCGGCCTCTCCCTATGGACTTGCATCGCTCCCATGTTTTGGTGATGAGCCCTTTCTTCTCTTTTTCCTTCATGGACATGCTCATACTCATCATGATCATGGCATCCATTGAGATATATACAAATGATATATCTCAGCCTGAAAGGAATAATCTATATATATATATATATATATATATATATATATATGGAAGAAACAAAATATATACGACGGAATTAATGGAGCTACGCTACAAGCTAGCTAGTATTGTGGGGCTCGATCGAAACAATACCCACACCACTTACTCTTGTGTATTTAAGACTAGTTGTGCTGTGTGAAATGAAATCAACGTTGAAGTTGAAGTGATGAATAATTTGTATGAGGGATGGAGATGGAGAAAGGATATATGTTGATTTGCACATGTCAACCCCTGTCGTAAACCAAATGATACGTGACTTTACTCCTTGGCCTCATTGTGTTGCTCATTTTTATACAAACGTGCAATATGTGTGCAGAATGAAGCTGAACAACAAAGGATAGGAGTCAACGAGTTGACGAAGGAAGAGGTAGATGGTGGATATATATCCAAAACCTAAAGGGCTCAACTCGATCGAGGCAAGATAGCCACCAGAGGACGCCGATCGAATAATATTAATTGGTGGAAGAAGGGAACTCGATCAGATGAGGGCATCACAGGTTTATTTCTGCGCCAAGCGTATATTACCTGGTTAAGACTTGGCATGGAGGATCCTGCCACCTGCTATCCTTATATAAACCGCATTTGGGCCCATAAATTATTTATTTCTAGTGGACTTTTTCTACTCTTCAATTATTATATCCTTTGCCTACACTGACTTGAAGGGTCCAGTTCCTCTGTATGTGGTATTAAACCCCTATCTATATCTATATATGTATGTAGCAAAAAAACAACATGCTTTTTACTTTCGTCTGAATTGTATATTTCTTTACTCTTGTCCTCTTTAATTTGGTTCACAATTCAAATATTTATTTAGATTTTATATTTATTTCCAATAGCGACCATTTCTTATTCTTCTCACTTATAAAATTTCCCGCTATATATTAACATACACAAAACCTTTTTTTATTGATCGTGATGTTGATATTAAGTACGCATCTAATTGTCATCGAAATTTCATTTCATTAAATATCTTAAGCGTATAATTTTAAGTCAATGCCAATAGCCAAGTGTGAAATATTTTCTATACAATAATATCACATTAACTTATTAATTAGGTAACTATCATTTGAAGGAATTATAATGTCCTTTGATCAAGATTTGATTCCGATTATAGCATGAAAATCAAGAACAAAATCAAGAACAGAATAGGTGAGAGAGAAACTAATTCAATCGATGAAGAACGATCAATCCAAGGCTGTTTTCCGTTCTTTGTTCCTGGAGAAACTAGAAAGGAATTAGCCAAGGGAGGCCAGAGGGAGAGAAGAGCTCCTCCTATTCCCCAGAGAGCCAAAAGGACGTTACATTTGATAGAGTACAGCCTATATATAGGGTTGG
Organism: Pterocarpus macrocarpus; assembly: GCA_031439585.1. Lineage (NCBI taxonomy): Eukaryota > Viridiplantae > Streptophyta > Magnoliopsida > Fabales > Fabaceae > Pterocarpus > Pterocarpus macrocarpus. The sequence continues at coordinate 79,753,634 of CM062515.1, forward strand.
GAGGAGGGGCCTCTCTCTGTGTTAGAAAAAGTGATGTGCCAAGCCACCCATTATAGCAAGACTCATACACAAAGGGATATATAACAATACCCACCAATGAGCAGTACGTAGGCTTAATAACAATAATAATTACAATAATTTGGGCTTCAACAATTAGCTTTAATCAATTTTGACATTCAGCTAATCCGGGTTCAAATTAAATGTGATTTGATTTATGTAAGTCTACAAAATTATCCAACAATCTCCCACTTTGACGACATAAATCAAATCCTTAAGAAATAATTCCCCAAATTAGTTCACAATATGTGGCCACAATATGATGTCAAAATTAAGCCCGCACTCTCAACCAAATGGTCTAATATAGGATAACAAACACTCAACAATGCAAAGAATCATACTCGAAGGAGTACTGACATCATACACATGAGATATTCATCTCCCAGTGACCCAATAAATGGTGGTACATAAGCCAATGGGAACGCACAATAACAAAATGGAATCCCGATAAATTACCAAGTGCAATTCCCAACAAATGGCCCAAACATTCATCCCATATGTTATATGAGATATAATAAATCTCATCACAATATGAGATGGGTCCGAGATGTCTCTAATAAGTGCCATATCAACATAAACGTACACAATAATATATGGCAACATAAGCATTCACCCATGATGCTCTCTGAGATTCAACAAAATATCTCAGCATAACAAAATTGATATTAGGTCCAATATGTCTTACTAATAATGCCATTATGCAAATTACATAAACAATTAAGTTGCACAGACTTAAATGGCATTAACAATAGTTTGAAGTCATGATGAATTTACAGAACAAACTCTCACTAATCTAAAATGCCAAAGAGACCTCAATATACCCATCAGGGTCACAATATCAACAATAAAACCTTTGGTAGCTAACCATTAATTAGGGGATCAACAACAATATGATCTATAAGAATATACTCGAGAAGAATATCGAGTCTACCATAAATTGCCACATAATCACAAAAGGATACAAATTAATATATGGCACAATATCTCCCACTAATCCAATATATCAAACAATATAAACATTCCCATTAGAGACCATAAGGTTTCAATATACTCTAATGGTATAACAATGAATAGTGGGATAAGCAATAATTTGTGGTAGAGTATTCAATATAAGTTTGAAACTTACCACTATTCTCTCTAACAAAAGTACAAACAGAGATAATCATAAAAGTGCAGAGTTATCAAAACTTTTAGCCATAAGGTTTTATAAAATTGGCTTCATATACTCTGTCTATATAATTGAGAAGATCATAAGTGTCTTTGACACTTTAAAACAAATATCCCCTCTCTCTGTCATTGCAAACTCAAACAACAAATTATAACGGCATAGCAAAATTAATATGCTAGCCAAAGCATTTTAGACCTATATATGGCCATTAATAAGGGCATAGCAAAATTATAGAGTCTCTAACTCCTACTATAGCAATAGTTTCTATATAAACGGGAGTAACATTATATTCTAAGAGACTCAAAATGTGCTTAAAATATATCTCAAAATAATAGAGTGATGACAGCCGAATAAAGGAAGAGAAAACCTTATATCAGAATATCATAATTTAGTCATATAATAAAATTAGTTTTCTCATGTTTAATCAATTGGGCAATTAATTGAGTTAAAGATCTTATATCATTGCAATCCTATCGAAAGGTCTCGGATCACAATACACAAATCTCTTCCACTTGATAAAGTTTTCTCTATCACATAATGATTATGTCAAATAATGTCACATCGAAGGGTATGTCCATTATCTACATAACCCAACAATATTCGCAATCCATAAAATAATTTAATTCAATATAAATTAAACTTCACCATATGTTGACGCAAAATTCACAAAATTGGATTGCTCTAAAATGCCCAATTAATAAACGGAGCTCATGTAATTGCAATACTCTTTTAGGGTTTCAATATTTAACACATAAGTAAACTCCAATAAACAATAAAATCATGTCTCTAAAGCTAGTATCGAGAGGATACTAAAAACTTTAAGACACAATTTTCAAATCATTAAGAATTATGTCAATAAAGACAAACCAAAATGTAAGGTTATTATTAACGTAATTCTCACTGCAACATAAGCAAGAATATTTATATTTCCACAAGGGGAAAAGATAGCATAGCCAAGCATAGGAGAATGACCAAAATTTTGAGTTTATCAAATAAATACCCACAATATTGAAAACAACTCATTTGAAATTTCACAAACTGAGCACAAACAAATATATAATATAATAAATAATAAATTGTGAGCTAAATTCTCCATTTAAAATCAAAATACACATGGGTGTCAACCTGTGGAACAAAAAAAAGATTCTCAAAATTTAAATTATTTTTCTCGTTTTATAATGGTGAATCACATCACCAAAAAATAACTTCCATTTATAGAAAGTAAGATTTTAGCCAACATAATAATAATTTGACTATCACAAATTTTGTGCTTAAACAACAAACATTCCCCAGAAATAAATATTTTTGGAATCCATAACATGCTCCTTTATTTAAGCATGTATTTAATTTGGATTAAATCCAAATTCAAATTCTGATTTATGCAAATCCATAAATATCAAACATTCTCCCACTTGGATTGCATAAATCAGATTCTCAAAATTTTACATAAAAGAAGCCATTATTTCATATAAGAATGGAAGTGTGTAGCAAAATTATGTTCTAGAATTTTAGAAAATAATTCTCAGAATAATTTTGCACAAAATTATTTACAAAATTAACATTTATCACAATTGGTCCCGCGAAGGTGAGCTCACAATCATGAAAAATGCTCAAGAATATTATCAAAATATTTCAGAAATTAATTCTCAGAGTAACATTGCATAAAAATCACATAATTACAAAATTTGCAATATTCCAAAATCAATATAAACAAAAATGGTGCCAAAATTATTTCAATATTTAAAATATTCAAACTCTGAGACTACACGAATTATGCCATGCGCAAATACATCATAATTATCCACAAAATCTTCCAGAATAAAATTCAGGGAATATAATATGATTTTAGACAATTTAATTTCTGGAAAATTCAAAATAATTTATTTGATGCCCAAAATTTCATTAATGCCTAAAATAATAGTCTTAATAATTCTTAAACTGCAATTCTCAGAGTAATATTGCACAATATTCGACAAGAGTGGCATCTCATAATTTTTATGTGCAATATAATAAATATAAGAAGCTCAAACTTATTTTAATATGCAAAGCACATTAACTCTGAGAGTATGCTTAACACAATATGCCCAATAATAGCACAAATGTGCACAAAAAATTTCAAGCCAAAATTCGGAGAGTACCATATAATTTTGAGCATTTTAAATTTGAAATAAATTCAAATAAATACTTTCAATGCTCAAAAAATTAATTAAAATTCACCAATAAATTTATCTCAGTCAAAAACTTAAGTCTATAAATTTTGGGCCTCATTTGGGCCCTGCACGCGCCCCCACATGCTTGGGCCACGAGTGGGCCTTGCACCTACACTGTTCATTGTCCCTAACCTTGGGACGGGTCAAAAACGGGTTGCCCGACCCGCATCACAGCAAAGTAGGTCGAAGGCCATATCTCCTTCATTTCTCAATGAAATCAAGCAATTTTGGTGTCTATGGATTCGTAAGAGAGAGATCTACAAAATCCATGTAATATCTTGAAGAACCGTGGCCTATAACTCCTGGGCCAACTCGAAGAAGAACTGCATAGGTTTCCGCAGTTTTTCGCAATTTTCTCCCTTAATTCTCAATGAAAATTCATGTTCTTGATCTCTATGAGTTCGTGGTGATGTGCTCTACAAAACCCATATGGAGTTCGAACGCAAATCAGTTTAGATAACTAAATTGGATTTTTTATCAAAGAGGTACCGTTCTTCGGTTCTTCCTTCGATTTCTCTCTCAATCTAGGCCCAAATCACACAATAATTGGTTCAATAAATTCACAACAATATAAACAACAATAATCCTCAACAAATTTTAAAATCAAACGGCCAGAATCATAAATTCGAAATTGACACTGTTGGGGTTCATGAACTTTTGAACTCAAACACCCCAAACTCGCACAAAAACACAATCAACAGTCATAATTAGATATCAAACAGGGCTCTGATACCGCTTGAAGGAATTATAATGCCCTTGGATCAAGATTTGATTCCGATTATAGCATGAACATCAAGAACAAAATCAAGAACAGAATAGGTGCAAGAGAACCTAATTCAATCGATGAAGAACGATCGATCCAAGGCTGTTTTTCGTTCTTTAATCCTGGAGAAACTAGAAAGGAATTAGCTAAGGGAGGCCAGAGGGAAAGAAGAGCTCCTCCTATTCCCCAGAGAGCCAAAAGGACATTTTGTTTCAATGGGGCTATAGCGCCTATATATAGGGTCAGGAGGAGGAGCCTCTCCCTGTGTTAGAAAAGTGATGTGCCAAGCCACCCATTATAGCAAAGCTCATACACAAAGGGATATATAACAATACCCATCAATGAGCAGTGCGTAGGCCCAATAACAACAATAATTATAATAATTTGGGCTTCAATAATTAACTTTAATCAATTTTGACATTCAGCTAATCCAGGTTCAAATTAAATGTGATTTAATTTATGTAAGCCCATAAAATTATCCAACATCATTAAGTCAAACTCTTTCCAAAAAAATTCCTTGGTACATACATACAAACTCACTCAATAATATAATAATATATTATTGAATAACAGTATAATAAATTTATATTGAACCCTGATGTGTGGGTAGAGAAAAAGTAAGTTGAAATACTAAATAAATTAGCTTCATAAAATTTAATCTTGACATCAAGCAATCTTTAGAAGGACAGTGTTTTTTAAAGATCAAATATTGCCTCCTAATAAGAATCAGTTCCATGTTTAAACAAAATGAGTAACATTTGCGATCGCAGAATATTAGGGTTAGGCCACTTATGTCAAAGTTTTTGAACGTTAAACGCATACATTTTTATTTCAGTATTGGGACACTAAGCTTTACTTATTTATAAAAAAATTACATTCATAGCCGATATTGCATAAGTTGCATGCCCCTTTGCGAAGGAGCCGTCATACACTGTATAAGCAAGTTTCTTTTGACATTAACTAAATATGTATTTGTCCCAAGAAAAGAAAAAAAAAAGCTAAATATACATTTTGTTAGGATCATGCTGATACTCAGACGAGAATTAATTAGCCTCACTGCCTCACACTTTTCCATACACTTCGTGGAAGATTTTTTTTTTTTTTTGAAAAAAAACCACTTAAAATCAATTTTCACTAGGAAATTATTATGAATTCAAGAAATAAATATCCGAAGTCTTTGATCTCCCATGGAGTGACACACAGAGCGATTATGCTTCTCAAGTGGTCAAGCCATATGCCTATACATTGTTATCTTTATGTACCAAAAAAAAAGTACATTGTTATCTTTATTATTGTGTTACTTTGATGTATTATTCATACATGATTAACTTACTGTCACAAATTGATGATTTTTTTTAATAATAGTTGACTCAATTAATGATAGAACTAATTCTCATAAAAAATGACAAAACTAAAATATGTCAATTTAAAAATTTTATTTTGTTGTGATAATTTAAAATGCCACGGACAGTCTTCAAGGTTTGTGTTATGCCTTTACATCAGATAAATTTTTTTATGGTCATAAAATGCCAGATTGGATATACTATTGACGACTTATAAAATGACATTTCAATTTTAGATGTTGGAAAGATCTACAACTAACTATGAAATATTATTTTATAAGTAGTTAGAGTATTCAACCCAATACTCCATAAATATACAAAAATTTCTCTTCACATGATTAGAATGTGACAACTACGATTAAATGAGTAGCGTTATTTACAAATTGTCTATGCTTAATTTGTTAAGTAAATAGATAAGTATAAATTTAAATTTAAAGAAGATTATAAAAATTACTTAAGCTTAAGTTCTATAATTAAGCTTAACATAAAAAACTCACAATAACTTTTTTTTTGGTATATATACATATATATTTAATATAAAACTCTATAAATTTATATAAGAAAAAGTATAGATAATAATAACTTATATGAAGTTATTATTTTTAATAAATTATAATTATTAAAGAGCTTTTAAATTTTTTATTTTCTCCATTTTCTAGTATAAAAAATATTTCAAGAATTTTTTTTAATCTAAATCACTAGCTTTTAAAGTTTACTAAACTTTAATTAATCTAATTCGAGTTGGATCAACCTATTATAGGGATAAAACTCTCCTAATATTAATTTTTTTCATCTACAATATTTGAACCCAAAATTTTATTTAAGATAAATAAATATTGAATCATTTAAATTAACTAAATATTAATCAAAAAAATATTTGATGAAAATAAAAAAATAAATGACCCGAACGTAGACTTATCTTTAAATAAGCTAAACTCAAACTTTAATTTTAGCTCTTTTAAATAAACAAATGTAGCTTGAATAGTATATTATTTCATGAGAAATGATATTTTGACATAGGTTACCTCATACTTCAGGTCGACATACTATCTATCCACCATTGGATGGATGTGTAGCTCCCACTTAAACTGGGTTCCACACCTATCTAATAGTAGATGAATGATATGTCAGTTCGAAGTATAAGGTGAGCTATATACAAATACAAAAATATCTTATTTTATAAGCCAAGCCTGAATTTAAAGTATTTGACTTGAGTCAACTCGTTCGTATATACATCTAATTACAACCTCACTTTCTTTCATCCTTTTATTACTAATAAAATCGATGCTTCTAATAATCTTATACTCATTTAATGTGTTCATATTTTTCATAATTGTGGTCCATGCTAATAAAAGTTTTATTGCAAACTATTATTTAATTAAACAACTAATTTTACGAATGACTATATGAGAATTTTGTTTTTTTTTTTTATGGGGTATCTTATGTAATTTTTTTACTTGAGTCACGCATTATAATATATTATAAAATATAAATGTGAGATATGAAAATAGGGGATGAAGCATGACTTTCCCTTAATCCCCTCCACTTGTCTCCACAAACAGAGAAACTTTGCAATATCTTTAGTGCATTACACCTTATGAATTAAATTATTTTTAAAAATTAATCTAACATATACATAGGTCCATGTAATAAATAATGAAACCTTTTGGATACGAACTCGTATTGGACGACTATATATTTCCTACATGACTGGAGGCAACTTGACGATTTTTGACTCGTAGTTCTGATGAATGTAAATAAACAAAAGAATAATGTTAAATAGCAGGACAAAATTAATTAGAACTTTAACTGAAGTCAATTGAGTATAAATAATTATCATCGAATGTGATAATCTATTCATTTATAAAAATAAAAATTAATAAATGAATATGCTAATTTAACATATAAAATAATTTGGGGTGCATTTATTTCAACTTAAAAAAATAATTTTAAAATTTAAATTTTATATATAACTAAAAAAATTAAAAATTAATTTTTTTTTTTTAGAAATTATTCTTTTCAATTTTTATAAAAAAAATTAAAATAATTTTTTTAATAATCCAATTATTTTTAAAAATTATTGAAACATACAAAATTAATTTTTTTATAAAAAAATAATCTTTTAGTAAAATAATTTTAAACAAACACGGCCCTAACCCTCGACCATTATTCATTGATAAAACGGGACGGTAGAGTTAAGAAAATAAAGTAATTGATATTGGACGGCGCAGAGAAGAAGCAGGGCAGCATCGTGGCAGGGACGGTGCGGCAATCATGGACTTGCCTGACCTCACTGCATCACAAATTATTTTTATTTTTTAAAATCCGCACAGCACAAGTGTTGTTGTGTTGATTGTACACACAACGAACGAACAAAAGTTGCATCTGCCCCCTCCATTTATGTCTCAATTACATTCCTTCCCCTTATATTTTTCTTTTTTGCACTTTTCTCCCTGACACCGTCGTACCTCTGACCTTACCCAAATGGCAATGCAAATCAATAAACTTCGTTACTTCCGCCAATCCCGCCCTTTGCCTTGTCGCTTTCTGTTTTTTCTCCTCTTCAATACCCTCATTGTGTAGCTTGTGATACGTTGCGTATTCACATGACACTACTTAGTATATTTTTTTGAGTTTTCTAATAACAATAGGTAAATATATATTTTATAAGATACGGTATCAACTTATATTTAATTTATCATCAAATAGAGTGTAAGCTCAATCAAATAAAATTTATGCTTTATCTAATAATAAATCAAATATAAATTAATATATTATTCCATAAAAAATATATTTACTTAAAATTACTCTATTTCTTCTTAATACTTGCATCGAGATATTTCGTGTATTTTTGACGATTCCGTTGGTTATCTTTGACTATGATATGACTTGTTTTATCGAGTAATTCTAGTTTCTAGTTCAAATGGGTATACATTCGGCTGACTCAAGACATAACCCTTTCTACTTGACTGTACTGGTTTTAGTGCCACAGTTAGATTTATTAAAACTTTTGCCAATACAGAATGTATAGGCACAGTCCATGATGTTTTATTCTAGTTTTTTATAACCTGACAACAAGAAATATAGTTTTAAAAAAAAAAATTGGTTCAGTTGTAATACAAAGATTGAAGTTGTGGCCGTTTACGAAAAAAATAAGTATGTATATTTAAAAAGGAAAATAATTAAATTACATTCTATGTATAGAACATGAAATTCTATGACCTCTTTTTACATAGGGAACAAGATTCCATCTTGTCTCTTTGATGATTTTGAGAATAGATCCAGGCATATAAAACTTTTTAGCCAATATTCTTAATTTTTTTTCCCTCTAAAACAAACGTAGGAATGGTAACAGCTTGTTTGAAAAGTTTTGAAATTCAATTCATTCAAAAAATTGAATTTAATTCCTTAGTTTGATATCAATTAATAGCATAAAACTAAAATTTTAAAAGAATTCAATTTTTTTAAAAAGATAAAAAATAAATCAGACTAAAATTGATCTGAGTTATAATTCCTAACCTAGCAAAATTGATACTAAGAGTAAAATATCTAAAATACCTCCAACTCTATTAATATTTTTCTCCATCTTTTTCTCTTCAATCTCAACACTTTCTCTCTTATTAACCTATTAATACCTTTTTTCTAGGTGCTACTTTTTTTTTTCCAGAATTTCATTTTTTTTTTGGTGTTACTATTTTTTTATGTGCTATTTTATTTGCTTTATCTTCTCCCCTATTTTCGAGTAGGTTTTGATTTGTTGAGACATAAAATTCATGTTTGAAGAAACTTTAAGAAACTAAATCTTTGATTTGATTTATTTTGTGGAGTGCTTTGATTTTATTAATCAAGGACATATTTGATTTTGTTTTAATTTGTTATGTTATCTAATGAATAATTAAATTTGTTATTAAAATATAATATTTTATTAATAAAAAGTAAAATAATTAAGATAAAAAATTTATTTTATTTTTATATATATTCTAAATAATATAAATAAATTTAATTATATAATTTATTAATTTATTTCAAATATCAGAATTCAATTACCAATAAATTTAAATTCAATTCCATTTTATTTTATCATTTTAAAGAACTTGTAAAAGTATTGTTGGATCAATTCTCATGTTATCTATATAAACGTGACAGCATTTAAGCGAAGTAACGCCGAAAGGTTGAAGTTAGAAGTGGAGTGAATTGTCCTAGGGCACTTATATAGGCTGATCATATTACTTTATACTACTATTTACAATTATAATTACATATTGGGCATGATAGTGGAATTGGTGGGGGGTGCTATTACAATTATTATAATTTGAAAGGGGCAGGGGGTAGAAAAGCGGATCGTTGGTGAATGGGATCCCAACCCCATCCCCAACCCCAACTGAAAGCTAAATGTTATTTGTGTTTTTTTTAACTGCGAATTCAAGGTCTCCCTTCGCAACGCCCACCACCAAAGCCAGAGCCAAAGCCCTTGTTTTTTTGTTTGTTTTGGGGATTTCATTTCATTTCATACTTGGTGGCGTTTGGTGGACTTGGATTCGTTTGCTTTTATTTGTCTTTTGGGGTATGAATGTGAATATATCAATCAATATGATGATGAGGTTGTGTTGTGTGTGTTAGAGAGAGGAAGAATCTGTTTCAGACGAGTGTGTGCGTGATTGTGACTTCGACCCCTTTCCCTTTGGGATATCTGTAGATATAAGCACTTGCCCTCTGCCCACTTTGCTTCTTTTCCAGAATCAATCGACATACATAACATACCCATCTATTCATCAATCAACACACAGGAAAAGAGGTTTGATTCGGTGACACAAACATGGGTTGCTTCTCGTGTTTCGATTCGAGGGAGGATCAGAAGCTGAATCCTCACGGAGAGCAGGATCATGATCACGATCATCGCAAGCAGCAGCAGCACCACCACCACCGCCACCCACCCAATCCAGCTCTCCCTTCTCACATCTCCAGATTGCCCTCTGGTTAGTATCTATCTCTCAATCTCTTATTGATTTATCCGTCAAAGATTCTCGCTTTGATGTTTTCGCTGCTTTTCCTTGCACCCCATCTCGTTGGAGCATTAATCCAAAATGGGATCTCCCTATCAATCCGATTGCCTCACTTGATCTGAATATCCTACTATTCGGATTGGGATTGGGATTCGGGGTTTTCCCCTATTTCAATATCCAATCGCCTAACTAGGTAGTAGTTTATTTTCCCACTTGATCCGATTTCAAGCTCTGGTATCACATGCCTGAATTAAGTATGAGTTATAATTAACAAAGCTACTAGGTGAATTGAACAAATTTCATTTTGTTCATGCCTGCTCCTAATTGAATGACACAGTAGCTCACTTGTGTTCACGCTGTATTGGGTATTAGTGAGTATTAGTGAATTCAAGGTCTTCTCACAGCTTTTGTCTCGGGAATTTTGCAATACTTATGGATCTACAACTCTTTCTCTTGGTGTTTTTTGTGTATTGCAGGAGCAGACAAGTTGCGGTCCAGAAGTAATGGTGGTTCCAAAAGGGAGCTGCCTGCTCCCAAGGATGGGCCTGGCGTCCAAATTGCTGCTCAAACTTTTACTTTCCGTGAACTTGCAGCCGCAACTAAGAACTTTAAGCCAGAGTCCTTAATAGGGGAAGGTGGTTTTGGAAGGGTTTACAAAGGGAAGCTGGAAAGCATGGGTCAGGTACAATCTCTCTATTCTTTATTGAAGTGATTCAGTCATGGATGACACGGTGTTATGTTTTCACTCTTCAAAAGAAACAAGGACCAAGGATTTGGTTGTTAAATGTAATGATAAAAGCATTATTGTGAAATTATGGGCCCAAAGCAAAAGTAAATCTTTGGTCTAGGAAAAAATGGGTCGTGTTAGGTAATCAACAGCCAATGTAAAGCACTGTTGAATCTTTTATGTCATGTAACAACAATGCAATAGAAATCAATGGTGATTGATCCATGTAGTTGACCTCACCTATTGGGATGTGGCTTGATTATTCTTGTTTTTACTACCATTATACTTGGTATATTTGCAAAATAGGGAGAAGGGAGGAAGAAAAGAAAAAAGCTATGGTTGTTATGATTATTTTGATGAACTTAATTCCAAAACTAACCTGCAAGCGTTGAATTGTGTATATTTAAATCTGATATAGTTGTTATTGTGAGCTGCAAAAACCTCTATGTGCATGGCAGAATTTCGGAGTTGGCTGTTCTAGATGCCTAGGAGGATAATAAAGAAATACAATGCTTCTGTTTCTGCTTCTCTTTCTCTCTTTCTCTCTCTCGATTTGCAAATTTTTCTTTAGCCAACTTGCCTTGCATATGGCCCCCTGCACAGTATTCTACATTTTAGTAGGTCCCTTGCACAGGGATTGAAACATGTAACTTTTACACTAGCACTCTCTTTTTAATGAAAGAAGGTAATCCTTAATCTCAAAACCTCGGAGGTAGCCCTTAACATTTGTTCATTTTTACCTTTACAGATTGTTGCTGTTAAACAGTTAGACAGAAATGGTCTTCAGGGTAATCGGGAATTCCTTGTGGAGGTTCTCATGCTTAGTCTTCTACATCACCCTAACCTTGTGAATCTCATTGGATATTGTGCGGATGGTGACCAGCGCCTCCTTGTTTATGAATTTATGCCATTGGGATCATTGGAAGACCACCTTCATGGTATGATTACTCTTTCCTAATTCTGTGATATGAATTTCTTTGTAATTGGTTAATTTTTCTCGAATATTTGGAAATCGGGAATTATTATTCTCTGTTTGAAATATCCTGATTCCTGAACACCAAAACAGTAGCCAACATGTTTTAAATTAAATACAGTCTCAATGGTAGTTTTGTTGCCTTAGGCAGAACGCATGCAAGGAAGAACGCTATTAGAACTTATTATATATCAATATGTTTAGCATTTGTGAACAAAGACTTAATGTATTTTGAGATGCAGAGGAATATAACTGAATGATGCAAAGGAAAAAGCAAACTGAAACAATGGTCAATGTATTCTACGACATACTTGACTTTCTCTTGTGGAATCACTCTCCTTGTTAGTGAGTGAGCTGTTCTTGCAGAGTAAAGTTGGCTAAGTTGTTGTAGACTTCATTTGTTCTCTACCGTGCATGTTGGTTGTTCTATTCTTACTTATCTACTTAAAGGTGATAAGAAAAATTTACTTTTGTTGATTTTAACTCTTCAATGGCCTTCTGTTTTGACCTTATTATGGTGGCAAACAATTGTCTGTTACTTTTTGCACTTGTAGGAGAACACCAATGCTCATTACCTTACAGGCTTTAAACTTCTATGTTCCTTTGCCTCTCTAATTCATATAATTGTAGCTGTCAAGAGTTCCTGATTGCAGTTTGAGATTGCAACAAACAGTCATTCCATAAAATTGCAGTGTCCTCAATAAAATCATCATCAGTTATGATTGTGATGATTTCTTGTGGTTTCCCTGTCTAATATGTTCTTGTTAGTGTTAGCACAGCAGGGGGTAGCTACAAAATGAAGTTGAAATTTTCTTTGAGCCTTTCTTGAACTAGGTAGTTTTCTTTATTTCATATCTTGTTGCTCTTTCTTTCTCCCTTAGTTGTGCCACGAGGTAGTATAACACACTGAGGTAGGGGTGATTAGGCCGAGCTTTCAGGTTCAAGCCAGAGTGCCCAATGCCTGCCTCAAAATTCTATGGACATTCAAAAATATGAGATAAGTGTTTTCTTATTCAGTACATGTATATGGATCAAGGCAATAACAAAGGTTGTTACAATGTAAAATAAAGCTAATTTGTCAATGATCCTTCCATTATTCCAACTTATCGAAAGGACTTCCATATATGATAACAATTGAAATAATAGGTTGGTCTGGTGAGAGTTGTTTTCTTTCTACCTGGTTGCATATTTTTCTTTTTGTCTTCTGAGTTCTGGTGACTGAGGACTCTCTCTAGACTTTGGGAAGAGTGAGAATAAATGTCGTGTCTAACACAGCAAAACTACTGCCTTCTTAAACATAATGCAATTGTCATAATAACAACTAATGTTTAATCCTCGTTGATTGACTTTTGTGCAGATCTTCCCCCTGATAAAGAACCATTAGATTGGAACACTAGGATGAAAATAGCTGCAGGTGCCGCAAAAGGATTAGAATACCTGCATGACAAGGCAAATCCTCCAGTCATTTATAGGGACTTCAAGTCATCTAATATATTACTTGATGAAGGATACCATCCTAAGCTTTCTGACTTTGGTCTTGCAAAGCTAGGTCCTGTGGGTGACAAGTCTCACGTTTCTACACGTGTGATGGGAACTTACGGTTACTGTGCTCCTGAGTATGCTATGACTGGACAGCTGACTGTGAAGTCTGATGTATACAGTTTTGGGGTGGTGTTCTTAGAGCTGATCACTGGCCGTAAAGCGATTGACAGCACCCAGCCCCACAGAGAACAAAACCTTGTCACATGGGTTGTCCTCTATTCTTCTCTTGAGTCTTGTCATTTTAGCTTGCATAGCGTAGACTCTTGTACATATAAAAATGGAGAGGTAATGGTGGTTTTATATGTTTGAGCAGGCACGTCCTCTGTTCAATGACCGCAGGAAGTTTTCAAAGCTGGCTGATCCAAGGCTGCAGGGGCGGTTTCCTATGCGGGGTCTGTACCAGGCTCTAGCTGTGGCATCAATGTGCATCCAAGAATCTGCTGCCACACGTCCTCTGATTGGGGATGTGGTGACAGCCCTCTCTTATCTGGCCAACCAGGCATATGACCCCAACAATGCTGGGCATGGTTATAGGGGATCTGGTGATGACAAAAGGAACAGAGATGATAAAGGTGCAAGCATATTGAAAAATGATGAAGCTGGAGGATCTGGACGCAGATGGGACTTGGAAGGATCCGAGAAAGATGACTCTCCCAGAGAAACTGCAAGGATGTTGAACAGAGATCTTGATAGAGAACGTGCTGTGGCTGAAGCCAAGATGTGGGGAGAGAACTGGAGAGAAAAGAGAAGACACAGTTTGCAACCGGGAAGTTTTGATGCTTCTAATGCTTAGTTTCTTTTGTGCAAATCCCAGCACCATCCATCTTTCATATCTTGGGTTTGTGGCTATGGAAGGTGGAAATTTGAGGAGCTCATCTTTCTTTGAGCTGATCTAAACAAATCTGAGTAGCCATTTTGGCCACAGGATGGGTTCTAATTAGTTTGCGATCAATCTAGCTGCCATTTCTTTCCGTGGCCGCAGCATAAAGGAACCTTTTTACAAAATATTTTCTAACTAAACCTTCTTGGGACTTTGTTTTCCCGTATTCCTTTTTTGCTTACCTCGCGAACTCGAGCATAATGGACAGTGTACATGATCTGCTAAAACCAGTCTCGGTCAGAACACACGGTTTCTCAAAATCGCTGTAGCAAAAAATATCCACAGATAAAATGCTTCTTCAGCGCATTCCACCCCCCCCCCCCAAAAAAAAAACCACCAAAAAAAAAAAATCGTTAAAGCTTTTATATATTCTTTGTAGTGTGTTTATGGTAATCTCAGGAGTTATCAATATGAGAAATTGTTAGAAATTCTAAGAAAGAAAGTTATTGCGCTATGTTCATTTGCACCTTAGCTATAGCATTTACTAAAACATAACTGAAAATAAGAGACAATGATGATCTACATAATTGAAACGATGAATGCTGAATGACATAAAGCAATACATGTTATCAGCTAACTTGCAATGGCAATTAATTCCGCCTTCAACTTTTGCGTATAATGTTAGCCAAAAACTTATTCCGTTAATGGAAAAATTTCAAGTCCTTATCTGTGAAATTGTGGATATGATAGCCAACTTTTGTTAGGGTCACGTAACCCTTGTCCATAGTATGATCGGATTGGCTGCTATGTAGAGATTAAGTGATAGTTAAATCAGTGTTAAAAACTTAGTGCATGCATGTCTGGTCGGCAATGCAACCCAACCGGCCTTTTGCCCGGCCAATCCCAATCGAGCCTTTTTCTCTAAGAAACTCACCCTGGGCTTCCCGGGGCAGGTGTGAGGGGATTGATCTGGAGTGGTATTGTGAGTGTCTACTCCAAAAAGAAAGGAGGGGGAGAGATGGGGACAAAAACCTTTAACCTTAGGCACCGCGCTCCTAGATTCCCCCCCCCCCCCCTCTCCTCTCTTTCCCCTTTAACCAACTGACCTCCTTTCATCATATTAGCTTTCAAGCCTCACTCAACCTTCTATTGAAAGGGGATTGGCCCATGGACACGGAGGTAGCTTGTCCCTTCATATTATTGAGTATTTTGTTTTATTTTTCTTTTTTTCACCTTTTCATTGTACTGTGATTTGTTTGCTATTGTATTTAGTGAGTTTCTTTTGATAGTAGCAGTCTCTAGATTGTATGAGATGATTTAAGGCTGGCTCACACATTTATAGCTTTCCTAGTTGTCAGCGCACCAGGCAGTATAGTAGGATTGCACTTGTTTCAGATGATATATCAGCTGTCTGCGCTAGTAGTCGTTGGTTGAGACCTTGTTTGTTTATGACAATTCGTGTTATGCTTCGTCAATAGAGGTGATGGTGAGGCGATGAGCCTCTATTTTTGACAATTTAGCTATGTTTTACAATTGCTGGTATACTAATATGTACTATTTTTTTGAGCTTGGTGCTCCTCTGCCTCACGGGGATTGTAGTGCTTTATTCAGTAGTTTAAACTTTGCATCATGCACTAGTTCCCTCTCTTGCCACTTGCTTACAAATGTTCCATTAAAACCAATACCGAGATCTATATACAGAGTCGTTTATGGTCTCATATTTTTTATCTAAAAATGTGTAATTTTTCTTAGTTGTAATTACAGATTTAGATTTTTTTCTGGTCAGAATAATTCTAGATTTAGTTTGTATGTTATTAAATTAGATTCTATTTTAACAATTTCTTAAAAGAAAAAGGTCTCTACTCCCAGGTTTATTCCCTTGTAAATTTTTCTTCCTTTTGGGGGCATTGGGCCCCAATGTTAACAACAAAAGTAACGCTGGTCTTATGGACTCTAAAGTGTGGGGGAAACTCATGGATTGCATTGGGTCAATGGATTACTTTGGTAACTTAACTCAGATTGACTAACCCGATTGCTACTAAAAATTGAGCCAATTATTTTTAAAGCCTAATTATTTTTTTCTTGTCTAATTACAGATATCTCTACATTCTTTAGATATGAGATTAATCATGTTCAAGCTATAAGTAGAGTGTGTGTTTGTTTTATATTTTATAAATAATTATTTTCAAAGTTACCTTTAAAAAGATAATTCTTTATGCGAAAAGAACGATTTACGAGTTTTTGACCAATACTGTTTATGGGTGTGTTTGTTTATACTTTTTTAGTAAAAAATCACTTTTTATTGAAAAAATTAGTTTTCATATATTTTGATAAATTTTTAAAAATTATTAGATTATAAAAAAAATAAGTTTTCAACTTTTTCTGTTATATATAAAATTTAAGTCTCAAAATCACTTTTTTCAAAATCTGAAATAAACGCACCATATATTAAGAGCTTATTTGATGTCTTTCTAATAATAAAAGCTAAATTTTAGAGATGAAATTTTGGCTCTCTCTTAAATGCACCATATTTAATGATGTACTGAGGGTATATGTTGATATTCAGTAAATATGATCCGTCCTTTTAAAGTAAGTAACATCAAATAGTTGTAATTGTTTCTGACAACCGCATAATACAGTAGCCTCCCTGTCCCTTTTTTTCTCTCTCCAACAAAATAATCGCGATTCTACTACTCTCTTCACTCTATCAACTCTTTGACAGTTTTTCACCAGAAAACCAAGATGAACAAGAATAACAGGAGTATCAATAAAAACAACCACCCAAAAGACTCTCTTTTTTTTTTTTTCCAGAAGTTTACAACTTTATTTTTAAGGTAGGAATATGAAAAATGGGTTTCTTTCATAAGTCCATAAACAAGTCATGGAGATTAACTATATTTAGAAACAGAAAAAGTAAATAAAGAAATAAAATTTTGGATAGAAAGAAAGCTTTGGATTTTTTATGGGATAATCAAAATTATAGACAAACACTAACAAACGTGAAAAATTCCATTGTACGAAAAATTTCGTGAAATATAAAGCTCATCTCTTTCTTTTTGGGTATATGGTTTGTTAAACTCCAGTAGTTGCAGTACCAGTAAAGGAAAAGAAAAAAAATAACTATCCAAAAAGAGACAATTACCAGCGTATTACATATATTTACTAGCATTTTGATACAAATTTACCAGGGTTTTTACAGAATTTACCAACGTCTTAAGAATTCTTAAAAATCTAATTATTTAGAGATTTAAATGTAGTGTCATATTAAATTAGCTCATTAATGTAGTCTTAGTCAATAATTGTTACAGAAAAAATTATAAAATAAAAGAAAAGAAACAAGTATCTAAATAGAGACATTTACCAACGTATTGCACATACTTACTAATGTTTTGATGCAAATTTACCAACATTTTTGAAGAATTTACCAGCGTCTTAGGAACTCTTTAAATTTTGGTTATTTGGAGAGTAAGATTCATTGACATGTAAATTTATGTAAATATATATATTATCCTCATATTTTCATGTATCATAAATTTTATAAATGAACGTTCTATTAATAGATAGAGATTCAAATAAATAATGAATTAATTAAGTACTCAAACATTTTTCCAAACTAGTTATATTCTCCCTTTCTAGAAAATAATATAAATAAACATAATACCTAAATTTAATAATTAGAAATTCATAATATTTAATTTCTAATTAGATTTTGGTTGAGAGTTATCATTTGTAGAAGTCTAATGCAAGAATATATACTTGACGGAATTGAAATTTTCTTTCAAATTAATATACTGATGAAACCTTGGTTTAGTAGTGTATCATTGCAAATTTGAAATATCTCCATTTAGTTCATTGATGTACCCTTTGTCAATAACTGTTGTAGAAACAATTGTTAAAAAAAAGGGAAAAAGAAAGTATCCAAATAGAGACATTTACCAACGTATCGTATATATTTACCAACGTTTTGATGCAAATTTACTAGCGTTTCTAAAGAATTTATCAATGTTTTAAGAATTCTTTAAAATCTAATTATTTAGAGATTTAAATATAGTGTCATGTTAAATTAGCTCATTAATATACTCTTAGCAAAAAATTGTTACAGAAAAAATTGTAAAATAAAAGAAAAGAAACAAGTATCCCAATAGAGACATTTACTAGCATATTGCATATACTTACCAGCGTTTTGATGCAAATTTACTAGCATTTTTGAGGAATTTATTAGCGTCTTAGAAACTCTTTGAATTCTGATTATTTGTAGAATAAGATTCAGTGATATGTAAATTTATGTAAATATATGTATTATCCTATGCTTTCATGTATCATAAATTTTATAAATGAATATTCTATTAATAGATGGAGATTCGAATAGCTAATGAATATATACAAATTATTTGATAAATTATAACGATAATTATTGACAAAATGATGTGGTACAAAAAATATCCTAATAGTAATCATTATCTATATTTTTCCTAGTCAATTTAATTTTAACATATGCTCATATAATAATTATACATTTTAAAAAAAATTAAAATATGTATAAGCAAATATATGCATCCACTATGTACAGAATTTTTTTAGTCGAATTCTTTTAATATTTGTTTTAAATATGTTAGTTGTATGAAAACAACCCTTCAAATAGATAATATTGTATAGGAATTTACCTGCATTTTCAGCAACACTGATAAATATTTGGAAAAAAAATGACAAAAAACTCTTTTTTTCCAGCATTTTCAACAAATACAATGGTAAAAAAAAGTTTATCTTTTTTTTTTTCCCAAATTACTGCACAACAAGTGTTATATATATATATATAGGCGAATTCTGCTATGCATCGTATCAAGTATGGTGTATGGTGCACCATTTACTTTGTGTGCAGTCCACCATACACCATCATTCTCCCACCACTAGCACTGATTCTTTCTTTCTTTCTCTCTCTCTCTTACCATCTCTGCTATCACGACCACACTATCCATTCCCTTACCTCCCACCTCTCGCACCCCCCAAGCTGTATCCACCACCGTCAATTGTTTGGTGATGCTGCAGAAGCTTCTCCCACCAGAAACTAAGGAGAAAGAGGTGTTGGGGATGATGTGGACCAACTAGACGAGGCTCTGCGTGGCATCGACGCCATAAACGACGGCAGAGGCACTATGAGGCAAGGAAAGAGGCGCCAGAGCTAAGAGCATGGACGAGGCAATGTTGAAGCTTCTCCCACCGGAAACTGAGGAGAAAGAAGTATTGGGGATGATGTGGACCAGCTGGATGAGGCTCTGCATGGCATTGATGATGGCGACGACACCATAGACGACGGCGGAGGCACCGATGGGGCGAGGAAAGAGGCACCGAAGTTAAGAGCATGGAGGAGGCAGAGATGAAGAGACAGAGGTTGGCGGAGGAGAAAGATTATTAGCAGTGTGCTAGTGTAGTGCTCCAACACTTGCTTTTAGCCACATCTTCAAACACATTTACCCACATTTGTTTGAATGTGATTAAAAATTGGTGCATGATGCACCATATTTAATCAGGTGCATAGCAGAATCTGCCATATATATATATATATATACCTTATTAGAATAGATTTGTTATGTGAGAAGTGAAAATGAATATTTCCACCGTTGGATTAAATTGAGTGGTTGAGATTAAATCACTAATTTAAAAAAGTCATGTGTAATTTTCGCTCCTAACTTTCCAATATTGGATTTATATGTGCATATTGATAACGCTAGTAAATTTGCCAAAAATGCTAGTAAGCTTCTGAAAAAAATAAATAACTTGAACAAAATTAACAATTATCATGCAGGATGCTAGTAAATTTGCTCATAACACTAGTAAATTTGTCCAAAACATTGATAAATTTGCCAAAAATGCTGATAAATTTCTGAAAAAAATTAAAAACTTGAAAAAAAGTTACAAAGATTCTGGGACGCTAGTAATTTCCCTAAAACGCTAAAATGCTGGTAAATTTGCCAAAAATGCTGGTAAGTTTCTGGAAAAAAATAAATAACTTGAACAAAAATAACAAAGATTATCAGATACCAGTAAATTTGGCTAAAATGTTGGTAAATTTGTCCAAAACACTGGTAAATTTTTCAAAAGTAACAAAGATTATGGAACGCTGATAAATTTGCCTAAAACGCTGATAAATTTGCTGAAAATACTGATAAGAAAGAGTTTTTTTATCATTTTTTTTAGAATACTGTTATATATATATATATATATATATATATATATATAATAAATTTAAATTAATAAATATATAAATAATATATGATATTTATATATTTTTTATATATAAAACTTACTTACTGGTGTTCTAGAAAAAAAAATGACAAAAAAACTCTTTCTTATCAACATATTTTCTTACTAGCGTTTTCAACATTATGCTAGCAAATTTCTGGATAAAAAAAAAGTCTAAAGAAACAATGATACTGTGGGACCAGTCGTCTAAGTGTTTTTATCATTTTCATAATCGATTATTGGGAGAAAATCTCAAATTACCCATGATGAACCATATTAAGTGCCTAATAATATACGGTGCATCATTAACCATACTTTATAAGGTGCATGTTAACCAGTACCATATGAATTTTATATGAAAATTTGTGTGATTGAAGGCGATGTCTAACATGCACTTCGGGGGTCAAAGTGTATTGTGCACCTTGAATCAAAGTCATTGGATTTAGGGACTATACATAGTGCAATTACACCTAAGTCTTCTCCCAACTCTCTTCCCCCCATCCCTACTTTCTTCATCCTTGTCCTTCTTTTCTTCTGGTTCTTTCTTTTCTCGTTCCTCCACCCCAGCTGCCTACCCTCGCATCACCGCCAACCCCGAGACCACCGTCACCCCCACACCACCGTAGGGGTACACTACAAGATGAAAAAAATGGTGTTAAATTTAAGCATCTTCACCATAAAAAGGAGCAATTAAGTCAAGCAATTGACATCGTCTTCATCCTCCGCTACTACCACCACCGCTTCGCCAGTGACCAAGCTCTACTCGGGACTCAGTCCCCTCCCCCTTCCTTCTTCTCCATTGACCCCATCTTCAGTTCCTTATCAAATTCCAGAACATCAAATATGGATTTAAATCTTTCAACCACATTCTCAATAAAGTAAACATAGGCTTAAAACTTTCAATTTTCCACAATGTCAGGCCACCATCACCACCAAGAACAAAGAAATCATAATTCTAATTGCTAAATTCTTCTACATCATACTTTTTTTACCCCTTGAAAATGGAGAAAGGAAGAATGAAAGAAGGCAAAAAAATGATTACATTTTTAATCTATAAACACAATAATTTTGTTACTGGATGTTTTTAAACAATTAAAGGCACAAACCAACAATTCCAACAATTCCAACAATCATAGAAAGTATAAAAATTGTAAATTTTGGAGAACATGAATGGAAAGAAAAAAAAACCACAGGCGGCATCTGTTGGTGGCGAAAAGCACCGTTGGTGATGATGGTGAGCAGAGCTAGTTGTTGCAGCAGAGTAACCTGTCATGGCAACACATGGGCCAAGCGGGCTCCCATAGTCAACTCTCCTTTGCAGTACTACCCAGTGTGTTGAGGTTTGATTTAGGGTCAGATTTAGTGGAGAGAGAGGCGAGATTGGAAGTAATGGATGATGGTTTGATGGTGTTGTGTTGTCAATTGTGTGGTGTGCGTCAAACACAGAGAGGAGAGAAAAGGTTAAGGATCTAATATATACTATAAATTATTAATCTCACCGATAGACTATTAGATCTTGACCGCCAGATGACAAGATGCATGATGCACTTTTGACCACGAATTGCGTCATAGAACACGCTGTGATTGAATTTATCTTCGGGCACCAACTTGGGGTCCGGTCATCTTGAATATTTTAATTGAACGAAACGATATAAGGAGACAGCTGCATCTTTAAAGTGATTGAGATATTTTTCGGCACCAAATGCTCTTGCTGACAATGGCCTCGCGCCATCAAAATATTGCACAAAATTTGAATCCTTATATTTGATTGACTGTAGATTAATTAATATTATTAAAGTACTTGAAAAAGAAACATAGCATTGTAGCCTGAGCACATGACACTGAAATTTAAAAACGATAATGTTAAGCTAATAACAAGTAATAATTAATAAAATAATATAAAATTAGTATAAAATAATTAATTTTTATTAAAATATAAAATATCATTTTATATGAATATTTAAAATACTTAAAAAGAATGGAGAGGGTAATTATTTAAGTTCAATAATAATTATTTAATTTTAATTAGTATTATGTGGGACTAAGTCGTGTCACCTATACATCCATGGTTTATCTTTGCGACACTCGTTTCTTTTTCTTTTTCTTTTTCTTTTATTTTCACTATATTTAGCATAATTTAATTTTACATATATCTGTTAGAGATGTCACAATTGATAAATTTATTCATAATTTTTCACTTAATAATTTAATAATTTAAAAGTTTCTCTAACAATTTGGTCTGCTAAGTGTACAATTATTTAATGCTGATCTTTAAATTAAATAATTGCACAAATTTTTAATGCCACACAATTATTTTATGTTTAAAATAATGCATGATGTATCAGTTGTTTTTTTAATAGACACTATTTGTACATGAGAATCTCCCCAGCTTTTGGGTTGAGTTGCTCAATTTGATTTCCTTATTATTGCAACTTTTTAGTCAACATATACATAAGAGCAGCAACAGGAAAAAGTCAAGCATCATTAAATGGATGGCTAGGTTTATAAGAAAGATTTAATGGTTAAAAAAATTAAAGGTTGAGCCATTGAGCTCACCTCCCTTGGTCCAAGCGATGAAGAGATTTGTTAGTATTGGATCAAAGGTTGTATCTCCACTTATCTATCCCGCTTTTCCTTTTCTCGAAATCCTATTAGAAGCTCTCTAAAAAAGAAAACAAAAAGTTAAAGGTAGATAATCTAATGGTCCATAACAATCCCACACCCAACCCCGAATTTGAAAATAATAGCATGATTAGTTATTAAATTATATGATATGATTATTAAAGTTTTCAGCAAATATTATTTAATACTTGAGAAGGATAGTGACCGATAAAGTCCAACTTGAGAGTTATTTTAATTTAAATTTAGCGAAAACGATATGAAAAACTGATATTATTAGCAGCGATTAAGTGAAGAAAAATGCTAGCTATATATTTAGTTGTCTAAATGAAATGTGATATAATTGTCGACCTTTAAATAAATAAGTAGGTTCTATCATTTTATTTCATCTAAAAATTATTTTAATTTTTGTCTAAGTATTCGGATTATATTTTTTAAAACTGTAAAACATTATTCTTAAATGAATTATATTCATAAGGTGTTCAACTAACATTATATTTTTCATTGTACACAGTTCCGATGGCAGAGAAGGTAAACATGAACATTAACTTATCCCATTGATAAGGAAGTGAGACATAACAATGGTAGAATCACTAGTACATCTAGGTAGCTACAACTTAAATGGAATAAAAGTACACAAGATAGTCGTGGCCATCGTAGTGCTCACGAATGAAACAATGGCACACACGCATTCATTTAGACTGCGCAGTCGTCAGGTGCAACGCTTTTCTCCTTCTTCTTCATTCTTCTTTCCTTGCTCGTTTGCCTCCACTGGGAACACTTCACCAGTTCCCAAGGGGGTCGCTATGACAACGCTCTTGAGTGGCTCCAGCGGTGGCTTCTCTTCCTTTGTGATAACCTTCTTATTGCCTTTCCTGTAAATGGAATAGAGCAGCATCTGAAGTAACCCCAGTGCAAAACCCAGCACATTTGGGAGCTGCGCATTCATTCACAAACACAAGAAAATAAAAATGAAGATTTTGTCAATGGCTGATTCATTGAATAAGCTGCTTGAATATACATTAAACTAATTAATATTCGGTTGAATAATATTAATAACACTTACAGCAATGCATATGTCCTTGAGAAAGAGACCATAACCAAACCACATTACGGCACTCAATGTGAGGGTAAATGACAAATTGAAGGGCATGAACTCCACACTCTTTGTCCGAATAACTTGTGCCTGCATGCGTAGTGCAAGAAATTAAGAACGAGCTCGTTGGGAGTGCCAAGCCGAAGAATATACATGGAGTATATATAAGCACTGAATGGATACTTTTACGTACCACAATGCTTAGTGGTGCCGCAAATACACTAACTGCAATCGAAACACAAATCCATCCAAGGACTTGGACACGAAGAGGACCATGCACAGCGAAGTGTGTGACTGAGACGATCAAACCAAAGGAGCCCACGTTCATTGCCGAAAATAGCTTAATAGTCAAGGTCTGCAGTTAGTTAATGAACAAATATTAGTATCAAAATTGTAACGAAACATAGATAAGCTCAATTATTAAAATTTCAAAGTTTAAATTTCATGAAGTTATATTGATGGTAACTATGCTACGGTGGCATGCATGTAGATATACCCTAGCATCCTTGGTCGCATAGGCGAGGAACAAGGTGATATAGATGATCTCTACGACACATCCAAATGAGTTAATGGTTATGAGGAGAACAGCGTCTCTTTTGACCATTGCATAGTACAGCCAAAGCATGGAACTGAACAATGCCACCAGGTAAGGCAGTGATTGAAAACCCTCCGTCGACTTCTTCTTGTATATTCGGTAAAATGTTGGGCTGCAATTCAATCAAGATTTTAATTATTATTTTTTTTTAAATGCCGTCATCAATAAATTAAGTGGAAGTGACAATGGTTGATTAATAGATAAATGCTTACATTGGAGCCAGGAATACCATGAATGAAATGACATTACCTGTGCATCAAAAGAAGAATAAATCAATTCCTATTGTTAATGCAAAATAACAGGTTGGAAATATTAATGGCATTAAAGATAGTGAAAAGACTAGCTAGCTCGTAGTAGCTAAAAGAGAACTGTGTTTGTGTTTTTAACGTACCCAGCATGCCGAAGGTAAAAGCCAAAGTGTTGTGACTGATAGCCATGCTCTCTCTTTTTGATGGACTTTGGGCAACCACAAGAGGCAGGGGATAAAACTCAACTTTCTTCCGAAGTTAACCCCTAAGTCTTGTGCAGCCACTGACGTTGGTGGTGAGGATGGCTTGACAAGCCCACTCTATATATATACGCGCGCAATCGAAGAGAAAGCGAAAAGGTACATCAAATAATATAATATAGCAAATGCTATTTGTCATAATAATATCATATATTCCTGTTGCTCCCAGGAAGTTGTGCCAGTTGCATAGCGAGTTTATGGACGTCTGGAGAAACCTTTTAAGTACCTTTTTCATAAAAAGAAAAAGGAAAAGGAAAAGTTATTTTGTTCTGTGTCGTCATTCAATAATCATCGCAGCAACTATATTTAAGAATTTCTCCGTTTCATGAGAGAGTGAACATTTTAGTTGGCACCTAAAGCCTTTAGTTGGTGTCCTTCATTAACCTTGAGAAAACGTACGGGAGTTTGGAATCAGCATATTCCGCATTCTGTACTCTGCTCCATACGTAAACTTGAAATAGATTCTTTCAAAGTCAGAAAGTGCAAAACTAGGGGTAGGGGTAGTGCAAAGTTGGTATAATGTCAAAAATTTTACCTTAGGAGGGGCTTTTGTACATAAATAAAATAAAATAAAAAAGATTAATTTTGAAACTGTCCAATTTTCAATTTATTTTTGAAAATATCCTTTTTTTCGTGATTTATGGAAAAATTGTATAAGATTGGCACGATTTATACACAGCACGATTTGTGCATGATTTATAAGATGACCAAACTTGGTATAACATCAAAAATTTTACCTTAGGAGAGGTTTTTGTACATAAATAAAATAAAATAAAAAAGATTAATTTTGAAACTGTCCCATTTTCAATTTATTTTTGAAAATATCCTTTTTTCGTAGTTTATGGAAAAATTGTGTAAGATTGGCACAATTTATGCATGACATGATTTATGCACGATTTATGAGATGACCATAAATCATGCTAACCTCACACGATTGTGGAGTGTTGGCGACCAGAGACTTATACAATCCATCTTCCATTTGGAAAGTGCACCATCACATGGAGGATGTTGCATTTCAGTTAAGGATGTGTGTCGATGGATAGGCGGTTAGCAGATGCACAACTGCGTGGGGGAGATATCATGGTCGTGACATATGGACCATGTGCTATGACTTATTTGGCACAGTGCCAAGTCAAGATGAGCGGGATGGATACTTAGTATTTCTGTCTTAATTCAATAGTACATTTTGTGACTTAAAAGGTAGATGCACCTATGGAGATTGTTATACGCCATACTCGGGCATATATTATGCAGATGCTTGGGGGGTTTTATGGTGGATAAGTTAGGGTCTAGAGTTCATTTGAGATGACTACTCCTGCTGCATGACTTTGAGTATTTTGGGAGCTTCAGTTGGGGGTCTGCAGTGCTTGTGACCTTATACTGCAACCTATGTCATGCTATCAACACGAGAGTGCATGATATTTCTGGGTGTTTGACCCTTTTGCAGTTATGGGTTTGGTTCAAGATCTTAGAGTTGAGACCTCCTCCTGTTGAGCTCAACTTTTCACTTGCTGTGAGGCAAAGTTATGAAAAAAAAGAAATTATTTTCTAATTTATTTACCTTTCACATTTGAACTTTGTTAAGATTAGTACATTATTTTGTTTCAGGCGGATTCTGGTTGAAACCAGACGTCCCTCAATGGCTCGTCTAAGTTGTGGATTTAGACATATTCGAGATCCATTGTATTCAGGCCAATAATCTTCATTCGCAATAGCTGAGAAATCCATTTTGTAGACATTGAATACAATCTACATGCGATAAACATCATCAACAAAGGTGCCCCAATCAAGTCGTGCATATGGCAAGTAGCAAGTACACGACAGCAAGGGTAGTGCAGCACCTGAAAATACCCACAAATCACACCAACGATCTGCTAGCTTCACCCTATAACTTCCTTGACTCCGATTCCCTATTCGTGCGAGCTTTTCCACCACAAAAGACTCGTTTGACCAAGAAAATGTAAAAACGGTCATGGTGCCTATTTGTTGCCTGTTGACATCGATTGCTCGCAGTAAGGCTTGTAAAAACACTTGTCCGCTCCCAAGCTGGGCCTCCGCCTCCCTCCCTTTCTTGACAAATAGTGCAGCCAGATGGAAAGAAGTAGACTTCACCAAGGCTATGATTGGAAGATTGTGTGTGCCCTTAAGAACAACATTAATACATTTAGACAAATTCGTCATCGTATGCCCAAACCTTCGTCCTTCATCAGCATGTTGTACACACTTTTCAATGGAAATTCTATCAATTCATTTACATATGGCTAAATTCTCATATCTCAACAAGCCACAGTAATAAAGATACTCTTAACGAGTCTTGGAATAAGCCGCATTCATCAAAGCTCGCTTTGTATCTTTGCTCTTGAAAGCTAGAGCAAAGTTTGAGATGATGTGTCGTATGCAATATGCATGATGGGCTCACGAAGGATGCCACCCACTATCTTCTGCATTTAAAGCAGCTTTGATAGTACCATGCCTATCAGAAATTATGAGAATGCCCTCTTGGGGTGTCACATGCTACCAAAGATTAGTCAAAAAGAATGACCATGTTTCTCTTATCTTTCCCTCCACCATGGTAAATGCAATTGGCAGAATATTCAAGTTATCATCTTGGACAATTGCCATCAAAAGTGTTCCACCATACTTCGCATACAAGTGCATACCATCAATTGTAATTAGTTGCAACATTTAAATACTTCAATATAAGGAGCAAATGTTCAGAATAAATAATGGAACATCACACAGCTATGGTCAACAACATTTCCTACTTAGTATGGCTGAGTCACCAATTGAATAAGTGTATTTGGGTTAAATGCCTGCAAACCTTGTCACCATTTTGAAAGGTCATCATAAGACTCTTCTCAATCACCGTAAATCTTACCAATGGCCTTCTGCTTGGCAAGCCAAACCTTCCTATACGAAATCTTGAAGCCATACTTTGCTTCCATTGATCCTTGTAGAACTTTAATAGAAATTGTTAGATCAGCTTGCACTACAGAGAATATGTTGGCATAAACAACATTAGTATCCAACTAAGGATGATCCTGTGAAAGCAATGTAGACGTGTGGTTTGTTGCACTTTCGAATTTCCCATACTTCTTCTTTCTGGCGACATGTCATACGTATGCTTCAACTGCACCCATTTCCAAAGTGCTTGCATTTGTCATGGTATTTTATATCATCAGACTGTAGGACCCTATACTCAACTAATCTTCAGGTACTGTAAGTTTTAACTACAAATAATACAGCATCTTTGTCAAGAAATTGTTGTCCAACTAATAATTCATTTTCTCCTCGTAATCCCAAAATGTCACCACCAACTACAATGCCACTAATCCCTGGAAAAGTACTCCTGTGCATGGCTTCCAAATTCAAAGAATCATAGTGAGACACGTGCTCATGTGATTGAGATTGGGATCAGAACTGAGATTGGCTACTCCATGGTTGGCTTTGGGTCGCAGGCACTGCCTCCCCATCCTCACTGCTATCGCTATCACCCCCATCAAATCATCTGCATCTTTTGTCTGAACATTTTCGTTCTACACAGGACTCGCCACCTCAAAGGTCGATGAACGCTCGGCTAATGACAATGCAACAGATGGTGGATCGAGAGCAAATCCTCCGAAGCTCAAGGCCAAATCTTGTAAAACGATGAACAACTCCACAATGCAGATCTTCAGAAACTAGGCACAACAATCGAACATCACATCGACATCTTTGTCACAGCTGATATCAAGACTATTGTAGCAATTGAACTGCACAGAAATCGTGTCATCCTCCCATAATTTATGGTCAATAACAAATCTATCATAAATTGTGCCAGTCTTACATGATTTCCTTATAAACAACCAAAAGAGGACATTTTCGAAAATAAAGTTGATTCGTGACATTTACATATTTAATTTTTTAAAAAAATTTTATTTAAGAAAAAAAGCCCCTTAGGAGGTCAAGGCAAATAAATTTAATTTAGTGAATTCCTTATTTCTTAGGTCAAATTTATATTTTATCTACATGCATTTAATAATTTTAAATCATACTTTGAAATAAACTTTTATTTTCATCCTCCAAATATGTGTTATCATTTCAATTTTTGAAAAATTTATGTTATCAATACAGTACTATGATGTAAAGCGTCACCATTTGGGCCCGCTAAAGATTATTTTATGTCAATTTAATTCTTTAATTATATAAAATTTCATCAAATCAATCTCTAAATTAGAACCTTATTACTGTCACTTCTCTCAATTTGACAAAGAATGACCAATTTGATAATTTTTTTATTATTAAGACTAAATTAATAACATTTTTTAAAGGCTAAAATAATGATGCTTGTATATTTATAAGGATTTAATTTATACATATTGTCAGTATAAAAAAATTTTATACAGATATCAAATTATATATTGCCACATTAACAAAAGTGTTTAACACGACCATTTACTATTTGAAAAGTCTTATAATCACAAGTATATAATTGGATAACAGTGTAAAATTTTTTTACATTATCAGTGCATAACAATTAAACTCTATTTATAACATAAAATCAGTGCTTTAATGTATTTTAAAGATTGGATCAAACTGGCCAATTAAGTTATTTAAATTTTGAATTGATACTATTTTCAGTTTAGATATTTTTAATTTATTTATGATTTAATTATAATTTAGTCGTAAATTTTAAACTAATCAAATCATGAACTGAAAGTCTCGCGGGTTCAAGTTATGACTCGATTTTTAGAATAGTTTCAAGAAGACTTCCGTTAGCTGAAAAATATGATACCGTCGATCCCTCTTCTCTAAGTCACTTTCCCTTTTTTTTTTTGTTATTCATGTGCTAAGAGTTCTCTAAGTCACATTCTAATATTCTCTCCGTTTTAATTTGGACAACTTGCTATCTGGATACAATTTAATTTAAAAATATACTAAATTATTAAAATTGACAAATAAATTGAAAGGAAGAAAATATTAATTTTTTACTTTCCTTGTAATGATTGGGCATAACTTTCATATGTGCAAATTATGTTCAATGCAAAGATGTCTTCACATTCATATATTTCTCAATATTAATTGGTGAACTTAAAGTACTTTTTTTATATAAAAAAGATTTACATTGATGGAAATACTTTAGTTTAGAGACTCGTAGGTTCTAAGACCTAATGAATAGATACTTATAGATAATTTATCAATTAAAAAATTCAGAAATTGAGCTTTTATATATATATATATATATATCACAGAAATAAAAGAAAAAAGAAACAAATTGAGCGTAAATTATGACAAATCATAAGCGAAAACCAATAAAGTGAATCTAATATATATATATAATACATATTTTTTTCATCAAACCTTTAAAACATTAAACAACTTTTTTTTTAACCTCAACTATATTTCGAAGAAAAAGAAATTGATATTATTTTAATATATTAAAATATAAAATTATTTATATGTCTTTTTGCAACCGTTTAGATTTTTGAAAAGATAGTTTGTGACACGGTATCAAAATTTTGTTCTATAAATTATCCATATTTCAAAATCAAACTGGCTCTCGCGTAAGAGGATGTGTTAGAATATAAAATTATTTATGTTCCTTTACCTAATAATTTAAATTTTTGGGAGAGATATATGAATAATTTTATATCGTAATATAATGAAATTAGTAAATATGTTTGATGCATGCGAGTGGTAATGTAGGCAAAAAGGAATGGCATTCGCTACTCCCTACATTGCAAATATCTAACAATTCAAACGCGTTTTTTTGGGGGGGGGGGGTACATAAACGCCTTTTTTTTTTATTATTCAAACCTAATTTTACTTCGAACAAAATTGCTGTTTTATATTTAAGTTACGCCAAACATCTTTAATTGCCTAGTTATATTGAGTCATGTAATTTATAGGATTATTATGACATGTCAAAGGCTTGAGGACTGGCAATTCATGAAGTAAAAATGAGAGGCTTGCTTAGCTACTGATGCAATTAAATGAGAGCGAGGCATTGTCTTTGACTGGGCGAGATAAGCATGATTCATATTCTTTCGTCCCCCTTTCGAAAACGATCGTGGGGAAGAATAGATATTACCAACTTTAGAGGAGCAGCATGGAGGGAATGTTAAAGAAATAAGCATAGGTCCTATTGTTGCCGGAAGGAAACAAGAGCGGACAGGCAGTGTTGGTTGGAGAGATATAAACGGTTCATATATTATTTGTTTTTCCTAAAATTTTCAGCGCTTCTTTTCCACCATCTAATGAGAGAGAGAGAGAGAGAGAGAGAGAGACTAACTCGTTTGCTTTAATAATCAAAGGTTCTTAGCATCATGACCTCCATTTTGACGCGCAAAAGCTGATTAAGTCAGGTTCACAAGTCATGCTCACTCGCAAACTTTTGGTTAACAATTAATGGAGAGAAAAGGAACACCAGGATTAAGGAATAATTAATATTATAAATGACGAACATATTTAATTTTGTGATTTTGACAGTAACACGAAGCCTTTCAATCTGTGGTCGACATAGATCAGTCAAAGTAGCTCGTCAAATAAATCTTGATACTAGAATAAAATCCGGGGTTGCAGTCAAACTAGTACTCTCAACCATGAACCATCATACTTTTTCGCTGTAAATGAATCAAGATTCTTCGAAGAATAATTCTCTGGTACTAATCAATGCCTGTATTTTGGGACTAGCTAGAAAAAGTCTCCCTAAAAAGTTAGAGAAGCCCAGCGAATATTTGCATCCGGGCAATACGCAATAACATTTATGTATTTACATATAGTAATTTGTATATTTGCTCATCCGTAAATATGTAGAAGCAGATTGCGACCTAGGCGAATTTTACATGTAATATTAAGGGTTTAAAGGCTGAAATAATCATTTTAGATAAGACTTTATCCAATCACAATTTTCGACCATCTTAAGATAAAAAATAATATGCAAAAGCTCTTATGAAAAAATGAATTTTTTAAAGTGTAAAAATATATTTGCTGTTTGTTTAGTTTAAGTGCATTGCAATTTTAGGATTTCCCTTTGAAACTCTAAAATCATAGTTTGGGTATGGTTTCAAAATTTTTAGACAGATCATCTAACATCCTATTAGTGGGGACTTTTACCATCAGTTACATGCATGTACCGGAGGCTAAGCTCGTTAATTAGTAAACAAGCATACGCATATAGAAGCTATATGGCGAGCTAGAGTGCACTACACTATATCTTGTACGTAAATGTACATATATTATGTGAATAAAATACTAGCAACCTTCGAACTAAAGATTATTGATTGATCTAGTTAAGCAATTGGCTTCCAGACGTCCTACAGCAGCACCAAACAGGCATTTTCATCTGCATTACTATTTGATATATAGCTATATTATCTCGAAATGTCGCTGTAAATTCTCGTTAAAGTTTGTACTGTGTCCATTCAAGAAATAAACAGAACAACTTCTCCCTAAACTTTTTACATAAAAAAAAGCATGCAACTTTGTGTTTGTGTATGAGATTTGAATTAATGCAAAAGCAGGAGTCTTATAATTTGAATGGTCGATAATGGTACTTTTCCAAAATCGGTGGAAGCGTGCGGAACTGAGTAGTGAACTCCATTGTTGGTGATGTGATGCAGATATTTAACTTGTACGCTCATGTGATTTATTTTTAGTAGCTTGGATGCAACTCCAAATATATAATGTTAGGAGTGAAATACTCTGTCCTCATTTTATGTCTTTTTGTGGTATATTGTTCAATTAAACGACGATGAATTGTACCCGTTAGGAGTTATATAGATATTTAGATATTTTTAGCTGAGTTATTATTATTTAGTTGGAGAAACACATGAAAAATGACATTACATGGGAATAGAAGATTTCAGTCATATAATAATATATTAGCATTTCCATTGACATATGTGCTTTTCATGTGTGCCTTGCTCTCTCTTCTCACGTGCTCTCCTCCAACCTCCACTTTCGGTCAGCTTCAATTTTTTTCCTCAGTATGGTTTCTGCTCTCTCTGTTATGCTGCCCTCCACCACGAAGCTGGTTCTCTCTGAATATGAGGTAATATAATATCTGCTGCAACCTTCACTAGTAGCATCTACTATGCTATTTGTCCGACTGGACATCACAATACTAACTAGTGAGTCATGAATTTTTTTAATGCCTAAGTTGTTCACTTATTAAAGTTCTTAATTGTCGAATAGAACTATATATCATTTGTTACGTGAAGATCCTTCCCCTTTTTTTCAAACTTTTGCATCTCTTTTTCCACCCCAATTTTCCTCTATAGCATGAGGTTAAAATAAAAAGTAATGATATTTATACTCATAAATTAGGATTTATTGTCTAATACATTCTCACAAAAAATTATAGGATCCATATTCAAACAATATAATATATACTTTTGTCTAATAACTTTCTCCTATTAAATAAGTTGGACAGAAAAATGTGTTCAAAGTTGAAACCCATTTCTTTAAAATAAATTGTGACAGACGCCAGCAGCGGCGGGTATCTCTAGTGCGCTAAGCTTTACTAACTAAAATGATCAGCACATCGAATTTCTCTGTCTCTGCATCCGGCGTGTGGAAACACTCAATCTTACATGCTATAAAGAATCAAGCAGATCGAGGAGATAATTAATAACAAAGAGCAAAATGAATTTATCTTGTCTTCCTCTATGAAATTTATTATGTTACCAAAATTTTTTCATTCACTTTTAGTGTGACTGGACTGCCAAACAACTTATGGCTGGGCATATAACTTTCAAGAACCAAAGCTTTAGGAAGTTTAACAGAGAAGAAAGATAATGGTGGGAAGAGAATTTGTGGTTTAATATATATATATATACACTAGTCGGAGAAAGACACGTGAGAGGGATACAGGGGAAGGCATAGACAAATTAAAAAGCACATATCTCAATGAATTAAATTGAATGAACGGCTGCAGCTAAAGCCAGACCTAAAAAGTTATGTAAAATAAAAGAAAGAAATTAAGAAAGGAAGGGTTGCCGTCCTCCTTGAAACTTGAATGATGATTAGCAACTAAATTAATTACTAGTAATTAATTAATTAATTAATTAGCAGAAGTGATACCATGGTACGTCAGTGAATTAATTAACAGAAGTGATACCATGGTACGTCGACAGCCTTCACTGACTTGGAGGCGAGCAGCTATAGTCTATAGAGGGATTAATTTTTTGGGTTTACAAATAGAGCAACTGGCCATAACAAAGCGATGTGTAGGACGTAGGCATGTAGCCAAATGACAGCCAGCCATCAGCTAACAAAACTAAAGAAATTAAAGTTGGACTGCAAGATAACAAATAATATGGAAAAGCAACATGGTAACCATGTCTATTGTCTATTGTCTATTGTCTATTGTCTATTTTCTAGCTACTCCGGGTAAAGCAGCACACTGGTTTTGTACAATAGTGGTACACCGGTTTTTAACTCTGAAGCTATACCCAAAACGTAAAGATCAGCACACTGGTTTTGTTACTGTGAAGACTGAAGATATACCACCGAGAAACCTCCCAGTCACGATAATTAAGTCTTGGATCTCGATTAATTGAACATAATGCGCTAAGCGTTGAGTGATAATTATTTCATCACATTTTTTTTAGTACCATCAATTATACATTTCTTTATCCTTAAGAAAGAGGCCAATGCTAGACGAGTTTATTAAAAAATAATAATGGTTCGAGCCCCTGTTATATAACCAGCTGAGGATTGGTCTAACAATAAAAGGCTTGTCCACCATAAAGTATTGAACTGCGGTTTTTATCTCAACTTTCAGAGTTGCCCTTATTTAAAAACGCAACAGTACTAGAACATGATTATTTTTAATGGAAAAATGCTTATGGGAAACAACCAAAAAAAGATGTTATTTATATAGAGTGTTTAATTATATATTATGAATTTAATTTTTATACGTTAATAGTATAAAAAAATTTTATATTATTATCCAATCAAATTTTGCTATATTAACAAATATAATTAAGTCTCACACTCATTACTTGAATGATCATATAAATAAAATGATATAATTGATTGACTGTATAAAATTTTTTTATATTATCAATACATCCAAATTAAACCCGCATATATTATTTATTCTATTTTTTATTTAAAAAAATTCTCACATTTAAAAATATAAAAATATTTTAATATTAAAAATCTTACTGTTTTTGTAATAACTAACTTTTTAAAATTTTTATCATATGATGGTAATTTTCTTTTACATTATAGTAAATTTCTTGTATAGTTATATAAAAATTAAGTTATTCAAATATTTCAAAAAGATATTAGCTTAAAAAATAGTATACAAGCATAAGGAGGAGTAAGACCCCTAATTTTTTTTATTTTATAAAATCATATTTTGATCCAAAACTTGTAAATATTTAATATATTGAATATTTTTAAAAACTTTACTTTTATATATTAACCGCATTTTTCTTAACAAAACTAGAATAGATCTTATTCCTTTTTTATTTCCAACAAGTATTCTCCCATTGAAAATAATTCTATTTAAGTATTTGAGATCCTATAAAAGGTTTGACTCCCTTAGCACTGGTTATTCCATACTTACAGCTCAAACCCAAAACTAATGATTAAGGGAAATGAGCATTTATCACTTTAACCAACTATGTGTTAATAGAATAGATGTTATTATGCATATGATGAACAATAATTTTCATCAAATAATATATCTACAATAACATTACAAAATCATCGTAAAATGTTGGATGTAGTAAATATTTATCAAAATCATACTATACTTCACAATCTCAAAATTCAAAAGTAATATTATAAATAGTATTAGTTGGTTACAATCTGAAACCATATGAACATTAAAGATTCTAAAATGCGAACATCCTTTTTTGTTTATATGTTTTCAGTTAAGGTCTGACTGGACGTCAAAATTGAAATTGTAATATAAAATTTTAATTTTAATTCAGCTTAAAATCTTACGTTTTATATTTAGATTTATTAAAAAAATATAATATGAATTGTTATTTTAAATTTAATTTTAATTTTACTATTTAAATGTGTTATTCAAAATTTAAAATTAAAAATGAATACAGTAACAAATTTTTTTATTATAGTAATATTTTATTATATTTTAAAAAATATTTATATATAAAATAATAAATTATAATTTAGGATTTTTTATATTATAATTTAAATAAAAATATTAAATATCAATGAATATAATTGTTAACAGATAAAAAAGAAAAAATATGTATAAACTTTAATGAAGGGAGAGACATTTAATAAATTTTGGAATTGATAATCCTTAAAGTATATTTTATGAATTAATAGAATCTCATTTTAGTTGTTTTCAATTTCATAAAACTTAAGTTGTAGAATTATAATTTTAAGTTTATATATTATTTGAAATATAAAGATGTAAATTAATCATTTTTTTGGGCTGGGGGTTCTAAACCCACTGCTGACCTCTAGCCAACTCGAAGGCTTTTTTACTCTTTTAAAATAAAAAAAATTTATTTACATATATATACTATTTCAATATTATTTTTGAAAATGTTCTCTTTTTCTAGTTTGTAGATAAATCGATTTAGGTTACATCGATTTATCAACAAGTACCGATATAAAAAAATTGATTTAAGCTGAATCGATTTATATACTATTCATATAAACAGTGTATAAATCGATTTGAGTTAAATCAATTTATACATTATTCATATGAACAGTGTATAAATTTAATTTATTTATACTAAAATAAAATATATAAATTATTTACTTTATTAATTTAGATTTAGAATAAGATAATTAATAATTTAAGTTAATAATTTTTTATAATGATAATTAATTAAAAAATTGTAAAAAATTTTTTTAAATTGAATTATTATTAATTTTAATATTTTAGTCTCAATATTATTTTTTAGTGAAAAAATTTAGATATTTAGTTACCATTTAGTTAACTTCGGATATATTTGCATGATATAAACTTTTGGCATCTATCACAGAACTGTATACTATTTTAGAAAAAGAAATCATTAATGACTTACTTGATATGATATGATTTAAAAGTATATAATTTATAAAAATGATAAAATATATATATAGTATTCTTTTTAATTAATATTATGTAATATTATTATAATTTTTGAAAAAAAAAACTAAAAATTAGTTAATTTTTTTATTAATGTTATTTTCATACTAATTATTGTATAATTTATTTTTACTTTATGAAATTTTATTTTACATTTTTCTAATTTTGTTGACTTGCTCAACGATTTTTGTAAGGACTTGCAAAAAATCGAGGAACAATAACAGAAAAGAAGAAAAAAAGGAGAGATAGAATAACAAGAACAAAAGTAAATGAGGTGGTGAAAAGGAAGAGTAAGAAGGTATTTTCTGCCTTATCAGGTGTCATCCCTTCTCAAAAATATATATTTGACCTTAGAAATATGCAATCTTATTTTATCCTTGAACTTGGAGGAAAGTATAAAAGAATGAAGAAAACAAAGTATATAAACAATGTATAAATTTTATTATAAACAAAGTATATAAATTTTATTTTATTATAAATAAATCAAATTTATACACACTGTATAAATCAATTTGAATCTAATCGATTTATATACTGTGTATCAATTTGATTTATTTATAATAAAATTAAATTTATAAATTATTTATTTTATTAACTTAGAATTTGAATAAAATAATTAATAATTTAAGTTAATAAATTTTTTATAATGATAATTAATTAAAAAATTATAAATAATTTTTTTAATTTAATTATTATTAATTTTAATATTTTAGTCTCAATATTATTTTTTAGTGAAAAAATTTAGATATTTGAGTTATTATTAAATTAATTTAGGATATATTTACATGATGTGGATTCTTGGGATGCATCACAGAATTGCATAAATATGCAACCCTTGCTGTAAAGCAGCATTCTAGAGTATGATAATGCACTCTTGAATGGGACGACATCTTAGGACACTACCGCTGCTCAAAATTAGGAATTTTTGATACATGTCAAAAGCTCACATCGCGTAAATATATCCGAAATTAATTTAATGCTAACTCAAATATCTATTTTTTTATTAAAAAATAAAATTGAGACTAAAATATTAAAATTAATGATAATTAAATTTAAAAAATTATTTACAATTTTTTAATTAATTATTATTATAAAAATTTATCAACTTAAACTATTAATTATCTTATTCTAATTCTAAATTAATAAAATAAATAATTTATAAATTTTATTTTATTATAAATAAATTAAATTTATATACTGTTCATATGAACAGTATATAAATCGATTTGAGTAAAATTGATTTATTCTCAATATTCTTTCCTTTTGCTTTTTTTATTAAAATATTTACAAAAAAAATGCCAAGGAGGTTTAGGATAAAATAGTGTATAGCACCATCATTTAAAGCCAAAACGTGAGTTGACTTGCACGTTGCAAAGCTACAAATGGATTTGTTTTAAATCGATTTATACACTATTTATTTAAATAGTGTATAAATCAATTTATGTGAAATTAATTTATACACTATTTAAGTAAAAAGTATATAATTCGATTTATGTTAGATTAATTTTTGTGTCTATTAAAATTTTAAAAATTAATAATTCAATGTAATGTAGATTGATTTATCAATAATTTAATAAAATAGGATATTTTAAAAAATAATATTAAAATATTATATTTAGATAAATAATATTTTTTTATTTTACATATGTAAAAAAACCCCTTAAATAGTATATAATTTGATTTATGTTAGATTAATTTTTGTGTCTATTAAAATTTTAAAGATTAATAATTCAATGTAATGCAAATTGGTTTATCAATAATCCAATAAAATAGGATTTTTAAAAAATAATATTAAAATAGTATATTTAGATAAATAATATTTTTTTATTTTACATATGTAAAAAAGCCCCAACTCGAACCCAGGATGCGGTTGATCTAAATAAAATAACAAGTTGAGCTATGCCTTACCTGCAAATTAATCAATTTTAATTACAAGATTTAATTCCATATTAAATTCTAAAAGTCAAACATCAAATGAGATGTAATTGATTTTCAACAAATCAAATTAGGATTGCAAACCAGAACATGGTACATGTTTCAGTTTTGTGTTATGTTTGGTGCACAAAAATGATGATTCCATGGAATAAATAAAATAAATCATAATATAATGAAATAGACCTAAATAAAATGACCACACTTTCTATTCACAATTTGATAACTGTGGGAATAGCATTACTTTCAAATGTATTTTTTTTTTTATATATACATGAAATGAAAATAAATTAAAGTTAATCTGAATAACACAAATACTCCTAATAAAAGAAGTTAACTGTTCTCATATATATATATATATATATATATATAAAAGTGTAAATTGCATACTTACTCCATTAAATAACATTTTACAAAATTAAATTTTATCAATCGATCCATCAAATTATGTGATATTATCCTGATAATAAAGCATATTAATTTTTTTTAAAAAAAATTGACATTAATAGATATCTAATCTAACAATCAATGTTTACTTATATTTTTTGTGCTAAAATAAAGTAAGACAATGAAATATCAAAATTATTTTAAAATTATATAAAATTTTATACATTTGATCTACTTAATTGAAATTTTTAATGCATATTTGTTTGATAAAAGCATTATGAATTTTTAATAATTTTTATATTTATATGTTTTTTTCCAGTCAATTTATTTACATAATTATTAATATACTTTGTGGTGAGACCATAAGATATTCTTAGAGGTTTAACTCATTTGGCCACTC
This sequence comes from Pterocarpus macrocarpus, assembly GCA_031439585.1. Lineage (NCBI taxonomy): Eukaryota > Viridiplantae > Streptophyta > Magnoliopsida > Fabales > Fabaceae > Pterocarpus > Pterocarpus macrocarpus. The sequence continues at coordinate 79,794,063 of CM062515.1, forward strand.
ATATTTTGTTTGACTACGACAATGGGAAGGTTATACAGTCTCCTATTAAGAATTATTTTCATAATATTTGAACCCGCTTCTTCACCAAGGACTATTATTTTACTTTAAGTGTAATGAGTGTTTAAAATTAATTACAAGTCAAGGATAAGATAAGGCAAGAATGAAGAAAATTACAATTTAGTTAGGCCAGATTTAATGAAAGATAGTAACTGTCGTTCAATAAAGTAAATGGGGATAAGTTGAAAGCTACCGTTTGATTAGAAATATTATATTTTGTAGATCATTTTCATAAATTTTTACGTTAATATAAAATTATTTGATATATTTTTTTATACATATCAAAATCAATATAATATATATATATATATATTTAAAAAATATATAAATAGGAGTTATTTAATTACACCCTTATTAATATTCAACTTTTATAAAATTTAGCATAAATAATCTTTATGATAGGTTATTATAATTCAGTGGTCAGATTGATAAAAAAAATTTATAAAGAATTATTAAATGGTATAATTATATTTAAAGTTATATCAGTATAAATTAATCCTAACTCTAAATCATATATATATATATATATATATATATATATATATATTTAACTTACAACAAATATAGGAATACTCATTCCATGAAATAAAACATAAAATGAAGTTACGATTCCGCTTCGCAAAAATGACATTAGGGTATTGGTTTAAATGTATATTTGCACAAGATTTTGCAATTTTTATTTTTTATAGCAATATGATCTTATCATACAAATGAACCTTTTTTTTGGGTTTATTTTTTAGTTAGAATACTATTGTATTTGTCTGGTTAACGAATAGTATTATTGGACTTGTATTTGATTTGATATAGTGGAAAACGGGCCGAAAGCCCAGTAATGTAGCACCACCAAGGCAAGCTGATGCTGAGACCAAAAGCCTTTCGACCAAAACAAAAAGGACCAAAGGCGTTGACGAAAAATTAAAAGACCAAAAGTGAAAAAGGAAAGCCGGTGCGAAGCCACACGCTTGGACACTAAAGACAAACACCTATATTAGATTCTTCCATCGTTGACCGAAACAAGAAAAAAAGGATACTTCCATCGGAACTGTTGATGTCATTCTCAACTCAAGGGGCAGCCTCTGCACTCCGCAGCCGGCAGCTGTGTTTCCCTCCCTGTTGCTCCAAACAAAACCCCAACACTGTTGGAAGGGATGTCTGATTTTAAGGGGTTTTTTCCCCCAAAACTTAAACTTGAGCGTAGGCCCATTTAGCTCATAAGAAATAGGCCAGTCTAATGTCGGGCTAGATCATAAAATATTTTAGACACTGTTCATTTCATGATGGGCAATGTTTTGTAAGTGGATTTAGATCTTCGAAAATGTTTTTTTTATTTTTAATTATAATTATACATTTGATATGTTATTTATTTATTTTATTTTTTATCGAAGACAATGAGACTAAAAATTATTCTTAGGGGATATTTTGGGAGAAAGAGGAAGAAAGTCGAATATACAAGAAATAATTATTAGGCTGTGGTTCAAATGAATCGAATATTTGATATGTTATTTGACCAAAAAAAAATTCAATATATATATATATATATATATATATATATATATGTAGAGAGAGAGAGAGAGGGGCAATTGCTCCAATCTAAGGTGATAATGTCATATATTCATTTTGGAGAAGGAAAAAAGATGAAATGCAGTGTTATCTACTCTCTATTTCATGTTAATTGTCCTTTTACAAAATTAGTTTTATTTCACATTATTTGTTGTTTTAGAATTTCAACAAAGTATAAATTATTTTATTATGATTTTATCGTTGTATACATTTTCGGTTGTGTTGTGTTAGTAGAAAGATATAAGTAATGTTAATCCAATAAGATACAGGATAATTTAGTCTTCTATTTTGATTTTTTTTATGCATTGGTGTTAATAAGATTCAAATCTCTAATCTCATATATATTACCCAGCTCTCTCAAATTAGACCACCCATAATGGCTTCTTTTACTGTAATTTTTCAAAAAGATCAAGACTATTAACCATTTTATTAATTCTAGTTCAAAACCTTAAAAACGAGTCAAAATAAATTGGTGGAAATATTTAGTTTACTAAACATTCGAGTGTGGCCATGTAGGTGTGTGTTTGGAGACGCATTGGTTACACCCAAACCCCCGTTTCAATTCTCGAACAAAGCACTTGATTCGTTTGGATAATTTTGCGTTGATTTACTTCACTGGGTTTCTTGCCCAAACCCCACTTGTGGTAGAAGCAACATATTGTTGCTTATACATTCACCATTTTCACGTTTAGTGTTTATTAAAAATGAACATTCCCTTTTTATCCTTCAATAACACTACTATTATATTGTTTTAACTTTTCTTTGTTTGAAACATATCCTACTTTCTACAATATAGTGGAATCAAATTAATTAATTATAACTTGTGACTATTCAACAACATACTATGAATATTTATTATACAGTTTATATTTTATAAAATCAATTATCACTTTTATTATAACATTTTTTATGAGTATTTCTTATATATTTTATATTTTATTCAACATTATGATTTAAAATATTTTCCAAAAATATAATACATTTAATAAATAAAATAAATTTTATAATTTGTATCTAATTTAATAATAACATTAACAGTAAAAGTTAATTGTTTTATAATATTTTCTTACTTTATCAAATTTAACTAAATTATAATGGAATAAATAAAAATAAAATACAATAAAGATGATATGAAATTTGTACCCCTTTTAATAATTATACATTCAAAAGTGATTTTGAATAATACTATTCAAACAATCTTTATCATGTCAAAATCATTTTTTTTATAAAAATTTTCAAGCATAAATTATGTTACTACAAACTCAATTCTAACCAAAATCAAGTTTCTAAAATATGCATTTGTTTAAACTTTTAAAAAAAATAATTTTAAAGTTTAAATTTTATATATAGCTAAAAAAGTTAAAAATTAATTTTTTTCAGAAGCTACTCTTTTCAACTTCTATAAAAAAAATTAAAAACATAATTTTTTTGAGATTCTGATTATTTTTAAAAAATTATTTAAATATATAAAAATTAATTTTTTTTAGGAAAAAAAAGTGATTCTTTATCAAAATAACCCCAAAGAAAGTTCACTTAAACTTAAATTTACAAACATTAATCCAAATACATCCTAAGTAGTAAAACAGTGAGTTGTATGGGCTAGATTAGAGCACTAGGCATTAGAGTATACAGTTATAGACGATTGAGATGTCGTCACTAGGTCACTTGGGTTGGGTTTCGTTGACTTCACGGTTACGATACCTATTTATTTTTGTAGGTGGATAAAAAATGGATAGCAAAAGGAAAGGAACGGAAAGGAGGAACTTAGTGCTTAGAATGAGGAATAAAGTTGGAGGATATATGTAATTTGCTTGAAAGTGGAATCTATGCCTTATAAGCTTCGTAGAATGGGATTGGGTTGGGTTGGGTTGGGTTGGGTTAAAGATCTTTGGTGGCATTGTAAGAGAGATGGGTGATTGATGATATCGAACCGAACCAGCTGGCAGGGTCACATGCCCAAAAAAAGACATCCCCATCTCTTTCTTTTGTTACACTTACCCCATGGCATCAGATGGGCCTTTTGAGGAAGTTTCTTTGTAGTTACTGCTACTGCAAAGCTTGGTTGGGAAAAAAGGAGAAACAATTTTTGTAATTCCGGAATCTGCGAAAGCTACTTTCATTTCTTCCTCCCCACCAGCACCCTCTGCCACTTCTCACTTCCTACTTAGCAAATAACAACCAACTCATGCGAATGCCAATAAACACTCTCGTACGTACGTTTTCTTGTACTCTGTCCTTAACCTTAAAACCACTGGACAACTCAGTTATATTATTATTATTATAAGTTGATTAAATTCAATTCAAACAAAAGAAGCGAGATTAACGATCGAAAAACTCCAACTTACTTAGGTAGTCAAATGCACTTATCTGAGCTTTCCAACTTGAATTCGAGACTGTGAGGCGTAATAGACGGCTAAAACACGGCAATTAATTAATTGGCAATTGCAAAGCTACTTACTTAGGATTCGTTTGGTATTGTGTGATGAAAAAGAGAGAGATCCAATTGGGTTTGTGATTTCAAGTTGAGACGGTAAAGATGAATGCAACGCAACCTTGCGGTCACGGGTCGGATACCCGTACATGTGATAAATAGATAAGCTTCCGTGACGAAAGAAGTAAATTAACTTAGGACAGTGACGCCTTTCCTCTTACAAGTACATACAGCTACAACTACGTGACACCCACAATGTACAATGTTTCGTAAACCATTGTTAATCAGTCCAGTCATTGATGTTTAAATCATAAAAATGAGATTAATACGTTTAATATGTCCTTGGTTAATTTTTTAAATTTTGTTTTGGGAGGCAGCGAAGAATGGCAGCTATCTCTATCTCATTGTTTTTTAATATACGCAAATGGCAGCTATCTTATTCCTTGGCCATTTTGCAAAGTTTGGCTTTCCGAGTTGACAAATATTTGGCTTCAAAATCAAGGAACTTCCTTCTTTCAAGTGGCCAATCACAAAAGCAAAGGACCACTCTCAAGGCATCTCTATGCGTCGAACATTAGAATTGAAAATAAATAAATAAAAAATACTGAAGTCAACTTTGAAATCTATGGCGACTTTTGAATTTCCATATAACCCCTTTGTTCTAGAAACTCTGTTCATTGGGCATCGGTTACTTGTAGTCTTATTTATTTCAAATAAAATAACACATACATATCTTATCATCAACTTTGTTCTACTGCACATCGACGTATACATCCATGGGTTTATAAAAATTACCGTATATGTTCGTATTAATCTAATTTATATTCTATATATGAAACTGCCCACTCTTCAAACTGAAAAGAATTTTTTTACAAAGAATCCATGTTTTTAATTTGTACTTACTTTTTGGTACACTTAATTTAAAAAGAATTATAATATATGAACTTATTTTGTATAGAATACTGTACCGATTCACATTTCATTATTATCGAATAGGGTATGAATCGATATAGTGTTCTATGTAATGAATTTATCAAACATTCCTTTTTTTAAAATAATGATAAAATCGCATTATAAAAGTGGAATGGTAGAAATAAAAGACTACAGCAAGTGTGAATGAAATACGCAGAAACAAAAACACACGCACATACAATACAAGGGGATCTAATAATCAAAAGGTCCATCTTTAATCTTTATGGCTTTTTTCTAACACATGGTGCAGATGCTGCATTCCTTACTGAATGAAAGTGAAGAATTATAGCCCTCTAGTCCAACGAGTCAATAATAATCCGCATTATTTGCGTACACAAGTTGACGATGAGTATGAGAACAATTAACAAGGGACTTTCAAACATAGCAAATGATGCCTAAGAAGATTTCCTCTCAAACGTGAAACAGGGCATCATGCGTCAATTATTGACGTAAAGGGTGAGTTGTACGCAGGCACCGATTCTTGCTCAACATCAGTTTCTCCATTTACTTTGTTTGCACCTCTTTTCAGCTATGAGATACCACTAATTATTTGTCGTATGTATATATATATATATATATATATATATATATATATATACAGTCTAGATCATTAGTATATATGATGTTTATTAAACTCTAATTAAGATTGTACAGTGCTATTTTTTTAATTTATAAGACTTAAATTTAATATCTAAAGATAATGAAGATTGAACTATTTGAATTAATTAAACGTTGGTTAATTATTTGTTACTTGAATGCAAAACCTTGGCAATATTAATTCCACACGTCAGGCCGCTATAAAGATGAGTTAGTAACTACTAGTTTATGACAACAAATATACATTATTCAAATAGCTAAGTGTGATATATTAGTAATAGTATTAATTAGGGATTGATCTCTTGTACTTCTCAAGTCTTAATTAATGTCTTTACCATAATATAGAATTTCATATATACGAACAATACATTCTCTGTTTTTACAAGCGTGAGGCATGGGCCCCTTTGAAATAAAATTTTCCTCCTTTATGTCCCCCCTCTTCCCTTCTTCTCTCTCTCGCTCGCGCGGACATACCAATGTGAACATGTCAGTAGGAGGTAAGTAAGGGTAATAGAAAACCAAGCACCTTGGCAGAGTTGAAGACGCTTGTAAAGAGGGCAACCTCAAAAAGAAAGTGAATATTAAAAGACCAATGTTCCACAGAAAAAGAAGTGATGAGAGTAAAATAAAGGAAGGAAATACTCCAGCTCCGCCAATCCCCACGCCCCAAAGGCCTTTTTCACGTAAGCGATTTCCCCTGAGAAACATTTTTTACTCAAAACACAATAATTGCAGCCTTTGACGTTTCTATTGTACTCTTTTAAAGTCCCATGACAATGCCCACACGCAAACACCTTTGACCTCTAACAAGAGAGAGAGTATGAACTGGAAATGGAAAAAAATCAGAGCCGCAATGTGGCATACGAAACCCTTTTTCCCAACTTATATCAAACGCAAGCGGGCTCACAATATTTTGCTTGTGGGAATCTCACCTCAACTCATCTCGTCTCGTCTCATCTCATCTCATCCTATTAAATATATATCGAGTTTTATTTTTTTGCTTGATTTGCTCATTGATTTTCTAATTCCCAATATGGTGCTTCATTTTTTTTGAGGAAAAAAGGTTTCCCTTCTCCCTACGGAATTAGGCTTCTTCAATTGTCAATGTTTGAGGCTCCAGTTTAACAACAATCTCAACCGTCCCACGTTTCCACCACTCACTCGAGCCATTTTTCTTCTGCCCTTTTCCATATTCCACAACCACCCCTTTTGTTTCCCCACTTTTATCATTGAGCCATTCTCTTTAATTGCTTCTCTGTTTTATTTTCTTTTTATTGATAAATTATTAAAGCTATTCAAAACCAATCCAAACTAAATTAAAATAAAAAACTGATCAAAAAAACCGAAAACTGTTTAAACCGAAATAAATTAATTTTAATTGATTCTTATTTTATAAAAATTGGTCAATTTGGTTCAGTTTTTTTTTCTTAATTTCTAAAACCAAATCAAATCGATAATATATTACACATTAATAATTATATATGTATATAAGATATATTACATATTATATATTATTTATTCATATATATATTTTTACAAATATATATATACAAATATATTCAATAATATTTTAATACTAGAAATATTCAGGTATTATTATTATTATATCTTAACTCAATATTTTAGATTTATAATTATTTATTAATTCTTTTAATTTACTCAAAATAAAAATAATTTTTCATACTTTATAAAATTTTTTATTAAAAAATTGAAAATCAAACCAATTCAAACCAATTTAAATGGATTTGATTTGGTTTGATTTCTCAATTATAATCAAACTAAACTGAACCGAACCGAACTAAAATTTTTTGTTTGGATCGATTAATTTTTTCCCCCAAAACAAACCACAAACACCCCCGTAAATTATTGCTTATTTGTTTTAAATAAATTGAACATCGCCCAAAAATATCTCATTTGTCTATTGATTCCAATTGCATCGGCACAGCACATCATTACTTATGTTTCATTAATTTGGTAATGATAGGTTGTTGTGTTATGACTTATATATATGAAATTAAAGTGGTATCTTTATAATAAGTTTTTTTTTTTGATACATAGGAGGTATTTAAATATAATATTATGTATATTATTTAAACTCTTAGTCATTAATCTTTTCCTAATGACAAGGACGTATCCACATAATAAAAGTTGAGCGCACATGTCTCAACCAAAATTTGAATTTTTTTAATATATATATATATATATATATATATATTAAATTTAACCCCAAATTTTGATAAAAAAATAATTTAAAGAAGTTAAAACCTTTTTTGATTCTTCACTTCACCAATTAATTATTTTACTTATTTTAATTCTAAATGAAACGAAATATCAAGTTGCAGCCAACCCACTTTCATTTACATGATTCCACGTCATCTTTAACTATTAAATTTAACCCCATATTTTGATAAAAAAATAATTTAAAGAAGTTAAAACCTTTTTTGATTCTTCACTTCACCAATTAATTATTTTACTTATTTTAATTCTAAATGAAACGAAATATCAAGTTGCAGCCAACCCACTTTCATTTACATGATTCCACGTCATCTTTAACTTCATTACCATCACTTCCTAATGGCTTGGGGTTTCTTTATAATAAGTTAATTGTTCAATTTTCCTTTTTTTTAAGATGGATTTTTCCATTTATTATTGTCTTTATTCTCACATCTAGCGGCAGAAGCCATTGAACCTTCATTGACTGAAAATCAGATTGGATTTCTTGAGAACGCTTGCATAATATAGTCATTCTCCTCCGTTTATTGCCCTTTCATGGGCCAGTTACCCGAATATGATTTTGGATTTGAAGAAAAAGGAAAAATTAATTGGTTATGAATTATGATGGGGTTATAATTGTGATTGAGTTTACAGGAGCATGGTGAGGGAGAGGAATTTTCCCATGATCTGCATCACGAGATCCGAACAGTTAGACAAGAAGATTGAGGAAATCTTGAAATGGGGCATCGCTTGAAGGTACCATATTTGTCAGCTACCCTCAGTCCGACGTGGGTGCCCGTCGTTTTGGAGGCAACTGGGCCCCTTCCCTTTATTCCCTCACCCACCCGTCACCCATTGTCATGATCATTTAGTAATCAATTTAAGCTCTTTTATAATTTATCTAAGGTTTTTGAAGTATATATGTTTGCATTTTTATTTTTTTCATTTATTAGTATGATTATTAAAATGATGTTTTCTATTTTTTTATCATAAACAAAATTAATTTTAATATAATTTTAAAATAAAAAAATTATACAAATATTTAATTATTATTGTCATATCATTAAAATTATTTTATTTTTATTATAATTATTTTAAAAGTCATGTATATAATTAATTAATAGTATAAATTATTTTATTAACAATATATTACTATTAATTTCTTATAAGAAAGGCATCTTTAGTTTTACATGTTTTTAATACCGTTTAGAGATTTATAAAATATATTAAAATATAAGAAATAGATTGAAGTGTACCAATGATTCGTTATCAGCTTCAAAATAACCTCGTTGCTATAATTCTTTTCCTTTGGCATTTGGATACCTTCTTCATCATTTATGCAGCATAATTATTGGATGATGTTAAAAATGCACACATAATAAAAGTAAATATTTAATATTTACTTAATTTTTAATTATTAATTAAATTAAAAATTAATCTAATAATTGATATTAAAAAAATATTCACACTCCAAATACTATATAAAATATCACAATCAATTTTTATATAATATCAATTATTAATTTTATTTTTCTTAAATAAATATTAAATATTTATTTTTATTAAGTGTATATGTTACCTACTTATTAAATTGGTTGAGCCCACTTCCCGATGCGGGCACCATAGTCAATCATTGTCTTATAAGATAATAATAATAATAATAATAATAATAATAATAATAATAATAATGCATCTCATGTTTTCCATAAAAAAATTGTATATAAAAGTCAGTTACAAGTAATCATTGCAAATCACAACAACAACAGCAACAATAATAATAATGAAATTAGTTAAATAACGAAATATAAGAACAAACTTTATATGCATTTCAAATGTTGAATTAAGGTATAAGATGGCAATCATGATCCATGTAAGCATTTATGTGATTGTATTTTTAATTAAATAATCTGAACTCCAGCTTTTCTCCTTTCAATTAAATACACTTAGGTCGCAATTTTTTTTTTTTTTTTGTGAGGATGACTCATGGCAGATGTTTTCTCATAAATAGTTCACATTTAAAAGAAAAAAAAAATACTCATTAACAGTCCAAAAATTATTTTTTCCTAAATATTTTGCGAAACTAAAATATGGCTTGCACCATTTTGAAATTATGTGAAAATGTTAAAATAGGCACTTGCAACGATATCCCAAATGATAATATTTTAATAGAAAAATTATATTGATCTTTTTGATACTTGATAAAATTCACCATGACCTCTTTATATCTGTCCAGGTTACACTAACCTCCACTTAGGGGAATTCAAGATCAGTATTATGTTTATAAGAATATTTAGTATCATATTTTACAAAATATAAAAGTATCGGGTGTAATATTATCTGAAACTCATGGAAAGTTAATATATATTTTTGTAAATCGAGAGAGGTCATAATAAATTCCATTAAACCTAAGAGGAGGCCAATGTAATTTGTCCTATTTTAATATATGTGTTTACTGAAGTATTATCCGAATATTGAAAGGTTGTACTTTATCCACCTGCAATAATGTGGGGATTCAGTTTATATGTATTTTGATTGATTCACTTGACCAGTCTGATTAAATGGAAGCAATTCATATTGGAACAAAAAATTTAAATATATTTTTAAGTTTAATTTCAAGTAGTTAACATATTTAAAATTTAAATATATAATTCCATATTTATTAACTTATCGTATAGTCATCCACGATTAGACCAATGGCTAGAGTATACATTGTAAGTTTGTATGTAAATATTAGATTATAATATTTGGGTAATACCATAAAGTATTTCAATATTTAGCTTTAGAGTAGGGTTGGATGCAATAGTGAGTTATACTTTAAGAAGATAGAGACACCTTGAATTCCAAAAGAAAAAACCATGCAACGAGCAAATATTCAAATATGACATTTAATTTTCAAATATTTAATTTAATATAGCATCTGAATATTAAACTTTAATAGCCATTCTTTTTTTCTGAGGTCTAGGAATATTCACTTTGTGAATCTAGGAGAGGGATCTCTTAATGAAGCATTTACGAAGTCCCTTACTAAAGCATGGGAGAGTAGATGAGGGATGAGGATAGGCAAAACAAAACTAGGATAAAGAGCATTTGAATGCATTGTTCAAAGAATCAGATCAATCTCAAAAATCAATCATCCCAAGAAACCGATCAAAAATAGGTTAATGAATCGGACCAATTTCAATTCACACAGTTGACTAGTTTTTTCAAAAAACAAAAAGGCAAAAGCAATGCCATTCTATTGTTTTTTTAAAAAAATTATTTGATTAGCAATGGTGACATTAACCAAAAAATATATATTATAATAAAATATGGCCAAAAATATACTTCAATTATCAAACCAAGGATTACTAGATTTCTTACTCCTTTAAAAAGAGCATAAAGAGGATAAATATAAAGCAAGTGATACATGGGTATTTATAGAAATCTTAAGAATAAATTACTCTTGGTCTAAGACCTAGTTTGGTAGTCTTCTATGAAATGGTGCTCTGTTTATAAAAATATAAATCAAATTTTTTGTTTAATAAATAAAAAAATTGGGATGTTTTTGCTTATGACTTTTAAAACTCAAAGGATGCTTTTAAAAGTCCTCATGAGATGCTTTTCAGAATTAGTTACTTTCTTTAATAACGGTGAAAATATAAATTACTCTATTTAATATTTATGTTCATTATAGTTATTTTAGATTTTAAGAGCAATTTTACTAAATAGTACTCTTATGACTTCTATTTATTGAGAAAAATTTTGTATTATTTTACTAAATATTGGTTATTATTTTACTAAACATTGGTACTTTAGCTTCCTAAAAGCAACTTTTAGATGCCCAAAGAACTCAAAGAACTACGAAAAAGCCTACAACAATGCCAAATCTCCTAAACATGTGGTATTTTTTGAGTGCTTTATAATATCTTAAGAGTAAAAAGTTCAAAATCTAAGCAATGTGGTATTAGTTATGTTAATTAAGACTTAATATAGTATTTTTGCTTTCTAAAATTTTTTTATCATGTTAAAATTTTATTTTACTTTTCATTGGTACTATTTATTAATTTGTATTTATTTTATAGTATGTATTATACATTTATATATAAAAATATATATATATTTGTGTTCCTATCTTAGTCTTGAGACAGGGTGGACTAATGTGTAGGGGTATTCAATGATTTACCTTCACTCCCTTAGGGGTGTTTGTAAGTTTTGATTTAAGAGAGGAAAAAAGAGAATGGAAAAGGTTTGAAGAGTAGCCATAGTCACACAACTACTCTTCAAACCCCTTCCCTTCCCTTTTTTTTCCTCCAAAATAAAACTTACAAACATACTCTTTGGAGGTATATAAAGTGTATATGTGCCATTAAGAAGGGGGAATATGTCACGACGTAGGTTACGAGATTTGGGTAACGGGATCATGCTTGGATTGATAGGATCACATTCAACTCGTGGGGAAAATAGGGAGCCATGATCCTCGCTCATCCATTATGGGGTCGAGCTATTGGGCCAAGGCCTAGCTATTGGGCCAGGGACCGTACGAGTATTCCAGAGCAGAGAACCAAGCTAGAGGGGTAGCGGTCAGGGCAAACTGACTGGCACAAGTCCCTAATCTGGAGCCTAAAAGGGTGAAGAGTTTGAAGTGGAGGGGTAGTGGGCCAAGAGTAGACCAACCTAGCCAATATGTTTGTACTTATTCATTTATTTAATAATTGTTTTTATTTTAATAAAATAAAATAAAATATAATATGAAATAAACTCGTATACATTAAAAATTAGTCAGACCTAGTCTTATTTCTTTAGGTTTAATCAAATTATCCATTATTTTGATGTATAATGGGAGTTTCAATGTTTCCTTGCTTGTAGCACTTTTTGCTGGGTTCATCTTTGAAATTTTCTCAGTTTTAACTTGAGTTTTTTTAATTTCTATCATGTCGCATTCAAATAGCTAAGTTAACGCTTAAAATGTTGTCTAAGCAAAGCATGTTCATGAAAAGTTTTTGAAACTCAATTTAGTTTGGGATACAAAACTCACACGGTGAGAATTACTCAAAGCTCGAGGAGTGCATGTCGAATTCAAAACATGTTAAAGGACAATACTGAAGAATACAAAATACAAAAGTAGCTGCCATATTGATTCTTCTCGTCGAATTATAGCAACTGCATATAATCTATGATTTACTATATTTATCCTCAACGATTATGGTTTGCCTAACTCTGTAATAAGAAAAACATCTCCTCATTTTAATTTCTTTTGTGAAAACAAAAGACAAAATGTAACTTTAAATGTTCAGAAGCACCAGCACGACAAATTACAACATTCTCAAATGGGGCCTAAATATCAAATTTAAAATTGGAGGTACAGAAGTTGAGATAATGAGAAAAAAATAAAAGAAAAAAGAAATCCAGATCAAATAAAAAGAAAACTTGTGAATACAACAATAGTAGTTTAGCTTAAAATAACTTGGTATTTTTGATTTTGAGTTATAGGAATGTAAGTCATTTTAGTAGCTAGTTTACTTAAGAACAAACACTCATTTTAATCTCTCAAAAATATGCTTTAGTGTTTTGAAGAAAATTGACATTGATTTTATTTTTAAATCTTATAATGGTTTCACCAAGAGAGCAGGTGCAAACTTTTGTCCTATTTGGTTATTTCAACTTTAAAATGGGGTTTTATTTATTAATTTATTTTTCCTACTCTAGAACGAATCCGTTGATGGTCTTTTTTGTTTCTTTCTCCGGGTTTATTCTTTTAAGCTTGACAATATGATCTTCTAAATTTTATGGCTGCGGTTGCAATGGTCCAAACCAAAATTTGGATGTCAATAATGCAGGAAATAGGCGGTGATCCCCCGGTTATCAATTGTGGAAGGACAAAATTAGATAAGGTTGAGCTGGATGATATGGTGCACCTTAGGATTAAAGGTGATCTTGCCATCTTGTAATGACGATGTAAGGGTCTATCAATTAAATCAATCATAATATGATATACCATAGCTTTTTCTCATTCTTTCTTTCCTGCCCAGGAGTCCTGCCCGGGAGTCCTATTGGAAGTCGGCAACCACTCAACCGCTCTATATTACATTGATAGACAATATAAAATTATATTGACAGAATAAAATTATACTAATAAAATTTTTATAATTTTTAGAAATTAATTTTTATATATTAATAATATAAAATTATACTGGCGATATAAAATAATTTTACATTGTCAGTGTAATCAAAAAAATTTTATCAGCATAATTTTAAAATTATACTGATAAAATTTTTTTGATTACATTAACAGTATAAAATTATTTTATACTACTAGTATAATTTTATATTGTCAATATATAATAATTAATTTTTAAAATATATTTAATTATATTTTTAAATTTTCTTAAAATTAGATATTATATTGATAGAATAAAATTACACTGATAAAATTTTTATAATTTTTAGAAATTAATTTTTATATAGTAATAGTTTAAAATTATACTGATAATATAAAATAATTTTATATTATCAGTATAATCAAAAAATTTTATCAATATAATTTTATTCTATTAGTGTAAAATTATACTAATAAAATATTTTAATAGAAAAATTATATTGATCTTTTTGATACTTGATAAAATTCACCATGACCTCTTTATATCTGTCCAGGTTACACTAACCTCCACTTAGGGGAATTCAAGGTCAATGTTATGTTTATAAGAATATTTAGTATCACATTTTACAAAATATAAAAGTATCGGGTGTAATATTATCCAAACTCATGGAAAGTTAATATATATTTTTGTAAATCGAGAGAGGTCATAATAAATTCCATTAAACCTAAGAGGAGGCCAATGTAATTTGTCCTATTTTAATATATGTGTTTACTGAAGTATTATCCGAATATTGAAAGGTTGTACTTTATCCACCTGCAATAATGTGGGGATTCAGTTTATATGTATTTTGATTGATTCACTTGACCAGTCTGATTAAATGGAAGCAATTCATATTGGAACAAAAAATTTAAATATATTTTTAAGTTTAATTTCAAGTAGTTAACATATTTAAAATTTAAATATATAATTCCATATTTATTAACTTATCGTATAGTCATCCACGATTAGACCAATGGCTAGAGTATACATTGTAAGTTTGTATGTAAATATTAGATTATAATATTTGGGTAATACCATAAAGTATTTCAATATTTAGCTTTAGAGTAGGGTTGGATGCAATAGTGAGTTATACTTTAAGAAGATAGAGACACCTTGAATTCCAAAAGAAAAAACCATGCAACGAGCAAATATTCAAATATGACATTTAATTTTCAAATATTTAATTTAATATAGCATCTGAATATTAAACTTTAATAGCCATTCTTTTTTTCTGAGGTCTAGGAATATTCACTTTGTGAATCTAGGAGATGGATCTCTTAATGAAGCATTTACGAAGTCCCTTACTAAAGCATGGGAGAGTAGATGAGGGATGAGGGATAGGCAAAACAAAACTAGGATAAAGAGCATTTGAATGCATTGTTCAAAGAATCAGATCAATCTCAAAAATCAATCATCCCAAGAAACCGATCAAAAATAGGTTAATGAATCGGACCAATTTCAATTCACACAGTTGACTAGTTTTTTTTTTCAAAAAACAAAAAAGGCAAAAGCAATGCCATTCTATTGTTTTTTTTTTTTAAAAAAAATTATTTGATTAGCAATGGTGACATTAACCAAAAAAAATATATATTATAATAAAATATGGCCAAAAATATACTTCAATTATCAAACCAAGGATTACTAGATTTCTTACTCCTTTAAAAAGAGCATAAAGAGGATAAATATAAAGCAAGTGATACATGGGTATTTATAGAAATCTTAAGAATAAAAAACTCTTGGTCTAAGACCTAGTTTGGTAGTGCTCTATGAAATGGTGCTCCTGTTTATAAAAAATATAAATCAAATTTTTTTGTTTAATAAATAAAAAAATTGGGATGTTTTTGCTTATGACTTTTAAAACTCAAAGGATGCTTTTAAAAGTCCTCATGAGATGCTTTTCAGAATTAGTTACTTTCTTTAATAACGGTGAAAATATAAATTACTCTATTTAATATTTATGTTCATTATAGTTATTTTAGATTTTAAGAGCAATTTTACTAAATAGTACTCTTATGACTTCTATTTATTGAGAAAAATTTTTGTATTATTTTACTAAATATTGGTTATTATTTTACTAAACATTGGTACTTTAGCTTCCTAAAAGCAACTTTTAGATGCCCAAAGAACTCAGCAACTCTGAAAAAGCTACAACAATGTCAAATCAAGCCTAAACATGTGGTATTTTTTGAGTGCTTTATAATATCTTAAGAGTAAAAAGTTCAAAATCTAAGCAATGTGGTATTAGTTATGTTAATTAAGACTTAATATAGTATTTTTGCTTTCTAAAATTTTTTTATCATGTTAAAATTTTATTTTACTTTTCATTGGTACTATTTATTAATTTGTATTTATTTTATAGTATGTATTATACATTTATATATAAAAATATATATATATTTGTGTTCCTATCTTAGTCTTGAGACAGGGTGGACTAATGTGTAGGGGTATTCAATGATTTACCTTCACTTACTTAGGGGTGTTTGTAAGTTTTGATTTAAGAGAGGAAAAAAGAGAATGGAAAAGGTTTGAAGAGTAGCCATAGTCACACAACTACTCTTCAAACCCCTTCCCTTCCCTTTTTTTTCCTCCAAAATAAAACTTACAAACATACTCTTTGGAGGTATATAAAGTGTATATGTGCCATTAAGAAGGGGGAATATGTCACGACGTAGGTTACGAGATTTGGGTAACGGGATCATGCTTGGATTGATAGGATCACATTCAACTCGTGGGGAAAATAGGGAGCCATGATCCTCGCTCATCCATTATGGGGTCGAGCTATTGGGCCAAGGCCTAGCTATTGGGCCAGGGACCGTACGAGTATTCCAGAGCAGAGAACCAAGCTAGAGGGGTAGCGGGTCAGGGGCAAACTGACTGGCACAAGTCCCCTAATCTGGAGCCTAAAAGGGTGAAGAGTTTGAAGTGGAGGGGTAGTGGGCCAAGAGTAGACCAACCTAGCCAATATGTTTGTACTTATTCATTTATTTAATAATTGTTTTTATTTTAATAAAATAAAATAAAATATAATATGAAATAAACTCGTATACATTAAAAATTAGTCAGACCTAGTCTTATTTCTTTAGGTTTAATCAAATTATCCATTATTTTGATGTATAATGGGAGTTTCCAATGTTTCCTTGCTTGTAGCACTTTTTGCTGGGTTCATCTTTGAAATTTTCTCAGTTTTAACTTGAGTTTTTTTAATTTCTATCATGTCGCATTCAAATAGCTAAGTTAACGCTTAAAATGTTGTCTAAGCAAAGCATGTTCATGAAAAGTTTTAGAAACTCAATTTAGTTTGGGATACAAAACTCACACGGTGAGAATTACTCAAAGCTCGAGGAGTGCATGTCGAATTCAAAACATGTTAAAGGACAATACTGAAGAATACAAAATACAAAAGTAGCTGCCATATTGATTCTTCTCGTCGAATTATAGCAACTGCATATAATCTATGATTTACTATATTTATCCTCAACGATTATGGTTTGCCTAACTCTGTAATAAGAAAAACATCTCCTCATTTTAATTTCTTTTGTGAAAACAAAAAGACAAAATGTAACTTTAAATGTTCAGAAGCACCAGCACGACAAATTACAACATTCTCAAATGGGGCCTAAATATCAAATTTAAAATTGGAGGTACAGAAGTTGAGATAATGAGAAAAAAAGAAAAGAAAAAAGAAATCCAGATCAAATAAAAAGAAAACTT
This sequence comes from Pterocarpus macrocarpus, assembly GCA_031439585.1. Classification (NCBI taxonomy): domain Eukaryota; kingdom Viridiplantae; phylum Streptophyta; class Magnoliopsida; order Fabales; family Fabaceae; genus Pterocarpus; species Pterocarpus macrocarpus. Next base: position 79,811,721 of record CM062515.1, read on the forward strand.
GTGAATACAACAATAGTAGTTTAGCTTAAAATAACTTGGTATTTTTTGATTTTGAGTTATAGGAATGTAAGTCATTTTAGTAGCTAGTTTACTTAAGAACAAACACTCATTTTAATCTCTCAAAAATATGCTTTAGTGTTTTGAAGAAAATTGACATTGATTTTATTTTTAAATCTTATAATGGTTTCACCAAGAGAGCAGGTGCAAACTTTTGTCCTATTTGGTTATTTCAACTTTAAAATGGGGTTTTATTTATTAATTTATTTTTCCTACTCTAGAACGAATCCGTTGATGGTCTTTTTTGTTTCTTTCTCCGGGTTTATTCTTTTAAGCTTGACAATATGATCTTCTAAATTTTATGGCTGCGGTTGCAATGGTCCAAACCAAAATTTGGATGTCAATAATGCAGGAAATAGGCGGTGATCCCCCGGTTATCAATTGTGGAAGGACAAAATTAGATAAGGTTGAGCTGGATGATATGGTGCACCTTAGGATTAAAGGTGATCTTGCCATCTTGTAATGACGATGTAAGGGTCTATCAATTAAATCAATCATAATATGATATACCATAGCTTTTTCTCATTCTTTCTTTCCTGCCCAGAGTCCTGCCCGGGAGTCCTATTGGAAGTCGGCAACCACTCAACCGCTCTATATTACATTGATAGACAATATAAAATTATATTGACAGAATAAAATTATACTAATAAAATTTTTATAATTTTTAGAAATTAATTTTTATATATTAATAATATAAAATTATACTGGCGATATAAAATAATTTTACGTTGTCGGTGTAATCAAAAAAAAATTTTATAAAAATAATTTAAAAATTATACTGATAAAATTTTTTTGATTACATTAACAGTATAAAATTATTTTATACTACTAGTATAATTTTATATTGTCAATATATAATAATTAATTTTTAAAATATATTTAATTATATTTTTAAATTTTCTTAAAATTAGATATTATATTGATAGAATAAAATTACACTGATAAAATTTTTATAATTTTTAGAAATTAATTTTTATATAGTAATAGTTTAAAATTATACTGATAATATAAAATAATTTTATATTATCAGTATAATCAAAAAATTTTATCAATATAATTTTATTCTATTAGTGTAAAATTATACTAATAAAATATTTTAATAGAAAAATTATATTGATCTTTTTGATACTTGATAAAATTCACCATGACCTCTTTATATCTGTCCAGGTTACACTAACCTCCACTTAGGGGAATTCAAGGTCAGTGTTATGTTTATAAGAATATTTAGTATCACATTTTACAAAATATAAAAGTATCGGGTGTAATATTATCTGAAACTCATGGAAAGTTAATATATATTTTTGTAAATCGAGAGAGGTCATAATAAATTCCATTAAACCTAAGAGGAGGCCAATGTAATTTGTCCTATTTTAATATATGTGTTTACTGAAGTATTATCCGAATATTGAAAGGTTGTACTTTATCCACCTGCAATAATGTGGGGATTCAGTTTATATGTATTTTGATTGATTCACTTGACCAGTCTGATTAAATGGAAGCAATTCATATTGGAACAAAAAATTTAAATATATTTTTAAGTTTAATTTCAAGTAGTTAACATATTTAAAATTTAAATATATAATTCCATATTTATTAACTTATCGTATAGTCATCCACGATTAGACCAATGGCTAGAGTATACATTGTAAGTTTGTATGTAAATATTAGATTATAATATTTGGGTAATACCATAAAGTATTTCAATATTTAGCTTTAGAGTAGGGTTGGATGCAATAGTGAGTTATACTTTAAGAAGATAGAGACACCTTGAATTCCAAAAGAAAAAACCATGCAACGAGCAAATATTCAAATATGACATTTAATTTTCAAATATTTAATTTAATATAGCATCTGAATATTAAACTTTAATAGCCATTCTTTTTTTCTGAGGTCTAGGAATATTCACTTTGTGAATCTAGGAGAGGGATCTCTTAATGAAGCATTTACGAAGTCCCTTACTAAAGCATGGGAGAGTAGATGAGGGATGAGGGATAGGCAAAACAAAACTAGGATAAAGAGCATTTGAATGCATTGTTCAAAGAATCAGATCAATCTCAAAAATCAATCATCCCAAGAAACCGATCAAAAATAGGTTAATGAATCGGACCAATTTCAATTCACACAGTTGACTAGTTTTTTTTTTCAAAAAACAAAAAAGGCAAAAGCAATGCCATTCTATTGTTTTTTTTTTTTAAAAAAAATTATTTGATTAGCAATGGTGACATTAACCAAAAAAAATATATATTATAATAAAATATGGCCAAAAATATACTTCAATTATCAAACCAAGGATTACTAGATTTCTTACTCCTTTAAAAAGAGCATAAAGAGGATAAATATAAAGCAAGTGATACATGGGTATTTATAGAAATCTTAAGAATAAAAAACTCTTGGTCTAAGACCTAGTTTGGTAGTGCTCTATGAAATGGTGCTCCTGTTTATAAAAAATATAAATCAAATTTATTTGTTTAATAAATAAAAAAATTGGGATGTTTTTGCTTATGACTTTTAAAACTCAAAGGATGCTTTTAAAAGTCCTCATGAGATGCTTTTCAGAATTAGTTACTTTCTTTAATAACGGTGAAAATATAAATTACTCTATTTAATATTTATGTTCATTATAGTTATTTTAGATTTTAAGAGCAATTTTACTAAATAGTACTCTTATGACTTCTATTTATTGAGAAAAATTTTTGTATTATTTTACTAAATATTGGTTATTATTTTACTAAACATTGGTACTTTAGCTTCCTAAAAGCAACTTTTAGATGCCCAAAGAACTCAGCAACTCTGAAAAAGCTACAACAATGTCAAATCAAGCCTAAACATGTGGTATTTTTTGAGTGCTTTATAATATCTTAAGAGTAAAAAGTTCAAAATCTAAGCAATGTGGTATTAGTTATGTTAATTAAGACTTAATATAGTATTTTTGCTTTCTAAAATTTTTTTATCATGTTAAAATTTTATTTTACTTTTCATTGGTACTATTTATTAATTTGTATTTATTTTATAGTATGTATTATACATTTATATATAAAAATATATATATATTTGTGTTCCTATCTTAGTCTTGAGACAGGGTGGACTAATGTGTAGGGGTATTCAATGATTTACCTTCACTCCCTTAGGGGTGTTTGTAAGTTTTGATTTAAGAGAGGAAAAAAGAGAATGGAAAAGGTTTGAAGAGTAGCCATAGTCACACAACTACTCTTCAAACCCCTTCCCTTCCCTTTTTTTTCCTCCAAAATAAAACTTACAAACATACTCTTTGGAGGTATATAAAGTGTATATGTGCCATTAAGAAGGGGGAATATGTCACGACGTAGGTTACGAGATTTGGGTAACGGGATCATGCTTGGATTGATAGGATCACATTCAACTCGTGGGGAAAATAGGGAGCCATGATCCTCGCTCATCCATTATGGGGTCGAGCTATTGGGCCAAGGCCTAGCTATTGGGCCAGGGACCGTACGAGTATTCCAGAGCAGAGAACCAAGCTAGAGGGGTAGCGGGTCAGGGGCAAACTGACTGGCACAAGTCCCCTAATCTGGAGCCTAAAAGGGTGAAGAGTTTGAAGTGGAGGGGTAGTGGGCCAAGAGTAGACCAACCTAGCCAATATGTTTGTACTTATTCATTTATTTAATAATTGTTTTTATTTTAATAAAATAAAATAAAATATAATATGAAATAAACTCGTATACATTAAAAATTAGTCAGACCTAGTCTTATTTCTTTAGGTTTAATCAAATTATCCATTATTTTGATGTATAATGGGAGTTTCCAATGTTTCCTTGCTTGTAGCACTTTTTGCTGGGTTCATCTTTGAAATTTTCTCAGTTTTAACTTGAGTTTTTTTAATTTCTATCATGTCGCATTCAAATAGCTAAGTTAACGCTTAAAATGTTGTCTAAGCAAAGCATGTTCATGAAAAGTTTTTGAAACTCAATTTAGTTTGGGATACAAAACTCACACGGTGAGAATTACTCAAAGCTCGAGGAGTGCATGTCGAATTCAAAACATGTTAAAGGACAATACTGAAGAATACAAAATACAAAAGTAGCTGCCATATTGATTCTTCTCGTCGAATTATAGCAACTGCATATAATCTATGATTTACTATATTTATCCTCAACGATTATGGTTTGCCTAACTCTGTAATAAGAAAAACATCTCCTCATTTTAATTTCTTTTGTGAAAACAAAAAGACAAAATGTAACTTTAAATGTTCAGAAGCACCAGCACGACAAATTACAACATTCTCAAATGGGGCCTAAATATCAAATTTAAAATTGGAGGTACAGAAGTTGAGATAATGAGAAAAAAAAAGAAAAGAAAAAAGAAATCCAGATCAAATAAAAAGAAAACTTGTGAATACAACAATAGTAGTTTAGCTTAAAATAACTTGGTATTTTTTGATTTTGAGTTATAGGAATGTAAGTCATTTTAGTAGCTAGTTTACTTAAGAACAAACACTCATTTTAATCTCTCAAAAATATGCTTTAGTGTTTTGAAGAAAATTGACATTGATTTTATTTTTAAATCTTATAATGGTTTCACCAAGAGAGCAGGTGCAAACTTTTGTCCTATTTGGTTATTTCAACTTTAAAATGGGGTTTTATTTATTAATTTATTTTTCCTACTCTAGAACGAATCCGTTGATGGTCTTTTTTGTTTCTTTCTCCGGGTTTATTCTTTTAAGCTTGACAATATGATCTTCTAAATTTTATGGCTGCGGTTGCAATGGTCCAAACCAAAATTTGGATGTCAATAATGCAGGAAATAGGCGGTGATCCCCCGGTTATCAATTGTGGAAGGACAAAATTAGATAAGGTTGAGCTGGATGATATGGTGCACCTTAGGATTAAAGGTAATCTTGCCATCTTGTAATGACGATGTAAGGGTCTATCAATTAAATCAATCATAATATGATATACCATAGCTTTTTCTCATTCTTTCTTTCCTGCCCAGGAGTCCTGCCCGGGAGTCCTACTGGAAGTCGGCAACCACTCAACCGCTCTATATTACATTGATAGATAATATAAAATTATATTAACAGAATAAAATTATACTAATAAAATTTTTATAATTTTTAGAAATTAATTTTTATATATTAATAATATAAAATTATACTGGCGATATAAAATAATTTTATACTGTCAGTATAATCAAAAAAATTTTATCAGCATAATTTTAAAATTATACTGATAAAATTTTTTTTGATTATATTAACAGTATAAAATTATTTTATACTACTAGTATAATTTTATATTATCAATATATAATAATTAATTTTTAAAATATATTTAATTATATTTTTAAATTTTCTTAAAATTAGATATTATATTGATAGAATAAAATTACACTGATAAAATTTTTATAATTTTTAGAAATTAATTTTTAGTAATAGTTTAAAATTATACTGATAATATAAAATAATTTTATATTATCAGTATAATCAAAAAATTTTATCAATATAATTTTATTCTATTAGTGTAAAATTATACTAATAAAATATTTTAATTTTTTGATTACATTAATAATATAAAATTATTCTATACTGTCAATATAATTTTGTATTGTAGACATTTCGTCCAACAAGCCAAAAACTGGCGCATGACAGAACTAATTAGTGCTTGTCCCTTTTGGACATTTCAATAAGCTAAAAATATTATTTTTTAAATCAAAAATAACAAAACTGGATATCTATCCATGCTCTTATAGGCATCATACCACATTATATTTGTCCTGTAAATCTCAACCATTTCCCTTATAATATTATTATCTATGTGCCTACAATTCACAGGATTATTGGTGTCCAGATTTTGATTTGGACCATTGTAAATGCAGCCAAATTTTATACACTATTTATTCTTACCTCCATTTGTTCTTCTACCCTGAGAGAACTTGAAGGAACGGTCTGTCGAACAGACAAGAAATAAACGTTTAACGGTAATAGGCTTCAATGGTGATCCCGTTAGAAGGGACTTGACAAGAAAAACACCAAAGTTGGTTGAAAGTTTCATAATCTCTCTGCTTGCAGTAGGATGTAAATATTAATTTGAACTTGAGCTCTTCTTTGCATATTGTTTTTTGTTCCCAATTATTGTTAAAAGTTTAAGGGTGTGTTTATTTGGAATTTTTTTTGACAAAAAAATATTTTTCATTTAAAAAAGATAATTTTTGTATGTATAGATAATTTTTTAAAAATAATTAAATTCTTAAAAAAATTTATTTTTAGATTTTTTGAAGAAACTGAAAATAATAATTTCTAAAAAAAAATTAATTTTCAATCTTTTTAATTATATATAAAATTTAAGCTTCAAAATCACTTTTTTTTAAAGTTGAAACAAACGCACTTTAAATTAATTACTACTCAACTAGAGAAATTGGAATAGACCATTTCAATATATTATATACGTATATAATCTGTAACGAAGAGTACTAAATATGAGTTGAGTTATGCGGTTTTTGACTAAAGCTAACTTTAATTTTAAAACTCATGCTTTACACTCCCAAGTAACTTCGACGTTTCCATTATCAGAGAATAAATAAATGGGGAAAGATAAACAATAATTTAAGCAGAGGTAGAAATATATTATAACAATTTAAGACTGCAATTCATATATACGATCATGTCTGAGATAGAATAGATTTTCTCATTGATTTTATATGGCTATAGTTTTTTATGCATGTAGCTTCGATAAGAATATATGGCTATTGGTATGGTTAGTCGATTTCAGCTTGATTTAGACCTTTAAGTCATTGAAAAGCTAACAGAATATTTTAATTGATTTGAAAATGATTTAGCAAATGTATGTTTACGTCCACGGCTCGTTAAATTGATATGTTATCAAAATTCATGGATTGTACTAATCAATTAATTTCAGGAACACATTTAATAACAAGTCGAGTGAAAAATCTTGTGCAAGTCTAAGCCTTAATTATATTTAAAAATTAAAACCTTAATGAAAGATGAAGAGTAAATTGATTAGGCCGCATGGCATCAGCCTCGGAAAAGAGTGTACAATAAGTCTTTAAAAAATTTACGGTCTAAGGGGAGTTTGCTACGCAGCAATCTTTTTATTTTTTTGAAAGGTTTGAAATAATATATTTGAAAATATTACAATTTTTAGGAAGTAATTCTACCCTCCAAATATTATCATATGGGAATCTAATATTTCTATAAAAAAAAAGAATATTTATTATTATAAAAAGATTAAAATATACCTATCACCCTTCAAAGCTATCTACCATCAATCACCGCCACCATTGCTAGTCATCACCGCCGGCCACCCTTTATCGCCGCTGGCTGGCCACCTACCACCACTTCCATCAATGATATTTTTGAAAATTTATCAAATATTTTTGGGAATTCAATTTATATATCAAATACTCTTAAAATATCATATTCAAAAAAATTATTTTGGTAAATAACATTCTTGAAAATTCTACTCTCAAATATAAAAATTTATTCTGTCTATCAAATACCCTCTAAAATTTTAAAAGAGTGTTTGATATAGGACATATAAAGATATGCCTAGGAATGTGATATGGAAATCTTTTGGCACAAAATTTTAAAAATTTTTTTTGAGAATATTATATTCTTGGAGATAAAAAAAAATTCCAACAATATTTGTGTCTCCTCTTATGTGAATTTAATATTTTTATGGGAAAGGAATATTATTTTTAAGTAAAAAAATAAAACATCTTTATTGCCATCAATTACTACCGCCCCCAACTGATACTTGCCACCACTTACTACTATCATAGCAACTTTTCTACCACCGTCCATTGCCAATATCAGCCACAATTAAGGGTATTTTTAGAAAATATATATAATATTTTTGAAAATATTAGTATCAATCAAATAAAAAAATTAAATTAAAAGATTCTTAAAAATTTAATTTATAATCAAAATGCATCTACAAAAATCATATCAAAAAAATTATTCCTAAAAATTATATTTTTGAGAGTACCATTCTTAATAATAAAAATTTATTCTAGCTATCGAACGTCCTCTGAAAAAAGGGCAAGCTAGAGAATGATAATAGGAATAAGAGAGCGAAAGGCAAGGGCATTGAAAGAGAAAAAGGACGAGTGTCTATCTGTTTCAGGCACCCACCAAACGGGAGAGAGCAGGGAGTAATAGTTGGGTTGAGTCTCCGTACAAATGAACTTGTCGTCGATTTTGTTTTTTTTTTTTCAGTCAAAGCATGTATATCTTCGCCACAGGGAGGGGGAGGGTTCATGAAACTAATACCTCAACTGCAACTGTTCCGCTTTTAAGGGGGTGTTACAATCACAAAAAACCAGCCAGGGCCAACGTGACTCGCTGAGTGGGGTGGGGTGTCCTCTGATCTATCATCTCATATGTGCACCCAAGTCCAACCCATTTGTGTTGCCCATTAGGGAAAGACAGATGGAAGTGAGAGGGCTATTTATGTACTTTCGTCTAAACAAAAACTGCAACTGATAAACCCTTTGCCCTTTGCCCTTTGCCTTGGGTCTGGTCTCGTCGCCTCTAGCTGGAGCCCATGAATGACATAAGCTGACTTCACCCATCACCCCAGCTACAATTTAACAAGAAACGCTACATATACACACGCATTTCATTTCAAAACGAGCAATGATACCTCCATGAATTTTATATACAGTAAAATCTAAATAATTTAAAATATATTTTATAATTATAATATATAGATATTACAAAAATTATTAATTAATATATTACCATATATTAGATTTACTATAAATTCGAATTTATATTAATATTTTTCCTTTCTTAACACCATTTATTTTGCTCTTTCTTAAGGATAAATCAAATTGAAATAACATTGAAAAAAAAAAAATTGAAAAGAGAGGAAGAGCAGAAGGCAACTGAACTAGAAAATTACTTTTTCTTGGGTTTTGTTTTAGTGTTAAGGAAAGACAGTGTTGTTTTGTTTGGATAAACCGATTCGTGCTGCAATCTTGGCCTGGAACTAACTAATTAAGTTTGTTTGGTTTTATGTAAGAAGTGAAGAGTTTTCAAGAAACCAAATGAATGACTTAAACCTTGGTTAATGTAACGTCAAAGTAAAAGGGAGGTTGAGTCTGGTTTACGCCAAATGCGTCGTCTTATTCTTCTCCTTCCTTCCCTCTGGTCAGACCCATTACTATAAAAGAAGCACACTCGACCCTTCTCCATGCCCTTTTGTTTTCTTCATCCATCCAATCCAAGAATAATAATAATAATATTAATAATAACCTCCTTTTTCCATCTTTCTTCCTCTTACCCTCTCCCTTTTTGTTGCTTGTTTATTCTTTCCCCTTCCTTTCCTCTCTGCTTTGATGGGTTCATAATAACATAACATAAGAAGGTCGCACGAGTGCCTTGCCTTCCTTCCCTTCAATTGTCACCCAACCGGACACACTTTCCCATACAGACATATACATATATAAATATATACACTCCATTGCCTGTTCTGCTCTGGTGAGGGGGTTCCAATTCCAATTTCGATTTCCAAAGGAGCTTTTTTTTGTTTTGTTTTTGAGTGAGTAGTTAATTAATAAATTAATTAGTATAGACTGTAGAGTATAGAGTATGGAGAGGGTGAGTTTTGTGAAGAATGGGGAGCTTAGGTTGCCTCCAGGGTTCCGTTTCCACCCGACCGATGAGGAGCTGGTTGTTCAATACCTGAAGCGTAAGGTCTTCTCCTGCCCCTTGCCCGCCTCTTTCATTCCTGAGGTTGATGTTTGCAAGTCTGATCCTTGGGATTTGCCAGGTTCATGTTTCTTTCTACTGGTTTCATTTCTCTTCTCTTCTCTTTTTTTCTAATATAATTTCTAACTTGCAAGATATGTATGTGGTGGGGGGTTGGGGGTTCAGGTGATTTGGAGCAAGAGAGGTACTTCTTCAGCACCAAGGAGGCCAAATATCCTAATGGGAACCGATCCAACAGAGCCACCAACTCAGGTTACTGGAAGGCTACTGGGTTGGACAAACAGATTGCAACCTCCAAAGGCCATCTACTTGTGGGCATGAAGAAGACTCTCGTTTTCTACAGAGGCAAGCCTCCTCATGGATCAAGAACCGATTGGATCATGCACGAGTATCGCCTCCTCACCACCCATGCCTCCCAATCCCAACCCAACACCAACACTTGCTCTCACTCTCAGGTGAGCCATGACCCTACTCTACTTTGTTTCAGCTTGCTTTAAACTCTGAGCATTTTTTTTTTTAATTCCCCCCCCCCCCCCAAAAAAAAAAAACACCACACAACACAACAGTATTCATGGATAGAGTGGTTGGTTGTACTTGTACTGCAGAGCCAGAGGCAGAGCCCCGTGGTTCCCATGGAAAATTGGGTTCTGTGTCGCATATTTTTGAAGAGGAGAGGCGCTAAGAATGTGGAGGACACAGAGGCGTTCAGCATTAGCCGCAATGTGAGGAGCTCCAGGGTGGTTTTCTACGACTTCCTGGCACAGAACCGGGCTGATTTGAACCGTGCCCCCCCTGCTTCCTCATCCTCGGCCACGAGTGGAATCACGGAGGTTTCCACGAACGAGTCAGATGAACATGAAGAAAGCAGTAGCTGCAACAGCTTCCCTTATTTCAGGAGAAAACAACCTTAAACTACACAAACTCCATTTGTGGTTGTTTCCCATTTGTAGCTGTTGTGTTAGTACTTGCCTTTCTCATTTTCCATAGGAAAGAACATGAAGCTCTGCTCTTTCTTTCTTTCTTTCTTTCATTTCATTGTGTTAGGTGTAATTAATTATCGTCACTTGTTGGAAGCAAGTATCCCAATTCCCATAGGAGACCGACCGGCATTAAGGGTAGTCTGAAGAGTATGGTACTCATACTAATATGTAATGCAATTCTAAATTTTCCTTCAATTTCACTCTTTTTGTTGGTAGGTAGTGGGTACTAGTAATGCCCATCACCATGCGATGCTTGTTTCACCAAAAAGCATCTGATTTTCAGTTTCACTCTGAAGAAGGTGCTTTTACAGTGGAAAAGTGGGAGAGCAAAAAGAGGATGAAAAGCAGGAAAAAAAGAGGATGAAAATATGCTTCTGTGCATAATATAGAATCTAACAATATTCTAACATTTGAGGAGAGCGAACAAAGAATAAGAACATAATCTTTGCGAGATCAGCATCGCACTAGCTAGTTGCTTCTTGCCTTTATTCCTTTCGGGTAACAGGACAATTCGCCAAAAAGGAAAGAAAGGGAACCCAGTTCCTCAGAGTTGATTGTTGATGAATCTAATTACTGATAATTGATGTTCATATGTCTACAATTGGCTACAACTTAGAAAAAATAACAGAATTATTTGTAGTTTCTTTAAAGTATGCAGACATTCAGGGCATATTTTCCACAACATTTTTTGGAGTTTCCATCCTGAATTTGACTAAATATCAGTTGACAGTAGGCGGAGTAGTATATTAGATGGGGTATGTTGGTCGATGGAAAAAGGGTTAATTCAATTTTGAAACTAACTTACGCCCAAGTTAAATGATAAATACAGAAAATTTTATCGGAAAAAAAATAATTTATCTCCTTAACTATACTTTATATGCATTTTATCTCTTGGCTTTTAAAAATGGGCAAATTGACCCATCCCATTTTTTAATTATACAAATTGATCATTTTGTCATTTTTAATAACTAAGCTATCTCCATCTTTTTCCTTTCTCTCTCCTTCTCCCTGTTCTTCTTCAAACTCTTCTTCCTCCCTCTTCCCTTCACTAGAAAAAAGGCTAAGTGGTGGTTCAAAAACAGAAGTTTGGATGGTTTGTTCTTATTTAAATTTCTAGATAACCCCAAATATTTATGTATTGGTTTCTAACATGCCTTGTAAAAAACAAATGAGTGCATCAGTTTTAGATAGAGAAGGAAAAATATAAATGAATAAGGTTGTATGTTCAATTTTGGGTGGTTCAATTTTTGGTTTAGAGATGGAGGTGACGTGGAAGATTGTGGGGCGGAGGAGAGAAGGAGGAAGAAGAGCTTGAAGAAGAATAAGGAGGAGGAGAGAGAGAGAAAGAAGATGAGGGTTTGATTTGTATATTTTTAAAAATTAAAAAATAGAATACACATGACTTATAATTTAAATATAAAGTGTTTTTTCCCTTATTTTATTAATTAATTTTTAAATGCCCACAGTATTGTAATATTTTTTTATACAAATTTACATTCAATTATAATTTTTTTCTCCAATAGGGAAGCATGTTTTGGTGAGGGACCATTGTTCTAAACTGTGATTAATGACCCCATCCCAGACTTCCGTGGAAGTACTAGGATATTTTTTCCTCCTTCACAAGTATGCGTATCTTATCCACATCGTTTTTCCTCTAGTATTTGTTAACTAGTCCACTAGTTGATTTTTACAATTTTCCAGATCACCAATCTTGACTTTTATTAACCAGATAATAATTGCTTGTCTAAAATATTAAACCACCCGCTACTCAATCATCACAATTTTTTTTCCTTTGTTTGTTTAGGTAACAATAACATATAAATGAAATTGAAATTGAGTTAAACCAGGGATTAGGCAATACTAAAATTTCAAAACAAGTCATTAAGGTAGTATTTGGAATAGCTAAATTTTAAAATTGATTTAATTTAAATTGAATTGATTTGAATTAATTTGATTTATAAATTAAATTTTATATTTAAAATGATTATATAAAAATAAGATTTAAATTGATTTAGAAATTAATTTTTATGTTTATAATATATTAAATTATATTTAACATGATTAAAAATAGAATTGATTTGATTTAATTTATACTTAAATTTTAAAATCAAATTAATCTTCATCAAATCTTTTCAATTTTGATAAAATTTCAAATATAAAATAATTAAATTTTATGAAAATTAAAAATTATTTTATTTTTTATTTTTAAAACACTAAAACATAATATTTAATTTTTAAATCAGATTATTTTCATTTTTTTAATATTCCAAACACACACTAAGTGCTTCGGACATGATAACTCTTAATTTTTTTGTGTCATGAGATCTCCCATATTCTTCCTCATTTGATGTATTGAAGTTCATCTTTCCACCAATGTTCAACACACATCCAATTCTAAATGATGGTGAACTTGAAAGGTACCCCTCGTTTCCCTCTTGTAAAATATGTCTGCTCTGGGCATACATGACATGTCGTACACGAGTGCCAGTTCCACTAGCCAGCTTGGAGTTGACCAAGCCTTGCACAGCACAACACAAAGCAATTGATCCAATTTGCACTTTCTAGAAAAATAAAAAATAAAAAAGGGAAATGATGCGATTTGCAGATTAAATAGCAAAAAGTTATCATCATTGCCAATTAACAAATGTGTAGGCTCATAAAATAATATAGCTTGTCTCTCAATAATTATCTGAATTTGTAAAAATTAGTAAGATTAACAATAGAATTATGTTATGTGTATATATTTTATGTGGAATATCATATCGACTCACATTTTATCTATCATTGGATAGACTGTGGACCTGTAAACCTAATTTAAATAAGGCCCACATTATATCTAATAATAAATGAGATGTAAGTTGACACAATATCTCACATAAAATATGTATACATGATATTTCTTTTAACAATATAAAACATCCAAAGGTCACTAAGTTAGAGCCTCTCAACCAAACAAACGATGCGAAGTGGCCAAACAAACCCTGCCAAGTGCATGCTGGGAAGGGCAAGGACGGCTTAAATAAAACTTAATTAACATAAAATTATAGGATTTGTCTACTTGTTGCCTTGTACCGTAGCAGGTAATGGTATAGAAGAAGAAAAATCTTGTTTTAATAACCTTTTTTCACTCTTTATTTGTAACTTCTATGATTTTAATCTTGGTTTGCTCTCTAACAAATAAATTGTAATAATCTTTGTCGAACTGCTATCAAATCTTCTAACTGTAGATCTTGCTCATCAACAGCTATCTCACCTTAAAAGTGTTTTAGAAATCTGTCATACAAGCCACTCAATAGTGAATAATTTGGATAGTTTAAATGAAATCATAAATTTAATCTTGATTTGACAAGAATATGTGTTTTAAACCCTAAAAGTGTCTCCATTATATGCAAGAGTTCGTAAGATAGTTTTTCTTTTTAAAAAAAAAAAAAAAATCTTTGGAGACACTGAGCTAATTCATTACAACTGGACAGCTGAATACAAGTTGAAGCAAGATTGTTAGAATTTAAGCAGTTGAATGACAATATTGTAGCAATTGAAATTAGAGACCAAAAGAAGAATTCAAAAATCAAGGAGACAAAAGTGCAATAAAATCAAAATTTTTAAAAGAATTAATCAATTGCCGACCAGAGTTTCTTGTGATAGTGGCTTAGAATCATCTAATAAGGCTGTTAGAGTTCTTCACGTCACCTTTTCCATTAAGTTTCATTTTCATTAAGGAAATAAAGGATGAGAGAGAGAGTTATGTGAATTGCTGACTTAGGGCAACACTTTTGTCAATCACGTGGGCAGCCCATCATGTTAGACCACACATGACCCACTCACTCCAAGCTAAACTTGGTAGGCTCACCTGATTAGGTCAATCGCATAAAGAATGTAATAAACCCAGCTCTTCCATCTTTCCACAACTTTTTTTTTTTTTTTTGGGTAAAATGTAAAAACTATAGTTGAGATTTGTCAAAATGGCACTAAACTCCAATCTCATATTAATATTACACTCCACCCCGTTTAGGAGACATCCATCTTACCCATTTACTTTTAATCGGTAGATATTATTTGAGCAATTCAAATTCAAACAAAAAAAAGAATGCTTTAGAATTAAAAATATAATAATTAAATAAAATAAAAAATAAGTTAATAATTTTTATAATTACTAAGTTACCACATTTATCTTTTCTCCCATTCCTTTTTTAAGGTGTAAAATAAGTCAGTCTAACTCATTTAGACTAATGAGTCAAATGGGTCGGCTTAGCCATATAGCCGGCTAAACAGGCCAATAGTATAGCAACCCTGTATGTCTAAGGCTGGTCCACAGGCCTAAACAACTCAGCCCGACTCATTTAGGCCCAAGGGTAAAATGGGTTGAGTCAACTATATAATTAGTTAAATAGGCCAATAATAAAGTAACCTAGTTTGTTAAAGGTAGCTTTTAGGCCTAAACAGCTCCACCCATTTATCTTTGTTTAAGGAATTTTTTTCCACTAACAGATCCCAAATAATATAGTTTACAATTAAATTTGAACTAAATTCAAATGAAAAATTAAAAAATATATAAAATTGTAGTCTTTTAAAATAAAAATAAAAATATAATTAACAAAGGATAAAGTTCTGGCCAAAAAGAAGTTTTAATCTTTTTATTCTTAAAAATAAATAGTTTAATGAGTTAACGCCAAACTAGCCCATTTAGCGTGTGAGTTAAATGGGCTAGGTTAAAAATAATTTATTTTAAATAAGTCAAAATTTTTATAGTCTAGCCCACCCAATTTTTACGGATAAATAGACTAGCACGACCTTTATTTTTAAAAATAATAAATTAAAACATTTGTTTGGCCATAACTCTGTCTTTTTTGGTTAATTTTTATTTTTATTTAAAAAATTTGTAGTTTTATGTAGCTTTTGAATTTTCATTTGGATATAGTTTGAATTTATTTGTGAATTATATTGTTTCGGGCCTATCAAGTGGGAAAGAACATTGTTGAAAATGCATAGATTTTCTTTTTTTTTTTCAAGAAAAAAGTAAATAGGCTAAATCATTTAGATTCGCGAGCTAGCCTTAAATAGACTAGGCTGTTGTTCTACTAGTTTGTCTAGCCAGCTATATGGTTAGCCCGACACATTTGACCTACAAGCCTAAGTGAATTGGGCTGACTTGTTTAACACCCTTAAGAAAAGAAAAGGAGAAAACATAAATAGGATAGTTTAGAAATTTTAAAAATTGTTAAGTTTTTATTTTTATTTTTTGATTTTATATAATTATTATATTTTAAATTCTAAATCATTCTTTTTTTTTCTAAATCTAAATTAATTAAATAACATCTACCGATTAGAAGTAAATATGCCACGATGATCCACAAGATGGGATGAACCACCATTTATCCTATCATGAACTATGGTTAAGTTTGGATGCCTCCTAAATGGAATGAAGTATAATATTGCTACGAAATTGAGGTTTAATGCCATTTTGACAAACCTCAAGCACGGTTTTTGTATTTTACCTTTTTTTTTGGTAAAAGAAAAAAACGATTTGCCTTGCAGAAAAGGGAATATATGCAATCATCCATCAATTTTGACTAGTTCCAAAAGCAACCCTTTTCAATGCTGTTTGCTTGGATGGAATTGAGGTTTTTTTTTTTCTTGGATGGAGTTGAGTTTATATGGGTTGCTTAGTGTCCCTGCAATAAGGGCTTTTATCATTTTCCAATTTCTTTCCCATTTGGCGGTTCATATGGTATTACCTGAAAGAAATAAGCCTAATTACTTGGGCCCATTAGATAGTGAAAGGCTTGAGCCTTGAGTAGTCTGCTTCCACGATGATTATAAAAAATTTGAACATATCCACAGCAGTCCACCACTATTATAGTTGAGAAGCTGTAACTTAGAGAGCCCGGCAACACTATAAGGCCCAAAATAGGATCTTCACCCGTTCAGATGCCAAGATTGGAGTTTGGAAGACATGGCCGATTTTTTTTCCGACCAGCAGAAAAAAGAAGACATGGCCGATTTTCACTCTGTTTCTTTTGATTCTTACTCTACGTTGTGAATGTACAACACGTGCAGCTTAAAGTTTCAATGACCAGACAATAAATCAACATCCCAAAATTCCCCTCTTCTTCAGTTACAGCGATTATGATATAATTAGCATACAAGACAGATAAATCATGTTCAAAACCAGAAGGAAACCACAAACCGAAGTCACTGCTGCATGTAATTCGTATGGATGCTCTGGATACCAAAATCAAAATAGCAGCAATAAACTTGGAATACGCACACGTGTAGATTCATAAAATAGCCTAGAAACATGTACAGCAAACAAGACAGAATAATGATCTTCTCATATCACAGATGTCATTCATGCTTTTCATGTAGCTCAAGCACTGAAAGTTGTCATGAAGTATCATTTCCCCTGGTTATGCACCCAAAAGAGAAAACAAACTTGTTTCTTTCTTTCTTCAGGAAAACAAAGCGTAAGCCAGCGGCTAAGTGAAGCATCCTGCTAAAGTTTGACAACGACTGTCTGACCAAAGAAATATTTTGAAATTGGGAGGCTAAAACACTACTGATACAGCTTTCAGATGGACCTAATATTATCCAACATCATGCCCTTCAACTTAACTACTCTTCGCGACATTGTCGTGAGCTTTATTGGCACTGGCAGAAGAACTTTGAGAAGGTGGTGGTTCAGAACATGCCTTCAGGACAGCTTCATTCTTCCAAAATATAAAAAGACACATATTATAACATTAGCCATTGACGATGGAAGATAGTCACCACTCACAATTATTTTTCTTTCTTAGAGACAAAGAAGACATAAACAAGAAGTAGTCAGTACAGATGGAACGAAACAAAATAGGCATGCAGCTGGGAGTCATTTGGAAGCATAACGTCTGTTACCATCAACATAGCTGTGTAAAAATAAAAGGAAATGGTTCATGTATGATGAAGAAACAAATAAACAAACTAAACATTTTCTCTACATATAACGAACTAATTTTATTAATTACAAATCAATCTGAGATACCGAATATGCACAATAGGAAGTCAGGGATAGAACTAAATTATGTAATACTGCAATACATTGACGTAGATGCCATAAGTGGGGGTATAAAGCAATTCACTGCAACAATCATAGAACAACATGGACTTGGTTTTCTGCAGCTACACACGCTACTAGTGTTTGATTACGGTTTTTTTTTTTTCTTTTTAAAATATTTTCTATATGCCTATTTGGCTATAAACGAAAATATATTTCTAAAAAGAAAGAAGATAGAAAATATGATGAGGGGCATAGTATTCTGCCATAGGAGGAACGTTATGCTTGTTTGAAATTGGAAGTCAAAAAATATTGCAACTAAAGAGGAGACGAATGACTATTATTTGGAGAACAATTGTTGCAGCAACCTTAATCAACAATACAGATAACTGAACATGCAGATTGTGACATATCAGTGTGTTAAGTACCTACCACTTTCCAGAAATAATGAAATATTATGAGATATAGTTTTCTTCTGTTCTGAATATTTTGGCAGAAAGGATTTTACTACAAGTTAGGCATGTCATAGCACAAGTTGCAAGGTTCAGTTATCTAATCTAGGATCGATGACACAGAGGGGATTTAAATGCAACGAGGTTCAGAAAGAGACGAAATATTTGGTTTTTGATAGAGCATAATCTATTTATGAGAAAAATACGACTGATTAGTGTACTGTCCGCGTAAAAGCCATGGATCATGGATGGATGGGTTAAGCGAGTCACTTAATAATATAAATAGTGAATATTTACTAGTAACATATGGATATAGAGATCGAGAGATACCTGCCAAACGCGGAGGAGACGCTTCTTAGCATTGGCTTTGCGGGTGGTGGTGAGCTTGATTCTCTTCCAAACGAGTCCTCCAGAATCATGCTTCTTCACAATCTCCAAAACCCTACTCCCCCAAAATGCACCCATCCTCATATCTTATCTTCCAACTCACCTGCAATTATATCATATCATCATATTTCAATTTCAGTAAACAAACCACTAAGATCAGAGTACACACATCTCCCACTCATCCGCTGATTTCACACAACACAAGCACCGCACCACACCGCACCACTCACCTTACCGTGCAAGTGCCGCCGCTCTGAAGTCCGAACTGATTTCGTCACTTACTCGGGTTGGGGTTTCTTTCAGTCTTCACCCACCTTCACTGCGCTCCACCCAAATCAAACTTTCCGCATACGGGGTCGGGTTGGGTCGGGTTCATTCTAATAATAATATGAACTTTGGGCTCAATCTTAACATGACCGTTTGGGTATAGTTACTTTTTCTTTTCTAATAATATTCTTTACTTTTTTCCGATAAATCACATCAACAATTTATTTACATTATACGATATTAGATTGCCTGAATGAGGTTTGGATGATGTTTCGTTAATACTTGATATTACATGGAAAAGAAATTCTTCCATTGCATAAAACTACACGACATTAGATGGTTAGAAAAAATATTTGAAAGTGCTATGTCAACATTTAATATAATATGGAATTATATACAAAATATAGAAAAATTTTAATTTTCCTCGTTTAATTAAGGGACGTCATGTTCATGTCAATAAATAAATAAATAAACGTCATGTTAACTTTGGTCCCCAAATTTTATAAGTATGCAACATGATCACCAAACTTTAAAATTTGTGCAATTTAATTTTTTCATTAAATTTTTTTTTACGATGATTTCTTTATTAAGTTTTTAGTCAAACAATTAATAGAAATAGTCACGTGTTATAAGTTTCAAAATTAAAGTGCAATAAAAACTTAAATAGAGAAAGTAAATTATTTTTTTCTCATAGTGACATTTGGTATAAAAAAAATGATCACATGATTAGACAGTAACAATTTTCATTGATGTTCAATAGAAAATTAGATTAAAAGACTAAAATATACACTTTAGAAAAATTATAAATCATATTATACGTCTTTAAAATGTGATGATCAAAATCCACATGACCTTAATTTGTTGAAAGAGGAAAACTGAACGTTTTCCTGAAGTATATATTGAAAAATTCAGTTCCTCATAAATCAAGATTAATTTTATAAATTTCCACTAGTTTATTAATTTACAAACAAATAGCAAAGTATAAGAATATTTTAAAGAGTGTAAACTTGATGTATAGTTAGGACCACTCCAACTGATGCGCTTCTTTTGTGATTAATGGACTAGGGCTTTCGCCTAGAATCATACAGTTTCAATAATATGGTTGAATTATTCATGACATTAAAAGTCTATTTTTTTTATACTGAATGGGATATCATATTAGGATGGCGATTACTACGGTGGATTTGAAATACGGTGAATTTGGTGAATTGTCCAAGTGGACGGTCAGGGTTGCGCACATGTATCCGGTACTGTAGTGGCCACCAACACTTAACCGTTGTCAACATGAAAGTTTGCATTAATGATGTTGTTAATTTTCTTTTGTTTTTTACTTCATAATCATCGATTTTAAAAAAGAAAACGAAAGAGAGAAATTAGCTTTTCCGAGTCGAAGATATTATAATCCATTCATGGGAATGGTTGTTCCTTATTCTGCAGATTTAGTTGCCATTAGTCAATAATTATTACAAAAATATATATAAACAAATAGCCCTTAGTTACTTATCCTGCAAATTTTAAATGTTTATTTCTTCATTTAGGTATCTTTAGTCAATAATTATTATAAAAAATTGAAAAAAAAAATTACATAAACAAATAGCCAAATAGAGAAAGTTATCAGCGTTTTATATATATTTACCAATATTTTGCTATAAAGTTATTAGCGTCTTAAAAGAATTTATCAATATTTTATAAACTCCTTAAAATATGATTTTTTAAACAATAAGATTTAGAAATATGTTAAATTTATTCATTTAGGTACCATTAGTCAATAATTATTACAAAAAATTAAAAAAGAAAAAAATATAAACAATTAGCCAACTAGATAAATATACTAGCATTTTGCACAAAATTATCAGCGTTTCCTAAGAGTTTACTAGTGTTTTATGAACTCCTTGAAATATGATTTCTTGAATAATAAGATTTAGTAATATGTTAAATTTATTCATTTAGATGCCCTTAATCAATAATTATTACAAAAAATTGAAAAATTAAAAAAAATAAACAAATAGTCAAATAGAGAAAGTTGCCACTATATTACATATACTTACTAGCATTTTGTTACAAAGTTATCAGCGTTTAATAAGAATTGATTAGTGTCTTATAAACTCTTTAAAATTCGATATTTTAAAGAATAAGATATAGTGATATGTTAAATTTATTTATTTAGGTGTTTCTAGTCAATAATTGTTACAAAAAATTAAAAAAGAAAATGTGTGTGTGTATATATATATACACACAAATAGCCAAATAGATAAATTATTAGCGTATTGCATGTATTTACCAGCGTTTTGATACAAAGTTACAAGCATTTACAATTGAATTTACCAGTATTATATGAACTCTTTAAAATTTGACTTTTTGGATAATAAGATTAAGTGATATGTTAAATTTATTCATTTAAGTGCCCTTAGTCAATAATTGTTACAAAAAATTAAACAAGAAAAAAATGTATATACACAAATAGCCACCTAAATGAATAAATTTAACATATTATTAAATCTTATTCTTCAAAAAATTATATTTTAAAGAGCTCATAAGACACTAGTAACTTTGTGGCAAAACGCTAGTAAGTATATGCAATATGCTGGTAACTTTCTCTATTTGGCTATTTGTTTATATATTTTTTTCTTTTTCAATTTTTTGTAATAATTATTGATTAAGGGCACCTAAATGAATAAATTTAACATATCACTAAATCTTATCCTTTTAAAAAGTCAGATTTTAAAGAATTCATACAACGCTAGTAAATTCAATTTCAAATGCTTGTAACTTTGTGGTAAAACGCTGGCAAATATATGCAATATGCTTGTAATTTTCTCTAGTTGGCTAGTTGTATATATATATTCTTTCTTTTTCAATTTTTTGTAACAATTATTGACTAAGAGCTGTTAAATGAATAAATTTAGCATATCACTAAATCTTATTCTTCAAAAATTTCAAATTTTAAGGAGTTTATAAGACACTGGTAAATTCTTTTCAAACACTGGTAACTTTACAACAAAATGCTAATAAATATATGCAATATGCTAATAACTTTCTCTATTTGGTTATTTGTTTATATTTCTTTTTGAATTTTTTGTATCAATTATTGACTAAGGGCACCTAAATGAATAATTTTAATATATCACTAAATTTTATTTTTCCAAAAAATCAGATTTTAAGGAATTCATAAGATGCTAGTAAACTTTTTTCAAATGCCGGTAAGTATATGTAATATGCTGATAACTTTCTCTATTTAGCTATTTGTGTATATATATATTTTCAATTTTTTGGAAATTGCTAATGAATCAAATATGAATACATTTTTATTATTAAAAAGGAAGTGAATAAAAAAGACAAACTGATATCCCTTTCTAATGTTCATTTTTAACCGGTTGCCCTTCGTAAAAGATGATCTTTTTCAATAAGTAACAACCATTCTTATGCTTTGGGATCTTCATTTTTGTTGCTTTCACTTGCAGGATAAGACATGTGGAGAAGAAATAGCCATTGTTCCATTTTTAACTAATTTTCCATTCAGTGATTACCACTTAAATCACGGATCATTAACACTTCCTTCCTTTAAACCACCTTATGAGACGTCTCTATAGTGAGCCCACTTCAACACACGTGCCCACGTTTCATTCGCTAAAAGCAAAAAATTCACAAAATTCACACTTTGGGCAATCCACCAGAGAATTGGTGGGATATATCCTGTATGAGTGGTAACTCTTGCGCATATTACCTTCCAAAGATGAAGCGAATCGCTTGGAGGAGACCTCATGGAGCTGTCCCTGTGGACCTAAACTCTTAGCTCTTGAAACTTTATGGGGGTTAATGATTGTTAGGTATTAATTGTTTTTTATATTTTGAGTAGCGCTAAATATACTTGAGATGATATTTTATTTGGTCTTGGCAAATATTTGTGCAATTTCGACCAAAATTTGTGATTAGATAACGTCTTCCTCAAAAGAGGAGTTAGGATATAAACCATTAACATTATACATGAGTTTGCCTAGGATCAAAATCCATTGATACTGCAATTAATCACTTTTTAAATAAACTTGATATGTTATTTATATAAAAATTTGTATATTACAATTTAATAATATATTGACATATTATTGAAAATGTTAAAACAATGTGAAACTAGAATGTGATGGTTTTTTTACAAAAATGAAATAAAAAATTATTATTTATGCATATACCCTATTCCCATATTAATTTCAAAAATATTCTAATTTAAATTTATTAAGAAAATTGGCATAAGGTGGGCCAATTTGTATATACAAGGAAATTGGCCTACCCTAGGCCAAAGTCTCACTGTTTTCCCAATTTACGAGATCAAGTTGACTGTTTCCTCCATATTAATGGCTAGTAAGCAATGCAAGCAGAGAGAGGCCAATCATGGAGATTCCACTATCTTTGTTAGGGTTGGTAAAAAAACTTGCAGAAGCGGGTATCCACGGGTATTATCCGTGATGGGGACGGGTACCAAGACTGGTTTGGTCTTCAAGGGGACGGAGACAAAGTCTCCATTTATTAAATGGGGTGGGGTAGGGGATGAAGTCTTTGCCTTATGAAGATCAACTAAATCTCTGTTTACACACACACACACACACTAACTTATAAATATATTTTGATAATAATATATAATGAAATTAAGTTGATTTAAAATATAATCAACATATGGTAGACTAAACTTTTAATCAAAATCAAATTTACAATAATCGACTAACTTTAATCAAAATAAAATTTACAATAACTTGGATTTGTATCACATATTTTAATTTTTAATTTGGATTGTGTTGTGTTACTGACATTATAATGGATTATGGATGTTTATGAATGTTTTATTCAAGTTTAACTATTTTCTTTATATATAGTTTTTTTAATTTTTTTTTAATAAACCCACATATATCTGTGGGGATTCCGAGGAACAGGGATTGGGGACCTATGACAGGGATGGACACGGGGACAGGGGGAAATTTTCTAAATGAGGACATGCCGCCTCTATAAGTACCCATTGCCATCCCTACTCTCTGCTTGCATTACTTACTAGCCATTAAAATAGGGAAAACAGTAAACTTGATCCCGTGAATAGGGAAAGTAGTAAGGTTTTGATTGGATTAATGTGAAAATGGAATTAAAGTAAGATAAAAAAGAAATAATAATATGTTAATAAAATACCGACATCATACAAAATATAGCAACAGGCAAACAAATATAACATAAGTAATACTAATATTAGTGTTCTAATTAATTGAAACATATGTTCTATCAGAGTGGGTTCTCATTCTTATAGGAAACGTGTAACATTCTGAAAAATAGTGCGTCTGATTAGCATTGTTAATTGATTTATTTCGTTGCATTAGAAATAATGTTAAGATGTGAATGTTAGGGTTATGAACATTTAGATTTGATATGTAGAAAATTTTATGAAGGTCGTTAGTAATGTCTAGCCAATTTAAGAAGAATTGGTTTGATTTTGGTGTTGTGTAATGCAAGAATAGAATCAATAGAAACTTATACTGTAGGATCCCATGGATACTAATTTAAACCCTAGAATGAGTGGTCACAATTCAGCCACCCACACCCCTTTTAGTGTCACCATCCTAGCCACAACCAAGAGGAAGCTCAACTAAATTCAACACACATTGAGATCCACCAATCATAACACACGGGTCATTTTCATTCTTATGACTCAAGACACAAAATTATTTCCTATTTCCACCCCCATATTTCGGCCCTAAACTAGATCTTTCTCTCTCATTTTCTTTCTTAATTTCATATCTCCATCTTCAATCTTTCATCTTACTCAAAAATCTTCACCCCAAACTTGCTTCTTTTACTTACAACTCAACCTTTAAAGTCAAATTCTTAAATTTTTGTTGGTTATTAGGGTTATGTAACTAGTTAGGGTTTCCTTGTTCTTTTTTAATATGATGTTATATGATGATTATATAACTTGTTTCAACTGATTTAACATGAAAATTTTTTATTTGGGTTGGAAACTTTATCAAAAACTTAAGGAAGAACTCAAATAGGATTGCTAAAAATTGAAACCTTAGGACCTATTCGTATGACGAATGGTGCACTTTAGTCTACAGAGGTCAAAATTTAATGAAACTATTTTTAAATAAAACTATATATCCAGAGCTTTCCAACCATATAAATTATAACTCCATTCAACCTGAAATGAGAGAATTATGAATTTTGAAGTAATCTATTAAATCCTGCCTATTGTTTTGATTATTATAGATTGTGAAGGGCATAATTCGCCCTATACAACTTCAAATTTAATGAAACTAATTTTGTTAGATTGCTAACATATAGATGATCATGCCATAAAAATTTCAAATCCATATCTTAAGTACATTGTTCCTAGAAATTCTTAAAAGTTACCCTATGTCCTATTCGAGTTAAAATAGGACAATCCCTTTTAGCCCAAATTGAGAGCTTATAACTTGGGTTCTACTTACTTATTCGAAATAAAACTTATGAAAAATGAAAGATGGTTCAATTAGTTTCACTTTAATGTAAATTTCGGATAAAATTAATGAAAATTGTATTTTTAGTGAATTTTTTAAATTTAAATGCTCAAATCTGTCTAACAACAAAGTAACCTTGAGTAAAATTTCAATAATTCAGTTTATACTTATCAAAACTTAGTGGTATCAAAGAGAACTAAAAATAGACTAATAATGTCACAACATATTAAATTTTCAGATTAGAATGAGACAAAATGAAATTATGGCACTATTTTCAAAACAGGACAGATTTAGGAATTTTGAAGTGCATTGACAATTTCAAGTAGTTGAAAGCTCTTAAACCATGAATTACTAACGATTGAGATCTATTGATGCAATTCTCTATTAAATTGTTGAAATATTAGTGCATGATTATGAGGATTTCAGTATCTTGACTGGTTGACTGATATTACTTTGTTTGTATTTTGGGAAAGCATTATGTTTCTGTTGTTATACTGCCGGATTTTCGGTAGAAGATATATGAGTCATGCATTATAACCATAAGTTCTTTAGGCATGGTCAATCATGAATATATGATTATTAATGAAAGTAAGAATTTCATATTACTTAGGTCAACCCCTAAACAGATTTAAGGGGAATAAGTTAGTGGGAGAGTCATGGAAACTAAATCCGACAATCCTGTATAAGAACGAGCTCGGTCCTGAAAAGCAGGCTATTACCTAGAGATAAGAGAGACCATTCACTTTCAAGAGACTAAGTAAAGGAAGATAAGAAAGGCTGTATTATGAGAACGGTGGTACGTAATGCTCAAGTGCAAGCCCAAGCAAACACCCTAAGAACGTCGATACGTAACGCCTAGGTGTGTTAAGTAAGGAAAATTAAAAAGAGACAAATGCACTTGCATCAAGAAGTCACTGGCATTCATCTCTGCATATTATTTATTTATTCTTCAACTTGCCATAATTATGAACTTGTTCTTGCTCTATTTGCCAAGTGTATGAGTGAGATTAACATACTTCGGAAGGATATTTTTGAACTTATAAAAATGAAATTTATAATTTATATGGCATAATCACTTTTTCATAATAAACAGAAGCAACTGGAGATAATGACAATGACATTATGTGTGGTAGTCTAAAAAATCCTACTGAGAATTTGTAATTATCACCCCTTTGTATGTTTTCGTATTATCTTTAGATAGCTCAAGAGATATTAAAGATAGTAATCCTGAACAGAGTTGATTGAAATGTTGAAGAGGGCCGAAGGTTGCTGTCAGACAAAGTCTGTTTATGTAATAGTAATAATTCTTGAGTGTGGTACTATGACTTAAATATGATACTGTACTTGGGAGAGTGTCACAAAATACATGACGGGAAATTAGACCGAGATAGGCCTATTTGCATATGCAAGGAAATCGGCTTAGGGCAGTTTGATTTCCTTGCATATGTAAATTGGCCCATCTTGGGCCAATTTTCCTAATAAACTAAAATTCAGATATTTTTGAAAATTAATTTGTGAATAAGGCATATACGTAAATAATAATTATTTTATTTTATTTTGTAAACTTGGTGAAATATACTTGCAACATCAGCTATTTGAATCTTAAAATTGCCACTTTAAGAAGAGTTTTACTTAATTACTTTTTTTAACTAAAAAATTGCACGAACAATTTATAATAAGAAATGCCAAAAATCTTACTACTATTTATGATTGTTAAATATTATTTATTAACTGTATAGCGCATAGTTAAATAATATAATATAATACAATTTTTATAATGATAAAGCTAATAAATAATTTTTGTAGAGTTTGTATATATAAATTATTGTATATATTATTAGTGTAAATTGTTTTACAAAATTATTCAATCATATAAAAATATTAGCATTTTTTTACTCGTGCAATACAGGGGTAAAATAATTTTTTTATGTAAATAGTTATTATGAAAGAGATTTTTTTTAAACATGAAAAATTAAGATACTTGTGTACTTTAATTAAATTTAACCAAATAAATTAATAAATATAAAATAAAGAAGACAATTTCATTATGATTTTAATATTTAATACAATGAAACCAAGGTAGAATATAACAAATCGATCATAAAAAATGAAATGTTACAAATGCTTCTTCAATGATTAACATACAAATTAGATCTAAGGTTGATCTAGTTATCTGTATAAAAATAAAATTAGTTATTAATATTTTAATTATGAAATAAAATAATTTACCTTGAAAAATGATTTGGAGTATAAATAAAAATTTCTAAATTCAAAGTTATAATTATCTGAACATTAGATCTTTTAAAGCACCTCTTGGTAGATAACATTTTTTGTTGTGTTACATGGATTTTCATTTTCATCTAAAACTAAAATCCTTAACCCCTTTTTTTCAACTTGACCATTGATACAATAACATAGAGTTGTCTATGGGTGAAGATAAACTCTGGCAAAAATAATTCAACATAAAACAAAGATTGCCCTTAACTTTCATCAATAGTCATAGGTAAGCAAATTATTATAAAAAATTTCCTTCTTTGAAACTTTAAAGGCATTATTGGATATGAGGAAGTTAAATTCATTTGAGGAATGCAAGAATAAAAAGAATGAAAAAAAGGAGTGTCATAAGAATAAAAGGAATGAATTAATACAATTTAAATTGTTTATATTTTTTATTTAAATAAATTATTTATTGTAAGATTTTAAATATATGTGAATATAATTCATTAATTTAAATTTCTTAACTTAAATCGATGGTATTTTTATCAATATTACTTAGTAGCAATGCATGCTCTCTTTTCATAAATAATACAATTTTTTAATAATTTTTTTAATATCCATTGCAAAAAAATTGAGCTTCAACTGCAAGTGTTCATGTAATTATAAAATTTATAATATCTCAATTTGCATTTTATTTTTTTTTAGCTGTGAATATAAAATTATAATTTATATTAAATTAATATCCATGTCAATTTGCATCAAGATAAATATAGTATGTATGACTATTTTGATTAGAGGATAAGTGAGGTGAGTGAGTTATACATAATAAATGTCAATAATTTGTAGTGGGCTTTATAATTACTTATTATAGTGGGCTGGCTAGAGTTTTATTTTTTTTAAAAAAATAACCAATCAAAATTAATTAATTGTATTGGATCTAATTAAATCTTTCCAATTAGAAAAAAAAATTGAAGCTAATGGAGTATAAAGTTTCTAATTGATTGACAATTGGGAAATCTTTTCAAATTATGGATCTTGTATTATTATTGTTATAGAATTATTGTTATAGGTTATAGATTATAGATGTCATTAAAAGTATTTTATTATTATTATTATAATAATTAATTTAAAAATCATGTATATTGTAATAGATAATTGATTGATAATAATGTAGTATAAAATAGTTTACATTAATAATATATCAATATTATCTAAAATAATTCATCTTGATTATATAATAGATAATAGATGCAATGATTAAATAAAGACGAAAATAAAATGTGATGTAGCAAAGGCTTGAATTTTTAACATCAGGCACATTACACTAGAATCATGAAAATTTTGATTAGTTTTAATTGAATTTTCATATTACTTGAATATATTTTTGTTTTCACCTGAAAAAAAGGATGGTTGGTGTATAGGGTAGAGGGTAGACCGCCTCGTGTACCTACTTCTCCGGTGTTTCAACTTTGAATCATCCCATGTGGCATGAGTAAGTGGCACTTATGGTGCATAAATAATATTTTTTGGTGCATTACCGAGTTTTATAAGAGGTGAATTTTTGGTGTCTTTGTATAAGTGTGTATTTTATGTATTTTTGTATTGAATGATTAGGATTGTGATATATTTTATGATGAGATTGTGAGGTGTATTAATGTACTAATCACCTATGATGTATTATAATAATATCTAATTTTAAAAAAATTTAAAAATATAATTAAATATATTTTAAAAATTAATTATCATATATTGATAGTGTAAAATTATATTGACAGTATAAAATAATTTTATATTGTCAGTATAATCAAAAAATTTTATCAATGTAATTTTAATTATCATACATTGACAATGTAAAATTATAGTGGTAGTATAAAATAATTTTACACTATCAGTGTAATCAAAAAATTTTATTAGTATAATTTTAATTATCATACACTGACAGTGTAAAATTATACTGGCAGTATAAAATAATTTTATACTGTCAGTATAATTAAAAAATTTTATCAGTATAATTTTATAATATTGTCAGTATAATTTTACACTGTCAGTGTATGATAATTAAAATTATACTGATAAAATTTTTTTATTACACTGACAGTGTAAAATTATTTTATACTACCACTATAATTTTTCACTGTCAATATATGATGATTAAAATTATACTGATAAAATTTTTTGATTATATTGACAATATAAAATTATTTTATACTGTCAATATAATTTTATACTATCAGTATATGATAATTAATTTTTAAAATATATTTAATTATATTTTTAAATTTTTTTAAAATTACATATTATTATAGTGCATCATAGGTGATTGGTGCATTGATGCACCTCACAATCTCACCATAAAATATGTCACGATCCTGACCGTCCAATACAAAAATGCACAAAATGCACCCTTGTGCAAGGGTACAAGAGAATTCACCTTTATAAGAAATGAAAATAAATTAGTTTTCATATATTATTATTAATATAGTTTTTTTATATTTATTACAAATTATATATTATTATATAAATTTAATTTAAATATATTAATAATATAAAATAATTTTATATTATCAATCAATAAAAACAATAGAAAATATCAATTTATACAAATAACTATCCATTATAATAAGAGATCCACTATGATTTCTCATTTTTTTCTATTTTTATTAATTGATAATATAAAACTATTTTATATTATCAATACATACTAATTAAATCTTTATTATATTATAATAATTTTTTTTCATAATAATTGTTTTAATATATATAAAATAGAATTACATAATAATATGATTTTTACTAAATTTAAAATTTATTAAATAAAAATTGTAAAACAAATTTACAAATATTAAAAATTAGATTTTATTTATATATACTATCAATATAAAAATAATTTATATAAATATTTAATTATATATTATCATATCAATAAAAATAATTAATCCAATCATTATTATCTTAAAATTTTTATTAAAATAAATATATAATTAAATAATAATATAAAATTATTTTATATTATCAAACATATTAACCAAACTTCAAAAAATTTTCATTTTCATGAAAACTTCAATTGATTATTTTAAAAGAAGAAAAACTAGGGATGTACCGCACAGACATCTTTTTTCTGAATAGAATAGTGCTGTCACCTACTCGTGGCTGTTTTTGGTTGAATAATATATTAGCTTATTATTGCTCTTGGAAAATACAGAAAGTTAAAATATAAAAAAGAGGAAAATATAAGAATAGTAAAAGAGTGAGAGCACGATTACTATAAGCTTGAGGAGGTTCGGTGGTGTGGTTTGGTGTGGTGTGGTTTCGTCCCATTTGGTGACTGGCGATCGGAATCGGATCCTATCAGAGAGAGATCCAGGCACATCTCCGCCTGCTTTTCCCATTTCTTCTTCTTCTTCTTATTATTCCAGATCTTTTAGGGTTTCCTACTTGTTCTACCATTGATTTTTCTCTCTTGATTTTATTTTTTGTTTATACTATATACACGATGATGTGATTACAGTGTCTGGTTTTTGTGCGCCTTCTAGATTCGACTTCATTAATTAATTAATTAATTTGTAAAGAATGAATTTTGTTGATGGATTACGGTTTTTGTGACTAGCTTTGCTTCCTTCGATTTCGAGTTCGGGCTTCGTAGAAACCAAGATGTTGGGTGTTATAAGGCACAAGGTACGTAGCGTACGATGTGGCCTTTCCTTTGTCTGTCTGAATCTGATTGTGTGCTTGCAGTTGTAGTTGCAGTTACCATCTCGCATACTTTTTCCTTGCAGAGTATTCGCCCTGCCTTCTCTGCATTCAGAGCTTTCTCCTCTGCCGCTAAAGAGGTATTGCTTTCTCTCACCTTTCATTTCACATCTAAATCTGCGCCTGTTTTGGTTTTGAAACGCAATATGTATATATATATATATACACATGCAGATGACAGTGAGAGAGGCTCTGAACTCCGCACTTGATGAGGAAATGTCTGCCGACCCTAAAGTCTTCTTGATGGGCGAAGAGGTCATTCACCTGCCCCGTTAATATTATCCTTTTTTTTTTCCTTTCTCTCTTTTCGTGTTTTTGGTATATATTTATCTTGAAAATTGAATTTTTGTTGGTCTCTTCTCTTTTCCTTTTTCTTATGATCGCTTTGGGTGTATTTAAGTGCAGGTTGGGGAATACCAGGGTGCATACAAGGTTAGTTATGGGTTTCCTGGCAGGCCGTGAATTTGTGAACTTGTTTAGCTATCACCTCTTTTAACTTGTCTTTCTTCTTACATTTTAGATTTCCAAGGGGCTTCTGGACAAGTATGGCCCTGAGAGGGTTCTCGATACTCCAATCACTGAGGTTATTTTTCTTACACAGACTTCCTCACTCCATTGATACTTTTGCAGCTACTAATTTGCAAGTCCTTAATTGTGTCCTTTTACCTCTCCTTTCATATGTTTACATTTTTATAACTCATCTTGTCACTGTATTCAGTTTTGTTCAGGAGTGATTGCAACTTAATGCAAATTTGGTAGTTCATATGACAACTGACAAGAAGCACAATATTTCATACTGAAAATTTATTTAGTATTCTATTTTCAGTTAAAATCCCACAGGATTAGAAATTGCAGAATCTAAATTATTACTTAAGGGATAAAGCTGACCCATTATCATTGGTATTCGTGCTCTATTTTGTGAGTTAGTAAGGAGCTTGCACTACTTTGTGACTGGCATAAATAACCCTGAGCACAATGTAATGAGTTAGATTTGATTATATGATTGCAATTTGGCATCTGAACCGTGTTCTTTACCTTAAACCTTTTCTCTCTGCACTTGCCAAGGGCCAAGTTTTAATGTGTTCACTGAGCCATCTATGGTATCAACCAAATCAATGTGACAGAGATGTGAATTCCTTGGAAATGGGAATGGAGTGTTTTGTTCGTGTCTTCTTCATGTTGAGCTGCTTTTGTAATGGAGTGTTAATTAAGCATATAAGTTTGACATTTCCTGTCTCCTAAGAGTAAGTCACAGCTTAAAATCGGTGCTTTAATATCCCATGTTTGATTACAATTCCAACACCATGGGTGGCGTATTTACTATCTTAAAAAATTACATTAATTGATGGACTTTAAATAATCGAAGTTAACTGATGATTCCTAGAGAAAAGAACAGGATTTATACGTACTTGGTAGTTGATAGCAGCTGTTGGTTTGACAATTGCATAATTTGTTTGCTAAATATAATGCAGGCTGGGTTTGCTGGAATTGGAGTTGGTGCTGCTTACTATGGTCTAAGGCCTGTTGTGGAGTTTATGACATTTAACTTCTCCATGCAGGTTAGAGTTTATGTTGATTGCATCCTTAAACTGAGTGTGCAGTTAAGTGGGTTAATTTACTTCTTAAAGCACCTCTTAATTAAAGTGCTGATGTCCTGTGAAGTTGGCCAAATTCTTCGTGTCTCTAAGATCATTAGATGGCATTTTATGACTTCTTTGTGATGGGAATACCAGGGTTATGAAGTTTCCAGTGAATGATGATTAATTCAAAATGGAAAAATGTTGAGTTCTCATTTGAGTCTGAGTTACAGATATAAAACTACACATCGGATATTGGAAGCAAACTGTTGACCTCTATATTTTAAGAATAGATTCAGTTTATTGTTAGCTGTGGCAATGATAGTAGACATATAGGGCAAGCAGATCTGTGGTGTTTAACTTGTAGTTTGAATGTCACTTCAATGCCATATGCATCAATCAAGTTTGTTTGATGGTAGGCCTTTTTGCTTAACTCTTATTGCTTGGGTTTTAGGTATAATTCTTAGATATGAATTATGTTGGAAAGTAAAATTTCTTTCCTCTGCATGACAGCATGGCCTTATGTTTGCAATCTTAATGTTGTGTTAACATGTGTAATGACAGATCACATTATTAGCTTCCTGATTAGTTTTATCCCACTTATTGTCTCATTCTATTTTAACTTGTGCATAGGCAATAGATCATATTATTAATTCTGCTGCAAAATCAAACTACATGTCTGCTGGGCAAATATCTGTACCTATTGTCTTCAGAGGACCCAATGGTGCTGCTGCTGGGGTTGGTGCTCAGCACTCTCAAGTATGGTTCTTTCTTCTTTTATGTACAAACTTTCTTCAACTATTTGTTTGTATTTCCCATTGACTTTTGTTCTGGTCACAACCTATTGAGCACAGACATTTTAGGTTTCATCTCTTTTTGTATGTCCTTAAACTTTGGTTTTTATGCAGTGTTATGCAGCTTGGTATGCCTCATGCCCTGGGTTGAAGGTCTTGTCGCCATATTCATCTGAAGATGCTCGTGGTTTGCTTAAAGCTGCTATAAGGGACCCTGATCCTGTTGTTTTCCTTGAAAATGAGTTGTTGTAAGTTGTGCTGCTTGATTAGTATGTGAAACTGTAAATGAATTGTTAAAAATTTTCAACATCATTCTTTGTTTCAAAAATATTTAATTTGATAAATTATGTACTCTAGATATGGTGAGTCATTCGCCGTTTCAGCTGAAGCTCTTGATTCCAGTTTTTGCCTTCCCATAGGAAAAGCTAAGGTAATTAATTATCTATAATATATGAAATATACCTTTCTTATGATTGTTTGAGTCACACTTGTTATGCAACAATGCATGCTCATTGAATCCTTGTTTGCTTAATGCATTTTACCTTTAACAGATCGAGAGGGAAGGAAAAGATGTGACTATTACAGCCTTTTCAAAAATAGTTGGCTATGCTCTCAAGGTTTGTTTACTCTAAATCCCTTTGTTTTCTAGATATGTATTGTTTGCTTGTGTATTCATTTTATTATTTGGTGAGAAATATGATAAATAGATATAGGCTTTCTTGCACTAACAGGTATTGTACATTTATGGAATGCGTTGGTTTGTTATGTCATATGTGGTGTTTTATAATTTTTTAAGAAAAATCAGAATCTAGCCCTTTTCTGTCCACCCCAAGAAGATATAATTTGTAAATAACTCCCTTGCTTGGTCTTTAGGCTGCTGAGATACTGGCAAAGGAAGGAATAAGTGCTGAGGTAAGCCTTGCCATAGTTTGTAATGAAATTCCCCCCGCTTTTTTTTATTTTTTTATTTTGTTATGGTAATAGTGAGTGATGGTCTTATTTACATAGGTTATAAATTTGCGGTCAATCCGGCCACTTGATAGATCCACAATCAATGCTTCAGTCAGGAAAACCAACAGACTGGTGACAGTTGAAGAAGGGTTTCCTCAGCATGGTGTTGGCGCCGAAATTTGGTTTATCTCTTTACATTGACCTATTGTATTTAGCTGGTTAATTCTTGGAAATAAATTAAGTTTATTCTTCTCTTGAACAGCACATCTGTAATTGAAGAGAGTTTTGGTTATCTTGATGCACCAGTTGAGAGAATTGCTGGGGCTGACGTTCCCATGCCTTATGCAGCCAATCTGGAGAGAATGGCTGTCCCACAGGTAATGTTTCTCAAGTATTAATTTTATTTTTGGTGAATTTCCCAACCTGATTTAGATGACTTATCTTAGGCTGTAGATTGATCCAATAAAGTATTTCTACTTAAAATAGGTGAAATAATAGCTTTGAGATGATGGCTTGGTATGACATAAGTTTGTATCTGATGGAATACAATGCTAGTTTACTGAAGGTTTTGATCCGTATATCATTTGAATTTGGTTGCTTATTGCTATATATGGATGTGCAGGTTGAAGATATTGTTCGTGCTGCAAAGAGAGCATGTTACAGATCTGTGCCCTTGGCTGCAACAGCTTGATTTCATAAATCTAGTACTGAATTTTTTCATATCCTCGTTAGTACTTTGGTAATCCAAGATATTACCCAAAACAATTTTTTCTCCAAATTTCTACCATAAATCGCCAGAAAGAAATTGCAACCAGATAATGCTGGTTTTACTCATGGATTTTGCTAGGCCTTGGTTTAAAATATTCTGATGTATGCATAATATTGCCTAAATTTTCAGGAGTTACAGATGCTATACATTTTTTTACCCTTCTCAGCACATGTGGGAGAAAGTTCATGTTCAATAACATTTGATAACAATGAAAGAAGGCGGGAATTTTTCTGTGTGTTTAGTTTGTAATTGGCAATAACAAGGAGTTCAACTTTTTGAATACATCAACGAGTGTCTTTCTCTCTTCAGTGGTCGCTTTCTGCTAGCTCCAATTAGGTGTTTTGAGTTCAGACTTTTTTGAAGTTTCATTGGCATACTAAAACTTGATGTGGGTTTCCATCCATTTCATTTGAGGAAAACGCGGCAATCGGTTCTGTGATGTGTCCCTGGCTGCTTGTGGATGGAACCGGTCTAGGACTATTTCATTGTCCAAACTTCCTCTGTGCCACCTTTGTTTAATAATTGTCTCATTTTGACGCACCTGATGATATTGGCAGTTTGTTGTGTTAATGGATCCGAGAAAGCATAGAAAATTTGACAAGCTGAAAAGAACTCTTTTTACACGCTAACCCGTCTTGTCATACTTCCATTTATAGACCTACTCGCGACGATGAGAACAAATCAACTCGCCTTGCTTGATGGTAATTTGAATATAAAAATTTTAATTCGTTTATTTGTAAATAATTGTATGATTATTAAAATAAATTTAAATTTTTCTTAATTATTTGTGTTGGTATAAATCTCAGCCATTGATTCAAAAATTCAAAGGTTATGATTCAAGGACCATCGTGGTCCTTGTGCTACTAGCCCTATACAACAGGGAGTCGATTAGTTTTGAGTTGGATCTCTCGAAACACGTTTCGTTGACGTTGACCAAAGGAAAAGGAGGAAAGAAGGCTCTATTTTTAAATAGTAATTATCATTCAGTCTTCAATTATTCTCGAAGCCCACTTTGAAATTTATGCTTTTCATTTTCGTCAAACGGTCAAACATTTCGGGAAATTGGCCTGCTTTGTGCATTTCTCCAATCTTATGAGGCGATGACGACAAACCTTATATGAAGTCTATTGGATTATTTTAAATAAAAATGGAAAAATAATAGATCTTTCTAGTATTAATTGATGCTGCTTATAATGGAAAAATGGACTTGAGTCCTAAAAATAGAATAATTAGTGTTAGGAGAGTTAGATCTCCTACAAAATTTCAAATGTTTAAATATGATTGCTTTTGATAGGTGATTGGTTGTAATTTTTTTTTTTCAAAAAAAAATTCTTTGTCTTGAGGGATCTTTATAGAACTATATTTTTCTTTAAAATATATGAATGAAGTAAAGTATAATCATCTCATTCGAATAAAATAGTAAAAGAAAATATGTTAATTTAAAATGTTAAAATATAGAAAATTTTGTTATATTAAATCTAAACCCAGAGAAGTTATTAGAGTTTGTTTCATGTTTCAAATAAATGATGCAATGAAGAAAAGAATGAAGGCAAGATTAATATAATTTTGAATTTGGATATTTTTTTAATAAATTGACTTATTTTTAGTGTGTAGATTTAAATATGACCATTTAATTATTTATGGACAGGTCAGTTTAAGAAATAATTGTTTAGAGAAGTGTTGTTGTAGTTAATTTTTTTTTTTTCAATAACGCAGATATAATTAATTGAAATTTAAAATTTGTAAATAGTAACGGTGAAATTGAATCCTTGGTATAAAAGTCATTGCATTTGCACCCAAGTTTCCTGTTTTGACGAAGGGAAAGTATGGTTTTGACCAAGGAACGAAAGAAAATAAAATCGGGTGATAATAATATATAGTAATGAAAAAATGAAAAGGGGGGAAGACGAGGAAGAAGTCAAGAAGGAAGAAGGTTAGGGAAAGGGAAAATTG
Organism: Pterocarpus macrocarpus; assembly: GCA_031439585.1. Taxonomy (NCBI): domain Eukaryota; kingdom Viridiplantae; phylum Streptophyta; class Magnoliopsida; order Fabales; family Fabaceae; genus Pterocarpus; species Pterocarpus macrocarpus. The sequence goes on from CM062515.1 coordinate 79,849,078, forward strand.
TACTCGTATATCATAATTAAATATTAAATATAAAAAATAGTGAAATATTAATGGGGATAGGGTGAGGGTGGGGGCCGTGTTTGGGAGAGTCATTGGCGTAAGCGGTTGAAGTTGAAGAAAGAAATTGAGAAATTGGGATTGTTGTTGTTGTTGTAGCTGGTGTTGTGATTTGGATATAGGTGTTTGTTCTGTTTGGGATCTATCTATCTGTATAACTGGGTTGTTTGGCGCATCGTATCGATGAAGAGCTCTCTGAAGAAGCTGCGAGGTCTGGCGCTTCACAACCACAACCACAATCACAAGCATCATGACGCCACCAAGGATCGCCGCAGCAGCAGAACTATTCTGCCTCTCGCCCACCTTGACGAGCTTGCTCAGGCTACCCAGGCACCCCCCTTCCTTCCTTCTTCTCTCCTTTCCTTTTGTTTTGTTTTTTTGCTTCTTGCTTTTTACTTTTTCTATTTCTAATTTCATATCTCGGACAAGGCAAGAGAATTAGGGTTCGTTACACTTGAATTTGAATTTGCATCTGCATCTTCAGGACTTGCAGGACATGAGAGACTGCTACGACACCTTGCTTTCCGCCGCAGCAGCAACCGCCAGCAGTGCTTATGGTATTCTGTATTCATTCATTTCTTTCTTTCTTTCTTGATAATATCCACTCAAGTCTCTCACTGCTGATGCTGCTGCCACTACTACTGCTGCTCTGCTACGGACATAACATACTTAGTTGCCAATCTAATCTGCTCTGCTCTGCTCACAGAATTCGCCGAGTCGTTGCGCGACATGGGTACTTGCCTTCTCGAGAAAACTGCCTTGAATGATCATGAAGACGAAACTGGTACTCACTCGTTCGCTTTCTCAACTTCCATTTTCCCCCTTGCTAATCCCTATGCTTTATATCAACCAGCCTAGCCATAACCAACTAACTGCCTTCTATTTTCATATTCATTGATGCAGGAAAAGTTCTCCTCATGCTCGGCAAAATGCAGTTTAAACTCGAGAAGCTCATTGATAACTATGTATCTCCTAATTCCATCTCTTTCTCTCGCTCTCTCTCTGTTCAATTTTTCCTTCCTTCTTTCCATTTTATTAAAATCCTTTGCTTTCTAATTTCAGCGTTCTCATATATTCCAGACAATTACCACTCCCTCAGAGTCTCTCTTGAATGAACTTCGAATTGTGGAGGTTTGTTCCCCTTTAGTTAACCCTCCCCTCCTCCCCAATTCCATCTGTATTGTATTTTGTACATGTTCTTATATGTCACCATCCGTTATTTGCAATTCAATGTACTGATCAAACTGCATTTTCTGTTCTCCTCTGCCCTTCTTTATCAAGTTCTTCACCACCTTCTTCATTGTCCTGCCTCACTTAATTTCTATATATAGCGCAATGTGTTTTTAAGTGTGCATACGCATTCTTGTGAATATTTATTTAGGCTTTTGGACAACAGCCAGAAATGGGACATATATAAAGTGCCTGCAGCTAGGCAGTTGATTGAAATGTTAATGAGGCATCCTAATGCGATAGGGAGCCATCCTGAGGACGTCTTACGTATCAATATACAAAACTAGAAGCTTGAGTATTTGAAAGGATGGCTGCAAACTGTCTTCATTTTGATAAACAGATGAACCAATGAGTGGTGAATCCTAACCACAAAATGCAATTACTTTAAGCCATCTGCGCAAGTTCCTTCTCCTTCTGAATCTATATGTAGCACAGCTGGGATATGTGCTACCGGAAAAGAGAGCAGTACCTGGCTTTTTTTATTCATTCTTATCACCTGCCTTTGTTTCCTTAATTAATTCGTAGGTTCACTCTTGGGGATATGGAGACATGTGAACAGTTATGATAAAGACACAGAAGGTTGACAAACATAGGATGCTTCTAACATCTTGAATGCTTATTTAAGTTGTTGTGTAAATGTCAATGCTGGTTAAAGTTACAACTCTTTGTTACTGTTATAGTAGATTTATTTTAATGCACAACTTTGGCGGTGTGGCAACTGTGGTCATTGAATTTACTGTATGTTGCCATCTCATTCTATGTTGAGGATCTTTTTTTATTTGAATTTTTTCTTTTCTTGGTCTTAATGGTGGAACAGGAGATGAAGCGACAATGTGATGAAAAAAGGTATGAAATGTCATGTTGAATCTAAATTTGGCTTTGATTGTGATACATGTCTTATCGTTTTGTTATATGATTTGCAGAGATGTTTATGAGTATATGGTAACAAGATACAGGGAAAGAGGCAGGTCAAAAGGTGGAAAAGGGGAAAATTTTTCATTGCAGCAGTTGCAGACTGCTCGTGATGAATATGACCAGGAGGCTACACTATTTGTTTTCCGATTGAAATCACTAAAGCAAGGACAATCCCGTAGTCTTCTAACACAGGCAGCACGTCACCATGCTGCTCAGGTTTTTCTTATTCCCTCTATTTGTTCTTTAGAACAAGCAGTTCTGACTTTTTAATTTTTATGTTGATTATCATTGCTTTCTACTTTGCCTCAACAGTTGTGTTTCTTCGAGAAAGCAGTCAAGTCTCTTGAGACAGTAGAACCACATGTAAAATCAGCAACTGAACAGCAACATATTGATTACCAATTCAGTGGTCTTGAAGAGGAGGATGGGGATGAAGGTGATGATGGAGATGATGATGACGACAATGAATATGATGAGAATGATGATGGAGAGTTGAGTTTTGATTATGGACAAAATGAACAAGAACAAGATGTCTCTACATCACGAAACTCAATGGAGGTAACAACCTTATGTAACATGGAATTTTTAATCTTTTTTTCTTCCCATTCCATATTTCCATTTTAGTCAAAACTTACTTAGAAATAGATGTCTAGTGAAGATTGGGTGACTACCTCTACAAACAGGCATAAACATGAGTAGTAAAGAGATTGTACGCACATGTGGGGATGGGTGAGGGTTTTAAATCCTGTTGCATGCTAAAGACAACATAAAACCAAAATCAAATTGTGAATGGATGAACTTTTTTTGTTTTTTGTTTTTTTTTTTTAAATTTTTTGGGGGGGGGGGGAGCTTATGTTGTTTAGGCCTTTAGGGACCAAAGTACACCAGCATCAGATTTGCGGGCAGAGTAGTTTTGTTGTCTTATGCACAGAAACTTCACATCCTTATTTGCTTGAATGTGGCTTATTGCTCTACGTGCATAACTAATATGGTTTCGTAGGAATGCTAGATTGATGGGTTGAGTAAGAAGTAAGAACCTCTAGATGAAAACCACTGAATAAGAAACTTCACTGTCAATGCATGAAATTGTGAAAATGCTATGGAAGTTTTCATATAATGAACCTTTTTTTGTTTACTAATGGGTAATCGGGTATATATAATGAACTTCTGATTATGAATATTTTGGATCAGAACCATATATTTGGTTTTTAATTTTCAAATCTATAAAGAAAGCACTTCAATTAGCTTAAATTGCTTTCATTTTGTTAACGTTGTACTCACCTATGTATGCATCCGCAGCTGGATGAGGTGGAACCTACATTTTCCAAAGGTTCAACATCTGATGCAGCTAAGGTAAAAAAGATGTTTGAATCATCGAGGCTGGAGATATTTCATGAGTTGATCAATAAAACTTCCTTAGGCAAAGGCATTTTGATCAATTTGGAAATATAATTCTTTACTTTACTTTCTAATACAAAATTTAAAATGCATAAGAGTATACATACTGAATCTCTGTTGTTCTATTTGCAGGAAAACTTAGGTAGGCTTCAAAGGAATTTGTTTTCCTTTAGGGTTAGGACAGGGAGCCAATCTGCCCCACTTTTTGCTGATAGTAAACCTGATTCTAGTGAAAAATTAAGAAATCTGCGCCCATCTTTATCACGGAAGTTCAGTTCATACGTGCTACCCACACCGGTTGAGACAAGGAGTTCAATCTCTTCAGGGTCAAATAATCCAGTGCCTTCCAAAATTCAGACAAATTTAAATGAGCCTACAAAGAATATGTGGCATTCATCCCCTCTGGAGCGAAAGAAATATGAAAAAGTTATTGGAGATGAGGTTTCTGGTCCTACTACTGTCAGAAATGCACAGTCTGTACTCAAAGAGAGTAACAGCAATACCGCCTCCACCATATTGCCGCCTCCTTTGGTAGATGGCCTCTTATCCTCTAATCATGATTACATTTCTGCTTACTCTAAAAAGATTAAAAGACATGCATTTTCTGGCCCATTGACAAGTAATCCGTGGCCTACCAAACCTGTTTCAGTAGAAAGTGTTCAACTGTTTTCTGGACCTCTTCTGCCAATTCCAATCCCTCAGCCTGCATCATCCTCTCCAAAAGTCTCTCCTAGTGCTTCTCCTACTCTTATGTCTTCACCCAAAATTAGTGAGCTTCATGAACTTCCTAGGCCTCCAACTAGTTCCCCATCCAATTCAAGGCTTTTAGGTTTGGTGGGTCATTCAGGGCCATTGGTTTCCAGAGGTCAAAAGGTTTATGCTACAAATAATTTGGTTGCATTAAATGCAGCATCTCCACTGCCAATGCCACCTCAGGCCATGCCTCGTAGTTTCTCGATACCTTCTAGTGGTGCTAGAGTTGCGGCATTACATGGGTCAAGGGCACTATCTGGGGATATTGCTTCTCCTCCTCTGACACCAATAGCATTATCTAATAGTCGGCCATCATCAGATGGCTAAGACTGTTGCTCTGGATGTTTGGACCGGAGGTAATTTTTAAACTGGAGTTGTTTTGTTTAGTTTTTCTTATTTCTACTTCCTGGGTTTCTGGATTTATTTGAGCAGTTGCTGTTAATTATGAAATTCAGACACTGTGGAAAGAGTTTAAGTTTCATGTATAAATGGCAAAGCCTTTATCTCAGTTTGCACTTGTTTAAAATCGAGATGGGGGTGTTCATACGTTATTCTATGTTATCAAGTACCTGAAGTGCTGTTACTGTGGGGAACAATCTGTTGAGCAAGTTCTATCTTCAACATAAACTAGGTTACCTCCACACAGACATGCCCATCGGGATTGAATATTTGTGGCGCAAGCATCTGATCTTTAATGGACTAGACATTTGACTAATAACTATGTTCTTAGAACTTCTGGTAATACACGTAGAAACTCGTTTGTCTATCTTATACCATTTGCTTGGTTACATGTCTCTAATCGAACAGCTGCTGGTTTTGATTGGTACTAAATTTAGGACTTGATATGGCAGTTAATATTGAGAAGGAAAAATCTTTAATTCAAAGCATTTGGTCGTAGAATTTTGTTGTTCCAAATGGTTAGATACTGTCGTGTTACTATTGTAAGATATAATTCTGAAAATTCTGTATTATTGTTCTTAGTTCCCACCCACTACAATCCTTTAAGAAATTTAGTTTAGTTCAAAAGATCTTATGTTCACTTTCCGTAGGACTGAGCATTTTGATACTAATATTTGCATTGAACCCAGGTGTGGAAACTTGTGCAGATTAATTCCATTCACGCCTGAAGATAGCTCTGTTTACGACCTGGCAAATTAAGCGTAGCGTCAAGTTGTCTCTAGTTTTGCGTAGTTTCAAATCTGTAAATGTTATTTTCAATTATTCTTTTATCTGTCATCATTGTTAATTCAGCCTCATTTGAGGCGTTTGTCTTATTTTTACTAAAATAAATGGCCATGAGTTCTTTCTTTTTTTTTTTTTTTTGTTTTGGGGATCTGACCATGAGCTTTATTCCTGAAATTTGCATTTAAGCAATTGAATGACCGACCAAAACACCCCTCTCCTTTAACAGCGATCCGATTGTCTATTTAAATCATGCGTGTCCGTCGGTAAGTGAAGCCTTTTTTGGGATAATTTTTTATTTAATCATTTCTAACAACAAATGATAACGCCCCTTGCTGAATTCAATTCTTTTTATGGATTCAAGTTCAATCCGTGCTTTTGATTTGTCGGAAATCAGATGGACTCGCTTGAAAAGGAAGTGAGTAAGGATCATGTAGATGTAATTCAATTTCCCCGCCGTGGTTCAGTATTCTTCACACTGCATCAAGGTATTGGTTCAAATTGAAAGGAGCTCGGATTCTGTAAACACGAGGTTTTAAATTTGATTTTGGGATTTATATACATGAAAAAAAAAAAAAAACTATTAGGAGGAGATACTGCTTAGGCACCTTCTTTGACTGCATGTAAGCAACTTAGAAAGGAAAAGTGAAGTGGATTGGCAAGGAATTATGACTTATAGCATGTTTGATTTAAATTTTGGAACTCAAATCCTCGTTCGAGACTTTTTTAAATTTAAATGAAACATGCTATTAACATCCATGAAAATGTTGGTCTGTGTTGTTACAAGTAATCGAATTTGGCAGCTGTAAGCAAAATTCAAGTACCCAACTTTGATTGGCCTATATTATTATCACCATAATTAATAACTAATAATCTATATATGTTTACAAACATCTCGAATCAAACCGTACTAGACGCACAGATCTAGAGATCAAGAAAAGGGTCCTAATTCAACTGCAGACACACGTAGCATTGGCAATGCGATATCACCTAGTAATTAGGGACGGATATAACGAAAGAGACTTTCCATTTGGCTTGTCATTTACACAACCGAACAAGGATTGGCTTCCTTGCGGTCGTTATTTGGTAGATATAATCTTTCACTTGCAGCTTCCTCCGGTATCATATCTGACAAATCCCATTAGTTCTGGTCCTTCCAGTCGTGGGTTGCTCCTAAAACTGTATTCATATCAACAATCAGCTAAACTTATCACACCTCTGGATCAAACACTTGTTTATGGATGTCGTAGTAAGAGAAGCACAAGATCATAACAGAGGAATGCCATTATATTATCACGGGCATTAAAGGAGTTAAAATAATAAGTAAATTCTGTAAAAGAACAGTATTGAAAGGTCAGAAGAAAATTTTAAGATAGCCATATTCCCAGTAGTTCTCTTTGGTTAAGATTCTAGAAAAAGTACTTCTTAAAAAATAGAAATAGAAGCAAAAGCAAAAATAAAAAATTATTTTATATTTAGATATAATTATATAAATACTTTTTATTAAAATTGGAATTTATTAAATTATTTAGATGTGATAAATATAGAAGTATTTTATTTAATAAAATTAAAATTAAAAATATGGAGAGAGAGCATGAGAGTAGGAAGATAGTGGTAGTTTTTAAAAATTTTAAGATAAAATCATAATTAAGTGAGAAATAAGTGATTGCCAATTTTAAAGAATAATATTCTCTCTCTTCTACTGTTTTTATTTCTAGAAAAAATAACTCCCTATCAGTATTTAAAAAAAATAAAATAATTAATTATTTTCTATTTATATTTTTTTAAAAAAATATAAATAAATAATATTAAAAATTGTATAAGTACTTTGTCTGGATTTTATGTCATTTTTGAGTCATATTCAAATATAGCCACATCAACCCTTATGCAAAATCTGATATAAAAGTTGTGCAACTACCAATAATCTCGTTTTGACAAATAGCAACAAAGTCAATTTACTATTACTGTGATTCCTCACGGCCCTCCATTGAGAACTTAAAATATTTCCTTACTCCATTGCTTTTTTTATTTTTTATTTTTTTTTGGGGAAATACTAGATTGACTCCTAGTTTTGACTCACCTTTGCTCAGAGAACTTGGAGAAGGAGCCTGATGTGGGGAAGGTACCGCACAGATCATTGTCTGACAGGTCTCTGCACGGCACAAGAGAGAGTCGAGAAATGAGAATAGCAGGAAGGAGAAGATTAAGAGACTTATATTGTTTAATGGCGAGTTCTACGGTACCTTTGTAAAAATGTGTATTTTGTGTATTTTTTGTGATAAACGGTGAGGATCGTGCCATAGATTGTGAGGTGCATCAATACACTAATTACCTATGATGTATTATAAAAATATCTAATTTTAAGAAAATTTAAACATATAATTAAATATATTTTAAAAATTAATTATCATATACTGACAGTATAAAATTATATTGACAGTATAAAATAATTTTACACTATCAGTATAATCAAAAAATTTTATTAGTGTAATTTTAATTATTATATATTGACAGTGTAAAATTATACTGGCAGTATAAAATAATTTTATACTGTCAGTATAATAAAAAAATTTTATCAATATAATTTTAATTATCATACATTGACAGTGTAAAATTATACTGATAGTACTGTAAAATTATACTGATAAAATTTTTTGATTACACTGACAGTATAAAATTATTTTATATTGCCAATATAATTTTACACTGTTAGTGTATGATAATTAAAATTACACTGATAAAATTTTTTTATTACATTGACAGTATAAAATTATTTTATATTGCCAGTGTAATTTTATACTGTCAGTGTATGATAATTAAAATTATACTGATAAAATTTTTTCATTATACTGACAGTGTAAAATTATTTTATACTGTCAATATAATTTTACACTGTCATGATAATTAATTTTTAAAATATATTTAATTATATTTTTAAATTTTCTTAAAATTAGATATTATTATAATACATCATAGGTGATTGGTGCATTGATGTACCTCACAATCTCACCACAAGATATATCACAATCTGACCATTCATCACAAAATGTACAAAATGTATATTTTGTGCAATGTACCAGAGCATGCACCTTGTTTAATTTTGATGCAATGTTTGAAAAAGCTGTACATTATCATCTAATTATATATTGTTATATTAGTATAAATATTGAACTCAACCATATGTTATTGTGTGTTTGTGAATTGAAATTTTGGAAGGAAAAAGAGGAAATTATTGTGTTTGAAAAGTAAAATGAATAGTATAATTTTTTTTTATATTATTATGCATCAAAATATATATATATATAGGAGAGACTCACAGGATCTTGAGGTTTCGCAGTTTAGTAAGCTCTCTGGGTATTCTTCCAGTGAGCCTGTTGCTATTGAGTCGCCTGCACCACATATTATATATCTTTGGTTAGGCTTATTGGTGAGGTGCACAGTTACACCATTTCATTCACAGAAGACTGTGACTTACAAGAATTTGAGATTGGAGAGGCTGGAGAGGCTGGGAGGAATGGAGCCTGTGAGGTTATTGTGGTAGAGACCCAAGCTAACCAGGTTCTTCAGTTGTCCTAGTTCCTTTGGTATTGGACCCACCAAATCATTCTTGTACAATTCTCTGCACCCCACAGTGAAAATCATTCATCTTTCAACCAAATAATCCATTAATCAGCAAGATAATGGAAAGAAGCATCATAAATTTGCTCCACGTACTAGTGAATGATGTTAGACACACAGTTTAAAGGCATAGACATAGATTATACATAAACATTGCAATTATGCTATGCTTACAGAAACTGAAGGCGCTGGAGCTTCCCTAGCTCTGGAACCAAGCGCCCAGACAATTTTGCGCGCCCGAGGTCTCTGCATAATCAGAATTCAGATCCAACCCAATGAATACAATTGAAAATTTAAAGTAAAAGTATTGGGGAAGGCAAAAGAAGAAAACACAACCACTATAAATGTGGCAGTAACTAACTAATATACCAAAAAAAAAAAAAAGGGTCAAAAGCCATTTGAAGGGAAATAACACTAATCAAACATGCTAGAGATCATTCCCTTCCTTCGCCTAATGAATATGGTCATGGAGAGGCTGATTCCTTGGACCTTGACACAACAGCCTCAATCCTCAAATAGGAAAGAATATAGGATTACAGTCCAAAGAGTAATCATGATCTTGTTCTATTATATATAAATATGCCTGGCTACATAAAGAAAATAGTACTACAATTGATTTGAGTAAATATTGGAAAGAAAACAAATAGCTGAGTAAGATGGTGTGAATTACAGTCGGGTAACTCGCTTATCATCATCACATGTAACATGAAACCAAGTACATGGATCCACCAAAGTGGGATCCCAACTCTGTAAAACGTTATTTGGGTCTTCTACAGCTCTTCTGAACGCGTACAGGGCATCACCTGTTCATTTTCAAAAGATTCTTCAGATACAGTGGCTATATATATATATATATATATATATATATATATATATATATATGAGAGAGGGGGGTATTTACCTTCGGAGTTCGCATTTGCAACAGCAGAAGGGTCTGACAGGAGGAGAAAAATGGCAAGAAAATGAAAAAGTGTGCTGGTCTCCATGAACTAGCTACCCGGCCGAAACTTGGTACAGGTTACGGAGTTGAGAGACTAGCACGAACCGATGGTTCTATTTGTAGTCAAAGCGTGGCAATGCCTAACACTAACAAGAACAGGTGAAAGAGACGAGAGAGTTTCTTCTTTCTTCAATGCAAATGCAATGATGCTTTTGGAATGGAATCACATTTCTGTACGGGGACTTTATAGAGCCGTAAGCCGTTAATGGACTGCTGCCTCTTTGGTCTTTAGCTTCAGTTTGACACGCAAGTAATCTAACTGCACTGCAGTCCTACGTGTAAATATCATTACTCTTTCTTTAAGTAATAATAAACCATACAAATGTTTCCTTTTATGTATATAGAACCACTAAATTGTATACATATATCAATATGCATCTATAACAAAATGCTACTGTAAGTTGACACATACCATATACCATGACGATTTCATTGTATATATGTAGATGGAGGTCTAACCTCCTTTTTCAAAAAAGGTATGTGATAAGTTAGTGTAAAAAGACTTCTTTTTTTTTTTAAAAAAAAAAAGAGATGGAAAATAAAGTGGGTGTCAGAAAATAGCTTCAAAATTAAAAAAAAAAATTATTATGCATTATATATTTATGACATTAATTTTGTAGATTATTATTATCCTTTATTTTAATTATATTTCTTCTAACCTATATTTGAAGGGTTAATTAAATATTGAACAACATAGCAATGATTTTGTATGTAACTTCTTAAACCTAAGTTGAATAAGAAAAACAATACAAAAGCAAGCAGAGAAAAAGAAGAAAGTACATCTGCTTGCGGAGAGCTTTAATGTAAGAGGTGATTAGATTTTATTGAATTTGCAAATATATGCCACAGTATATACAGAAGTAGCATCTAACTTAATAGATCTTTCATTTTTTTTTTCTTTTTTCATCCTTTGAAACCCAATGTGCCATTATGTAATGGTTTCGCATGGTGGGGAGCTTAAATTGCTCTAAATGCCTTATTCTTTATAAATAAGGAATAAGAAATGTCTCCAATTATTATAGGCATCATAATGATACTCAATATTTATAATTATAAGCATTTTCAATTATACTGTGATTATACATTGTAGGCCTTAGTTACATTATTATTATTATCATTTTGTGTGTATTGATTTGAATAATCAATATAAGATATGCATCGTAACACAAACATTTACTCGCTTTACGTGCTTTGACGTTATAGTGATTAAGTATATATTTAAAGTTTTTTTGTGCAGATATTTGATTCAATTTATTAATATTTTAAGCAAATATCTATATACAAAGAATTTTAAATTATAGCATAAAATATGTGGTTGCCATTGTAGAATTTAATATATCAATTTTTTTTATTTTCAAATTTTATTGATGAAAATAGAGTCGGTATGTAATAAAGTACTCATATGTACTATAGGTAAGCAAAATTGTAACATTAGAATCAAGCCATTACCCTTGATTTGTTGATTTTTTATCATTTGATTATAACTGAATTTATTTTATTTTTTGTATGTTTGTATTGTGAAAAAAGGGTGATGTACATTTGTAATAATCATTTTCCTTTTAACATCTCAATATATACGTAGAAATTGCGACATGTATAGAGCTTAGGCAGATAGTAGTTGCAAAGAATAAATGTAGCAGTAGGAGGGAAACATATATATCTGGCATTCCAGCGTAGTTTTATTCACTTCCATATACTTAAATCAAATTGTTCTTGTACCAAAAAAAAAAATTCTAATTGTTCTTCTTACCTTTATCTGTTTTGATATGAAAACAAAAGAATAATTAATTAAGCTTAGATGCGGTGATGGGTGGTGCAGCTTCAAAGCAGAAGACTAATTGTTTTGTTCTTCCTGCCATTCTTTTTGTTTTTTGTGACTTGAAAAAGATTATCTGTGCTGCAAATTGAAGACTAAAGAGCACTGATGAATAATAATAATCAAAAGTCCAAGTTAAGATAAATATCACGTTGAATTAGTTTTTGTTTGGCCATCCACGATGTCAAATGAGTTAAGCGGAAACATCATACTACTTTCTGTGATTGAACCAAGTAAAAGTGGCCCATTAGAAGTGAAAAGACCAATTGTTTCTACTCTCTACTTTCCACTTTCTACTTTCTGCTTTGCCATTCCATTCCATGTGAAATGCAAATGAAATACTCGTCTTTTAATGCATGGTAATGGGTCCAAGTCCGACACTCTGGTTTTGACTTTGACGGCTCCATGAGTTTGAATTGCTTGACAGCATGAGGCATGTCGGTTTGTTCTCTTCCAAGTTACTGTTCCTTGTCCTCCTTCTACCTTCTTTTTTGGTAGTGGGAGGGACACCAACAGCATGAACGACTCCCTTTGTAATCTTAGACAGATAATGCAATGATCTCCTCATTAAAAGAAGTGACTTCGAGATAATTCAGACTGACCACACCACTCTCTGTCTCTCATCATCCATGTTAACTCCTTTTCATTCTTCCCATAATATAGAGAAAAAGTTATAATACTGTACAAACCAAAAAGCCGTCTCTGTTATCTATCCTCCTTTCTTCAGCTTCTCCGCTTGTTCAAAGAGTAAAAAGCTTTCCATACGGAAAATTGGGTGTATAATCAACGCCTCACGTGTTACTTTGGAAGAAATCATATTGGTTACTTGACTATTGACCAGCATTACATTCAAAATATAGTTGTTGCCCACCACTCAATACAGTTGTCGATCTTTTAAAAGAAAAGGGAAAAGGTATGAAGACAGCTTTGAATTATGCAACTCAAAAGTATTGAATGAGGTTTAGACAGTAGGCCAGATTAGGTTGGATTTTGGATTAAAAAAAAAAATTCAAAGTGACTAAATTTTTTTATGGGGCTGATATAATTTGGTTTACAACAATTCTTTTAGTCAACTTGAATTAAAGTTGAGTAATGAAAATCGACACAAAAATGATTAATTGTAGTAACAGTGGATTGTGATCTGAAGTAAATTTTACTTGCAATGTCGCAAGTTTAGATTAAAAAAGAAAATAAGGATTTGTTTGGTTTGTGTCCTCGTTTTCTATTTTTAATTTTAATTACAAAAATATCACTTTATTTTCAATCTATTTTCTTATAAAATTTTAAAAATAGGAAACAGATTAAAAATAATAATACATTTTTATAATTAAAATTAAAAACAAAAAATGACAATAACAATGCACAATTAAGGCACAATATACTTGATAATTACTTAGATAGGGAAAGATTCCAAATGAATTAGAAAAAAAAAAAGAAAAATAATTTAAATAATGTAACCTAAGTACGCAATTTTAAAAACTTAAAAAATAAATTTAAAAACTAGTTGATTGTGTAGTCAAGTTCAATGTTTGAGTTATGAGTTGAAAATTTATAAATTTAAAAATCAAATAAATAATAATTAATTTGTATTGAGTTTAAATTAAAGGGGTCTAATTATTTAAAGTAACTTAAACTAATTTAATTAGTTTGATTTAAAATTCTTAAATGTACTGAGTCCATCTCTGAACTTATGATCTATCTCTGGTTTTATTTAGAAATAATAAAAGCAACTACCCAAAACAAAACGTAAATATGCTTGAGGTTGGAGTTGACATTCTCATAAAAACGCAAAAGAAATTGTTTGTATATAGCTTTAGTTAGTTTATCTCCATTAGATGTATACAAACCTAGCTAAGCAAGTAGCTGTGAGCCTGTTATTAGGAGTGGTGCTGGCTGTGCTGGACAGCACCATCATAAGTTGGTAAAAAGGGAGAATATTATGAAAGGATAATATTTTGATTGAATAAACGCTTATCAAATTGAAATTCAAGGAACCAAATTCCCGCCATGCATGCTTTCCTTCAAATTCAATGCAACTCTTTATGGAAAGTGACTTTTGGCTAATTATCTAGGGCTGCGCAATTTAGGCATTTTAATAATCATCATCGTGGTCTGGTTGACATTGAATTGTGACTGACAAATGAAAGGGAGGAATAGGGATATAATCGAGTTTCGCTAACCCCAGCGTTATAAATTTACACACTAAGTTTGGATGTTGTTTCACTAACAAGACAAAGTAGAATTGGTAAGGATTGAAAAGGAACGGAAAGGAACAAATAAAATTACCTTTCTGCTTGTTTGGAAGGTTAATAAGAAAATACAATAAAAATTGATGTAATTTGAAAATTTAAGAGGGAATAAGTTTATATTTTTGGTTTTAAATAATATTTTTAATTAATTATATTTATATATGAATTAAAATACTGATTCTCTTAAAATTTTAAGATATTAATTATAATTTATTTTTATATTTTCTTCTATAATGAAGTTATATATCTAAATCGGTAGTTTTTTCATTGGATTGGACAACTAGATTACATTTGCCGCAAGTTTATTTCTTTTAGAAATTGTAATTTGATTGTGTCAAAATATAAGAAGTTTGTATTTAAATATGTTGACAAATTATATCAAATATGTTGGAGCCTTTTTTTTGGGTGTTACAATTGTTATATTTCTTTTTTTTTTTTCCTTACATTTTGTGAAAAAAATAAAAATCATGCTACAACGGCCGTACAATACTTGCAATCGCAGTTACAATCGCAGCCACAATTTAGAATATTGACTTCAAAGATATAAGGCATACATGAATGTAACTAAAGTGTAAAATGAACACTTACAGGTGATAGGAACAGAACGTGAAAGCTGTACAGTTGTAGAAACGTGATAAAGAGCATATAAATGAATGCAAAACGCAACAATGCTAATAAAAGTTGGAAATATAAAAAATGATGGGAACTCCAGAAGATATTTGGCTGTGCATTTGGACAATTTTCCAAACAGGTCAACCCTTTTGAGTAGTGATAGGGAGGCGTATTTTTTGCTATGCAGTACATGACGTATACGAAAAAATTGAGTAAAACGGTAAAAATATTTGGATAGTGGATCTCATATGATCATTATTACTTTTTTTAGTTTTTTTTTTTTCAGAAAGTTACCAGTATATTGTTGAAAAATGCTGGTAAATTTTTGAATTAAAAAAAATTGAACAAAAATAACAATAATTATGTGGGACTTATTATCTAAATATTTTTGTTATTTTGCTCATTTTTCTGTAAATATCTCATACTGTGTCGCAAAAAATACGTTCCTCAAATATTTTTCAACCCTTTTTATAGACTTGAAGCCTCCAAATTCTCTGTCCATGGATGATCGTTGAGGTCATAAACATTCTTCCATCTCCTGTTCTTTAGGAGCGTCGATCGCTCCTAGACAAAATGTTCTTGTACGCTTGCATATTATTGTTCCTCACAATGGTCGACATTTAATCCACATTTATTATATATATTTCGAATTGAATTCAATGGTATGTATGATTATATTGGTCATGTGTTACAACTTTCCAGTAGACTACGGCCCATTTGGATAAAAGCTTAATTAAGGTCTTATATAAAAGGATTTTTTTTTATAAAAGAATTTTATGAAAAATAAATTATAAATAAATTATTTTATTTGAATGCGTAATAATAAAACTATCTGTTTTAGTTTTTGTGCTTATTCTTATAAAAGTGTGCAGAGGCATTTTTCAAAAATTAAATATTTTAACTTCTCAAAAAACATCAAAAATAGTTTTTTAAAAAGTGACAAGTTGTATAATAATTTAATCTAAATAGGTATAAAATAACTTTTTTGGTATATAATACAAAATAACTTTTGACTATTAAAAAGTTAACAAAAGCCACAAGAACAAAAGCCACAAGTAATGAGAAATTCTTATATATTCATTGTGAGTTTGATAGAAGGGTAAAAATTGGGAATAATTTTTTATAAATAAGAATTATGTGTAATTTTATACATAAGTTTTATTTATATAAAATTTACCTCTATTTTTATCCTCTATCAAACTCATCCTTAAGATGTGTTTATTATGGGAATAACAGTAGGGTGAAATTTTTCATAAATCTCAGATATGTGTAAAATTATATATAAATAGGATCCATGAAAATTTCTCTTCCATTCTTATCTCCATATCAAACGCATCCGGAGAATAAAAATTTTCTCTTACTTTATTATATTTATTGCTTGACAAATCAGCATTATGGGTCTCATGATCATCCACTATTACATAGTTAACTTTTAGCAACATCTAGTAAGCACATTTTTATAAATGTTGCTAAAAGTATGATAAATATTATTAAAAGTATAACAAATGCTGCTAAAAGATATAGTAAAGTATTGTTAAAACCTTTTAATAACATAATCTAAACAGAAAACTTGTAAAAATATAACTAATATATATAGTAACATTTTTTTCATAATATACTAGCATTTTTTAAATGTTACTAAATTTTAATTATGATATAATGATCTTTTCTAACCTTCATAATAGTATTTGTCAAGTAATGATATAGTAAGACAATTTTGTTACTCTCAAAAACATACAAGAATTTCTATGTGTAACGGTTTAGTCCATAATAATTTCTCTTCCACAACTTCCCCATCTGTCTTGCATTTGCTCAATTACGAGACTTGGTCAAAATAAATAATCTTTTATCCTCGTTGTACAAAACAAAAATCATCTTTTTTTTTTTGTTTACTAAATCATCTTTATATTTATTTTTGGTCAGAGAAGTGGGATTAGGCTCATGCCCACATTATACACCTTTCTTAAAAGCCAATTGAATGACCCTCAAACCATGGCCTCAAATGTAAATCATCTTTATATTTAATAGCCATGACCTATGTGAATGAAATTGGGCTGACCGAATGCTAGGCCATCCTCCTTGTCCGATTTGTAGAGATGGCAAAGCAAGTTGGCCCGCCCCAACCAACCACAAGCAAGGCGGGCCGAATTAGGAAGGCAGGATCAATATTTTAACTCATCCTGTTTAAGGGGCAAAAAAATAAAAAATATAAATAAATTTATTTTAATATTTTTTATGAGTTAAATTATTTTAAAAATTAGAAAAATATATTAAATAAAAAATCTACTTAAATAAAATAGAATAAAATAATTAAACTATATAATTTATATCAAAATTTAACTTAAACATAAATATAATAAACTAATTAAGATATATAAATAAGTTTATAAATAATAATTAACTATAAATTTATAATATAAAGTCTATAGTATAAAGTTCATAAATTAATAAAAATATAATAACAATATAATTTATAATAAAAATCTAAAATTTATTTTTAAAAATATTCTTAAACCTAAAAAAAAAACAAAAGTGACAAGCTTGGCCTAGCGGACCAACCTACCCTGGCCTGCCAAAGCCTGTAGGTTAGGTGAGTCGAAAATTTTTTACGGGTCAAATATGTCAAACCAACCTATTATTTTTAGTAGGTTTGACAGGCCAATCCAGCGGACTGAGCCCATTTTACCATCTCTACCCATTTGCAAGTACAATCCACTTGAAACTTCTATAAGCACGATCAAATAAGCATATTAAATTTAAAAAAAAAAGAATCTATAAAATATCGACTTAGTTCAACGGCTTTTGATTTTTATATTAAGGGTTTGTTTGGATAAGCTTTTCAAAAAAGTTTTTTTTTTAAATAATTTTTTTGAAAGGTATTTTGAAAATATAAAAGTTATTTTGTGCTTGGATATAATATTAAAAAATCTTCTTTTGCTCTTAAATATATTTTTTATGTTATAAAAAAATATCTTTTTCAAAAGATGAAAATTGTTACCTCTTAAAAAAGATCTTTTTATACTTTTTTTTTAGTGATTCTGTTTTTACTAAAAAAATTTACTCAAACATATTAAAAAATATTAAAAAATATTTTTTTATTAAAAAAATATCTTATTTTATCAAAATAATGAGACCCAAACAAGCACTAAGACTTTATTCGGCTATCTTTAAAAATCAAATATTAAGATATAATAGAGTTAGATTTTAAAATAAATAAATATTTGGTAACTAATAAATTTTTTAAAATTATTTAATTAATTTATACTTGAAATTATTTAAAAAACTAATTTAAAGTTAGTTCTATTTAACTTTATTTCTTTCTCTTTTTACATGATCATTTTATCATCTATCTTATTAAAATATATATCAAAATTAAATCTTAAGTTAATTAGCTTAAAATAAATACTATTTAAATTATTTTTATTTTATACCATATTAAATTATTTTTTAAAGTTGACAAGCAACTTGGAAGAGTATGTTATGTTACAAAATAGTTGCCAAACTAATTTGCCTCTCCCCCTGTAGAATACTTTTACCAAAGCTAAAGCAAATGGCGAACTTAGCTCCTGTATAAATATTTGCTTTTTCTCTTGTTTGTCTCAAAATAATTTTATTCTTCTGCCCAACAAAGAGTAGAGATGGCAAAATAAGTTGAATTCAATATATAAACTTGTTTAATTTGCTGAAAATGGAAACAACAATTCCACATGTTGAATAGAAATAATATTTTATATTTGAACTAAATTGATGAGAGATTCTTTTCTTGTGTCTTTTATCTTTTTTTTTTTTAAAAAATAAATATGATTTTTTATATAGAAAAGCTATTTCTTTTAAAAAAATTGGACATGCAATTTATAACTATAGAAAACATATCAAAGAAATTATTGATAGGAAAAAAATATTTTGAAGCCTTATATAGTGTTTTTTTTTTTGTCAAAATCACAAGTATTCTCCTACTAGAGGCAATCCTGCTTGAGTCAAATAGGACTATTTGAGTGGCAAAACTCTTCCTTCTGAGTTTTTCATTTCTTAGCTTTGATTATCCATTTATAATTAATTAATTGTTATTATTTAGTTTACCATGTTCATATTAATATGCAGCCTTAGTAGTCACAATAATTATCATCCAACACATATCCAAACATGAGCATCTTTGATCTTAGGCTAAATAAAATCTTGTAAAATAATACAACAAAAATATACATTGGTCCCTAAAAGATTTAGGTTTTAACATACTAGTATCGTCCTCCAACTAAAATGACCCATGGTATTTAACGGACCACATCATCATCCCCATTAGGAGTTAATGGAATTTAACATAAGAATTAATTTGTTAGAACATGTTTAACTTTTAGAATTAATCTATTAACAAATTTTCTTTGTGGGGGCAATTTTGTTAAAAGTCAATTTTTTTAGGTACAATATGTAGATTAACTCTTAAATTATTTTTTATCTTTACTTTTCACATTTGTTTAAGGCATTTACTTATCCAAAGCATTATAAAGTAGCTCACATACTCAAGTTTTGTTAGGAAATGTCATTGTTAGTTGTTTGTTAAGTATCCTGTTATTGGTTTGTTATTAGTTTGTTAATAGTTGTTGAAATCAGTTTTGGAATATTCTAGATTCCTTCACTTATTAGGCTTTGTATATAAACCAAGTGATGAGAAAATCAATGAAGTGATTTTTCATTCTGTCATTTTCTTGTTTCCTAATATGTTACCGGTAGAGTGAAACCTCTCTGCTTTCGCTTTCTTATTTACCTTCTCGCTCTTCCATTTTCTCTCATTTACATGCTATTCATCACTTACTAAGGCATCTCAAAGGAACACTAGGTCAAGGCTTGTTCTTCCCTTTATCCAACAATTTGTTGAGTCTGCTTTCACTAATGCCGATTGGGGCACCTGTCCTAACACCAGAAAATTGACTACAGGGTACTGCATGTTCCTTGGAGACTCTCTTGTTAGCTGGAATTCTAAGAAGCAGATTACCATTGCCTGATCTTCTGCAAAGGCTGAATGTAGGGCAATGGCCAATGCAATTAGTGAAAGTTTTGTGGTTGGTTAAACTTGTCAAGGACTTTCGCATTGATGTTGCTTCTGTCAAGCTGATGTGTGATAGCCAAGCAGCAATGCACATTGCCACCATTCCCATCTTCCATGAGAGGACAATGCACATTGATACTGACTGCCATTTTGCTCAAGAACATGGGCAGTTTGACCTTCTGAAACTCATCCATGTGAAATCAATAGATTTGTTGACTAAGCCTTTTTCACTCACTCTTTTTTTATCTTTACTATCCAAGTTAGGTGTATTGAACATATATCTCCCAAGTTGAGGGAGAGTTTTAGGGAGTGTCATTGTTAATTAGTTTGTTAAGTATTCTGATATTGGTTTGCTATTAGTTTGTTAACAGCTGATGGAATCAGTTTTGGAATATTCCAAATTCCTTCACTTATCAGGCTTTGTATGTAAACCAAGTGATTAATAAATTAATGAAGTGATTTTTCAATATTCTCTCATTTTCTTGTTCCCTAATAACAAGTGACGTATAGGTTAGCAACCTTAACTTTTATGCTCCAACCAATTTGGGATATAAGCTTTTTCATTTTTTAATCAAGGACCTTGAGTCATTTTCGATCATAGGAAAAATCTTTTGTGGCAAATTAGAATCATCACATATTATTTGTGTGTGTGTGTGTGTGTGTGTGTGTATATGTGTTGTGTTATGTGATGACATTTCATCAAATGAAGATTAATATTTGGTGCTAAAATTAAGCTTTTTCCTCCGAAGTAAATGGCTCCTTGGATTAAAATTTTCATTTGTGGCTATTTTTGATAGAAATATTAACTAGTTGATAATCCATTGTGTTTTAGTACCATCCGGACGTACGCAAAGAAAGTAACCATTTAGATACTCATCAACTTTTAGATTATCATTTTTTAAGTTTGTTGTGCATAATTTTATTTGGGAACTGGTATCATTGAAAATATTCTTCAACTTTGGGTTATGTAAATTTTGCTAATTATTCTACTTATATTGATATTTAATAGAGTTTGAGTTTCTGTTTTTGGCTATCGATATATGAAAAATAAAATATAAAAAAGGCTGACAATATATATATAAACAAAAAAATAAAAAAATGGTTGATATTTTATAATGGCTAGTTGGCATTTTTTGCTGCCTGTTGGTGCCAACTAGATATAGAAGTTCCTTATTGGAACGTTGAAAAATTAAGACTCTTAAATCATTTACAGATACAGTTGAGGTCCTTTCTAATAGTTTTCTCCAAGTTTTATACTATTAATTGGTTACCATAAAGATAAAATTTTAGAAAAATATACAAGTTTCTATTCTTTATTTTAAGTGAGTGTTTGACAAATTAAAAAAATTGGCCATTTAGGTCGAATGGTTTCAGGTTTTAAATAAATAGTATTTGGTAACTCAGTAAATATTTTAAAATTGATTTTTATCTAAGCCAATTTTGATCCAAAACTAATTCTAAAAAAATAATTTTAAACTAATTTTATCTTATACAAAATTTCTCTCTGTCTATTACTTCCCACCAATCTTTATTTTTTCCATTGAGCTCTCCACAAATCTTTTCATGGTTTATCTCCATCATCTAACAAGATGAATGAACACATATATCTTACTTCAGGTTAATATGAAAATTGGAACTCAAAACACTTTTATTTGACATGAATATTATTTGACACTGTTTATCTCCGTTGGCATGAATATTACTATGGAATTTTTTTTTTGGTTTATGTCATTCATGGTTTTGAGGATATTGAGTTCAACCGTGCATACAAATTGGAAAATAAATTCATGCTTGGTTTATATATATAGTGTTTAGGTTTTTTTTTTTTTGGTTAGGGGCTTCTTCTTTTTTTTCGTTTTGGTTTATGTTATTCATGGTTTTGGGGATATTGAGTTTAGGGGCGGATTTAGATACATATACTTGGGGTCATATGCCTCCACTAAGTCTTGAGATTTTTATTGTTAGTATATAGGTATATATATATTTTGCCGTTATTATTTCATTAAATTTGATCTCACACTAAGATAAAAATTATGTGAAACTTCTTGTTATATTTATATATTATTTTTTGCCACCACAAACTATATATATATATATATATATATATATATATGCTTGATTATTAATCATGTTTAATCATTATTAGAAATTCGTTAATAACTGATAGATTTTACTAATGGATACAATTCATCGAAAATACTAATATCGACAGATTATCCGTTAGAAATTATTGACGTGAAAATTTACCGACGATTTGATATTCGGTTGATAAAATTGTCGATAAATGTTCGCATCTAATAGTGCCAAATCATTATCAATAGAAAAACTGTCGGTAAGTAATTACTTTTTTTCCTTTTAATTTAGTTTAAAAAATTAATATTTTACCGACGGAAAAATGATCGATAAGTTTGGTTAAATAAATATTATTGTATTTTTTCTTCAAAATTTATGTGTAAATATTACTGATGGATTATCTCTCAGTATTTAAAAATTCAGAATTACTGCCAATGACTAATGTTTATTTTCCATATTACCGACGGAAAATTCATCGATAAAAAGGAAACAGAACATTAAAACGCAAATGCCCCCTTCATCTTCCTTAGCTCACGAATGTTCTCTCTCTCTCTTTCTCTCTCATCCCCTATTACGGCCCCAAGCCATTTTCTTGCCACTGGAGCTTCCATTTTGCAGCTGAAGACCATTATTATATTCGTGGTATGTTATTGAGCATTTTAATCGATTTAATTGTTTTGTTTAGCCTTTTTTTTATTTCATTTCTTTATTCAAAATTTTTAGTTTTTTAGTTAGTTTACTAACTTATTTTGTTATGTTAATCGTTAAAAATCTCATTTGGAGCATTTGAGGCACTTCCTGCATTTAGTGATTTGAGCTTTGTG
This sequence comes from Pterocarpus macrocarpus, assembly GCA_031439585.1. Taxonomy (NCBI): domain Eukaryota; kingdom Viridiplantae; phylum Streptophyta; class Magnoliopsida; order Fabales; family Fabaceae; genus Pterocarpus; species Pterocarpus macrocarpus. Next base: position 79,871,849 of record CM062515.1, read on the forward strand.
GTACATTAGATATATACATTATACTCTTTTTTTAACTCTATATTTTTTGAAATATTAGAGACTTGAATTTTCTAGGATAAAGTTATAGGATACATGGAATAAGGAGGATGAGATTGTATGATTAGAGGAAAGCTTAGAGTTCTTTCCCATTGTTTAAATTGTGTATGTGGTGTTGTGTACCTGCATTATGTGAAATAAGGGATGTGCTTTAGAGCAGTTTTTAAGATTAATTAATTAATTTACATGACTACTTGTATTTGTTATTTGTGTCTAACTAGTGAAATAATTTTTTTAGAGGCTCCTAAATTAAGTGGAGATAAATTAAGGAGAGACTCTGCCCAAATTTTTTAATGATTTAGAATATTGTTTGAAATAAATAATTATTGATATGTAATAAATAATTGTTCTTTGTGTTAAAATGCTTAATTAATTTTTGTGGAGGCTCCTAATTTAAAAGGAAACTCTGCCCAAATATTTTTTTATTATTTAGAATATTCTTTGAATTAAATAATTACCGTTATCCCTATTGTGTTGTGTCTTTATTTAATTAACATATGTTTTACATTTTCAATTTTGTACATATATATTTCGATGTTATAGTTAAATTATTTTCGTTTATAGTTATGTGCATATTATGTATGTTGTATATGTTTATTAATCTATACACATGTTATACAAATCCTTTATGGCAGGATGATGATTTGGTTTTAGATGAGACACAGATAGATCGAGGAAGCATGATCTACCCTCTCGCGCTTATGCTCCACCTACCACTTCCACTACACTCGCGTTCAACACTCCCACCACTGCTACTACCTCCACCTTTCCCAGTCATCCTCCATATACTTAGGGGGCGTTTGGTAGGGGGTTTCAATTTTTATTTCTGGGAATCTTAATCCTAGGAATATTATTCCCGGAAATAGTTTTCTCAGGCATATATACTTTGAGGCGTTTGGTAGACGGATTAAATTCTTAGGAAAATTTTGTTCATTTCTAAAAGTACCCTTGGCAGTCTGACAGCAAACGGTGATGGTCCGGCGGTGGTTGACGGTGGCTGCCCGACGATGGCTCGCAGTGGTTGATGGTGGTCTGGCGATGGCCCGCGATGGTTGGTGGTGGTCTGGCGGCAGCCCGCGGTGGTCTGGTGACGATCGGTGGTCGTCCAACGATGGTTGATGGTGGTTCGGCGGCAGCTGATGGTGGTCCGGTGGCAAACGACGGCGGTTCAGCGATGCCCAATGGTGGTCCGGCGGCAAACAACGGTGGTTCGATGGCAGTTTGGCGGCGGTTGATGGTGGTCTGGCGGCAAACGACAGTGGTTAGTGGTGGTCCGGCCATGGCCGGTGGTGGTTTACGGTGGCGGTTCGGCGGCAGCCGGTGGCAATTCGACGGCAGCTGGTGGTGGTTCGGCGACAAACGACGATTGATGGTGGTCCAGTGGCTGCCCGATGGTGGTTGGCGGTGGTTTGCGGTGGTCTGGCGGCTGCCCGCGGTGGTCCGACGGCGGTTTGGCGATGGAGGGTGGTAGTGGAGGGTAACAGGTGGTGGGTGGTAGCAGGGGTAATTTGGTCTTTTCACATAAAAAATATTCCCATGCCATGGGAATGTTACAATCCCATGTATGAGATGGGATTATTTTGGGGGGAATCTTACCCCCAAATCAATCCCGGGAATGTTACATTCCTGGGAATTTTTTTCAAAACTTGTACCAAACATAGGCATCTCCATGGAATTCCCGGAGATCCTATTCTAAACCTTCTACCAAACGCCCCCTTAGGAGTTTGTTATGATACCCAACCTTGGGTATATGGAGTTAGGGCCTCAACCTTTATTCCCCTCTCAGCATTTTCTACCTCCACCCCCACCTCCAGGAGGTGAGGTCCATATCTCGTCTGTACTTGGTTCCACACCATCCCCTACCCTAGCTAGCTTGGGTCGCAGGGTGCCTAGGCCTTCTCTTCCACCCTTTCATAGGGCTCCATAAATCAGCGCGTGGAGCTTAGATATAATTGCAAATCCTAGTAAATAATTTTAAATTTAAATTTATTATGAATTTTTAGTTGTGATAAAAAATTTAACTAACAAATACCTGACTTAGTCTATTATTTATGACATAGTTGGATTCTACCACGACTGGGTCTGCATAAGATTGCCGAGGTATTTGAGGAGAACTTTCATGCCCTGTATTCCAGTTTCGTGCAGGCCCCTGAGGCTACACAATAATTATGGTGGAAAGAGTAGAAGGTATAATAATAATTACTTTTTTACTTTTTTATTATTAGTTTTGATTTTTATTTTTATGCATAATTATTCATTACAATTGGGCTGACTATTAATGTTAGTTGTATGCAGCGTATATTCATTATTGATCCATACGAGGAGGCTTCGATCTACAGGACGTGGAGGACCAGTGCTAGGAAGTGGCTTGGCGATATGTTTCACGACATTCGTGAGAACGGTACTAGCACCCATTGGCTCACTGATGAGATCCCATAGGTATTGAGAGTCTATTAGGACTCACTCAAGTTCAAGGCAAAGCAGGTCAAAGCCTGGATGAGCAGAAGATCAGCTTGAGGTGGCTCTTTGCACATTAGAGGCTCCACTACCATTGAAGGTACGCAGCTGAGGATGGTAATATCCTCCTTTACTCATTTAGTTATCCAATTTCTGTATTAAATATTATATGATCTTGTGAAAATTTTTTGAAATGTAGGAGAAGGCGATGAATAGGCTATTGACTCAGGGGAAGCTATTTTGGGAGACCCATACTTAGAAGCAGGACAAGTCCCAGTGGATTGATACTGGTCGGAGCCCATATATATAAGTAATATATAAGTACTTATAATTTTAGTTTTCAATATTTTTAATTTATTATGGTTGTTATTCTTTAAATTTAATTTGTTTTTTTCTTCCAATTGTAGCATGAGTTCACCCAATAGCTGACCGAGACCGATTGCAGCAGTCGTAGTAAGGGGACGGGAGCACTTCTGTTGGACCACCTATTAGCGACGACTAGATATGGGCCCTGAAGGTTGGTGGCCGCTACAAGAGTCAGATTTACAGTATCGGGACCTCCTATAATAGGTTATATTCTCTAGTCTCTATGTTTGGAGTTAGACCTATTGGGACTGATGCAAAGGATATTCGTGATTAGATGCAGCAACTGAATGATTTGGGATAGAGACAGCTCGAGGAGACTAACAATAGATACATGGAGTTGTATGAGTGCCACGAGAGGGATAAAGAGCAGTGGATGCAGCAGATATAGTTTATGGAGCAAAGGATGACGATCATGTACAATTAGTTCGAGCAGATGCGGAGTGGTGGTTCATCATTTGGTGCATAATCTCCACTACCTTAGCCTTCTCCACACCACCACACATCCGGAGATGACAACGGCATTTTGGATACCTAACGGTGATTAGCATTTGTAGTTTTTAGAATTTTTTTTTTTCTGTTTTTAGAATTATTATGTGACAATTTTTTTGTTCATTTTTTTCTATTAGTGATAGTTTTTATTTTACGTAACAGTGTATATATATTTTATTTAATTAACAATTTTTTTTATTTCTTTTGTTTTTATGTTTTTAGAATGATCAATTTTTTCATATTTTATTATATTTTTATTTACATGGATTTGTGAATAATAAAAATAATAATTTGAAAATGATAATTTTAAATTTTAACCAAAAAAAAATCTTTAAGTACCAACGGATTTTTTGTCGATAATTATATACAATAAAATATTATTTTTATATTATTGACGGATTATTCGTCAGTAATATTTTCAAATTATAAAAAAAATGTAAACTTAACGACGAATATGCCGTTGGTAGTTATAAATGATTCGTCAGTTTAATTCCATTAGTGATGGTTGCTGATGCTATTATTACCGACATTTTTATTATGCTGACAAATACGGTTTTTCATCGAAAATATTCCTTTTTTTTTTGTTTAATTACCATCGCGTTTCTTAAGTAAAATTCATATTGGCAGATTTTGTCCAATTTTCCGATGGTAAATAGCGCATATTTAGTATTGAATTATTTTAATATGATTAATATTGATAATTTAATAATTTGATAGTACAATTAATTTTTTATTTGTTTTATTTGGTAATTTCATAGTACAATTATTTTTTTATTTGTACTCCTGCCAAACTCTTAAATAATTAATATTACTACAAACTTCGAAGGCACATGTATGTATACATACATATAAACTGCTCATAGCATATACTGTTATCACAAATTTAGCTCACGGACCACAACAGCATGGAGAAATCAAATCGTTGATGAGACTTTTGGAATTAATAGATTTTTGTACAATTTTAAGAAATTTATCATGCAACATTTTTTCCTTTTTCATTTTATTTGAACCTGATACTAGTTTTGGTAAATGAGGTTCCTGTGGTTTCTATGACGTAGATTTTTTAATTATTGGATTGTAAATTGAGATTTGTACCATCATAATATAACAAAAATCAACATTGCCAGCCGATCAATATTGTGCCTTTTTTAGTTATCGTACTTTAGAGGGACCATAGCCAAAAGAAGAGAAGTTTGATTGACAAATAATAGTTATTTTGTTTTGTAATTCGAACTGAAAAGATTTGTCTTGTTATTTCTGAAATCATGAATTCAGTGAATCACCTATAATCTTAATTCCTTCGGTTTATTGTATTGTATTAAATGTTACGAGTGGGATTTAAAAGCTTGGCACTATGCCAAGATGGATGTATTATGTATTCTGCTATTGGGTTTAAGAGGAAAATATCTCACAATCAGATAACTATAGTAAGTAGTTTGTGAAGGAAGATACAATTTGTAAGAAATTCTTTTGAAATATTAGTATAAGAAATACGAAGGGTAGGAGTAGGAACCATGGGAATGGTTTGAGGTGAGACCGTGAGAGAGAAAGAGAGAGAGAGATAAGAAGAGTGGGGGCATTATAGAGGCATTGCTGTCAGTCAGATGACCCGCAAGAGTTCAGAACAGATTCCACAAACAGAATAAGTGCAGACGGACGTGCATTGGGCATCCCCGCTAAGCATTATCATTTTGTGATTCATCCAACGGCCCCAATCATCTCATTTCTAAACCCTCAGCCTTTCATTTCTGTCGCTAACAAAAAAAAAAAAAAACTTCCATTTCAGTTTCACTTCTTTTCTTTTTTAACAATAGTTTTCTTAAATCTATCGCTGAGCCAGAGTTGAGTCATGAGTGCCATCTCGTGAGTGAAGTTTCAATTCAAATTACTCCAACTATTAAGTTGCACCTTTACACAAATATTCTTTTTATTTTTCCCTCCTATCCTTATTGTCCCATGTATTTTCTCTCTCAATCACTCTCCAATTCTTGTTGCCTTGTGTGTGTTTCTCAAGTTGCCTATTTACTTGCCACCAGCCACAGCAGCGGCAGCCCCGATACATTCGGCCATGCTGGTGTCCGTTTCTGTGCGTCCCACTCTTCTACTTTCTTATTCTCAGACACCCAACATTCTCTTTCTTTTTCTTTAACATTTTCCTGCTTGTGCACCCAAAAAAAAAAGAAAGAAAAATTCCTTCACTTCACTTCACCTCAGTTCCATCCTATATGTATGCTTTCTTTATTCGTAATTAGTACTGAATTCTAAGTTTCAAGAAATGGCGTATACTTATTTAAATAACAATTCAATTAGTGGGATGATTCCTGGTTTACACTTTAGCCTTTGTATGTATTTTGAGAAGGAATAATTTCTCAGTTTTTCTTTTTTTTTTCTTTTTTCTTTTCCTCTATAATTTCAAACATATCCTTAGAGGTTATAAATATATCTTACTATTGGTAATTAAATATGCTTTTAAGCTTTAGTGTTAACTCATGAACTTGTACGAGTTTAGTAGTTTAAGTTCATAAATTGAGCTTGCTCAGTTGAAAATTCAGATCCAAGTGAATTCAATAAACTCATGAGCTTTTTATTCTAGTCAAAATTTGGTCTGTTGAACACCAAGGCACACTATTTTACAAATAGCACCTTAATCTTAATGTTTTAGTTTATGTTTTTGATTTTCAGCTTCATAAAATTTTAATATGTTACTTTTTTCTATGTTTTTAATTTATATGTTTTACTTTGTGCGTAGAGAGAAAGGTAGAAAGAGAGAGAAAGATAGAGACGGAGAAGCATCATATGAACCATGCGAGGTGGTGTAGTATCAGGAAGTGGCAAGTATAATAATTATATCATTATATTCTTTCTTGTTTTACAATAATGTTATTTGTACATATATTTGGGACGTATTTTCGACGCGTTGTCAACTTTTTTTTTAGTTACCAATTTTTTGAAATAAAGTTACCAATTTTTTCAACTAAGTTATCAACCAGTTACAATATATAAATACCAATTTTTTTCTCAGTTATCAATATTTTAAACTAAAATGACCAACTTGTTTGACTGAATTACCAATTAGTTGAATGCAAAATACCCTATAATATTATGCTGTAATTGATTGATAATTTAGTTGAATAAGTTAGTAATTTTAATTTAAAAAATTGATAACTGAAAAAAAAAATTGGTAATACCTTAAATGCATCTATTTTTGTGCGTTCAAATAACACAACTCCTTGTTTTAATATATATTTTGTTGAAAGAGCAACCAAACAACCCAAAGAGGAGATACGGTTTCAAGAAAGTCCCGGCATCCTTTTTGGTAGTCGCGGTTATACCTCCACTTTTCTGTTTTATTTTGGATAATCTCAAGGTTTGCCGATCCCCCTAAGTCTCTCTCTAACAAAAAGATTTTTCGATTCCAGATCTGGTTAGCTGCATTCAAGTATATGAATACTAGACAATAATCTTACTTCATGATATATATAGTGTTATGATTTTGTTAAATTATATTAGTTTTCTATCTTCAATTATTATATTAAAATTATAGTATTTTAAAAAAGATTCTTATCACATTAATCAATAAAATAAATAAATAAAGAATTTAATTTAAATGTATTGACAGCATAAAACAGTTTTACACTGTCAGCCAATAGAAATAATGAAAAGTGCCAACTCATATAAATAACTATCTATTATAATGAGGGATCCGCTATAATTTCTCACTTTTTCCTATTTCTATTGATTAACAGTATAAAACTGTTTTACACTGTCAGTGCATACCAATTAAACTCAAAATGAAAAGATATTATTAAATTTTCTAATAACATAAGTTTTATCGTAACAAAAAAGTGGTTCTAAAAACATAAAACTAATAAATAAGATGAATAATTGTTTAGAATTAAGAGAATAAAACAAATAATGTACTACTATTGTTTTGAGGAATAAGATCTATAGTTTTATAAACATTATAGTTATATTCTTATATAATTTTGAGTTCATTGATTTAGGGAGCAAAGTCTGTGGATGGCATGGTTCGTGGAAAGCGCGTGAGGTTTTCAGCGAAAGCAGCGAAGCGAGACAAAATGCATCCCACAGTGGATCCCTGGAGCTGACAGCTGCTACCCCACTCGGTTACCGTGAGCGTTCCACACGCGCAGTTGCAAAACGTGTTTTATCTATCTAGTTCTAGCCTTAAAATCAACAACGCCAACCCCTCTCTACTCTATTGCTTCCAAAATCTCCCTCTCTCTCTCTCTCTCTCTCTCCCTATGTATGTGTCTCTGCGTGTGTTTGTTTAGCAGTTTGGTTTAGTGCAGGTGTTGATTTGATTTTGCTCGCCGTCGCATCGCAGGTAACAGCGGAGCATCCGAATAGTCATTAAATTAAATTGAATATAATGCATATGAGATTAACGAAAAGAAAAGAAAAGAAAACTTTTAAGATTGTGTGGGTGTATATGTATGGAGGTATGTGTATATGTTTGTTTTTGGTTTTCATTTCATTAATTGTCGTTAGAAACCATGACAGCTCTAAACATGGAGATGGAGGCGATCACTGCTTCCTTAGAGAGGTCTCTTCAAAACTTTTCCTTAAACAACAACAACCAGAACCACCAGAGCAGGAGGGAAAAAGGGTCGGCCGCGGATGCAGACGCAGATGCAGATGCAGATGCAGGCATGGGAATCTCATCCAGCTCAGATGATGTTCCGGACAACCACATCTCCAACTCCGACACCACTTTAGAGCTCAACTCCCACATCTCACTCCCTTACCATTGGGAACAATGCCTAGATTTAAAGGTTCAATTCCCTTCTTCTTCTTCGTACTCTTTTCATCTATATGCCGTTCCCTTCTCCCTCCCCTTCATATATCTGCATGAAACTGGATCTTTCTTGACTTGAGCGTCTTTCTAGTCTATAACTATGACCTATCTACGCTGTTGTGCGTTCAATCACTTCCCTTTGCCCGCCGTAGCACTTTCACTCCAAGAATGACAACAACACTGTACACGGCACACACGAAGCCCCTATAAAATTAAGGATTCTGCTTTTTATTTTTCTCATTTCTTCTCATTTCCGTTTTGCATCTATCGGGGAAGGCCGAAGGGCCAGCTTTTCTGAGTTTGGCTATCCTGAAAAGTAAATTCACAGATAGCTTCCGTTCGATCTGTTTATTGGGGAAGAAAAGCCTGATATATATATATATATATATATATCTAGTCATAGAGAAAGAAAGGGAAGGAGAACTATTAAATATATACAAGTTGGGATTTCCTTGATTTGTTTGATCCTTCCTACCTATTGGGTGCTTCCTCTTTTATTGTTTGTGTTTCTATAAAAGATGAGCTTCTGAAGTTTAACACAGATATATACACTTTAATTAGGGAGGGAATGAATGATGTATTGATTATATACTTTACTTATATATACAGACGGGGGAAATTTATTACATAAACTGGAGGAATGGGATGAAAGCAACGGAGGATCCAAGAAGGGCAGCAGAGTATAGTAACAATTTGAGTAGGGAGTACGAGTCGGAAGAAGAGAGCTGGTACGACAGCGAAGACTCTTCATCGGAGTCATGCCTCTCTTCCTCCAAAGAGCACTACCACCAGAGGCTGGGGCTGGGGCAGGTAGAAAAGCAGAACAATAATAATAATAATGTCTTGGTAGTGGCTGGGTGCAAGAGCTGTCTCATGTATTTCATGGTGCCCAAACAGGTCGAAGACTGCCCAAAATGTAGTGGTCAACTCCTCCACTTTGATCGATCCGAAAACCGCTCTCCATGATTCCCACTTCTCAATTCCACCCCCTTGTTTTTTTCTTTTCTTTTCTTTTTTAAATTCTTTTTCTCTTCTTGTTTCATTTCGCCTGCCTGTGAGTGTGAACTATTAGTTTTGTTCATTATTAGGATGAAGTTTCTCCATCTTTCCAACTACGAGACCCTACATCGTGCTTGCATTTTCAGAATAGGTTTTCATTCATTCTTATTCTTTTTACAATTTTTAATTGAATTTCTCTTATTCATTCTTCATTAATTTAACATTTTGTGGCTTTTCTCGGTCCTCAATAAATAAAATGACATATATTCGGTCAAGTTCTACAGTGCTGGCAGAAAGGTCAGTTGTAGAAGAACCAAAGAATAATATTTGTAATGACGGCGACGTGTAGCGTTCATGCCTTTCATATACCATTTTTAAAATAAAAATTAATATCAGTGTATTGTCTCCTCCTCCTTGTTTTTATGTTTTTACCGTTTGAGGTCCAGTTTAGTTACCTTAGCGCCACTCACAGACACACACACTTCAATTCAAAGGTGGGGTTTGTGATGCGCCGACTCTAACTGGGTGCATGGTACACCAAGTAATGTAGGGGTGTATATTCATGCACTAAATCATATATCGTGCACTGTAATTTTTTTAAAACTTAGATATATTTTTAATCCATAAAATATAGGTCATTTTAATTTTATTATGTATAATTTTTTTTTTTGCTTTTGGTCCTTTTTTTAAATATTATATTTTGAATCTTTATTGTTCTAAATTTGAGTCCGAAAAATTATTTTAAAATATATATTTAATCTTTATAAATATTAAAATTTTTGTTTTATCCTTTATAAATATATTAATAATCTTCTTTTGCTCTTTATAAGTATTATTACGTAATAGTATTGATTAATGATAAAAACCAAAAATATAATATTGAAAAAAAGAATGACTAAAAGTTTAAAAAAAAATTAGAGAAATTAACACCAAAATAATCTATATTTACAGGGAATAACAATAAATTGAAGCTTTTTTTTAATTTAACCAAATTTCAAAAATGTGGTTAAATATATTTCAAAAGTGATCATATTTTTTTTCTATATAATATCCCAAAAAATATATTTACTTATGAGATCACATAGATAAAATCTGATGATTTTTGAATTGAGCAAATTTTATTTGTGTAATATCCTTTATATTTTAGAAGTAAACAAATTTTATCTATGTAATACTCAAAAAATTTCAATTAATATTAGAATCATATAAAAAATAGCCACTCAGAAATGTATTTAACCACATTCATTTTTTAAATAAACTAAAAAAACTACTGCAACACACCACATGTAATTTGGTATATAAATACACCACCTCCGTTCCAACATTCACCTTACTTGGTGCATCAAAAACCAAGTTCTAACTCAGTTCATTGTAGCATTGCCCCAATTCAAATGCCTAAAAAACACCCTCGTCCACACATGCAATTAGTTTGTTTGCAATTAATTTAAAAGATAAATCAAAGGTTCGAGTAGTAAAACTTTTGATTATAATTTAATTAATTAAATTGAATTTAATTTAAATGCACTGACAGTGTAAAACAGTTTTACACTGTCAGCCAATAGAAATAGTGGAAAGTGTCAATTCATACAAATAACCACCCATTATAACAAGGGACCCACCATGATTTCTCACTTTTTCTTATTTCTATTGGTTGATAGTATAAAAATATTTTATACTGTCAATGCATACCAATTAAATTTAATTAAATTATGATTATATTATACTTAAATTCGAAAATATTTTAATTAAAAATATTTATTACTGAACGATTTAATTCAATCAAACTGTTCAATTTATAATTCAATATTTTAAAAAACCGTTTGTGTAGAATAATCTTACTTAATATAATCTTCCGTATACTTTTTGTGCTAGTTATAACTGCAAATAAGATTTCCAAAGAAATCTATTTTAAGAAAAATAAAGATGGAGAGAATGGAATAAGGCAAAGTTGGTGTCATTTGACCTAAGAAAATAATTTTAAGAATTATCATTGGGGGGGATGTATGGAGACATTACAAACAAGTGCTTCCCAATCGGGGATACCTGACCTTTATCATGATAAACACTTAACCAAATTCGATATTCTCGCCGTATAAAGAGGTTTTGATTTAATCATATGTATGAAGTCTAATTCATGAGGTTATTAAGAAATGTCATTTATATGATGCAATTTTAGATATATAACGTAAAAGTGACCATTAAATAAAGTGGTGTGATTTATAGTTTAATTTTAATTCAATTGTAATCCACTTACGAATAAATTTTCGCCTTCATGGTAAAGAATGATTCTCTCAAATCACAGCAACAAATTATGGTGAGGTTGGGTTGCTTTGGTCAACTGCTTCGCCTTGTTGGACAAAAGTCACAAAACTCAAAGAAAAAAAAAAGAAAGGAAAGGATGTTTCGCTTTGGTTATGGCTGTGTCGTGAGCGGGTGGGTCATTCAATGATTAAAGCGGCTGCGTCAATTAACAATAAAATATTTTTCGATTCCAGTTTAAGCCAAGTTAATTGTGTATTTTGGAAGAATTTCATTTAGTTGTTACGTTTGATTTAAAATTTTTTCAATAATTGTTAAGACTAGAATCTTACATACATCTGGTCAATGTTTTAAAATAACAAAAAGATTACATCAGGTCAATGGTGTAAAATTTCTTGTGTAATCTTTTCTGCTGAGCTTTTAGGCGTATTCCTTCAACTTCTGCCCTTCATTTCTCTTATGTGATTATATGTGGTTATTTACATATTACTCTCCAAGTATTTGCAAAGCAATCAATCAAGAGGGATTGGATCCGGTAGAAAAGGCTAATCTTTCACATATGGCGAACAATAATTTGAATTTCAATCAAGAGAGGTAGTCACATGTTGTGTCTCACCCTGTCTCGAATATAATTGTCTCCAATAAAAGAGAAATTTTTGAATGTTCTTAGAGCATTACGTGAATTATACACAATTAATAATAGAATAACATTTTGATAAAAGTGTAAGTTAGCAGTGAGTCATATCTTGAAATTTTATTTTATTATCGGTTCTGAGCATATACTTTGAATAAAATATATCTATTAAATACCAAAAAAATAAATCAGGTTTCATGCCGCACTCGATGAAGTGGATAACCTATGATTAAGCTCATGTTTTGTAAGCATTAATTATGGTTAGTTTTGCTTTCTGCAGGCAACCGGGAAAGCATGATTTAAAAAAGTTGAAAATTTATGCTTATTAAAAAAAGAGTTGAATTTATGATTTCAAGTTTTCAATCCTCACGAAGGAACTAAATTATAAATTTATTAAAAAATTAAGTGTGAATTGATGAAGTTATAAATTGATGAGAGGTTTTAGCATTTAAATAAAAGATATCATTTTAATTGCTATTAATTAAAATGGTTGGAGAGTTGGGATTGGGGGAAAAAATAAATATAGCAGACCTCTAGGTGCCTAATATGCCAATATTCAAAGTACATATGAGAGAGGAAATATCTATGAGGATTAATAAGGTAAATGAGTTACTGCTCCATAATCCCACAAGATGAAATAGGGAAGTAATATAAATGGCTTTCAACCCACATAAACCAAATATTATTTAGCAAATTCCATTAGCATAAGGAAATATACCATATACTATAGCCTAGAATTTCAACCTAAAAGGGAAATATTTTGTGAAAAGTGGCTACAAAATATGTTGGAATTCGCACATAGAACACCAAAGGCAGGAAAATCAAGAGTATAATCAAGTGTTCTCTACATTATCTTATACAAGAAGGTGTGAAAATCTCTTGGGGAGATGAAAATTCAACCAAAAACACAGGTATTTACATGGAGAGCAACAAGGAACATTCTACCTACTAGATCCATACTCTTATAAAAAATGTTCAAGTAATACCTCTGTGGAGAAAACACCGAAGAGGTTTGGCACTTGTTGAATTCTTGTCCATATTTCCTTTTTGTTGTGGGTATTTTTGATGTACTGGTTCAAGTTGACTTCAATATTCAAGACCTTCAAGCATGGTTAGAGAGGTTGCAAAATAATTTAAGTACAATAACAATTAAAGACAGAGAACTAGTGGTTGCAATATGGGAAGGATTGTGGAGCCAAAGGAATCAAGCATGGTTACAAAAACCTACCTTAAGCCCTTTCAAATTGTTCTTGCAGAGTGCCACTAACATGAGGAGCTTCAAGGGAGTGCAAGCTAGCGTGAACCACCACCGGAGCACCAAGCTATCGCTACGGGATAGGTGGGAAGCACCGTTGCCTGGGGTTTTCAAGGTCAACACGGATGGAGCCACATTTGAAGAGGACAACACATATGGGGTGGGAATAGTGATTCACGATTGGAGATGAAGGTTTATCATAGGCAAATCTATGAAGTTTGCAGGATCAGTGGACACATCAAGAGCTGAAACTATGGTGGTAGCTAGAGAAAGGTTGCAACTAGCGATTGATTTGGGAATTAGGGCACTCATTCTATAAGGTGATGCTCAATTAGTGATGGGAAGTTTTGTGTCCAACTCTAATGATCTTTCTTACAATGGGCTTATATTGTTACAAGTATATAGGCTAGCTTTGGGGCTCAACTATTTTAAAGCCTAATACATTCCCAAGTGTTGTAATATGGTAGTTGATAGATTGGCTAGGCTAGCTAAGGATTGGGATACTAGTGTTTGGATCAATGAGGCCACAAGTTGTATTAAAGATATTTTAGCCTTTGAGGCTTGTCTTTGAATAAATTCACGTATCACACAAAAAAAATGGTATTTTTTATTTAAATCTTATGTGTCTAAAATTATGTCATAGATAAGTTTTCAGTGAAATTGGATGGTTAGGATTTTAAGAACATGACAATAATATCATGTTAGGCCCTAACATGAGAGCATTTAAATCCAATTTGAAATTCAAATCAAAACTTTAATTTCACATGCTCAATTCCACATATGATATTAACATTCTCTTTTTATCTATCTATACTCCTCATTATTAATTTATAATTTTAATTTCTTAAATTACTCTCACTTAAATGAACTAATTTTATAAAATTAAAATTTAATTTAGTATATTACTATTTGTCTATTTACACTTTAATTTAATATCCTTGCTTTTATTTTTCCTAAAACTTTTCTTTCTACTTGATCGCATAATTCTTTTTTGTACTCTATCAAATCAGATTTTTCTCTCTATCACATACACTTCTAGATTTTTTTTTCATATTTTTATATTTATTCAAAATTCATAAAAAAAAAATAACATGCAAATATTTACGACAAAAGTCATGTTAAAAAATATGTTCTAAGTAAATGCTTAACATTAAAACATTGCAATAAAAACTTAATATCCAATAACTAATAAAAAGTATATAATAATACATGTCACATCAAAATTAAATTTTAATTAAAGTGCATATAAAAAGCTAATATGTTTTTAAGTGTCCATAAAAATTAAGTACAAGCGATTATACTCGTCTGTATGCATAATTTTTTGTAATTTATTTTCTTGAAGTTAAAAAGTAAATTTACCGACCTTTCTGATTGATTGTAACAAGCCTTTTAAAAAATTCCTTTCTAATAAGAATAAAAAAAAAAAAACAACATAGCCTTATGAGTAGTATTATATATTTTTTTATTAATTATTAGATAAATTTTTATTGAGATACTTTGATGCAAACATTTAATTGAAACCTATGTTTTTATATGAAATTTATCATAAATATTTACATATAATTTTCTGAGAATTTTGAATAAATATGGATAGACTAACGAGTGTATGTGACAAAGAGAAAAATTTGACATGATGGAGTAGAGAGAAAGGTTTTAAGAAAATGAAAATAGAAGTAATTAATATTAAATGAGAGTGTAAATAGACAAATAATAATATAATTAATAAAAATTTAATTTTAATAAAATTAATTTATTTATATGAGGATAATTTAACAAATTAAAATTATAAACTAATAATGAGGAGTGCAAATAGATAAAAAGGAGTGCTAATAGCACCACCCTCAAACCAAATACTGTATATTTTTCATTTTCGTATTAGATTCGTATTGGATTGAGCGCCTAATAAGTTTAATAAATTTTATTACTGGATGAACTCAATCACTAGCGCCTAACTATAATATATTTATTTTGGAAAAAAATAAAATAAAACTTTCATCCCTACACTCTTTGATCTAGCGAAAGAAATTTTAGGTCTGGAAGAACAGTTTCCCACCGAAACTTAAATCTGATTAGTGCCTTTTATTTTTTGTTCTGTTTAATAAGTATGTGTTTGATTCAATGTTTGAAAACTTTACTCTTGATGGCCTTGATTTTGCTAGAATTAATTTTGGTTAAAAATAATTTTAAAGTAAAGTGATTTTATAATTGATAATTCTATTTAAAAAGCGATTTGACAAAATTAATATAGTTTGAATAACAGTATGAAAGCAAGAAATTATTGCTTTTGATAAATCTATGGTTTTGTAACAAAATCAAGTTTGAGTGAAGAATATTGAAACGCAAAATCAAACACAACAAAATCAAAATAAAATCATGTTTGAACTTTTAAACACTGGTTTGAGCCATCCAACGCGCCTTAAAACGTGTTATAAGACCGGCGACGCATTATAAGTTGTTGGAGTATATAATCCAAATTCATGTTTGTTATTTTGGAATTTATTTAACTTTTGTAACTCATATTAACTTTTATTATAAATAATTATGGAACTTTGCCCAACAATTTCGCACCGATATAAAGTTATAAACAATTGCATTCTGTAAATGAGTGAAGTGTATTTTAAGATCTTAACTATTAAGCTCTAACCAACTTCGGATCTAAATTTTTTTATTTTTAAATCAAGGACTTCAAGTCATTTTTTGGTGACCGGAAAAATCTTATGTGGCAAATTATAATTACATATCATTACTATATATATATTATGTATGTCATAAATTAAATTAATAAGATAATTATTTTGGCACCAAAATTATTATTTTTTTACCTTCTCAAAATTGGTTTACACCATATGTAAAAAGCAAAATTGCTTTACATATGTAAAAATTAATTTACACCAAATTGAATTAATGAGATAACTATTTTGGTGCTAAAATTAATTTTTTTCCTTCTAAAAATATGTAAAATTGCTTTTACACCATTTATTTTTTAAATTAAGTTGTGTAGTGGTTCTTAATTGAGATATAGGGTGTGTTTGTTTAAGATTATTTGGGCAAAAAAATATTTTTTTACCTAAAAAAATTAATTTTTATATGTTTGGATAATTTTTTAAAAATAATCAAATTTTTAAAAAAATCTATTTTCAATTTTTTTGTAGAAGCTGAAAAGAGTAGCTTCTAAAAAAAATTAATTTTTAACTTTTTTTAGTTATATATAAAATTTAAGTTTCAAAATCATTTTTTTTAAAAGTTAAAAAAAATGCACCCATAAGTACCTTATGAAATTGGTACACCTTTCTATATCATATAACAATTGATATTTATTCACATCATTGTATTGTTACTTCTGATATTTATCTTTGACGATATGCTAGTTTTGCAAGTTATATTTTCCGTTATTTTTGCAAATTGAGAGATGCATTTTAAAAAATATTCAAATATTGAAGATAATTTTATTTAAGTTTTCAATGAAAAAAATATCATTACAAACAAAATTATTATCATATAGTGAAGATAAATACAAAAAAAATATTGCATTTTAAACTACATAATATATCTTTTTGGACTAAATCATTTTTTTTAACATACAAATGAATAGAAAGCAACTTAAAAAGGGGAAATCAAAATTCTCATAAAATAGTCGACAATGACATAAATGGAAAGAAAATGTCAAGTATACATTTTCAATACATTTTCAAGTTAACTAAAAATAAAACATAAAAATAGTTGGCATTTTATGATGCTTAGTTAGCATTTTCTAATGCTTAAGTGGCATTTATCGGTGTCAACTAGATATTAGAAATTGAATTAATATATTGAAGTTTTTAATTGGAACTTTAAAAAGTTAAGACTCTTAAATCATTTTCACCCAAAATTGAGATCAGGTTACAATAGTTTTCTCAAATTTTGTGAGATGGAAATCGTTTCGAGAAAAAAAAATATTTATGCAAATTATTATATATAGTATCTTAAAGAGACAACTCGCTTGCATCAGTGAAGTTTTCACTCAACAAAGAGGAACAAATAAAATTGATAAAAGAACTCTTGAGTCTTGAGTTCAATTTTTATATGTGCTTGATATTAGAATATAGGGCAACTCTCCCATTCCCTCCAGTACGTGGCGGATCTTAAAGTAAATTTTTAGGGGCCAAAGATTTTAAAACATAAATTAGATGATGACAATTTATGTATAAACTATAGTGATAAACTATAAATTATAAAACAAATAAATAACACAACAAAATAATTTTATATAAAAGGCCTAAAAAGTTAATACCTTATAGTGATAGATGTATTAACTTAAAAAGTAATTTTAAAGTAGTATATTTTGTTTTTGCGTAGAAATAATTATTTTTTGTGATAAATTACTAAAAAGAGATATGAAATGATTTGATTATATTTTATAATATTTAATACTTAGAGTTATTTTGATAAAAATAATATAATCTAAAAATAATTAACTTTTACTCATAATCAAAAGCTTTAGAAATCTTCTTTCACTTATAACTAAATTTTGCACTTAAAGTTAGAATTTTTGCTTATCATCCATTCAAAACTTTTACTCAAAAACGTGAAATTATTCCAAAATAACTTTTATTGAAAAAAGAAACCGTTATTTCCTCGCATTTCCAAACACATATCTAATATTGTCAAAAGTTTTGTAAGTATACTTAGGAATCAAAATAGAACATAGAGTCAACAAATTCATTACTTGATTATTGAACCTGCTATTCAACTCATGTAATCTCTTATCTATTGTAACAAAAAAATATTCCGAGTCTAAAATGATGCTCAATTGTGATGTGATTTTTTGGTTTTTTATTATTTTAATTTTAAAAATAAGCTAATGAGCTTTTAAGTTGAAGAAGTATATTTATGTAGAATGATACCATTCATGTAGAATAGTATGTTCAGAGTTGAAAATTATTTATTATTTATTTAAACATTTTTAACAATTGATTTTATTATTTTCATAAATATAAAAAAATGTGTGTGTGTGTGTGTGAGAGAGAGAGAGAGAGAGAGAGAGAGAGAGAGAGAGAAGAGAAGAGGAGAGGAGAGGAGAGGAGAGAAGAGAGAAGAGAGAAGAGAGAAGAGAAAGTCTTTATACATCAAAGTTTAATCAAGTCTAATTTCACAATCCAAGGCTTGATTGAGTTATATATCATATATAATTATTTTTATTATATATAATTAAATTTATATTATATATTATATATTATTATTTTATATTTTATAATAAATTATTATTTATATTAGTTTGAATAGTTAGTTTTATATTGAATATTAGTTTTTAAAATATTTATTTATTATTAAATATTTTCATTAGAAATTTTTTTTCTTATTTATATAGTTTTATTATCTTTTAATAATCATTTTTGTTTAAATAAAAAATATATAAAAATGAGTGCATTATACATTAAAAACTAATTAAGCCTAATTTGGCCTCCCTATACTTAATCAAATTATCCGTCATTTTGATGTACGAGAGAGTTATGATGGATAAGTTTATATAGTATATTGTCTGTTTCAAATAATGAATAAAGTCATAATGTATAATATTAGTTTATCTTATCATATTTAATACAATAAACACACCTTAGGTTGTATTGGTGATAAAGAACTGGAAATATACTGACATTGTGTTTTAGTTGAATAATTGCAATCTAAGGAGGAGGATATATAATTTTTATATTTAAACATGTTTTTAGTCCTCATAAATATAAATTATTTTGGTTTTAGTCCTTTACAATTTTTTGTTGACTTTCGAGTCCTCTATTTTCTAATGTTAGGTTTTTGGTTTCTATCATATATATTATTCTAAATTTTGGTTATTATAAATATTTTAGAATATGCATTTAGTTCTTACAAAAGATTGAATTTTTTTTAATTGTTATAAATATTTTAAGAATATTCTTTTTGTCGTAATATAAATATTACCACTTAACAGTGGTGAGCAAACAATATGGGCCATTTGTTTCAAACTTTGAAATTATATTCCCAAAACTCACATTTTTGGGAATGTTATACTAAGGAATACCATTCTTGAGTATTCTAAAAAATTTGTTTGGTTCACATTAAAAATTCCTGAAAATATTTTTTGAGATTCTCAGCTATAAGTTAAAACATGTTTAGCTTATAATACATATTCCTAGGAAGATATGTAATACTTCTCAAAATATCCCTAATATAATTAATTATATTATTTATTATTATTAATTGAGGAACATTTTAGTATTTTTGTTTAATAATTTTCATTTTCATGTCATCGAAATGTTTTATTTTCAACCCCTATAATGGGGATAAAAAATTATCAAAATATGAAAATGTAAAACAAATATTGAAATATATCGTTCCCATATTATTATTCCTAAGAATAATTTCATATACTTGAAACAATCGCCTCATAGGGACCAAAAACCTAACGTTGCAAAACAGAAAGGGGTCAAAAGCCAAGAAAATTTTTTTAGAAGGACTAAAATGAGCATTAAAAACATAATTTTTAAATTGGAAGTGGAAGATAAGAAATAGAAAATTACTAATTACTAATATATATATATTGAAGCTAGTTTCTTTTTTAATTGTGCGCCTTACATGTTTGCCATAAGTCAACCTATTTACTAACCAGTAGTCTCCTTATCCGCCTTCTTCTTAACTCTCTCTCTCTCTGTCTCACACACAAACTCCCTGTTTATATATAAATA
The DNA here is from genome assembly GCA_031439585.1 of Pterocarpus macrocarpus. Taxonomy (NCBI): domain Eukaryota; kingdom Viridiplantae; phylum Streptophyta; class Magnoliopsida; order Fabales; family Fabaceae; genus Pterocarpus; species Pterocarpus macrocarpus. Next base: position 79,891,882 of record CM062515.1, read on the forward strand.
AATAAAGTGCAAAACAGTGATACAATTATGTATAGTCACGTTATTAAAAATAGTTTGAATTTTAGTATGCGTACATATATACATATAACCTAATAAAAGTGTTGATAACCTTAATGTTAATGGATTTGATTTATACCGTTTGCTCATACTTTGCCATGACCTTATAGGATTCGAATTTTGGGTTTTTTTGGTGATGAATTATTTATAAATATCCCCGTAAATACTCCATAAACTTAGAGATATGTCTTAACCTTGTTTCATGTTCGAGTACCAAATCCATCATGTACTTGGTCCTAACTGGATCTGTTATATTTTTTCATTTTTCATCTTTTGGAAGTGAGCAAGTGACATTGTGTACTGTACCTGTACCTGATATGAAGCGGCCAGCCGAAATAGAGAATCTCACTCAAGAACAAAATCATGTGGTGTCATCGGCGCACCCACTGCGGGCCAAATAATTTAAGATATAAATTATATGATAATAATCAAATTAAAATTAACAAAGCATCATGTATATAAATTTTAAAGCAAATAACTAAAATTAATTATAAATTTTGCAGAGAAAGATTGAAAAATTAATACTTTATAGTATTGGATGTATTAATTTAAAAAATAATTTTAAAGTAATGTATTTTATTTGACTTGAGTGAAAATAATTATTTTTATATGATAACTTATTAAAAAGAGTATGAATAATTTGTTTATATTTTATTATATTTGATACTTCAGTTATTTTGATAAAAATATTATAATTAAAAAATAATCAATTTTACTTATAATAAAAGAGTTTCAAAAACCTTTTTTACATATACACTTAAAATTATAATTTTTTGTTTATAATTCATTCAAACTTTTTATTCAAACATGTAAAATTATTTAAAAACACAACTTTTATTCTTTAAAAAAGTTGTTTTCTTGTATTTCCAAACATATATCTAATAATATTAAATATCTTGTGAGCATTTGTAGGAATCAAAGCAAAATTTAGAGTTAACAAATCAATTATTTGATCATTAAGTATGCTATTCAATTCTTGTAATTATTTACTTATTGTAACAAAAAATATTTTCATTCTAAAATGATGCTCAATTCTAATGTGATCTGAAAATAAATTACTAAGCTTTTAAATTAGAGAAGCCTATTTTTATAGAGTAGTATTATTTATGTAAATTAGCATATTTAAACATAAATTTATTTATTAAACAAAACTTCTCTCTCTCTCTCTCTATATATATATATATATATATATATATATATTATTTTTTTTTAAAAAAAATTGGGGGGGCCATGGCCCGCCATCGCCCTTTAGAAGATCCGCCATTGGGCGCACCAGACACTAGTGCTGCTACAAATTGTACGCAATAAAAATAATGAGATGCTTATATAAATTTAGACGTGCAAATGGTCCCAAAGCAAGCTAAAAATTTGGAGAGCCCTCAAAACTAATTTAAAATCTTTTAATAGCGAGGCATCAACTAAATTGTTTAGCTTAGCGAAACAATAACTTCCTGCTAGGTAGCTGCTGCTTGCTTTAGAAGAGGCCGTCACCAAAACTCACAAAACTGAATCAAAGAGATGGCCTTAAATTAATTTAGACCTAATATTTAATTGGTTTTTGAGAGTTCAACTACAAAAATAATTTTCTACTAGGTCAGCTACAAACTTACAATGATGTTAAAACACGTGATTAGAGAATACTCTAAACAAATGTTACTCTGCGAATGGATAAAAATTAAAACACATGCATATTTGATAAACTAATTAATGATATCTAGTTAGGAATATTTTGCAGCTTGCTTTTGTGGTTAACTGGTTATGGTGGGTATGGAAAGAACGAATGGTTGCAGTTATGGCTCATCCAGAAGAGGGCTGAACAGAGTATATAATTTTATCAAGATGCAGCTCGCATGACAGCAGCGTATTTACCACTGGAGGGATAAAGCTGTCGCTGGGAGTGGAAAACATGAAATCTTGAGTTTCAACTTTCAAAGTACAGTCCCCAGTGGCATACATGAACCACACGGATTGCGAAAGCAAAATAATGGACAAATCTGATATATGAAGGTCTATTCTATAGTATAGGTCATAAAGGGGTTGGTAAAAAAGTGCGACATATGATACACTACATTGTTAATTTTTCCTGTGCTTTCTACTCGCTCGCAGGCCCGCGGCTCTGAAAGATTCCAAATTAAATAGAATGGGAGAAAGAGAAAGGGGAGGTTTGGTGCAGCATGGAGATGGTCCAAAAGGACTGTGGCTGTGTCTCATAGGCATAGCTGGACTGTAATTAAGAACAAAGGAATCTTTTCTTTTCCTTGTTTGTTTGACACAACAGCAGGGAATCTATGGATAATGGCCGCAGTGACAGTGGCAGCAGGCAGCATTGCATTGTTGTACCAGATAGAAAGAGATAGATGGGAAGGGACTAGGGACTGTGAACTATGGACTGTGAAGAAAGAGAAGTGGCTAGATTTGGGTGTGCGTGCTCTTATATATATATATATATTTCCGGGTACATTTATTTAGAAAAAAAAATTTAATTTAAATGTTATAAAATAATTTTATATTATTAATTAATAAAAATAGTGAAAAATGCCAGCTCATATAAATAATTACTCATTATAATGAGAGATCTATCATAATTTCTTATTTTTTTTATTTTTATAAGTTGACAGTATAAAACTATTTTACAGTATTAGTGTATACCAATTAAATTCTTAAAAAAATAATAATATATATTTAGATTCATATTTTAACTATTAATTTTTTAATATTTATATATTCATAATTTTAAAATATATTTTTAATAGTTGAGATATAATATAAACTCAAATTTATTATTATCATTACTCTTATTTATATGTATCCTTACTCTGCCGACCAATTTGTTCAGTTAGCCGAAGTCATGACAAATATTGGCTTGATACTGATGACTAGGGGAGGTTCGGGCGCTTTCTGAGGGGAGGACAAACAAGCACCGTCAACCTCATTATATTGCTCCAATTCGCCTTTATCCTTTTCCATTAAAAGGAATCATACTTGGCTGCTACTTCACATTCATTGTGCAGCTGGCATATATGACAAGTGTTCATTAAGTGGAATGGAAAAAGAGGCAATCACGAGCATAACCGGCGTTAGAGCGTTGCTTCGTCTTGTGCGTTATAGCTTGCACGACTATCGTTCTTAATCGGGTCTGGTCCCATGTTATAGCTAGCCTATTCTCAAGATTCGCAAATGATCCGCTTAGATCTCTTGAAGGCGACCACCCCAATGGCAATGAATTCCAGAGGGATTGGGCCATGTGATCGTGATATGGACCTGCTAGTACTACTTAGAGGTTATTGCTTTCTTTCTTCTCACTAATCTATAAATATTTATACAGTAACTTCTATATTAAAGTTTATATAATAACACTAAAATTATTCATTATTAAGTAATTTAATTTTAAATATATTTGGATAATTTCAGGTACTAAAATTTACTTAGAAAATAAGAGTTAACTTTAATAAAAAGAATTAATTTAATAAGCTGTTAGTATTTTATTCATATATTCTATATCAATAAAAATATTTGAATTTTTTAATTATTATCTTAAAAATTGCACATATTAGTATATGATTGAATAATAATATAAAATTTTTTATACCAGCAATATCAAAATTTATAAAAAAAAAATTTATTAAATTCAATTGTAATAAAAAAATATGTTTTATTAATTAATATTTATTAACCTCAAATGATTAAATTATATATTAAATTATGTTTAATATTTAATATATAATTTTGTTTATTAAGTAAATATATAACATAAAACAATTTAAAAATAAATTTTAAATAAAAATAGTTTAATAAAGATAAATTTTATTGTTTAATTATTTAAAAATGATTAATTTTTATATTTATGAAATTTATATTTTTACATAATATTATTTTTTATTTTAAATCTATTTTTTATTTAATTAGAACAATCCAATCCTTTCATCATTAAAATTAAATATTCTCATTTTGTCATCAAAACAAATCACTATCATTCTCTTTTTAAAATAACTTCGAGTCATCAAAATATCTTCTCCTCTCTTCTTTGCCTATCATCTCTTGCCCCTTCCTTCCACAACTCTATTATCACTAGCCGGGGCTGTTCCACGTTCGCTCGCTCATACCTCGAACATCGATATCATCTTGCAGGCTAGAGACAAGATTCAATCGGAGAACTCTAACGTCTCCAGGATCTATAAGTTATAGTTGTTTCAACTTTTTTGAAACGAGAAGTTTGATTGTGCAGTTGATATTGTTTCCGATGTATGAGATTTGGATAGATAGGTTTGCAAGAGTGAAGTCTTATGAATTTTGATGTTGCTAGATCATGAATCTATCAAAACATTTTATAACATTGAAACATTGAATTTGATACGTTGAATTTATGTCTGTAACGTTGTTTTGAATTTTGTTGTGGATTTGTTTCTTGCTTCATCTATCTTATTGTCCACTTTATGTAAATACAGGATTTAAGAAGAGCTTAAACAATGTGAACTCTTGTGAAGAGGTACGTTGCTTGTGGATCTAGTATACATTATTTTGCTAGTATCTTTCTGAACTTGGACATTTTGTTGCATTGATGAAACTTGACACTGTAGTACATCAAGATGAAGTTAAAGATACGCACATGTTATTTTGTTTTTCTCAAAACTATCATAATAGGAAGCCCCGCCGAAGTAATAATAATAATTAAGAATAAAAGGGGAAAACGTCAAAAAAGGGAGGAGGAACTACTGCTTCGTTTCAAAAGGATTTGCCATGGAGAGCATTACCTTCTGTGAGGCCAGTTCCCAAAATTCACCATCTTCCAATTCTTCGTGTTTCCCATACATCCTTTTCCAGTTATGCCTTCTTTGTCATGAAGGCCCCCTCCTTTTCCCCTTTTTTTCCATGATTTTGTTGCTTGCTTTGTGTATTTATTCATTAACAAGTTCTTTTCGATATTTTGAAATTTTGGGATTCAGATTATTCAGCAACCTGACTCAATAGGGAGTGGGTTGAGCCAGGGGGTCCAGACTGCATCGTGCCAGGCCAGATAACGCCCCTCAAACTGCTTGGTGTCAAGGTGCTATGCTTCTCAACATAACATACAACTAATCTACTCTCTCTGTCTTATTAAGAGTAAAAAAATAAAAGGAATAAAGAAAAGAAAAATAGTTTCTTGCTTTTACTATTCACTCCATTGCATAATTATGGAATCCATGTAAGGCAACCAGTGGTGGGTGAGGGGAGAAATAAGCATCCTTCTGCTGCAATTGCCTGCATGTACTCTATTCTGAGTCTTCTCTCTTTCATTAAGCATCTATTCATTTATTTTTCTTTGCTTTTCTTTCTTTTATTATTTTTTTAAAAAAAAAAAAAAAAACAAGGTAGTAGTTGGTTCATTATATCTTGTTGGTAACTGCTACGACCCTGTTAGTTAGTTAGGGGTAGTTAGCTATAAATAAAGGGAAGAGAGGATTAATTAGTGTCTTTGGCATTTGTAAGTGAGTATTGAGAAAGTTAAGAGGTCTCTTCTTGAATATCCTTTCTACTTTGTAATTTTTTGATAAAGAATAGTTCTTTGTTACTTCTGATTACCAATTCTAACAGTAACCTTCTGAACTGTAGATTCCTGTTTCCTTGGATAGTTAAGGCCTTTAACTATGTATGTTTAACCCTTTGATGGCTATTTGTGTTAATTTGTCAAACACGAATTATCTTACTACTGTTCAAATAAGATCTTGTATTTTATGTCATTTTTATTCATTTTTTCAACTTCTTGATTGAATTCCTTTTGTAGATCCTGCTAGTGCACCTTTTTGTCAGGCAAGTAAGGAAGAGGCAGATTCTCAATCTGTTTTTGTTTGGCAATGTATAAATCACCCTTTGTCTCATTATCAATAGTTATGTATACAGACAAACACATGCATGCTATGTTTCCAGCTAAAGATGATGATTCAACTTCAGTGTTGGCTATCTTAGCTTGTTTTAGATTTAAAAAATTGGAAAACTGTGTTTCTGTTTAGGCTAGCATTTCTTTTAATCTTGTGGAACCTCAGCCTTCCCTACTTTACCTCTTTTTGGTAACACTAGCTGTTTGGCTAGAAACATAGTTTAAACCTTTATTGAATAGTAACTTCTAATAAAAGCTCATAGAAAAAATAACTTATAAATAAGTTATTTTATATTTAGATTCACCATAGCAAAAGTGCATTTTTTTAGTTTTGTAATGTTTGGCTGCATAATCTTAAAGGTGCTTTTATTCATAAAAAAAAATTTAGATTGATAGAGTTAAAATATTTAACTTATTATTCTTATATTTCAAAAAAATACTAAGTTAAAATATTTAATTAAATAATAATAATAATAATAATAATTTTACAATTTATTTATTTATACAAAATAGTACAAACCTATGTGAATAAAATTTATTAAATTTGTCTTTATATTTTTTTGGTACATTAATTTAACTTTATATTTAAATAAACTATTTATATATCAATATAAAATTGGCAGCAAAAGAAATATATCATTTTTTTTATTTTTACTTTAATTAAAATATAAAACCTCTAAACAAATAATAATGCAACTAATTTTTCTTTCTTATTAATTTTTTTTATCTTTGTAATTTTTGTAAATATGATGTGTTTATAATTGGAAATAATTACATGAGGATTTATAATTTTTTTTTCGAATCTCTCCATCATCTGATGTGAGAATAAAAAATAACTTTTGCATGATATTTTTGGATGGAGCAATTTTCATATGATGTTATTCTTAAATTGTATGAATTATAAATAAGTTTTGCGTATATGCTGAAAACAAGTTTTGCATCTAAAGTGGGAAATAAAATTTGCATGAAATTTTGAAACTTTTAATCAGAAAAATAAATCTTGCATGAAAATTTTTAAAGAAAGTAGTATTTTAATATTATATATATGATTGTTATTTGAGAATTTGTCGAATTTATTAAGATTAATTAGTTGCCAATTTGTTATGCTAAATTAATATCATTTTTTAAGAAAAATATTTCGAAATAAATTTACCATGTATTTAATGGGTAGAACTATAATTGTTTTTTATACTTTTTTTTTTTTTTAATAATCAACGGGGTTGCAAGCCCAAAAAGCTAGAAACAAGAAATAATCCTTAGGGTGCAATGACCCTTAAAATAAGCTAACAAAGCTAAATAAAGAAAAGCTAGAGTAGTTTGAAAGTAATGAAGACCACCAGGTAAAACATGCCCATGCTTAGCCAATTGATTAGCACTATTGTTGGCTTCTCTATAAATTTTCCTCACTTCCACAACCCAATCTCTGTTTAGTAGGTCTTTCATCGCCATAACCAAAGGGTGATATGCATCTGAGTCAAGAGTTGAATTTGTCAACATGTGATAGACATATCCGGTGTCAATCTCTAGAATTACTTGATTGAGGCCCCTTTGCAAGCCAAGAATAAGCCCCCACTGAACATCCTCAGCTTTGCAAGGGTAATGGTGCAATTACCCAAATTCATATTAAAGCTGCCCATGTGATCCCTTATAAGCCCACCACAGGCTACAGAGCCATTTGCTGGGATGACAGAACCATCTGTATTAATTTGCATCCATCCTTCTTGTGGAGGAGACCAAGCAATTTGACTAACCAGGGAATTTGGAACTTTTCCCCTTGCTTTGAAACTAGTCTAGATAGCATAAGCATAATCCTTAGCTATTGCAATAATATTTTCAGTTATATTTGCATCAAAAACCTCTTCATTCTCAAAAATGACTTTATTCCTATGATGCCATAAAAAGCTACATGTGGTAGCAAAAAGAAGGGGCCAACTCACTCCATGAATAGATCGAGAGCTGTCCTCTAAATTGTTCTTCATCCATTCGTGAGCTCTATGCCTCTATTCTTGATGCTCATCCACATCCCTGCAACAATAGGACAGTCACGCAAGGCATGGAGCACTGAATCACTATATTCATGACAAAGAACACACTTATCATCATCATCATCATCCGTTGAACCTCTTTTGACTCTTGCAGAATTTGTCAATAAAGTATCACTTCCAGCCAGCCACAATATAGCTTTCAACCTCTGAGGAATATTAGCTTTCCAAACTAACTTGTACTTCTTTTGGGAGTACCTTCAAGCACATCTGTCCATCCTTTGAAAGTTGATTTCACAGAAAACTTGACCGTTGTATCAGGGAACCAAGCTATGACATCTTTTCTCTCATTAGTAGTTGGAGCTTTGACTATATGAAACAAGTCCAAGCAATCATGGGGTAAGAAATTGGCGAGATGGGTCCAATCCCATTACCACCTTCTAGAACAAAATTTGACATCGATTTACTCCTTTCCTCCTCAAATAGATCCTATAGCACCATGTCTTTTAGCCTATTAATTTCGAGAAGCCAATGATCCTCCCAAATCTTAATTGATTTACCATCACCAACTCGCCATATGAGATTTCTACGGAACTTTCCCCACACATGCATAATACCTTTCCACGCATTTGATGAAGAATTTCTTCTAATCGGCTTTGGGATTTCACCCTTAGTACACTTATAATTGGCTCTCATCACCTAAACCCATAGTGCCTCTGGTTTGTTAACCAAACCTCAAGCTAACTTCATAAGAAAAAAACAGTTTAGATCTCTATCCTTTCTAAAAACCAAACCACCTCCACTTTAGGTCTACAAATTGAGTCCCCACTGATCAAGTTGATTTTCGATTGATTGCTTCTATATATAGCACTTGTTCATGGTGTCCAACTATGAATTAAACCTCACCTATTTGGCAATTATGCTAGCATTTGCATAGGATTCATGACTCTTTGATGTAAGGCTTATGAGGGTGTAAGCATACAAGTTACCAGCAAAAGCAATGCTTGGAATCACTGCAACACTCAAAAGTGCTAGCCTCCATGCTAACACAAAAGCAACCACAAGTCCAGTCAGAAATGTTGAAAGATAATGTATAAAGTTTCCAACTTGCACATTCCCACAATCCACAAAGTTAAACCAACAAAAACTAACATACAATTTCTTGTGTGATATTGCATAACACTTGCGCTATGTAGTCGAATGAAAATTAGTCTTATTAACAGTTGAAATAAGTCGAACATGTAAGGATACAACATGGCCTTGTCAAAAATAAAATTACCATACAATTTCATGAAAAACAATCACAGAGTGTGCAACATATGCAAGCTCTAGGTATGAGACCATGCCCTAGGTGCAAGCTAAGTATTGTTAGCTAATGTGCACCACTTTTGTGCTATGTATATATATATATACTATGATCATATGTGGGGCCCATTTTTTATGGATACCAACTATCCCAATATATATATATATATATATATATATATATATATATATATATTCCATAGCAAAGAGGAGAAACACATGCAGACAAAAAGATTGCAAATTCAAAAGCACCTTCAAGCTAATAGCATCTTGAATAAGGAGTGTATCCATGGAGAAATTGAAAACAATATCTCCTACTCTAGCATTTGTGTCAAAGAAACCAACATCTTGTTTGAACACTGCCTCCAAGTACTTCTTTCTAAGGATGTTCACTTGTCTCTTCCTAGTGTACATCCAGCATGCAATTTCTGGTTAATTAAGTGCCACAAAAATTCATCATTAGAAAAATTCTCTTCCCCTACCTTCCTCTTTTATTCCTTCATTTCCTTCCCAACAATCTGACTATTCCCCTTCCTCATTTCCCTCCCATCCAACCATGTGGGCAAGGCAGTTACAAAGCTATCCCATACTGATTTTCATTATAATGTAATACATCAATATAATTGTGTAAAACATCCATTGTGTAATGCATTATAATTCATTATATTGATATCTGAATATTTTCCTCCAATTCTTTCTCCTTCTCCCAAGAATTAAGAAGCAAATTCTTGAACTCCATGGGTCAACCAAGGAGCCATAAAATGAAAAGCTCTTTCTTCCCCCGTGTTATTCTCTATGTAACATCCACAAAATTTTATCGTTTTTTGCCTAGTTGTTCGATTTTTATCGAATAATTGAGGATAATTAAAATTCGACTAAATATTTATTTAAGGTCAATTAACTAGCATTTAGAGAGATTAGATGTGAGGGAATTAGATTAGAAGCATAGAAGATTTCATAGAAATTTTCCTAAACCGATTTACTGATTTAAAGGAAATCGGTAAGATTTTGGTATTTTAAGCTGTTAGAACCGAATCAATAGAATTACACACTTAAATTCTATAATTCTATGGCTGAATATTCAACCATACACTCACCTATGGGTGGCGTAAGGACAGCCACCAAAGGAAGAGAAGTGGCTGAAATTTGGCCACAAACTTCCAACCAATTGAAACATAAGAAGCCAACTACCTTATTAAAGTCTTGGATCAGATTTGTTTTTCTCTTTTCCTTCAAGCAGAACTTGCCTCTCTCTTCTTGTTCCAGCCTCGTTCTTCTCTTCTCTTTTCAACCTACTCTATCAAACCTTCAAGCTTTGATAAGATTCCATTAATCTAAACTCAAATCTAGCAAGATTACACTCAAAGGAAGTAGAGATTCAATCTCTTTTCTTGTTTCCTTGGTTATGAAAGCTATTTGGGGTTTTAATTTCTTTCACTTCTTGATATGGTATTTGGATATATATAATAATTATTGGCTGGTTTGATGGCTATTTTTGTGTTTAAGTTGAAGAGGAAGTGAAAAGGGATAAGAATAGAAAAAAGTGAAAAGCTGGGTGATCAAAAACCCTATGGCAGTCTGTACGGCGGAGTGTACGGCTCCGCCTACAGCTGTTTAAATTTAATGAAACTATTTTTATGCGAAATTAGACATCTAGAACTTTCCAACCGTATAAATTATAAGGCTATTGGATTAGTATTGATGTTAGATTAGTATTGAGGGAGATATGAATTTTGGAAGTTTGACTTAGGTTTTTGAGTTTAATTTTCGGCAGATGAGGTTGTTTAGGGCAAAACTTGCCCTATATAATTTGGAATTGAGTGAAACCAACTTTGTTAGAAAACTTACACCCATAGAAATTTCAGAGTTAGATTTAATCCCAATTGCTTCTAGTAATTCAAGAAAGTCGCCTTAAGTCCAAACCGGGCTAAAACAGGGAAGTCCATAGGGGCCAAATTTCGGAGTTTTTAACTGAAGTTCTACTCAAGCAAATGAAATGGGACTTGTTGCAAATAAAATTTTGTCCTGTTAGCTTTAATATGTGCAAATTTCATACGATTTGAACTAGTTTTCGATTTTTAGTAGATTTTTATTTTTAAGTGTGTAATCCTGGCCAGCTACAGGGTAGGCCGAGATAGAACCCTAATAATTTGAGCTTCATTTATCAAAATTAGATGGAATTAAGGAGGTTAGAAAATAGACATACAATACTCCAACATGTCTAAAATTTAGGTCTAAATGAGTTAAATAAAAATTATGGCTTATTTTATAAAAATTAGGTTAAGTGAAGGTGCTAAGACAGCAACTATACTTTAAATACAATTAATATTTCTATGAGTTTGATGTTGAATTGTGAATGAAATGTTGTGATTTTTCTGTAATGTTGGTTGTCTGAGTACTGGCGCATGGGGAAGCGGACATGTTCCGTCATGCTGCTCAAATTTTGTCAAAGCCTATGCATGAGTTATGAAATACATTTAGATACATGTGCATTTTTGCAAGTAATTTACAAGGGTTATGATAAGAGTTCCATAATACTTGGGCTAGCTCTGAATTAAAGTTAAGGGGAATGGATTTGTGGGAAAGTCGGGGAAAGTAAACCCAATATTCCTATATAGGAACGAGCTCGATCCTGAGAGGCAGACTATTACCCAGGAGTTGAACGGTCAAGAACTCCCAAGGGACCAAATAACAGAAAAGTTTATGATACTGAGTTTAAGAATAAGTAAGAGTAAGAACTCATGAGTACCTGCATGATTGCATTACATAGTTGTTGTTAGTGGTTTATAAATTGGTTATTATATTCACTTACTGCTACCCGTTTAATTATTCTGCTCTTTATTATGTATATCGTCATATAATAGTTCATTCTTATTCTTTTTCTGTCTTAAGTAAAATTGAATATTGCCTCGGACCAGGTATTTTCTTAAACTTAATAAATGTGGGTAGTTCACCTTGATACCATTTTTTAATATAATTAAACGAAAATCGAGGAAATTGAGAATGAATGCGACGTCAGTTTAATACAGTACTCGAATCCTACTGAGAATTTCTTCAAATTCTCATTTCGCTTTATGTTTTTGCGTCATTCTCAGACTCTAGCGATGGATACGATGGTTGTACTGTTCATTGAGATTCCAGACATGTAGCTCCATTATGACCCTATGTTTGACTCGTTGTAGATAGTTGGCTCCTGTCATTTCCGTCTTTATCCCTTTAATTATAGGAATTTTGCTGCTCCTCTGTTTCATCCTACGATTGACCTTGCTATCCCCTACTTTGCTATCCCCTTACACGTGGCACATCCTGCACCTCCTCCAGTGCCCGCAGCACCCGCAACTCCTGCAGCCCCTCCACCAGCGTCACCTCCGCAGGTAGTCTCGGACATCCTACTCAGTTCTGAGAGTGACCCGTATGAGGCTTCTGGTTCATCCTCCTCTTCTTTTGGATCTGACGCTGGGTACTCCCTAGCCGGGCTTGGTATGGCCAACGGCTATCTGACCGAGTAGGCTCCGGCTTGCAAGCTACATTGTACAGTATGACCTTCTTTTGGCGGTGTACAGTACAAGGTCATAGACTTAGCCAAGTGTATATAGTTTCTAAGACTAGCTAGTTTGAAATGTCCTTTGAGGACCTTGTAGGATTATTTTTCACTAACCAGCCTTATGTTTTTTTTGGTATATACCGACCCCATATATGTATCCTCTTTTGAACCTATACATAAACTGAAGAGTTAGCTTATGATATATATATATATATATATATATATATATATTTTCTGTTGATAATATGCTACTTATTTTTATCTTTGCTATTGTACTTTTTATTAATTTTTACTATTCTGAGATACCAATCACGTTTATTATATACCAAGTGCTGCATCTTCTGTTTATATATATTCTCTATGCCCCAAAGTACATTTTGTCCAAAAAAAAGAGCATATAATATAATAAATAAATAATAAATGGAGTATTAACATGGTAACGCAACTACTAAATTTTATGCTATAACTTGAGCATAACATTAAATTAGTAGGGTGTTACACTCCATACCATTGGCAACCAATAGAATAGGAATGTGACCAGATATGAGTTTAGGCAAATGCTTCACATTTACCTCTGCAAATCTGTCAGACCAGCTCCTATTTGCAACATACCGATCAAGCCTTCAATGCACGCCATTATGTTGCCACGTAAAAGGTTGGCCAGAGAAACCAATATCGAACAGTCCAAAATCCAATAAAGAAGAGTTAAAGCTTCGAGAGACTCTTGATAAAGAAGAAGACCCCCTCCCCCCCCTCGGGGTATCATTCAAAGTTAGAATTGAGTTGAAATCGCCTCCAACACACCATTCCCCCTGTATCTAATCTACAATCATCCTCAACCCCTCCCATAATTCATTCGGAGATACAGCTTAAGGAGAACCATACACCACAGTGAAGTACCAGGGTCTTTCTTGATCAAAAGCTACCTTAAGATGCACGTATTGTCTATGAGCTAACCCAACATCCGCCTTCCAAAACTCTCTTCTCCACATGCACCAGATACCTCTAGAAAAACCAATTCCATCCATAATAAAATAGTCATTAAAACCAAATCTCTTAATAATATGCCCAACTTTTGGACCACTCACGTGGGTCTCAAGTAAACAAATAAAGTTAACTCGATACCTTGTAGATAATTCTTTAACTATAACAGCAAAACCTTTACTTGAAACTCCTCTATAATTCTAGCCTAAAATATTCATAAATAATCTAATAAAAAAGCAAAAAGGAGTCCAAAGCACCCAGAAAATAAACTGATCTCAAGCAGAGGGACCGGCACCCTCAACCACCATTTTATCTTAATTCTGACTTTCAGAAACAACATTAGGAGTAAGAGTAGAAAGAAACTTACTGCCATCATTGCTTGCTTCTCCAGGATCTGGGGGATTCATTGCTCTATTCACAACTAACCTCCCCTTTTGGAGCCTTTGAATGAAATTAAGCTTCTCCAGGGAATGGTTGTGAACCAAAATATGAGGGAAGCCATCAATTTCCTTTCCTTCTTTGTAAGCTGACCAAGTTTCTTGGCTTATTCTACTAAATGTCTGCTAATACTCCTCGTGCTCTATTGCTGGTTTCTCTTTCACCAAATTAGAACTTGAACTTTCGATGGAAGAGAGTCTTTCAGCTTGCGGTATAGTAAGTTTGTCCTTTGACTCGTTTTTATTGGGCTTCAAACTATATGAGCCTCCTTTCTTATCCTGGGCTTTTGCTGCTTTCTAAATTTTCTGGCCCAAATGGGTATTCTTTTTAGTGATATTCTTTTTCCATTTGTGGGCTTGATGTGTGCTGTTGGGCTTGCCAGAACCAACTTCTCCTTGGCCCAAATAATCCTTCTCTTCAAAAATAGCCTCCTCTTCTCTTTCACTCACCAAAACATCAAACCTGGACCCACTTTTTCCCTTTAAATCGCCATATGATCGTTCTCCTCGTGCTAGTCTCGTGCAGTTATAATTGGCAATTCTTCTTTGTGGTTTTTAAGCTATCATCCACAGCCCACAATAAGGGGAATCTTCAATCACTAAACCACTAGGAATTGGATTATCCCCATTATCCATTGATTGCATTGTAACGTTCATTTCAGCAGATTTTTCGGGATTTCCAGTTAGAGGATTTGATGCCAGGAAATTCCCTTCAAGCCTTTCCATCGGCAATCCAACTGAAGTGACCGTCGGCTTAGCCACCAGAGTTATAATGTTTTCCATGCAAATTTGCATCCGATGACCATATCACCCACATTTGAAGCAAGTAAGGTGCAAACCTTCATATTCCACCCTGAATTCTCTTCCTAGAACAGTGATAGTAGGCACCAATTTTCTTCTTAAGTCAATCTCTACACATATGCAGGCAATTTTTCCTCTAGAGTGGATAGAGGTATTCTGATCAATCTGCAACATTGTGCCCAATTTTACACTAGCCTCTAAAAGAAAAGTGTATGTATACAATTCCAACAGCAGCTTAGGAATATGAATCCAAATTGCCAACTTTTGGACTGCTTTCTCTGATGGTTTGAAAAGAAGGCCTTTGAACCAGAAGGTAGTGATCTGCAGCTAGCCATGGCCCTTCGAAAAGAGCATGCTTATAATCTCCTTCATCTGCAAAACGGATAAAAAGAAACTCATCTGTTAAATCCAAAATCGTTACGTCTCCAGATTGAGCCCAAGTCCTTCGAATCCACTTAGCCATTGCATGAAAACCAAGTCTTTTCCCCAAAAGCTTTACTATCAATGAAAATTTCCATGGCCTACACCATTCATTATAGTCCTCCAGCGAGACCTCAATGTTTGGCTTTGGATTGAAGGGAGCCGGCTCCTCCAACAGCTCCTCCACTTGGTTTTTTGTAATGTACTCTTTTGTGATTATGTTCACAATGTCCTATGGAGAAAAAGTTCCTCTTATTTCATCTACATGCAATGAGTCACAATAGGACTTTCTGCTGCCAAAGCCTCTTGTAGCATTAGAGCAGCAGTAGGGGATACTTCTTCCTTCGATTGTTCTTCCTCCATCTCTGTGGGACTTGAGTCTTGACTTTCACCTTGAGTCTTGACCTTTTTTGTACTCCTTACCACTAAATCTTCTTCCTCCACTGATTTCCCTCCAACGTTCTCCTTAGACGACATCCCTCCATTGCGCACCTCTTGAAAGGCATTGAAGCATTTTATTCGTCTCTTTGTCGCAATTATATTTTCTATTCTACTTTTATCCACTCTATTAAACCCTTTTAATAAAGTAAAGGTTGATTTTAATTTTTGAAATTATATTTATATGTTTTTTTTTTTAAAATTTCTAAACGACATCCCTCCATTGCGCGCCTCTTGAAAGGCATTGAAGCATTTTATTCGTCTCTTTGTTGCAATTTTACTTTCTATTCTACTTTTATCGACTCTATTAAACCGTTTTGATAAAGTAAAGGTTGATTTTAACTTTTGAAATTATATGTATATATATTTTTTTAATTTCTAAAATTAAAAAATTAATAATTTAGTTTCTAAAATTATAAAAATTAATTCAAATTAGTCTTTAAGATGATATTTATAAAGACTAAATTGAATCTCCAAAAGGATTAAGTTGAATTAATTTTTGTAATTTTAGACACTAAATTATTAATTTTTTAATTTCAATGATTAAAATGAAGTACACATATAATTTTAGAGACCAAATGAACTTTTACTCCTCCCTAATAACTTCCCTAACTTCCTACATTTATAATAATTCCTTTAACTTCTTGCTGAAATTTCTTTTATTTTTTAAAATAATTTTTTCTTCCTCAAATATTATATCCCTATTTTAAAATAATAAAAATTACAAATTGACAGACATGGAAGTATCTGTCAATTTACTAGTTCATTATAATAGCACTAACAAATCTTAACCAAAGACTGCATTTTTCTTTCTTTTTTACTTTGTTGATAAAATTGTGTACAAATGGTTAAAAGGCAAAAAATGCTCAAAAAATTCGAACTCCAATACTCACATACAGAAACACACGATTTTGAATTATAAGCAATTAACCATCACCAAACAGAAAACAAACTCCACATAAATGATCCAAACTACACGATTATTTTTTGGGCATTAATAAAACTAAATATACTGGCTTTTCTTTAGATATAATATAATAACCAAAGAAGAGATCATCTCAATCTATTGTTTATTGTTTTATGTATTATCCTTGATAAGAAAGCTCTTATTTCATAGTAGTGATTTGTTAGGATTTTCACATGAAGCATAGTGATAAAAGTACCATCGCATAATACATATGTATAGACACTGCCTGTTAATATATCCCACTTTTTTTTAAAAAAAAAGGACAGTACCTTAATTTCCTAGTATAAGGTTGAAATTATAATCAACTTTGTTGGGTTTGATACTTTTTAATTGAATATTAGCACAAATTCATAAGACATATTATGCTTCCATATTATGTATAAAATTATTCTACAAAATAAAGTTTAACATTTTAATTATTTTAAAGTAAAATTTTTTTTATGTACTTGCCTTCAATATATGGTAATCTAGTTAACATGAATTAGTCTAGCATCATTATTCATAAATTTTAATATTAAATTATTTAACAACTCAGTGCGATGCATGACATCATTATTTCAATATCAAACATAGCACAAAGTATTTTAATTTTAATTAATTAATGATATAGTACTATCAAATTACTTATGAATTTTTTAAATTTGCAAACGGAACCTAGGTGCCTTTTCTATGATATTATTATCGTATACCTTGATACTATTATTGTTGGAATTATTCCAAGGAACCACACTTACCTAAACCAAGCCAAGTTTTGTTTATATGGTCGATCCTCAAACCCAATTCAAATCCATTGTGTTCTATGCATGTGTCAGGTCGAATCTTCTTTGATTTCATTCACTCAAACGTTGTCATCACATGATCAAGGTAGTTATATTTTCCAAAATCATTTATCATGACATTGTATAAATGGCTCTCACCCACTTCTATTAATTTTTTTCAGAACCCAAATTTTTTACAAAAAGAATATATTTAAGAATAAACCATGCAACCTACATTGTAGTTATGCTCGTATTGAATGTATCAAAATAATATCATAAACTAATCTTAGTTGAGAAATACTTTGATGAAAAAGTTGATGATTTTCAAAAGGCAAGTGTTTTAATCATCTAACACACAACTACCGAGAGATTTACCAACAGCACAAGGATAGCGTGGATTCATTTTGTGAAGGAGCAATAAACTGCATTATGTGGAGTAGTAAACTGACATGAAGGAATAGAAAACTGCCGCATAGGTGGGAGTAGTTTAAGAGAGAAGTGGTGACTTTGTTTTGTAGAATTTTAACTCTTGAATAAAAGAAGAGCAAAGACCCGATGGTGAGGCATGTTAGAGTGATTTAATAAGGATAAAATAATTCTAAAAATATGACCTAGTGGAAGTTAAATAGGCCTAGCAGCTTTATATCATAGTTTTGAAAACCAGATCGGATAGCCAGTCGGACCAGTTGAATGGGGAACTGACCAGACATCCAATCCGGTCAAGTCTCAAAAACCTCTTTTCCAAAAATTGGATATGAACCGCTTTGAACTGCCCAAAAACCGTTGAGTCAGATGAACCGGACTAGTTCTAATGGTTGGGTGATTTTTTCAAAAAGAATGAGTGAACTCATATGCTTTGAACGACTTCTGTAGCTGACTCTCATCCATCGCACATATCTCCAACAGTTGCGACCTCCATTACACTACTTCATCACCGTCGCCCTTCAACCGCGGTGGTGAGAACAGAAGGGGTGTGGTTTGGTGGTTGGTGGCAGTGCAAATGGAGATACAGTAAGACTGAAATTGTGCAAAGGCATGGAGATGGAGATGCGTTTTACATTTTCCAATCACGCAAAATTGCTGCACATGTAGCAGCAAAATGGATATAAATGGAAATCTACAATAAAATAGGTGTGTCAGGAGACCCCATCCTTAGGATACGACTATAACCAATTACATCAACGCTTTTTGGATTTTCGTGGGTCCCAGCATCTAGTTTATTTATTCTTTTTGTTTGTCATAGCATTAATTATTATTATTATTATTATTTTTGGGTCATGTAGTTGGTTTTTTTTTTTTTTTGGTTTAGTCATAACATTTGGTGTTGCTATAATGTTAGGTTCTTTTTTCCCAATTGTGGGCTGCATTGTTTTGCATCTTCTTTATCCACAGTGTAGTTGGGCTATGAGTTTGTTGGCTATTTGTGAAATCTTGTGATAAAAAAATTGTCATTTTTTTATTGTAAAAAATCTTTAAAATACAAAAATTAAACTATTTAGATTAAATGATTCTTTAGAAAAATTAAAATATATATTTTGAAAATAAACTTAATATAATAAGTTTGATGTTAGTTGGACTCCAGTTGAATCGGTTGAACTAATGAACTTTTGAACTAATTGCTTATCCGATTAGATGTCCAGTCCTATTTTCAAAACCTTGCTTTATACAGTAATAAAGATGAAAAACAAAAAAGAAGCAAAAAACCATCAATTGGACTCTAGAATGCTCTAGGCTATAAGCCATAGGTAGAAAAATATTAAGAAATAAACAAAAAAATATAATCAAATATAGAAAAAGATCAAGTTATCGTTGCTTTAGCCCCCGGGACCATACATGTTTCCAAGATTGTCGAATGATCGAGCAAAAAGGCTTCAGTGGATCAAGAAAAACTATATAGTTCCAGCACTACCATTGCACGATATTTCACAATCAATAAATCTAGAAAGAAAAATCGAGCGCAAGAAAAACCCTAATGAGGACTCATAAAACCATTGGAACTAGAAAACTAAAAAGAAGAAAAATAGAAAAGGACAATGAATAGAAGAGGAAATGGACTTGAGAATGCCAATATCCCCTCTCCCACGATTCTTTGAGTGATAAGGTTGGAGAAGGCTGGTTGAGAAAGGGAGGAGAGGTGTCTAAACTCAAATCAAACTACTATAGATCATGCGTGGAAGGAACTACTGAGAAAAAAAGGTGGATATTAGAGTCATCAAAATGGATTAAACATGTTAGGCCAACCCCTTTATCAGCTAAAAATAGGTGAGTTGAGCTTAAAAAATAACAACCTATTTAAGCTAGTCTGTTTTTCAACCTAACTCGCATGTTAAATAGGTTAATTCGCGTAAGCAAACGGGCTAGCCCCTTTACCTGCTTTTTTTAAAAAAAATTTTTCAAAGGAAATAAGTATTAATTTATGACAAAAAAATATGATTTAGCAATTAAATCTAGTATATTTTCATATTTTTTTAATAAAGAATAACAATTTTTATCTTTTTTTTAATGAAAATCAATTTTTTAATCAAAAAATCATTTTTAATAGCCTAACAATTTTTTTTTAAAAAAAAAGTTAAATGGGCTAGCCTGTTTAAGACAGTGGACCAGTCTTAACCAGTCTTAAACGGGTGGAGCTACCAAAATGTGGCCGATTTATTTCATGGGTCTAAACGGATTGGCCCGACCCATTTGCCAACCCTAGTAGACATGAACAGTTAATAGTCTCACTAGTTTCTGATAATTGTTGCAATTATTAAAGAATATACTATAGAGTAAATGCCTAAATTAGTTTTTGATTGTTTTTTATATGATAGTTTCTATAGTTGTTGAACACATTGGTCCCAAATAAAGAAATAATTAGTTTATAGTTCTTGACAATTCTAAAAATTAGATGTTGTAATTCTTAACTTATTTTTTCATAGACCTAACTTATTTTTAACTAGTGAAGAATTTAAATTTATAAATAAAATAATGGCTAAAACTTTCTTTATATTATTTTATGTGACATCATCTAAAAATTAAACTTTTAAAAACTTGTTAATACAATTAGAAACTTTTTAAAATTGATTAAAATCGTCTAAATTATAAGGCCCAATTAAAAGTTGGGCCTAATAACAGGGACTTGTGAATTAGACACTTTTTTTTTTTTTTTGGTTCAAATGATTATCGGAAGGTAAGAACCAAGATTAAACTAGCTGAAAATAGTGATGAAATTGGATTTGAAGAAGTGTGCGCAATGAGGTGCTGATTTTATTAGTTGTTTAGTGTAGGTAATGTATTATATAAAATTATTTATTAATATTTCTTTATTTATAAAAATGTTGAATAACTTAATTAAATCTGAAAAAACTTTCAAAGGATTACACCTAATTAAGTATTATTATTAAGCCTAGCAAGCAATGTAATTTCTACACTCTTTGACGTTTTTATATTTAGTTAAAATAACAAAAATAAATAAATAAATAATAAAATATTATAGAAATAAATAAAAAATAATGATTTAAAAAAATTTTCATAATAAGTAAATGTTTAATACAAAAAAGTTCAAAATAATTTAAAATAATAATCAATTAATAAAATATATTAATAAATAATAGTTAATAATTAATATGAATAAGAGATTAATTTTTATATACTGATAATATAAAAGAGTTTTATGCTATCATCCAATCAAATATTTATATTTACATGACTTTAAGATCGTCAGTAGTTAAGTCAAATACTTTTGTTAATGTAGTAATATATAATTGAATATTTATGTAAAAATTTTTTACATTGATAGTGAATAGAAATTAAATCCTATAAATAAAAATAAAAGATATTTATAGTAAGAGATTAATTTTTATATACTAATGATATAAATAAGAGTTTTACACTGTTATCCAATCAGGTATTTCTATTTGTAAGACTTTTAAGGTAGTGGATGGTTAAATCAAACACTTTTGCTGATGTGGCAATATATGATTAGATATTTGTATAAATTTTTTTTATCTTGATAATGTGTACAGATAAAATCCTTACACTAGTTATAATCAATAATAAATACATTATTCATAATTTTTATTTTAAATTTAATTTCAAATAAGGAATAAATATTATCATTTCAATATGATTTTCCTTTTGAAAACTAAAAGAAAAAAAATGATGCTAGTGGTGAGAACTTTTGGACTGGACAAAGTAACTCATCCAAAAAGGAAACAACTAAAGGCAAGCTTATGGCAGAAAAAATGTTATAGGATAGACAAAATTTTTCCTTTTGAAATTCTACTTGGTCAGTGTGCCTTTTGTGCGTCTTGGAGTCGTAGTTGATCATATTTGCTACTCAAATAGGTTCTTTATGGAATTATAGTACGTGTGAACACCATATTTTATCCCTTTTTAAATAAAATTAAGAAAATAACAAAACAAAATTTTTTTTATTAGTTTCTAGAATATCATCCTAATATTAAGTTTTTAACCACTTTTCAAATTTTTATCTTATTCTATCTTAAGTTTTTAACTGCTTTTTAAACTTTTATCTCATCCTATCTCAAGTTTTTCAACTGATTTTCAAATTTCTGGTCAATCTGTTGCTAAAGATTTCTATCATTCTTCTCTATATAAAGTCAACTCCCTCACTTCAAAAGCAGAGAAATTTAGTCAGTCAGAGGACTTTCACTATTCTTCATTCTCACTCTCTCATCACAACCTCATTACTGTTATTCACCATTTTCACTTCACAGCCATTATTCTTATACTATAAACCTTCATGATCATCAACCGCTGCCCCATCAACAACCATTGTCATTTTTCCCCATCGACCACCAATTTCAGATACTGCCTTAAGCTCCTTCAAACCACCGTCATCAACCTTCCCTATTGCTATGATGCTTATAGGTTCTACTCCATGAATGTTGGAACATTGCAATTTTTGCCTCCTTGTTTGCTTCTTTTGTTCTTTTTATTTTTTATTTTTTATTTGATTTATTTACTTACCGCACTTTTTTGAAACCATTTGTTTTGACTTCGTTGTTATTAGTTACCTGTGTTTTTTTTTTTTTTATGTTTTTATTTGGATTTAAATTTGTATTTTGATCTTTGTGATGTGACTTTTTTTTTGTGTTGGCTTCTTTCTTAAATTCTATTCTTTCTCGTAAAAAAAAAAAAAGGTTTAAATTATTTTTCTTGAGGTGTTTGCCCTTCATTTGAATTCTACTCAAATAAATTGCTTGTTTCGCTTATCCAATCTTCTTGTTTTAAATATTTAAAATAAAATCTTTTCACAAATCTTTTTTTATTTACACAATAACTTACGATATTGATGTATGATTTAATTATCCTCAAGGATTGTAAAGATTGTAAGGGTTTATTATATAGTTCATATTATCCTAAATCCTATGCAATAGTGGATTTGTTTTCTTTCTTTTTTAAATAAAATCTTTTCATAAATAAAATCAATCCAACCCACAATTATTTTCTACAAGAACGATAATGGCTTTGAGTTCCTCATTACACCGGAGGACATATAGGAGCGAGTAATCCTTGTCAAGCAAAAAATTAAATTTTCTTAAATTTTGTTTTTTCTTCTATTTTATTTATTTATTTATTTTTGTTTTTTGTAAATAATTATTTTTATTTTCTTTTGTAAATAATTATTATTTTTTAAAAGGGGAAAAATAAATATAATTATAGTTATTGATTAATTTGCATAATAAACTTTAGGTAATCATTGAAAGACGGATGTAATGGGGGTGCTGTGGGATTAAATTTCCACCATTCTCTATACATAATTAGACTCACGAATCCAATCTCTTTAAAAGACCAAAATTTCCAAAATAAAAGGTTTTTCTGATTTTTTCCTTAAATAAAAATTAGTAACGACTTCATTGAATATTTTTTTCAATAATTTTTTGTTGTCTTTTGTTGTAGCGCCTTCCGGGCATGTTATAATAGTTTGGCGACTCCACCGAAGATGGTTAAAGTGTCAAATCCATTAGAGTTAATTATGCAAATTATATAACTAAAATAATGTTCAATTTTTTTCCCTTCTTGTTGCTTTTCATTTTTGTGTTTTGTTTCAAATAATTATTTTTGTAAATAATCTTTTTATTTATTTGCAAATAATTATTTTATTTTATCTATCACTCAAACCTTAGGATAATCAACTTTTTGTATATATTGTTGGGTCTTTATTGTGTAGTTTTTAAGGCTTTAAGATTTTTTATGCTCCTTACATACACTTCACTTTCACTTACCTCACACACTGTTTGGGCTCTATACTCGATCCTTGGAAATCCATAGGAATAGAAGGGGCTTTGACAAAGTTATTGTGAGGCTTATACTTTTCTGACAATCGTTGATTCTCCCGCTTAGATTGTTACTAGTGAGCTACCATATTATGACTTCTATATCCCTGTGGCTATGCTCATAAAATTGGGTCCTTATCTTCTAGATAGGGGCAATATGGGGACCTTGACTTATTAGGATATAGATCTGTCCCAAAAATATGCACTAATAGAGTGACCGTAGTAGGTATTCAAATTAGGGTCTTGATATTAGAAATTGCCAACCATTATGTTCCACTACTAGGACACAGAGGAGCATTTTTTTCTTCTTATCTTGTAATATAAATCATGCATATAAATAACACACCATGCATATTCTATTTTTTGCTCTCACGAGTCTCCCTTCTCCACATCATTCATTGCAATATGCATAGAATTCACATACATAAATAAGGGGAAAAAAATCTTCAAACGTGCATTTCTCTTCCTGCTATCCCTTCTATACATTCATGACATGTATAGAAAAGAATAAAAAAAGAATTCATTCATGATATTGCATCTTTCTTTTCTCCTTTATCCTTTCCATGAATTCATAAAAAATTAAAAAAAAATCTTCAAACATGCAACATGCATTTTTTTTTGTCACATATCACAACTTGCATAGACAAGCATTAAAAAAAAAAAAATTCTCAAATATGCATTCTTCTCTTCTATTCCCAAACATTCATGTCATGCACTACTTTTTTACATAATAGAACAAATCAATAAGTATTTATGGTAGAGTTCATCTAACATGCAATTCTTTCTTTTCTCTAGCCATCCCGCATCATTCACATATTTAAACATTGTCACGGGCAATCTTTTTTTTTTTAAATCCAATAAAGCACCATTATAACATGCATGCATCAATAAGCATTTAGGAAGAACTCATCTAACATACAATTTTTTTCCCCTTTCCATTCTTTTAATATCATTTCCACATCATTATGCATACATACACTTTCTCCTATTTCTAACGCATTTTTTTTTTCATGAAAAATAGCCTCAAAAAGAGGATGCACCATTTTGTCTCTAAACATTGCTCATCTAAAGAAAACTTTGTTTGATCCAAGCAATGATGTTTGAGAGCCATGAGCAAAAGCAAAAAAAAAAAAAAAAAGGGAGAAAAAGAAGGAAAAGAGGACAATTGGGGTAATTTTGTATTCATTGATGTGAAGACAACAACAACCAAAGTGTTGAAGATAATCGAGAAAAAGCAATTAACATCAATCTGTTATGGGCAATCATACTAAAAAAAGCATAGTAAGAGCATTGAACAAAAGCGTTAGGCATCCAACATTGTGGCCAAATGTCACAGTTTTAAAGAAGATCCTGCCAAATCAAGAGGACAATCAAGGCAAATAAGCACTAATAACTTACAAGTTAGTCGAGTCTTGTGCAACTGAAAAAGCATCTTGAACAAAATAAAACGGAAAAAAGGCTTGCTATATTGGAAATTCAAAAAGTCGGTCTAAGAAAAAGTTAGAGCTTAAAAATATATTTAAAAAAAAAGAGGGAAAAGCTCGCTAGATTGAAAGTATAAAAGATGGTCTAGGCAAAAATTAGAGCTAAAAAAAATGCTCGCTAGATTCACAACCCAAAAGGGCACTGTAGGCAAAAGTTAGAGCAACAAAATATTTATTAGGTTAAAAACCTGATCAATTGGATTTTTATATACTTATTTTCTATTATTCCTAGCTCATTAATTCTCTTTTGTGCATAATTGTTTTCAATTGGACCATTTTGTGTTGTTTGGATTTTGTTAGGGTTTGAGTTAAATTTTTCAGCATTAGGCAAATTCTGACACTATTTTGATTTTTGGGTCATATCTTGAGTTGTAGAGCTCATTTTATTATGATTCTTGATTTGTAGGAAAGCTGAGAGATAGGCCTACAAGTTGTATGAAGAGATCAGAGGCCAATTCTAGTGTTAAGACGCTGAATTTGGGCCTAGAAGTGAACTGAAGTGGTACAGTCGCAGATTCTGAGTAGGGTGTGATATTTGGGCCATATCTTGGTCCATAGATGTCCGATTGAGCCAATTCCAGTGGCATTTTGAAGCTGACATCCAAGGCTACAATTTTCTTCAAAGTTCAAATCCAAATGGAATTGTTTTGGTAGCCAAAACGATAGAAGAACATTACTTACGGAATTAGTTATATTGATTTCATGTTTTTAGTGTAACTTTCTTTCTATAATTCGGATTTTAGCAAATAAGATATCCAGATTCAAAGGAGAGAGAGAAGATTAATGTAGTAATCACAATTTAATATTTTTAGGCAGTTTTGATTCTGATTTGGCCAGTTGAGCAAGGGGCCAAAATTTGTAATGAACGAGACTGATTTTGGAATAGACAATTTTCAGTTTTCTTCTTCTTCCTCTCTTCTATGGAGGAGTAAACATCTATCTAATCCAAGGATTCAAAGACAACATTAGCATTCTTGAGGGTTGTTGCTTCAGAGTTTATTAATTTGGTTTCTTCTACTCCCTTTTTCCTTGTTTTTGAATCAATTTCAGATTTGAAGATTTTCAATTCAGTATTGTGATTAACTACTTGGTTGTTAGTTTGCTTGCATATTACTCAATTGTTTAATTTTGTAATGCAACTGTTTTGACAAGTAGAATTAGGTTTCAGATTTGAACTTGGTGATTAATTGCATTAGTGCTTGAAAATTAACATGAATTGATTAGATTCTAGAGATTTCTGAGTTTAATCATTTAGATGTTAATCGAATGCGTGAAGTTTTTCATGTGTAATGTAGAGGTCGAATTGAGGTTTCATTCGAACTTAACATTAATCAATGACTGGTTTGTTGACATACTATTAGAACTCGATGATTGAATGAAAATGGTCTTCTTTTGATTTTTGGATTAGATGTTTCAAATTTTGTTCATTTATTTTCTATTCATTTCGGTTTCTTTAATCTGCACAACAAACCCCCCCTAAATATTTTGATCATACAACATTGTCATTTGTGGGAAATGACTTGAGTTGCACCTTTACTGCAATTTAGTGAAATTCGGTTTTGTTGTCATTTGACCAAGCTCGGCACTCGAGTCAAAACCTGCAAGAGCAAACTAAACAAAGATGTATCACTTGAAAAGTCAAGTACAAGAGTTTATCAACAAAGACTCCAAAAGAATGCTAAACTAGGGCAATTTGATAGCAGAGGATCAATTCACAAAAAAAAAGGGTCAACAGTCAAAAGTAGATTGATTTGTTGCATAGCAAGGGATTATAGTCTTGGCCATGAGTGTAGGTCTGATGTAATTAAAGAAGAAATGAAATGGGTAAATCGTGTGAAATCTGCATTACAAGTCTTTCCAACTTTTTTGTACCCTATCCATTTCTTTATAGTTATCCATGTCTTGTAAATACTGTCTATAATAAATTTGTTTTGTTCCTTTACTTTTTCTCTTACCCCTTATTCTTCACTCTCTTTTCTCTCCTTTATCATCAAAAGTATTGCTTTTTTTTGGTTCATCTCTCAAATCATGCATTATATTTGAATAAAGCGAAAAGACATCATCCAACAAGTCTCATTTACAACAAGTCAATACAAGATTCATTGCAATTGGCTCTAAAAAAAAAAAAAAAGAAAGCTTGCTAGATTAAAAGCTCGAAAGAGCAGTCTAGGCAAAAATTAGAGCATAAAAGAAAAATTAAAAAGCTCACTAAATTGAAAACCAGAAATGGTGGTCTAGGAAAAAGTTAGAGCAAAGTAAAAAAAAAAAAAAAAAATCTCACTAGATCAAAAAACCAGCAATGGCTGTCTAAGCAAAAGTTAGAGCAAAGCCAAAAAAGAAAAAAGAAACCTCGCTAGATTGAAAATCAGTAATGACAGTCTAGGCAAAAGTTAGAGCAAAATCATAAGAGAAGAAAGATCCAAAGCATAACAAGATAAAGGATCAGTTGAAAATGGAGGTCAAGTTAGAGAGTCATGAGAAACAATCCATAAAAGAGGTCAAATATAGTAGCTCTTCAATATGCAAGGCCATAAGTCAAAAGTCAAAGAAGGTCAAGGCAGAAATTCAAGAAAGCAACCAGTTCATTGAGAGGTTCTTCAGCATGCAAAGCCATGAGTTAAAAGCGAAAGTGAGTCTAGGGACAAACAGTTCAAAAGAGTCGTCAAATGCAATGACTCTTAAAATAGAATAACTTATTTGAATCTAACAAAGAGTGCTATGTTTGGAAATTGTAAACTCGGGCAAATTTTTTTTTCATTTCGCTTTCTCATCATTCATCTTTTGCATCATCAAATCATCTAGGTCAATCACATGTCATTAATACTAACTCATTCTTCATATCATCATCACCATATCATATCATCTATCTTTCCCACAAGAGCAATGTTTGTAAATCGCAAATCGGGGCAATATTTTTTTTTATCTATTCTTTCTTTCTCCTCTTGTAAAGTCATTCATCTTTTGCATTATTAAGTCCTCTAGGTCTTGCCATCAATGCATGTGTCACTACCTTATTCTTCATACCATCACCACCATATCATCCACTTCTCATATCATTCACTTTTAGTTTTGTTGGATTCCGTAAATTGGAGCAAACTTTTTTTTTTTCTCTTTGTAGAGTTTTCTTACCATTCATCTTTTGCATTGTCAAATCATGGCATCATCGTCACATCATCATACCTAGGTATTTACCTTTTATCTTCACAAGTCATTTACTTTCCTATAAATATCGTATATCATGGACTATTCATTTTTGACAGTCACTACAAGTCATTTCCTTTTTTGTAAATATTGCATATCATGAATCATTCACTTTCAACAGTCGTCAGAAATCATCTTCTTTTTGTAAATATCCCATATCATGAATCATTTACTTTTCAACCATTATCACCATCACTTTATTTTTCAGCCATTATCACCATCACTTTACTTTTCTACAACTACCGCTATCACTTTATTTTTCTGTAACTATCACTTTACTTTTCAGCAACTATTACCATCATTTTACTTTTCTGTAATTATCACCATTATTTTACTTTTTTGCAACTATCGCCATCACTTTACTTTTTTTGCAACTATTGCCATCACCTTATTTTTTTTTTCGATTATCACCATCACTTTAATTTTTTGCAATTATCACTATCATTTTACTTTTTTGCAACTATCACCATCACTTTACCTTTTTGCAATTATCACTATCATTTTATTTTTTTAGCAATTATTATTATCATTTTACTTTCTCATATTTTTCACACTACAAGGCATTTACTTTTTCACATTTTCATTGGCAAGATTTCATTTTCAACCTTAATTTTGATTTCAATTTCAATTTTACAAAGTTGCATTTTAAATTCCAATTCCAGTTTCAAGGCTGCAGTTCCAATTCCAATTCAATTCCAATTTTAATTTTACAAAGTTGCATTTTTAATTCAATTTCACTTTCAAGGCTACATTTTCAATTTAATTTTAATTTCAATTTCAAGGCTGCTGTCACGACCCAGACTAGGCCATGATCGACGCTTAGAGAGCACGCTCCCTAGCAAGCCTTACACTACAAGATTTTACGAAATTTGGGCAGAATTTTCTCTATATTTAGGGTTTTTCCCAAATAAGAGTACTTATTTTGCATATCACCAAACACATATTTCCATCGGGGATCCAGGCATTCACAGAATGCACCCTTTAGCATGCAACACATATATATAAACAAACATACTTATACAAATCACATTTATGTATCCAGGTTCAATTTATAATCAAATCCAACATAAATCATTCATCAAATTTAATATACAAAATCCCATCCAACATAGTCTCTGAACATAAACTTAACACAACAGCAAGGGTCGGATCCTACCTGTAGTACTATAGAGCTACAACTAAGATTACAACAAAATAGAGTATAAATCAAGACCCTTACTATATATGGCTCACCCCGAAAGGAATCTAATGATGCTGAGCAGAAGGATCGGCTCCCAAGTCTGAACCTATATCTGAAAAGAATATAATAACCATGGGGTGAGTTTGAGAAACTTAGTTAGAGACAGGACACTTTTGAATCTCATGAGTCAATGTATATATAAGTTTAAAACAATTTCATTCAAATGAGAAAAATGGCGGAAATATCTAATAGGATAAACAGGCAGGATTCACACTTAGGTGGCCGTTCCTTCGTGTGAATCCCGAAATCAGGCATGCACCCCCCTTTTTGAGAGGCCGTGAAGTACAAGTATGCACCACACTATATGTATAGTCATGAAATATCCGTCACGCATCACCCCCTTGGGTGGCCATGTAATATCATAATCCAAGGTGCACCAGGGCTAACGTCTACTATCGTTAGCAAACAGATCCTGTTACAGACTTTCCTATTCTTTCATATTCATAAATCATAATTCTCATAACACATTCGAATCCCATTCGTCATTGACTCATGAGTAATGTTTCTTAAAGTAAATAAACAATTATAAAATTTAAAATATAATTAATTCAAAAGCATTCTATCTACTCACAGATCACCGGTCATAAGAAAATCTTCAGTCTCCAGATCCACAAGGTTGGAGAGAAGTTCCTTGGGAATATCTAACATCACAACAGGACACTTGCATCAATTTTGGATCACTAATATTCTCCATACCATAAGTTCTCTAGTCTTAGGGTTCCAAGAATTCATCTAAAGATCAAAGGAATTGGAATTGCTTGAGACAAGAAAAGAATAATATATAAAAATTACTCTAGAATTGGAATGAGAAGAAGAAGAATAGAGGTAAGTTCCCCACTTCAAATCTACCCAAGCAAGAATGAAGAAGGAGAAATAATTTGTATGGATGATTGTGTTTGATGGAATGAATCTGGTGTTGTTGTTGTTTTGGTTGGAAATAACGGAATGGAGGAATTAGATGTAAGGAATGGTGGAAGAAGGAATTCTAGAGAGAAGGGAGAGAGTTTGGGGTTAGAAAGAGAAGAAAAATCGAAAAATGAGGGCGTGGGACACGTCTCCATATATATATTGGCCTATAGTAATCGATTATCACGGGCTGGTAATCGATTGCCACGAAGAAATGGTAATCGATTACTATTCTGGTAATTGATTATCATGAACAAATGGCTGGTAATTAATTACCATGAACCCAGAACTGGTAATCGATTACGACGTGAAAATTTTTAACCCAAGGACATACAGAGAGCCCTGTAATCGATTACCAGCCTCACGGTAATCGATTACAACATTCCAAAACATGGTCCCTTGATTCCAAAAGACATCCAACACCTAAGATCATCATATACCAACTAAATTCCATCATAAATGAATTAAACACATCAATCAAACATGATTAACACAGAAAAACTTGAAACTACACCAAGGGTGTTACAGCTGCATTTTCAATTTCAATTACAATTTCAAGGCAATTCCAATTTCAATTTCAATTTCAATTCCAATTTCAAAGCTTGCATTTTCAATTTCCATTTTAATTTCAAGGCCACATTTTCAATTCAATTTCAATTTCATGGCTACATTTTCAATTCAATTCCAATTCCAATTCCAATTTCAAAGCTGTATTTTTAATTTTAATTTCAGTTTTAAGGCAATTCTAATTTCAATTTCAATTTCAAAGCTGCAATTTCAATTTCAATTTCAAGGCAATTCTAATTTCAATTTCAATTCCAATTCTAATTTTAAGGCTCCATTTTCAATTTCAATTCCAATGCCAATTTCAAGGCTGTATTTTCAATTCAATTTCAGTTTCAAGTTCAATTTCAATTTCAATTTCATGGGTACATTTTCAAATCCAAAATTCAATTTCAATTTTGCATGACTTCATTTTTAATTTCATGTCTACACTTACAATCCCAATCCCAATTTTAATTTCAATTCTGCAAGGTTATAGTCCATTAGCATTAAGCTGCATCTTTTGTTTGCAAAAGGTGCGTTTCATTTTTTATGTTTCACTTCATTTTTTTCGCAATGTAAGACATATTGGTTAAGCATGTACTTTTCTATACATTACCATGGCATGTTGCACACCATCAAATAGGTCATGCATTTCCATCACTTTTTGGACAAAATATGTGTTCATGTCTTTACTTGTTTCTTATTCGAAAATATAAAAACCATAGTTTTGATATTTTTGTGCAAGAAATAAGTAAAGAAGGGCAATTATGAATACCATATTTTGTCCTTTCTTTTAATAAAAATAAGAAAATAATAAAACAAATTCTTTTTCCTATTAGTTTCTAGAATCTCATTCTAATCTTAAGCTTTCAACCATTTTTCAAATTTTTATTTCATCCTATTTCAAGTTTTCAACTGCTTTTCAAATTTTTGGTCAATCTGTTACTAAAGATTTCTCTCATTCTTCTACCTTCATCATCATCAACTGCTGCCCCATCAACAACCATCGTCATTTTTCCCCATCGACCAGTTTCAGATACTGCCTTAAGCTCCTCCAAACCACGTTCATCAACCTTCCTTATTGCTATGATTCTCATACGTTCCACTCCATGAATGTTGGAACATTGCAATTTTTGCCTCGTTGTTTGCTTCTTTTGTTCTTTTTATTTTGATTTATTTACTTATTTCACATTTTTGAAACCATTTATTTTGACTCCGTTGTTATTAGTTACTTGCGTTTTCTTTTTATGTTTTTATTTGGATTCAAATTTGTATTATGATCTTTGTGATTTGACTTTTTTTTTGTGTGTTGGCTTCTTTCTTAAATTCAATTCTTTCTCGTAAAAAAAAAAAAAAGAAGGTTTGAATTATTTTTCTTGAGGTGTTTGCTCTTTGTTTAAATAATACTCAAATAAATTGCTTGTTTCACTTATCCAATCTTCTTGTTTTAAATATTAAAAATAAAATTCTTTCCCCAATCTTTTTTATCCATGCAACAGTTTACGATATTGATGTATGGTTTAACCATCTTCAAAGATTGTAAAGATTGTAAGGGTTTATTGTATAGTTCATACTATCCTGAATACTGTGCAAGAGTGGATTTGTTTTCTTTCTTTTTTAAATAAAATATTTTCATAAATAAAATCAATCCAACCCATAATTATTTTCTACAAGAATAATGATGACTTTGAGTTCCTTATTGTAGAGGATACATAAGAGCGGATAACCCCCGTCAAGCCAAAAATTAAATTTTCTCAAATTTTGTTTTTCTTCTATTTTATTTATTTACTTATTTATTTTTGTAAATAATTATTTTTTATTTTATTTTGTAAATAATTATTGTAAGCTTTATAAAAGGGAAAAAATAAATATAATTATAGTTATTGATTAATTTGCATAATAAGCTCAGGGTAACCGTTGAAAGATGGATATAATAGGGGTGCTGTTGGATTAGGTTTCCACCCATCCCCACGCATAATTAGACTCCCAAACCCAATCTCTTTAAAAGACCAAATTTTCCAAAACAAAAGATTTTTATGATTTTTTCTTTAAATAAAAATTAGTGGTGACTCCATTGAATCTTTTTTTTCAATATTTTTTTGTTGTCTCTCGTCACCACGCCCTCCAGGCACGTTGTGACAGTATGTAGTGCACTTTCTATTGTTTGTCGTCACAATATTGGATTTAGTTTAGGGTTTTTAAGTCCTTCTGGGGAAAAATTATAAGCTTGAGTGTAATATCTGCATCATGTTCCTAATTGGTTTCTTCAAAAGCATTTCTCATTATTCTTAATCAATCGTTCTCATCTTCACTCTGTTAGGCCTTCCCCTAACCACTTTTTAGCTTTTTTTTTTATTCTTTTTTTTGTCATTTGTATTTGTTTCGTCATTGTTGATTTTAACAGTGCCTGATTGGTTTTGACATAGTTGATGTTACCTTATCGTTGTTATGAGTCTGACCAAGTGAGTTTGTCATGTTTGTAGCAGCTTAAAGGCTTTACTCAAGCATTTTAGATGTAAATGCTCATCTTAATTTTGTTCCATATAATTCTAGGGGAACTTCTGTACATTAATGGGTACTGATCTGGGACAACACATGTTCAACTTTTTTTAAAAAGGTATGCAGATGCCTTAAGTTGCAATTCTTATTATCCCACTTGGACTAGGTGCTCAATACAAATGCTAAATTGTTGGGCTTGCATATAGTGCAAAGGCAATATGATATGACACTTCCATCTTCATAGCATGTGTGATCCATTGAGTCTTAACTGATCCCTGCCTGGTCATCACCATATTATGGAATGGTTGGATGATTGATGTGCTTTCCATATTGGTTGATCCTATGTATTTTGATTGTCCACGTTGCTCAAATGATTAGGAAACCATAGTCTTCTCAACATCTTTTTGCATTTGGATTTATTTTATTTGATTTTTTTTTTGTAGGGTTATGCTTTCTTCACTCATTTCTTGCTATTAAAGTTTTTAATTCGCTATTTGTCATTCTTATCGTGAGCTATATTT